>CM068372.1:320799105-323476605 GCA_034769895.1 Magicicada septendecula | reverse complement strand
TAATATTCTAACATACTTTAACATCATCCAAACTATTTGAAGAATAGTCTGATGTAATTTCAGATTAACTTTACCTTTAAACATCATCAGGTTATTACTATAGCATTACAGAAATTACAAACATTAATATGCTAATATTTATGTGATCTACAAAGTCGTTACAAGAAAATTTACTGTTCTTTTGTTGCGGTTGTTAAAAAGAATGTATGCACAGAAGTTATGGTTTAGTGTCACCTGAATATAACGTGAGTCTGCGGCTGGTGGTCGAGATGATCCTCTTCAGTAGGTCTTCTTGGGTGTAGTTCGTTGTCCATCTGGATCCTCCATTTAGTTTGTTGTTTCTGAATCGTGGTCTAGGTCATGGCGCTGGAATTCTGCTACTGGGAGTTCGTACAGTTGTTGTAGTAACTTCTCTCCTGGCGTTGGTGTTTACTTTTCACATTTAATTATTTTTTATTTTAACAGCACTGATGTTACCTTTTACATGGCAAGGAACATATCTTACCACTTGCTTTACATAAAGAGATGTGTCGGCTAAGTTTTTTATTTATTAAGAATATTTTCTCAACGTCAGAACTACATTACTAGTTTTTTATCTTCGTTTCGCTTACGCTACATTGGATTAATTAAGCGAGAAGCACTAACTTCTTGTTATATCGTTTTTTAGCGACATAAACGTAAGTTTAACTTCACGACACATTTTCGAGCTGCTTACATGTCGAAGATTCTCCGGCGACTGGCGTTAGTTTAGCGGCAGGGAGTGTGGAAGCTGGCGCGGTTTACGCGCTGAGAGAAAAGTAGTTCGTTCCTTTATTATTATTAATTGTCCATTAATTAACTACGATAAATTATCCGACCTTTTCTTAGTTAGGAGTTAGATATTTCATTTATTATTATTACGTCTTTTATTTAATTATAAGTATTATTAGTTTTCGCTTAATAACATTGTACTTTGCATGTTCGTACTAGTCTTTTTACACGTTGATACAGGTATCTAGGTACAGAGAGGGGTGGATTATACTCTCACTTGTTATAAGAACAAAAAAAATTAATTTGTGCTATTTAAATAATCTTTAAATCGTCACAACTTACTGTTACTACTACTACTACTACTACTACTACTACTACTACTACTACTACTACTACTACTACTACTACTACTATTATTATTATTACTATTATTACTACTACTATTATTATTATACTTGAAAGAATAGCAAGTAATCGCGTAAGTATGAAATATTACACGAAATTTAATGTATACTATTTAGTATGTGACGTATAGTGCGTAATTCACATGCGTATTCATAAGTTGCAAGTCACATTTTAGGTTCCAAGTTTAGAATTTTTCTGGATCTATTCGAATGGACTAGACGTAAGTTCTCCACAGTTAAAACCTAACGTTTACTGGTTGCCACGTACTAACTTATATGCAGATGAACACTATAATGTTTAAAGTAATGAAGACGAGCTACAGCGAGTCAGGTGTAAAGATTGTAACATAATAATTACGCAAAGGTTATAGTCAGGGTTATTCTGAATGGGTTACAGGGTTCACATGCATTCGGCTAGATCCATGGTTGTTAAAAGGTTGTGTAACAAGTATCACACTAACCCTAGATGGGCTATCTTAGTTGAATTACCTACGTTGTGATCTGATTTATGAACAAGATGATCATGAAACATTCATACAACCAATAAAACGTTCAAAAAATGTATTTCAAATTCCACTAACATTAAAAAGAAAAGAGAATAGTTTCTGATTCGGCTATAGTAAATATTTCCTTACTATTCTTGCAGAACAATGTAGGATTAGAAATTACAATATAACTAACCGTCTGAATAGAAATTAAGAAAAAAGACCAAAGAAAATATTATACAATTACATACCAAATGGAAAGGTACAAATGAAAATAGAAAGATATAAAACTTAAAGACTAATAAATGTAATTGAAATAATTTATTCACGTAGATACAGGCGTAACATTTAACAGCCGTTAGGAAAAGAACTTTTAGGCATTCATAGAGTTGTACGTGTACCTTAATTTAATTGACCCATACTGCATTTGTCAAATAAAATATCTGACTCGACTGAAAGTTTAAATACTGTAATTTATGGGATAATGTTTTAGGGTTTCGCTGGCACTCACGGAAATAAAATCTAAAACTATACATAAAAATATATTGTTACGACGTCACAGAACAATGTACGTGTTTCTCGAACGATCCATTGGAATCCGACTGAATGTTGTGGCGTACGTGATTTCAACATGCGCTTGCGAGACTTTTCTAGATGCCGCCAGCCTCGCTGACTGTGTCAAGGCCGCAATTAATTACGTCGTACTGTAGAGATAACGCGTAGTTGTGGAATGTTCTGGTCCCCGGACCCAAGGTCCCTGGCGTCTGGCAGGGACTGCCTTGCAATCTCTACCCGGCGGCCACACTCGGCCAGCATGCCCACTACGGGCGACAGTACGAGTGTCGAGTCGCTCGCTTCCGCCTTACCCCACGCGGGCGACTCGCCTGATTCGCCTCGAGCGATGGAGACGAACGAGCTTCCTCACCCGTTACATCCCCTCCCGGTGGAAGAGCCGGACGAATATGTGACCGTTGGTCCGCGTAGACGCCCGGCTAAGAAGCCTAGGAGAAACCATTCTGCCGAGTCCGCTTTCTCCCGGACCTCGGCAATGGACATCGGTCCTTCTCAGGGCCAACAGGTCGCGGTGCCGACTACTTCTGAGGCAGCTCCGGCTCCCTCTGCTGTTGGTCGCACGCCGCCCCTGTTCATCCATGGAGTGACCAATGTCGCCACCCTATACCGGCGGCTGATCGCGGCCCACGGACTGTCGGCCGACAAACTTGAACTTAAGCTGCTTGGCGGCGACACGGTCAAGGTTGTCGTCCGTCGGCTCGAGGACCATCGCTTGGTCGAGGCCTTCTTGCAGGCTAACAACCTGCAATACCATACCTTCTCTCCCCGTCGCGCCAAGCCCTTGTCTGTAATTCTGCGTGGGCTTGACGCGCATACTGATCCACAGGAGATCCTCATGGAACTCCAAGACCTCGGTTACCCGATGCAGGCAATTTTCCGCCTGTTCACCAACTCTGAAAACCGAGTCACTCTCCCAATCGTCCGTCTCCACCTCGAGAAGGGCGAGGCTGCAGACAAGATCTTACACATGACGCTGTTGTTTGGCTTCCGCGTCAGGGAGGAATCCAGTCACCCCCCGGCCAAGCTAGCGGAATGACACCGGACCAGAGGTTCGGCCACAACACCGACGTCTGCCGCAGTGCTCCAGACTGCTTACGTTGTTCTCTGGGACATTCAACGCAGTCCTGCACTGTGGCAGACAAGTCACAATACCACTGCATAAATTGTGGCGAAGACCATGCAGCCAACTACAGCAACTGCCCGGTATATAAGGCGGAGCTCCTGAAGCGAAAGCCGCAGGGGCCCCTCCCAAAACCGAGGCAGCCAGCAGGCCCGGATTAAGGTATCTTGGCGCCCTAGGCTAATTATATTTTAGCCCCCTCACCACCCATAGGCTACTCTTACGTTTATTTCCAAGGGGCTGAATGAAGCTTTAAACACTCTACAATATATTTGTTAGTTAGGAATATTTCAAATAGCTTACTGTTTTTGGAAATAGTCTCAAGAATTGAAAACTGAGGCTATTTTTCAGAGATTATTTTAGAGTTACATCTTCGACCATGGCTTTTATAAGGAAAAACTGAACTAAGTAGTTACAGAATTATAACAGTTTTATTAAGGGTACATTTAACATCATTTACACAAAGAAGACAATCAGTTAAGTATCTTGTGGATTCCACGAAAGTCGGGCGGCGGGATAGTTCTATGAGCGCCGGCCGCCGATGACTCATAACGGAGGAAACAGTTTGGAAAGCACTTCCATTATTTATGTACAATTTTACCGTAATTTCTGGCAAACAGGCGCCTGTGTTCAAAATGAACTCAAATTTTTATCCTTGTAATTTTTTACCAATTTTACATATAGCTTTAAAATTGTATTATTTTTTAACTAAACTTTTGCGCCCCCTAAAGTGCCGCGCCCCAGGCTACAGCCTAGTCAGCCTAATGGTTAATCCGCCCTTGGCAGCCAGTATCACAGCCCCCAGCACAGAAAAAGCCTATAGTTCAGGCTAAGCCGACGCCAAAGGCACCACCGGCACGGCGCGAGCCCTCTCCTTCTCCACCTCCAGCCACTACCAAGGCGCAGAAACGATCCGCGTCGCCTTCCGTAGCACAGACACGCCCTGTAGCCACTATCTCGGTTATGGAGCTACACCTACAGAATGAACCCTCCACCTCCGCGGAACCACCATTTCCCGCCTCTGAACCAGAGGCAGCCTCGCCACCACTGCCACCTCCGCGTTATCCGCGAGCAGGCAAAACTAACCCCAAAAACAGAGGGATAACCACAACGGATGCTCGGACCCGAGCTCCTCCCTGCCCACAGCCCAAGAAAAGTCCTGCTTCCCGGTACAAGTCCGACGAAGCGCAGCAGCGTACTTTTCCTGCCGACAATTCAAATTCGACTGCCCCTGGTCCTGTAGCTTCCACCAACACGACCCGAACTGCCGTTAAGCCTGGACGCTCTTATGCGGCCACAGTGTCCAGGCAAACTGCCCAGTCCGTCACTTCCGATGACGCACAGTTCGTCCGCGACTTTCTGTCAGGCTACGACCTCAAAAAGTCGCATCCACTTTCAGGTCCATCCGTGACCGCCTGGAAACTGCTGACCCAACCGAGAGGTTCATGGTCTTCGTGCAAGCTTGTACTGTCATAGGTCTTCTATGAACCGAGCCCTTAAACGAGACCTCTAACTCCATCGGTTCCAAGCATTCCGAACTTCTGGAATTCCTGGCTCGGTTCAAACCCGACGTACTTCGCCTCTCAGAAACCCAACTGACCCCGGCGAACCGGTTTCGATTACCGAATTACGTGGTCTATCGGGATGACCGAGTTGACCGACAAGGAGGCGGCATGGCGATCGCGGTGAGGACATCAATCGTCAATCATGACATCATCGTGTCGCTTTGCCGCAGCGTACTAACCTAGAGGCCACCGCCATTGAGGTCCACGGAGCTCTTGGCGGCGTCCTCGTGGTTTCAGCATACAAGCCCCCTCGCGCTGAACTCCATGTCGGCGACCTGGACGTCATCTTCGATTTCCACTGAAGGGTAATTTTGGCCGGCTCTCTGAATTGCAAGCATAGAGTTTGGAATAGTCGCTTGACTACTCCGAACGGAAAGCGCTTGCTCAGATATGTTGAATCGCACCGGGCGATGGTGGTTGGTCCAGCGCAACCCACGTTCTTTCCAACTCTATCTAACGCGGCTCCCGATGTTCTGGATATCGCGGTTACCAAGGAATTGTCTGTCCGGTCGAGTTATTCTCGCTTACGGAGCTGACATCCGACCACAACCCCATCTTGGTCCACGTCGCTACCCGGCACGCCTATGCACGGGATGAGAAGAAGGTAGCCTAATTGATTGGGACCGCTACGGCCCGGCTCTGTGCCGTAGACTGCCGCCAGCGGGCCCACTCGATTCCGTCTGCCTCCTAGACGAAGCAGTAGGGGGAATCGAAAAGGCAATCATCTCGGCAATAGACGTGTCTTCACGAATGCGAGCCGGTTTCACGCCTCAATACCAACGCATTCCTGAGGAAGTGTCTCTCTTCTCGCTCGCGAGAGGAATTACTTCCGGAAACGCTGGCAGAGGACCCGTGATCCGGCCGATAAGGTTGCATACAATCGGCTCACCGGACGACTCCGTGGCAGTCTGAAGGCGTTCCGACGTAGCTGTTGGGAACTCGCTGTTGGGATGAGGACCCGCAAAGTCACCCGTACAGATTACCTTCCACGATGACGGGTCGGAGGCGACGACCTCCACTCTCCGCCATCGTTGGGCCGTTCGGGCAACTCCTGGGTCGCCCGGAGGAGAAGGCCGAGTACTTGGGTGCGTGTTTCGAGCGACAGTTCGCTCCCAACCCGCCCATGGACTGGGACTTCGACGAACAAGTCGAGATTGATGTGGAAAACTTTCTATCTCTTCCGATCACGGCGGAGCTGAACCTTTGGAAGAGGTCTCAGATCGGCTCGCTGAACTTCAGCCAAGAAAAGCTCCTGGCCCGGACAGTGTCACGAACACCGCTCTACGTCTTCTCCCGGAGCCTGGAGTTCAATTCTTGACTGACTTGTTCAACGCGTGTCTGAGACAGGCCTAGTTTCCCAAAAATGGCGAAAGGCGACGGTCATCGTGATTCCGAAGCATGGAAAGGATGTCCCCCCCCCCCGGCAACCTCCGGCCCATCAACCTACTTTCCGCTACGTCCAAGGTTTTTGAGCGACTCGTGCAGCGTCGTGTACGAGAACATCTAATTAACTTTGACGTGCTAATCCCCGAACAGTTCGGCTTCCGTGTGGGGCATTCAGCATCTCAACTGAATACATCAACTGAAATGGTGGAATACATCACGGACGCCGGGTGTCTGAGAGAACGGACCGTTGGCTGTTTCTTAGATGTTGAAATGTTGAAAAAGCCTTCGACAGCGTATGGCATTGATGGCCTTTTATTCAAGCTTAGGGAAGTCCAGCTCCCAGACCGCTACCTTCATTGCTGGCTTTCTGACGGAGAGGACCTTCTGCGTGAGAGTTGGCGATTCAGTCTCTTCCGAGAGACGAATCACAGCCGGCGTCCCTCAAGGTAGTGATCTAGGCACTCTTCTGTTCTCAGTCTACGTCAACGACGTGCCGAGACAGCCTGGAGTCCAGGTGGCCCTCTTCGCGGACGACACGGCCGTATTTACGGCCGATCGTCATGTGGAAAGAGCCGTCTTACGACTGCAGCGCCAGCTCGACTCGCTCGGGGACTGGACTGAAAATTGGAGAGTGCAACTCAACGCTACCAAGCGTGTAGCCGTCGAATTCTCAAAGCGACGGAAGCACCCTGTTAGGCAGTTTCGCATCGACAGAACGTACTTGCGCTGGTCCAACGAGGTAAAGTACCTCGGAGTACACCTTGACCGTCGGCTCACCTGGCGTACCCACGCTCAGACAGTTCATAAGCGAGCATCTGCTCGTCTGGGCTTACTGGTTCCACTCCTGATTAGCTCAGCCATGACCAGGAAATTGGGCAAGATGATCGTCGGCGCGTATTTGCTGCCGGTCATTACTTACGCTTGCTCGGTTTAGGGTTACCTCGCCGCAATGCATAAAAAGAAATTACAGAGCGTCCTCGACAGGGGTCTTAGGCTAGCGGCCAAAGTCCCCCGTCGCTTTTCATCTCGCCTTCTGAGGAGAGGACTTGGCGTCCGCTCCTTAGACGACACATTCAGGCGGCTTGCACGCAAATTTTATGCACGTGCGGCAAGGTTCCCAGATAATCCTCTTGTGGCTGGGCTGGGCAGGTACCGTATACGTCCAGGTGATTCGTGGAAACGCCCTCGGTGTATACTGCGCTAGTGTAGGCTAGCACAACAGCCGAGAAACGGCCTGCTACAAAGCACACCCCATACTTGGGTAGGGCCACGAGGCAGGGGCTCCAGAAGGTAGTTCTGAACTCAGTTCACGAGCGGTTCGTCTCTGCAACACACAACCGCACAGTACAGAGTGTCTTATTTCAGTTATTTGTCGGCGATTACTGTGTGCGTTCAAGTGGTTATTAGTGAAGTGCTGCGTTTTATAATCGGGCGGGACAATTTTAATACTTTTGTGTTTTATGTTAGTAGACATTTTTATTGCGTGTGAACAATTTTTATTTGATTTGTTGTAAGAGACTGCCTTGCTAATTTCGAACTGTTTAACTGTGATAATTAAAGCTGGTGATTAGTGTCTTAATTGGTGTCTTGTATTTTGCTTTCCACTGTACCATACGACGATCAGTATACCGCGTAACAACATACGTATTAATATCTATTGAATATACAAAGTAAAATGAGTGTGACAGAACAAAAAATTAATAAATATTTCTCATGATTTAGATAAAACTGCCAAGGCGAGATGTGTTCGCCCAAATACATTTCCAGAACTATTAGCCTGGATGCGTTTTGATGGGACATACAAATGCCACATCAAATTCTAGTGTAGAAAGGATCACAACTGTAGTCTGATAACTATGGCCGTATGTTAAGTGTACCATTCATTTGATTTAGTAAATAATTGGACACACTGTATGTACCTATGTAAAACGTATAGGCCTACAACCTTTTTTGAAAATGTGTTTTTTGTTATTCTATTTTGCCTTGCGCCTACTATAATAACTATTCTTAACGCTGAATTAATTCTACATTCAAATAAAAAAGCCCTGCTGGTCAGTTTCGTTACAGCTGCTGGAGATTATGTTCTGTTGTCGCCGGGTCGTAAAGTCTAGTGACATCGGTTTCTGCAACCGCAGCTCGTGTAACCAATACACGTGCGGTCAGGTCGCTGATCCATACGTGCGTTTAATGTGACAACAGGTTAAATGATCTGTGTTAACACTTGTGATTTGATCGCTATTTTAAGATCATTTGTCTCGCGGTATTCATAACCAATAATTTTTACGTTCTGATATTTAGAACAATTTTCTTTGTGTAGTGACTGTGCAGCAAGAACATGTGCCAAATACCGTATCAGGTATTTTTTATTCTTTACTATTTTAGATAATTTTAATTACTTCGGCAAGAAACTAATTGTTTCTTTTCTGCACTTCAGGTATTAGACAGCTAGTCTCTTACAGCATACAGCACCCTCTCGATCGTCCCAGTTTCAGCGACTTACTCGGATTTTCAAAGGTCACTGCTCAAGTTCTGTTCTTCTATATCTTTTTATTTTATTATGCAATAAAAAAATATTCAACTTGTTCTAAAAGCCAATACTTTTAATCTAATCTTACGCTTACGATCCTTCACACACAAAGGACCCCCAGATACACCTTTGTATATTGCTGCTAATTTTATGACACTTTAGTATTGTATTTGAACACACTTGATTCCATACATAGGTTCCAATTTATTCCTCACATATACTACGGTGTTTAGTATTATATTAATGTCATCCTATCATAATTATAGCAGATCGGCGCTCAAGATAATTTAAACGATCCACAAACTAAATTAATTTAATTACCTTCTCGATTTCACAGTTTCAGGTGCCAAAGGCTGGTTTCCTGAAAAGATGATGGTTGTTGATCTCTGTTCAGAAATCTTCAGTTCATAATGTTCAGTCGGCCTTATGAAGACGATAAGAGTCATCGTTACTGGTCACTTTTTATCTTAGCCAAAAAGTAACTTGGTTACATACAAGACATTACTCAGAACGGTTCCTTGTCCTAGGCAGGCCTACACTACAACTCGCTTAAACTGTGCTATTACAGTGTGTAGTACACCTTCTATGTACTGTACGTATGTATTTACGTAGAGAATTGAATATATTTACAACAGTGAATGAAAACGCACAAAACTGAAATCAGTTTTACGACTAACAACGCTTTCTCTTGACTCTTTATAGCTGCAGTACTTTATCTTCAGAAAGCCACAAGCTACATTGGTCAATTGGTAACATATTATTATATTACAGAACATGCTTTCTCGGCTATTCTATCTGAGCCCGGCTGTAATGTGTGTATGCGTACATATTGCTGCTACTTTGAAGGACAATTACGTGACACTTGTCAAGCGTCCGCAACGATACTTTTCCAGACCATACTGATCCGCCCGCTCTGTGTTCAAGGCCGCAATCAATTACGCTCTAGTTTCTTCTAGTAAACGCCTATTACGGAATATTCTGGAATCTCAGGCGGGGTATAAATACAAGACTTCAGCGACGCTAAGTTCAGTTTTAGTGGCGATTTATTCCAGTGCGGTTCGAAGTATTGTGGCGAAGTGTTAGGCGTTTTATAATTGTGCGAGACTCGTTGACATTATTATTTTGTGTCAATAATTTTTATTTGATTGTTGTAAGAGACTATCTTGTTGATTATAAACTGTTTAATTGTGATAATTAAAGCTGGTGATTAGTGACTGTATTTTGTTTTCCACTGTACCATACGACGATCAGTTAGACCGTCGTAACAATATTGTCAGGACGGTCTACTTGATCGTCGTAGGTACAGTGGAAAACAAAATACAAGACACCAATTAAGTCACTAATCACCAGCTTTAATTTTCACAGTTAAACAGTTCGTAATTAACAACAGAATCTCTTACAACAAATCAAATAAAAATTGTTCACATGCAATAAAATGTCAACTAATATAAAACACAATTGTATTACAATTATACCGCATCATTATAAAACACAACACTTCACTAATAACCACTTGAACGCACACAGTAACGCACACAATAAACTCGAACCGAACAGTCTGTATTGTACAAGAGCTAATTAGAGGCTGGAGGTTGCTGACTAAGTCAGAGCGCACAATTGACACTGTGGCGCCCGTGTCAACTGTAAATGATGTTGGTTTACCTTCCGCAAATCCATTAACAATCAAGTTTTCACTGGTCTTATGTAGCGTAGAAACTGTGTGCGGTTCTGGGGCTTTACTTCTCTAATTGGTGTGATCACTCTCTTCTCTCGGTATCTTCTTCTCCCAGCAGTCAACCTGTAGATGACTACGTTTTCCACAGTTGTAAAACTTCGGTCTTCTGTCCTTTTCCCATCGTTCAAATCGTTGCGGCGCTGTTGAACTTCTCAATTGTTTGTCCGACAACATTGTTTGTCTGCACCCACCGTAAGGGCAATGTGATGGCACAAACCCGTTGATGTAGCGGGACGCTGACTTGGCAGCTTCAAACTCTAGCGTGAACAAGAGCTTCTGAACTATTTCGGTGTCTTGCCATTCGTAACACTTGCTGAAGTTCACAATCTCCGATATCATCAATAAACGTCTGCACCGCAAAACTTATTCGAAAATCTTCTGGTGCTTCAGGATAGGCCAGTCTAATTAGTCTGTCGATACTTGCTTCAAACTCTTGAAGGCTTTCCCCGGAATGCTGTCGCCTTGCTCTCAACTGAGAGTAGCACACATCTCGCAAATGTTTATCACCATACCGTAATTCTAGAGCTTTTATCAACTCGGCATAGGTGTTCTGGCTGTCAGATGGAACTGTTTGTAGTAATTCAACCGCAGATCCTTTTAATGCAAGAACGAGTGAAACAACCTTGTCTTTCTTTGTCGAATTATTTGCGCATGTGGCGGTTTCGAATTGGCGTAAATACGTCGCCCAGTGCGTGCTTCTATCAAAGGTTGGGGCCTTGACTGGAAGCAAAGTGACTTTCTCTACTGACTTATTTTCTGTGCCTTTTTCTGTCTTTATCATTGGTACAGTCGGTTGACAAAGTTATTTTGATTGTATCTTCAGGCACTGTGATAATTTTGTAGATATCGATTCTTCAACAATCGAGACAGACTTTTTCTATTTCAGCTATTTTTAATGACATTGATTCTTGTACCTCTGATATTTTAGTAACTTGCTTATTAAGCTCACCTCGTAGGAGACCCAACTCTGCAGCGGTTTGTTCTTGTGTCTGCTTTTATTAACTCCTTGTCTTCTGTTTCACCCTTCCATTCTTCTTTTTGTCTTTCTTCTGTTTCTAGCATTACTGCTTTCTGACGTTCCTCACCCTCTTCTCTTTCCTGCCTGGGTTTCTCATCCTGTCGTTTTTCTGGTTCTTCTCTTTCTCGTCTTTGTCTTTCCTCTGCTTCCAGCAGGAGGGTTTTCTGTCTCTCTTCCGCTCTCTCTGCATCCCGTCGTCGTCGTTCCTCTGTCTGCAACAACAGCGCCTGGAAATTTTCTATCATCTGACTGGCATCCATTGTTTTCCGATTAATTACGAATTACACTCGTTTTGTACAAAGTGTCCACTGTTTCCACTGTTAACGGTTCTATCCAACTTCTGACACCATTGTCACGACGGTCTACTTGATCGTCGTAAGTACAGTGGAAAACAAAATACAAGACACAAATTAAGTCACTAATCACCACCTTTAATTTTCACAGTTAAACAGTTCTTAATTAACAACATAGTCTCTTACAACAAATCAATAAAAATGGTTCACACGCAATAAAATGTCAACTAATATAAAACACAATTGTATTACAATTATACCGCCCGATTATAAAACACAACACTTCACTAATAACCACTTGAACGCACACAGTATCGCCCGACAATAAACTCGAACGCACTGTAACATATCACAACTATCACTCAAACTGAACGTCGTTGAGTACTGGTATTTATACCCCCAACACGAAATACTATATTATTCCATACTGCACATTAAAAATAAGGGAAAACATTAGAGTGTAATTCATTGCGGCCTTGACACAGTTCGCGCGGCTTCTGACACAGTCTAGCTAATGCGTCGAGAAGCACGTAGGCCACACAGATTCAGCTGGATTCATCTGGAACATTCGATGAACACGTAGATTGTTCTGTAATGTAGTAACAATATTGTTAAGCCACATGAGTGTGTATAGTACACAGCTTTAAATTTCAAATTCGGCATCAACAATCAAGGTTTGTTTTAATAAAAACCCGTGAAACCACCACAGCCTAATCATCCAAATACATATGTTTTTACTTATTTTCAATGTCGTCTCTGAAGAAAGTCGATTCTAAGAAAAACCAAGGTATAACTTTTTATATTTAACTTTTTTTCAAGCGAAGACTTATTTGTTTAAAAAGTTAAAAACCTATACATATTCTGACTTACAAGTCTGTCTACAAAATAACACACTAGAATATTACATTACACTTATGCTTACAATAAATGATTATTGCACAATTAATTATTGTACAATAAATAAACTTTAAAACAGAACAGAGCAAACTTCTGTGACAATTATGTCTTATAAATCTAATTTAAGAAAACCAGTTATAAAATATATTTTTTTTTGAATTTTAGAATGATGCATGTCCAGTGTTTTTTTAAGTTTAATCTTACTTGAACTCCAAAATTTAATGTTATTAACTACTTTAGTCTACATAATTATAACAATCGTTTATAAGTTTCAAGGGTGAAATATGTTGTTTAACTCAAAAATCAAAGAACCTGATTGAAAAATGTATTTAAAATTCGATTTTAGACTTTAATACTTGTAAAAATATATATTTCTGTACAATATACTTCTAGAAAATATATTTTCCTTATAGTGACTTGATAACAGAAGTCATGTCACTCCCTAACTAAGAGGAGGAATGCCGTAAGTGATAAACCGTAAGCCTAAATTTTGCTTTCCGATTATGTGAGTTGCGTTTTAGGAAAAATTGTTGACTTAGACAAACACGTCCAAACTGCTGGCAGAAAAATCTACAGCATTCATTACTAATTTCAAAAATTTTCCTTCACAATATACTTTTTAACAAATTCTAATACAGAATATTCTTAGAAAGTAGTCCAGAATATTTTTTTTCAAATGTGTAAATCACACTGCAGTTAAATTTTTCTAGTTAAAATTCCGTTTGAGTAGCCACCGCATTAGCGGAGAGTCTTTTCTCAACTCCAAATACTCTCTCGAACACTGGCATTTGTAGCATAAAGGCCAACTGTATACAGATGAACAAAATCTGCCAGTTGTAATTTTAATATGTCCGAAAATGAGTGGCGATTATGGATTAGGACTTTTGCAATTGAATAACTCGAATATTGTTGGAAAAGTTTTAACTGATTGAATGCAAAGTTGATTTTTTGACTAAAGCACCAATTTCAGATCACTCAAATACGAAACCCAAAGTCGGCCTAATCTACGTTTTTGTAATACATATCGTCTAATCTAATACGTCCTTCCATTTTACTTTCTTGAACATCTGGATGTCCCCTTTCAATTCGAATAATCTCATGGTATGTTTAAGAGCTTAGTTATGGCACTTTGAAAATTAAAAAAAGCATTACCGTAATCATTAGACGTTTGGTTTCCATTCCGTTAAGTATCCCTTCACCGCAAATCTGCATGGAAATTATTTCTAAATAAAGTAGGTGAGTCGATAATAAAATTTATTTACGGGACAACAATTAGGGTTAACACTCAAAATAAATAGAGACAACTGGACAGAAATCAAAACACTAGAATTTCATAGGCACCATTTTCCTATAGGCTTATATTACTAAGTCAGTACAAACCTGTGAATACCTCAGAAAGTATACCAATAGTGGAAGGGGTACTCAGAAGAGTCAAAAACAGCCGTGAAGCGCTTCGTGAGACTATGGGAGGATGATAGCATCACAATAACGAAAATAAAAAGTTACTCCATACGTCTCTGTAGAATCAGCTACCTGAATAGCAAATTATGCCAAGAAATCGATGCTGGCGCTGGCAAAATGTAATACTGGCGACGACTATTTCGTATTCTCTGGCTAGCCCGACGGAGAAATTAAACATAAACACCGTTTATTATTAACTGTAAGTGCTAAAATATTAATGTAACTTGGTGGTGCTACGAATAGGTAAGAGAAACTGGAAAAGCTAATACTACAAAGAAGACAAGTCACTGACAAAAGTTCAAATTATCGGTCATGAAGTGGGTGAAATAATCACATAAATAAATCCAGCACACGTGTGGTTGCACACATGACTCTACCCAGATCGCATTATGTGGAGGCAAATAGTTGACCTGAGTAATACGCGCATCTTAATTACGGAATTTCTGGCATGAAATATGGTGACTAAGAAATAGTGTAAACCTTAACTGACAGTAGGAATTTCACATATGCTAACTGTATGGTGGTTTACCGCTTCGCCTAATCGCCCACATCTCAACCCCACATAATAACACTGATGCCGCCATAACTTATAAAAGTTCTATTGTTTTCTTTATTGAAATGCTTGACCAGGGTTTTCCTTACTGTGCACCACGCTCTGAAGACGGAAATACTTTATTCCCAATAGGCTACTAGCCTCAAATTACTAAGTAACATCACACAAACGGTACCTTACGTGATTCACTTACTCTTCAATCACGTACGATACGTACCAAACATATTCTGGATCTGATTCAACCCCTTCCACTGGGTGCTGTTCCGTCAATTTTGGATTTGCAAAATTTTCAGGCAAAAAATGTGAAAAACTCGTAAACCTATAATAAAACATGATCAACAAAAATTGCAGATAATAAGTGTATGATAAAAATGATGAAGTTACATGAGATGTGATGTAAAAAAGTATGACGATAGGCCTATATCACAAATATTAATGTCAATATCATTTGTTTGTAGTCGATAAAGTCGTTGTCCTCGGGCAGTACAAGTGTTTTCCATTAAATCGAGTTTAGATTTCTCTTGGATCTTATTATTAACAAATAAACCGCCATGTGGAATACTTTGTACAGCGACGAATTACTTATCGTGTTTATTATTAATTTCGCAAGAAAGTTGTTTGCGCCTTAGGGGAGATTAAAATGAGATTAGCTGTCTGAAGAGAGAAACTTTACAGACTGTTTGTAGCTCTGAGTACACTCATTGTCTGTTTCAACGTCATGCAATTTGAGTATCTGGGTCGTATTATTATTGATCCAAAAAAATTAACAAGAATATTATTTTCTGTTTTACAAAATAAATGTGAAGAATTAATAAATAATAAAATTGATAATATACAGTCACAATATTGTAAGAAACTGCCGGAGGGACATAGTCAAATAGATGTACCCACTAATAGATGTACCCACTAATAGACGTACCCACTAATTCTTAAGTTTTTCTTATTATCCTTACGGCAGTATAATAACACGCGAAAGGCTAACTACCGTACACATAGCAAAACTGCTCTCCAGATGAAATTACAATCTGAATATTAACATCAAAACGAAATCTGTAGCGTAAACTGAACAGTATGGGTGAAGAAACATTAAAGCATAAGCATTGGTTGAAGCATAGAATACGCAATATAATGAAATAAGTTTTTTCAAAGACGACACAACAAAGCTGAGATTAGAAGAATTGTTTACTCCCTTATGTATTCACTAAAAGTGCAGCAAGGGATAAAACTTTGTTTATTTTGAAATACCTTGAAAAAGCAGACTACAGTAGACCTCTATCAGTAGAAACCGCTTTGATATTTCCTGTTACGAGGTATATGTATTTTCTCTATACCTTTCTCTTTATTTCCCTGTTCGCAGATAATGTTGCTAGTAACATTTCCCACTGTGACAGTAACACACACACACACACACACCAATTCGTATATTACGCGTGAGCGAGAGAGGGAGAGAGAAGGAAAAGAGAGGGGAGAGAGAGAGACAGGTGGGAAAGGTCAAACTTTGAACAGCGAAGTTTCGCCTGGTCCACACTAAGTTTGGCAAATAGAATCTATGGAAGTGGACATTAACTGTCTCTATAAGCAAGTGAACGAATGAGTCAATAATGTAAAGTGAATTTAATTCAGTAAAACGTTAATTCTGTAACAATTTAATCAATATTCAAAATACTTTTACCTCGAATTACGGTTACTGCTTTGAATCGGCCAGTAAACAAGCTATATAAAAAACACACACATTAATATTTAGAAAGAAGTAACAGAAATTTTTACAGATAAATTAGTAATAGTATAACCTGTAAAATTGTATTATTCCATTTAATTTGACATGATTAACGCACGCAATGTCCGAGTAGTCATGCTTTACATCTCGTCTATGTCGCGTACTAAAATTTATTGTCGCTACTGATTTTATCCATTCTCGTAGATAGTAATTTGTTCACATATGCTTCTAGGGAGACTTAAATATTTGTTACTGTAGGCCTACACGATTATAAACTTTATTTATTCCTTCTTGACAAAATAATGTCAAGCTTCCTTTCTGTGTGACTAGATGGTTAATATTAAGACAAGGTGATAATTGATGTGCATCGTAACTGCGCAATCAAAAGAAAAAGATACAGTAACGAAATTAGTACAAGATAATAATAGTAGAATATGAAAATGTTGATTTTCTATTTTATTTTACTAAGATGCTTAAATTTGATCGTTCTTTGTTCAAAGAACGATGCCATAGTCAATCAATAACTAAGAAGCTATAATCATGCCATAATTACGTCCCTGCACTTTAAGTTCATATTACCATTTTCCTGATACTTCTACCACCTTACCATTTTCCACTCTCCGATTACTTCCCACTACCCGCCCTATCTAATATATGTCTAACGGTTACCAGGGTAACGGCTTCATTAAAAGTAGCTCGCCGTCTCTTTTATATTTTCTATTAAACTTTGACTGTGGCACATCCCTAACAAGTCTGACTCTAACAAGTCTGCATAGCCCATGCTTGGTAAAATAAGTTCACAAAAAATGTACCCTGATAAAACTTGTTTGGATAGTTGGAAAAGATTGTTTTCTTTTTTGATACTGGAACGTCATATTAACTATTATTAAACCTTTTTGTTTATCTATAACGGGTGCAGAAGTGTTAAAAAATAAAATTTTAATCTACATACAGGCGAAATTTACATTTTTATGTACAAAAACATTCCAATTAAATCTTACTTTCTTTTTTATTTAGAAAATGGTGTCCAAATATGTAAAACAAGGAAGAAAAGAAATAATTAGTCAGTATATGGAGTATGAGGATTTGAAAAAATATAGTTTTGTTAGTTTAATTTTTAATACATTTTTAATTTTTAAAATGTTATAAGTCGCCCTGCAAAATATCTACAGGGAAATATATCTGCGAAATTCTATGACTATTGTCCTCATATAACAGTATCGTGCGTTTTGGGACAGCGTAGTAATTCTACGCATATTATTTCGAAAACAGAGTTATGTGTTTTACGAAATATACTTTTTAATAAACTTAAAACTTAAAATTACCGGTAAAATTTAAAACTTATTTTCATACTAAAATTTTCTGCCTTAATTTTTTTCTTAATTTAGAAATGACTTCAACATGATATAGGTAGTTCTAATTCGTGATTCTTGAACGTATTTTCACATTCCTACTTCTTTTTACGGGACGGATAGCACATAATGACTAATTCCGTTTAATATATAAGAATTTAGTAGGTGAGATAGCAAAAAATAAAACAGAAATTTAAATGGTTAACCTAGCTAATTTTCATATTTAAATACTTAAATGGGTATTTTAATATTTTAGAAAATGCCATTTTGTAGTTAGACTTCCCTTAAAAACTTTGTCAATAAAAACATTTGCAAGTGTATTCGCAATATTAATTTTAGTTTCTAAATATACTACCATTTACCCTACGTGGGAGATCACAAAGAAAAGCAAATATACAAACATACTATTGCACACTAACACACTAATTCATAAAGTAAATACGTACAAATTACTAAGGAGCAGAAAAAAGAGGATCGTAAATATTTTTGGCCTTCCCTGTTACACGGAATACGCATTTATTTGCCTCGTTTAAGAACACAAAATTTCTTTTATTTATTGTACAATATCTCTAACATTTCCTCGCCTTCTTGTGTTGAAATATAATACCCGTTCGCGTAATATTCCCTTAATAGTCCCTGATGAACGTTTACAAATGTCCTAATGATAATTTATTGGTAATCATTAACATTGACTCATATAATGAAACAGGCGTAAAAAGCTGAGTGATCTACAGAAAACCATCTGCGATAAGGTTTTCTGGTAAGAAAGAAAATTATTACCTGTGTTCAGCTATAATAGGTTTTCATAACAATTGAAAACTAGTCACACAATACTTAAGTGTGCGTACTTTACACCATCGTTACTCTTTTAAATATTTAAATATCATTTCTAGGATTCTTGGGTAGAAAAAGTCACAGAAAGACGGAGAATATATTATAATTAATTATATATTATAGCAATTGAGCCATTTCCCAAAACATTTACGACTCTGGAAAACCCCCAAGGGATATAAACACTCCATTCCTTGTGGAAAATAAAATCCAATAAATAAACTAATAATTTATAAACATAAGATGTAATTTGTAACTTTTCTTACAAGAAAAAGAACGTTTATCCCTTGGTCATCATTTATTTTTCATTTCAAAACATGTTGCTCACTTTACGTGTGTTTGAAGACTGCCCATTTCTTCCTTTCGTTAGTTTTCAATTTTGCTTCGTTAGCTCCGTTACTTTCCTTTATTCTCTATAAACCTTGCTATTGTACGTACCATCCAGTCACCTCGCGGACTCCTTCTATCTTCCTCATGCTACACTTTCAATATATTTTTTTACAGACTCGTTTTCCTTCATTTTACTCATGAGATCCTACTACCCCTCAGCTACCTTTTTTGCATGTAGGCGTACACTACTTCATTATTGATTTTGTTCCCAAATATTCTCTTAACTATGTACTTTTACATAGCTCTTAATTTTCACTCCTACGCGCTATTCAAACACGTAATTTAGAGAGCATGGATTGTACTCTTCACTCTTCTTTTCAATACCCAAAATTCACAACCGCACTTAAGAACTGGCCTATATATGACATCTAATGATGCAAATTTGACTTCTGTGAAATTTATTTCATCTAATATACTTGTTTTCGAAATCACTCACACGAAGGTGATAAATAACATTCGAATTTATAATGCGTATAGAGACAGAGACGTCATAGAGTGACTCCTAGAAATCTCATCTTTCGCTATTCTTTATCCCTCAAGAGCCTTTAACGGTACACTTGGGCTTTAGGATCTATGTTTTCATTCCAGAAGTTTCTATCCATAGGATTACTAAGAGTAAGTATGTTTCGTGAAGTGAATTCTCTTTTGTTTCTTTTAGTCTGTCCGAGGAAACTTGTTGGGGTCTTCTGCCAGGACTTTTACCTTCAGTTAGATTTTACGCTACGCCATTTATTCTGGCTGAATTTTCCAATGTAGTTTAAATAGGGCTATAGTCATCTACTCTATAAACTTGTATTTTCTCTACAGATGTTGTAATGTGTAATGTGTACGTATTAGTTGCGCATTCTACCGATGACACTGTGAAAACACGTCTGTAGATAATCCGGTGATTTCTATTTTCTTAATTTTTTGTGATCTGACTGTTAAGCTCATGTGACTAATGGCAGTATCAAAATATTAACCAGCATCATTTTCCTGTTATTGAAATATTTTAAGTTTTAAATCAGATTACTGAATTTTCTGTTATTATACTTTATTTTTATTTTACCATTCTACTTTCCTTTTGTTATTTTTATTTGTATTGTAGCTAACCTATTAACTATCTCAGTGCGATTCCGTTGCTTATTTTGATCTCTAAGTACAGTATAAAAATGTGTTTACTATTTCAGATTTGCTTGCTATCGTTTGACTTACTGATGAGACGATCGACTGTCAGAAACTTGACCTTATTTTGATTTATTTTCAAACCATAAGCTTTATTATAGTTGTTTAATGTGTACCGGCAAGGATAAAACAAACCGAAGACTAACATTCGATAGTAAACTATCTGAACTCGCAACTGACTAATGCCTGTCTACAGGACGGAGTAGTAAAATGAAGGCTAGTGACAATAAATCTCTCTTTAGAGTTCACAGGCAGAAAGGAAATGAATGCCATGGAATACAATGAGCACTGTTTTACGCACGCTCTCGGAAAGTCAAGTTCGCATATCTGGGTTACAGAAATATTATTGACGCATTTAACAACACCCTAACGATAGTTTATTGATTCCGCTATATAATTTACTTTGAATTATGCTTCCAGTTACAGTCGAAGGAGCTGACGCAATCTTTCAGCTGAAAATAAAACTGTGAATGAGGTTATTCAAACATAGTTTATAAAAACAAACAAATAGAAACAACAGTTTGTGCTGTGCAAATGCATTAGCGGCAAAAATAAAACGGCATTTCTTGGATATACCGTTAATAAAGAAAATATTACACATCGAAGGACGTTTTCTGTTTTCTGAGAAGCTTCAAACTTGATATTATTGGAAGACATGCTAGATCAACAATCTTCCACATATCATTATATGAATAACTGTCTACAATTATGTGAACTATGATTCGTATTCAGGTTAAACAGGAAATAGGGTCGTTCTCCCAAACGGAGTCTTAGATCTAAATTGAGGCGTAGATCCGATGTTCACGAGCTTAAGGGATCCATTATGCTCTGAGAATGGATATAACGGAATGATCAATAACCAGTACAAGGGAACGGTCAGACCGAGTAGTGGGAGGTAGTGTGTGATCGTGTGGAAAACTAAACTTTTGACGGAGAGATAAAGACATCCACGTTGGTCTGGCCTTTACACAACTCTTGCGATACAAATTGTACAACAAAGTTGTGCAAGTTAATGTTGGTCAAATAAATGCACGGTTGCCAAAATAAACGGTCAGAATTGCATACCGGTACTAGAAGTCTTCAAAAGAATTTGTAACGTGCAAACCGATAAGAAGAAAAGTACGTAAGCGATCTTCTCCAGCTATTTTGAGGGAAACAGTGATGGTGCGACTTTTATGATTTGGTGTATCTTTCTCCTACCAGCTTATCTTCTTTTTCTACCACTTCCCGATCTGTGATTTCCGTAGGGTCATACACTGAACTGTTTACTGAATTATAAAAATTGTATTTTTCAATATGCTGGTAATGCTTCGATTGACGTTCCTAATTGAACAGTTATACTCCCTCATTTCTTACGACGACTCTTGGCAAGATCCTAATAAGTAACATTTATAGTATCAGTGTACCGGCAATTAGCCAAATATCTTCGTGATAAACTTTAAACAAGTTCAGTCACTTCTCCTTCACCTTCTTGAAGGCGTACAGTTTGGTCGTCCGGTGCTCCACCTCTGTTCCATATTCATCTGTCACAGCCGCTTGGTGTGTCCTTATACCACTGTCATCCATTATTAGGATATGTTACAGCCTTAGCAGTCTCTATGTTTTAATGGTAGGAGGCAATAGTGTTTGTCGTAAGCAATACATATTTCCACATTTTTTCTAACCCCACATTTTCTTATCATATGTTGGCTTTGTAATCCTCCTAAGAATTTTTCTTTCAGATATGTTTAAAATACTAACAGAAATTAATGTAAAAAGGACAGGACTTAAACCCTAAAGTTTCATGATGATGTTGTTGTTCTAGAGCCAGGAGAGAGAAAATAACAAAGAACATTAAGACGCATTAACGCGGTATTCCAAAACCATTATGAATATTACTAAATGAGAAAGTACTAATATGCTCCAAAAAAACAAATGAAGTATAGGCCTATACCAGACAGATTAAACAAATTTGTTTTGACCAGTTTGTGTAAGTAAAATATCTTGAGATGTGAATTCAGTAAAGCGTAGACTACAAAGTACAACTCTGTAAACCTAAGTACAGTGTGAACAGAATCTGTGATAAATAAAAAAGAAAAACATTATACTTATATAATGTTTACACTGCTGTAAGGAAAGCTTAATCAAAACATGTGTATAGTATGCATTCCACTCTAGGTTGGAAACAAACACTATGGTAAGAGAACAAAACTATTCCGACGTTCTTAAAACACGGTTCCGTGTTCGAACACTAATAATGAACACACAGGTACATTCGTTAAGGAACATGAACACGAGAAGGAAGATCATTATAAAACATTCAAGAAGACACACAGTACTAATGGATAAACTACCCACTGTCAACACAACAAATTTCTTTTAAATGTATTAGAACGCGCTGGAGGAGGAGAATGAAAATATCCTAGTGGAACAAATTGGATAAAAGGAAGATCTCAGACGAGAGAATGATAAAAGAAGAATTTTGAAAGCCTTAATCAGGATAAGGAGGAAGTAAATAGGACATATGAGGAGGCATAATGAACACAGGTTTTTTAAATAGAGGAACGAAAGGAAGGAAGAACGGGAAAGGGAATACCGCACAGGAGGCAGTTTACGCATGGTGCGATGAAGGAACTGGGAGCTGGGATTTCTTTTTATTGTTGTTGTTGTTGTTGTTGTTGTTGTTGTTGTTGTTGTTGTTGTTGTTGTTGTTGTTGTTGTTGTTGTTGTTGTTGTCGTTGTTGCCGTTGTCGTCGTCGTCGTCGTTGTTGTTGTTGTTGTTGTTGTTGTTGTTGTTGTTGTTGTTGTTGTTGTTGTTGTTCTTCTTCTTCTTCTTCTTCTTCTTCTTCTTCTTCTTCTTCTTCTTCTTCTTCTTCTTCTTCTTCAGCTCTACAGCCCAAAGTGAGCTCTGGCTTCCAACACCAATCTTCTCCGATGTCCCTTATGCATTGTTGTCTCATCGTAACCCCTCACATCCATTCTTCTTCTTCAGAGACCTTCCAGCACATCATCTAACCGTCTAATCCCAGGTCGAGCCCTCTTTCCTAGGTCTACTCTTACACATCTGTGCTCTTAGGATTTTCTGTGATCCTTAGAATCCTTTAGAATAATACGTTCCTTAGAATGTGCCCTTAGAATAATACGTTCATCATCCATCCGCTCTAGGTGGCCTAGCCACTGTATTTCTTGAGCCTTTACGAATCTTACAATATCCTCATGCTTCAACAGCTCATCTTGTTATTGGTTATTTCTTATTCTCCACTTATCATCTTCCTTAACCGGCCCATAAACACGTCGTGTGATCTTTCATTTTAGTGTTGATTTCTTAGTGTTGATTCGTCGTGTGATTTCTTATTATTTCTTCTTCCTTTTTTCCTAACGTCCCCGTCTCACTTTCATAAGCAACAACCGGTCTGATAAATGCCTTATATATTTTCACTTTTGTATGGCGACTAACACTAGTAGTTTGTTTCACAATAGTCTACTGTTAGTCTACGCCCTATTTCATATTTGTATTCTGTCATGTATGGTGCTGTTTATGCAACCTTCCTTATCTATCGTGTCACCCAGGTATGTGAACTTATTAACTGCATCAAATTAATTAGCCTCTATACATAGATTATACAGATTTCTTCTCCTTTCGGATGGATGTATTTAGTTTCGCTGATATTTATATTTAGTCTCATTGCAGAGGATTTTTGATTTACCACCTTGTAAATCTCAACCAGCCGTTGTCTCGATCTAGCTGGGAGCTGGTACTTACCAGGATTAAATAAATTAGCAGTGGATAGAAAACTCTGAAGTAATCAGTAACAAGATACTCAGAAATACAGAAACTGCCTTGTAACACAACCAGCTGTTGAATTATGTTGAATTAGAGGAAAAGAAAATTAATTAAATACTGTTATCCTGAGATTTGTAACTCGTACAGACTTTTTTATATCCAGATTTACTATCATATAGTAACTTTCATATAGTTACTATCATATTTTGAATAACTTTCATATTCGTATAATATCCAAATTTGTAGTATTGTTGGTTCAATTATTACAAAAATGTATTAACTTGAAGAATAAAAATTTTTCGTTATTACTTTGTACTCTGGATCTTTCATAACAGTGTCGTCCTTGAATGCATTTCTTTAACTACATAGTTATTCACGTTTTAAAAAAACGTTTTTTGTTGGTAGTAGTCATTAAAGTATTAAGATTCTGGTGTTAGTAAATGAGATAATATAATCGTATAAGCCCACACAAGCTGTAATGAATATTTAAGCTGTTACCTGAGTCTTCTGAAGATTTTTAATAAGACAAATAAGATGTTAACCGCATCATAGCGTTCATGAAATCAGATATTCCCGAAAAAATGAAACTAGTGGTGAAATTACTTTTATTAGGATACATAAACGAAACGTCAAGCATATAATGCTAAAAAAAACTATACAGTACATACGGTAATGACATCGCTGGCAACCATAAAATATCTTACATAAACATATCGGTCACAGTGTTACCAATTTGTTCCAATCACTTCTATTCTGTCTTTAAACTTAAATAATTATGCCTTCTACATGTTTTGTTTGTCGACTGACATAAACCGACAATTAGACAGACAAAGCAGTAATCGCCCGTGTTAATCGGGTTAATCTTAATCGAAGATACCCTTACGTAGATGTCGCTATTATCATAATTAAACGTATGGAGTCTTCAGAAAGTAAACGACAACAGCCCCACGCGACTAAAAAAAAGTCATGAATGTTAATAATGCATCATCATAAGCGATTTAATGATATACTACGAGTATTTAGAAATATACGGTAGGTATCACGCGCAGTTCCCCCACCACTCTCGGTGCGTGACGCGTAGTCTATGCACTAATATCCCACAGGTGGCTTCGTTCAAAGCAAATATTAAAAAACTTATATACAAGATGCAAATAATAAATTGTGCGTTATTATTTATATTTAATAAATTATTTATTACGTAACGTACATGAAAATTTTACTGAAGTTTTTCTAATTTCTTGGCCTTTGTTCCTCCATAATAAGTTGCCTTGTCGCCGTATCATTTTACCGATCTATTCTTATTTATTTATTGACTTCATCCTGATAATGTTAGCGTTCTGACAACATCACATAATTCATCTACATTATTGTATTTAAATTCAAGTATGTTCACTAGAGTTTGATTAAATTACTTGTAATGTGTTGTACGAAATCTTCCATATTAAACACACTTCTTAACCATTCATAATGGCTCCTTTTGATGTGGTTGAAAGCCAGTCTTGTCGTTGACTGCGGTACTTACAAGTTGGATGGCCATATTCGAAACTTGTGATCTTTTTTTTTTGACACCGCATGGCCTGTTGGCATCTCCAATAAATCGGTTTCTTCCTCTACTAATGACTGTTCTCCACTGTTACATTCTGTCCTCACAGTTTCAATAATAAACTGTGTGTCAGTGGTGGATGCACGTTCTTCCTCTTCTGACTCCATCTTGTTGGCTGCTGAAGCAGAATTTACTGTCTTGCCGGTGTCGCCACTCATAAACCCATCACGTTTGCAGTTCTCAGTTGGTATTATAACAGAGACATATTATAACATTTTCTGCTCAGAAGAAAATATTTAATCACTTGACTTACGCTGTTGGCAATGGATGATCATAAAATACTCCCAAGCCTCTAATTTGAGAAAAGTAGAATTCTAAAACATCTTGGTTGCACCTAGCAGACTTGAGAAGCCTATGAGCTATACAGACAGATATAACAAGACCTGATTGAAAGAGAAGAAGACGAGACTTTCTTATCACTCTCATGGGCAAACATAAATTAGAAAGTCTATTTAGAGCTTCATCCTGCTTTTTTAAACAGGTTCCGTAGGGACTTTTCATATACTTATTAAAATGATTTGGCATTCTCAAATTTATCACATCTAATCGAGCCTTAACAGTCTGTACAAATTCTACTACATGACCCTGTCCTGGGAGGAGGAATCCTATAACTGCAGCCACAGTAACTGACAGCAACTCCGCAGCCTTACGGACGTCTTGTCTTTATGTGCCTGTTACAGAAATAATTGGAGATGGTTAAGAGTAAACTTATTAGTTAATTTCAGGTCCCCTTTTTGTAAGTTGACAAGTTTCTCAAACACTTCCTTTTTGACAAAGTAACCATTAGAAATCTGATAGTCCTCATCTAGTACGTAGTTTCTTAAAAGTTTAAAATAAATTATGAGGGACATCACAAAAAGTTAACCTTTGGCGATCAACTCAAACAGAATGTTGTACAGTTGTATTATCTAGTGTTACACCAAGTTATGATAAAGGTTTCCGGTTTAACGGTTCCATGTCACAAACAAATCCGCGCATCCGATATCCCCCCGACTCTATAATTTTAATAGTAACATAAAAAAAATTCCTTATCCAGTGCTTTGTTGAAACCGTAATATATTGGTGGTTTCCTATTTGCCAACTAAACTACAAATAACAAGAAGTTGAACATTAATATGTAGCACTCGCATTATATCCTCAGCGCTGTCGTATGATTTGACTTTCATTTCATCAAAGCATAAAATCACGTCTTTCTCAAAGTTGTAAATACAGTTAGGTGAGCTTTCAAAACAATTAAACTTTACTCTAAGAATCCTGGAAGAACTAGAAACTGGGTAAGACGACGTTTTATTGTAATTTCCCTAGGGAGTGGGTATTTCAAAATATTACGAATAAGGTTCAATGCTTTTCGATATGCATTTTAAAGTAACCGCTTTAGAAATATCTTCTGACGACCAGTTTGACCATTTTCCCTTAGTAGCTTGCACATTTTATCGGCAGTTTGTTCAATTTGTTTTTCAAAAAAAGTTATTTTTGCCCTTAAAGAAGTTAGTTCCTGTAACAACGTCTCATTTCGCACTTTTAAAAGTAAATTTTCTTTTATCAAAGCATGCAGCTCGTCAGACTGATTCATATTTTCTGCCACTTCTAAAGTATTACTTACACTGGTATTAGGTTCACGTAGTTCATTAGAAAAACCTAACCGTAGTTCATTAGGTTACGGTGGCATTAGCGTAGCTCTTGCTTTTCTACATTAGATTCATAACTTTTCTACTAAAGAAGACCTTCTACTATTTTTTGAGATTCCTCTTTTTGAGCTCTAGCATGTCTTTCTGCGTTGGTTGAAAAGACGATTCCTGGGATTTTAATATGCAGAACTGCTGTTGATTTTAAGCGTTTTCTAATTTAAAATTTAGAATTTTCACTTTTAGATCATGTTCAAAATCATCTTCTGAAAATGGTCTGAGCACATGCGAACATAATCGATGAAGAAGTTGTCTGAACCTTTGTAAGCGTGTATCCACGGGTTTTGCACGTGTTTGTCTCTTGGAACGCAGTGAGGAAAATTCTTTAGGTTTAGAACTTCTTTCATTATTACTGCACCCGGAAATGGCACAACAAGGCATCTTCAATTCACAGCACGAAACACCTAAACACAAAATAAACACTACACATAAGGTAAAATGAAACACAAGTTGAAAAACACCCCGTACAAAGCAGCAGTCAACGGCCGACAGTTGCGGCAGTGTTGTCACTGACACGGCTTGCTACTGCGCAACACCTCATGTTACCTACCCCGTAGTGTAAGTACTGAGTACCTTAGGGGACGTCCATTAATTACGTGAGCTCAAAATGGGGGGGGAGGGGTCCGGCAAAATCTCACCAAATCTCATTTAAAGGGAGGGGGTGCAATGAAAATCTCATGTCAACTTTTTAATTCAGAGAATATACATTTATTATAACGGATAACAAAAATGTAGTACATAGAAGATATGCTTTAGGTATTTTTAGTGGTATGAAGCAAAAACATGAACATATCAAATAAATTTAATTATTTAAAAATTATAGGGTAAACCTCACGTGAGGGGGAGGGGGTCCCACCACATCTCACCAACTCTCACCAAGGGGGGGAGGGGGTCCAAATTAAAAAAAAAACCTCACGTAATTAATGGACGTCCCCTTAGTGCCGGTCGCTTGTCAGCTACTTTGTAGCGCCGAAAGTAATTTTTTTTACAGCGTGTTCTTACGGTGTGCTTCCTGTTTTCTTGTGTTCTGTAGATCGTTTAGTAACTAAGGACATTTACACGTATCACCCCATGTTTTAAGTATTGTATTGGCAGATATATACTACTATTCGATTCAGATTTTTTTTAATTCGACACAGAAGATCATAGCTAGGCTTCAAAAATGGGCATAGGATTTGCTTTTCACTCCTTTCCACATAGTGTTTATGACAAACTTAGTCCCATATAGGAGATAGGAATTAAAATTTTATAAAAACGTAATTTACCATTGTAATCGGAGCAGTCGATCTCTCAGGGCAGTATTCAAAACATTTCATTACTTCTCCTGACACTCCTTTTTTTTAATCCTCGTATACATTAGTTAAGCATTTTTTAACTTTTTTTAAGTTCCATGGAGATTCAGAATAATATAAAGTAAGTTTAATGTTATATTTAATTTTCGAATCTGGTGGTTTGGAGTCACGTAAGGTTTAGTGTTAGGTGAGCTGAAAAAGTATTAGGCTGCGATAAAATATTTACATCCTAAAAATATTTAAAAAGAAAGGCGAAAAATAAAAACTAGATGTAAGATTTTCAGTTATACTTTTGTATGTACATGTATATATTTGCCCAGAATGCAGAAATGTTCAAATCAACACACCAGACAACTAGCTTCTGCAAATCTAGGGTCGTTGTATGTAACGCAGAATATTTGGAACACTCTACAAGACATGCAACGTAAGTTATAAGTTATAAATGTTGTTCTTATAGCTTTGTAACAAATTGATTTTACAATGGACTGAGTAAGTAAAAAAGATGCTAGTCGTTAATATTAGTTCGTGATCGCCCTTTTGCAAGTTATTCGTTTGTTAAGGAGTCACGTTAAACGATACGAGTACGTATTAGTTACTTGGCCGGTGACGCCATTTGGTGTTACTGCTGATAACTGTTTACTGGTTTTGTCTTTAAAACTTTTCCATTCATAAACCAATGGCTAATCTCCTTGAAAATTAAACAACGTTCGGCACGCTTAACAATACAAACCAGCATTACTGCAATTAATTTAGGAATTTTCTCCACCTCTCTCTTCTTTCTCACTCTCATTAGCACGCGCACAGAAGCGCCCCCCCTACACACACACACACACACACACACACACACACACACACACACACACACACACACACACACACACACACACAGTAGTGTGTGATCTTGTTATATACACATATATATATATATATATTACATTTAATATTTATAATTAAATTTACCTCAAGATGTTATTTTTCCTTATTTGGAACATGTTTCGGGTACCATCTTGCACCCATCCTGAGCCTTCCGGTTTTTTTGTCTGGTGACGTACATATGTGTTGTTGGTTGACTATTATTATTGTGGCTTCCTGTTGGCTTCTGGTATTTCAAATTGGTTTTATTGTGTGTGATTGTGGTGTATGTGTTAGTTTTTTGTGTATTTTCAATGTTGAGTGCTTTGAATATTGTATCATGTTTTGTATTGATTTGTATTTGTTAAGGTATTAGTTTGTTTTCTGTTTTATGTTTGTATATTTGTAAATTTTCCCAAATCTTCATTATCGTGCCTTTGTGTGGTATATGTTTTATTAGTGTTACATTGGTTATGTCTGGGAATTCATGTCCTGTGTTTATTGCATGTGTGGCTAAATTGGATTTATATATTTCTGGTTTTTTGTATGCGTTTAGGTGTTCAAAATAACGTTTATTCAGCTGTTTTTTTGTTTGTCCCATGTAACATTTATTGCAATCTTGGCATTCAATTTTGTATATGCCGTTAGTTGTTGTACTATCTTTGTTGTGTGAGCTATTTAGATCATGTAATTTATTTTTATTAGTTTTGTATGCTATTTTTATATCTGTGTTTTTAAATAGTTTTGTTAGTTTTGTCATTTTATTATTTATGTATGTGAATGTGGCCCATTTTTTGTTGTTGTTATTATTTATGTGTTGTTCAGTTTGATTAATTCTTAATTGTTCAGTTTTTATTTTATATTTGATTTTATTTTCTATTTTGTTCACAGTATTTTTATTGTATCCATTTTCATACAAAAATGAAAATGTATACATTTTGTATACAAATCAATACAAAACATGACACAATATTCAAAGCACTCAACATTGAAAATACACAAAAAACTAACACATACACCACAATCACACACAATAAAACCAATTTGAAATACCAGAAGCCAACAGGAAGCCACAATAATAATAGTCAACCAACAACACATATGTACTTCACCAGACAAAAAAACCGGAAGGCTGAGGATGGGTACAAGATGGTACCCGAAACATGTTCCAAATAAGGAAAAATAACATCTTGAGGTAAATTTAATTATAAATATTAAACGTATTATATACATCAAGAAACGGACTGTAGCAGAAAGTGACTAAATATAAATATATATATATACTGTGTATATTGTACCATCGATACTTTAATAAAAAACATTCGAAAAGTAGAGGGTTTTTTCCTACTGTTCAACGTCTAAGTAGATTGAACAAGTAGATATTTGAAAAGAATAAAGTTTTACAGGAATGAAAATAAGGAAAGAAATAATCACTGTTATTGGATTTGCTTGCAATAAAGCTCTTTCAGCTACGCGTAAAACTGAGAAAGATTTACAAGAGGATCTAGTTTTGAAACTTTGAGATGATAAGCGGAAGACAGAAATGTAGATAACTGGAAACTCTGAAATACTCAGCTTGAAAGCGTAAAGTTGAGACACGTAACAGGTTTAAAGTGGGGCTGAGTGTTAGGAACATCACCACTGACGATACTGAATCCAGGAACACATAGGAAACAGCTTATGAGACGTAGAAGCTGCAAACGTCAACGGACTTCAAACACAAAACAAAGGAAGGGCTCAGAATAACTCCTGTTTTTGAGGTATCTTGTACAATATGGCCAGGGGTGCATTAGAAGCGCGTGGTTCCCTATGCTGCCATCAGACTGGTGCCCCCTCCGAATAAAAATTCAACCTTTTATCCAATATTTACACCAATAAATGGCATACACAATTTCGATAGTTAACAATTAGTTTATTAAACTCTCAAATTACAACAAATATTTAGCTAAATTGTTATTACAATGAGCATAGTAATATTTAAGATTAGAAAACAACTAATCGTCCATTTTTTCTTGATTTTACCATAACGAAGTCTTGTATAATTTCTTCTAAATCGAGTGATTTAGTATCTGACTTTCAATATTCAACCTTGCTAACAAAGATAATCTCTCATCTTTTATAGTTGCATAAACATGCCTTTAATGCATTTTAATTAAGAAAATGATCTTTCAAATTCGCAGTTAGCTATTGGGATCGTCGAAAGCAGACGACAAACAATGTATATATTCGGAAATACATCAATCATGTTACAATCAATAATCCAGTGTAATACTTTGAGCGGATAAACTGTAGTATCATGGAATCTATCATGTTCATTCCAACACAAAAACATAAAGACGAATTCGTAGAGAAGTGCGCACAAATCTTTTTATGATTTTAGATTGAGGACTTTTGTGTTTTGTTTTTTGTTTTTTGCTTTAACATTTATTATCTTCAAAATGTTTTTGTGATTTAGGGCTGGATGGTGCTCCATCTGCCAGCTGAGACCCTGATGCCTTGTGCTGCAGCTGGCAGTAAATTACGTACTTCAGAAACAAAGTTTAGAGCCTTCCATAACGCAGGAAGAGAATTTAATGGAAGCAAAGGATCAGTGTGTATGTACTAACCTTCATCGCTCCCCCTCCCTTGTGAAATTTAGGATTGCGTCTTTTCATATATGGGTCTTACGTATGTTGTCTCCGTACTGTATTGCTGTACCGGGATTTTGCCTCGTACAGCTCCGCCCGTGCGATATACGAGAAAACAGGACAGTAGAAAAACCTTATCGCTTGATACTTAATGTTTTATTAACAAGAATAAACGTAAACGATTTGCTTATTCACTTATCTAGTCCTCTTACCGTGTTGAGTCCAACACATCTCAAAATACTATTACAATACTAATCACCCATTACCTATGAAACAATACAATATCACAGAACTACCAAATTACATCAAGTGACATTGTGACTGAACACACCAACAAAAACTAAACTTCTAATTTATATTAAAATCATACTATTAAATTTTAAAATTACTAAAATAATACTGTAATCCTTAAGCACTTCAGAATGTTATGAATATAATACGACAAGTAAGGGTTTTGGTAGAAATGATATAATACAAGAAAGAGCAACTTGGATAAACTTAAGGCGTGGGTTTTAATAGTTTGAATACCTGGATCCATGGGATTTTTAAACAAGCGACAATCCAGAGTCTGATCTGATGACTTCAGAATGTAGCCTCCCATAAGTCCGTATACTGACTTTAAAGAAAAAATAATGCGACCACGTAATACAAATTTTAGAAGATACAATTTTTAGCTACGCGTACGTCTGTGGGAGGATCCTAGCGTTAATAACAAACGCTGCCCCTGCTTCATCCAACTTAACAAAATTGACAATATACACGATTTATTGTCTACCAACAGCAATTCGTAACTGTCAGCCAAGCCTTACTTTCTGGCACTTATAGGCTAGCTGTCAGCCGGTCTTATTTTTACACGCGCGCGCGCACGCACGCACGCACACACACACACACACACACACAACGAAACAAATACAGTAATACCTTTACTCTTGCAAACCGTAAGATTTCCCAAGCAATTACAGCGATAAATCCGTTTTAACGCATTTTTATGACAAACTGATTTTACGACGTACTTACAGAATGGGCTATGCCCCGGAATAAGCTAGTTTTAGCCATCTATTCATGAATGGATGAATACAGGTAATTAGCAGTGCTTTAATAACATTCAACAACACAGTAAACATTGTGATACAGGTAATTAGCAACATTCAACAACACAGTAAACATTGTGAAGTTCTTTAATAAATATAGTATAATTTAACAGTTTCTTAATACGTCTGCTGTAACGGTAAATGAATGTGCTCTTCAAAAACAATTTCAAAAAAATTCTTTTACAACTTATATTTATGTTTTGAATTTACTTGAATGTAAATTTGATGCAAAAATCATCTCTCTCACATTCAGTTGTGAAAACAAAATTACGATGTTCGATTACAATAGACATGTCACATTATTTGCATACACTGTAGAGACCAAACAGCAAAACACGGTCTGACCTTGGGTTTGTGAATAAATTACTATTCATATTATTATGCCAGCTGAAATGTTTCGGTGTATAATATGGCTGGCCTGCCTTGCTGTTGTAATTCACGGTTAAAAGTGGCGCTTATTAGGCACGAGGCATATTTCACGAACGTAAGCTAAAATTGTTGTATTTATATTTACAGCGTAAATTTTATAGTAATGCATTTACCTTCCAGTATTATGCTACAAATTACGCCTATTATCATCATGTTAATTTGTAACATTACGTTACAAAATTATTAATAAATTTCTATTAACTGTCCGTACTGACAAAACTATACTTTTAAAGTTTTTTGAATCTGTAACTTTCGCTACTGTGAGTTTAAATAAGATCTCTGTAGTAGTGTAATATATAGCTTATCGGATCCGATAACAAGCATCATATATAGACTATCGCTCTCATTGGTAGAGTCCAAGCGTCCTACGTTTTGGAAGTAAGTTAAGTTACTATGTTTTTTTATTAAATATTTTCTGCATGTTAACGTTAGTTATCCACTTAAAGAGAATATTATGAACGTTTTAACATGTCATGAATAATTACACTATATAATAAACCATCATGGTAACCTACTTCGTGTCAGTGAGGCCGTCCTGTGTCCTTAATGTCAGTTACCTTTACACAAGCACTAATGACAACTAATCTCTTTTATTATGTGGTCGAACGCCACTGCTAATTGGATTTACAGGAAAAATGTGTCATGCTCTTACACTTACAAAGTGGAGCATAGCCTTACAAGTTGGAATTTTACGGTATGCTTCATAATGCCAAGTAATATTCTAATATACGATATTTGCATATGACAGCGATCTTTAAAAAGAATACTAAATTCAAACACCAGACACAATAAACAGATCATTCGGTTTTATTTGTCACTTTATCATTACGTTTAATCAGTAATTCACATAAATCGTATAATAAATCATTAAAAAACTTCAATGATTCACTAAAAAAAAAAAGATAAAAATCACTAAAGACATTGAGGTTACTAAATCGCAGTTACAAAAAAAAACAATTAATGAGACTTCTCGCTAATTTCAGAATAGGTATTTATTTATACCTCACTACGCATCAACTAATTTTTTACAACTCGACACGTTCCATTATGGAATCACAACACATAGGTTATTTTATATTTTTGCTACGCCGTGACACTTAACTCTCATTAACCAGGTTGTCCCCAAATATCAACTTCTTTTTCAAATAGAGACAGTATATGTCTATTTTGGTTTGGTTCTAAAAATCTCTGTTTTGCTCCGAGAACTCATTCTTGACCACTTGAAATCGCCTCCCCTTCGCTTACTGTGTGTTTTCGCACTTTACTTCCAACGTCTTGCATACTTCCTAATGGCACAACTTTCTTCACAGTAGCAAGCGCATTACTTTCTCTAATTCGGGTGAGTCTGTTCTCTCAGCTCCTATTTACGTTTAAATAAGGCAAAATTTGTTTCTTCTAAAACGTCTCCCGTGGCTGCTTCTTCCAATTCATAACGGCGAATTCTTACTTAATCGATGAAGGGCCTTACACCAGCGATCACTATTACTTACTCACTCACCTCTTCTGATATGACAATTGGGACTTTACCTCTATTCTTCTCCTGTCTCTGCATCCACTACCACAGATTAGTCTTCCGTGGACTGATGATTTACCCTTCAAGCACTCTGTCACTTCTGTGTGTTTAATGTTTCATAATACATGCTTCAAAGAATTCACTCTTTTACAGAATAAGTAAGCTAATAACAAACTTTAGTAACCATCCTTTATACATAAACAATCATACTTATAATTACGTAAATGTAAGGTACTAGCAGTGTAATGATGACGATTGTAGTAAAAAAAGAATAGAATAATAAATAATATAATATCTTTTTACTCATAGCTTTAATATTATTCTCGCTTCCTTTCTCGTAGTCTACCGCTGCCATTACATTCTTGTTTCTCGATATTACTTCAAATGATATTATAATACACATTAATGTCTTAATATTGAAATCAGTAGCACTAGCAGTAGTAATAGTAGTAGTAGTAGTAGTAGTAGTAGTAGTAGTAGTAGTAGTAGTAGTAGTAGTAGTAGTAGTAGTAGTAGCAGCAGCAGTAGTAGTAGTAGTAGTAGTACGGAAATTATGATTATGATGATAAATATTATTATTATTATTTATAGCCTGTGTGTGTGTGTGCGTGCGTGCGTGCGTGTGTGTGTGTGTGTGTGTGTGTGTGTGTGTGTGTGTGTGTGTGTGTGTGTGTGTGTGTGTGTGTGTGTGTGTGTGTGTGTGTGTGTGTGTGTGTGTGTGTGTGTGTGTGTGTGTGTGTGTGTGTGTGTGTGTGTGTGTGTGTGTGTGTGTGTGTGTGTGTGTGTGTGTGTGTGTGTGTGTGTGTGTGTGTGTGTGTGTGTGTGTGTGTGTGTGTGTGTGTGTGTGTGTGTGTGTGTGTGTGTGTGTGTGTGTGTGTGTGTGTGTGTGTGTGTTAATGCCCATTTCTTATTTTGCTTAGGCCTATGTTATTCAGGTTTTCCAATGCGTTAACGAAAAACCTCTTTATATATAGGTCTAATGAAAAAATATATAAGGCAACACAAATATATAATAGACACGTGTTTATACTACATTATACACTACTGCTTCAATACCACAAATTGTATTGCAGGAAATGGTCAAGAAAAATTATAAAGAACATAATTCAAACATTGTGTGTCCAATGATTTCGATTACTGGTTAATTACACGCTCAAGGTGATAACAAAAAGCAAATTGGTAGTAATTACGATGGAAATTATTTTTGAAATTTTGACAGCCGAACAAGGTCAAGCGGTGTTACTTGTGTCTATCTTCAAGTACGCACAAACAATTCGTCCGAGTCCCTTCCTTATTACGTCTAATTGCCGGCGTCTACTATAATCAGACCATATTGAGAAGTAGTAAAAACCGTTGAACATCCTAAGTAATTATTCAATATCCTTTTTTTTTTTTTTGTAGAATTGTTTCGGCCAAAATTCAAAAACTTTAATTACACTACAAACCTAAATATTTAATCATGTTTTGTAACATTTTTTCTAACGTATATGAAACGAAATATTGGTTTAAAAATGGAAATAATATTTTTAAATAACCAACGATATTTTAGGATCGTCTTTATAAATAATTAATTTTGAAAAGAGATCAACATTATGCGTGTAAGCGCCCTCACCCGATTTTTAGAAGAATATTGACTGCCTGCCGTAGATCAGACACATTTTCCAGAGTAACCGCAAAAAGGAATGATCTAAGTAACCTTTGAAGAGCGTAAGGCTTTCACGTCTCCGAAACCAAATTTTCATCGTAACGGTAATGACGCGTCTTCATGAATCATATTTTGTGAATTTAAACATACTAAGAAAATGGAAGTAGTAGACCCCTATTATACCATAAAAAATGATGTTAATAGTAGGATAGGTTGCCAATGTGAGCCATAGCCAGTGTGTCAATATTCATATATTTAATATATTCATATATTATTATTCATATATATTCATAGTCATATAGGCTCAATATTCATTGTATTTAATATGTTATAGAGTCTCGTTTTCATACACACTATATCCTACTGTAACAGCGGTATGTTTAAATAAACTGTAATGTAATACATTGATTTATTAGCAATAATGAAATAATACATTAAATTGATATTACAATTAATAATGTATTTGTATTTAATAATACAATAACTTTTCAGGCTGTAATGTGACAACAATTAAAAAGTTTGATAAATTTTGGAAATTCCCGTACGTTAAATTATTATATTTTGTACAAAGCATTTATTGTGCTCCACGTTGTCTGGGCTGCGCAGATCATTCGGCAGTATATTTATTGTCGGGGTCAAGGTCAAGTCTATTCACTCCAATCACCTAATTCTTCTCCTTTTTCGTCTTTCTCACTTTATAGCTCGGGCTTTCCCGAAATATGAAACCAGACGAAGTCCGGTGTTCTACCACGATCCATGTAGCTTCAACTTGTTTAGAAATACTTGCTCCGTCACTCGTTCCACGTGTCTCTTGCTATATGTTTTCTTCCCTGAATATCAGATCGACCTCTACCATTATCGTTTCTAAAATAGTCCTTCAAGATACGTTCTGATTAAACAATTTCATTTTTAATAATTGCATTCTTTATTAATTGATATCTCGTACGTGTAACTAGAGATATTGATTGCACCCAATTTCTTCAGGTATCTAATACTTCTTCTTCATACTTCTAAAATGTCTGTCTGGATTGACATTGATTCTATTTACTTGTGCAAGTTAAAGATTGAATTGAGTCTTTCACATAAATCTTTAAATTTATTCTTCTTTTTCCCTTCACACTCCGGAAATATTGTTCGATAGGTAAGTATGTTCCTTCTTCAATATTTACATAAGACACCATTCAATTACTGTTTGGGAATATCCCGTCCATTCTAAACATAGCTTAGTCGGCTATATCACAAGGAAGGCAACCGTTTGGTCAAACACGGCAAGCATATGACAGGTATAAGACCACAAAATTTGGAATAGTGGAGAAAATTAATTGTATTTTAGCTACTTGATATGTAAAGGCACCACTAAATAGCCTGGAATGCTAGAGGTCTAGCTAGAAAGTGAACTGAATTAATAGAGGACCTAGATATTAACACGTTAATGTCTACATGCTGCCTGAAACTATTCCATGCAGTTTCAAGCTAACCTAATATGAATTAGGTGACTCGAATTAATGACAAGACGACATCAGTATGGACACACCATACTTTGTGGACTGCATTCGGCTTGACCCGTTTGAGACTGATACGTTTAGACATTTCTGCAACGATAAATATGATTACCTTTCATTATCTCTGTTGAATGTACTACAGCTTTCAAAACAATTTTTTATGGGCTTATTAGACCTTATTGTTGATTTGTTTGCTTCTCAAAACTACTCTTAACTAAAGACTCAGTACAAGTAATTCTTAATTATTATACTTTTTTGCGAAAAATTTAAAGAATTAAAAATTTAATTATTTTCTACACTTTTCTGTCAGCGACAATGTAACTCTGACATGGACTAGACTGTTAGTGTTACTGTTTAGTGTTATGTTCACATATGTCGATTTGATGATGGTATGTCACATATGCCTGTGGTATAGATAGATATGCCTATAGATAGTACACATCGAAATGTCTGATGTGTATTTATATATATTTTTTTCTAATAACGCAGATTTTAGTCTTTGTAATGCCCATTAGATTATGTAATTTATACTTGAAAAATCATGAAATATAGTTTTATAAATAAAAAATATAACATGCGTTATAATATGTTATAATTTAACATGTGCTATGTTACATTACTTTATATTTTTTCGTGACCTCTATTATAAAACCAAGGCCTACTTATATCTGTGGGATTTAACTATGACCCAATGAAGGACATAACTTAAAAGATGTTTTTACAAAACCCTTGACACCGTGGATTAATAACAAATTCTAAGATTGTTCCGTTCATGACCAAGAACAATAATTGTTGTGTTATTGGTGTCGTAATGACCAAGAAATGTCTGTTCCACTGCAGTGATTCTGCTAATTGCAGTTTTATTAGTTCACAATTTTAACTTCAATTACTGTTATTTTTCACACTTCACTAGTTTTTGCAGCCGAATCAGGAAGTTGTGAGCAGTCAAGGAGAGAGGAGAGGACCAGGGGCTGTGCGAGACGAAGGGCATGCCCGTCGCCCGCTCATGTACTGCGTTCCGAGCTTCAGACAGAGCTCCTGCCGCAGGGTCTATTGATAGGGTCTGGATTTAGGGTGTGGCTTGCTACCGGCCGTGGGTTTTCAATTAATTACTTAATTGAGGGTGAGGGTTCGCCGATGCTGGGTCCAAGATTCTCCTGGCACAGATTGGTAGCGACCGAGGGCGCTAATGAGGTGGTTGCCCTGGAATCGGGCGGAGCGACGATAAAATTTACGAGACAGTGTCCGTATAGTGGCGTCCTGGGAACGGACACGCAGGAAGTCACGGATTGTTTTGTTTGAGGTCAGATAATGGGCTTTACACGCCCAGCGCAATCCTCGGTCAAGGAGAGACGGATACTTTTGCTTATGGGTCTTGGCCAAGTAGCCCCAAACGGGTATCGCGTAGGTCACCATCGGCACCACATAGGTGGAGACGATAAGCTTCCCTAGGCGGCGGGTTATGGCGTTGCTGCATAATACGGGGCGGAGTTGGTATAGACGATAGGCGGTCTTTCGGGCTACTTGTGCAGTGTGTGTCCGCCAGGTGAGACGTCGGTCGAGGTGAACCCCGAGGTACTTGACCTCTCGAGACCAGGGCACTAGAGTATCGCCTACGTAGAGTATGTCGCAGCCAAGGATGCGACGCATAATGCGACTTAGTGTTTGTGAGTGCCTGTGCGTGCAGGGGTTTTCAAGTTTTTAAACCACATATGAAGCGTTTCGTGCTGAATTTAAAGACATGGCGACTTCCAGAAGACAACAATAAGATATGGTGAAATAGGTGATCCTATATATAAAAAACACTCGACACGATCAGCCTACAGGAACACATTTGTACCTACAACTTGTGTCTATAGCCCGGCTTGTACACGTTATCTCAAACGTTTCTTCGATAACTTCACTGTTTTACTTGTTCGTATATTTAATTTTTAAATACTTGTAAACTTTGCTGTTTCCCACTTTATAAAGTGATATATTTTATCATTCCCTTGAGGGCCTGTGTAAACATTTATGTCATTGTTAAATATGTAATACTAGGTATACACCAAATATGTACACTGAATAATGAAAAACAGGCCCGTGTTACGAATAACTGAAAGAAAAATAAGCACAAAATGACACCTGTAAAGTGAATACTCCGGCAGATACGTTTCAGTTGGCTGACGGTAATTTTTTTTATTGTAGGCCTAATGTTATTCTCTGTGTCTAGTATGGACGTTGTGTAACATATCGCCGCGTTACAAATCCAGGGAACCCATCCAGGGAACTGAGCTCTGTCAATTAGATGGGCTGCCTACGTTGTAACGGAAAGTAATCACACTTATTAATTGAACAAATTACTTACTAACTGTGTAAGGAAACAAGGGAAGGTATTTTATTGATTTACGCACTCATTATATGTGTGTAACAAGACGACTTCTCTTTATTTAACTTTTAAAAACATTTACTGACAGATCCCATGATATCACTAATTAAACTAAAATTATTTCAATGCTTTCTTTAGACTTTGGGATCAAAATTGATTCTATTTAGCTATACCTCGGATCCGGGTTAACTTTCTGTATTTAGTAGTTAAGACTTTTAGTTATACTCAATTCATGATATTAGCTTCCAAGACTTCTTTTTTTATAACCATTTGAAGAATGGTATTATTACTTGGAATTGTACTACGATACATTAACATATAAACCGTTACAACGTATGATATTTGAGTAGTTACATTAAAACTCTTAGATTTACTCTTTTAATGTTTACAAAATTAATAGTCTCTGAAAAGTCTCTTTTAACGTGTGTTGTGTAACAAATATTAGTAACCCTCGATAGACAGGCTATCGAGTCACCTTAATGGAATGTAGAAACCTCGTCCTGGGGTGTCCGTCTTGGGAATCCTTGAATGCGCCGTCATCATCTCGGTCTGGTCTTCGTCATTAAAGGGTCAAAAGTCCGCAGAGTAGATTGAACCTTCTATGATGCAGGTACATGTAGATTCTCGGATGTCCTGATCTGCATATTCTGTCGGGTCTACGAGTGTTTATAAGTTCTGGTAGTTCACATCTCCAGGAATGATGTTGAAAATGTAGTCAGTTCTTGTAGTTAGCAGTCATCTTGTTTTACACCATTTTTATGTTTCGTGTTATAAGTTATGTCTCTTGTTTTCACATAACTATACTGATTAATACATAACACATGCTTTTAGCAGTAATTTCACGTATACGATATTTAAGTAAAACAAAAGAATTAACAACGTTGTGTTAGAGCTTTCGCTCGTACGTCTGCACTGCATGAAGTCAACATAGCGAGAGAGAGATTTTCTGCTCGCTTCGACTGGTACATAACAAGGGGGAGTAGGGCCACTATTGCGCGAGAATATAGTCCCTATCTTTCTTTAAGTTAACATTTTTATTTACACAAACTATACCTAAATAAATATACATAATTTAAATAAGTTGTTTTAGCGACTGTCTGTGTCTTCAGATTTTTAATTACTAACATTAGGTTTTTTATCTTATTCTAAATTACAGACGACTCGGGAGACATGTCGAGTCCGGAATTAACTGGTCCGCGCCTGACCACAAGCAACGGGTTAAATACGACAATAATAACTATTTACAATATGCTTTTTTTATTAAAGTATCTTCGTACTTCTTAATTACTTCTTCCTCTCATACTGAGTACATACAGGTGTTTTAGGTATTATAGTGAGATTTAAAGTGGCTTAATCGCTCACAAACTTAATGTTTAAATATTTTATTTTACAATTATGTTACAATTTAAATCGTCACATACTCCACCGCTTAATTTGCACGTTACGGTTTAAAATTTTTTTTTTACTGGGGACTTGGAGTATGATTGGTGTCAGTGTGTGAAGTTATTTATTATTAGTGCACAGTTTGTTTTCTCTAATTCTCTTTAAATGATCTTGTTCATTTAAATGATCGCCTTCGTGAAATTCCCTTTTTCTCACTTCTTATAGTACTAACTTATATTTTAATCTTAATACTAATTTCCAAACCTTAGATTGGAAAGATCCCTACTTATCCGTAACTCACAACATCGTGGCCCGACTGACACCAGCTTACTCTAACTACTCAAGTTAGCTTTCAGCATTCATTAATGATCTTTGGCACCTTTCTGCCCTATCATTACACCTTTCAGTCGGCGCCGTTGTGACCTGTTACGTTACATGTATAATCACTTCTTGATTATATATCATAAACTTATTTCTAATGTAATCTAAAGAATAATCTAAAGAGGATCCCATACTCCACCTTAGATTACTGTTACTTGAGAGAAGCGGAATCTCACGAAGATAATTCTCTTTTATCTCTTTAACAATAACTAAACAAACTATGGGGAAGGGGAGACACTTTACACAATGCATTGTAATGCACACTAGGGGTGGTTTTCAATTGTTTAGGCTAGCACCGGTTTATCACAATAGGGAGGGTGCGTGGCTGCTTAGTACAATTCCTAACACGCTTTATTTCCTCTAACTGGCCACCACTGGGAGTTTACAATATGCAACGTTACTTGTATTATTATTTCTTTTATTTACTGCTACACTTCACACTATTTAGTTTACCTTAAGATTTATTTAGCCTTATTATTTAAGCAAATATTATTTTCCTTTATTATTATTATTTTTTTTGGGGGGGGGGAGATTTAAGAAACTTCCTAGAATTAATTTCCTATTTAATTACCATATTTATTTAGCACACTTTATTTATTATTATAAATTTATTATTATTAAGTCACTACATTATTTAATTGCCGTCACGGGGAAAATACTTGATCTACTATACTGTACACATTTATTACACATATATAGGATAAATTCTTAAGTAATTAATTTACATAAATTAGAAAAGAACAATTTCTCTTCTAAGGGAGAGACGGAAATTCCACACACATATTTATCAAGTTAAATAGCCGATCAGCTGTTTTTTGGAATGTAGGTCACCCTCTGTATTTAGTTAACAAAGGAAGGCTGAGTGTGTGTCAGTGAGAATGGGGTTTGCTTTTACGTATTGTTGCCTACACAATGCCACCGAATAACTAAAACGACCGGTTTAAACTGGAGAAGGGGAGCACAGACGTTAGGGTGAATCTTATTCAACAACTCTATTATTATTACGCTTGGTAACACTCTGACTCCATTCATTCATATACTTTTCTCAATTATATCAATTAATTATTTCGTTCACAATTTCAATTTTCGAAATTCTTTCCACTTAATTACCTGGGTCTACATTACGTGCATGCTCTTGCGTAATGATTATTATTATTAACAAAGTTATTTTTCATTTTTTTTTTTTTGACACATACTAGTGTATGTCCAACATATACTGTGCAGAAGTATTCAAGAAACAAGAGGTCATGGATTGTCGTAAACAAACCTGTTACAGATTGTCAACTGAGCAAAATTGTAATGTTTCCTCACAATTCATGTATGCAAGTAGGTACATGCATATATTTTCATACAATGTTATTTCAACTTCTACTGACTATCATTTACATATTTTGTAAAATATGATATATGTTTTGAAAATTAAATTTACATTAATTACATTCTCTGAGTGCATAGATCAATAACTGAATATACAAATTATCCAAGCCAAGTGCCGCAATTTTGTTTACGTGTCACGATGCTTACACAACCTTTTATAAAAATAAGCAGAGTGGCGCAATTTTGTTTGTGACACTCTGTACACGAATAAATCTCTCTCCTTTTTTTTTTAAAGCAGAGTGGCGCAATTTTGTAACGTATCGCCGCGTTACAAATCCAGGGAACCCATCTTAACTGAGCTCTGTCAATTAGAAGGGCTGCCTACGTTGTAACGGAAAGTAATCACACTTATTAATTGAACAAATTACTTACTAACTGTGTAAGGAAACAAGGGAAGGTATTTTATTGATTTACGCACTCATTATATGTGTGTAACAAGACGACTTCTCTTTATTTAACTTTTAAAAACATTTACTGACAGATCCCATGATATCACTAATTAAACTAAAATTATTTCAATGCTTTCTTTAGACTTTGGGATCAAAATTGATTCTATTTAGCTATACCTCGGATCCGGGTTAACTTTCTGTATTTAGTAGTTAAGACTTTTAGTTATACTCAATTCATGATATTAGCTTCCAAGACTTCTTTTTTTATAACCATTTGAAGAATGGTATTATTACTTGGAATTGTACTACGATACATTAACATATAAACCGTTACAACGTATGATATTTGAGTAGTTACATTAAAACTCTTAGATTTACTCTTTTAATGTTTACAAAATTAATAGTCTCTGAAAAGTCTCTTTTAACGTGTGTTGTGTAACAAATATTAGTAACCCTCGATAGACAGGCTATCGAGTCACCTTAATGGAATGTAGAAACCTCGTCCTGGGGTGTCCGTCTTGGGAATCCTTGAATGCGCCGTCATCATCTCGGTCTGGTCTTCGTCATTAAAGGGTCAAAAGTCCGCAGAGTAGATTGAACCTTCTATGATGCAGGTACATGTAGATTCTCGGATGTCCTGATCTGCATATTCTGTCGGGTCTACGAGTGTTTATAAGTTCTGGTAGTTCACATCTCCAGGAATGATGTTGAAAGTGTAGTCAGTTCTTGTAGTTAGCAGTCATCTTGTTTTACACCATTTTTATGTTTCGTGTTATAAGTTATGTCTCTTGTTTTCACATAACTATACTGATTAATACATAACACATGCTTTTAGCAGTAATTTCACGTATACGATATTTAAGTAAAACAAAAGAATTAACAACATTGTGTTAGAGCTTTCGCTCGTACGTCTGCACTGCATGAAGTCAACATAGCGAGAGAGAGATTTTCTGCTCGCTTCGACTGGTACATAACAAGGGGGAGTAGGGCCACTATTGCGCGAGAATATAGTCCCTATCTTTCTTTAAGTTAACATTTTTATTTACACAAACTATACCTAAATAAATATACATAATTTAAATAAGTTGTTTTAGCGACTATCTGTGTCTTCAGATTTTTAATTACTAACATTAGGTTTTTTATCTTATTCTAAATTACAGACGACTCGGGAGACATGTCGAGTCCGGAATTAACTGGTCCGCGCCTGACCACAAGCAACGGGTTAAATACGACAATAATAACTATTTACAATATGCTTTTTTTATTAAAGTATCTTCGTACTTCTTAATTACTTCTTCCTCTCATACTGAGTACATACAGGTGTTTTAGGTATTATAGTGAGATTTAAAGTGGCTTAATCGCTCACAAACTTAATGTTTAAATATTTTATTTTACAATTATGTTACAATTTAAATCGTCACATACTCCACCGCTTAATTTGCACGTTACGGTTTAAAATTTTTTTTTTACTGGGGACTTGGAGTATGATTGGTGTCAGTGTGTGAAGTTATTTATTATTAGTGCACAGTTTGTTTTCTCTAATTCTCTTTAAATGATCTTGTTCATTTAAATGATCGCCTTCGTGAAATTCCCTTTTTCTCACTTCTTATAGTACTAACTTATATTTTAATCTTAATACTAATTTCCAAACCTTAGATTGGAAAGATCCCTACTTATCCGTAACTCACAACATCGTGGCCCGACTGACACCAGCTTACTCTAACTACTCAAGTTAGCTTTCAGCATTCATTAATGATCTTTGGCACCTTTCTGCCCTATCATTACACCTTTCAGTCGGCGCCGTTGTGACCTGTTACGTTACATGTATAATCACTTCTTGATTATATATCATAAACTTATTTCTAATGTAATCTAAAGAATAATCTAAAGAGGATCCCATACTCCACCTTAGATTACTGTTACTTGAGAGAAGCGGAATCTCACGAAGATAATTCTCTTTTATCTCTTTAACAATAACTAAACAAACTATGGGGAAGGGGAGACACTTTACACAATGCATTGTAATGCACACTAGGGGTGGTTTTCAATTGTTTAGGCTAGCACCGGTTTATCACAATAGGGAGGGTGCGTGGCTGCTTAGTACAATTCCTAACACGCTTTATTTCCTCTAACTGGCCACCACTGGGAGTTTACAATATGCAACGTTACTTGTATTATTATTTCTTTTATTTACTGCTACACTTCACACTATTTAGTTTACCTTAAGATTTATTTAGCCTTATTATTTAAGCAAATATTATTTTCCTTTATTATTATTATTTTTTTTGGGGGGGGGGAGATTTAAGAAACTTCCTAGAATTAATTTCCTATTTAATTACCATATTTATTTAGCACACTTTATTTATTATTATAAATTTATTATTATTAAGTCACTACATTATTTAATTGCCGTCACGGGGAAAATACTTGATCTACTATACTGTACACATTTATTACACATATATAGGATAAATTCTTAAGTAATTAATTTACATAAATTAGAAAAGAACAATTTCTCTTCTAAGGGAGAGACGGAAATTCCACACACATATTTATCAAGTTAAATAGCCGATCAGCTGTTTTTTGGAATGTAGGTCACCCTCTGTATTTAGTTAACAAAGGAAGGCTGAGTGTGTGTCAGTGAGAATGGGGTTTGCTTTTACGTATTGTTGCCTACACAATGCCACCGAATAACTAAAACGACCGGTTTAAACTGGAGAAGGGGAGCACAGACGTTAGGGTGAATCTTATTCAACAACTCTATTATTATTACGCTTGGTAACACTCTGACTCCATTCATTCATATACTTTTCTCAATTATATCAATTAATTATTTCGTTCACAATTTCAATTTTCGAAATTCTTTCCACTTAATTACCTGGGTCTACATTACGTGCATGCTCTTGCGTAATGATTATTATTATTAACAAAGTTATTTTTCATTTTTTTTTTTTTGACACATACTAGTGTATGTCCAACATATACTGTGCAGAAGTATTCAAGAAACAAGAGGTCATGGATTGTCGTAAACAAACCTGTTACAGATTGTCAACTGAGCAAAATTGTAATGTTTCCTCACAATTCATGTATGCAAGTAGGTACATGCATATATTTTCATACAATGTTATTTCAACTTCTACTGACTATCATTTACATATTTTGTAAAATATGATATATGTTTTGAAAATTAAATTTACATTAATTACATTCTCTGAGTGCATAGATCAATAACTGAATATACAAATTATCCAAGCCAAGTGCCGCAATTTTGTTTACGTGTCACGATGCTTACACAACCTTTTATAAAAATAAGCAGAGTGGCGCAATTTTGTTTGTGACACTCTGTACACGAATAAATCTCTCTCCTTTTTTTTTTAAAGCAGAGTGGCGCAATTTTGTAACGTATCGCCGCGTTACAAATCCAGGGAACCCATCTTAACTGAGCTCTGTCAATTAGAAGGGCTGCCTACGTTGTAACGGAAAGTAATCACACTTATTAATTGAACAAATTACTTACTAACTGTGTAAGGAAACAAGGGAAGGTATTTTATTGATTTACGCACTCATTATATGTGTGTAACAAGACGACTTCTCTTTATTTAACTTTTAAAAACATTTACTGACAGATCCCATGATATCACTAATTAAACTAAAATTATTTCAATGCTTTCTTTAGACTTTGGGATCAAAATTGATTCTATTTAGCTATACCTCGGATCCGGGTTAACTTTCTGTATTTAGTAGTTAAGACTTTTAGTTATACTCAATTCATGATATTAGCTTCCAAGACTTCTTTTTTTATAACCATTTGAAGAATGGTATTATTACTTGGAATTGTACTACGATACATTAACATATAAACCGTTACAACGTATGATATTTGAGTAGTTACATTAAAACTCTTAGATTTACTCTTTTAATGTTTACAAAATTAATAGTCTCTGAAAAGTCTCTTTTAACGTGTGTTGTGTAACAAATATTAGTAACCCTCGATAGACAGGCTATCGAGTCACCTTAATGGAATGTAGAAACCTCGTCCTGGGGTGTCCGTCTTGGGAATCCTTGAATGCGCCGTCATCATCTCGGTCTGGTCTTCGTCATTAAAGGGTCAAAAGTCCGCAGAGTAGATTGAACCTTCTATGATGCAGGTACATGTAGATTCTCGGATGTCCTGATCTGCATATTCTGTCGGGTCTACGAGTGTTTATAAGTTCTGGTAGTTCACATCTCCAGGAATGATGTTGAAAGTGTAGTCAGTTCTTGTAGTTAGCAGTCATCTTGTTTTACACCATTTTTATGTTTCGTGTTATAAGTTATGTCTCTTGTTTTCACATAACTATACTGATTAATACATAACACATGCTTTTAGCAGTAATTTCACGTATACGATATTTAAGTAAAACAAAAGAATTAACAACATTGTGTTAGAGCTTTCGCTCGTACGTCTGCACTGCATGAAGTCAACATAGCGAGAGAGAGATTTTCTGCTCGCTTCGACTGGTACATAACAAGGGGGAGTAGGGCCACTATTGCGCGAGAATATAGTCCCTATCTTTCTTTAAGTTAACATTTTTATTTACACAAACTATACCTAAATAAATATACATAATTTAAATAAGTTGTTTTAGCGACTATCTGTGTCTTCAGATTTTTAATTACTAACATTAGGTTTTTTATCTTATTCTAAATTACAGACGACTCGGGAGACATGTCGAGTCCGGAATTAACTGGTCCGCGCCTGACCACAAGCAACGGGTTAAATACGACAATAATAACTATTTACAATATGCTTTTTTTATTAAAGTATCTTCGTACTTCTTAATTACTTCTTCCTCTCATACTGAGTACATACAGGTGTTTTAGGTATTATAGTGAGATTTAAAGTGGCTTAATCGCTCACAAAATTAATGTTTAAATATTTTGTTATTTTACAATTATGTTACAATTTAAATCGTCACAGTTGTTGCCGGCAAAACAAGAGGATAGCATAATATATTTAATGCCCTTTCGAACGAAATCGTTTACAGTATTTGGTGAAATACAAAAATTCGTGTAACTTAATTGTAATTATAACTGGCTCAAATAGTAATGACTGAACGTAAAACATGAGAATCTTTTTATAAAGAGAGGTTACTGTAGTGCAAATAAAACTATTACAATTACAATTTTGTAAATTCCAATCAAGGGAATATTCAACAATGGAACTGTATTATCGCTCTCTTTTCATTTACCTCATTCCCTCTCGCGCACGTACATACAAACTCACACACATTGAATTGTTCTATCACTTTTCTTGTATTAATAGTAGTAACTCAGACTAATCCTCGTAGACCCATTAATCATGCTGCCCTTCTATAATCACATACGTCTGGAGCATTTAATTTATTTTGTACTGTCTTTTTCCGTAGTTACTTTTGTAACGTCTCTGAATCTTGGTTTCGGACTAGGTACCAAGTCGAATGTGCTCATCTTCCTCGAAGGCGAATGCGACTTTTCCGCAATCTCCACTATCTTCGTGTCAAAACATTAAAAAAAATGCTTCGGCGAGAAAGAAAGATTTCAATGCGGAACTCAACATGAAACCAGTAGGCTATACATGATATCAGTCGTATCATACTAGCAGAAATCTAAAAAGTATCACACATGTTTCTTCGTGTGTGAGCTCATAATTTTATTCATTACGTTTTTGGATATGTAATCATCAATTTTACATGTTTTTCTTATGTACATTTTGTTAAAACATCTTATAACATCATCACAGCTTTTTTCTGACATATGTAAAAATTGTTCAGTTGGTTGTTGATGTGTAATGTTGATCAGCTACTTTATATTATGTTTCTGATTTATTACATTACATTGGTTTACTAAATTAATAATTATTTTTATTATTTAAATAATTATAATTTTAATGACTTAAATTGTTATAAATAATTAGAAAATGTATTTTGATTTAAATTTTTAAAGCAAATACTGTATAGTTTTTTAAATTGTTTTTTGAGTATCCATGTACTAATACATTTTTATTTTTATATTGCAAATGGTACCATTTCAATATTCTGTGACTTTAGTTACAGAAGTTTGTGTCGTTTGGGATAAAAATTGCAAAAGATGGAGAATGCACTGCTCACTGCAATACTAGCTAACAACAGTTTGTGTCGACTATGTGTTTGTCAAGATTATTTTTCGATGATTCTACTACAGATCTCATTTGTACTCAACCACATGCATTAAACCTGATACAGATTGACATGGGAACAAGCACTAGTGTCTTACCAGCTTTTTTATATGCGCAGCGTCTGTAGTACAGTTTGTTTACACAGTAAACGTCAGATTTCAGGTGCGGATCGTTAAACATTTGTGTGAGCTCAATGTGATACAGAGTATCTTATGTAGTCACACGTGTTCTAGACATCTCTTAAGCTTTCAAGTAAGGAATTATTAACAAATACTATTTTAATAGTTAATTTTACTTAAAGTGCATGTTCGGGTGTTTTTGAAAACAATTTATCTTATTATACGCGTGTTCGTAGTGTGTGATGTTTACAAATTACACTCTACCGTGTCCGCAGAAGATGTGATTCAATTATGAAAGGGTCGACTGTAATCACGAACAACGAGAAAGGGTCCTTAATGGAGTTTTCGCCCTACTCGGAAAATGAAAAACATCTGAAACCCTGAAAATCTAATTTCATCTGCTGTATGTACATTTCTGTGTCCACGCCACCATCATAAATATGCAATGTTAGAAGCTTCTTCCAACAAATATGCAGTTGCCAGAAACGTGACTTCAAACGAATCGAACAATGTCAAGCCCAATTTCACCGAAATAAATTACCCCTAAAAGCTGGGTAGTATACAGACAGCATAAAACAACACGGAGTCATAGTTGCAAAGCGCTCAACACCCTATTCACACAGACGCATACTCAAACGCGCGCGCCCCCATTTCCATATGTACTTCTAACAATGTTTATGTCCATGTATGTGCACTTCGTGATGTGTTACGTGTCTGTGATATACGTAAGCCTATAGATGGTACACATCGAATCGTGTGAGATATATGTTTGTTTTTGATAATGCTCATTTAAGTCTTTGTAACGATCGTTTGATTATATAATTTATACTTGAAGAAGTCATTATTAAGTATTGTTTATAAATAAAAAAATATAACATGTATAGCATACATGTTATGTTATTTGATAATAGAATAATATATCACATTGTATTATAATAGTATATTATATTATTACATACATTTGAATTAATATTAGCACACGAAAGTTATAAATGACAGTGTGATTAGTATTCGAATAACTAACCTTTCATCATCACCTTTAAAACACGGTACGGTGCTGCCTGTTCCGCTTTCAAAGATCCTTCAGCCATCTCTTCCTGGGTTTACGCACACACCTATGTTTTATAGGTTTGCACTTCCAGACTTCTTTGGTCAGTCTGGAATCTGACATTCTTTCTAAGTGTTCTTTCCATTGTGGTTTGTAACCTTTTAATATTTCATTCAATTTAAAAACTTGTAACTCTTTTCTTGTGTCCTCATTCCTTATATGGCCAAGTGTAGAGCACCTTCTAACTAATTAAGTTATTACAAATATTTTTCTTATAATTATCGCCAATTTTTTATTAATATAAATAAGATTTACGTAATAATTAAGTACACCTTGACAGAACATAGCTTGCAACACTTGCTATTATTGTAATAATGTATTATCCAAAATAAAACTCCTAGCATGTGTCGTGCGTGATGATCGTTAGCCAATCTAACGTGATAATCAGCAACAAGAATGCGATGCGTAATGTTACGACATCACAGAACAATCTACGTGTTTGTCGAATGTGCCAGAAGAATCTCGATGTAACGCGTGTGGCGTACGTGCTTGTCGACGTACTTTCGAGAGGTTTCTCGAAGGCGCCAGCCGCGCGGACTGTGTCAAGGCCGCAGTTAATTATGTATTTCACACGAGCCCTAAGACGCAATTAGGAACATTCTGGTCTGTGAGCGCAGGTATAAATACATATCAGCAGCGGCCTTAAGTTTCAGTATTAGTGCGATAATTGACATGCCGGTTCGAGAGTTATTGTCGAGCGAAATTACTGTGCGCGTTCAAGTGGTTATTAGTTAAGTGTTGTGTTTTATAATCGGACGGTAATTGTAATACAATTGTGTTTAATTTTAGTGGACATTTTATTGCGTGTGAACAATTTTTATTTGATTTGTTGTAGAGACTGTGTTGTTAATTACGAACTGTTAACTGTGGAAATTAAAGCTGGTAATTAGTGACGTAATTGGTGTCTTGTATTTTGTTGCTTTCCACTGTACCTACGACGATCGAGTAGACCGTCGTAACAGTAATGAGTTATAGCAAACAGTGCGAATCAGAACATTACAGAAACTGCCACATGAACAGAGTAAAAGTGGCACAGACATTCATCGTGCGTCATCAATAACCCTGACTGCAATATACCTTAAACGGGGACGGAGGCAACGGTCAGTCACATAGCCAGCCGTTTTGTAGCGATTACATGTTGTATTGTAACTAGCGAGAGATATATTAAGGGTTTGTATTTGTCTGTTATCAAGTCAACTTGAATTTGTCTGCTGTAAACCGCGACTAACGGAGTCGTATTATGTGTTGAAGAAATGTAGAATTACGGCTAACTAGGATAATGTGATAAGAAAATAAGTGTTTATTTTATGGGCTCTGGCATCTTCTAAGATCAGTATCTACGTGACATTATGTAACTTTATTAAATTCTTCATTTTTGCAAATAACATTGGGATAACATTATTTTCGTCCTCCTGTTCTTCTTCTCCGAATATAAGCCTGCGGCTTGTCTGTTAAACCAGACAAAAGCTTCCTTACCATTTTTCATGGACCTACCGACTTTCCTCTCTCTCCTGATTGCTTACCTCTGCAGAATTCATAATTCTCTTCTCCTCCTCTATTCTACCTATGTGTGCATTCCATTCTTCTTTACTCCTTACTATTGAATACTAAATGTTATTACTTTCTATGTTTCTCTAACAACCCCATTTCTTTTCCGATCTTGTTTGGTTTCCGCGTTTTTTTGTTTTTTTTTGTTAATAGTTTCCTATCTATTGCATGAGACTGAACTCTGTGTCTCTGATAGAGCGGATAAAGTATGAGTGAGTGTGTTTGTGTTAGTATAGTTAGTTTGTCAAGACCAATGATTTGTGATAGGTGCCAGGCCCTGTTCACAGTCAGACTGGCATCCACTCCCAAAGGCAATTAAACATTTTATTTTTACTGCAGTCTGGTATTCACCGTTGTGGTAGTAAGTGCGTTCAAAGACTACGCATTATTGGTCCTGTGTTTACAACTTAGTACTTTTCAAGTAGTTGTGTTATAGTAACATTAACAATACGAATTGTGAACTGTCGTTTAGGATTAGCGTACTTTTAGTTACTTTCAATTAGTGAGTGAATTATACTATTATTTGTTTATTTGTAGCTGTCTATTCACAATGTCTTTTCAAGGGTTCTCGAAAGAAAGAAAATGAAATTTCGTTGTTCACAGCAAAGGAACTGCAGCCCAGAAGGAAAACTCTTGCCTCAAATCTCTTCCGCAAAACATGTAAGAAAAGGAAACTTTTTCTTGATGATTCTGATAAGTGTGTAGTAAGAAATATCGTTCAAGACTTTTATAAAAATCAAAATGTCGTGGTCACTGTTAAAAACTCCTACTTATTGTGAAAGAAAGAATCCATTTCCCATGGGGCGTAAAATCATTAACGCGAGTGTTTAAATGTGTGGGATTCAAGTAGAAGAAATGTAGAAGTAAATTAAAAGTGTTAATTAAAAAAACAAAACTTGTAATGATGCGTTACAAGTACCTTGTGCAAATTAAAAGTTCTCGGGAATCTGGGAGAAACATATTTTTTTAGATGAGAGGAAAGTCAGCGTTGAGTGAGTTTTGTTGATGTAATGTGAATCGGTGTTTCTCAGTAGTCGTTGGCTTGTTTACACCGCTGAGCGTGGCTACGCGTGCGCATGTCTACGCTCCCTTTCCAAGTCACATACCTCTCAGAGACATGGAGTTCAGTCTACAGCAGTAATTCCTCAGGTGTTAGTTTTGTTTTCGCTGCCTTGCTTATCATCTCTGCAGCATATGACACTATTGGTCTTATTTCTGACTTGTATTTTGTAACTTTAGTGGCCTGCCTTAAGTGTTTGTTGTGCAGATGGAGTGTGTCACGCACCCAGCTAATCTGTCGACTACTATTTGGTCTGTAACCTGTTTCTAGGTTGCCCCATCACTTGTCAGTGACACATGAAATGTAATTTTTCCATGACTTTAGTATATAAGCACATGCCATTTAAATTCACTGAAATTAATATAATTACTACAGAGTTAGAACTTACATTAATACAATGACTTTATATTAATTAATGGAATGTATAACGAATATTGCAGGAAGTAATACAAACGCTCTCCTGTACACCTGTTAGTCGGGACAAATAAGATTTTCTTATTCCAAAGCAAATTAATTTTTTCTATCTTTTATCGTAGAAAAATAACAATTCTACAACCGTCAGTTAGACTTTAGCCGACTGTTAGACGTTAGTATGTCTAGGCTTTTTTTATGCCCAAAAACTTTTAATTTCTATTCCGTAATTATACAAGAATAGGAAAGAGACTCTTGCACTTATTCAGATTCAACCTAAATGTACATAGTTACAGAAAGTCAGCTGAGTAAACAAGATTCAATTGCTATTTAATTGCGATAATCGTGTTCAGCCTCTCGAAGAACATTTGCGGAATGCGCCATAAGACTCACATAGCCTATAAGAAAGTTCCAGATAGTACTTCAATTAGTGTAATATGATCGCATGGTAATGGACTCAACCTTCTAAAATCTACCTAAGCTTCAATTTTAACTGCCTACATTTTTTAAACATCTCAAAGTTTTTTCTTTAGGCAGTTTTGTAAAACATATGTCGAATTTCTATAATCTTTCCTGCTGACAGTAAAACTGGGATACGATATTTCTATTAGAAATATTTTATGTTCCTCATGATTTTCTCTCTACACTTCCAGATCTATTCTATGGTTAAGTGTTATTGCCCAGCCACATCAATTGTGTAAATATGTAGTCGTAGTTTTATTCTGTAATACTGTAACTAATCATATATGAAATAGCAATGTAATTTTTTCGCCATTTTTAAGCATTGCCATGTATAAGTTATCATGGCAAACCGAAAGACCCTGCGGAAAAAATTATCAGTAGTAGTATGTGGCAGACTCCGTCCTGTCTGGAAGTAGATTTTGTTTTTAATTCCACCAAGGCCTGACGCAAATAAAGAAAACAGACTGTTAGGTGAACACGAAATCTAGGTTTAACAAAGTGGAAAAACTGAACCACAGCATTTACAAATTAATTAAAATTAATTACAGCTCATACAAAGTTATAGTGTGTCAATATATTTACACCTTCAAATGCGACGCATTAATTTTGCTATTTGCGGTAATAAATATAAAGAACACGGATCGTCTTCTGAAGTAAATGATGAAAATATATAAATCTGCATGTACAATTCAATTAACATGATTTACACATTGCACTATTTATTTTTCTAAAAACAAACTGGAAAAAGAACTGCCTTCTACTTCACTGTACACTTCCTAAGGAGCTCAATAATGTATCTTCAGTAGGAGTTTAACAGTCTTCATATTCGGCAATGTCTTACTTTTTATAGTTGAAGTCGAAGAAAATAGGTTCATTCTCAGGCTTTGTAGTTAGGTCTACTATCTGAGCATTGAACATTTAAGATACTGCGTACAACAAAATCTGATTTTACTCTTTGCCGTCACCGCTTCCAACAATCTGATTTTACTCTTTGCTGTCACCGCTTCCATCAATCTGATGTTACTCTTTGCCGTCACCGCTTCCAACAATCTGATTTTACTCTTTGCTGTCACCGCTTCCAACAATCTGATTTTACTCTTTGCCGTCACCGCTTCCAACAATCTGATTTTACTCTTTGCTGTCACCGCTTCCAACAATCTGATTTTACTCTTTGCCGTCACCGCTTCCAACAATCTGATTTTACTCTTTGCTGTCACCGCTTCCATCAATCTGATTTTACTCTTTGCCGTCACCGCTTCCAACAATCTGATTTTACTCTTTGCCGTCACCGCTTCCAACAATCTGATTTTACTCTTTGCTGTCACCGCTTCCATCAATATGATTTTACTCTTTGCTGTCACCGCTTCCAACAATCTGATTTTAGTTTTTTGTAACTTTCTTCGTGCACATGATTATTGTTTTCTATTTCCGGGTGATAAAGTTATTGTGTTGTGTATTACTTATCTTCACGGCAAACACATATTAAAAAAAAGAAAACTGTGGAAGTGCCTATGGTTGTCAAATAAGCCAGTTTAGTTAATAGATCTCAAAGAAGATACATACGTAGATACGTTGGTTAGCTTATCTAAAGAAATACACTTGAAGATAATCCGAACTGATAAGAGAGATCTAGAATGAGTTCACTTTGGCTTACAGAAAAAGGCAGGATACCCACGTTATTTTACCAAGAGACTTCAAGATATTGCAGAATTTTGACAAAAAACTCCTAAACGATGGGCGATTTTTATCAGGGAAACCCTTTACTTGGACCGCCGCAATCGTAATATTTTTCACTTGTCGTTTCGATCCATGGAATCTGGAATCGTCCTCAGAAGCTGTTAGTGGCGGTTACAACACCTTTTTTTAAGTCTCTCAACAAAGTCTTTCAACAGAGTCTTTCAACCGGCACTCACGACTTGTGAGGACGTTTCCAGTTTCTAGGATCGAAACGCCAAGTGAAAAATATCACGATTGAGGCAGTCCAAGTAGAGGGTTTACCTAAAAGCACTTCATACCTTCATCACTTCCTCCCAGACAAAGGTGTAGTCTACGGGGAATTTTCAAGAGATGGCGGTATGAAATGGAAGAGCTGAAAGTCAACACTAAGTGAACCGATCATCCAGACCTCACCGCCGGATTTGTAAGCAAATAAAGGACAAAGCTCTAAAATATTAAAAAAAAATAATAATAATAATGAACTCAGCACAAATATGTCTAAGGAAGACGAATTATTATAGGCCGATATTGTGTAAGGCTATTTAAAGTTTATTCTGCTTTTCAGCATCAGTTTTACCTTATGACGAAGATAACGTGACTTTCTTAGTAAGGGTTACGTGAGAAGAGTGGTCCCAACACGACGTAGTGAGTGTAAGTTAATTTACTACTGCATAATCTAACGTTACTCTGAACACCGAGTACGAATGTTATTAAAGAATTTTTAACACATAAACTCAATTGATGATGTAGCCTCAGATGTCGTAACTCGGTTCGGCTCCAACGCTGATAATAAACCGTATAGACGCGAACTTAATAAACAATACTCTGATGAAAATAGAACTGCCGGTGTGCAAGCGCCGTTGTAAATTAAGTCATTCCCCGATTACTATCATCCACACGATAGCTAATAAAAGAATGTTTTATTATCAACCCATTCATCGGTACTTCGAAAGCGTTCCTTTAGTCCTACATTATCTTTCAAGGTAAAAAAGATAATAAGAAAATTCAATTCAGCTCAGAAATTGCGATAACGTCATGGGCTGAAATCTACCTGAGTTATTATCAGTTCGATTAGTTGTGAGAGAGAAGTGGCTTATTGGGCGGGCCTGCGGCCATCCGGTGCTGCTCACACACGCCTCAACATTTCCTGTTTCACCAGGTAAACAAACGCATAATACAAACAATACATCTGTTTTATTTGTCATTAATTTTGTCGACTAATCACAGCCTATTGTTAGATTCGCTACTCGAGATATTCTACAGATAGATTGAGCTGTTACATGTACACTATTTAAGATTTTTGCCATGTTTGAACATTAAAGTACACAAAAGTAATTGATTTCCAATTTTAAAAAGTATAATGAAGAATAATATAATGTTTTACGGTCGTCCATTTTTTAATTATGTAACTGAATCTTCTGACGACATCAACATTTTTTATTAGTGCTACTTACATGTTTTTTAACCATTAACAACAAATTCTTATTGAAATGACAACCATAGTATACGAGGAAAGACAAATACGATAGGATTGTAGGCACATACTGTTAGCAAAAGAATTTCTCCTTAAGTTATTTTTATTCCAGACATCCATTAACATTGTATAACGCACATTACGGTGATCCTTCACCCACATGAGTTTTCTGACAACTTGGTACCTTCTACGCATCTCATCTTCCGTTTCGTTTTCCCGTTTCAGTCATTTTTCGAGAATCTCCTATCTTCTACTATCTATTTCTTTGTCCTATTCCATCACATTTTGTGTTTTGGATTTCTCTTTCTTTTTATTATAACAGTATCCAATTAAAACCTTCTCTTAATTCAAACGGTTAGACCTTTCTCTTAGTTCTAAATGACCATATCTCAAAAATCGTTTCCTTCCATTTTACATGAGATATTGTTATATAAATACAGCGTTTGCTTGCAGCCCTATATATAATGGGCTGAGAACGGGATGCCTAGCACATGTCTCCTAAATTTATTTATGAAGAAGGTAGTCAATCGTTTTATACAAGCAACTCCATAAAGACTTTGAAGATCGCAGAATGTAGCTGTACCTATCGTTTTTCTATTACAGTATTTCTCCACAGTTTAAGATATAATTGCTCTAATATTATCCTTTCTTGTACGGTATAACTTCTTAACCAGCCACATCCCTTTAGTTCTTTTTTTCTTATATCCTTCAGTCACATTCTTCATCCTCTACTGTTACAACTTCATTCCCTCGCTTACGTCCTTTTACTCTTACTCTCGTCATATTTGTACTCTGTTATAGCACTGCCTCACACATCCAAATCCCTAAGCGTTTTTGTAACCGATTTAGTAATAATATTTAGTGACAGAATTCGTTCATTCATGAATTACATAAGCAGACAAGATTTGGGTCTATTTTGTTTTTATTTGTTCACGTAAGGAACATATGTTTCAAAGATTTACACAGTCTCGGGTGCCTAAAAAGTTTCAGTCTAATCGGGTGGAGGTTTGACTCACAACCTTCAGTATAAGCAACTATGAATGAATAAGCCCTCCACCAACATAGTCCGGAGTGACGGACTGTAACAACCAAGAATTAAAATTTTTTAATATTATGATCGAAAAGACGTTACATACAGCAAGACACCCCTACACGAGCCACGAGCAATAAATAAAGAACAGTTTTACGATGTGTCAACTGAACGTTTGCTTCGGACAATACGAATACGCTTCACATAACTTTACAATGGGAAATAATGTTGGCCGTGACAGACTCGACTCAACCGAGATTTACAGCCTGCAACATGCAAGATAAAAGGAACTATGTCAAGTACCAATTTACGGAGAAACTGTGACGGACACACTGCAAGGTTAATTTGAAGTGTACCAGTAGTAAGAAAAGGGCGTAAGTACACAATGGTATTTACCCTGTATGAGAACTGACATCGATATCTAAAGAATGGAATCGAACTTGTGCACAGCGGGGGAACGTCTTACTGGCGACAACTGATATTTACGACAGGGAGAAGGAGTGCCGTTTTGGAAACGACGACACGCTGCGTCAGGATAGCTAACGGAAAAGGGTCAAGGATAGTGAAACAATAACGAAATACGACACATTGTTCGCGTGAGAACGGCAGCAGGGTCCGGAGTACGCTTAGACAAAGACCTGATCGACAGCCGAGAAATTGCTCTTGTTCCAGGAAAAGAGTACGGAGGCTTTCGACGCGAACTTGTGGAGAGACAGGATACCCAATCACAACCCAGCATCTACCCAGAGAACAGGTGGAGAGGACCGTCGTCATCATGGCAACGGGAACGTCGAATGAGAAGTGAAGAACGATAGTCTTGCATAAGGGTAGGAGTTCTTCTGTCCTATCATGTTCGACCTGAGGCGTGTCTTCCAGAAGATTGCATTGTGGTAAACGATGCTTGATAAAAACTGTTTGCAGAGCACGCGGAAGAACAGTCCTTTTATAACTTTAAACAGTCTTCATATAATTTTCGACAGTCATCATATTTTTCAATCACGTACTTTTAAACAGTCTTCATACATTTTCAACAGTCTTAATACAAAGTTCGAGAGTCTTCTTATAAATTTCTCAATCGTATACTTTAACAGTCTTCACGGAACTAAATCTTAATACAGTTCGATTAACATACGGATAGCAGTGGGACTTTGAAACTCTGCTATGCGGTATATAATTAAGTGACTTAAACATTTCGATATTGGCGAGTATCCGGTAATAGTGTACCTACAGCGACTAAATCATGCGACATACGCCAGTGCTTAATAACTCTAGAGTTCTTTATTATACTCAAATTCAGAACTGAACTAACCAATCGCAGTTTCATCAATAACCGACGCGCAGAACTATTGTTAATGTTTTACCGGACAACGAAATCGTAACGTTGTACAGTGCGGCGAAGCGATACAATATAATTTGGAACAATTACACCACGGTATCAAAGACACTATACATTAATGTACACACAAGAAGTTCAACAATAGACAGTCAGATATATACACCATAGTTAATGATGAACTTACCCACACGACACATGATTTCATAAACTCTAACAGTAACAGCCGAATCAACAGAAAATACACACAGCGCGAGTGAATCTGATCCGCGTGTGTTGAGTGTTAGTGACATCACAGCTACGCAACTCCACACATATGGACCACCAACGAGAAGGAGTTACACCGATGGAAATATCGGATAAATCGCTTTACAAGTAATCTTTATGCTATTCTTATCATAAGAACTCTACTGTCCTGTCTCTTTTCAAGAAACACCCCTTGAGTATTTAAATTAAATATGATACATATAATTAACGCTATTCATCTGAGGCAAGCAATGAACGCATTAGTATAAGATTTATTGTTCGACTATTTGTGTTTTTCTATATATCGATTGTATTATATATGTATGTGTATGTTTTCCAGCAAACAACGTATTGGATTCGCATTGTAATGTGATATATATACATGTGTTCTTTTTATGAATGTATTTACAGGGAATCATCCATATTTATATATTGAAGTCTCTTTATTTAATGATGTTAATAAATAAGTGTTTATTTTATCCAGAATATATGCGTTCATTATTGTCAAAGTTACCTCAGAACAAGAAAGTAATGGCACTTGAATGATTTATAGTAGTTTTTATTGTATTTATACAATAATTAGAGTCTCCATGCAGTAATTATGCTAACATAAAAGAACTAACGTATCACTTAGCTTCAATCAGTTGATATGAGTAACCTAATTGAGTGATTACACGATCTCATTTTGCAAATTAGTATAATCACATAATTAATTAATCACAGTTAGCATAATAAATTACTCCTAATATCTTTGTATTTGGCTCCCAAAGAACGTGGGGCTCGGCAATCACAGATTAATTAATTAATTATTGTTGGCATAATTAATCCCCAATTAAGAATCTTTGTAGGACTGAATCTCGAATCGATGATCTTCACCTGAATAACAAATAGTGGTCAATAGTAGAAACTTTATCGTTTAATGTAGATCAAAAGTACCGCAGCTTCTCTGCTGGAATAACAAACTTCAGTGTAGACGAATGATTCCAAAATTTAGCCTTTAGATATGGAAATTAAAGGAACAAATGTGTCCTCACAATTTATTCTCTCGAATACGTTTGCGTACCAAATTAAAAAGTAAAAACAGCTTGGTAAATTTTAAAACAAATTTTGACATTAATGCTTTTACCAAAACTAACATAGACCGCCTGCAGCGTTGAATAAATGAAACTAACATTTAATCATAATCGTCATTATTATTACCACGTATCCGCGTACGTCTGATTCATGCGTCTCCAGTAGCTCTCCGATGAATGTTACATTACTCAGCGTCGTCGGTGCCTGGCCTTTGATCTTCTCTCTTAACCAAATCTCATACCCATCTTTATTTAATTTTACCAATTTTGTAAATTATATATGTAGTTTAGTTTCCTTGTGCATCCACTAAACAGTTGTTATCCCGTTTCCAATTATTATTCGTAAAGCAATCCTTTCCATACCTCTCTGTGTAATCTATACTTATCTTATCAAATCAATTTTTATAAACCCACGTTTCTGTCATTATAACAAAAGCCACATTGATTAAAAATTGTGTTTTTATACGCAATTCAAGTTTAATATTCTTCATAATATTTTTAGCTTTGCGTCTCTATTAACTGTTGCTGTTTTACTAAATACGTTTCACTTCATTTAACTGCATAATAAATTTTAACGCAGAAGTTTCAAACCGTAATATTAACGGTAGGCTACATATTTTAAAATTAAAACTGTCAAAAAATTACAATTAGTAAGAGAATATTAGTTAAACTGGTTTAACTAAATATTTACTGAAAAAAATGATAAATATTTTAGCGTTTCATCAAGTGGTATTGCGATGTTTTAAAGCGAAGTTTAAAAAATAAAAAATAATTAAGGAAAAAGATATGGCGGTTCACGAGCATAGTCATTGAAAGCCGATCTGAGACAGCGCGACTTTGTAAAAACATATGTTTTTGAGAAGAAGTTTGAAGGATATATGTAACACACGCAATCAATCCGATCCTGTTGGTAATGCTGACTTCTTCAGAAACCTTTTGGACAGATAAAGGAAATTTTTATTAATTATATCATAAACTGCATTGATGTTTAAGTAATTGGACTAGTTTGATCTCTCCCAGTTCTTCTAGTGGCCCTCCTCAGATACACATCATCTCATTTACCTACAACTTCTTTTTGCTCATCAAGTAAGGTTAGGTTTGGTGTCCCATGCATCAATAAGGTTAGGAATACCGACTTGTTGATGTGTTTCTTGGTTTACTTTGTGGTTCCTTTCTTACCGAAAACATTTGAGATACGATTACAAATTTCGTTTAACTTTCTCTCATAATAAATTTAGTGGTTTATTTCCTTGATGTGATTACTGCTCCTAAACATTAATGGCTGTTGACCTGGTGCAGTTGTTTTCTTTCCGATGTAATGTTTACAACCTCCACTGACTTGTTTATGATTATGACCATCACGCTACTTTTGTCCCCATTTATTTTCACTCCTCTAGCTTGCGATACTAGCCGCTCAGTTATTGCACACCGTAATTATTCTCTGTTCTTTACAATTAAGGTAATATTACCGATATAGACGTGTGGTGAACGAATGATCTTCAGAATTAAATTGAAGTCAGACGGAATAGAAATTTAGTGAACAATAGTTCACTGAGTCCAATAGTTCACTCGAAAAATAGAAATACTCAGTCTAATAGTTTTTAATTTTCATATTCACCTTCACAAACACAATAATCCAAAATGCACAATATCACAATGTTACTCTTATGTGACTAACAACCAGTCGTTAGTTGCATAAGTAAAACTTAAAATCTATAGAAACCATCAATTAATATCGCGGCCCCCGTACACAGTGCTACCATTTCATCATATTGTATGCATTGCTTTCACAGCTGAGTGTGAAACAAAACAGATTCCAGGGATCGCTACATACGTCTAACGTATCTTTGCCATTCTATTTATATTCTACAGATCCAACCGTCTTCACGTAATTGTATCTTTACTCTGCGATATTCCGAACGTGGATATCCATTTCCCCTTCAGCAAAGCAATTCCCTCATTTTCGACTCAGAAAGCCAAAAACATTTACTGTTCAAGAATTAAATTTTTTATTTTTATTTCACCTTTTATTTCCTACTTTTTTCCAGGTTGCTGAGACAATATCCTTTTAAATTCTCACACACATAGAAGATTTCAGTAGAGTTCGGGAGAACCTCATCACTCAGTAGAGATCCGTTGTAACACCGCCTTTAAAGGTCGTGTCTGTATATGAAGTCTGTGTCTGTATATTAACTAATACAGGTGGAGTTCGCAGCTGCCAGTTCGGAAGGAGAAAAACAAAGATAAAACTAAACTGTTCCTTAGTTAATTAAAGACGTATCGACCAACAACGGAACAAACTTATAAAACTACTGTGTTACGGGTAATTACTGTGCACTATTCAATTAGCAGTAAAACGGAGTTTGAAACTGTTGACGCAAACAGTTCAGAGGTTGAGGCAATTTAACCGAGTAGAACGCGGACGTGAAAACTTTTGGTTTTAGCAGCAGACAAAAACCGTTCAATGAAGCGGATAGTTGTAAGAAATATTAATTAAAAAGGGAACGAGGCATATACGTACAGCCTGACCTGAATGTGAGTGGGAAGATTTAAAGAAAGAGTATAAGTACGAGTTGAGTAGGCATAATTAAAAAAAATTGGACTATACGCGTAAGTGCCAATTTGTATAAAGACGCATGTGTAAAAACAGTGTACTTTGCAGAGGAAAAAGGGAGAGAGGTAGTTAGTGGAATGAAGCAGAAGTAAGAACAGAGATAAGCATCGAAAACAGACAGCAAGAGAGGCAGCCAGAGCAGATACAAGAGAGAGAAAGTGAAAGAGGGTGAGAAAGAACGAAAGAAAGAATTTGCCGGTTGACTGCTACAGATAGAGACCTACTTGCTAATTATCTGATGTTTTATTTTTCCTCTTGAAACGTACGTAGTTTGACCTACATGATCAGTTTAATGACGAGTCGTAAACAAAGTGCGTTCCTAAGTAATGACTGTATCAATGAACGTGCACAGTTTTCTTTAACACTTCTGCCTGCACATGCAGTTACACTGATTTCATTTCATTATCAAATTACGGAGAAGAGAAAGTTTGCTAGGGCGCACACGACCACTGCAATAAGGGAAGTAGTGGGTTTTAAAATGGTGTGAAAGTCATTTAATTAATTAATACTTCAATTTATCCTAGGCTTTATGTTTCAATTTTCATATTCTTCAGAGTCACATCTCGTACTTGCAATACCATTTATTTTATTTTTTTCTCCAGATCTCTAAGTCGCTACCTAAAAATACTAGAAAGAAAGTAAGTGAATGACTAATCCCCTGTAACAGTTGCTTTGCTTTTAATCCTTGCTGCATTATTTTGTATAGCTTGTCTCAATTTGCCTGATATTCGACCTTCCTTAAACCTTCCCACCATTGTGACAGTGGAATGATATCATACGGTTTTCCAAGATCAACTAGTGCTGTGTGCAATTCCTTATTCCTCTGAACTAATTTTTCACAAGATATTTGGATTGTGAAAATGTTGTCAATGGTAGCGCGTTCCGTTCCGAACGTCGCTTGCTTTTCTGGTAGGTAGCCTCTTAATTCCTTCTCAGTTAAGTCGCGTAGTACCTAGGGAGTACATTCTACCTATGGTATATATCACTGCAATTCCTATATAACTTTTGAGTTTATCGTATCTCCTTTCTTACACAAAGTTCTTCAGTTCATCACCATTAACGCACCTATCAAAAAGCTTAGCCAAAGTCTCAAATAATATGTCTGGCCTATATTTTATTAATTCAGGATTAACTCCTCCTATAGCAGATGATTTTTTAAATTTTAGATGTTTTGCTATATCCTTTACCATAACTTTACTTAAGACATTTTTTTGTTTTCAGTCTCTGTCTCCATTATTTTTCCATGCACAAATTCTGGTCTCGCTTCCTGTAATAGTTTAAAATAACCTATCCATCGTTGATTGGATATTTTTTTAAATTTTTGTTGGAGCTACTGTTTTTTTTTTTTAATTTTTTTACTGAGATCTCCTATGATTCGCCAAACTTCCGATCTTGATGCCCCCTATATATCATTCTGTTAAGGCTATCCACACTTTTTTCTCAGCTACTATTCTACCCTTTTTATTGTCCTTCCGTAATTCTTTTTTCTTAATGTGCTTTTCAATTTCTTTGCCCCAGCAGATTAATACTCTTTGCTGGGACGTTTCCTGATTACTCTGTTATAAGTGTTTTTTTTTCAATCTCTTTTGATATGTATGTTTTGTACTCTCTTAATCTAAGATGTTGAGATTATACATAATAATTTGTGTATCAAAAGTGTTCAGGTTTTCTGTTTTTGTAATGTGTGGTTTTCATCTCTAAGGTACGAACATTTTTTATTTGTTGTTCTATTGGAGTGTTAGTGGTCTCAAATATTTCTACTAGTAATTTTATACAAACCACTATGTTGTCTTTGGTATTGACGAGCGTTTTCGGCAGTCAAACCATCTTCAGGTCATTTACCAACTCTAGTCAGTTGGTAAATGACCTGCAGATGGCTTGACTGCCGAAAGCGCTCGTCAATACCAAAGACAACATAGTGGTTTGTATAAAATTACTAGTAGAAATTTTTTATTTGACAAACAAGTGGTCTGACCCACAGTCCTATCCCCATTTTACTCTGACATCTTCCAATGAGATATTTGATACTTGTTTGGTAATCGCGTAGTCAATAATTGAATTTAAATTCCTTGTGTGTTAGTACCGTGTAAGTTTGTGAATTTCTTTACGATAAAATAAAAGTGTTGTTTATTTTAAGAGAGCACTGTTTACATAAGATAATTAGCAATACGCCATTATCATTAATTTAGTTTTCCTCGTGTTGCCATAAATTTTACTTTTGCCGCCCACATACTGGAGAGTTAAAATCCCCTATTAGCAAAATTCATGTTTATCCGATATTTGGTCTACTTTATTCTCCAGTATTCGTTCAAATTCGTCTTTGGTTGCATTTGGAGCGTTGTCATTAGGTGTGTTTATTCCTAAAATCATAACAGTTTTCCTCTTATTTCCATATGCACTTCAAATATTCTTTCGTCATGGCTTCCCATGATTTTATGTTTTTCACTTCTTTTTCTCAAAATAGGAACTCTCGCCTTTGGTTGTTCATTTTTTTTAATGGCTGTGTATAAATGTGCACAGCCTAGAATTTGTTCGCTAGCTGTTCCTTTTTTCTTCGTTTCAGGAAGGATAGTGATGTCGGTATTCCGCTTTGAAAATTGCATTAACATTTCTTTCACTTTATTTTTTACTACCTATACATTCCATTCTCCAATATTCAGTATATTCTCCAATTTTCTTACCGTATCCGTTTTTCATACAATTCGCTCTTTTCCCGATTATACTTTTTCAGCTTTAAAGAGGTTTTCTGTTTAATAAAAATTAAAATTACAAAATTGTTACTATTATAATAAATTTGAACTAAAGTGATTGTGAGCTTCAATTGTAGAATAGATACAAGTAAGATACTTACGTTGTAAACAATTTTCGTAAACTTTAGTGTATTTGTAAAATGGATGCGTGTGTGTGTGTGTGTGTGTGTGTGTGTGTGTGTGTGTGTGTGTGTGTGTGTGTGTGTGTGTGTGTGTGTGTGTGTGTGTGTGTGTGTGTGCATAGGTTTTTCAATTGAAAAATTAAATTAGATTCAATAAAGCTATACAATTCTAAAAAAGTACGAGATTCTTGTTTTATTATATGATTGGAAGAAACGGGTCTCGCAAGTAAAGGGCGCGTCAGGATTAGAAGCAACTAAACTTTTTACAAATAATTAAATGCTGCACAAGGAGAGACAAGCCAGATATACGAACGTAAGGAAAGGACTGACTATATAACTGAAATAATCAAAGATAAAATAAAACTTAATAACCAATCCGCCATATACCTTCGCGTTTACTTGGAATTAGTTAACGGTTGCCAGACATACGTTTCATTTTCGGAAATTGGTTTCATTTTAATGTTGGTTACTCCTCAGGAAACGCGAGCATTAATTACAGTGTGTTGTAAGTGAATGCGATATTCATAAGTCTACGTTACAGGATCTCGCTAGTTTAACGACCTTGAAGAAGTGAGTTTCTGAAGATGTGACTTATGTCGAAAGGTGTAAATACAGTCCATGAAAACATACAAAATATACAAACTGGAAATCTTAAATACTCAGCATTTTTTATGGTTATGGATAGGCCTACTGACGAACGTGAGTCTTAAAAAACATACGTGTACACTAGTGACTAAAAGTGTGGAACCTTTTGGAAAAATTGTACTTCTGAAGTATGGTGGATCATAACACCACTCTTTTGGAATAATACCATAAAATTATATATCGACGATATGATAATTTAATCAAGAATGTAATGCAATAACATTTATGAAGTATTTTGTATTAGAACAGAAGTCATAAAGAAGAAAAACGAAACACATAGAAAAAATAAGATATACAAAAATTCTCACCATGTCAGTTAACATTTAGTTGGGTAACCTTTAGCGTTAATTACGGCCTTACAACGTGTTACTATGGAGTAAACCAAGTTCTTTAGTTCTGCAGCAATTACAATGTGAAACCAAGATAATTGGTAATTGAATTGAGCAAGGTGATTGCTTCTATTAATTGGGTTTTATTTCTGGGATGCTTCTCACGAACAAGTTTCTTTAGTCGGATCCATAGATTTTCGATTGTATTAAGGAGTGGGCTATTCCCCGGCCATTCCAGCAGTGGAATATGATGATCTAGAAACCACTTTTTGCACACAGCAGCAACATGTCATGGAGCTGAATCATGTTGAAATATGCTTTATTATCTTGGTATCACGTGCTGAAGGCTTCAGTTTGGGCTCAAGTATTTCATTTATGTATTTTTGGGCATTTATATTCCCATTAATAACGCAAATTCTGCCCAAACCTTTCGATGTCATACAACCCCAGAACATAACACTAACTGGGTGTTTCTCGGTAGGTGTAATGGAGTCAGAATGAAAATCTTCACCGATTCTTCTCCTTACGTATTTTATGACATCACTACCAAACAGGAAGATTTTGGTCTCATCACTCCAAATAACACTGTTCCATTGTTCCGCTGTCCAGCTAACATGGGTTTAGCCCAGTTTTATCTCCTCAACCTTTGTTTGAGAGATAAAAATGGCTTTTCTCGTGGAATTCTAGCACGTGTACCAAATTCCTTCAGTCTGCGCCGAACACTTCTTGCACTCAACTTCACATCCCATTGTGCCATTTCATTTTGTGAACACACAGATGATTTTCTTCTGTCACATAGGCTCAGTCTCACAATTCTTCTATCATCACTTGCTTTGTGCACCTTTTCCTGCTCTTATCGCCTGGTTTTGTAGTGACCGAGTCTCCTTAACCTCTTCAAAAACTTAGAAATGCCAACTTTGATTAAGTTTTCACCAATTTGTCTTTTAATTTCTTCATAACTCTAGTCTTGTTCCCTTATAGTACTACGCGTATTTTAAATCGTCTTCTGGGTGACCAGTCAACTCTTTGCACCATTTCTTTATATGTATTACATTTTACAAGCTCACTAAAGAAAGAAAACAAATAAAACCAACCAACTTGATAGCAATCACATAACACACTGATAAATGTCCCCCCTCAGCTCCAATGCATCAGTGGTGGCTGGTGGTTCCAAATTTTGGTGGTTGCAGTAGTTGGTTGAGTGAATGGGAGAGGGGTTAAAAGACCTTTAACTATGATAATCACAGTTTGATAATAGTAAATTATTACTATAATTTTATAACCTCAAACAAGGGATAATGTTACACAACCTCTAAATCAAAAAGGCGGTGCTAACTTCATACACAAAGTTGCGCTACAGCGCTACTAGTGGAGCGTTGCAGAAACTTTGCAACCACCAAGCTTACATTGGGAACATAGGACATTGCGAAGAGTAGCACATGTCCTCCCATACGTTTGTGTAGTAAGCTCTGGCATTTACTACTGAAGTTGCAAGCGGCCTACAACCACCAGCCTACGTGCCACATTTGAATTATACGCGAACATTGCCGCTTAGAATCTAATACGCTCTCCGTTGAAATTTATGACACTTTTAGCTGCTTAATGTTTTCGTATATTATTTTATAGTTTAGTTATAATATACTGGTGGTTGTGCAACGCTGCAACCATAACACCAGCCGCCACTGCAATACATGACATCAATAGCTGAATCGTCTTGTTACCAGATTGCCAAAACAAGATGACACTTGACTGACTCTCTAAACACTCAAACTCATTAGCCACATTGAAGTAAAGGAAAGCTACTTCATATCAACCTAAGTAAATTGTGATTCTTTGTTCTGGTTATTTGGCTATAATTTTTGATAGAATACAAATAACTAAACAAACTTTGTTGCATTACATTTTTTATTAAATTATCTCTCCATTTTTTGTACAATTTTATGGCATCACTGGAAAAGAAATGGTGTTGTGAGCCATCAAACCTTAGAATACACTTTCCCAAAACGTTTCCACAGTTTTGACCTTCGCGTTTACTTGGACAATTAGTTAACATACGTTTTATTTCGGAAATTTGTTTAATTTGCCTGTTCGTTACTCCTCAGGAGACACGAGCATTAACTGCGGTGTGTTGTAAGTGAATCCGATATTCATAAGCGTACGTTACAGGATATTACTGGTTTAACGGGTTTGAAGAAGTGAGTTTCTGAAGAAGTGACTTATGTCTCGAAAGGTGTAAATACAGTCAATAATAATATGCAAATTAGAAATCTTAAATACTCAATATTTCTTGCTATGGATACTGTCGAATAGTGAATCTTAAAAATAAGAATGGAACAGGCGTGCATAAACGTTTATACACGGTCGCGTATAATGAAAATAGATATAAATGTACATGACTGAAACCAGAATACTGTAACAAATACAAACTACAAGCTGAAAGGGAAAAGCAAACGAAGATCAAATAAGAAAACGTGAAACGACAGCTGAGAGTAATTTCTTTAAAAGATGACAGTGATGGATCTTGGATTCTGGATCTTGACATTTCATGAACGGACTTTTGCCATCACTGATAATATTTTTAAACATACGTTTCTGCTGTCAATCCTGTGGTGTTTCTTGTGTGGGTGGTGTGATCGTTCATTAGATTTTTCCTGATAAAACTTTATTTATAACATTTATTAATATTAACTTATATATTACGTGAATACCTTTTAAAGATTTACTATCTCTCGAGTGACAGAATACTGATTATTATAATTCTGATGTAATTTTTTAATTTGTATTTTGCCTGAAGACGGCTGCTGTTGCTGCGTAGCCGAAACGTTACATTTCAAATCAGTGATGGCAAAAGTCCTTTTGTTAAACTGTAATATCTGAGAGCAAATTACCGTGTCGGAATACGTAAGAGCCCTATGCTAGAGAGAAAAAATGAAGACACAAATAATGATATAGTTAATACCGTAAATAATTAATTAAAAAACAAAGCCGAACTTATTAGCTTCGCCACTGAATTAGATTTGGATTCATGTTTAGAGGGGGTATCCAAAAGTAGTCCTAGATCACTGGTTAAACAATATTGCTGGCAAATACGTTCATCAAACTGGCCAAAGGTTTAACCAGCTTACTACACCGTCTTTCTAGTGCGAGTCCTACAGATTCTGCCCACCTGTAATCGCAACAACAGTCTCTCAGTTCTTAGAACTACACGTGAAACCGACAGAAAGCTAACCATTAATTCCTTGCAGGTGTGCAAACTTTCATTTAATTTAATAATAACGTCAGCAGCGCATCATAATATATTAAAGAACAACAATAAAGTTTGCAAAAACGTAATGTCTTCATTAGTGCTCGAACACGCCTCTGTACTCCTAATGCGGGTATGACTGCGACGGGATGTGGTAGAGAAACAACATAAATCAAAGCGTGACGTATTCAGTGTGCCGCACTGTACTGTATCCGACTTTCACCGTGATAGCGTTTCGAACTTAACACCGAATATGTCTGAAATTCAGAGTAACACATATGGCTAACAACAGGTTGGACAAGTGGCATTTACCGGCGACGTGGAAATTACTTAAAACGATTCATAATATTAGGTGATTTTCTAGACTAATTTTCGTGTTAATTGTAGGTTGTATAGGTATTGTACGTGTTAATTGTATATTATGTACATATACTTTAAGAAAATATAATATGTACATATAAGAAGAAAATAAAAAAAAACATGAAAAGTAGAGTCAGAATTAAATTGCAAATTCTGAAATAATAAATTATTCATCAGTCATGATCGTAGGTAGACACCTTTACAGCTGCCGCTGCTTCTCGAATCCAATTTCCCACCTTTCTTTGGCAAACGCATCTTCATCCGTCCCTCTTGCTACCAAGGTATCTTCAACATCCATTTTCCAAACATTTTTGCTCTTCCTATTTTTTCCTTTTGATGATGAAGTCAATCCCTATACCCTTTATGCCTATCTCTTCTCCAGGTGTAAGTTGCTTATTACAATCAGTCCCGTATGTACTTCTGGCCTGTACGAGATCTTTTATGATGACTTTTTTACTCTTTCTTATAAATAAACTTTTATTAACTTTGAAAAGCGTCATGAAGTCTTTATACAGAACTTTTTGTAACAACTAAAAGGGCACGTCAGAATGAACATACAATTCTTTTGTAAAAAGTTATTTATAAATATTGGAAGGACTAGTAATTAGGAACGTGCATAATACATAAGATATATTAATCACTATTGTTATGTTTACAAAAGCGTTAAAATTTAAAAATATATGCTATAGGCTAATGGTTCCAATGAATAAATACAGCCATCCGTAAAAAGATTACAAAACATTTACACAACGCAAAATTTGTTGGAACTATGAACACTCTTACTAACGTTGAACAATCCCAAAAAATTATATTTCTGTCCCGTTTGTATCAGATGCTTCAGCTGCCTTTCCACGAACTATTAACGCAAAAGCTTGCACGAGCCGCAAGTAATCGTGTATCTATACGAATTTTTAAGTGTAGTAAAGAAATATTCTGGTAACATAACATGTGAAAGCCACCATACAGTACAGGACAGTCAAAAGGATTAATAATAAGAATTGTATGTTTTAATAACTAAGAATATGTTTCAGTTATTTATACCATCTTAGTTAATCTCCATGGTCGTTGAGTAAACCGTATTACGGAGTATAATGAATAAAACATACAACATTTTAAGTGCTGCACACACGTTTTCTGTCTTCTTATTTTCTTCTTCTGTACTGACTTTATTGCTAGGTATGGTTTGCCTCTCTTTTACAACATGTTGTGTAGTCTTCATTTTTTTTTTGGCATGTTAGCGTCTTTGTTCTTCTCTATTTCCTCTATTTTCGTTTCGTATCTCGTTTCGCTTAGTCTATTTTTAGTTTACACGTATAAATTGACGATTATTTTCCAATCGTTTGTACAGCTTTCCTTACAAAGTACGATAATTTGTTTGCAATACAATAACGTGTACTCATTTGTTTCTAAACTTTATTCTGGGCTTTATTATTTTGTATAAACTACGAGACGCTTTCTTGTAATCATTCTCTTGCCTTGTCATGTATTTTCGTTGTTAATGCTATAATTTTGTTGAGTGTAGAATAATACCCTATAACTGTACTAAGTAAAACATTCATAGTTATCATGTAATTACGTTTTTGTTATTTATTTGACTAATTAATATTTTAGTGTCATAAACGGGGTGGCAATTAATTAAGTAATTAGGGTTGCCGTACCATTTATGTTGAGCGCAATTATGCTAATTGTAAGTATTATTGGATTATCCAAATGTGAATTAGTAAATTGTATCTCATTAACTTCGTGTATTACTTAAAAGAGTTATGATGGACGTTAACTTTAATACATATATAAAGGTAGTTCATACTCGTCAGATTAGACTCAACACAGTTGTTAAATAAATATGATTTATGAGTCTGTTAATCGGACATTTCAATGGTCGAGTTTGTTGTGTCCATTGATACTTAGCATAACTTTTGAGACTCTTTGTGAAATGCTTAGAATGAAATAAATTAATAATCAAGGTTAAATTTCAATAATGAACGCAAGATTAAATATAAAATAATTACTTATTTATTATACTTGTTATTTAAGTAAGTTACTATATCCTGCAAATACATACATAATAAAAACACATGATAACAAAATACAATTTGTACGTTGTTTCCTGAAAACACAAACATATGTTACATTCAAATGCAGTAAATAATATACATATACAAAACATATACGAACAATAAACAATCAACAAATTTATTTTATCCTTACCTAAATGCGTTCATTATTCTCAGATGATGAATTACGTTAATATTGCTTTATAAAATTTATGATTCATATGATTTATATATAATCTCTTGGGGTTTGCTCTTTGAAAAGAGGAGACAGTGCAGTAGTATATATTACTAAGATTTAATAGACATAATAGCTTATCTTGTGAAAGTGTTTATCCAATATTCCGCCGGTGTGAGATGACGTCTGCTGGAGGGTTTGTCGCGCATCTTATCTCTGTTATGACGAGCACATCACTTCACTTCACTTCACTGAATTTTCACTCTTGTTATGTGTATGGTGTTGTTGTACCCCGCTGATGTTGGGTGTTTGGAGTTCGAATATTAAGATGTTAATATCGTCATTAAGATGAATTACTCTGAGAGTTTGCCGTGTTCGTGTTCATGATTAATTGTTCCATTTATCTGGATGTAGTGTATTCTATGTACTTAATAGTGTTCAGTATAGTTCGCTCAGTTTATTGTTCAACGTAGTGACTCATTGTAATGTGAGAGTGTTTGAAATGTCACTCACTGTTATACTTTGGAATGTTAATTACTTGTGTTATTATGTTCGCGTCGGTTGCAGTTTCAAGTCCCGTGCGCACTATAGTTTATCAGAACATATACGATTGTCGAACAGACTTGTGTGTAATTGAGACTATATCGTATGTCTAAGTTCACTTATGAATTCACCGGGTTGTAAGTTCGGTAGGTCGCGCAAACTGTTTCTATCACCAACTGTATTACCGCTCCGACTATAACCAACCGTCTTACTGTCGTACGTACTGACTTATTAACTTATGACCGATTGACTTGTAGACTGCCGCTCCGCGTCTTCGCAAAACAGTTTTATTAAAACATCTTACCCATAAGTCAAAATTCTGGATTTCTACGCCCTTTCGGATCCGTGATTGGTTCTTCAAATTCCTACTCCTCTGCAGATCTCATCCTCTGTTTCCCGATTCGTCGTCCGAACCCTTCTTACTCTCTCCACGAGCTCTTTTAGAAGATGCTTGACGCTGGTTGGTCGTCGTCATCCCCGGAGTATTCCATGTGACGAACGTGGTACTGATTCTGAGAAACTAGAGCAATTCCCCCGGCTGTCTGTCAACCTTTGTTTAGACTTTGTCAAGGTTCTGACCTATCTTTTGTTAACAGACTGCAGAGTCCTGGTTAATTGTTCAAGTTATTCGTTGTTCGTTCCGCCGATTATCAACCCTTCGCTGGAGTCGTTTCTCGTCGATCCCACGCTTTCTAGTCGTAAATTCCAGTAAGCTGTCAAAGGTTTGTTTTCACGCTGTGCAGGGTGCACTTGCAATATTCACTGAGTTTACTTTCTATTGTTTATCTGTTTGTCGAGATTGCTCTGTACTCCTTTGTAGCAGAGTGAAGCCTTTCATATTTGTGCTCGTTACAACTCACCTCCACAGCAGGCGTTCCATTTCGTTTCCGCGTAACTCGGCAGCTGGACGAAGTCTTTGTTTTCGATTGCTGGGTGCTGTAAATTGTAACAAACTGCGAGCTGTCAACGACGCCTTCAAATTCTTATTGTGTGCTGTACACGGACGTTTTTTCCTTGTCTTCGCACTGGCGTCGGGTCTGAAGTGTCCCTAATTCGTCATTATTTACGACCTGGGCTTGTGTCCGTCGACTCGAGTGTGGGAACGTGCCACTTGATCGAGAAATTAAAATTTTTTTTTTAATTTCGATCACTATAATATTCTAGTAACTTTTTTACGTGAAGCTTTTTCTGTTACAATATACCGGTTAAAATACCGTATTATTATTTTTATGTGGGTCCTAATTGCACCCAACGGGCAGTAGAAGATGACGAACAACTAGAAGAAACCCGATAAGGGCGCAAGAGGCTCCATCCTGAAGTAATACGCTAAGTGGTTAAAGGATGGATATAAATGCCTGAATTAGAGGTGGGTTTTTTAGTGGGTGAGAGTCCCACACACCAGAAGAAGCACGCTCTCCTCTGACGGTGCATAAATCATTTTCCCCCTCTATAAAAAAATGTTGTACATTTCAACAATTTGTTGGACTTTAAAACATAATTCGTCATATTTTTGTAACTGACGTAAATGGATCGTTTTTTCTTCAATTAATAGCTTAATTTATCACATGGCAACGAAATACTTATGGTTTTTCTGTACTATTCTTACTTCTCAAAACAATTTATGTAACATTTGATTTACGATATGAAAACAGCAACAACGAAAATTTCTCGTTGTTGTCGAAATCGACTGTATTTAATTTTCATTCAATTCGAAAGGGCTCTAGCTTAATGCATTTTTAAGATAAAAAGGTTTATATTGAGCGCTAAGTATAACGAGAGCGCTTTCCTGTGTAAGAAGCGCTTCGTTTCTTAGTATTTATACTACTTGTGTTGCGTCGTATTAGGATACATTTTAATAATACAACATGCTTATTATAATACTTATGTTTCGATAACGTGTTTATGCAATTACTTGCCTAAGCAATTACGTGTTCTGTTAAATAACCATATTTATTTATTTTACCATGTAGCTAGGAGAGTATTTTATTCAGGTAGTTTGCCGTTCATTTGTTCCTTGGAACTCTAAAACTGCTAGACCAATTTTGACACATAAGTTCTTAAACCACTCGTCTTGGTTTTGGAAGTGCCTTCGACAATATTAAATTTTAAAAAACAAAACATCGAACGTTATAAAATTTTATAAAACAAACGGCAAACCTATCGAGATGGGTATAATTTTAATAAAAAGGGGATAAAAATAATTACAACAAAGAAAATTGTAACATTAAAAAAAAGTTAATACCCTATCACTAAATAAAGACGCCATTCTAGTTAGGTGGGAATAATGTTTTGTTGAATACAGATGACTACAGAATTCATTCTTACGATTACAATGGCAAAACAATCGTTTTACACGTTTTTCTTTTTCTTCTTTAAAATGTGACCCATAAAATTGTGTATATTTCTATAATTCTTATTACTTTTAGATAATATCTAAACTCAAGTACGCCTGTGTATAATTTTTCAATTGTAATATTTTATAATGATTGTCATGTAAGGGCAATAAACGTTTAATGTTCTTTTACGTACATCTATCTTGGCAGTTGGTATTAATTATTTTAATTATATTCTTTACTAAAAGAAATTGGTTTCCCTATGAAAGAATAAGACGGAGGAGTATAGGAATGAAATTATATCATTGGCAATGTATATAGCGGACTTATGTATATAAAATGGTCTTATATTTCGCTATATGCGTGTGTACGAATATGAATAACTGCGCGCGACTGATCGAATATTTGTACACAAACAAAGTAGCTTATACAATGTGCATTATAATTATATAAAATAGCCGACATGGTGATCACCAAGTGCTTAAATACTGTTATAACACTCACAGTAAAATAATTTGGAGTGACAAAATTGAGCATCTTAAATTTAGATATTCGTATTTTATTTATTATCAGATTCAATGCGCTAACGTTTTTCTTTCCAAATATAAACGTGCAGTTGAACAGATGTAAACGGGGTATAATAACCCCTCCCTAATATGTTTGTATAAGCAGCGGCTTACCAGCCCTTGAAGTGAGAAACCCCTGATAACCTCACTTCACAAATGCAGCCGTCACTTTGAACGCCTAATTGCTGACTAGCTGCTTTGGGAGATAAAATCTATTTCTTTTTTGTCTCTCTCTAAATTAACAAGTGTCTAACAAGCGTAATTTAAGATGTGTTTTGTCTGATAATCGTGAACGCCGCAATAAAGCGTTCTAATTGCCCCACTGGAATTGAAAAGATGCACCCAATTAGTGGAGATACGGACATTAACCGCAGCGTATCAACCGAAACCAATTCGTCGGTTATGTTGTGTACTCCGTATGTGTCCACAACCATACACGTCGGTAAGTTTACTCGTTCAGAAGCATTGGACCGTTATTTAATCTAGTTATTGTTTCTTCTCTGCTGCATTTTTCATCTTTGCCCCCTTCTCTCAACAGACTACAGACTATTGAAATATAACTCGCTCCTCTCTCCTCTGTATTGTCACATCTCTATTATATTTAATTCATGAAAACATCATGAATTTTAAACATTTTCCAGCTGGCCGACCAACTGCTGTGGTCGTCGTTCGGAAACCCACAATGACGGCCAAAATCTCTGTTACGAACTTTGCGTGAAAAGACGACTTTTACTCTCACTAGGCACGTTTGATTTTGTTCAAAATACGTTACTCTCTGTTCAGTAAAGTAATTACTTACTTCTTTACAAGAAATAATAAATTTGACTATTGTTCAAAATAAAAAGGATATTTATTTCAGTTTTTCTCACTGCATGTAAAACTGTGTTTTTAATCTCGAAATCTGTTTAACCGATAGAAATGAGAAAGCATGGGAACAGTCGAGGTAACAATAGACTGCTGAAGCGTCGTGCTGATCACACAGCCTTCCTTGGGTGAAATTGAAGGCCTACAATAGCCTATACCTTCTTTCAATACTTTTACTCCCTTTCGATTCTTTTACCAAAAATCTGTTTACGCGGAAATATTATTGCTTTTTGCCACATCTCATTCGGAGAGAACAGTGAGCACACAAACCTATAATTTACGTGGCTTTTAAGGTTTATAAGTGTCATAAACAGTTTGACTTCAGAATATATCGAATAACACCACAGTTTATAATAATATGTATCGATGGGTACGTAATAGATTCACTTCATAGCCTATGTGATGGGTATGTTTGGAATTACCCCACGTTTTTTAGTAAATATTCTGTAGAAACCGCACGTGCTAATGCATTCAGACGATTTTACAACTGTCAGAAACAAATCGAGTTAGTTCAGAGTAGTGGTTTGTTACTGTAACAACAGTCTGCGGTAAATAAAACAGTGTGCGTGACCTTTGTGAAGGCTGTAACGTAATTGTTAGATTAGGAAGGTGACTTAATTTTCTAGTAATGTGTCAAACGTAGCCGACGCTAGCAATTACTCGACGCTGGCCTATTAATCTCCACTCACCTAGAATCTTCTCTAGCAACAATACACAGCAAATAGCTCTGGCAAGATATAAAGATCCTTGGTTTAAGCAGTTGCCAGTCACTACAGTTTTCCGAATTTCTTTCAATAATTGTTTGTGCGACGTAAGTTTGTGAGTGGCCGTATTTTGCCAACAGACGGCTGATTACTTTTAACAAACAACAGTTTATTCTTTGTTTTGTGTTCCGACTTACTGATAATTACTTATCTTGACGACTGTTATAACTGTAACTGTCAAACGCGTATTGGATATCTATTTAACTAAGAAACGTCTATAATACGACTGTATTGCTTGAGATTTCTAATGTGACTTTGATTTCTAATGTTCCTTCAATAGTTTATTATACGGTTTTAGTATCGCGATCCATGCAATTCTCGTAACAGTGCCTATCTCTCACATATTATACGCATGTATGTACTGAATCCATCACTAGCGCACCATAAAATCAAGATGCATTTTCCAATCCGCAAATATGGTCAGACGCAACTGTAGCAGAAAGGGAATTCGGTTAGGGTCACGATATTTACCCACCATTTTATTTGGGGATGACCAGATCGTGACGGCTAACGATGAAGAAGACATTTATTACATTATGAGAAAATTATTATAGCGTACAACAGATGAGAATTGCACAGGAATGTCAAAAGACTGAATATTTAGCTTTCTGAAATCAATCTGTGAATCTTCTGTTACCTGGTAACATAAGCAGAAAACAGTCCGACGAAACACATTTTTTGTTATTAGTCATTACTAACAATTGTTAATATTTAATTGTTGTTAATAATTAATTTAGCGAAGTGTTTTTAGTCAGTGTCCAACCTGTGAGAAAAATATAAGACATCTGTTGAATATGGGTAAAAAACCACACGCAAGTTAAACTCCTTTGTTTGGAATACTAAGATAGGACTGAAAACAAATGGTAGCAAGGCTATCGTGTGCCTAACTAACAAGAAGTAACATATCTAATAACTAGAGAACTAACAAGAGACTGCTAAAACGCCAACCAAAATGGTGGGCATGCGTAATGAGTATGGAGGCTTGAGATCATCAGAAAACACCAGTGATACATTTAAACGTCGTGAAGCTTCTGAAAAGTAAGAAAGGAGCAAATATAATTTTATTTTTTTCTTCTAACAATTTTTCGCTTTTAACTGATTTACTCCTTACTTCAAACAGATTCTCCATCCGTTGCGCCGTTACCAGTCTATCACGTAGCATTAAGCCTAGTAACTATCCTCCTACATCCTCCTATTCCTTGACATAGTTGTACTATAATTATCACTCTTAAATACTTCATTTCATCTGTTTCAACTACCGTACTTTTCTTGAGTTTATCACTTTCTCTTTTCTGTAGTCTTTATTCAGTATCGCCTTCTTGTATGTTTTATTTCCATTAATAGAGTTGTTTGATGGTTCATTTTAACTAGTTTTCTGTGGTGTATGTTTTTTGGAAATTTTTAGGGTCACTACTTTGTTTTACATTTTATTAACATAATCTTTGATTATTTAGTCACGGATTTTAGTAATTTTTGTCTTTTATTATCATAAATCACAAACATCCTAATTCTAAATTTGTGCGCTTCTTTTTTACTTCTACGTTGCCTTCTGTTGTATCTTTCTTGTTTCCTTTACTGCACACAAATTTGTTGAAGCTTTATTTTCAATCTGACATTTCTCATTCAATTCCATTTAAACGATAACTTCTTCATCGTGTGCTGTTGCCACTTGACCATCGCAAGGAGTACACGTGCCATGTGTCATAAGTGTCACCACTGTTGTCATGTTTGTTTCGAAGTTTGCAATCCGTATTCAGGAATAATTTGGAGAAAATGTAGAAGTCGCGATATCGGCCAGCATGAAACTATGAGGAACATTTGGATTTGTCGAAGCAAACTATAACTTTGGTCCGTACTTTGTAAACTTTACACAACTTTTTTTGCTACATTCGCTAGCGTTGTTGTAACTTTTATATGCTTACTTTGTCATGGTTAACTGTAATTCTCTCGTAAGAATGGTGTCGCAAGCTTTCCTTACACGAACAAAAGCTGAATGGGCTTCTTCTTAGACTTGGGGTTCTGTACTTAGGCTTCTTCTTTTCGGTCAGTTGCAGACCTAGAGTGCAAACGTGATCTGTCATGTACGAAAGAAATACGAATAATATTTTCGCCACATTTTCGAATTCTTTTGTACTGCAATCTACGTCGACATAGAAAGGTGAAAGGTTTTTCTTTTTATTTTTAGAAATCAAGCGTGCAAGAATTATGACAAAGTTAATGGAGAACTGTTCGAAGAAATAATTATACAGTACAACGCGAGAAAACGATAAGAATATGAAGATTACGTAAGGAATGTGTGGTGTCAATAAACGAACTCTAGCATGTCTAGTTCGATTTCCCGACCACATTAATCTTACTGAAGAATAATAAGCTGATCCGATGAAATAAATATCCTGCGAGGTCTGGAATTCGCTGACGTGCGTAAACGTGTGTTCACCATGATTAATGTCAGTCCGTTTGATAAGATATGCATAGTGTTTTGATTAATCTCTGTGTAAAGCAACATTCTTCCGTTAGTACGTAACGTACCCACTTAGAACACACTACAGACAGGAATGTCAGATTAAATTTATTACCGTAAGCGCACAGTTCACGAGTATATTTATTCTACGAAACGAACAAGCTATTTGAAACTGCTTTTCTGTCTGCGTAAATATAAGACGAATTAAAACTATTGTAGGCCTTTACATTTGCTACTATTTTCAGTTACCTGAACCTACATCGTTTCGAACCGTTCCTGTTTCTGCCACCACAATTTGCGTACAGTAGGCCTAAAATAAGACTTTACAGGGATGTGTCTGTTTATCCATTTTCACCTAGATTTTAAAACGTTTTAAGAAGTATATGAAAAATGTGCACAGTATTAAAAAACAACTTCCAACAAAACAAAGGTTTCAATTTCAGTATAGTAGCCAATAATCCACGAATTTTCTACGACTTCTGCGATACCTTCAAGAATTTATAAAAATGAGTCGCCATCACAGTTAAATACTTTTCGGCATGCAAATTAACACAGGTGTGAATAGAACACGCTTCTGTGAGTTGCTCCAATAAAGACGGGAAACGAAAGAGGAATGTGTACTGAAATACGGAAAAGTTCAGTAGCATTAATGTGGTTAGTTTCGCAAAGTACTAAATGATTTTGAAAAATAATAGCTTTCACTAACAACATTGGTTGGGCGAAAACAAAAAATGGTTAGATACACACGTGATTAGTTTTCCGGGTCACGTGACCCGGTTTTATAGAGCCAGATGTCACCAATTTAATCAATAAAAAAAGTAAAGTAAATAAAATTGTAAAGGCGGATTGCGTAACGTTTTGTGATTTTTGCTCCCATAATGCTAAGACTGTTCTGGTGGTTGCACTGGCCCCGCAGTTACCGTTAATCAACTCGTATATTGTGGACGAACGTAGCCACACTCGTCATTCTGCGCTCTCTCACTTCATTACACTAATTAGTTAACATCATAATCCCTAGGGCAACTATACAGTCCAGTCTACTTTTTCTTTTTTTTTTTTAATGTCGTCCAGTAAAATACGTGGCTTTTGTGACCTAATGAAGTCACGAGTCGACCTGACACAACTCGGGGGCAGGTTCTCTGCAATGCAAAGAATATGTTAACCAAAGTAGATTGTTTATCCCGGATAATTTCCTTTTCTTTTAATTTTTGGCTTCGGAAATTCGGGTGCGTTTCCTCCTGTATACTTAAATCAATACAGTAGGAATAATACCAACCAGATGCATGGCACCGTTTATTTGAAACACTCCGTTACGCGAATAAATTAAGTCATATATTCCTTCACTTCAGCATTATTTGTTACACTTTAAGTAAGCTAAGTTGTCATTGTTAATAAAATTAGATTTTATTTCATTAGTTTGCACAATATTGTAATGTTTTATATTTTAACACTTACTTGTGAGCTTCAGGTTGGTATATGCAGTTGGCTTAGAAATAGGGCTACGTAGAAATGTTTCCCTTATGTGTATAGGCCTACTAGTCCTTGGGCAGGGGACTGATCTCAGTGATCCCGTCATTTAGATATTGGGCCTAATATTAATATCTACATTCCTGTATACCAAGTCTGTGTTTTCAGGTTAATTTAATGTCGCTTCCTTTACTAACGGGCACACACAGGTTTAGAATTATCCAACACGTGTTAGGAAAGTTTTCGGAAACGCCAGGAGAAGATTATTTTGTAAATCTACAAACTTTTTCAACTTTAAACAAAATGTTAACACGATAAAAAAGAATTATTTCTATATACTAAAACCATATCTCTCTCCTATGGCACTACAGCCCTTCTTCGGCCCTGACCTCCTTCAATTTTTCCCCCCATTCTCTTCTGCCGGTAGCCATCCTCCTCCATGAACGCACTTTCAGTATTTCTTTCGCGTCCTCATCCACCGCGTCCTCCCATCTTCTTTTCGTCTTCCCACTGGTCTTTTTCCGTGGATTCTAGTATTCAATAGTTTTCGTGGTATTCTTTCTTCCCCCATCCTGGGTACATGACCAGCCCACCTTAGACGCTGTAGTTTGTATTAGCGTTGGTTCTTTATACATTTAAAAAACCCCATATATTATAACATATTTATTCCAACTCCTTTCCTGTTCATTTAAGGCATTGTTATATGGAACACATAAAAATAGGTATTAAGAAAATTTGTAGGCATACTCACACACGCACGAGTTGAAAAAACACTCCTGCGCGCGCCCGCGCGTGTGTTATAATAATAATTTTCCTGTGCTAAGCCTTTTTAGGCTATGAATACTCATTTAGCATAATCATGTTTTAACAAAAGATCGATTTATTCCATTATTCGATTTATTAATAAGACATTGAGTCCCTAATGATTAGAAACATGAATCTTTATGAGCGAGTGAAGCGGTAAGCTTTAATAATTTACTTAAAAGAGTAATTATTTTAATAATTTCTTCAACAATTTCGCCTCTTTTATTTTGTATAAGTTTACTTTTTTTTATAATTTATTAGGCCTACTGTAGGATTCCCCAAGTTTTGAATTACCGATTACAGGTAAGCAACAAACGACAAATGAAGCATGAGGACATTGTAAGATTCATAAAGGTTCAACGAATTAAATGGCTAGGCCACCCATTCAGAGCGGATGGATGATCGGTGTATTACAAAGAAAATCCTGAGGGCGCAAGTCTATAAAAGCAGAAAGAGGTACTTAGGATAAGATGGTTGGATGATGTTCTAGAAGATCTCAGAAGAATGGATGTGAGGGGTTACAGTGAGATGGCAATGGATAGGAAACATTGGAGAAGATTGGTGCTGGGAATTAGTGCTGACGTTGGGCTGTAGTGTTAAAGAAGAACAAACGACAGAATCAAAAATGTAACCTCATTTGTAACGAATGTAGGAAGCGTTACTTTTCCGTTAGGTAAGCATTACACGCATACTCGTTATTTAGCGTATCCCAAATTTTCAACATCACACAGGAAAGACAAGCCTGCACACTACTAACAATACATTACAAATGACAAAAAGGCTCATCAGGTTTAGGACTCTCTCACTATTTTTGAAATGAAACATTAAATATTAAATAAAATAAAATTTTATTTTTTTAAATCTGTGGGTAAAGTTCTTCGTATGTAGGCTATGCGGTTCTTGGGGTACGCAGAAAAATACCACGAGTACATGACCATGCGTCGTTACCATGGGTAATAAAACGTTTACTCTACATTAAAAATTAAAAAAACGAAACCTTATGAAAACCCCCATGTACTCTATTATTTTTTCATTAAAATAACACTTGTAAAGCAGACGATCATCATTATTAGTTTTTATTATCATGAATACAATAAGCACTAAACGTCCTGAGCACGACATTGTTATTTGAGTTAAATTTGTAACTACAGTGCCTAAATGTTAAATAATATTTTATCCCAGCTTTTAAGTTTATGTATGCTTTTATAGATACCTGTAGGTATACATATAGGTATGTGTAACACTTTTTACAAATTTGTATATAACTGACAGCAATATGCAAAGTTTTTTTGGCAAACATTGCTTGCAAACATTTTGAAGGCACTCAGTAATTTGAAAGAAGTGTTTACAGATATAATTAGAGACACCGAGTTCCTAGAGATCCGAAAAGTCAGTGGAAAAATTAATAAAACAATTTTTTCGGGCAAATTTCATTTTATTTTTCAGCGTAGTCCCCTTATAACTGGATACATTTGGCCCAACGATATTCTACTTTTTCGTGTCTTTCAAATTCATGTCTTGATTTCGTTATTCCATCAATGCAATGAAGCTGTATACTATTCTCCTGTCATTGTTATTCCTTTTTTCAAGATAGTCGATTACTATTATGGCGTGCGCATCCCAAAAGATAGTGGGTATAACCTTGCCGGCCGAAGGAACCGTCTTCGCCTTGTTCAGGGCACTTACACCAGCCTCTGCCCATTGTCTTGATTGTTTCTTTGTCTCTGGCGTATAATGGTGGTTCCATGTTTCCTTGATGGTTATGAATCGGCGCAGAAATTCTTGAGGATTTCGCTGAAACAGCTCCAAACACTCTTTCGAAATGTTCATTCTTCCCTGTTTTTGAACTGTTGTGAGTAGGCGCCGCACCCATCTTGCCGAATGCTTTCTCATATGCAATTCGTCATGCAAAATATGCCTAATACGTTTTTTTGATATCTTACACATCACAACTAGTTCACGCATTTTCACTCGACGATCCTGCATTACAGCAACATGAACTGTTTCAGTAATTTCTTCGGTAGTAGCCTCTTTTGGACTTCCAGATCGTTTAGCATCATCCGTGCTTGTCCGACCACAGCGAAAGTCGACACACCACTTGTAAAGCATTCTAATCGATGGACCAGATCCAGGGAAATGTTTCTCGAGCTTACCTTTTATTTTGGCAGGCGTTTTCTTACGTAAAAAGTAATATTTAGTCACAAAGTGAAATTCACTTGTTTCCTTTTTTTCAATAAGACAAAAGTTGTGTGCTTCAAATGACTGTCGAAACAATAATACTGGAAATACCTACACGGAATTTGAAATTAGTGGTTTCAATGTTTGTACTTTAAAACCATTGGGCAACGCCTTTTAGTTGTGGCGCCATGTTTGAAATTTTGCAGACCTCCCTGAGACCTTCCAAAAATTTCCCATAATTTGGTGCCCTACATAGACTTCTACAATTTATTAAACATTTTGACTTCCATTTTGACTCGAAATGTTTCTAAAGTTACAAAATTTTGTCTAAACACCATACTCGGAGTTGCGTGCCAGATTTTAGGGAATCGATTGACGTATTCAAAAGACATACGTTATCGTGAGACATACCCCAAAAGATGGACAGACAGATCGACTGGAAGGCAGAGAGATAGACAAGTTCCAAAGGGTTGATTTAAAACTGGGAAGTCATTTTGCTTGATAAAAAATAAAAGAAAAAAAGGTAAACTGGCAGCTGCCAAGGCTAAACCACATGGCTCATCCTATCTGTACTACCGTACAGCAGTCTTGTTATCTACTATTTAAGTATTTATACCTACTGAAGCGTGAAGAATGGCGAGTTGCTGCCAACCAGCCTATGGGCTGCTAACCTAGAAGAAGAAGGCCTACTGAATATTATTTTTTCGTTTTAATTTACCAATTAACACTGATTTTGCAGTTAATTTACTGAGTAAGTTCATATAAATATTTAAATCGCTTATTACTGTATTAAATTATAAAAAATAAACAAATAAGATAAATAAGAAACAGTGATACCTCGTCAGTGCGAAAGTAACATTACCTCATTACGTTTAACTGAAACACGAAAGCTGTAATTTGCCGAGGTAAAACTCAACGTTACGAAAACATACGTCGAACATATGTACGTACATATGGACGTGAGTATAGGCTTTGATATGTGCATGTGCGCACGGACGCGAGCTCGTTTATTAACGTTACAGATCCAATCCCTAGCAGAGTTCACGGCAGCAGATATTATGGCATGATTAGTAGGCGGATTTCACAGTGGAATACCTTTATGGAATCAGACAAGGATGCGGGTAGATAAAGATTTTGCTGCGGTGTAATTTTGTTGCAAGCAACAGACGCTTTGTGATATCTGGCCCGACCGACGACGCCAGGTCGCTCGATGCCTTAACAGGTGTTTTAATGTAATAGGTCTTGTCTGCAGCTAACCATATTCATACGTAGGCCGGCTGCACCACAGGCTGGCATTCCGGATCCCCACAAATGGTGTGAGCAAGTCGTGTCGTGTCGCGTCTGCGCGCGCTTACAACCGTGTCGATTACTGCTGCTGCTCCCCATGAATCATATTACATTTAAATACAAATGTACCACTTCCTATGCACTGCACGCCGCCCGTCCTCTGTTACGTCACAAGCAACACGGCATATTTATTGACTGGACAGTCCTGTTCTTACCCGATTGCGTTTCCATGAAAAAGAATCAAACCTTTTAATCGGATTGGAGTAAGCTAATCTCAAGGTCTTACGTCTTGTCGCAGCCTTTTAAACCCTGTAACGACGTTACTCAGTTCACACACACACACACACACACACACACACTTGGAATTCGTATTCAGGATTTGGCTGCGTCGGTTTCTGTCGTCTTTTTCTCCGATGTTCTCGTCAGGAATGTGCTGAATGACTCTTGAAGAAGGCAGCAGAGAAGGAGCATGTCAAAAGTTGGAGAAATAGATGTAAATCCACGCAGTCAAATCCTGAATATTAAAGAACTCCTTTACATGATGCTGTAGAACCAACAAAGAATACAGAGACACGCACAAATAGTTTAGCAGTGCATAACGGAACAACCAGCCATAACCAGTCCAAAACGGGCACAGTACCCATACAACAACCATTTATGTACCCGGTTACCTTGTTTATATACAAAAATATTCAATCCAACATTCCATACCAAAACAATTCGTTTCAGTAAATATCCGCAAGCCAGAGGAAGCGAAAGATTCTGAAGAGATGTACTTTTTCTGCATAAATTATACGGCTCTGTTCTTGTTATACCAGTAGGTGTGTTTTGATACGTTGCTTCCCATATTTTTCTGGATACTTTAAAACATCTAACATTAGGTTACCAGACTTCCTCTTTCGAACAAAGACGTAAACTGACAAAATACTTTATTGTAAATTTTTGTTCTTGGTCTTTATACGACCAAGCAATCTTTGCCCGCATGTTTATCGTTATCGATTATAAATGAACTGTTTTAACCATATTTCGCCAGTTCCACTTCATCAACATGATAACGTTCATCAAGGTTTGTTTCGAATACTTGTAACCCCTTTTACTTCTCGGAATGTTTGCAATTGCACTTTCTCATTAAGTTGTCAAAAACAATTCAAGGACACTAAAATAACTCAGAGGACATTTAAAGTGGTCACTAAGGGGGTTCGGCAAGAGCATCGTTATCTACTATCTTCACTTATATACAGGGTGGCGCAGGGAAACGGGAAAATTTGAAATAATTAGAAAAAAATGAAGGAACGTTACAAAACTTTATTTGAGGCTCAAAATATGTTCTACAAGACTGGAAATTACATTAGGCATCACTTTTTAAAAATTACATCAGTTAAATGCTGCCCATTTTGCCGTACACATTCAGTAAGTCGTTTCTGTAGGTTTTGCATAGCGCGGCGCAATGTGTCACTTGGGATTTTGACGATTTCCTCTTCAATCTGTGTATTGAGCTGAACAAGGGTTCTTGGTCTAGTCTGGTACACGATGCTCTTCAGATGTCCCCATAAAAAGAAGTCACAGACTGAAAGGTCTGGGGATCGGGGCGGCCAAGCGATGTTAGCATTCCTTGAAATTATGCGATCCCCAAACAAACGTTTCACTGCTGCCATAGACTGTCTGGCAGGTGTGAGGTGGCTCCATCCTGTTAAAACCAGATGTGCTGAAAGTGTTCCCAAGATTTGGGAAAGTATGGAGTCTTGGAGCCAAAAATGTCTCTAGCATGTTGACATAACGTTCAGACGTCACAGTGACAGCAGTGCCTCGTTCATCTTCAAAAAAGTAAGGGCCTATCACACCATGACACGACACTGCACACCATACGGTAACTTTAGCACTCTGTAATAGACGCTGGTGAAGCTGAGCAGGGTTTCCTTGAGCCCAGTAACGGAAGTTCTATTTATTCACGTATCCATTTAAGTGAAAATGGGCTTCATCGGACATCCAAAGATTTTGAATGAAGTTAGCATCCTCATTGATTTTAGCCAAAAATTGTTCACAAATTTGCAGGCCCAATACACAATCATTAGGATTCAGTTGTTGCACAATCTGAAGTTTGACGGATGAAATTGAAGTTCATGGAGTATCCTTTGAACGCTCCGACGTCCGAGCTGCAATGACGAGGCAATTTTTCGCACCGAATGACGAGGACTCCTTAAGATGGCAGCTCGTACGGCATCAATGTTTTCTGGGGTACGTACAGACCGTACACCCCCACTAGGCTTTTTCTTCAAAGCTGAACCAGTCTCTTCAAAATTACGAACCCACGTTTCGATTGCGTGTCACGAAGGAAGTTGACAGCGGGGCGGGATCTGATAGTGGCGCCGAAACTCTCGTTGTGCAGCTGTCAAACTGTCACCATGTCGGTAAAACGCCCTTACGGCGGCCTCATGCTCTGCACCGCTCCACTGCTCCATGGTAACTAAATGTCCGTTACTGCTAGACAGACAGGTTTCACTTCTGCTACATCTACAGGGCTGCCAACATCAACTTCAAATTTTCCGTTTCCCTTCGCCACCCTGTATTTACCTAATAAAAGAAAAATAGAAGAAAACACTAGATACTAGATTCCAAATAACGCGAGGAAGACACCTGAACATACATCCAGTGAACATGGGATTCAAATTTCAATTTTTAAGATTCGCAATTGTGTGGAAGTTATAATAAGTAGACCTCTAGATCTGAAACTAATGTTAAGGCTCTTCCTGCAACGGAACCTATCCATACCATGGTAGTTATGAACGGAAAGATTGAATAACATTTTAGGCAGTTCGCTTTTCTTGGAAGTAACATTACCTATGATCAAGATCTTGATATCGATGACGACCTCCACGAATTCCAGTTGCCATTAACGTGAAACTATTCTGTGGAAATAAGGGACGAAGGGAGACGAAGATAATACCCTATAATTTTATGGCTGCTCCTTTGTAGCTGCTGTGCAGGCGACAGCAGGAAGACGGGAAAAGAGAATTCAGGCATCACAAATTAACTTCCATGTGAAGTTAAAGGACACACGAGGTTTCATCATACAGAAAATCATGGTATATTAATGAATCTGTTGTCTATATTGTGAATGATGCAATAATAATGTATAGAGTGAGTGGCGAGAATACCTCAAAAGAACTTTACAAGCAGGGCTGTCTAAACACGTGTAAGGGAAAATCCTTATGAAATCCAAGGCAAAGGTGGGAAGAAGAAGAAGAAGAAGGAGAAGAAGAAGAAGAAGAAGAAGAAGAAGAAGAAGAAGAAGAAGAAGAAGAAGAAGAAGAAGAAGAAGAGGGGAGGAGGAGTGGGAGGGGAGTAGGAGGAGGAGGAGGAGGAGGAGGAGGAGGAGGTGGAGGAGGAGGAGGAGGAGGAGGAGGAGGTGGAGGAGGAGGAGGAGGAGGAGGAGGAGGAGGAGGAGGAGGAGGAGGAGGAGGAGGAAGAAGAAGAAGAAGAAGAAGAAAGAAGAAGAAGAAGAAGAAGAAGAAGAAGAAGAAGAAGAATGTTATTTCAATGGTTGAAGGAAGTAGTTTTAGTGTAATCGTAAATCCACACACCCGTCATCGTATATGCTATAGTTAGTTAGCTTTATACAGACAGTAGCGAACCGAGGCAGAACGTAAGTAATTTGTAACGAGGTAACTACTTAGTGTACACCGTGCGCTAACACGTTACGTACGGTGCAAATCTGCATAACAATTACATGAATGCGGTGCAGTGTGTTCTGTAACAACGGAAACGCGCAAATGACTTGCACGCCACACACAGATGCAATTATGGTTTCTATGCATTTTCTCTGAGCAAGTATTGTTCTGTTGTGTAAAGGAACTAGGAAGTGGATTTTCTGCTCGCTAGCAGTCTCCCCCTCCCCTCTAACTCACTCTCTCTCTCTCTCACACACATGCTCACATCCCTAAATCCATTTCACTACGAAATCATCCCTCATTGTTTTTCCGCTTCGACTATCCGCTGTTCCTACCACTGACCTAACGTTCTGAAAATAAAAAATTACAAAATCGGAATATTGTCACGTTGTTGCTGATGGTCTACCAGAGACTGTCAACCGCTAATCACAAGTTTTGTTAATCACTTGTGATTACATTGTAATCACTTTTGCTGTCACTTGTAATCACTGCCAAATTACATTTACATCAAAACTTCTTTTGTAAATACATCGATCTTTTCTAATATAGAACAACACCGCTACAACCACATAATGTGCACGGACGTTAGCTAAACAAGATAAGAACTACTCCTACCAGTTTGATACCAGGCGCATCTTGGTCAAAAAACGGCGATCAAAGCGAAAGGCTCGCCTGCCCTTAGTGTCTAAACGCATCTTCCTGGAGCAGACCAGTGCTTCTTCAACTACTCCGACTCAGTCCGGCCAGGAGCCTGCTGCTCCTGTTGTCCAGTCCCCCAGCGACTCTTACGGAAGTCTCACCAGCCTCCGAGCAGCATTCAGCTCTTACCCTCGCTACCCCTGCGGGGCATCTGCATCTCCCGGACGGGCCCCCTGTACCTGAAAGTAAAGCCCCGGCGGCCGATAGTTCTCCACTGGTATCCGAGCCCCAGCTAATGGCCTGGGTAAGCGGGATCATACCGCTCGTAAGCGCAAATCCTTGCTGCTCGAGATGTCCCATCCATGGTGACGGTTATTCTCACATCATCAGTAGCACTCATCACCCCAACCCCCTCCAATGGATAAACAGCTTAGGTTCGTCGCATGGAACGCCGATTAGGTTCGTCGCGCCGCGCTGAGCTGGCAACTCTCCTGGTGGAGTACGACGCTGATGTCGTACTCCTCTTCGATACCCACCTTGCCTCCAACCGCAGATTCTCCTTGCCAGCCTATACCTGCTATAGGAAAGACAGGATTGGTCCCGATCCCCGCGCCGCTTCTGGCGACGTGACGATCCTAGTACATACACGGATCTCTCATAGACATTCACTCCCTCCTCCAGCGGCCCAAATCGAAGCTTGCGTGGTGGCACTCGATGTCTTCGGCCTGGAGCTGCGCCTTGTTTCGGCGTATCTTCAGCCCGGCCGTCGATCTCAATCGCACGAGCAGTGGGACGCTCTCCTCGACAGCGCTCTGCCTACCATCATAGCCTGAGACCTCAACTCGAAGCTTCCTACGTGGAACATCCGAACGTCCAACGCTTACGGTAATTCTCTCCGTAGGGATGTCGAAGATGATGCCAGTGTCCTAGTCATAGGCCCGACCGAACTTACACACTTCCCCCAAGCGGGGCAACCTCCGGACTTCTTTGACATAGTTATTGCCAAGGCCGTCCCCTTTCATCTACAAGTCACCTTCCGTTCGCTCACGACCCCCTAATTGTAACTGTGCGGCCGTCTTCGGTCTCATCTCGACTTCCCGGTCGTCCTGTTAAGACAGTCAACTGGCAATCCAACCATGGCGATCTGGCTAGGCAGTTACCATCTCTCCCATCTGACTCACTCGTCACTTGTGATGACGTAGATCTCCAAGTCACCTATCTTCAGGAAGTGGTCCAGTTTGCAATGGACAGACACACTTACTCAGTCCCGGTGAGCAACAAACGCTCTGACCTACCTCCAGACGTTATCCAAGCCATCCGACAACGGCGCCAGCTTCGCCGCAGATGGCAGCATATCCGTGATCCAGCCGTTCGTCGGCGTTTTCGACCCCAATCTGAACGCGTCTCGCAGCTTCTGCTTGACGTTAACGTGGATCGTTGGAACTCCTATCTGGAGTCCCTGGAAGTCGACCACGACTCCGTCTGGAGACTCGCCATCCCTTGACTCCGGACGGCACTGTATACTCTGCAGAAGGCTAAACTGAGGTCTTCGCCTACTGCGTGGAAGATTAGTTTACCGTCCATAGAGGTAACTCTGACCCGTCCCATGAGTTAGTCGTCAAGAAACTTCCTTTCTGGTTACTTTCCTACTCCTCCCCAACCCTCCGATTTCAGTCACCAGGGAGGACGTTGAGTCCGTCATTTGTTGGCTGAAGAAGAGAGAAACACCCGGCTCCGATCGTATCGGAGCCGCAGCATTGCAGAATCTCCCCCCTCCAGCAGTTGACGTTCTTGTTGAGCTGTTCAACTCCTGTCTCCGGCTGAGGTACTATCTCCGCCAACATCATCATGATTCCGAAGCCTAAGAAGCCCCCGATGCTTCCTGGAAGCTACCGCCCGATATCGCTATTGCCAGCAAAGAACGTCTTCGAGGGATTTCTCCTGGCCCTTGTACGGTCCCTAGTGGATGGTTTCATCTGCGAGGAGCAGTTCGGTTTCAGGCCGGGGCACTCGACTACTCTTCAACTAGTGCGGGTTCTCAACAGCCTAGTAAAAGCCGCCAAGAGCTATCAGGCCACAGGATCTCTCCTGTTCGATAATGTCTGGCACGAAGGCCTACTCTACAAACTAGCGCTTTCCCCAATCTTGCCATCTATTGTCCAGTTGCTTCGGTCCTACCTGACGGACCGCACCTTCAGGTTAAGCGTCGATGGGGCGTTCTCTCGGGTTCGCCCTGTTTCCGCTGGCATCCCTGAAGGATCTGTGGTCCGCTCCGTTCTGTACACGAACAATCTGCCAGAGTATCCCGGGGTCACGTTACCCCTATTTGCCGGCGACGCGATGTTTCATTTTAGCTCGCTTTCGGCTTGGCCTCTCGTCCACCATGTTATGTTACAACGCCAGTTGGATGTTTTTATAGACTGTATACGGAAGTGGCAGATAGCGATCAATACGGAGAAATACGAGGCGATCTGTTTTACTAGTAAGTCCACTTCCCAAAGCCAATCCCTCTCCGTTGAGGGGAGGCCCATTCAGTGGACCGAGTCGGTGAAGTACCTAGACGTTCGGCTCGACCGTTGCCTAAACTTCAACGAGCAAGTGACCGAAACCTTCAACAAGGCTCGCGGCGTCCGAGCCAAAGTTCTTCCCATGCCTTCATGGAACCGCCGCCTGGCTGTCCGCACCAAATTGACATTGTATCTACTGTTCGGCCACCAACAGGCATAGGCTGTCAACGTTCCCGAACCGAACCCTCCGCTTCCTCTCGGGGACTCCGTGGTTTGTGAGAAACGATGTAATTAATCGCAGTCTTCGAGTCCCTACCTTAAAGGTCTTCGTTTGGTTCTTGGCAACTAATTTGTTTGCCAAGGCTGGTGAATCCTTATACCCACATCTCCGTCGCCTCAACAGCATGGACAACGCACCGCCCCAACGCCGCCTCCGGCTGCTAGACTTTCCCCCGTAATTCTTCTCATGAACCCCTCATAACCGTGCCCCCCCCCCACCTCCTGGAATCCATGAATCCTGCCTAAATAGGCAAATCTCTACCTGCGGCTTGCCGACTCTGAAGCTACACATTATTTGGCAGACATCACAGAATCACCACCACAGTCAGCACCTGCTTTACCGTTTCGGCTGGGCTGAAACTCAGAGCACGGGAGACCGCGAGCTGTGCAACGCCTAATTGCGGGAGGCATTCGCCCTGCTGTAGCAACCCATCGTTTCGGACGACTTGCCTTCGGGCGGTCGAGCCTCTCGTCCATGCCATCGCGCCTCTTAGCTCCTGCGGGCTGTGCCTTAAAGGGGCCACGGTGTCGCGCCTCCAGCCTGGCGACTGGCTGGTGCATGGAAAAACAGAGATGCCCGCACGACATACATGCTATCATGTATTCGTGGACCGGACCTTATCATTCGTGGCGTTCATCATGCCTAGATAACCCAAACAAACCAGGGCGCAAGACGCTCCGTGCATCTTCTGTCTGTCTATCTTGGTAGATTCATGGTTGTGAGATTTTATTGTGTGGTGATACAGGTATCGCCAGTGGAACAACTGAAAATATATTATCAGATATGTCAGCCTACTGGCTACGTTTGTATTAATAGAAGTAGTTAATTAATTTCAAAAGAAGTGTTAGTATGAAGAAGTAAATTAAATGGAGTAAGAACACTAATTCGGTTAAACATACGTTTCCATCGTTTGCAAGAACACAGTAAGAAGTCAAAGCAATGTTTACCTACAACGAAATCCGATCCTCTCTATTCGCAGTTCACAACAACAATAACTAATAATTGTACGGACCATTAGCTGATAGTCAAATGTAAGTGATCCCCAACATCAGTTCACAAACGTGGATTACTCAAACCTCGCATAATACTAATACCAACGCCAGCATTAGGATGCTCTGTTTACAGCAACACTGTTATTACACGTCCCATATTCCGAGTAATTGTCTGGTAAATCATATTGTTTCTACAAACAATAATGTCGATTATGTATACACGATTTTCTTCGAATAAAGTAGAAATGTTTCTTATGAATCGTAATCTGTGGTCCACAATTGTAAATTATTCACCTACTTACATCACAGGAAACAACGAAACATACTATTTGGGTTGTCTTGATTGTTCATCTCTTCTTTCACAGCACTATCACTTTACTAAAAATGAATTTTTAGTAAAGTGATACTATTTGGGTTCTGTAAGCTTTTTTAATATTACGTTCTGTTGATTTTTTCGCTTTCTGCGTTTAATTAATAAATTCAAGAAGCTCTCAGTGCGTTTCTGAACATCTCTCAGTTCATCTCCAATGGCTACCGTGTTCTCTTCGTTGTTAATGAATACGTCATTAAATTTTTTTCACAGAGCGGCGGCTCCTCGAAGACACGTGCTAAGTCGAAAGTGCATATTTCAGATACTAAAAAATAAGGTCAAACATCTTTAGTTTTAAAAACTCTGAATGACGCTTTTTATTATATGGGGAAATTGTGTCAATGAGAAAGTGGTTAGGAATCGACAGAAGCGTGCGAGTGTCAAATCCTTGAATTTTATGGCTTTTCAGTGACAGACTTCACAAGACATCCGAAAATGAAACCTCACAAATTAATGAAGTACCGTACTGAATCCGCCACTAATTTCTCTGAGTGAAGGCTGGTTTTCAAAATGCTGTTACTTAAGATTGTAACTACTTACGTAATTATAAGAATTAGGCTATCATTTATATACAGTGCTTTTTAAAATTGTTTGTAAACAACAAAAATTCCTCTACATCTGTCGATGTCTTTCTTCTCTCGTATTGTCTCTTTCTTCCCAGCCTCTTCACGAAGGTTCTGCTTTTCCAGAGTTTCATCTATTTCATCCCCCAGGCTCTGAAGTAACTTCTTCTTCCTGACGACTCCAAATCCATTACCCAGTATCCATATATGACTATATGCTCGTCTGTTATGTCGTAACCACCCTTTTTAACGTAAGTTATTATGTTGTTTACTTTTCCCATTTTCCTTGCAATTTCTTCGTCGCTAATGGTAATTTATTCGTTATTAGGACTCTACGGCTACTTCTAACGATTTTATCTTAATTGTAATTTTCTTTTACCCTATACAGTTTCGGCTTTGACGATCATTAAGAATTACTGCAAAACTTGATGGCAAACACTTTTCTAGACTAGTAACATACGGTACGCATATTTTAAAAATTACCTCCTGTTTCCATTATCAGCAACAAGGGCAGAGTTCTCCAGTAATTCTATTGTGCCACGTAATTCTGTTGACAGAAAGAATCACGTCATCGGTAAGAGTCAAGCCATAATTCTTTCACGCGCCGTACTTGGCGCATAAAATATATTTGTCAAGAAATTCGAAACTCTTTGCCGTACCAATCGCCCGCAAAGGTGTCTCGCTCTGCTCATTTCTTGGGAACTTTTACGTTTATTAAGAAACCACAAAGAAATGCTAAATAAGGAAAAAGGTTAACAGCGAGAGCGGAACTGGTTGCCGACGTGAGAATGCGGCTCTAACCGAACTTAGCCGACCGGCATTCTGCAGCCGCGATAACATCCGACCAAAACCGGAGGTCTGACCATATGTTTGTGTTTCTAATTGTCGCGCGACTTTATTGCGAAACGTAATAGCCTACCGATTGTCGTAGGTAGTAACACACTATATACGTTGAATCGATGAATGTTTCAAGTAAATTATTACCAATTTTTGATAAGAAAAATAAAACGTAACCATATTACACATAATTCTACGTCTTTGCATAATTATTTCAAACACATGATTTAGGATACATATTTTCACATGGCAACAGTCAAAAGAACAATAACAAAAATAACTACGAACAGAGATCCAGGAAACCGTACCACTGTAGAAGACAAGTTCTGTAACAATATACTCACGCTTATTTTATCCATCTGTTGAAAATCGGATTGCCTTGATGCCTATTTTAGAAATAACAAAAGAAAAGTAGGCATCAAGGAAAATAAACTGGAGGTAGGCAGTAATTTGTGTTGATGGAGACAATAGCAGGTGGTCACGAACTTTCCTTGGCTGGAGGCCAAATTGATTGGTGTAATATTATTGTTAACACCAATCAATATGGATGAGCGCTAATAATATATTAATTTGTACACTATCTAGGCCCACACTGAAGGTGCCAACAATATTACCCCAGGATTACACCAATTTATAGTTACCTTACACCAATCAGATCCAATAAGTAATTATCAAGAACTCGATAGTATCACTGCATTGACTTTTGAGATCTATATTTCAATGAGTGACAATCGTTAATAATAATTTAATTGTATTTATTAAAGATGTGTTCAAATTAAGTTAGTTATTCATGTTGGTGTCATACAATAATATTTGTGCATTTACTTATAATTGGTGTCAATCCAATAGGTATATATGTTCTCTTGTCTCAGGGTAATATTATAAATAATTATACAATACACAGATATATGGTTACAATTATTTGTTTAATAATGTCACTTGCAAATTTGTACAAAATTGAACATTAATAATATTAATAAATGGAATCATACTTTGTTTTGTGAGTTCTTTCAGAGCATTGAATTGAGTTACTTTCAGTTAAAAATTTTAATTATGACAGTTTATATGTTACTTGGTTGTTGAATTCCAAATTAATGTCGGTGGTGGTGTCCCTGATGTCTTCCTGGTGAGTAGTGTTGTGATGGTCTCTGACGTTGGATCCCGTGGCGAGTTCCTGTTGACGCTGATACTACACTCACTTTCACTTTTGTGGACGAGTTGGTTTGCAATATTAATATGATAACCGCACAAGTCACATGCACATATAAAATTTAATACAATTTTATTTATAAATACATCTTTTATCATATGCAACGCAATATGATTTCTTAATAAAGATACTTTTATATCAGAATGATTGAGTCGTATCGGATATTACTGTTAGCTGTACTTGATTTTGTAATTGACGTAACTAATTTAAACTTGGAAAAACTGTAAACTCGAGAAGTTGAAGAAAGATTGACTTGAATGTAATAACAATCTAGCTGACGTGAACAAAACTTGTAACTGATTGAATGACTAAATTGACTGATAGAACTAATTCACAAAACAACTGATTTGAAGACTGCTTAAAATTGCTGAAAATGATTTTGACTGACTGCCCGACTGACTTTTCATTCGAGTTTTTATAAGAAAATCTTTCTTCCCTTTCCAACGCTCGACTGTACAATTTCTTCATTGATAAGAATATACCGCGATGTTTAAAATATTGGATATTCCCCAACAGCAAACTCTAAATTTTCCCTCCAACTACTGACGCTACTCCTAATTGGTTTGAATGTGCGGGCTGAGTTAAACTGACTTTTTTTGAAAAGGAAACGCTTAATTTCGTTCTCTGTCTAAATTTCTCGCTTGCACATCTTCCGGTAGGTACTGTTATAGCAAGTACGTTCACCTTATTTTAATGGCTTTCGTACGTGTTTTTTTATAAAATTTTCCAGCAATACGATTTTTATGCCTTTGCTTGCCAAAAGTACCTGCTAGTACGTTTTATAGAACTTTGTGGTAGACAAAAGGCGCCAGCCTTGGGTGTGTACAACCCACTTTTAATCTGGTACTTTTCCACTACATTTCACATATTACCATACATTTCTTATTAATTAAAGACAATTACAAAGTTTTAATATTGAATTATTATGCGAAATTATAACATATTATAAATTTCGTTATAGAACTTCAACAACACGTTGACATCCCTGAAAAACGTGGAGGGATAACTGATTAAGTATTGTGGTACAGTGAACTATACAAAAATTATCTCTGGGTACAATTCAGAGGAATATGCGTTTGTTTAGCTGCAAGCAGACGTGTGGTATTGGCAATGATGATTTTGTGTGTATGTGTGGGGGGGGGAGCACGCTCGCGTGACAGACTGTCTCACCGCTGGTGTGAAAGATGTTTATTTTACTTTGGTGTAACCAGAACCCGGCCAAGATAGAATGAGTAAGTAGTAGACCCTAAAGTTTTAATAGTGACGTTCAATTTGAGTGCAAGTGCGTGTTAAAGCGTCCTGTGAGGTGTAACTGTGTGTAAGATGGAAGTATTTAAAGACACAGTGTCCAGTTAGGTGAATGTACATTATTATTAATAACACTGTGGAAAGTTAAATAGTCTTTCAGCAAAATAAAATCATTTACTTTAAAACATGAACATTTTCAATAAATATATAAGCCTGTCATTTATCCAACTCGTGGGCTTTATATGACAGAACCTTTATAATCATAGCTATTTATAGCTGAATAGAATTTGCTAGAACCGGAACATGCTTCAGCGAAACACATGCTTCACGAGACCTTTACAGAAAACGGAAGGCAACTCATTCAATTTATTCTAGAATAATTTAAATTAGATTAACCGACAGAAATTCGAAGATGTGCAACCATCTGAAGAAATTATAGACGATCCTGGAGTAGGGGAGTTATCGAAGTAACTGGAGTCTTGGGGGTGGTTGAACAGTTTTTCGGTTGGAAATGTGGACTGAAGTCTTATCTACACTCAAGAAAGCAAAATAAATAAAATGATTATTATTATTCAAATTTGTGTTCTATTTAATAATCACAAACAAAATAATCCAATTTACAGAACACACAGCTTTTACAAATATAAAGGTCAGTAATAATTTCATTAATTATGTGTGCCTGTAATGAGTAAAGAACTAATCATTTGACTTTTTATTTTACTTTGACAAAAAACTACCATTTTTATGTAGCAATGTGTACAAACAATAAAAGTATCAATCACCATCTTGAATTGCGTGTCGCATTTTATTCTATGAAGACTCATTCTGCCACATCTCAATACATGCTTACTTATTTATTTGTTTTAATATTCACTGAAGTACACCTAAATATTATCTTTATCAGGGCCTCGCGCTACTACTCACGCGGCTAAGTCGTAAAATAAAGGCTTATATTTTCAGTAGTCGTGTTTAGGCCCGGCAGTGAAATTCATTACTCTGTGTTAACGAGTGTGTGTGTGTGTGTGCTTGTTTCGCGGGCGCGCGGGCTTTATGGACAAAGTTAATCAAAAACTAGAGGACAGAATTTTCAGGATACACGTGGGACTCTACTGTTCTAGGAATACAAACCCAGAGTTCTGTTTTGTTTCTAGCATCTAAATTAAATGATTCGTCAGAACATGTTAACATTAATAAAGATGTTCCAACACTCAGGGGCTGAATATATTTTTCCCTTTTAAAACGAACACTTTGTTAATGTAGCGCGTACGAGTAAGTGAGTTCGTACGATGTCGCTTTTTAGATCCTATTCCGTTTCGATCAGGTATTAGTTTCTAATGGATTCTAATCAGAATTGTATAATACTGTGGATTAATTATTATGAAATTGATACTGTAAAGAAGTTAAACGGGTTTACCTTAAAGAGGGTATCAGTAGGCCTTCTTGAAAGCGGTCGGCATTAAAAGAAGTCGTTTTGTGTTTACGCCATAACCTAGCTGATAGTAACTGGTTTTAATGGTGTTTTTATGACGGGACGCTCCGACGTTCTTAACACACAGAACCCAAAGCAGGCACTCTAGCGCGCCCCCAAACACACTCACACGCACATAAACCTGGACTGACGTCAATTTTACTGTTACCGTTATTCACGGTCAAATGACGTAGGCTTACTACTTTTCAATTTAACCTATTCTGGTTTCAATTACAGAGTTTCTGACGCTTACATATCACTTGCGTAACAGCTAATAAGTACATACTGAATGTACGCACATGTCTCGCAAAACCAGGTAGGCCTACAGGTATTCAGGTGTAGATATACGGTTTCCTTTCTTTCTGTTTCTTGGATTGCTGTTCATAATTTATACCGAGTAGAAGTATCGTAGTAGAATTAAGTGCCATGTGTTAACAAAAGCTGAAATTTGTCTAGAAATTATTAGGGTTTTTAAGATTTTTGATATGTTGAGCTGTACGTTGCCACTCAGTGTACGTACTACATGTACAAAAGATCTTCCGAATCACTAATTCGTCCTCGGATCAGATAATATTGTACCCCCCGTAATATTGTACTTAAATTCAAAATATTCCTGCCTTCCAAATACGTCCTACATACAAACAGAACAAAGACAGAGACAGATATGTGTCATCATCACTATCTTTACCTTAGTCTATCCCTTCCACTCCACCACTCACTGTTGTGAATAGACGTCGTCGTTTTCTCCAGTCATGCAAACTCCAAACCCGTCTGCCAAATCCACACATGCCTTTGCCCATGTCCAATCATGCGTTTGCCCATCTGCCAAATCACACATGCGTTTGCCCATGTCCAATCATGCGTTTGCCCATCTACCAAATCCACACATACACGCGCGTAATGTCAATTTTATATATGTAGGCCTACGAATGTCTGTAAGATAAACATTATATAGTACGTAAGGTAAGAAATTGATATGAAGTGAAAATAAACCTACTTGCAGTGTATTTATTTGATTACATAAGGTAAGAAGTACTAATAATTTATGTAAATTATTAAGATTGTTAAGATTAACAAATGCCATACACTAATTTCTCCAGTGTCGTAGAATATCTCTGTTGTAATCGTTCTCGTCTGAAGTTGAAAATTCAAAGCACGGTTAGTTTACAACATGTCCATGGCAGAGAGCAGTGGACAAAATTCTGTAATTATTTCCTAACAGCCCGGAAAATTGTGATCATGTAAACACCGACCGTGATAGGTTAAGTTCATTTATCAAAATTCTGTAAGTTCGACTTTTGTACATTTCGAATTTGGTACATTGTCAGGAAAGCTGTATGTACGAAAGTTGAGGACCTCATTTAGATGACTGACAGCCACCCTTGTATTTGATACTTGATCAAAAGCAAACGTTGTCCGCTTTCTAGTAATGGCTGCAGGTGTACAACAAATTAAAATATGCTACTACAACTGATAAGGTGAAATCAAGTGATCTATGCACATGAAGGAGTCACAGAGATATTTTTGTAGATACACCGAGAGAGGCTATATGATAAACGTTTAGAAAGAAGAGGGATATTGGAAGGCAGATAGTTGAGTGGTTTTTATCTCCATCCCGGGAGTGATCGGCATTGTTAACAACAGTTACAGTAATCTGTTCACGAGTCTGCTCACACCGGTGTTCTCACGTATTTTCGATTGGTTTCAATTTCCCTTACAAGCCATTCCTTTCGTGTGACCGCCAATAGTCTGTCGATTCTATCAGCAGAATGCTGTCGCTTGTCACTTTTTCGCATGCGACTAACTCGTTACACGACCGGTGGTTGAAAAATAACATCAGTCATAACGGAATCAAGGATAACAAAATAGCCAAAGCAGCTTAATTTTTTGGCTCTAAACCTGACATTTCTATCTTCCATGTTTTTCTTCATGCGTTGCTCAGTATGATTCACTGTACTTGAGTTTTTTCAGCCTATCGCATATCACATGCCTCGTTTATGATTTTTTTTTATTAACACATTTTAATGCTTAAACCGCCTAAAACCCTTTGTATATTTCCATAACTATTTTTGATAATTTAATCGTATGCTCTCTCAGACGCTGGCGCTCTCCTCCCCCACACACGCATTATCAGTTTTTATTTAAAACTATTAAATACCTGTCAGTTAAACCATTGTCCTTAGACGTGCAGGACAGACAGGACCTACAGTTCTTAAGTGATTTAATACTTTTATTTTTTAAAGTTTTAAACACTTATTTCAGTTGCTACAAAAACATTAAATTTACACTTCTTATGCTAGTGATGTTATAAAAGACAAAGAATGAGGAAGCCAAATAGTGTGCATCCTACTGTAATATGCTTCGACTATGTCTATTATTTTTGTCTGCTTGCGAGTACATGGAAGTGCCAGGCAGGCCTTGCAAAATGGTAAGTCAGAGGCAGGCCGAGTAATGTAAGTTGGGAGCTGCATAGGATGACGATGTGATTATGACCATCGAGTAGCCTTTAATCCATTAAGATTAAGACATGGGACCATTTTTGTTGTCTTTTAATCCTGATCCAACAGAGAAATAACTGCTTAAAGTCATATAAAAATTATTAATTTTATTGTTTTTTATATACAAAAACGTTATTCTTCTTTTACAGGTGAGAAAATACGCCAGATACGAGACTAAATGCTCTTCTATTTTCGAGCAAGGTAAATGAGACTTAATGAACAATAATCAACCTAGGCCTAATTGGTACGTATATTTTAGTGAATACTAAAATAGTCATACTTTGTAATACTTTATAAGAACTTTGTAATGTTACTAAAGTTAACGTTCTATGAAAATAAGTGAAAACGGCACATTCAGCAGCAATGAACTGCTGATCTACAACTGAAAACGATAGAGAACGCTTCTCTACTGGTTGCCGAACTCGTGTAATAGGTACCTGTAGACACTGTACACTGACGACATTTGTAAGACGACAGTTGTATAGTTGTATATATAAGTACAGTAGCCAAGTGCTTCCCGTAAAAGATTAGTGAAACAAAGACAAGTCATGGCAGCAACACAGAGGAACAGTAACTATACTACGAAAATCGAACACAAATACAATACTTAGATTATCTGCATAATAATATGAACAGACAATTGTTTGGATAGCCGGACAATATTTTTGTGACTCGTAAAACACAAAAATAGCCGATAATGGTAAGGGAAGGTGACTCACTGGGTAAAGGTCCGACATTGACTCAGTGTTCAGTGGCTATAGTGGTAATCAGACGTTTGTCAGAAATTATTCAAATGTGACAGAAGTCTTGCGCCCTGGTTTGTGCTCATTGTCCGGTCGACGTCTGACGAACACTAGGTTCAAACGAGTATAGCACGGTCGCTTGTTTGGCAGAAGGAATTAGGTTGCGGTTCCCCTATGTACGATTTTCGCGCCTGTGAGGAGTTCGTGAATACTTCCAGCCTGTCTCCGCGCCGGTGGCGCGGATCCATGCCTCCCTTAAGGATTCAGGTGATACTGAAGATCAAGTCAATCCGTCCCAACTACCTATTGCCAGAAACAAAAATTACAGTAGTCCAATTTTGTCCAAAATTAATCCACTTGAATATTTGTAGCCTTTATGATGTTGCTGAGGTTGCCAAATGCTACCCAGGTTAGTCATCATCGTCAACAGGGATCATACCAATAATGGTTTATTCCGGTCGCAAGCAGATAGACTAGAGCTGGTCACTCCACCGCTTCTTCGGCCGCCCTACATCTCTCCGTCCTGGCGGCTTATACAGGGTAAGTCAAAAAGTAAAGGCAAATTTTATTTTCCCTGCTGCAATGGATGGCAGCACTCACTGAACAATGACATATCATAACCTCAAACTTTTTTTGTTCTTTAGCTGTGTTGTTTCAGTGCTCAGCTCCATTCGTAGTGATTTCAGGGCATTTTATTATGAGTCCCCCGTTGTCCGTGTGCACCAAGGAAGAAATGAGGGGAGTGTTACGTTTTCTGCACTCTGAAGGGACTAAACCTGCGGAAATTATTCACAGAATGCAGCAGCAATACGGTGAGAGCTGTCTTAGTGAACGCAAAATTTGTGAGTGGATAAATCGCTTTAAAAATGGTCGTGTATCTATCTGCGATGAAGAGCGTTCAGGTAGGCCATCCACTTCGAAGACGGATAAGAACATCGAGACAGTTGAGCGAATGATTCATGATGATCGTCGTGTCAAAATTGATAATATTGCGCATGCGTTGAACATTAGCCACGGTTCAGCAGTTGCAATCATCCACGAATCACTAAATTATCGCAAAGTGTGTGCTCGTTGGGTACCACATCGACTGACAGACCAGCACAAACAGAAACGTTTGGAAATTTCGAAATCACATTTAAGGCGTTCAGAAGAGGAAGGAGAAGAGTTTCCCAGTCGCATAGTAACCGTTGATGAGACGTGGGTCCATCAGTTCGAACCACAGAGTAAGCGGCAGAGTATGGTGTGGAAACATCCATCCTCGCCTACAGCAAAAAACTTCAAAAGACAAGTTTCTGCAGGAAAGTTGAAGATGACAGTGTTTTGGGATATGAAAGGTCTACTTCTAATTCATTACACTCCTAAAAGTCAAACAGTGAATAGTGACAGCTACTGTGAGCTACTGCGAGATCTGAAACCCAAAATCAAAACAAAGAGGCGAGGAAAACTTTCAAAAGGTGTGCTTTTGCTTCAGGACAATGCCCGTCCTCATACTGCGGGGAAAACGATCCAGTGCATTCAAGATCTTGGTTTTGAGCTGATGGACCATCCGCCGTACCGTCCTGACCTAGCTCCAAGTGATTTTCACCTTTTTGGACCGATGAAGGAGCACCTGCGTGAATCCTAGGTTTTCATCGGATGACGAGGTTGTGGATGCGGTGCGCGAGTGGCTGTGCACGATGCCACAAATCTTCTTCCAGGACGGAATTACGAAGCTTGTCAAAAGATGGACCAAGTGCATAGAAGTTGAGGAAGATTATGTAGAGAAATGATGTTACTTGTCATCTTGTTTTCACAATAAACAGTTCCTTTTTAAAAATTTGCCTTTTTTTTTTACTTACCCTCGTAATTCAATGCGGAAATGGAGATGCGGAAATCATCCATTCGGTTAAGAAGTTCCAACCATTTTAGCTGATATTGGGCAGTTCTATCAAGTATACACACAATATTCAGTTCCTGCTGTTCATCGACGTTTCATTTGCGATCTTGAATAGTATATATCCTGCCACGTGCCTGAGAATTCTCATTTCAGCAGTTTGATTACGACTGGCCTTGGATTTTGTTATAGTCCAATTCTCAGACTCTCAGATACATAGAGACGTGTGGGGACAGCCATCACCCTGTAGAACTTCAGGCGTGTTTCTTTACACCTTGATTTTAGAGTTCTCCTGATGGTCCCACACATATGGTTGATCTTATGCAGCTTCTTCACCACATCATTGCTTGTAGTGGAAGATACATTATAGCCCAGATATTCAAAATTACAACAATCTACAACAATTTCTGTTCGTATAGCATCAGCTCCATGAAAATTCATCACCTTGGTCTTCAACGTGGAGTTCTGCAATTCGAAATTCTTGCAGATTCGATTCACTGAGTTTACATCAATCTGCAAGCCGCTTTCCGAGTTCGACAAGATCACAGAAAGATATCAGGAAATCACAACGTGTCAACTGCAGAGTAACCAATCGTAAAATGTTATGCAAGGTTCATCTGCCAATTGTGTATGACATGTCTACATATAAATTAACAAGTGAAGTTAATTACGACACCCTTGTCATACTCCACATGATCAGGCTCACGCTCTGAGTTGTTCTCCGTCTTTCTGTCTCAGTGAAGAATTTGTTTTCCACATAAAGACTTTGTATGGCTGTAATGAGGTGTTGTGAGATCCCTTTCTTTTCCATTATTGCCCACACGCTGCCCCTATTCGCTCTATCAAATGACTTTCCATAGTCGATGAAAGTTATGTATGTGGCAACTGATATTCTCTGTGGTTTTCGATGACCTAGGCTATTGTGAAGATGCAATCTAAAAATTATCTGCCGTTCCTAAAACCATGCTGGGCCTCCGAGAAAAAGTATACGATATTGCAACCATCGTTTTGCTAGAATGGATGGCTACAATTTGTAAGACGTGTTAACTGACCCATCTATAGTTATCACAGTCATTGCGATCTCCTTTCTTGAATATGAGGATTACCTTTGCCATCTGCCAATCTTTGGAATATGACCAGTGGTCCAGCACATATTTTAAAGACCTATAAAGGATCATTCAGCAAAGCTCGCGCATACTTTATAAACTCGAAATATCAGTGGCCAGTGATTTTCTATTTTTACAACATTGTAGGTTAGTCTGAGGTGTAATTTTTTATTTTAGTTATTAAGTTTCACACACCTAAACTTATACCCTATGTATGTTTCCTGACTTATCCTACCTCCTATGGCTTCTGAATTTGTGGTTGTTTTAGTTTCACTATAATTTCCAGGTTTTAGTTAGACGTTTTTAAAGAATATGGAAAATTATAGAGAGCGTGAGAGTGAGAGAGGGGATAAGATAGATAGGCCTACAGTGCCAGACAGAGGAACAGAGAAGGGAAACATAGGAATGTCTTCTTTTGATGTTGCACATCACATTTTGTTGTGTGTGTATAAACGTAAGGCATACTCCACATGCCACACAGCGGATTGAATGTCGCGTCTGAGGGCACTTGAACGGGCTAATTAGCGCTAAAGGTGAGCATCTGTTGAGTATGCTACTCGCTTTGGACGAGAGGCGGAACAAATCCGCATTAACACGTGACTGCTGCAAATGTACGGTAGCGGGCGAGCGCGTGCATGTCAGCAGCAGTGCTCGCCACAACAGACGGACGTATCGCCTACCTTCATTATTCAACGTCCTTGTCAACGGTAGACATGAAACACGTGTTATGGCTAATTACGACTACCAGATGTTCATTCATCGTACTGAGTAAAGAAATAGTGACTTAACGTTACAACCGTCTATGCTGTTGAGTCTAGAAACGTTGTACAATTCAAGGTTTTATATCACGGTAGATAGCAGTTCAATATTTGAACGTTTGATTTTTTTTAAGAATTTGAGTATTTTCTGCTTTCGTCCCCCTGTAACAAACAATTCACTACAGAGCTATTCATCTACTTTTTATTACAACGAAAATGTGGGACATCGTTCAGCTTATCTTGTACAGATGGTTACTATTCGGCACTGAGGATAAACACTACTTTAAATACGCTATCACAGATCACACGCCTGAAATTCGCTTAACCGTAATAAAAGAATTCATCTTGCATTTGAAACATGACTTTAAACCATTCGCAAAATTCTGTTGATCGGACATGATCAAGTTGTTTAGGTGAAGTAACGTTAGTGGTTTTATACATTAACAGCAGTAGAACTAGACGCACATAGTTACACAGATTAGGAGAGAGAGAGAGAGAGGACAGAAAAGGAGCTCCATCATCTGCCACTGTAAAACTAATCACTGTTAATCTATATCGTTCGTTTGATGTATCATTCTTTTATAAGCTCTATCTGTTCTTTTGTCTGTCTATACGTGAGTTAGTTAATCGCTATTCCAGCTACCATACATAATTACACTTCGTTGATGGTCCAGAATCGTGAGAGGTACGTTGGAATCCCCATCAGTTTAGTTTAGTTTTTATAACAGAATACATTTAATAGTTTATATTAATATAAGCTGCAGGATTGTCGAATGTAAAATGCCATTAAGAGAACTCTGCCTCTTTCTCTCCGTCTGCGTGTATCTATCTCGTTCTGTTTCATTCAGTGACTGTCAAACACACGGCGCCCGCTTATAATCCAAGAATGCCAATTTCATATCACAACAGCTCTGAGTTCTGCTCTGTGGACAGATAAGCGAGTATTATGCAAATGAGATATGACATAAAGCCCCGCAGTACTGCGAAACAATACGAGCGACGGCGGCTTTGTGTGTGTCGCGCCCGCCCGTTGGCGTGATTTCGGCAGCTTACAACGCGGCAGTCCTACCTTACAATACAAATACTGCCTTTAGCGTACCATTCTGGGCCGTTAGATGTCTGCGGTATGCCACGCATGAAATCAAACTTTTCTAACAGACACTTTTCTTAAGATTTCAATGATATTTAATTTATTTATATTTTTCAATTTTATTTCTTCTTTATTTTGTATATGCATATATTTCTTTCTACAACAAACGAACGAAAACTGTGGTTTAGGTAATTGCTTAAAATGTTAAGTTTTAAGAATATTTTAGATGGAAAGTTGGTACGGTGGCTTTGATACGTCAGAACTTGCGGTGGATAAATCACAAGAATCTAATGTCTTTAAAGTTGTAGGTCATGAGTTTGGGGGTTTCGGGAGTTCATACGCTCCCCGAATTGTCCCACTCAGCTATAAACATAATAAAAATTATGTTATTTCATTTTCCTTTTAAGGTAGATCTAAGTGTTTTTATAATAAGCAATAAAAATTACTTGCATTATCTACAGATATGTTGTCAGGAGATGGTCACCACATTTTTGTTATATCACTTCCAATTTTTGTTGATCCCCTCCAAAACGAAATTCTACATAATACGCCTATTCTGTAGATTGTAATCAATTCTGTTTTTGGGCGGTGCCTGATGAGCGTAGCGAAATCAGGCATAGCCCTCTATCCATGACTCGGTGCACAACTTAGACCGCGAACTCCTCCGAAACTACTCAACCGAATGTTATAAAATTTTGCATACATATCCGGACTTATTATAGAGTGCACACATGTAATTTTGATTTCTCTAAATTATTTGGTTCAAAAGATCTTAACGATTTTTTAAAAATCTTAGCTTAAACGTGTGAGAGGAAGAGAGACAGAGACATCATGGCCCAGCTACGGCACTCTCTCACTCTCACTTACGGGGCGCTAGGCGACTCACCGGTCACAGGCCGATTTTGGCGCTCGCGTGCCGGTGCATGTGCGGCTTCCGCCGCCCGCGCTGGCTGTCGCCCGATAAGATAAGATTTTGCTGTATACACTTTGTATTCGTGTCACACACGTGTTTAATTCAAACAGTAGTAGAGCATTGTTCTATGGTGTACCCAGATGTACGGATTCGACTTAAGTGTTGAACAAGTGTCAATTTTTAGACGAGAATCTATGTAGTCGCTGATGAAACTGCAACTTTCCATTGCATATTGCAACGAATCACAGTTCAGGTAAATTTTAATCCAAATTCTATTAAAATTATTCTTCTTATACTTCTTTATTCAATTTTTCAAATTCTATTAAAATTATTATTCTTATACTTGTTATTCAATTTTGTACTTTTTATTTAAGTACGTACTCTTTTTCTGTCATACGCATATTCTATACATTCTGATTCATCAATTTATATATACGTAATATTTATGGTATGCCTCGACGGAGAAGAGATCCAAATATTGGTCGTTTAACTACAAATCAAAGACGGATGAGACAGCGGAAAAAATGTTGCTGCAGCAACTGTTGAAGGCCTTGCAGAACATAACATGAATCATGTGTTATATGATCAAAACAACACAGGATATAGGAATCTTCAGAATGAATTTGAAGATAATTTACAATCTCTAAAATTCTATGAATGTGTAAATTGTTCTCGAGTGTTGATGCAGCAAACATTTTTTGATATGTGTCTGCAGTGTAAGCGAAACCCAAATAAGTTTACTGCAGTTAATCGTATGGATCCTAACTAACCTATAGAACTGATGGATCTCACTTATGTAGAACAACTCTTGATAGCAAGAGTACAACCAGTGATGCGTGTGTAAAGGGTGAAATCGAGAAGCCTGGGTATTTCCCGGTCAATATGCTTATAAGGGAAATATTATAAATATTGGTCAAGGAGATTGTTAATTCCTTACCCCCTACACCCGCATCACTGAGCACTATAGTTGTAAGAAAGGAAAGTGTTAACTGACATCGGGATTTCATGTGAGACGTGACAAAATTTAAGAAGCACTACATTTTTTGAAAAAGGATAATCCATTGTATAGTGATATCATCGTTGATATGGAACAAATATCTCAACTTTCATTAAATGATAGTATTTATGGAATGATACCCACTGTTGATTTACCTGAAGTGGAATACAGATGAAGAGAACTTTTCTGAAGAGAAAATTTTCTGAAGAAATTTATGAAAGTATGATCTCGGAGGATATTAGAATCACAGAAGTTGATCGACTCCAATCTGCAGCGAATAATGTAATTCCATGGCCACAAGGTACTGATATCATAAATGAGTTCTCGTGCGAAGGATATGTAAGCATGGCATTTCCCGCTTTACTATCTTACGGATCTGCTGAACTAAACGATAATACTCGAGCAAGTAGTATGAAACTTACAGCACTTGAATATTTTCAATTTTTGATGCAATATAAAGACCGATGTTTTGCACAAGATCCTAGGCTCAGATTTTTTGCATTGAACACTGTTCAGCATCATCAAGCTATTCAACTAGGGACAATATTTGCTATAAAATCTCATTTCAATGGAACAATACAGCAACTGAGAAACGCGCTGTCGAGTAATCCTCAAATAATAAGAAGTTTATATTATCGGTGTGGAAAAATAAGAGGATCAAAATCTTACTGGTTTCAACGAAGGGGTAAACTTGAATCAATGATTGAGCAGTGTGATAATCTTCCCACAGGTTTTTTTACTTCGAGTGCAAGCTGATCTTTGATGGCCTGATCTGGCACGACTCATGGGTTGTAATTTCGTGCAAGAGGAAACGTTAGATGAATCTAGAATTGCTCAGCAAAGGCAAAAACTTATAAATGGGAATCCCTCAATTGTTGAAGATTATTTTTCGTTTCATGCAACTTCATTCATAAAAAATGTCGTCTGTAAGATATTCTCAGTTTCAGATTATTGGTTTCGTTTCGAATTCCAGCGTCGTGGCTTATGCCATGTACACGGTCTTCTTTGGATCTCTGGTGCTCCTGATCCAAGAACTTTTGATAATGCATCTGAGGAAGACATTTTGAGTGCCAAGATGTATTATGACCATTTGGTTAATGCATTCAATCCTTTGTCATTCACTCCTCCGGCAACTACACATCCTTCAAGGATTAGATCAACTGATGTTATCGACAAAGATTGTTCTCTTTCAGAACTACTGAATCGATTCCAAAGACATACCAGATGTACCAAATAATTACAAGAGCAATCTCTTCTAGAGAAAAATAAGAAAGGTATTTGGATATATACACCAATGAGGAATGATGAACTCCTGAATCAGTATAATCCTGTCATCGCACAAGCATGGAGATCAAATACTGATTTTAGTATAATCACCTCCTTATACGAAGTGGTTCAATATGTATCCAAATATGTTTAAAGTTAGAACCTGCTTCAAAAAATTTGACGGAAATGTTTCAAGAAATCGTTGAATCGAGAGCCCCGGATGAAGAATCTCGTCGAGCATATACAAGTTTGATGATAAAAGTGATCGGAGAAAGAGACATCGGGGCTTGCGAAACATGTCATTTACTCCATGGAATTCCATTGTATCAATGTACCAGAACTTTTATAATACTTGTCATAACAATAGAAGACTATGTTGCAATTAATGGAACCAATAGTGAAAATTACAGTAATTCATTCATTCAGTTTTACAGTAGTAGACCACTAGACATGGAAAAAATAACATTATTCGATTTTGATAAAAAATTTTCTAAGGGAAGAAATAATTCAATTAGCACAAACAGAAAAGAAAGAATTGTACAAGTTTTCTCTAAAGTAAACAACAATAACAATGCAATCAATACTGAATTATATTGCAAACAAAAGTTGATTTTACATAAGTATTGGCATAATGAAGAAGACAATGAAAAGTCTTGAAAAGTACATATATGTAGACGTATTTACCAGATATCCGTCGTGCGACTTCGTTTTTCTTGTCCTTTATGACGCGTTTCGGCAACGAATTGCCATCTTCAGAAAACTTGATCACTCATTAGAGATCGTTAAAAAATTAAAATACTAAAATCATTACAGTAAAAGTGCACTTTTACGACAGCGGAAATTCATATCTTGAAAAGTACAGATGAAACATGGTTCATGGCTTATACCCGACAACATTTTGGACAGCTTCACGAACAATTACACATGTCTCTAATTACAGAAGAAACGGAAATTGATCAGGATATTTATAAGGAATTTGATATTTTTGACGATAGAGACTGGATGGCTATAACAGCAGTAATGCCTAATGCACTACCAAGTCATGTTGGTCTAGGTAATCGTGATATCGATTTACTTCATAATTGGAAAGCAGCCTATTTCAAATATCCAGATATAAAGCATAAAACTTCTTTCATCGAAAGAAATCGAGAAACATTTGGTAATCAGTATGATTCTCATGAATCATCCAATGTTATTTTCAACGACCAACAAAATAAGATATTATCTTTCTTAGAATATCAGTTAAATGACTATGATGATTGCAATCAAAGACTAGCAATTATTCAGGGAAAAGCTGGAACTGGTAAAAGCTGTGTAATTAATGAAATGGTCAGGAGAATTAATTCATACTTTGGCTGCGATTAAACTCTTTTAATGTCTCCTACTGGTGTGCCAGCTAACAATATTGCTGGACAAACTATTCATTCAGCTCTAAGAATAAATACTTCAAAGAGAAGGGTAGGAACTTTCAAAGATTTAGAAGGTGAATCCAAAATTGCTTTTGAAGAAGGAGGTTCGTTATTATTGATGAAGCCAGTATGTTGGGTTTGAATTTGTTTTTCAAAGTGTATATATGCGACTCAAACAAGCAAATCAGCGTTCTTCAGCTGTTCCTTTTGGTGGCCTTTCCGTGTATTTAATCGGTGATTGGTCCCAACTTCCACCGGTTTGTGACAGGAGTCTTTACAATGTTGGTAATAATGTTCAGACCATTCAATTGAATCTTTAATATAAGCAATTCAAAAAAGTTTTCTTTTTAAAGGAGATTATGAGAAAGCAAGGTGATAAAAAAAAAATTTCAGAGAGACTTTAAATAGAGTCGCAAATGGAACAATCACTGAACAAGATTATCAGCTCTTATCAAAAAGATTTTATGTAAACAATATCGGGGACAATTTTAAAGATACTGTCTGTATAATTTCGAAAAATGCTGAAATCGAACGCTTTAATTATGAAAAACTAGAAAGCAATAAACAACCCGTGGCTCTAATCAATGCAATCCATAATTGCCCAGAAGCCTCTCTAGCAAAATCTGACGATTCTCAAAGATTATTTGCCCAATTACGTTTATGTAAATGTGCTCGAGTTATCCTTAGAGGAAATCTTCGGGTTACAAAAGCACTAGCCAACGGTTCAGTTGGGACAGTAACTGATATTATTTATGACCCGGCAGTTGAATGCGAAAATTATAACGATCATATGCCAATATGTATACGTATCTTTCGAAAAATATACAGGACCAGTTCTGTACGAGAATTCAATACCCATTGTACCAATAGTGGCATCATTCAAGAAAAATGAAATTTCTTGTACTCGCAAACAATTTTCGTTAATACATATGCAGCATATGCATTTGCTGTTAGTATACATAGATGGCGATCGCAAGGGATAAAATTAGATAAAGCAATTGTTAATTTAGGAGACAGTAAATTTCAGGTTGGATTAACGTATGTTGCTCTTTCAAGAGTGAAAACATTAGAAGGATTATTATTAAAACCGGCGTTTAATTTTGATAGACTGCTAAAAATTAATAGAAGTCCATCAATGGTTGATCGTTGAGATGAGTTGCAAAGGTTGTGAAATATGTCTAATGACAATTAATGTATATTGTACTGTAATGTAGTGTATTCAATAAAAAGTGTGAATCATAAAAGTGTATATTTTTTTTGATTGTAAGAATATTGATAAATAAATTATTACGAATCTATTTATCTAATGGTTCAAAGACGGTTGATTGTAAAAAATATTTGTAACGGAAAATTTGACCTATTTATAATTTTAATAAATAAGCTATGCTGAAAATAGGAATAAGGATGTGTTTGAGAAAACAGAGAGGCATTTAGACGCTAGAAAGCGAGGCGGCAATAAAGTGAAAAGAATTACTTGCTAAAAGCTCGATAATGCATGTACTGTATGTTGAGGCACGATTTGGGACACTACTGTCATAAACTGTATTATGTTTCAGATAGTAAGGGTGTTTACCAAACGTTGTAAAACCTAAGTGCATATAACAATAGCTGTCGTGGGAAAGCGATCTTGTTGTGCAAGTGAGATAGCGATAGACGCTAGTTTCTGTAAACACGTGTGCACGGAGAAATGTTGGGCGAATAAGAAAAAGCGTCATACGTTGCGCGGGAAGTTTTAGTTAAGCGGATTGGTTGAATTCGTATTTAGCGGTAGTTTGTACCTATCGGAACGTTTTGTTGTAGTTCGTAAGTAAGGGGAACTTGAGGCATGTATATATTGTGAACTTAGAGGAAATAAGGGCAGTCTTCTTAATATCGGCGGAATTATACGAAGAGACTCGTGTACGTTGTTTTATATATATATTTTAATAATTAACAGAAAGAATCAGTAAATTTCTCAGAAATAACAAAGTACGGGAACGCGATAATTATTAATATTAAAGTTATAAAGCAAGTTTCATAAATCATAATAATTCAAAGAGTGTATAATCGAAGTTATAATAAACAATAATAAATAATAAATACATACGAAGTTCTGTTAATTCTATACGTGGCGGTAAATCGCGGAAGGAGGCGTAGGAGTTCGAAGGAAAGTTACGACGGTATCAATTAGTCGGGCCAAACGCGACGTGAAGTGAGTTAAATGCACTTAAGTTATATTCTGTCATCTTTGTGTCCAGTGTAATTATACAACATAGTTAGAGGTATAATCCATATGTTAGTGTAGTGCACTTGTGATAAAGTGAATTGTGCAAGTTTAACCAGGATCAACACGACGACGGCTGCTGACGAATCACCGATCTACAATAGCTTCAGGACCACGCACTTTGGAAGGATTTACGCAAGTAAAGAATAATGAACATTTAAATTCTATGTTTTTGATAAATAAATATATGTTGTATGCAACATAGTGACTCAATCTGTCATAAAGGACTCACTGCTAGTTAATCATATTAAATTTGTTCTATAAGTAATTCAATTCATATAAGAAATTTTTAAATTTTTTAATGTATAAATACAAATTGTCATTAAAGTGATTAACATACTTTAATTTGTGTTTATTATTACTGGCGCCCTGAGGTAAATACACTGGAATAAGTACCATAAACTGTTATATAAATTATTATATATCATATTTGATCAAGATAGTTTGTGATCTTATTTTTCACATGCTCATAGGCCAACATAATTTTCAAATCAATAATTTTAACTCTTTTACAAAGGCCTAGCAAGAAGTGTATTACATATTGATAAATAAATTATTACGATTATCAAATGCTCCGCCCATATGTGTTAGTGACACTCCTAGTTAATTTCTTCGCATTTGGCAGTTTAGTGACAAGGAGACTGACTTGTGTGACTAAGCTAATAAATAAACTTGTGTGACTTCTGGTGTATGTAAATATATGCACTTGTAAGCATCACATGTGATATGTGACTCTGAAATATGTCTACTCTCACCAAATCCATGCACGATATTCTTTTCAGTATAATGCAGGTGTGATTATCGGGAAAATCAGTCGTCAACGAATTATTAGAACAGTATTTTATATTCCAATATGTGTGTAGGTCGGCGTCAATTCAGACCAACACAGGAATACGCTGTCTACAAGCAGACATATGGAATAAAGAGTATTTAAATTAGTGAAAAATAAATGATTTTAAATAAAATAAACGAAATAATAAAAAGAATACGACAGTTTTAAGCTCTGCAGTATTTTCGCTTTTAAAGTGATTAAACAATTACGGAAATAGGCTCGGATTGTTACCGAACTATTGAAGTTCCGGAGGAAACATCTCACCTCGTTACATAAATTATTCTTGGAGGTATGGAAGAATGAAATAATGGAACACTTGCAGATAGGAACAATGCTATAATTTATCCACTTTTTTAAAGGATAAACAAATTTGTGAAAACGGTATAACTGTAGAGGTATAACTGTAGTGAATACTACAATACTGGGATACAAGTGTGGTTTCAGACCAAGAAGATATACAACTGCCCAAATTTTCCCAGAACTTTGGAATAATGCTTTGGATTTAACACAGACATACATACGTGCTCTTTATAGCTTAGACAGGCTTTTAATAGTATTCACAGACTAAAGCTGTTGGAGGCAATGGAAAGTTTTGGTATACCAAGGAAAACAGTTAACCTCAAAAAAATTCTATTCTGAAAAATGAAGCTATAGTTATAATTAGTGAGCGAATGAGGATAATTTTTAAAACAGCTAATGGTGTTAGACAGGAGAAAGCTCTATCAGCCTTGGTCTTTAATCTAACACTGTACAAAGTAATACAGAGTCTTTATAACAGTGCAACTATCACATACAGGCTAACACAGGTTCATGCCTATGCAGATGATATCGTTCTGGTTCCCAGGAATACCAGAGCTCTTGTAGAACTGTTTAGAAATCTGGAGAGTCAGAACTGTCAAAGGTAGCGACAATAAAATAACAAAAGAACTAAATAAAAGGAAACGAATAAATTAGAAACAAAAAGAGCTATTTTAAAATCAGGGATTATACGTTTGAAGTAGTAGCACGTATTTGGGAAGGAATTTGAATAATACACAACAGATATCAGAAGAAATAAACAAGAGGGTAATTGCTGGAAACCAATTATACTATGCACATAAGAACCTCTTTAGATCCAAATTAATCTCCGATCTACTAAAATTAAGCTCTGTAGAACTCTGATCAGCCCAGTGGTAACATATGGATCAGAAGGTTTGGGACCCTTACAGCAGCAGATATCTCTACGTTGGAAGTGTTGAAACGAAAAATAATAAGTAAAATTTATTGCCTTGTAAAGGAAGAATTACTCTGGAGGATGAGAAACGACTATGAGATAGATACAATAGTCGAAGATGAGATGTACGATTTATTAAGTCCAGAAGAGTTGGCTGGTAATGGCGTGTGGAGAGAACGCAGCGAGACAGGTTGCAAGAGGTGGAAGCAGATTTAGGAAGGGTGGGAATCAGGAACTGAATATTTGCATATTCCTCCAGGGCAATTTATTTGTATATATAAAATAAAGATAAACAATTTAACTAATTTTAAATGGCCCATACGGGAACAGACAAGAATTGAACAGTTCATAACCTGTTTTTAAACACCTGCTTTGAACAATTATTTACTTGTGTTACTAGGGGTTATTATTTATTTACACGTGTGGTTACAATTTGAAGGTGAATGGTGAAATTATAACCGAACTATAAACAAATTAATTAATTATTCAGCTAATTTATATGTGACGAGCAATTAATTACTATATAAACAAAGACAAAATACCACGAATCTCGTGATCCTATTAGTTCGCACATGAACACTAATTATGAGTGTGAAAATACGGAAAAAGTGATGTGTGGAAATCCGACGCGCGAAACAAGCCTGGACAAAAATGTAACAGGTTTGAGAAGGCTGCCAAGCACTCTACAATCTCTAACCTATCAGCGTGTCTTGAGTTTAAAACCCCGGCCGATTCTGAACGACGGGAACAGACGACAATCATTCTCGACGCGGGACACTCTGTCCAACTGACTACAGACGCCAATCATTCCCGACGGAGGAGACTGTGGCCGACAGATGATCGAAGTGGAAACTCCGGCATCAGAATCATCACCAGCATCATCAACATCGTCCGGACACAACAGACACACACGCACGGTAACAAGCACGAAAATAAACGGATGAAAAATGAACAATTAATCTTGCTTAACAGAGGCTATTAATACAATTTAAAATGTGATATAAGTAAAGACAAAAACGCAAACATAAGTGTTATATATTCTTGAACTAAAGTAAATGGTATTGTTTAAATAATAAAAGTAAATATTCATTTTTAAACAATAAATATTTTACAACATCGAAAATACTCAAAAAGCTAATATATACACCACAATCACACATAGAATAATACCAGTATAAAATACCAAAAACCAACAGGAAACCATAATAACAACCAACCAAAACACAAATACTCCTCAACACATAAAATCAGGAAGACTGAGAATGGGAACAATAGGATTCCCGAAACATGTACCAAATAAGGGAAAATAACATCTTAAGGTAAAGAATGTATAAACATTCAATAAATTGTGTGTGTGTGTGTGTGCGTGTGCGTGTGTGTGTGTGTGTGTGTGTGTGTGTGTGTGTGTGTGTGTGTGTGTGTGTGTGTGTGTGTGTGTGTGTGTGTGTGTGTGTGTGTGTGTGTGTGTGTGTGTGTGTGTGTGTGTGTGTGTGTGTGTGTGTGTGTGTGTGTGTGTGTGTGTGTGTGTGTGTGTGTGTGTGTGTGTGTGTGTGTGTGTGTGTGTGTGTGTGTGTGTGTGTGTGTGTGTGTGTGTGTGTGTGTGTGTGTGTGTGTGTGTGTGTGTGTGTGTGTGTGTGTGTGTGTGTGTGTGTGTGTGTGTGTGTGAATTACTATAGGTGTTGGCCAATACAGGACTATATTATAGATAAACAGAATAAGGAACATTCTAAAAACCAAAAAATAAATGACTTTAAAATACAAAAGCGAAAACTAAAATAGTTTTAAGCTATGCAGTACTTCTAGTTTTACAATGATTAGACAATTACTTAGGCTATGATTAGAAACAGGCTCAGAATAAAGAACTCACTATGTTCAAGCTTCATGTTCAGGACTTCACTGGCATGTAAGCTTTAGACTAAGATGATTTCTCTTGCCATTTAAATAGAAAAAAGAAGCGGATAAGGTTCACGTCTACGATAGTAATTTATTACAGACTAGTTTAAATCGCATGATGATTACTGCAGTCATTCATGAACAAATATCGTTTACATAAACAGGAATACTTTACAATATGATCTTATAATTTCCACAACATGTGAAATTAAAAAAAAAACAAATACGTACATCGTATTAATTAATTGTTACTCCCTGAATCTCAAATAAGAATTGGGAAGATTATATCTTGGTGAAAATGAATGAACAATGTTAGGGTACACTTTAAAAAATGTCTGAACCAACAAGTTTATTCTAATAGAGCAGAATGATGTTGGAATCTAAACTGTATTAAACAAGGGGAATCAAGACGAATTGATATTGTTAAGGGCCCTACACACGCTCCGGGAAGCCGGTGAGGCCTGCCTCAATGCCGCGTGCCTGTATAGCGAGATTAACCTCAAAGCAGACCTGTCACAGCGCCCTGAAGAGTAAAAAATACGAAAATTCGTTCGTCTGCCTTCGAATTGTTCTCACCAACAGGTTAGCCGGTGCGTGTATACCAGCATGGCCGACCTTGAAGCCGTTCAGTCGTATAGGTTAACCTTGGCAAACGTGAACTTTTTAGTGATCCCTATTATTGATTATTCCCAGTTTTTTATCCATGTTTCTTTTTTGTTTTTGTTTTTATTGTTAAGTTATGGCTTCCCGTGCAAAATAATTATTAGAAGAACTTACTAATTTGTGTAGAGATTCTCCTTGCTTGTGGCAAGGTAAAGGTAAGTATTACCATGATCGGTCAAAAATGGAAGCTCCTTTCGGGTTATTAATATAAAAATTAAATTAAATAGAGCCTATAATTTAATACATAATTAACATACAATACATATTGTACGTATTATATGTATTTTATATATTGTATTGTAATTAATTAACATACATATGACGTTACAATTTTTCTGTTTCTGTTTCGTATTTATAATTTGATTTATGAGTTCAACTATTAATGAAATTATTTACCACGGAACTTATTTACCATTGAAACAAGTCGTAAAAACTTCTTCAATATTTTTGGCAGCAATTTCGGAATTTCCAATGGTTCTTCTTTCCAATCATTCCATATAATTAAATCTTTAAAAACAGTAAAGTTCTGGCTCCTTCTCGGTATTCTCGCGGTATTAAACAATTGGGAGGCACATTTTTAGCAAAACATTCGGCACACTTTTCATTAGGAAATTATGTAAAACACAGGATGACAGAATCAATGTCATGTAGTTCCAAATTAATTTAAGTATGAAATATTCGAAACCTGGATGCTAACATTCCAAATACATTCTCAACAATACGACCCGCTCGTGATGCGCGATAATTAAATATTTTTTTTCTTTTTGGGGAAGTTAAATCTGCTTGTAGAAATGGTTTATCACATTCATATAGTCAACATGTAATATGTCAATGTAGCCGAAAGATAACAAGTAAAGTATTATTCCTAAGACGCTTAGACCCCCGTTAAACTGATGTCCGTGATTAGTTCAGTTGCTTAGTCCTGATCTACTTAATTATCAGAGCTTAGACGATTCAAACTTTTGCTGCATACTCTAAGACATGATCCACCCTAAAACACATTGAAACCCATTTTTGGAAGCAAATGAACGGGTCATTGCGATATCTAACGCCCTAATTTAGTTAAAGGCACGTTTAGTCGATCCCGAAACGTCTACTAACAAGGATAAAAGCCACAAATTTTAAACCAGAAATATTGTGTTAAATAGAAATATAGATTCAAATTTCAATTTCGTAACATACTTACCCAAGCAACTGACGCCTGATGAAGAAGAAATCATTTTAAAATAAACAATTTAATATCATGGGTACAATGAACCCACTTGTCACAGTTATTTCTTCAAGTTCACAAGTAAAAAAATATTGCCTATTAAGTAAAAACAAACTTTCAAATCAACATTTTTCGTCTTTTAACGAGATTCCGTTAAATTAATTCATTCACTACCATACGAAGAACAGAATACGGATCGATTTTGATTAACTCCTCGGCAGCTAGAAGTTAGTTAACTACTAGAAACTAAAAAGAAATATTATTATAAATAATTAAATTTGCCTCCGGGAACATCCGTCATACGGAGATACCTGACAGCAAATACGGGAAAGAAACTGAAGACGCAAGATTGTTATTCACAACCAACCACTGCATTATTTACTCACGTATAAAGAAGTCTCTGTGATTAGTAGACGCAAGCATGCATCTGGGCGTAAAAACACCAGAGATTGGCTGTTATATGCTACTGAAGAGTCTTCACAAATTAAAGGAGTCGGTTTTCCATGTGTCACCAAATACATTCATTTAATCCATTAATTGCAATAACTGACATGCTAAATTAGAAAAGAAATTCGAAAAACGACATTATCTATTCATGAACTAACTTATAAGAGTTTCGACTACTCGAACTGTCTTCAGTATAAAGTGACACTGAAATATAAAGAATAAATTAACAAGGAAAAGTCAAGTAAAATAATAATTAAGTTACTAAACTTAAGTTATTTGCACTTAACGGAAAGAGATTGTATGTTATTTTCATTATTTACGTATTCTGCAGCACTATATGTGGCAAATACCTGTTTTCTTAAGGATAGGGAAGTTTCGACCCATACCAATGTGGACTTTGTGTTCATCATCAGACTGGTTCCTATTTTTCATAGGAATGAGTTCTAAGCAAAGTACTAAGGGTACCCGTTATAGTAATAACACTTGTGAAAATGACGATGACAGCGACGAATAGTTCAGTCACTGGAAAACATCTCAGAAACACTGAACACAAACAATATTTTTCCGCAGAGAACATTTTGGAATGGCTCCTATTAATATCCTGTTAACGTTCAGTCGACAGATAACGTGTTTGGCTATGTGACATTTTGTACGCGCTGTGTGAGCAGTACAATTACGCAATATTCTGAAATGTTTCCAGACACGCCTTCCAACAGTTTGCCGAGTTTTCTGCCGCCATCCAGACCAATTTTATCACTACGCAGACGAAGTATAAAAGGCCGCTTCCGAAGCAGCGAGTTTAGGTGTTGTAAGACGATTCATTGTGCGTTTACTGTAAAATGATTTTGATTTACTGAGTTGGGCAATCCTTCAGTTACACCTGGCGATTTTACAATACGGTTCGCAGTGATAGTCACGGTTTATTGAGAAGTGATAACTGTGTTAATCAGTGTAAAACTGTAACAAGATGCGATTTATTGTTGTACAAATTTAACTTGTCTTATTGTATAAGTGTGCTTTGTTGATTTATAACTGCTGTTTATGTCTAACTAATGTTTGTAATTAGCGACTTCATTGGTGTCAGTTATTCTATTTCCATTAGACAACACGACTATCCGTAAACCGTCGTAACAATATAAAATATTTAAAGAGCCACCACCAACCCAGTTTATAATGTCAATGGCACTTAAGTTAGGTGGGCATGTTGTCCGCATGGAGAAAAACGAACCAGAGAAGAAAATTCACGATGGGGCGTCCAAGTTAGAACATGGCAAACTCAAACTAACGTGGGTAAATGGTATTAAGATGATGTGAGGCATCAGTGTTAAGTAATTGCTTACTTAAGTGCTGGTTAAATACTTCTGAAGATGCTCATAAACACTCATACATATGAATTTGAGTGGCAAACATAATACGGTGAACGTAAGTACACAAAGTAGTTCTATAAAACGATCTAAATAAACAATTTGGAAGTTTACGTAAAATATCAACAGGACTGCAGAAAAACTCTTGGAGAATCAAAACAGTCACTTTGAAGTAAACGGTTGGAAGTGTCTTCTTAATGTAAACACGTTGTTTCGACAAGATGCTGTTCTCTATTGTTCTACTACTTTGATGTTGGGCAATTTGCGTATACTATTATTATTCCCTAACAGAGCTGTATCGTTTATAACAATTGCTCGTGCTGATACAAAGCGATACAACTCAAGTAGAACTACATAGTATACAAAATGAACACAGAAAACACTGTCAGTCACTTAAATAACTTCATCTGAAGGATTTGCTCGATTTTTTTAATGTGATAAAAATGCTTGTATTAAGGAACAATAGCACAGAGATCTTTATTGAGTCTTAAAAGATTGAAATCCCTATTGCGTTCGTCCCTGGAGTAGAAGAGCTTTATTATTGTTCTTTTCCTTCTTCTTCTTCTTCTTCTTCTTCTTCTTCTTCTTCTTCTTCTTCTTCTTCTTCTTCTTGTAATAATAATAATAATTATTATTTTATTCTTATTATTGTGCATTCATACCGTTGTTATCCGTTAGTCGCACTGTCAGTTCTCAGGATTTTACTTACGAAATTATTTACGAATATTTTTATGTTGGGGATTTAATAAATTTTGCGTCAATTTTCCCTACAAACATTTGAAGTCGGCGCCGAATGTTTTCATTCCTTGTTTTGTATCAACATGTACGTGTTGGAGTTGTGTGTGTGTGTGTGTGTGTGTACGCGCGCGCGCGTGTGTAATGTCGGTACTTTCACCTGTGACGCATTTCGCATGACATTTTTATTCGCTGTCTCTTTCTCATGCGAGTCGATTTAGAGGTCGATTGGTTGACAAATATGTTTCTATAGCAATGTTAGTTGTGAACTTTTTTGTCATTGCTGTTAACAGCGTTAATCCTGCTATGGACGTCTGTTTGCAACACGATAACTGTGCTCGATTTTTTTGTAAAACTACACCAAAAAGTTAATCATCATTATCTTCAACTGAAGCATACATTACATCGCAGAACAAAGATAATCCACAAGTCGTCTTCATCTGGTGATTTCTGTATTCCCCTACCAAGGATTTTCCCAGAGTCTTTGCTCCTCAAGAATTGTTCTTCTCCATGTTATCCTCATTTGTTCTCTGCTGCAATAATCTTGTGGGTTTCATTCAGTGGTTTATTGCGAGGTGTTGTTCACCGGTTTTCTGAGGGTAGCGCTAGGCTAATTTAATTTACTTCTGTACATTTCTTATTTAACAGCTTTATTTTTTTTATTTTTCAAAACTCCGTGTTGGTCATCTGGTCTGACGAGATAACGTGTAACATTCTTCGTAGATGTCTGTTTATAAACACCTTGATTTCCTGGTAAAGCTTTTGTAATAACTCCACAGCCAAAGAGAGATTTGACGCTGAAATATAAAATAAGAATTTTACTACAATAAATTTAATCGAATCTGTTTTCCTGCCCACCTCTATCGCTGGGTATCGTAATACAGCGATCTTGTCTGGCATCCCTGGGCTAAATAAGTAACGAAGGTACTTCACACACACACTCTCTCTCTCTCTCTCTCTCTCTCTCTCTCTCTCTCTCTCTCTCTCTCTCTCTCTCTCTCTCTCGCCACCGCACGTTGCTGATTTCTCCTTGGCGGTGGTGAACGTGAGTTGTACCACAACCAAGTGGCACAACAACCCGCAGATCTAATGCTTGAAGGGAGAATAAGAAGATGAAAATTAAACATAACAATATATAAACAATAAAATACAATTTTTTAAGTCCTTGTACATTAATTTCAGCTAGCCAGACGTGCACCTCAACTTATTTCACTATGCCCGTACACCAGAAACAACTCTATGTGGATGATATTCACTTCATCTTCCGTAACCATAATTACTTTTTTACGTCAATATTGATAATCGGCTCACTTAACAGTACTAATCTAGGCGGCCAGGTGCATTGGTTTTGTTGCAGATCACACCCACTGCAGAGAAATTTCCCATCAAGAGTCCCCTCTAATAGTCAGTTAATATACATCTTCTGTCTAGGAATCCCAAGCTCTGATATTTCCTTCTGATGACGTTCGAAATTTTCCACACTCCTTTTTACTTTCATATTTTTCTAAAACCTTTCATCGTCCCTCCGTTTCACCTTTATGTCAAATTCTTTTGCATCGTCCCTCTAATCTTCAGTTACTTTTATGGGTTTTCTTCATTTTTAGGTTTATAAGTAGTATTACAGTTTCACGCGCAACGGGTACATAAATAAAGGCCAATGCGAAATCATCTCCTGACAATATGGAGGTACTAATTTCATTCAAATCTCATTCCTATAAATCAGTCAAGAATAAATCATTACGCGCTAACCAAGAACCCGCTAAAGGTTGGTAGCGCACAATATAAATTTAATTGTAATGTGTATAATAATTATAAGAATGTTCATGGGCACCAATCAAGATAATTTATTCATAATATTATAACCCAATCATCTATACAATAATTATCATTAGCTTATAACTAATGTTTAGCCAAAATTTAATTTAAAAAAAACAAAACAGGTTTATCTTAAAATTAACGATTCGTTCAGTTCTGAATATACACAATTTTATAAATCCGTTTGTTACAAAGTCGGTCATGTAACCACAAGTAAGTTGTATTCAATAATAACAATATTTTGTCAAATTGTTCTCATTAGCCGTAAATGGTTGATGACCGACGCGTTACTGGTAGAGCAACTATATCTTAATCATTTTCGATGGATCTCTCAAATAATCAAGTAACTATTCAAGCAGTAAAATTAGTAATAAATAAATAACTTACCGCACCATTAATCACATTGCTATTCTTCTGCTTCGTCCTCCTCGTCTGTCTTGATTCTAGTTACATGTTTTTATGATTCCTAAAGCGATGAAGTTCGGATATGATGATTACTCAGATAACATTTTTGTTATTTAGATGCTTTTTCACAGCTTAATTCACATTCAGATTCGCTCAAATCCTTGAGGGTAACTCATATAGATTACTTTCACCCTCAAATAGATTAAGGTTGCAATTTAAAATGATAAGTAAGTAGTTGGCTCCAAAAGTGAGTTACGAGGCACCTTTTAAAATACTGGCTTAAACAAAGTTAACTTTAAAAGTGTCTTACAATAAGACTTATAAGTGTCGGCTTCAAAAATACTTAGAATAGTCTAATTTGACATAAGTGTTGAATTTCCTCACAACATCTTGGTAAATAGTCGTGCCTCTTTTGTTTTCCATCGATCAACCTTTCACACATTCTTTCTCTTATCTTCTTTGCTTTCGTCGCTGTAACTTTGTCATTAACTGATTCGTTATTTATGATTTTCTTCCATAATTTATTGAACTATCTTGTTACTGGTCTTTCCAATTTCCTCCTTCCTCAACTCTTCTCACTCCTTTCGTCCCATTTCTTTTAGTCTCCGAAAATCATCTGTACTTCTCTAGACAGGTCTTCATCATTGTTTATTAGTCATGCCCTATTTTGTAACTGTTCCAGCACTTTGTAGTCTTTCAAGATTCATTCGTCAAAATATCAAAATATCCTTTAGCGTTTTCTCTGGTGGGGGACTGTTTTGTGTCTACTAACGTACAATTTTTATTAAATAAAGCTAGTGAGCTATACAAATTTACTAATATAGGTTACTCATGTAAAGTCACTTATATAGGCAAGTTCTCTTCTTTTATAGATGCAAATTAAAAAAACAATATTTGCATTCACGTTTTCTTACGCTTCACACACACACACACACACACACACACACACACACAATGTCTTACTTCTTAACGCTATTGTTAATTGCTTTCTACAATGAATTTCTTTAAAAAATGAGGATTTGCAAATTTCGTAGCCTGACGTCTTGTTTGCGTTCTTTACACAAAGGGCGACGATATATGTGTCAGTTCTATTAATGTTATTTTGTGATGGGATACTTACCCCTCTACTGGTCTCCTGTTTACAATTATTTCTTTAAACTTGTCATGCTATAACATACTGGGTCATTTTACAATTGGTTTCTGGTTCTTGTATGTAGTGTCTAGTGTTGTTAAGAATTTCTCACTAATGAAGCCTTATTATATTTCACTCGACTTTCCACGCCAACCTACTAACTCTATTTTTTTGTTACATATTTTTTTCTAACAACGTTATAAAGGCGTGCTTCCCATAAAGTAAACATGATACCAGGTATTAAGTATTTTCAGTAGTAAGCGAAAATAAGTAAAAGATTAAATCAGTGGTACTATCGGTCAATAACGAAAACGAGAATAATTTTCTCTTACATTTTAAAATGCTTCAAGAAATTCTTGGGACTCTTTTTATTCTTCTTCTTCTGACTACTCTTCTTTTTCTTATTATTCTTCTTACCCCATGCTTATCTCCTTCTTTTTGGTTGGCTCTTTTTCGTAATATTGTTTAACTTCTTTAAATCTGGATCTGTCCATAATTCCCATTTCTCATCGAGCCCACTCAGTCAATAAAAGTAAATTTGTTATGTACTGGTATATGGGCAGAAAATACAATTCTTCTCTACGTAACAGGAAAGAAACAACTACGATGAGAAGTTTCATAACATTAGTGGCTTGCTATGCTTAACAGCAACAAAAATCGCATGAATGATGCGTGTGTAAAGACTGTAAACTGTCTATCGATCATAGACGTGACGGAATATGGATTTATGTAATACAAAATAAAATTATGTTCTCTGTTTTCGATATACTAATTAAAGCCACCCACATAGGCTATACAATATTACATGTTCGGAAGGTTAAATGTCACCAAACTCACATGTTTGTTCCTTGTGTTATCTCAACAACAGTCTTTGTTCTGCAACTTGAATTATCTTGTGTTCTGCATCAAATTAAAGAGGACTTTGTATAGGTCTGTCTGTCAAACGTGAAGCCATCCGTTCATCTCGTAGCAGATGCTTTCCCACGTAAAACACGCGTTGGTACGCACACACAACACAATTCCCATTCCGCCATATACACACAAGCAAACGTATACAGCCTATCGTTTCCTGTTCCAATTCCATTGGCAACTAGGCGGATTCAATGGAATGTTTACATACGCACATTTGAGGCCATTGACCTGGGTAAAACTGTCGCTGTGGGCTGTCGTATGGAGAAGGAATCTATAACAGCCATCCAGAAATAACCGGAGTCACCACCGCCTAACGAGACGCTCGTAACCACAGTGACAGAACTACCCGAGGCACTAAAAGTAATTATACTTGATGCAGATTGGATTGTTTCCGTTTTTCAATGCAGACTAGTAATACTGGCAGCTCCACTCTGTGAAATAAGTGACAAGGCATTGCCTCATACGACGTCTGTTCGTATTTAGAAAGAATATTAATCAACTGGATTTAACGTTATTTTGCGTGCGTAAGTTTGAGCGCACGCGTAAAAATAAACATCAGGCTAGGTTCTTTTCCATCACAACAAAAAATAATATCTCAGATGTGATCTGCGTTTACAGTTTAATCTGGTATCAGAAAATACTCATGCTTCACTTGCAAAGCGATTAGAAACGAGGGTGATAATTTTAGTCGGGAAAACCTGTCACACTAATTGAAAATTTAACGTGCCTGGCGCATACAGTCGTTATTCAATCAAATACACAAGTTCAGAAATAACATCAACAAGAAATATAGAACAATTCTTATGCTCATGCAGTATTTATTACAAAAGTGGCATGTAAGAAACATCTTTTGATATTGTTTCATTGATGTTTTAAGCATCAATAAATAATTTTCCCTTCTTGAAAGGGTGGTTGAATGTGTAAAAATTTGTTTTTCTCATATTTAGTGTAGCAGAATTTGGACGTTAAATTATTTTTCAAAGACCGGATAAATACTTCTCAACGGTGTCGATCTGAAACGAGAACTTCCTGTTTTAGTAATTTATCTCAGACATAGATTTTTGTCATCAACATGTTTGTTAGGCTGAAAACTTAAGTAACAACGACATCACTTCATTACAAAGAATTTCTATTCGCAAAAAATCAGTTTTCGTACTGTTGTGCAAAAGTATAGTGTAATATTTGCAAGTAAAAAATTCTGTGAAGGTCAAACATTTTAAAATACTTTTTAGAATACTTTTATCACTGAATACTGAATATTTTTAAAACTTTACAGAACGACTTGATCAGAGCATACGACAATTCGTTTAGTATACAGTATTTCAGTTAGAATGTTAAGTATTGCGGCCACTTTCTGTACCATTTTATTATTCTCCTACTTCCTATTCATACAGCGTCCATCGCAGTTATTGTGCCTTGATCCTTAACTATTTTCTCAATGCATACCACATGAATTCTATTCTTAAAATTAATGAACCGTCCGATAAATCCAATGAACCGATTTTTTAACGATTTTTTATAGTAAATGTCAAATTAATATCTTTTATATGTGAACTGGAGAAAATAATGTTTCTAGATATTCAGTAAAGTAAGGAGACTTTAAATTTCTCCGTCTTCATTGTAGTAGAAGAGAATACATTATACAGGGTGACCACGAGGAATAGGGCGTTTAAAAAAAAAATTATACTCGGTAATGTTGAAGTGAAAAATTATTTATTGACATAAAAATGTAGTACAATGTATGCCATTGAAGTTATGTTTGGAAAATAATGTCTGAGAGATGTTTACCTTCTTCATCGATGCGCTCTTCCACTCTGCCTTTGAAGTTCTCCCACGCTCTTTCCAATGTTTGCTGATCAATCAGTTGGATCTCACGTCGAATCGCATCTTTAAGTTCCTCTAATGTGCGAGGTTTGGCCGCATAAACACGAGATTTTAAGTAACCCCAGAGGAAGAAATCACACATACTGAGGTCTGGAGAACGCGGAGGCCAAGGCACATCTCCATACCGGGAAATGAGACAACTGGGGAAGGTACGCCGAAGCAAGTCCATAGATATTCTTGCAGTATGGGCTGTTGCACCATCTTGTTGGAACCAAATGTCATTCGTGTTTATTCTCCTCCTCCTACGCAACTCTCTTAGGAAAAGGTTTCTGATCATTTCAGTGTACCGGTCAGAATTTACTGTCACTGTACGCCCACCATCCTCGAAAAAATAGGGACCGATGACACAGCGGCGCGATATCGCACACCACACTGTGACTCGTGGTGAGTGCAGAGGGCGTTCGTGGAGCTGTCTGGGATTTGTCTCTGCCCAGTACCGACAGTTCTGTTTGTTAACTTCCCCGCTCAAATGAAAGTGAGCCTCATCTGACATGAAAATTACGACATCGTTGTTTTCTTCAATCAGTTGCAGCATCTGTACAGCTAAATCTTCACGCTTTTCGTAGTCCGCTTTATTCAATTTCTGCACGAACATGATTTTGAATGGGTGAAACTGTAACTGAAACTTTAAAATTTTCCTGACCGATTCACGTCCCATGCGCAAAGCAAACGAGTGCCGACGAGCAGATCGACGTGGACTCTGTAACAGCGCTGGTCTTACCCTTCCACATTTTCTGGCATCCTTACTGTCCGAACAGACCCAGGTGGTTTTATTTTCATCAACGATCCTGTTCTTCTTACCCATCTCAAAATCGTTTTTCGGTTGGGGACCGCACCGTGTCGCTTAATATTGAAATGACGCCGGAAAAGACGTTGGGTTGCTGTCACTGACTCGCCGGTTTTCACAAAACTATCGTACGCAAATACGCGGTGTTGCAACGTCCACTGCTCCATTGTGACTGAAACGGCATACCTTTGCGAGCTCAAGGCCGTCAACTCAGTCTCCCTCTCACCAACCACTGTCGAGTACAGTCCCAATCAAAAACGCCCTATTCCTCGTGGTCACCCTGTATATTAAAACTAAAACTGCAAATTATATTATCGACAAACATGTAATATATATTACAGAAATTGTAATTCATTAGAGTACTGTATTTTTAATATGACTATTAAAATAAAAACTGTGACCTAAAAACTATGTATAAAGTGCTTAAGTATAAGAATGCTTGACTTCTTTAGACCAAACACGATTGTGTACGTAAATTCTCAAAACGGAGGTAAATATCCCGGAAGTGTGCACAATTTCGGACATTTCTATAGCATATTTTCTCGCCTGCTCTCGTAAAAAAAAAAGACTACTATAATACCAATAACAACAACAATAATAGTAATATGTTTAAAAGCCATCCCCATGATATGTAACAGCGGGGACAGGCGGAACTTCGAAGCGTAAAATAAAAGTTTGATTGGACTCGATTAGCGGAGACGTTTAGGAGCAAGTCGAACATGCTGGTGCGGGGAGTGAGAGCGGTGTCTTTAGTTGCCACGACAACTGTAAACAACACTCGAATTTCCTTTCATTGCGCACGGTATTATGTGCTTAATTTTCAAAACTGTTAATTAGTACTGAACTATTCTAAGAACTAGATGTGAGACGACATAATGTACGCTTTTTTAAAAAAGTATTTTGTATAAAGTCTAGGTACAGGAGTTTGTAGATGTGACGCCTAAAGAAACGAGGCAGGAAGACTGAAAAAATGTCTGGCATATGTCAAGAATGCCTATCGCGTGTACGGAGATGCTGCAAGTTAAGTATTTATGTAGAACAGGAACATTTCACGTTGTGGAACACCGATACCGATAACAAACGATACGATATAAACTAACAAAACCTGTACGTAGCCGTAATCTAATTTAATTAGTATACGTAACACGTATGCATAACAAAAACAATATACTTGTGATCACATTATTACTTTAAAAATATTATCTATTAATATATATTTATATATTCGGTGTACCGTGCTCTGCATTGTATGAATCAAAGCGTGGAAAGAACTGAATACATATATAATAAAAATAGTGATCCTCCCTCTTAAAAAGTTTATAGGCCTATCGTAAGAGCAAGTCAGTAGGACTGTTGATCGCGGCTGCTTTCAGAGACATATCATTTGACGAGATGGATTAAGAAACTGACCACCATGGAAAGGTGGATGGAAAAATATAGAAGCGTATATATGTCGACCTAGCGCCAAATCTCAGAACTTTTATCACAGTCTTACCAGTACACTAAGTGGCGACGTGATGTTCTCATTGATTACCGATGCAACAGGAGGGAATGTATGTGTATTAAGTTGTACCTTACCTCTGAATATTTATAGTAACTTGTCTGGTTTCTTTTTTTTTTAAGAAAGCGTTACTATACGAAAATAACGAAGACCAATAAAAATACAATAATGTATTTTTTTGGTATCTGCATATGTAAAATATAAATATTTTTAACTGACCCAGCAGTAAAGTAGCTCTGGCAGTCACTAATGTAGAACTTACAGTAAAGGGAACAAAAACTACCAAACAAACATAAGGGAAAACAAACACAAGCTCGAAACGAATAGCTTGTGAAACAAATTTCTTACTGTAACAGAAACTGCACTTTCAGTCTCACTTGAACTGTTAGGCGTAAGTAGCTTACTGTTAATAATGCGTTCAGAATTGTACGCATCATTACGCACCATACGCAAAAATGAGCCCTGAGAATCGATTACACTTAACAAATATTGTTGTGTGGAGTACACGTAGCTTGCAACGATCTTCAAAGGTGGAACTGACTCTACACTACATAATATTAACAAAATTCTAAAATTTTCTTTTCCTCCGTCTACCTTTCTATAAATTCTATATTTTCTCCTAATATGACTTATTTTCCTAACTTCTTTCATAATGTTTTCTTTGACGTAATCCGTAATTATTGGTTTGAGCATACGCACACAATGGAAAAAATTAATTGTAATAATTAACTTTCTGATTACGTACAAATTAATTATAAATTAGAAATGAATTTGTAACACTGAATTAGTATTAACAGTAGTAAGCCTATTACAGGTGGCAAAATCTTGGTTGTTCAAATTCGCAAAGTGACACGTTTGTTTGACAGTACTTGTTAAACCGTTAAAATTTTCGTCACAGTCTACACCTGTCCTCCCTCTTTTTCCATATATTACACGTATGTTTAACCTTACAATCTGACCACTAATTTAATGTAGACGTGAAATTTCTTAAATTTTTCATGCGTTAAGCAAATGTAACTGTCACATTTCGCGTATTCTCTCTAATTCATTATTAAATAAAGTGAAAAGTTAAATGATTCCGCGTGTCTGTATTAGTTAAACATGGCTTTCATATTCATCGAGGTCAGAGATCAGAGAAAATAATTTGTTTTGTTGCCTACAATAAATGGTCTCTGTCGCATACAATTAAACCCGACCCCAGCGTTTGTTACTGTAGACAAAAAGGGCAAATTAACGTCACGAATCGGAATCGAATAGGAGAGGGCAAAGAGAACAAAAGGTCGATTTAGTGACGTGCGTATAAACAGAAAGGGAGAATCCGTCTGGAACTCGCCCCCCTCCTCTATCTGACCTCACAAAAGCTAATGTGGGCAAATAAAATACCGCTCCAAAGCGCTACAGTTGGTTTGTAAATTGCATCTATATGAAGACCATTTAAATACACCGAATGGAATGAATGTTGGTAACGACTTCAACTGTGCCATGGACAAGTTCCAACGCTTACGCCTATAATACACTGTTGTTGTTGTGAACAAAAATTATGTTAGTAGCAGAGATTGTTTTCAGTTAGATCTTTTTTCTTAAAAACTCTTCGTTGTCAGTGCTTGTGTACGGAGTACCTGCTTCTTTTCTTCTTCTTCTTCTTCTTCTTCTTCTAATGGCGTTACAACCCAGTATGGGTTTTAGCTCATTCAACGATTTTTCCCATGCAGCCCTCTCGTTACATTGTCAATACATATTTATACTTAAGTCTTCAGACTCTCATACCTCTTTCTCTTTGTCCCTTCAGTCTTCTAACAGCATGTTGCAGACATTGTACATCGCTTTGCTCATGTATTCTCAACCGTAAATTTAACTGTGTATTATAAGTGATGATGGATTAAAAGTCTCTCCTTCCGTGGTTTCTCTTTTCCTGTCTGCGTAAGTAAGAACGCTGTATCTTATCGTACTATGATGTATTCTTCTTGCACTGATTTCCTAATTTGTTTCATAAAATTTTTTGTTTGCAGATTTTTGTAGCTGATCATTTTTTCCATTTTACTGGTGAATTTAATTGTTTCATCCATCTGTATCGTCTTAACTCTTAAAATACCTATGTTCATTAAATACTATCGTTTCGAAAAAATTTATTACCAGCTTTGAGTTCTTTTTATTGTATTATTATCAGAAGCAAAATGGTGTAAATCCAGAGGTTCATTTAAAGCGTCAAAGGCTTTAAACAATTTCTGCATGCGAGTTTATAGTTGCTGTAATCTGTACGTTCTCGTATTACCAGTTCATCGATTTTCAATAATTTAGAGTTACCCTTGTAGTAAGGAAAAGACTTAAAACTATCAGACGTCGCGTGCTTGATTAAACGTTACTGCGTGAATAGATTAGTCATTGAAAAAAAGTATCAGTGGGTTTCAATTTTCAAAAACCTACGAACTTCAGAAGTGAAGTAAATAAAGAAAATAATTTAAAAAATTAAAAAACACGACTGCCAAAAAAATAAATGAATAAATAAAAAATAAATTGATAAAAACACTAAATAAAAAAATAAATAAAAATAATATTTAGTAAAAATCACAAAATCTAAATAAAGTCGATTTAAAAAGCCAATAACAAGGTATTGAAATTCAGCTCTGATCAGATTTAACGAAAATGTTATGAATGATTAAACGCATAGTAATTTTATTAGATTTAAATTACTTTTCGATGTTGAATATATATCAATGCATCATATGAAGACTACAATTATAAAAAATAATGCTGATAAAATTTTGCTCTTCAATTTTAATTTTCAATGCAGTCGGGGGCTGTTTAATGAAAAGAACAAATCTATTTAAAAACAGCCCCCGACTGCATTGAAAATTAAAATTGAAGAGCAAAATTTTATCAGCAATATTTTTTATAATTGTAGTCTTCATATGATGCATTGATATATATTCAACATCGAAAAGTAATTTAAATCTAATAAAATTACTATGCGTTTAATCATTCATAACATTTTCGTTAAATCTGATCAGAGCTGAATTTCAATACCTTGTTATTGGCTTTTTAAATCGACTTTATTTAGATTTTGTGATTTTTACTAAATATTATTTTTATTTGTTTTTTTTTTATTTAGTGTTTTTATCAATTTATTTTTTATTTATTCATTTATTTTTTTGGCAGTCGTGTTTTTTAATTTTTTAAATTATTTTCTTTATTTTATTCCTTTTTGTGTTTAAAAAGAGTATAATGGGAATGTGCAGTGTGTGCGTGCGTGCGTATGTGTGAAGTGCAAAAAAAATTTCAATTTTTACATAGTTTTATTTAGAAACTTTATTATGATGTACATAGTATAATTAGCGTATGAACTTATAAACTTATAAATATAGTATAACTTTATTTTATATACTATTATATAACTAGTATAATACAAACATTTCGATAAATTGTTTTATAAATTATATAATTAACTAAATAATTTCATTTATTAGAAATGATAAAGAAAAAGCTTTGGTCTACAGATTTCTGAGTCGATTTAATTCCTCAAGTTAGTTTTTATCGTGCGGTTCATGCAACAATTTTCGTGGATCCAGACAACTTATTGCTAATCCCTCTAATGTTTTCACACGACTTAGTGCGACGTAGGCCTGACCCTTTGCAAAAATATTACTACTCAAATCAACGACTGCTTTGTCTAAAGTAGTGCCTTGGAGTTTATGTACTGTTACAGCCCAACACAATATTAATGGCAGCATACGTCGTTCTACTTTGCCCTGGCCTCGCAAAGCATCATATTCAACAGTGGTGGGCTCTATCTTTACTCCAATACCAGCAGTATTTCCCCTATTTGATCTGTCATCAAATTCTACAAATACGGCTTGTGGAAGCTCACCAGGTTGAAGCTGATCTCGACGTAGTGCAGGCCACTAAATTTTTCTAATGATGCCGATTGCTCCGTTGATCAGACCATGATTAACATTAATGTTTTTTCGCAACATTACCCTAGATCCGACTCCGATTACTAAAGAGTTTGGAATACCTCCAGTTTTATTTGGATCCGTTGGTATGAAGTCTTTCTTTAACTTTTGTCCGTAATTCTTAGCTTCGACAGAGACATCCACCGCTGCAATATCGTAAACTTTAGATGATGTGTTCAACTTTTCAGTCATCATAGCATTATATTCTTCTACCTGTTTAGTGGTTGGGAAAATACGCAGTCACTCGCCATCAGCAAATTCATCTGTCAAAGGAACTCTTCGACGATCTAAAATTTCTAGCTGCTGCATGGTGAGTTGGCCGACTCGTAAATTATTTAGAATGTCTATAAAAGTAGTGTCGTTAGCTTGCCGCATATTTTGAGGTAATTCACAGAAACTAAACAGTGTCCACAAATTAATTTCAGCTGATAAGTAATGAGGCTGCTTGAAGCAGTAGGTACCACCAACTGCTTTTGATACAGGTGGCAACTGCATTAGATCCCCAAACAAAATAATATTGATACCCCCGAAGAGAGCATCATTCATTTTAAGCTGTTGCAACCTTAAGTGAATATTTCTTAGGGTAGTATAGGGTACCATTGAGATTTCGTCAATGATTAGCCAAGTAATATGCTTCCACCTTAGCCGTTCCCTTTGAAGACGCTCACCAGTAAGAGGGCGAAGAGCTGTCACCTTGCCTTTTTCGATAGGAAGGGCAAAAGTAGAGTGAAAAGTGCTACCTCCAATCAATCTTGCAGCGACACCTGTGGGTGCTGCTACCGTAACAGCTCTGCTTGCAGGTAAATGAGAAAGACGACGAATCTGTTCTACAATAATTTTCAGAGTAAAGGTTTTGCCGGTGCCTGCTCCTCCAGTAACGAACACACGTAATGGCTCAGTATTATTTTCACTTGGATGCAATCTGTCTGAAATCATTTTGAACAATTGGCGCTGGTGAAAATTCATTAAGTTTACTGCTGCGGCATATTGTTGATCCGTCATTTCATGTATTTCAGGTTCACCATATTTCGCAGAGAGAAATATATATATAGCAAACCAATATATATATACTTTCAGATCAGCTGTTCTCTGTTTCTCACGGATTGCACATCTATGCTCTCACACAATAGCGCGCTAACATAGTATTAGTGAGCGTGGTCTTAAATCGCGAGCGCTATCTGGAGTGAACTTTACAGAATACCTTCCACTAGCGCCACCTGATGGACCAATAAACGAACAAAAAGAAATCCTTAGAACCGATCACTTGTATTCACTTCCGGTCAAAACCGGAAGTCAACTCACGGTGATATATAGCCTATGACACTTCTGGTGAAGTAAGGAATCTATCGAGCCATCGAACATCAAAATCGGTAAAGCCGTTAAAAAGTTATAGTGGAACAAACATACATACATACATACATATCCTACCACTGAAAACATAACTCTCCTTTTTAGCAGTCGTGTAAAAAATTAAAAAAGCAGGAAAATTGATTTCTTAAAATGTGACGCTAGTAACATAATGTTTTAAATATAACTTTTATTAATTTAAGCCAGCCCATCCTTGAAGACTGCGAGTCTTTTTTTTGCATTTTTCGAAACACTGACAGACTATTACTTGTTTTACACTGGCCAGTTCTTGTAAGATGAAATGCCAGTTATGCAAGTACAAATACGGATATTTCATCTCTCGCGTCCTGCTCGTCATAGTTTCCACTCCCATTTTCTTGGTTGTAGTTTTCTAATTGCTACTTCATCTCCTACACTATTACTTCGCGATCTACCCTCTTTCTTCTTGTGTTTTTGGTCCAGATAAACAGACCTTTAGGCCATCCATCGATGCTCCGATATGGGTTCTTCTACACGACTATAGCATATCAGGCGTTTCATGTAGGCCTATATGGTATCCATTGTTGTTCGTTCCAAATTCATTCGGTTTCTTATCACCTCGTTTCCGACGCGTTCGATTCTAGATACCCTGCACTATCTCCCACAGTAATTCAGTTTCAGTGTTTGATTCATCGACAATTTCTTTGATTGATTAGCCACAATTATATGTTTCTAGAATGGAGACTACATAAGCTTTTATGTTTTACAGTTGGGTCTGTACGGATCAATGGATTTAGTTTTCCTGTTGTTATCTTAATACCATTTTTTCTGTTAATCAACTCAACTCTACTCCAACGGCAAAAAAAAAAAAAAAAAAAAAAAAAAAAAACTGAATGTAATAGAGAAAAAAGGATCTGGAAGAGCTGACTAAATTACTAAAAGGCGAGTACTAGAGTACTATGAATATTACGGTTTTCGACTAGTATCGTACATGTAATACAGACTTTATTGATCGCAGACAGTGGTAGAACCAAATCGTAGAACTAGATTCCTCGGTTCTACTGTCAGGTACTACATATGGCACTAAGAGCTATCAGTAGCACAGTGTGTTCTATTAATTATGTGCGAAATTGTTATTAAATACGATAATGAGTGATTATTTGTTAGTAATCGTCAGTTTGTGGTTAAGTGATTATTTTAGAAAGATCTGAATTGTGAATAGCGAACATCGGAAACAGTATTTGTGGAATGTTATTAGGCGTATCAGCCTTCGGTAAAACCTGTGTTGTGTTTGGTATCTTCCTTGAAGATCCTCATAACAAACTACAGTGTGTAGTTGCATTATTTTCGTGGTACACTATGACTGTACGTCCTTTAGTACTTCTAGTAAATTGTAATAAAGAGGCTACAGTTTTATAGGTTACGTGTATTTATTATGTAAACTGTAAATATTGTGTTCCTTTACATTGTTTCAACGTTAATGAACAAAGAGTACAGTTAATTCAATGCAGAGTCTTAAAGCAATTCATTAAAAAAAGTGAGTGCCTAAGATACTGTAAGAACGAGGTCGAGAGAGAAGTAGGAAGAGAGAGAAAGAGTAAGGGGGAAAGTTATGTACAGCGTTGCGTCGTTTTCAGGCATACTGCAGGAAAGCAGCTAATCCGAATTAACGAGCACGCTACTTTGTTGGATATTGCACGACTGCGTTGGTTACTACGCACAAATGAATATAAAGCTTGCTGAAATAACAATGGCAATGTGCTGGTGTCAATGTTAAAAATATAGACTCTGCCTATGTGTTATCAGTATGCTAATAATAGGTAAGGACGACTTCACTTGCTACCACAATTAACCGGTTGGGTAGATGTAGTGCACAGTTTTATGCAATTAAAATAAATAAACGTGTTTTTAAAAAATTTAATAAATAAATGTTTTAGAGAGTGGCCGTGATGTATGAAAAATTAGAAATAAATATCAAATTATGATGACACTCTTGGATTCGATCCCAAATAGGGTAAAATATATTCCCTGATCTTAGACTGTTAGGCTTGCAGGGCTATGGCAAGCCAGAGATCTATCCTTCCTAATAATACTGCTCTCCTTCGTCTTTCTTAAACCAGCGTTAAACTATAAGCCCTTGTACGTATATATCTATGAAACAATTGTTAACTGGCACACACCACGGTTATATACAGAGACGTAGCTCACACTCGATTCGTGTACTTCGTAAAAGGAAGATTACCTTTTAGGAAACTTATTACCTATAACCTATAATTTATGATCTGCAAAAGATGATAAACAAGTTTAAAAGATCAGATCATTTGTCGGATACAGGAGATTCAAATGTTAGAACTGGTAATCAACTATCCACCATTCTGTTGGTATTTATGGCGAACACCATATTATTGAAAATTTACATTGTCTGACGAATTTTTGTGGATTCAGTGATTTGAAAATTTCTAATACTAAATGTCTACTAATTCTTTCTTTAAGCAAAAATAATAGTACGGGAGGGCAAGAGGTTTTTAATGTATTATTGACTACGCTATTGTAAATAGAAAGTTAGGAGACGAAGCTAGATACAAGCGAGTGTATTGAGGACGAGATCTCTATACTGTCACAATTTGGTAGTCTTAGAATAAACCTTCTGACAGGATGGAGTAAATCAACAAAGATCAGGAATCACGACAATTAGAAAATTTTAAAAGTTTACCTTTTGAAGAGGAGAGCATTAAACTTTTATATCAGGAGCGTTTAAATAATTATTTATAACTCTCAACCGCTAGCAGTGACGTTAATAAAGAATGAGAAAATATCAGAAGTGCGTATTTTAAAACAGCAGAAATATAGCTCGAGAAGAAATATAAATCTAGACGTAAATGTGGTCTGAAAATCTGAAATGAATAAGTAACAGAAGCCTTTGATGAACACCAAAGACTTTTTGTGGTGAAGCAGAAATGAGGATAGACAAACTTATATAGAGAAAAGCTCTTCTGATACGCGAGTAGTGAAGAAAGCACGTGCTGAATCAGGGATACGATTTATTGCCACAATTGAAAATGATAAGTATGCTAGAAAAATTATGGCTTTTAAGTTGATGAGACTTCTTAATAAATCGGAAAGGTGTGTTGCCATAAACGTTATTGATAAAAGATGCTGAGTGGAACATTATTCAAAGTTATGATTCAACAGTGATGCTGAGAAGACGGTTCCGTCAAAAGTTCTGGATGGTGTTAATAAAAATTACATTGGAAGAATTAAATGACACTTTGCCAAAGTTGAAAAATCGGGAAGCTCGACTGGACCAGATAGTATGAATTCTGAGTTACTTAAATATTGTGTTTTGCTTTTGAATATAAGAAACTGTATTTGTTAAGTGTTTGCTGGAAATTATGCCTCATCCGTCGAGACTTAAAGTATTCAGAGACAGATATCGTTGATCTGCTTTTAATTGCAGAGATATAAATATATTAAATTGTGGCTATAAAGCCTATAAAAAATAATAAATAATCAGTTACAGTGTGCCGTGTTTTGGGAAAAACGCGGCGGTGTAACTTTATATCGCGGAATAATTAAAATTTGCGTATTGGACTACGCGAGGGGTGCGTAAAAGTTTACGTACGGCTGGACTTTGTCGTATGTGTTCTCTCCCTGCTGGCGACTCGTGCGCGCTCTCGGTCGGAGATTAGGTACTGTTTGTTTAATTGCCGGCTTGGGCAGTTCGACTTTGGCTCTCGGCGCATTATCATCTGGTCCCCGGCTGACAGAGTAGATGTAAAAGTTTTTTTCGTCTTCCAGCTACTTCTATGCCTACGTGACCTCCGGGTTTCTGATGTAGACGGAAATCTGCCCCGCTCCGGAAGGACGGCCGAACAACTGCCTCAGATGCTGTAGTTTCAAACACCTTCGTCAGCTATGTCAGCCGGAAGGATGGACTAGATACACCCCAACGGAACCCTCTAACTCCACGCTACTAACCAGGTGAAATTTAACCTTATTAAACCTAAATCTTGTGGCCGATAAACTCTTTGAGACTCTCGTGTAGACGCTCCAGTTTGGACAATTATTTACGGACAATGGGTGTCATATGTTATTTTGTAATTTGTAAGGCTTACGCCTCCTCTATCAATATTATGTCTATCTCGTTCTGAGAGTGTAAACTCGGCCGGGGTCACGCACCACCCGGGTCGAGGGGAGTTTCGGTAAATAGGGTTGGATCTAAATTTGTTTCTGTCTTAAGCATGCCTGGACGGATGTATCTGTCCACGTTGGGAAATTTATGTTTGATTAATCTTTGGTTAATGAGGGCTCATGCATTTTATTATTAATCAATGATCTGGGAGATGTTTTAACATGTGGGCGACTCCCGTAGGGGCCATTCACTGCAGGTCTGTATATGTCAGATTCTGCTGGATCTCGCCCAATGCCTGACCCGGCCGGTAGTCAAGTTTTTTTATGAACACTGTAAGCTGGTTTTAGTACCTTCATGACATAGATTCCGTTTTACAAAATTCTGTTCCACTGTTCAGCTAATTTGTACACTTTAAATTTTGCCATTGCCAGTTAGATATTGTCACAGTTTGTATTTTACCATAGTAAATTTTGTAACGTTAACTTTTATTGCTCACTATACCCATTCATTAACCATTAAACAACACAAGATTAATCAGTATCAGTTATCAATATTCATGGTGGTCACGTTCCACTAATTTTACAAATTCTGTTATGAAAATAAAAAGAAATATAAAATGCAGTTAGGCAACCGGGCATCCATGTTAACCTCGTGATGGCACTCTTCATCATTATCATTGACGAGATCCAAAATTGATAATTAAACATCTGCATGGGATTTGTGCGCAGGCCGCATGGGTTACATAGAACATTCAGATTACTACTTATCTAATTAAAATTTCTGGGCATGTCTGCTCCACTCCTTGGGATATATTAATTGAGGTTTTTGGGGTGTAGTTAATTTATTAAGTGAAAATTGAGGTGGGCCGGATACTTGGTCAGAATAAGGGGGTTAAGGGTGTATAAAAAAGAAACTTATATACGCTGCTAACCGGGGTGAACATGTGATGTGTTACTTATCTGTAAATGTCTTTCTATGTCAATTATATGTGTGTGTTGTGTCTTATATGATTGTTACATTGTTATATTTGATTATGCATGTGTATATTTCTATATATTTATATCATGTTAGGAAAGGTGTAATTACTTGCAGGTCGAGATTGTGTGCCATTTTACAATTGTATTATTATTATCATTTATGTGACATTCAACGATTTACTATTCAATGATTATTCAGATATTTATTCTTTATTCAATACTTATTGATGTTAATAATTATTATTTCTTGTTCAACTTTTTGGCAATGCATATATTAATGGAATTATAACAACAATTAAGGGTTTTGGAAACGAGCGATTCTGATTGTGAAATACTTAATTATCTTGCCTTAAGGGCGCATATGTTGTACAAGCAGAGCACAATAAATATTGTTGTTGTTATCTTAAGATCAGTGTTTCATTTGCAAGTCCCATCATACTGGACCCAGCACAATTTTGGCTTCTCTAGGCTCTAGCCTAGTTCTAAATAACTTGTGGCCTCTCTTTCAAAAAAAAAATAAATAAGGAAATATAAAATTAAATATAAATAAAAATAAATAAAAAGCATAAAAAGGAAAGAGGGGTTACAACAGTATGTCCCTGATGTTTTAATGTTAGACAATAAAGAAATCGATACTTTAGTGATATACTAAATCACGATAAGATTTAGTGATGGTTATAGGAAAGGAAAATCCTTCTCTGACCATTTTTTCATTAAAACACATAACAGAAGAACGAATACACTTTAACCTAGTGGGACACCTAGTCTTCATCGATTAAAAGAAAGATTTTGATAAAGTTAATTAAGGAACGTTGTGGCAAATAATGATGAAAATAGGTTACTCAAAACATCTAATAAATATCATTATAATAAATATAATTCTTTTTGCTGGTACAGTGATTGGACGAGATTGTTTAATATGGATATATAAAAATTCCGTGTTTGTTGTCCAGTGTGGTTGTCCTGCATTCCTTGGGATGTAATATTTCTTGGTATCTAGACGGAGATGTGGAGAACAAGTTGAGTAAATCTATGTGTAGGACGATTCAAAGCACGTTAAAAAATAAAAGTAAATCAAAAATAAATTTTATAAGGTCACGGCGATACTACTCTGCTCTATGGTGCAGAGCATGTGAATCAAGCGAAAAGAGAAAAATCATAGACAGAAATGAGGTTTTAAGAATTGTCAAAGGATGCTCACGATTAGATATGCTTCGCAATGAGGACAAACGGAGTGAGCTTAACGTGTTCCCATTGTTTGAAAAAGTTAGATGTTTGAATATAAGAATAGCCGAAGAGAACATGTTCTTCGCATGCGAAGGGACTCTATAACAAATATCAGATATGTCACTTTTATGTTCCACAGGATGTCGTGATGTAAGAAGGCCCAGAAAACGATGGTCTAATTAAACTGAAAATATCTGTAAATAATAAAAATTTGAATTAACATAAGGCTTCTGAAACTTAAAATATTTGTAAATAATCAAAATTTGAATTAACATAAGGCTTCTGAAACTGGATCAGATGGTGTCTACATCTGCTCCTGACTGGAAAAAGGAGTAGTACAAGAAGAAGAAGAAGAAGAAGAAGAAGAAGAAGAAGAAGAAGAAGAAGAAGAAGAAGAAGAAGAAGAAGAAGAAGAAGAAGAAGAAGAAATTATAAAAGAGTACCGGTATATATTTTCTTGAAGAATGTTGTAGACTAATTTACTTTTCAGATACAACTTCCACTGTTTAGAAATAAATTAATTATATAATGCTTCGTTGGTACTTCCAATCCTTATTAGTGCAGCCTAGTACTTAAGTTAGCAATGTTACACATTTCAGAAGTAAGATTTTTTGCCTAATATTTTGGCGATAGAGTCCACATGTAGATTATCGGCACTACACTGTCTGATTAGTATGGCAACAATGAACAAGTGGTAGGACACACATATGTGGAGTGTATGAGGTATGTGACCCTCAAAATCAAACAAAGTACCTGACCCCACGTTGCGGGATTCACATAAGATAAAATATATAGTTATGGAAACTAACTACCCTTTCAAGACAGCAGTGTCCTATGTACATATGCCCACATACGCCTGCAGGGGTAGAGAAGAAATATTTTGTGATTGGCGCTTTTACCAAAAGCACGAGGAAAGAGAGCCTTTCGTTACAAATTCTTCAAAATATAATATCTACAAGTTGAAATCTTTGTTGATTAAATGAGTGCGAACTTATAGAGTCTTAATAATGGGAAAATATTTAAAAGATATTTAATTATATTTAGTATTTCTCATCTTACAAGAGGAGGCGTTGTTCGTGAAATGGAATTTGCAGACAGAGATAAAATAGTCTATCTATCTCTGCACTCATTTGCATCGGCGGTGGAAGAAGAAGTGGACGTGTGCTAAAACAGTCTCACTGCAAATGGCATCTTGACGCACAAGCTCCTACGTCACACACAAGCGGACATTATCACTTATCCTTCGTTACGACGCCCGGTGTCCTTGTTAGTGGTCAACACGTGTTGTTGATAATGGGTCTGTCTGTTTTGTTGTATGCAAACAACTCTTGGTCGTCCTTTGTTCATTAAAGTCGCTTGTCTCAGCTGACACTTCTTGCCTTCGCAGCATCTCATAAACTTTAAGTTAATCCTTTTTTATTCGCAACGACCGATCAGTTGTAGACGATACTGTCCTGAAAGTATACACTCTACTCAAAATCTGGTCTAGGCCTAATGTTCTTATATCGTCAGTTTTAAAATAAAGTCTCTGTTATTGAGTAAGGTAAGGGATTCAGACTTTGACTGAATATAAACGGTTACTATTTACGCATCTTTGGACAAATGTTTCTACATATCGTATTGCACTATAATATAATTTAACTATAAACGCGGGTAACAAAATAATTAAAAAATGTTATCTCTTGTATGTCAGTCAGACTGCTAGATGATACTATAAGACCCTTTAACCATTATAATGTGCAGCCTTTCGATTAGCTGTAACGTCTCAACACATTAAAAATGTCTTTGTCCTCCTAGTCTCACATTATATCCCACGCCTCGCGAATTATGACAATTTTTAGTATGCAACTCTGGTGATAATATATGTTGTCAAGTTTCTGAAAGCATATCACATTTAACTAGGTTATAGTAAGGACCCCAATTCCCACTGTCTCTGGAAGCCAACCAGACCGTCCCCTTACTAAATGACTTTGTCACGGCGTTGCCACCATTAGTATTTATCAACCGTAGCTTTTCACTTCAGTGGACGGAATCCGTCGTGTCGTCGTAATTCTGCTGTCACTGTAAGCGTTGTATAATGATGTGCAGAAACGTGTCAACAACGTAACTAGACAGATAAGAGATGAAAAGCTAATTACAACCGATATCAGTTGTTTCGATTGCCGACGTTAACGGTTTAGTAAGACAGTATTACATGTGTATTTATCGCTTGTGCACTCTCCTTTTTCACTTGAGCACTCACTTCCTAGTTGAACTTCCTTCTCCTTTCCTCTTATTCACAGTGCCACATTTCCTATCGTTTCTTCGTTTTGAAATTCAAATTAGTCTTGAATTATAGTGAAATCAGCTTTGAAATAACGATGTCCAAGGGTCGGAACACTGATCTTAACGTCAGCCATAAATCAGTTATAAGAATGTATTAAACGATGGAAAAGAGTTTGGTGTAACTGTGTGCAGACACGTGGAGACATGAACATTATTTCTGGTTTAACACAATTTTGTTTATACAAATCGCTTAACAGTTTGTGACAAAGCAATTTCTGTATTTAGACTGAGACTCAAGATGCTTACAAAGTTAAAATTCTACAAAGTTTTGGCAGTCCCTGTACTGTCCTATGGGTGTGAATTATGGAGAACAACCAAGAAATAAGACAGCAAAAAAACAGGCCTCGGAAATGGCGTTCTTAAGAGGAGTTAAAGGGTGTTATAAACTTGACCGTCAGGCCATCAGAGGAGATTTACAAGTCTTTAACTTGAATCAAAAATTAAAAGATTACAAACAACGGCGAAAAGAACACTTAGAAAGGAAGTCAGATTCCAGACTGGCCAAACAAGTCTGGAAATACAAACCTGTAGGACACAGATGTGTGGGTAAACCAAGGAAGCGATGGCTGTATGATCTTTGAAAGGCGAAAAGGTAGCACCTTGCCTATGTTGTGTTGTGAAGATGATGACTCAAGATGATTCACAGGAGACTAAGCAAATTATTTTATGTTGACAAAAATATAGCAATTTTAAATTCCACAATAGTATTGGTTTTAAAAGTGAACACCACGAAAGTTACGAGTGAGATTACAAGGAATTTATAACTCTAAGATTAGTGAAATGCTAGTGAAAAGGAAACAGATTAACAATTAATTTAAAACTTCAAAATTAATCATATTACATTTATTTATAAAGATAAATAAATTATCCTACCTCAACTGGTTACTTTATTACCGGCCTTTATAAGTAACATATATTCGTGCATTGCATGGCACACGATGAAGCCCAGAACAGTGGCACACACTTGAACAGGCGTCAGTTTCGTCGCGAGCCAGATGCGATCCCAATATGTACGGTTTGAGGTATATTTGTGTTCATGTTAATAGTGTGTAATTGAATTTATAGTTGAATTGCGTGGTAGAACATGACACTGGAGCAAAAACAAGCTTTGTCACTCCTAGTTATTAGTGCACTATGTGATGACAACATAAAGAAAAGGCTCGTGTGGAGTAAACAATGCTATAACAAAAGGGAAAATTTCCTGACATAAAAGTGTTGAATGAGCTAAGAGTAAACAATTCAAATAATTACCGGAATTACTTAAGACTGGATGATAAAACGTTTAACTATCTGATAGAGAAAATTCGTCCCGGAAATGAAAAAAGGATACTACTGTATTACATCAGAATAGAGGTTACTAGCAACATTAAGATACTTAGCCCACTGGAAGGACTTTAGATGACATAAAATTGTCAATCCCAATTTTTCTTCAGGCTATTGGAAAAGTAATTCAGTAATTCAGAAACCTGTCAAGCTATTTATGACGTTTTTTGAAGAATTAATACATAAAGATATTAATGAACAAAATTCATAATCAAAACTAAATTATGGAATCTATTACTGTTGTAGGTTGTAACCTAAATAACTATAATGATAAGCATGTTCTCAAATACTCTCATGAATTTTAATTTACGAATATCACTTGTCTTTTAATATCACAAAGAATGTTTATTGAAGTAATTTTTTGTTATTTTTACATGGCCAAACGTCACTATCATTATTATTATTATTATTATTGTTGTTGTCATCGTCGTCGTCGTCGTTGTTGTTGTTGTTGTTGTTGTTGTTGTTGTTGCTGTTGCTGTTTTGTTTGAAAGGGACGGGTGTTGTAAATTGTAAATCATATTTCAATAGGAACTGTCACGTTGTGGATTAAATGTTGGTATAATGCGTGATTCTAACACTACTTCCATTACCACCTCCAGAATCCATACTTCTTTCATTAAATGTAGGAGGATGGTATACAGATGATTTTTCTGTTTTTGCTGCATGCCTCCAAACAAAACCTGATTGATTAAAATTTCTGCACAAATTTATTGGGTACGTTCCATTTTCCCCAGTTTTGCTGCACCATTTGCTCCAAATTTGACATATTCATCTCCTCTTTTATCTATCAATAAAGATATTGCTTTTACCAGATACACATTATTTGAAGATTCTTTTTCTTCTCTGGGCCTCTTTTTATCCATAAATATTTTAAGTTCATAAATAATAGCGCTTGTTGATGGAGGAGTGTTAATAGCTTCATCCTTAAATTCATCAACTTACTTTAACCTACTACATTATAATAATAAATACTTCAGGCCTACTGTTATCAGATAACAAAGAGATGGTCAGGCGGGGAGGTACCCGTTTACATAAAGTCAGCTTGGTCCTTCTCTTTCACTGCCTGGCCATCTCGTTATCTGCTGATGGTACAATATTTTTCACTGAACACCATTCATAACAATCTATATCAGATTATAACACTTAATTCTCGATTATCTGCTTTGCAGCTTAACCGCTATTTATTCGTATACGAAACATTAAGTACATTATTCTTCATATCGACATACACAATGAGATTGGTAAGTTCCACTAAAGCCCATTTTAACTGCCACAGAATAACAATAACAAAACGCTCAGTGTAATACCAGTAGCGATGACTCATACTGTACTTTGTCTTGTCAGTAACCTCAGCATATCCTTTGTTGTAATAATCTTCGTATTGCTTGCTATAATTTTTTTCTCGCTTATGTTGCACACCAGAAATGTCCTCGTAGATAAGAACTAAAATAAGTTGAGAAACAAGCATATCTAGTATTCGCATACCTCGTAATTTTTTTAGAACCCATACAATGTACGGCAACACATGTTTAAGCTGTAGTTTGTTTTCAACTATCTGAACCTAAACAATTTTTTCTATCAGTTTTTTTTTCTGCTGGTGTGTAATGCACTAATGAGCTTTTATAACTTCCTCCAACTGGGAGCGCATGACAAGGCCGTAGCCAAAATTTCCTTCTGATAGTGGTTTTGGTGGGTTCTCGCAATTTTAATATTTTTATGAATAAAATTACAAAAATTAAAGGAAAGTAAACACGTTATTTGCTGCTTATTTTGTTGTAATCAAGAAGGTAAGCATGGAAAAATTGGGGTTACATTAATACATGTCTAAAATTTAACAAACTTTTGAAACAAATAATAAGAAGGCATCTTGCATTAAAACCTACTTACTTTATCCTTATCTTTTAGGTGTCCAGGTTTTGCAGAGAGCATGGTATCTTGTCGTATCCCTGGTCAGTTCTCTAGCCCGAGCCCACACTGTTCCTCTCCTTTCTACACGTTCTTTACTACTGGATCTGGGTCTTCTTACTTAAATCTCGGTCTTCATCTTCTCTTTCTACATTCTCGTTTTTCCTTGGCTTTCCACGCTCTTCTAGAGTATCTTCGGTTTTCCATTCTACAGATGTGCCAAACCATCTCACCTGTGAGGTTTCTGTAATATCATTTACGGGAATACCCCGAGGTTGCTGCAGATAGTGAGGCTTCGTATTCTACCTCGTGTTGTTTTATTTTCTAAAATTCTCATCTCGATTGCTTGAATTTTGCTTTTATATATTTCATTCAAGGTCCGTGACTCACAGCCATAGATCGCTGTTAGTAAATATATACAGATTTTTAGACTGCCAGTTTTGTCCCCTTCGAGATTTTCCTTTTTCCAAGTAACTTTCGTTGTATGGCTCCATACAGTCTGCCGGCTGTCGAAATATGGGAATCTAAATCTGTTTTAATCCTGCCATCCTCACTAAGCACTGTACATAAATAATTGAAGGAATCCACCTTTTCGATCTCATTGCTGCAGACGACTACGTATTACACCGACTTGCTTTACTGTATATTAGGCCTACCATTGTTTTTGTTTTTATTGAACTAACAATCACGTTTTTCTTACGCATAACTTCTTTCCACATATTCAGATTGTACTTCAGATTCTGCTCTGAGCTAGTAATCAGAACAATGTTGTCAGCAAAAGGGAGACTTATTGGCTCCCTTTGATGATAGCATTCATCATTAAACAAAGAGATTTGACGAAAGGATTATCATCCTGTCCCACTCCAGTTGAGGTACTAAAATCACTTGACGTTTGCCTTTAAGTTCTAACACAATTTCGGCAGTTTTTGTAAAAGCTTCGAATTGCTTTTGTAAGGCCTTACTTCTGCTGTCTGACACAGAGCCTCTGAAAGAACTTTCTCGAACGCATTCTACAAAGATGCCAGATGCCAGATGCAGAGGGCACAGATTCATGCGTGCCCTCCAGTGGTTGCAGCGTCCGGATGGTTCTCCGATGACTGCTTGTTGCTGGTGTGTAATGCTTGGTAGGGTCTTGGTGCTTTCTTTTATTGATTGGGCATCCGTTGTGTTCAAGCGGAGGGATAGGATGGTAGCTATTATTGGTCGGATCGCGGGAACGATTCGCAGCTGCTGATTGGCTGGGAGGCTCGCAGGACGCTAGCGCGGATTCTACAAAGTCATTATATTACAGTAAAAATAAAATAAACGATACCAGGATATTGGCTCAAGTTTTCTCTCAGCTACTGCAGACGCTGATAGTATTAAATGTATTGTACGAAGCTTTTTAAAACTTCGGCTTAACGAATACGTGTTCAATATTTGCAGCAAATAGAATTAAATCGGTCAACTCCTTCTCTCACGAATGATTCAAAGATTATCATAAAGTGGACACCGCAGGATCTCAAAAACAAGCATTTCAAAATCACGCTGCGAGATGAGAAAATACGTGGTTGGTCACAAATTTTGTTGAAGTTAACATAAATATCAGTTCACTTATGGAGGGTGTGGAGTTCCCTGTGTAACCAGCGCCGGCGTTCTGAACCCTGCGTTCGGACTTCGGTTTATGTATGTTTATCATAACGGAAATGTTTTGAAATTTTAGTTATTTATTTGTTTTCAAAAAAGTAGCAAAACCCCTTTACTAATAATTAAAACAATTCGAAATATTTGTTAAATACGGATCGAAGACCTTTGGAGAATAGACAAAACTATATACGATTCGAATAGTAAGTAATAAACTATTTAATACAGTAATTTTCAAGTTGCTGTGAAGTAAGTTACTGCATTGTCATTAACCCAACTGGATACACTGTGCGCTGAACATTCGAAGTCTGTCTTTCCTACCCTCTAAGAGGGCATCACCTCAAAAATGAGTAGGCTATATAAAAATTTTAACACTCCATCAACTACCAGAAAACTAGTTCGAAACTGCTGTTTTAACCTACCGCAATTAAAAATGTGTGTACTCACATAACTAAGTCCATAATTATTTAATTCGATTTGCGACTACATTCATACCGGTATATTTCTAAAAAACTGTTTACTTTTCCTTTTTATTTGTCCTTATGGGGGGAGGGGAGTTAACTTCCAAATCCCACTCGCTGCGCCACTGAAGCGAGTTAATTCGTAGTGAAGTCTGTAGCGATTCTAAAAAATGTAGGCCTATAAGTGTACTGAGTGTATTTAAAGGGCATGTTTGCTTTTAATTTGGTTCTCAGACAAAAGTTTATATTAAACGGTATAGGACACAAAAACTTTCATATTTAACGTTTTTATTTTTCATAATTTTTTTCATATTATTTTTTCATATTTCATAAACGTTTTATTTATTTTTTTTATAGTTTCCTTTCCTCTTTCCTATTCTGAAGTATTTTTATTGAAACGTTATAAATGACACACACCTGTTTTACAACCAACAAAATTTGCTGTAGTTGTTTTTTAAAAGGAGAGAGTCCGCTAATTACTATGGATCCTCTTCACACCCCTGTCTAGTTCTCACCCCTTCCCCCTTCTTTCTTGCCCGTCGTCAGTTGATAACGGTATTGCGTTTTCTCCCCTTTCGTCAGAGGGGATAAAGTGAAGCTTTTTATTCATGAGCAGTGAACAGAATGTACCAATTATCATACTAATGTGCGTTTCTGATCATAAAATTCAGACACTGCCGCTACAGTGAATACTCTTATTTTGCACATAGCCTAATAATTTCACGCAAGAGTAGTCAAAGCACATGTTTAACACTTTCGTATGTGAACACTGATGTACTTGTTTTGATTGAAGCTGGTATTGTTTTGATTTAATTATTTAATACTTACACTTTCATTTAAAATATACGTAAATTATTATCCTTACGTTGCAAACGATACTTCCGAAATTGGATTATGAAACTTTAATTGTGTGTCTCGCAAGGGAGATTACGTGCTTAGTGACCACTAAATAATCCATATCTAACTTGTTAATATGACTTTAAATTAGACATTGTTTTGTTACTACGATGAGAACTTGTATCAGAGTTTGTGTAGGCTATCTCAATTAGGCTACTCAATAAAAATTGAATTTTTATTAGTAGATATGTGCTTATGTTTCATAACTGAACATCGAAAAAATGTATTTTTTATCAGTAAAACAACGATAGAACTTGGGAAATGAATAAAGCAATACAATTGAAAAACTTTATTTTATTTACTTTATTTTATTTTTGACTTTCTAAGAATAATATAATATTGCTCTGGTAAATGTAACAGGTATTCCATTTCCTTTATTTCGTAAGGAAGAAACCATTACTACACAACAGTCCTTTATCAAAAGAAAGATTATTTCTTAACATGTACAACACTGTCTTTTTTTTAAATCTGTAACTTATTTTGTTTTTTGACCTTGCAGTAACCTCGTAATGACTACATAATGACTATAATGATACTACAATTACATCTTTTTCAAACTTTTGGAGTAAAGGGTCGCCATGCTTGTATTAAAAGGAATGACCTAGAGGTAAACATTGTCTCCTTAACCGCAATGTATGTGTAATGTTCCCTCCTAAATGTCGAATATGTCGTATAAAGAAAGTTGGAAAGAACATGTATACAAAATGCAGCAAGAAGAGATTCCAAAGCAGAACTTGAATTATCATCCGATAAATAGAAGATGCGTGAAAATACCAAGGATTTGATAGCGAAGCCGGAGAGACAGAACTGCCTCACCCTGGGAGTGCAGAAGAAGAAGACGAAGATGATGTCGAATATGCTTGTTGTCTCTGGCCAGTTTCATTACCGTCGTAACCTGAGCATACATAGGATGTTGGCCTCCCTGAATAGAACTTACAAATAATTTCTACTGTTGCGGCAATCTTGCAATTTTGTATCTAGCCCTCCGCAGCATCCCGACATCTCAGTTTCGATCTTCCAACTTTTCTTTTGCCATCTGGATCTTGCAGGAAGACACGCTTTACAGAGCCACAAGGGTGCATCTCTAAGAGATGATCTCTTTAACATAACCTGTCCATCTACGCCGATTTACTTTAATCTTTTTAATAATTTGATATCCGTACTTTTATATGGGCATTGAAATATAAAATTTTTCAGTTCTTATTGACCTCCAAACACCTCCCTACTTTAGTCCTTCGTTTCTCATAGCGGGTTCGTTTGTGTTTTGGCTTCTGGTCTTTAGCTTGTACACGTACTTGTACTTGTAAAATATTTTTATCGCCTCTTGTAACAGCTGTAGGGCAGCCTCTTCTCCGTGGTGGCTTTCGACTGTTGCCAGTGTAAATATTAGAAATATATTTTAAATCTGGGATTGGATCCACATTGTTTCTATTAAATAAGTTTCAACAAGAAAAATTAAATTTAAAAAACTTTTGTTTTGAAAAGACAATACAAATTTCTGACAACATATTAACATATATAAGGTGATTAAGATGTATATGTTAAGAACACAAAAAATCTTTAACAAATAAGGTAGAGGTGGGGTGGCGCGGTAGTTTCTATTTCGAAGCAATTGGGCACATATTGCAGATAGAGGAGGAGAATCAATGCCCACGTTGTGACTTCTCAACATAATAGTTAGGTGGACAGGTTGTTGGGCGACTATATTGACAATGTTCAACGGTTATGCGTGTTGGAACAACTTTAAGTGTGCACATTAAACAGTGTATGTGTCGGTAACAATGACATCAGGAAACTGCTGAATGGTAGTAATAGTTTTGACTCTTAAATCGAAACTACACATTACGTATTTTACGACCTATAAAAAAACATTGTGTCATGAGTTTCCGTCGTTTGTTCGGCCTTTAAAACTGTTCTACACTTTCATGTCTTCCCGTCGTTATTGATGACTGCTTCCTGTTTCGTCATCTTTTCCTCTCGTTTCTCCACAATAGTGGACGCTCTGTATCGTTGTTCCCACTCTTTATTCTTTACTGTTTAATTCCTGAAGCCGTATTTTATATGACCATGTGGCAATTTTACCCTCATGGTAAAATCTCTTTAATTTGGCTGGAAGACGTAAACGGAGAAGAGTGTTTAATTCGGCAACTGTGAAAGTAGACTACGTTGTAGGAATACAGCACGATTACAGTTTTGCATTTATATTATGGAAATGAAGAGAAAATCCTAGGAATAAAGTGTAACGTATCCTAGGAATAGTCTACATATATAAATTTAGAAATTGGTATTAATTTTCATCAGCGTCATTGGCACTCTGTGGCTCAGCTGACTGATTGCCTCCATATTCATTGTGCATTGCTTCCCTCCACTACAGTTCGTAACTACTTTCACTGCATCACAGAACTTAAAAGGTTATCGCTCCATCTTGCAAATAACAGTCAGAAGAAGAAGATTTCAATTTTTATACTAGGCTTTAAAAAATTAAAAACAAAATTTGGATAAAAATAAAACTGTAATTTTACTAAACCATAGCCCAGCGACGAATGTCAGTTGCAAAAAAGAAAAAAGAACTGAAGTTTTAGGAGTTATATTCTTATGGTGACAGACCAAAGCCTGCTTGAGCCAGGTATACTGAAGTACTGGTTGAACTAGTACTGGTCTGCTTAGGTTAAACTAGGTGGGAAGTATATGTTGTACAGTCTCGTAAATTTGTAGCATATTAGCTGCGAATCAGTGGCACTGAAGTTGATGTGACAGATTACAGGCATGTGTACAAAGCACATCACGAAGGAATGCCGTTGTGGTACGTACCACACTCACCCACGCGACAAAGCATGTGGGAAGAAGAAGTGTTGGAAACCTCGGAAAGACATGGGGTGTTAGACCTTAAGTCCCAAGAAGCTGCTCGAGACAAAACGTCCAAGAATATGGATAGTAAGTACACAAATGTCTAATAGTCTGTTCTTGATGCTGATCTTGTGAAAGGAGCATTATGCTCTTCTGTAGTTGAGACAGAGAGCATTTATTTATTTACTGACAATTAATTGATCTAATGTATCTAGATTAATTAATTTATTTATTTATTATCTAGTAAAGAGTTGTATTTCAAAACCCAGAAGTTGTTTTTGAAATAACCTCCAATAACTGCATAAATCTGTTGCGAGTCATCAGATCTGTGACAGTAGTAAATCAACAATCTTTCGCCTAGTTCTAACTGGAACAATTCTCAATAAAAGATCCCTATAAATGGCCGTCCATTGTAATTTCAACAAAAGTATAACTTTACTATATTAAAACCATACAAATTCTACTAAAAAATATATTCTGAACTTTTCTGGTCATTTCAAACAATGTTCAACATGAAGAAAACATAACCTCAAATCGTCAATAATAGTGCTGTCTTAATCACAACCTCAAAAAAATGTGTCATAATGTTGTAAAAAAAAATCACTAATTTGAACTAATAAAAATATTTAAAAGGGAACATAATATGAATTGGAAAAACAACAGGGGAAGTATCTATTGGTGTGACAAGAATTTTTTTCACAATAAATATTATTGTCTAAGGTCAAACAAATTTGAATCAATTATATTCTGACATGCTCATTGGCCTTTCACGTGGTCTGGCTGGATGTTGGAACTGGAATATTTGTCTGGTGGCTACTTACAGGAAGTTATAAAAATATATTTCAAACAACATGTATAAAATTCAGCTTTACTGCTATAACGTTAATAATACGTTTATTTCAGCACTTTAAAATCGTCTGTTAGAAACTTGGAAGCGAAAAAGTGTCTGACAGTTGTATTTTTAAAATTAATATATTACCAAATTCAAGATATCAAGAAACCAGACATACTGCTATAACGTTCTATTTATTTAGTGTTTATTCCTTTGAGGGCTTGAAGGCGGCAAGGGAACCGATAGCAAGTCGCTAGACTCCCCACTCCGTTTCCAGTAAGTCAGTTTGAATTTCTATACAAAGTATCAGGGGTACCGAAATACCGTAATAATTTTCATCGCCAGTTCTTGATTTATTATAGAAACAAATGCGCTTTCAGTTCACATGATTAGATTCTGTGGTTATTCAGTATAAGCATAGCAAAGGTAATTACTAGAAACTGTTAATTGATATTCTTTTAACTGTTATTGTTAAAATATTTCCATCAATAACCATAAACTAGATACGAAAATTTACCAACATTAACCTCTTATGAAAACGTAAGAGGTTAATGTCTCATTTCAAGAGGTGTGCAGTGTGCAGTTTCAAGATCTGTACCTCACACTGTGTCAGGTAAAGAAAACCTTTCCCTATAGCCATTGTTTTCCCAAAGGTGGAGCCTGATATACGGTAAACACTATTATTATCACGTACACGCTAGCGTGCTGTAGTAATAACACTGAGTGGGCGTCTGAAATTAATGGTTTCACTGAAATACACACACGACTGTATTGCCTTAACGTGCACGTTTACCTCAGCCCGAGACGTTTAAAATTCAATAAGAACCCAACATTGTCTCCGACCATTGAAGGACCACAGATGTCATGTCGGATGGATCATTGAATGACTTCATATTTTTATCGTAATTTTTTTATGCTGTTCGTGTATATGCCGATAACCGATTTTATCTACAAGCAGAAAGGAGACTATTTTTTTACTTGCTTTTCTTTAACTCACAATCTTGTTTGCGTTGGAATCTTGCATCCTTCATTTAACACACTTACTGACATAACCTATTGATGAAATTTTGGACAGTTACTAAGGTCGGATAACAATACAATATTCCACCGTAATTTTGCAAATATCCCCCGTAGGGGGTACATTAAGGGTGGAAATTAAGGGTGCGGGGGTGAAAATTAAAAAATCTGCAAAACGGCTATGCGGGGGTTTTTGGGGTCTCAGATGACAAATCCGATAGCCGTTTTGCGAACATCCCACGAAAGGGGTGGAAATTGGGGGTGTGGAGGTATAAAATTAAAATAAATAAAATACAAAAAAAATTGACAAAAAATTGGTACGGGAGTTTACTAATTAAACTTATGCAATGTATGATAATAATATAATAATAATAGGTCTAATAATAATGATAATAAAATATAATAATGATAATAATATAATAATAATGATAATAATATAATAATAATGTATGATAATAATATAATATAATATTGCATAAGTTTAACTAATTAGACTTATGCAATGTATGATAATAATTTCTAGGGTATGTATGTATGCAATTATGCAAAAAGCAAGTTTTTAAAATTTTTGTAATATTTAATTATTCTTTTACTCTTATTTTTTTGTCCCTTATTTTTGTTTTAGACCTATTTTATTTCTATTTCTTTTTTACTAGTATTCCATTGCACTCTTAAATATTTCATTACATATGGTGATAATTATAATTTATTGTACATGTTAAGAGTTGGTAAACGTAAGAATAATTTTTTTACGAGGGGGAGACTGTGGAAAACTAATGTCCGCCGCACAGGAAGGTCCGCACTCGTACGATGTGTGGGACTTGCACCCACCAAAAGCACAAACCCTTTTGTCCATGGCATGGATCCACCTCGGGACTCAGCTTTCTCAATATTTCAAGGTGTTGTCATTTGTGTCTTCTGTATTTCTGGAGTTTGAGTGCATCAGCCCAGATCTCCGCACCATAAAGTAGTATTGAGCTAACTGACATCAGTAATCGTTGCTTGGAAGGTTTCGGCCCGCCGGTGCTAGCCATAATTCTACTCATAGCCGTGATCAGCAGCCATATTAACCGCCCGTTTAAACAACAATAAATACCGCCCGCCCGTTGAAATATATTAACAATAATAATAATAATAATAAAAGTAATAATACTAATAAAAATAATGACTTTATTTACCGCCTATGCAGTCTAGGAATTATGCAGGATAGGTTGTCTTATGTGAGCCATTCGACATACCATTAGTGTACTAATTTAGCTAGCACATCCTATTATTATCCCAGGATACTATCCAGGTACTCATTCCCACAGGCTGTCCCGATCTGGGGACAGAAAACTCAGCTTGGTTTATGCTGCACCCGGGAATGAAACCCGGGACCTCGAGATTAGTAGTTAGGCGCACATATATGTGTATGTGTGCACACACACACACACACACACACATATATATAGAAACAAACAGTAGTTAATTTATTTAAATACAATTAGCGAGATTATTGTGAAGGAATTAAGTAACACCAGATAAAGTTCTAGGAATTAAAACAAACACAAGTTTTAGTAAACATGTTGCCCAAATTTCACTTTCAGAACTTTAAATAATTGTAACACTTCGTTAGCTTTCCACTAATTAGGACGCAAATCAAGACATAAATCGCTGTAAAACAACTCGTTAACCAACTACCTGTCCGTGACGCACTAACAAGGACGCAGCTCCTGTGAGGCACGTAAAAATCTCAAAGCCATGTTCTGAACCACGTTATTTTTATATTATTACATATTACGGTTTCACTTTATGCTCATCATCTTCCCTTTATAGTCTGCTACACGGTAAACTTACTAGGGTTTTATTGAGTTTTATACAATATTTTATTTTGTACGACGTTTCTTTACGTAATAAAGATATTTAAAATCGACTGTCAATTAACAAGAAATTTATAGAAACCTTTAAAACCTTTCCAATTATCAAAATTATTGTATGCGAAATGTTGAGAACATAACTAAGAAAAGCTATAATTGATAAACAACATTGCGTGCGTATGACTACTGCTAGACACGCAAGACGTGTCATGGTATACGTTTTAGTTAACAACAATAATCTGTGGCACGTATAAACGCATACTGTGACTGAATCAGTTGTTATTATTAGCAGTAATACAAATATTAATTGTCTACAAAATTTTCACTGCTGGCAGCGACAGCAGTTGGACGGTATTCAAGAATTCACTCCTAAGTGTCAAATGGTCATTAAAATCTTTCTGCAACGACTTTTAAAATCTCTATACAACTTCCGTTTATTGCATAAACTTACACTGTTTCAAATCGGCTGAGACACGTTTTCCTTTTTTTATTAGCCTCTAATCTATTTCCGAAAATGATCGTGGAAGTCTCTTTTGTGTGTTGTCATTTTTTTTATTCTTTCTGGTTCAATGTAGCTACATTTCGCTTTCAATTACTGGAACGTCTTTAACAGCTTAACTCAACTCCCGACAGTGAACATTTCCACACATAAATGTCCATAATTCGACTTTACTACCTAAAGGCAATGAGACTTATGCACGATGATGTACGCGCGCGCGCGTGTGTGTAATTTTACATTGACTGCTTGGTTGTTGATGTAGGTACAGATTTTCATAGTATGTATATTTTACATAAGTTGATATAAGGAACTTTAATGAAACGACATTAAGCTCTCTCAATGTGATCCTCTTCAATGATTACAGGTATCCTTTCAAACATTAATTCGAAATAACACGAATACAGATAAAAACGCCTTTTTGTCAAATGCCGACTGAACAGAGCTGAGAGAGAGAGAGAGAGAGAGAGAGAGAGAGAGAGAGAGAGAGAGAGAGAGAGAGAGAAAACCGTAGAGTAGTGTCGTCTGGAAGGACAATGGAACATTACACCACTGAGCTGAATTGATTACACCCGTCATCAAAGAATGCAGCTAAAGATTATTATACTGCAACGGAACGTCTCCACATTTGTCTCCCAACTCACAACTCAAATTGTATATGTCTTGAGTGAAATAATGTTATGCTCTGACTTACGTAGTGCGTGTAGACAATACTGGATAGCATCTCTTTCAAACTAGTCTACCAGGCGACTGAAACTGGATGAAAGAGAAACGATTAATTATTACACAATTTTATCAAAATATTCATACCTACGTACCTGTTATGATCGGACGGACTCTAAAGATTCTGTAACTTTAAGTCTATATTGTTATGTAAAAATTCATTAGAAGTCGTTGCATTTAATTAGCTCTCTACTCGGGTTTACTCCAGCTTAGGTTATTTGTTATAAGGCAGTAGACAGCTACAAACAAACGCTGTCCTCTTTATGTAATAAATCCTCGCCGCAGTTAAATATCAGTTCCATAATACCCTACTTATGACAAAACCTTGGGCTTGTACAGTTATGCACAGAACTCTGTACGGTACCTAGTTCCGAGCAATTTCTTTAACGAAAGAAATATTCTTGACTGTCTCTTAGAAGCTGAGTTACGTAGTAGCCGGTACAGATAAAAACATCCGTTTCAAAACAAAAAGTATGCTGTATAATTTGAGGACACTTTGAGCAGTACGTTCACGTCGATTCTCAAAATCGTTGAAACAAAATGCCAATGATTATTTTTACTTCCATATTCCTTAAGGAATGGAAGTATGGTGATGGCAAAAAAAATCGTGTTCGAGATTATTGCAGATTATGATTCTACTACACTCAAAACATGAAAAAAGTCGTTTTCCGAAAAGTGTCTGTGTGTGTGTCTATCTGTCTGTGTGTCTGTGTGTCTGTCTGTCTGTAGATTTTTTTTCTATGGCAAACGATAACTGCCGCAAATTAAAACAGAATCAAATAATTTTTTGCATACGGCCCTGATTTGTAGAGTACTCGCGATCTATTGTTTTTGGTGAAAATCGGTTGAGGGAAAGGGGTAGTTTACCCGCAACGGTTTTTTTTTATCAAGGGAAATTTTTTTTTTTTGGCAAACGATAACAGCCGCAAATTCAAACAGAATTAAATACTGTTTCGTATACAGCCCTGAATTGTAGAGTTCTCAAGACCTATTGTTTTTGGTGAAGATCGGTTAAGGGAAAGGGGTAGTTTACCTGTAACGTTTTATGTTTTAACAAGGGTATTTCCTATGGCAAACGATAACAGCCGCAAATTCAAACAGAATCAAATAATGTTTTGCATACAGCCCTAAATTGTAGAGTACTCAAGACCTACTGTTTTTGGTGAAGATCGGTTAAGGGGAAGGGGTAGTTTACCTGCAACGTTTTTTTATCAAGCGTATTTTCTATGGCAAACGATAACTGCCGGAAATTCAAACAGAATCAAATAATTTTTTGCATACCTCCCTGAATTGTAGAGGTCTCAAGGTCTTTCGATTTTGGTGAAGATCGGTTAAGGGGAAGGGGTAGTTTACCTGCAACCTTTTACGTTTTAACAAGAGTAAAGTACTTGAAAATTTATTTAAACTTTTTCAAACAATGGTAATTGTTAAAAATAAAATAATTTTGTTGCCAGGCAATAAAATTAAAATTTTTTCATTTTAATGTAAATCATGTATAAGAGAAAATATATCGCGCTTCGCAGGCGATATTAAGATTTAAATATAAATCTTAGAATATGGAAGTCATGTATGGTTCTCCATACCGATATTTTCATTTGTGTAATTAAATTAATGAAACACTTACTGTTACTTTGATGTTTATATAGAACTTTAGTTGAAAGCTCCAAATAAATCGTAGTTGTACATACGATTTAAGTTATGTCTTAACTTCAAATTAAATAATAGACTGAATTAATCAAAGAAGTGGGTCGTTTATTCCGCACATACTGCCATGATCAACATAATAGATGGAGTGAATATGTTAGTAAAGCAGAGGAGTTTATAAATTTAGCAAATCACGATAGTACCGGTGTGACACCATGAGGCAATGCATAAAAAACGCCCACCCAGAATTATCGAAAGTTTAGTTGACTTTACATGGTTCACTCAACCACAGAAGGACATACAAGTTATTATGGAGAGTCAGGTTAAAGTGAATGCAGAGGAAAGAGCCAGACGACAATACAAGAAGCGGTATAAACAAATAAATTATCATATAGGAGAGTTAGTACTGGTTCGTAATAGACAACTTCCCAGCCGTAAGGAGAAGTTGATGAAGAAATTATTTTTATGTTATGTAGGCCCATTCATAATTGATACAGTGAATGATAACAATACTGTAGTAATAAAATACCAGGATGGAAAAATTAAAGTGGACCTACAATATTAATCAACATCGCCCGTATAAGTCAGATAATAACTAAAAGAGTATGAATTCTTAAATAAAGAACACAGGAAATGTATGAAAAGGATTGGGAAGGTGATGTTCAAAAGAAAGATAATGTTTTAGTCATGTTTTTGAGTTTTTTAGCCATGAAATTAGGCACAATTGTTATTTGTTATTTATTATTTTGATGTAAAACCAGTTGGTTTGAATAATGTTATTTTAAGCCATAAATGAGTGTTTAAGATATGGTGATTCGTGACAGTGATGAACCATGTTTGTTATGTTAATAAAAGAAAAAACCAATTTGTTAAAAGAACATTGTGAGATACAATTAACTAATTAATCAGATGTTTTAAATATTAAGGTTAGACTATGTTTGTGATAATAAATTAATTATTTCAAAATCTCATCTCAAGTTGTATCTGCGATTATGAAATAAGGGAAGGTATTATGTACTGCTGTTAAAATACAACACAATACATAAGAGGAAAAGAATAAATTTTAAAAGAAAAAATATACAAATTTAATAGTAACTGGAACATATGTTTAAAATGTAAACAAAAACATTGAGTCGATAGTCCCAATCAACATAGAGGTAGATTCCTATATGAGATAAAACAGTATTAAGATATATGTTCTGAAAAGAATATATGAAATTTGAAATGAATATTATAATAAGAGGAAATAGTAAGAAAATTATAACATAATACATAAAAACTAGAATTAAGAATATTAGAAATAAAATAAATATATTTAATAAGAAGTAGAAAAGTTATATATGTTTTTAAGAGGTATATGATAAAAAGATGTAACTAAGGTAGAGAATTATCAATTTGGCAAATTTGTAAATTGTTAGAGATCGTATTGTATAGAAATGAAAGGAAATGTATTAGTAGTCTAATTTTATCTTCAATCCTGTAAAGATCATAGAGAGTGATATGTAAATTAATATTTGGAATCATTTAAATAAGTCAGATTTTGTACATCACAAAGTTTAATGTTATATGTAAACGAAGAAACAGTAAAAGAATTTAATTTGTTATACCAGAGTTTTTGATTGTCAATTTAATAAAGTGATCAATCAGGAGAAGAGATTTAATATTAATATTGAATTTAATAAAATAAAATACAACTCAATAAATAAATAATATTTCGAGAAGTCCAAACATATCATTAAAAGAACGCCGACCTAAAAGAGAAATCCTGTACTGAAGAATAGTTTGAGTGGCCATAAAATATAATCCAATATTCCGAAGAAATATCTGTTTTGCAGTCGTCGAAGAAAACATCATTCAGCAGTAAAACCAATAAGAAATTCGCGTGGAGGAACGGATCGCTAAGCCTGATATTGCCTTTGAAAATAATAAACATCAACCAGAAGTGAACCCGTGGCAGCTGGAAGAATTCAGAATCAGTCCAGTTACATTTGTATGGTAGCTATTTTTTACATTGATATTTATCAAAATATTACATACTAACTTTATTTGGTCTGGTTTAAAGAAAAGAAGATATCATATACAATCGTAAATAAGATCAAACAGCTTAATAATCATTAACCCTGAGATAGAGTTTCTTTTCATGTGCTGATAAACAAAAAACATAACAACGGTAATTACATATCATAATTACATAATTAAAAATATCTGCAAAATAATAACAGCACGTAAATGGCTGGTCCAACGTGGAGCAGATTTTAATTACCATACCTGTATTATAACAACAGCACGTAAATGACGCAATCAACGTGGTGCATATAATAAATATTATACTAGTAAAAAATACCACAGCACGTAAATGGCGCCCATACGTGAAAGCAAAGATTTTCTTTAAGCCAGTACCGAATAACATAAGTTTGTTAAATTTAATTAGCATAAAAAATTTCCTTGTAATTAAATTAAGTTAACTATTGTAAAATGGCTAACAAACCAGAGCAACGATATGAATTAAGGAGTAGTAGTGTTGGAGAGGAAGAAACTGAAATGGAAATAATAGTAAGGGATGCCCAAGGAGACCAACCAAAGAAACCAACCCAACCAATGGATGCAAATTTTCAGGAGATGATGAGAATTATAATGGAAGGGAATAACAAAACCAGCGAAACATTAGTGAAACAGATCAATGAGAAATTAGACAAGAACAAACAGGAAATAAATGAGAAAATGAAAAAAATAATGAGGAATTGAAGAAACAAATGAAAGAAAATAACGAAACATTGAATGATAAAATAGAAAGCAGTAATGAAACATTACAACAACAGTTGAAGGGGGAGATTAGACAAAGTAACGAAGAGTTAAAAGGACAATTGAAGGAAGAGAGAGAGAAAAATAAAGAGGAATTGAAACAACAGTTAGAAGAGTATAAAAAAGAAATAAGGAATAGAATTACAGAAATTAACCAAAAATTTGTGAAAAATGATGAAAATTTAACTCAATTACGTGAAGAGGTAATAAATAAAATTATTGAAGTGGAAGAGAAATTAGGAGAAAATAAACAAGAAGTCATGGAACAGATGACGAGAGAATTGGTAAAACACAAACAGGAGGTAACTAGCAATATTCAATCCATGGACCAGCAGTTGGACAACAAAAATACCAAAATAGAGGATACCATGGGACAATTAGTATTAAGGGTCAATGAAATAGAACAAAATGGTAATCAAACATGTGTTATCCGAGAAGACAAGAATATTAGTTATGAGGTGCCACATATGAAAGGATATATCAAAAATCCTACGGAATATTTAAATAGGATGAAGGAATATTTGCATAGTACCAAGGAAAATAGATGGGAGAGAATTAAGCTCATGTTAGATCAAGGGTTCCATGAAATGAATGATTATTGGTGGGATGCTGTTAGAAACATCTTGAGTAGCTACCAGGAATTCATGGAAAGCTATAAAAATAAATATTGGACACGATCCATACAGACAAGGGTGCGGGAAACCATAGTATATGGTAAGTACAACCCAAGCATAGGACAAACACCGACCTCGTATTTCTTAGCGCATGTTTGCAGGGCAAGATATTTAGATCCACCCATGGATGACAGATATGTGGTAGAAGCTTTGAGTCACCATTTTCCGGAAACGGTAAGCTTAGCACAATTTGCCAGTCAAGCCAATACTATAGAAGCGATGACATTATTACTCACTGATTATGAGAGGAAAATGAATTATGACAGTCGTGCTAAACAAGGGAATATGAGAAGAGACAGCTACCCTAACAAATATTCGGAAGAACAAAACCGGGATAGAAACCAAATAGTAGAAAGGAACGATCAAAGAAATGTTCCAAGATACCAAGATAGGGAAGGTGGAAGAAATTACTACAGAAACGATAACCGGAATGACCGGAGATATGATAATAATAATAATAATAATAATAATTATAGGGGCAACCACGCTTCAAATAACTATCGAGCAAATTTTATACGCCGAAACTATGATTCTCGAGTTTACAATAGTCGTTACCCGAGGGAGACTTACCGAAATGAGTATTATCGCAGTGAGGAGAGACAGAGTGAGGTGAACAACTATGAACAGTTAAGACATAGAGATCAACATAGTTCCCTTTCCTAATCAGAAAATAGTCAACAGGAAGGAAGGAGAGAGGAGAGAGTAACCTTAAATGAAAATCAGGGAAACTAGAGAAGACTGTGAATGAGTGCAGTGGTCAACCACAGTCAAATAGCCGATCACTGTCTTGGATAACCAGTTTAGGTCAAGATTTTATGGACAATGAGAGAATCAATAAAAATGTAATTGAAAGTGATGTAGTATCTATTACCGGTCAATATGGGAAAACCAATCAAAATTTTATTATTGATACTGGTGCAGAAATATCATTGATGAATATGACTAAATACCACGAGTTAAAGGAAATGGAAAAGGGAATCACTTCACCCGAAGGAAAGGCTAATAGAATATATGAATTACCAGTGAGAAAAATTACTATAGTGGGTGTAACAGGACGAGCCAATCGAACTGCTCGCAAACAAATAATTATGAATGTACAGTTCAATGGAAGGGTGATACCATTAATAGTTGTAGTATATCAAAATATAGAAACAGAAATATTAGTCGGATGCGATAACTTGCGGAAGTATGAAACTATTATAGATTTAGAAACCAATCAGGTGGTATTTACATACGATAAACAAAAGATACCTATAAAAATTATAAATAGAAATGAAGGTGTAATGAAAATGGTCAATTCAACCAAATTAAGTGATAGATTTGAATACTCATGTAAGGATAGACCAATCAATAGAAAGTCAACACAGTCGTTAACAGTAAACAATCCAATGTGGGAGGAGAAAATGCAAGGGGATCAAGAAGAAATAATGGCCAAGGAAGCACGTAAAATTTTGGCATGCTTTAGGAACAAAAAAGAATTAAAACTCATTGTGGAAGAAATAAAGAAGTTACAGCCAACAGATATTAGGATACAAAGGTTGAGGGAAAGGATGGAAAGTACTTCCAACACTACATCACATTATATGATTCATGAAGGAATAATGTTTAGGAACACCGACAAAAGAAATACTGATTGGAAAATTTTAGTGCCGGAAGAGGTATGTCATAAATTAATTGTTGATTATCATGAGAGATATGGACACCAAGGCCAGAAGAAAGTAGTGTCAGCACTCAAGGAACACTTTTACATGAATACATTAGAAAAGAAGGTAATTCGATCTATAGAAACATGTGATATTTGTCAAAAAGTCAAGTTAGCCAATGTCAGATATGAGGGAAGGTGGATAAATAATCAAGCATTGAGATCGCTAGAGCAAATTTTTATTGACATTTGTGGACCATTCCCAACTAGTGGTAGGAGACGCAGCAAGTACGTACTGATTATCATGGACAGTTTTACTAGATTCACAAAGTTATATTCCATCACTAAGGCCAATACTTATACTATAGTTAAAATAATTAAAGAAAAGTATATAAAGGAGGTAGGGTTGCCTAATAGTATTATATCTGATCATGGAACACAATATAAAGGTGTCAAGTGGCAGAATGCTATGAGAGCAATAAAAATTCGGACATATAAAACATCGGTATACCATCCAAATAGTAACCCGGCCGAAAGAATGCTCAAAGAAGTGGGTCGTTTATTCCGCACATACTGCCATGATCAACATAATAGATGGAGTGTATAACATAATATTTAATATGCGTATTGATAGCACAATAAATTAATTATTAAATATATAAATTTAACGATCACTGACAAGTATGTGTATAATTTAATTTTAATGATGATTCTAACTATCTACGTTCATCAACACATACGTGATATCATTTATTTAATTGAACATAAGAAACTCTTAAATCTATTTGCATTCTTTCAAACTTTAAGTCAATATTCGGGTTGCATTGGTAATAATGAACGCATGTTTCTGGTTAACTAAAATACTAGTTTAATTATCATTTATGACATATAATAATAGTACATAGGATACGTCGCTGTACCTGAAATACATACATATTTATAATAAACAAAGATATATCTCAATATATGCTGAAATAAAGAAAACATACATACATATATAAATCAAATGATGTTACAATTCAATATTCTACTTATTTAATGCGTTCATTAAATCCCAAATAAGCTTTTGTTTATACGTTCATTAACTACTTATTTCAATTTTACTCATTACTTTTCTTAATAATTTCTCAGGTGTGAATTCTTTGAAAGAAACCAGGTCAGTAGAAGTTACAAATTAGAAGTAATTATAATAATGGTTACTTGGTTAGTGAATATCCATTAGTTGTTGACGTAGTCTCGTTCTGGTGATGGAGATGGCTCGTAGATACATTCCGTCGTTAGTTGTTTTATCACTGCCACTTATCACTTTATTCTTCCGACCACTCGCGTAGGTGTTGTATAGGTGTGGGTAATTGAAGTTTAGTGTTCAATCAATGTTCTATCTTACTGTGGTTACTGTGTGTTCGTTTTAAAGTCAATAAACATGTCTAGTTTCATTTGTCACTGCTTCCACAAACGATCCTATAATTGGTTAGTTTGTTTAATGTTTCATGTTCATTATGTTGTTGCGACACAATATTAAGTTCCACTAAGTTGTATATCGTTTAGTGACGCTGTCTGTTAGTGTAACGGTCTGATTGTTCACTTGGTGTAAATTTCACTAAGTCTGTTAATGCGCACTCCGGTAAAGTTCACTACCGCGATATGAATGTATTATTACGTTTTAAGTTCCTTGTTATTTATCTAACTTCCGAATGATTCGAGTAACAATGGAAAGTTTATGATGTACCGTCTCTCGCACTTGAAGTTAAACTACTTGATAATTGAAATGTAAACTGTCTGAAAATTCTGTATGACTGACTAAAATTTAAGTATGACTGCGTAAAAATTGAGTACCACTGACTAAAAATTGAGTACAACTGCCGCTCCGTCTTCCTGGACAGCTAGTTTTATTAATTCGTCCCTACTCAAAATTTTGTCTCTGGCGCGCTTCACGCCCACTTCTTTTCGAGATTGGTCAGTTTTTGATTTTCTCGGAATATACTGTCCCACTCTGTCAAAATCCGACGTCATAGTTCTTTCGATAGGTTCTTCGCCTCAGTTGCTATGGAAACATCCCTCACCATCAAATTTCTCGCTGGCTGAAGGTCTCTGATAGGTCCGTAGGTCTCCCTGCTCTCCAGCTAGACGATCGTTGACCCGCTTCGAAGAAACTAGGGCTATAAACAATTTGTCTAACAGCCTATTGTCTGAGTAAACTCTGCGTTTCTATAGATTCCCATTATCTGTACTTACAGTCTTCCTGGCGTATTGTTCTATGCTCTTACCCCTTTTTTCTGGCTATTACTAATTTCGAACATCTGCTGGTCGTTGAAGTCACTCCAACTTTCCCTTCGTAAATTCTTGTCTGTCAATTAGACGATACCTCCAGCTGTGTAACATGACTTTAGTTTTTGTCAGCCTATCTTCCAGTATTGTTACTTAAGGTGCAGCGTATCCGTTTCATTGTAGTATGGAACATTACTTGTTTTTGTCGCTTATCGTCTACTGACGTAATACGGCCACATCTGCTACAATTCTTGGTACGGGTGTGAATGTCCTCCTTACTTTGTTACAGCTGCGGAGAGCAATAATTCTGGACGAAACTTTCCCTGTCATCTTACGCCACCAAATTCTATAGTTGGATAGAACTTAATGCGTTTCTATTGTCAAGTCAGCAACGCTTCACTGACACCTTCTCATTACTCCTTATTTATTGCTCCACCATAAGTCGTTGACACTTGCCTCGTGTGAACGTACTCTGCCGAGGTGAGAATTTAAAAAATTTTTAAAATTTTCTGCTCGTTACAGTGTCCTCAATTTCGATTTGACGATGTGACCTCTGGGAACAACTCAAATCTAAATTCTGCGCCCTGTACGTCGCCTCGCCGTGTCCATCTTCTTCGGGGAAGGTATACACAATAACCTACTTTCAAAAGCTTATATGACCAGTGGTATACCCCCTTTTGGTTTTAATTAGTTCTCTGAATTTATTGCCAGCTATTTGGGATAGCTGAACGCATTTCACATTGTCGAATTGACATATAAATACCTTATCTTTATAATTTATAAGATAAGTCATAAATTCCATAAGCAATTAAATAATTTCATCAATTGAATAAGATCTTACCTTCTAAAATATCATATTCACAAGATATTATCAAACAGTTAAGCGGTTCAATGTAACCTTTACGTGATATCAAAGAAAATCTCCTATACATATACACCTTTGTGCACTATTAATGATCTTACCAATAAAATCTTTTAAACTATTATTTTAAAATTAGATTGTTAATTGACACAATCGCTACGTTAACTGTAATTATCTTACTAATTTACATACACGTATAACATTTAGTTTCAATGATTGACCTACTTCATGATACATCATTTATAATCCTAACCTACTAATTACATACATTCACATTAATAAAGTTCATTCGCTATCTAGTTCGTTAAATATTATCACTTATCTGATTTAAGTGTCCATTTTTCTCACTTTGTCCTTTTAACTTATTACCATATAAATCAATTAATAGCAATTAAATGTCCTTTGCATTCACTACAATATTTTTATAAAATGTCACACTAAATGTTAATTTATCTTATTATCTAACATTTACTTAGTGCTTAATTGACTAAATACAATTTTGATGTTATGTTTCATCAATTAAAGTACATAACTTTCTTGGATAAGCCAGCTTGAATGATATCATCGCGTCAATTACCCTAACGCAGTTGATTCATCAGCATCGGCTAGCTCCTTAAGACATCTTCTTCTATTTCTTCCTCTTCCTTCATCTTCAATTCTCTGGTTCATAGTATTTTTTCAATTGTCTGGCATTAAATTTTCCACGGAGTTTCTTGTCATCATCGCAATCAACGAGTAGATAAGTAGCTTCTCCGAGAATTTGATGCACTTTATATGGTCCGCAGTACAGTTCGCAAAATTTTTCAATTCTTTTCTGGACCGCGTCCGATTGATGATATGTTCTGATTAACACTTTCTCACCAATGTTGAATCTTGTAATGGTTTTAGTCTCATTACATAATTTTGCTTGTTTTTCTCTCTTCTCCTTCATTTTGATATATATTTGGTTATGATCTACCCCTTTAACTAGAAGCATATCCTTGTTGATGTATTTTTCCCACGCTCTGGGAGGTCTTCTTCCGAGCTGAGCTTCGTACGGTGTTACTTCTATCGTCTCGTGGTACGTTTCGTTAATACAACTCTCGACGATTGGTACGTAACGCGACCACTTTGTATGTTGATCACCAACAAAGATCCTAAATAAGTTCCCAAGCTGTCTGTTGATTCTTTCAGCCAGATTCGCACAAGGGTTCCTTATTGCGGTAAATCGTGGTTGGATATTTAGTTCAGTTAATCCATCTAACCATTTTTTAGATGAAAATTGCGTTCCATTGTCTGTGATAATCACTCTAGGAGATCCTAGTTCTTCACAATATTGGTGTACTCTCCTCAGTGTAGCGACGGTCGTTGCCCTTCGAAGTGTGAAAAGTCGTACGTATTTGGTAAAATTGTCAACCATTATAAACAGATACCTCACCCCACTAGACGAAGCAGGTAACGGTCCGTAAAAGTCCGCGCTCACAAGGTCACCCTTGCATAACGGTATTATGGCTTTTGTTCCTCCAAACGAATTTCTGTTGCCAGAATCCTTTTTTTTCTGACAAGTGTCGCAAGTCCGTACGTAATTTTTCACCCTCTTTAACATTCCGTCCATGGTAAAGTACTCCTGTAATAATTTGATACATCTCTTCGCACCGGGATGCCCATACATACGGTGTATTTCAGCAATTATTTCGCCAGACACACTGTTCGGTACGTATAGTTTCCACTCTCCTTTGCGTAATCTGTACAATTTCTCATCGACAAATCTATAAAATTTATTTAATTTCTTATCTATACAATTTTCCCTAATCTTATCAATAATATACTTAAGCTTATGATCTTGAATTTGGTGCCTTCCAATATCCATTAGGATCTTGCTTACCTTCTTATCCATTTTGATTGTCGGGTGGTTAATTAAATATTCGGAAATATTGTCACTAATTACCTCTCGTGTGGCATCTTCTGGATTTCTGCTCAGAAGATCGGCAATAATATTGTCCTTACCTCTACAATGGACAATGTCAAATTTGTACTCCTGAATACTTAAGATCCAGCGTGTAATACGCGAGTTGTTTAAATGACATTTATTCATAAAAGTCAGTGCTTTATTATCAGTAATGATGGTTAACGGTTGTCCTAGTATGTATATACGGAACCGCTCAAGACATCTTACAATACACAAAAGCTCCTTCTCCGTAGTGTAATAATTTATTTCCGCACCCTTGAATGTCCTGCTGGTAAAAGCTATTACTCCAATTCTTCCTTCTTCATCCAATTGATATAGTTGTCCGCCATATGCAAAGTTGCTGGCGTCACATTGCATATAATATCTTTGGTTTATTCGGGGAAACTTTAAGATGACTGTTTCTACGAATAACCTTTTAACCTGCTGAAAACACTCATTTAATTCCTGTGTCCAGGTGAATTTCTGTCCTTTCCGTAGCAACTCGAGTAATGGTTTAGTAGTTTCAGCGTATTTGTCTGTAAAACGATTATAGAAATTTGTCAACCCCAGGAAACCTTTTAATTGTTTTTGGTTCCGAGGTACAGGGAACTTCATAATGGCATCTATCTTCTCGTCCGTTGCTCGTATTCCTTGCGTAGTTAGTTGATAACCGAGGTACGCGATTTCTTGTCTGAAGAACTGCGACTTCTCCAAATTGATGGTTAAATTTGCCCTTCTTAAATTAGATAATAATAAGTCTAAATGTAACAAGTGCGTTTCTAAATCTTCTGAATAACACAGGCAATCGTCGACATAAATAATGGTATTTTCTTTTACTTCTTCGTCCAATACTGTGTCCAATCCCCTGGTCAGTGCAGCAGAACTGGTACTCAGGCCAAATGGTGTAACTGTAAAACGATAACACTTGCCGTCGTACATAAAAGCGGTGAAGTTCCGGCATTCCGACTTCAGTGGTACTTGCCAGAAACTGCTAGTTAGATCTACGGTAGATAGGTACTTCATCTCTCCACATCTCGCCAATATGTCGTTTATTGGAGGGGCACCCTCGTAGTCCGGGATAGTCACACTGTTCACCTTCCTCGCATCCAAACACAATCGTACGCTACCATCCTTCTTGATTACCGTAACTAGTGGGTTGATATATGCGCTGTTGCATCTCTCAATGACCCCATACCGTAACATTTTCCGAATCTCCTCATCTACCTTCCCTTTATAGGCTAATGGGACAGGCCATCCTCTCTGGAAGTACGGTGTCTGGTCGGTGACTCGGAACTCATGGACATACCCATCGATTCTTCCGGGGCATTTCTGAATAAACTACAATTTCTTATTAGAATCTCCCTTAACCTTTCCAACGTTCCTCTATCTCCGCATTCTATACTTTCTATCTTCTTGTTAATGTTTCTGATGATCTCTTCTTCTTCTTCTACGTCCACCACTTATATATGCATCATAGGCACCGTGTACGTCGCTTCGTTATCCTCTCTTCTTATCTCGACGATTCTTCTTCCCATGTCAATGAGACACCCTGTTTCTTGAAGAAAATTGGTTCCTAATATGCATGGTTTTATCAAATCTGGTATTATTAGGAAAACACATTCATATTTAATTTCTTCAATATAGATATCACATAATATTTGTTTTCTGATTAGCTTTGATTTATTACCAACTGCGCTAACTATTAATGTGTTAGACATCGGTAATATTTCATAAGGTGTAATGTCATGTTTGTTTTGGTGAAACCACGACTCAGATAACCCAGCTATTACCGATCCAGTATCGATTAACGCTTGCACACTAACATTATTATTGAACTTGATATTTATCTCTGGACTCCTGATTATTTGTTGAGAAATTTCTTCATCATCATTACACAATAAATCGCTTCGTAAGTCCGGTAGGATAATATTCGTCTGGTAGTCATTTATTTTGACGGCTATCTTTGTTAATGGGTGGAGGGATTTTTTTTTTCCTCTTCTTGTTGACGATTTCTCTTTGGTTGAGTGCCCGATGCACCAGCTGTCGTGTTTGTAAACTCTATTGTGTTGACAGCGCGCCGGTCTATGTTACGGGGCGGGTGATTTATGGCAGGTCTGTCACCCCAGGTTTTCTTCTGTATTCCGCCTCCTTTGTTCAAGTTACTTTCATCTTCCTTATACGCATTTCTGCCCTCGTTCGCCGCATAGTTCGCTTCTCTGTTAATTCTTGGTTGAATCTGTGAATACTCGATGCTCAGAGATTCGAAGTTTGGTATCGTCACAATTCCTCTTGTAACCACCGCAAGCTGGATGTCACGCCCAAAGTGACGAGAGATCTTACGTATTAACTGATAATCAGATAAAGTAGGTGTTAACTGCTTACTTTCCAATAAAATCCGTTCAATATATTGAATAGCAGTAACTGGTCCGCGCCAATCAAATCTGCCAAACTCCAAATGGTCCCGAATACTGTCCTGTCGTTCCTGGCCCCAATATTTTAGAGAGAACGCTTCCTTGAATTCTGCGAAGTTTGATATCTGGTCACGTATCACTCGCCACCAAATTCCTGCGTCTAACTCCAGATGTTTGCCAATCCACTTGATATTGTCAGCGGGATAATATAACTCTTGAACTTCGGACAATTCTTTGAGGAATTCCATAGGGAATCTGTCTGTGCCATTATATTTGAGATCATTGTGGTTAGGTCCGTTAAATCGATTTAATATTCCACAATCACCTTCCATCAGTTGTCGCTGTAACCTCTCTTGGTTTTCTCTTACCTTATTTAAATGTCCTTTTAATTCTTCGATCCTAGTTGTCTTTTCTTTCGTAGTCTCGTCCAACTTCTGTTCTGTTGGACGTTGTCTACCGTCTACGTCTTCTAATCTTTGTATAATATTACTATTTGTTCCTTCTTGCTCCTGTTGTCTCTGCAGCATGGTATTGTGCATCTCGGCCTTAAGTTCTTCGTGCTTCTTATTGTAATCCTTAACGTGAACATCGAACTTTTGATTAATCTTTTTAACGGTCGTCTGGGTAGAGTGTACCGCCGCCATCCATTCTTGTCGATCATTATCTTGTTTTTCTTGTATTTCTACGTACTTCTTGTCGGCTTCCTCTCTCAAGTCCCTCACGATCTCATCTTGCCTTTTCTGTAATTCATCGACCTTTCTTTCCCAAGTCTGCTGGTAGTCACGTATCTCGGACCTTATTTGTGTCATCTCTTCCTTATGCTGGTCGAGTTTTTCATTTTGTTTTTCTAACTTTTCACTAATTAATTGAAGACTTTCTTCTCTAATTAATTTAATATTTTCTTCTAGTTTCTTGCTTCGTTCTTCTTGTTTCTCGTCTCGTTCTTCTTGTTTTCTGTTACTTTCTTCGCTAATTAATTTAATATTCTCGTTCTGTTTTTCGTTCTGTTGACGGATGAACTCCATCAACATCTGTATAGTTCCATCCTCTAGTTTTGATGTCTGTCCTCGCGCCCTATCTTCTGGACTCTCCACCACACTACTTGGTCCGCTAGGCGTAGTATTGTCCTCGGTATTTACTGCATCTAATTGGTTATTAATGTCATATTCTACACTGTCTGAATTGCTCGCCATTTTGGCCCTACTGCGCGTAATCATTCAAACTGACTTACACTAATAACACTTATCTAACTTCTACTTCTAAAGCACTACTTTTTCTACTACTTCTACTGCCTGTTCTTTACCTAAGCCGTACGTGTTAACAATCTGTGTTAATACGTATCATGCCGTGCGAATGGGCGCCATTTATAACATATATTTATTATGCCCCACGTTGGGCGCCATTTATAACATAATATTTAATATGCGTATTGATAGCACAATAAATTAATTATTAAATATATAAATTTAACGATCACTGACAAGTATGTGTATAATTTAATTTTAATGATGATTCTAACTATCTACGTTCATCAACACATACGTGATATCATTTATTTAATTGAACATAAGAAACTCTTAAATCTATTTGCATTCTTTCAAACTTTAAGTCAATATTCGGGTTGCATTGGTAATAATGAACGCATGTTTCTGGTTAACTAAAATACTAGTTTAATTATCATTTATGACATATTATAATAGTACATAGGATACGTCGCTGTACCTGAAATACATACATATTTATAATAAACAAAGATATATCTCAATATATGCTGAAATAAAGAAAACATACATACATATATAAATCAAATGATGTTACAATTCAATATTCTACTTATTTAATGCGTTCATTAAATCCCAAATAAGCTTTTGTTTATACGTTCATTAACTACTTATTTCAATTTTACTCATTACTTTTCTTAATAATTTCTCAGGTGTGAATTCTTTGAAAGAAACCAGGTCAGTAGAAGTTACAAATTAGAAGTAATTATAATAATGGTTACTTGGTTAGTGAATATCCATTAGTTGTTGACGTAGTCTCGTTCTGGTGATGGAGATGGCTCGTAGATACATTCCGTCGTTAGTTGTTTTATCACTGCCACTTATCACTTTATTCTTCCGACCACTCGCGTAGGTGTTGTATAGGTGTGGGTAATTGAAGTTTAGTGTTCAATCAATGTTCTATCTTACTGTGGTTACTGTGTGTTCGTTTTAAAGTCAATAAACATGTCTAGTTTCATTTGTCACTGCTTCCACAAACGATCCTATAATTGGTTAGTTTGTTTAATGTTTCATGTTCATTATGTTGTACTTAAGGTGCAGCGTATCCGTTTCATTGTAGTATGGAACATTACTTGTTTTTGTCGCTTATCGTCTACTGACGTAATACGGCCACATCTGCTACAATTCTTGGTACGGGTGTGAATGTCCTCCTTACTTTGTTACAGCTGCGGAGAGCAATAATTCTGGACGAAACTTTCCCTGTCATCTTACGCCACCAAATTCTATAGTTGGATAGAACTTAATGCGTTTCTATTGTCAAGTCAGCAACGCTTCACTGACACCTTCTCATTACTCCTTATTTATTGCTCCACCATAAGTCGTTGACACTTGCCTCGTGTGAACGTACTCTGCCGAGGTGAGAATTTAAAAAATTTTTTAAATTTTCTGCTCGTTACAAGTGAATATGTTAGTAAAGCAGAGGAGTTTATAAATTTAGCAAATCACGATAGTACAGGTGAGACACCATATGAGGCAATGCATAAAAAACGCCCACCCAGAATTATCGAAAGTTTAGTTGACTTTACATGGTTCACTCAACCACAGAAGGACATACAAGTTATTATGGAGAGTCAGGTTAAAGTGAAGGCAGAGGAAAGAGCCAGACGACAATACAAGAAGCGGTATAAACAAATAAATTATCATATAGGAGAGTTAGTACTGGTTCGTAATAGACAACTTCCCAGCAGTAAGGAGAAGTTGATGAAAAAATTATTTTATGTTATGTAGTAGGCTCATTCATAATTGATACAGTGAATGATAACAATACTGTAGTAACAAAATACCAGGATGGAAAAATTAAAGGGACCTACAATATTAACTGTGAGTAATAATGTCATCGCTTCTATAGTATTGGCTTGACTGCCAAATTGTGCTAAGCTTACCGTTTCCGGAAAATGGTGACTCAAAGCTTCTACCACATATCTGTCATCCATGGGTGGATCTAAATATCTTGCCCTGCAAACATGCGCTAAGAAATACGAGGTCGGTGTTTGTCCTATGCTTGGGTTGTACTTACCATATACTATGGTTTCCTGCAACTTGTCTGTATCGATCGTGTCCAATATTTATTTTTATAGCTTTCCATGAATTCCTGGTAGCTATTCAAGGTGTTTCTAACAGCATCCCACCAATAATCATTCATTTCATGGAACCCTTGATCTAACATGAGCTTAATTCTCTCCCATCTATTTTCCTTGGTACTATGCAAATATTCCTTCATCCTATTTAAATATTCGAAGGATTTTTTATATATCCTTTCATATGTTGCACCTCATGACTAATATTCTTGTCTTCTCGGATAACACATGTTTGATTACCATTTTGTTCTATTTCATTGACCCTTAATACTAATTGTCCCATGGTATCCTCTATTTTGGTATTTTTGTTGTCCAACTGCTGGTCCATGGATTGAATATTGCTAGTTACCTCCTGTTTGTGTTTTACCAATTCTCTCGTCATCTGTTCCATGACTTCTTGTTTATTTTCTCCTAATTTCTCTTCCACTTCAATAATTTTATTTATTACCTCTTCACGTAATTGAGTTAAATTTTCATCATTTTTCACAAATTTTTGGTTAATTTCTGTAATTCTATTCCTTATTTCTTTTTTATACTCTTCTAACTGTTGTTTCAATTCCTCTTTATTTTTCTCTCTCTCTTCCTTCAATTGTCCTTTTAACTCTTCGTTACTTTGTCTAATCTCCTCCTTCAACTGTTGTTGTAATGTTTCATTACTGCTTTCTATTTTATCATTCAATGTTTCGTTATTTTCTTTCATTTGTTTCTTCAATTCCTCTTTTTTTTCATTTTCTCATTTATTTCCTGTTTGTTCTTGTCTAATTTCTCATTGATCTGTTTCACTAATGTTTCGCTGGTTTTGTTATTCCCTTCCATTATAATTCTCATCATCTCCTGAAAATTTGCATCCATTGGTTGGGTTGGTTTCTTTGGTTGGTCCCCTTGGGCATCCCTTACTATTATTTCCATTTCAGTTTCTTCCTCTCCAGCACTACTACTCCTTAATTCATATCGTTGCTCTGGTTTGTTAGCCATTTTACAATATTTAACTTAATTTAATTACAAGGAAATTTTTTATGCTAATTAAATTTAACAAAATTATGTTATTCGGTACTGGCTTAAAGAAAATCTTTGCTTTCACGTATGGGCGCCATTTACGTGCTGTGGTATTTTTTACTAGTATAATATTTATTATATCCACCACGTTGATTGCGTCATTTACGTGCTGTTATTATTTTGCAGATATTTTTAATTATGTAATTATGATATGTAATTACCGTTATTATGTTTTTTGTTTATCAGCACATGAAAAGAAACTCTATCTCAGGGTTAATGATTATTAAGCTGTTTGATCTTATTTACGATTGTATATGATATCTTCTTTTCTTTAAACCAGACCAAATAAAGTTAGTATGTAATATTTTGATAAATATCAATGTAAAAAATAGCTACCATACAAATGTAACTGGACTGATTCTGAATTCTTCCAGCTGCCACGGGTTCACTTCTGGTTGATGTTTATTATTTTCAAAGGCAATATCAGGCTTAGCGATCCGTTCCTCCACGCGAATTTCTTATTGGTTTTACTGCTGAATGTTGTTTTCTTCGACGACTGCAAAACAGATATTTCTTCGGAATATTGGATTATATTTTATGGCCACTCAAACTATTCTTCAGTACAGGATTTCTCTTTTAGGTCGGCGTTCTTTTAAAGATATGTTTGGACTTCTCGAAATATTATTTATTTATTGAGTTGTATTTTATTTTATTAAATTCAATATTAATATTAAATCTCTTCTCCTGATTGATCACTTTATTAAATTGACAATCAAAAACTCTGGTATAACAAATTAAATTCTTTTACTGTTTCTTCGTTTACATATAACATTAAACTTTGTGATGTACAAAATCTGACTTATTTAAATGATTCCAAATATTAATTTACATATCACTCTCTATGATCTTTACAGGATTGAAGATAAAATTAGACTACTAATACATTTCCTTTCATTTCTATACAATACGATCTCTAACAATTTACAAATTTGCCAAATTGATAATTCTCTACCTTAGTTACATCTTTTTGTCATATACCTCTTAAAAACATATATAACTTTTCTACTTCTTATTAAATATATTTATTTTATTTCTAATATTCTCAATTCTAGTTTGTATTTATTATATTATAATTTTCTTACTATTTCCTCTTATTATAATATTCATTTCAAATTTCATATATTCTTTTCAGAACATATATCTTAATACTGTTTTATCTCATATAGGAATCTACCTCTATGTTGATTGGGACTATCGACTCAATGTTTTTGTTTATATTTTAAACATATGTTCCAGTTACTATTAAATTTGTATAGTTTTTCTTTTAAAATTTATTCTTTTCCTCTTATGTACTGTGTTGTATTTTAACAGCAGTACAATATATATATATATATTATAACGATTCATAATAGCGTCCTATCAGAGCGTTATATGAAGTGCTAGACGGTACGAGCGTAGCGCCGTAAGCAAGAGAGAGAGAGAGTATAATCGCAGCCATCTCACTCTAACCACGTCACCGCTACATCAGAAACCAGTACAAACATGTAATTTTACTCAAAGCGAATTATCAGTTCAACCTGCGATAACTTCAAAAGTTCTAAATATACGGCAATTCTGAAAACAGCATTGTATTCAGCAGGAAAAGCTTTATAAGTAGCCGCAAGCTCAGTTAATATAATTAACAATTAACGAAGTTATACGGATGACGCACGCCAATAGGAATAACGAGAGAATTATACTACGTAGGAATAAGGCGTTTTCACACACACACAGATAAAGACCTAAGCAACAATATTATGTGGTCAGATCTTTGGAAACACATTTGCAAATACCTGTAATAAATCGATTTGCAAATACAGGAAGTACGATTTTGACAAGAAATTCTCTGCCGTTTGGAACCTGTCGAGGGGTGTTTGGTCGACCTGTTCGAGATTGTCGAAACTGGAAAAACGCATAATTTATTTGTACAACCAATCAGCATCCCGTATTTAAAACAGACGCCAGCTAAAAGTGAGGGGTAGCTTCACTCTTCGTTCGATTCTTAAACACACTAGACGTGTATAATTCAAGTACAGCAATTTTTAAATCACGCAAAAGTGCAATTAAAGCGTTAATTTCGAGAAGTAGTCCGCAGTGTAGACGAATTAATACAGTTTAATAACACTCGCTGCGTTAAAACCGATAATTAATTAATTAATTAATCCGCCGTGAAAGACCTGTGCTACAGAAGGCTACAGCATCTGTAATTGCCAGGGCATCTTCAACCGCATTGATCAACATCCATTCTTCTGTGCAACACCATCAAAATGAGGACCTCTACAGATTCCTATCTTCGGTCAACGCATCAAACAGTAAGAAACAGATTCATTGATCAATGAAATAAGCACTAAATAAAAAAATAAAACAATAAACAATTTTAAAAAGACACTAAGAAAAGCACACTTTGTATTTAACTATAATATTAGCTCTAATATAGAATAGGAGTGTTGAATGGAAAGTGGTGTGTAGTATTGGACGTGCAAATTATTGCAGACCTGTTCTTTAGCACTGGTTTGGAAGATAGCAATCTCTTAATCAAACCAGATAAGAGCTAGAGGTCGTTTGAACGTCTTAATCATTACTTTTCACACTCGCTCAATAATTATAAGTGTTAGGGTAGAATTAAGTCCTACCATTAGCCTAATCAAGTTCAAAAATAAATGATTTTAAGAGTTAATTAAATAATCAAGCCAATATTAAAGTGTTGTTTGTAACGATTCCCCTTGAAAACCACAATCACTGAACGAATCCTGAGAAAGAGTGTCTCCATGCGCTGAGCTAAGCTGAAACCGTGTCATTTGTATCTGGGATTTGTTCTGGCGCCCAGGTAAAGTAATATCACGGGTAAGTAACATTTTATCTAACATAACAAATATTAGATAATTGTGTTAGATGAAAAAAGGCGTTGTAATATATATATATATATTGAATAGAATTATTTCGATTGTTATTAATTCACTTAGAAACCTCTGATGATACTGATATTTTTCAGTGAAACGTGCGTCAGGTGTTAAAAAGAATATACAATATTATCTACTTGCAGAAGAAACAAATTGAAAACATCACAAATTATATATATATATATATATATATATATATATATTATAACTACACTACTATGCGTTATTGTAATGTAATGTTGTGTGTGAGTACCCACCTGCTGTCTGATCTTGCAGATTCTTCCGACTAGGGCGTGTGGATTTTGGATTTGAAGTTAGCAAGCTAGTAATCTCAAATTATTACAACAACACACAAAATGGGTTACTTTAAAGGGGGAGAGTTTTGTGAGACTGGTAGGCTTTATCGTACAACAATAAAACACTGTTATATGGGGTAATAAAACGTTGTTTATTACACCAACAACACACAAGAATAGAATAGTTATAATCTTATGAATTTTCTTATAGTCTCTACAATGAATCGATGTTTTTCAATTGATTAATAGTTGAAAGAAACTGAACTCGTCTTTGCGAGTTAATTGCAATTTAAATTTGACTTTATTAATTGATTTGAATTTAATTAAATTTATTTAATTAATTTGAATCTAAGTGTTCATGAAACAAAATATAAAACTCTGGAATTAATTAGAATAATTAATTAAAATAAATTAGACGTGACAGTCTAGTTCACGTTATTTCATTTCTAGTGATTCTACTTCTGATCTACTGCAGTATGATCTAAGATTAGATTGTCAGTTAAGATTTGTATAGCGCTTTTATACTACTTCTATTTCTTAACTATAACTTACTAAAGCCTTAAACTGCTATACAGATTATCACAACGAATTTACTTTTTAATTACTAGAGTCTTTGCTTTTTGTTTGGCACCTGAATTATTTGAATTACAATGTTTTAATTGAAAAATAGAAAATTTGATCTGAAAAATAAATAAATAGATTTTGCTTTCCTGTTACTGAAGAGGATGTCGTTCCGATTTGTCCCTCGTCGATTCGAGTCCTTGGTTAGAGAAAGTAATCTGCTTAGAACTGCTGGATTCGGTCGTGGAGTTCAAAATTCGGCAACACTCTGCTTCCCTGCTGTTTGTGAATATTTTAACGTCTGCTGTTGTCTGCTGGAACTGCTTCCTGTCCCCCGTCGATTCGCACGTTGCACGTCAGCGTGTGTGTGTGTGTGCTTCGTTCGAGTGGTCGCTCTGCTCGTCAGCTGTTAACCAATGATTTAGACGGCCTCTCTGCTGTATTCTTGAAGTCTGGTCTTGAAGTCGGGTGGATCTCTGGCGTGCTTATGACTATCTGGTAGTACACAATAAGCTTGGTTGATGTCTTGAAGAGTATCTCGCCTTTACACAACAATTACGAGCTATACAGATGATCTGTACTTAGTGTGTTCGTAATTGCGTATGTGTAGACCACGTAGAGTCTTCTTGTTGATCTTCACCACTTTGGCTACTAGACGATCGAAGGACTACGTCTTAACTTCGTGAGTACTGACAGAAGAGTGATTTTTCAACCATAAAACACCGCAGTAGCCGGGGCTGCATGAAATGATTTCATTGGTCGACGCACTCTCCCTACCACATAAAATTTAGAATTCCCTTAGTCCGTGAGAATGAAGTCTGGTTCCCACAGACGGAGAATAGAATTATTATGTAACATAATTACCCGGCGGAACCAATTTGTCGCTAAGGATATCCTGTACTTATTTAATTTTGCAATAACTTGGTTGCAAATCAAGTTGTGTGAAATATAAAATATACAATCTGTCCGAAATTATTATCTTTATGACATACTAAAATCTCATTACTGTAACTCTATTTTTACAGAAGTTATTCAATTATTTTAATTAACTCTTACATTTGTTAATTATATTGCATCAAATTTGCACACGTCATTATTAATATCTCAGCAAACATTTTGGCTATGTTAGATTTCGCCTTTATTTATTAGTTTCCGAGATATTAATAATTAACAGTTTGGGTGTGGTCGCTTCCTTGTACAGCGAACTGATTACATAATGACCACGTGTGCGTTGCTTTACACAGCATTATTTTCAATGCGCTACATTCAAATGGAGTTTTGACTGTTACTTTTATTTAAATATGGTTTCAGTATGCGGTAAACATATAACCCCAAATAGTTAATATTTGGTTCCGTTATAATATATATATATATATATATATATATATATATATATAATGTGAAAATAAGTCTTTGTAAAGACATTTTGAAAACTCTGTTTTACTACCCATTTGCCCTTTAATTTAATTATGTTTCCAAAGAATGGTTTAAGCAATCTATAGTTCATGTTAAAGTACGTTGTTTATTATGTAAAACCCAGCAAAAAAATCTTCTAATTTTTCCGAACTAAAGTCGAGAAACTGCTGGTGTACATGTGCAGAAACGATGGTTCAAACCATGAAGATAATAGGCTACAGGAGTCGGACGTAAACAACCTTGTAAGGGAAAAGTGTCTGGGCGAAAAAGATTAAGGTAGGTTAAAATACACGTCCGTCCGTTATGTAACGTAACGTAGGCCTGTGTATATGACGTTATGTCCGTCGATGCAAAAATAAGTCTTTTAGCGGCTGTTTTATTTAACTGAAAAAAAATTTATTAAATAAAACTCTAAATTGTTTTGGTTCTATTTCGGACGTAAACTAAATGCATGTATTAATAGTATGCATTATTTAAATGTTTTTTACAAATTATAAAAATTCTTTGCTCAACAAAAGCACTCGGACGAGTCTGCTAGGGAGCAGTGTCCTGAATTTGATACGTCATATATTAGGATAAAATTATTTGGGCTGTGTCTCAGACCCGTCCGGCGACAACCCGGTGTTTAGCAGCGTAAGTGTTAAATGCAATGTGACAAGGGAGTAGGACGGCACGGCCACTTGGTTTTATAACCCACTAAAAGTAAATGTGATCCGTTTGCATCTACCGCCACTGTTGCTACTGTTGCTGCGTTTTCATAAATACGTTTCTTGTCAACACAAGACACGAGTTTAGTCGTACATACGTTAAAAATATTTTTACTGACATAAGGGCTGGTAGAATCTGTGTATAAGCTCTCGGCGTAGAATTATAGAGCAACAGACATTACATCTCAGCTGCAGCAAAATACAAAGTCTTTTTATGTGTAGTCTTCATTTTTTATTCCTTCTGTTCATTGCTACCTATGTTTCGTTTTCAATGACCGAAACGTCTGTAACAGCTTAACTCAACTCCAGGACAGTGAACTTGTCCACACGTAAATGTCATAATTCGATTAGACCTTACTACCTACAGGCAATGAGGACTTATACACGGTCTGTATGTGCGTGTGTGTGCGTGTGTTTAATTTTTCTGTCTGCTTGGTTGTTGATGTAAGTACATACTTTCATAATACACCTATGTATATTATACGTAAGTTGATATAAGATATTTTAATAAAACGACATTAAGCTCTCTGTATGTAATCTTATAACAAAGAGGCTTGTTGACTGTACAAATCAAGAAGATTAAAGGATAGAATATGGACACAAGATTATTCGTTAACACGTTCAGTTCTGATGATTCGTAACACGTGGTGGCTTCGAAACGTTCGACATATAGGACTACCAGTTGTATCAACTCAATAAAAATATTATTATTTTCATAATTCTTAAAACCTACGTGCGCGCGTGCTTATTAATTTCGTAGATAGGATAGTAAGACACACGAGTGTCACAAGTCAAACAAAGAACGTCAGTGCAACTTCGTACTGTGTATCATGCTGGTTTGTACGAATAACACTTCGAAACTGATCTAGATGAATATTGCAAATACAAATACTTTTGTACGCATTGTGAAACGATCGATATTTCATTAAAAATCCCTACTTGTACTTAACTATAAACAAGAGCAACACCTGTCTGTATAAAGGAGCCGATAGAATTTCTTTTTAAGCGCATACACTCACAGGCCACTATATACATTCATTGCAGTTTGTAACTACAAGTGGCAAGGAATTTCTAAAGTTTAAATTAAAAGAAACAGAAGAGTAAGACAAGTAGCGTGTAGGGCGAGCGGCATGGGCATGAATGGCGTTCATTAGGAATGCATAGCGCGGCCACTTACGCTGACGTCTCCGCTGTATAGGTCAGTGAATTTGTTGCGTCCGCGTACATTGTTTCAATAACATACTTTTCATAACAACAACGACGAGGCATTCTCGTGTTGTTTGTTTTTATTTGTCTCCTTCTCTCCAGCTCGTTGTTTGTTTCACTCCGCTGTTCTTAAAGCAACTTTAATTTGTCGCTCGGTTAGTTGAAGTGCAAAATTATTTTTTTAATTATTTTAATAATAACTTTTTCAACTACTGTGGCTAATTAATTTTTAAAGGCTAATATAAACGAATTTTTATCTTAGCATGCGAGTTCGGAAATATTAACACGTACAAACGAACGCCGGAGACGATCTCGAATTGCCAGCGACGTACAAAAGGCACACCGGGTTAGATGTGTGTGTGTGTGTGTGTGTGTGTGTGTGTGTGTGTGTGTGTGTGTGTGTGTGTGTGTGTGTGTGTGTGTGTGTGTGTGTGTGTGTGTGTGTGTGTGTGTGTGTGTGTGTGTGTGTGTGTGTGTGTGTGTGTGTGTGTGTGTGTGTGTGTGTGTGTGTGTGTGTGTGTGTCGGGTTTTTGACCCGTAAAGTACTGACGCTGTTATTTGGAGTCTTAAAAGGACTAAGTCAATAATGCTGTCAAGGGACAAAACACAGTTTTCTCGTTTTGTAAAGGCTAAAATAGGTGCACTACCGGTTTTCCACGAGCGAATGACATCACAAACAAACACACACTCGCGCGCACGGGGAGTAGTAACACAGTACATGAATTACTGAGTCAATGAGAATATTAGTGAATCAAAATTAATAAGAAGTGTTCAAAATGTTATACATTTGTAAATTGTACCTAACATTGTCGTTATAACATTTCTTGTTACAATTCTTGTTATTCGCGAACGATTCACGCTTGTTATTCAACGCGTGTTGAATCGTACGGAAATTATCTGATTTTATTTTGACGCAGTCCTCTCGCATGTCGATAGCACACCAGCCACCGATATTACACCACAATAACATTCTACAAACTAGCGTTTAAGATCTTTATTACAATCAATATCATACAATGACTTAAACCACTCGCACCTAAATATAGTTTGTTCCTCCACTCGCTTTCGTCTCATTAAATTTTTTTCTCCAACCCTCCAACCCATTATTCCCATTAACTATATTCTATTAATTTCAATCAAAAACTGTAAAACTTATAATTTTTCTATGCGACAGTTTTTTGGCGTAATTGATCCACACACCTCGATTCTGTACTACTAACGCTACTAAGTTACTCCTTAAATCGGGTTGATCACGATAATAAGAAGATAACGTTAAGAAGACTGCTAAAAAGTCCATAGAAGAACTTGCACAATTGACAATTAAGAAACACAGATTTAAAAAACACCGAGGACCCAGCACTGTAATTAGAAAGAGACAAATTATAAAACATAAACACACGCGCGCGCGCGCGCGTGTGTGGGTGTGTGTGTGTGAGCGCGTGTATAGTTAAAGTGTAATTCCAATTTACAAAATGCCTTACAGATATATCACTGCTGTTATAAAGTTAATGTTAATTTGTTTCTTGTGCAAATATAATAATGTTTCTGTCAAGATAATAGACACTGTTATTTGTGTGTAACGTTTCTTCAGCATTCCTTATTGTGAAGTAACTGTCTGTTGGTTGGAATTTGCCGTTATTTGGTAGCAGTGTAGTTTAGTGTTGGTGTTTCGGTTATGGTGATAACTGATGCAAAGAATGTTTTTGCATTACGATTGTAAAAATATTAATGATTTTTTTTGTAAAAAATTATTATTCAACCTGATATATTTTTACAGCTCACTCAGTAGTAATGCCATGCAACAATAAATGTGCGCATTTATTAAAAAAATTAAAGTAGGCCTAAATTGAAATGTGAAAGAATTCTGTTTACAAATTCAAAATGTAATTTGAACAAATGTCAGTGATGTATCTGGAAAACAAACAGAATTTAATTTAGCCTAGCGGGGACGAATTATACACATTTATTTATTTTAAAATCGACTTTTACCTCAAAACATAATTCAATTTTTAATTTGAATTTAATTTAAAAAGTTAATAAAATTTAAAATTAGAAGTTTAGTTTCAGAATTGAAGGCAACATCATAAAAGTTTTAAATTAACATACTCTAGAGGCAACTTGCTGTACGCCGATCTGTGAAGCAGTACGACCATTGACTTGTCCGCGGAACCGGTTCTGCCTATTTCGCTTGGTCGCCGCTCGCCGTATAAGGCCAAACAAACTTTTATTGTTCTTGTTCTGGAAAAAATCAAGTATAAAAATAAAAACGTAAACATAAATTAACCCACATTCTTTTCGGAGATTTTGGCAACTGGTTTGGTTTACAATGGTTTTCGTCCGCACCCCCAACGCGCACGTGTCCACACACACGCAGCTGTTTTCATTGTTTGAAAATTAGATCCAAAGGTAGTGTATATACTGAGGGACGTGTTTTAAAATTAATAGACGAGTAGACATAAACAGTAGTCACAAAGTGCAACCTTGGGTTTCAAACACAGGCGCGTAGAAACAGCTCCTCTAAACTTTCTCGGCAAAAAACGTTCCATTGTTATTTAGCAAAATATTAAAGGTTTAAAAAATTAAACACATAGACGTTGCCAATGGAATCCTGTAGTTAATATAAGTATTTTAACTTATGAGTCTGAAATACGCTTATAACGGCAAGAGACAAAAAGGAATTAGACGTTTACTACCGATATAGGTGCATTAAGATTTTCGTGATAGGAACGAAAGTCAAACGGACGTACATTGGATGCAATTCTTACGAAAATACTACATTGTAGACGACAAAACACAAATATAGATTAAATTGTCGTGATACACACATACGATAAAGAGAATTGATTGCTAAAGAAAATATTAGAATCGTGGCCACAAAACAAGATAAAAGAGCAGTAAAGAAGCAGTTGAAGTCAAGGCATAAAAAATACTATAACATGAGAGTAATCTATCTGACAATAATTGTAGAGATAGAAAATAAGATTAACTAATCGAGTCAGTTTAGGAAAAACCAATTTAAGGCGGGGGTCCATACATTTATGAACGGAATTGTTTGGGGCAAAGTAGGCGTACCATTAAAACTTTCAAAAAGCAATAGTAAAATACGTCAGTAACTCTGGAAATGGACTGCTGGAGAAGGACATCTACATCAATGAAAAGAGTTAGTAGAGTAAATGGCAGAATAAAGAAAATATTGGGTATGACACGCCGGACAAAAGTCCACGCGAGCCCCCAACGGCATTCACAGTTGAACCACACGAATTTCACCATAGTGCGGGGTTCTAAACGCGCGAATTCAAATTATTCAGATGAAGAAATGCACGTGTGGCCTAAAAAATGGTGTCGCTTTGATGTATGCTGGTGTCAATTCATCACGTGTGTATTAAAAATAAAATAGATAAGCAATTAATTATACCAGTCAGAAGCAACATCGATATTTAAACAACCTTGATTAAACGAGCATTTACAAACCAGGTCCAAGGGGTGTTAGAAAACGACCATTAGGATAACATCCGTTATATACTTTAACGATAGTTAAAACCGGTCCATTCGGAATTAACGTACATTCCTGAAACAGAGTGTTTTCTAGCCTATAGAAACTGCACAAATTCGTTAAAGTTTTTGTGAAATAAATGTTAGATATGAAAACGAATTCCAAACTTTTCTTTAACGTTTTCAAAATTATATAAATTATAATTTATATAAGTACACATAAATGTAAATAATATTATTGGCATTATAATATATATTGTATTTAGTAATATAATTATAATATAATTTATAATTTGTGTGTCCATATGTGTGTGTATGTACATATATATAATGAGCCAGTGATATACAAAGAGAACAACCGATATTAAATTGAACGTGTTCGTGCACAAATCGAGAACACACGCGGACAATTCACAATAACCAGTTACAGTTTGATGATTTACACACACACACAAATTACAACGACTTAAAAATAAGTACAGGATGATAATAACAAAAATATCTACATGTGTTATAATACGAAGGACTACTCTTTAGAAATTCTGTATACTTCATTGCATAGTAATTGCACTGTTTTCGTACAGTTAATATGAGATGTACAAATCTCCAAACTTGTACTAACATTTTTCGGAGAAAAATAAAAGTGGCTCATAGAAAATCTGGAGGGAAGGGAGAATAAAGAAATTATAGAAAGAGAGAGAGAGGGGGGGAGAGATGGCGTAACGAATGGAAACATATTCAATTGAATTCATTATTCCAATAAAAAAATTAAATACATCAATTTGCTGCTTACGCCCGCTGAAGTGTAGTGAAATTCAATTATTCAGCACAAAATTAAACTTGGTTAAAATTCCACAGTGGCTTTACTGTAACACTCACTAGTTTAAGCTGCTCGCACAAACTACCACGTATTCCTCTAAATTAGATATAATATTGGTTAAAACCAAACCACCTGGTTAGGTACTATGCAAATTTTGTAAACGTTTATAATTTATCAGTTTAATAACATATTTTAACGTTTCTTAATAAAGCTTATTAATTGCTTCTCAAGTACTGTTACGCCAATTTTTTGTAAAAATCCAAAATTACCGGCTATTTTCACCATTGTTTAAAAATAAACATTTTCAAACTACAGATGAAAAACATTTTAGAGAAGTAATTATGAGTCTTATACTTCATTAAAACTACATGTTTTTCTTAAAGAATGGCATATTTTACGAAGCTAATACACGACGTGCAACACCGAGTCAGGAGGGAAAGGCGGTTTCTGCTGGTGCTGGTGTTTTACATCTGGGTCAAGTGGCCCTGAATCTGAAAAAATAACGGCCCACTTCTTTATGTTACAATACTCAAAACTTCGGGACACAGAAATTTTGTTTTTAACTTGTTTTCATTTGTACCTTTAGGTATTTTTTGAGATATCCGGAAAAAACATAATTAAACAATCCAAATTTTATTGTTAAACTGACTTTACGACCGCAAAATGTGTATTGTGGACAAAATACACAGTTTTATCAAGCATAACGTAACATAACATGAAAAAACAGAACAGAACGTATTTCTGCTCATGTATTTCATAATGTATTAATAGACAGTTGCTGCATCAATCCCCGGAGCGCACAGTGCTAATGGATAGTCTTGCCACTTCTGTAACATTTAGTCTTCCGCTTCTTTTTCCCTTATCCTCAGTTAACAAGTATAACTGGAACGGGTTATATATACAGCACTTCATTAACCAACTACTAGAATTAAATTCACCAGACAGATAAATCTGGTCGACCAATAAACGAGATATTTTTAGCACTATTATAATCACAGAATCTGTCATTGTGTTTGGCATAGAAACGGCATCCTTTAGTGTCTATATTGGTAGTGTAAGGATTAAGTATTTACGAAAAGTAAATGTTACATGCGTTAATAAACTTTAGGAGAAGACATCGGTACAATAACAGGTATAATTAATTAACAATTAACACTAAACTTGTTGATCCAAACCTATATTACTTCAATAATATAAGAATTTTATATTAAAAAATTCAAGTAAGTTATACTGTATTAAATCGATTTATTACAACATTTAATGACTGATAACTGCAGTTTTACACACTATCTTCTTAAAGCAACCATACGCATGCCTCTCGTCATCCCTTGTATGCTATGGATGATCGAACGATTCGTTCATGTGCATCATTGGGCACCTGAAATGATGTTTCAAAATATTCTGTGGATATCGTTTTCTTCTAATGCGATGTATCGTCTAATTCTGGTCACCGTGACTGTATGTTAATGAAGTGCATACTAAAATCGCTGAGCAGAATATGCAATAATTATAATGAATCGCTCTTTACCTTCTGCGCACGACCAAATAGTACCGACCAAAGACATTAAACATCCGTCTTTGTATTCATCACCACGCCTTACTGAGTTGTAGCCGTACATCTGATCAACTCTGACTTATGAAGACAAGTGAGCCATCTTCCCACAGCAGGTTATGTCGCCATAGCGATTTCACTCCAATTATTTCTGTTTCTCTCTCTCTCTCTCTCTCTCTCTCTCTCTCTCTCTCTCTCTCTCTCTCTCTCTCTCTCTCTCATTTCATCCCGTTCAAGTCCCCAAATACTTCACATTCTCACCTTATTTTTGAAGTTCCTTTGCGTCTCTTCTCCCGCGCCCCTCCATTTTACAATCGTCTTTAAATTAAATTACTTAATTTGTCTGTGCACTTGTCAGAACCAGTAAAAGGCTGGGTCTTTATTATACTCCACAATACATCCATTTTTTTTATTTTTACTTTAATCTCATGATTGGTGAGGTTTCTACATTCTCCTTTCTATACCTTCCTCGGCCAGTGTATTGCTCGTATTCGTTTTCCGAAAATATTAAGCTACTCTTCGTCAGCATGTGTGGTGCTCGTTGTCTCCATTCCGTATACCGCTATTGGGCGAATCTCCATTTCGTATAAAACCGTATTTTTGTAATCCTACATCTTGAACTTAGTTTCTTGCATCCAATCAAATTTTTATAAATTGTGACAGGGATTCCATTAAGCTTATGTTCTGTGCACAATTTCGAACGAAGCACCACACATTTTGATTCTTAGCTGTTAATAACAAAATATTTGCTACATACATAAAAACTGATATATTTTGAAAGTCACAATGTCCAAATAATTCTCACTTGTACAAAGTCTATGTAAAAAGTAACAATCCTGATTAAATAAAATTAATTATTAACACGTTAACTGCAAAATAATTTTATCCATTACAAAGCAATTCCCTCGAGAAGCAACTAATGTAGCGAGACATTATTCCCATTAATTTGAGTGTAGAAGTGCTGGAAGTCTTCAAATCTCCGTTGCCTTTAGTTGGACCGTCACAATCTTTACGATGTTGTTCAAACTTTAAAAATGGCAGCACCGGAGTTGTCTTTTGATCTATAGAAACAATAAATAATAAAATTATGCTGGTGTACTACAGAAATCGCATTTTTGGTTAAATGCTTGATCACGTAAAGTGAGACGTGATATTGAGCGTTATCGCCGTGAAGCATCCAAGAGACAACAATCACTCTCAAATCCATCTTGATGAAACCAGACCGAATCATGCAGCTAAATTTCATGAATTAATTTCTGGATTATGACCAATCATTCTGATCATCATAGGACACTTAAAGTTTATGACACATCTTGATTTTGATTAAAGTCTTTGACGACCTCGGTTTTTCTTTCCAAGAATCTTCCTCTCTATGAAAGTTAGGAGTGTATGGTCTGTACATTACCTGTACGTTTTATTCGTTAATTGTCATCCATAGAACTTTGTCGCTACTTGTTCATTCGTGTTTTTTTCGATCTCTAAAGTTTCAGTTTGCTCAAAAGACTTAGGATTTCTTATACTCAAGTTCCTATATCGTCTAGCTCCAACGTCACACAGAACAATCCACTAAACAATGTTTTACATACTTTTGAGAAGTTCAGTACCAATATTTTAAGTGGTTCAATTAGATAATGGATAGTTTGAAATTTGTCATAGTCGTCTTTTCGTAAGATGCGTGTTGTTATCTGCATATGCGAGAGGCTTAATGTACTGGTTTTTCTGTTGCAGGTGTCACTGTACATGACCATTAATTATTAATGAACAGAGCATTTAACGGGTAGTGACCGCAACGACCGCCATCAGGACGCGCCTTATGAACAGGTAATACGATTACTATGCCATTTAATTACTATACGATTATTCTTGTTAATTTTAATATAATTACTTTTAATTCAAATTAACTTTTACTTTTAATTCAGATTGTAAGTTTACTTTTAATTTTCAAACTTTTATTCTAAATTCAATATAAAAATTTAAATATTTTGCTACTCAGAGTTGCTACGTAAAAACATACGTAAATAATGTGTGGAGTTCAACTGGCGACACAGGAAAATTGAGCTGAAAATTATGTTGAACACCTTTACTGAAAGGGTGCCTAATTCAACAATCCATATTGACGGTGCTATTTACACCTCATTACTTTCACTTTGTTATTTGATCAATCACGACGTCACGTAATTATACTTGAAATTGTTACTCTTGTTTTTCGTTTTCCAAATTGATTGTGAGCATACTCTGCCGTATCCAATAAACTCCTAAATTCGAGAACCTCATGCACGTTGAAATTTTATTTTCGTCTGGGTAAAAACTGCCTTCTTTTCGAAGTGTACTTTGTTTCTAGTGTAAAACAAAACATGCCTAAACGATAACGAACTGGAGGCTGTCGCGTGTTGTCGCTGAGGTGCTGCTGGATAAAGACGTAAAGAGGGCAACATACCGTGCTGTTTACGTCACGTGTAGCGTGCGTGAAGCCGTTTCCGTTACATCACGTTACGTCGTGATAACACGCAATACTGCAGGAAAAACAACCCCATGGTGCTGCCCTACTTTGAAGTAAACGCGAAACCTTGACCGAACTTCGTTGCGTTTTGCATATCACGTCAACTGCAAGTAAATCACCGCTCAACTCCCTCCGGTTCAACACAACACCATTCTAATTCAAATAACAACAACCGTAGAAACAAATTTCCTAAAAACTTTTCTCATTTTCGTTAATACTTGTATTTCATTATATAAATAATCTTATTTATACTTTCCGTCTGTCAGCCTGTATGTTTATCCGATTCTCTCTCTCTCTCTCTCTCTCTCTCTCTCTCTCTCTCCCCCCCATCTTCCTGTACACACAAATACATGTATAGACATACATTACATACATAGGACTATATTTTAATCTCCATAGCAATTGCAACAATACTAAAATCTGTAATTTTTTACTCACACGTAGGCTTAAGCATCAGGCCTATTAGTTAAGATATTTTGTAATTTTTTGCTTAATTTTACTTTTATAAAAAACATTATAGAATAAATAAAATATATCCCAGAAAGGATTAAATGTAATAATTATAAAGTTGTAAGCTTATAGTTCATTTTTACGAGAGCAGGTGGAAAAAATTGCTGTTCAAATGACCGGAAGGGTGCACACTCCGTGGTCTGTGCGTTTAGATATTATACCCGATCCGCAAAAAACCACATCCCTTTCCTCTTCTAGGACGATAACCTGGAACTGTTTGACACGTTACTTCGGGCTAGGAATCTAGGGCTCACACCTGACTTGTTATTCATCTATAGGCTCTTGTATTGTCCTTTTTCGCCCGAATAATCTCTTATGCGAAGAGTGCCACACAGTTCCGGGTGTCCTCCCCAAGTAACATTGCTTCAACGATGTTATCCGGGAAGATCTACTGCCTAATATCTTCTTTCAACGATCTTCTGTGTTGTGCCCATCTGTCACAAGCGAAGAATGTATGGCTGGCATCGCCCGCAGCTCCCGGGCAGTAAAGACACTCTGGTGACTCGGCCTTTCCAATTTTCTTCAGGTAAGATCGAAAATACTGGAGAAACTGGAGGTAACAGTCGATCTCCCCATGTTTCCTCTCCACGGTTGCACCTGCCTTCTTGTCCAGCGACCTCTCTCTTCTTGCTCCCAAGCTCTCTGCCAGCTCTCCAGCATCTGGTCATGTCTCTCGGTGTGCAGCTGTAAGCCTATAGCGCAAAAATAACTGAATATAATAATACGAGGGTCATCTCAAAAGTAAGTTTCCGTGATTTAGGAAAAATAAAAAAAAACATGTAAAAATTAAAAAGAAAACTATACTTTTATTCAAAACATGTACTTACTTTTCAGTATAATGGCCAGTCTTGTCAATACACTTTCTGCAGCGTAAACAGAGTTTTTCAGTTCCTCCTTTGAACCACTGGGTGCTCAGATTCCGGAGCCAGGCGTCAACCGCCTGTTTGACTACCGTATCCGTTTTGAAACGTTGTCCTCCCAGGTATTCTTTGAGATGGGGGAAAATATGGAAATCGCTCGGACCCAAATCGGGTGAATATTAGGGATGGTCAAGAATCTCCCTTCGAAAAAACTCCAACGAATTCTTTGCGTGGCACGCGACAAATGAGGACGCGTGTTGTCGTGGAGCAGAAGAAACTTTCCCTTTCGAGAACTATGTATGCCATCAGTGCACCATTTGAATGGTCATGCACTCAGATCCGTACACAGACTAAGTGACGATGAATTTCAGCCGCTGATTCATTTTTTGTAGCAAAAAAAAAACAATTACACTACGCATTTTGTAATGGGACAGCCTGGTAAATGGAGCGTCCATGATTTTAAATTTAGTGTTGTTACGTTGCTACCCAACGGATGAGGTTTTGGCACTACTGCCACTACACACAAATAAAAGTTCCCCAGCCTTGGTCTGCCTGCTTGTGCCGTTTCCCTTTGAAAGAAAAAATAGAGAAACTTACTTTTGAGATGACCCTCGTATATAAGGTTATAACACACACACACGCATGTCAGTTAGCTCTCCGACGCTAGTTCGCGTTCTATTTCGAAGAATTTACAGTGAAAACAGAACGCGATCACTGGCTCTATTCGTGCAAGCATTCGATTTCAACTTGTGGACCACCTAACCGGGCTGTGAAAATAAACCTACGGCTATCACATGCTTAGTCTACACTCTATATACTGTTACGACGGTCTACTTGATAGAACAAAATGCAAGACACCAATTAAGTCACTAATCACCAGCTTTAATTTTCACAGTTAAACAGTTCGTAATTAACAACACAGTCTCTTACAACAAATCAAATAAAAAATTGTTAACACGCAATAAAATGTCAACTAATATTAAAACACAATTATATTACAATTATCCCGCCCGATTATTAAACACTTCTCTAATAACCACTTGAACGCACACAGTAATATATCGAGACTATAACTGAAAACTAAGGCCGCTGCCGCCATGTATTTATACCTCCGCTCACAGACAAGAACGTTCCAAACTACGTCGTAGCGCCAGCGTGTACTACGTAATTAATTGCGGCCTTGACACAGTCCGCGCGGCTGGCGGCTTCGAGAAAAGTCTCGCGAATGCGTCTGGAGTCACGTATGCCACACACATTAGAGCGAGATTCTTCTGGCACATTCGACAAACACGTAGACTGTTCTGTAATGTCGTAACAATACTGTACTCTGATTACACCTAATTAGACGTTGGAACTGTCATAGTTGCCGAATTATATACTTCATACGACAACTGTAAAAGTTGCCGGTTGACGAAGAAATAAAAAGTAGTAGGTTTATATGTTTCCGCTTGAATACATTTACCTCCAATACTCTTTGCTTCCACCTACATAAGTGCATTTAATACTCCCAGAAATGTAATATGGAGGAAACTATTAAACAATAATAACAATCTATTTCCGAAGAAAAGAATTGTCAATTGAGACCAAAATGGATTGAAATATTCAATAACAGCACATGATTTTACAACTTCCTAGACGAGTCATACCACCCAAAGTCTGCGAACCTGTAGTTTAAAATCTGCTATTAAAATTTTTATAGTAGGAAAAGATTGTCGACCCTCTGCACCGCATTCCAAAAAATGTATTTCTTCTTCTAGTTCTTATTTGTTCGTCTTAAAACTTGAGCATTGTAAAGCAGCTTCTTCCACTTCTTCTTTTTCTTCTTCATCTTCTTCTTTTTTTCTACTACAAATATTAGTCGTCAGTACAATTATTTAAACATTATGTCTTGTCGACCTTTAATTATTTGATTATTATTGCTAGTTCAAATCCAGGTACTACAGTAATAACTCCGTAACCACAGTCATGAGTAACCTCATAAATATTTACTTTTACATATATTTATTTTACTTACTTTTATTATTTATGTTAATTAGTACATGCTTAAAATAATCATAATATATATCTGTCTTATTGCTGCCTACATGTTATTTGTCATATTATTATTATTATTACTTTATTAATCAAAGGGTTATAGGCTTTAAAAAATATAATAGGGGTTATAATCAAACTTCTTATGAAAATTCAATAGTTTGACTGCTGGTTGGACAGGAGGTAGTTATAAAACATGAAAGGCAAAGTAATTTACCATTTATTTAAATACAATTCATTTTTCATTTCAGTTCTTTATAAGATTTAATCAGACAGACTCCGTGATTAATGACTCGGCTTGAGTGCGAATGGAGTGCTATTCAACTAACGCATCTGATCTTCGTCCATTACGTGGGTTCAACATCCGTTTCATCTGTAAGATGTATTGTATTCCCTCAGTTTGCTAAAACTAAAAATTGTTGTGCCTAATGTTACTCACAATCAAATATTTAATATTTTAGTATGAAATAGTTAATATTTTAAAATAAGCAGGAGGCCTTCACATGTTATCTCGAGTACGCGAGTTCGTGAAGTCTCAGCACGAAAACCGTAACTCTTCACAATTCTGAGTCAACCTTCTTCTGTTCCTTATTGAAATTTAGTACAGGAAAACTAGTTATAATATACAAACATCTAAATTTTATATTTGGAGAAACCATTGTCCAGGGGGTTAGATCAAGGGTTTTGTAAGGGGTGAACAGAGGATAAAATAGGGCTGTTTGTGAAGCCCTCACAATATACTATCTTCGCAAAATATGCAACACAAAATTTTTGATACTACAAAACTTCCTACAAATTTAGTTTTTGTTGTCTTTTCATTCCTTACGATGAAAACTGACCGAAATATGGCTTTTACAAGATGAAGACTTCCTGTATCCCTTTCACGAAGATACAGTTTTCGCTTCGTTTTATGCAAAATAACTTAATTTACTACGCTTTATCAAAACAATGCACTAATTCTTCATTACATATTACGAAATTTGCTACAATTTTTAAATTCCTATATCATGAAAAAGATATGACTAGTTCAACATTATCATGAAAAAGATATGACTAGTTCAACATTTCCGTGTTCTTAAATTATTTTTGTATATTTACTATTAGTTTTTAATAATAACTTAAAAATTAATGGTCTCAAGAAAGTATAGTTTCCGGCACTTTAAAGTTTATTTTAATTCCCTAATGCCTTCCCTAAGTTCAAGGTGGCAGCTTGGCCTACCATTTCTAAGTTTGGCCTACCATTATGCCCCACTTTCATATGTTTCTTTCCGCCTACTTTCTGACTTTCCAAATGCCATAAAGTAGTTGTATCACTTTAAACTCAAGTTCTCTAGTCCCCATTCCTTAGGTTTACTTGAACGTGAAACGTCCACCCTTCTCCACTTTATCCTTACGAATAACTTGCAAAAATCTTCTTACATATAGTACAGTTCGATCCGTCGAATATAATCCTTTCCAGTATTCACAAAATACCACGTTTGTTGTTGCGCATGTTAGTATGTACTCTTTTGTAATATACGATAAATCTCTTGACAAATACGTTTGTTCTATATGAAAAGAGATTTAGGTGTCTTTTTTTTTATTGTTACACTGGTCTGAATATTCAGCTCATCGTACGGCCCAGCTTACATGTACAAGCTTACAGCTTAATAGGAGATGCAAGGAATATTAGTGTAAATGGCTGGACCACGTCTAGGAATGGCCAGTGTGCTTATTCCAGACATACTTCTTACTCGTAAAGGAAAAGGAACAGCATAGGCCTAAAGGAAAGACGAAGATTTTTATTCATAGCGGAATAAAGTAGATTCATAAAGAAAAAATTTACAGGCATTGCACAAATGCAATGCACAGAGAAGGGCATTGAAAATGCTTCAATAAATCTAATATATATATATATATATATATATTGTTATCAGTTATTAATCTCCCTCTGTGCACGTATTAAGTCACACGTTAGATGCGTTACTTTGTTATAAACGCTTGGTGTAGTATGGTTTAACTGTCGCTGATTATGATGATCGCGATCGCGCTAATAAGCCGTCCCGAATCTTGTTGTCGTCTGTTACCTGTCCTTACTCACTGATTTTTTTTTCTTCCCGATAGGCGCCAAATTGTTTTCCGGAAAAACAATTAAAAGTTTCAATATCAGTTGGTTTATTGTACTGTGATGAATGATTCGAATTACTCGCAGACTGGCGGGAACTCGAATTTCGCTTGTCTGGGGAGACGTGTTGCCAACATAAAATTTGGTCAGATAATTCTATTCACTGCTACAGAACACAACATACATAATACATTTGAAATAATTACAGGACAGCTAGTAACGATTCATACTTATTTATTTCACTTGGTAGCTCATTAATTTTCAATAATTATTGTACAATTGAAATTATTATAATAACTTTTAGCCTCGGCAATAAATTAATTTTTTACTCAGCAGAGAGCAGGGTGGCAGCACAAGTTAGTTTGACGACATGATGGTCGCCGTATCTTCTTATTTATACAAATTAAACTGCCCATGAATTCTTTTGAGTACGAAAAAAAGTTTAGAACAAGATATTTAAATAAAGTACACCACCTTACAATTGTGGTAGCCTAATTAAATATGAAAGAGGTTTACCTTAAATTCAACTCTGTGGTGTTAAAAGTGTGTGTCAGTGTGATCGTTTAATACATAGGTTATCTTATAGTTACTTCAGGTATTCATAAATATTTTTTATTTAATCTTTGAAAGAAATAGGAGTTCCAAGTTCATAGTGAGAGTTTTCTATTGTGAGAAAAGTGGACCAGTTTTAGTTTTTTTAATTAATTATAATTTAATTCATACTTAACACAATCACGGTGTTAGTGTTATCGATCATCAATGGTTTCTTCGCTGTTGTTAATGCATGCATCTAATCTCAAGGATAGGGTTGTCGTCTTCGTTGGCGTCAGTTTCTTTTATTACAATTTTTTAGTTACTTATTAATTTTGTAACTTAGTTTTTTCTTCCTCCTGGTGTAGCTGGAACTCTTTTTTACTTCGGGTATTCACTTTGGTTTCATTCCTTTTTGATATTCTTACTTAATTGCTTTTTTAAAAGGTCCGCATCATTAAAGCGCCTATACTCTGAATTGTTAATAATGGAATCTCGTTACCTAACGGTCAAAACTATAATAACGTTCTGTTTCTATGGTAATCGGCTTGGATCTGATTGATTAAGTACATTTGAAACTTTTGTTATAAATCCTGGTTTTTTGTTCAAAATGAATAAATCTTTTATAAATGTTATTTTTCCTTGGGGATATTTCCAATGCTTGAAATATTAACATAGATGTTCCTATTTCCTTTCAATGATCAATTTGACATCTCACAAGGCTGATCTAGGCCCTGTACTAATGTTTTTGTACAAAGATGATAATTCTATTTTAATACATATTTCACTTATTTATATTATTTATCACAATTCTGACATGTTATTCTGTTTATTTAATTGTAATTACATAATTTATTTGGTCATATCATCCAATTATAGTATTTAATTGTTTATTATTGGTTTTCTGAACTTATACAGCTATGTCATTGATAGGCCTAAACTGTAACATCTTAGAATTTCTTAATTTGCTCTATTTAAACATTATTTACTAAGCACATATGGTTTGATTGTTTGCATTCGTTCTTATTGGCTTTTCAAATACATTGAACTGTTTTTACAATTTATTCATGTCATTATACTTTTACCAAATTATTTCCTATCTGATATTTTACTTTCTATTTATATTATATTTATTAATTTGTTGTTTGTTACTTTTTATGTCATTATTAGTTTTACTCCTCCTCCCATTTCTCACATACCTATTTAACTTAAATCTATTAACAAAACATAACATATAATATATAATACTAGTGGTGGCCCAGTGGTCGAAATTCGACCGTAATTCATTAAATTTTTAAGTTTGAACGTTATTGAGGTTCTTTTGTCAAAGAGTATACCTCTATAATCATTGCATATAATTTTTTTGAATTTTGTTCTATTATGTCAGCTGCGAGCGTGTACAAATACGTCATTAGCGTGTGTTGTTTGCCTTAATTCCCCTATGAAATTTAAAATTTAATGTTAGTAACAGTTGAAAAAGAAAACACAATTACAGCTTGTATTCGTATTTATTTTTTGATATAATTCATTGTCAGTTTTAATTTTTTCATGTTATTATTGAATCAAATAAACGCTAATAAAAATGAGACTTGACATTCATAGAAGTATAAGATACATTGTTTTCAATTCCAGTGGATTACATTTCATTTTTGGTAAGGTACAAAATTCGAAAACAGTTTGAAGATTATCTGCTACAAAGCTTATATAATTTTTTAATATTTTTTTCTATGCATTAATTTTCGAGTTATTTGAAAAATATGAAAGATAGGAAAAATGAGGTTTAGCTTGGCTAAGCCATATTTAAAAAGCAATAACGCGTTTTTTGACATTTCCTTGGGTTTTTTTTATTGCCATACTGACCAGGTTTCGCCAAGGCTACACAGTTATTTTGCCTATCTTTTTCGAATTATATAAAATTTAAATAGAATTTAATACAAAATAAAAAATGAAATAAAAAATACGTGCCTCGTATTTTTTCATATATTTTTCATTAAATCAAAAAACCGGGCGGTTAAAAAAATAAATGTTGTCCATTGAACTTAAAATAGTTTGAAAGTGAATTTAATGATTCAGAACTTCTGTGTAAACGATGTTTTTTGTAAAAACTCTTTCATCATTTGCTAAATGCCCTTGGCCATTATATTCGGAAATATAAAATCTCAAACCATCGAATGATCGAACTCTACTTGCTGCGACGTACAATTGACCATGTGTAAAAACTGGCTGCCTCAATAAAATTCCAATTTTTTCTCCTTGAGACTTATTTATTGTCATCGCAGATGCAGGTATAATTGGAAATTGAGTTCTTTGAAAGTTAAATGGTAAAACAGTACCGGAATATGTTAAATTTATACGTGGAATCAAAATTCTCTTATTGCGTGCGGTTCCAGTTAAAACTTCGCAATCAATAGCATTACGATGCATACACTTGATGCGCATTCTTGTTCCATTGACTAATGCTTCCTTTGTATTTAAGTTTCTGATCAGTAAAACGATGCAATTAACTTTCAATACTAACTTATGTGGTGGCAAACCACTAATAGTCTAAGAATTCAAAAACTCTACTGGAGAGTTATTGATTTCATTGTCATCATCACAAATTATTTTATCGTAGCTATGATATGTTTTCTGTTCACCTGGTATTCGATTAAGTATATCAGTATTAATAAAAGTACAATCATCATTTTTAGGTGCTAAAATAACTGACTTCAATATGTTATCTGAGAGTATGTTTTCGGAAATATTTCCATACACCTCATTAATAATATTATTTTCATCTCCTATTAATTGCTGAGGTATTTCAATAATATTTTCACCAAACTGAGGGAATTGTGTGGCTTCATCATTACCAATTTTTTTTCAAGAATTCGACAAATTCTATTTCACTTGGTAAGGCTCTCATATTTTGAGTAAACATTACTTTATGAAAATAAACAAATTTATGCCAACTCGTGACACAATTTTCAATTAAAGTTGCACGTGATCCATGTGGGACAACTGGTAAGATTTGCCGAAAATCACCGCACAGAAGTATCGTTTTCACTCCAAATGGTTTATGTTTATCATTTTCATCGCATACATCCTGCAATAATCTATCTATGATTTTCAATACTTGCAGTGGGCACATAGAAATTTCATCAATAATTATCAGTGATGATGAATTTATGTAACGTCCATAGCTACTATTTGCGGTAATATTCGCTACAGAATTTTCCAAAATGGGTATAGGCAATTTAAACACATTGTGTAAAGTTCTACCTCCAAGTAATAGAGTTGAAGCTATGCCACTGAACGCTGTTGTAATGCAACTAAGATTAAGCGAATTTAATTTGTGAATGATTGCTGTTTGTGTGAATGTTTTTCCACAACCTGCATGAGCGGTTAAACAAAAAACATTAGATCCAGTATCATGGTGCAAAACTTCACGAATCACACGATCAATTAGATTACGCTGTTCAATATTTGCAGTTTCATAATGCTCACAAAACAGAAACTCTTGTTCTATTGGATCAATAGCATTTGCTTCGTCTGTTCTCTGCGAATACGTGGGAACTGGTAAACCAAGTTCTTGACATGACAAATTATGAACATTCAAAATATCTTCAATTTCTAATAGAGCTGTGTTAAAGGATACTTCTTCGTTGTAATCTCTCAAAAAATCTTCACTAAGATATACTTTAAATTCATTCCATAACGCCAATGCATTGGCTGGCACATTTAATGCACAAATGTAACCAAATAAATTTCGCATTTGTTTTGGTGAATGTAATTCTTTTTCTTCATTTAAACATTCGCGCCATTCATTATCATTTGAAGCAATGCCGCGAGCATGGCACGCTTCAACAAAAGAAGTGTGTATAATTCCATTGTATGTTCTAACATACTCAAATGATTTTGGACTAGAGACATGTAATAAAATCAATCGTAAATGGAAAAGTTCGATGTCTTTTGGTGATACTACATATATGCGTGTAATGATTTTATCACCTCCACGCCTTCTCTTCTTCCATTTTTTCGGGAATCTTCCCACACATAATGCAAAGGAATTTCAATATACTTATATTCATGCGCTGATGGATCTGATCGATTCAATTCAAAAAATGCTAATAATTTTGTTTGTCTTGCATTTTCAATTGCTTGACGTTCTTGCCCTTCTCGAAAGTAAACATTCTGTCTACGCGGTAAATGAATGTCAAGTCTAACGATGACATGTGATTGAAAATGCATTGGTAATTCATAGATGCGCCATACAGCTTCAGTTGATCCGACATAACGGCCATTCAAAAAATTTTTAACTTCATCAATTTGTATTTCTTGACCTGGTTCATTTCTCTGTGAACCTAATTCAACAGATGCACTGTCATAGCCTTTATACACGTATTTATAAATGTATTTAACACTTTTAACTGTAGTGCATACTTCAACATTTATATGGCAATTAAATTTGGCAAGTAAATACGGATTGTATGGTACAACATAACGATTGTCGAGGCAACTACCGCGAACTTCAGCATTAATACCATTATCACGCCTTCTGTATAATGGATATCCATTTAATGATTCACATGTAAATTCATTAAATCGTTTTGGATAATCTTTTGTGCATTTTCCATCTCTCATACATACAGAATTTGGATTAAGTACACCGCATGGACCATGCATCATGTGTTTTACAACATATTCATGTAATGTAGGATGTGTCTGAATGTTAGGAATCTCCGCAGATACAACTTTATCAATATCGGTAGCGTTAACAATTTTATCTTGCTCATTTAAAGAGAGTAAAATGTGAGCATGAGGCAATCCTCTATTTTGAAACTCAATTGTATAAATGAGTGCTTCAACTTTACCGAAGATTTTTTTTAGTGTAAGGCCCTCAATTAATGCTTTCAGTTTGGACTTGAATACACGCACAACAATATCAGGTCGAAAATTAGCTGACTCACCTACACCAATATTGCTAACTATTTCAGGCCAACTTGGATTGCAAGTCATTGTAATAAACAAAGAAGGCTTTCCGAAATGTTGTACAATTGACATTGCACCTAAATAATTCTGATACATATTTCTTGGAGATCCATTGAATGAAGATGGTAAATTTACTCTACGGCCAACATTATTGGCATTGGAGTTCAATTCTAAATAACCTGTTAAATTGTTGTAAACTTCAGACCTAAGACTTGTTTGATTTTGTCGAATGAAATGTAACCTTGTGCCCTCTATTCTCACATACATATCAACTATCCACTGCAGAAATAATTTTTGTGAATGGTGCAACATGCTAAAATCTTCTCTAATTGCAAGTCGATACGCTGCATACTGAAGCATGGTTAATTTATTTCTGGGCGCTCTTGAATTAGATGTAGTTGGTACATTATGAGAAATATTGATATTCCACCCAGTATCACCATTTGGAAAAAGTAATGGATACGTTAAAGGGTCCAATGATGAATCCAAAACAGAGATATTTTAATGGTACCATTAACTTTTGAAAACGAAACCATATTTCGTTCAAAGGGTGGCTCACCATCAACTGTACTAAATATTACTGCTACATCAGTTTGAACTGCATCATTATAACGGCGTAGATCTAAATCAAGATTTACTTTAATGAGCATACAAATTTCTTTATTTTGATTTTCAACTCTCTGACAATGATCTTTCATTGCAATGAATGACCGAACGAAAGGATTAATGCGTTCCAATTCAAGAGAGATTTCGCGCATTATATTGTTATTGCTGTTTGATTATAGTGTTCACGTAATCTATAATTGACAGCAGTGTCAACATCATAAAAATATAATTGCGCATAACATGGTGAGCGACCATATCCAGCAGTCATTGGACCTGATCTGTGATAAAAAACATCATGTATTTTAAAATGATACACTCCACGCGTAACTGTATCCGAAATTTTAGCTTCTGAGCATCATAGCAAATGATGAATTTTATTTACGAATGTTTTCAAAATAATTTTTTGACTTTCTTTTTATTGAAGGTTCATTTGAAGTAAGCCCATCATACAATGATTTAAAGTATTCATTTTGACTTAAGGCCGGTAATATTGCTTTACCCTTATGACAACATGAAGTGAATGCAGTCCTTTCACCTAAAGTAACCTCAGATTCGAAATGTTTTGCATTGCAAAACCTGCATTGTAAATGCATTAATCCACAATCAAAAGTATTAAAATTTCTTGGAATGACATTCAGTGCGCATTTAAATGTATCCCTCAAAATAATTTCATCATTTTGTATACTATTTACACTATTTAAATTTGCATTTGGTCTATTATCATTTTGACTTTCACGCGAATATATATTCCTTCTTCTTTGTCTCTCACTCCGACCTGTCAATGTTCTATGTCGAGGCATAATGGAAGTAGGTGCAAATATCTGAATGTAAAAAAAAAAACATGTAATGAAATTACTGAAACTAAGATTAGACAGGGTTTAATTTAAAAATAATAAAATGTACTCACTTTTTTGAAACCACCAATAATAATTAGGCGAGAGTAAGTCAATTCAAATTGCTGCTACAAAATTTTCCTTTTGCAACAGGTGTATATTAAGCAAGCTGTATTTCACTTTCAACTGCACATTAATATATAAAACACAGATATATAATATACAAAATATAAAATAAACGCTTTTTTGCCTTGACATACACTCCACAGACTATTGAAAAAGGAACATTTGAAATCACACAAAATTCACAGCTCATTCAGTCAATCTGTCAGTAATTATTTGTTGGCAACATTTTAAAATTCTTTGGCGACAATCTCTACTCTGTGCGACTGTTTGACCACAGACTATTATGTGTTTGACGTTGGCAGTATGAACGTACACTAAAATGAAAAAATTATAATTTTATTGCCTGGCAACAAAATTATTTTATTTTTAACAATTACCATTGTTTGAAAAAGTTTAAATGAATTTTCAAGTGCAAATGAATGTTTTATTTTATTTTATTTAATGTATTTGTAACGCATATTATATATAAATTTTAGCTTTCTGCACTCCTTCTCCATATAAACTTTAACTATGCCAAATCTCACACTCCTCCGTGCGCGCAATATGCTTAAAAAGGGGTACAAAGTTTTCTCTTCACGTATGAATAAATATAATAATCTTTCACTATGAACTTACTTTGGTTATTATTCCCAAACGTTTCAACGTGGTGTACGTCTTCTTCAAATGATGACTGCAAGGAAGCACCAGTCCATGACTCCTATAGCCTGAGCTCGTTCTGTTGTAAACCTGTATACTATTGTGTTCACGCACTACACTCAGATATCACGCACTACAACCAAACAACATATTAAATGAACAATTACATTATAGGTCACACATACTTTTCGATACACTGATCCAAACACACAATTTGAACCCTAGCGCCAATTCCCTCCCACCATCAACCCCCACCACACACACCTATAGTCCATAACCGTTACTCTGTGAAGACATTCAGTATTTACTCCCACTGAAGGAGACGTGCACCACGTTGAAACGTTTGGGAATAATAACCAAAGTAAGTTCATAGTGAAAGTTTATATTATATATAATATTTAAAAAAGTGAACGAAGAGGATGTACCAACAAGATAATTATAACATATAAATAACTTGATGGTCTGTATAAGGTTCAGTCATGTTTCTTATCATTAAACATAATTATTATATTGCATATCATTACGCAAAATGTTCATACTCTTCATAACATAAAAATAACTCCTTCTTACTAAAAATACAATTATTATCTTGTATGTCATTCTTTAAAATGATCATACTCTTCATCTCCTTATACCTTCCTTACTTATATATAAATACAAACATATTATTGTAAACTTCTGCTTTCTGAGTTTACACTCCTTTAAACATCAAACAAACAAATTACTTTTCATTTACTTAATAACATAACAATTTTGTGAGTATTGTATTTATACTCTCTATTCTATATAGATAAATTTTCTATTAGTAACAGAATATGTTTTTATACTTCTTACCCTCACACCTATTCTGTTTCTTACAGTTTAACACGATTCACTTATTTTCTTAAAATTATAAGTCGTTTATTTTAATATTACCACCATTTCACTGTTTATGGTTACCACTTCCTACCTATCTCTCACTCTTGGATCGGATTTTAAAACACAGTTTTATAGTCATTTTTCTATATTTTATGTTCTACCTTATTCTTTCATTATAGGGTTATTAAAATTACATACATTCTATTAACAAATGTTTTCTCTTAATTACTATTGGTAGTGTACTTTTTGTTTACATACTCTATACAATACTTGTTACTATTTTTTGCTGTATTATTTGTGTTCTGGTATTGTTTGTCTACCTTTGATTATTTTATTTGTCTTTATATGTCCTATCACTGGTGTTGGGGCTTGTTCTACCTACTCACTTACCATATCTATTGGGTTATTTTGGTTAAGTCGCATTGTACTATAGTTTTTTCAAGTTTTGTTTCGTTGCTTGCTACATTTCTCTTATCAGAGGTTACTTTTATTATTACCTTTATTTGTTTGATCGCATAATTATGTTAACTACCCATTCCTTTATCTCTGACTCATCCCTTTTAATTCATAGTGTTAATCATTCAATATATTATTCTTATCATGTTGCTTCATAAACGTATGTTGAAGATATGTACCCTTACAATATATATGTTCATTCTTCAATCAATGAATTCATTCTTCAATCACCAATCAATGAATACATTCTTCATTTACCAATGTACAGATTTTAAGTTAAATGTAGTCACATTCATAAGCGAAGTTTTATATGTGTACTACGTTATTGACAACAAAGAAGTAGTTTCTATGGAAACTCACCGGTTCCCATTTTCGATAACGCACCAGCGATCGGCCGCAAATGTGCGACAAGTCCTTATAAACATTTTCAATGTTAAAAGAAGCCACGGCCAGTTTCAACGTGTTTCAGACCGGAATAAAACAATAAATTTCCACTGATGATTATGACGAAAAATAACACGGCGACACAATACTGTCACGGCTACACAGAACACAAAATCAAACAAGTAACGTCGGTAGTATAGCTAATTGCCTAAACGAACGATATAACATACGAAACAGTCGATATATAGAGTAGAATAAAACACAGCCGAAACTTGGAAACGATTGGCAGTTTCTACTGAAGTCTATGTTCTTTCGGTGTATTACAGGTAATTTCGATTGCGACATATATAAACCTAAGGCGGCGCAGAAGGCTAGACAGTTAGTCAGTTGTTTTGCAGCAATTATTTTGTGTCTTAATGATAAGTGTCAACTGATGTTAAGTGCGATTTAGTTAACTTAATGAAATTAATTATTGTTATCATCTATTGTAAGTAGCACAAAATGAGAAGAAGGTGTGCTGTATCAAGTATGACTTAGATAAATTTATTAAATAAGCTTTCACTTGTTTTATCGTCTCTACTATTGAACTGAATTACCATACTGGTAATTCGCACAATTCTATTGCGTATTTTCATTCTTGCTACACAGATATTATGTTCTAGTATTTTTATTGTATTAATAACTTTTTCTCTTTGTATACGCAACGAAACCTCATAAAAGTTGTGCCGTTAGAAAGATATTTTATTGGATACTGTGTATCTGTAATATTATATTCCATAAAGTCATTTTTTGAATAAGAACAGGATATTAAATATGGAAATCTGGGTAAAAGAGGAGATATTGCGACCTTTCTCTTTTTCTTTCTTCCCGATTTTTGTGAGTTTATTGGATAATACCGTATCGAGTTATATCATCGAAATGCATTATCTATATGAAGAATAGATACAATTTAATTTAAAATTGAGAGAAAATATTGTTACGTACCGGAGTAGTACCCGTTCAAGCCTCTCTTTGCTTTGCCAATCTATTACCTTACTTTATTTTACTGATATGTTGTATTTTGTTTGTTTCCCGATTTAAGGCACCAAATTGTTTATCTCCAAAACAGTTAAAATAATTCTTCTTAATTAATTCTCCTTTTCTCTTATTTTTATTTAATTCAACTCACCTTAGTCTTGTAGTCGATTTGAATTTCGTTCCAAAAAATAGGGGTTACCAACCTCTATTTTTGAAAAAAAAAAAAAATTCCACCTTGGCTATATTAAGGGATAAAGTGTCAGTAATATTAACATAAATTAAAGACACAATTGATAATAGTCAATACGGTATTATTTCTGTAGTGTTTTTTATTACTTTCTTTTTAAACAAAATGAAATATTTTTATAATATATAGTTTGCTCCAGCTCTTGTTTTTTACTCGCTCAGAGGTTGGCAGTAGTGTTCACTTACTGTTCCGGGTCTGGCTGATTAAAATGCTATGTTTTATTTTGGTTATTTTAAATCAGTTGGGTTCTTGTAATTGTAGGAAAATTAAAAAAAATCTTTAGACAGTACAAAACTTCACATAAAACCTACTTAAATATTATACAGTTTCTTAATAAATTACTTCTTAGGTTATATTGCACGTGTTGAATCAAAGTTGGTGAATAGGTTATTAGTTCGTTTTAAAAGAAGATTCCAAAGTCCAATAATTTGATCACCATAAATTAAAAAGTGAATAAAGATATAAACTGATTGTCACTAGTTTATTCCTTAAGTGAGTGTTTATATAAAGTTAATTAATGAGTGAAAAAAGTGTCACAGTGTAGACTAGTCTTTTTTCATTTTAGTTTTTTAAGTTAATTTATACTTATCACATTCCTTTACATCTGATTTGTCTCTCTGAGTTCGTTTTTCTTTTATAATTTATTAAGTATATTTTTTCTTTCAATTTCTAATAATTCTGGTTATTAAATTTCTTCTTGTCATACTATTATTATTCATCATCTCATTTTGGTTCATTACAATTTCATTTATAGTTGATTTATTACTTTTATATTATTATATTGAGCTCCATGAATTTTTGATCTGCTCTTCTCTGAATCTAATAATGGACAAACGACTTTTTCTGTTAATGTTTGTTTGTCAAGGCAGCGAGCTTCATACTCCTATTGGTTGAAAAAATTGTTTACATTGTTAGATATTGCTACTGAATTTTTACAAAATTAACAAATATTTTTAAATTAGTATAATCTTCTTATACTACTTTGAATTCCTAAGATAATAACATTATTGCATTGCATTTCTTTTATAATTTAATTAGAAACCAAACATGAATGAATAGTTTCTGTTCAGTATTTCCTAAGTTACTATTTTAATAATTTTGTTTTTATATTAATTATTTTATAACTGGTTCTTTTGATATACATTATGTGTCCTTAAATTTATATTATCAACTCTAATAGTATTACCTACATTTTGTCCTTACTTACTACTGCTATAATATCAAATTTTACAAATTACTGTTTTTCACTATAGGCTCCTTATGCCTAGATCACCTGATTTCCTTTATACAGTTATTATAACATATTTCTTGAGTTTCATGAAACTGAACTATTTTAAACATAACTGCAATAAATTAACATGTAACATTTGATGATTCATAACCATTTTTCAAACATAATACTATTCCTTCTAACATGCTATACACATGCTATTCTTTAATAAATGGCCTACATTCCTACTTTCATTAACTATTATTCATTAAACATGCTTTTTTTACCCTTATATATATTCTTTTTAACACAAACAGATAACTATAACTATTACTTAACTATTATTTTCTTATTTTAAAACATGACCATTAATTCTACATATTTCATTTGTATATGCCTATTATGCCTCAGTTTTTTCACAATATACATTCATTATTTTTTACTCAAATATTATTTATTATTCATTTTACTTTTTAGTACTACTGCTAATTTTCAGTGAGTATAATTTTCTTGGTTCTGTTATGCACTTTAGTATTAGCCTATATTATTCACTGTTTTTCTTTCTTTTCTTCACTTTGATTTAACCACACAACTCACCTTATCATTTACATTGGGTATTTATTATATAAGGGGTTTATTCCCTTCATATTCTAATAACAATATTATTTAACATTACTCAATTTATATTTATGTATTGGTAGTTTTACATGGAACTACTCCTACTTTTGGCTATAGCTTTGTACTTTCATTATTACATGTACTATATTATTATTGGTTGATAAGGGGTTGTGATATGGTCATAAAGTTATTTATTTTCATTTTTCCCTCTGCCAATCACTTGGGTTTTGTCATCGTCTCAGTCTTTGTCTTGTTTTTATGTCATTATTGTGCTATATTTTAATATACTTGTTCATTTATTCTTCCATACGTTGACTTTCTTTATTCCTTCAATGTTGTAACTCAATTTTCTATTAAATGGTAATTTTTTTCTCTATAGATGAGCTACTTTTTGTAACGTTATAATATTGATACCTCCTTTTCCATGCATAAGTATTCTCATATTTTATTCTTTTAGAATTGCTAAAGCCTAACATGTTTTAAATAAAATAAATCTTTCGAAAATCATTATAAGCAAGAATTCGGAATTTTCCCAACCAAAACGTGCAATAGTTGACGTTAATGGTTTGTGAAACCTGATAAATATCAACTCACAAGTTGTGGTAATTTAACCTTAGGTTCTGACTCGTTTGGCACAGTTTTCAAAATGTATTATGTTTTCTATTAAATAGTTGTTTTAAATCAGGTCTTACGCCACGGGAAAGAGCACTGGTCTCAATTACTGAAAGACGCCGTAGGCAAAATGGTATTGAAAATGAAAATAATGAATCAATTCTAATTTTTTTATTAAGAATAATAAACGAACCTATGTGAATTATTCTTATGGTTCACTAGTACTTCTACAAGACAATATAATTTAACGGACAGTAGTTGGTCTAAACTCCGTAACACATGCACCACGGGTATATGCGGGGAGGGTAAAAACCAGTCGAAAGACTGAAGGACCCAATAACAATAATAATTGGTCTAAGTCTGAAAAGCTTCAAGTACAAGTTAGCAAGAAGAATTCGCAAGGTTATCTGAGAACCACGCTTATTATAAGATGCAAAATAAGTCTACGTCCATGGCAGCCATCTTCAGCGGTGTAAGGAACGAGGTCGTGGAGTCCATATGGAGCTCACAGCAGGCACCAACAACAGGGAGTCTTCGTTCACTATATAACACTCATCATGCTCATTATCATGCAATTACTATTTACTCAGTGTTTTATCTTATTATTTCGCTAATGTATGTGTGTGTATGGTATTTTACTGTTGAAATATTCCCAAACTTATAATGTTGATGCTTCCGACCATAAGTCGTGGCTAACTTATTGTTTAAGCTTCACTTAACAGTTTCGAATCTTCTGCTCGAATGATACGTTACCTGCTTGCTTATATACCTTTTTGGAAACTTAGACACCTAGAGTAAAAAAAACCTCTTGGATATTAAACAATAATTCCAGTCACTTCCCTAGTGACTTACTTAAAGAGAAGAGTTCACCTCCTTGTACAAAACTTCGTGGCGGTCGTACTGTAGTAGATACGCCGCTATCTCTTGACATGGCCGGCAACGCCATAACGTAAAGCTAATTTATTAGCCCCAAGTGAACTCGGCCAATGAAAATGACTATCTGAGGGGCAATATAAAACATCTTGGATAAATAACGGGCTGTTAAATCCCAGCCCACACTGTCTCCAGAGTAATGTTCTGCCTCGCCTGCCTCTCGCAAGCTGTTTCGGTACTACAAAATGGTTTTAGGCCTATGTAGTCACAAACTGGAGATGACAGATTTGTTACAATAGGCATATGCCAAAATTGACTATCGACTATTATTTAATTTTAATTAACGATATTTAAATATGTTTTTATTGCTTATATTCTACTTCATTTAGATTTGTTTTGTGTTTCAATTATCTTAGTGATATTTTAAGCTAAAGACGGAACTGTGGGCCATAAACGCACAGTATATATTTATATTCATAAAAAGTTACCAGAACACTTGATATACGTAAACGTTTACGTCTTATATTGTTATCAGTTAATTTAAACTTGCAATTCAAAGTAGCTCTACTATAGAGGTTTAATTTACCAGTATGGGCCTACCCATATAGAGGTTTATATACCAATATAGAGGTTTATATACCAATATAGAGGTTTCATTTAACAACCATCTACCCAGAACAACCAGTCTACAACGCCCCGAAAGCCTTAAACCTATAACGACCCAACATTAACATTTAATTCTGCAATAGGTAAATTTAAGAGTTTTATATTTTACTTGTTTTACTCAATTACTTCAGTAGACCTATATCTTTGTCTTGGAACAGTTAATTATCGTGTGCCAAATGTATTTCAAACTACTCCTACGTCTTAAGGACCTAGCCCTAAATTAGGTTCAACAAATCTATAAATAAAAATCGTTCTCGCCAGTGTACTGTCTCAGTCACATTCTGTGTGTGTGTGTGTGTGTGCGCGCGCGCGCTCGCGCGTGTGTGTGATTTATATATTTATCAAGCATATTTATTTAAAATTTTCCATGGGGTTTTTTACAAAGCTTTTTAAGCGGAGAGGTTTTAGGTTCGGAGAGTGACCGCTTCCATTTTTTGTGACCGTTACTTCTCATTTATTTACCGAAATGGTGAACAACTTTCTCTAATAGAATTTAAGATTAAACAAATTTTTTGTGGGACACTTTCTTCATTTTCAGTACCGGTTACAATAATGGTTGGCGTAAAGGTACTGCGCACTTATGGGCGGGTTATGATTCATTGTTCTATAGTGCCGCTATATGGGCGCGCGTGTTTCAATTTAAATAACCTGCACGATTAGGTCTACTTGAACACAGTTAAAAAATGAACCCAATAGCCTATTTCTTTTGTATCAAGGTCTCGCTGTGTAAACAGTAGTGCAGTAAACTCACCATACCTCGAAATCGTACTCAACAATGTTTACTCAACAACAATAATAATCGATGACACAGCACCAGTGGTAACTGTTTGTGACAACGCAGTTCCATTTCGCCGCCTTTGTAATCGCAAATGTTTGTTATTATTAAAGACTGGAACGTGCAGACAATTTGCGACGCTGAAACAGCTGATGACTAATGCAGTCAGATTAGAGATTACCAAAGTGGGTCGTTGCACCATGACCCCTGAGCCAACGGAATCATGGCTGCAGGACTCTTAACGTGCGGGTCGCGTACATTGGCCGAAACGCCCATGCGAATGTTAAACAATTTATGTAAATTTAATAAAAATTACCATAAACGTATGATGAACACGTGTCAAAGTGTGCCCTCTGGCTCATATATACGTGTTAATTTGTTTCGTTTAGGTGATATTTTAGTAACCGGTAGGATTTCCGTTGCACCTAACAGTGGTTTTATCATTCACCGTCTATTATTCAAAATTCGATTAATTTTCTTCCCCAAACTATGGCGTTATGAAAACGTTTATTTCAAACACAGGGCTACTGAGAAAATTGGTCAAGACATAACATGCGTTTCAAAGAGTGAGAAAAACTAGTATCTGTACCACGTGCATTAGTCTCTTAACTCGTGCGCAGCTGTATTTTAACTTAAACGAGTTTAATTATTTATTTTGTTGTTATACATATTATATTATATACCTATATATATTTTTTTATTATTATTTATTATACATTAATTTATTCGTATGTTAATTATAATGTGGAAGTATTTAGCCCAAATTAAATACCTGTTTACTTTACAGCGGCTCATATCAAGGATTTTACAAAACAATGCTCGTCACAAGTTTTTTTATGTTCTATAGATTTTCAGTATACCTGCCTCGATACTGGTTTTTAATTTTTTGAAACAAAAGAAAAGTCATACGTTCTAAAAGCAGGTGATTAGGAGGGTCGGAAACCATAGAATGCCCATTTTCACCAAATACAGAAAGTACTACGTGATATTGAGCGTTATCGTCACGAAGAATTCGGGAGTCGACAATTTCTGCCCCGATTCAAGATGTGCACCAAAATTTCATGAACAGTCTGGTGATTTAAAGGTAGTTCATAACCAATCGTTGTTAGCATCAAACGATGTTCAGACTTGACGAGATCTCTCATTCTCGACATATTTTCTTCAGTCCGTGCTGCGTTTGGTCATCTACAACAGAGTCATCCTCACAGCTTCATGCCCATTCGAAACAATAATAATGGCTCCCATGTGTACTACCGAAGCAGCTTAGGAGTCAGGCAGGGTATACAAAGAAGGCAGTGTGGCCAGAACTACGCTTCAGCCCCCCATATTATCCCCAGGATGTTATCCCAGGTACTCATTTTCAACAGGTTGAGTCGACTTGGGATTTAAAAAACGCACCTTGATTTTATGGTGCGGGCCCGGCCCCATTCAAAACATATTTCCTTTAAATCCGTGTGCTTTTTACTTGTTTTTGTTGCACCGTCTTGCAGTTTGACTCAAAATTCGATTACATGAAACAGCTCAGTCCGATGGGAGACAGAACTGTTATAAAAACTAAGGCTCAACAAAATCTGAGAAGGTAAATTAGTTACACATTTGATGAATGTAAAGAAACGTTACAGTTATCAGCAGTTGAAGGCTTGTTTTCACAGTGTTGCCACTTCGTTGGAAAACATTCAGTCTCATTACTTTTTAGACAAGCCTCGTGTGTTGTCTCTACGGTGATTCTTTGTCTCCCTCTACTTCTACTTATCAGTTTCCCACTTTCGGCACTCAGTGGTGGACCATTATTTTCGCATGTCCTCCCCACTCAAATCGTTGTCCTTTGATGTGGTCTACTGAGGCAATTAGACCTTCACAACACAGCATAGACAAGGTGATGCCTATTCCGACTTGAAAGATACTCCAGCCGTCTCTTCCTGGGTCCACCTACACACCTGTGTCCTATAGGTTTATATTTCCAGTCTTGTTTGGTTTTTTAGCCAGCTTGGAATCAGACATTCTTTCTAAGTGCTCTTTCCACCGTTGTTTGTAGTCTTTTAATATCCCAAATTCTTATGGAAGGTAGTGAATAAAAAGGTCTGCTTAGTATATGTATGCTTTTTCCCATAACATGTAGAAACAGTTAAGATCCTAACAAACTACGTAACAGCCTATCTAAAGAAGACCAAGGCATCATTCCATAATTCCAAGTTACTACTGTACTTAGGCTACTTTATCTTTTTTGCAGAATACCGCTGGACTTGTGTGTGGAAACAGTAATGTACATACATGGTACAAGTATGTAAAATTAAAACCAGAATTCTTACTGACGTATTACTGTATAGATCGTTGTCCATTGTATTGTGTTTATATCAGTTTGAACCGCGCTCTCAGTTTTTCCATCGACGTCATTGGTCTTTCTAGGTCATTTCTAGGGCAGTTTGAATCCACTATAATCTGTGTTTTAAGATTACCTTTGGTAATTTACAAAAACTATTCTTCAGAAAATAAAATAATACGCTACAATAAAATTATGATTTTAAGAACGTGTAATTATTCAGAGAATTCGGAAATTGTTCATAATAAATTAAGCATTTTCAACTGTCAGACAGTGATTAAACACCATTTGAAATAACAGAAAAACCTCCAAATGTTTAGTTTTACCGCAACGAGTTTAACAATATTTAATAACCATCCTTTAATCAGTCATTGAATGCTCCGAAGCTTAGGAACATATTATGTGTGATAATTTATGAGGTTTAAAGTATGAATGGTTAGTAACTTATACGTTAGGGCCGCATGAATAAAGAACGATTTGTAAAAAAATAGTTTTTTACATTGATAATGCTTTCGGAACTCATGTCGGCACAGGGAAAATACGCCGATAATATCGCCAGTTCAAGGAGACAAAGCAAACGTAAAACAATTACTGTACCATCATTGGTTACATAATAATCGCATGACTAATCGAGGACAACACTGAATCTATTGTAATCACTCAGCTTCAATACGTCTCCTACCTTCAAGCAACGCACGAGTATTATTATTAAGGCCAAACGGAGTGTTCGAAAATTTAATCTAATTCGTTATTTTGCTTTACAACTAATAAAATATAATCATGTTAACAACACTTCGAATAGTTCTTGAAGCATTCGTACTTAGTACGAAGTCCACTTGCCACAAGTCCACTTGTGGCAGTCTCGCTGATACCGTGAAATGCAAGTACTTACTGAAAATAATCTGAACTGATCATTATTAAAATAATGGTGCCGAGCACCAGTGACAGCTTATTTAACACCCTCTTGATTCCACTATTGATTCTCATCTCGAAACACATAAATGAGAGATAATCATGTAGGCCTATTCAAAATTTCAATTATTATTTTTTACAGCCAGAAAACTACAAAATTATTCTTACAGTTCTTACTTTGTCTTCATGGACCTTTATTTATTATATATATACGATACAATCGTTTTTATCGAAAGGTTTAGGCAATGTGCCTGGTCTGTGTTCATTTCTCCAGCAAACTTTTCTCGGTTTTTCTACGGATCTTCCGTAGCGGTTTGTTGTAAATGCTTAGACAGCCGTACTATTGTATTTCTATGTGCTTTCGTCATTTCCTTGGACAGTAATCGTTTTATTTTACCAATCATGTTATAGAAAACCAATTTACCCATTTTATCCTGGTTCGCTATGTGACGCGCTCTTTAACTTGATCTACAGTTTGCCCATATCCTGTAAATTGTCTAATAAATATTATTTCGAATGCGTGTATTTTGCTTTCCTGGTGTTGTCCATTTATCAAGCTATTAATAAGAAGGACTGCGGCCTGTTGCGCTCCCTAGTCGTGGTGCAACTCACGTTCCGCCACCGTAAGAGTGGAGTCAGCCATCTAGTAATCACGTGCACGGTGGAGACATTGTGTGTGTGTGTGTGTGTGTGTGTGTGTGTGTGTGTGTGTGTGTGTGTGTGTGTGTGTGTGTGTGTGTGTGTGTGTGTGTGTGTGTGTGTGTGTGTGTGTGTGTGTGTGTGTGTGTGTGTGTGTGTGCATTTGTTCTTTATGTAGCCCAGGCATGCCAGGCAAGATCGCTGAATGATCTGTGCCCAGCAATAGTGTGGGCAGACTGGCCGAGTTGTGACCTTGACTCGATCACACAGCCGTTGAGATTATGAGTATCGAACGTTACCAGTCTGCCGGCCCCCACCATAGTATCAGTGTTACTAAGCATATAGGTTGGGACGTACAGCTCTTATCAAACCCCAATCTCAGATCCTACAATGTATTTGTTTTGAGTATTTTCACAAAAGCGTTTACCTAACCCATGGAACAGCGCTGTGCATTATTCCCACCACAATGAGTTCCCACCATCAACCTATCTAAAAATTGTGTGACGTCGTGACGGTCTGTACCGGTGTTAACCAAACTTTCTGAGTGTCTGTGCTATGAAAATTTTGTGACCCAATGTAAGAGTATTCGGCCTAAACAAAGTCTTCAAAACTTCAGTCTTATTCATTACTTTCCTTTGCCGTTCCTCTGTGTGTGTGTGTGTGTGTGTGTGTGTGTGTGTGTGTGTGTGTGTGCGCGCGCGCGTGTGTGTGCGCGTGTGCAAAGAAATGCTATAAATAGGCAAGAGTATAGGCGTGCACATAAACATCAAATTATGTTTAGTGATGTATTAGTCTACTAAAACCAAATTTAAATATGAAATTCTCCCTTCAAAAATTTTGGAATTGTTCTACTCATATTGTTTTTCTTTGTCATATTTCAATATTGTTTTTAGTTCACGTATGCTATTGCTTTTCAGAATTCAACGACGATATTACAATATTACGCGCAACCCATGTAGTGAGAGTTTTTGTATTCCTACAGATTTACTGAGACTTATGCTATAAGTATTGTATTCAAGATTAAAATAGCACAAATATGTCTACCCGTACAAATTATTATTAAATTACTCGTGAAACAGATAAGAATAGAACCTTATTGAAATATGATTTTGTGGTACAAATTAATATAGGTTTTACTTCCTTTCAAAACACGTTTACTTTAAAAATTACGTAAAAGTAAAGGTTCGAAAAGCATTTAAAATCCAGTAAAAGTTTTACAATTAGTAAAGAGATTGGAGCAAAGAAAGAGAATATGAATTGCACTCCCTGCTTTATCGACATTGCATCTTAGATCCCCTCCCAGTAGAACTTCACTATTAGCATCGCCTTGTGAGCTACTTTCTCAGCTGGTAGTTTTACCCCAGGTGTAATTCAAAGAATTCGTTTTCGTAAGCTAGTTTCAAGTGGGGATGAAAACGAGGAGTTTTTCTAATCTTACCGTCGGGAATTTAAGTCGAAACTAATAGATCACTTGCCAACCGTCTTACCAGCTACTTCGCATAGTTTAAAATATTCGTACAGAAGTATATTACTTGTAAATGTAAGTTTGTGTGTGTGTGAGAGAGAGAGAGCGCGCGCGCATACACGTACATAGTCTTCATGACGTGGATATGTGGTCCGTGTTGTCTATGAATATGAATCACAAACGCATTGCTTCTGTAGGAAGTAGACGCAGCTTGGCATCCGGCTAGAGTAGGACTTCCCTGTCACATGCCGCACAAGACAATAACCTGCTAGATTCCAACATGGCACCGATTCCCATCTGCACATTCCGTTTACTGCTCAAGTGGTCCGAAATTCCTTAGTTTCATAAGGGATAACCGCATGATTTAATCGAAGGAGGATATGCACTAACCGTTATCTCACATTAATGTGTTTATTCATTTCGAAAGAAACAGAGTAAAACATTTTTGTCTTATTGCATACATTAACAAACTAAGTTTCCATATCAATAACAAAATGTGTTTCTCGACTGCACTAGCAGAAGGATGAACCTCGAATATGAATTTCCTAGCACGTTGAAGTTTCTAAGAACATTTAGATGAATTATTTATCACTTACGCTTATAAGTTTTCGGTAAACTAATATAAAATAATAGCAACGCAATATCATACATTTCTTACCGTGCAAGACCAGCATTATACCGTGGGATAGACAATAAACAATGAAAGACAATGTCCTTATCTGTAAACTAAAATTGTTTCCAGTGTATTCTTCCTGCAGCGAGCTTGAGAACAAAAAATAAATCAAGACTGTGAAAACCATACATTAACCAACTTGTTGATAGACCGACGGGCAATTTTAATAACACAACGTTATTTGTTGAATAAGACAATAAAAACGAAGGTAGCACAGATATTTATCTAGTTGACAAAGCGGCAGGTAGTTATGATTAGAGTCCGGATTTATATGTACGATCAAATAGAAAATGTGCATGAAAATATCCACAAAAAGTATAAACGAATATGAACGTAGTATGTAAAAACGAATAAATAATAGCAAATAAACTTTCTCTGGAAAATCTTTCACTACTCAAGTTTGTTATAGTAGGGACGAAAGTCACCTGCAAATTTTCTTGCGATTAGGTCCTTCGTTCATCCGAAAACATTTTACACAATAAACATGGTCCTTTAACCCCGCATAATGATATTAAAGGATCATGTGATACAACACAATTCGTCTTTGAGTAATTCCTCGTTTATTCCACATTCCACTTCATCAGAAAATGTTTTCTAGTTTTGGGACACTGCTTATTTCTAATCCATTATTTTTATGTAAAGCTTTCGGACGCAATTTTAGCAACACAATGAGTTTCTGAAAATAATGATACTGAAATCTGGTCATCACAAAAAGTAATCGTGCAAGGAATAATTTCGAGCTGTCAACTGTATTATAATTTCAGGTAATCGAAAAAAGCGGTTAAGGGTGTATAACCGAGAAAAGCAGTTATATTCGTGACTTTATGCAATACTGACTGCATCCCCGCATTTCACAGTATCCCCAGTTCACTGAAATGCTGCGCTGAAATGTTTTATTTTTTAGTCAGCGACTAAAGAATCTGTTTTAATTAGTAATAACAAAAAGGACGTATGAGTGTTGATTTAATACGTAGCTCCGAGTAAAATATGCACTTTTATTGTGAAAATACCAAACTATGGATACAGTTTATGACGACGATGACGTCTTAGTGACACCAACATTACTTCATAAACTGTGTTGTCTGGACTGTATAGTGGACGGACATACGAACACGTTCGAGTTGTTTTGCCCCATCTCGCAAGCCAGTTCCAGAAACCTTTGAACCGGATATTAAAAATATAAATAAGAAAAGTAGGTAAATATTTTCCTTACTGTGCGGTTATATAAAAGATATTCACGAATGAACAAAACGTGGAAACACTGTGTTAACAGAGAGAAGTAACATACATTCCAGGAATACGCAGGGTATAATATCTTGTTTTCCGCAGTTGTCCTAAATCTGGTTGCTATGCCATATTCAATAATTTGTTCTGACAAGCTTATACTCAACGTATTTCCTGTATGTGATTGCCAGTTTTCTCCGTACTCACCTACTTTATCAAATCCAGTTAACAGGTTTTTTTTCAGACTGCAAAACAGAATCTTACTTAAAACTTTTAAGTTTAGTGTGCAGTTATTCTTTGAATCTTATAAAAGATTATCAGACGGTTCCTAGCGAGTTCCTAGCTAAACTAACGTTTTCCTCAGTCAACTAGTTTAGTTGACTAAAGAAATTCAGTCAACTGAATTTCTGTGAACGTAATGATTGCTTTCTTAAAAGCTTTATTTTTCCTCTGTTAGAACCGCATAGGAGATAACCTGAAACCTACCATCATTTATGAGCAACAACGCCTAAATATAGTGTTTTTAACAACCTAATATTCCCGTAATTCCCATTCTCCAGGAAACAGTAAGAGATTATTAAAGTCTGTTACTGAAATAATAATTTTTTTATTTTGATTCGTTTTAATAACATTTAACACACATTCTTTGAAGACTAATACATTTTAATGTGAGCAAAAAGTAGAGTTTTATTCTTCGTATTGTTAAAAAAAAAAAAAAAAAAAAAAAAAAAAAGTAGAGTTTATTGGTATAAACAAGGACTGAAAACCCGAGAAGTTAAGGCAAACGTTCTTTGATTTTTGAGACCCTTGATGACGGGCTGGAATCCATGCATCAAAGACTATCTCCATTGCCTCCAGTAGTAGGCCTATCAGTTGAACACACGCTGACAACTAATTTACCAAATGAACGTGGATCTTCATAGCGAGACTAATATTTGAGATATTAATGAGTGTTCTTACCATCTGGCTATAGAATAGTTGGAATGTAATTTGCAGCTCCAGTTACCTAAATCATCTAATTTTTTTTCTAGATAAAAGTCTGTCGGTAACATAATATGTCACACCCAAATCGAACAGTAAATGCTGAATGAATAGTTTGTTGCCTAAAGTAGTTTGCACACAATAAAAGCCACAATGATGACGGTTCCAGATATTACCACGTGTTAGTACTTGTGTGGGAGACCTGTGTTATTGTTTATGGAAACAATAGTGTTTGTGTTGCTTTGATAAAACTTCTGCTAGAAAAAGACACATAAGGGAAAATGTATCATTGACGTTGATAGCTTTAGCTGAAGATCGGGATGAATTTAAGATCGACGATACGCCTTGAGAGAGTTCCAGGAGTACTTACATCAGCGGATAGCTGTATACTCTAAGAACAACGGTCAGAATGGTGAAACAGCTGAATCATTAGAATTTAAAAAATATTGTGTGGTCCGTAGTTCTGACCAGTTGCTCAACTTATTGGCTGCTATAGGAGTTCAAAATTTTACGAGGCAAGGAAACGCATGTTGTTATAGAGGTAAAACCATTATGAATTCATCAGCCAGAACTTATGAGAAACTTATGAATTGGTGTATTGGCAGTGTTTGTGTTGACGAGTAAAGGGGATTTCGGAAAAGAAGATTTAGTGTAGATAACGATTTTGATACAGATACATACTTGAGAAATGGTTTGCACGATCATGAATTTAATGTTTATCGATTTAAAAAAGGAGGCTCACTATCGTGTACCTTGTACAGATTATGAGAAATTTCTTTAAAGCGGTGTCGTGTAAAAGAGGTATAGACAAATCCGATTATAGAACTGTACAATAATATAGCTGGCTTTGATAAAACTGAATTATCTGGGGCGTTCGTTGTAATGTAAAGTTCAAGACAACAATACGTTATTTAAAGTACATGTAACACGGTCTTAGGACAACGGAGGAGAACGTTTCTAGAGTAGCGATGTTAATGGATCAAAGTACGCTACATTCTGATGATGACAATGTTTTATGGTGGAGGATGAGTACGGTACACTTATGATTCTGACGTGTTTGGATGAATAGTATGGGATATGGGTAAACGCGTACTTACGGTAGTGTGTTTCATTTATGCTAATTGTAAACACTATTTTATAATATTGTTCCAATTATTCGGCTTCCGCCGAATGCAGCGATCGGTGCATCACCAAATTAAACAAAATTAAATCAAATAATTGCGATATAGAACCATTTTCGTACTTTGCTCGACGTCCTGACGTCATGCCGTCCGCCCCGTTCGTTCTCTAGTAAGGTTTTAACCGGGCGACGTTAGTCAGTCGACACGGTGAAATAGCCGTGAGCAGAGCTTCTCCTCGTCTCCAAGTCGACGGCCAAGTGCGGAGCCTTTTTACCAAGTAGGAACTCGGTTCCACGTTGGGGACGACAATTCCATGTTGGGGACCATAACTTCAAGTCGAGGACGATAACTTCATGTTGGCGACACTAATTCTAACAACCCGTTAAAAACTACAGGAATCCAGCCCTTCACACGATTTTACCTTACGGATGCATACAGATCCTACAAGCTATGCGGAGGCTCGAACCTGCAACTCGTAAGCACGTGGCGTGAACTCCATCTGACTCGACGCCATCATACAATGCAGGCTTTTCAAGTAACACGTTTAATTATCATTAACATCCAGCGGTAGTTGCGCACAATTAATAAAGAAGGAAATTTGAACATTTAATATTACTAGAGACTTTAAGCTATAAGTGAGAGTAAAGACAAAACTCAGTAACAACCCACAGCATGCTCGCTGTGAGTAGTCGATCTTGTACACTGGTATTGATACATACGACCGAATTATTTTGATTAATTTGGCTTACTGTTAAATTTCCTTATGAATTGCAATTCGAGTTATTTATTTTGAGACTATTTAACGCTTAGTTTATTCTAGATCCAACGATCTAATAATTGAAAATTTAATACCATGGTTGATCCGTAATTATAAAAGTATAAAGAGGCTAACTCTGTTCTGCTTAACAAATAAACTCGTTCAACTCTGCTCACCAACTAATGACTTGTTTTTTTATATGCGCCCCCCCTTAATTACACGTAATTCAGTCGCCAAGTAAGCTTTGAAGAACACTATGATTAGAAATAATTAGAGGTACTAGTTAAGTTTGATAATTGTTGTGATTTTCAGGGTTGTTTAATTGTAGTATAATATTGTGGTATTATGATATGTATGTTACACGCCTAAAATACGGACAAGGTGTGTCACAGTGTGCTTAAAAAATCATTTACACACTATTTAGCACTGTGTTTCGTTTATATGAAGACGTCTGTAAGTTCATTTTGGAGAGACAGGTAATTAAAGTCACTGACGAATCTACGTATCTTTGAGTTATTTTTTTATTTTAAGTCAGTAGTAAAGAAAAGAGATGTTACAAAGAAGAGACCAGGGTAAAACAGCAATTAGATACACTTCACAGTGTATTATGGAATCCGTAGATAGTAAAAGCTATATTGGTGGTTACTGTAGGAGTGTTAAATCATACTGTGCCGAGGTGTGGAAACTCATTGAATTTATATGAAAATTGAAGACTATGAAAATCATGTTTGGCGTAGACTTTGCAAGCTGACATTAACGAATCGAGTCTTATGGTCTAATGGTCGAATTTTTAATGGTCTTATGGGAATGGCCCCTCTGAGATTTAAGACCTTCAGCTTGTATAGTCACTTTGGAAGAATGAATGATGATGAATAGCCAAAATGGTTGCTGGAATGAATTAGCACACGAAGAAATAAAGGAAGGTCGCGAAGAATTGTGCACATGAAGTTATTGACAGAAAAGCTCCAAGTTGACCTAGTTTCATGTCAACATCTGAGACTTTCAGTCTCAGAGTCTGAGAGGACGACATCTAAGTAAGATGATTGGTTATATCGATTACCTTGGAGGTTAGGATGTGATAGACAGCTTTACTAAATTTGCCGGAAGAAGGAAGGTGTAGAAATTCATTAAATATTATGGTTTTTCTATGTTTATTCTCAGATCAATCTTTACACTTTCCTTGTGAATCTCATTAATCATCCTCATAACGACAAAACTTCGTTTCAGCAATATTGTGAAATCACTACACGTTACTTAACAGAAATACTATTGTAATTTACTTACTTTAGGCTTAACTAGCCATTTCTCAATCGGATATCGAATTTTCGCGCTCTACATTTTTTAGCTGAGGACTATATACCTGGGCTAAAAATTATTTTATAATTACTCAGACTATAGCAGCTTGGTGAAATGTATTCGAATATTCAAATTTTAATAGACACATAACGGCCACAGAATAACAACGACTCTGGACAGCAAGATGGAAGGCAAGGTTTTTCTTGACAAGAACGTAACTAGTTGATTTACCAGAACTTTACGGAAGGCGGTACCCTCGTACGCTTACGGAACGAATAAGCCCCCAAATCAGCAGCATTCTACTGGCGTATTAATCCAAACCACCGTCATTTCTCACTGTTTATATTACAACAGGAACTTATAATGGAATAAGTAACACACTTGCTATATGTGACTCATGAAAAGTATCTCAAATGATAAATATATTTTTTCATTGCATGTTTAAAGCGTATATTTCGTAACTTGTAACTCGTGCAGCCTTGCTGTAAGAAGTTCCGGGTTTTTTACCTGCTCCTGATGGGGGAAAAAATTTATAAACAAAGCTCAACAAATCGTAACAAAATCTCTGACGTTCAGTTTTGTTTATCACTTTCACATCAACACGACGTGTGTCAGGCAACAAATAATAGTATTGTAGTCATTCCTGTTTGTTATTCGTTAATTCTGCACATCGTCTCGTCCATTCGGCTCACATTATCTTCCGTTTACTTTCGAACTGTACATAAATTAAGAACAGACTGTGTTATACCCCTCTTTAATAATTCTTTTAACTTCCACGTTATTCACGTAACAAATGGGTCTCCATATTTTAAATCGTATAAAGATGAAATATGAAAAACGCTTTGGCAGTACAACTTATGTTCAGCCTTGAGTGTGTTTTATGGTAGCTCCGACTCGCCAAAACAGAAACACATTGTTCTACTGGCTTACAGAATCCTCCCCAGTGAATTATTATTCGTTCCAATATTATTTATATAGTGTTTTCGTTATTGTTTTGAATGCTGCGTATACATAAATTTTAATCGTATTACTGCCGAAGGGGGATTTATTCATCGATACTAAGCCTCTGACCAGCAGTAATACATTCCACATGTAGAAAGAAAAATTATAGCCTATTTCAACTTTCTGCATACCTATTACCCCAAAGCTACCCGTATGCAATCCTACAAAGCCGTTTCTTCACCTCCACACAAGCAGGTTTATCTGCTTACTTCTCCCGGTTCTTTTCAACATTTAATACTTTAATAATTAGTTTCTTGATTTACCTTTTGTTATTAGGTTTTTCGTGTCCATTTTCGTTTCCTCGCATAGATATTAAACCTCATCGTATTATACTAACTTCATCAAGCATATTTCGCCTCTCAATATTTTCACATTTTTGTTTCCCTTTGTGACTTACAGTTACTAATTACTGTAAGTAATAAATTTAAATGTAATGTCTAAATTTAAATTTAAAACAATAGCTGTACTGGCAAATTTAATTTGCATTTTAAAATCACCAAGCAACGTTTTCACATCCTCAGAAATGTTCCTTACGTATCTATTTATTGATCTTGTCCCTCCAGGCTCTCACAAGACCATTGCTTCGAGGTTCAGATGCTGGTCCAGATCAATTTGTCGTTTCTTCACAGCTCCATTAATCAGGGCTCCGTGTTGATATTAACCTATTAACCACCTGTTTTTATCTAATAAGACGGCATTATGAAGGAAACTGATTCCTGCTTACTGGGGTATTTGGCGACCAACTTGTACCACTCAAGATGGCGTCCGATGGTGAGGTCGAAACGTCTGGTTTTCCCCGACATCAGACCACGGGCTAACAGCTCGGCTAACGCTTATTCTAAACACATAATTCCTAATTAATTTAAAAGTAACCTCCAAGATTTAAGCACATTCAAGGGACTGACGATGATCGCTACATATATGAGGCCTCTAGTACAGACTCTCTGAACAATGTGGCGTGACAATTATTTCTATATATCTCAGTATCCGTCTCTGATTAGGAGATGGTCAAGATACACCATCCAGTACCTGTAGCCAATCTGTGTCTGTGTACGCTGCGTCTCATGAGATCTACTTTCATGACTCTTTTTACTTGGGAATACTCCTGATTTACACGGTTTCAGGAAAGAAAAACGACTTAATCAGACACGTACATTCTTAAAAAACGTTTTAAGTATAGCTACAGAAATAAACGCAACTGAAGAGATGCATACATCAGTAGGAAACAGAACAAGGTCACGTTTATAACCAATACGTTAGTGACCTGTATAGCCATAAACCCAACCATGTAGCTCAGAAAGTGAACACATGGCTCAGTGCTTCTCTACGCACTATTCGTTCAGGGAATCTGACTAAAAGAGGCAAAGACTGTGTTTCATTCGACAAGTTAGAGCAAAATGTTCTCTTTTTACTACTACATAGTAAAACTGAAAACAGTAATATTTCTATTTAGAGGTATTGTGACTAATGAAATTGAAATTTACTCTGATTAGCAAGCATACCCAGTCATAATATTTACTTTACTTTCACTATCAGCTTTCTTAATTTGCAAACAAGACAAAAAAAAAGCTGCTAATAACCACTTGCCGTGTTTACTGTCTTGATAGGGTTACAAAACTATCAACAGAAAACAAGAAAACTTTCTGTGTGATCGATGTTAGGGATCATGCTTATTATCATTATAACCTCATCTACAGTGTTCACCACGACAACTATGACGTTGGTGATGATGATCGTTACTCTACTGCTACTACTACTACTACTACTACTACTATTGCTACTGCTGCTACTACTACTATTACTACTACTACTACTACTATTGCTGCTGCTGCTACTACTACTACTACTACTACTACTACTACTGCCATTGCTGATGTTGCTGTTATACTTTTATTTTCAAGTTTGTAGTTACATGGTTGCCGGGATTCAATTTTTCCATTACCCAAGACAAATAGGCTTAATGCATATACAGAAAGTGGAAATAATATTATATTGCCGTTATTTAACCAGCAGGGTAACTTTGGTTCCGCTGACCTACAAGAATAATTTTTATGTTTTTGTTGTTCACATTATTATTATTATTATTAGGTCTAGTATTAGTAGTAGTAGTAGTGTAAATAGTAGTAGTAGTAGTAGTAGTAGTAGTAGTAGTAGTAGTAGTAGTAGCACTAGTAGTAGTAGCAGCAGCAGCAGCAGCAGTAGTAGTAGTAGTAGTAGTAGTAGTAGTAGTAGTAGTAGTAGTAGTAGTAGTAGTAGTAGTAAACCTAGTAGTAGATTAGTAGTAGTAGTAGTAGTGGTGGTGGTAGTAGTAGTAGTAGTAGTAGTAGCAGCAGCAGCAATAGTAGTAGTAGTAGTAGTAGTAGTAGTAGTAGTAGTAGTAGTAGTAGTAGCTTTGTTTTTAGTCACGTTGAACGATTCTAATGGTGAAACGAAAGATGATAGCCGTATGTTTTATTTATTTTTAAGAAAACCTCTGTCACGTTTCTTGATTGTACAAGTCCATATAATTTATAGGCAGTACATCAAAGACATTGTCATAGCGTATTGTAATTAATAAAGGACAGTTTTGTGCTGCAGATTTGTCCGTTCTTTTTAAATTGTACCCTTTCGGTGAAGAGATTTACAGGAACGTAGTTGTGGAGAGTTCTTGTTCCAGTGACAGCGCGAGCGACCTTGTCGATAAATCATTTGCAGGCTTTTCACCTATATGAAAAAGTCCGTCATTGTTTCGCTCATTGAAGCAAAATCTGTGAATCGCATTCTTCTTGTACAAGGTTTCCCAAGCAAAACGGTTTCCTGCGAGTGGCAGCGCCACTTCTTACTAACGAACTTTCAACAAATCCTTAAACTACTGGCTTTGCGCAGAAAGATGCTTTCCCTTTTATTCTTCCCTTTGTTTCAGCTAATAATACTATTCAGATCATGGTATGTTCTATATGTGCTTTTAAACACAATATTTAAGAGTTAAAGTGAAAATATAAGTTGTAATCTTGTACTTATGTGGCTTTTAAAATCAACCCAGACACCCTAAGTTTCCAAAATATTAAACTTTTCTTAACTAGACAGTAATGCCTTGTAAAATTGCAGCAGAGTCGGAACATATTTTGTTAGTTCATTTCCAAAAGTGGTTTAGGCCGACCCTAGTTGGAAATTACTACCTTCATGCAGCCACTAGTCGTGCTTCTATTTATTGCAATCAGACATTCACAGCTCACCCTTTCGAACCCTTTGCAACCAGCTACCTACCGTTTAAAAGTTATTCATCTAAGTCGCCTCGAAAATTTTAACGTAAGGAGTTGATAGAGATACTTCTAGTGATGGATCGTTTTTCATGGCGATCAAGCTGAAAATACGCTCCCGTCCTGTTTTCCGATTTTAAATAGTGTCGTCATTATCTGCTCTTCAGTATTAACCCATGACTTAAGGACAAGAAACAACTTAAGAAATGGGAATTCACATTAGACCTACATTTCCCCCAGCAGGCAAGTTAACATTGACTTAATTAATCCTGGGTCAATGTTCCGTGTTACGTATTAATAGAACGTAGTACGCAGATAATTTTATACGTTACGAGCAGCCGTACTCGTACTTATGCAGCCGGCCTCTCGTCTTTTATAATCATCTTACCGTGCTCGAGTACCGTAATTGTTAAACTCGGTAGTAAGGGAGTGATTCATTTGACTGGAAGTGAGCTTTCCAGCATTCGTTGAACACTATGTCAATTTTATTTAACCCTTCAGTAACCGCACCTCATAATAAGAATAGAAACGTTATGAATTCGTTATTGTATACATAAGAAACGGTAAAACAACAGTCATTACACTATTATAGAGAGAAAACCTGCATTATTCCATGATTCATATTTGGTATGCTAACAGTATGAGTGCTGGAAGATTGAAATTTTTTTTAAGAAAAAAGGCACTATTGATACATTAATGAGTTTGACGGTATGGAAAATGAAGGCTGAATCGTATAGGCCTACTATTTTCAAAGCCTAAATATTTTTGGAGGGTTTCGTATTTTTCTTACTCTTCTGTACATTTTAGTTGAGGTAGTTCAAGCGTCTTCACAAAATTATAATTACGAAGAAGTTTCAATTAAAATTACAAACTTAAAAGAAAACTGGTCTATAATAAGATTCCCTTGAACAGCAAATCGCATTAATTACTGAGCGGCAAAGAAATCCTACACTTCCACCTAATAAATTTAAAATGTTTACCGTCCAATGATCCCTCACTAGTGTCGGCGATAATGAACATTAAATGAGTCGAAGGTTACTAAAGCTGGGGCGTCGACACTGGAGGTCTAGGCGGAGTGTGTCTGCAATATTAATGAGACAATCTGCAGTCTGCTATGGTTGCGTATTGTCACTAATTAAAGAAACTGCTCCATTATTCAGCTTTATGTTGATGTCAGTTAACGTGGAAATTCCTAGAATGAATCCGTTGTGCACAATAAATGTAGTACCATTGGCATTCTAAGCGAACGTTTCGTTCGACGACTCGTAGTTTTCCACTGACGTCGACGCCTCGTGTTACACCCAACGGATCAGTAATACACATCTGTTACACTATATATATATATATATATATATATATATATATATTCCAACAAAACACAGGATGATGATCTATGAATAAGCATATCTGAGCATGGATGATGGACATTAACATGTTTTAAATTGATTTATGCAATTTTTGTCAATTAGCTATAAGTTTTGTATTTAGTTTAGGATAAGTCTTATGTTATACGAAATTCTTTGTAAATTTTTGCTCTATAATGTCATGTACTTTGTGTGTGAATATATGCGCGCGTTGGCGTGTGGTGAACCTTCGGTGTTATATCTTCCGCGGTAGTTAACCTATCGGCATGAAACTTGGACAGTGAATTATTTATGAAAATAGCTACATTTTCTATATACTCTGATGTTATCAGCTATTTTTTAAATATGGTTTTTTGTGATTGAAAACTCAACTTTTCACGCTTATCTATTGAAGAGTAATAAAATTTCTAGATAAAATCTATGCAGGCTCTCGCAGACTTATACAAAGAGTTGCCTGCAACCCGTGTATCTTTTGTTCAATCTACCACGTAGACAGTCGATTGACCAATCAGAAGCCCCTAATTTGAGTCACATTCGTCCGTTGTCTGGTGTACTTCGAGGCAGTTCAACGGAAGCCTTTGCATAGTGAACGTGTGCTCTTCGTCAAGAGTTTTTCTTGTACGAATTGGTTAATCTAAAGTCACGCTAAGTCTTGGAACTCTTTTCGAGTTATTCGATTAGAACCAAGCGAGTTAACAACCAATATTATTATGTTAAGTGCTATTCTGCGTTAGTAGAAGATTTCCGCTTAGAGAGATTTATCTACCGGTGTAAATCTTATTTACGCGGAACACTTCAAGAGTAGCCGGAAGGTGTAAGCCTAATACACCGCTTTTATAATTACAACTCATTACAACTCTGAGAATCAATTTCATAACCATTTAATACTAATAATAACAAATTCCGATCGATACAAACTAACAATTCGGAAAGTGACAGTTTATGTGTGATATATGCAATTAGTGTTATCAGTTGTTCGACGAACCCAGCACAGCGCAGAGAGAGAGAGAGAGAGAGTGTGAGAGAGCGGAGAGCGGTAAGTGCAGAGAGAGAGAGAGAGAGAGAGAGAGAGAGAGAGAGAGAGAGAGCGCAGTGAGCGGCGGTCATTGTGCAGAGATTAGCAGCAGCAGCGGAGCGAGTGACGTCACGCCGAGTATATGGAATTTTACATATCAAGTAAAAAACATCCAAATTGAACTATATAGACTCTTTTATAAATCACAAAATACTATTCATGGCATTTGTGTAATTTTAAATATAGTCTTCATCTGATTGAAACGTTTGCTTGCGGTTCAAACATCTGGATTGTGAACATCAGAAGAAAAATGTCGGATGTCTCAGAGAAGCGCGGAAGGTATTAAACCAAAAAGGATTGGACTTGTTCCGGTCACAAGCAGATCACTAGAACTGGTCACTCCAACGCTTCTTCGGACGTCCCACACCTCTCTGTCCTTTCGGGTTATAATGGAAATAATTGTGTCAGGAATAATAAAAAGAGACAGAGAGTTAGTTAAATAGACACGAAATCAAAAACTACAAGAGAGGACAAAATAAAGAACGGTAGACAAGTTGGGCAGGACTCCTGGTTAACTAGACGGCGGCAGATGGTTACGGAAGTTACTAGCATTGAAGGCAAATGGAGAGGGGGCGGCAAGAAGTGGAGAGAAGAGTATAAATGATGATTAAATATTTTATATACAGTATGGTACATCGTAATAAAGTATATGCTGTAACAACAATCACCCTTTTGTCAGTCGGGTACAATGTAAAATGACATCGTGATGTATAATGATGAGTTATAGAAAGGCATTTTCTGTACATTTCTACGGATTGAGGCCCGAACACCCGATGACTCCCGAAATTCCTCAAGTTATTTTCCTCGTACCCGAAGTTCTGCATTATTTACCTCGGCGGCAACGGACAAGTAGGCCTAGTTTTACAGCGGTATAATTGTGCTTCATAATTAAGTTCGAAGTTAATCTAGTCTTTTTACCACCAGGTTTAGTAACGTTAATGATCGCTACTGTTTACTGTAACGTAATGGATTGTTTTTGTTTTTGTATATATGAATGTAATGTGGAAAGTGTTAAATTTTGTGTCTGTTTTCCCCCTGCCTTTAGTGTCAACTTAATTCAATCACAGTGAAGCTCGTTTTCCATACAATACATGTGCTGTACACAATAGTACATATAGTGGACGATATGTAACGTATTTAATTACTGAAGCTAAAGTTTGTGCAGTACTATTGTTATACGTGTTGTGTCGCAGTAACAGTGAATCAATAAATTCAGCGCGTTACAAACAACACAATCGCACAAAGCCGGCAAGAACTGTAGCCTATACACGGTTACAAAGCATGTTCCCATTATATTATTATACGTACAGTGTATTGAAGTAATGTTTATTTATAGTTTCGGTAGGGCTGTAATTATGTGCACTGCGACGAACGCAGATTAAACGCAAACAAACCGACTGAGGCAGAATTAGCTGAACCTATATCTACAATGCAACTGTCTCGCAAATATGTTAGCAAAGTCAATTACATTAAAACAACTATATTCGCTTCGCTGAATTTCGTCCGATTTTTTTAAACGCTGTTATCTCTCGCCGTCATAAAAGCTATTAGGAAAGCTTAAAGCCAAATTATTAGCAAATAACAGTTCAAGAATAAACGTTTTACATTATCTTTGTGAAGGTTTGTACGTAAAATAACAACAAAAATTCAAAGTTTTTCTGTTGTAAAGTCCAAACATAATGTAATCAGTTCGAAATCAAGTTCTTTACCTTCACCATGAAAGATAAATTAACTAAAAGTTAACCTTAACTGAATCATTACAGAAGTTAGGTAGAAAGCAACTCAGGCTAAACCGTTTTAACGGAACAGAAGGTTGTACAAGTAGTGTAATGTGGCGGACACTACGCCTAGACCCAACGCCTGCGATTTCAAATTCCTAAGCTGGCAAGGTCAATTACGTATGAGGACTGAAGGACCTCATAAGATGTGATAAACGATTCACCTTTTTGATTCTATCATGTCCATATTTTCCAAAGCTCGCTTTGTAAGGGGAACCTGACCGTTACACTTACCGGATTCTCTGTGAAATTAATGATAATTATAATAAATAATGACGTCTTCTATTTGTACCATCGAAGTCGTTTTTAGGAGAGACAGGGTGGGCTGTCTAAGTAAGACGTTCGGCATACAAAGAAGGCAGTATGGCCGCCCGTTATTACGTCCAAGTGTTATCCTAATTAATCATTTATACCGGTTGAATCAACCTAGAAGCCAGAAAATGCTCCTTGATTTCTAATGATTTTCAATGATCCGGAATTGAAGTAATCTTTAGGTTAGTACTCAAGTGCCACACCCACTGATCTAAGCCACACCCACAATTATAGTAAAGTAACTTTTTACGATTTCATGATCGCTCAAACTCATAACACCACTTTCGCCGTACTCCTTCACAGTCCGTTAATACAGCCGACACACAAATGGCTTACACAGGTGGATAAATGACTCAAAGTAGTGAGGACTAAGTTTTTTTCTGAAGCGCGACAAGTGGCTGTTTATCTGCACATAAGTAGGTTTATGCTAATTAGCTTTCAAGAGTCTTTATTGTCGAATATATATGATAGTTTTTACTCTACCCGCTAAATGGCCAGTACCATTAAAAAAATAGATATTGACATTGAGCAAAGTAAGTTTCGTATTAGCCAATATTATTTGTCCACGCGGTACATCTCAGTCTATTCTCTGTCCCTTTATTTTGTCCTTTTCTTATCCATACACTACCGGCAAGCCGTCTGATGTAAATTTCGATCACTATCGAGTAGTCTTGCCCTCAATCTTCTGTCTTTCTCTTAATGTCCAGCAAAATATCCTCTCCGTCCGCCTGTCATTCAATGTAGCCTGTCGAGTTCCATTTAAACTCTGCAGCCGACGTCGGTATTTCTGGTCCCTGACATAAGCGTTCTTTAGGGTTATGTCCAATATTGTTCATCTCATATTCTTCTGGAATATTTTAACGTTCTCCGTTGTTCTTTTGGTTAAGGTCTCCACACGTAAGCGAAGACGGAGAGAAATTAATGAATGCTTAAATGAGTTCTTGTTTAAAGTGTTAGAAATTCCCTTCTAAACGTGTTCATCAACATATCGGAAGAACTCATGCTTGTCGGCTTCTACTTTCCATTCCAATTATTTGATTGTCCTCTCCTAAATTGCCATCGTATCTTCTGCGATTTGCCGTTGTCTAAGCTTATCTTATTCATTATGTTAGTTTCGTCGTCTTTATATTGAACTCATTTACAAAGATTTGTTATTAAATTGTTGGATCAAACCTAGGATGTGACCTAAATTGTCACATATAATTACTGCAAATATAAATCTGCAAAACCATAAGTATATTCAAATATTGCCCGTTTATGTAAATTCATTTTTTCTCGTCCTGTAAGTCTAGGAAATATTTTCTAATATCAGAGGCAATCATTTTGGAGGGAATGGTGTCCCAGCGTCTCATTTCCCGTTTGAGTTAAAGCTTCAATTGTTCCAGTGCACTCCAAAGATCTTTTTCCATGATTGTAATTTACCTGAATAATAGTTTGATTATTATTCATCTGCTCTTAGTTTTTCGAACACTTTACGAGTACAAGTTGCTCTATCGCGTCAAAAGCTTTTTCGTAATCAACAAATCGCGTAATTAAACTTGACCACAAAAACTCATGATTTTGTAATTTTGGGTGACCGAAAAACATCTAATCTGACCCAAAACATAAATATTTTTAAAGTCTTGTACTCAGTATTGAAAAAAATCAAACTGTGAACATGACATACTAACCCAATGTCAAGGCAACGTCTACTCTTATTGTGATAAGACATAATATATAATAGTGTGTGTTCTCCCTGCAACAATTGTCAGTGGGATAATTCGTGCTAATAATAACCAGTTATTATGATTTTCCATGTAGAGTTATCGCTGTGCTTTGATGTGTTGGATAATGCATTTATTAACCTTATAAGCTATAATCCTATTATTTAATCTAGTCTTCCTAATAGGATGTAATCCATTAGGTACCTTAGTCTTCAGTTTTCATATACTCCATTTCCCGATGGTAATCCGATTGATGTAGTAAAGCGAGTAACTTCATATTTTCACAGTTTACAGTAAATTAAGTCTGATGGAAAATCATCATCTGAACATTTATGCACATAATCAACACAAGCCACCTATCTTTCTGTAGTTTTGATTCCAGTCTCTTTAGTTAAGAATTCACACACAGTGTACAAAAATCGATGGATCCACCTGCAGGAAAGACAGATGCAGACTTCCCACCAAATTTCACACAATTTCATTTCAGCAGCCTTATTCTGACTATTCGTAACGGTTTGTGGCCATAAAATCAGTAAGTTAACAAAATTACTACAGCTTGTGTTCGCATTGTTTCGCCATTAACTGACACAGAAAACAAGAGAACTCCGCGAGAGAGCCAGCACGTGCGTGTCTGTCACGGTGATCTGTCATAGATCCGACTTGTACCTTACCTCGTGCTTTCAGCAATAAATCGTAGGACATAATCTGATCTTATCGCGACAGCTGTCTGCTCTGCCGGTTCTCTCTCAGATTTCGTGCAGCCCATAGCATGAAGTACCTCCTCGCCAAATGTAAAATTTAAGAAAGGCAGACTGACAACAGCGATGTCGGAAATACGCGTCTCCACTGTTTCATGAGACGCGCAAGCATCCCGACACAACAGTTTCAGGCAACTGACTAATTAATGAATATACTACAATAACTCAGTAACATCAGGCTACTACTACTATTGTCAGTAGTCAGTGTCAGTGTATACTATTATAGTCAGTGTGTGGAGTTTACCGTGTTACATGTAGGTAGAGATAATTATAAGAAAAATTAAACTTACTTAATCAATTTTTTGTCATTTCATCATATAGCGAATACTGATGTCTAAATTCCGCTACCTTTACACGGATTTTGATTCATGTCTCCAAGATAAAATTACCGTCAAATAATCAAATGATAGTTATGTTAGTTTAAACAAACTAACCACTTTCACTTTGACTTGTGACTAATTGTTTATACATAGATGAGGCGTTTCAAAGCATATGCATTATGCATCATCAGATCATAAAATATCTGTCGTATAAGGTCGTCATTGATTAAAAATTCAATATTATTTGCACTGTATACTCGTCAGTATGTGCGCACCTATTCAAGTTTGGTCGACCACTCAACGGTTCCTCCTATTCACGGGTGGTCGACCAAACTTGAATACTGTAGCGTATACATTGCCAATAATATTGGATTTTTAATCAATGACGACCTCCTACGAGGGATATTTTAAGAACTGATGATGAAGCATATGCTTTGAAACGGCTTATCAATATAAAAAAAGTCACAAGGCGGATTGAAAAAAGGTTAGTTTGTCTATTCTTACAAGTGACATGGATACTATTGTAAGCATGCATGCTATATTAGGTTAGGATAGGTTTGATTATCTTAGATTAGATAATTTCTGTTTCGGGAAATATATACAAGTGATTTTTCCACCCGTTAGACACCATAAAAGTAACTAGAAATTACTCTAAAGGCAAAATGTATAAACTTTCGCCAGAACAAAACGCTGAATTCATAGATATTGTGATTTTTTTTTTGCGTTTTTCTTATAATACGTTAAACGTGGACATCGGTTTTTGTCACGGCCATAGTACAGTAGTGGTCGATCGATACGTTCAGCACAAAACAGTGATTCTTACCAAATGATAAAGTTGTACACCACGTAAATACGAAATAATACAACACTTTAAAAAACTATATATAAATTTTATTCTATTTATTAGATTCACTTTCCTTACTTTCCTTTTCTATAATTTAGATTCGATCATTTCCTTAACTACGACTTCCCTAGTAAGAGATTTTCTTATAAAATATTTAGACATATAAATGCTAAATGTGACAATTTTTTCATGGAAACTGAAGATCGTTAGATGACAAATTTTGGATACAAAATAATAAGCTCTGAATACATCAGGAACACGGGCAATAGTTACTTGCCAACAGAATGTGTAGTGTCAACATTATTTACATATATGTGCCTTTTGAAATCAGGTTCTCTCTCCTTCTCCTTTACGCTAAAACGTTATTTATAAGTATATATTAAATTCTTGTTTACATGTTTTTTCCAACGTGAGCTTGCATGAATTCTAAGCGGATAGCGCAATCGGTCTCTAGTGGAAAACTGTGAATGAATTGTACCTCAGTGCAATCAAGTTGAATGTAACAAGCGTACATAATTTATACACATTTACATAAATGGTTTGACGTTTCTACAGGAGGAAATGGTGGAGCCGCTGAGACGATTCACAGTTCGAGACTACACAATAGCTAAAACAGAATACCAAAGTCTAAATTGAACTTTTCTGTGCCAACTTTGTTTTTTTTTTTTTTTGTTACAAATAACTCCCGCTAATCAAATTTTAAGTTAACTGCAGACATCCATGACACTAAAAAAACACAAGTCAGTTTATCACTGTTGATTATGACAGAATTTGTTGAACTACAGCGCTTCTTCAAATTTTATTTCTTTAAATTTTATGCACCATCGGCAAATAGAAAATGCATTAATTTTATATATATATTTATTCCTTTTGGGCCTGACCATACATTCTTTCTCAAAAAATAGAGATACTTGCCAAACATTTACCCAACAGCATTCCAATCCAATTTTTTAAATATTTAAAGGTAAAAATTACTTTAACCTAATCTATTACTTTTTAAATATTAATTTTGGCATTTGACTCAACAAAGAATATTTGAACATATGTATCAGTTTTTCTTTCTACATTACTTCCCTTTCCCCATTCTATTATCCTGTTCTATAACTTTTAGGAAACCAACGTAAAGCATGCTTTAAGCACTTCTCCTCTAATGTTTGCTTATCTATGCCTATTTATGAAGTTCCGTGTCACATTGGCGACTTTTCTAAACATAATTACAAAATAAGAGTATTATCCAAGGTCCTATTCTTTGCTGGTTTACTGGTTTCCTCATTATGCTCGAAAATGAATGTTTCTCTACACTGTTTTTGGCTTTGGTGTAAATCACTTATTGTCTTGCCTGAGGATAATCTTTTGATCTAGCATTCGTTTCTAAATGTAAATGGTCTTTGTCCATAGGCAACAGATTCTGAGTATACACGTATAAACAAGATACGTAGGCCTACATTACAACGACATATTTACAATTTCGAGTCTAAAATTGCACGAATAATAGTTGTTTTATTAACTTATTTATTGCATATTGTTTGTAAATTTAATTGAAATCTTCTGTGTAAGTTCAGATTTATGTCATACTTGCAACGCTTTAGCATATTAGTATAGGTTATCACTATAAAGTACTCTAAACTGATTTTCTCTTTCCTAATGTATTCGTTGAAATTTTGAGTTTTCCTTATGGGTAACTGAGAACTGTTTTCGAATTGAGGTACTTTTCGGCAATATGTTTGTTAGTTCATTTATATCTCAAAGACCTTTTATCTTTGAACCTACTTAAATCAACCAAATGTGTTTTCCTGCAGTCACTTGATGCCATTATTCATCGTCTATCTGATTTATGCCACTTTTTCCAATAAACGTTTTAATGAGTTAGTTCTTCCGGCATTTCCGTTTTAAACTGAATAACACAAATTACTTTTTTTTGTTTTATTTGCTACTATAGTCAGAATAACTTCAAAAATAAAAATCCTTCAGACAGCTTCTACGTCCTCGTCTGCAACGGCTACCATATGTAACGGGAAAATGGTATTCTCGTGGACATGTTTCCAGCCGCGATCACCAACCCGATAAGAGCTACATACATCATCGAACTTGTTTTCTTGGTAATTACAAGCAAGCAAAAAAAAAAATCAGAATCAGCAGCAACATATTAATTGAGTGTTAAAAGGTTTTTTTTCGCCTTCGTGTGTATTGTATATACCGTAACGAAACTACCAGTGGATATGTAAATGTAACTCTATTACGAATTCTGATAGGTTACCCAGTGAGGCCGTTGGACCATATTTTTTCAACCCTTACGCTTCAGGTTGGTTTATTCAAAAACTTTGAGACGCAAAGAATTTATGAAAAGTGTTTATCAAATTATATGGTAACAATCTTGAGAATCTCTCATTTGACCTAAGGAAGGTGAGGGGGGATTCTGACCTGCAACCCCCCCCCCCCCGCCAGAAGCTAGTCTCCTCTTCCCAGGAGCAGCTCCTACTTACACCACTGATGTTCACAAACATCATCATCTTCACAACACGGCATAGGCCAAGTGCTGCCTGTTCTGCCTTCAAAAATCCTCCACCCGTCACTTCCTGGGTCTGCCCACACACCTGTGTCCTTCAGTTTTGTATTTCAAGATTTATCTTGCCAGTCTGGAATCTGACATTCTTATTACATGTTCTTTCCAGCGTTGTTTGTAATGTTCACAAACATACCATGTTATTTTAACATGTTTGGCTGTTATTGATAAATTACTATACTTTAATATGTACGAAATTGATAGCGTACATATTTTTATTAAATTTTACATTGTGACAAATTAAATACGTCACAACACATACGTTCCTATTCACATCTCATTAGTGTGAGATGTAGTTCGTTATGTAATGACTACAGGCGGCTTGGCTTTCACCTGCGGTTACCTGTGCAAAATCATGTAGACATTCAATAGTGAAGGTGAGACACCGTTCCTCCCTGACAGTCCTTCCATTCTAGAGGATGCGGGCTCTACAGTTGAGTCCATCGTTCTGGCTTCATTATGTTATACTGCTGAGTATAATAAATAGAATTAATCTGTAGAACAGAAGACTGAAGATCGAGAATGCGATGTAAGCTCAAAATTATAAAGACTATACACATGCTAACTGCACATCCCAATATACTGTTGATTTAGCAAATTCAGAAGTATGAAAGGTGGAAGTGCCTTACGTTGAAGAGAACGAGACCACTTTCGTCATTCCTTGTATAGAATCACACAAATCTGCTTGTGCTGGATTCTTATGATCTGCAAGTGCTGGAATTTGTTGCGCCGCCAAGTTCGTCCACGGGATCACTTTGTGTTTCGCTTGCCAAACGAGTTTGTTATTAAAATTACGGCTTCACAACACCGCTAACTGAAAACAGAATTATGTTACCACGTTGTTTATTTATCGTATTATTTACTAACGCAGTCAAAACTTTATAATTTATTGAACTGCGGAACTATTTACAGTCAACTTATCGTTCACTGGTTTATGCGTGAATACGCAAGGTAAGTGTATCATAAAACTAGCTACGTTTTCATGTATGTATTTCTCTTTTAACTTCACACACACCCTTCAAAATTAAATGAAATTCGATTATTTTTAATCAGGACCCTGTTCTGATTTGTAGCTATGGACTTGTCTCACTATAACCAGTAACTAAATGAGTACTCGCGTGCGCGCACACATACATACTATTTCTTTGCCCTAGTGATATCTCATGCCAGCTCCGTATGCCCAGCGAGAAGTCGTTTGTTTAAACTAGGAAACTTAACAATACTGTCTGATTATGACGACTATTAGGCTACATATTAAATTACGGTTACTACGTAGGCCTACGCTAAAATTTGTATTAATGCAATATTTGTGTGTATGCGAGGCGTTTGTAGTGGTGTACATATTTGTAATGTTGGTGCTGCTGAACTAGATTTCCAGGTATGCGGTCTCAAATAATAATTTCTTTGTTGAGAAAAACTATTATATAACAGTTTTGATCTGCCCTACACGAAAAGCAAAAATACCAATTGGTCATTCAATCCTGCAGATTTCATTTTCATTGTGAATGGCGGTAGTAATTTTATGTTTTATTTGGCTAAAAACGATTTTGTCCTAGTGTAAATTATTTTTTGCCTGTGCCTATAAAGAGGTTAGTTATTTAACATGTTGTATCTGTCTAGTGAGTTTCCGCTTTACGCTATTCGGTTTCGACGTTTGTAGGTGGTTCTTACGTCATATCCTTTATTGTCTGCTGTTTGATTAATAATATATCTTTCGTTGTTTCTTTTTGCGTTACTTAATTGGTTTTTTAACGTTTGGTACATCGATTAATCAAAAGCGACCGTTGTGTATTGCCTTGTCGGTTGGCATTACTGGGTTTAATATTCACAATTTTTTACGTGTACAAACAAGTGTTTTTACGTTAAGTGACGCAGTATTCTTCCAGACGCTCGCAACTGCGATTTCTAAGTAAACACTGCACTGTCAATTGTCGTCACTCCACGCGTTGACTTAGTCTGTTACTCGGGCAGAAAGTCCGCGCTACAAATACCGTTAAGCTACTCATCTGAGTAAACAATGACCAATTTCCATTTGCACGTTGTCCAGTAACTTGACGCATGCACGCTTCGATAACTGTTTGCTGACACGGATAGTTCTGTCGGTTTATGTTTTTGCAAACTGGCAGGGTGACGCATCCGTATTGTGTTGTTCATGTGTGTGGCACTGTATGTGTTAATCATTTTTACTAGTCAGTTAACAGTTTAATAGTCACTTAATGCACTTACACGTACGTTTTTATTATCACCGCTGTAAAACCTGAGCACAAGATATAAATGTCTGCTGCCTGTATGAGTATAAACTCAGTGGCACATTAGTGTCATAGGAATCAATTAATGTTTAGGGGAAAACACTATAATGACTTCTTTTGTACTTTAAACACCATAAGTTTACACCAGATTTAATTAAGGAATGCATTGATTTTATTTACTAGTAAGCTCCATGAGTTGCAGAACTCGATCACTATTTTGAACCAAATACTTTTTTTGGTCCGCGTAGCACGTTTTGTTCTTTTATTTTTTTCCAGTAGGCTTTCAAACTTCCGGTTCTGATCTTCCACTCTTCAGCTATGATTTCACGTTTCCTCCCTTGTCCGTTGATCATTTATTATTTACCGTTAAGGCCGTAGGCCTACTAATAGACAAAATAAAATTAATAAATTGTATTTATTTAAATCTGTGACTAAAATTCTTCGTGTTCGTATTTATGATTCCAAGCGTTTAACCTAGAAATAGCACGAAGAGGTGACAATAGGTCGTTACTATGGTTAATGGAGGATTGGTGTACTTTGAAAAGTAAAAAGATTAAGAAAGTTACGCAAACTCCGACTACTGTATTATTTCTTTTTGTAAAATAACAATGCAAAGCACGTAATCGTTTTATTAACTTTTGTCATTATGAACACAATGAAAATTTAAAATACCGACCATTCCGTTGTTTTGTTTTTCGTTTAATTTGTAACCATAACACCTAAATTACAAATTACAATATGTAATGTATATATAATGTAATATTATATTATATTATACTTTATAATGTAATATTTTCTCTTTATGTGTGAACCTTTTGCTGTGTTACCTTGCGCATGTTTTGCATACTAAACCTGCATCGCGCGTTTCACATATTAAATCAGATACTACGCTATATACAGGGTAAATCAAAAAGTAAAGGCAAATTTTATTTTCCCTGCTGCAATGGATTGCAGCACTGACTGAACAATGACATATCATAACCTCAAAGTTTTTTTGTTCTTTAGCTGTGTTGTTTCAGTGCTCAGCTCCATTCGTAGTGATTTCAGGGCATTTTATTATGAGTGCCCCGTTGTCCGTGTGCACCAAGGAAGAAATGAGGGGAGTGGTACGTTTTCTGCACTCTGAAAGGACTAAACCTGCGGAGATTATTCGCAGAATGCAACAGCAGTACGGTGAGAGCTGTCTTAGTGAACGCAAAATTTATGAGTGGATAAATCGCTTTAAAAATGGTCGTGTATCTATCTGCGAAGAAGAGCGTTCAGGTAGGCCATCCACTTCGAAGACGGACAAGAACATCGAGACAGTTGAGCGAATGATTCATGATGATCGTCGTGTCAAAATTGATGATATTGCGCATGCGTTGAACATTAGCCACGGTTCAGCAGTTGCAATCATCCACGAATCACTAAATTATCGCAAAGTGTGTGCTCGTTGGGTACCACATCGACTGACAGACCAGCACAAACAGAAACGTTTGGAAATTTCGAAATCACATTTAAGGCGTTTAGAAGAGGAAGGAGAAGAGTTTCTCAGACGCATAGTAACCGTTGATGAGACGTGGGTCCATCACTTCGAACCACAGAGTAAGCGGCAGAGTATGGTGTGGAAACATCCATCCTCGCCTACAGCAAAAAAGTTCAAAAGACAAGTTTCTGCACGAAAGTTGATGATGACAGTGTTTTGGGATATGAAAGGTCCACTTCTAATTCATTACACTCATAAAGGTCAAACAGTGAATAGTGACAGCTACTGTGAGCTACTGCGAGATCTGAAACCCAAAATCAAAACAAAGAGGCGAGGAAAACTTTCAAAAGGTGTGCTTTTGCTTCAGGACAATGGCCGTCCTCATACTGCGGGAAAACGATCCAGTGCAATCAAGATCTTGGTTTTGAGCTGCTGGAACATCCGGCGTACAGTCCTGACCTAGCTCCAAGTGATTTTCACCTTTTTGGTCCGATGAAGGAGCACCTGCGTGAATCCAAGTTTTCGTCGGATGACGAGGTTGTGGAGGCGGTGCGCGAGTGGCTGTTCACGATGCCACAAATCTTCTTCCAGGACGGAATTACGAAGCTTGTCAAGAGATGGACCAAGTGCATAGAAGTTGAGGGAGATTATGTAGGGAAATGATGTTACTTGTCATCTTGTTTTCACAATAAAAAGTTCCTTTTGAAAAATTTGCCTTTGCTTTTTGACTTACCCTCGTTTTTTTAGGTTAGAAGTACAATAACGTTGTTAAATGATTAATAAATGCATAAAAGTTAAAAACAAAACTTGTAAAGAATTTAATTCTGAGAAAAATGGTGTAAATAAAGTCAATAAAAATCAACAAAAAATTCCAATTTTGGTTTAAAAACAATACAATACGTTTTTAGGCAAAGATTTTTCTGTTTTACGCCGGATATCATGAAAGTTATGGGAGATACAGTTCTGCGACCTATTTTATTCGATTTTTCAGGTCAAAAACCATAAGAAACAACAGAATTCGCCCCTTAATTTACCTTCCCAGAATTTCAGAAAGTCTTCATTTACCCAGGGGAACCGAAACCCGGGCGAAATCTTTCGCTACCCGTAACTCGCTTACAAAGCGTTTCCGGACATATGTTTATCTGAACTTTGTTTCTTCTTTTACACTATAGAACCATTTCTCAAATTATTTCCCTCTCCTCCCGGGACACTCTGTATATGCCTTCGACAACACTAATGCCATTATAGATTCACTGACTCGTGTCTCATGACCTGCTTTCGTAAGTCGAGCACATTCGGTATTCAGAATAAATCTTGTAACTCACTGTTGTACTGTCGTATACATCTACGTTAAGCAGTTAGTATAATAACCACCTAGTTCTAATCTTACTGTCTACAGGTTATACACAACATGTAGGCCTATAGCATGCCACAGATAATTACAGATGCAATATTGATAGATACAGTAACATACATACACAATTATTAATGTAGTTATACAATTAATAACTACTGTATAGACAATCTAGTCGGAAATATTTTCAACATTTTTAACATTTAAAACGCAAATTTTTAAGTAAAAGTAACGCAAACTTACAGGAAACAGTCAAGTTTTACACAGCATAGATTTATACATTCAACCTTTTCAATACCTATGTGTTTCTTACAGTTGAAGATAAAAGTTAAGTTTACAGATTTCAAGTCATTGATAACGGGGCACACTCCTTTCCTATCGCGGGGACAGTTTTACTTCAGGTGAGATGTCTCCCACCTAATAAAGTCCCTTTTTCGAATCCTTCCTGTATCCATATTTTTCTTTCTATACCCTATCCTTGCCTTGCAGCTTCCACATCGGCTTATCAAAGCTAGGGAGACAACCTTGAGCAAAAATTATTTAGTCGTTCAGGTTTGAGGGTTTAGGCGATGGGGTTTGCACCGCATCACTTGAAAAACTGGAACTGAAAATACATCCAAGCAAAGAGCTTCGACCATGTGCGACGGAGTAAGCAAGCAATTCAGTGTAGACAAATGCAAAAGGCTAAGGCGGGTTTGCAAGATAGAAGAAGAAAGACGGAACTTGGACCCCAGAGACGCCACGTGGTGTAGTCCCAAAGGCAGTATATTAGGCCTACTATTTTAAGCGTTCCTTGTTGTCAAACGTTTAATTGTTTGTATGTGTCTATAAAATAGAAGACGAAAAAGGTAGACTGAAGATCTGTGTAATTTTCTGTCTCTTAGTAAAGTTACCTCCATCATCACCATCATTATTATTAAGCCTACTATCCGTTAAAAATATTAGCTATGTGCTGTAACTATCAACGAGCGAAGACCAAGGATCCGATGTTCAACGAAATACTGAGAATGATAAACAAAAATTATCTACAGAACCACTGAAATAAGATATATTATCGTAATTATTTTGTCAAAAATAATCGTATTTATTAATCAGATTAATATTAGTAATGTAGTTGACGCAAATAACTTGCACGCAACCGTCTTAAGAGACGCTGAAAACGAGATAATGAATAGAAAGAAAATTATGATTTTTTGCAACTTTAATTTCAAACCTTTGCCTCTCCTCTTCTGAGTATCACTTTTCATTAATTCGTAAAAGCAACACTTTCACCTCTAGAACGTTAAGTTGACGGTTAGCATTCAAAACGAGTGCGATGACACAAACGCATCCTACTACGCAGCGCTTGAGTGGATCCATTAATTCCTTGGTTGTCAACAGTATTTTTGCAAATTTATCACGTCCCACCTTCTTTCCTTCTCCTACATATTTCCTCAATTGTTGTGAATTTAGTTTGCGGTCCAAACTTGGAATTTACGCTGTACTGGTCTTCAGACGCTCTCTACTACAGTAAACAAAAACTGTTTACACCTACTTCAGCTTCTTTATCTTCCTACTCTTCCAACCGTAAATATGCTTTTTCAAATGACTGTAATGAAACCAACTGTCTTCACTTTTCGGTTTTCTCCGGTGAACTAAGGCAGATCGTATTGTCAATCGAAATCGTCAAACCTTTTCGGTAGTTTCTCAATAACCAAACCTACACGAAGTTTCGATATTCCGATTGTGCGATAATCGGTATCGATATGTAGTGAGTGTCGCATGTAATTTTAGTAAAGTAATAGAAATGATTATGGTTTTATTGGTTTAAGTTATAGAATTTTTTATTTTTTATTGTAATCGTTTCTCATTGTCACAAATTTTTCCGCGAACCGTTTTTAGCACTACTATAGGTTAAACCAGTGACTGTTGCAGCAAATTGCGTTTTAGATGTTTCAGGTAAGCGAACTAAAGAAAATTAAGTACAGAAACGGTGACATGCATCATTTGATCTTGATTCGGTCTGGGTCACGGCAGCATTTGTGTTGTTTCCGTACTTATATACTGTTAGTTTTGTGTGTTTACAGAGCAACTGACTCGATCTGAAATCTTCTGGAGATGGAACTATTGTTTTGCTTTTCTCGCACCCTATTTTGTTACAGTTACCTCCACAACGTAGACAGGCAATGGAATTTTATTTATTCTAACCAAAAATCGATCTGAATATGTATCAGCATCATCATCAACAAAAGCACTTGTCTGTTGTTGAACAAGTCATCATTCAGATTTCTCTCCAGACCAAACAGTTTACGGTTCGTTGACGTTGAACGTCCCGCATCTACCGAGTGCTCTCGTCGCGGTCTCTTGATGTCACTTCGCCTCGTGACCAAATGTCGTTTTGCCGCCTAATTACATCACCAAGTGTTGTCCTGCCCAACTTCATTTATTTCATAATTCCGTAAATAATCTGTACCATTTGTTATACTTTGATTGTTTCAATTTGTTTCCCATTTTCTTGTTTATTTATTACACAGTTCTTTCGTTCGTTCATGAATAGTGTGGGCTCATTATATTAGTATTCACTAACCATGTTTTGGATACTTACGTCATTTCAGGAAGCACATTAAAAGTAAAATCATAAGAATCACAGTAATTACAAGGTAAAGGCAAAACGTTCATCTTGCCAAAGACAGGATATGGTAGTGTTTATCTTGCCAAAGATGTGCAATCCGGCAAGATTAGTCGACTGTTGTTTTCTACATCCGTTGTTTATTATTTTACACAAACACTGTACTTCAGTCTTAGCTACAGAACCATCACTGTCGATTTTCTGATGCAAGACTTACACCTTCTTGGTTGAGTTGATGTCGACTTCATATCTACTAAACAACACAAAGTTACCTCTTAAATCGAAACATATAGATATTCCAATTATTATAATACTTATTAAAAATTATACACACAATGTATCTTTTGAAATTACGACTAGCCTGTATCAATTAATTATGTAAATCGTAGTAGGTTTACACAATAAGTATGGTAATATCGTTAAAAATAGAAAACACTGACTCTCCTTCATTTTCACCAAGCACATACCGTATGTGTTCATGCTTATGCTTCCGTGTATACGCTATTGTTCAGTTTCCTTCAGTGCTGTTATGTCACTCCTGAAATTTGACTCTGCTCTCTGTTTATGTGATAAAAATTCTATCTGTAAGTTAACCTTTTTACAAACTGTATACTTTCAATTGTGCGTTATCGTGAATGTAGATGTTAAGTTTTTAACCGGAAAACAGATACGATCGCTTCTGGCCACCGATTGCTTATCAGTTTAGATACTGTTGCCCGGAAGTCAAACAAAGCACGTGAAAATGAAATGTCAGACTTTCAGCCACATCGACTATCCGAATTGTGCAAATGTCACTAAACAATCGTTTCTGGGTAGACACGGGTCTACAGACGACGACGTACAACCGGCAGTGTGACGTCTACCGGAAGTCCTCGCGCGCCGATATCGTAATTACTCAGCAAAGTGATATTGTTATTGTTAAACTGTAATTGGCCGTAACGTCGTAGTACGGTGACACACGATCGGCGTCACGTCTGCCTCCGTTCCAGTTTCCATCGCGTCTACGTCTGCCACATTAAACGTATCGTTTGGTTCCTGGTCACGTAATCCTTGTTTCCTTTCCACTTTAATTCTTGGAGTAAACTACAGTGCGAACCGAGGCAAAATTTGTAGTAATTCTATTCTTGTTAATTTCGTTTTTATTTGTAACATATCTGTGTACCTGTCTGATGTTTAAACACGATCAGAATATTATCTCTCGTGACCCTGCTTCAGCATCCTTCAGCAGTTTCATACGCTTTGACGTTCTGCACCAGTTCCAATCATTCTCTTTGGAAAAGTCAAATCCAAATCTCCATTACTTACAATTCCGTCTCAGCTGTTGGTCCGTCTTATTGGTATTCTTTTCTCGTCCTCCCCCTCCCCCTCTCCATGCTCCTCCTCCTCCTCCACCTTCTTCTTCTTCTCTTTCTTCTTCTTTTAGTTCTTCGTTTTATTATTATTATTGTTGTTATTATTATTATTATATAATTATTATATATATTATAATAATAGGTCTTTATTAATATTATTATTTCCCCCTCTTCTTTTCTTCCTTCCTTGCTTCTTGCTGTTCTTTTTGTACCAAGATAAGCAACGCTCCGGTCAAAAATGTGGATAATCCATATTAAGGACTTAACTCAAAATCGCCTACGAAGTCTTCTAGTTTACCTTCTACTCCAGTTTGCTCAGTTGGCCGTTCTATCGTGGATCGAAACTGTTATTTCCATTCTCGCTTACGGCCTAATAACTTACAGTTCCTATATTTCTGAATTTCCGAAATATGTCATTAACTACGAAAGCTCTCATGACACTGCTTAACACGCAATGAGCCACATCCATTCACTAAGTCCAAATTCCATTTTGCAGAACTGGAAGCTTATGTATATATCCGAAAACTTCGTATGCCGGATACGTATTTTAAGAGAATTTGCATCCATATAATAAAACCTTAAGCTCTAGTAATGTATACAATTTTAATTTGCTTTCTTTTGTGTTTTATTCCTTAATATTCGTCTAAATAATATTCCTTAATATTCTTCAAGACATCTACATTTATATACTTATCATAATACGAACAATATGAGTAATTACGATTTTCTGGTCGGTTTATTAAGATTGAATGGGGTAAGCCTTATAAAACTGAGTTTAATTGAAAGTTATGTCCTGTATGGTCAGCTACGAGGGTTTGGCCACTAAAATACCTATTCGTTGTTCTCTGCAAACTTTGTAACTTTGTGTGCAATAACACAACAGGATTAGACAAAACGTTACAGAGCTTAACCACTATCTGCAGCTAATTGGATAATAAGTATAAAATAATGCATTTTATTTTTTTCTAAATAATCACTCGTGTATTACTTTTATAATGATAAGTTTTGAAATAATGTATTTCATTGTGCAGTTAGATCTCCCCTCACACACACACACACGCATACACATTTTTCTTTTCTTATTTTCTGTTCTCTCTAATCAGTGCAGCATATAGTAGTTAGTACAATGCATCATGTCAGAGATGTGTTTTAAGATCAGAAGGAGGATCGTCTTTAGGATCATATTAAGATCATAAATCAAACAAAACTGAACCGCATAGTTCAAAACCCGTACCACCCCCCAATATCTAGCAGCTAACAGTATCCAAGATCACCTGTGGATATAGCGATTTTTTTAAATGGCGAAACGATGACATAACTCTAAAATTGTTTTTCTCTTCGTTCCCGTCTTGACCTAAGGAGTCAAAATGTGTTATCAAAGCACTAACATTCACTACATACCTTAAACCTTTCTTGTCTTGTTATTTTAATACAGGGACATCATTAACTTCTTTTACTTAATGTACCAACGAAATTGGCATATGTTCTTGTTGTATGGATACCTATGGATTACCGCAGATATTTGACGTCAAACAGCCAACATTTTACATTACCAACAACACATCTTTTATATAAACTGCATTAGTTTTTTTTAAATGTTTACTCTCGGGCAAAATGGAAAAACGATGAATTTTCATTTCAGTCTAATTTTCTTTTTAATTCTGATCTCGTTTTACTCACTGAAATAATGTGTTTAAGAAACAAGTGAGCCGGTGTCATCACCTGCGTAAAGAAAAATGTGTAAGGAATGAAAAATTATGATTTTGTTGAATACTAAACAATAGAAAAAAATAATTTTATTATTAAAAAAAACAGAAAACAAAGAAATATATAAATACAAAATATGGAAAAAAGGTTAATGAGAAACGTAGGTAATAAAAGCCATGCTAAGTCTTACTAGCTAAATATAGTAGACAAGAAGGAATACATAAACACCAAGAAGGGACGGTACCTTCTTGACATTTGGGCAATAAAACCCTATTAAAAAGACAAATGATGACATAATAACCATCTTTTCCTAAAAAAACTGTAGAAATCAATCAAATCTGATACACAGGCACTATTGGAATCGTATTGTGCATCTATTTGTTACCTGACAAACGCTGGACGGCAAGGATTACATACGAAAATTGTGTAACTACGTGCGTGCGCGCGCGCGGTGTGTTCATATGCGCTCGCCATCTCTTTATTTATTGTTAACTTAGTACCGATATGAAAAACACCAATAGCAAACGTAGCCTACGTATGCTGTTAATGCGGTTGACTCCGACTTCAGTCTGTTACGGTTAGTTGAAATTGCATTCGTTTCCAGTTTTCTCGCCAACTAAACAATATCAAAATTAATTGCCATCGTTGACTCAACTTACAACCATACAGGTGATATCTGTTGGAAAAGCACATATATCGAAATATTCTCATTGGAGCTTCTTTCATAAGTGAATCTAGGCTATAATTTATCGTAATTACCGTATACCTGGATAGTATGTATGATTACTCAGCCTGAGCAAAACGTGAAGTGGAAGATAAAATCAGAACATCTATTGTACATTTTCATCAGTGTCTTATGACTGACGCACACCTTATGGCACTGTAGCACACTCGGAAGTACGTACTCTTCTCTGAAACACTAAATTTTTATGACCATAAGAATATAAGTCTGAGACGTACTAATTGTATATTGTTTACCTCTTATTGTCCATTTCAGTACAGGCCTATATACTGAAGCATTATTCACGATATATAACATGTTTTCTGCAATTCAAAATAGTAGACGTCATAGTCCATACTATTTAACCTTACGTTAGGTTAGGTAGTAAAACTTTCACAGATGTAGTGTGAAATAACACTTTCACACTTTCACGGAAATTGTTGTCAAATTATTAAAACTTTAGAATTATGGAGTTCTGTCTGAAAGTCACGTTTGCCAAAAGTTTAGACGTTTAGATCATTCTGTCAACAAATATGATGTTACAACTACCGCAGTCTGGCCGAAACGTCAGCGAACGTTATTAGGGACCAGACGTTTAGACGTTTAGATAATTCTGTCAACAAATATGATGTTACAACTACCGCAGTCTGGCCGAAACGTCAGCGAACGTTATTAGGGACCAGACGTTTAGACGTTTAGATAATTCTGTCAACAAATATGATGTTACAACTACCGCAGTCTGGCCGAAACGTCAGCGAACGTTATTAGGGACCAGACGTTTAGATAATTCTGTCAACAAATATGATGTTACAACTACCGCAGTCTGGCCGAAACGTCAGCGAACGTTATTAGGGACCAGACGTTTAGATAATTCTGTCAACAAATATGATGTTACAACTACCGCAGTCTGGCCGAAACGTCAGCGAACGTTATTAGGGACCAGACGTTTCAGTAAAATTTAAAATTACAATCATCTGTAGAATATGTTACGAGACAATGCAATTATATACTTTGTTTACAGAAAAGTTATTAATGAAACGAATTAAACAAACACCAACTTAAATTTGTCTAGTATAAGGTTGGTTTCTAATGTTACTAAATTTCTTGGTAGCGGCAATAAATTTTGTGGATAGTTTAACGCTAAGAAATCGGCTTGTTTTATTAAAACAAAGGACACCGGATTTAAATAAAATTTTCTCGTAATTTAAGTAATTTATTCGTTTTAAAAATTCTTTTAGTTTATTTATAGTAATTAATCTTATTTCAGATGTCTCATCGATATAATATAACTATAATAGCAATAAGAATTATCATGAATTCTCTTTGTAGTTCTTTATAATATAAAAGATCTGGCACTAAAGCAAATGAAAAATACGACTGCCTATCTCAAGCGACACATGGCTGGTATACAATGTGAATTCCGAATGAACAGAATGAAAGAACGTTACGTCAGGAGGGGAGGGAAGGTGCCTGAGGGCTACAGGTGGTTGCAGTTTAGAACCCCCGAATGTTGGGGCGACGGTAGTCAATAGAGATTATTTATAACGTCTGCAACAGTCTGTGGTCCGCTATCAATAAGGCAGAGACAATCCTTACCCAGGTGTTAATGTTTATTTACTGACTTTGTTAGTCTGAGTCTTCCTCTTTTTATAAATAATAATTATACGTTTAAAATTATTCAAAACGTACTCCCCGTCATTAAACTTTTATACTTCTGTTGTGTTCATTTACAACAAGTCGTTGTATGTGTTAGAATACAGACTTTAAACATACGATTAAGAGAACATTTACAATACTTCTTAGAACAAAATCATTTGATTAAAGGAAAATCAATAAAACTCACGGTGACTCGTAAGTCCTCGAGGCAAACTTCCGGTCAGTTACGCAACTACATTTCTATGCGAACTTGTTTTTCACATCCATCTATATTATTACAGTTCATATAAGCCTACCCGTCATAGGTTGTAAACAAAGTACAATTATCGCAACCTCGTTTTTTCTTCTACAACGATTAACATGCATTTTTTATTTTATTGATTGTGTCTAGGTCGGTAAAAAATTCTTATATCATTGAATATGTTATTCGGAAATCTATGTCAGCTCGAATGGATGAAAAATGCTGATGCCAAGTAAGAACCCGTGTAAGGTTTCCTACTGATACAATCGTTTTAAAATATTATATCGATTGTGTACGGCCAGTTAGATAACACAGATTAGCAGTGACGTAATTGTCGACTGTTTACGTCAGTATCGCTTTAGTCACACCTCCAGGAATCACTCCACAGGAAACGCGTACATCACTTTTCGACCTGGTTTCGCGTTACGGTGTTCAGTGGTTTCAAATTCAGTATACTAAAGATGACGCCAATGGCCAATGTATTAAAATGCCGAAGCTCAGTATGTCGCACAAGTAAAGAAACGTAGTTACTTTCATCAAATTCCATACATACTTTTTTCATTTATTTATTTATTTTATATGTTCAAACCAAACACTTCTCGCTACAGTCGTTATTTGGAAATGTTAGAGTGTATTATTTAATATTTACTGCCAATTTTCAATCAAGGTATATCGTTTTCCTTACTTGGAACATGTTTCAGTCATCAAATAGTTTGCCCATCCTTAGCCATCTTAGTTGTTAGTCTTATGGACTATAACTTACGTGTATTATGTGTTTTTATGAAGTGTTATATAGCCCAAGATTTTGTCTGATGAAAACAGTGAATGGTTGAATATGATTTTGTAATTTTCAAACAATTATTATGAAAAAGTGTAATCCCCCTGGGGTACGTCCCAAATAAAGAGACGGAAGGTAACTTTTATGCGCCATTGCTTCAGGGAACTGTGTGTGTGTGTGTGTGTGTGTGTGTGTGTGTGTGTGTGTGTGTGTGTGTGTGTGTGTGTGTGTGTGTGTGTGTGTGTGTGTGTGTGTGTGTGTGTGTGTGTGTGTGTGTGTGTGTGTGTGTGTGTGTGTGTGTGTGTGTGTGTGTGTGTGTGAGGGGAGAGGGAGAGAGAGAGAGCGCTAAAGTTTAAATAGATTATCATACTCTATGACAAATACAGTGAAAAAAAACAAAATTCTTACATAATTCATAGTAACAGGCTTAGGCCTATAGACAGGCAAGAGTAAATAAGGCGTTTAAAGAAATTTTAACTTTCCGACATCTACTACACTTGTTGCAGATTATCTACTAAACTACTAACAAAAACGGAGTTTATGTGACAGTTGCAGTGCAGGTAGGGTCATTAATCGAAGGAGCGCGTTCAACGTAATTAGTGTATGCACGACTTCAAATAAAAAGTGGATTAGGCTGTTCTGTAAAAACTATTTAAAAAGCCGGTCCATAATTTGGGCTGTTATTTTTTAACATTCCGCACATGCCGCTAGGAATTGTCATCTGAGTGACTACTGTGAGTCTGTTGAGGACCCTCGCCCACTCCTGGTCGAGCAAGACATCTCACGCTGCTCGAAAAAAGCATCGTTGTTGTCACCGAAAGAGAAACGTGTTTGTGAAAGCTCACTCCATTAAGCCTTAACAAGTGAAAGCGGACACCTTAAGATCTTAGAGTATATTTTTGATTTTGCATCTTTGCAGCGAACACAAACAAAATTTACTATTCAAAAACTAATAACTGTTATATGAACAATTATTACTATTATTTATATATTATATAGATGAATTTAAATGTTTATCAGTTATGAAATAAAATATGAAGTAATCTCTGTTGGTAATTGTTACAACACAAATAAGCCAACCCCGTACCAGGGATAAAAAAGATAATTCTTAATGTAAAAATACTTCATATAAAATAAAATGTTTAAAAATGAATAAAATATAAATATTATGACACGACGAACGACGATATTACCCAACCCAAGTGATTGACCCAACAACAGAAACACAAAGAAGGGAACCACGAAACATACACAGAGACAAAAGGTGACTGACCAAACAAATAGGAAATAACAAAAGAAGATAAGAAACCAGAACTAAAGAAGAATTAAAGGAAGTGAACAAATTCCTACAACTATATAGAAATTAAACCAGATTAGAAGAGGAGAACCGAACCAAGTTGAAGAAGATGAAGAAGAAGAAGAGGAAGAATGAAGAGGAGACAGGTTGAACCCAAGGAGAAACTAACACCACATATAAAGGGGAGAAATGGTAGACTCAAAGATAGAATACTGTAAATAAACCCAAAATAATTATCCACTAATGAAACAAATAGTATTGTTGTAATTGATAACTTATATACCTATTTTAAAACAAAAGACAATTATAAAGTAACGTAGTGTAGAAAAGTACACTAACACAATTATTAAGATTAGATTTAATGAAAGTAAAATAACCAAATGTCATTAATAATAAGAATTATGTTGTAAAGAAATAGTGAGAAATAATAGGAGAAATAAGTATAGGGATTACCCACTAAGTAACACTTAATACAAACAGTGAACCAAAATAAAGTGCAATAGTGAAAGTGTAAATACCCTAAAAATAGTGAGTGTGTATCAGTGATAAACCTCTGTTAATTAAGGGTGAAGGTGAACGTGGAAATAGATATTTTAAGTAATAAAGATGTAATAATAAATAAGAAAACACTTTATGAAGCATTGATAAACAGTCAATGATTTGAGTGATCTTGTGAACATTCATATAATTAAGAATAATTAAAAATAATATTTCAAATAAAGATAAGTAAAACATGTGATATTATTCAGGGAGAAAGCCCAGATAAAAACAATTTGTATTAACATGGAATGGAGGAGATAGTAATATTGAAATAAGGTTTTGTTTTAAAATTAAATATACAATGAATAAAACACCCCATGTTAAAAGGGGAACTAACTTTAATAAGTTTGCAAGAAGTGATGATGATTATCACTCAAAGCAGTAGCAAAAGAATGAAATTAATGTTAAAACCAATAGTAACTAATAACTTATAAAGAATTGTTTGTTTCAATGTTAAGAAGAGGATATGGCTGAAAGGAACTTGCAGTCCATAAGCCTAATTGTTATATTTTAAAATATGTATATTGAATAGTAATTAAAACGCAAACAGAATCAACACACAACACAAACAAATATGATAACAAAGTGAAGCCCATCAGGCTGAATTAAAATGTAATTTAAAAGAAATAAACAAAATACCATCATGGCTACTTTTGGCTATGAAAACGTCTAACTGTCAGACACACACAAATGTCAATTGTAACAAATTCACAAGGAAATTTATTAATCTAAGACCAGCAAATGGCCAGTAATTATATGTAAATCATTTTAAAAGAGAAATGATATTATAAAAGTTTAATTTAAGAGAGGTATGTAATTTATCAAATGTCAAATGTTTAGACTAAAGTTAATGTATAATAGAATATGACCTTATGAGGTATCATTTTAAACTTTGAAAGGAAAGAAATACAATAGTGATATTATTTATTACCCCAAATGAACGATAAAGGAATAAAATCATTAAGAAAATACATAATAAATTTGAATAAAAATTCAAATCTCTTAACAATGCTTTTGAAAGAGGTCTTAACCAATCAAAGGGTTACTGTTACCATAGTAACGGGCCGTTGAAAACTAATTTTCCGTTAAATTTATTAGACTTGAAGAAATGACGCGTGGGTAAGCGGCACGCAAAATTGTGATGACCGAAATTTTCCATTAAATAGTTAAAAAGACGTTCGGAAGTTGACAACAAAAAGCAAAGACGAATAGATGCAGAACTACCAAGATTAAACGATGTCCTGGAACCAAATCACAAGAAATTAAATAACAGAAAGTCCCAAGACAAGACAGAAGAAGATGCCCGAAGCCTAAAACCAGCCCAAAATTGCAGAATTTCCACTACCCTAGATGACTACATATCAACACTGTCTGAACTGATAAGTATCCAATAAATTCCTTTCTCCCAGAAACCAAATTACTTTAAATATTTCTCAAAACGATCAAAATTTCTCACTATTAAACAAAGTTAATTTTCTTTCAAAGGTTTAATGCATATCAACTTACGTAAAAACATTTGTTAATTAAAATATAACCTCGCATTAATGTGCGAACTTTGTAACAAACAATACGACACTACCGAACAATTTGTAAAAACACTTCATATTCTTTAAGTACGTATAAGGTATGGTAGTGTACTTTTTTAATGTAACCAACGTTTATGTCTTATTTTATAATCCAAAGGACCCCAGATTTTGAACAGATTAATATATTGTATGTAAACAGTAGCCATCACGGCATCAAAATAATTTGTTTTCAAACCGATTTCGCCAACCTTGAAATATTGGCGTCTCATGTTCTCAGCCGGAGCAATTTGTTATTAAACCATTTATAATCCTTTTGTCATATTAATTAATGACTGAATTTGTATTAAAATTACAGTACAGAGTATTACCATCGTTTTATTTCATAGGACGTTGTAGAATATATGTGTGTTAGCAATTTTTATTCAGTAACCAACTAGCGCTCGTCACGAGTGGACAATACGGCAACCTGTACAGCGGCGGGAACCATTTGAACGCTCCAGCCGTCAACGCTAATAACACTTATCAACTTGTAATTTAACAATTTTAATTGTTTTAATATAAACAATTTGGCGCCACCCGGGATTCGCAACCCCTATGAATTAACAGGTAGGTTGTACTGGTAATTTGGACCACGCTACAGACTTCAGTAGTGACTACTATTATTGTAACGACCGGTGTGAGGCGAACACACCACATTAACACTTATACACATAATAAACAAGTGTAAACATTTTATACAGAGGTACCCGCGAGCCATTTAATTATCGTTACATAATGTTAAAATTACAAGCTACAACCACAGTTACTAATTACACTAACTACAATAGCAGTGTAGCAGTAAATAAGTAACATCTACTAAATGAATTTAAAGTTATAAAATTAAAACTTTTTATTTATAAAATTTTTAATTACCTCTTGAATAACTAAATATAAAAATACTTCCTGGAGAGTGTACCCTTATTACACCTATAGGTTGTTAATTCTAACGGCTTTTACACACTAAGAATTTCAATTAAGGTCATATATTTCATATAAATATCGTTAATAAAAATAAATCTATATCAAAATGGATGTTAGGGAGTCTGCTTCGTTAAACTTTTACAACTCGTAAAAATAAAACTTTTGTTTAAAGATAAACCGAACCATTCTGTTAACAAAAGTTTATCCCGTAATTTTTACCATCGTGAGGTATTGTTGCGGGGATTTCATGTGCAGTCCTCTCTGAATAGTCGAACAAATCGTTAAACACCAAGGAAACTAGTACTCCTGCGCGATGAGTCCTCTGCAGGGTTGGCTTAGAGTATGAATCGTATAGTTTCATCGGCCTCAGAAGCTGTGAGTGGCGGATGAAAGGCCTTGTTGTTAGGTCTTTCAGGAGGGTCTTTCGACCGCCATCCACAGCTTCTGATAACCATTGCAGATTCTGGGCATCGAAAAGTCAAGTGTAAAAATATAGGAAAGAGGCAGTCGAAATAAAGTATTCATCTAAAGGAAACCTGTAGTCTCAGTTTTTATTGACACGCCAATAAATAATCTCACTTGTATTACATCTGTTCTTCCTGATTAATCAGCGATGGGGTACTCACTACAACCAACAGATAATAACCGTTACTAAGTCGTTTAATTACAATGTCGCAACACAACATAACAAGCAATTGTAACAATTGAAGACCTCAAACTTTCACTAATACCGTGCTCAAATCCCTTCATAACAATTCGCTAAACTGACCGACTGGATTGCAGCTGCTCTGTGTTTATTCCGACCATGGTAGCACTACGTGGTAGCCGCTGTGTCGAACAAAAGGGCAAGAGTAACGGATACGGTGCGTCCTGTGTCCCCTTAATAAGGTGTTCCCCATATTAGTTCCAACAAAGTTTCACTAGAATTCTACTTTTTCTCAATTTTGTACCCCATAACTGAAAATAGGAACTTGATTCGGGTTCGACCGTGAGAGTCTATTACTTGTAAGAGGAAACAATTCCGGATTCGATATCAAAATATATTCGCAAATTAGCGGTAACCTTATGCAATGTGTGTTACAAAACAGACATATTAGAACTTCGCGTGTGTGTGTGGGGGGGGGGGGGAAGGAGTTATTACCAAATCGTATATGGAAGCACTGTATGAGACCGCGGAATTTTACCCTAATCGTCGTAGTCGAGTAAAATAATCTCTCATTAGCTAACTAGTTCACATTTGTATACTGTACTTGGATTACTGAAGCTAGCAGGTATAAGTGGATGCTACAAATTGTGTAATTACAAATTTTGTGTAATTACAAATTTCTATTATAATTTGTGATAAAAGCTACAAAAACAATTTGCGATTGTTTGTGCAGGTAGTCATTAATTTTTTACCAATTTATTTAAGAATTGTTTCAAAGGTTCTCTACTATGGGGGTGATAACAATAGCCTATATTTAATATCGTACAATCCAAATTCTTATGGACCTCCCTGAGATGATTTACAACTGGCCGTAAGAAAATTCAGTCTTGTAGTTGTGACTCTGATAAAGAAAAACATGGTAATTTTGTCCATAGGCCTATGAAGAAAAACTGCATTTATTTGAATTTTTATGACGTAATGGTCTTGACGTGATCAGTAAAGTGAAGGCTTGAAAACTTAATTTAATTTCTATGTAACTTAATTGCAGTAAGTGAATAAAACTTTAATTTTTTCGTTTTATACGTCTACATTTTTCTGTTTTTCGTGACATTCTATAAACAGTAAGTAAGTAAAATATTTAGGTACGTATTACTACAAGCTATAAAATATATACATATAGGCCTACGATAAAAAAAAAAAAGGAAACAGGGCCTTACAGTGAATTGCCTTGGTTAGTCTTTGACCACCACTGGGTAGCCGATAAAGCGCTACTAGGCTTGTTTACTCGATGTTTACACGAATCTACGTGTTGAGTACGTTGGAATTTTCGAGCCGAATGCGTGTCTCTGTCATGCATCAGAAGTACGCGACAGGCTGCACGTCAGCACTTTACTTACGGCGTGGCCCTACCCCTATAAATGAATATTATGAAATTATATATACAATAAGTGACATTATTCTCCATTAGCCAAGTAATGTTTGGCTGTGTTTACTATTGTAGTTTGTTTCTTCGTGCTGTCACAAAAAATTATAGGCTCGAAATGACAAACGCATCGCATATCTATGTGACTTTTCGTGAACAGCAGCGTTAATCGAGCTCGCTCTCTTCAGGTAATAGTCAGCTACTTTCCTAATTGAATTAATTTGCTACTAAAGCGTTTTCTCTCCCTGAAGCGTGAAACTCACCCCGTTTACCGACGACGTCTCGACGTCGGATTTACGCGTATTTATACAAATGTCATTCGCGTAACCGAGCCCTGTATCGTAAGACGTCTGTTTATTTAATTCCGCGTAGACGTCGCGCCTTGCTCAGCCGTTGCTTACGTATTAGATTTCACGCCTAACGCTTTTCGTCGTGCTCACGTTTTCGATAGAACGTTTGGAATGTTCGAGTGTCGAGTGCTTGGCGGTAACGACGTATTTATCCCACTCGACTCAACCACTTGGCCATGTAACGTATGCCATGTTCTGAATCAACGTGTATGCTACTGAACATTGAACCATGCGAACCAAAGTTAACCAAAGCATTGTTATCACCGTATACTCGGATGTAAAGGCCACAGTTTTCAAATGTGCGTAAATTGCAACAAATTACTAGGTAATGTGACACATTATAAACACATATATATATTGTAGCGTGACAGATAATCCACATTGTTCTGAATGAAAAATGATCATAAATAAATTAAAAATAAAATTAAATCAAAGAAAAATACATTAAAAATTAATTAAGAACCACCGTAAAGTGCCATTCATAGTCTGAAGAAAGTATCTCAATTAAAACCAACTATGCAACATATGATGAGTGATAAAAAATAATACAAAAAGCTAAGATAAAGTAAGAAAATACTCACGGAGGATAGGAGTAAGTAAGGAAATACCCAGAAGAAATCGACATCCAGAATAAAAGAACTGCTATTGGAAGAAACCAAGTAGTAGGATAAGACAAATTAAGGAAATACCCAAAAGGAAACCAAGAAACAAAAATTAAAACCCCAAAAGAAATTAAAAGTCCCTAAAAAAAAAGTATAACACATAGAATAAATACTAATGTAAGGTACATATAAGGAAAAGTGTCTAGAAGGATAATTAAAAAAGTGCCAGTGCAAGTTATTTTATTATGATTAAATAAACTTCATGTGTCAGTGGTTAAATACTTAAACTAAGTACATTTGTGTCTTTACACAACTTTAAAGTTTAATAGATTGAATTCAGAAGTAATATTGTGTAGAATATTATTATGAAAATGGACTAAAAATGTTTCTAAGTGAGTGCCACTCTTTATCTAACAACATTTATTAAAATGACTAAAGATAAACTAAGAGCAGGCAATAAACAAGTGAAGTGACCAAAAATACATCCAAAATAAAACAAAAACAGCCAAGACTGTACAAAAATTAGTTTTAAGAAATAATTTAAAGAATGAAAGGACAGATGTGTTTTGATTATATTAAGTTCCATAAAACAAAAACAGCCAAGACTGCACAAAAATTAGTTTTAAGAAATAATTTAAATAATGAAAGGACAGATGTGTTTTGTTTATATTAAGTTCAATGAACTCAAGGCTGAAATGTCTGAGTTTGAGTACATTTCTTTTGTTATAAATATTTGTTATGTGTTATTAGTATTAATCAATGCTAAATGTTAATTTAGTTAAGTAAGGGAATTTTAAATAAGATTGTATAAGAATAGAATGTCAGAAGGGGTATAAGCAAGCTGTAATAGTCATAAAACATTATATGTGAACAAAAGTAAAATCTGGACAAATGGTAAATCTCAACAACCTTATAATTGATAAGTAAGTGAAGTAAATTAAGTAAATTGATGAAATTTATATAATGTAAATCAATCACGGTGTATTCTAACTGTACCAATACTTTATAAAGTTATTGAAGAAATGTATAAAAGATTATTAGAAAAAATGCAAGTGTAATAACACTGGAACCTAAGGGGAAGATTTAAATTAAAGATATAATTTAAATTAGTTAACAAAATAATAATATTACAAGGAATTAAGGAAAAATAAACATTTTATGTCAATCAGGTATCTTATTCAATAATAATTATAACTTCATAAAGATGGTAAACCATTTAATGTGACAGGAAGTAAAATTTTAGGCCTACATGTAAAAATACTGTAAATAGGGCATTTTGAGATCAACATTGTAAAAGTATCATATTTGGTATTAAATCACGCAGAATTAACTAAAGAAAGAGATTATGTATTAGCTATTTAATAAAATTAAATAATATTAAAAATGTATTCAATCATATAATGTAAAAATCAATTATGTAAGCGAAAATGCCAGAGATTTAAAACAATGTCATTTTAATATTAGTTTGGCCAGGACGTTTCGGATGAAGAAGAAAAGAGTACAGTTGATTGTTAGACGTGGAATAGTACACATCAGAGATAGCTCCCGGAATTAATTCACATATAACGAGAGAAGAAAAGATGGTAGCCATCAGTCAAACCTAACAAATTTAAACTCGCGAATTTTGAAAAACCTTAAGTGAAAACTAAATTCAGTGACATAAACCAGCTTAACTATTGATGAAAACCAATACTGAACAATAAAAAGTGTAATAACGATTTTAAAACATTAAATGCTAAATCCGAGTTTATCGTGACGAAATTTGCCATTATCGACCTTATGGACTAAGGTGAAATAAAAACACTATTCAACACAGATTATTGAAACGAATCACTGACCACTGATCCAGGACAACTACACTATCACCAGAGAAATTAATCACTACTTCTGGGACGAGGAAATCTTGGAAAAGCAACATTTATTTGAAGAGGATTCCTTGAAGTGCAGAAGCCGTCAACATATGCAGTACGGAGCGGCCATTTTAACTTCCCATCATTCTCTGCAAGCTACTGCCAGCTTCGTCATCAGACGAGATTGGTTCGCAACAATTTATATTACTAACCATTATATATTAAATAACATCTTTGTATTTTTAGATCATTAAGCTTTTAATTGTAAGTGTTATACTTTCCAGACTTTGCCCTTTCTCCGACTATTATGAAATAACAGCTCAAAGAACCTGTAACTTGATATTAATAATTTGTATAATAAATTCACTAGCCTTGAGAATGAGTCGATAATTTTGTTAGTTAATTAATCGATTCAAAATCGATTATTTTATATTTTATTAATAAAAATCATTTAATGTTATAATTGTTGCTTCTATTTATTTGAAATAATATAATTAGAAGAATCTTAATTAATATTTGATACATAACTACAAGAAAAGCAGAAAATAACAACTTTAAAGGAGGATACACTTAGTATAACGAAAGATCGCTAATCGATTGTTACTGGAGACAATCTATTTAACGAAGAAACATAATTCTAATTACACAAGGTGATATAAATTGATAACCACAATACATAAAAGAAATAAAACTACATCCATATAATTAAAATAATTAATTAAAAATTTATAAAATAAATAAAGAAATAAAATAATATTTTAAAAAATAAACAAAATTTTTATATTGTTACAATATATATATATATATATATATATATATATATATATTTGGTCGAAGGTCACATTTGCCTTAGATAATAAGACTTGATGATATCATTTGTTCGCAAAAACCATTCTACCGTTAAAATGACCTTGTAGCTATATGTTTACTAGGTGGCCTTCTATCGAGAAAAGAAAATAGTGATAAAACGTCTCATAGAAATGGTAATAACTTGGCTGATGAAAAGTGTCCATCACCACCACCTTGTCCGCAAACACATTGGGACCTTATATCAAGGTGTCTTGCAACTTTGTTCGTCAGCCGTACACACATCTTTAGTGGTAGCTGTAATATAGCCACACATATAATGTGAGTCTTCATTGCATTTATTCCTCCTTACGTTCCTTATCAAACAAATAGCCTAACTGATCGCAAAGGCTACGGGAATCGTATTCAAAATTATTGTACTAAATAGTAAACAATATGTTTATATACAATCGATTTACTCGAGTTCGACAATTTACTTTATTTTTTCGTATGAAGTACCAATAAGCTGAGGAATTCTATGCACTTTCCAATGACGTTCATTCAAAATAGTGAGTCCGTGATTACGCCGTCACATCGGCTTGTTTTTTGAAAACTGGTTGCGGGGAATTTAAGTCAGACTTGTGAAGCGATCCATTCTACGTTTTTCTGCTCATGCAAGGAAACTTTTGAACCTTAATAATCATCCTTACTGATTCGTTCCTAAATATATTCAGCTAACATTTGGCCTTTTAACTAACTCGCTTTGTGAATAAAGTATAGGTTTGTGATTTGTATCTGCCCCAGATGTATCACACGACGTCGTCCTTAAGTCAATCGAGTGGAAACTACGGCCATAAATTTAATTTCTGAATTAGGAAAACCGACCGGAAATGCGACCTTGTCAGGTCAATTGTAAGATTTGCAGAGATTGTATACCAAAAGCGACGCATAAGAGAATGGTCCAGAAAAAATATTATGTAACCCAACGAAGGACGAAATCTGTTTGACTACAAAATGCGTAACGGCCAATAATTTTCTTGGTAATTATCATCTGAGGACTAAATTTTGTGACGGAAATGGAGTATTTTACCTCTCCGTGCATTTTCTTTAAATTTACCTTTGTATCTGGCTCTACACAATATTAGTGCCCAAACTCGAGATTATAAAACCGAAATAGTGTAGCTTTTGTCCTCGACAGATAAAAATATCACATCACAATTCACACCCTACATTGACAGTTTGCTAAATTTATGTATGCATTAGCTAGTGCAGTGGTTTCGCTTGTTACCTTACCAAGCTATAAAACCCAGCATAACAAAAATTTACTTACTGTACAAGGAATTAAACGTAGATTGACTTCTATTTTGTAAACGACAATTAAGAACCTGAGAAAATAGTCTAATTACATTAAACAGTGGTTGGTAAAAGATTTTTTAAAGGAAACATTTATTAGACACTTTTGGGACATTTATTAGACGACTACATTCAAGAGACAAAGAAGAAGTCAATTTGTAAGTACGGACTTAATAGGAAAACGTTTTCCCAAGTATTCTACTAATATAATATAAAAGAGGGTTATATTTAGTAAATTACTGTATTTTACTGTAATGTATTGTTTCAATAAATTGTTTTAATTAACACAAGTAGGTACAAATGAATTTTTTATGCGTTAGTATTTTAAGTGTCTTCTTCTCCATCCAAGTGTTAGGCCTGCAACCTATCGTGACCTCTGCGATGGTAACACTCACGTTCTTCCACGGCCAGAAAGAAATCAGCCAACTATTAACAATGTGCGGTAAAGAGGAAGGGAGGAAACCACAAGGTGGTGTGTGTGTGTGTGTGTGCGCGCGCGCGCGCACGTTGTAAAATGTAGTGTGCTGTAAGTGCGTCTTTGTTACATATCTACTCGATGCATTCCAGATAAGACAGCTGTATTATATGTTCCAAGCGATAGGGTTGAGAGGCAGCCCGAGTCGTGACTTTACTCGATCCCACGACCCACTAGTCTTCAACGAAACCACTGTGTCGGTACAAGCCACAGTGAGTTACGAAAAATTGTTTTTGACGTTTTCAAACAGTCATCTGGCGGTCCGACGTCGGTGTGCGGGATAGTTTGATGACCCCTTACCAATCAGATACACCAAACGTTGTTCCAAATACTATATTAGATGGAAACAAGTAAAATGGATACGCAGAGCAGAACTACAATAATTCTTAATATTTCATTCTTAATGTAATTCGTCCAGTGGAAATATCTTTCACGGTATGCATACAAAGTAATTAAAAGGCAAGTTTCGCAAATATCGCTGACTCTCGCACACTAAGTTATAAAACATTTAATTGTTTTATGTTGAAGAATGATAAGACTGTTGATACGACTATGATTTCCGTACTTTGTATACACAAAGCGACATACCTTTGTGAATAAGTTATTCATATACATAAATACGCATATAGATTCACCTGTTGACACCGGAAAAGGAGAAGCTTTCTAATTCCTCAGATGTTAATGAAATAATCTGCAATTCACGTTTAAGTGCACTTTATCTATAGAATGAATGTGAAGTCCTTGAATGCCGTTTGCACCTAATGCGTCACCGCCAGTCTCATTTAAATTCATGTTTATTGTATTGATGGAGAACGGTAAATGAAGAAGCCGATGACAAACGATACTAACCTAACCAGACAACCAAGGTCTTAAAAGAAACGAACAACATAACCTACACGGATGACGGATAAACTATATTTATTTACAAGTACTGTTTCTTTTCCTCAAGACATTTTTATTGCGACGTCAGTCCGTGATTGATGGATAGCCAGATCTTGTGTTGGCCGCCCTCCGCTTAAAGTCACAGCTCATTCAAAACTATTATGTCCAGCCTCTTTACCCAAGAATCTGATTCTGGCATTCAAGACTCAAGACCCCCAACGTTTCTCTAGCTAATTCCATTATCTAGAATTATATCTATTGTCCTTAATAATGTGCCCAGCCTTAGGTGTTTTGTTTTCGTAAGACCTATCCAAAAACTTGTTTTTTTTTTTTAGGTAGTACCTTAAACACTTCATGATCCGTTATCCTATTTCTTTATGAAACTCTGAAATCTCTTCAAATACTTTGTCTTAAAAGATTCTGTCTGTTTGTGTAATTTTTTTTTTAATTCTCCGTTATTTAGAGCATTAGAGAAGTCCACAGTTTTTATATATATTTAATGGCATTGGCAATTAATTATTTAATTGTATTTGCCGTGCCCCACGATCTTGGAGCGCCATTTATATTTAATGCGATTATGCTAATTATTATGAATTATTAAATTATCCAATTATAAATTAATGAATTGGGTCTAATTAAATTCTATGCCATTTATGTGTAACTGAATGGGATTGTAATTGACATTTGTAGAACCCCACTTTCCTTGGGTATCATTTATATTTAACATACATATAGAAAAGTAAATTATATTTGTCGGATTTAACTCAATATAGTTATCAAATCAATATGATTTACATGAGCATGTTAATCTGACATTTCAATGGGCGATTTGGGTGTGTCCACTGATAATTAGCATAACTCTTGAGACTCTTTTTAGGTAACAAGATAAGATCACTTGGAACGTGATAAATTAATTGTCAAGGTTAATCGCAATAATGAACGAAAGATATATGTATATGTGTAATAATTACTTATTTATTATATCATTGATTAAGTAAATTACTGAACCACAAATGAAATTATGTCCTGTAAATACATAACAAAACACATAATAACATAAATCACGATAATATTCGTTCGTTGTTTCCTGAAAACAAGACATATAGTACAATCAAATACAACACAATAATACACATATACAAACAATAAGCAATCAAATATATTTTATCCCTAGCCAAATGCGTTCATTATGCGCAGATGAATGACATTAATATTAACATTATTAGATTTATGATTTATATAGATTTACAGAAATCTCTCGGGAGTAGCTCTTTGAAAAGAAGAGACAGTGCAGTAGTATGTATCAACTAGCATTTAAGAAACATAAAGACTTATCTTGCAAAAGGCTTATCCACAAATTCCATCGGTGTAAGATTACATCCGTTGGTGGGTTCCTTGTACATGGTAATCACTATTGATCGAAGAACACTTCACTTTCACTCACTGAATTTCCCACTCGCGTTATGTGTAGTGTGGTGTTGGACTCTCCGCTGGCGTTAAGTGTTTCATGGCTTCATGTGTTAAGATGCAATCATCGTCATTGAAGTGGTTTGCTTTTAGAGTTTGCTGTGTGCGTGTTCATGTAGCTAACTATTCTGTCTACCTTGGACGTAATGTATGCAATGTGCGTATTAGTGTTCGTGTTAATTCACTCAGTTCAGATGCCCAAAATTGAGAATCATTATGGTTGAATAGTGTCTGAAGTCGTCACCCACAGTTTTACTCTCGGATTGTTACTCACTCGTATTGCATTATGTTGCGTGTCGGTCGTAGTCTAGGGTCACGTATACACTGGTATTTAACGATAGTTATATCTATTCGCACCGTTGATCACTACGGTAAGTTCGGTAACTCATGTAAACTATCGAACATACGTTTTGCAGAATTGCGATAGAGTTGAATGTCTAAGTTCGCTTAAGACCGAGACTTGGTTACAAGTTCACTGATTGAGTAACCGTATTGAAAGTTGAGTAAGTCAAGTATCACCGCCGCCACTACTATTACTCTTTACAACAACTATTACAACTACTACTGTATTATTTCCGTCTTACTGATATTACTCGTATTACTACTCCATTACTACTGGGCCCCGCGTCCTCGCAAACAGTTTTTATCAGTCATACTCTCCCAGAAGGCAATTTCCTCATCTCTACGCCTACGGCCGTTGTTGATAGGTTCCTAATTTCCTACCACCTTGTAGATTTTTGTCATCGGTTTCCTGATTCTTCGTTCATGTCGTCACTACTCTCTCCACCAGTTCCTTTGGAAGATGCCAAACTCTGGTTGGTCGTCGGGCATCCCCGGAATATCCCAGCGACGAACGTTGTGCTGATTCTCAGAAACTAGAGCAATTCCCCGCCTGTCTATCAACCTTTTGTTTCCACATTGTCGAGGCACTCTGATACAGCTTTTGTTAAGAGTCTGCAGTGTCTTGGTCAATTGTCCATTTACCCTTCGCTCGTTCCGCCAATTATCAACTCTTCGTTGGGCGTCATCCCTGGACGGGTCCCACGCTTTCCAGTTGTAAATCTGACTGGACGTCAGGGCGTGCTTTCTTGCTGGGCTGTGTATATCTCTAGTATTCATTGAATATCCGTCCTATTGTCTACATATTTGTCAAGATTTCTCTGCACCCTTTGTTACGGGGTGTAGCGTTCATACATGTGCTCGTTACAACTTAACCCCACAGCATGTGTTCCATTTCACTTCTGCGTAACCAGGCTACTGGACTATGCCCTTTTTTTGTCTGGTTTGTTTGGCGTTGTAAATCGTAGCTAACTTCGTGCTGTCAACGACGTTCCCTAGTTTCTATTGTAGTGTGTACTCAGGCGTTTTTTCATTGTCTTCCTACTGACGTCGGGTCTGACGTGTCTCTAATTCGTTCTTATTTACGACTCGGGCCTGGGTTTGTCAACTCGAGTGTGCGAGCGTGTCTCTTGATCATGAAATTATAAATTTTTAAAATTTGGATCACTATAAGTTCACATGAACAGTAAAATTTTTTTCCGTTCTTTTGATCTGTCATTACTTTTATGGTTAAAACGTGTATTTAGAGCAACGATCCAGTTATTTCTTCCCCTTAACATTACTATGTTGTTGGATAACACGGTTCTAAATTTTAATCAGTTTATTAGTTTGTTCGTAATTCGATACCCCGTATAAAAGTCTTATATGCCGTATGTGGCTTGTGTGCACTGCAAAAGTCTGTTTTTTCTGAGATATTTTATCTGACTTCAGGGAAGCAAATTTAAGGAAAAAGGCAAAAGTAGCAATCCGTGGAAAAACAACCGCAGGTATCTGAACTGATCCAAGCTTAATGCTGCTCTGAAGCCACTAGTAAGGCGGAATCAGCTGGTACTATGCCACCTGCTAAGTTTCATCTGCTTCTCATTCGTTTATCGCTTTAAAAGTCTGAAAAGATTGATATAAAGAATAGATTAATCGTACTGTTGTTTTAAATGTCATAATTTTAGCATATACATACGTCATTTTGTGTAGCAACTGCCTATAAGCAGAAATGCAGTCAATTACAAATTATATTATCTGTTCACATTGTATGTTGCTATGACAATTACGTAGCGATCTCGAAAATTAGAGAGCGTCATTCTACACGTGTCTCGACTAGCCTAGTGCGTGCAGCGTCCGTGTCAGGATTGTGGACTCACGTAACCTCCAGACTGTTTGAGCTCTTGTAACTAAGCAAATTATCTCGGCATGCCGCCAGGAATATGGAAAATTGTTCTGGTACCTCTGAGGGATCTATATAAGCAACAACTTCCCCCTCTGTCAGCCAGTTACACCTGGCGATACTATACAGTGTGGATCAAATGATTGTTGCAGATTAATGTAAAGTTATTATTGTGTTAATTAGTGTAAAATTGTAATATGGTGAAGTTGGATAAAATTAACTTGAATTACTGTATAAGAGTGTTTTGTTAATTTTTCATTGTTGTTTATGATTAATTAATTTCAGCGACTGCATTGGTGACTGTTATCTCGTTTCCACTGTACAATACGACGATCGGTTTGACCATCGTAACAATAAGAATGGTTCATTTTCGTGTAGCCTAATGGGAGAAAAACTTCCTTTGTTGTCGGGTGTGAGCAACTTATTCAACATTTTATTTATTTATTTATTTTCTAATTTAAATCTTTACTATGAAAACTTACACAAATTATGATTCACTAAAGGGCGAAAGATGTATTTTGACCCTCATCATCACCATCATTGTCAAGTAACGGCGCTACAATCAATTAGTAAATTCTGGCCTCCTAAAGGAACCTCCGCCAGTTTGATCGATGTACTGCCGCTCTCCAGTTCCCTATCCCCAATCAGACTCTCAACATCGTCTCTCACACCGTATATTCAGCGAAGTCTTAGTCGAACGACTCCCCTCTTCCTAAACAATTGCTACGATATTAGTATCTTGGAGATATCATTTGCATTCATTAGGGCATATGTCCGGTCCAGTAAAGTCATCGAATTTCAATACGATTTATGCAATTTGGCTAGTGGAGTAAGCAGTAGAATTCCTTATTACGTCTCAGTTTCCAAGTCTAGTTTTCAAGCACTGAGTGACAGATGTTTCCAAATATCTTTCTTTCAAATAACTGAAAATTATATTTGCCTGACTTGGGGACGGTGATTATCTACAGAAGGGGTCATAAGATCAGTCCCCCCCAGAGGTATTAAAAACTTCATATTCGCCCAACATATCTAATCCAGTTGCTTATACACAATTGTAGAAATAAAAGGAATTACAATATTTGTAAAGTAATAGAAAAGAGTTTTCTTATTACTGGTAATCACTTAATATTTGGTAAACAACGTACGTATTTCCAATCTTAAAAAAAATATATGCACGAAGGCAGAAAACGAAGGCAAAGTTTATTAATCTACCTTTATCGTTTTAGCCCAGACTCACTTCCCTTTACAGGAGTTGTGTATATCACTCCTCTACTCTAATAACTCTAACGTTCAAACCGTCGTCTTTGTACGAGTAAACTACCAGTTTTGTTATTTTAATTCAGAAAAATGAGAAATTTTGTTACTCCATTTAATATAAAAAATGACGCATTTTAACGTAAACTATAAGTTGTTTAAAACATTCTTGGGACAACATTCTTCCATGAAGGTGAAAAGGAGTAATAAAACAGTGTTTTTCAAAATATCTTCAGGAAGACTCGTTTTCACAAAACGATTTATTAAGAATACAAATTTAGAATTAAAGTGATATTTAATTACATTAACATTTATTACCTTTAATTTATTACCTTTGTTGAGTAATAATTAATCGTGAGAGAATATTTTGAAATAAGTACTTTTCCATATTTTTTTTTTGTAGAATTTTTGGTATCAGCGCTTTTCCATATTTTTTTTTAACCATTATACTTTATGTTAGTTTAGTCAAAACCTTCGAGACCCAAATATGTAATTACAAAATTATATGGGAAGAGTCTTGAATTTCTCTTTATCCAACATTCAAGCTAGTCTTAACACCCCCCCCCCCCCAAGTATCAGCTCGTAGTTACACCACTGCTTTTTGATTACCCAGGTTTCAGACCCATACATTAATACTGGCGTAAGCAAAAACCCTATAGACCTTGATCTTGGTGTTACGAGAAATCGGCCTGCTTTCCAAATGCTTCTGCAGTTTCAAGTTGATAAAATTCTTCTACGAATCCGTTAGAATGAAGTTTTCTTTAAAACACACTCAAGATATAAATCAAATACGGCTGTAGACTTGTCCACACGTTTTATACATTTTATTTTTCTCACCTTATACGTATTCTGATAGATTCACCTTTTAAATCCATTCCAATAATTTGGAAGCAATTTGTACGTCAGCAGAACTGAAAATCCCAATGCCCGATAAGGTTTTCACTAGACGGACACAAATTAGGAATGTAGACGCTCGAAAGGGGCTGAAAACTGTTTCATCAACAGAGGGAATTTATGACTACAGAAATGGGAGAAATGCGTACCTGTTGAGATTGAATGAAGAAAAGTTGCTAAGATTAGCTTCTCAATGCACAGTGGGACACCTTAACAGGTTAGCTGTTTAGGTGGAAGAGACCGGGAGGCGTAGTGACAACTTGAAGTAGACAGCAATGATGTTTTTCAATCAGTGTTAGATGACAATAAGCACCAGCAATGTTCCATCATTAATTATATTGCTCTTTTCTAACATTTTTTAACATAATATGTTATTATTATTGAATCATTTTTCTTCTCCTCTCTCATTCCCATATACTACCATTAAAGTAATTTGAATATCTTAATTTCAACCACCATTTGCATACTTTTCTCATCTCATAAGAAGTAATTAAACTGTTACTTCTCAAATTTATATTTTACTATCTTCCTCTATTTACGATGTATGCCTTTTGGAACATGAAAGCAGATATGGAGATATCTTTTTTCTGACGCATGTGTTTGAAAGAAAAGTTAATTCTTAACAAAAACTATACAAACGTGTTTAAATTTCAGGTAACACAAGCGCTCATCTTTGAAGGATACTATATCTAATGGTTGTAAAATCAAGAAGAAATTACGCACGTAAGCTAAACTATTCAATTAAAAATGATTTTCAGGTAGCCATTAATTTCATAAGAGAGATTAACGTAAATGTGTATTCATGTATAAATGTTCACAAACACATGTAGGCCTATATTCAGGTCATAGCATACGGAATATATTGGCAAAAGATGATTGTTCGTTAAGAAAACTTTTAATACGAAGCTTAGAAAAAATATAACACTCTTTAGTTTCTCTGATAATATTCTGGTCTACAAATATACATAAGGCAAGGAAGTATGGCTATTAACGCAGAGTTTATTTCACGTAGAGATCTATAAGTTTATGTATCTATATTAGAACAACTTGCGCTTTAACAAATCTCGTTTACTTTTATATAACATAGTGGAAAGGATCTACGGATTAGAACTTTGCGGATATTCTAGATGATACGCGAGTGGATTAGAAATAGTGGAGACTGATTACTGGAAACATAGGAAAACCGTAGGTAAGAAATATAGAAGTTTCAGTAGAGGTCCCAGAACAAAAACACTAACTGGAAAAAGAGAATAGAGAGATGGGGAAAAGAAAGCTAAGATACAAGAAAGGCTGAGTCGCGTATGTGGTATGACACAAACAATTCAGTTTTGCAGTTGTCAGATATACAATAAGATTTTAGTCGTATGTCGACAAGAACGGAATTAATTTGTACTAATTTCTATGAGCTGTTATGTTGCATTTGTAAGTTTTTGTGTGTCTGAGATGATTAGGAATACTAATTCGTTGATAATTTCGGAAAGCTGAAGTGGTTCATCTCTGACAGCGAGCTAACATCTTCTTTCTGTTACATAACGTATCCCGTGATAATTATTTTTGAACAAGTCGATCAACAAATTATCAGTCAGACGTGAAGCTAACAAGGTACAAAGTCAGTTTTTGTTCGATTCCACCAACTACTATAGTCCCGTTTACAGTAAATAAAATAAGAATCATAGTCTGGATGAGGTGAAGAATTTATAATTATTTTAATTAATTTATTTAAAAATAAAAGTTATTTAAAATGTAATAATAGTAATGTTTAACATTAGTATTGTTGTTATCTGTAATTATTGTTGGTGTCGTTTGGAGTTGTTTCTGTAGATTCAGCAGTTCGCACTTCGATCAGGTTTGCATAGTACGACGACCCCAACGCCGAGTTAATTTGTAAACATCCAATCTTAAGTAAAACTAAATAAACATTACAAATAGTACTGTTACAAATAAGCACTAATACTGTGGCTCAGTAGACAGTAGGCGAAAAACCTCTAATATAGTACTGGTACTTTGTTAATTTATAATTTTCTTTAATTAAAGTAAAGCAGATAGGAAATAATAGTAGTGATAAACAGTATAATACCTTTAATATTTAATACTTTTCGTTAATAATTCCCTGCATACATAGTATGTGTTTGGCTATTCTTTAAAGTAAACGGCTGTTAGCAGATCAACTATAGGCCTACGTGTTGTCCTGCGTTATGGTAAACACAGAGAAATGTAGACCTGCAACATAATTGTGAGTTGTGTAAGGATAATCAGATCACATTCACCATCGGAATGTTGTTGGAGCAAGGTTTCGACTGCTGCAAACTGCGGCGGACGGCAGGCACAAATTTATTAAGTTAAAATTTATAAGGTGTTCGAAGAGATGCATGGTCATGAAGGTGGCTGAAGATCATGTCAGTCGTATGTTAAACCACCATGTATTAGTGACTATCTATAAAATAACTGTTTAATCCGTTAAAAAAGACTTTGCAACAATAATGGCCCTTCTCAGGGCCACCAGTCGATTCAAACGGGAGCAACAATCCGAGAAAATTATGATTCATATTTATATGTGCCTATACGTAAATACACAAACGTTCCCGCGCCCGTGTGCGTGTTGTTTAAAAATAAATGCATATGGTAAAATTAATAAATAAAGTCTCTAATACTTGGTTTGTTGCAATACGGTACTCCATCAGTTGGCAAAATCAGTGAACACGTACGCTACAGTGTATTCTATTTACATATACAGAATTCTTGGTTATAAATTCATAAAAGTAGTGTGATACTATAGATAGATGTTAAACTCGAGACATGTTTCAGTAAACTTCTTACTCCAGGACAGCTTCATGCTTAAATGTATTCTTCCAAAATCATAGTCTGATTATTAAATTTTTAATTTTATTTACAAATTTCGTACAGGCTAAACACCGAGAAGAGGGGGTACTTCCAGTCCCCGAAAGCGCTGTGCAAATAAAAAAGTATGTTCTTTGAGAAATTGGTTTTCTCTTAATATAGCCCTAATAAGAATTAAATAACCATAGAGGAGTTGAATTAACTTTTCAGAAAATTATTAAACGTTTTACAAATAAATATAAATATGCACATAAGTATAAATACCAATTTATTTGACTCGGTTCATGTAAAATATTTACAATCCATTTGAGTCTGCCTGTATTTTATTTGAAAGTACATTTTAGCCAAATTGTGTTAGCGAAGTATATTCTACAGAAAATTTAATAAAAATTTTGAACCGTTCGAGTCGCAATTTTAGTATTTAGGCCTAACAGTTAAAATTTTTAAGGACAACCTCAATTCCATAAAGTAATTTCTGCATAAGTAATGTCGTCTTCATCAGGTTAGTTATAACTACAGAATTATAATAGTTGATCTTATGCTCACTAGTAATTACTCGATAGAATATTAATTATTTACATTTTATTTAAATAAGTATTAATATTTATAATTCTATATTTCTTCGACATAATGCCGGTGATGGTAGCTCAATTGGAAATGGGCTGTAAATTTATTAAATACACTTATTAGGTTGACAGTTCATACTATACGGATAATGTGGATTATTATGGGTGCTTTTAAAATCACAATATTATAGGCTAATGACCACGAATTGAATAGAATGTTCATTTACAACCAACTAAATGAAAATTAAAGGCGAACAATTTGCATTCAATAATACGAACGTGATCACAATACGTATGGCTTTAACATCTTTCTCTTTTTATGTTCCTCGAATGAAACGAGCAGTAACACCTTGGATGTGTTTGCATACTCAGGACGCATGTATTTGTGTCGGCACGTTCAACGTTAGACGTAATTACCGGTTATTGTTATTGCTTTATAAAATCGCTGCGGATATGGCGATCGTTGTGCATTTAAAATGACGACAAGAAATTGCAATCGCTCGGTGCAAATCGTGTCAGCATCGCCGGTAAGTGTGTAGTGACTGACCCAGTTTCGAGAGAAAGTCCTGCCGTAGTCATCGTTCCTGGGATAAGAAGACTTGTCTGGTTAAGGTGAGTCAGTGAGCGGAGGGCAGTGTCGGGTAGGGGAGGGGTTGCAGGGCGGCGGGATGAGCTGCACCGACGGTGTGCTGCGCTCAGTTCAGTTGGTCCGCCGCGAGTGCGCTGTACAGTGAGTCCCGAGCCTTCTCCGCTCTACGCTCAATATATTATCATCATCGGATACATACACAGTATATACAGCCTGCGACAGTTAGCCGTACTTGTGTTATTTGTGTTCAGTGTGTGAGTTTTGTGTTATGAATCACACGGATATTTGTTTTGTGACAGGTTGTAGCGGATCATCGTCGCCGCCGCCGGTCGCGGAACGGATTCGTTGATAAATCGGAATCGGCCACTGTGCTACCAGTAGTAGTGGCGGTTTCAGTGAGTGACATTAGCTATCCCCCTGACGATTTATTTGTTTTACCTGTGGTGGACTGACTTCAACAGACAGACCTCACGGTGGTTGGTGGTGTGCTGCTTCGTTGTGGCCATAAAAAGCATCCCTTATTAATCTGACCGCTGAGTTCGTCATCACAGACTTGTAAGTATACCCATTTTTTATTACCCATATTTGTAAAATATATTTAAACTGTTTTATTTTTAATATGTACGATTGGTGACATTTCTGAAGTTGCCGGTACAGGTTACCGGCTTCTTGACATTTCTCTGACTAGAGTTTTCCTAACATCCAGGATCGTGAAAGTTGAATCGACAGATTGCTTTCGGAAGAATTAACGTAATAATAAATCATATTTAGGCGCAATGCTCTATACTAACAGCGAATTTACACTCTAAATTAGCAGGTTATCCATATGCCTCCTCGTACGCAAACGCGCGTTTATTCATTTTTATGTCTAAATTATTTTGTGTGCGTGTGCGTGTGTGTGTGTGTGTGTGTGTGTGTGTGTGTGTGTGTGTGTGTGTGTGTGTGTGTATAGACACATATTTATGTATATACGTAAATGTTATAAACGTGTATGTGTGTGTTACTGTTAGACACACACACACACACACACACACACACACACACACACACACACACACACACACACTTTTCGTTAATACACACCATTTATTGACTTACAAATTAATAACGATGATGATTATAATAATGTTGTATATTTGTATTCAACTTACATATACAGAATTCTTGGTTATAAATTCATAAAAGTAGTGAGATACTATAGATAGATGTTAAAACTCGAGATATGTTTCAGTAAACTCCAGGACAGGTTCAAGCTTAAATGTATTCTTCCAAAATCATAGTTTGATTATTAAATTTTTAATTTGATTTACAAATTTCGTACAGGCTAAAAACTGAGAAGGAGGGTACTACCAGTCCCCGAAAGCGCTATGCTAAATAAAAAAGTATGTTCTTTGAGAATTTGGTCTTCTCTTAATAATAATGTAATAATAATAATAATAATAGTAATAATGGGGACTCCTCTTCAAAAATTAAAGATCACATGCTGCATGAATACAAATAGGCCCTACATGACCACACGACGTCCGGTGAAACGATGACCCGCCTCTACACTCGTAAGGGTAGACGAAGGGTGAATATTCGATTAGATTATAATAATTTATATATTGATGATGATTACATTAAATTTACACATTTCACACACGCAAATTCTCGTGTAATGAATGAGATTTACACTTAATTATTTACATTAAGCAGAATTTAGGCCTATATTGTTTTGCAGATTATGGATTAGCGAAAGGGTCCGAAGTGTTACGGAGGAGAGCAAAATTTAGTATTTTACTAAGAATTTTTAAAATGGAATATGCTTACATTTTAAATACCAGTAGATTTTTGTTATATTCATGGTAAAGAAGTGGATATATGATCAAAGTGCGAGGAAGCAGGTCTTTCTTTCGATTCACGTGGCCTGTAGACTAAACAGGGAATAGTTGTCTGTTTCGCGCTCAAGAGAATGTGTAGAGCTTCGGTAAACGTTTACAGGTTTAAGGGTTAGAAATTCTTAAATACACACGTAGCCTTCGTAATTGACAATTTATTTATAGTGGTAGTTACAGTTGTAGTATTTATAACACAGTTGTGGTATCTGCCAACCTAAGATAAGATAATGATGGACGTCGAATAACCTGAGTGTGTCGAATGTTATCAATTAATTCCATACTACGTGTAATTTAATTTTATAAAATTGTATGCACATTTCACAAGAGCTATTTCTAGAATTTAACGAAACGTATTGGATTGCATCGTATCGTTGGACTCTATTACTGAGTCACCAAATAAGTAGCGGTAACGTTGTCACATATTGTGTGTATTGAGTGTAGTTATAATTGCGCGTGCGCAAGTCTACGTGTAGATATATGTTCGTTCATGTAGACGGAGAGAAAAAAGAGAGAGGGAGGCGAGAGACATAGACAGACAGACAGAGAGTATGTCAGCATATATGAATGAGTATTGTGCGATTTTAATCGTTGCCCCGGTGTGTGTGTGTGTGTGTGTGTGTGTGTGTGTGTGTGTGTGTGTGTGTGTGTGTGTGTGTGTGTGTGTGTAAGAGAGAGAGAGAGAGAGAGAGAGAGAGAGAGAGAGAGAGAGAGAGAGAGAGAGAGAGAGAGAGAGAGAGAGAGAGGAAAGATAGATAGGACACAAATAAAACTAGTATAGACCTACAATGATTACGCGGCGACGAATTTGGGAACAGGTGGACAGGGCATCGAAGTCAGCAGTTAGTACGAACATTTAAGTGATGATTGATCAAGGAGGCGGGTATTTAAAAAAATCAGCCACAGAATACGCCACCAAATAAAACAAGCTATAAATGAATTAAACGTTATATTATGGTCAAAAAATATATCAGTAAAACTTGACATGCTTTTACTGATACTATAGTGCAAATAAACGAATACACCAGACAATTATTGAGAGCACGCTTCTTTACGGAGATGGGTTTGGAGAACAACACAGCGGGAAAGACAAAGACTGGAGGCTGTCGAGTGGACTTCCTTCGGAGGAGGTATAGAGTGTCAAGATTAGACGTGTCAAAAACGAAGAAGTGAAATTAGAGAGAAAAGTCGCAGTAACGTGCATGTAAAAGAATTGGGGAGGGGGGAAGTGAATATCTATAAAGATGATAGAGTGGCAACAAGACTAAAGACGATAAACAGGGCAGCCCCCAGCAAGTTACCCTAGATATTAAAAACAAAAAGAATCTGAGAACTGAAGATTGGAAAGACACAGATATTTGGAAACGAAGATACGAGAGAAACCTATAAGCAGTACACACTCGTAATCTGTGTGTGTGTGTGTGTGTGCCTAGAAAAAATTATATGCGGAGAGATTTCTGTTCTTGTAAGGGAGAGACGATGAGAGAGAAAGAGAAAATTTGTAGGCAGACAACAAACAAGTAGAGCTCTTGAAGGTTGAAAGTAGACAATCGTATTTTAAAAACAGTAATGGTTAAAGGTCACAAAATATTTATATTTTTCTGTTTCGTTATTACGTAGAAGATAATTAACATCAGGCTTTCAAATAATTTATTAACGTCTTTGTAAAGACTGCTATTTTGGCCCGTTATGTTTATTATTGTTAAACTAAATTCTTACATTATTTTAATAGATTTATTCAGTATGCTCGATTGTTAATTAGCATAAACGATGGTCCATTGAACCGTGACTCGGTGGAGTGGAAATCGTTCGTGACAGACACTACATCGTTGTCACTGACCCAAGCAACATTGCTCCGGCAGAGCTGCTCGACCAAACTGACCCAACCAAGTATTTAGGCAACGTAACTACAGCCGTGACCTTCACTGACCTCCCACTAAGGGGTACTGGTAACATATTACACCCAAATCACGTAATTAACTACTTAACCAAAAGTTTATAACTCATAATTACTGTATTCAAATGATAGACACCGATGTTTTGAACTTTCACTTTGTGATCCGATGTTCATCAATTACTATTTAGTGTTGGTATTTAATTAGAAGTTATTTCATCAAATGTCTCGAACACAATGCCTGCGGGTCGAGGATCGTCTGATGTGGACCCTGTCCTTATACAGAAGTACAATAACCCTGAGACAAGATAACCAATGTTCACGCCAGTTCCTTACAGAGCTCTGTATCAACAACATACAGGAGTCTTTAACTTTAGCTTTTTCTCACCTTGTCACATTAGTCCACGAAGACCATTGGCCTCCAGAACAATCTGTCTTCTTGCAACCTCTCCAGGTAGGCCTACTCACCCTCCTCCAAACATCTCTCAAGTACAATTCAGGTTGCTCTGCTACTCCCCATTCTAGGAACACGCCCAAGGTTATTCTGCAATCTAATCTGTCGACTAGAACTCATTATCTGGTTACCAAAAATTGATTCGAATCTTCAAAGGAACTGAAAACACAACACGAGACAATATATTTCCTAGTTTCACTAATTTACGTTTTAATATCTGTTTTACATACTTTGTTAAAAAGTTTGAATTATGAGATAATACAGCATTGGCCAAAAGGTCGACAGTCGGAAGCATTTGATGTAATAATGTCTTCTTTAAACTGTGGCACTGTCTGTGCAGTAGTCAGATTGTTCCGTTAGTAAAATCACTTTATCGTTTGTAGTCCACGTGGACTCGGGGTTGCCACAATTAATATCAACATACGCAGATTATCATCTTCGGTGGGGCAGACCTGTCTGTCGTCGTAATTGTGGTGTCAGTGTAGCACTTGTTAATGATGTGCAGAAAAATGTCAACAACGTGATTACTCTGATGCGAGATTAAAAATTAATTACTACTAATGACAGTTGCTCTGATTGCCGATATTAACGATTTAAACGAGAGCTCAAGTATTCCAAACTTATTTGTAGAAATACAGAGGACTAAATGGGAAAGAAGTAAAGTAATAGGTATTTAGAAGTAAACTATTAGTAGGCTTTCAGAATTCAAACCTCGCTCACTATTTTGAACTAAGTAGTCTATATTTATTATTGGATAAATTTCAATATTGAACAATTTTTCAATTTTAAATTTTTCAGAAGAACAACGAAAATCCGGATTACTCTAGTAGAGGGAAATTGGGGGTTCAAACTCACAAAGGAATGCCGCCTTCTTAAAAAACACTAAAAAAACGATAAAAAACATGATCTCAGAGATGACGCCGCCACCGCTGGACCCGCAGCATCCCAATGGACCACAGCATCCGCGAATTTCCGCGAATAAAAAAACGTAAAACGTAAACGTAAGACGTAAGACGTAAAACGTAAAACGTAAAACGTAAAACGTAAAACGTAAAACGTAAAACGTAAAACGTAAGACGTAAAACGTAAGACGTAAGACGTAAGATGTGAAACGTAAACGTAAAACGTAAAACGTAAACGTAAACGTAAGACGTAAGACGTAAGACGTAAGACGTAAGACGTAAACGTAAGACGTAAGACGTAAGACGTTTTTTTATTCGCGGAAATTCGCGGTGCTGTGGTCCATTGGGATGCTGCGGGTCCAGCGGTGGCGGCGTCATCTCTGAGATCATGTTTTTTATCGTTTTTTTAGTGTTTTTTAAGAAGGCGGCATTCCTTTGTGAGTTTGAACCCCCAATTTCCCTTATTTACTTTTTTTTTTAGTAACAAAAAATATTTGTTATTAAATATTTAGCAACAAATACTCGTAACAATCACAAAGCAGACAATCATTATTACTTGTTTATTTTTATGAATACAGTAACACTAAAAATTCTGACTACTGCATGCAGTTGTAAGTAAATTTATAACTACAGTGCCCAAATGACTTTAGCCATAGCGCCATAGCTTTAAGTTTATATATATATTTCCGTAGATATCTATGGGACATATATACACACAATACTTTATACGAATATACAGTACATAGCTAATGACAGTAAGTAAATTTTTACTATTATTGTAAACTGTTACGTATTACAAACGTTTCGAAGGAAGTTGAGAACTTGGAAATGGTAGTGACAGATATTAATTTTGTCAGATTAAAAAAGACACCGGTTTTTGTTTTAAATAAAATCCTCTTAATCTGATTCCCCCATAGGCTCTACAACTTTTGAAAAATTTGACTTCCATTTTTAGCCTATGGTTCCACTGAAATTAAACGATTTTTACAGTAAACACTACATTCAGATTTGAATTATATTAACTTTAGTCTGATTCCCGGCATGAAGTTTTATAATTTTTTTAAATTACTGATTCCTTTTTTGACCCGTGGTGTCCTAATATTTTAAAATTTCCAAAATTGAACACTGTATTCAGGTTCTGGTTATAACTGCCTTTAATCTGATATCCAGCATGGATTTGCACAATTTCTACAAATTTTGATCGACATTTTGTTTTGCCCTGGTGTCCAAATATTTTGAAATCTTCAAAACTGAACATTGCATTCTGACTGTGATTAAAATTCTCTTCAATTTGATACCCATGGATTTTCGTGATTTTCTTTTAAATGTCGATCCTTTACATGTTTGTCTACCACCCCCTGTTTTGGCGGAATCAATCTAAAGAACGGTAGAGTTCTGTGGGTTAAAAGTATAGACGCGCACGCCAGGTTTTACGAAAATCGGTTGATGCGTGATGCGTTCAAAACTTAATGTGAAGCATCCGCCAAATAGGAAGACACAGATAGATAAATGCCAATCGATTGACTAAAAAATGAGAACTATCGCTTACAGCATTGTGTGTAAGTTTGGGTGCGAGTGGTAGTGATGTGGAGAGAAAAGCTCGCCGGGCACTTGTAGATATTCTTTGTGCCATAGTTCAATGCATCATAGATATTGGTGTACTCTTCTGGTTAATGTGTGGCAGTATGCTGACATCAAGTCCGTACGGTGTGACTGCATGTAGCCTGTGTATCTTGATCATCGCGGCTACACGCTTTGGACTGCATGTAGGTCACTTCTTATAATGTCGTCGTTTTGCTGGAAGCTGTACAATACTGTTGTATCGGATCAACGTAGTAGCAACACGAATACGACATAAGGCTCAGACGATTTCGTTAGTTTCTCACTCAAAATGACACTTGACATAAAAGCTGTTCAGTACGTCCTATTTTTTTCTCAATGTAGCGTACGACCACATATATCCGAATGCTGTTAACAAATAGTAATTGAAGAGCGGAATTAAACAAAACAAAACAAAATAGAAACGTGGAAAATTGCTCGAAAGAAACTGCAGAGGTAAGTTCTCATCCATATAAAAGAGGGAACCAAACACCCTCTAGCTGAAGAAGGGATTTGAGTTTATTAGAAGAGACGACTGAACGAAGAATGTTGGTGTGAAGAAGGAAGACGACAAACAAAAGCATGACCCCTAACGACAGGATAATAAAGTTACTTTCAGCAACCACGAAACCGCGCGAAATTAATAAATTCGGTAAAATTTGTTTGTTCATGGATATTAGTTTTTTTTATTTAGTCAAATACGTTTATTTAAATCATTTTATGACCTCCCATGTATCGGTTCCATACGTAATAATGCTATTGTATAACTTTTTAATCTTCTTCGTACATTTTCTATTTAATAAAATCGGATTCAGTAAATGTATTACGTGTCTGCCTTTATTTGAGCCTTGTCAATTATTATGAATCAAATAACAACATTATTAGAAAATTTCAAATATTTACAAATGTTACTAAAAATTCTGAAATCACGTATTTCTAAAAATGGATCTGAGAAGGTTATTCTCGTGGATCCACCAGGGCACAGAGATTAACATATACTAAATAATTATAATAAAATTAATAACATATTTCCAACTAAAAGACTTATTACGAATAATGTGTAATTATGTGTGTGTCTAACATGTGTGTCTGTAAATAGTGGAAAAGTTTGTGTTGTTAACAGCTGATACTCTCCTTCATCCTATAAGCTTAGACCCATACCACACATTTCTTTATAGTTTCTTACACGCCGAACATCGTAAGCTGTTGTTATTGGGTTGTTGTTGTTGTTATGGTCGTAAGTTGTTGCTTTTATAGGGTTCTAAATACAGTAATTGCGTTTAAAATTGTTAAAAGGTATGTATTATTACATGTATGTCCAAAACATTACTATTCGTTGCAATTATTAAATGTATTTAATATATTTAATGCACACTGTCATATATGGTCAGAATAAATTTGATCAGTGGTGTATAATGTAACTAAGATTTCCTTGACATTCCCCGTCTTTCTCACACACCACACACACACGCGCGCGCCCGTGATTACTATCTTCGTCATTACCTTTGCAGTAAGCAGTCATTACGCGTTGTTTAACGTGACACATTGTTGTGCTCACGTACACTGACAAGAAATTTCGGCATACGTCATCCGGTGTATGTACAGTGACGCGTAGTGGTTACACACTGACCCGGTAATTCGTGCCCCTGATGACGATAGTGATTTGATAACGATCTGTGTCTTTTGTATGCCACTGTTATTACAGCTGTTATTGTTGCCATGCAGTCATGCCTCATATACAGTTACACGTTTAAATACTCCACCGGAAGCAGCCTGCGAGTTTCTTCCTGCTGAAAGACCAAGACTGTAACAACGGAAACACCTCTTTGTTGCTGAGCCTTTGCTATTAATTTTCGGGGTGTAGTACATAGTTTTGTCTTAAAAAAACTTTGATAAGATCGGACCCAACATCGGACCAGTAGACAACCGTGCAAAGTCAACTTGTGAATTTCTTTTACGAGTCGTCGGCGATACGTGGGCAGATTCATATTGTAGCAAGAATTACGCGTATAGGCGCGTTCTCTCTTTGCTTTCTGGCGTATCACGAATACGAAATAAAGCCTTACAGTTATGATATTTTCAATGCTGCGTTTTCTTACTATTTTGGAATGAACATTGGCAATAATATACTGGTTGTTACTGCTGAGTATTACAATGCGGAACGAATATTTGTATACGTAGTTTTCTTATAAACTTCAAAGTTAATTTATTTATTTATTTTGTTCGACATTGCAAATTAAAGACACTTCACCCTGGGGATGAAAGCTACTTTATCCTGGTGAAGAGTATTCTTTAGAATAGTTGCATCACAAAGAGAAACAAAAGCAAGTTAAAAATATGGTATTAAGAAAGTGTACCAACCAGTCGTTCAGGGGTACGTCCATTCAAAGACAACGTAGTAAACAACTAGCAATCGGATGGTCCACGATGACCAAGATGATCGGACTCGACAAATGATGAATATTACAGATTATGTTATAGTTGCATAGCCTATTCGTTTAGAAATAAACTGTTGATTTCTTATGGAGACTTTCAATGAATGGACGTATACGAAACTCGTAAACAAGTGTTTGAGACCAACTCTAAAACAATCTAAAGACATAAAGACAATCGGAGCTGTAGATATGGATGTCAAGGATGAGGACTTTGAGAGGATGACTAATGGAAAGAACGAGAAGACAGAGGTTGGAATCGCGGAAATCATCGGAGACTTTTGTAAATCAGTTTGCGGTGTTGATTATTTTAAAGTGCTTGAATCGAAGTATTATGACCAATTAAGACGTCTACTGTTAACATGCTTGTTATCTGTGAACGCGTTTACCGTTAGCAGGTTACCGTATTTGATGACTTAAGTTCATCTGAAACTAGTGATCCTACAAGCTACTATTTCTTCGGTTTAATTAAATAAATTAGAGAGGTAAATGTAAATAAGTCGTTGACATACTGTAATATGAATATTCACGTGGCTTTACGTAAATAGGTTCCTTGTTTTGCGAAGGAAGATCTCAGTTGTAACTCGACTGTTTTGCGTTCGACTATCTGCCTTTGATATGTCTCACGAAAACTTTTAAACGCATCAATCGATTTTCGTAAAACTTGGCACGCCTATCCATACTTTACCGTACAGTACCCTCCCTATTGCTAATACCCCACATAAAAAAAATAAGTGGCGGGAGGCATAATGTTGGGGGGTAAGAACTGTAAAAAAATCGCAAAACTCTATTTAACTATAATTCGAATATAGCGATAAGTTTTGGAACATTCAAAATTTGTGGAGGCCAAAGGCCAAAAAGTGGGTCAACATTTTGATAAAGTAGCAAATTCTATGTCGAGTATCAAATTTAAAGTTAATTTTAACCAAGATCTGAATATAGCCTGTAGTGTTGGAACTTTCAGAATAACCCAAATCCGAATGTTTAGTGTTTATTGTGTGCTCTACAATTGTTAATTTACTAAACAAAAAAAGAAAAAAATAATAGTAACTGAGATTATTATTATTATTATTATTATTATTATTATTATTATTATTATATTAGTACTTCTAGTAGTAGTAATTTTCTGATAATTGAAAAATTATCCAATATTGAAGTTTATCTAATTATAAATGTAATTCGCTAGAAACAGTGAGCGAGTCCTGCAGCTCGTATTAGTTATTTTTATATTACATTATACTATCGTTACATAATAATAAAATGGACATTTTTTGGACCACTGAAAAGGGTAGGTGAGGCAAAGGAAACTGTCAGTTGACACCTGTGAAAACAAGGAAGGTGGTGTGGACGACGAAGCCTCGGCGTCTATTTTTACTCTAAGCATTAATGCTTCTAACTGACCGCATGAGGGCTGAGTGTCCATATTGATTTTATGTATCAGCTCGGCAATCGAATCTCTAGGTTAGTACCAAGCGCCATACCAGCGAGACTAAGAACCCGCTTTTCATCTTCTTTAGTCATGAATTCGAAAACTGATCTGAACGACTCTGCTCGTGTCTTAGGTACCGTCTAGTTATCTGGAACGCTGACTCCGAACAGCCAAGTAGACAGGTGTGGCACCTCTTTGAACGGCAAAGCAAATGTCACGATTCGCTGGTTTTCCATCGCCGTGCGAAAGAAAAATGGCCCTGCAAAACCCGGATTATAATTTATTCGCGGTGACAATCGAAGAAGCCGTGCTATGTTGATGTAACCACTGTGCTCTAGCTTCACTCCCGAGCTCTTGGTCCCGTAGTGTAAACCGGTCCGGTCTGAGTCGCACTCGAACCCGTTACCCATCGATTACTACGCCACGCTGATAGAAATTTTTGTCGGTCATCCATTGCAATTTATATCTTACAGTTGCTGTTGTTAGAAAACAAGATACCTATACACCAACCACTTTATGTAACGTGCTCACAAGTGTTGATGAATCTCAGTTTTGTCAAAACTACACTGAATATTATGGGAGCGATTGTACAAATTTGTAACCGAATGAAAGATCGTAAAGTCTCGTACGTAACAATGGACATAGTGCCCGCTGTTGTTGCAACACCTACCGGCATTGGGGCAACTCGCACATGGTGATTCATTGAAGATTACATACAAACGCTGGTATGTGACCTGAAGATGGCTTGACTGCCGAAAGCGCTCGTCAGTACCAAAGACAACATAGTGGTTTGTATAAAAGTATAACATTACTAGTAGATACATACAAACGCTGTTCACTCCCAACTATATAAAATCTGAAATCACTATCTGCTAGTATGGATCAACTGTGCTTAACGCGCAAAGCAATTTATAGATAAGGAAACAAATTTGTTTGTAGTCAATGCATACGATCACAGCGTAGTGTAGATTATTATTCTCTTTTCCTCATACTTCTACGTTACTTGTTAGACTCTTAATGACTGCATACGTATAGTATAGTAACGGATCACCATCCTTTTAAGACAGTAGTAGTGTTATTGTTAGTGCTATTCATGTCATAGGCCCAATCATTTAACAATTTTAACACTATTTTCCATGCCCACAATACTTTTTCTTCCAGTGGCGTATTTAGGGGGGGGAGGACCGGACCCCCCTCAGAGGATCAAAAAAGTTGACGAATTTTGCTAATCTCTTAATTTTCAGCTATTTTACTACTTTTTCACTGTGTACGCTAATTGATAAGTAACTCTTCTTTGAATATACAAACAGGTTTGAAATATGAAATATAGGAAAACCAGTTCAGTCAATAAGTATTTTCTAAACAATATTTCAGTAACGCGTATTATTATTGTGGTGTTACAGTTTACTTTAATGGGATTGATTTCAGGATGTTATCGCACGTTTTTCGACCACTTTAAAGTTAGTAATGTTAATCAGTCGTAACTTGTTTTTTCTTTTGTATGAAACCGACTCGACCGGACCCCCTCCTCAGAACAAATTCTAGGTACGCCAGTGATTTCTTCTCCCCCCAAATTTTCTCTCTCTGAAAGAAAATATTAATTTTCTATGAAATGAATCATTGTAACTTATAGGCCTACTTAACCCAGCTTTTTTGTTGCAATTAAAACCAAAATAGAAGCTGCAAATTCTGTGTTGTTAATATGCAAACTCTTTTTCGTACGGCTATTTTAAAAGTACTGAATTAAAAATGAAACATTGTGCTACACTACACGTGCTAGAGTCGAAACACATACGTAATAGTTAATATCAACGTGTGTGTAAGGATGTAAGAAGAAATATGCTCTTTTGATATAGGCGTTGAAAAGAATTAAGTAACGGAACGGTAGAAAAGGAAATCACGACAGGAAATTGAATCTAAACAAATTTAATTTAGACATAATTTTGGCTCAGGACTGAAGGAGCTGGAGTACCGCATCAAACCAGTTAAGCGGTTGATGATACACAAAGAGATGATAAGACATAACAACCTTTTTCTTTTTTTTCACGAGCGTTCTAGACGATAATTTTCTAGAACTTCAAAGACGAGGGACATGAAAAATGTATTTGGAAGAATCCCAGGTAAGACCTTATAGGCTGAGAGAGTTATAGTACCCACGATCAAAACATGTAGGCCCACGGTTGGAAATCATTGACGTAGTGATGTGTTCTTAAAATTGAGACACTGTCTGTGTGCACCGATCAGATTAACTCTTTTTTAAAATGACATCTTTACATCGAATCCACGTGGACACTGCGTTGCCACAACTAGCGTTCTCCAACTGCAGCTTATCATCTTCAATGAAGCCAACATGTCGTGTCGTCGTCATTCTGCTGTTGATGTAGCCTGGAGATTAGAAAGAATTACGATCGATAACCGTTGCTTTGATTGACGGCAGAAACGGTTTAGATGAGGCATCTATATCTCCAAATGTTAGAGCAGCAAAAATAAGAAGCGAATCTTCTTATGACGACAACGACAGTGTGGTGGTGGTGGTGGTGGTGATGATGATGATGATTATTATTATTATTAGATTGGTGGTGGTCGTGGTGGTGATGGAGGTGGGCTGGTGCCGGTGCTGGTGTTGATGCCGATGTTTGTTGAAATACGTCTTTGTATAATGATTACAACATTCAAAAGTATTTGAAGCAAGAAAGCGAAAGAGAAGTAGGAGAACACTGAGCCCCAGGGTGTAACACACAGAAACTTATATGTAACTAGACCTTATCCTGTAAAGTAGTTACGATACCAGTTTAGAATTAAATGGATACGTGTGATTTTATTTCTTTTGTGTGTGTTTAAACAATAGCCGGAAATGATCGAATTTCCCACTGCTTTCTGTTTACAAGGGAATTTTGTTTTTCTTTATGATAATAGTTTATTCACATTATCCGCGATAAAAGTGTTAAGATCCATGATAAACAAAACTGTTAATAGTATATGAATAAGCACTAAATTGGTGGGCGAATGGTTACAGATTGATCCGATCTGTTGACGGTGTAGAGTTCATGTGGTGTTTGCGACGTTCACTCGTCCACCTGCCTATGCATGGTGACTGGTATAAGTGAGTTGGCGGTACAGTTACAACCCTTAATTTTCCCCAGTACTAAACACTAATTACATTTAGTATTGTTACAGTTTCCTTAAAAATGTCAACTCAGATATTATAATTACATTCTAAAGAGAAATAAACATCGAAATTTTTATTTTGAACTCGATTTGTTTCAGTTGTGCTTCGCCAGGATGTATGGCTACTCTCTACCAATTAATCAACATCACCACGGTCAACTCTTCTATTTCTATTCGATTATAATTAAAGATCGTCTCTCTGTATATAAAGTAAAACAGTATACCTGAAAAAAACAGTAATCTCTCATAAAATTATACAGAACTGTTATCAGCTCACCTCTCGTGGTGTTTTTCCTCGTAATACAAGAAGTTGCTCGCGCGCAACATATCAGATGTTGTCGAAACGGCTATAAAACCAAAGCAAGACGGTTGCCAGTAATTCATAAGATTCCCATCGTACAGCGAGTGTCAGGCATTGAGATCGACTTGATTGCAATTCCACCGCACGATTGTCGCCCGATTTACGATCAATATGGCTGTGTCGCTCTGTGCTCCTTGAGTTTTACTGTTTTACTTGTTGCTCGTCGTCCCTCGAGTCTCCCCCTAGCTGTCCGGATTTATTTACCCTCGACTTTTATGTGTCTTTATAGTTAGACGTCTGTAAATAACACGAGCTTGTAGAAATTGCATCTGCATCCGGGCCACGTGTTGCACATGATCGCACACATGCGCGCGGTGACCACAGCAGTATTGCTGGGGACGTTTGAAACGCCGACCAACGGCATGAACACGTGTAACAATTTGACACGCACACAAACAACAAACAAAATCTACTAAATTTATTATACCAGCAAACGTTACACGGTTAAGAACACACTTCTACATATTACAGATATGGTATGAACTACGTCTCCGTTATTTCAATCGTAAGCACAATCACGTCGAGACAACATTTATATTTCAGCATTTTAATCAATGAGAATCTGTAATCGTTTTCAGCTGACTTTTAGTAAATTGACCAAAACGCATTGCCTTAAATTACAATATAGAATAAAAATGAAATAAAACAAAAACAACTGGTTATTTATAATCCCTGTTAATCCGCTTCGTAGAACAAGCAAGTTCACTTCGTAGAACAAGCGCCAAACACATCACTTACTAACCATTGACCACCGAAAAATAGTAGGACTAATTACTATTATGCAGTATAAGAATCCTATATGATGTATAGTATGTATCTATTTATACAAATCCACCCCCATGATGGACACACTCCATAATTTTTATATCTATTATCTTGTAATATAAGATAGATTTAAAAACTGAAAAATAAATTAAAAATTAAATTAAAACAGAGACAGAAAGCTTAAAAAAAATAATAAAAAATTTGTAATACAACATCCAGTCACTGAAGATAAAGCAAAGAGCAAAATACTTCCAAAGTAGAACAATCTCAATTAACCTATTTAGAAAAGCTGATGATAGACAGAAGTGGGTAGTTATGATCGCCGACTTCTCAGAGGATAAGATATAAAGAAGAAGAAATTATGTAAACTATTTGATCACCCAAAAAGTCACAAATTGTCATTGAATAAAACACACTGATATAAATTTCTATAGAAGTGATTATTGTGAGTCGACTGCTACGGATTAAAATGATGTCTATGAAATTTAGTTTTAACTATGGAGCTAAAAATAAGTACGGTCGCCCAGAACAGTAAACTGCGTTCACCGGAGACGGTGCACACACAGATTAGATCACAAGTTGTAGTACTGTTAATAATTCTTTTTTGTTTATTCATGTTCTTTTCACTTGTGCTATTTTTTTCTTATACAAGATCTCGTTCAGTCCTATCTAAAACAGCATATTTGGCCACTAGAGAAATATCGGAATAGTCAGCAGAGATTAAAAGAATGCAACCGTTTTTTTTTTTCGAAACAAAACCCTAATCTTATCAAGTTGGCGGCACCGTATTCAAACAAATTGACCTTCTTGAAAACTGAAAACATTAAAATTGAGTTACAAAAGGAAAACTGGCAATAAATAGCAGACTTTTCTAATCAGTCCTGTATTTCTACACAGTATTTTGAATTATTTTTCTACTTGTAATTTGACGGTTTAAATGAACCCTTCGTGTTAAGGTATAACAACAGAGATAAAGGTGCACATAATGCATAACATGGGTACACAATAAATCACTAGCAATAAAAAAGAGCTTAAATGATACAAAATACTATACATAAAATAACATGTAATAGACACACGACGACTACGTATAGAGTGCACAGTGAATGTTGCTTTGGCATTCGCATCTGTATGTTTGCAGTATGTAGGCACTTTTTATATTGCATGTGCAGTCGAAACTATTGCGCATACTTTAGTGTAAGTTTTAGTATGGAAATTGCGTTATATACTGTTATAGGCTATACCTAATCGTATAGTTATACAACGACGTGTATTTGTAAAATATTTTGGTAATACTGAGATGTATGAGAAACCGAACAAACGGAACCGGTACTACGTATTTAGTAATTCCAGCGTAGTACATTTTTTACCATTGGAAAAAAAAAATAAATAAAAATTAAAAAAAAACTGAGATTTGAGATTGTCTGATTGCGTGTGTAAAGTTCGACTGTTCAGTGTATGTTTGACGTTTGTAAAGGAACCGCTTGGATGAAAGCAATTCCATAATGTATGCGCTGTTTTATGTTTACATTAGAGGCTATATAAAAAGTAGCGTTCTTGTCTTCGGATGTCTGCTGACGCTACCGATGGACATCTGCGTAAAATCACTGTTATAGTGTCAACAAGCATACCACAGATTGTATGTCTAATATATAAATTCTTCTGCTTGTGTCCGCTGTACGAATACATGCACGCACGAATCTGACAGAATTTAAAATCCGTTCCTTCATTTATCATTAAAAAGAAATGTAAATTCCGTACTACGTTACTCTAGTGTAGCTGTGAGGTAGTGCGACTACCTCTGTACCTACAATACATTCACTTTCCAAGTTGAGAAGAAGAATGTTTCCCACTGATTAAATTATCTAAGAAAGTTGCCTCGTAAACACATGGAACTTCAAAGCCAACGATTTATGAATTACAAACAATAGTAATATTATTTGGCGGCCTTTAGGTCGTGGTCTGTTGCTTGTTTCGCCCCCACCATCGTAGGCCAGTTACTCCGGTACTAACGAAGAGGTTATAAAGCAGCACCGCCAGCTACTTTATAGTCTCTACCTTAGCACTTGGCGGACACCGTGCCAATTGTTTCTGACACTGAAGATGGCCTCCGACGGTGGGCCGAAACGTCGTCTTGCACACAGGAAGAGCTCACGGCCTAGCAACCCGGCAAATAATAACTCAACAATATTGATCCGGCCGTAAAGCATAAGCAATTCTGTACTACTGATATTCGCGAACTACATTTTCACTGTCGCCCAGAAAGTGAAATAAAGTAACGAAACTTTCAAATAAGAAACGAACTTTGTCGATCCAACTAGTTTCTGTGATGGGCGGATGGTGCATTGCATACTATTAAGGAGAGTTCGGACGACGTTCCGAAAAAAATATATGATGTGAACCAAAGTTATTACCGGTAGTCGTCGTCGTAATCTTCTTCTTCTTCTTCTTCTTCTTCTTCTTCTTCTTCTTCTTCTTCTTCTTCTTCTTCTTCTTCTTCTTCTTCTTATTATTATTATTATTATTATTATTATTTTTTTTTTTTTTTTTTTTTTTTTTTTTTATCCTTCTTCATTTTCATTTTCAACCTTTCAAGATTATGTTAGGCCTGTTCCGGTTCCGTAGGTTTTCCCATTCTACAGCTTAAAATTGTTCCGGACCTACCGACGACTCTCATACCTCAGCATATGTAACCTGATATTTCTCTCGTTCTATCGTTCTCACGTTTTCTTTACATTTATTCTTATTATATTTTACTGCCACTGTCACTGAACTAGTTTCCAGTTCACTTCTTATGTCTTGGTTTTCTCTGTTTTGTTTAGTGCATTGCACGCGTAAGACAAGTCTCGTCTTGAGAGTACCCACGTTCCTGTTATTTGTTTCGTCTTATATTCACTCATTTTTGCAACTAGAAGACTTCCGACTTCATGTTGTACTTTATATTCAAAATATTTACTTATTGCACCTTGCGAGCAGACTGTGAATACCAAATAAATAAAAACAAATTCTTGTAGGCCAACTATAATTTTGTTTAGCATTACTGTAGTACCCGCAATATTCTATACTCTATTCTTCATATAATTTGTCCGATTTCAGATTATTTTCTTAATTGCTTATTTTATCAGTTTCATGTTGTAGTTTTTGTAACCCTGATAAGTGGTTACAAAATACTGTAACCTTCAATGTTTAAACCATCCTCTTGCGTTCTCAGTGTTGATTACTAACTTTGCACGCGTAATAACTGTTTCCACATGAAAGTAAAGTTAGATACGTTTGAGGCCCTACAGTTGAACAAAACGTTTTTAAATATGTTACAAATAGTTACGATAACATTGTTATCATCGCGTCACATGATGAGGATGATGGTGATATTGTTGCAGCAGCACCTGCGACAAAGACAACAAGTATTTTATTTTTTTCAATCTATCAACTTTAGCTTCTGTTGCTTCCCTTTCGTTTAATTGTTTTTGTGCGAAAATACGAGATTCATTCTATCCGTACGGAGGGAAATCCATTTCATATTCATGTGTTTCTAATTAAGTAAATCAAGGTTTCGGTTTGTCTGGGTATGTGTTTGGTAATAAAAGCCATATACACAATATTTTTATCCGCAAACAACATGCAAACAGCCTGCGTATACATTTAACACCTCCCCACAGGCATGTAAGCGCCGGCTTTTATGTGAACAGACCGGTAGGGAAGGGACGTAGAGTGAGCTGTAAATACCCAATAACGGTCGGTAGTCGTATTCTTCCGAACCATTAAACTTCCGAGCTGATTAGTTAGCGTACCGTTAGGATTGCGTAGCGTACCCACCGCGTTTTACTTTTAATTACTGATTCTCTTCTGTTAATCTATGTTTGCTAGTGTAACTACAAATAGTTTATTAATTCTGTCACGATTTGTACTAATATTCATTTCAGCTCTGAGTATGGAAGGTCTGACTAACAGACTTTATGTGACCGTCATACAAAACTGGCATAAGTAAAACTGCTTAACTTAATTATTAGAGTTCCATTACAGCCCGATACCAATTTCAAATCAAGTATTCGATTTATTGTAGTTAACAGTATCTCGATCTTAACAGGTTATCAGTACTCCAAGTGTTCCATACGTTTAGCATAATAGACGGAAAAACTGGCCTATGTACCTTTGTGGTCACAACCATATTCCTCGTTTTTTAATATAACTGCAGATGTTCAATGTGTTTTTTATAATGCGGTTCCACGCTCAACGTTTTCGTCCCTTCTCTGAAAAAAAAAAAAAATCAAAATATAATCGAAAACAGTTTATTTATGTAGTGTACGCCACACGTGCGGATTATGGAATCGGTTTGAAGGGGAGGGAAAGATCAATAGTAACGGTATGAAGGGGAGAGACTCGGCGCGGATGGGGAGTGAAAATGAGGGTTGAGAGGACACGCTCCGTCACGGTAAATAAGCCTTAGATATTTGAAAGGAAAGAAGTTGTAGAAACACGACGACTGTGACAATGAATAGAGGACAGTTAGAGCGGGTGAAGTGTGAAAACGCGCAGAGACGTAGTAAAGCATTAGAGACGAGAAAAGAATGAGAATTGTCTTGTATCTAGAAACGATAATTTAATAAGGTTAATTTTAAAAGTTAATTTGACCAGATTGTTTGAGAACATGATAACTTTGCTAGAATTAAACAGCTTAGAAAATTATGCAGAAGCAAAATAAACAAGTTAATTGTTAAACAGGAAAAAATTCGCTCTAAGAAACAGTGAAAAGATACCATTTGCTGAATTAATTAAAACATTCATCATTGATAACCTGAAAACACATTCCTGATCGATGACCCTGGTACAGAAAACTAATTTTAAGTCCATGGTACGACTTAAACGATCATAAAACGGAAAAACGAAAGAATCACTTCGGTGGTCTGACGATGACAATGCTACATTAGCAGACGGTATGTTAACAATAAATAATGTTTAGATAAGACGCCCAGGTGTTATTTTTGTATGGTATGCCGCCTCCCCTTGTTAACAGTCTATTCCAACAGGTGTTATCCCAACGGTTAGTTGCATCTAATGCACGTCTTCCTACGCGCACACTCACGCACACCCACATACAGACAACCAATGAGGAACCTGTCGTGAGGATTTACGCTCTTAGAAATTCTTCGCATGAAATTTAACCAGTTGATGTCCAGCTGTAGGAGACGTTTCTGCTGTTCATTTGCGTAGCATACTTATACAAGGAGTTTCTGTATTGTCGCTTCTCGGTCAACAGATATGCTCTATATCACAATTGTCAAATAATCGGACCGCTTTCATTACTAAAACTGAATAGGTTTAAGAAACGATTCGATAAAGTCAGCATCGGTACCATATTAAAGGTGAAATTATTTCATTTACCGAAGACATTTATAGGCCTACTCTGTCATCATTGGCGGCTTGTCAGGAAGAGGCTCCTCCTACTTGGAGCGGCTTCGGGTTATGGAACATCCTCATTATGACGGAGGTTCCTTCAACAAAATCTTTTACCTAACAACGAGTTTTAACTTCATAAACATTTTCAGTTAGAAGTTGATAATTTAAATAATTTCTAGAAAATTAGTCTTCAAAAATTCTGAAACTTCTCCATGCCCCCCAATATCTTTCTGCGTGCCTCAGTTCACTTCACGAATAAAATTACTACACGAAAATAACTGTTCGTAAAGTAAACTTAGATACTGTTGAGGCACCTACAGTTGAATAAAACGTTTATAAATAATTTATAGATAGTTAGACTTTACAAAAACACACACGATGATGTTAGAAGAACATGAAGCACAGCTTGTGTTGTTTTCGTCTATTCGCTTTCGTAAACTAAATTTTCCACGTTCCGTCTTAACAGTACCTACTTTTGTAACTAAGTTATCTTTCATTTTCTCTCTACAGTCAACAAACGTATTTCCTTTCGTGCGTACAGAGCGGGGGATAGACATATAGGCAGACACACACACACATTTTACATTCACTCAGTCGTAAACTTTAATGTAGTACCAATGTTTAGTTCGGACGTTTTTACTCAGTAAACTGTTTGTGACGTTATTAAATAAACGTTTTCGTATAATCTTGTTGTATATTCAGTGAATTTTAGATAGCCGTTATATTCAATAACTGTAAACTTTGCACCAGTGCAAGATAACATGTTTACCTTCCCCCGATGCTGTTTACAAGTTCATCAAGTGATTAACACTGTTGTTATTGAAAACTGTTGCTATTTATAACTTAACAGAAGGCGTGTGAGTATTAACAGCTGATACCGTTAGATTGTCAAAACAAAAACCTGTACCCATCGAAACAATTAGCGAATCATAACTGAAACTACAGCCAGCAAAACCATTAGCGAACTTACATTTATTGGTTCTCCTGTATAAGTGATTTACAATATAACAATTTTTAACCAAATCCTAACGTTGATGAAACCTTACAATTCAATACCTTACGTGATAACATTTGACATAAAACTTCAAATGACCTGCGTACTTAGTAATACAAGGGTTCAACTGTGTAACCCTAATTAATTAAAATTAATAGTTTAAAAAACACATAATACAAAAATTTTAATTAGAATGTTTTAAATTTATTCTATAAATAATTTAAACCATGTAGATCGTAATGATCTACATCCGTTTCAACACATACATGAGCTTAGCACCTGTATGCATATGCCTAACCATTTTAAAATATCGGTTTGGAGAACCATACATGACTTCCATGTTCTAAGATTTATATTTAAAATCATTTTCGAAATGAAATATTTCCATTAGAAACTACTTCTTTCTTCAGCCTTAACCACAGTACTGTGGTCACTAACGTATACCGCCTCACGTTAGGGCACTCAATTTTCACTTATGATAGCAGTCGATGGCACTGCCGAAACGTCTGATTTTGCAGAAAACATTGAACCACGGCCAAACAGCCCAGAAGGAATTTTAACAACAAACTACTTCTTTGTTGCCGATAACGTAGTACACATAAAAAATTATCCCCTCCTCCTTCAACTATAATTTTCATTTATAGAAATTTCCCCCTCCACCTTCAACTACCCTTTCCAGTTAGAGATATTTCGTCTACCTTTCTACAGTGGATTATTATGACCTTTTTTCCAGGATACTTTATTTATCAAAAGTACTTTACTCTTGTTAAAACATAAAACGTTGCACGTAAACTACCCCTTCCCCTTTGCCAAGCTTCACCAGAATCAATAAGTCCTGAGTCGTCTACAGCTCGGGCACATATGCAAAAAATTATTTGATTCTGTTTGAATTTGCGGCAGTTATCGTTAGCCAAAAAAAAATTCTACACACAGACAATTTTCGAAAAATGACTTTTCTTCACGTTTTGTGGGTAGTACAAACAGAATCAGCCCTCCAACACGATTTTTTCGCCATCATCATACTTCCATTTCCTTATGTAACATGGAAGTAAAAATTGGCTTTCTGGTGTTCTCTACGTCTTTACTAGAAGTAGAGATAAAAATTACGACAAAAATATTTGTTTTTTTTTCTGCTAGTAAATTGAGTCCTATATGATTGTGTGATTATACTATTTAGTATACGATTTAGTGCGAGCGGTAGTAAACTTCTAAGTCCGTCGAAACCGTTCTGAACTCTTCTGGACAGTTGCGGGAGTGTAGAAGTTTATGTCAGTCTCGTCGAATGTAGGCCTGTTAAGTCGCTTTAAATGCGCCTCTTCCTTTCTTCTTGCATATTTGCTGAAAAACAGGTTTTTCTGTCGTCACTGAATGTGGAAATTTTCATTGTTCTACAAAATTTAAACTTGGCATTGTTTTGTTCCTCAAAAATCGTCTACTCGGTCCGTAAACATGATTAAACCTGATAACTTGGTATATGTATTTTTGTGTTAAAAATATCGAATTTCTGTCAAAGTGAAATCAGAATTTGCCTGACAAAAGAGACAGAACAATATCCAAAGAAAAACATCCAGAATAAGAGGCACATTTATGGCAGTTCCATTGCTTGTCTCCATGACTTTTACCTATTCATATACAAGTCTCGGAAATTTCACTGCAACTAGGTTATATTAGTTTATTCTTCGTATTGTTTAAATTAGCAGCCATCCTTACTATTTCTTTTATGAATTTGCTAACTAACGTTGTCGTTGTTTAAGACCTGAAGATGTCAGTAATGACGAAAAGCTTAGTCGAACAATAAAAAAATTATAGCAGTTAGCAAATTCATAAAAGAAATTAAAAAAAAATATATATATTAGTTTACAACCCCTCAAGAACTTGCCTGAGTAGCGCTACGAAGTTAGAGTCGTTCTGCCCTCGGCACAACAATAACCCTTATCTACCCCAAGATCGATCTCGGTACCCGCCTTATCTACCCTAGGATCTCATCAACCGCTGGTATCCTTTATACTAAACCTCTCATTCTTCTCATTCTTCTTAAGACCGCTTAAGTAATTTCAAAACTATGAAAACCACGTATGCACTTATTACTCGGAGGGTTGCCTCACTTTATACTGTAATCGGCCTACGTAATTCTGGAATACCAGTCTCGTGACAGAGACATCTGAATGCCTGTCTTGTTACAGATACAATGTACTTTTCTTTTTTAATTATAATTTTCATTCTCGTGTATTTACAAGCACACTGCAATTTAACCTAACCTATTCATAGATTCTTCAGTTATGTTACTCACACTCATTTGACTCGTCATCATCCTTCATGGTATTTTATTTTCGCGCAGATGGGTGCTTTTGTTGGTACGGCCAGGGTTACGGAAAACTCCTTTTTTATTTTAATTTAATAGTCAAAATGAGATTCCGTGTGGAGCAGTGGTTAGGACACATGCTTTCAAACAGGTCGCTGTGGGTTATCAATCCGGTGGATCGACGTCAAGTCGGACTGTCGGGGGGACTGTCAATAAGCCCAAACTCAAAGAACACCTGGCCTCATTGCAAAGTTACCAACAGTCTAGAAGGAGTATCAATCATATTTTCCCAATTGGTTACCTTATGGCTAAATTATTTAATCTGTACTGACGTTTATGCCCTGTCAGTCATATCATCAAAAAATTTTCATTGGTCAAAGTATAACAAGAAATAGATTTCGATAATTAATTGACCTGAGGAAGACATGAAAACTTAATTGTGCTTACCTTGAAACGAGTGTCTTATCTTTCATGCGTGTATTGTTCACGAAGCAGCAAACAAAGCAATCCGTATGTATCTCACGTCAAAGAAAGAGATTTTACGTATAGGCCTATTTCAAAAGTCTTAACTTTCACCTTCAAAAATTAAAATACAGAATGTGCGATAAACCATTTCACAAAATGAATTAAAACAAATTTTTAATTGAGAAGTTCTATTACTGGTTACAAACATTTCAAAATTGTGTGTAGTTAATGATCGAATACTGTAATTCAAAGTTACAACCAAATTGAGGAAAATTTCTAGAGTTAAGATGAGACTAGTAAGCATATCCTAATGGGAAAATATTTGTAATATTATAACTGATAATATAATGACGGCCCCTTTTTCTATTATCTAATTACTTTAAAAGTTAGATAGGGTAACACTGCTTTAGGTGAGCCGTTCGGTATACAAGGAAAGTGCTGCGGCCAGCACTACGCTACAGCCGCCTATTGTTACGATGTTATCACAGGTACTCATTTCCGCAGCCTGAGACGTGAATGATGAAAAACATACATAATCTTATGATGTTGCGCCTTGGAATATAGCCTGGGCCTCTAGGCGCCACACACACTAGTTAGTAAGCTCCCCTATTTTTAAAAATGCTATATATTTTTTTAAAACCTTCAACAGAGGAGGTTTTTTGTTGCTGTGTGTGTGGGGGGGGGTGAGAGAGAGAGAGAGCGCGCGCAAGCGAAGGAAGAGCGTTTCAGATGACCGAAACATTTATTAGTTTATTCGTATCTCTCTCACTATACAAAATATTACGTTTCCAGTCTGCAAAGCGGTCGCAGTTTTTTCCTTATTGACATTGGTTTGGCACCTTTGCTGTACCTCTGGGCTGTTTGCTTTCAAAGATAGAACATACAAACGATTATTTTTCTTCAGACAACGGCTCAACACTGTGCAAACAGATACACCTCTGGTTTTTGTAAAAGTAAGAACACAGACACAAATACATCAAAAACACAGATGTATTGCTCGGGAAGAACATCTGTTGATTTTGTTTTTTTTTTTTGGAGAGGATTCAAGGACCAAGTTTTTCTGATAAGCATGACCACCGTAGAGCTAATACAGCTCAAGGAAAGCTATGCACGGAAAACCCGATAATTTTATGCAGGCATTTTGTTGCAATTATTACTCAAATCCTAATTAATACGTAGGACAGTACGATATTGTTGTTGTTGTTACTAGGAAATATTTTGTCCTCGTAAACAAACGTAACGTTCTACTAGCAGAGTTATTCACAACTGAAGACGTGCAAACACGGTGACAAAATAAAGGTTTGGGCCTTGGGCCGCACATATTCGTAAAGATGTCGTCGATTCTGTGCTTTTGTGCTCAAATTTCCATTATATTAATTCTGATGAATATGCACACGCGCATGCGCTTATGCACTCAATTTTATACTTATGTTGTTAAACTATAAATAGCCTATAAGTTTCTTGAAGTTATTATGAGACTACTTGAACGAACAAAAAAGTTGACCTACAAATTGAATAATACTGTAGCCATGCGTTGTTTGAAAATATGCCACCAACATAAGATCTGTCTACTAGATTTTAGGCTTACCTGCATTAACCTACCTTTATTTCTGTAAATTATTTTAGTTTAGTCCCTCTGCTAAGAAAAAGGATGGTGTCTAAAAATTCATATTTTGAATTTTATACGGTTTTTGAAGTGTTTGACCGTAGGGAATTCAATGAACATTCCCAAACGAAGTAGGTACATATAACAGTTACTGTGACATAAAGCTAACACTTGGTGTGACTTTTCTCATGTAAATCTGGAGTAGTTATTCTCAGTTTCAGATTTTTGCAGGAACTGCACTAGAGAAGACTGTTCAATGGAACACCGTCTACACGTTGTCACAATACGTTGCATAATTTAAGCTCTGAAGATTGTACGTTTAAATAAATAAATAGAAATGTTACTTCGTGGAATACCTGACGCTACGTCGGATAATGTTCATACAGGCTTCCACCATATAAAATTTTTAATACGCTCCACTTTGTGTTCATGTATATGAATGTACATGTATATGTGTATACAAATGGCGTGTAAAGGTAGCGCATATGGTCCCATTAAAGTCCAGGTGCTTTCATACTGGAGTCAATCCACAGGTGTGTTGTGTTAAGGGGAAGGTTTCTTGCCGCGCCGCGCCGCGCCACGTCTAATGGAATTAATTTGAATTCATCGCGTCTCTCGCTGCCTTATGTATCGCCGTCGCCAGCCAAGGGTAACTGGAACTACAGTGCAATTAATCACTGCCCGAATGTTTTGTAAACATCGCAGACGCCCACAGGACTGTTTCCGGCCATATTTATCCATGTTTTACGGTTCACGGTTTTTAATATCGTTAAAAATTAAATTTTATCAAAATTAAACGTTGAAACTTGCCAATATTTTGCGCTACATGGTTTTTGTGCTGCAACGGAAAGAATCAGGACTTGAATTTTGATAGGAGAGAGGTGATTTTTTTCCATTTTCAGTGAAAAGAAACTACAATGCACAATTTTATTTTCGGTTAAGTATATAAGCCTTAACTCAATAAAGAATTAAGACAACTCATATTGTAGGCTTCAACAATAGTTAATTTTAAAAGTAATTAATATTATGATTTGCTTAATTAACTTATTTGTTTAAATAGAATAATTACGGCAAATAAAGCTATCATTTCCATTACTATTTTTGAAACAAGTTATAATTTTTTTTAATAAAAACATATAACGGTTTAGTTGTCGCACAGTGGACCAGAAAGACACTGGTGTCTTGCTTTAAATTCTGTAGAACCCACAACACTTAACGGATTCTACCAAAACCTGTTTCTTTTTCAAATACACACAAATAAATTTCTTTGAAATGTCTCGAGACGGAGTTTTCAATTTCTATCTCGATAAGTTTTCATTGTGCTATAAATATGTAAGGAAGTTACCATATGGCCACATTATTATATATAGGCCACATTATATGTAACTTTTAATCAGTACGATATTTACAGAACTTGTTAAATGAACTTGAGATTATGGCAGAAATGTTTGTGGTCACTGACTAAGGATCTGAGACTAGAATTGTAAAATCTGCAAGTAGGGGCCTAAAATAGTGGGTAGTGACACAAAATAGATTCTGGATAAAGTGACATAAAATCTATTCATTACTAGATGTTGAGAAGTACGAATCTGAAATTCGTATATCCGCCACAACACATTTTCTAGAAATGTATTTGCGACTATTAAAAAAAAGTGGTCCAAATCGTCAAGAATTATGGCTCTACGTAAGTTACAAAAACAAAGGTTTCTCCATTACTGTGGTTTGGAACTTTTGTACCGAAACCGAATAATTGTAAGCTATAGATAAATATTTATTCTATTTACATATTCAGTAGGGAAAAATTAATCTGATCTGAAAGTCATGGAAATCAGAAAGGGAAATATAAAATGCTTACGATGTATTCAAATAAAATGTTTACGCAGACACTTAAAAATGTGTGTGCGTGCATGTGTGTGTGTGTCCGCGCTCTCGCGCGTGCACGAATACATGTTATTACTACGAATACTTTACTGTGTTTTATTGTTAACATCTATTTTACTGTAAGCTAAGAGCGTATCAAGTAACAATGTATTAGTGTAAACGACGCGTTCTAAAGTATATTCCTGTTGAAAGGAAATGTACTTTAGCCCGTATGAAATGAACTAGAACTTCCTGAGACGTGAAATATTCTTCGTTAGTTTAGGGTTCTATAATTTCTACCAAATAGTAAACATTGTCCCCTTTGTGTGCTGTGCTTGATACTAAAATACCCACAACTTTTTTCTAGCTTAGGGCCTTTTCTAGCTAGTATGTTCTTTTAGATAAACACGTCAGTTCTGAAATTGATTAGATTACACTGCGCGCGCACGTAAGCTTAAGCTTGTATGTGTGTGTGGCTGTCGATAATGACGGAAAAGCTAAAGATAAACGGAATTAACCGACATAATCTACTGAATAATTCCTGAGAGTCTTGCCGGCGACACGTTGAGGAATTTTAATCATGTTTACGGCTATTTCAGTTATATATGGCAATGGTTATATATTTTCTATTTTCATTGAACTCTTATGACGTCTGTGTTACATATCGGTTATTTAGGGCTATTGTAAACGATGACACCAGAGTGAAATTATTCCTTGTCACGTCGAAGTGTACTATGCTGCGAGCTTTGTTAATGTTCCCGTTGGCAAATCTAATTGAAAGTTGCAATATTATTTAAGTCTTGACAAACAGCGGAAACAGCGTAGAATTCATTTTACAGTTTACAATTTTGAAAACAGGTAAGCCCTACTTCAAATGCTGTAGGCTGTAGTGCAATGGTAACTACCACGAATAAACAAATTTAGAGCAACATCATTTTTACGAAACACATACGTTTTAGGCCAATACTTCCTGACGATCACCCTTTTCTGCGATGTTAGACTAAGACCAAGACTCGACGTAGTTGAAATTCTGAGCACATATAGAATGGACAAAACGTTTAACGATGATGGAATATAGCGTATGTTTCATTAAGTGTTAACTTTTATTTTTAGTCACTAAAAAACAGGATCTTACAATGAGATAACTATTTATTTTTTACTAATATCGAACTATCTGTATTTAAGGAAGACTTCGATTTGTACTAGAAAAGAGATTTTCACAAATGTTTCGCTAAAAAAGGACGTTACCTTTAAAGTCTTGTACGTTAGCTGTGCGAGCAGAAATAAACAGCTTCAGCTGCACTCGTGCAACTTGTTCTGCCTACGAGGACTCCCATTGTTCTTCTTGTGTGCCATTTCTGGTCCCTCCGAGGTCAGTGATCACTTCAACTGTCGCACTGCATCCAGCTGTTCAGCGCTTAGTATACTGTAACGCTGTTTCTTTTAGATTCTCTGTTTTCTTCCGTGACGGTGAAAACTGTAAAATAACCTTTTTATAAATCATTTCTCGACTAACCTTCCTTCTGTCTAATGTATCAGCAGTTGTTTGTCGCATTAACAGCTTAAAAATTTTCTTATATATAAAACACTTTCGAACATTTAATAATGAGTTTCCAATCGGAATTAATAAAAACCTGGCGATGTATTTCTATATTTAGCTGCTTGCCTCCAACGTATAGGCCTGTATCTGTTATTTTTTCAAGAACAGATTACTTCTGCAAGCATGTTTTAATTTTAATCAGTATATCTAAAAAGCTGATCCACATTTCACAGAACACTCTGTAACTTCAGAGGTTTCAATGTGAATTAACGTATTATCGATTTTGTAAGGATTATAATGTAACATATAGAATAATTGATTTTATTTGGATTTAAATTTTCGATTGTTGTAATGTTTGTTTATGTAGTATGTAGTCGCCTCATTTGATGGTTATATTTAAATACTTAATGTTTATATTTGATTTTAATAAATTTGTAATTTTAAATAATGCATATTATTTTGTTGTTATCTGTACGTGTTCTTTGATTAGCGTATTATTATTATTATTGTGTTTATATATTTGTATGTGTTTGAGATTTTCCCAGGTGTTCATTTTGTAACCTTTTTGGATGGTTTTTATTAGTTTAACACTGGAAATTTATGTTTATTATTTAGACAGTGTGTAGCTAAATTATATTTCTATACATTAGGCTTCAAAAACGCTTTACAGTGTTCAAGGCATCTAACGACTAGATTTTTCTTCATTTGACCTACGTAAAATTATTACAATCTGGTGACAAACATTATAATTTCATGATACAGATCGTCCTGTGAAACGTGCGTCAAGTTTTTATACATACTGAATAAAAGTATAATATTCTGATTAAAAGTGATCTATTCTAGAAAATTACATTAAAATAATGCGAGAAACGAAAGTAACAAGTGTTACTTATTTAAACAGAATATATAGGTCTACCTGACTGTTTACACGCGAGGTCACTTAATGTAGTTAGGGATAAAGCTGGATAAATAGATGTTTAGATATGTAGATAGGTAGTGAAAGGGTGGAAAGAGAGCTGACAGACAGATACAGAGCGTGTAAAAGGAAAGAAGAGGTCAAAAAAGAAAGAGGAAAAGATATGGAAGAGAGGGGAAAAGAACGAAGGTTCAAACGTAGGATATTAATACCGAAAATTTTAAAGACATTTTTTAATTATGTGTGAAAAGATGGATTTTACACAAAAGTATGCCCCTTTCTGGTGGTTTTCCGGCACAATATAAAGTGTTTACACAGAACCGTCAGTTTGTCTCCTGTCCTACTCCATTACGAATATTAAATTTCATTACGTTTAAATATTCTTGGAAATAGGCCTACAATTTTAATGTCCTAGCTATCACGTAGAAGTGAAAAAAATCCTTGTCTACTCTAGTATTAGAAGTGAATATGAAAGAGATTTTACATCTGTGAAGTATATAATACTATGCGAAAATTATACTCAAATAAGTGTTTGCTAAAAAATATGAGTATCGCGTTTTTAATGAAATTGATTATGAACAGACGTCTCGTTTGGGGCTGTGCATCCGTATGCACAGCTACAATTTAATAGAGTTCATATACCTTGAATTAACGAACTTGAGTGTGCAATTTGGAAATTTAAAATGTGTTAATATCTTATAACACGAAAGTCGTAAATCTAGTTAGAGTCTATCTTGGTTGTACCGTGAAATCAATCTGTTTTATGTACCCGGCACTTTTTCATCGGTAACATAGTACTGTTTGACGATCTTGCCGAAACTAGTTGACTGCTTGACGCTGTTAACATGGCGAACACTGGTACTCAATTGTAGTGCATCTCCTTACACACGAACAGCAGAAATTGATAGCCATTGCTAATTACACAATAATCAATCGCCTCTTCTTTCAAAAGTATCCATAGAGTACGTTTGTCATTATTTAGAAAAATCGGACTATAAAAATTGAAAAGATTTCAACGATAATTTCGATTTTAAACAACTTTTTTTTAGTATCGGTCTGTTTTTTAAATTTTAGTTTAGTCTTGTCCGCTTTTTGACTCCAAGTTAAGTCCTGTTTTCTTATAAATTTCCGTTTGGTACACAACACACTACGATGAACTCGCGTCTGCGGTAGTAATACCAAGCCTGTCGAAGGGCATGTCTTGTCTAGAAAAAAAGTAAGAGACACGTAAAAACCGCTTGATTTGACAACGTGCGGTTCAATTCACGAAATTCGAGGACGTCTTACTTAGAACGCAGACGTTACCTAGGCACAGACACGTCTCTAGGCAGTCATCTTATTTATAAAATTTTATTTCTGCAGCAATACCATGTTAACATATTGTCTCGTAAAGGAGCCAGTTTGTGTGCGCTGAAATAATCAAGGGACAAAAAAAGTGTCCGACGCAGACAGTATTACGAGTAAAAAAGTTCGTCTTTAGTTTGTTTATAATAGTATAGGCTACTTCAGATTACTTTGTCATAGCATATCACTTTATGGAATTCAAATACTCTTTCTGCTTCTTAGTCTAGATCGTTTAAATAAATGACGATTCAGTATAACAAAAATAAAAACTTTTACTTTTTTAATTTTGTATCTTTTATAGTAACTAATTTTCTTATGCAATTATTGAAACTTTTATTCGTCTCTCTGAACGCTTAACTAACTTACGTAATGCATTATAAGAGAATTAATGTTTTAAATTTTTAACTTGTCCTGTAGTTTAATATTTTATATTGCCTTGTCACAAAAAATTGATGTTAGTTTCCAGCACCATTCATCAAAATTACATAAATTTCAACATAAAACTGATAAATATACAATTAAAAAATATATTGTGTATAACCTGGCATCGGGCAGGATGTGTAGAGTGACAGGATGGATAGAATAATATAATACTACGGTTTTTACCGTAGACTTCCATCCCAAATCTATTCAGTCCAGAAAAAGCGTCACTGTGGATACAATCTCGACTGTTATAAATGTTTCTTGACTCGCAGGCTGAAAGCAAAACACGCGACAACTTTATAAACACCACCAAAGCGTTCAAGTTTCAAAACTCTTATTGTACTTTGAATGTTGTGAATACGAACACGAGTGACTCACGCAAGCTACCTCGCACGAGTTAATTGTAATTTGAAAACGATTGTTTCGTAAAAGGCGTTAGTTTAACTCGTTCAATTCGCACTTTAATCGAAACGCAAAAACCCGACCTTTGACCTGTACCGCTGCCGAACGTTTCGTAACTACCCACCGAATTATTTGTGACAGACGCTTCATTTATAGATCGATAAGCGTCCGCCTGTCCACAGGCAGGAAGTGCGAATTCAAGAACAGAACGCACGAGGCAGGTCAAGAAGGCATAAATTTGCAACCCATTATGATGTGCTTGGTAGTGAATTGACCGGACTGGAGAACGGGTGGTGGCCATACCGTTATGTTACCGCCAGCTAGCTAAAGCCCTGTTTTCGATTGCAAACTCGGCACGCGCCGCGCTGGTCACATACAGTATATGCGTTCAGACATGTAGGTACATCCTACGCAGACCAGAATATACATTTAAATCTCACGCTGCAGATTTAAACATTACCAAATGATATCTTAGATCATTACGAACTCACTTTGAGGACGTTGCCGTTTCGTGTAATATGTGAAAGCAAACGTTCACTTGTGGCAATGGGGTCCGATTTCTGCCCACTAACATACTTCGGAATCAGTAATTCTTCCTGTACTTTTACTCTCTACTTTTAGTAAGTTTATGAAAAATATATATAATATGAAAGTAATGCGCAGGCCTACTTCTAAGTAGGCGTGGCGATACTTCTAGTATTACTTGGCGTACCTAGTTTCAATTTGAGAACGCTTAGTTTAGTGTTTTAAAAATGAAAACTGAATCGTTACCTAGTTTTGTAGGCTTTCACGTCGCAATTCAAATGTATTATTTGTTACAATTTTCGTGCTTTAGGCCGTGGCCTGAGTCTGACGTTTGACGTCTGAAGTTGCCGTCATCATCAGATATAGGTACCATCCTACAGGTATTGTTTTCTACTCTGATCACGGCCGAAAGTTTTAACAAATAATTACATAGTTTATAACACCAAACTCCTCTTTTAATCTGTTCTTGATTGCCCATTTGTAATCACCTTAATGATGGTATGCATACTTATTATAATCATATAATATACTTCTCATAAGTTATACATTTCTTGAAAATCTTGAAAAGAAAGACCTGTAAAGGGTACGCAAAACTGTTATTTTTGGGTTTTAAACAAACGTTTATTGTTAACGTTTCACCAGTGTAAGTGAAGATCAGTAGATCAGTTCTTAGTAAGAATAATCGACTTGAGAAATCTTAATAAGAATAAACTACAATACAATACACAATTGTAGCCTACGGTAAGATAGGAAAGTGCAGATCCATCGCTAATTCAGTAAAGGTTAATATAACACTATTTCAACGCATGTTTTACTTTTGTTGACACCAACCATTTCCTCGATGGGACACGTCAGCGTCTCAGTGGACCGTTGATGGTGTCTTACTGCAGAATCGGGCAATGTTAAAATAAAACATATTAAAACACTAATGCTCTAAGACCTGAATTTATTTTTACTCAGTCACAAAGACGCATAAAGATTGTAAAACCGTGGCAGAGAAAGAGAGAGACACTGACAAGAGCAGGATAAGAGAATGAGAGAGGGAGAGAGAGAGTGTCAGAGAAACAGACAGAGACATAGGGGAAGGAAAGAGAGAGAGAGAGAGCTAGTGGGGGAGGAGGAGACACGAAGATAGACAGACAGGCAGAACTAATTCGTCAGATAGATTATATAATAGGCAGCTTGTGGTTCTTCTGATATTTTCATTCCACATAATCTAACACTAATTTATTTTTACTTCAGTTGTTAGTAGTAGGCCTACTTATATAAGACGAAACTGCAGTAGAGATTATGAGAAATAATACATAAAAGTTGGAACAAAGAACAAATAGAAAGAAAGATGGCAAGAACGACTGAGCGAGAATACGTTGCAAAATAAATGTGTGCAAGGACAACATATAAAAGAACTGTGTGAGAGCGAGGGGGAAGGGCGAGAATGGAGAGAGAGAGAGAGAGAGAGAGAGAGAGAGAGAGAGAGAGAGAGAGAGAGAGAGAGAGAGAGAGAGAGAGAGAGAGAGTTATGAGCCAGAGGGTACGGTAATGTATGACCATTAAAGTAACGGCTACTACATAACTATAAAAGCGAATCATCATTTAATAAGAAAATATAGTCTATAGTCTTGTTTGTCTTGTACGAACACAGTTAATAAAAACAAACAGATCTCATGATGGTGCCCTGTGTCTCTTCATCAGGCTGAATGGCAGCTGAAGTGTTGTATCAGCGGCTAATAAACCGTGCTTATTTAATTAATGAAAATTGAACGGTCTGTTCTTTTTCCGAAGAACTCTGTGCGAACGTGCGTAGATGTGTGTGTGTGTGTGCGCGCGCGCGCGCGCGCGTGCGCGTGGGTACGTTCATTAAAAACAAAATTCATTTTCATGATTTACGGATACGACTAATAATAATAATAATTTATTGTATTATAACTGTATTGCAATATTATATTTTTATTGTTTATAACAATACGTATTACAATAATACTTTAGTCTACTGGCGTACACAGCCTACAATAACTGTGAAGGTCTCCACAACCAAAACGAATCAGAGTTCCAATACCGTTTTCTAAATTAACGGTTCCGTAGAAGACATTACGTTACAAGTCGTATTTGTGTTTCACGACGCGACGGTTTTTGAACCCAGGATTCGATGAGTTGTTAACTATCATATGTAATGTCTCGGACATACACAGTAAATTACATTACAGCGTTTCGAATTACTAACTTCTTCTTCAGCCACACACACACCTATATATATATATATATATATATATATATATATATATATATATATATATATATATATACATTGTAAGGATACATATCTTCAACATGCATTAATGAAGCAACATGATAAGAATAATGCACTAAATGATTAACACTATGAATAAAAAGGGGTGAGTCAGAGATGAGGGAATGAGTAATTAACATAATTATGCGATCAAACAAATAAAAGTAATAGTAAAAGTAACCTCTGAGAAGATAAATGTAGCAAGCAACGAAGAAAACGTTGAAAACAATAGTACAATGCGATTTAACCAAAATAACCCAATAGATATGGTAAGTGAATAAGTAGAACCAGCACCAATACCAGTGAAAGGATATATCAAAACAAACAAAATAAGTGAATAAGTAGAAACAACCTCAACACCAGTGATTGACCGAATAAAATGAAAACAAATGAGAAGGTGAAAACCAAAATATAAATGAAATGAAATGAAAAAGAAATGAAAGGATACAAACAAAGAATATAGAACAGGAAAAGGAGAAATGTTACACTCAAATAAAGTAGTGAAAAAGAAACCAATGAATGATAAATGTAAATGATAATTATTAATATCAACCAAATAAGCAATATAAATGATAAGTGTTAACATTCAATAACTTAAAGATAAACAAAGTACACTAACCAAATAAATAGAGAGTAACTATGATAAATCACTCTAATATGACATGAACTTGTTAACAGTATAATTAACTATTATAAAGTGAGAGATAGAGAGATGAAGAGATAGTGAACATTAGTATGTGAGAAAGAGAATTTGATGTTAGGTAATACCCACTAGTAACACTTAAATAAAACATAAAAAGTGCAAAGTGATAGTGTAAAACCCCCAAAATTAAATAGAAACCCTATTGATAGGTATGAACACTTAATAATCAGTGACAAACACTAAAGATTTATTGGTGAGATGTGTTATTAAATAAGACTTATGTTATTATTAGTAGTAAAATTAATTATAGATAAGGAATACTATGGTATTCAGGGAAGGAATCCCATGGAGAGTCAAAATGTTTGTATTACAATGGCTAGAAGGTAAAGTTTATTTTAGAAAGAATATGATAAAGAATGTAAAGACAAATTCAATAAACATCCTAGGTTTTAAGAGAGAGTTAGTTAAGTAAAGTTAAATGGTGTATGATGTTTATCACCAAGAAATAAATAAGAAGTAACAAATGTAAATGAGAGTAGTATAATAACAGTTATAGAATTGTTTGATTAAGTTTAAGTATAGGAAAATGGATGAAGAGTTATACAGGCCATAAACCTAAATGTTATGTTATTATTTTATAGAGAATAGTAAATAATAGCCAAATTATAAACAATGGCAATATAAATAAGAAAAAAGATAAATTAATACAAATCTAATAATACTGAAAAGGCAGTTAGAAAACAATAGACAAACCATAATATGGAAACTAATAAAAACATGCAATTATTATAAAACAGACACAAAACCATTCAACAAGTAAATAAATCATGTGTAACACAAAACAAAACATGTACAAGGGCAAATAATATGCAATCTGTATAAAGTAAGAAAATATAACTAATTACTACCTAGGCCTATGAAATGCCTAACTGTAAGAAACCAATAACAACAAATTGTAAGAAATTAACTATGATATTAGCAAATCAAAGGCAAGTAACTAGTCAATGGTAATTAGTGGATCATATTAAGAGATAAACGTTAAATTAAGGACATAAAATAAGAAAGAAATGTAATTAAATAATATCAACATGATTGTTCAAACACTAATAAATCAGCAAACCCAGATTTGTGGGATGTCAAAATGATCTTTGAAAGATAATACGAACAGTAGTGATAATATCTCATACTTAAATAAGAAGACCAAAGAATAATAGCAATCAGAAGATATTTAATCATTTTGAATAAAAATTCAAATATTCTAACAATGGTCTTAAGTCATGCATAGCCAATCAGAATCAATCAGTTACCATGACAACTGAACGTTATGTATAATATTCCGTTAGAAACGGTTAATCCTATAGTGACGCTCACGAGGAAGAGACGCCGAGCAGTAAAGGGCCCAAATTTTTATTTAAAAACAGTCAAAGTAACCAGATTTCTTGAAGTGAAGAACCAAACTACCTGATGACGGACTAATACATTCAACCCATGCAACAGACCAGTTTAATTAATCCCAAATTAATTAAAATCGATCAACTAATACGAAAAAGACGCAAGGCGTACCTAAATCCCAAGATGATTGAAGATTGAAGACCCAATCGATGAACCCAACCTATTTCAACTGTATGACACTACACCTCAAATCAACTGATTGATAAGTATTGCTGAGTTAACCGAATTCATGAAATAAATTCTCTTTAAATTTTCTCATAACACTTTGAACTCTCACTATAAACTGACGGTATTATTTCTTTCAAAGATTAATTAATAAAACATATTTATGAATACCAAGTAACTGAGTTATAACCTATGTATTAAACGAATAACACTGGCACACACTTTTAACACCACAGAGTTGAATTCAATGTAAACCTCTTTCATAATTAATTACCACAATTGTAAGGTGGTGTACTTTATTTAAATATCTTGTTCTAAACTTTTTTGTCGTACTTAAAAGAATTCATTGGAAATTTTATTTTGTATAAATAAGAAAACGTCATCCCTCATGGCGTCTGATTAACTTGTAATGCCAACCCTGCTTTCTGTTGAGTGAACGATAATTTATTGCCGAGGCTAAAAAACTATTGTATTAAGGTCATTTGTACAAACATTATTGAAAATTAATAAGCTATAAAGCCAAATAAATAAGTGTGAATCGTTACTAGCTGTCCTGTAATTATTTCAAATGCATTATGTATGTTGTGTTCTGTAGCAGTGAATAGAATTAGCCAACAACATTTTACGTTGGCAACACGTCCCCCCACACAAGCGAGATTCGAGTTCCCACCAGTCGGCGAATAATTCGAATCATTCACTACAGCACCGTAAACAACGGAGATAGAATCTTTTAATTGTTTTCTTGCAAAACAATTTGGCGCCTATCGGGAAGAAATAAGTAGTGAGTAAGGACAGGTAAGGACACTCGGGCTACACGAAGCGTTTGTAACACAGTGACGCATTCAACGTGCGATTAAATAAACACGCACGCAAACGAGATTTGTTAGCAATTAACACCGACGAGCAAGTTATACTTACAATATATATATATATATATGTGTATATATATATATATATATAGGCCTATATATATTTATTTATTTTTATTTATTGCAAATTTTCCAATGCACGCACTTGTTTTTACTTTGCTTGTGCACATTTCGATGAAACAATGTGTTCAACACCATCAGAGCAGTTTTTGTTTATAACAGTTTTTTGTAATACTGTATGAATAAGCAAAAAGTGACCTATAATTTTATTTTTTTAATCTGCTTTAGCGATTTAGAGGAAAATTGTTTCATCAATGAAATATGTATAAACAAAGAAATACTTAAAAGGAAACTTTATATTGAGTAAAAATGTATGTACAACAAAAGTCATATAATTACAGCCTATGGCCTATATATAAATTATTGTTTCGCGAAACTTGGTGATATAATATGCATTTACAGAATAATTCCATTACATTTTGAAATTAAATTATAAATGCAACAAACATTTAAGAGCGATTGTATAAAACCATAAAATTCAGATACCACACGCGCGCGTGTGTGTGTGATTTCGTAATTTTATTCCAGTTGTTACTTAGTAATTATAAAATATTAACTTTCTTATGCAAGTATTAAAATTATATCACCTGATGTAGGCCTGTGTTGCGTATCATTGAAAAAGAATATCGACGATTAACTGCAAAGAGTAGAGCGCGCACGAGATAGGGATTACTTGGTATGTATTAGCACCAATTAAACGCCCTAGTAAATTTAATTACTTGTAAATAATTAACATAATAATAATAATAATAATTCTTATACACATACACACACAAATTGAGGTATCTACAAAAATAATTTGTTAGATCATGAACTTTTCTGAGAAGCGTACATCAAGAATAAAGTGAAAAGTGAAAAGTACGGGAAAGTGAAAAGCCGACTAAGGTAGTTTGCATATATATACCGTACGGGTAGAGGAAAGAACAGCTGAAGGATAAAACAAAAGTATGAGGAAGGAATAAAAGAGTAGGAAAAGATCTTGAGTAGAGTATAAGAGAGAAGAAAGAATAATCCGGGAGAGGAGCATCAAATGGAAAAAAATGAATGAAATGTGAGATTCGAGAGAAAAGAATAAAACAGTCGAAAACGTTGTTCAACGAATCTAATATGGTAGCGTAGCATAAGGACTTTCCGATGTTATATTATGATTTATTTGATAATGGCGGTTGTATAATTTTACGATTTGAATGACGTTATTTTTGTAATTTTGAGTTATGTTTATGAGTTATTGTCAGTTATTTTTCTTACGTCTTACAGTAGGAAGGGTTCTGTTTAAATCAATAAAATAAATATTCCTTCATCAAATAAGACAAAGCAAAATCTAATCGAAAGGTTACCTATTATGAGTATTACATCAAATTAAACTATGTTTGCTACAGTATCATAAATCTGTTGATTGTCAAAGTGATTAAGAAAGATTATTCCCACAGTTTCGTCTTGGGAAGTTTGCAATTGCGGGTGGAGTGCCTCTTACTTAGTATACAATTAGCATGTTAGTAATATTGTGGTAAATATACTTAAAAGCTTATCTCCTTTTACCTCTCTGTCCCTATTAAAAAACTACACCTTCTAGATATTTGTAGTGTGTCCGAGTTTGAAGTAATTAATTACTGGATTTACGTGCAATAACGCGGAACTTGCTGTTCTGTGTTATTATATTTTTATGAATCGTGAAGTGCAACCAGCGTACAAGCAATTGAAAACTAACAGAAATGTCTATTAGTAATGTGTCCTGTGTTTCATACTCAGTTCTCTGTCAGTTTGGTGCGTGCTATCTAACAAAGTCAATATTATCAAAAGTTGCACTATTGTAATTACAGACAGACAGAAGACGCACGGGGCGTCTTGCGCCCTGGTTTGTGAGCGTTGTCCAGGTTGAACCCTCCCACTACAGCTACATACAGTGCACCTCGGTCGTTCGTTCGCCACAAGGTCTTAAGGAGCGGTCCACGAATACTACGAATATATGCGTATTGACATGGGGCATATCTTTAATGCATTACTGCAGCCAGTCGCCAGGCCTGAGGCACAAGGCATCGCCCGCAGGAGCTTAGAGGTGCGCTGGTCTGGTCGATAGGCTCGACTGCCCGGAGGCGAGTTTCCGTAACGGTGGGTTACCAGTACAGGGCGAATGGCTCCCGAAATTAGGCGATGCACACCTCGCGGTTTCCCATCCTACTAATGTAATTAAGGAAACACACTAAGTAGTTGAATGAAACATACATTATAACCTGAAAAAATACCTTATTCAGTTAATTACTGGAACTGTATCTGCTGATACTAAGTAAGGAAGCAAAAGCAATGAATGATCTGAGAAAGTTTTGTAGCAGCCACTTGTTACAACTTTAAATAGATCAATTTTTTCAAAACTATTGTCGTCATCATCTTCATCATCATCATCATCATCATTATCACGATTATTTTTATTGAAAGTAATAAAGGTATTATTGGCAATTATACATTATTTATAACCGCTCTAATTTTCCATGTTTCGACAAGTCGGTATCGACATCCTGTGACTGTCGATTATACGTTCAGTAAAATAATCCAAAACACATTAGTGACTTGTTTCATCTATTTTAATATTAGTCTGTTTTCATGGTAATCGCTTTTTATTTTTATTTAATTACTGTACGGAGCTTTTTCACCCCGATATTATAGATGAAACCTGTGTTACCGGGGGCAAGACAGAGTGTTATTAGGTTAACATGCAGACTGAAACAAACACACAAAACCAATTCACTTATAAAACAATACTCACTTTTTATTTTACAATCCAAAAAAAAAACTTGAAGTATGGCGGGATGGCCTTGGGCGAGTATATGCTGGACTCCCATTGTGTAACATAACTCACATTTTGCTTCAGACGTTAAACTTTCGACTACCTTTTTTTTTTGCTGTAACGAATTTGTTGGCTTTCACATTATCATTCTGTCCCCACATGACATTTCCTGTTTTATGTATTTTATACATTTTGTTTACGCTGTATATAGGCCCATGTTTTAATACAAAACGTAAATGTATATTTTGTATTTTTCACGTGGTGTGTGTAGCCTATGTGAAAATTACGTGATGTTTGCGCGCACAACTTTAAATAAGGTAATTTTGCTTTTAATAAAATTTCGTAGCCAAAAATGTCATTGCGTGAAGCATTTACGCTGTACAGCCTATCTTATCAGACGAAGGAAAAGACATTATGAAAATACCTATCCTGCCTGGTTTGACACTTCTTAAAACAGTTCTGTTCTATGCTTTTTTTAAATGGTATTGGGTTGCAATTATTATATTTAGTTATTAAACCTTTTAGTTAGTCATTGCATGAGTATTGTTTTGTTTACAAAATAAACGAAGAAAACAAAACAATTTTTGCTAACGTAGTGCACGAAAGCATTACCTACTTTCACAATCAGTTAAGCAATACAGTCTTTTACGTACACAGTGAAGAAGTACCGTCAAGTAGTGGAAGTACCATCGCGTAGTGAAAACATAGTTCGGATACAGATAATGTGAAAGTAAGTATTATAATATACCGCGTCCACATAACGACGATTCGGCCGAAAGAACAACACTTAAGAAAAATTAAATGTGTACCGAAATTATCAGTACTGAAATGTGTCATTTATGAGGTGGAAGCCAGAAGGTTGAATGAATGCAACAAGAGGAAAATAGAAGCGGCGGAGATGGATGCCTTGAAACGATCAAAGAAAACATGAACTGGACAGGATACGGAAATAATACTATTAGGCACATCGTGGAAATCAAGGTCAGGTTAGGTTAGGTTAAATTAGGTTAAGACTCCAACATGGTAATGACCGATTTAATTTTTTTCAGGGATTATTAAATATTTTGTGTAACTGGCGCGGCTATTCGGATACGTGTCATAATATTATCAAAACGGAAATAATTGTAACAAACCTTTTTTAGGGCGTCTTTAACAAATTATTAATCCGTTAAATGTATTATAAATCTATCGAAGTAACTTTAAGCAGTGTATTTAAGGGAAATTACAAAAATAGCACGTGTTCCAACAAAGAAACAGACGCCGCGGTATAGACGCCTTCAGACAGATTGTTTAAGTGTAGTTATTCGGTATACAAAGGGGAAGATCAACAAAGGAAGTACGAAATGACGTAATTACAGTAAAGGAAGTTGGTGTAGATTACTTTTCGAAACTAAGAAAGTTCATTAAAAACAAAAAAAAATCAGCACTGTTAATAGTTGGTTTCTTTCTGTTTTCTCGCCAGTTTAGTCCCATTCAACTTTAAAGATGTTTACCTTATTTTTTCTTCACTCTTGTTATGGCGTCGATTATCCTGGTACTTATTTTTCTACCTTTTGTTGACGTAAAACTCTAATTTGTAACTGTTTTTTTGAACACGTTTTAATAATAATCATGAAATTGCTCTTCTGTCACTTAAGATTAATAAATTACGTTAAGATTAATAAATTACGATCTTTTTATGTGAACCAACAAATATATTTTTGACATTTAAGTATTCAATTCACAGAAGCCTACCATCTCATCTATCATTTCTTGTATTTACTAACTGTTCATGTAAGTTAATTTAGCCTATAGTAGCCTAAATTTGTTCGAACGTAAAAACATTTTGCTTCTCTTTTTTTAAAAGTCGCATTTGGCTTTACATATTTTGTTTCTGTACCTGAAATCAATTTATTTCCTCGAATTATTGCACTGCAGATTTCAACTAAACGCAGTGTTTTGGCCAGACACTGTACTACGGCACTGCTTTGTAATACCGGTTATTTAAATCACTATCATACATTCTTATTCTCAAGCTGTAAGTCGTAAGCTTAAGTTGCATTATTATGTTATTCTCACCTTCAGAGGAGTATTCACGGGGGGGGGGCGAACGGGATCCCCCTCCCCCAGAGGGTCGAAAAAAGTTGACGAATTTTGTTAATCTCTTCATTTTTAGACTATTTTATTATTTTTTCAGCTGTGTAAGCTAATATAGTAGTAACTCTTTTTTAAATATACAAACATGCTTCTTATACAGCATTTGCGTAAACGTTTGAAATATGAAATTTATAAAAATCAACTCAGTACAATTCAGTACAGTACAATACAATTCTTCTGTATGAAGCCGACTCGACCCCCCCCCCCTTCCGCTGCTCACTGTAAGTTTTCTACTAATTCGTCTTTGGAATCGTTCTGTAGATACGAGGAGGAATCACAAAATATGCCACAGGCTATACCTTAGTATATTGTTACCTTATATACCTTAATACCAATACCTTAGTATTGGACACTATAGGTCCAAAATGATATAATTTTGCTAAGTAACAAAGTCATTTCTAAATATCATTTGGGTATAATACAAGAGTTCCAACGCTTCGGATATCCGTGAAAATAAAATTCTTGTCTGAGAATGTCGCCACTAGTGAAAATTTACCTGTTCGTCGGATCTGAAAAACTTGCTACCATCCTCTCTTCAAAAGACATGAAAATCTTCTGAGCGGCGAGGTAGAATGTGCAGTCTGGAGTCAAGCAGAACCCGATTGAGAATATGCGTTGCCTAGTGAGTGACATTTTTTATAGCCTTACCCCTTTTACCCCTTGATATGTGATGCTTCAAAAGTACCCATCGTACTTGACGTACCGCTGTTTCTGTATTCAGAACACACGCGTAACAACCACATAACTTAATGTGTCCAATATTTTTACTCACAGATTTACTAGTTTCTTTTTACTGTTATGCAACAGACGGAAACTGTGGCCCGATTAGAAGATCAGTTCGGTGTGTTACAGAAGTTGACTATTTTACTATCAGCTGTCCGTACCTAGTGTTTTTGTGCGTTTCATTTCATAAATAATTGTCTTATGAAAACTTGTGTCCGATTTTGTGTTAGTGTTGTTTTGACAGATTTTGTATTGTTTTTGTAGCTGATTCCAAATATGACCTCTACTCTTCTCTGTCATGGGAGATTTTTTCTCAAACAGATTTTTAATAATTAAGGAAAACTAAACATTTCACAAATTATTTTAAAACAATTTTACCGTCGCAGCTCTCTAGTATGTACTAATGCAAGCATAATCTTTTAGTTGCTTAAAATATCGTATGTTTCCTTATATATATTTCTTCGGGTTTTAACTGTATTTGTATTTTATTGATTAATACAATGCAAGGGAATCTGGGTGACTGCACTTGGTTTCAAGCGAAGCAACGTCAGTGCGAAGCCATATAAGGATGCATCTTTGGTAAGCTAGCCCACCTAAATCTAATCGCCACATTTCCCTACCTACTGACGTTACGTATCCTGAGCGAAACGTCTAACACAAATCTCAAAGTAGTGTAAGGAAAAACTATGTCAGTAATGCGAGTCTGATGATACTGTATTATGTCTTTTTTTGTCTTTATGTACGTGAACGTTCGAGTTCACTTGTGTAAGTATTAACCACGTTGCTACAGTGTATTCGTTACGTGTTCATTTATACGACCAGATGTAGGTGACTACCTTGTTGCCTATTTTGAGAATTATTATTATTTAATGGTACTTTCACTTGTGAAACTTACTTGTTGATATTCCCTCAAACACCGTTTCGGAGTTGTATTCTCCTTCTTCAGTGAGGTTTGAATACGGAATGTGTCAAGTAGTCGGTAATTTATAACGGTTTATTTAGGTGACTGGTTGTGTGTGGGGGTGTGGAGATGGAAGGGGGTTGGCGCGGAATTCTGAATTGTTGTATGCATTATGTATTATTGTGTCGAATAGTGTGTTTGATTTTAATTGTAAGTGGTCATTGAGTATGTTGTTTGGTTGTGTTTGTATATTTCGTATTGTTCTGCGGTGTTGAGTTTGCGACTTTTGGGTAGGTAGTGTAAAATTTCAAGATTGTTTTTTATATTGGTGTAACTGTGGTTTTCTGTCTGGATGTGTGTGGCAAATGTGGATTGTATGTTGTTATTGGATAATGCTTTTGTGTGTTCAGAAAATCTGGAGGAAAAAGATCTTCCTGTCTGGCCTATATAGAACCTGACCATGTTGTTTTCCTGAATGTCGTGGCATGCTTTTTTCAGGGTGATCAATATCTACGAATGCTATTCGTGTCATCGGCGCTTCCGCTATTATTGTAATTTTTATAATGGGATCTCACAACTATTTTAACCATTTGGGTGAATTGGCAGGGACATAACAGTCACAGGCGACGAGTGTTCCAGTACAGTACTATTTTTCTTACCTTTATCGCGAATGTTATCGGCCTATATCTTCCAGGTCAGCTGAAATTTTCTGTACTGTTATTGTCATTTAAAATATATTTCATAGTGTAAGTAAACAACAATTCACAGTTTTATTACCTCAATTCGCATAGAGACAATGCTAATTTATTCCTTTATTGGCAATAAAAGGTCGAAATGGTGAAACAGACAGACGATGCAGGTGATGATACGAGCGACATATTCGTTCGTTTCACACTCGAAGCGTTTGGTAACTGATAAAACTGCGGTAAATTAAAAAAACGCACACTATTGCGTAGCCGCGGATAGATTGTCATTTCGCGCGAGCAGAATCATTTCGAACGCTGGAAACACTTAATTAACTCCTCCGTTTTGCTGGACAGTTTAATTTTATATTAATGAAGTTTTAAATTAAAAACGGCCTCGCAGTTTATTAAACGATCGGCGGGTTTGTGTTATTGTTGTCCACGGTACCGATAATTTCCAACGTACAATAAGCGTTGTCTGAAGTACAAAATAATTGAACTTTTTATCGAGTAATGAAGGTCTTAATCAGTAACAGGCTTCTGTTCAAATAATAAATCATATAATAAGCGGTTACGCTATAAAGGATAATTAAACGTCTCCACTGATGAAGAACGCAGTGAGTGACGAAGGGTCAAGGGCAGTACTGACAGTACGAACTCAGTTACGTTTTGAGCCTGTGATCCCAAGTATGATTTTGGCATCGTATTATTTTTGGTGACAATATCGAGATTCCTACTAATTAATGTCCCCCTCTGTTCCACGGTGAACAAATGCAGATGGTTAAGTTGTAGTGATTTTTTTATTTTTACATTAGTCATATTTTTACAGAATACAAGGAATATACAAACTTATAAAAAAACAATTGGCAATTTTTGATTTTATTTTTCCTCATTAATTTGTTTGTCTACAAACATGTCCTTTCAAAGTCCTTTCCATCGCTATCTTTATTTCTTCTCTTTCAATGGTTGTATAGATCTACACGTACACGAAATAGAACTTCATCTTTCAAAAAATTCATATATTTATCAGGGTTTCCTCCATATAGATGCTGGATACATTAAAATGTAGAAGCGATTTCATTATCCCGTTAAAGTCACTTATTGCACTTCGCTTCGTTTCGTTATTCCAGTTATTGTAACACACGTTAACCTATCGACTTTCGATGACCTGCTTTCTGCTTCGTGAACACGTGTGTGTTGCTCTTCTTCTGTTTCCGCGAACAGTGAAGCAAGGACAGACGATATTCAACCTGAGTATTACTAATGAGTGACAAGAAATAAACGTCATTTAAATAAATATGATACACATAATAGAACAGCGGTCTGATATGGTACGAGAAATAAAAATGTGTGTGTGTGTGTGTGTGTGTGTGAGAGAGAGAGAGAGAGAGAGAGAGAGAGAGAGAGAGAGAGAGAGAGAGAGAGAGTAATAAATGGATGAATTAGACTGTTATTCAATAAGTAAATTTTATAAACTACAAAACTAACGTTCTAAGTTTCAGTCAACAACGCGTTTAACAAAACTATGTCGTGAAGTAAATTATTGTAATAGTACTATATTATACTTATTTGGAATTGTAATCGTTTAATTATATATTAATTATATTTAATGATATATGAATTAATTTATAAAGTAAATAAGAGTAAATTACACAAATGTTAAAGAAATAAATAGATACGTTTTAAACAAGTAGCATAGAGACCAAGATTTTAACTTCGTACAAATTAAACAAGTACTTTCTCACCGTTCTCTTAATAAAGTTAAAACGACAGTGTCAACCAATGTGCAATAACAATAGCTACACGTCAGAAAGTGGTCCAAACGTTTGCTGCAGTGCAGAATAAATAAATATTCAGTAAACCATCACCGTGTTATCCTCAGGACGCTTATGTTTTGACACGTGGGTCGGCGACAGGAAACGGAGGATAAAGGGATCTGACAAAATTAAGATGAATGCGCTACGAAGTTGACTGAAGGAAGACTGAAGAGGTATTTTGGGTAAAGGGAGGAGCGCTTGGTGCCGCAATGCTAAAATGAAAGATTAATGTGTTTTTAAGAAGGCGGTCGTAGTTGAAGAAAGCAGCAGGCGGTAGAGCGTATCAGTCTGTTCTTCGTTTTATTGTTATTATACGTACTTTTTACGTGTCTGTACGGCGATGAAAGGAGATATATTCGTCTGTACTACCTGCCGAACGTGTCGTAAAAAAGGCTGTGACGTAACACGACTTAAAATTTTCTGAATTTTTTGTTATCTTGACTTTTCATTATTTATGTAATACTCCTCGGACATACGTTTCTGGGATTCGTAATTTTGTACTCGAACCGTCGGCTTGCACCTTTGTCCTAAGAAGAATTTTAATTTTACTTAATTAAGATGAAACTGTCACTTTACGTGTAGTGAATGTTTGCGGAAGTATCTGCGCTTTAGATGACACAGAACAATATTCAATTATAAATGAAGATCTAAAAAACACTTTATCAGATGCGCCAAAACGAATAAGCTGGAACATGAAACTGGAAGTAGGCAAAAGATTTTTATTAAAAATATTCTGCTAAAGTGACAAGGCAGATCAGTATAGTTGTAATTGACATTTCGCTGTGGGTTTTCCCTAATCAGACTTTAAATTAGGTTCTTGTTCGAAGGCGGAACAGATCATTTTTTTCGACTGAAGACGTTATGTCAGTCTTTTGTGCGACCTTACTCTTATGAATGTAGGTGAAACACAAGTGGCCATGCTCTCCTATGACCTTGGACGAAACAAAGCTTCAAAGTTCCCGTCGAGTTGCAGTACAGTAAGACGCTCCAGTCGTACTTATGTATCAAGCTTGCAGAGAAGTAAAGCACTTCACGTTTATAAGCTGACTCCTTCTGGATGACAAAACACTTTGTTTCTGGCTTCGAAACCCGTAACGCGCTCCTTCCCAATTCACTCTTACTTGCGGGGGTTAAATGTACACTTTACAATCTATCGATGTGGGCCATCAGCTGACGTTTTACACAATTACTTGTCCGTATATAATCGAGGTTACAAAGGGAAAAAGCACTTTCTTCGGATTATTATTGTAATATAGGTGTCGGTTCTGTGGAAAGACATCTGTTGTTGTCATTTTCTAGGCGTTTCAACACCCATATTTGACGTGACGTTCAGAAATACTCTTTGTTTGCTTAGGGGCTATATCTTTGTAAATAAACAAGGCCTAGATTTTATTTTACTTTTACCATATGTGACTGTCATTGTAACAGTTACAATTTCAGAATAAGTAAATAGTGAATCGTAATTATTAAATAATTAATTGCGCTAAAAATTATCCAACGTTTCTCAATTTTGGACTGCCTCAACAACTGTCGCTACAAATATCGAAAAATAAACAATCGATTCTTTATATACGTGTATCACAAAAATGTTTGCTTACGTTCGGTTTTATATATTCTCAAAAGCTGAGTAGTAACAGTCTGGCCGTTCCTCCGATGGAAATTATTTAGTTTTCAGGAGCCAGTGCGTGCATAGTAACATCACGCAATGTTATCGCGTTCTACTGTGCTGCTCATCGTCAAATCAAATTAACTGATTACTAAACTTCCTTTCATTACACTCTTAGCCCGTGAGTGATTCAAACGTCTTTTGCAGAATGACACACCTCTCATTAACAGCTGATGGAATCATACAAATCAAACATGACTGTCCACCGAGTAATTACCGACGTCCGCAAACATCTGATCCGTCACCTAAGATTGTTTGTTTGTTTTTATTATTTGAAGACACAGAATAGTAATTAGCGATGTGTGTGTACACAAACAGGTGGCGTGTGGACACCACATCTAATTAGAAAACAATCAACGCACGCCACTCTGGGACGTAACGTGTAATCTGTTGGGAGTCGGAGCCGAGGCGTGCACGCGCTCAACACAAGTGCTGTTCTACTGTACACTACATAATCGCTTCAAGTGTCGTCGCCACTTCATTGGTTAAGCAATTCTGCGCCGGAAAGCGTAGTTGCAATTGTCGACCTGCATCGAGAGTGAATAGTGTCCCAACACAGCGTTCTTTGACGTCTCACAATATCTTGTTATTGTAACAAGGATGTCTGTTGAAAATAGAAGATCCATGCAAAATACAACTGAATCATAAAAAAGCAGTTGAAACAAAATGTCCATTTAATGAAGCTAGGAATGTTGTGTTTTATAAAACCCGATTCCTCGTTTATTATCAAACGTCTGGATGCCTCTTTTTTCCTTCCATATTTTTTCTCTCTGGCCAGTCTTTCTTCGTCTCTTACTATACACTTTCGCTAATTTCTCTCCTTGGCGCTGTTTTTTAAGTACACTTATACATGCTCTCTTTCATTCACAAACATACGTGCGCGCGTGCGCTGGTGTAAACACGCTCTAAATAGCACTGGTCTTGCGAACGAACCACTACAGGAGTCGTAGAGCAGTGTTAAAGTAATGTGGTTTACGTGACTACAGTGAATGGAATATGAAACTCGAATGAAAACATCAGAGACTCGCCAACTCGTGCCACGATTAAACAGTTAGGCCTACTGACCAGCAAATGAAGAATTTACTGAATTGAGAGGTGCATTTTATAAGTTCTGTTATCTCGAAATAATATAAACAAACCATCAGATTCGGAGTTTCTTCAAACATAAATTGTTGGATTCTGTACATCTTGTTTCTTTACTGTCCGACCTGAGATAGTCTTTTGTGCTTGTGCGTGTGACAGAGGGAGGAAGAGGAAGACGGACAGAGAGTGAGAGAGAGGGAAAATGAGGAGAGGAGGGGAGAGAGAGAGAGAGCGAGAGAGAGAAATTGATAGACAAACAGACGTAGGCGGAGAGAATGTGTTGGCTGGTGGTACTCGGTAAAAAGTAACATAAAAACATATTCTTGGAAGGTACAGCGTTGCGGGAAACTACTGCCGATTCTTATTCTTTTCACGCTCGAGGAAATTGCATTTTGGACAAGATTAAATTAACATAAAAAAGTTATTGGTGTGAAACGAATTCGTTTCGTTTTTTACGGACAATACGATGGCACCACGCACCTCGTATTCCAAAAACATACGATACATTTCTTTGAATTATTTTCAATAATTCTTGATAGTGTCGTCGCTTATGATGCGCACTTTTTTATTCAGAAGATTACGTGTTAAAATCTACGCTCATATTAACCGAATTAACGAACTAATGTGGGATATATCTCAAATATGATCTGTTCAACGGAAGGATATTTTCTTTCAATTAAAATGAGCACAGAAAATACAAAACATAAGAAGTTGACAGGTTATCAAGAAGGTTGATAGACTGGAGATCAAAGAGGCCATGTCGACTGCCATTTGCCAGCCAGAAGGACGAATAATAATCTTTATGTATTGTAATATGATGTAATGGACAAGATCAGCAGTGGTCAGACAAATGCTAATGACAATGCCGATGGCACCACGCAATTTTTTTATAGGCCTATAATATTATGACTACGATGTACACTGACGTCATACTTCTATTCGTCTCTTGACATTCAAATTACATCTGCTCAATATGTGTAATCTTCAGAGGATTTTTGAAAACCATGTAACTCTTCAATTTTTGAAAAATTCCATTACTTCCTTCGGGTCGAGACAGGTGCCCAGCATTCATCTTCGCTTCAGAGCATAATAAACTCTTTTGAAGAAACTATTAAGTGTCTTTAAACGAGAGGTTGAAGACTGGCGATTGTTATGTACAAAGCCCTTCGTAGTTAACCTAATTACAGAAGTACTTCTTCTGGACCCTTACATTAAATGAATAATTAAAAATATATTTTGATCATTATGTATCAAGAAAATAAATATTCTAATATTACAAAAAATAATTGAAAAATAGAAAAGTACACACAATATACCAAACTTACCTGGCTCGATTATAGAAAGCGTACAACAAAATCCTGGATTATTAAAACATTTAGTAAAAATAAATTTGTATTCAACGATGAATGTCTTTCAGCCTCTGACGTGTATTTTTGAAACACTCATGCATTGTCTCTAGTGGCTGAAGTTAAACTGACTTGACTGGAATAACAGTCGGACGAATAATTTTTAAATGTTTAGAAATTAGAAACCATTTCTGTAATAAAGATGATGGTACTGTAATTATAATCAGAATGAAACTGAAAATTTAAATAAAATAAATAATACACTACTTAATGAATCCATCAGGTTATGTGTTTGTAAACTGTATCGATTTGACGCATTTCTAGAGTCTCGTTTCATTACTACTTCTTGTTAGGGGGAAAGCGTATACTTGATGAAACACATATGAATTTTTATAGCAACATTGTTTTATTAACACCCCTTGTGTTCATTGTTATCACGCAAGGTAAACTATACACTTAATAACAATCACCAGTTTCCACCCTTCGTTAATTCTTGTTCGCACTAACCTTACTAGAATGCACTCAGCCACTTGTATAATAATATATTTGTGTGTGTGTGTGTTATGTAATTGTCTTTCTCTACAGGGAGCTGAGTGGTTCTCACCACCCCTTACCGAGAGTAATTGAGGAGAAGGGTGGAAGAGAAGTGGATGCTAGAACGGTGAAGGTATAGAGTCAATGATGGAAGGGGGGTGATGAAGCGGTTTGAGTGGAAGTCGAGTTAATTGAGTTCAACACTGTGCATAGTATCTAGGCGTTTGTATGCTTATATTTATGGTATTCCAAATAACAATGTGTAAACTCGTAAATTAAAAAATTATTATGTTATCTTTATTAAAGCACGGGGAACTAAACAACGAAAAAGAGTCATTTGTCTTTTTTTTCTTATGAATATACCTACAAGTCAAACTCCCGGATTTCTGACGGGAGAAACTTGTCTATAATTATTGCTGCATTTCATTGTGTTGAAATATAGCCTACAGAGGCCCCAAAATTGTCTAAATTTGTTTATTTACATGAATTGCACTAAGTTTTTTTATTAATTATGAAAATTTAGTTTTTAGAAATTGCTTAAAATATTAACAATATTACATTATAGTGGAAAATTAGCTTGGTGAAGCTATCGAAGGACAAATTTTAACGACCATCCTGTTCTAGCTTTTCCAGGGTATCAGTATGAATTGTACTGAAATGGTCTCAATCAACCCTTCGTATCTCGTATTGTATAGGTTAAAGATGGCTTCTCTGGCTAAAATAATACTTTTGTTAAATTCTTCTGCCAGGACTGCTTTTTAGCGATGGCAAATCGTTTGTGTGAAATAATCCAGTTAAACAAAACAAGTTAGTAACAAATCGGCGGTCTTTTCCTTCTAGTGGAAAGTAATCCTTTTCGTCTCATTTCGTAGTCGCAGTTCAGTTGCCCGCGCCCTTAGTCCAATTGTTTTTGTCAGTAATACGCTTTCACCGCAGCAGTGTTTGTGGCTTCCAAACCGTCATATATCCTAAGGTACCCTGTAAAATAAAATCTGATTATTGACTATCAAGCGTTCGGAAGAGCAACAGTTTTGTTTTCTTATCCCATTTAAGAATTCACAAACCCATAATTCATTGATACTTTCTTTTCTATTCTTCTTGATTACAATACCTTATTGCCTTCCCTGTCTATCTGCCCACCTGTCTGTCTCTCCTCTCTTTCCCTCCCTCCCTCTCTATCCACCTGTACACACAGTTCCTAAAATACTATATTTTGTGTACATTTACTTTCTCACAAAGCCATTACAGCATCCCTTTCGGTTTCGTTTATAACTCTTAGCTTGATGAAACAAATTTGATGGAAAACTGAAAAGAGAATAAATAAAAACTCGTATACCATCGTACGCAAAAATGCCATCTGAACATTTTTAAACTTACATAAATTGTAAACGCAACAGTATTCTTGCTACACAAGAACCAATCATTTCCGGTGGTACGTCTGTTTAACGCGGATCAAAGCTGGCATATCGGTGCGTCTGACAACGTTTATTGATACGTCCCATGTCGATTACGAAGCACGATATCGCTGTGTATAATTAATATGCAAGTATGAAGCTTCCTGCATTCTATTAATGTTTAAAATCGGCGAAGCTCGCGGTTACCGGTAGTTCTCGTTACGCGATCGTTGGTTGGCCGCGCTGGATGTGCCCACCGCCGCGCCGTTTGGTTAGGAGACAAAAGTTAACCCTATTAGCCGTGACACACATAGCTGTACACACAGTGTATTATATGGCCGGGTGCCAAACATAGCTGCAGAACAACACCACTAGCCGGTAGCCGGTTGTTGTGCTGCAATTTGTTGCCCTTCTCCTCTCTGCTCTTGCCATTCTCTTAAGCATATAATCACTCTTCCTCTCTGCTCGCTGCTTCCTTTACTTCATATAGTCACGTCAAGGACTAATCCTATTGTGGTCGTGGTCAGGCGGTGCAATTTGTTTGTTACTCTTGCAAACGTATATAGAAAACACATGAGCAAACACGCTCCTTCTCTCCTTTTTCTTTTCCTCTTCATTCCTCATTCTCTATACTTCCATTTTCTCTTCCGTTTAGTCTACTTTACAATCGTTCTTCACGTTATCGTCAATACGTTTTTACCTTTACTCTAAATCATAAAGACTTTAGGATTCACATACCCTTCGACTTCCGCTACTCTTTTAGAACACCGACGCCCCTTGTTTAATCTCATGTATCTTCTTCCTCTCTTCTTATTGGTAATTTGTCTTGCCTCACACCATCAGCTTCCTACAACCTTTCACGCCATCTCTTCTTCTTCAACCTTTCCCAAATTTCCTTTTCTAAACGGTTTGTTGATTCTCTCAAGTTTCATTATTGTAATAAATTATATAGACTGGTAATTACCTTTATCTAATTCCTTCCTTGCAACTTTTGATTGTTTGCGTAACGACGCGTTTCAGGAACACAGTCCCATCATCAGGTCATAAAAATGAAATCATGAACTAATCACTCGTCGTCAAGTTTAAAATGAAACCACTGTACAACACCACTGTACGAGTGATTAGTTCATGATTTCATTTTTATAACCTGATGATGGGACTGTGTTCCTGAATCGCGTCGTTACGCAAACATTCAAAAGTTGCAAGGAAGGAATTAGATAAAGGTAATTACCAGTCTATATAATTTATTAAAAATACGCAACTTGGAGACCGAACTAAAAATGAACTTCATTATTGTGTTCTAATCCATCCTAGTTAGTCCATTCCACGCCCGTCTTCTTATCATTCTTTATTCTAGTTTCTCTATCGTTCCAAAAATCTATCTTATATTTTCATTGCGTATTTTGCCCCCACTTGTTTACTATCTTCTTGTGATTCCCATTTCTGTGAGTTCCAGCTGTTTTATGTGTTTCTGATCTAGCCTCTGCGTCATATACTAATATAGGTCTTATGTAATTCTAAGTTTAACGTCCATTCTAAGATATTCATTTTTCTATACGAAGTATTCATGCAACCAGCATCTCTAAGGAGAGTAACTTGCACGTTCAGTTCTCTATATCTCATCCCCCTCTCTCTCTTCTGTAGGTGCTCTGAGACCCTCCATGACTTCTTCACTTGTATCCCTAACATTGTCCACTACTATTTTTTACTGTACAATCTGACACAATAGCAATTGTTTTAGTTTTCATTGTTGACATTTTCATATTGAAAACTTTATATGTGTTGTTGAATTCATACATCTTTAGCCTTGGTACTAGAGGCCTATGTCTTCACTTTGGGCTATAGAACAGTATCGTCTCTGTAACAATTCTGTTTTTACCCAATCTATTTCGTTTGTTTTTTACCGTTTTTATTAAATTGTTATATTTGGTATGATTCATACTGTCGTAATAATGTTCGACGATAACTAAAAAAAGTGAATTTGTGAAGCTAACGAACGCCATGGGACGTAAAATTCTTTACTGTTTCATTGTAAGAATACAAAATTTCATTTTAATACTTTATTACAATTTTGCGACATCCTCAGGTTTGCGGCATATCATTTAAGAACGGCTGCATTGATGCAGGAGTCCCTCATCTCTCGTTTCTCCTTCTTTCAGTTATCGTCGCTTCTTTCTACTTTCATACATTATCCCTCTTTACTAATGTATAAAATAGAGGTTAGAAAGGAAACTGATATTGGCTGTGTGTTTAACTGTAATGTAACTACTTAAATAGAATTGGCACAGTTTATTCGGTGCAAACTGTAAATAATTTCGTACTTTTCGTCTAAACCTTATCGAGTGAAAGTATAAATCGGATTTATCGTAATTAAAGAAGCAATCTACATAAATAATTTAAATATTTATCTACAATTTTTTCTAATTTTAATATTTTAATAAAATCGAATATTATTAAAACGTTGTAGAAAGTTATTTGAGGAAAATAAATATTTGAGCATTTAATTTAAAAGGCAGCGTTTACAAAGTGGCTGACGTTGGATCAAAGTAAAGCAGTTTCAGTGTGGAAAACAGGAATATTAATAAAATGTATATTAACTAGGAAAGGTAGTGGAGAAATTATTTTAAATTTCAGTAGTTTCTTAGACGAAATATTCAGTATGAGCGTAAAGCAATTAAAAGGTTGTTCAATTAACGTTCTTTAGTATAACAGTGTTAAGGGCGACCGTTTTGCGCCCTTGACAGTCACTTGCCTGAGCACTTTCCGTCTGTACGACTTTTGAGAGAGGGAGCACTTGTTCCGACCGTGATGTAGAGAAGTTATTTATTTATTACAGCGGTGGGTAAAGATGAAATGCAACCAACATTTAGTACAAGAAATAGAATGGCGACCATTAAGAGTTTAAAGGCGTGTTAATAATATTAAATAACAACTTACCTTCGAAACTCACGTGGGATTGAAACGTCGGTTCCAACTCACTAACATCAGACAGAAGTGCTGAGAGTTCGAATTTCTTGCAAAAGGAGTTTCTACCTGCTGTCAAACATTAGTCAAGTGATACTAACAGATTTCAGTCTGCTTTCTGTATGGTTGTTTTAGTTTCGCAGTGACTTTTAAATAAATCTTTTTATAAACTGATCTTCATCTACTGACACTCTTCTACTCGTTTACTTTGATGTATCCAGACAGACACATACGCATCAGATAGGCTACATATATTCGTATTTGGCCTCCTACGTTACTCAGTGTGTGGTCAGGTTTATCTAACGCAGGGTGTTTAGTGTCATGTAGTAACGTTAACTACATTCGCCAAGACTTCACAATTTTCTTAAACTGTTATTTTCAAAGGTGTTTTTTCCTTATTAACTAAGTTTATCAACTGTAAACATTTTAAACATAGGCAACGAAAATTATTCAAATAAAAATACTTCATTTGGACCTTCCAGATTTGCTTTCTAAACCCTGAATATTAGTAGATGTTACAACGCTTATTTTTGTTGATATTTTTTATTCCACGCTAATTGTATAGTCCGTTTACTTTAAACGGTAATGACACGAACACATACAGACCGTAGGCCTACGATTTCCATTTGTTTGTGTCGGTATAAGTGATAATTTATTCCTTCGTAGTTTCGTTTTATTCGCGGCAGGTACTGATCAGCTATAAACTGAAGGGTCAGGATACTTCTCGTCTCTTCTTTGACGTTATTCTTTGACCGGTCAGTAAAGGAACTCGTAGCAGACCCATGTGCGAGCATTAGAGTAGTAAGTCTCCAAACTCGGCAGAGTGATCTTTAAAAAATCGGAGTTTATTCGAACGAAATTTAGAATATACTAAAGTTTTACACACACAATCAAACAACTGTGTGTCGTAAAAATATACTCTGTGAAGAAGACTGATTTGTATCAATCTACAGATTAACGCAGGTAGATTTAAACCTGTATCAATCTTCGGGTGGCTGACTAAATACCTCATTTAGTGTATAGACAAATTTCCTGTTACCTTACCCAATGCTTTTTGAGGTATGCAACTCGTTCCGAATATTATCACTGTTTTTCAATTTAATCTCGTATGTATAACCATTTGCGCGGTTGGCTTTATGGAGAGCGACACAGGTAACTACTGTGGCTGAATTTTCCGCCACCATGACATAAAAAAAACGATATACTATGGAAACCTTTATGATCGCGTTCGGTTAATATCAGTTATTATAACAGTAACTGAGAAGTCGAAAACTATTTTCTTAGTTTCCGAGAAGCCAACATTATGAACGTTTTGACTGATAACTTTTTGATTGATAATGACGAAAATGTTTAACTTTAGGAATTTGTAAATTATACGCCTAGCTGCGTCCTACTAAGTTTTATCATGATTGGATTGCAGGTTTTTTCTTCTTGAAGTTAGACTGTTTAGAGTGTAACTAAAAACGTAAGCAATTTTTTCTTTCTAAAAGTTTCACAAAATAAATGTTTTATTCATCGTAAACATTCAAAAATAATTGTTTACTATGACTAAACGCAGAGTATTGTAATGAAGTTGTATTTAATAAATTATAGTCACGACTGAAGATAACTTATAGTAATCTTTTGTTTTATGCCTACATTCAAATGGTCTGATGCCAGGTAAAAGTATCTACACAAAAATATAAACTAAACAACCATAATTCATTACCTAAGGTGCTGATAATGGAATTGAGACTGCATTTTCAGCTACTGCAACTTGATGTTAGAGACTGTATACAGTAAACTTATCTTTCAATAATTAAACACTTGCTAATTTCTCAGTAAACATTGTTTATTCTTTCGAGCAAATATAATTAATACTTTTTATATCGACAGTAATGTTCAACATTTTATGCCAGAAATAGTTGTAACGACACTGAATAAATTGTAATGCGTGATGTTTAAAGCATGTATTTTTTCGGGGGGGATTTTTTAATGACGAATATGTAATATATAATTCATTTTTCGTTGATCTGAATTTATTGAAATCCTATAATTAATATTAACAATCAGAAAATTAGAGTTCCTAAGCCTTTCAAGGCCGGCGTCAACATAGTTGGAAACATTTGCCGGGCTGTTAGGTTTGTGTGGACTGACGTTTGCCGGGCTGCTAGGTTTGTGTGGACAGACGTTTGCCGGGCTGCTAGGTTTGTGTGCACAGACGTTTGCCGGGCTGTTAGGTTTGTGTGGACAGATGTTTGCCGGGCTGTTAGGTTTGTGTGGACAGACGTTTGCCGGGCTGTTAGGTTTGTGTGGACAGACGTTTGCCGGGCTGTTAGGTTTGTGTGGACAGACGTTTGCCGGGCTGTTAGGTTTGTGTGGACAGACGTTTGCCGGGCTGCTAGGTTTGTGGGGCCTGACGTTTGCCGGGCTGTTAGGTTTGTGCGGACAGGCGTTTGCCGGGCTGTTAGGTTTGTGCGGACAGGCGTTTGCCGGGCTGTTAGGTTTGTGCGGACTGACGTTTGCCGGGCTGTTAGGTTTGTGCGGACAGATGTTTGCCGGGCTGCTAGGTTTGTGCGGACAGACGTTTGCCGGGCTGTTAGGTTTGTGCGGACAGACGTTTGCCGGGCTGTTAGGTTTGTGTGGACAGACTTTTTGGTTTACGAAGGCCCACTTAAGTAAACTTTCATACCATCGTGATCTGAGCTGGAAAGCAGAATCGAGCAATTAGCATCAAGTGCTATCTGATTGGCTTGTGAGCACAGCATCCCAATGTGTTCTTAGGCAAAAACACATACCGTCTACCTCATACTGGGGTGAATTGGCGGAAACAACCGTGCCAGTTGTTTCCGACACTGAAGATGTCTTCCGATGGTGAGACCGAAACGGCTGTCCACACAAACAATAGAGCACGGCCTAACAGCCCGGCAAATAATGATTCCAACTATGTTGGCGCCGCGGTCGTGAAAGCCTTAGGAACTATACTTTTCTGATTGTTAATATTAACTATTGGAAACGATAGCAATGATTCCAAATCAGAAAAATACTGGAAAGTAAATGAAAACAATTAAAATAATGAAAAAAATGTTTCTCACCACATTGACGTTTTATTTATCTGAACGGAATTTACCTAATTATTTACATAAATCAGAACGAAAGAGAAGCAAATGTTTGCTTCACCTCCGCTTTGGTGTTTACTGAATGTGAAAATTACTCAAGCAAAGGAATGTCGTGGCCATAGCCTGTATGCGACTCTCTTTATGTTTATTCATCGCCAAAAGTGCTAGCACAAAAACAACGCTGACACAGTCACAGTCTTACACAACATGATCCTAGGAGGAGTAGCTGGCTTTACTCACAAATGCTTTCGGGATTGGGTGTAGTAGAAGCTTTCGCGTGGAAAGATTGTGTGTGAAAGCCTATAAGGGAAAAATGAAAGCGCGTCGGCAACGTACGCACATTCGTTCGCACACATCCTGATAAGGTTGAGTTTTAACAGTGCGCTTTACCAAACCCTTTACCTAGTACCTAGTATGTTGTGATCGTTCGGTCGCTTGTATAATTTTGTATGTTATAGGTTTTTGTCGCTCGTTCGCTTTGTATAATAACAGTTAGTTGCTTTGTTATTCGATGGCAAATGCTGTAATAAGGGTAGATGACTATAACGGTGTCTATAATGTTTAACCCACATCCTCCGTTTTCGTTCCTTTTTTGTTAACATGTCAGTTACACCAGAAAAAACCATGGCCAGTTGGATATTTTTTCGTCGGAAGTCCATTCTAAAACCTAGTAGTACAAAGGAAACTATGCGACTTGCGGACGTTTCTCGGGATTAGCTTTCGCCAAGTAAAGCGTGCGGGATTATCGCTTACACACACATTCTTTCGCGTGTACTTAAAAAGTTGCGCGATAGAGCGTGAGTAGATTTTTTACAATTTTACAATCGCGCGTGAATACTCGATTGGTTTTACCAAATGCAAGCCTTTACGGTCTTTCCCATACGGGAAAGGGTGACTGAAAGTGACTGTGTGTGCCCTCGCTATTATTTGGGTGGTATTATTCTTAGGTGTCTACTCACTACGGTGCGTATGCAAATACATTGGCCCAATCTATTAACCCCATCCTTCTCTTATTTTTAGGAATCTTCTATTATTATTAAAATGGTCCAAACGTGATTCATTTGTTTATTGCAATTCTAGCTCATGTTGGTTTTCATTTTGTACTCGAAAATTGTCAACTGATATTCTTTGCACACTTAGGCAGCCGATAGCATCCTTGTTTGTAGATCGTCTTCACTGTCGACCAAATGTCTTATCTATAATACAAGGCATTTTACCGTCAGTAAATAATACGCTAAGATTAAATTAACAGGATTAACTTACAATGAAAGTTACGTCGTTCATTAAACTCATTACAATAATCATCAACAGTTGTGTATTGACTGGTAAATGAATTCCTTCCCCCAGTTACCCTCCAGTGATTTTCTTCTGATTAACACTACAGTTTACTATAGCACAGAAGTTACTTCTCCGCCTTGTGAAGGCCTGTGTTGTCGTATACTCTTCTTTTTACCTTGACGTGCAACCTTGCAACTTTCTTCAGCGTCCTTTGATTTATAATCACATAAACTATAGGCCTACTGTCAATACAGTTTCTGTGTCATTCGTGGTCAGCAAGAGACGGAAAATTACCACGTTATACTTTCTGTTTATTTCCTTGACGGAGTCTCATCTCCACCAATCAAGTTAATCGAATCACTTAACCATTGATATATATTGCTAATAATTTGACACTAAAAACATCAACTAATTAGGCGAAAACCATCACAGGGTGACATGATAAAATGGAAAATCTGAAAAACAGTATTTTACACAATAAATGTTAGTGTCTTTTTCGTATAAAAACACAATGAGTGGGGCAGGGCCGGATTAACCATTAGGCTGACTAGGCTGTAGCCTAGGGCGCGGCACTTTGGGGAGCGCAAAATTTTAGCTAAAAAATAATAAAATTTTACAGCTAAATGTAAAATTGGTAATAAAATACAAGGATAAAAATTTGAGTTCATTTTGAACACAGGCGCCTGTTTGCGAGAAATTATGGTAAAACTGTACATAATTAATAAAGCGAGAAAAAATCATCTAGCTTGAACTTTACATGAGTCTTAACAAATCCACAAGATATTTAACTGATCGTCTTCTTTGTGTAAATGATGTTAAAACTGTTATAATTCTGTAACTACTTAGTTAATTTTTTCCTTATAAAAGCCATGTAAACTACAAATGGTTGAAGGTGTAACTCTAAAACAATTTCTGAAAAATAGCCTCAGGTTTCAATTCTTGAAACTATTTCCAAAAACAGTAAGATATTTGAAATATTCCTGACTAAGAAATATATTATAGGGTCTTTAAAGCTTCATTCAGCTCCTTGGAAATAAACGTAAGAATAGCCTATGGGGATGAGGGGGGCGCTAAAATATAATTATCCTAGGGCACCTTAATCCGGCCCTGGAATGGGGACTATAAAAACACTATTAAACTGAACACTAGAGCAGATTGAGCGCGTGGTAAGTAATCTACACGCTCTGATTACTTTTTGCGCACAAACAGGAAACATTTTCTGCACTATTGAGTTCTTCTAATTACCAGCGGCAGATTGCTAGACAAATCTAAAGGAGTCACGAGTTTGAGATTTATCAAAACAGTCTTCAAGTAACAGTGTGTATGTCCATGAACTTGTTACCACACACACACACATTGGCAACATAATAAACTCTTGGTGTTTCGAAACAGTAGCAGCTCGCATCTGGTTTTTGTCGCATCTCTGTGTAAACATATCAGGGGTAACATGCCGCTGTAATTTACACTCTTCGTGAAGAACACGGTGTCCCTTGCCGACGGCTAACAAAGCTAACAAATTTTGTTAATTAATTTTCTTTTCTGGCTTTTACTTTACACACACACAAATATATATCTTTTCTCTCTCTCTCTCTCTCTCTCTCTCTCTCTCTCCCTCTCTCGCTCGCGCGCGCGCGTGCGCATTCATTATTGTTATACATAAAATATTTTTCAGTCCCAAGACTATAGTATGTATTTAAAAGAATTTGCACTTCCATATACACCAGAATCTTAATTATAATATGTAATACTGAAAGAGTTCTGCTCATTTCTGCGTACAGTTTATAGTTAGTTTTACGTTGGTTGATTATGAACAATATACAAAAAGGAGAATTAAATTCTTACTGACGTGTACAACATTAAGGAGCAATTAATGCTCATTCGAAAAAGAAGTATTTCCCAACTTTTGGAATAAGTAAGCATACTTCTGAAGAAACCAAGTGAAAGAAGAAAACACACTGATAAAATCGAAATACATTTACAATACAATGAAATACATCGAAAAACATACTGGTAAAATAGTCTTTGATTCATTTGGTCTTTGAAACGTGAGTTACACCAAATGTTTTTATACTTTCAGAAGAGATTAATATTCTTGTGATAGCTGCGATATATTTTAATAAACGTTGTAGCAAGAATTACGAGTTAGCAAAATATGTAGACTAATATTTCTCATACACTACTGAGCTTCCTGATGTCAGTATTCAACCGCTGGAAATAAAATTGTTTGTTGTATATTTATTATATGTAAATATTTGTATGAAAATTTATGTATCCTTTATCTATACATGAAAATATTTATAATTAACCATCTATATCGTTTGTACCATATATACGCCATAGCTGAGCCTCCCCAACCAGTCACTAACCTTTATACATTTAACTTTACCACAATACCTAAGTAGAGCATCGTGATTGTTTTTATCTCCCGTCCTCCAGACTAGTAACTTCGAGGCCAATAGCCATCTTTTCACTTGGACAGATGTTCAGCCTACCTCAGTTTGTTTTTCTCAAATCTATAAGCTAGTTACTTATTCACATCTGCAATTTCAGTTTAATTCTTTTTTTGTAATTTCCTGTATTTTTTGTAGATAGTTACTTTTTACATATCGTCTTCGTTCCAGAACTAATAAGTACTACTGGTTAAATGCTTTTCTCTGTAAACACAATAAGAGATTATCCTTTATCCGCGCGCGCGTGTTTGTTTAAGGGGAGAGAGAGGGAGAGACAGGTCTATATATAGTGGGACGGGGAAGATACGAACATATAGCGTTTAAACAGAAAAATTAAACTATAAAAATCTTAGTCTAAACTATGTACAGCACATACACACGTGTCTGTAAAGGTTTACAGTGTTCACCTGATCAGGCTTCAAAAAACTTAAAAGAATTGAAAGAGAAACAGTCGCCGTTGTATGACTAACAAACTTGGTCCAGTCCAGCGTCCGAGACTCATGTTACAGGTTAATAGAAACGCAGTTAGCAACAACCAGTCAGACCTCATTGTTATTGTACATAATATGTAAGGGAAAGTGCATACACTTGCGAGAGGAAAGCGAAAGAAATCGATCACTTTCATAAACAGTCTGTGTACACGTTTTTTATAGAAATTGATTTTTACTTTTCTCTGAAATCACTTGGATTTCTAATTTTCAATAATATCGATTTAATTTATTCCAATAATAAAGTCGTTTAACATTGTTCTAATAAAAAGACTTTCATAATTTACAAACCGTTTGATATTTGAAATTTTACTTTCTTCTGATCGTAACATCAAGCTTGCTGTTTCTTATAAGACACAAATTATCAAAAGAGTTGTGAGATAAGTTAGTTTCGTGATCGCAGAGGCTGTATGTAGACTACGTCATAGTACCAGTTTCGGTGCGCAATGTATGTTGATTGTTAGGTTCCTTTTCAATGTATACTCATAACAGAAAAATCTTTTTTTAGTTAATTACCATTAATAAAATAATTTAGTTAAACGATTAAATGGTAGAATGAATACGATATTATTAGTATGGAAGAACCGATATTTGTTTATGGATGAGAGTAATGGCCTTCATCTAAGAGAAACGTTAAAAGATTGAAGGTTGCAGAGATGAAAACATGGGGGAGATTTTTGGGGGGTTGGTAGGATCAAAAACAAGGAATTACGAATGAAACTTAAATGTGATTGAACATAGAGACGCTCAACAATAAGCAATAAACTGTTTTGGCTTCCTATGCAGAACGCCAGAAATAAAATGAGCTAAGGAAGTTTGGAAACAGTGGCAGACAGGCAAACGTAAACTTTCGTGGACAATGTTATTGACTGCTTATAGAAGAATGGGCAACGGAAATTGAAAGTTGGCAAATGTAGAAAAACCGCGTTTACAAACGTGTTGAGTACGCTGTGCTCCACGTCCAGCTGCCGAATATTAGGACCTTTGGAAAACAAAATTTCGGATAGTCTGGATAGTAACGGAAATTCGTAATTTTTCAAGTATCATGCAGCTTACTAAGGATTAATTAGAGTTAAGACTTAAACTTCTAGTAGCCAGGTATTCTCTAGGATTGAATGAGCTCAATGTGCCACTGAAATCGATCCGTCCCGAGAGGGACTGTAACGCTTGACAAAGTTCTGTAAGAGGCAGCAAATCACGCTTCACAATATGTTGATTTTTCGATCGTCTGTTTACTTGTTTACAGTAGTAATACGTTCATACGGAAATGCCCTGCCTTAGTTCGTTCTTTAGTTGTAGTATTAAACGGGAAAAAATTAAATAAAATATTTTGATATACGGAACAACTGTTAACAGGTTAGGATCGTCTCGTTTGCCACTATACTATCTTGAACAAATAAACTCCGTAATAATGTTTGTTTTGTGTGTGCTAGCCACGTTTCGTTACTTGCACAGCTGATATTTTGTTCACTCTGAGTTGCGGCGAAGTCAGGTTGACTTATTTTTTAACATTGAGAGCTTGAAAGTTCGCAAGATAAGAAAATATAAAATGTCGCTTGCGCACGCACGCACGCACTCATGCATGCATATATAGCGAGAGTACGCGCTGGAACTATGACGTTTGGTGAGAACAACAATGTGTCCCTGCTTATAACGAAATCAATAATAGCAGACAAATTGGCAGGTTCCTGGTAGGAAGTCTATAACGTACAAAGCTGCTGAAATTACTTGTGCACCAGGTAAGTATACTATACACTGGAAGACGATAAAAAGATGGCTACGTTTGGAAAACCTGAAGAGATCATAGCACCGATTATTACAAGTGATTGATTATGTTAATCTACGATTATAAGATTCGTAGGCCTGTTTACGTTATTAATCTACAGTTTCTAATTTCTTGGATATTTCAGGTATTATTGAGGGTGTTCGGGTTTGGTATCCAGTATCTCGTACGTCAAATAACGTCATTGACGAGCATACACGTATACGAAGTAACTGAGTATTAATAACGCACAGCAATTTTTATTTACCAGGATCACTTTCTAATTTACTTTCTTATTAAAGAAAAAAACAGCGATTATTTTAACACGCAAAAAGTAATACGTACTGCGATAGCATTTCTACTTGAAACAGTCGTTTTAGAAGTAATGAACAGAATCACGTGCACGATTTGAGCAGTAATTAATACAGCACATAATGGAAAGTAGGCCTACTGTAGAAAGCGCCCCCATAGTGAGCCGAACGGTGGCATATATTGAAGCGGTATGGAAGCAGGTACGCAATGGTTTTTATGTTGTTATTAAAGAGAATAAATTAAATAGAAAAAAGAAGTATGAAACATCTGTTTGTAGAAATAAATTCCTTGTTGACCATTAACCGGCTTCTACACGAACGGGAGAAACCACTTCATTAAACTGTTGTCTCCGTGGCGCATGTAACTCTGCAATAGTTTCGATTAACCATAGACAGAACAAGTGTTAGAAAAAATTCTTTTATCGTCTTTATTGAATGTGAAGAAGAGAAAACCTGTTAACACTGTAATCGTCCGCCTCAAATGACAGGTCAGCGGACATAATTGAGAGCGCTCGGTGTGAACGTAAATAGAGCTATTATCACAAGTGTTACAGCGGTGTAGGAAATTTAGTCACGGTATTACCGCATAACGTTTCCTTCTTTTCCATTCAAGTTTTAGATCTATTGAATTGTTCTGGTTAAAAGGTCATAACATATCTTCTACTTTTTCAGCCTCGCTTTCTTTCAGAGGTCTTCATCTCTTTCATCTTATCTTGGCCGTCACCTTTCACTTATTCTGTGGACACAATGTATCTACTTGTTTAGATTTTTGGCAATGCTATTATTGAGTACAAGAGATATTGAGGGTCTTCTCTGGTGTCCTCATTTCTTCTTTTAAAGATATCGAAAAGACGTTATTTCACTCCTGAATTCTATTGAAATATTTTTGTCGTAGGCCTACTCGACTTTCTGAGCCACATAGAAGCCACGTAGATTTTCAGTGCAGCCTCAAAGCTTGGCATTTATATTGTAAGTAATCAAATGCGCAGTTATCATATTATAATGTCATAAATTTTTATGCCACAGATAGACCACAGATATGTACTTTTGTGACATGTAAACAATGACGGGTGTATACGCGTAGTAGATGGCGTTTGACACAATTACAGTCAATTGGCTGTCGTACAATTTAAAGTGTCCTTTGAAAGTAGGCAATAATGGGTTATAAATGTATGGAAAAACTTTTCGAGCTATTTTAAATCAAAACAACGTTTTGGTTGCTGAAAGCTGCATCCGACTTCGCGCTAACAGTAAATTACGTCCAGTACCAACTAATAAACTAGTAATAATTTGTCACTGTCGCAAGTGCGGTAGAGAGTCATATAATTACATGAAAATTAAATAAAAGTTAACAAATAGGGCCTACTTAACATTTATTAATTTAAAGAAATAAATTCTATTAATAAATTACATCACAATTACAGTCTGAAGCCCGGAAAAAGATTAACAGTAAGCCTATCGCATAATTGATCGTATTACAGTATATGAAAATCAAAGTAATGTAGCCTATACCTGAAAAAAAAGAAAAACACTGTTTTTGCATGTTTGCTGCAGTTTTATGATTTACTATGTGTTTTTTTATTTAGTTTGGACACTTCCTCTGACGTTATGAAAATTGTAATTGTAATTGTAATTGTAATTGTAAGATCATACTGTGATTATCTCAGTATTGTAGAGTACTACTAGCTTACCACTTGGCATTACATGTAATTTATTCGTAGCCTGAAGACGGTTGCAGATTTCAGCGCCCGAACGATGGTGAAATCCAGAACGTTTTTCACGCAGTTTCAAAGTCGGCACACGCTGGAAATCATAACTACAACAACCACTGTAGGGCGGTCAGCGTCTCTTCTGTGCCTTCTTCTTTAACTCTCATTATGGTTAAGTGGTGTGATTAGATTTAGTATCTACTTACTTTTTCCTGAAAAGTAGGAATCATAAACTTACTACATTCCTTCGTATAATGAGTGTCTTGTTACTTCCTTAAGAGTATCCGAGCATCTCACTGGAGGTCCTCCAAGACGTCACAACTTTTATTTTACTGTTAATTATACAGATTTCCTTTCCTTCATCCTATATACCCGAAGAACGTGTACTTGGTATATTTCGTGGTAATCGGTTATAGTGAATTATTTTTTTGCAATATGGAAGCACTATTTATGTATTCTACCAATTAAACTCTGCGACAATTTTTATAATATAAAGGTTTCGATATTGCTGCTACATGCCTGTTTCAACGTTTCAAGTTTAGAATGCCTAGGATGAATACTGGAATACTAGAGTATAAGGTAAATTACTTTTACTGGCTTGGTATTTGTGTGGTCTTTCCACTTGATTTGTTTCGTTGTTGCTATTTTATTTGTAGGTAATCGTAATTCTGATCACCTTAGAATTCCAGAAAATTTAATCCAATTGCTTTCCTACTGATACTGTTCACCTCGGCATTAGTTTAAAATAAACCCGTGCACACGCACACAAACATTAAACCACAAATCAGGGAGATGGATTAATAAAACCAGTGGCGACCAGTTTGCAAAGGTTTTACAAATAACTTAGATGGTGTTCGTGGCGAATTAAAAATGGTATCGGTAATCTTGAAAAGTGTTATTGCGTACTGAACGAAGAAACTCCCTGCACAAGACGGTGGTAGAAAATGAAGTCTTACACACAAGTGGATTGACGAGGTGAGACAGGAACAAAGTTTCCTTCTGTCGTATCCTGCGAAAAGAGACGTAATAAGCGCGATTAAATATACGTAAGGATAACTGCATTCATTTCGAAATTATCCTGTACAAGAATATTAATTGAAAACTTGCTTTCATAATTGATTTGTTTGTTTTTGTTTGTCAAAATTTTAATTTACCCTTTATTCGTCAAAACGTTTTCAAAATCAACGTCACGGAACAAACTGTCCCTTGTTTTAACATAAATGTAAAAAATTAATTTTACAGTTTAAATTTTCTAACTTAACTGTTTTATCCCTTATTCATATTTGCCCTATTTACAAACATCTTTATTTCTTAGATCCCTCAGAACGTCTTCGCTAAGAGCTAATCGTTGTTTCTCAGACAAGATTAAAGCAGATTTATGTGTATGTACAAGTTCATGGTTCATTGTTGTGAATCATTTAAAGCTTAGTTACTTCACTAGTCACTTCAAACCAATCATCTGAATATGAAAGACTGCAAAAATTGATTGCAGTGGACATTTAACTTCGTCGTAGTCAAAAGCATCCTAATCTTTCCGTGATCAAAGCGCAGTTTAGTGTTCGCATTCCAATACTTTTCTTCAATACGGGGCTATCTCATCATTCGTTCTGGTATTCTATCTGAAGCCACGCACACAACATTATTCCTCCAATCAGTTTGGTAACGACGGACATACTTTAAAGATCTTTAACTTCGACTGTTGCTCTTGCATAATATCTAATCACTCTGTTCAGTCTTGCAATTCCGTTACTGCTCAAAAAACCGTGATTTCTAATGTCCCTATGAATTAGCACACAATAATGTGAATATAGCCAATACCTTGTGCTGCTTCTCCATCTGATGTTTTTCCTTGACGTTCTCAATATTATGCAGAAAGTTCTCTAAAATTTGCTCTAATAAAATGTGACCCCTGGTCACTGTATTGCAGTCTTACGCCTCAGAAAGTAGATGGCTTTAAACGTGTCCAATTTCCTCATTGCAGAAATATAACTTAAAGTACATATTTAATAACAGATTATTATAACTAAATAAGCGTATAAGTAAATAAGTTATTATAGCTACATGTAAATTTAGTACAGTTGCTTTTCTAGACGTATGATTAATGAAGAAATTTGTGTTAGTGGTTGAAATCACAATCAGAATGATCACTGTTGCACACCACTATATAAAAATTATCCCGATTAGCGCTTTCAAGCTACACAGCCCATCGTCAGATCGGAATAGACAGGAAATATGTGAAAATAAACCCTTCACCCCTCTCCCCCACCCTGCTCACACACAACAAGCTATAATAGAAATGACCCTTCCCCACCCCCTAAACCCTGTCCCACCATCTGTACAGTTACATATTTTTCTAGCAAATTCCTTGTGTTTCAGTGTTGTGTGTGTGTGTGTGTGTGTGTGTGTGTGTGTGTGTGTGTGTGTGTGTGTGTGTGTGTGTGTGTGCATCCTTTTAAACTTACCCTCTTCCTCTCCACACACGTGGGTCAGTCACACACCCTTATTTTAAAACATCCAATTAGTACTATGCAATATAATTCTTAATCTTATCTATCTGTCCTCTATCATTTACTTCTTAATCATGTTATAAAATATTTCTTCATTATCAAATTTAATTTTAATATTAATTAAATTGTCTAACCCTTTTTCTCTTTCTTTCAATATTTCTAACTCCTCTCTAAGCTTCCTTTCAACTGTGTTATTTACTACTTTTACAATTTCGTATTCTTCCAAAGGATTAACAAACTTATGGTTGTCTTCTATGAAATGTCTTGCATATAACGAATTGGTTGTTCTATTACCTTCTCCACTCTTCCAAAGGATTAACAAACTTATGGTTGTCTTCTGTGAAATGTCTTGCATATAACGAATTGGTTGTTCTATTACCTTCTCCACCCTTCCAAAGGTACCTAGGTGAGACAGGACGAAAATTCGTATGCAGGTTGTCTGACCACAAACGTGGAGAAGGTAACAGAACAACCAATTCGTTATATGCAAGAAATTTCATAGAAGACAACCATAAGTTTGTTAATCCTTTGGAAGAATACGAAATTGTAAAAGTAGTAAATAACACAGTTGAAAGGAAGCTTAGAGAGGAGTTAGAAATATTGAAAGAAAGAGAAAAAGGGTTAGACAATTTAACTAATATTAAAATTAAATTTGATAATGAAGAAATATTTTATAACATGATTAAGAAGTAAATGATAGAGGACAGATAGATAAGATTAAGAATTATATTGCATAGTACTAATTGGATGTTTTAAAATAAGGGTGTGTGACTGACCCACGTGTGTGGAGAGGAAGAGGGTAAGTTTAAAAGGATGCACACACACACACACACACACACACACACACACACACACACACACACACACACACACACATACACACACACAACACTGAAACACAAGGAATTTGCTAGAAAAATATGTAACTGTACAGATGGTGGGACAGGGTTTAGGGGGTGGGGAAGGGTCATTTCTATTATAGCTTGTTGTGTGTGAGCAGGGTGGGGGAGAGGGGTGAAGGGTTTATTTTCACATATTTCCTGTCTATTCCGATCTGACGATGGGCTGTGAAGCTTGAAAGCGCTAATCGGGATAATTTTTATATAGTGGTGTGCAACAGTGATCATTCTGAGACGTATGATTGTCACCGTTCTTTATAATGTAACCTTCTAGTCAAAATGAGTTCTCTTTATTTGAGACATTGTTCGACCGTTGAAGTGTATGATAATCATCACTCACTTTGAGTCGTCGTCTGATGTAAGTATACATGGATTGGTTTTGCTGTTGGTGAGTAACACTGTGGCTGAATGCTGCTTATTGACTCTGGTATTGTGAACGGGTTTGGTGATACTTTTACGAATGTTTAAAACTCTAAGCTTTGCTTGCTGGATGAACAGTAATGACAAACCACTTACAGAACTTAAACGTCAGCCGGAAACACGTCAACGTATCCGCGTCTACTGTCGTTTGTTTCACATAAATTGCACGTATTATTAAGTATAATTTGTTCACGTTCAAGTATATTTTCTTCAGGAGCTTCTAATCAATACTTGAGCAGAACGTGTCGTATCGACGGGCTGAGAATAAAACTCACGCTGTCAAACCCTTATGGGTTCCAATACGAAACTACAACAACATGCATTCATTCATGTATTCAAAGTTGTTATGCGTAAGACATATCTATAGTTATGTTTTAAAATCCTTTTATAAGACTTAATCATACACAAATATGCTTAAATAAAAAACACATACGTCTATATGGTACGTAGAAGAAACAATTGTGAAGCCAAGCATTTTATGATTACTTTAAAAAGATCGTTCCCTGAGTACAGAGCCCAGTTTAAATGTTGTCTTAGTCTATGACACAACAACGCTTAAGCCTATTAAGTATTTGCGTAACGTGTAGCCTTACACATAATAACTATGCTGAGAACGAACTAAACAGGATTCAATTCGTTTCCTGCGCTGTACGGTATTTGTTGTGTAGGAATGCCCTTCATAATGCGCAGCTAAATTTATTTAAACCAGTATCATATTCTGCTATGACCGGTTAAAAATAAACAATGGTTTAGGTATTTGTCTCTTAGGTCAACATACTCAGTTACATTGTTCACGGCAATATCTGCAGAAGTCTGCACACCATTACTGAAATACATAGAAACTTACAGAATATAATTTCTACTGTTTCATTACGAAATTCCTAAGAGTTTATTGCAAAACAAATCTTCATTTTCAGCTGGCAAACCGATTCTCGTTCCAAAAACCGACTATTAAGTAAACAAAAATCTGATTAACTCGGTGTTACTTGGAGTTACTTATACCGAGAAAGTAATTAAGTAATTCATTTACTGCCAAGATATAAATTATTGTAGGGAGTCTATCGACTGAAGTAAATTAATGAAATATTTTGTTTTTAATTTGTTTTTAACATCGTTATAGTCGCCATTGTCTCATTAATATTATCTTCTGAACGAAGAAGTAGTTTATTTCTCCTTACTATAAAGTACTGTGGAAACTGGTGAACACCGTGACAGTTACCTTTTAAATCGTTTCAGTAAAGATGGCCTCCATTGGTAGATCCGAAACGTCTTTTCAATCGACAGTATTAGATCCGGCCTAATAGCCCGGCAATGAATCAGAACTTTAACAGAGTTTAGGTTGTGTTTTGAAAGAGAGAGAAATGTAAATAGTGACTGAGAGGAGGATAACGGTGCTTCACACACATACGCGTGCGCGCGAGCACGCACAAATATAAAACTTATAAAACTTTAACTGCTTATTGAACTTAACTTTTTTATAGAAAATACATTTATGAAAATGGTAACTATAATAGTAATTTATAAAGGCATCCTCAGAGGCTCGGTTGAGATTTAAGCTCGTTATACTTTCTTTTTTTTTCCGAACACGTCGAACATTTAACTGTATTCCCAACACCCGTTATGTGATTAAACATAATGAGTAGTGAATAATTTGGCTTTAAACGACCGTGTAGGTGTAGAAACACTTATGGGTTGTCGATGCGTTGTGCAGTTAAAATTACTGCAAGAGAAGTCACGATTGCGCCCGTCCACGTATACGTTTATATAGTGTAACGTGACAACGTTGCAAATATAAATTTTATTTGTGTTTGAGGAGCCCCACGATCTTGGAGCGCCACTTATTACAACGATACAACGTTATTAAATGTAAGCGTGTCGTGCCACACGTTGACGGGCGACAAAATTATAACAATACAAATAACGTGTATGTGTATTTGGGGTTCAGGTGTAATTATAATAAGAGTATTAGATTTATGAGTATTTAAAAATTCATATTTATTGTTTACTCAATCTTATAAATAATAAAATTCATTAATAATCTTCGGTCACGATATTACTCATTATTAAATGTTTATCTCTTATACTATACGGTGTTACACACATTTAAAACCCTCTTACATCTAGACATGTTAATAATTTGATTTACTAATAAAAAAATAAAATTATTATGCAATTTGAATTGAATTCTTTTAATTCAGATCTGATCTCAACTCGCTCAGTTTAAAATTAAATTTAAATTTATATTAATTACTTTTAGACTGGCATTTGTTTTATATTCAACTTTAAATTATTCTTTTCTATAATGCAAATATCAAATCAATTTAACTATTTACTTTGATAAACAAAATCTACTCTCTCAACTTTAAATTCTTTTTTTTTTTTCATTTCTTTATATGCGATCGCTCATTCTTACGACTAAACATTTATCTACATTTATAAAATATTATTACTACTTATAATTTTTTCTTTGTTTTAATTTATTGTCTTTTGATATAGTCTTTATGAGCTCTTTTTTTTAAATCATTTATAAATGTATTATGCATGTCACCTCGAGTTTTGATGATCTTACGACTTATTGACGGGGTCCAGCGTTGTCCGGAGTTGGTTTTCCATTCCTCCTGGCCTGGCGTGGTCCTGGATATGTCTAGAGTCCAGCGTCGTTCTCCAGCAGTGTGTGGTCCGCCTCAGAGAATTGCTATCTGCTGCAAGGTGGATCTTAAACGTCGGTTAGGCGTCCAAAAAACATCGTCTAACGTCCAGCATCCTTCGTCGCTCTGGTAGCTTCTCCGTAGATACTCTTTGTAGACTTAAACGGACCCGGTACTTTACGCTTTCCGAAATATTGTCAAAATAATTGTTGAACGTCTTATTAGTTCGTTAATGAGACTTGAAAAAAAAAATAAAACTGTTCTGCCGACGGACAGCATGTCCGACTGCAACTATGTCTTGAAATGAAGAGAGGGTTTCCGGTCGAACCCTTAATTTATACCCTCTCGAGATTCCGCGCCGGTCGGCTCCAAAATCGTCCTGTCGATACCTGCAGCTGACCTGATAGCCCCCACTCCCGAACCTTTTCATATATTTGCAACTATTAGCAAATAGCAATGTTTTGCACGGAATCGAGGTAGCACAAATCATAGCTAATTTGATTAAGCACTCACTGAATTAATTTGAGCGTCTTAGGGTAATTTGCGTATTTTTGGCACATTTATTTCGCACTGTCTTCGCGTCGTGTGTCCTATTAACGTCATTTTCTCACTAGGGATAACTATAAAATTTACACATACTTTGGTGGCTTTTGTTTGTTTATAAACTAATTAGTTTTTACACAGTGGAATTAAATAATTATTTTGTTAATTACTTGGGGCGGGTAGCTGAGATTCCTGTCTGCACATGCATCACTAACACACACAAGATACACGCGTAACACACATAGAATTGAGCTGGTGTTCCTTGCTTGTCGAAACAGGTTAATTTCTCCCCTAATCTAACAATGAAATATTTTTACAATCTCAGACCTGTCCATTTACCCTTACCTTATAATAATTCTACAAATTTTAAATTTATTCAAATCAATGCCTAATACAGCATATGGCTGTATCGTTGCAATAGTTCATAAATAAATAGTTTATTCCGTGATGACGTCACGGCGTTAAATCTGTTTTTAATGTTATTTTTCCGCGTTATACGGTTCGCTTAACTTTTTAATTTGTATTGAACCTGCGGGCATTTGCACAGCGTCTGCTGAAACGTGCTCACCTGCACCTGTACGTGCAAAGTTAATGCAACAAAAAGCGAAATTTTTTATACACGTAAAAGTAAATAATTAGTTTTTGAAAGCGTGAAGTAGAGAAGTGTTTGTGCGAGAGTTTCCTTTTTAAAATATCACGATGAAAGTTATATATTCTGTTACTTCTCACTGGAGAACAAAGGCTACCCAGATGGTTGGAGGTATAGGACGCATATTTCTAATGCTTTAATTGTGGTATTTAACGTGTGTAAAACGACTGGTATTTGCTGAAAATTTTTCGTCAATTAAAGTAAGTTAAAGCTTCATTCTTCGGAAGAACACTGGGCGATTGTGGGTGAAACTGAAGTACAACCAATTAAAGATTTCTGATTGTTATTGTTTACTATTCCGACAAAAAAAATCTTGCGTATGCTCATATTTTAATTGGCCAGGTGGCTCGGTTACAATTTAGTTTCTATTCCTCTTACCTATTATACGTATTGCGTGAATGAGTATTTCTTGAAAACGTTCCTACTTGTGACTGTGAAACTTGGAAGTTAAATAAAAGGGAAAAAACATTTTAACGCGCCAAAGATGGATTATTGAAAAAGAAGAGTGAAACTTCAAGAATGTTACTTCAGAAAACTAAAACGTTAGAGGATTCGTGCAAGTTCGAGAGGACTGTGGCGACACCGTAACGAACACTGAAAGTACATACTGACAATTCCCAATTATCCAGGGATGGATTATCCTGTTTGCGGATTAACCGTGGCACGTCACAACAAAACAAAAACGCAAGACATTAAAAATAAAACGCTAAGATGACGGAGTTTCAGGCACAGAGAATCTCTCAAAAAAACAGCGCTAACTTAATATAGGGTGTTGGATCGGTGTCTTCTTACAGAGAAGACATTTAGTTAACCGACACATCAATTTTGACAAAATTTCGTGCATTACTTGAATTTTTAAAAAGTGCGGCACAGAAACAAATATTGGCGACAGACTAATTTTTAAAAATATAAATATTAGACGATATTATAAACGTTTTAAAGTGTCTTCATTATGAAAATTGTGAACCTTTAAAATTCTGTAGCCGTAGCCCTGTTTAACATGTCATTTCAGTCTAAGTACAGTATTTTACCTATCGTTATTCTAAATAATAAATCTTTTATTGTATAAAATTGAATGTTCTACAAATAATATCGCGACGAGTGAATGTTGGTACTAGGCCTACAGTTTCATTAATGTAACTTCTTGTTCTTCAAACAATGAAACCAAACTTTTACTAAACGTTCGCAGATTGTCCGTGGTTTTCGATTAATTATAGATCTCTTACTTTCCGTAACTACGAATAATCTTAGTTTCCGTTGACAGACCACGGAATGGCTACATCCAGCAACGGATGGTCAAAGGTGCCAAAAAGAATCTGGAAACCCCGATTGAAGAAGAGAGGACGTTCAAGAAGCTTCTGGGATGATGAATCAGCGCAAGTAGAGGAATGGCCGAACAGTGCGCTCCATAAAATATAGTTAAAATCATTTGTCAGGACTTTTATATAATAACGCTATTATATAATAACTATCACATTCTTTGATATTGATGATGAGACCGACGACGTTGAGAGAGAAAGGTACAAGAGAACCAAAGAACGTGTCTGGAACAGGAACAATCGGAGATAACAATGGCCGTACGTGACTTGCAAAACGGCAGAACACAATATGATGAAGATGATGATGGTAATGATGCTAACGACATTAAATGAGACAAAAATTTCCGTTAAATCTAACTTTCAGTGACCCGGATAATACGCAAACGTGGTCGTAAGTAGCTGTGGGTCGTAGGCCTAAGCGTACTTTCTGATTGGATAAGCATCCTTTCGTTTGCACTACTCACAGTACTTACAAATTACACAAAAACAAGTCATAACAAACCGCGTTCATCTTGAAACTTATTATGTAATCATTCTGCAATCATCAAAGTACGATTGCCACACACAATAGCATCATAAATTGCAGTCGAATCAGTTCATTGTTCCACGACTACATAGTTGAACCGTTTGGTAACACATAACAAACACTCATAGTACAGTTTTTCGATACAGTCTCACAAAACTAGAGAGCGTATCACATGGCTGACGATTAGCATACTCACTGTACTCGAAATATGTTTCATTTAGGCAAAACATTTGTAGGCCTAAATAAACATTTTCACAGTATATTTACTATATATGAAATTGAATTATTGATTCACCAGACAGTTACGTTTGTGTTGAGTGTGTGTTTGTGTGAGAAGATCTTTATAGTTGTCGCCGCGTTCGGTCTTCCAGTCACGGATTCCGTCTTCTCTGCTTTCCCAGTTCTTCGTTCGGAAGTTTCCGTTCTTTCACAGTTTCGCCTACTTCAGCCTACCATAACCTCCACCTCCTTTTCGTAAAGTACATCTTATAGTAAATTTGTTTGCAAAGTAAGTAAGGTGTTGCCGTATTATTTCCAAGGTTTCGTTTTCACAAATCATCGTCGTCTTCTGTCACGTGGTAGGTCTATAGCCTCCCCCCCCCCTGTAGCCGTGGTGAGGCTAACACAACCCTACCGCCAGAGAGAATCAATCATTCTGTGTTTAACCCGTCCAGGTTACTGTGGAGAGTGTGCTGTGTGTGTTCAGGTCAAGGTGTGCGTTATTACTGACAAAGATCCATCAATCTCAACGACACTGTTGTATTGCTCCAACAGTAGTTAGACCGGATTGGATTGATTCGAAATCTTGGTTTCTTTACATTCAGCAAGTTACTTTTTTTTGTCTGTTTCTCTTTTCCGTTACATAAAGAAACTTTAATTCCCCTCACATTCTTCGATTTTATAATATGTTCTCCACTTCTGTTCGGTTAGGCTAATGGTTGTTGCTACTTTGTGATGTATAAACCACATCACTGGAAGCAAGTCGAACTTTAACTAAATACTCCTGTACAAGCACCGTCTAGCGCGTTATAGTTTACGAGGAGTATATTGTCTGCACGGATAAGCTACATTTTATACAGAATATCATAAAATATATGTTTCCATACAAATAGTTACATACAAATATGATTACAATCTATTCGTCAGAAGCAGCGTAGAGTCTGTACGTACGTACATAACATATTAAAACAAAAGCTTACATTTAATTCGGATTTGAAAATGTTTTCGTTTGTACAGTTCTTATCTATATTAATATGTTTGTTTATCGTACTGTTTATAGTGTCAACAGCTTTGAGATCACAGTATTACACAGCATACAGTATAATTTATCACTTATTTAATGAAAGCGCGCGCAAAGAAGAGCAGACAAGATCCCTTTTTCTGAATGTAAGGATGATGCTTGATGTTTTCCTTTTCATATACGTTGCAAAGATTAAATTGACCAATTGCTGTACAAAACTGTATTGTACACGTCTACGCAGCTTATAAGTGTGTGCGCGCGCGCGCGTGTGTGTGTGGACGCGTTTTCATCAGTGGACTCACTGCCGTGTACATATACAGTGTCATGACTCTGCAGTTTGCGGACTAAGAAGTGGACTTGAATCTGTGACGAAGGTTGTGATCTTTCATTCAGATGAAAAGAAGTAATAATAACAGCTTAATCAACGAACAGCACGAGTTGAGTTTCGCAGGTTGGAATTTTGTATTACGTGTCCACGTGCGCGCACCACACAGACACACACACACACAAAACTATTAAGCAGATTTATGTTTATTGGGTCAGCTTATTTCCCATCTGTCTTTTTATATGTTTCTGTGGATTTCTTATCGTTATAAAATGTTATTACAACTTTTAATAATCGTCATTTATTGCATATTCTTTACTAAAGTAGACCTGCTTTGAAAAGAGCGTAAATCAATGACTGTCTGTCTGTCTCTCTCTGTCTCTGTCTCTCTCTCTCTCTCTCTCTCTCTCTCTCTCTCTCTCTCTCTCTCTCTCTCTCTCTCTCTCTCTCTCTTTCTCTCTCACTCACTTAAGCTCTCTCCACTTGCGCCTTTTCGTTTACATAATAATAATTATTATTCCTAACGATCATAGCCTTGTGTGTACGCTTAAGGTCTAAGTATGTAAATGATACAATCTAAATTAGGGATCCCTCACAGGCAGAATAGACCATTGTAGGTTCTTCTGTACCTTTTCAGCACAAATTGCAATTAATAACAATAAACTCTTTTTTACAAGAACATGCCACAGACCCGGGGTGGCTTAGCTGGGTGAGCCGAAACGCTTATGTATTGCAGTCGCCAATGCGGACACAGGCAGAGAAGCAGTATGAAGGGGTTATACCTGGAATCTGTTGATTAGTAACGTTAGGAAGCGTAAGGAAATACTCAAAAGCTGTATCATTTGTTTATAACTGTTTTATAAACACTAATCGTTACAATGGTAACAGGAAATTATAGTGGTTACATTAAATAATAACAATTAATCAACAAGCATAATTAACCATTCACTAACCATTACCAACCATGACAGTTATTAAACATTTTAATTATTGCTAACAATTAATGAGCAGGTATACGTAGTAACTGACATTATCATTGACATTATCAATGCCAAAACCTAGCACTGCCATCGTGATACCCTGCTGTATTATTTGTAATCTTCGATCTTCGTCAACATAGAAGTTGAATTATTTCACGACAGTTGTCGCTATTATGGGTAAAGTCAATAGTTCTCTCTTATCAGCCGCTGAAAAATACAGAATAATTTATACCTGCGTTTTTAACCACTAAAACTACATAAAACGACATATTTTTTGGTAAATTAAATTGAGATAGTACCTATAACTTAAAAAATTATTATTGTTTTATACAGATCCTTATATAATCCTACCTCTAATCATTTTCGATTTGTAATAAATTTTCAATTAGACTGGAATTTGCGTTTCTAAAAAAAAAAAAGCAGAGCTTGACATTGTCTACAAATAACAACAGTTAAAATTTAATTTTGTTGGGACTGTCCAATAGTGACAATACTGACAAAAGAAGACTAAGTCATTACCTTGAAGTCTGTGAAACATGTAATCAAATTTAGTGAATAAAACAACCTATTTTCTAGCCAACAAACTTACATGCTTTCTTTTAACTTTTTATCACGATTTTAAATCACAAACCACTACATTATAGCCTCGAGTCATGAAACTGCCTCACTAGTATCTTGCCGGATCACAATACAAAAAACGAATTTTCTCCGTGTCGCTAATAGCCCTTCAAAGACCGCTCTCTATCGCCTGATCTGTAGGTCAACACGTCAAAGTAGTGACTTTCCGTACTATTCTTCTTCTAAATAACTCTGTAAAATTAGGGTAAGAAGAATGAATAAGAGTCACGTCTTGGGTAGACGGGTGGCAGATTTTATTAGAGACACTTTCCCCCATACGGAACAGGACTTAGAAGAAAATGTATATTTTCAAAGACTGGCTGCTCATCCACAAACACATCCAGAACACAATCTACTGGTCTGAAAACAAAAAGGACGTATGGTAGGTAACTGGCGCATTCACTGCCACATGAACCGCTATGTCCTCGTAATGATTCGTTTATAATCGCTTAGTAATTTCAGACGATTAGCAATCACCTGAGTGGGAAAAACTAATACCTATATCAATTACCTACTTATGTAATTGGCAGATAAGAATCATACCTCACTGCTGTTTTCCAAAAAATGGCGAAAACGTGTAATTCAAAACAAGTATAATTGTAATGGAGTTTTTCACCGTCAAAGTATTAATTACGATTAACCAGTGATAATAGTATTTTGCTGAAGATGCAACGGAGAGACAGAAGAAATAGAATTTAATTGGTATAAAATTGATATCGTGCGTGTGTTCGCGCTCATGCGCGTGTTTTCGTGCACGTGTTTTGATTAAGGACCGACGTTTCCACACAACAATTGCGAACATAATTATAGGCCAAAGAAGGCCAGAACCCTCTGGAACCAGTGTTTTTCCTGTTGCGTCAATAATTACCGTGTATGCTGTAGTTTGGGCAGTGTTCGTGTGGCCAAGGCTACGTAATGGATTTCAATTTGTATGACTCCACTTGTGAGGTACGTCACTGAATGTTATGACAGTGTTATCAGTAACAACAGTAAAAGCCTTCACTCAATAATTATTATGCCAACTTTAACGTGGCGTCCGTTGTCTGCGCTAGGCAACATGTTACCTGACAAGAAAATGTATTCTATAGCACGCCATTGGGTCGGTTATGCACATACATACTTCTTATTATATAACGTGTATTTTCCAGTATGTCCAAATTAAGTTTGCAACATATGCTGATGAAATGTGTCGCTAGTTGATGGAAGCTTGCTATAGAGATATACAAATCGTGCGTGGGAGCTCATTAGGACAAACTGAAGGTGAATTTTTAATCAACTCAGACTAAATATAATATACTGAAACAAGTCTGTGTACTAAAACAAAACAAAAATAATTACTTTCCTGAAAAAAAAACGTACGAGCCAAAATCGTTGTAGACGATCGAATTCTTGAACAATTATCATCTAGGCCTACATATTATTTGAATTGTGATGGCACTTGTAAGACAAACTGGAACACTGAATAAACTAAATCATAGTCCAAATCAAACTACATGAATGGACAAGTTAAATGCACATGACTCTGACACACAGAAGGAGGCAATTGAAGTCTCTTAAAGTAAAGGTCCGTCCAATTTAATGTGTGAAATCAAACATGGGTTCTACAAAACAAAGACGGTCCGACGATTCTTACGATCCGTAACTTGAGAGATTTAAAAAACGCTAACATTAGGAATTACCTTGAGATATTTTTAGTTACTGACAGGATAAATAACATGTTGGAATTCTCATGTGGAATGAATGACAGACTTACAGATTCTAAACAGTATCTGATCAGGTACTAAAAGGGTCATGCCTAACCATGAAAATGACGGTGGCCAATGCATAAAGTGAAGAAAAGAAGGCTTTCAGTGTAGTAAAATAACTGAAAAATGTATAATAATGAATCACACAAATTGAATGTTTGCAAGGCACTTAGAACTATATAATAAAAATAATGTTAATAAAACGAAAACTGGGTGTTGTGTCCAAAAGTTGTTATATCCTAACAACTCTTTCGCCTATCAGAAAAACGCCAGGTAATACAAGTTCATAGGCGGGATATTTTTAGATATTTATAGCTCAACAATATGCCGGAGGAATGATTAGAATATTGTACGTGACGCAACATAACGCTTTATATCGGAAAACGTTTTCTTACTCGTATGTTGCAGTCACGACATCTTCTTTGAACCTCTAGTAGCGTTTACTGCACAACTGCCCCCAAACCTACACTGCCATTTTAACTACGTGATGGATTCACGTTTCATATAGCCATTTGTACCTCGGTTTCACTAATCACCTCACCTTTCTCGCTTACAAATTTTATGTAACACATGTACGTATACATTACAATTACATTACGTTACAGTAAATTATATCCCAAACGTTACCTACATTATTCTTTAATGTAGCTGCAACTGGCTAGTGTGTGTGTGTGTTTACAGTACATTCGACCGTTTAGCGCGACGGAAATGCCACTATTATTTATTTTCCCAACAGTTTTAGTTTGTTCTCTTCTATCAACCATTATTTTAACTTCTTTTTTCCATTGTATTCTTTGGCAAATCTTATCTTTCTTCCGTTAATTACATTTTTTTACTACTCTATCCTCTTCTAGCCTTCTCTAATGCCCATATCATTACAGTTGTTTCTCCTCTATTTTGTCTTTCCAATCTGTAAGCTTTGTCTAATAGTATCAACTCTAACTTGATCTAGGAGAGTAACAGCACATCTGCATCTTGTAAACCAAAAGTAAATATTAATTAATAATATAATGATACATCCATCGTGTGTATCGTTAAGAATTTTAACATTACTTTTTTATCATCATCGTCATCTTCTACAAGGATTAAACTAAATAACGGTTTGTTCCGGTCCCAAGCAGATACACGAAGGCTGGCCACTCCAGCGCTTCTTTGGACGTCCCACACCTCTCCGTCCCTTTGGCTTATAGTTCATTAGTTGTTTAGGAATGTGACAGTCATCCATTCGCTTAAGGCGCTTCAACCATTTTAGCCGATAATGGGCTATTCTTCAAGTATGCTCATAACATTCAGCTCCTGCCGTATGTCTGTATTTCTTCCGTACGATCTTGGAGATAATACCCTGCCACTGCCGAAAACCCTCATTCCGGCCTGGGATTAAGTTAAAACCCAATTCTCATAGAACTAGAGGGACCTTTTAGAACTTCAGGCGTGTTTCTCTCCTCGTTGATTTGAGTCTTCTCTGATGGTCCCGCACTCATGGTTGAACTTACGTAATTTATTCAGCACGTCATTGTTTGTATTACAAAACACATTATAATCCATACATTCAAAATTGCTGACCTGCTCCACAATAGTAAGCCTACCATCACAACAGTTTTTGATGGTATGGTATCAGCTCCATAAAAAGCCACACCGTAGTCTTCGATGTGGAAATTTGTAATCCGAAATCCTTCCAGATTCGATGTGAAGAGTGTACAGCAAAACATTTTTCTTACCCGATTAATTCCTACTGAATAAGTTTTTTATTCGTCCTTATTTAAGTCCGGTATGCTCTGGGTTTGAGGCAAACAATATGGGAATCCACAACATAAATGTAATGTTGTTAATTGTAGCTCAGTAGGGAAGCGTGACTTGTTTTCTGTATTAATTGCTCATTTTGCGGGCAGTCCGGAAATACACCTTCCCCACCTGAACTATGTATGGCCTGAACTTATTTAATATCACCCGCGCGCATGGAAAGATAATTTAACGCATTAAATACAAACAAGAAATATATTTTTAATTGACAATTTGTATCGCTGAGCAGATTAGCATTGATAATCGTAATATGTAATATTCAATTGAGTCTGATTCGATTTACGAAATTACAGGTTGTACACAATTTGTTGATTACTATAAAAATATATTAAATTTAATACAGTACAAGAAGCACAAATTACTTTAAGAATTTAAAAAGTATAAATTAAAAAAAAAATTATAATTTAAAACCTCATTACGTAATTTCAAACAATAAATTGTATCATAAAACGTAACTCGCAGGAGGCATAATCTGTGAATATTTCCGCTCAACTAATAGGCAGAGAAGTGAAGGGAATTCAGATGATAGCGCTGATTTTACTGACTTGTTTACGCTTTTGCATTAGGCCGAATGTCTGATGCTGTTACTTCACTCAATGCATGAAGAGTTTCTAACATGCTTTGCCGTCACAAGATAAATACCTAACATTTACCCTTGCTTCATTTGCTTGTACATTGCGAATCTCCCGATTGACCGGATGCCTCGCCATTGTTGTACCACTTCATACGCCCTAAACCGCTGCGTGTTATCCTCTTTATAATCCGTTAAACTCTGCTTAATTGCAATGGCTTAAATCTCAATATGTAAAGATTTTTATGAGTGACACGCCTTTGTTTGTTCGTTAGAGGTATATTACTTCCGCTTTTATCGGGCGTCTTCAGCAACAAGAAAATCTGTGCAACTAACGACCAAACAATCAACTCTTTTAGCAGTGCAAATAGTGATTTATTCCGGTAACTGTACGTAATCCAATTACTATATGTACGAAAACTTTGCATAGATTACGAGACTTGTTTATTTTTCCAATATTCACTGTTTACTAAGAACGCGAAACATTAGTTGCTTTCAAGAAAAATTATTTAAGGAATTTACAAAGCTTAATGCACCGTAAAAGTTATTAGAGAATGCGCGTTGACTGATTTAACAAAAGTACCTTTCTACCCGCACAAACACGCACATAAAACAATTGCAAAAATAGAAAGGTACACGCGCTTAGTCATACTTATTTTTAAGCATTAATTTTCTGTCCCAATTACTACTGAGTGCTTTTCAATTTTCTGTTTTTTATGCTTTGTTTACCACTTTTCTGAATTACGTTTCCTCTCTTCCAGACGGTTTACTGTTTTACGACGCAATAATAAACACACGTGCCCCACAAAACATCAATAATGTCAATACTCTAATTGGTTTGGACGAATACACAACAGTAAAGCGCCCAGTACATTGGATTTCACTGACTTGGAATCGTTAATTTGGACCACTTTCAATGGCTTTATGCAACTCAATGCAAGTTGGCTCAGTAACAGCAAACTGAGGAGGTTAAATCTGTTTACAGCTGAGTTTACGTAGCGTCTTGCTTACAGTCATTGATGGCGGTCAGGGTTACGTCTAAGCTGCGACATGGATGCCATTACCAGAACATATTCCGTTACAAACCCTTCAATCGCTATAGCAAAATTATATAAATATTCTCATTTTTATTCTGTTTAAGTTTTTCATAATTTACATGTCAATAATCCACGCTTGTCAATCAGTTTTGAGTGGTTTTTACTTTGTTCCAACGGAGACCGTACTCTGTAGTTCGGTTTGGCCAGTAAGTTTTTTCCGTTTCGTCCTGCATACACTATTTTATAAACTGAGGTATAATAAAAGAACTTCCTGTATCATTTCTAATTATTTGTATCATTTCTAATTATTTCGTACTTTCCGCAGCTCCGAATTTATGTCAATAATTCATCCCGACTATTGTGAGCGGCTAACATTAAACTTTTTCGAATTTTTATAGTTCCTGTCAATCGTCTCTTTTCTCTGTTTTCTGGATATTCATAACCATCGTCTTCATTGCCTCTTCTAACTCCGTCTCGATAGGTTTAACATGGGCGAGGTCGTTTTTCCCAGTGTATGGTACTCATTCAGAGCCGAATCAGAAGTATATCTTTCTCCTTTCTACTTACATTCCAAACCAGAGTAATAGATTGTTGAATATCTTCAAAAATATCTCTTTATATCTTCTTCCCCTCTCGCGTGATTCAGTCCTTATTGCCTTCAACCTGGTTTCCAAATCCCTTATTCCTTTTTCATCCCATGAAAGTTCCGAATCAGAGAGTCCAGTGTTATAAAGTAAAGAAAGTTCAATAATCCTCTTTCTTTCCTTTTCCTTCTTACCTACGTAGTCTTCTTGTTCCGTAAGACTGATAAACAGAATAGTCTTGTACTACATTCACTGTCTCTTACCATTGCAAGTCTTGAAAATCATTTATTATAAAAAATGTCACAAAATGATTTTTATGGTAATGATAAAGAGATTAAAACAATCATTACACATCACCATGATCATCATATATGTAACATTACGACACTAATGTGTGTTTAGTAAAAATAAAATGAACACCAAGACTATCAATAAGCCCAAAATTTCATAAACTGTTTTAACGTAGTTTCTTTAAGGTAGTTAACTGCTCCCTTTATTAAACAGGGTGATGCACGTAAAAAAGTGATAATACATTTCTGATTTTAAATGACAGAATATAACACGATTGTCGTGTATACAAAAGCAAAACACAAATCTGATTCGTCTGACGAACGCTGTATTACGTTAACTCGTCTAAAATACAGTAACACCTTACATGTTATTCTTAGCCGGCGAGGAAAATAAGGACAACATGTAAAGCGTTACTGTATTTTTGAATCTTTTTGTTTTATTTAATAGTCCATTAATACTCCAGAAATATATGGATAGGCAATTTATCTACTACTAAGATTTAAACTTCCACCTTATTGGTCTCTCTTTTATGGTCTCACAACACTTTTTAAGTATTATAAAATATGAAAAATTCGAATCTTTAAAGTCTAAGTAGCCTTACGATTGCTGAGGTCCCCAACCACCGAGCCGCCATGTAGAGACTTCCTTCCAGGTTTTGTATTCTTCGTGTGACGTTTAACTTTACAAAATAGTTAAAACTATTAATCACACGACCGTACAGACGAGTAAATACTCGAGACAATTATTTGCCATTATGTAAATTTGTCCTCAAAATTAAGTAGACATTTTTTAATTTTTGTTGGGGCATGAATACAATATTTACCATTATTGGACATCGTAATCAGGCATTCTGTTCTTCAATACTATTGTCAAAAACATATTTATATTAACAGTACAGATCGTCATCGTAACGTAATTATAAAAACCTTCAAGGATCGCATGTGTCTGGAAAGGGAGTCATCAACGAAACAATCGAAATACGAACAGTCAATTTATGCGCACGATAGAAATATCCACACCCAAGGAGTGTTGAATCCACGTATGTATGCGTTTGTCATTGTCATACGGTAAATATAATTCGTCATCGCCATGCACAATGATATATTTCAATTGGACTATTTCGCAACCAGAAACTTTATATAATTTTCACAACGCATAAAGTAAAAATCTAAATATTGAACCAACTATTCAGGGTCAAATTACAGCGGAACCGTAGTTGTGTGAAGGGCGGTAATTTGTATAATTTGGCTGCGCACGAAAATAATTGTGGAATCAAGGTCACAGAGTTAAGAAATAATTTTTAAAAATCGTGTAACGTTAAAACCGCTTTGAAAGCGCTATAGATAGCGATCGGGTTGGAAAGGAATGTTCAGTTTTTAAAACCTTTTAAATAACAACAGTCTTGAAACAGTTACGAACAATCTTACACATTTATGTTTTGACCAAACAAATATATTGACAATAGAAAATTGTATTTTTTTATAACATTGATTTGTGTGCTACAATCGCTTCCTTAGGTCTTTCTGCTCCCTCGCATATTTTAATGTCAAAGCCGAGTGCCTATAAAATAGTTTCTAATTTTACTTTTCAAGAGTTCCCAATCTGACGTTCCCCGTTGTAGTAAATACGATAACACTATTGACGAATAGCTTCACACACACACACACACACACACACACACACACACACACACACACACACACACACACACAGTACGTTTTGATTTTACAATCCTGTGTGGGGTTTTCCCTTTCTGGCTAGTATTTCGTGCATTTCCTTCTAGAATCTCTAGTCTTCACCACCTTCAAGTGACTCTTCACGACATCCAACTGCCTCAGCTGCAGCTGAACCAGTGTCTCTGTTTCCTCTTGCGATTTCCCATTGCAATATTTGCAGTTGTTTCTGTTTCCTCCACTCCGCTGTGTTATTTCTGATCACGTATTATTGCGTACATACTTCCATTTGCCGTTCCATAACCAGCATTAAAAATCGTTATGTTATTGAATGCTCTTTTGTAGTCTTACAGCGGTTTCAAGTGTAATGAAATACGAAAAACTAGAATCGAATCCGCCTAACTCTATGATTGCAATACATAGCCTACTATTTGACAATACCAACTCCTTCATTGTGCCAATTCTGTTTGTAAATTGTTCGTACCCTAAACGTATTGTCAGAAATATATGTTATCAGAGCTATGTTTCTGTGTTCCAGCCTGTAGCTGTCTATAACTAAGTTTTTTTTCTTAATAAATACCATAATAATAAATTTTCTATTAACCTTGCGTGATTTAATTGTGCCCACTGTTGACAGTATTTTACGAACTATGTTGACGCCGTCAGCTAGTAGTCTAATGATAATGTTTTAAGCCCGCTATAATAAATGCCGATGCTAAAGGCTAACCAGGATTAAGATATAGTAACAGCGTCAGAACAGCCTTTTAAAAAGCCTTTTCCCATTAAATTATGTAAAGACGGTTTTAACTGACATCGTATAAAAATTATACATTTCAGCACAGTGAAATGTATCCACCGGACGTACTAATCTGTTGGCTCTGAACGTAGGTATACATATTAGCACCCTACTTCTGCGTTTTCTCTCTCTGCGTCACAGCGGTAGACCAAACTCGGTGGCTTCACAGACAGACAATGAGTGTGAGCTTCGAGCAAACCATAATTTTTAAGAGTTTATGCGTAACAGAATTCATGCATCCATACACAGAAAGCATAGCTCACTTAACAGACAGCAATTCTGGTCAATTCAATGTTGGGGTTGATGCAAATGGGGATTCCTTAGTCATAAAAGGCCAAAAGTTTGAAAGATAATACCGCATCCTAGATACGTATCTGTCTATATACACTTCCGGATATGGTGGTGATGAATACTTATAATTCTGTCTCTTTGACAGATTACAATCAGCACTGAGAGTTCAGCGCAGTGATATAGAAATTTACAACTATCACTGCTTACACTTATGATCAGTTAAGTAATTGAAAGCCATCATCTATCATCACCACTATATCTCCGGGGTATCACCATTATTACCGTCAGCATCAATCAGTACACCCACCTTTTACTTTCTACAGAGAAATTTTTAACAATCTCGTGACGAAAAGATGAGCACAAATCCACAACTACTGTCGTTGAGAAGATTCACTGTGGGTGTTCTCAGTACGTTGACATTACTTTACTTGAAGACAAAAACGGCGGCGTATTGTATTCTTTTGAATAATTGGATAATAGTTGCGTTCGGCTGACTAGTTTCACTTGCTGAATAATTACCCTAAATATCGGCGGTCGTCGTCGTCGTGACGCTTAAGTGTTCACATCCGTTCCATTTCTTAATGGCGACCGACCGAGTAAATCGCTTTTCATTGAACTCTGGTCAGTGTCCGCGTTCAGTTGAGACCTGACAAGTTGGTCCTCGCCATTAACCAAAACTTGTTTTCCCTTAAAAAAAATGTCATACATGTAAATATTGATCCTTCAGATACATTTATCGCACCACTACAGAATAATGTCTAAGAAGTTGGAGATGATCGAAAACAATTATATTAATTTTTCTCTCCCGACCTCCTGAATCCATGTTGGGTTGATGTACGTTTACTTGTTAGGATCTCCAGAATGTTTTACTCAAGCCATTTCCTTTTCATTTCTCTCCTTGTATGTCCTTTTGACTGCCCATTCCAAAATAGTTTGTGTTGAAAAAATTCGTACACAATTCTTCATAAGATTTAATTTTTCCTACTAAGTGTTTTTTCTCAAAGTGAGCAGCTTCTCATTTTCCGGAAAATGTACAGGAATAAAATATAACTAGGCAATAAATAAAGCGGGGCCAAAAGTAAGGAACCTTCTACCACCTTGTTCAATTGAGCTAAATAAACAACCTGTAGAATCCTTGAAAATAATTAGGCTTCATACAAAATGGAAAGAGAGTTACATACTCATCCGCTGCAGTCAAGAGAAAACGTACTGTTAATTTACATCATAGTAAATTCGATTGTTTCTGCAAACAATTGGTTAAACGTCTCTAAACAGTTGAACTCTTTGACTTTGTTATAATCAGAATGTATTTTTAAGACTATCAAAGTCATGAAACACAATCTCAATAGTTTTCGCAAAAATATAATCATACGGACGAATAGCTAATTTTTATCTCTTGTTCTCTCCATCCTCTTGTCTTCTTCTATCAAACCCAAGACCCTTCCATTTGTATCAACTACCCCTACTGTCAACATAGGGTGTTTTCTCCCCTTTCTCTCTAAAGTTTAAAACATTCGTTTTCTCTAATTTCCTTGTAAGGTAATGTCACATTCATTGGAAACACGCGAGCTGATTCATACTGGTGTCATACTGAGTCTTTTTTTTGTCAAAACTCAGAAAAGGAAGCAAGCAAGCCTACAACTTTTAAATACTAACTTTTATGCGATAATATAAAGACGATAATTTTTTACTGCCTTACAGAAACAATATTCTTTGCAAATACACAACAAAAAGATGTCTACAAATAAGGAAAATCCCGTGGATGTCCTCACATTTAAACAGATCAAATGCAATTAATTCAGAACGTAATAGGTGTACAAAAGAAAGCTTATATACCGGATGTAAATATAACACGTAAGGCAAATTTAGACTTACCTAAAATAAAAAATGGATACATTTAAAGCGTCTGTTATGTAGTTAAGAAAACAAACGTTACTTATAACGCCGGACTGGATTAGAAGCGATAATTAAAAAACAAAGAACATCGTTATCTCCAATTGGTTAAAAAAAGTGCCTTTCAAAAAACCAGACTTTCTAATTAATAATTAAAAACGAAGTGATAAGAAAAGTTCATTACGTGTTACGACATGTGGAACGAAAAATAATTTGTTCTGATGAATTTTACACATTTATTGAGACCTCCTCTTTCTTACTTACGAAATATTTCATGTTTCCACATTATTCGTCAATCTTCTTCCAATAATTTCCACGTATGGTGAAAAACGATTTTGATTTGTGAGAGCTTACCATTACATAAACTTTCGGCATTCTATTTGTTCTACTTTTCCCTTGCTAGATGTTTGTAACAAGGAAATGTTTGCACGTTTTAAGAAATAGAAAATGTAATTTGAAGGAAAAGAGGAAAAGGAACGCATTTTAACTCACCGTCATCATCATTAGTAAGTCGCCGTCGACAACACGTCACAATCACAATCATATTCATGTTACCAACTCCATCGCTCCAATTAAAACCCCACATCCCATAGCGTCAACACTGGTGTCATTTAATCATTATTACAATAGTTACGAGCAATCATCATCATCATCACTGGTATAATAAAATTAGTAAGTCTAATACAGATTCGCGTTATTACAAACCGCACGACAACTCTACAAACGTCTGAGGTGTACAATGACCATTATCCAGCGAGAAAAAAACATCGTCATCGTCATCAACATCATCACTATCCACCACCACCACCACCATCATCACAGTCATTATCGCATTCACCTGTAATATCAGTTGTCAGTATCAAGCGGTAAGCCTGAATTAAAGTGTATCGCCTCTTTGATTAACCTCTTCACGGGATACGGCCTCACCTATTGTTCTTCATACAATTTTAAACTTCATTTATGTTTCACTAATACTCACAATCAATTTTTATATTATAAAAACCGATTCCTTTATTGAAGACACCTATTTTTTTGACACCACATTTAGTAGAGGGACGATATGTCATTCTCCACTGGAAAACTTGCCCGTGTAAATGAGGCATATGTAAGTTAAATAAACACGTTAGCTTTTCCTGTTCGAAAACAAAACACTTTGAAATACAATAAAGTTGTAACAAGAATAATGATAATAATGTAGCCTACAAATTTTTGACGAACACTTTTTATTTATTTTTTTCTTTTAGATATTAGGCCTATATTTAAATACTATTTCACACGAATATAAAAATAAAAATTAATAAAACATTAATAGTGATACTACTACTACTACTACTACTACTACTACTACTACTACTACTACTACTACTACTACTACTACTACTACTACTACTACTACTAATAATAATAATAATAATAATAATAATAATAATTTTTCCGGTGAAGGGTTTGTGAGGATCGATCAAAAAATATAACACAAATTTTAAATTATTTGTGTCGACGTTTCGACAATATTTATTGTCATCATCAGGACAATTGTTGCTGAGCTGTTACGACACCAAACACACAACAGTTCAGCAACAATTATCCTGATGATAACAATAAATATTGTCGAAACGTCGACAAAAATAATTTAAAATTTGTGTCACATTTTTTGTCCGATTGTCACAGACCCTTTACCGAGAAAATTCATTGATTGACGGTCACTACGAATTCAAGGAAATAATAATTTTTTTTCTTTCTGTTTGTATAAGGGGAAAAATATGATAGAACGGTTTATTAGAACCTTAGAATGTTACATAACCTGAAACAGATATAAACCTGAAGGATTTAGTGCGACAAGTAATAAGGCGGGAGAGTCAAGAAAGCATAAAAGACAGTAAATTCTAAGTATTATGCATATAACAAGTCACGCCACAAACGTAATATAGCAGTTCAAACAAGTGAAGTCGAACATTGAATCCCTCACTGTCCGTCGAAACTTCTTTTTGTCACTAAAAAAGTCGAGGACGTCAACATAGATGTTAACAACTTCAATGCATCTCACACCTGGACTATATGATCCTCTAGGTCCAACAATAAATTTGGATCTTACATGAAGTAGGTAGTAGGTAGGGACCTTCAAACAAATAATCATGGCCAATCCACAATCGGTCCAAAAAAGACAGAAGAGCAGGTCTGCATAAATTCTTCTAGTCAAGAGTGAAGGAAGACCAAGAACTTTAGTGACCTCTGTATCAAAACCCAATAAGGTGAATTTATTGGTCACCCAGAGCAAGAAGCTTCTCTGAACTCCCTCAATGGAGCCAGCTTTGTACTCAGTACTCACGGTTCTTGTTCCATTCTAGATAGCCTGACCAAAGATGTATAGTCACACAGGATTCCGTACTCTTAAATTACTCAGAATCCATTAGATAAGGCCTAGGTTTCTGCGGACTTTGGAGACAACACTTAAAATGTGGTGAGAGAAGAGCAGCTTCGAATTCATAAGAACCCCAGATCAGATACTAAAACCTTCTTACTACAGCCACACCGTCTTCTTATAAGCACAGTAAGACAGATTGGTCCTACTAGTGTATGTGGCTATTACAGTTTCTTATGATTTCATGGCATGCAATTCCTCCGTGCCCACTCTACAGCCTTATTTATGATTTGCTGAAGAGCAAGGTGATCCTCCTTGCCAAAAACGGGAAGTTGGATATTAATATCGCCTACAAACATTTGGACATCACAATTTAAGACGGATGTATTTTTTTTTAAGAGGGGGAAATGCTTTATGCGCAGTCAGAGGAAACCGTGTTCCCCTGGTGTGTGGGACTCGCACTCACTAAAAAGCCACTTCTAATTCAGGCATTCGTATCCATCCTGGAACCATTTAGCGTATGAACGGATGTAGTAATAATAATAATAATAATAATGATACTAACCCTTTGATCGAAAAGCGAAGTAATACATTTTATAGTCACAGTTTTAAGAGACTTGCACATATATCCTACGAACATTGTACTGTTACTTATCATCAAAGATTATTGTGTCGAAAGATTACATAAGCAGGATTCGTATGTCAGCAGACGTCAAGATAGAAACTTCGAGGGAAACATTAGGTAGAAAGCAAAACGATAAGGCCGCCCCCTAGCTTAGAATACGTTTGATGCTGTTATCGTACGTTGTTTGAACTTCCACCTATTCATTGAAGGACAGTTGAAGACTTTCCACTGTCGTGGAAGATAGAAATGATAACGGTTATCATAAGAAGTAAATAAACAGTTCAAAGGGGACGTTCAGCTCTCTTTTTCCCAGCTGAACTCGAGATATCTTCAGTTCTGGACTTGTGATTATTTATTTCTGTTACTTATGTAGAGGATGTCATGTTTTATAGTATGCCAATCCAATAATTCATGACGCTGAAAAATTGATGTATTATTTCTTTTTAATAAAATTTTGACGAGACGACTGAGGTCAGATTAGCAACGGGGAGGCAAGTAACTTAGTTTTTACATGTGTTTACCTGAAATAAGAGTACTAGTGAAGAGTCAAAAAAGAGATATTCCAAAATGCAGATCTAAAGAAAGTGACATGAGACAGAAGTGTAGAATTTTTCTAAGTCTGAACTGTGGATCTAAATTTTATGTGAAGGTGACTTCAAGTTATTCATAACGATAAAATGCGAAAAATTGGTTCTTGTTAGTACTGGACGTTTGGCAAATAATATGATTAGGAGCAACAATTTGAATTTATTTATCCAATTATGGTATTCTCACGACTAAAATGAATACTCAACAAGTACACTCCAGAAGTTTTTATACTAACAATCGATGCAAATGTCTCTTTGAGAAATGTATTATCCGGCATTGGTGCAGTATTGAATAAAAAAGTATAAAAATATGATTAATCAAGAACAAAAAAAAACTGACTAACCGGTGACAAAGGGTCACGATAAGTGCTAAGAACAATAAAAACATTACAAAAAATCTATTTACATGTTGCTGCATGCTAACAATACGACCTTGCCCTGAAAACAGTATTTCGTTTTGACTTTGTTCTCCTTATCTTCAGTCACCACATTAAGCATGTGATTCTGGGAGTTCGCAAGTAGTTTTGTTTACGGCTTTCTTTTCCAAGTTTTCTAAATCTCGGCTAGCTTGTCTACGATTTGTAGTTCTAATTATGTATGCGCGGACACAATTAATCACATGTTTAGATATATATAACGTATAGTCCGTCTGGTATCGCATACGACAGGTACTTATGCGTCGAGGAAAACGATTTCCTTAATATGCTCTTTCTATTACAGTGTTGGAAAGTCAAGTTTCATGACTTTTAGGGCAGAAGGCAAAGAATTTTTCTCGCCCTTCCCTGCGAAGCTAATGTTGTTCTTATAACACCGTAATTTCTTCCTTCTAAGTAGGACTGAATCTCGAATGGTACGTATGTAACTGGATTATGAAATAAACAAGGAGCTGAATATTAAATATCACGTCAAAGCCAATAGGAAAAGGCTAGAAAATTCTGACACTTTAAGTACGGATATCGCAGCTTCCCTTCTTCAGTGTTTATTAAAATTACATCAACACATCTACAGCGTAGGCTTAGCAGTGTGGAATAATTTCACGTAACAGATTCGATTAGCGTTAAAATCTAATCGAACCGCCCGAAGAAAGTACTGCAGCTTCAGTTCAGGAACAATTAACTATTTTTAAATGCTCTGTCATGATGATGATGAAAATCCTCCGTGAAATATGAGGATTCATCGGTGGATAAATTCTTCAAACTGATTTGTCAATCCCCTACAAAGGAAAATATAATCATTAAATATTAAATTGTTAATGTGACTTTTGTACTAAACTAACGTTAATAAACCTTAACTGAGTTTGCTGTTAACGTTGTATTACGGTTCTCATAAAATTATTGTTTATACGAAATCAGTTACCCCGATCTCGGAAAACAGTTACTAGTAAGCAGTGGATATTTACTGTATAATATTCTTTTTACATAACCCGCTCGCTACCGCTCGTACCTTTCAGTGCATAATGTGTGTGTGTGTGTTGAAAGTAGGGGGAGCATACCGACAGACGAAGAGACGGCACCCTTATGGCTCCCCCAGTATCTGAAAGTGAGTCTTAAGCAATACAACTCTTATAATCACCAAAAAAGAAATAGACATGTACGACTACTTTTTTGCACACTTCAGTCGCCAGCTAATCTGCATTTGGAAGAGGGCTGTATCAATGAGAATTCGTCTGACGGTTGAGAACAGCTGGAGACAACCAGAATACTACACGTACTGGACAACCGACCAACGAATTGATGATTATATTAAGGAAAAAAGAATTAAGAAAGGAGCAAACCAACGTGCGCGCATCTGCACACCTACTCCCGGATTAAGGTCACCTCTTTGTCCGACAATCAAATTCGAATCTCTCCTATATGAAAGAAATCTGCGGCTTCTCTCTCTCTCTCTCTCTCTCTCTCTCTCTCTCTCTCTCTCTCTCTCTCTCTCTCTCTCTCTCTCTCTCTCTCTCTCTTCTCTTCATCTGCCCCTTTTTTCCACATTTTTCCTTCATTAGTCTTCTATGTTTATAACGTAATACCTATATTACTTTCTGCTCTCTACAAACTACAAAGTTTTCCTGTAATAAATTAGTACACGTGACGAAGGCACATTCTGACTGCCATACGTCACTGTTACTCTCAGGATTCTTCCACACGTCACTTGACAACCAAACCGCCACAGGAGGTTCGGTAAGTTAGATAATTTTAATTTATAATTATTACTATTGATGGTACTTTCTCTTGTGAACTTACTTTGTTGTATTCTCTCATATGACGTTTCGGAGTGTTGTGATCCTTCTTCAGTGAGGTCTGATACTGAATGTGCCAAGTTGTCGGAAATTTGTAACGGTTTTTAGTTAACAGGATGTGTGGTGGTGGAGGTGTAAGGGGATTGGCGCGGGATTTTGAATTGTATGTGTTGTTTATTACTGTGTCGAATAGTGTGTTTGATTTAAATTATAAATGCTCATTGAGTATGTTGTTTGGTTGTGTTTGTATATTTCGAATTGTTCTGTGGTGTTAGGTGATATTTATTTCGAATTTCCGGCAACTTGGCACATTCAGTATCAAACCTCACTGAAGAAGGAGAACAACACTCCGAAACGTCGTATGAGAGAATACAACAAAGTAAGTTCACAAGAGAAAGTACCATCAATAGTAATAATTATAAAGTGCTGTAAACAAAGCAGTGATGAACATTCAAAATAGTAATTTTAATTTAATTAAATTAATTATAATGCCTTTAGAAGAGTTTCGTTAAACTAAATGACCAAAGTGGAAACATAGGCGCTTTCATCTAGGGAGCAGCAACAGAGGTAATATTTCATCCTACTACCCTGTATCCTGCTTTCCTTTATCTTTACTGTATAATTAAAGAATTCTATTTCATAAACCCTCTAAAAATTCAATAAAATTTAGTGAAATTCTCTGCCATTCGCCATACTTGTGCTTCTAAGTTCTTGTCTGCATATTTGTGCTTATAGGTACTAAGTTACGTGGATATTAAACTGTGAGTACGTAACACTGCGTAGGGTTTTTTTATTTTTACAAAATATTTTATTCTTTATTGACGTTTTAAACTTACAAACCTTTACATCTTTATATTACGAAAAGAAGTAGTAGTCTTTATTCATGAAACAACAAATTTTACCGCAATACGACACTAGTAGCTAAAGATATTAAATAACTTCAGAATCAGGAATTAAATAGTGTTTCCATTAAACAATAGTAATTAGTAGAACAGAATGAGAATAAAATAAAATTATAATAAGGAACTTGAGGAGGAGGAAGAGGAAGAGGAGAGAAATAGAGAGTGGGAGGAGCAACACTTCTCATTTTGGTATGATTGCTTGTGCGAATCCTTGTCCTTTTGTTTCATGTTTAAACCTGATTAAATATATCCGTTAAGCAAGGAAAACTTAATTAACCGTTGCGGTTGGCTAAGAAATATTGTAATGCACGTAAGTATCCAGTCTCGCTCACTGCAACGTGCAAATGCTAGCGCAAGAAATTGCACATAGTCAAGTAACCCTTACGTAACATCGTACAGTCAGCTCTATTATAGTGCACCTCTAGCGACGGTATTACTTCGTTCAGTGTATCCGAAGTTCATTATCACAGATTTTTTTTAAGTCGAGTACTGGCGACACAAGTGGTATATATATATATATATATATATTTTGAAACAATATCATTTTTATTAAATAAAATAATATTTTGTAATTAAAAAGTAAGATATAAAAAAAGTTTTATTAGTACACCGAAAAACAAAATATATACGCACTTAGGTTTACAGTACCTCAAGTATTGAAACGGTTCGTTTTACGTACTGTTGCCTACTGCATATTGTACTGACAAAACGTTTTCCTACGTACTTTTGAGTTTATGCTTTTTACTCACTTTATTTTACAAAACTGCTAGATACTACAAACGCTGTAACAAACCTAACACATCCAAAGCCACTTTGTAACTGAGGCAAAGCAAAATATCCGAAACGTATTTCTTTTAAGATATTACAGTATTATTACTTTATTAAGTTTGAAGTAGATCATTCTCGATTTCATAAGTCACATAATGGAGTTAGGATATCTTTTGTCACGACAAACTGACAGACAACTGTGACGACTTTTGGAGCAGGGGGATTTTCTGCACCCGCCAACTTCATATCAAGATAATTGTCTACAAAACATAACAGGGAAATGAATGAGAATAAGAGAGAGAGAGAGGGGGGGTGCGATCGTCTCTCCTCTGCTTCATAAATGACTGTTATTGTGATTAGTAAACAAGTTTTCTTAAATGAAACTATGAGTATGCGGGTGAAAAAGTACTAATTACAGTTTTTTGTTAGTGTTTATTTTAGACTTACTCAGTTTCCTAATATATTAAGTGATGTTATCGAAAATTTGTTATTTTTTTCCTACATGAAGGATCGATTTCAGATATTATTTTCAGTAATATTTAATACAATATTAAAAAAGATAAATTGGTTATTGGAATACAAAATTAGTTTCAAAATTTTTAGTTTTACAAACTTTGAATTTTCTCTCTTGCAAAATTAATGAAAATGGACTTACTTCCTATTTGCTCTTGAGTGTTCATTTGTGATGCGGCAAAAGAGATCCATAGTTTGAAATGATTAAGGTTCCTACCTTAAACCACGATTATTAGGGGGTAAATACACGTAACGAACCTGATGGGGGGCAAGTGGAAAGATGAACTGGTTGGAGTCGTGTTGGAATGAACAGGATAAGATTTTTTCTCGTTGGAGAGAAACTGAGGGAGCATTTCCTTGACAGTGGGCAGGCAAATGCTAACTACATCCACTGTTGATGATGATGATGGTCACATACGTGTACCGTGTGTTGTGATACAGTAGGAAACATCACTTTAACGTATGTGAATACATATAGCATCTTTGTTTTTTACGCTAAATCTAATGTAGAATTTGGGAAATCGTACGCTAAATTGTAAAACGTTTCATTATTGTTAAAAGAACAATTCGGCTGGCTCAAAATTAATCTAAAATATCCTAAAACAAAAAGAGCTTAAACTTATAAAAAGTTTAGAAATTATTATTATTGTTGTTGTTGTTTATATAAAATTGTTAGTATATGTTCTGATAAAATATAGGTTTAATCACTGTGTCATGGCGTGAAAGCAAATAAGTCGTCGTCTATAAAATATGTAAGACGTTTGACGATTGCACCATATTCAGGTCATGTTTCTTTATGGTCGTAAATCCGTGCAAACAACCGGAAGTCGTTTGGCACAGTGTAGCGAAGTAAGAGTCGAAAATAATTTGTAGCTATATCGATTAACGATTATCGAATTAAATCTTTAAAACGATTGAACGAGTAATCAGGTGATATAGAGTACAGATTGGATGTATTTATCTCTCTGAACTGCATGTAGTTGGAAGGAGAAAGCTGTACATTATATATGGTGTATTAAACTTTACAATTGCTGTTCTCTGTCACGGGTTCACGACCTCTCTCCGGTTGTTTGATAACTTCTTACGTTCGCTTATTGCAATAATTGCATGCACAATAATAACAGCAAATATATACGTTTAGTTAAAGATGTAATAACAGTTATTAATTAAATCGTTTCTAATGCAGTTATAACTTTGCGCGTACTTCTCACTGTGCAATCATATTTTTTGTATTTTACTTTTTCCTTTTTTTGCATAATCGTTATTACCGTTCGCTGTATGTCTGTAATTTGGTTTTGAGGTTGTGAACCATAAAAATTAATTCAATGTCTATTCCTCTTTCTACAGATGCATTAACTGAAATTCAATTTTTGTGTTTTGTAAATTTTAGCTTTCCATTTCAGAAACTATAGAGCAGGTGAAATCAACTTGCCCAACGTACTGGATTTTAAATTGTCATGAGCTACAGTGGACGACACTTTGTACTTTTTCCTCTTCTTTTTCCCATCTTCTCTAACTTCGTCACGTATTTTGCGTAAACTTCCCTGTTTTTTCACCCATTTTTTCCAATTAGAAAGAAAGTATTTAATTCTTCAGTAACTCTGCTCCTGAGTTGATTCTTTGGCTCGTCCCTTGGTACAAGTCACAGGTAGTCCTTGGAACAGCTCACAAATAAGACTCTCTAAGTATTTTTATCTTTGTTACATGCTAGTCGGGCTTGAAAATAAATTTTACTATCCAGAGGATCCCAGTGATACACACTCATATGTATACATGTGTGTGTGTGTGTGTGTGTGTGTGTGTGTGTGTGTGTGAGCGCGCGCGCGTGTGTTTTACCTATTATGTACAACAGGTATTAGAATATTAAAAAAGCTATTATAAATTTAATCATCTGTTTTCCAGTCGTCCGGATCTATAACTCTGGAGAACAAAATTTAGTTATTTTTTTGGCTTAAGAGTAAAAATATCTGATTCCAATAGATTTTTTATGCTGAATCCAAATATGTAAATAGTTTGCGTAACACCCACCATTTTTTGTAAACGATATAAGTACATTACCATCCACACATAACATTAATTTTACCTTACCTAAAATGTGACGGTTGTTGTTTCCCTTCTGTATTTGGCATCTGGAACATCTCCCTTCAGGTCCAACAATAATCAGTCAACATTCTTGCACTCCATTGTCCTTGATATCTTGTCCATATCAGAGACGTTTTGATGGAAACGCTCCCCGTGCTTGTCACTAACAGCACCAAGATTATCTGAGAAGAAATCCAGGTGAGAGTGCAAGAAATGGATTTTGAGGGACATGTTACATCTCATATATTTGCAGGACTGAAGCAGTTCTCCGACAACCTCACGGTAGTTCGGGGCTTTATGATTTCCTAAAACGTTTTTCATAATATTTTTTAACGACCTCCAAGCTGATTTTTCAACATGACTTAACAAATCTTCAAAGTTTTCATCTCTGATAAAGCTTTTATTTGACGGCCTACACAAATGGCTTCTTTAATTTTAGCATCACTAACGCTTGGAAAATTTTCCTTCAAATATTGAAAACCAGCACAATTTTTATCCATAGTTTTAACAAAGTTTTTGAAAAGTCATAACTTTATATGAAGCGGAGGTAAAAGAATCATTTCAGATCCGACCAGCGAGGGATGAACTACATTCTTTTTCCAGGTGCAAGTGACTCGCGTTTTGGCTATTCCTTCTTGACGTAATGATTTGTTACACCTCTGCTATCCCATTCGCATAAAAATCAACAAAATTTAGTATAGCCGAGCTGTAAACAAGTTAACAAGGCAATAACTTTTAAATCACAACAAATAGTCCAACAATGTTGCTACACTAAAATATTGCATAAATTTATTATAATAGAATTAAATTGTACATTTGTAAAAGTAAGCAGGATTTTAACCTTCTTTAGTTTGGTTATAGTGGGATTCGAAAATTTGAAGATGATATAATGCTGAGTCTTGATCTGATCAGAACGTTAGGTTTAGGTTAATTAAGACTTTCTTCTTCTTCTGCTTGTTACCTTTTATTTCTTTATAGTCTTCTTATTTTTACTAACCTCCTCTTATTGTCTAATCGAGTCGGTTACTACTGACGCTATCAGTCGCTACTGGAGACGGCTACCTCAACAGTCTGTCTCTTTGTTGCTTTGTACACAGCGTTACCGAATCACTGAATTTTTAGACTGTCTTTCAAGAGACTTTCTCTGGAAATGAACTGCACAATCTCATCCCAGTTATGCAACATTTTGGTATTATCGTCGTTATTTTAGTTCTCTACAACAGTTGACCAACTAGCTAGATATGGCAACTTATTGCCAAACCACGAGTAAAGTTGTCGCTGCAAATACAGAATCGGTTGATAAATTAATCTGTGCAATCCAAATTACATACACAGGAAGCGGGGCAGGAGGGTGCACTGAGCAAGTCTTGGACCGGTGACAATGCCGGTGAAGGGTGCCAGGAATGCAATTCTCACGGCTACAACCTCGTCGCAATGCACGTAAACAAACAGTTCTGTAATTAATGTCGGCCTACATAAGCCATCAATGAATCTACGTATTCATTACACCAAATTAGGCCTACATGATAAATGTGACGTTTTCATGGTACCTCGGCACTAAGTGTAAGAGACACATTGTGGTTCAGTTTTCGATGTTCTGCAAGTTAATCCCGTACATTGTTGGCGCCTTTAACTCACGATTTCCCGTCATTTACTGGGAGAATACCACATAAGAGCAGCGGTGATCGAATGCTGAAAAATTCCATGGATTATTTGAGTCTGTTTATCGACCGCGATTTGGCTCACGTCAACAGTAGATCTGTGTATGCCCTGTATAAAATACAGAGGTCGTTTAAGATTAACGCCTTAACTTTTTCTTTATCTTGACCCATCCCTATTTATACAGTAAGCGGGTCCACAATAAGACGAAAACCAATAAATTACAACAAAGTAACCTCGACCAACAAACCAAAAAAATCACAATAAATAATTTTAGAAATTAAAGCATAATAAACAAAAAATATTTAAACAAAACATAATTATATAACATTTTACCATTTTTACAACGCATATATTGAATTCTATTTTATTACAACAACTCTGTCACATTATTTAATACAGGTTTCCAAATTCCCGTCAATTTAAAGATATCGTCTCTGTTAAAATCGTTCTTATGTTTTGTAAATAGTCTATCTATTGCCTATCTTGTCACCGGCGAAAATAGTTATGAATCTTCGCTGTGTTCGCCTTTTCTTCAAATAAATGTGATGTTTGTTTTCAAGCTAAGCTCCTCTTCCCCATTCTTCTTGTGCCTCATGTGTTCTTTCACTCTCTTTATTATCCGCCTCCGCGTTTCGCCCACGTACACATCACCACATCTGCATGATACCTTGTAGAGACAAGGGGGAAAACTGCATGAGTTTTAAAAGAAATAAAACGATGTATATTAAACTGAAAACCGGTGTTGTTATTTACGAAAACCATGAAAGTTTACTAGCGAAATCTTGACATCCTTTGCTTGATAAAACAAACAAAATATTGTTTTGCGCTTATAATAATAAAGCGGTCATGATATTTACACATAATCAGCGGCTAGTGAAAAAACAGTTGCGTAACATTTCTCAAACTGTAGGCAGAGAAGTAGAAGGCTTAGTCAGAAAGAAGTAGGAGAGTTGTAATGGCACATTACGTGGTGAGATGCGACCTTTTACTGATTTGTATTTAGTGATGCGTAGATTAACAGCAACCTTTCTTTCTCTCTACGAAAGCAAAAGGACACAGATATTCTTTTTGACTATCACATTGCCTAAGATTGAGCAACGAGACGCATCATCCTGACGTTTAACGGAAGCTATTTGTCCAACGCAAAGAAACAAATTAAGCGTACGAACAGCTATTCTGTTCCTCTCGTCTTCTGAAGTTTTTATTTAAGCCTAACATGACTAACGACCCCCACTAAATGGAATCAAATAGTTTAAAACCTTTTGCAAATTATTAGGATGGATTCTGAACTAATCGCTGACTTCAGGATTTTAACTACCGCGGGCGAGACAGGAACACGATTCCTGTTGGTTTTCTATGGGCGGGGTCGAGAAAACTCAAAAAATCTTGAAAGATATCAGGAACCTCATCAACCGGTATTCACCGACAGCTGACAGGAGCCAATTTTCCAGTTTTGAAAAATTCGTCATGAGGTCTGCGAGTTACGCAGGTTACCGAGACACGGTCAGTAGAGACCCTGGGCCACTTTTTTATAATACCATCTGCATGGTGTCACTTTCTAACATGAAACTTTAGAAAAATGTTTACCTATGCTAATATACTCCACAAATTTTCTTTAGTGAAGTACTGAAAGAAATTTGCCATTATATTTTTTTTATTATTAAGTTTTATGCACTACATTAGATTTTAAAGTATACTTTTGAATTTTGCATAAGTAGACAATAAAACAAAACTTATGACTCCAGCACTTGTTGAAAGTGGTTACCCAATGTTATAAACAACCGTGAAAAATAATTGTAACGAAGATTTTGATCATCAAAGTTAACTTTAAATACACTAGTGTCGATTTATTTTCGACAACTGAATAGCAGTGTAATGACATTTATTTATCAATTTTTATTCTTAAAGTTTTACTTTTTTTGTTGGTGGCTGCTCAAGTTTGGATTTCCCGTGGTGGAAGGGTTGTTCCGGGTGCCTCTTTAGAATCTGAAGGCAAGAAACATGGATTCTTCTTTCTCAGCCTACTGACTTTCTTCAGCTCTTTACTTCCATGTTTTTGTGGGTAATCTCAGTCGACTTATATTTTCCGATAATTACTGCTTTTTTTCTATATATATATTTTGGTGACAGGTTCGCGTTGGTAGCATAACATGAAGAGCAAATAAACAAATAAACATGAAGAGCGGAAATGATTATACAAGGAACGGTTCTGAAATCTGTCAGTCGAAGTTGTACGAGAATGAGTTCAGTAACTACAATACTTACACTACCCATGGTTAGACATGTACAGAGAACATACAGCTGCGGTCAGACTGGTTAAGTGACATGCTCACTGCAAGCTCTGTGTTGAAAAAACTGAATTCCAAACGCCATGAACACGTCACATGTGTTGCAATTCATATGTACGCAAAAAATAACAAATATTAGTCACTGCTGTATTTTAGATAAGGAAGTCGATTTCTACTTTAATGGACTTAAAATAAATAAAAACAAATCAGTATAATATAGACTGTAAATGCTTCTAGTTTTTTTTTTTTAATTTTTCTGTTACCAGAGATGACATCTGTGATAAAGGGAATATTTCCCCATTTTGTTTACACATTATATTTAGTAATCGAAAATAATCAATCATAAACAGTAATACCAAACAATATATACTACTTCCGATACTACTTAATTGTTTAAAATATTTTTGTAGTGTGACTTATACCAAACACATAGTTTTTAGAATTTTTCCGGATTGACGCGTCTTTGCTCAATTTATCATTCTGCCTTTATCATTCGTTATGCTGACGTCACTTCCTGGGCGTGTTATATTATCATTGTTCAGAAAATCTGAACGGCTTAAGAGGTGTCGGAACACTGGAAAACAAACGCCGACGGGATCAACCCGAAGATAAAACGCGTCACAGAGTATAATGCCATAATTACCACAAACATACACAAATCTTCTAAGTCATCAAAGAGCGTTTCAACAGATATCTACGCTTGGGAGTGTAAAGGCCACTGGCCACCGAAAGGCCAGTAGTAATCCGTCCAGATTTTGTACCTACGCGTGTGATCCTTGACAATGTTTTAAGCACACGACCAATTCCGGGTAAACATTGTTCACAATTCTATATTAATTTACCGCTACTCATGGTTTCCATACTGTCGAAATTTTGGACAAGCTTAAAATAAACATGGAAGGAAACTCAAGATCATTAATTGAGTTTTCATTACAGATGATAAGTTATCAACGTTTGAAAATAAATTGTGTATAGGGAAAAGCAGGCGTTCTTGATCGCAAACTGACTGAGTCGCACGCAAAGGTATATGAAATAATACGTATAATGGGGGTGAAATAGTCATAGCAATGGAAACTTCTGAATAACGTTAAGAAATTAGGAAGTAAACTTATATATTTGGTAAAGAGTAAATAAACTGCATGAAATGTGTTTTGCTCTGTTTACAGCAATAATGAATAAAAGTTTGTAGCAGCTAACTATTGAACGAAAATTTTCGGATTCATAGTCCATATGACATAGAAATTGAGGTTGTGGAGAACGTGGAACGTCGCATTCCTATGGCAAACCTAACTAAAATGCGACAGCGAATCAGTGAACCGAGTGCATGATATCTGTAGTTTTATCGTATCACCTGTTAGCAGATTAGTAAGATGAAGAGGACGTGTAAAAAGCAACAATACAAAAAATCTGTGAACCCACATATAACTTGCATTCCGAAGGCTTCACAAGTAGTTTGCAATCTAAATCAACCTAATTAAAACGCAAAACGATATCAGTGATAACTGATGTCACCGCATAGCTACGGGCTCGGTATTGCAAATTCACTATATTAGTAACGGTAAACGTTAAAAACAAGTAAATTTCCCCCTAATAGTCACCCCTTTCATACAAGAGTAGGATGAAACCAAAATTCAATCTCGATCTCACTGTTCCTTATCGGGTCTCCTTAGTTTGTAAGAAGTGATGTTTCCCACGGTATTTCTTACTACCGCAATCACTGTTTTCCACAATCTGTGCACGTGGGCCCACCTTTTCTTATTAGGGTCAAACGACCTCCGATTGTCTTAATGACCTGCGTAGGCCATCCACCTCTTGTAAAGCTTCTTTTTCTCCTACCACTGTACTTCCTTGTACTAATCGGCCCTTATGTACGCCTACCTCTGGAAGTATTCTCTCCTTCATCTTCTTTATCCCACACAGGATTCGGCATTTTAAAGGTTTTTTTTCAGTAGCTCGGATCTTCAGTGTTTCTGTCGGAGTAGTGTTTTCTCTACCGATAGATATGCCTTTAGCCACCTAATCTAACATTGGATGTCTTAGCTTGAATATCTGCGAGCAGGTGATACCACAAAGGTGTCCGCTCCATGTCCCCCCGCTTACGGCCACTCTTTACTCCCGCCCCTGAAAGACACCTGAGCCGCTGAGACATGATCACCTTCGTGATGCTCTTCACGGGTTCAGTACTTCTAATCGCTGTCTAACGAATAACCGTTTTCATGGATTCACCAACCTTAAATCAAAACTGTCTGTTGTCGTCTGGTGGGCATCGTATATGCCTCGGACGTTGCAAATCTGTCCAGGTGCTGGACAACCAGCAAACGCACTGGACTGGACTGGGCGAGAAAACCGTAATTCTGTTATATGCGGCACGCGTCATGCATTCCTAGAATTTAGTTGTTCCACTCAAATGAATTAAATCACGCTGACAGGTATTGATTGCACACCGCTGTCTACCTGTACTATTCAGTACAGATAGCATCGTTACTGAAGATAAGGGAACGTAATTCAACTCGTCGACGTAAACTTGTGTTACAGTTACCGCGAACTGTCGACATCTGTACGCTAGTGTAATTATTCGCTGTGAATTATGTATGCAAGGCTTCCTCGCGCGATACGACCTGTTCGCTGTTCCTGTGCATTGCGTTGACTTACTTAATCGATTGTGTAATTGTGCCGTGACGTGTTAGGATCTGATTACACGGCAGTGTCGTTCAAATCGTACTCGATAAACAAGCTATACGGCTTTTTAATTCAGTCACTTCGATCTTGAAAACGTTACTGTGTTACGTATAAAATTACACTGTGCTTGCATTTACTAGCAAACGCTCAAACTCCTCATATTTAAAATGTTACATTTCTTAAAATACCCGAATACATCGCATTGCCTTTTACATACATCGACGTGACTTTTATTAAATCGGTTCCTATTTAATAAATACAATAATAATATTATTGTATATATTTAATTATATTTATAATAAATATAAATAATATTTGCCATTATTTTAAGAAATAAAACATGACTTTGGGATTTCCGGAAATATTTCTTGTAACCACAATGTTCTCATGTCACATGTCACATGCATTTTAACTATAATGTGATATGGGGAGAGACAGGACAGGAAGATAGGTAACGACTTTTCTGTAAATATACTATATAGCAAATAATCAATTAATTAGGAAGAAAACATGCAGATTTAATTAATTAAATCTTCTTTCATTTTATTCTTCTTCTTCTTCCTCTTGTTTCCTCCTTTTTTCGCTACCGAATAATGTAGTGTGAAAGGAAAAATTTAAGTTAGAAGAGAAGGATACGTTATTAAAATTCCATGTAGGACAGTTGCGTCCTACCAATAGATTTTCAACTCCGCTGAACTTATTGCTTAGAAATATGTCTTCGATTAGAACATCAGTTTAAAATGCATTCAAAATTCTGTAACTACTTGTGACTAGTAACTACGAACACCAGACAGTAGGTAAAAATACCTTCTTAGCCAAAGGTCTCTGCAGCAACCTCCGAAATCTTTAAAAACCGTCCCGATGCCATTAATCGCGGTGTCACTTTCAGTTTTTACTATCGTTATTTGTTATTTTTACACTCTTTCTTCGGGATTTTCAGTCAAAATTTAATGCAGAAAAGAAGGGTAATTGAACGAAACCGTATAAAAAACATCTTAAGGAACGGCGCGACTCACTCATAACACCGACTGCACTGCGTGCGTGGTTTAGGAAAGAGTGGAGTGTAGAAGGGAGATGGAAAAAGAAAGAAAAAGACAGATAGTGACAGCCAGTTTAGTGATGCTATAAAACCTTCATTAATCGTTCTGAAGTCGACTCGACATTGTAAAGCACTTCATACAAGCACTTCCGTAAAAAAAATGAAGTGAATCTACCTGCCTGTTACGAAATATAAAGAAGCATCTAGCACAACGATCGCTAAAGGAGGAAACTGTTTTAGTAACTAAACTAAATGCTGAGTTCCTAGTTAATGAACAAAATTAACTGATATTTATTTCGTACTTCTAAATAAATTGAGGTTATCAGATGTTCCTTCAAATTTGGAACATAGCCTGTTTATCAGTAATCGTAATACCAGAACTGATCGTATTGAAAAATTTTAAGCAAATAGTGCTACATTCAGTACAGGAAAAATTAGGCATACATAAAGTTAGCAATACTTTCATTATTTACATCCTCTGATATTAAACAATTGTATGCGTTCTTTCACTTGACACCTTATTTATAGAGTAAGAATGTTTGTTTTTCTTCTCTTTAGGGCTTAAACTACCTAGACTCTTGAGTTGTCCCGCTTTCTCAGACTTCCAATGTTTCCAACTGGTTGTAAGGCAAAGTTTACATGACATAATTACAAGCTTTAAAGGCAAAAGAGGCTCGATTAGGAAACCCGAGACAACTAGAGGTAATCAGCTGACAAACGAATACTTTACACTTAACTGTTTTACGTTTGTGAATGAATTTCTCACATTTTAAAGTAACAGGTCTAACGGTTGTCGGTGTTTTAGATGTGATTGTTTTCGACTATTATCGTAACTTTCTTAGCATGTGATTCGTCCGGTTAGTGGCGTCTTCTTTTGACTGTTCGATTGGTAACGCTTTCTCCATTCTTAAGCATTACAACGTGTGTTTGTTTTGTAGTCATTTTTATGCCGGGAATGTTCCTTGGTTGGCCATTCTAAGAAAGAACAAAATTTAAGATGGTAGTAGGCGAGACTAATCTATTGTAATCCGGTTAAAAGAATACTGCAACTCGCTCCTAATGTGTGAACATTCAGAGACTGAGTTTTCAGTGATCCCCATTGACATATCTGTCGTTGAAAATATTGTCAGTCATAACGACAAAACAAATAACTCTTAGCCTTAGTGTATAAAAGCCTAGAAACTAACGTTAACCGTCGTGTATTTTCCATTTTCTAAAAAATTTACATCGTCACTATCACAATTTTGCCCACCATTAAACGAGTAACTAACCAGTTATTCTCTAGTGATTTCCCCTTTCCAGACCAAATGTTGTTCAGTATATTGTATCACAGTCCTTAAAAGATCCGTCTACTCGTTAGATTTACTCATGATGAAGATAAACACCTTGGAATCCAAATTTTAAAATTTGTAGGAGAGGATCTGGAATATTTTTAAATTTGTCACTCACGAATCCTGTGCTTCTTCGGTCAGTTACACGCAGAAAATTTGTTTTCGTGGTTACTGTAAAAACATGTTATCAAAAAACATTACTTTGACACCGTGGATAGTGAAACGTAGGCTATGCTTCATACTTTCCATAAAATAAACCGACGGTGTCCATAGCCTTAAAATGTATAATTTTTTAACAACGGAAAGTTTAGCAGTCTCGGTCAATAAGTAGAGTATAACATAAATTTTATATTATTTTTGTCGGCATTTCGACAATATTTATTGCCATCATCAGGACCTGCGTACGCATACAAGAGAAAATATCAAACACAACAAGTTCATTTATTTGAGTGAATGTGTTTGTGTATGTACGTACACACGCACACGCACACGCACGCATACACACACACACACACACACACACATAAGCTTACACAAATAGGTCTATTGTCGAAACATCGTCACAAATAATATAAAATGAGTGTTATACTTACTGACCGCTCCTTGCTAAACTTTCCATCGTTAAAATTTATTGAACGACGGTCACTACTAAATTAAGGATAGTAAGTTATACAATGTCACAGTACTGTGAACTGTATAATGATACAAGATGGCTCCTATTTTGACATAGAATTGGAGAAACTAAGACAACGATGGTATACGTCGTTTGACTTTACACTTTGATTTACGATTTGTGTGTGTCGGGGTGGGGAGCATTAAACAAATCGAATTTAATCGTATTTGGGATCTGTCAGACGTTCGTAACAATAACGCAACAAATTAATAAATATTTTATACTAAAAATCAGTACGGAATACTGTTACTTCGATTGTAGTCAGTCCAATTTGGGCCCACATAAATTATCGGCAGTATTAAACAGCGATATAAAATTATTTCATATCGACAGTCTCAGTAAGCTGTTGCTACTAAATGTCGTTTGCTTGCGTCATATCTGAGAGCATGCCACATACCTACGGTACGTCTTGTAAACGGTAGGTATTCAAATCTGTTGAGTTATACATATCTTCGTCTCACGATTTGGCTTGCCAACCCGGTCTCGATGCCCGATAATAATTAGTTTCGATTCGGAACTGTCTGCGGGTTTGAGGTAACCATTGAGTACACGTTCGGTGCCAATTCGTCTAGCCAGACGATTTGGACAGCTGCAAAAAGCGCTAGATAAATTTAGACTGTTTACCTGAAAATCTTTAACAGAAAATAAACAGGTTAAACGTATCGTTAAATGTTATTTATTGTATTGTAAAACAATGCCAAAACTTCGTGACGTGTGTGTGTGTGTGTGTGTGTGTGAGCGCACGCGCGTGTTGTGCACACGCCCGTGCCATTTTCCACCGATCGACGTTTTCTGCGCCCCAGTCTTCATTGCTCTCACATTTTCCTGCAGTTCTCTAATTCTAGTTATACTTTCTACAGATTTTTTCCCATAAAAGTTTAGATAATCCTCTCCCGGTGTTGTTGTACTGTCCACATCTATATTGTCTTAGACCATTTTATTTCTGACACTCTGAATATGTGGCCGAATCACTTCAACGGTCTGTCACCCCATTTCGGGCCCCTCACTTTCTCGTTTTTAATCCTATCCAACCTCGTCAAAGCACAAATTCACCTTCTACCATGTCTGTAGAGACTTTAATCTTTCCAGTTTCTGTGTCGGATATACTAACTGATAAGCACACCTTTATTCCTTGAAAAACGGTTTACGTGCCACTCAATACTCAAAATTCAAAATTCAAAACAATAACTGTGACTGGATTTTACCTAAATTTTGCATGAGTCCGACCGCAGTTTGTTCATTAAGTCAACATGTGGTCGACACGGTCTACACCTACAGTAGAATGATTAATTTTTAATCTCTTATTAATCCTAACGTACGGAAAACTAAAAAACGTGTAAAGAAATCATTAGGTTGTACCACTAGTAATGTCGAATAGCACTGCCGCTTATAGTCTATAACTCTTAATGTCACAGTATTTCCATTGGCCACGAAACGCGCTACGGTCGCATCGAACCGACAACGAGACGGAGAGGATAATTGAATGTTCTGCAGCCTTTTGTTTATGGCAAACGTGATTTCAGCTCCGTTTCTCTCGCTTCCTGGTTGTTCTTTTGCAAAACAGCACGCGCCAGCTGTAAATTGTTCCATACTTTTCGAGATATTTATTTTTATGAGCTTTTCTGCGCCGCCCACCGCACGAGACTTAGGCCTAACTTATTTTTCTCTGTGTACAGACATTTAAGTCTGGAGCTGTGACTAAATTTATTCCAGCGAGTTCTTTATCAACTAAACTATCATAGAAAGAGAATAATTTGTGTGTTTTCTGAGAGTTCTTTTTCTCTCCTCACAGAAAACACACACAAACACACACAATCACGCGCTCGCGCGCACAAATTTGTATGTGCGCCCGTGTGTAAATTAATTTTTATAAACTTACGAGTGTATATTTTTCTAATATATTATTTATTCGCAATAAATATTAAGAAATTGATTCTTCTAGCATCTGAGCAATCATCACACAAGTTCTTTTACAAAAAAACAAAAGAACCGAAAATAAAGGCATTACGGTATATAATTTGTTTATTTTATATGTTGCATCTTGAAAATTTCAATTACTAAATTGACGTTCATGATTCGTAATTCTCTTCAAACTCTAATTATGACGTTGGGGACACTCAAGATGTATAATCATCCATACCCGCTAAATGTTGCTAATTTGAATGTCCAGAACTGCTTGTGACAAAGAGGTAGATTGATCATGAAAGAAAGAAGGATGAGAAACAAAGACTGGCGTTGCCATAGTGAGTGAAGTAAGAGGGATTCGTCTGGGTATATACTCCTGTAGAAGAAATGATACTAGTTACAAACGGCTGTTAACCAGAAAGAATCGATCGATGTATTGCATACCTTTTTTATTTAACACGCGCAGAACCGTACGGATTCCGAAAAATACTACGATATTACTGAATTCATTCATATTACATCAATTTAAGTTATGTTTATTTTTTTAAATTACTTCACCTTATATAATGTACATACTGAACAAAGATAAGGATAATTACACGAAGATGAATATGGGGGTGACTAAAAACACATCCTTGAATCAAACAGCGCGTGAAGTACGGAAGGAATATGCTGAAAACCCATTAATTCCTAAATCTTATGAAAATAAAATTCTTACAACTAATGGCACACGCGTGCATATGAATATAATTATTGTATCTGTGTGTGTGTGTGTGTGTGTGTGTGCGCGCGCGCGCGCGCGTGTTACTTTATGTCTCTAATGTATATATTAGAGACACCTTCTGACGACGTAATCACATCGTGAAATAACATCGTCACATTGTCAGAACCTTACCAGTCAAGCGTTCATTAACCATTATTCATTCGTTTAAAAACTTCAGACTGTTTGAAGCCGTAGATTCGAAACACACTTCTTGATTTACACACACTGCAGAGAATTTTTTTTTTTTAACAAATCAACAGAATGAACAATATACAAACTGTGACGATAAAACAGAAACACAAATTCAAACGCAATAAAAATGACACAAATTAACCGATTCAACAATAAAGAATAAACTAGAGAAACAACAGATAATAATAACAACAAAAGAAAGGAATGTCTATCGGAGTGACAGAAGAAAAATTTAATACCATATTTCTCCAAGCGATCATAAATATCAATTTGTTAAGGCTCTCTGAACACGAGAAAAAAGTAATTATCGTAACTGGGAGACGTTTTGCCGGTAGCGAAAGGAATCTGGCGGCTACAAGGACTGGTACTGCCGCCGAGCAAAACAGATCGTTTGTTATTTAAAAATAACGAAATTTAAAAATAGAATTCTCGCGTGTTCAAACCGGCATATTTCGCTTAATAGTGCCTGTTACACACAAACGGGCGCGCGGTTGTGTGTGTGTGTGTGTGTGTGTGTGTGTGTTACATATAGCTGGATAATTTATACTGAAGAGCCGCCAACGGAGCAATTAATTTCGATGCGGCCGGTTAAATTTAGCCGTCAATTGCTTATTAGGCATCAGCTGAGAATCATAAAAGTACTGTATACGACCTAGCCGGCACCAAATATTTGATAACAATAGTCTGCTCTCTGCTCCTCCAACCTGAACCTCTGTTGATGCTTGTTACAACTAAGTGCACTTTTCACTTGAAGAATCTACAGCAGTCTTTAAAATAAATAAAAACCCAAGAAAAAAATTTAAAAAAGCCGTGTTACACTCATACAAAAATACAAACCCCTATGTTTTGTGTGTGTGTGTGACTTATATTCTTTTTAAATTTCGCAGACTAATAGAGTACGACACATTCTCCTCCAATGGTTTACTCAAGGTGTTTCTCGCCTATTACTGTAAAAATAAAATGCATGTAGTGGCACAACGAGAAACACCCCACAAATGAGGAAACGTACATCAGGAGAGAAAGTACTGAAATGTCAAGCGGACGACAAACACGCAGTCGAATCCGCCGCGAGTTACAAAACACAATACTATATTATACGCGCTTGCACCAGCGCTTCTAATGTACAAAACTACAGAGCTGCTCGACTTAAAGACCAGAACGACAACCCGTTAAATAACGTATTATACACATACAGTATAAGTTTAAATAACAGCTCCCTGCTAGCAAAGAGAAACTTACAGAAAATAAATAAATATAAATATATGTATATATGTATGTATGTATGTATCTATTTGGAATACTAAAATTCTGACCTTTTTACGTGTGGTACCAAACAACGATCTGAGTGCGTCAATACTCAAAGGAAACAGCGGAACCTTGTCGGACTGTTTGTCAGTCAAGCGCAACGTATTCTGTTGTAGTGCAAACGGAATTTACAGATGAACTTCCTACCGGTTTAACAGGAGTTAACGGTTGTATGACGAAAATAAGAAAGTACGATGTATCTGACCTTGAGAATTTTGATCACAGCTGTGGGTAAACGTGTTGAAAGTTAACGTAAATCTCAGTAAAAACCCTGGTTTAAGATTGGAAATTCGTTAGCCACGTCGTTGTAACAAAATCAATAAATGCTCAAATCATAATAAAAACGCAAGGTCTACCGTTAAATAGTACTACAACAGTCTTGAACGTTTTACCAAATTTTTAAGTTTTTTAACAACTGCAATTTCGTTAAAACCAGGAATAATAGTCAACACTGAGACGCAGCAAAGAGAATCTTTATAAATACACAGTACTCTTACCCATGAGGCGTTTGCCATTCTTCTACACTGTTTAGAACACAAGCCATCAACCTAACGAATAGTATATCAACATTTTTTTGAGAGCCGAATTCCACTCGAATTCGTTAATTGTTTTTAACATATAATGTATTTTAAAAATTATAAAAGGCGTGTTGATGTTTAAATTAACGAGAGGTCAAATACGTGCATACACACAGCGTAACAACACTTCACAACACTGCTGCGCACACCAAATACACCTGGGAATCGTTTCTCCACCTGTCATTGTGCCCTGTTGCTTCAGTGTAGAATTTTTGCGCCCTTTTTTGTATGAGCACGTAAATAGAACTGTCTCCGCACTCGAATCTGACGGCAGAACGACAGAAACCTGACTATATGAAGTTTGTAATTGAAAATGTGTTGTTAAAAATGTGATTGTTTGTCGTCTGCACGGTAATCGAACTGCGTTTAGAGCGATTGAACAGCTGACTCGAGATATGTTGTATTCTTCTTAGGCCGGTAGCTGTTAATAAAACAAACATTAAGCGCAATGTTTTAATAAAAACAATGTTAGCCTATTTAAAAGCGTAATTTGAAAATCTCAGTCCCATAAACAAAGTTTGTGGATTTCCCGAAGTGGTATCTGTACTTTTCAAAATAATGTTAGGAACTAGGGGAAACAACACTTCAGTGAGTAACGCATTTAAAATTCTTACACAGCAATATTTCGATTATAGCAACGGTCTAGATAAAGTATCGCATCTTTGATAATATACGTGACAGATGACAGATACGCGGAAATTCTGTAAGACATTGACAAGAGCCATATTCAAATGTACCAGCGAAACTATGGCTTCAACATAAACACCAAGGAGTAGAGAAACAGGGATGGATGCACAGGAAACGTAATTTCTAAGAAGAGTTAAAGCGTGAAATGGGAGGGACAAAATAAGTAATGAAGCAATGAGAGACTTTTAAACTTTTATTTTAAAGTATTCAAATATAAAAATATGTGTATCGTCACTAATAGCAAGAATGCACACAACGGAAGAATAAGAAGCCCAGGAAGGCGAGGAAAAGATGGAACGATGCCTAACACACCAGTGTTGGTGGTGGTGGTGATGATGATGAAGAAGTTGTTATTATTATTATTATTATTATTATTATTATTGTCGTCTTTATTATTTTATTATTATTACATCGTCAAAGTCATGCTAAGAGAGGAAGACGTGTGGAACTGCGTAGCTGATTATGCAGAGGGCACTTTAGGGCGAAGAAGGGAGACTTATAGACCGTTTGTAAAATAGATAGCCTAAATGAAGATGTAAGTCCATTGGACGCAGGTAAATGGCCTGGTCTGAAGCAGTATATGAACGGTCCCAGGCTAGTCCTCAATCGTCGGAGGAGAGGTCTTAGTGGGTAGCCCACACTTCGTACCTAAATGCATTTCCCCTCCTCAAAAAAAAGTCTGCAACCACAATCATTAGCCCGCCAACAGATACCTTAACCTTTTATATAAGAAACCATAAGACTGAAATATAAACGTAATACGAGAAAATATGTTGCTTTAATATTTAATAAACATTATAAGAGAATATCTGTTTTATAAATGAAAATAAATTTGAATTTAAATACCTGCCGTAACCTGTCTTAGATACAGCTAAATAGAATTGCTTTGCAAATAGAACACGGCGTTAACAGTTTAAGATTCTTCAAGGCTGATTCTGTGTTCTGCGTATCCAAAACATGCCCACTCAGGCATCAAGTTGTAAGTCTGAAGGCCCACGCATTCATTCTTGTTATAAAAGCGTCATTCAAACGTGGAGAGAGTGAGAGGGCTGTTGATGTCGGACAAAAGCCGCTATAATTATTTGTTACGAATCACATAACAATCATTTCCTTATTTGTTTCACTCTACAAATAATTTAACCTTGCCCCCAGCAGCGGAACCTTTTCGCGTAGGCTGCACTTACCGCTTTTGCAAGCCTTTATAACTGTACTAACTCTTCTCTCTCTCTCTCTCTCTCTCTCTCTCTCTCTCTCTCTCTCTCTCTCTCTCTCTCTCTCTCTCTCTCTCTCTCTCTCTCTCTCACACACACACACACACACACACACACACACACTCGTGCGAGCGCGAATCGTACGCTCATGTACGCGCTAACCATACATAAGTACTCTTATGCACTGAAATATAAAAATACAGTATAAGTATTTCGTATATCAACAAAGTACTTCAAAGTACACGCAAACTTCTTTATATTTTAGTAATTTAGTGTAGTCTATTCTTTACTACTAGAGGTCTTTTAATAGACATTTCTTGGCTAAACATCATTGTCTGATCAGGACTTCCATCGGATGAACCACTTCGTCCTTCATCACTGGGGCTTACACAGTTTGTTTTGCTCTACTGCCTGTAGACCTGCCCATAGGTGTTCCATTGACAAGATGTGCGTTCAACCTCTTCAGCCCCCTAGTTCTGCCCGAAGAAAATCCGTTTACCACGGAAGTCTGTCTTCATACCACTATCCCCACCTACATTGGCAAAGTGTAGGTGCCAAACATAAAATGAGACAGAAGTTGCCTCAGATTTTTTGAACCGTTCGTTTTTCGGGCTAGAGGTCGATTCAACTTGTGAAAATGAGCATCTAAGGCAGATAATGCAAAATTATGAGTATGACCGTAACCTTATAGGCAAACAATTTTGTTCGCTCTCTTATGAGTTTTCTCGGTGTTCTTAAAATTGTGCCGTTTTTCAATGTTTTTAATTTTTTTTTTATTTTTGTTAATTAGTTTAAATTATTTTTATTACTTTGACTATTTAAATGTATCTTCGTAGATCAGGCCACACAACCCAAGATAGTTAAAGAGTGGCATTCTTTCGGTCCTTTTTGACACATACTTAGATCCTTGGCTTTACAGCCCTGATTGAGTCTTGGCCTCTAAAAGAAATTGCCTCCACTTATTCCTGTCCTCAGCCATCCGCCATCAATTCACTGCGCCCAGCTTCCTCACATCACTGCCGACCTGGTCCATCCATCTGTTCTTCGGTCTACCCGTTTCTTTTTCAGGAGGTCGTAATTGTTACTTATGACCGAACAATATTACTTCTTCTGAACTAGTACGAATAGGATCAGCAGCTGCATTCTTTGTCATTCGATTTCCAGGCCAGATTTTGGCTGCTCAACATTCTAGTCCCATTCAGCGAACGAGATCTCTGCCACATTATCGGGCTCGTTTCTTGACTAACTAAAGTATCATTGCATTGCAGAAATATCATAGTCATTGCAGAAATGTTATTTGAAAAAATATGAAACCTTCCGGCTTAAGCAGTTAACGAACAACAGGCAATCTCTCATTGGCTGGCTTTACACTCTTGTTGTCACAACTTTTCAGCGGTTTCCTCACAGTTTCGTTATCTTTTATTCCTAACCAACTACTTTGCGCAATGAATTCCGCACCGTGTCCTATCACCGTCCCTTTCACCGTTTCCTGACTCCCATAACGATACATAAAATTCTGAAGTCGTATTAAAATCACAAAATTTCATCGTTTGTTTTATATTCCCCAATAATTTATTTTCGCTTCTGATCGCTCACACGAAAATTTTTGAATTCTTACAAATTAAAACTGTCGAAATTTTTGCTGACGTTCTGATGGATGATCGAGTGAGATTATTTAAATTTCCTAAATTTCTGACCCGCGCTAAACTGAATTCTGCTTATGTAGCGGTTGACAAAACTCGCCACTATGTTTTACCCCAACTGTACAAGCGGTCTGGTCGTACCCTAGTGACAGAACAAAATCACATAATCATCCCGCCGATAACGTATTAGCGTTCATTTTAATCGGCCTGATGATTAGATTAATGATAGAATATACAGATTAATACAGAAACTTGACAGAACATCCGATTATAGGCCTAATTGTCAAAATTATTTTTTCTCCGAGAGTAAAGCGACCGTTAAGTATAATCCACTGACTACTCCTCAGTCGTTATTCTGACGTGAGCCAGAAGGCGTTGCATCTTGCAACCGACTCATTTAGCATCGCGATGCGGGTGGACAATCTAAGGGGAATCGCGGAAACCTTCAGCACTTGAGGCTAAATTTGCCGGTAGAGCATAAGAAGGTCATTAACTCAGGGTGAACTAAATAAAAGCTACACTTTTTAGTAATCTTTCTTGGTGTATGTAATAGATAAAAATAAGTCCAATAAATACTAGAGGTTTAGTTGTTTGTTGTTTGATGGCAAAAAGTCGATAGTGTGACTAAAAAAAAAGTCCATTGGACCGCCCTGTAACGTGAAGTATTTAGAAATATAGTCGTGTCCGTTGTTCCCTCAGCTCCGAATTGTTCCAAGTCGATGTTTTGACTCTCGTAGCGGGTTCGTTGCGTTGTTTATCTGTGACATTGAAATACAGAAGCACTCGCACCGACTCTGGAAGGCGGCCAACTTTTGGCGGCGAGTGTGTGTTGTTACATTTTTACGTTACATAATCGATGGAGACTGTGCAGGCCCCTCCACAAATAAACGAATAAGCACGAGCACTAGTAGAAATTTCGCACAAAGGATCGATTACTATAATGGGGATTTTCAGCAGCGTCGACTGTGCATCACGTGATTCAGACATATTTGAATTATAAGTCTACTAAAAAAATGTACCGTTCGCTGACTTTAAATGTGAGTACACAACTTACTGTGTATACGCTGAGCCCGGTCAAGACAAGGTAGAGCATTACATTAAAGTTGAGTTTACACAAGTTACTTTGGAACACAAGTATAGGCTACAATGTTTTTCCAAACGACTCAATAAAAATGAAAAAGAGGCCTAGTAATTATTATTTGGAAGGAGAGGAAATAGGGCGAAATAGAACTTCAGAGAAACTAAAATGTGCAGTATATTCTTCTTCTTCTTCTTCTTCTTCTTCTTCTTCTTCTTCTTCTTCTTCTTCTTCTTCTTCTTCTTCTTCTTCTTCATCCCTCCGTGAGTAGGTGGGACATCTGTTCCGATTTCAGAAGCCTTATAATATTACATTGTGACCTTAAATTGTTATTATTTAGTATTATTTTATGTTAAATTAAAAATCAGACCATTGTTTTCTGAGCCTTCCTAGATTACGACTGCCCTGCGCTCCACAAAAATATACGGCCTTTGGTATAGAATCCTTTTCCATGCGAAGAACATGTTCCCTCCGCCTATTCTTATATTCATCAATTTTTCAAACAATGAAACATCTTAACCTCACTCTGTGCTTCCCCAATATCAAGTGTGCTTAAAATTGCGACTTGTAATTAGCTAACTTGAAATGTTAGGGAACTGTAGTATAGGCTAGTCAAACTACATAATTAATTCGCTTCAAAGACTTTTATATAGGTACTTATATCGATCGAAGACAACATTTTGTCTACAATTCTGAAAAGTTAGTTGTAATTTTTGTATAAAATTTTTACAGTCATAATTAATAGAGTTTTTTGATACAGTTGTTTTCTGTCTTTTTGTTCCTTCCAAATACTCGTGACGATTGTTTTAAGGGTCGACTTTGTAACGAGCAGAAAATTTAAAAAATTTTTTAAATTCTCACCTCGGCAGAGTACGTTCACACGAGGCAAGTGTCAACGACTTATGGTGGAGCAATAAATAAGGAGTAATGAGAAGGTGTCAGTGAAGCGTTGCTGACTTGACAATAGAAACGCATTAAGTTCTATCCAACTATAGAATTTGGTGGCGTAAGATGACAGGGAAAGTTTCGTCCAGAATTATTGCTCTGCGCAGCTGTAACAAAGTAAGGAGGACATTCACACCCGTACCAAGAATTGTAGCAGATGTGGCCGTATTACGTCAGTTGACGATAAGCGACAAAAACAAGTAATGTTCCATACTACAATGAAACGGATACGCTGCACCTTAAGTAACAATACTGGAAGATAGGCTGACAAAAACTAAAGTCATGTTACACAGCTGGAGGTATCGTCTAATTGACAGACAAGAATTTACGAAGGGAAAGTTAGAGTGACTTCAACGACCAGCAGATGTTCGAAATTAGTAATAGCCAGAAAAAAGGGGTAAGAGCATAGAACAATACGCCAGGAAGACTGTAAGTACAGATAATGGGAATCTATAGAAACGCAGAGTTTACTCAGACAATAGGCTGTTAGACAAATTGTTTATAGCCAGAGTTTCTTCGAAGCGGGTCAACGATCGTCTAGCCGGAGAGCAGGGAGACCTGAGGACCTATCAGAGACCTTCAGCCAGCGAGAAATTTGATGGTGAGGGATGTTTCCATAGCAACTGAGACGAAGAACCTATCGAAAGAACTATGACGTCGGATTTTGACAGAGTGGGACAGTATTTTCCGAGAAAATCAAAAACTGACCAATCTCGAAAAGAAGTGGGCGTGAAGCGCGCCAGAGACAAAATTTTGAGTAGGGACGAATTAATAAAACTAGCTGTCCAGGAAGACGGAGCGGCAGTTAGACTCAATTTTTACGCAGTCACACTTAAATTTTAGTCAGTCATATAGAATTTTCAGACAGTTTACATTTCAATTATCAAGTAGTTTAACTTCAAGTGCGAGAGACGGTACATCATAAACTTTCCAATTGTTTACTCGAATCATTCGGAAGTTAGATAAATAACAAGGAACTTAAAACGTAATAATACATTCATATCGCGGTAGTGAACTTTACCAGCGTGCGCATTAACGGACTTAGTGAAAATTACACCAAGTGAACAATCAGACCGTTACACTAACAGACAGCATCACTAAACGATATACAACTTATTGGAACTTAATATTGTGTATCATCAACATAATGAACACAAAACAGTAAACAAACTAACCAATTATAGGATCGTTTGTGGAAGCAGCGACAAATGAAACTAGACATGTTTATTGACTTTAAAACGAACACACAGCAAACACAGTAAGATAGAACATTGATTGAACACTGAACTTCAATTACCCACACCTATACAACACCTACGCGAGTGGTCGGAAGAATAAAGTGATAAGTGGCAGTGATAAAACAACTAACGACGGAATGTATCTACGAGCCATTTCCATCACCAGAACGAGACTACGTCAACAACTAATGGATATTCACTAACCAAGTAACCACTATTATAATTACTTCTAATTTGTAACTTCTACTGACCTGGTTTCTTTCAAAGAATTCACACCTGAGAAATTATTAAGAAAAGTAATGAGTAAAATTGAAATAAGTAGTTAATGAACGTATAAACAAAAGCTTATTTGGGATTTAATGAACGCATTAAATAAGTAGAATATTGAATTGTAACATCATTTGATTTATATATGTATGTATGTTTTCTTTATTTCAGCATATATTGAGATATATCTTTGTTTATTATAAATATGTATGTATTTCAGGTACAGCGACGTATTCTATGTGCTATTATAATATGTCATAAATGATAATTAAACTAGTATTTTAGTTAACCAGAAACATGCGTTCATTATTACCAATGCAACCCGAATATTGACTTAAAGTTTGAAAGAATGCAAATAGATTTTAAGAGTTTCTTATGTTCAATTAAATAAATGATATCACGTATGTGTTGATGAACGTAGATAGTTAGAATCATCATTAAGATTAAATTATACACATACTTGTCAGTGATCGTTAAATTTATATATTTAATAATTAATTTATTGTGCTATCAATACGCATATTAAATGATTGTTATAAATGGCGTCCAACTTAAGGGCTAGCTAAATTTAAGAAAGTATTAAATTAACACACTAAGTAATTCAACCGCGGTTAGCACAATAGATTTATAACTTATTCATGTTATAAAATGGCGCCCATTCGCACGGCATGATACGTATTAACACAGATTGTTAACACGTACGGCTTAGGTAAAGAACAGGCAGTAGAAGTAGTAGAAAAAGTAGTGCCTTAGAAGTAGAAGTTAGATAAGTGTTATTAGTGTAAGTCAGTTTGAATGATTACACGCAGTAGGGCTAAAATGGCGAGCAATTCAGACAGTGTAGAATATGACATTAATAACCAATTAGGCGTAGTAAATACCGAGGACAATACTACACCTAGCGAACCAAGTAGTGTGGTGGAGAGTCCAGAAGATAGGGCGCGAGGACAGACTTCAAAACTAGAAGATGGAACTATAAAAATGTTGATGGAGTTTATCCGTCAACAGAATGAAAAACAAGAAGAGAATCTTAACAGAAAACAAGAAGAACGAGACGAGAAACAAGAAGAACGAAGCATGAAACTAGAAGAAAATATTAAATTAATTAGCGAAAAGTTAGAAAAACAAAATGAAAAACTCGACCAGCATAAGGAAGAGATGAAACGACAGTCAGAGGAGCAGCTGACGCAGATAAGGTCCGAGATACGTGACTACCAGCAGACTTGGGAAAGAAAGGTCGATGAATTACAGAAAAGGCAAGATGAGATCGTGAGAGAGTTGAGAGAAGAAGCTGACAAGAAGTACGTAGAAATACAAGAAAAACAAGATAATGAACGACAAGAATGGATGGCGGCGGTACACTCTACCCAGACGACCGTTAAAAAGATTAATCACAAGTTCGATGTTCACGTTAAGGAGTACAATAAGAAGCACGAAGAACTCAAGGCCGAGATGCATAATACCATACTGCAGAGACAACAGGAGCAAGAAGGAACAAATAGTAATATTATACAAAGATTAGAAGACGTAGACGGTAGACAACGTTCAACAGAACAGAAGTTGGACGAGACTACGAAAGAAAAGACAACTAGGATCGAAGAATTAAAAGGACATTTAAATAAGGTAAGAGAAAACCAAGAGAGGTTACAGCGACAACTGATGGAAGGTGATTGTGGAATATTAAATCGATTTAACGGACCTAACCACAATGATCTCAAATATAATGGCACAGACAGATTCCCTATGGAATTCCTCAAAGAATTGTCCGAAGTTCAGGAGTTATATTATCCCGCTGACAATATCAAGTGGATTGGCAGACATCTGGAGTTAGACGCAGGAATTTGGTGGCGAGTGATACGTGACCAGATATCAAACTTCGCAGAATTCAAGGAAGCGTTCTCTCTAAAATATTGGGGCCAGGAACGACAGGACAGTATTCGGGACCATTTGGAGTTTGGCAGATTTGATTGGCGCGGACCAGTTACTGCTATTCAATATATTGAACGGATTTTATTGGAAAGTAAGCAGTTAACACCTACTTTATCTGATTATCAGTTAATACGTAAGATCTCTCGTCACTTTGGGCGTGACATCCAGCTTGCGGTGGTTACAAGAGGAATTGTGACGATACCAAACTTCGAGTCTCTGATCATCGAGTATTCACAGATTCAACCAAGAATTAATAGAGAAGCGAACTATGCAGCGGCGAACGAGGGCAGAAATGCGTATAAGGAAGGTGAAAGTAACTTGAACAAAGGAGGCGTAATACAGAAGAAAACCTGGGGTGACAGACCTGCCATAAATAATCAGCCCCGTAACACGGACCGGCGCGCTGTCAACACAATAGAGTTTACAAACACGACAGCTGGTGCATCGGGCATTCAACCTAAGAGAAATCGTCAACAAGAAGAGGAAAAAAAAAATCCCTCCACCCATTAACGAAGATAGCCATCAAAACAAATGACTACCAGACGAATATTATCCTACCGGACTTACGAAGCGATTTATTGTGTAATGATGATGAAGAAATTTCTCAACGAATAATTAGGTGTCCAGAGATAAATATCAAGTTCAATAATAATGTTAGTGTGCAAGCGTTAATCGATACTGGATCGGTAATAGCTGGGTTATCTGAGTCGTGGTTTCACCAAAACAAACATGACATTACACCTTATGAGATATTACCGATGTCTAACACATTAATAGTTAGCGCAGTTGGTAATAAATCAAAGCTAATCAGAAAACAAATATTATGTGATATCTATATTGAAGAAATTAAATATGAATGTGTTTTCCTAATAATACCAGATTTGATAAAACCATGCATATTAGGAACCAATTTTCTTCAAGAAACAGGGTGTCTCATTGACATGGGAAGAAGAATCGTCGAGATAAGAAGAGAGGATAACGAAGCGACGTACACGGTGCCTATGATGCATATAGAAGTGGTGGACGTAGAAGAAGAAGAAGAGATCATCAGAAACATTAACAAGAAGATAGAAAGTATAGAATGCGGAGATAGAGGAACGTTGGAAAGATTAAGGGAGATTCTAATAAGAAATTGTAGTTTATTCAGAGAATGCCCCGGAAGAATCGATGGGTATGTCCACGAGTTCCGAGTCACCGACCAGACACCGTACTTCCAGAGAGGATGGCCTGTCCCATTAGCCTATAAAGGGAAGGTAGATCAGGAGATTCGGAAAATGTTACGGTATGGGGTCATTGAGAGATGCAACAGCGCATATATCAACCCACTAGTTACGGTAATCAAGAAGGACGGTAGCGTACGATTGTGTTTGGATGCGAGGAAGGTGAACAGTGTGACTATCCCGGACTACGAGGGAGCCCCTCCAATAAACGACATATTGGCGAGATGTGGAGAGATGAAGTACCTATCTACCGTAGATCTAACTAGCAGTTTCTGGCAAGTACCACTGAAGTCGGAATGCCGGAACTTCACCGCTTTTATGTACGACGGCAAGTGTTATCGTTTTACAGTTACACCATTTGGCCTGAGTACTAGTTCTGCTGCACTGACCAGGGGATTGGACACAGTATTGGACGAAGAAGTAAAAGAAAATACCATTATTTATGTCGACGGTTGCCTGTGTTATTCAGAAGATTTAGAAACGCACTTGTTACATTTAGACTTATTATTATCTAATTTAAGAAGGGCAAATTTAACCATCAATTTGGAGAAGTCGCAGTTCTTCAGACAAGAAATCGCGTACCTCGGTTATCAACTAACAACGCAAGGAATACGAGCAACGGACGAGAAGATAGATGCCATTATGAAGTTTCCTGCACCTCGGAACCAAAAACAATTAAAAGGTTTCCTGGGGTTGACAAATTTCTATAATCGTTTTACAGACAAATACGCTGAAACTACTAAACCATTACTCGAGTTGCTACGGAAAGGACAGAAATTCACCTGGACACAGGAATTAAATGAGTGTTTTCAGCAGGTAAAAAGGTTATTCGTAGAAACAGTCATCTTAAAGTTTCCCCGATTAAACCAAAGATATTATATGCAATGTGACGCCAGCAACTTTGCATATGGCGGACAACTATATCAATTGGATGAAGAAGGAAGAAGTGGAGTAATAGCTTTTACCAGCAGGACATTCAAGGGTGCGGAAATAAATTATTACACTACGGAGAAGGAGCTTTTGTGTATTGTAAGATGTCTTGAGCGGTTCCGTATATACATACTAGGACAACCGTTAACCATCATTACTGATAATAAAGCCGTAATACCGTAATATCATTACTGATATTACTTTTATGAATAAATGTCATTTAAACAACTCGCGTATTACACGCTGGATCTTAAGTATTCAGGAGTACAAATTTGACATTGTCCATTGTAGAGGTAAGGACAATATTATTGCCGATCTTCTGAGCAGAAATCCAGAAGATGCTACACCAGAAGTAACTAGTGACAATGTTTCCGAATATTTAATTAACCACCTGACAATCAAAATGGATAAGAAGGTAAGCAAGATCCTAATGGATATTGGAATGCACCAAATTCAAGATCATAAGCTTAAGTATATTATTGATAAAATTAGAGAGAATTGTGTAGATAAGAAATTAAATAAATTTTATAGATTCGTCGATGAGAAATTGTACAGATTACGCAAAGGAGAGTGGAAACTATACGTACCGAACAGTGTGTCTGGCGAAATAATTGCAGAAATACACCGTATGTATGGGCATCCCGGTGCGAAGAGATGTATCAAATTATTGCAGGAGTACTTTACCATGGACGGAATGTTGAAGAGGGTGAAAATTTACGTACGGACTTGCGACACTTGTCAGAAAAAAAAGGATTCCGGCAACAGAAATTCGTTTGGAGGAACAAAAGCCATAATACCGTTATGCAAGGGTGACCTAGTGAGCGCGGACTTTTACGGACCGTTACCTGCTTCGTCTAGTGGGGTGAGGTATCTGTTTATAATGGTTGACAATTTTACCAAATACGTACGACTTTTCACACTTCGAAGGGCAACGACCGTCGCTACACTGAGGAGAGTACACCAATATTGTGAAGAACTAGGATCTCCTAGAGTGATTATCACAGACAACGGAACGCAATTTTCATCTAAAAAATGGTTAGATGGATTAACTGAACTAAATATCCAACCACGATTTACCGCAATAAGGAACCCTTGTGCGAATCTGGCTGAAAGAATCAACAGACAGCTTGGGAACTTATTTAGGATCTTTGTTGGTGATCAACATACAAAGTGGTCGCGTTACGTACCAATCGTCGAGAGTTGTATTAACGAAACGTACCACGAGACGATAGAAGTAACACCGTACGAAGCTCAGCTCGGAAGAAAACCTCCCAGAGCGTGGGAAAAATACATCAACAAGGATATGCTCCTAGTTAAAGGGGTAGATCATAAACAAATATATATCAAAATGAAGGAGAAGAGAGAAAAACAGGCAAAATTATGTAATGAGACTAAAACCATTACAAGATTCAACATTGGTGAGAAAGTGTTAATCAGAACATATCATCAATCGGACGCGGTCCAGAAAAGAATTGAAAAATTTTGCGAACTGTACTGCGGACCATATAAAGTGCATCAAATTCTCGGAGAAGCTACTTATCTACTCGTTGATTGCGATGATGACAAGAAACTCAATTGACAAATGACAAGAAACTCAAATTGAAATTTCTCGACTGACAAAGTGAGAAAAATGGACACTTAAATCAGATAAGTGATAATATTTAACGAACTAGATAGTGAATGAACTTTATTAATGTGAATGTATGTAATTAGTAGGTTAGGATTATAAATGATGTTATCATGAAGTAGGTCAATCATTGAAACTAAATGTTATACGTGTATGTAAATTATTAAGATAATTACAGTTAACGTAGCGATTGTGTCAATTAACAATCTAATTTTAAAATAATAGTTTAAAAGATTTTAGTGGTAAGATCATTAATAGTGCACAAAGGTGTATATGTATAGGAGATTTTCTTTGATATCACATAAAGGTTACATTGAACCGCTTAACTGTTTGATAATATCTTGTGAATATGATATTTTAGAAGGTAAGATCTTATTCAATTGATGAAATTATTTAATTGCTTATGGAATTTATGACTTATCTTATAAATTATAAAGATAAGGTATTTATATGTCAATTCGACAATGTGAAATGCGTTCAGCTATCCCAAATAGCTGGCAATAAATTCAGAGAACTAATTAAAACCAAAAGGGGGTGTACCACTGGTCATATAAGCTTTTGAAAGTAGGTTATTGTGTATACCTTCCCCGAAGAAGATGGACACGGCGAGGCGACGTACAGGGCGCAGAATTTAGATTTGAGTTGTTCCCAGAGGTCACATCGTCAAATCGAAATTGAGGACACTGTAACGAGCAGAAAATTTAAAAAATTTTTTAAATTCTCACCTCGGCAGAGTACGTTCACACGAGGCAAGTGTCAACGACTTATAACATGAATAAGTTATAAATCTATTGTGCTAACCGCGATTGGATTACTTAATGTGTTAATTTAATACTTTCTTAAATTTATCTAGCCCTTAAGTTGGACGCCATTTTATAACATTCATTTAATATGCGTATTGATAGCACAATAAATTAATTATTAAATATATAAATTTAACGATCACTGACAAGTATGTGTATAATTTAATCTTAATGATGATTCTAACTATCTACGTTCATCAACACATACGTGGTATCATTTATTTAATTGAACATAAGAAACTCTTAAAATCTATTTGCATTCTTTCAAACTTTAAGTCAATATTCGGGTTGCATTGGTAATAATGAACGCATGTTTCTGGTTAACTAAAATACTAGTTTAATTATCATTTATGACATATTATAATAGTACATAGGATACGTCGCTGTACCTGAAATACATACATATTTATAATAAACAAAGATATATCTCAATATATGCTGAAATAAAGAAAACATACATACATATATAAATCAAATGATGTGACAATTCAATATTCTACTTATTTAATGCGTTCATTAAATCCCAAATAAGCTTTTGGTTATACGTTCATTAACTACTTATTTCAATTTTACTCATTACTTTTCTTAATAATTTCTCAGGTGTGAATTCTTTGAAAGAAACCAGGTCAGTAGAAGTTACAAATTAGAAGTAATTATAATAATGGTTACTTGGTTAGTGAATATCCATTAGTTGTTGACGTAGTCTCGTTCTGGTGATGGAGATGGCTCGTAGATACATTCCGTCGTTAGTTGTTTTATCACTGCCACTTATCACTTTATTCTTCCGACCACTCGCGTAGGTGTTTGTATATGTGTGGGTGATTGAAGTTCAGTGTTCAATCAATGTCCTATCTTACTGTGTTTGCTGTGTGTTCGTTTTAAAGTCAATAAACATGTCTAGTTTCATTTGTCGCTGCTTCCACAAACGATCCTATAATTGGTTAGTTTGTTGAATGTTTCGTGTTCATTATGTTGATGATACACAATATTAAGTTCCACTAAGTTGTATATCGTTTAGTGATGCTGTCTGTTAGTGTAACGGTCTGATTGTTCACTTGGTGTAAATTTCACTAAGTCCGTTAATGCGCACTCCGGTAAAGTTCACTACCGCGAATGAATGTATTATTACGTTTTAAGTTCCTTGTTATTTATCTAACTTCCGAATGATTTGAATAAACAATGGAAAGTTTATGATGTACCGTCTCTCGCACTTGTAGTTAAACTACTTGATAATTGAAATGTAAATTGTCTGAAAATTCTGTATGACTGTCTAAAATTTAAGTATGACTGCGTAAAATTTAAGTATAACTGACCAAAAATTGAGTACAACTGACGAAAAATTGAGTGTAACTGACGCTCCGTCTTCCTGGACAGCTAGTTTTATTAATTCGTCCCTACTCAAAATTTTGTCTCTGGCGCGCTTCACGCCCACTTCTTTTCGAGATTGGTCAGTTTTTGATTTTCTCGGAATATACTGTCCCACTCTGTCAAAATCCGACGTCATAGTTCTTTCGATAGGTTCTTCGTCTCAGTTGCTATGGAAACATCCCTCACCATCAAATTTCTCGCTGGCTGAAGTTCTCTGATAGGTCCTTAGGTCTCCCTGCTCTCCAGCTAGACGATCGTTGACCCGCTTCGAAGAAACTATGGCTATAAACAATTTGTCTAAAAGCCTATTGTCTGAGTAAACTCTGCGTTTCTATAGATTCCCATTATCTGTACTTACAGTCTTCCTGGCGTATTGTCCTATGCTCTTACCCCTTTTTTCTGGCTATTACTAATTTCGAACATCTGCTGGTCGTTGAAGTCACTCCAACTTTCCCTTCGTAAATTCTTGTCTGTCAATTAGACGATACCTCCAGCTGTGTAACATGACTTTAGTTTTTGTCAGCCTATCTTCCAGTATTGTTACTTAAGGTGCAGCGTATCCGTTTCATTGTAGTATGGAACATTACTTGTTTTTGTCGCTTATCGTCTACTGACGTAATACGGCCATATCTGCTACAATTCTTGGTACGGGTGTGAATGTCCTCCTTACTTTGTTACAGCTGCGGAGAGCAATAATTCTGGACGAAACTTTCCCTGTCATCTTACGCCACCAAATTCTATAGTTGGATAGAACTTAATTCGTTTCTATTGTCAAGTCAGCAACGCTTCACTGACACCTTCTCATTACTCCTTATTTATTGCTCCACCATAAGTCGTTGACACTTGCCTCGTGTGAACGTACTCTGCCGAGGTGAGAATTTAAAAAATTTTTTATTTTCTGCTCGTTACAGTGTCCTCAATTTCGATTTGACGATGTGACCTCTGGGAACAACTCAAATCTAAATTCTGCGCCCTGTACGTCGCCTCGCCGTGTCCATCTTCTTCAGGGGCAGGTATACACAATAACCTACTTTCAAAAGCTTATATGACCAGTGGTACACCCCCTTTTGGTTTCAATTGGTTCTCTGAATTTATTGCCAGCTATTTGGGATAGCTGAACGCATTTCACATTGTCGAATTGACATATAACTACCTTATCTTTATAATTATAAGATAAGTCATACATTCCATAAGCAATTAAATAATTTCATCAATTAAATAAGATCTTACCTTCTAAAATATCATATTCACAATATAGTATCAAATAGTTAAGCGGTTCAATGTAACCTTTACATGGTATCAAAGAAAATCTCCTATACATATACACCTTTGTGCATTACTGATGATCTTACCAATAAAATCTTTTAAACTATTATTTTAAAATTAGATTGTTAATTGACACAATCGCTACGTTAACTGTAATTATCTTACTAATTTACATACACGTATAACATTTAGTTTCAATGATTGACCTACTTCATGATACATCATTTATAATCCTAACCTACTAATTACCTATATTCACATTAATAAAGTTCATTCACTATCTAGTTCGTTAAATATTATCACTTATCTGATTTAAGTGTCCATTTTTCTCACTTTGTCCACTTAACTTATTACCATATAAATCAATTAATAGCAATTAAATGTCCTTTGCATTCACTGCAATAATTTTATAAAATGTCACACTAAATGTTAATTTATCTTATTATTTAACATTTAATTAGTGCTTAATTGACTAAATACATTTTGATGTTATGTTTCAACAATTAAAGTACATAACTTTCTTGGATAAGCCAGCTTGAATGATATCACCGCGTCAATTACCCTAACGCAGTTGATTCATCAGCATCGGCTAGCTTCTTAAGACATCTTCTTCTATTTCTTCCTCTTCCTTCATCTTCAATTCTCTGGTTCATAGTATTTTTTCAATTGTCTGGCATTAAATTTTCCACGGAGTTTCTTGTCATCATCGCAATCAACGAGTAGATAAGTAGCTTCTCCGAGAATTTGATGCACTTTATATGGTCCGCAGTACAGTTCGCAAAATTTTTCAATTCTTTTCTGGACCGCGTCCGATTGATGATATGTTCTGATTAACACTTTCTCACCAATGTTGAATCTTGTAATGGTTTTAGTCTCATTACATAATTTTGCCTGTTTTTCTCTCTTCTCCTTCATTTTGATATATATTTGTTTATGATCTACCCCTTTAACTAGGAGCATATCCTTGTTGATGTATTTTTCCCACGCTCTGGGAGGTTTTCTTCCGAGCTGAGCTTCGTACGGTGTTACTTCTATCGTCTCGTGGTACGTTTCGTTAATACAACTCTCGACGATTGGTACGTAACGCGACCACTTTGTATGTTGATCACCAACAAAGATCCTAAATAAGTTCCCAAGCTGTCTGTTGATCCTTTCAGCCAGATTCGCACAAGGGTTCCTTATTGCGGTAAATCGTGGTTGGATATTTAGTTCAGTTAATCCATCTAACCATTTTTTAGATGAAAATTGCGTTCCGTTGTCTGTGATAATCACTCTAGGAGATCCTAGTTCTTCACAATATTGGTGTACTCTCCTCAGTGTAGCGACGGTCGTTGCCCTTCGAAGTGTGAAAAGTCGTACGTATTTGGTAAAATTGTCAACCATTATAAACAGATACCTCACCCCACTAGATGAAGCAGGTAACGGTCCGTAAAAATCCGCGCTCACTAGGTCACCCTTGCATAACGGTATTATGGCTTTTGTTCCTCCGAACGAATTTCTGTTGCCGGAATCCTTTTTTTCTGACAAGTGTCGCAAGTCCGTACATAAATTTTCACCCTCTTTAACATTCCGTCCATGGTAAAGTACTCCTGCAATAATTTGATACATCTCTTCGCACCGGGATGCCCATACATACGGTGTATTTCAGCAATTATTTCGCCAGACACACTGTTCGGTACGTATAGTTTCCACTCTCCTTTGCGTAATCTGTACAATTTCTCATCGACGAATCTATAAAATTTATTTAATTTCTTATCTACACAATTTTCCCTAATCTTATCAATAATATACTTAAGCTTATGATCTTGAATTTGGTGCCTTCCAATATCCATTAGGATCTTGCTTACCTTCTTATCCATTTTGATTGTCAAGTGGTTAATTAAATATTCGGAAATATTGTCACTAATTACCTCTCGTGTGGCATCTTCTGGATTTCTGCTCAGAAGATCGGCAATAATATTGTCCTTACCTCTACAATGGACAATGTCAAATTTGTACTCCTGAATACTTAAGATCCAGCGTGTAATACGCGAGTTGTTTAAATGACATTTATTCATAAAAGTCAGTGCTTTATTATCAGTAATGATGGTTAACGGTTGTCCTAGTATGTATATACGGAACCGCTCAAGACATCTTACAATACACAAAAGCTCCTTCTCCGTAGTGTAATAATTTATTTCCGCACCCTTGAATGTCCTGCTGGTAAAAGCTATTACTCCAATTCTTCCTTCTTCATCCAATTGATATAGTTGTCCGCCATATGCAAAGTTGCTGGCGTCACATTGCATATAATATCTTTGGTTTATTCGGGGAAACTTTAAGATGACTGTTTCTACGAATAACCTTTTAACCTGCTGAAAACACTCATTTAATTCCTGTGTCCAGGTGAATTTCTGTCCTTTCCGTAGCAACTCGAGTAATGGTTTAGTAGTTTCAGCGTATTTGTCTGTAAAACGATTATAGAAATTTGTCAACCCCAGGAAACCTTTTAATTGTTTTTGGTTCCGAGGTACAGGGAACTTCATAATGGCATCTATCTTCTCGTCCGTTGCTCGTATTCCTTGCGTTGTTAGTTGATAACCGAGGTACGCGATTTCTTGTCTGAAGAACTGCGACTTCTCCAAATTGATGGTTAAATTTGCCCTTCTTAAATTAGATAATAATAAGTCTAAATGTAACAAGTGCGTTTCTAAATCTTCTGAATAACACAGGCAATCGTCGACATAAATAATGGTATTTTCTTTTACTTCTTCGTCCAATACTGTGTCCAATCCCCTGGTCAGTGCAGCAGAACTGGTACTCAGGCCAAATGGTGTAACTGTAAAACGATAACACTTGCCGTCGTACATAAAAGCGGTGAAGTTCCGGCATTCCGACTTCAGTGGTACTTGCCAGAAACTGCTAGTTAGATCTACGGTAGATAGGTACTTCATCTCTCCACATCTCGCCAATATGTCGTTTATTGGAGGGGCTCCCTCGTAGTCCGGGATAGTCACACTGTTCACCTTCCTCGCATCCAAACACAATCGTACGCTACCGTCCTTCTTGATTACCGTAACTACTGGGTTGATATATGCGCTGTTGCATCTCTCAATGACCCCATACCGTAACATTTTCCGAATCTCCTCATCTACCTTCCCTTTATAGGCTAATGGGACAGGCCATCCTCTCTGGAAGTACGGTGTCTGGTCGGTGACTCGGAACTCGTGGACATACCCATCGATTCTTCCGGGGCATTCTCTGAATAAACTACAATTTCTTATTAGAATCTCCCTTAACCTTTCCAACGTTCCTCTATCTCCGCATTCTATACTTTCTATCTTCTTGTTAATGTTTCTGATGATCTCTTCTTCTTCTTCTACGTCCACCACTTCTGTATGCATCATAGGCACCGTGTACGTCTCTTCGTTATCCTCTCTTCTTATCTCGACGATTCTTCTTCCCATGTCAATGAGACACCCTGTTTCTTGAAGAAAATTGGTTCCTAATATGCATGGTTTTATCAAATCTGGTATTATTAGGAAAACACACTCATATTTAATTTCTTCAATATAGATATCACATAATATTTGTTTTCTGATTAGCTTTGATTTATTACCAACTGCGCTAACTATTAATGTGTTAGACATCGGTAATATCTCATAAGGTGTAATGTCATGTTTGTTTTGGTGAAACCACGACTCAGATAACCCAGCTATTACCGATCCAGTATCGATTAACGCTTGCACACTAACATTATTATTGAACTTGATATTTATCTCTGGACACCTAATTATTCGTTGAGAAATTTCTTCATCATCATTACACAATAAATCGCTTCGTAAGTCCGGTAGGATAATATTCGTCTGGTAGTCATTTGTTTTGATGGCTATCTTCGTTAATGGGTGGAGGGATTTTTTTTTTCCTCTTCTTGTTGACGATTTCTCTTAGGTTGAATGCCCGATGCACCAGCTGTCGTGTTTGTAAACTCTATTGTGTTGACAGCGCGCCGGTCCGTGTTACGGGGCCGATTATTTATGGCGGGTCTGTCACCCCATGTCTTCTTCTGTATACCGCCTCCTTTGTTCAAGTTACTTTCACCTTCCTTATACGCATTTCTGCCCTCGTTTGCCGCTGCATAGTTCGCTTCTCTATTAATTCTTGGTTGAATCTGTGAATACTCGATGATCAGAGACTCGAAGTTTGGTATCGTCACAATTCCTCTTGTAACCACCGCAAGCTGGATGTCACGCCCAAAGTGACGAGAGATCTTACGTATTAACTGATAATCAGATAAAGTAGGCGTTAACTGCTTACTTTCCAATAAAATCCGTTCAATATATTGAATAGCAGTAACTGGTCCGCGCCAATCAAATCTGCCAAACTCCAAATGGTCCCGAATACTGTCCTGTCGTTCCTGGCCCCAATATTTTAGAGAGAACGCTTCCTTGAATTCTGCGAAGTTTGATATCTGGTCACGTATCACTCGCCACCAAATTCCTGCGTCTAACTCCAGATGTTTGCCAATCCACTTGATATTGTCAGCGGGATAATATAGCTCTTGAACTTCGGACAATTCTTTGAGGAATTCCATAGGGAATCTGTCTGTGCCATTATATTTGAGATCATTGTGGTTAGGTCCGTTAATTCGATTTAACATTCCACAATCACCTTCCATCAATTGTCGCTGTAACCTCTCTTGGTTTTCTCTTACCTTATTTAAATGTCCCTTTAATTCTTCGATCCTAGTTGTCTTTTCTTTCGTAGTCTCGTCCAACTTCTGTTCTGTTGAACGTTGTCTACCGTCTACGTCTTCTAATTTTTGTATAATATTACTATTTGTTCCGTCTTGCTCCTGTTGTCTCTGCAGCATGGTATTGTGCATCTCGGCCTTAAGTTCTTCGTGCTTCTTATTGTAATCCTTAACGTGAACATCGAACTTGTGATTAATCTTTTTAACGGTCGTCTGGGTAGAGTGTACCGCCGCCATCCATTCTTGTCGATCGTTATCTTGTTTCTCTTGTATTTCTACGTACTTCTTGTCGGCTTCTTCTCTCAACTCTCTCACGATCTCATCTTGCCTTTTCTGTAATTCATCGACCTTTCTTTCCCAAGCCTGCTGACTTTCACGTATCTCCGACCTTATTTGTGTAATCTCTTCCTTATGCTGGTCGAGTTTTTCATTAATTAATCTACTGTTTTCTTCTTGTTTTTCTAATTTTTCATTAATTAACCTATTACTTTCTTCTAATTTTCTGTTAATATTTTCTTCTAGTTTCTTGCTTCGTTCTTCTTGTTTCTCGTCTCGTTCTTCGCTAATTAACTTCATATTCTCCTTTTGTTCTTCATTCTGTTGACGGATAAACTCCATCAACATTTGTATAGTTCCATCTTCTAGTTTTGAAGTCTGTCCTCGCGCCCTATCTTCTGGACTCTCCACCACACTACTTGGTTCGCTAGGTGTAGTATTGTCCTCGGTATTTACTACGCCTAATTGGTTATTAATGTCATATTCTACACTGTCTGAATTGCTCGCCATTTTAGCCCTACTGCGCGTAATCATTCAAACTGACTTACACTAATAACACTTATCTAACTTCTACTTCTAAGGCACTACTTTTTCTACTACTTCTACTGCCTGTTCTTTACCTAAGCCGTACGTGTTAACAATCTGTGTTAATACGTATCATGCCCCACGTTGGGCGCCATTTTATAACATGAATAAGTTATAAATCTATTGTGCTAACCGCGATTGGATTACTTAATGTGTTAATTTAATACTTTCTTAAATTTATCTAGCCCTTAAGTTGGACGCCATTTTATAACATTCATTTAATATGCGTATTGATAGCACAATAAATTAATTATTAAATATATAAATTTAACGATCACTGACAAGTATGTGTATAATTTAATCTTAATGATGATTCTAACTATCTACGTTCATCAACACATACGTGGTATCATTTATTTAATTGAACATAAGAAACTCTTAAAATCTATTTGCATTCTTTCAAACTTTAAGTCAATATTCGGGTTGCATTGGTAATAATGAACGCATGTTTCTGGTTAACTAAAATACTAGTTTAATTATCATTTATGACATATTATAATAGTACATAGGATACGTCGCTGTACCTGAAATACATACATATTTATAATAAACAAAGATATATCTCAATATATGCTGAAATAAAGAAAACATACATACATATATAAATCAAATGATGTGACAATTCAATATTCTACTTATTTAATGCGTTCATTAAATCCCAAATAAGCTTTTGGTTATACGTTCATTAACTACTTATTTCAATTTTACTCATTACTTTTCTTAATAATTTCTCAGGTGTGAATTCTTTGAAAGAAACCAGGTCAGTAGAAGTTACAAATTAGAAGTAATTATAATAATGGTTACTTGGTTAGTGAATATCCATTAGTTGTTGACGTAGTCTCGTTCTGGTGATGGAGATGGCTCGTAGATACATTCCGTCGTTAGTTGTTTTATCACTGCCACTTATCACTTTATTCTTCCGACCACTCGCGTAGGTGTTTGTATATGTGTGGGTGATTGAAGTTCAGTGTTCAATCAATGTCCTATCTTACTGTGTTTGCTGTGTGTTCGTTTTAAAGTCAATAAACATGTCTAGTTTCATTTGTCGCTGCTTCCACAAACGATCCTATAATTGGTTAGTTTGTTGAATGTTTCGTGTTCATTATGTTGATGATACACAATATTAAGTTCCACTAAGTAGTATATCGTTTAGTGATGCTGTCTGTTAGTGTAACGGTCTGATTGTTCACTTGGTGTAAATTTCACTAAGTCCGTTAATGCGCACTCCGGTAAAGTTCACTACCGCGAATGAATGTATTATTACGTTTTAAGTTCCTTGTTATTTATCTAACTTCCGAATGATTTGAATAAACAATGGAAAGTTTATGATGTACCGTCTCTCGCACTTGTAGTTAAACTACTTGATAATTGAAATGTAAATTGTCTGAAAATTCTGTATGACTGTCTAAAATTTAAGTATGACTGCGTAAAATTTAAGTATAACTGACCAAAAATTGAGTAGAACTGACGAAAAATTGAGTGTAACTGACGCTCCGTCTTCCTGGACAGCTAGTTTTATTAATTCGTCCCTACTCAAAATTTTGTCTCTGGCGCGCTTCACGCCCACTTCTTTTCGAGATTGGTCAGTTTTTGATTTTCTCGGAATATACTGTCCCACTCTGTCAAAATCCGACGTCATAGTTCTTTCGATAGGTTCTTCGTCTCAGTTGCTATGGAAACATCCCTCACCATCAAATTTCTCGCTGGCTGAAGGTCTCTGATAGGTCCTTAGGTCTCCCTGCTCTCCAGCTAGACGATCGTTGACCCGCTTCGAAGAAACTATGGCTATAAACAATTTGTCTAACAGCCTATTGTCTGAGTAAACTCTGCGTTTCTATAGATTCCCATTATCTGTACTTACAGTCTTCCTGGCGTATTGTCCTATGCTCTTACCCCTTTTTTCTGGCTATTACTAATTTCGAACATCTGCTGGTCGTTGAAGTCACTCCAACTTTCCCTTCGTAAATTCTTGTCTGTCAATTAGACGATACCTCCAGCTGTGTAACATGACTTTAGTTTTTGTCAGCCTATCTTCCAGTATTGTTACTTAAGGTGCAGCGTATCCGTTTCATTGTAGTATGGAACATTACTTGTTTTTGTCGCTTATCGTCTACTGACGTAATACGGCCATATCTGCTACAATTCTTGGTACGGGTGTGAATGTCCTCCTTACTTTGTTACAGCTGCGGAGAGCAATAATTCTGGACGAAACTTTCCCTGTCATCTTACGCCACCAAATTCTATAGTTGGATAGAACTTAATGCGTTTCTATTGTCAAGTCAGCAACGCTTCACTGACACCTTCTCATTACTCCTTATTTATTGCTCCACCATAAGTCGTTGACACTTGCCTCGTGTGAACGTACTCTGCCGAGGTGAGAATTTAAAAAATTTTTTATTTTCTGCTCGTTACAGTGTCCTCAATTTCGATTTGACGATGTGACCTCTGGGAACAACTCAAATCTAAATTCTGCGCCCTGTACGTCGCCTCGCCGTGTCCATCTTCTTCAGGGGCAGGTATACACAATAACCTACTTTCAAAAGCTTATATGACCAGTGGTACACCCCCTTTTGGTTTCAATTGGTTCTCTGAATTTATTGCCAGCTATTTGGGATAGCTGAACGCATTTCACATTGTCGAATTGACATATAACTACCTTATCTTTATAATTATAAGATAAGTCATACATTCCATAAGCAATTAAATAATTTCATCAATTAAATAAGATCTTACCTTCTAAAATATCATATTCACAATATAGTATCAAATAGTTAAGCGGTTCAATGTAACCTTTACATGGTATCAAAGAAAATCTCCTATACATATACACCTTTGTGCATTACTGATGATCTTACCAATAAAATCTTTTAAACTATTATTTTAAAATTAGATTGTTAATTGACACAATCGCTACGTTAACTGTAATTATCTTACTAATTTACATACACGTATAACATTTAGTTTCAATGATTGACCTACTTCATGATACATCATTTATAATCCTAACCTACTAATTACCTATATTCACATTAATAAAGTTCATTCACTATCTAGTTCGTTAAATATTATCACTTATCTGATTTAAGTGTCCATTTTTCTCACTTTGTCCACTTAACTTATTACCATATAAATCAATTAATAGCAATTAAATGTCCTTTGCATTCACTGCAATAATTTTATAAAATGTCACACTAAATGTTAATTTATCTTATTATTTAACATTTAATTAGTGCTTAATTGACTAAATACATTTTGATGTTATGTTTCAACAATTAAAGTACATAACTTTCTTGGATAAGCCAGCTTGAATGATATCACCGCGTCAATTACCCTAACGCAGTTGATTCATCAGCATCGGCTAGCTTCTTAAGACATCTTCTTCTATTTCTTCCTCTTCCTTCATCTTCAATTCTCTGGTTCATAGTATTTTTTCAATTGTCTGGCATTAAATTTTCCACGGAGTTTCTTGTCATCATCGCAATCAACGAGTAGATAAGTAGCTTCTCCGAGAATTTGATGCACTTTATATGGTCCGCAGTACAGTTCGCAAAATTTTTCAATTCTTTTCTGGACCGCGTCCGATTGATGATATGTTCTGATTAACACTTTCTCACCAATGTTGAATCTTGTAATGGTTTTAGTCTCATTACATAATTTTGCCTGTTTTTCTCTCTTCTCCTTCATTTTGATATATATTTGTTTATGATCTACCCCTTTAACTAGGAGCATATCCTTGTTGATGTATTTTTCCCACGCTCTGGGAGGTTTTCTTCCGAGCTGAGCTTCGTACGGTGTTACTTCTATCGTCTCGTGGTACGTTTCGTTAATACAACTCTCGACGATTGGTACGTAACGCGACCACTTTGTATGTTGATCACCAACAAAGATCCTAAATAAGTTCCCAAGCTGTCTGTTGATCCTTTCAGCCAGATTCGCACAAGGGTTCCTTATTGCGGTAAATCGTGGTTGGATATTTAGTTCAGTTAATCCATCTAACCATTTTTTAGATGAAAATTGCGTTCCGTTGTCTGTGATAATCACTCTAGGAGATCCTAGTTCTTCACAATATTGGTGTACTCTCCTCAGTGTAGCGACGGTCGTTGCCCTTCGAAGTGTGAAAAGTCGTACGTATTTGGTAAAATTGTCAACCATTATAAACAGATACCTCACCCCACTAGATGAAGCAGGTAACGGTCCGTAAAAATCCGCGCTCACTAGGTCACCCTTGCATAACGGTATTATGGCTTTTGTTCCTCCGAACGAATTTCTGTTGCCGGAATCCTTTTTTTCTGACAAGTGTCGCAAGTCCGTACATAAATTTTCACCCTCTTTAACATTCCGTCCATGGTAAAGTACTCCTGCAATAATTTGATACATCTCTTCGCACCGGGATGCCCATACATACGGTGTATTTCAGCAATTATTTCGCCAGACACACTGTTCGGTACGTATAGTTTCCACTCTCCTTTGCGTAATCTGTACAATTTCTCATCGACGAATCTATAAAATTTATTTAATTTCTTATCTACACAATTTTCCCTAATCTTATCAATAATATACTTAAGCTTATGATCTTGAATTTGGTGCCTTCCAATATCCATTAGGATCTTGCTTACCTTCTTATCCATTTTGATTGTCAAGTGGTTAATTAAATATTCGGAAATATTGTCACTAATTACCTCTCGTGTGGCATCTTCTGGATTTCTGCTCAGAAGATCGGCAATAATATTGTCCTTACCTCTACAATGGACAATGTCAAATTTGTACTCCTGAATACTTAAGATCCAGCGTGTAATACGCGAGTTGTTTAAATGACATTTATTCATAAAAGTCAGTGCTTTATTATCAGTAATGATGGTTAACGGTTGTCCTAGTATGTATATACGGAACCGCTCAAGACATCTTACAATACACAAAAGCTCCTTCTCCGTAGTGTAATAATTTATTTCCGCACCCTTGAATGTCCTGCTGGTAAAAGCTATTACTCCAATTCTTCCTTCTTCATCCAATTGATATAGTTGTCCGCCATATGCAAAGTTGCTGGCGTCACATTGCATATAATATCTTTGGTTTATTCGGGGAAACTTTAAGATGACTGTTTCTACGAATAACCTTTTAACCTGCTGAAAACACTCATTTAATTCCTGTGTCCAGGTGAATTTCTGTCCTTTCCGTAGCAACTCGAGTAATGGTTTAGTAGTTTCAGCGTATTTGTCTGTAAAACGATTATAGAAATTTGTCAACCCCAGGAAACCTTTTAATTGTTTTTGGTTCCGAGGTACAGGGAACTTCATAATGGCATCTATCTTCTCGTCCGTTGCTCGTATTCCTTGCGTTGTTAGTTGATAACCGAGGTACGCGATTTCTTGTCTGAAGAACTGCGACTTCTCCAAATTGATGGTTAAATTTGCCCTTCTTAAATTAGATAATAATAAGTCTAAATGTAACAAGTGCGTTTCTAAATCTTCTGAATAACACAGGCAATCGTCGACATAAATAATGGTATTTTCTTTTACTTCTTCGTCCAATACTGTGTCCAATCCCCTGGTCAGTGCAGCAGAACTGGTACTCAGGCCAAATGGTGTAACTGTAAAACGATAACACTTGCCGTCGTACATAAAAGCGGTGAAGTTCCGGCATTCCGACTTCAGTGGTACTTGCCAGAAACTGCTAGTTAGATCTACGGTAGATAGGTACTTCATCTCTCCACATCTCGCCAATATGTCGTTTATTGGAGGGGCTCCCTCGTAGTCCGGGATAGTCACACTGTTCACCTTCCTCGCATCCAAACACAATCGTACGCTACCGTCCTTCTTGATTACCGTAACTAGTGGGTTGATATATGCGCTGTTGCATCTCTCAATGACCCCATACCGTAACATTTTCCGAATCTCCTCATCTACCTTCCCTTTATAGGCTAATGGGACAGGCCATCCTCTCTGGAAGTACGGTGTCTGGTCGGTGACTCGGAACTCGTGGACATACCCATCGATTCTTCCGGGGCATTCTCTGAATAAACTACAATTTCTTATTAGAATCTCCCTTAACCTTTCCAACGTTCCTCTATCTCCGCATTCTATACTTTCTATCTTCTTGTTAATGTTTCTGATGATCTCTTCTTCTTCTTCTACGTCCACCACTTCTGTATGCATCATAGGCACCGTGTACGTCTCTTCGTTATCCTCTCTTCTTATCTCGACGATTCTTCTTCCCATGTCAATGAGACACCCTGTTTCTTGAAGAAAATTGGTTCCTAATATGCATGGTTTTATCAAATCTGGTATTATTAGGAAAACACACTCATATTTAATTTCTTCAATATAGATATCACATAATATTTGTTTTCTGATTAGCTTTGATTTATTACCAACTGCGCTAACTATTAATGTGTTAGACATCGGTAATATCTCATAAGGTGTAATGTCATGTTTGTTTTGGTGAAACCACGACTCAGATAACCCAGCTATTACCGATCCAGTATCGATTAACGCTTGCACACTAACATTATTATTGAACTTGATATTTATCTCTGGACACCTAATTATTCGTTGAGAAATTTCTTCATCATCATTACACAATAAATCGCTTCGTAAGTCCGGTAGGATAATATTCGTCTGGTAGTCATTTGTTTTGATGGCTATCTTCGTTAATGGGTGGAGGGATTTTTTTTTTCCTCTTCTTGTTGACGATTTCTCTTAGGTTGAATGCCCGATGCACCAGCTGTCGTGTTTGTAAACTCTATTGTGTTGACAGCGCGCCGGTCCGTGTTACGGGGCCGATTATTTATGGCGGGTCTGTCACCCCATGTCTTCTTCTGTATACCGCCTCCTTTGTTCAAGTTACTTTCACCTTCCTTATACGCATTTCTGCCCTCGTTTGCCGCTGCATAGTTCGCTTCTCTATTAATTCTTGGTTGAATCTGTGAATACTCGATGATCAGAGACTCGAAGTTTGGTATCGTCACAATTCCTCTTGTAACCACCGCAAGCTGGATGTCACGCCCAAAGTGACGAGAGATCTTACGTATTAACTGATAATCAGATAAAGTAGGCGTTAACTGCTTACTTTCCAATAAAATCCGTTCAATATATTGAATAGCAGTAACTGGTCCGCGCCAATCAAATCTGCCAAACTCCAAATGGTCCCGAATACTGTCCTGTCGTTCCTGGCCCCAATATTTTAGAGAGAACGCTTCCTTGAATTCTGCGAAGTTTGATATCTGGTCACGTATCACTCGCCACCAAATTCCTGCGTCTAACTCCAGATGTTTGCCAATCCACTTGATATTGTCAGCGGGATAATATAGCTCTTGAACTTCGGACAATTCTTTGAGGAATTCCATAGGGAATCTGTCTGTGCCATTATATTTGAGATCATTGTGGTTAGGTCCGTTAATTCGATTTAACATTCCACAATCACCTTCCATCAATTGTCGCTGTAACCTCTCTTGGTTTTCTCTTACCTTATTTAAATGTCCCTTTAATTCTTCGATCCTAGTTGTCTTTTCTTTCGTAGTCTCGTCCAACTTCTGTTCTGTTGAACGTTGTCTACCGTCTACGTCTTCTAATTTTTGTATAATATTACTATTTGTTCCGTCTTGCTCCTGTTGTCTCTGCAGCATGGTATTGTGCATCTCGGCCTTAAGTTCTTCGTGCTTCTTATTGTAATCCTTAACGTGAACATCGAACTTGTGATTAATCTTTTTAACGGTCGTCTGGGTAGAGTGTACCGCCGCCATCCATTCTTGTCGATCGTTATCTTGTTTCTCTTGTATTTCTACGTACTTCTTGTCGGCTTCTTCTCTCAACTCTCTCACGATCTCATCTTGCCTTTTCTGTAATTCATCGACCTTTCTTTCCCAAGCCTGCTGACTTTCACGTATCTCCGACCTTATTTGTGTAATCTCTTCCTTATGCTGGTCGAGTTTTTCATTAATTAATCTACTGTTTTCTTCTTGTTTTTCTAATTTTTCATTAATTAACCTATTACTTTCTTCTAATTTTCTGTTAATATTTTCTTCTAGTTTCTTGCTTCGTTCTTCTTGTTTCTCGTCTCGTTCTTCGCTAATTAACTTCATATTCTCCTTTTGTTCTTCATTCTGTTGACGGATAAACTCCATCAACATTTGTATAGTTCCATCTTCTAGTTTTGAAGTCTGTCCTCGCGCCCTATCTTCTGGACTCTCCACCACACTACTTGGTTCGCTAGGTGTAGTATTGTCCTCGGTATTTACTACGCCTAATTGGTTATTAATGTCATATTCTACACTGTCTGAATTGCTCGCCATTTTAGCCCTACTGCGCGTAATCATTCAAACTGACTTACACTAATAACACTTATCTAACTTCTACTTCTAAGGCACTACTTTTTCTACTACTTCTACTGCCTGTTCTTTACCTAAGCCGTACGTGTTAACAATCTGTGTTAATACGTATCATGCCCCACGTTGGGCGCCATTTTATAACATGAATAAGTTATAAATCTATTGTGCTAACCGCGATTGGATTACTTAATGTGTTAATTTAATACTTTCTTAAATTTATCTAGCCCTTAAGTTGGACGCCATTTTATAACATTCATTTAATATGCGTATTGATAGCACAATAAATTAATTATTAAATATATAAATTTAACGATCACTGACAAGTATGTGTATAATTTAATCTTAATGATGATTCTAACTATCTACGTTCATCAACACATACGTGGTATCATTTATTTAATTGAACATAAGAAACTCTTAAAATCTATTTGCATTCTTTCAAACTTTAAGTCAATATTCGGGTTGCATTGGTAATAATGAACGCATGTTTCTGGTTAACTAAAATACTAGTTTAATTATCATTTATGACATATTATAATAGTACATAGGATACGTCGCTGTACCTGAAATACATACATATTTATAATAAACAAAGATATATCTCAATATATGCTGAAATAAAGAAAACATACATACATATATAAATCAAATGATGTGACAATTCAATATTCTACTTATTTAATGCGTTCATTAAATCCCAAATAAGCTTTTGGTTATACGTTCATTAACTACTTATTTCAATTTTACTCATTACTTTTCTTAATAATTTCTCAGGTGTGAATTCTTTGAAAGAAACCAGGTCAGTAGAAGTTACAAATTAGAAGTAATTATAATAATGGTTACTTGGTTAGTGAATATCCATTAGTTGTTGACGTAGTCTCGTTCTGGTGATGGAGATGGCTCGTAGATACATTCCGTCGTTAGTTGTTTTATCACTGCCACTTATCACTTTATTCTTCCGACCACTCGCGTAGGTGTTTGTATATGTGTGGGTGATTGAAGTTCAGTGTTCAATCAATGTCCTATCTTACTGTGTTTGCTGTGTGTTCGTTTTAAAGTCAATAAACATGTCTAGTTTCATTTGTCGCTGCTTCCACAAACGATCCTATAATTGGTTAGTTTGTTGAATGTTTCGTGTTCATTATGTTGATGATACACAATATTAAGTTCCACTAAGTAGTATATCGTTTAGTGATGCTGTCTGTTAGTGTAACGGTCTGATTGTTCACTTGGTGTAAATTTCACTAAGTCCGTTAATGCGCACTCCGGTAAAGTTCACTACCGCGAATGAATGTATTATTACGTTTTAAGTTCCTTGTTATTTATCTAACTTCCGAATGATTTGAATAAACAATGGAAAGTTTATGATGTACCGTCTCTCGCACTTGTAGTTAAACTACTTGATAATTGAAATGTAAATTGTCTGAAAATTCTGTATGACTGTCTAAAATTTAAGTATGACTGCGTAAAATTTAAGTATAACTGACCAAAAATTGAGTAGAACTGACGAAAAATTGAGTGTAACTGACGCTCCGTCTTCCTGGACAGCTAGTTTTATTAATTCGTCCCTACTCAAAATTTTGTCTCTGGCGCGCTTCACGCCCACTTCTTTTCGAGATTGGTCAGTTTTTGATTTTCTCGGAATATACTGTCCCACTCTGTCAAAATCCGACGTCATAGTTCTTTCGATAGGTTCTTCGTCTCAGTTGCTATGGAAACATCCCTCACCATCAAATTTCTCGCTGGCTGAAGGTCTCTGATAGGTCCTTAGGTCTCCCTGCTCTCCAGCTAGACGATCGTTGACCCGCTTCGAAGAAACTATGGCTATAAACAATTTGTCTAACAGCCTATTGTCTGAGTAAACTCTGCGTTTCTATAGATTCCCATTATCTGTACTTACAGTCTTCCTGGCGTATTGTCCTATGCTCTTACCCCTTTTTTCTGGCTATTACTAATTTCGAACATCTGCTGGTCGTTGAAGTCACTCCAACTTTCCCTTCGTAAATTCTTGTCTGTCAATTAGACGATACCTCCAGCTGTGTAACATGACTTTAGTTTTTGTCAGCCTATCTTCCAGTATTGTTACTTAAGGTGCAGCGTATCCGTTTCATTGTAGTATGGAACATTACTTGTTTTTGTCGCTTATCGTCTACTGACGTAATACGGCCATATCTGCTACAATTCTTGGTACGGGTGTGAATGTCCTCCTTACTTTGTTACAGCTGCGGAGAGCAATAATTCTGGACGAAACTTTCCCTGTCATCTTACGCCACCAAATTCTATAGTTGGATAGAACTTAATGCGTTTCTATTGTCAAGTCAGCAACGCTTCACTGACACCTTCTCATTACTCCTTATTTATTGCTCCACCATAAGTCGTTGACACTTGCCTCGTGTGAACGTACTCTGCCGAGGTGAGAATTTAAAAAATTTTTTATTTTCTGCTCGTTACAGACTTATGGTGGAGCAATAAATAAGGAGTAATGAGAAGGTGTCAGTGAAGCGTTGCTGACTTGACAATAGAAACGCATTAAGTTCTATCCAACTATAGAATTTGGTGGCGTAAGATGACAGGGAAAGTTTCGTCCAGAATTATTGCTCTGCGCAGCTGTAACAAAGTAAGGAGGACATTCACACCCGTACCAAGAATTGTAGCAGATGTGGCCGTATTACGTCAGTTGACGATAAGCGACAAAAACAAGTAATGTTCCATACTACAATGAAACGGATACGCTGCACCTTAAGTAACAATACTGGAAGATAGGCTGACAAAAACTAAAGTCATGTTACACAGCTGGAGGTATCGTCTAATTGACAGACAAGAATTTACGAAGGGAAAGTTAGAGTGACTTCAACGACCAGCAGATGTTCGAAATTAGTAATAGCCAGAAAAAAGGGGTAAGAGCATAGAACAATACGCCAGGAAGACTGTAAGTACAGATAATGGGAATCTATAGAAACGCAGAGTTTACTCAGACAATAGGCTGTTAGACAAATTGTTTATAGCCAGAATTTCTTCGAAGCGGGTCAACGATCGTCTAGCCGGAGAGCAGGGAGACCTGAGGACCTATCAGAGACCTTCAGCCAGCGAGAAATTTGATGGTGAGGGATGTTTCCATAGCAACTGAGACGAAGAACCTATCGAAAGAACTATGACGTCGGATTTTGACAGAGTGGGACAGTATTTTCCGAGAAAATCAAAAACTGACCAATCTCGAAAAGAAGTGGGCGTGAAGCGCGCCAGAGACAAAATTTTGAGTAGGGACGAATTAATAAAACTAGCTGTCCAGGAAGACGGAGCGGCAGTTAGACTCAATTTTTACGCAGTCACACTTAAATTTTAGTCAGTCATATAGAATTTTCAGACAGTTTACATTTCAATTATCAAGTAGTTTAACTTCAAGTGCGAGAGACGGTACATCATAAACTTTCCAATTGTTTACTCGAATCATTCGGAAGTTAGATAAATAACAAGGAACTTAAAACGTAATAATACATTCATATCGCGGTAGTGAACTTTACCAGCGTGCGCATTAACGGACTTAGTGAAAATTACACCAAGTGAACAATCAGACCGTTACACTAACAGACAGCATCACTAAACGATATACAACTTATTGGAACTTAATATTGTGTATCATCAACATAATGAACACAAAACAGTAAACAAACTAACCAATTATAGGATCGTTTGTGGAAGCAGCGACAAATGAAACTAGACATGTTTATTGACTTTAAAACGAACACACAGCAAACACAGTAAGATAGAACATTGATTGAACACTGAACTTCAATTACCCACACCTATACAACACCTACGCGAGTGGTCGGAAGAATAAAGTGATAAGTGGCAGTGATAAAACAACTAACGACGGAATGTATCTACGAGCCATTTCCATCACCAGAACGAGACTACGTCAACAACTAATGGATATTCACTAACCAAGTAACCACTATTATAATTACTTCTAATTTGTAACTTCTACTGACCTGGTTTCTTTCAAAGAATTCACACCTGAGAAATTATTAAGAAAAGTAATGAGTAAAATTGAAATAAGTAGTTAATGAACGTATAAACAAAAGCTTATTTGGGATTTAATGAACGCATTAAATAAGTAGAATATTGAATTGTAACATCATTTGATTTATATATGTATGTATGTTTTCTTTATTTCAGCATATATTGAGATATATCTTTGTTTATTATAAATATGTATGTATTTCAGGTACAGCGACGTATTCTATGTGCTATTATAATATGTCATAAATGATAATTAAACTAGTATTTTAGTTAACCAGAAACATGCGTTCATTATTACCAATGCAACCCGAATATTGACTTAAAGTTTGAAAGAATGCAAATAGATTTTAAGAGTTTCTTATGTTCAATTAAATAAATGATATCACGTATGTGTTGATGAACGTAGATAGTTAGAATCATCATTAAGATTAAATTATACACATACTTGTCAGTGATCGTTAAATTTATATATTTAATAATTAATTTATTGTGCTATCAATACGCATATTAAATGATTGTTATAAATGGCGTCCAACTTAAGGGCTAGCTAAATTTAAGAAAGTATTAAATTAACACACTAAGTAATTCAACCGCGGTTAGCACAATAGATTTATAACTTATTCATGTTATAACTTACAAATTATGCGAGAGCATAAAATTACAAATCATGGAATTAAATTACGAGGAGATTAGTACGGATTAGTCAGGTACGAACAGGTAGGTAGTAAATAATATTAGGCCAATGGCAGATGGAGTTCTGCAGATGGGAAAAACGAAATGATCTCGTAATGAGAGAAGTCAAAGGAACAAAGAAGAAGGTAGGTTACGTGCCGGCTCGTGTATAATTTTTAAACATTATAGGCCTATTCTGCAAGTGCCACGTTGGATTTTGCGTAAAACGTATTAAAAGTTTATCAGCTGTTTTTTTTTTTTTAATTCTGCCCAGAAATATGTGCACTAATTGCACATTATTGATTGATTAAGTTATCGCGAACTAACAGAATATTCGGACACCCACCGATAATTTTTCTAGTCACTGGTAAAAAAAAATTAACACTGACAAGAGATCGTGTTAACTGTGCAGATAATTGGACACAGTACCAGCGTCGCATAGTGAGATGGAATGTTAGTCTATAAGTAACAAGTTGGAAGTAAACAAGTAAATAATCAGGTAAACAACCACGTTGCGCAATCTAGTTACAAACAAGGTGAAACAACTTATACTCAAACAACTTATAGTGTTCTATATCAATACAGAATAGTGTTTGGCGTCTTTTTAAAGTCATAAATGTCGTAATTATTTCGTGTTTGGACCCATTTTGAAGGAAATTGAATATAGAATCCAAAAAATGTATCATAACTTATGTAAAATCTAGAATACAAATTTTCATAGTTTTGTCGTTCAATGCCTAGTAGGTGACTCATCGAAGCGCCATTAGAGGCAGGTCAAACTGGTCGCGCGTGTGTGTGTGTGTGTGAGTGCGCGTTGGTGGGCGAGGGTCTCCTAATCTCTTAGGTGCCTTCCGAAAACGTAAGGAGTATAAGGTTGACAATTAATTATTTCCAAAGAAAAATTTATTAGCAGTTTCGGTACGAGTAAAAATAACTTGGAGCCAGTGATATTTGAGATACCACCAAGTGCGAGAGATTTCTCTGATAAAGAATTAAAAAGGGCGTTTTCACTTTGTAAGACGGAAGTACCTACATATAGGTTTCCCAACTATGTTGCGCGCGCTGTCCTTGGGATTTCGGCCTCGGTGAATGTTTGTTGTTGAAATGACGCGGTCAATGTATTTTCAAATATCGTGGCAGTACGCACTCGTGTGCTTCTAGGCCTACTGACGCCAGTCTTAGCAACCGATACGTGCGGCCCGATACCAAAGACTTGGTTGGATGTCGCAGATGGCTAGCGTGTAACAGAATTCACTTCTCCAACATTTATCTCTTTTCCGAATATATAAAATACTGTTGTATTTTGTAAACACGGTAATGTATGCATGTGTAATACTGTTTGCTTTTATTCACAATTATATTCACACACGCGTGCGCGCGCGCACGCACACACAATATTTTATTTTATAGAAAAACTATTTTGTTATTTTGTATAATATGGTACGAGATCTTAAAACACATCTGAGAGAGGAGATTCTCGCACAAGAGAGTCAGATTAGTTTTTTGGGACTTGAAACTTGCTTACAGTGGCGTTTCTGTTACAAAATATGGTAAGCAATTGAGAAAAAGGAATATAAATCGACGATGTTTAAATGCAATTAAGACCTTTATAAACATAATATCAGTGGTATAAAGGGCCAAGGTAAAAGTGACTGAATTTGTGGAAATCAACAAAGCCCCTGACACAAGGATGCCGCTTTTCCCAATTTTGTTAGAGGTTTTTAAAATGGTCAGAAAAAATCAACAGAACGGGAGCACAGTTTGAGAACGAAACATTGTCGACAATCAGATTGTTCTTGCTGATGATACGAATGACGTACCCTGTTGTATGATAAGAAATTTAACGGAGACTTTGAAGATTCGCGTTTGGAAGTAAATATTCAGAAAAACTATGTATATATGTATGGCTATTGGTAACAGAAGGCAAAGGTGTGTGGTATACATACGTACAGGCAAGGGCGTTTGATAGACAGATAGATAAAGAGCTAGCGAGAGAGAGAGAGAGAGAGAGAGAGAGAGAGAGAGAGAGAGAGAGTACTTTTTCGTTACTAGGCTATGTAACCAGTTACTTTATAGTATCGTTGATGACGAACGGTACGTTTTTCAGATGTGCTGATTTTAACATCTGAACAAATATCTATGGTATTGTAAAACAATTAAGCTCTAGTGTGTGTGTGTGTGTGGCAGAGAGAGAGAGAGAGAGAGAGAGAGAGAGAGAGAGAGAGAGAGAGAGAGAGAGAGAGAGAGGAGGGAACGGGTGTGTTCTTTCGCTTCATTTAGAGGTTCAAAAATGAGCCTACAACGAAAAGCTTATACCCATATAGTTCTGTAACACAGAATACATAGATACAGGATATGTTGTATAAATATCTGAATTACACATTACAGCTAAAATATACTCATATGTATGTATCTACATTTCATGTTATAGCTAGATATGTATATATACAGATTACAATATGATTACAGATGTGTATACATGTTTGATTACACAGTAGGGGAAACGCTATCTTGTTGTGAAGCCTGACGTTTGACAAAGTTTGATGTAGCCTAGTTTGACAAAAAAAAAAACGGATTTTGGAAAAATCATACAGTGTTTTGATGACTAGTATAAAACAGGTGATAATGGGTCTATATTGAACTGACGTCTTTGAAAAATTAAATCAACGCACAAATTCCCGCACAAATAAATCAAGCTTTGTACGCAAATTCACGAATGTTTTACAGATTCTTAGCGACATCCTCTTGCTTAGCGTTGGCTCATATTAACTAGATTTTGCTTAAAGGCCTGCTTTTATTATAAGACTTGTAGGTATTTATGAATGAAACCGATAACCCAAAATAATTAAGTCATTCGTGCGAGCTTATCGGTACAATCTGTAACAAGTTTATTTCCAGCCGAACCAAACGATGGGCCACTAAACGTTGTTATTTGCTGGCGAGGCCTACTCACTTTAATCTGAAAGTGAAAGAAGGTTGGAACGAAGTTATAAATAACTGTAAAAAGTACAGAGTCCAGTAATTCTGTAATCACACGCACACGCGAGGTAAAAACCGTGGTCAGAGTGAAACAACCTTCGTTCAGCCAAGCCGCCGCCGGCCGCACTCTTCAACAGATGTTTTTTATTCTCTCTTCCCCTCGGACACAAAGATGTTCCCACCTTTTGATATAAATTTAAATACCCGCCGCTCACGTTGTCTGTGTTATTTTTTAGTGCGTTATCTGAGTGTTTTCTGGAATGCAACTTTTCCATTTATATAGGGTTATATGTGACTGCTTGGATTACATCCGTATTATGTGAATTGTATAGGCTACAATTAATTATGTTGGCGTTTAACCACTATTTCGAAAACATTTACTGCTTCTGTTTTGTGTGTGTGAACCAGAGAAGGATAAGAAGCGGGTGAAGAACAGAAGAACAGCTCGCCAGGCACTGAAGAAGTGGTATTACTTACACCCCGAAAGCATTCTGCAAAAATTAACAAGTTAAAGCGTTTTTCAAATTCTTGAAATAGTGGTTTAATGTCATTACAGTAATAATAATTTTTCAAAAGCGGTAAAACGGAAGCATAATGAAAATGTGTGAAACAGACCTTATTGTTAAGACAGTCGCACGGGTCGTCGAGTTGTACAGTGGTAACAAACCACTTGAGACCAATGAAAGTCACTAATTACAAACTTCAATTAAACACAAACGACAGTTATAAATCAACAAAGGCACTCATATACAATAATTCAAGTTAAATTTGTCCAACACACAACAATAAACGACACCTTATTATTGTTATTCACTAATTAACACGATAATCACTTTCTACTAGACAGAAACAATAACTCCGAACCGCACTTGTAATATCGCCAGGGCTAACTGAAACATGCCAACTTCGAAACCAGTATTTGTACCTCGGTCGCCTTGCATTGTAGTGACACAGCGAGCCTGGACTGTGGTACAGTAGTCGAGAAACGTGTGGAACGGGCATCTCGAATTATCTAGAGCGTTACGAAATTCTGCCGCGTCTGGAAAAGCATCGTGCGTTGCCGCAAGGTAGGAGTCACTAATTGTCTTTCATCTCATCGTATCGTTACATTTTTTAACGAATATCGATTTGTACTTCAAAATTTAAACTTAAATTTCGTCAATTACTGTATGCAGTAATTGATAAATTAAAAAGTTTTATTTTTTTTAACTAATTTACTGCAGATTACAATTGTGATTTTTAAACTGCATAATGCTTTTGTATAGTGCAGTTATTGTATCCACGCCATGTGTCCTGTTCGCCTGTTTTCCTAAGAGGTCACGCTCCAGATCCATACTTTAGAATTGGTGTAACAACCATTCTGTCAGACTTCCTAACTATTTAAATTTCATGACCTACTATTGACCGTTTTACAACTGGGACTAAGATGATTTTTTATAACAAAAACAATATGTTTGATACTGTTGCGTTTATAATGTGCCTCATCTCTTCATTTCATGTGTTCTAATATTACCGCAGATATGCTTTTATTCACCAGAAGGTGGAAACTTTCCAGACAATCTGTAGTTAAGTTAATCTGTAATACTAGACTATTGTGTCAATCGGTCAACATTTTCAGTTCATTAAAAATTAAATTTTAATATAACGCTTGGGAAATGCATTTCGCCGTACGAAAGTCACAAATTTTAAACATTTCGTTACAGGGAGCGCTGTCCTGTCATTTGTATACTGACAGCTAGCTTCATTGTTAGCATTAATTGACAGAGAGCATGTGTGAACATTTTGATGTTGGCGTGGTCTGTTTTGTTCAGCGGATGTACGAACTGAATGGCTGTAGATTGAAGATTTTTTCTATGATTGGGCTGTACCCGTCTGGTTTTTAAATTGGATTAAAGCTCTCACCAGTTGTGCGATTGATCAAACGTTTTTACTGCATTAAACACAATACACAGTGCAGCTCCTGATTGGAAGTAAGATATTTCCATGCAAGGTACGTATTAATCCGGGTGCTCGAAAAATCACGCAACCCAAAAGATATAGTGTAATGTAATTAAATAAATTTAAGTAGATAAATAAATAAAACGTTTTATTCTCTATTTATTCGGCACGTGTGTATTAATGTTGATATAATTTTTACGTTATAAAAGTATACTATGCATTAAACAATAGATTTATAAATAAGAAGGAGATATCAAGAAAAACGAAAATGAGTGTGTATAAAACAGTATATAGACCGGTTTTAACATACGGCTGTGAGACGTGGGTGCTATCCAAAAGCCAAAAAAGTAAAATCCAGGCGGCAGAAATGAAATATCTTAGGAGAGTAGTATGAGTAACAAGGAAGAACAGAGTTAGGAATACACAAATAAGAGAGGATCTGGAAGTGATATCGATTCTGGATTTCATTGAACAGAGACAACTATGCTGGTGGGGACACATACAGAGAATGGATAGTGATAGAATGGTAAAACAGGTTTGGGAGGCAAAATCAGGGGGGAGAAAGAAGAGAGGAAGACCGCGACTGACTTGGGATGGAATGATGGGAAACATTTTGAGAGAAAGAGCCTTGGGCTGGAGGGAACATTGTCAATGGATAGAGTAAGATGGAAAAAATTTGTATATAGAGTGTAGTTGATGTACTTATCATATATTGATGTAACCCGACACCAATATGGTATAAGGGTATTTTGATAATAAATAAATAAATAATTTTTAGGTTTCCATATAACCTTTCTTTAACGGATAACGTAGGCAAAACATAACTACATTAAACATAACGTTTCTGTGACAAGAAACGCATTACACTTTAAAACCCCCATTTTGCTGTAATCCACCGCTGAAAACATATTACACGTTAAGTTAAGGTAAAGATTAATTGCCACCAACATCGTACTTCCAATTTCCCTGCATATCCATGTTGTCTAGAAGACATTTTCAAGCTCTAGGTTGCGTGACTTTTCGACAACCCTTATATATATACAATTAACGCTGGCGTCGCTCATGGTCCGATATTGTACGTTGTACGTATTCTGTTAACGAAAACTTAATCAGAACCATCTTTGCAAACGATCCTGAAATAATGGTAAAACATCGTAATCCAGGAAACTCCCGCATAACTCTACAGGCAAGCTTTGGTAATGAGTAAAACTGGGCTAGCACATAGCGAATAAAGATCAATGAAGAAAGTCACTGCGATTTCTACTAAATTTCTGTAAATAAAGCAGCACCAAGCAGTACCTAAAGCAGACAGTTATAAGTATCTTGGCCTAATCTAGACAAAATACTAACTTGAAGGGTCCACATACCTTGAAGTGTCAAGGTAAAAAAGCAGTGTTGGTTACTCGGTAGAAATCGAATCCGAATATTAAGAATAAAATAAATACTCACTTATAATGTATACTGTTGACCGATCTATATAGTAATATGCCATCCAGTTATGAGGTACTGATACTGACAGCAACGTAGCATTTATTCAGAGATTACAGTCGAAGGTACTGGGATCAATCACAAAGGTATCCAACAACCGACGTGCCCCGTACAGTACTGGGCAAACACAATCCACATGAAAATAAATTATTTTCACGTCGCGCAGATAGTAACTTTATATCTCTGGACGTTCAGCTCTCTCCCTGGTTCATCATCCGCTGCCAGTGACGGCCCCACAGAGCTCCCTTACTGTTAACATCGACAGATCCTTCAGCTCTCGTCCAAAAGGTACACTACTGAATGTATTCCTAGCGGCCTACCAGGAAATGATAGAGAAGTACACTGACGTTTGTGTTATATTTACGGATGGCTCTAAATCTAGCTCAGTAGTCGGTTGTTCAGCAAAAACGATGAAATTACCCGTTTTTACTTGCCACAGTTCTTCACACTGCTCCCAACCGACTTACAGTATACATGAAAACAAACTGGCAATATTAGTAATAAGTTTCTCAGATGGTGCGATGCACTCTCCGCCTTAGACTCCCTTCAAGGTATCCATGAGACTAAGGTAAACTCCACTGCAAAGAAGATTTAACCGTATTATTAATTTCTAAAGTGCAGATTTGTTTTGCGTGGATACCTGGCCACTCAGGCATTCACGGCAATACTGTAGACGATCAAGCTGGCAAAGGAGCCGCATTATTGCTTCCAGTTCCTAATCCTCCTGTTCCGATGACTGACTTCAAAACAGCTGTTAAATCAAAAGTTAGAAGACAGTAGCAACGCAGCTGGGAAAAGCAGCCACTTACCAACAAACTGTGAAACATCATTACGCCAAGTATTATGTTCGGCTTTCATCGTTACGACAAAATAGGGGTGAAGAATTCAGTCTATATATTCTAAACTATATAAATTCTATTAGTATACAAACAATATTCTACGCCGCTTTAGAATAGGCCACACCAGATTAATCCACTCCTATCTCTTTGGACATTCGCCACCCACGTCATGCCCTTCATGTCAAATGCCGATCACTGTTCACAACATATTGGTAGTCTGTACTCTAGGTATTTATCCATGACCTTATGGTTTACACACTGAAAGAAATTATTGTCAATGTAGCGTTAATTATATAAACCGTCCAGACAAGTATCCCAATGATCTAGCTATGAATGTTCTGGACACCAGAGCAAGAATCAACAGATTAAAGATGTAACATCCACTTTATTTGCAATACAGACAATAGGACTTAGATAGTAGTTCGAATTTTAGTTACTAGATACTAGTTCCAAGGATTACCTCACAATGGAATATCGTCTACATAATGAGAGTGCTAATCACTAATCACTGTGACAGCGTTATCTAAGGTTTGTTGTGTAAACAGATTGCATTAACAAAAAAGTGCATCTCTACGTTTAAAAAAAAGTTAGAGACTGGTCAAAATAGAGGAGATAGAATATCCGCAGTAAGGGGAAAAAACCGACATGTTAGGCGAATTTTAAAAGTGCTATTTGTACCCGGAATTGAGTCCGACGGTCCAGCGCACTCGCTTACAAGGCGACGTGTCTCAGTATCACGACGCCAGCCGTATTCTTACGTCCTTTCCTCGTTACAGGACGTAAAGGCAGTGTAGGCATAGTGCTGGCTGCATTGTTCTGCCTGTGTGCGAGTAAAATAATGCCACTGTACTTTGATGAGACGTGACCTGTCAGATGCGCGAATAGTGTTAAGGAGTTGACGACTGCGCGTCTATTTGTCAGCCGCCATGTCCGAACAAAATTCCTGTACGTTTATTCTGAGCACTGAGAAGGATATTAAAGGGCTAGATTAACTTTAAACTTATTTGGGGAATACGTACGTACTAAATGGTACAGAAATTTAAATTTGACGATAAGTCTAATAGTGTTCAAGTTTAAAAGTAAGCGATCACTTCACAGAACAATATCAACCAGCATCATTAAGAGTCTACTTTTATTTAAAATTATTAGTACAATATTATTTTAAATTAACGGTTTTAGTAGACACTGAGTATGGCACTTGACTATTAACCTAGAGGTCCCGGGTTCTCTTTCCGGGCGTAACGTAAATCAAGGTGCATTTTTAGCTTCCAGATCGATTAAGCCTAAAAAAGTGAGTACTGACGTAAAATCCTGAAGAATGGGCTGCTGAAGCGGTGATTGAGCCACCGAATCACTTTCGGTGGTTCAAAGAGGAGCCGTTATTATTATTATTGTTATCATCATTATTGTTTATTTTAAATTATTAATAAAAAGTTGTTAAGACCATTATAAATCCATTATGTTGCCATTATGAATAACATTGTTACCTTCGGCATTCAGAAACATTTCTAAATAGAATTACGAATTAACAATACGGTATACATTGTGATGTTACTTGTTACGTTGTTTAATTTTCAAATGTCACAGTAGTATTTTGTAGAGCCCCAAGTGGTTGGTGCCAATTTTGTTATATTATGTTATCCAGTGTCTATATTATATATATATATTTTTTTTTAAGCCCTCACGTTGTAAGCCAATTTTGCAATATTTATTGAATTTATATTTCTAATGTGTAGATATATTTTTGTGTAACGCCTACGTTGTTGGAATCCAATTATGTTAAATTATATTTCTTAAGTATAATGTGTATAATGTATGGCTGTAACTGCTATGTTTATACTAACCTTTTAACGCCTTCGATGCCCTTTTGCTCTTGGGACCCCGTTTTGTAATATGCGATATTTTTGTAATATAAAATATACTCTAATAAATGTGTAATTAATTTTCTTTAAATGAGTATCTATATAATTATACTATAAATGAGAACACATTTCCTTTGCTGGTCTGAATCATTAAGTATTTATTCCTGCTTTTCTTAATATAATAATATCCCCTTTTTTTATTTTCTATTAATAAATAATTTCCCTTATTTAAGGTTTCTGCTCCATCTAGCTTTCGGATCCATGAAAAAAAATGTTTATATCTCAGGGTTACTACAACATAAACAACGTCTTCAGTAAAATTATAAAGTCACCTAACAAGTATTATACTAATAACATACATGAATAAAAGATTTGAACATGTAGTAAATAATTGTTGTTTGTGTATGAAGGCTGTATGTGAGTTCTTATGATTATACAAAAGAAATCAATTAGATAATTTTACAAATTAATATTACCCATTACAAATATAAAATTATTAAAACAATGAAAATAATTAATTATCTGACATTAACAATACAATTGACAAGAGAAAATAACATAACAATTTAATTGTCTACGCTCTCTCTCATAGTTCATTATTTCTCAACATGGCGCGCTGCTTTACCCCTTCTTGGGCCCTTGCACTGAAAACGCTAGACGCCATATTGCTTTCTGTAATATGTACAATACTGTATGTTAATAAAAATTGCTATGAGTTCTACACTTTTGTTAGATCAAAATAAGTTTGTGTCACTCACTTTTTATATCATGTACTAGCCCATTTACCCAGCGTTGCTCGGGTTCATAAAATATTCATAGCCTCATAGGCACCTATTCTTGTTCTAACGTTATATTACTTCTATATTGTATAATCTTCCTTCTATTGTTATGTTCGCATTCTCACTGGAGGAATACTCTGTAGCGCACCTTTAAGAACATGTCATAAACTTTATTCATATATCTGGAGAAGAAGTCTGTTGCGCGTGATACTCCTGCTCGATTTCTAACTCTGGGAGAGGGCGAACAGCTAAATTAGTTGTCAATAAAATGTCTACAGTACTTGCACGCGCTGCGTATTTAACTGTCGTTTTATAATTCATTGTGTTAATGTTGAAATAAGGTATTTGTTAAATTAGTGTCTCCTAAACTTATTCTAACAATACAATACCTCTATAGATTTCAGCTTATCAATTTTTAAATTCAAACTGAAGCAAGCGCATTTATATTGTCTGAACACTACGATCTGAATACATTCGCTATCAAAACGTTGTTTTTTATACTCGCTTATAACTTACTTCGATCTTAACTTATCCACTTTTAAATTCAAACTGAAACAACTCTGAATTCACGCACTATTAAGAAGTTTCTTAAGATGCATACACCACCTTCGATATCATAACCTATATCTTTATTTATAAGAACCGTGGACTCTGGCCCGGCCGTCTTTCGCGAGATCCGACCTAAGACTCCCCGGGTTCCGTGGACGGACTCCGGTGAAGGCCCGTCGGACGACTCCCGCGCTTTCCCTACGCGGGAGGCTTCTACCTATGCCGGGACAGCGCTTGCTTTTTCCGACATCCAGGCCGGTCGAACTCCCGCGCTAGGACTTGGTCAGAGACCTCCCCGGGGTACGGAAGGTATTCCGAAGCCCGAGAAAGCCGTCGACATGCCGGGCGAGGTGCTGGGACTCGGGCCCGGCCGTTTTTCGCGTGATCCGACCTAAGACTCCCCGGGTTCCATGGACGGACTCCGGGGAAGGCCCGTCGGACGACTCCCGCGCTATTCCCTACGCGGGAGGCTTCTACCTATGCCGGGACACCGCTTGCTTTTTCCGACATCCAGGCCGGTCGAACTCCCGTGCTAGGACTTGGTCAGAGGCCTCCCCAGGGTACGGAAGGTATTCCGAAGCCCGGAAAAGCCGTCGACATGCCGGGCGAGGCTCTGGGACTCTGGCCCGGCCGTTTTTCGCGTGATCCGACCTAGGACTCCCCGGGTTCCGTGGACGGACTCCGGGGAAGGCCCGTCGGACGACTCCCGCGCTATTCCCTACGCGGGAGGCTTCCACCGATGCTATGGCAACCAGAATGTATTCTATTGGGTTGCCATGGTAACCAAATCTAATAGTTTTTTAAGACCCCAAAGGACCCCCCAAAGGATCGTATCGAAAAAAACACCTGTCTTATGTTGGTTCTCCGTTGCGTAAAATATTTGTGCCAAGTTTGGTTAAAATCGGTCCAGTGGTTTAGGAGGAGATGTGGAAGACCCCAAAGGATCGTATCGAAAAAACACCTGCCCTATGTTGGTTCTCCCGTTGCGTAAAATATTTGTGCCAAGTTTGGTTGAAATCAGTCCAGTGGTTTAGGAGGAGATGTGGAACATACATACATGCATACATACATACATAGATACAATGACTTTTATTTATATTAAGATTATGGTTATAAATGTATTCACACTAAATGTGTTCGTTAATTAGTTTATATTGAAGTGTTGTGTAAAATGCTAATCCTTTGTCACTATGGTTATATAATTGGAAAGCTCTCACCAATTCAAGACGTATTACACCAGTTTAGGGTAGTAAATTTAAATTGTTCTTCTTCAGGTTTGTTGAACACAAGTTGTACGTTAGTTTACTGATAATTTCTATAACTTTACTTGTATTTTTTTTCTAGACTCTTCTTATTTGGCATTGGTTGGCTTGGCCACTATTTCAATTTTGTTCCTTCTTCATGGGACGCCAACATTAGACAAAGCTTTCTTCTTGTAACAATCAATTTTAGATTCATCTATAAGAGGCCTTGGTTTTGGTTGGTGTATTTTTCGGTCTCAGGACTGTTCTATCTACCTCCAGTAAATATAAGTTTTTAATATAACCTTACTTTTCCGATTATTTTACATAATCTCGGTTATGTTTTTATTTCACTTAATTTTATATTATCACTTGCACTAATAAAGTTGAATTTATTGTTATTTGGTCACTTCATATAAAATACATGTCATTTCCACCTTCTGGTCATACTTGGTCACAACACTTTATATTTTTATCATTGTTTACACTGTGCATTTGCACTGTTTAATTATCATTATTTATCACTTTTCTTTTTGAATACACACAATTATGACAATAATTATCTGGTCTTTACTATAACTCTATATATAAGCTAATTACAAATTCAGTCTTAGGTTTAAGACCTAGCTTGACTTTAGGCTTGTTACACAAATGATTTTTCTTAACCCTAAATACCTTTGTTACTTATATACTAAAACATTATTATTTACAATATTATAATAAGATACATAAAATCACTTCCTTAATCTATTGGGTAATTATTATGTCAAAGACACAGTCTAGTCTAGTCCATTTTTATGTCTGTTTTGTCAAGTTATTTATTATGTTTGTTTCCAAGGCTAATTCATGTTTTTAATTTATTAATGCATCTGTAACGTTTATTCTTTATTTATTCATGGTTTATTGGTTTAGTTATTATAATTCTTCCTTCATATAATTATTTTTTGGTTGTTCTCATTTGATCACTCATTCTCTATTGCATTCCTCATTCAGTTACATAGTATTTATTTATTTGATTAAGTTCTCTAAATATTTTGATAATTAAATTGAGTTTTTTTGTTTTGTATCATCTTGTGATGCTACAACATACATACATATATAAAATAAAAAAATATAATATTTTTTATATTATTTGCAATTTTTAAATTATTGGTATAAAAATGGAAGTAAAGATAACAACGCTAAGAGACGTGCAAGTGATAAGCTAAGTGAAAATAATAATAAAATTGTATTTTGTGGAAGTATATACAAATGCTTACTTCTGCTCATTGAAACAGACGAAGTGTGGCAACGGATTGCAACCGTGCTGTCTTCGCTGACACGGGTTCGACTGTGATACGTGTAAATCGGATATCGTGACACAAAACAATAACCCCGTCAAAGACGAAGTTAACGTCACACGGTGATTTGTAAGCGTTCGGAGTTTAATGGCCAATCACTTTTATGGCTCTCAACGTTATGAAGCGTACAAAGAGAAATTGAGTTTCAAATGCAACAGGAAAGGACACAGCTTCTATCCTACTCTCTTGAAAGGGGCGTTTCGAAGTGTACTACTTACGTCTCGCATATGGTCGTTTCCTCTATTAAAGCCACACACTATGTCTAATAATGTCTTTTAATACTACAGCACAAATAGAAACAGTGCCGCTCTCACGATCATCCTGTTTGTAGTATTTCTAAAAAAAATAACAATAACTCTCGTATATTAAATCACATTGCCGATTTGCGTATACTGTATTTTAATGGCCGTTTTTATAGTACGTCCCTATGTATAGTGTAGTGTCACAGATACCAAACTGTTTATGAGAAAAGCATTCCACTGATTCCAGTCGAAGCTCTTCGTGCTCATTTAACCCACAGCATGTAACAGAGACACAGGAAATACTTTAACTATTATAGTTCAAATTTCTCAAAATTCATTTTTCTTAATATCATTTGTTGATTTGCTTTTGCTGTTATATTTGAAAACACTTCTTGAGCCACGCAAAAGGGCGCGGAATACGGTGAGCATGAGATCTCTGATGCAAAGTAACTTCACTGAAACCCAACAATGGAAAGAAGATCTGCGTGCGGCTGTTTTCTGTCTTTTCGTAGCGCGTATCCACTTTGCGGATTCACGCCGCATAATTCAAAGAAATATTTACAACAATATAACAAAACGCTAGTTCCTCTGTAAAAACAGAGACCGTTTTTTATAACCCGTCTTCAGCGGTGTACATAGACAACAAACCGCTGGTCATACAAAACGTAATTTGTTAAACGAACGAAAGAACGACGAGTAGAATGCGTAACAAATGATTGGACAAGCACCGACACCGTGACCTTGAGTTTAGTAGCAATTTAATCGTTTTCTGTATGGAGTCGTTCGTGTTGCTCAAATCAGCTGTTTCAATGCATAAACACGCGTGCCAACCGCGGACACATCGCTACGTACCGAGGGAACAAATGTCACGCTGATTAAATAACAACAACAACAATAATAATAATAGATCTCTTATAATAACTTGTAGTAGAAGCGAAGTAGGCCTACATAATACACAAAATGATTACGCTTTTAAATCTCAATTATTTTGCGCACGAAAGAATGTCAAAAGCTTTTGTCCTTTTTCATTTCTGCAAAAAGAACTGAGGGAATTTATATCAGAGCCATCCATAAGACGCGTGCCATCTTCTAATTAAGATGTTAATGGTGTGCTCAACATTCAGATTTGTCTGGTCGGACTTTTCATCAAATATTGAAATAGCAACGTTTCAACTATAATAGTTTAGTTATTCAACAAATCTATTATAGTAGTTTTATTTGTTATAAATAGCTTTTATAATATCACTATTACTCATGTGTTTACCATCTAACCTGTCGTGATGTAAGACATAAACGTGAAGATATTTTTTTGCCATAAAGTCAATATATCGTACCATCTAAACATGCAAGTAGGCCTACACTCAACATCTTGTGAAATATGATCTGCAACTTTTGTCTGTGGTTTTGAGATTATCCCGCATAAATTATTGTGTGAAATATGCACTTTAATTCCCTAGGTTGATTCATTCTGTGGAAATGGTGATGTAGGATAACAACTTGTGTAATCATAAAGGGGCTCAAGAGCCTTCCTTGCAGGCTGCCAGTCTTCCATTACCCGATGTTACAAATAACAAAAAGAATGTATTTTATTATTATTATTATTACCATCACCATCATTAGTTAGTTCATTATTGTCGTTATTATTTAAAATTTGTTTATTTTAATGGTGATATAATGGTCTGACGCCACAATTCAGAACACGACATAATTAGTTAAAATGCTCTATCGGTTACACCTGTTTTTGCTACCAATAGAGTACTTTAGATGACAACGTGTAGAAATATATAAATGTCATAATTTTTTTTCTTGCCAAAATGTTCTTATTATATTTCCCTTGACCTTCGTGTCAACGTCTATGGGTAGGATGTTCTTTTTCTCGTCAAGAGTCAGTCATACCATGAATCCATTTGAGTGCTCTCTCTCCTATATTACCTCAGATATCTTATTGTTCCACACCTATCTACGCCGCCCGCACATTCTTTTATTCCCTGTATCCTCACTTTCCATACAGCAATAGTTCTTTCTTTTCTCAGTTTCTCATCACATTCCCGAATCATCTCAGACGTTGCGTTTTACTTTTTAAGCACATTTCTCATCTTCAGATTGCTTTTAGTTTGTTTCAGTCTTGTCTTTATCCATGCTAGTTGCCCCTTCAGTCTTCATCAGCACTCTCATTTCGTGTTTCTATTCGTTTTTCTAAATAACCAGTTAACACTTACGTTTCACAAACTACACGCAAGAACTGATTATATTTCAATCTTTTTTTGTCTTTTGGTTTTCTTTTTTTTAGGTTTCTTTTCTGGTTTTCTTCCTGTTGGGAAACGGATTGTGCAATGTTCTATCTCTGCGGATTGTTTTTTTTAATTCCGGCTCTTTTTTCCTGTTTCTTTCCTGTCTCCTTTTCTGCATTTTCTTGGACTTCACCACTATCCCCGCTTCCTCTAGTACGTCTTGTTTTGGTTATCACATTAAAACAATCTTCCATTTCCGTCCGATGTTTTGTCATTCTACTTTCTTTAGAACCCTCTATCGTTCTATGTAATAATATTTAGATTATATGTAACAGATAATATAAAAATAAGAATAAAAACAAGTACGGCAGCGAAAATTGATTCTTTAAGTTGAAACACCCTACCAAACGCGCTTGAAGTACGCCTACAAAGGACAGCCGCGCTCATTTCGCCACTGTGCGCAGTTCTGTACACTTTCTGTATTTTTTACGTTTACTTCTTTATCTTTGTTGTATCGTCATGCTCGACTACATCACATATTTTCAGGTCACTTTATGCACAGTTAGATTACAAATACGTGATAATGAACACAAACTTCATGGTGATGAAACGATGTGATATGAAAATACACTACGGTAAGAATTCGATTCATAGTAGTAAACAAGGGACTATAAGTGAAGCAGTGTATCTTGGAATTGAAATTTTAATAGGCTAAGTCACCTCATACAATAACTAAACAAAAATTATAATTAGAAAACAAGATATGGTGCATTACCACCCCAAGTTGTCCCCCATACCGTTTTTGTAATACACTTAAGCCACAACTGCAAACGCTTCTGAGCTGGTTATTTTTAAATTTGCTGAGGTTAAATATTTTCCATTGCAGTATTTAGAATGCAACGGATGTCATTTATCGTAAAACAGTGTACCGATAACTGTAATGATTAACTTGTTAAATACTAGCTAGGGAGGTTTAACGACTAATATTGTTATTTCAAAAGGCCCAGGCATATTTTAAGTTTTCATTTAATTGCATTAGCATTATCAAAGCATTTCAATTAAGGATTATTTTGTTCATGTATTTGCGATACATTTATGGTGTGCGTGTGTCTATAGACATATAAGTAGGCCTACATATAGCTTTATATATTATATAACCCCTGTAATATGTAGTGCACACAGATTCAATTATCTCGTGTTACTACAGCAAAGAGGTCATCTGTTGAAGATACTAAGTGACGTAAATACACAGCCAAGCTCTTTAGAGACAATAACTGCAGTTCTCGCTGCAAACACTTGTTTACTATGATTTTTCTTTAAGTCCTTCTTAAGGTTTCATATGCCTGCCTGTTGAACGATATGTAATGTTTAGTTTGTCAGAGACGTATTTACGGGGGGGGGGGAGAACGGGACCGGACTCATCCCCCCTTCCGGGGGAGGTTTTTTTTATTACCCTCTTAATTTTTAGGCTATTTTTTTTTCAGCTGTGCACGCTAATTCAGTAGTCATCATTTTTTAAATATGCAAATAGGTTTATTACACAGCTTTGGCGTATACCTTTGAAATATGAAATACTGTATAGGAAAATCAATTCAGCCAATAAGTATCTTCTAATCAATGTTTCAGTAACGCGTATTTTTATTGTGTTATTGCCATTCTCTTTAATGGGGTTGATTTCAGGATGTTATCACACGTTTTTCAACCACTTTAAACATAGTAATGTTGATTAGTCTTAATTTGTTTCTTCTTTTGTATGAACCAAGACCAAATTCTAGATCCGCCACTGCTTTCTCATTACTAAACGTCTGCTGTGCTAGAAATTTTATGACATTTACTTTAGAATGCAGAGATCATTTACTTTATTTGCGGTCGGGGTACAATCGTACATTTACCGTTTGCTACTTTTGTTAACGTAATGCTCATCACACAGATAATTATGTTAATTTCGATATATTATGCTAATATAAAAATTGTTTCTGCACGTTATTATAGGGAATTATCATGGTCTTGTGGATGGATGCTATCTCGCTCACAGCGCGGCTAGGGTTTGATTACCGCCGCGGCCAAAACTATAATATGGCTCTCTGGCGGGCAACTCTCCCCCGCAAATGCAAACCGTTCCTGGTTTCTGCCTATTGAGACCTCTCTACTTATCGTTCGCAACCACTTCGGTCCCATATTACAATATCTGTAAGAATAATTTGTCACACATCATAGGATTTGTTTTGTTCTCACCATTGTTCCCACCATTTGGTCTCACACGTGGACCATACATCCTTCGTTATATTTTTTTCATCTTTTTGCTTAAATTATAAATTCTACGGATCTCCCTGACTGCCTAGTTTTAAAGTCTATCACTTCTTGTTAGTCTAAAGTTGACCTTAGAAACTCATTTCAGCTTACTGGACTCTACTACGAGTTCTAGTATTTAGGATTCAGGTTTCACTTCCATATAGCTTATAAGGCACAGCCATAACTTTTTAGGGCTTTAACATAACAAAATAAATTAATATATTTTAATTTTTTAAAGCTGTAAGTACATTTATACGCAACGACCGCTCAAGGAAAACGGCGCCCTAGGCGAAAACCGAGAAAGGCGCCCTAAAAAATTTTTCACATTATTTATCTTTAATCTGTATGATATCTCTGCACGTTGGAAATATTTTACTGAGTAAGGTTTTAAATTAATACAAGATTCGAAATTCATTTTAAAAATGCTTTATTTAACAAAATTCAAATATTACTAACTATTCTAACTAGAAAAATACTGATTTTTTACATAAAATACTGAACAATATAGTAAAATGTAGAACTTATGTTAAATAATTAATTTAGTTAATTTAAACTAAAATTTAACTTTTCGAGCTTTTATTTGTGTGAAAGTAGAAATCAAATCTTTCAATGGTAACATACTAATTGCTGCTCAATGGACAGCATTGCTAAACCTGACAATCTCTCTTGTGTCATCTTGCTTCTGATATAAGTTTTTATTAATTTTAGCTTCGAAAGGCTACGTTCCCCAGAAGCTACATTTACTGGGAGCGTCTGTAATATTCTAAGAGCGATATACAGATTCGGATAATTATTTTGTAAGCCTTTTTCACAAATATATTCCATTAATTTTAATGGTGGTAAATTCGGTGATACAATCTGAGAAATTATTTTTAACTCAGAGCACAATTCATAAGCGTCGATATCTTTCGAATCATCTGGCCCTGTTAAGATTCTTTCTAAATTTAAGCATACATTTAGAATCTCTTGAGTTGAACTTCGATTCAATTTAGTAATATCGTATAAGAATCCAAATGTAGCACTGATTTTGCCCAGCTGAGTAAATCGCTTTCTAACAGAGTTAATCGCTGTATCCAGTTACCTCAAAATAAAAATTAATTTTGAATTTTTCTTTTGGATCAGAAACTGGCTCATCTATTCCTTCATAATTGAACTGCCTGGGCGTTCTTCTTACCCTTTCAGTCTCAAAAATAGGCTCCACATGTAACGTTTCAGCAAGCTCGTTGGCATCGACTAGTACCCTTTCAAACTCGATATCACTTCTGCATTCTACTAAAAATTGTTTAGTTCTCTCTAAATTTTTTACAGCTTCATGAATACTGAAGTTAACAGTTTGTAAAAGTTTGCTAGTAGTATTAATTTCGAAAAGTATTTTATGCCATACTACTAAAGCAACTAAGAATTTACATTAACATATACTAGTGGCAATACTTTGGGCTTCGACGCGAGTGAAATTACCCGAAGTTCCAGTGAACGAAGTATCTTCTGATATTTCTATTAGAGCATCGTATATCTCTTCTATTTGGAATCTAAGTGGCATAATTGCATCTATTCGGCTGACCATCTTGTCGCACTTAGAGGTTTTACAGTTAAGCTAGATATATGCTTCTTTAGGAAACTCCATTGACGAGGAGATGGAGAGAAAAATACATAAATATTTTGGATAAGATCGAAAAAATGTAGCTTCAGTGCAAGACGTAACAGCATCATTCACAACTAAATTTAAGGAATGAGCACCACATGGCACAAAGAAAGCTCTCGAATTAATATCTAATATTCTTTTTTGCACACCTGTATTCTTCCCTGCCATGTTACTCCCATTATCGTATCCTTGTCCTTGTAAATTTTGTATACGTAATTCCAAATTTTCCATAAATTTTAAGACAACTTCGCTCATATTTGCACCAGTTGTTTCTTCGAGTGGAATAAAGCCAAGAAAATGTTCTCTTACTGAAACAAGTGGTTCTTTGCTCGATGTTGAAGCTGAATCTTCATTTAAATCAAGAGAAGCAACATGAACAAATCGAATAATGAACGTCATTTGCTCAACGTGAGTAACGTCTGGAGTACAATCTAGAATTATTGAAAAATATTTAGCTTTTTGAACATATTCTATAATCTTTTGTTTAGATGCATTTGACAATGTTTGAATTAATTCATTTTGGATATTTTTTCCTAAATAATGCACATGGGTTTCATCATTCTTTATTCTTCGGATGTGTTCTTGCATAATTGGATCAAATAAAGAAAGTAACTCGGCGAATTTAAGAAAATTACTATTATCAATTGTATGTAATTTTTCATTACTTCCTTGAAACGCAAGATTTTGAGAATCAAGAACCTTAACCAAAGCTATCAATCTTTCTAGAATTTGTAGCCAATATTTCTCCTCTTCTTTGATTTGTTGTGCTAATTTGGAATTCAATAATCGTCCTTTTTTCAATCTTTCTTCGTACTCTTTCCACTGGTTGTAGTTTAACTTATGTTCCGGACTGTTTTGATGCTCTCCTAAAAGTTTTGTCATATTGTGCCAATCTTTCGAACCATTATTTGACAGAGCTGGTAATCTATTTTGGGTGGAAAATAACAAACAGCAAAAACAATAAACTCTATCAGATGATGTAGAATATTGTAGCCAGTCACGATGAATGCGTTCTCCATTTATTAGTTTTTGATAATAATGTACAATTGAAAATGACCTTTTTTCTTTATCTGTTGGAAATTCATAAGTTTTAACATTTTTGGGGCCATGCTCTATTAAAATTGGTTTTAATTGATTAAAATTTAAGTTCAAATTAGTCTAAGTAAATGGATCCGAAAAATTAATATTTAAATTTTCAGTGCTATTTTTCAATGTTAAATCATTGTCAGTATTATTGGGAGCTTCAGGTTCATTTCCATTAATTAATTCAATTGAAATGGTGGATTTTACTGAATTTTTAGTTGTACTGTCAGTAGGGACAGTAGGAATGTCTTCATTAGGTTTATCAATCGCAGAATCGGCAGAATTGACAGACTCTTGTGTGAAACTTTAGGAAGAATCAGCTTGTAGTAGTACTGTATCAGGTTCTTTTTCAGTCTCTTCATTATTACGAACAGATGTAAGCTCAGGGCGAAGAAATTTGGCGAAAGCAGCTCCTAATCATTTATCTTCTTCTATCCTTTCACCTTTCCTTTTTTTATTAGCTGCTCCAGATAATTTTTTTGACATTGTCTGCATATGGAATTAATAAAAATTTTATCAAATTATATTAAATGTGACAAAAGTACATTTTAAAAAATAAATACGAACGAAAAAGATGAAATTAATTAAATATTTTATTCAATTTAAGGTGGAACCTCCACGACAGGTCGTATCAAGTAAAGGTCCCTGATTATGTCGTTATAAGACATAAAACGTAGAAAGAGATTCAAAATATAAATAAATTCTATTTCCTAAAAAAATCACATGACATGAAATCAAGTGATAGTATTATTTTTCAAGACTCCATGATACTTATAAAGGATTTTCTCAACAGTTTTTTTGTTTACCTAAATATTTTTTCCATCATTTGATTCCTCATAACGAAATCTATATCTCCCTAGGTTTCGGTAAGGGTTAAGTTAATTATCAAAACTATTGACTACTCTTATAAGAAAGTATGATATTTTGATCAATTTTTCAGAGTTTTGAAAATCTGTTTTCTTTTGATTTTTAACGTTTACCTCATAATTTTCTGAGATTAATCGAAAGCTGGTAACTTAAACTACATGATTCATAATTTATTTTCAGTACTCAAATTTTTTTATTGGAACGAAGTTCCTTATCGCGCGTTGTGAAAGGGGGCTAGACGGAAAAAATTCTCACGAAAAGTTGTAACGACACTTTTTGCTATAGTAAGCTATTGTAAGCTGTGCGGCGTGCGCATGTTTCTCTGTCTGTCTCTCTCTCTCTCTTATAGAAAGCAAGCCAGATATTTTCATTTCTATTTCGCATTGAACAGTGTGGTGTCGCGACGATTATTTTTGTTGAGTGTATACAGGTTTTTTGTACATAATAAATAATAAAAAATAATAATAATAATGAATCCTGACAGTGTTTCTGCACAAGTTCCGGATATTGCTGATGGAGTTAGGTAAGTAGAGATTTTATACAGACAATAATAAATGCTTTTGTATTTTTAGCAAGTACGCATTATAACCTCTCTTTATTATTGTGCTAACCAAGTCATACGCATTATAATCTCTCCATTATTGTGTGTTTAGCAAGTGTACGCGTCATTATTTTTTATAAATTCAAAAGCAAATCATATTTTAATATTACAATATCAGAACGTATGTATTTAGCAAGCCGTGCGTGTTCTAACCTATACGCTGTTGTGTTTACGAAGTCGAGAGAGTATATATATATATATTTATATATATACACACTCGTTGTAACGACACTTTTTGCTATAGTAAGCTATTGTAAGCTGTGCGGCGTGCGCATGTTTCTCTGTCTGTCTCTCTCTCTCTCTTATAGAAAGCAAGCCAGATATTTTCATTTCTATTTCGCATTGAACAGTGTGGTGTCGCGACGATTATTTTTGTACAATGGATACTCAACAATTCTACGACTTAATGAGGTCGGCTAACAGTGAGCAAAAAGAACTTTTAATGCATATTATATCTCATCTTCAAACTCAAAATCAGCAACCATTTCAAGTTTTTTTCACTGGTCCAGCAGGCAGTGGCAAGACTTTTGTTATTAAACTTATAATGGAAATCTACAATAGATATACTGACAATGATGGTTACTGTAATTCGTATATAGTTTGCGCATCTACTGGTAAAGCTGCTGTGGCAATTGATGGTACTACGGTTCATACTGCTCTTAAAATTTCGATTTCTAAACTATTGCCATTATCATCTGAAATGTTACATTTGTACAGATCTCTTTTTAGATACGTCAAAGTATTGATTATTGATGAAATCAGCATGATCAGTGCAGAACTGTTAGCCAAAATTGATTCGCGCTTAAAACAAATTACTGCAAATCATAATGTTGATTTTGGCGGCATTGACGTCATTTTAATTGGTGATTTACGCCAGGCTCCACCAGTAAGGGCAACATTGATATATAAACCTATTAAAACGAGAATGGTTGGTCCACATTTATGGCGAGGTCTTAAATTTTTTGAACTAACGCAAGTCATGAGACAGGCTAATGCTGCATTTTCATTGATACTTACAAAGATTGGCAATGGTGAAGTTTTGGAACAGTTTCAATTAGAAATTATCGAATCAAGATTTTTCAAAAAAGAAGAAACTCGACAATTAAGTCCTCATGGTGTTCGTTTATTTTATACTAATGTCGCTGTAGACAGTTACAACAATTCAATTTTGCAAGAAGCTCCAGATAAAGTCATCTCAATAGCAAAGGATATAATAACTGGAACTAAAAATCAAGAACAAGAAGCTTCTTTTAGATTACAACTACACAAAAAATCTGTCATCGATACTGGGGGATTACCTTACCAAATCACTTTTGTAAAAGGAAAGTATTATCTTATCACAACAAACATTGATGTAAGTGATGGATTAGTTAATGGTGCCGTTGGTAAATTAATTCACCTAGACTTCAATGAGGACAACGTAGTTTGCAGAGTTTGGCTCGAATTCTGTGGATCAGCAAAGGTTGGGCAAAAAGCAAGAAAAAAAGCTGCTTTACTAGCTGTCCAAAGCAAAGTTAATAATGCTGCTGTACCTATTGAATGGCGAACATCCAACATTACCATGACAAGGAATAAAGCAGTTACTGTTAAACGTAAACACTTTCCCATAATTTCTGCTTGTGCTATGACTATTCATAAGTCACAAGGTGGAACATTTGATCAAATTGTTTACGAGTATGACAAAATACATCCACAACAACTTGTTTATGTTGCTCTCTCTCGTGTAACAAGCATCGAAGGTTTATTTATCGTTACATTTGATGATGATGAAACTAAATTTCGATTTCATCATAATCGAGTACAAGCTTCATCAACAATATCTCTAGTACAAGAGTTTCAGAGATTGTCATTAAATAAGCTTGAAACGAAGGCAAAATCTGTCATTGATTTCATTACTAGAGATAAAGGCATTTCATTGTGTACGTTCAACGTCCAAAGCCTTCGTAAACATTCAGTTGATTTAATCGACTCTGTTACAGAAAAAACGAACATTTTGTTATTATCAGAGACATGGTTGGACAATCGAGAAGAATGTGATATACCGAATTTTAATTGTATAACCCACTTTAAACGTGATTTTGTTCGTTCAGGTGGAGTTGCGATATATCACAACACAAATGATACGACCAATCTTGTAACACCAAATATGTCGGTCATAATGAACAATATTCAGGACTTGCACGTAAGACGTACAAGTGTTGCAGATTTATGTGCAGCAGAGTGTGTAATGGAAAACGGTGTTACCTTAATCATGGCAGTCATATATGTCTCACCAAATAACAAATTAATAGATATTCAGGAGTTCATTCATCGAGCACTGCTAGAGTATTCTAAAGATGTATCTCGAACGCTTAGCAGATACAACAAAAATTTAGATAAAGTTCCACTCATTTTAGCCGGTGATTTTAACATCAACTTCAGTAATGAAAAATCAAAACCATTGCTACAGTTTCTAGAGGAAGAATTTGATTTAAGAATTAACAATAATCCAGCAGAATCAACAACAAAATATAATACTACCATTGATGCAGTTTTTTCAAGACATTTAAATAAAATAGAATCCCAAACATATGTTTCCTACTTCAGTTACCACAAGCCAATTATTACTAAAATTGAGCCTACTGATTAAGTTTATATTACATTATATTTGTTAATAATAAAAAAAATATTATTATAACTTAAAAAAAATAAAATTTTATTACAATTCCTTCACTAATTAATCGAAAGGAACTTCGTTCCATCCGGGTGTCCCTTGACACCTCTCAACTTTTCTTTTTTTTATAATAATTCGGAGGTTCCACCTTAAGAAATAATTGTTTGATTGTCTTTAAACATCTGATATATTTTACTAGCTATTTGAAAAAGAAACTGATCGGTTTTTTATGAGTCAAAAGGAGGTAATTAAAAAAATGGCAAACTGCTAGTGATATTTCACCCGTGCTAAAAGCAAGACATTTGCCATTACATCCCGAGAAAAAAACATCATTTTGCTTGGGATAATACACTTTTTTGTTGTGAAAAACGCTTTCCTTGTTTGCAAAATATTACTTCAAGTGCACACATATCTAAGTTATTTATTATTATTTATCACAGCATACTTATTACTTGCATTTATTTGATTAGTAGAAAATTAAAAAAAATGGTACTTACTGCTTTGTTTATATCTTCTATTAGTGTGTATTGAACATTTATAACTACAAGTGACACTATTCAGTTCATGAACATAATATGTAATTTTCAAACACTTATAGTAGAAGCACTTTTTATTTAAGAGCTTGTAACCGTAAGTTTGAAATAATATAAATCAATACAATTTGGTTAGTTTTCTTAATGTTCTGTCAATGATCAATAACATATTATCATAGTAATTAACATAGTAAATTAGGTATCACGATTACAGATGTTTGCATGAGTCGCCATTCTATTTCGTCGGCATCTAAACGAGTCGGTTAGCCATCACATGTCGATAAGGCAGCGTATCATTTATTAAAGTACTACTTTTAGTGCGCAATACAAAATAAAATGATGTATTAGTTTCTTTTTGTCATAATTCTTCTATATATTTGTAAATTTTTCCCAACTATATGTATTGTCATAATACAACTAAGAAAGTATAAATATGATATAAATTATATATGTACTTTCAAATAAGTTATCGTCAACACTTGAAGTCAGAAAAATAATTTTAAAGAAAAATTTCTTCACTGAGGCTTGGTGCCATTTGACATTCCCAAAGTTAATTTTTAAAAAATATTTCCAAAAAAATTTTTTTTTCTCCTTCGCAATTGGCACTCCTCGACTTGTGGTGCCCTAGGTGGCCACCTAGGTCACCTATATGGTAGAGCGGTCCTTGTTTATACATATTATTCTTAGCCTCACCAAGAAATACCATGAGGAGATGACTACACGTCATTCTCATATTTTATGTTTTTTGTTTTTTAATATTTTTTACTTTTTGTTTGTATTTGTATATGCATACAAATTAAGATGTTAAGAACAATATACTAAGTACCGTATCGATGTTAATTATTCTGTATACAAAACAAAAAAAGTCTTACCGCATAATCTGTTGCCTCACATAGACAATCAGAAATTTTTTAAAATTTTGGCTTCCATTTTTTTTTTTTTTGCCCATGATGCTCTAAAGTACAAAAATTTCAAAGTAATCAACATATTCGGATTTGGGTTAAAATTCTCATGAGTCTGATACTCAACAGCAATTTTTAAAGTTTCAAAACTGATCACTGTATTCAGCTTTTGGTAAAAATTCTCTTTAATTTCACCTTCTGCTTTGATTTTTGTGGTTTATTCAAAATTTTGACCCATCAGATTTTTACCTCCCACCCCCTATTTTTTGGGAGGATCAATCTCAAAAACAGTAGAATAAAAGTGTAGACATATAAGCCAAGTTTTACAAAAATCAGTAAAATTTTAACAATTTTTTGACAGCAATACTATGTTGTCACAGATCTTAGTACAGAATCAATGCACACAGACATAGTCTTGGAGATTTATCAAAGATCTGATAAATGTATTTTTTCCAGTCAAGATAAAAATATAGTCTTAAAGTAATAGAGAATAGTATTTACTTCAAATAACTTGAGAACAATAGCCTATACCGTTTAAAAAGACTTGTGCTCTCATTCAGTCAGTTATATAGTCAGATCAACTATATAACTTGTTGAAAAAGATTAAAAGGGGGGAGGAGGTTTGTCTTTAAGTGCATGTGTGCATTAATTGAAGCCAAAATAAGAAAACATTGATGATCTTATATGAAGAGAGCAACGCTTAATCCTATAGTGCCAAGTAGAGAGCATTAATGTTTTTCTTGCTAATAGATTCACTTCATAAGCATGATAGCAAGTTACTGACCCACTTTCAGACCCAAATCGCTAATGACACTAACTATTCATAATATATCCTACTCTTTATCACTATTAATATAATGTAATTTTTATTACTTACTGGAATGCAGTATTTAACAGTACATAATTATGTTTCAGATGGTTATCAAGATGAACTGGAAAGGACTGATATTGCTGTTACTGACCATCATGAGTCTCCACTCTTCAGCACTTTCATGTCCAGAAGAGTGTGAATGTTATCATGACATAAATCTCTACACGGCTAACTGTTCATCTTTCCCTATATCGAACGAAAACGAGCTGGCTAAAATTGAAGTCTTTAATTTATCCCCCATGTCATCAGTTCCACTTGCCTTAAAGGAAGGACAGTTTGTAGGTTATAAAAAGTTAAAATATTTGAGCCTCAGCAACTGTTCAATTTATTACATTCATAAAAAAGCATTTTACGGACTGAAAAATTTGATTGAAATTGATTTATCATTCAATGATATTCATATTTTAGATCAACTGGTTTTTCAGCACAATAATGACTTAACATCTCTTATTCTACGAGGTAATCCCATAAAATTCACTGCAAATAGGCCATTTCTAATATCTAACACAATACAACGTTTAGATCTTGGTTTATCCAGTATTAAAAATATACCAAGAGGTGTCTTCTTTGGAGTAAAGAAAATCATGTACATGTCCCTGGATGGAAACCGTCTACAGACATTAAAATATAACTCGTTACCAAGAGGCCTTATATACCTGAACATAGCTAATAATATGATAATCAATGTGCCAATTGAACTTTTAACATCTCTGACAAGTCTACGCAGATTAGATCTTAGTGGCAACCCAATAAATTGCACTTGTCCATTGATGGACTTACAAGACTGGTTTTCAGGACGTGGTGTGACATTTGATAATGAAGTTATTTGTGCTTCACCTCCACAGTATGCTGGAAGAAGCTGGAATGAAGTTAATGAAAATGAATTATGCATTACAGAGACTCTTATTGATGACATGAAAAAGAAACCACTTAAAAAGGTTACAAAAAATGAATTTAAAAATAAAGAAAAGTATGATTTCTCAAGTGATAAGAATAAATATTTAGAAACTTCTGCTTTGCAAGCAGATGAACCAGTCCGTTTCACAGATGATAAAATGGATCCAAATGCAGAAGTCTTATTTCAAAATGATGATACGTTATCAATGGGAGAAATGATGCAAGAGAAGGAACTTGGTAAAACTGAAAAACCAGATGACAAGTTGGAAAATGATACTGATGGAGGTGATAAAATGGAAAATGATACTAATGGAAGTGAGGTTGCTAATGTGGAAGATGCAAGTACAAAAACAGCATTTGATGACATAGACTCTGATGACTCTATTTTAAAAGAGGAAGAAAATGAGAATAAAGAAGATGAAGCTGAACCAGCAAGTGTTATTACTTCTGATAACAAACAGGACACTAGCAAACAGCATGATACTGACAATGGTAGCATGCTGCCTTCTGAAGATCAGTTAGATATACTAACAGAGGGTAAAAGTGACGAACAGAACCTACAAAATGATGAAGTCAATAATGCAGACAGTGCAAAAACTACAGATGAAAAAGCAGCAGACAGTCCTTTAACAGATGGCGATAAAAAAGAGACTGAGGAGAAGATTGAACCTGACAGTCTACCAGTTCCCCAAACTGAAGAGAAAAATAAAAAAGAACCAATTCCTGCTGAAGAACATGATGATGAATATGATAAAGCAGCATCTGAAGCGCTTTTAACAGATGATCAACTTCCTAAAACAGATGAAAAACAAAATGCTGTAGAAACAAACCCAACAGAAAATATATCTAATGAGAGCAAGGAAAAGGAACTGATTAAGAATGAGGGAACAAATGAAGATAAATTACCTGAAATGAATGTAAGTGAAGGAAAAGTAGAAAACAAAGAAGACAGTGTAGCCGATGAAAAGCCACAAAATGAAATAAAAGAAAACATTTCAGAAATAGAAAATGTGAAAGAAGAACAAATTTTAAAGGAACATGAAAGCACAAAGGAAGAACCACTTCCAGAAAATAGTGAAAATGAAAATAGACATCCATCACATGGCTCAACTTTAGAAGAAGATCTTTTAGAACAGGAAAGATTAATTAAAACTGCTGGAGCTGGAAATGAGGAAGAGCATACTAGTGATTTAGAAAGTAAAGGAAATGTAGAAAACAAAGATCAGGTAGCTGGAGAAAACCCACAAAATGAAATAAAAGAAGAGACTTCAAAAACAGAAAATGCAAAAGAAGAGGAAACTGCAAAGGAACAAGGAAGCACAAAGGAAGAACTAATGCCAGAAAATTCTGAAAGTGAAAATAAACATTCATCACATGCCTCAATTTTAGATGAAGATATTTTAGTTGAAGAAGGGCTAATTAAAACTGCTGGAGCAGGAAATAAAGAAGAGTATATTAGTGATTTAGATTCAACAGAAGAACCAGCAAAAAATATTGATGAGAATAACATTGATACAGGTGTCATAGTTGATGAAGGAGAAAAATTAAAAGAAAAAATCGGTCAAATTAAAGCTGCACAGTCCGTAGATGAACAAGATAAAATAGAAAATTCTGATTTGAAACCTGAAACTGAATCTGAATTAACACCAAGTGAGAATTTACACACTGCCTCTGAAATCGGTATAGATGCAGACAAAAAAGACAGTGTGCCTTTGGAAAGTTCTTCTAATGGGACCAATAATACTGAAGATAAACTAGATAAAAGTTTATCAGAATCTGAAAGTATAGCTGCTGTTATAGATAATACTACAGAAGAGAAACTGGAAGAACCTCTATTCAATAACAATGATTCTGTTATTATAGAAAACAATAATGTTGCAAAAGAAGAAAGTGTAGCTAAGAGTACAGAGCATGACAATGTTGATCCTAAAAATGAAGCTGAATCCATAACAGTAAAAAAAGAAACTGAAACAGCTGCTCCACATAATTCTGAAGGTGAAGAAGCCAATGTTCCGGTGGCTGTCTCATCTGAAAATAAAACTAAACAAGAAAGCAAAGTAGATGAACATTCTGAAACTGATGAGAAACTTGGAAATTTAATTGCAGTCAATAATAGTTCAGGGGAAGCATCAGAAAAAGAAGCAGAAACAACTGTTGGGCCTTTAGATAGTAAAGAAGTATTTAAGAGTAAGCTGAATGAAGAAATGTTTATAACAGATGTGTCAGATGAAGTATTCAATACTGATAGTGCTGATTATGACACTAGTACAACTCAAGCTCCTGATGTATTAATATCAGTAGAAGAACCAGAAAAGAATAAAACTTATCAGACACCTGATACAAAAATACTAAGTACAATTAACAAAACACAGTACAATGCTACAAATACTACTGATGTACTAGAAGATATACCAGACCCAACAGAAGAAGCTGAAACTGATGAAACTTCAGTGATGTCAACAGTTTCTGAAGAAGTAATAATAAAACAGAATGCAAATGGTGTTATGGTAGAACCTGAAGTAACCAGTGGTCCAGATGTACTAATGGAAACAACAGCTACTGTTGATACTAGTGTAGATGATGTAACACCTGGTGAAATTTTATCTGAAAATGGCCCGAATATTCCCTTGGTTAGTACAAGCAATAAACCCAATGCAGATGTTAAGGAGGCTGTTCCAAACGATGAAGTACGTCAAGAGCAAGAGCCATTTGAATTTCAAGAAGCCCATATAGTCCTTGCTTGTATACTAGTACTAGTTTTGGCCTTAGTACTATTTTCAGTGTACAAGTGTGCTACTAACAAAAATAAATCTACCAAAAGAATTACCAAAGATATTGAGTCCAACCATGGAACTGAAATGCAAGACATGGCATCATTGTTACCAAAACCAAGTGAAGATGACAACAAGAGTACTAAAAAGTATCCAGAAGATGCTTCATCAAACGAAAAAGTAAAGCTGATAACTGAAGATAAAGAAGACGATGACAACCAGTATCAAAGGGGGAACGAAACACAAGCAGTTGTTGAAAAGGAGAACACCCTGAATAATAATGCTCCAAACGCTCCAAATAAACCAACACCAGTAAACAGAACAGCAACACCTAACACAATACACCCAGCAGCACCAATCCAGAGGACCAAAGTAAAAGTAGCAATCATTCCAGAATCAATTCCAAGAACTCCAATTTTTGTGCAAAAGACATACAACAATGGAGTTTCTACTAATGGCTAAAGTGTTGTGTTAACGTATGTGAATTGTATTCCTTCGAATGTTGTCATTTAAAATGAAACTGAGACTAATACGAAATTATTTAAATTAGCTATTAAGTGTGACTGCCATAAAACTGATAACATTTTAATATTTGTAATTAAATAAATATGTAAAATAAACAAAAAAATTCCTTTTGGCTAGTCTAATGTTAGTCTCAAAACGAAAACATATTTTTCAAAACAAGAAAATAATGTAAAGTAAATTAGATGTATTTTTTCATTATATGTATTTTATTGTGTGTATGCGCAAAAATCTGTAAAGTATATATGTACAGTGTTTTTCTACTATGATACTACTTTTGTGAATATGTATGTCAAAAAAATCAGCAAACTTCTTTACAAATATTGTTTAAATGTGTATATAATAAGAATTTATTAAGGTACTAACAAATGTTATTTATATACTGATGTGATACTGAATAAAATAATTATGCTCTGATGAGTGTGTATTTTTATATTAGATAACATTCATGAACAATGATGGTACTGCTAAGTTATGGCATACCTGTTCATATGAACCAATAGTAAATTTAAACAGGAAGTTTTTGAGAACTCGTGTAAAACAGTAGGCACACTGTTAATTGGAAACGTTATAGTAAAAGTATTGATCTTTTAATTTTTTACATAAAATTATTGAAAATTATAAGGCCTACTAGTGTTCATTGTGGATGTGATAATGTTTGTAAATAATAATATAAAGAGTGCTAAGTAACAGTGTTTCGTTTTGTACAACAGCCAGAGTAAAGTAAGTCCATTAACATTTTGGTAATTATTTTGTTACATATTACACTGAATTTTGTATACAAATTGGCAAGTTAGACAAACAGCATATAACAATAGTATTACTCAGAAAGTAATACATGATTCGTTTGCTAATTTATTCAGTCACAAATGGTTTATGTAAAAAAGTGTACCACCTTATCTGCGTATTTTGGATAACATCTTAAATATTTTTATAGTCATACATATTCCAGAACACTTAACATCCTACTACTCATTTTTATATGTTAAATGATGCATGTATTATATAAACTTCTGTGTGTACAATATGGTACTATAAACTGTATATAAGGTACTTTTTTGTCAACATAAACTGTGTATTAAGTACATGATGTTCCAAACAGGCTATACAGTGACCTGACCAATTGTAGTAATCTACCTTGAACATAAGCTGCATAGTTTTTGTTACTAAAAAAACAACCTTAAACAATTTATAAATGTATATGAATATATTATATTAAATCCAAAAATGTGTTTTAAGGTAATTTGTATAGCTTTCATACAATTATATAATTTACACATTATGATACCACTATTTGTAAAAAATTGTATATAAGGATATTTACATGAATTTCCTAATTTATTGGAGCAAAACCAACTGCTTTTTATAATTTACGTCTGTTAAGTTTCAAATATAGAACTTTACAACTGTTCTTTTATATTTGCATCTTAGATAAAACCTTTTGTTTAAACACACAGTACTATGTATAATCTGTTTGAATTAAAATTTTTTTTCCTTTCTAGGCTCTAGACTTTTACGAAAATATTTTTAATTTTTGACAGTGTACCATATAGCAAAATGGAGATATAAAAATAATTTGGAATACAAAATCTAGTGCTGCAATCTCTTGGATCTTTTTAGAACTTGTTGAACAACAGTGGAGTCTGCTTTTATAGATGGCATGCAATAGTACAACCAAACAGAGGTGTACCAACAGCAATACAGAGATGATACAATTTCCAATGTGTACAAATAACTGGTGTAAAATTCACTATTATAAATGCATATGCATAAGCATTGATACATATAATTACATTTCAATTACACACACACACACACACACACACAACAGCTGTGTTTATGTGTGAAAGAAAGAGTGTGTGTTGTATGGATTTGAGTGGGGGGGGGGGCTCTTATAAGAATACTGTACTGTGTTACTGTACACATAATTATTTCCTATTTCAATTGTGTTTTCTATTTCACTTTAATATTTGCGACAAGAAATAATTTATATATTTATAATAGTAACAGTAACTTCAGTTTAACAAAAGATTTATAATATACGACTGTAAGTCATTTTGAAGCCCAGGCTACATGATAGTGTACAATGAACATTATCAAACAAATAAATTATTCATAATTACTCTACAGTGTTAGAATAAACTTATTTTGTAAATAAATATAGGTACTTGATTCATGTAGACACACACACACACACACATATATATATGTATATTTCTGTATATAAATTAACATTATGTTTTTATATAATTGCATATGTATTACAAAATGGTAATAATATAATAACATGAAAAGTAAAACTAACACTAATAATAATAACAATAACCTTCTATGTAAGTGGTTTTCTTATGTGGACCTAGCCATTCAGAAGGAGAGTACATTCAGAGATGACATTGTAAAAACCATGTTCTGTTTCTACTACTGGGCCTTCCATTGTTAACAGGCTACCTTCAGGAACTGAAGCACATCCTGTTACACCAGAGGTACAAATGTTAGTCATTAGTCATTAAATTGAGGAAGACGTTGTGTACTTTTTGATACAATTGATATATAAGGTCTAATTTAGTTCTCTGTCCTTCCAAGTCATTCAGGACTTAAATTTTGAACGCTTTCATTCACTTAATTACTGATAAATTCTGGAAGAACACTACGGACTTTGTTTCTACATATTGTTGTAAGCCTTTAGGAAAAAATATTTTTAAAATTGTGTTAAAATATAGCAGAAGTTGGACAGTTAATTATGTTGAAGAGATGTCGAATTATGTCTTTCTTCCAGTCTTCCGGTGTTTATTCAATTAATAATTTAATATTAGAAGCACATAAAACCAGCATTAACATTTTCCATTATCAGTGTGACAAACATATGCTAATCTACTAAAATATATAAAATAAGAAATTGCATTAGATACTGGTGAATGCACTTGCTTCATATGTAAGGGGACTGAGAGTGCAAATGTGTCTTCCACATAACCATAAATGCCAGGGAAGTCAGATGTATTCAGGTATATCATTAGACATAGTACTTATATACCACATGACTAAGAAAATTTTCCCAGGCCTACATTGATCCAAAACACTTAAAAGTGAAAGGGCTATTATTTAACTTTTCAAATAATCATTTGTATAAACCATCCCACAGTGAACATGCAAGCAAACAGTTTCATAGTTTTCTCAATAGTTAACTTTTGCCAGTAAAAATGAAAAATAACACAATAGTTTGATAATATTTGCTTTTTGTAATTTTAAATATTGGTCATGAAACAAAATGACTGTAACCTTTTTTAATTGAAAGCCTTACAAGAGAACTTATATTACCCGGCATATATAAAAAAAATAAAGGAAGAAATTATAATAATGAGAAAATATAAAATAAGAAAACATAATAGTCTTCCCAAATGATAGAGGAGGCATTTCATATGAGAAATTTTTAGAGCAGTGAGAAAACCTAATCTGATCTAAAACAACATTTACATTACATCTATACCAGTATTGGAAAGTGATAAACGGAGGCTTGTTTGTTTCAGTTGCATAAATCATCTGTTCACTGTACACTGTACACTATACTTCTGATAAACTCAAGTGGCAAAGTTAAAAAATATAAAACATGAAACAAAACAAACAATTTAAGATTCCATTCTTGGATTTCGTTGTCCATGACGTGTCCGTTACTTAACTAAATATCACAAACTAAATACTCACAAACAATGACAGACACTCACATAAAATACTATATTGGCATAGATACGTTGATGACATTCTAATACTATACAGGGGAAACAAAAGACAATGTGAACAGTTACTAACGCACATAAACAAAATACATAAAAACATAACCTTCACTGCCGAATACGAACACAACAATACCATAAACTTCTTAGACCTCTCCATCACAAAACTAGAACACAGGCACAAATTCAGTATATACAGAAAACCAACTACAACGGACACACTAATACACAACACCTCCAATCACCCAATACAACACAAACTAGCTGCTTTTAGAACCATGATACATAGACTTAACAACATCCCCTTAGATGAAATAGACTACAAAGACGAACTAAACACGATAAAATATCTAGCAGAATCTAACGGTTATGACAGAACAATAGTCAGTAAACTCCTACACAAAACACAAAACAAACAACAGACAAAGACAGAAAACAACAAATTCATAACACTACCATACATCAACAAACAAACAGAAAAAATTGCCCACAAATTCAAAAAAGCAGGATACAGAATCGCTTACAAAACTACTAACAAAACAGAACACACACTATCAAAACGCATGCCCAAAGCACAAAACAAATTCGATCTGCCCGGTGTATATAAACTAAATTGTTCAAATTGCAGTAAATTCTACATAGGCCAGACAGGACGTAGCTTCAAACAGAGATACATTGAACACACAAAAGCACTCCACACCACTACAGAATCTACCTTCGCAAACCACCTCATTGAAGCAAACCACACATATAAAAACATCGACAATAACATGAACATACTACACGTACACACAAAAGGCCGAAAACTAGACACTCTAGAACAATTAGAAATATACAAACACACAAAAACAAATAAAAACGACATCCTAAACGAACAGACACAATTCAAATCGCACGCATTATTCGAACACATCTCACCACACACACACAGCTTCAATCTTTCGAAACACTTTCTCGTCGCCAACAACAAGACGAGCAGCGCTACTAACGACAGCCTCTGATGAAGCCTTCTATAGGTGAAAGCCGGTTTAGGCTGTAAGGTAAAACTTTACGTTTTTACTTATAAAAAACTTTGTGTTCCGAGTCGTCAATATTATAGTGATATTTAGTTAAGATTCCAATAAAGTAATGTTACTATATCCTTTTTATAATACATCCTGTTATTTTAAAGCATTGTGTTTAACCAATTTATTAATTTAATTTAGTATAAATATATTTACTATTTCTATAGTTGTCCTTATACATACAGTCCATACTTTAAAAAATTAAAAACAAAAAGTGATACATCAAAATGTGCCAAATATGTATGAGTACAAGTGAAACACTTGAAATGAAGACTGAGAAACTTTTTTTGTGTACCAAAATGGAATGATTATAATCTAAATATATTTTCACTGTAAATTGTAATTAAATATATTTTATATATAGGTAATTAATATTATATTATTATTATTATTCTTTTTATTTCTGTTGTGTTTTGTTTTTTTAGCATAACTGTTGCAGCTATTGTTCCTTTTTTGTTCTCATATAATATATAAATAACAAAGTTTTATATTTTATATATTATGCACATAATGAAAACAAATCAAATATATTTGTAAAATAAAAGAGGAGAGAGTTATATCTGTATACATATATGTATTGTCGAATATAATTTAAGTTACTTTCTGTAATAAAGATTCTGCTTTTAAACAATGACTGATGTATTTCTTATGGTTCTTCCAATTTTCTAATTAGATACATTGTTTAAGCTTATTGCTCTCAAAATCATTTTTGTGATTTTAAAGATATTGCTTCTATTGTCTGGACTTTACTAACATGGAATATTAATTTGGACATATTATTTTTTTTTAGTTTTACCTTTGCCTAAACCTTTGCTTGGTTTTTTGTATTTTTTGGTCCCCCAAAAAATAGGTTAACCATAACCTCTTAGCAAACTACAGTACTGACTTTTTTATTACCGTTCCTGGTCTATTCTCTCCCTTATTAAGATTTCTATATCAACAATTATTAAAGTCTTGTTTAAAAATAATAAAGAATGTTAACTGTTCTGAGCTAATTGTATAAATAAAAGAGTTAGTTTGGAAATTATACTGGTTGCACTGCTGCATATCTCTGGTCTCTTTAAGAGAGAAACAAAGAAATTTTTTGACAGATATACTAACAAGCATTTATCAACTCTTCCTGCATGTAAAAATCAATTAAAAGCGCTTTGGGCATGTTCAGAAGCACTTAAAAAAATCATTCGAATGTGGAAAATTTCTAAGCAAGATCAATAATTTCCTAAACAGTTTTATTCTAATATTGAATAGTTCTATAGTTCACAAAAGTCTTTGTTTACAAATGCACTGTAACAATACCTGTAAAATGAAAGATGCATAAGAACAAAACACATGGTGAGAGCCAAACATTTCTGTAACAAATATAAATAATATTAAGATCCCAGTCTATCAAAAGCCATTTATGGGAATATTAAACATTTTAGGAAAAGAGTTGACATGACTGCTAAAAGTTCTACAAAAATGAAAATAGAGGGGATGGAAAACCAAAACATTTAGGGAGAAACCAGAGTGTGTAGTGACATTTATTTGTTAATTCAAATGCACTGAATCATGTTATTGTAAAGTCTTAGCAGAAGTAACATATACCACCAAAACTGAGTACTAATGAATTATGGATCAAATATAATAACAAAGACCAAACCTCAGTCTTGTTTTTGACAGGTTTTAATCTTGGAAATTAAATACCAAGTAATCATGCATCCTAAATCTGTATTGAGCTGAATATGTAAAATTATGTGTGAAATAATCAGACAAGAAGAAATAAAATCATCATTGCAAAGTTAAAAAGTTGAGAGCTAAAGCTTTTTGTTAATACAATCAATTCACTACTGACTCGGAACACAAAGTTGTCTTGAATTGATTGTATTTAGTTAAGTAATGGACACATCATGGACAATGAAATCCAAGCTTTTTGTTAGTTTACTAAGAGATTCTGAGGATGATATTATTGTAATTTCATTTGATATGCAAAAAAAAAATCTGCTTCATGTTCCAGACCAGCAAACATGCTCACACAGACCTTATGTATTAGACCAGCAGCTAGATTTTGATAATTTTTGTATAGTACAAGATACACCTAAATGTAGAGTTACAGAAGACAATGTGTTGCATTACTGCTGGCCAGAGAACAGGTATAGAAAATGCTCTAATCTGGTAGTGTTTACATTTTATGATAGATTGATAAAAACTAATGTAACTAATTTTATAAAAGTTGGGCTCCCTGGTGATCGCTGCAGAGATCAAAATAAGAACAGCACTGTAATCATCATGTGTGTAAAATTGCTTCTCAGTACTCCACAGCATATGGAACACACAGAATTTCTCTTCCCACTCTTTTATTTGTCCCAATCAAGTATCATTATTTGAGAATGTTAGAATGAAGTTATTAATAAAAAAATAAATTGTGTCATATAAAGAATATTTGGATATTAAAGGGGAAGATGGGGTGGCGAATAAACTTGTGGATTTCCCTATCTTTGGAAATCAAGTGCAGAAACCACATAACATAAGCAGGATCATAGTACCTCAAGTTTGCTGGAAGCAAACATGTTATATTAACAAAAGCTGTATGAATACTATTACAGAAGATAATTAAAAAACCATTCGAACATAAATAAAGACATGCTGTGAGCAACAGAAGCTCTTCATTCTTCCCAACAAATTCTGATATTATTCACACCAGCAACGCACAGAACATTTAAAATGTTAACTTAAGACATGTTAGACAAACTCCTGAATTCACATTTGCGAAGAGAATGAAAGAATCTGCCAGATCTTAGATACCACATAGAAGTATTTACAAAGAGAATAAACAAGTAAAAGAACCATTTTATATAGAACATTTTATACAGTTTAATAATTCGTTGTGTTAAGATTTTGATAATGAATATTGCATGTAGATTATTCACATGTAAATTTTAACTTTGTTTTGGAGTGTTGTTTTTTAATATTATTTTTAAGAAAAGAAATATTTAACATTATCATTTTCTAGACAACAGCTATTAAGTTTATAATATTGTCTGTAGAAATATAATTCTGAAGAAGTTATTATATGAAATACACTGACTTTCATTTCAGCTTTTACCATATATTCCTTACTAAAATGAGGCAATGTTAACTTTTCACCTGTATTTAATTTATTGAGTTTTTTAAGTTTTGGATAATACTTTCAGACACACTACTATCTTTTAAAATTCAAGTAATAAGTGAATACTTACAGCACAAATAACAGAAAGTGTTCCTGTGTTGGAATCAGAAAAGCCACCAATATATATTGCAACAGTACAAATAAGTGATGTACTGAGCATTGAATATAAAAATTTAAATATACCTAATAAACTGTAAATAATTAATAATGTATTAGAAATAAGCATGTCAGGGATTGCAAGCTTGGCTCAGACAAAAATATGAACAGGTGTTTCGACCTGAATCGAAGTGCACACACACACAAATGTAACTGAAAGTGTGTACACCAGTATTTTGCTAGTGTGTGTAACAAAGGTCTATGCAGGCGAGTTTACCACCCCAAGATGAATAATTGCATAATTACTGGTTTTCCGTAATTATTCATAAACTATAAATACGGAGTAAAATCCAAAAACACAATAAAATGTAATAAAATTAACTAAATACTGTGTACAAAAACCATGTGAAAAGGACACACCGTACGAGTGTAGTGGTGAAATAACTGTGTACAGAGCGAAAGGGTTAAGTTGCAATGTCAAAAAAATACAGTGAACATGTGTAGTGAAAATAGTTGTAAGATGAGTGTAAGAGTATACTTATAGGACTCTGCAATTTGCAGAAATATAAGAAATATCAAAATTGACAAGGAGTGGGGGGAACTGAACCCAGAGACAATTTCAGACATGTCGATTTCATACAACTGCAGGTGTTGACCAAGACGTGGGTATAAATAGGACACACATGCTACATTTGTTATCTTTTTCGATCACACACAGTGCAGCGGGAGCTTCTGCCCGTCCGCACAAAATATTTAATCTTTTGTAAATAGTTTCATCCTTCCAGTTACATACAGTTATGTAACTGGATTATAAAAACAAGCAATGTTTCATTAATAACAAAATCCACGTAAGAAGATCAACTGACGTCCGAAACAGTACGAGAAGAAGTTCCAGAGAGAGAGAGAGAGCTGACGACTTAGTTCCAGAGAGAGAGACGACGCTGGACAAGAGAGAGACGACGCTGGACTCTAGAGGAAACGACGCTGGACAAGAGGAGCGACGCTGGCAAGAGGAATCGATGCTGAGTTCGAGACGAGGACGATTACCGATGGATCCAATGATTGAGTATGATTGACGACAATAAGGTGATAAACAACTTATTTATCTCTTAATCGAACAATTAACTCAAAGACAATTAAAGACATTCTTGTTCTATTTAAACGTAAGAGCCAATGTATTATAAATATAGAGAGTTAGAATCATAGATGTTATTGAAGTAAGATTAATGTAAATAAGATCTCAAATTAATATTGAAATGAAAATAATGCAAAGCATTTAAATAAAAATTAGCGTTTTATAAATCAGTACTGATAAAAGAAAAATAAATTCAGTAACTATTAATATTTTTGAGTTTCCATTACAATATCTAAAAAGATATTTAAACATTAATATTTCGAAGCACACTAATTGACTGAGTAGTCTGGAAATGATATTTTTTAATAAAATAATTAGTAGAATAGAATATTTAGTCAGTAAAGTTGTATATAGAGTAAGGCTTACGGCATAATAACAAAGTAATAACGAATGTTTTAAGTCGAATCAAGCGCCATGCGCACAATTTTATTAGTACCAAATAAATTTGAAATACCGTTACCAGTTATATCGAGTTCTTATTACAGATACACCTGAAACCCAAATTAAATTGTAGTTATGCAAGTATGTATTGTTATATAAGTTGTCGCTTCCAATGTGGGGCATCACAAATTTAAATTATATTAAATTTACAAAGTTGTATTGTTGCATATTTGTCGCTCCAAGATTGTGGGGCTATTCAAATTAAATTACATGTAAATTTATACACATACAACATAAATTATACAACTTACGTACAGAGTTATATTGTTATATAATTTGTCGCCCTGGACGTGGGGCTCCACAACTTTAAATTATATAATAAATCTGTTGCATAAATTGGCGTCCAAGATCGTGGGGCTCCGCAAACACAAATAAATTTATATTTGCAGTTGTAGTGTTGCATAAAAATGTCGCCCTTGAACGTAAGGCCCGACACGCCTACATTTATGTAAAGTCGTCTCGTTGTATAAATTGGCTCCCTGGACGTGGGGCACGACATGCCTAAATTTATGTACAAAAATTTGTTACATAAATTGTATCCCATGAACGTATGGCCTGATCCACCAGTTAACTACTCAATTTTTTTGTAGCTAAATGGTTGCTCTAAAAATAACAGTGTGTTAAATAATAAAAAAAAATATATATATATTATATGTAATAATAATTATTTATATTGAACATTAACGGAATGTTATGTTAATTGTTGTGTAATAACACAGCTGGCGCCCACAAATAATATTGTTTGTCTATGTAACAGGTGTAACTGTAATGAGTAGTAATAATAACTCTTAATAAAAATAAAGAAATAAATAAATAAGTAGGGAACGGTTATCAATAATAATAGTTAAAGAATAACTACTAAATATTTTAAATAATACTTCAACATGACGACTCCAGGAAATTTGGACGTAGATGCATTTCAAACGATGATGCGTGCCTGGATAGACGAAATAAGTACAAAACAAACGGAAAATATAAATGCTAAGATAGACGAATTAAAAGAATCTAATAAGAAACAATTAGAAGAACAAACTGAAATTTTTAGACAAGACACCATAAAAATCGCAGAGAGTCTAGAAGAGTTAAAAATTGATAATCTCCAGTAGAAACAAGACAACATAGAAATAAAACAAAGTATAGTCGACAGTAACGCACAGTTAACCGAAAAAATTGGTGACACCAACATACGTACTGATACTTTAGAGAATAATTTTAAACAAGCCTTACATGAGCAAGTTGTACGGATTGAAAATAAACAAAAAGAATTACGTCTCGAGTGGAGAAAACATTTAAAAGAATCGCATAAACAAATAAATGATACTTTAACTACTATAACGCGAGAGCAGGATGATAAAATTCACACTATTAATAATGTATCGCAAGCAAATACCAGTAAACTTAGAGAAATAGAAACACGTACTGTAGTTATTGAGAATAAAATTGAAGAAACTACGAAGGACCGTTCGGGAGACGTATCACATATGAAAGAAGAAATTCAAGAGGAACTGAACCAGCTACGAAGTGAGTTAAGAAGACGACAGAACCAAATGACCATATTTCCTACACCAATGGAAGAAAGGAGCAGACTTAAATTCTCAGGTGGTAAAGGGGAGAACAGTATGGAATTCCTAGCTAGAGTAGAGAAGGAAATAGAAAAGATTGGGAGTGCAATAAATGAAGACGAGAAGATAGACTTCGTCACGCGATATCTTAGAGATTCAGCCAGCCAATGGTACTCTATTATTAGAGATAACGTCAGTACATATCAGCAGTTTCGTGAGGCATTCGAGAACTGATACTGGAATCTACATACCCAATGACAAGTAAGGGATCAAATCGAATATGGAAAGTTCAATGCACAAGGACAGCAGAGTATTGAACAATACACAATTACACAAATAGAACGTGTAAAGCATCTTAAACCTAAATTCTTAGAATACGAAATTGTTTCAAAGTTATCTTACCATTTTCAGCAAGATATCCAGTTAGCAGTTTATACGCAGGGAATTAAAACCATAGAAGAATTTTTAATCCTTGTGACACAGTCGGAGAATATCAATAAAGGTAAGAGCACACAATACTGGGAACAAAAACACGCAAATCACCACTATAATTATCACAGAGATGACAAGAAAGCAATACAAAACAATACACTGCCCCGTGATAATTACAAATATATTATTCACCACCAATGTACAACACTACAACACGCACAGCTACAGAGACTGAACGAATAAATACAGCTAAACGACAAGGAGACGTATGGTCGTCCAATCGTAAACAGTTTTCAAAACCAGCTGACAAACGCATTACCGCAGTACGAGGGTACGATGAGAAAAAATTAAAGAGAGATAGACAGAAAATGAAGGAGATGGAGACAGGAACATTCCACAACCGGCCGTCTACATCAAAAGCGTCACAATGACTAAATAAATGGAAGCAAAGTTATAAAATAAACAACATATACCCCTGCGATATTAGAGAGGAATTATTAAGCACCGAACAGGATATAAACCAAGATGCACAGCAAACACAATGCCCTATTGTGACTGTGAGCATAAACAGGTGTAAAATACGGATGCTAGTTGACACCGGTAGCCAACTATCAGTTCTTAACGCTGCATGGGTTCAACGCAATAAGAAATATTTTAAAAATACTGCAATTTTGCCCGTAAATAATTTAAATATTACAACAGCTACCAATACAAAAGAAAGAGTTAAACTACAAGCATATGTAACTCTAACATATAAAAATCTAGAATTAGAACACCCCATGATAATTATGCATAAATTGATTTATGATGGAATTTTAGGTATCGATATTATAACCAACAGAAATTGTATGTGTGTTGTGTTGTGATGTCAGGTGTTACACTGCGCGCACTTTTAATACTTACTAATTGCTGGTTTCTCTGCGACGATGTTGTCCTGCAAACACAACTTAAGCTAATTTGTGTATGTGGGCGCCACTTGGATATTTGTTCCAAGAAATTATTATTATTATTATTAAATTTGATTTCTTAGTTGTTAAATTAATTATATGAAAAAATGTGAACAAGACAGTTTGAATTGTAAATAACGTATGTTTAATGATCTTTCTTTTCATAAAAATCGTGTGAAGGACTAACACTCGAATTAAACAAAATTGCAGAGTTACAAAAAATTATTATTGACAAGTTTTTTAAGTAAGTATCGGCTAATAAATATTTTAAAGCTCAGTTGAATAGCATGAATTTAATGTATGAAAAAACTTTATACTCAGGACGTGACTCCTTTGAACTATCAAGACAAATCAGTGGGATGCTTTACAAAAATTGTGTGATTTGAAGGTGTTTGACATGTGTAGTACAATTGTGTAACAAAGGATATCAGGTAAAAATGATTTTAACTTTTGAACAACTCACGTTCCGGTGGGTAAGTATTTCTTTCACTGGACACTGTTCTTGGGGACGATTCCAATCTTGCGCCTCTTCGTTTTTACGTTCTTCACGCACTGGTAAATATTTATAAGTCAAATTATGGTTTTAAAACTCCGCACGATTGAAATAAATTTGTACTGTATCTATGCTTTGAATTCTGGCGGCGGCGAACAGCTGTCTGCGTGGTTTCTCTATTCGGCCATCACAGCGCTAGTTCCAAACTCAATGTAGAAGGCTCGTGTCAGTAAATTGTTTTGGGAATGTTGTCAAAGTCGGTTTGTCTTAGCAAATACCAGCAAAATTGATTTCCTCTATTAAAATCGGTCCTTTTCAGGGCCGCTGGATATCTGGCTGTGTGCGTTTCTATTAAATATGGCGTTTTGCTGCTCTATTCAACAACACGTTAGCGATATACTCCTTGTATAGGTTCAGTCAGTCTTTTGTCATGTACGGGAAAAAGCCTTTCTGTGTTCTCGTGTTGAATTCTTGTTCTTCGACTTCGCCTTGGACGAGCTGATCGGATTCGTAGGTGATGTGTCTCTTGTGGATTCAAAGCATAAAGTGTTTTTTGTGTCAAATTTCGTCTTCCTTTTATACTCTGTAAGGCTCATTGTTTTAATTTTTTGACATGAACTTCCGGTATTTTTGAGTAAAATTTTCTTCTGGAACGTTCGAGAATATGCAACTGGAACATCATAGAACAAATTTGACTTCCGTAGAAGCTTTAGAACAAAAACTTCTTATTCTTCATACTAAAGGATATTACTGAAATTATTCTGGTATTTGTCAAACAATTTTACAGAACTACTTACAATCTGCATGCCATTATTATTTTTGGATTCTCTGCTTTCAACTGAATAAAATGATACCCTATAAGATTGGTTTTGAACAAATTAAATCTAATAAATTAACATAAAATACAATTCTCACCTTGTAGTGTTTGCACAAAATTCTAATTCTCTAATTATTAAAATGTTATGAAGTTGCTTGGTCCTTGCTATAACATTAATACATAACATATTTATCCTTTCATAACAAAATAAACAAATATTAAAACATATAACATATAAATAAGTTCATTTTTCTATAGGCATTACATATGGCCTAGATTTATGTCATTAGTTTTTGATGATAATTTGTCTTTTTCGGTATTATTATGGGATTTTTTGGGTATTCACTTAGAGTTTGTTATATTGTTTATCTTTGGGAATACCTGGTTTATCCTGATACATTTTATTTTTACTGTAATATTACTTAGCATCTTACTGTTTTGCACAGATGAGTTATTTTCTTTGTGTGACAATTTTCACTTTTATATTTAAAATTCTCTAAGAATTAAGCTTGTATTCAACTGAGCAAGTATGTTTCCATTGTACGTTATAGGATTGTACCTTTTTCCTTTATTTTTTCTAATATTCTGCAATTATTCTGTCAAATATGACTATTTTTGTGATTGTTTTTTGGCCTCAGCCTGGTATGGTATAGGTAAATAGTTTCATAACTTGACTGTTAAAGTGTTTTAGGTGGTCATATATATAAGTATAGTTACATTATATTGTATTTCAACTTTAGAATGAAATTTTGTTGCATTTTGACAACATAAAATTCATAAATATTACAATTTTATATGTTCATCACATGTTTTCAGTTTAACACGGTTTTTGATTATTTTAATTGATTTCTAATCAATTTACAGCTTTCTCTATTTAAGATAATTTGTTTGTCTCTGTCTAACTGACATTTACATATAGTTTTTATATTAATTCTATAATAATTAATTTTCACATAAAATCTGAGTGGTTGGTCTCAAATCCAAAACCTTGATTTTTTGTCATAACTTTTATATATTTTTTATTTTAACTTGCATCCTTTTTAATGATGTATTCAAATCATTTAATACATTTATTTTATTTATATTACAAAGTATAATAACAGATCTTGTTCTTTAATTCACAATAAATGGTTTTTTATACCCTATTAAGAGTTACGAGGAAGAAGAGTGCAAGGTAAGTGAAACACCTATTACTTTGTACAAGCCACAAATACAGTATGGTCCAACTCGACATGTGAATGCGGTAGATGAAGGGATGACGACACAGGAAGAAGAGAAACTGCACGAATTAATAGAAGGATACAGTGATGTATTTAGTGAAGTACCGGCGCAGACGACAGTATACGAGCACTCTATAGTTGTGTCAGACCCTACGAAAGTCATTAGGAAAACATACCCTATCCCAATGCGATATGAGGAAGAGGTTGAACTGGAAATTCGGCGCATGATTGAAAGTGGAGTCATAGAGTGATCAAACAGCAACTTCCTGAATCCTCTAGTGGTAATGAAGAAGAAAAATGGTGAGATACGTCTATGCCTTGACATGAGGGAGCTGAACAGCATTGTATTAAAGGAGTATGACTATGCGTCAACTGCGGACGAATTATTTATTAAGTGTGAAGGAACGAGGTATCTGACGAAGCTAGATTTACGCTCAAGATTCTGGTAGATTCCAATTCGTGAAGAGAATAGAAAGTACACCGCTTTCCTGTATAAGAATAAATGCTACCAACACAGGGTAGTACCCTTCGGATTAAGCACAAGTTTGGCAGCCATCGTAAAGTGTCTAGAAAGAGCCCTAGGACCTGAGGTGGAACCCTACACCATGGTATTTGTAGATGATATCTTAGTTGTATCTAAAACGTTAGACAAACATATAAAACATCTGAGCACGATATTCCACAAGTTTAGGCAAGCGAACATGTCCCTTAACCTAGACAAATGTGAATTTATCAAATCCTCTATCCAATTCCTAGGTCACATTATTTCATCCTCTGGTATTCAACCCGATCCTATCAAAATTTCCAGCATAATTAATTTCCCTATACCCGGAAATCTCAAAGAGTTAAGAGCATTCTAAGGACTAAGCCGATACATTAAAGAAGAATGTGAAGAAGTCTATGAGAGCGAAAAGAAAGAAGTACGATTGTTATCAATTAAATTTAAAGAGAATGATGAAGTAAAACAAATGCTGAAAAATTTAGCACAACAACAAGATTTGGATGTGACAATAAGGGAGTTGAAGGACCAAGAACAGCTACCAAATCATTATAAGGTACTTAATGGAATTCTTTTCAGGTTAGTAAGACAAGACTGGAAGATAGTACTAACGAATGACATGTTACAGAAATTAATTCAACCAGCACATGAGAGTTTAGCACATGCTGCCGATCTCAAATGTTACCTGAGTCTACGAGAGAATTTTACGATTAATAATATGTATTGAAAAATAAAGAAGGGAGTGAAGAAGTGTTATGAGTGTCAAACGGCGAAAGGACCGAATTTACACACATATGTGGAAATGCAGAGCATACAGAAAGGGAACAAGGGAGAGCTAATTGCAGCGGATTTTCTGGGACCACTACCATGATCAAGTCGAGGTGTGAAGCACATATTGGTATGTATCGATGTGTTTTCCAAGGCAGTCCGACTGTACCCAATTATGCGACCCACAACCAAAGTTGTTCTAAAGATACTACTGCAAAAATATATTCCGACATATGGAAAAATGAAGAAGGTACTCAGTGATCAAGGTGTACAATTCCAGAGTGAAAAGTGGGAGAGGACGTTAAGGAAAAATGGAATACAACCTGTACTCACATCCATAAGACATCCTCAAGGAAACCTTGCTGAGAGAGTCAACAAAGAATTAGGTAAATATTTACGAATATACTGCCATGATCAACACAATAGATGGGCAGAATATTTACCATTTCTTGAAAAAGCCATCAATGAAAATTATAGTGAAGCAACAGGATATACTCCAATGGAATTGGAAGAAGATGAGAAGCCAAACAGATTTTGGACCAAGTATATACACAAACCTAATAACCAGAATGTACCTGTACCAATAAGTGTAAAAATTAAATACGCAAAGCTACGAATAATAGAAAGAGGTAACAAGAGAGTAGAGAGATTTAATCTAACTCACAAGCTACAACAATTTAATGTAGGAGAAAATGTACTACTCAAAGCAAATCCTGTTGGAAAAAGAAGTGAGAATACGGCAAAGAAATTCTTCAGACTGTATAATGGACCGTATATGTTAAGACAGCGAGTAGGACAACACACTTTCATCGTATATGATGAGACACAGAAGAAGGAAATTGGTAAATTCCACGCAACGTCATTTAGGAAGTTCTACACATAAAAATAACGAGGTCAATGAAACCAGTCAGATCAGCTGTTGTGAAGCCACCCTGCAAGGTCACGAGCAGTGAGCGTGTGAAGAGGGGAGGTGAGACGTATATGTACACTAAAATTAAGGGTGAAATGACGAATACTATTCTTTATTATTTGTTATATTTTTTTTATTAAACCATTGTAATAAAAAAAATTTTAATAAATAAATTTATTAAATTTTTTATTACCAAGCAGGAGGATAATGCGACTGAGCATTAATAAAATACTGAGCATTGAATATAAAAATTTAAATATACCTAATAAACTGTAAATAATTAATAATGTATTAGAAATAAGCATGTCAGGGATTGCAAGCTTGGCTCAGACAAAAATATGAACAGGTGTTTCGACCTGAATCGACGTGCACACACACACAAATGTAACTGAAAGTGTGTACACCAGTATTTTGCTAGTGTGTGTAACAAAGGTCTATGCAGGCGAGTTTACCACCCCAAGATGAATAATTGCATAATTACTGGTTTTCTGTAATTATTCATAAACTATAAATACGGAGTAAAATCCAAAAACACAATAAAATGTAATAAAATTAACTAAATACTGTGTACAAAAACCATGTGAAAAGGACACACCGTACGAGTGTAGTGGTGAAATAACTGTGTACAGAGCGAAAGGGTTAAGTTGCAATGTCAAAAAAATACAGTGAACATGTGTAGTGAAAATAGTTGTAAGATGAGTGTAAGAGTATACTTATAGGACTCTGCAATTCGCAGAAATATAAGAAATAGCGAAATTGACAAGGAGTGGGGGAACTGAACCCAGAGACAATTTCAGACATGTCAATTTCGTACAACTGCAGGTGTTGACCAAGACGTGGGTATAAATAGGACACACACGCTACAGTTGTTCTCTTTTTCGATCACACACAGTGCAGTGGGAGCTTCTGCCCGTCCGCACAAAATATTTAAATCTTTTGTAAATAGTTTCATCCTTCCAGTTACATACAGTTATGTAACTGGATTATAAAAACAAGCAATTTTTAATTAATAACAAAATCCACATAAGAAGATCAACTGACGTCCGAAACAGCACGAGAAGAAGTTCCAGAGAGAGAGGGAGAGAGAGAGAGAGAGAGAGAGAGAGAGAGAGAGAGAGAGAGAGAGAGAGAGAGAGAGAGAGAGAGAGAACTGACGACTTAGTTCCAGAGAGAGAGACGACGCTGGACAAGAGAGAGACGACGCTGGACTCTAGAGGAAACGACGCTGGATAAGAGGAGCGACGCTGGCAAGAGGAATCGATGCTGAGTTCGAGACGAGGACGATTACCGATGGATCCAATGATTGAGTATGATTGACGACAATAAGGTGATAAACAACTTATTTATCTCTTAATCGAACAATTAACTCAAAGACAATTAAAGACATTCTTGTTCTATTTAAACGTAAGAGCCAATGTATTATAAATATAGAGAGTTAGAATCATAGATGTTATTGAAGTAAGATTAATGTAAATAAGAGCTCAAATTAATATTGAAATGAAAATAATGCAAAGCATTTAAATAAAAATTAGCGTTTTATAAATCAGTACTGATAAAAGAAAAATAAATTCAGTAACTATTAATATTTTTGAGTTTCCATTACAATATCTAAAAAGATATTTAAACATTAATATTTCGAAGCACACTAATTGACTGAGTAGTCTGGAAATGATATTTTTTAATAAAATAATTAGTAGAATAGAATATTTAGTCAGTAAAGTTGTATATAGAGTAAGGCTTACGGCATAATAACAAAGTAATAACGAATGTTTTAAGTCGAATCAAGCGCCATGCGCACAATTTTATTAGTACCAAATAAATTTGAAATACCGTTACCAGTTATATCGAGTTCTTATTACAGATACACCTGAAACCCAAATTAAATTGTAGTTATGCAAGTATGTATTGTTATATAAGTTGTCGCTTCCAATGTGGGGCATCACAAATTTAAATTATATTAAATTTACAAAGTTGTATTGTTGCATATTTGTCGCTCCAAGATTGTGGGGCTATTCAAATTAAATTACATGTAAATTTATACACATACAACATAAATTATACAACTTACGTACAGAGTTATATTGTTATATAATTTGTCGCCCTGGACGTGGGGCTCCACAACTTTAAATTATATAATAAATCTGTTGCATAAATTGGCGTCCAAGATCGTGGGGCTCCGCAAACACAAATAAATTTATATTTGCAGTTGTAGTGTTGCATAAAAATGTCGCCCTTGAACGTAAGGCCCGACACGCCTACATTTATGTAAAGTCGTCTCGTTGTATAAATTGGCTCCCTGGACGTGGGGCACGACATGCCTAAATTTATGTACAAAAATTTGTTACATAAATTGTATCCCATGAACGTATGGCCTGATCCACCAGTTAACTACTCAATTTTTTTGTAGCTAAATGGTTGCTCTAAAAATAACAGTGTATTTATGGATTTACTCCAAGTGCTTCCCAAAATCCATAAAGAAGACATTCCGATCCGCCCCATTATCAACTACCGTAATGCCCCTGCACACAAACTGGCAAAATATCTAGACAAAATTATTAGACAACACACACAAATAGACAACAACATTGCAGTAAAAAACAACACTGACCTAGTAACAAAAATAAAAGACATACACATCCCCCATAACGCCACATTAGCCTCCTTTGACATTATAAACCTGTACACAAACATCCCCATCTCTGAAACAATCACCATCCTACAAAACAAACTCAAACAGAACAACACACCAGACGAACTTATCAATGAAATAACAGAAACTCTGAACATTATCACAAAACAAAACTACTTTACTTATAACAATAAATACTACACACAGAACGATGGCCTACCCATGGGCTCCCCCATATCCAGCATTCTAGCAGAAGTCTTCCTCCAACACTTAGAAAAAACAAAAATACTCACAAACAATGACAGACACTCACATAAAATACTATATTGGCACAGATACATTGATGACATTCTAATACTATACAGGGGAAACAAAAGACAATGTGAACAGTTACTAACGCACATAAACAAAATACATAAAAACATAACCTTCACTGCCGAATACGAACACAACAATACCATAAACTTCTTAGACCTCTCCATCACAAAACTAGAACACAGAAACAAATTCAGTATATACAGAAAACCAACTACAACTGACACACTAATACACAACACCTCCAATCACCCAATACAACACAAACTAGCTGCTTTTAGAACCATGATACATAGACTTAACAACATCCCCTTAGATGAAATAGACTACAAAGACGAACTAAACACGATAAAATATCTAGCAGAATCTAACGGTTATGACAGAACAATAGTCAGTAAACTCCTACACAAAACACAAAACAAACAACAGACAAAGACAGAAAACAACAAATTCATAACACTAACATACATCAACAAACAAACAGAAAAAATTGCCCACAAATTCAAAAAAGCAGGATACAGAATCGCTTACAAAACTACTAACAAAACAGAACACACACTATCGAAACACATGCCCAAAGCACAAAACAAATTCGATCTACCCGGTGTATATAAACTAAATTGTTCAAATTGCAGTAAATTCTACATAGGCCAGACAGGACGTAGCTTCAAACAGAGATACATTGAACACACAAAAGCACTCCACAACACTACAGAATCTACCTTCGCAAACCACCTCATTGAAGCAAACCACACATATAAAAACATCGACAATAACTTGAACATACTACACGTACACACAAAAGGCCGAAAACTAGACACTCTAGAACAATTAGAAATATACAAACACACAAAAACAAATAAAAACGACATCCTAAACGAACAGACACAATTAAAATCGCACGCATTATTCGAACACATCTCACCACACACACACAGCTTCAATCTTTCGAAACACTATCTCGTCGCCAATAACAAGACGAGCAGCGCTACTAACGACAGCCTCTGATGAAGCCTTCTATAGGTGAAAGCCGGTTTAGGCTGTAAGGTAAAACTTTACGTTTTTACTTATAAAAAACTTAGTGTTCCGAGTTGTCAATATTATAGTGATATTTATTAAAAGGCATTGAATATAATTAAAATCAAAAAAGTATGACTTATTTTTACACTGAATTCACACAGACTTTATAAAATATTAAAAGTTTACATAAGAGAAAAAATCACTGAAATAAAACAAAACTTTCAAGTCTGCAAATAAATGAAGTCTAATAAATTTCATAGAGAAATACATATCTTCCTCTTGATACACTTAAAGGTTTTACTTCGTCTACCACTTGATCATAACTGTAAGTCATGTTATCTTCTACATTCAAAAATACGTTGGATGCCTTAGTTGATCTAAGAAAAACATCAATCTGACCTTTAGGACTCATGGATGTTACTTGTCCAATAAACTTCTTCAAACTTTCTTTGTTCCCTCATCATACTTGATTTTCAGTACAATAAATGCACCAACTGAGAGGTTTTTTGGGTGAACATTACAGTTATGAGGGGCATTGTTATAGGGATTTCAGGAGGAAGTTTTGGTTCACATTCCAAATCACTCTTAAAATAAAATGGAGTTCATATGAACAATCACACACTTCATAGTGCTCATACAATTCATCACTAGACTCTTCAATTATTATTTTTTCTTCGCTATATGGTACTATTAGTATTGGTAATGTTTTTTTCTGGTGGTTCACTGGTTCAGCTAAGTTTTCATTCAGTACCGGTATACTATCCATAGTTACACTTGTCCCTGGGCTTACATTAATTTTTTTCTTAGTTTTCCTTGAAGGTGCTGTTTCCTTTTTCCTTGCCTACTCAACAAAAGTTTCAAATCTGTTTACCAACAACAAATGGTTTTCATTAAATGAACTAGTGGTATTATTAACAGCAGTACATGCACTAGGTTTCTTTTTAAGCAACCTTTTTAGTACCTGGTTCCTATCTATAGGAATGATACCAGCTTCTTTGAAGCCAGATTTCACATTCCAAACAGTTTTTTTTTCTTTTTCCATAGAAATCAGACACTGATCCAAAAGAAATCTATCTTTTGGAACACCCCCACGTTGATTACTCTTCCATGCACTCAAAACACTTCTCCATTTCAGCTTGAGGGGCTTGAAAAAAGTAATGTCAAGTGGATGGCATATACCTGTGCTATTAGGGAGGTAAGAAAACGAATCTAATATTGTATTTCACATACTCATCAATCACCCAACATGACACGTGGATAGCCAAGTTGTCTCCTGTAAGAGATTACAGGAGACAACTGTAATCCAAAGTTTTTGGTCCTTTGGCTATCAAAATTTCTTACAATTTGGTTGTTCTCCACCAGTATTCATATATTTCCATTGCAAACCAGCCACTTTCTAACCAGTTGAATACAGTACCCTTGGGCCACCCTCACACCAAAAATTGTAAAGATTTTCTGCTGTGTATAATGTACAGTGGAAGTAACATGCTGTCAGCAGCAAACATGACAGATGTGCTTGATTTCAATGAATTGACTATTCTTTCTGGGTGCCAGATTCCTCACCTAATTATCATATTCTTCCTCCGCAGATCATCAGTTAAATTTGTCTCATCATAATTGATCATGTGATGTGGTTCCACATTCTGTAAAGTAGTAGTGATTTCTTCAAAATATTAATTGATTGTGTTGGCATCAACATTAAGTCTAAACCTCTCTACATTTTGACACAATCTATTGGTCAAAATTACTCTATGTCTATCAACAAACCATTTCACCCAGTCTCAGTCTGCCATATCGTTCTTAAATCTACTCTCTACGACACATCTTCTGTCTAGGAATGCCTTTTGATGAATAGCAAAGTTAACTAGGGGAAATCCCCAGTCACCAGCAAGAGTAATATATTCAGCAATAATTTTCTCACTTTCTTTGTTAAAAATATAAGGTTGACCATCTTTACAAGAGTTTTTATTATTTAAATACTGATTTAATGTTGATTCGGTAAGCCCAGATTTTTCAGCTGCCTTGAGAAATGATGTTGTTTTTGTCTTAATTTCATTTTTTTGCTTTTTGTAATTGATCATCTTGGTATTTTTCCTTTTTAAATAATTTTGTATCACTTTTCCATCAAGTATATGAAACAAAATAATATACAGTAGACTCCTGACTATCCGGTCTCCCACTTCCTGCCCCACCCATACCATTAAAAACACACTTTTTATACCAAAACCCACTCTTATTTATATTTTCTGACCTCTTAGTATAGGCCAGCACTTTATAATGTTTGTTATGTACTGTGTTGTACATTTAAACATTTATTACAGAAAAAGGAAGTCCAAGAATAAAAATATTGTATACACATTTTAAGATAAATTTTATAAAGTCTAACTTAATTGCAGGAAACATAAAATGATGTACACTGTACATTATGAATATATACAATTTTAAAATAAACAAAACATTAACGTAAAACATAGGCCTAATTCTTAAAAAAATGATTTAAACTTATTTTACTGTTCATTGATAAATGATTACACAAATGTGAAAAGGTAGGCCTAAGATAAAAGAGTCAAAACTTACAGTTTTTAGTTTTTGAAAATGTCCTTGATAGATGAGCGCTTCTCCCTTTTAGCCCTCTTCTGCGACACAATGTCCCTCTACTTACGCAACCAGATGATATCAGCTGGCATCGCGTCCTCCTGCTGACTAATGTACTGGAGCACTGCCTCAATCATCTTAAACCCTTCCGAATGTGGGATGAGATTTTTCCTGACATCTAAAGATGCCTCCTCCTCCTCTTCTTCTATTTCTTTTCCCTGTATCACCATTTCCACAATATCTTTGTCAGTTATTTCATCAACTTCGTCATTTGCTATCCATTCTCTAATGTCCTCTGCATTGACATCATCACAGCCCGGTACTTTTTCCAGCAACGAAACAAGTTTATCATTTTCATCTTCCACTTCGGTTCACAGATGGGTTCAAGGTTGAAACGTCCACCTTCATGGACCAATAGAATTTTCCAAGACCTTACAAATGATATGTTTGGAATCTCTTCCCATGCTTCGGCCAACCACCTTATGACATCTAGGATGTCAATCTTTTTCAGAGTGGTTAAGTAGTCTTCATTATTGTCAATCGCTGATATCAACGAACTGAGAAGACGCCGGCAATACTTTTTCTTTAGCATTTCAAGGACACCCTGGTCCATCGGCTGACAAACAGCCGTCACATTGCCTGGTAAAAATATAGCTTTGATGTCTCCATCTGTGAGTTCGTCAGTGGCCGGATGCGAAGGTGAGTTGTCAAGAATTAGCACAGCTTTTCCCGGCAAATTGTTGTCTTACAAATTTTTTTTCTAGTCAGTACAAATTCATTTTGGAACCAGGTTTTAAAGATTTCTGAATTCATCCATGCTTTCTCTTGATGTGTGTAATATAGTTGTAGTGATTCCTAATTTTCTAGTTTTTTAAAAGCTCTAAGTTTCTTTGATTTTGCTATTAAAGTCAGCCTAAGCTTGTGGTTGCTGGTCCCATTACTGTAAGCCAAGATGGTGACTCGTTCCTTGCTTTTCATGTACCCTGGTGCAGCAGCTTCTTTTTTTTATGCAAGCGTTTTTCTAGGGAGAATCTTATATATTAAACTGGTCTCATCACAGTTTTACAGTTATTTCTTCTCCCCAGAAATTCCCTCCTTTTCAATAAGTTTAAAAAGATAGTCTTTGAACAAAGGTACAGACTCCTTATCAGAAGATAAAGCCTCCCCACTTATGGTAATCTGGTGAATACCGAATCGTTTCTTCCACCGATCTAACCATCCATCACGGGCAGTAAATTCTGAATCTTCTCCTTTTATTTGTCGTTTAAATTGCAATGCTTTTTCCTGCAATATCAGCTCAGTAACAGGCAAGCATTTTCCTCTTAAGTGTTCATGCCACAAAAATAAAGCTTTCTCAACTTCTTTATGTTTACCTTTCAGCATGGTTTTTCTTACTTTCATTCCACTTCCACTAGCTTGGGCAACACACCACTTTTCAATTTCTGCTCGATTTTTCTTCCAGTCACCAACTGTACTTTTCCCAACTCCTAACTCTGAAGCAATAGTTTTTGCCGTTACCCCAGAATCCAGTCATTTTATTCTCCTCTATAGTCACTACAACCTTTTTTTATTTATCACCCATTTTGTAATCTTTAATAAAAAAAACAATGAAGCACAACAAAAACAATTTACAAACATAATCAGAAACAGTGGCAAACGTATTCCGTATTTGTTGACATCCGATACACAACTGACAAAAACAAAGGGCGGATAGAAGGGTGGGGGAAATCCGTGCTTTTCATGTCGCAACTTGTGTTTTGTGCATGGGATGTAGGTTCAAAAATAGGCCGGATAGTACGGAGGCTGGATAGTCGCGAGCCGGATAGTCGAGAGTCTACTGTATATGCTAATTAAATATCTTTACACTTAAAAAGTTTGTAGGTTTAAAGTTAAAATATTAATTTTATTTTTTTAGTTACACTTACCTTAAACAAAGTGGCACAAAACATGGAATAACTAACTGAACTATTGATAACATTCATGTTCACACTATCAGAAGCTCCAAAAAGTGAACACAGCTGTCTCGTGTCCCCCCCTCCTCCAACAAAGAAAACACCAGTCCAAGTGCCAAGTATCCAAGTTACCACACTATCCCAAGTTAGTCGATTTGACTGGTACTTATTAATACAGATTATTAAGGTGAATGGAGCTACGTGTATTGTTAAAAATCTATGTAACCATAAATTAAAATTATAGTAGATACATCCAATAACATACTCTATCATCATATTGTAACAACAAAGTAATTGTGAACTATTGAAAAAATTTCAAGATATGAAACACACTGGAAAATTCCAAGATATCTCAATCAGAATGTAGTAAGGAAGAATGAGCATGTCATTTAATAAAACAGTCATTACTTGTGCTGAATGTTTAAAAATCTTCAATGGAAAAGCTTTACTGAGGATAGCTTAAGATCAACAAAATTAACGCCCCACTTAGAGACTGACAATAATCACTTTGGTTATCTTGTGAACCTACTTATGTTTGAAACCTCTATTTTCACATTCTGTTTTTTAACATTTAAAAAAGACATTTTGTCACACAGCATTTGGATTTTACTTATATAATATAAGTTATATAACACCACAATAAACTGAGAGAATTTAAAACAATTGTTAATATAAATATTAGGACATGCTTTTAATTCAACACACAAAACACACACACATACTAATATATAATGCATATACACTTTAATATACATATATTTATTCATGTATTTATATACATTCAATATATAATTTTAAGTTGTTTTCTTAATTTCTCATTTAAATAAAGCTGTTAAAAGCAACTTGACTTTTTAGGAAAGATTTCTTTCATGAGACAGCTGATGCGATCACCAACAATACAGTTGTAAAAAGGATCATCTTTAATCTTAAATGGTGATACAAATGTCATCCGTTCATTATATATCATTTGTAATATTGCAGATGCTTTGGCGCAAGCTTTGTCTAGATCATCAGTAACCACCTAAGTGTAACAAAATATACAACAGTGATAATTCTGTTTGTAAAAATATAATTAGTGTGTGTGTGTGTGTGTGTGTGTTTTATTAATAAGCTTACACAAATAATTTTTAATAGTTTTACCAGTTCGGGAAAAACAGTAACTAGATTGTTTTCATATACAAAATTGAGTAGAACCAATGCGCCAGTTGCCTTTGTGAAGTCAGGCCTGCTGTATAGAACTACCAGTTCATGTCTTAATGCAGTTTCATTTAAATTAAAATTCTTTAGCAGCAATTTGTAACTGTGTTTCTGGAAAGATAAGCTGATGTTTATAAAACAGGGTTGGTTGCAACAAAACTGCTATTGCTAAATGGTCTGAAAATAAAAATCTGTCGTCTATGTTGGTAACTATTATGTCACAAACTTCTTTAGCTGGAGTCTTCTTGCTTTCAGCAAAACGTGACCTTTTTGGATTTTGTGATGATTCTCCAAAATCATTTGTTGCAGACAGACTGGCATCAAAATCAATATAATCTCTGATGTTTTGAATGTGTGACTTGAATGAGGCAACATACTGGTGTGTTTTAATACTGTCAATTTCTACTTGCTGTAATTGATTAAACAAAATGTCACAGGCTGGCATAATTTTGTTGAAAAATGTTAACCAAAAATTAAAATCATCATTATTTAATGTGTTTTTCAGTCCTAGTGCTTTCTGAACAGTGGACTTGTCACTCTCGTCATCTATGATTTTTTCAAGAACAGCGGAAATGTCATTTTTATGAATAAATACTGTTGTCACACAACAGGATTTAAAATTCCACCTGGTATTAGAACATTTTGGGAGACGTTTCTTTACTACTTCATCAAGTATGGCAGTTCGCTTGGAAGATCTTGAAAAAAATGTTGTAAAGCCATCTAAATTACAGAAAAATATTTTTACTTGCTTGTTTTGTGATGCAGTGTGCTCAATAATTAAGTTTAGTTGATGGGCATAGCAGTGTATATACTGGGCATTCTTGTACACAACTTTAACTTTTGCTTGAACACCGTTATGTTTTCCACTCATTACTGCTGCCCCATCATAACTTTGTGCAATAATTTTACTAGGCATCTTATCAAGTTCTAATTTTGCTAATTCTTCAAAAATAGTATTACTAATACCTTCAGCGGAGTGATCTTGTGGACTGACAAAACTGATAAATCTCTCATGTAATTTTCCGTTCAATTCATACCTCACAACTAACACAATTTGTGACAGAGTGGCACAATCCGTGGTTTCATCTGCTTCAATTGAAATGTAGTCAGTTTCATTTATTTCTTTTTTTATTAGTCCAATGCACACTGCATAAATAGAATCCAAAATTTCATTTTGAATTGTTTTAGAAAGACCAACGGAAACCCTATTGTTTGTTTTTTCAATATGCTCTCTTAAGGTGCTATCTAGGCCTGCCATTAAATTTACTAAGCCCCTAAAAATACCTGGATTCTCAGATGTGTTTGTTTCATCATGTCCCCATAAAGCTAGTTCAAATATTCCACAAAACTTTACACAGTCAATTAACTTACTTAGGATGTATCTGTTCTTAGAGACTTCTTCATTATGCTGTTTAATTTTTAATCTATATGCACTGTCTAACTGGCAACTAATATTGACTTTTCCTAACAATGAATATTCAATACAATTGTTCATATGAGTTTCACTAATTTTATGTTTTTTAATTTTTTCTCCCAAATGTTTCAAGTCCTTAATTCCGTTTTCAGTCCAGACTGAATCACTGTTTAGGTTCATCACCAAACATACATAACAAAAAAAGGAATTGATCACCTCACATCCACATATCCAATCAGCATGTAAGTAACAGTTTCTATTAAATTTTCTTGTGTATTTTTTTTACTTGATGCTGGTCTGTCCGTTTTACAATTTTGTTGTGTAATATCTAAATTCAGTTTTGGTGGCCCTAATTTTTTTAGTTCTATTTTCTTTTCGTAAGTAAGTGAATTTGAAATAATCAAGCGTTTAATATTACTTACCGAATTCATAGCCATTTTAATCGTTTCTAACAAATACGCACAGAACACACAGGCTCAGGCCTACACAGAATAAGTTACACGTTTATGTACACAAGGTTCGACAAAAACACTATCGTACACAGAATACACTGCCTAATAAAGAATAAATTATTAGAACATTACATTTACACAAAAAGTACAACAAGAACACAATCAAAACTATATAAAACACAAGAGAAAATATATGCACTTTAAACAGCAACAGAGAAGTTTTGAACAACGCTCCGTTTCTCTATGAATTTAGCTGCGAAACAGAAAGCAGGCACAGCCCCACCTGTAATGGCGGATGCTCATTTAAATGCATAGACATGTGTACACGTCTCTTCCCCTGCTCCCCGAAAGACCAGCCTATGCAGGGAGGACGACAGCGAAACCGTCCCGGCTGCGGGGCCATGCCGAAAACATCGGGTGATCGCTATTAGTCGCCCCAAAAATATGTAAATAAGAATACTGCACATATAGTTATATTATTGACAAGTGTAATTTGCAAATTTAGTGGGAGGGCTGCCCCCTTTTGCCCTCCTTGTACGAGCCGCCACTGGCATTGAACATATACTATACAAAATACTGGAAACAGGTGCTCCAACGATATCTGATACCATGGTTTCAGAGTTGTTTCTAGGTATCCAGCACCCTGTCAGTTTCTGTTGCACAACTTCATTCCTCACCATCTGATTACTTGAATACAATTGGAAAGTAATTTTTTAATTTCCATGAAGAGGATTTACTTGGGATTGATTTGTATAACTTACAAAACTTACAATTTCCTGTTCCTGTTCCTGTCATATTTTCATGAAGTTGTATTTTTGCTTCATCCAGATGACTGATTATTTTTTATTTCATTGTAAGTATTATTTTTTATTATCTGGGCATACGTAATGTAAACTGTGTTGACATATGACCATAATATACCGTAACTATTTTCCAGAGCAAAGCACACATAAAGTAAAATAAGATTCACAATTTCTAACAAAATTTTGAGAATTCTATTTGTATAGGAAGCACATCCATGAATCTACTAAATGCTTTGGTTTCATAAAAACAAGCTAATGTATGTTTTCAAGTTATGTTTGTAGTTTCTTCTTTTTAATTTGTTTCATTGTAAACTCAATTCAGTTCTGTTTGTGTGTTGTATGTTAATAAACTTAACACGTTATGTGTGGCCCACATTTCAAATGTTTTTAGATGCAACCCAGTGAACATAAGTGCTTGTGTATCTAGAAAATCACCTCCAAGGGCCTAGCTCAAAGAAAATGGCAACTGGAGTGCCAGAAATAACAAAAGTTGTAAGTCTGCTATAAAAAACAAATATTTCTTTAAACGCTACTATTGTGTGTTGATATGAATGCAATCAAAGAGATAACTTTCATTTCCTCTATCACAGGTAACAAGCCTCACCCAGGAATTGTTTTGGCCCCTTCTATAAGCATGAGTGTCACATATTTTTATGTGATGTCTTGGAGTTAAGACAACTAATTCCATATTATTGGTACCATCCAAATTAAACAGTTGTTGGTAAAGTCTGAGTAAAATTATGCTGATATTTCATAAACATGTTAATGACAACAGACTTCCTCTATATTATTCTTCTGTTCTGAATAATGTACATATCCTGTTTGCAACTAAATGTCCTAATAGCATAAGCAGGAGTAGGGCATGGCAAAAGGAAAGTAACTCAGAATCCTGGTTATAATGCAGAGCAATGATACAATCCCTTACTTATATCTTACTTATATATTACTTATAGAGAAGACATAAAGACATTAAGGCTGGCAAACAATTTTTGTATTTTGTTGTTGACAGTGTCTCTGAGTATCAATAACAGCATGATTAATTTTTTCTAACATGGAACACTAATTTTCAGGTAAACTTTTTTTAATCTTTGAAATATGAGTGTTCCATAAATAAGGACATTGCCTCCACTGTCTGGTCATTGTTGATCAAGTTTTTTGTATAGTTACGTGTGGTCAGTAGTACTAAAGATGGGTACTATGAGCCCTGTCAGAACATTTAGCTTTTCTTACATCAACAACAATAGTACACAGCCTAACAGCCCAACAACATTTACATCATATGAACGTTTTTTTGAACAGTATTGCATACCTCATTACAAAATATTATATATGATTTTATAATAACATAACATGTAAATAAAATGAAAATAATAATATGGTTCAGGTACAAAAATATTGCAAATTTTAATTATTGGCTTATAAACGTAAACCATATGGTAATGTAACTGATAAACTTCATAATACACCTTTAAAATCTTATTTTAAGCAATAAAAATATATACATTTGATGTCAACTGGGAAAATTTCTATTAAACTAACCGTGTCATAAAATAAGCCTGGATTTTCATTATGAATGCTCAGGTACTTTTCAGCTCGGTTCAGGCCATCTCTAACAAATGTCTTCCGAGCTTCTTCAATGGCTAGTTCCATCTCATCAATCTCTGGTTCAAGAGTTTCTTCTGTGCTAGGTGTTAGGTACCATGACCACAATGAGTCTTCACCATTCAGCCTACAACAGTAGTCATGCAACCTGCTGTCTACAGAGTCTATTGAAGAAAACATGGTGCTTTTCTCTTCAGTTACATAATTCTCTTCATTGAATTTATAACCTTCAACAATAAATTTGAAATACATTTATTTCATATACAGAGTATTAAACAGCATTGTAACTGTTCAAAAGTGTAATTTAGAAATTAGGAGAAAATTATTTCAGTTATTTGAACTGAAATAATTCCAGTAGACCATGAAGGATCTGGAAGTAGGTGTTAGTTACCTTCATGTGCAATTTAGATGGTGCTTAATATTGTAATCCGACATTTAGCAACCTGAAATTCAGTGTCCTAAGGGAAAAACATTTTTTCTCAAATTTAGATGGCTGTCCCTTACTGGCTAGCCAATGGTCCCATGACATTGGCATGAAATTTTAGTTGGTCTTATGATTTGTCAGCGTATATAATTAATAAATTAATCATAAATTATTTTGTGATGTAAATTTATGTTTTTATTATTACTGTTTTAACCAACCTTTATAAAACAAAAATTTAAAACATACTTGGGAATAAAGAATATTATTTGATGTACTAATAAAAAATCGGTATGGAGAACCATACATGACTTCCAAGTCCTAAAATTTATATTTAAAATAATTTAAATATTAACTAAGTGGATGCTTGAGTTCTGAAGAAATGACGTATCAGCTAAAATGGTACCCCCATGTCAGGTGGGTGAAGACTATCCTCACCCTTCGTGAGGAAGGACTGTACTTTTGAATAAAATGTTTGTAGGTCGAACGAAGAGCTGGCCAAAGGGAGCTGCGATCTGATATCTGTAATGAACTTAGGCTCTTGCTGCGAGTTATCGGCCGAGGGTGAATGATGACAATAGTGTTATCAAAGTCTTTCCTGTTAATACAAACTAGTAAGTTTTCTTTTTTAAATGTTTTAGTGGATGGTTAGTGAGGATCGGTCAATAATACAACTTTAGTTATTTTGCGTCGACGTTTCGACAATATTTATTGTCATCTTCAGGACCTGTGTATGAAATACAATAGAAATATCAAACATAACGAAACAATTAAATATTTGGGTGAACGTGTTGGTGATGTGAGTGTGTGCGTGCGTATGTATGTATCATTTTTTATGTGAAGACTTATGATAGTTTGTTTACATCTTCAAATTATCTTTAAGAAAGCGAGCAAATTATAGTATGAGAGAACTTAATTTATACAGTATTACAATTTAATTGTCTCGTTATGTTTGATATTTCTATTGTATTTCATACACATGTCCTGAAGATGACAATAAATATTGTCGAAACGTCGACGCAAAATAACTAAAGTTGTATTATTGACCGATCCTCACTAACCATCCACTAAAACATTCACTGATTGACGGTCACTAAAAATTTAAGGATTTCTTTTTTAAAATCGAGTCTTTCTTTCTTTCTTTCCATTCATCTTCTGAATTCCAGAATGACGATTCTGTTTACCCGTATAATTATAAATTTCTCAGCAAAACATTTCTTCCTTAATACGTTTGTGTCTTCTGTTTAACACCCACCATTCTGATTCTGATCCATGTCCACACAGACTAGTAAATAGTCATCAGTGAGGTCAAAATATTTTCTAGGAGGGGCAGACAATTTTCCAGAGGAGAAAATTTTTATATATTTTTCATACATACACACATGCACATATTAGTTTGTAATTCTTATATTATAACAGACAGAAATAAGTACACAGATTGTATTAATTTATTAAAACATTTATTCCTTCAAAATATGCATAAAATTAATGGCTTCTAAAAGTTAATGTTTGATCTCCATTAAGTTGTGCTCAAGTTTCCAAAGTTTTAATATTATTATGTCCGTAATCAAAACATCAGAGCAGGTTTTAGTGTGTATGAGGGTACACCGTGGAAAAAAAATTCAACATTCCCTATGGAGCATTGCTCAGAGTAAAGCTGCGAATCTACAGTGTACGTTTCACAGAACAAACACGCAGAAAAGAAGGATCGCTCCGAAGTCTCTCATGGACCCTGAGCATCTTGCAGAGGGTTCACTCCCTAAAGACGAAAAGTCTGTCTATGAACCGTTCCTCTGTAAACTCCCTTCAACTACCCTTTTCATTTATAGATATTTCATCTACCTTTCTACTGTGGATTATCATGACCTTCTTTTCAGGATACAGTACTTTATTTATCAAAATTAAGCAATTTACTCTTGTTAAAACGAAAATGTTGCAGGTAAACTACCCCTTTCCCTTAACCGAAAACAATAGGCCTTGAGTACTCTACAACTCAGGGCTGTATGCAAAAAATTATTTGATTCTGTTTGAATTTGCGGCTGTTATCGTTTGCCATAGAAAAAATTCTACACACAGATAGACAGACAGACAGACACACACACACACACACACACACACACACACACACACACACACACACACACACACACACAGACACTTTTCGAAAAATGACTTTTTTCCATGTTTTGATGGTAGTACAATCAGAATCTGCCATTATCTCAAACACGATTTTTTTTGCCATGACCATACTTCCATTTCCTTATGTAAAATAGTTTAATTCTAATACTTACTTTCAGCTGTATCTGATGCATTTACTAGAACGTCTGAAGCAGAATATCTATGGGTCTTCCAATATCTGTTTTTTTCTGAATTCTCAGAATCTGTAGAAGCTGCGAATCCTTCAACAACTGGGCTGAATGTTACTACACTGTACCTTTCTTGACGATGCACGCCTTTTGATGATACACATTCAAGATTATTAGTATTAGAGTCAGTATTTGTAGCAGCCCTTATATTCCTATGAAAAACACAATTGATACTTAGATGGTGCTATAGAAGGTATAAATATAGGGGATGTTTGAACCAAATTTTAGAATTCTTTATTCTGTAAAACAATAATTAATATTACGCAAATGTCATCCAAAGTGGGTGCAAAATACATTCCTCTAAGCATGAAAATAAAGAAAATAAAGTTTAAATGAATTTTGTGTAATATTTTAACACAATAAGCAATTGAAAAGGATATTACAGTGTGACCCAGGATACAATACATTAGTTGTTCCTTGGATCACTATGTGCTGAATCTTGAGCTGCAGTTGATAATTTTTAAAAAAGAAAACAAAATGTCTTTTGATAGAAGAGAAAAATATGTTGCACTGTAAGTAGAGAGGGAGGAAAATTTGCTGAGGTTATTTGGAAGTTGAGCATTAAGAATAGCGAGAAGGATGAAGTGTAGTAAAATTTAAAAGAAACTTAACAGCTAGCTACAGAGTAGAATTTGTTGTGTTTAGACAATTAGATGATTTGTGAGCTACTGTTTCTTTCCCTTAAAAAAATTAAATTAGTCCGTACAAGCTGGTGTGTCAGGTTATATGAAAATTGGTGAACCACACATGTCAAGGCAAATAGGCCTACATTTGTAAGTGGACAGACTGGATACATGATGCTAGAGATACCAAAGGATGGTGTGAATCATTGCCGTGGTATTCTACAGGGTCCGGAAGAGAAACCTGACGGTTTTCTAAGTGAAATTATGACCAGAATAAATAGTTTATAAACAACATTTTATTTTAGAATTAAAGTACATCTCAAAGCATTTTACTTACATTAATTACGTTTTGAAAATCACATTCTTTAGATGGTGTCCCTCATTTTCAACACATTCTTCGAGCCGTAACGGTAAACCGTGCATTACGCGCCACAGAACTTCCGGAGAGATTGCCGCCACTTCTGTCCGAATATTCCGCTTCAAATCCACGATTGTCCTTGGTCGGTTCTGGTACACCCTATTCTTGAGATACCCCCACAGAAAGTAATCGCAAGCGTTGAGGTCGGGCGATCTTGGAGGCCACTGAACATCCCCTCGGTGTGAGATCACTCGGGCTCCAAACAATTTATTCAGGGAAGCCCTTGCAGTGTGAGCAGTTGCCCCATCCTGCTGGAACCATGTGGTTTCTAATGCAATATCATGTTACCGTAACTCAGGTGCGAGAATTGTTGTAAGCATGTGAACGTAACGTTGTGAATTTACAGTCACTGCATTCCCCTCTTCGTCTTCAAAGAAGTAGGGGCCAATTATCCCGGAAGACGTTAACCCACACCACACAACAACCTTCTCACTGTGTAACGGTCGTTGAAACAGTTCTTGAGGATTCTGCGATGCCCAGTACCGGCAGTTCTGCGTATTGACATAACCACACAGATGGAAATTGGCCTCATCGGTCATGAGCAGATTGTTTAACACTTGGTCATTCACAATATTCACAAGTCCATGGCAACAATGCATGCGAATTCTCTTATCCTGGGCACTCAGTGTTTGCACTACAACACGTTTGTAGGGATGAAAGTCGAGTTCCAGATGCAAATTCTGTGTACGGAGAGGTCAGAAATCTGTAGGGCACTTGCGTGTTTTAATGCCGATCGCCGAGGACGTTTACGAATAGCATGACGCACGCGTTCAACATTCTCCGGGGTTCGAACAGTACGCTGTTTCCCTGGTGGTATCTTCTTTAAGGCAGAGGCCGTTTCCCGAAAATTCGCCACCCACAACAGTATGGTATTGCGGCTTGGAACACTGTCATTTCGATGAATGCTGAAATGGCGGCGAAAAGCGTGCTGCGTAACAATAACTGACTCATTGTTTTTAAAAAACGTTTCCACTACGAACGTTTCCACACGATATTGTGCTGACCAACGCTCCATGGCGACTGAAATGCTTTGAGCTGTCGAACACATGAGTGCAAGCTCGATTGCAGCGCTCCATGCTACACTCCACAGAACTACTTAAAAAATTGTCAGGTTTCTCTGCCGGACCCTGTATAAGCATTATGGTAAAAGTAATAATGTTCTTAAAACCAATATTGCACTGATACTAACAAACAAAAAGTTTTGAATTAAATAACTTTCAAATACTGGTACTGATGGCATACATAAATAAATGTATAGTGTTTAATAAAAGTTATATTTATAGATACAGATTACTGTTAATTCTAATGTGGTAAGAATTTCCTGAATCTGCTAGATACGAATTTTAATGTTTATACTCTTAGTGAGTTCCCATTTGATATACAGCAGACGGTGATAAAAACAAAGGGAAGCTAATATGCTGAATTCACTGCAAGGATAGAGCTATCTGGATGTTAATTTTAGCATATAAAAAAAACTCGGCATGTTGTTAAGAGTTTTATGGTACACATTTTTAACACTTAACTAACTGCAATCAAAACATTTGTGAATCGTTATGGGACATAACTTATAAATATTTCTGGTCCGGCAAAAAAGAGATTACATCAAAATCTTTGGAATCAACTGTTTGCATTTATGAACTGCATAAAATGGAAAACATCAAACTGACAATTACTTACACTTTAACACTATATCAAAAAGCACTTTTTCAACCTTGAAAATAGCAACGATGATTGAGTTAAAACTCCCTATTAATACAAACTATCAAGAAAAAAGAAACTTTTATTCTTTGGAAGAGTGAAATCTATCATCAGTGGATGAATAAAGCCTAACTGCCTATGTAACTGAGCACAGAAAGAGGTGTTGATGTGGAAATATGGAAATAGACTCTTAGGTTTTCTTCATCTGTAACGGCCGTAGTTAGGCCGTTACTTAAAAATTTTAAACTAGACCCTTGGCCTAGATGAAGCGAAAATGTGCTGGAGCCCAAAGTGACAGGACTTACAATAAAACACTCATTTAACAGTAACAAATTTTTTATTAGTGTGTTCTTATTTCATTAACATGACATTTTTGTTACATGTTGAGTTCAACAATTGAATTTTTGTATTTCGAGAGTAGTACTTAGTTTTCATTCCATCAACAAATATAATTATTCTTAATCTGTATTAATCACCATCAAGCAGTATAACAATTAGATCTTTTGCACAGCTAGCCATATAAATTACAAATATACTTATATAAATTTGTGATGTTATTCAATTTGTTTCTTCTGCAAGTAGTATAATTTCGTATATTCTTTTAACACCTGACGCACGTTTCACTGAAAAATATCAGTATCATCAGAGGTTTCTAAGTCGAACAGGCCAACTTCACTTCCACCACTCACATACTTATACAACAAGGCAACTTCAACCTTGATATATGAGTGGTCAACCTCCCTACACCAGTGAAGCCGGCCACAATAACTAACCAGTGAAAAGATCGCACCGAGGGCACGCGAACACCAATTCTAGATCGGCTTCTCATAAGGTCTACACAGCTTACACTCATTTCCCTATACCACCCAAAAACGTGGGGAGACAACCCCAGAATGCGGTATGGCCTGGACCAAACGATAACACAACTCGGAAAATATTGACCAGATCCTGTCATAGCTGAGATGACCGGGTGTAAACAAAACCTTCCTCCAAAATTTCTGACATCTTCAATCTTCATATATAAAAACAAACACTTCTGCTGACCACCGTATAAAAATTTGACCACTGCTCCAAATAATGTCAGTAGCTTAATATGTTGTTAAAATTTATTATTTTCTTTTTAATTGTATTGTCACATTACAGTTTTGATTAAATTAATAACTTTAATTAAAATACAAAACACAGATTTATTGACCAACCCCCATTTATTTGTATAATTAGTAAAAGTTCTGGCAATGCTCACCACTGTCCTAGCCTACATCGATATAATTCTGGCAATGCTCAGTAGTCATCGATTATCTCCTGAACCCACAGACTCTTCCAAAACAGGGGCAGATAATAAAGGCCTCCGGATTATTACACCCAAAATTTAATTATCAAATCAGCGGTCAACATTTACATAATTGGAAAAGACACAACCAACGATTTAACACAACACATGACCAAAGTAAGAAAAGGAAAAGCTTGACTACCTTCAAGTGTCCTCAGGGTCCCCTAACGATGCAAGAGAAAGGGCGATGACGAAAGGCCGAGCAAGCTCCCATACTTCAATGAACAAGAATATACACACAACAATGATAAAAAAAAATTACCATAAATATAGCCATGCAAATAAATACCATATAATATTCAAATAAATATAACATGACACCCAATAACCAATTCATAAAATCATTACAGCCAATTAACCAATTTATAACTCATTAAATCCTTCATGATGATAATTCAAATTCAGATAATTTTATAAGTCAAGGATCATATAACTCAAAGTCACTAACAAGGGTGCCTGGTCTGACCATACCCACATTCTTCTAATAATTAAATTTTATATATATATATATATAATTATATAATATATATATAATATATATTAATATAATATATTATATATATAATAATATATTAATAATTATTAATATTTAATAAATATTAAATATTATACATATTATATTATATTAAATATTAATAATTAATATATTATTATATAATATAATATATTATATATAATATTATATATATAATATATATATATATGTCCAAGGGTAATTCTCATATCATAATACAATGAACCAACAATCAATTCAAAAACCCGCATTATAATCATGTCCAACCAGGAAAGTCATTCGATGACTCGGTATACTTCAACCATTTAAGTCCATACTGTAACGTGACCTATGGTAGCACAAGGTTTACAAGTATCAATAATTGAAGAAAAGCTGTATAATAAAAATTATTAAATAGGAAATGATAGAACAACACCACTAACTGAATTTGACGTAGACAAGGACAATGACGATGACGAGACCCAATAGATTGGAAAAGGTGATCCAGAGAAAATAGTTAAAGTCACAATACAACAATACCCAAGTGTTAATAAGAATCATATATATAAAAGTACAATATTAAGTAGGAAAATAAATAGTATGTAAACTGTAGGAAATGTAAAAAGAAAATGAAATGTAAGAACAAATATACTGATAATATATAGAAAGAGTGGTAAGAAGTAAACTATCAAAAGACAATATTATAAAATAATCTTAAATAGCAATAATTAAGTAGGAAAGTGGTGATAATTAATGAACCTTGATAGGACCCAGTGATAATAAATACATGAAATATAAAATACAATGTTAGAAGGTGAACACAAAAGTGATACCTTTGTCAAATTTTGTTGCTTCCCTGCTATATACACTTTTTCCTCGAACGAGGCCTTTCGGTTTCACAACCATTATCAAGTTCTTCCTACAACAACTTGATAATGGTTGTGAAACCGAAAGGGCTCGTTCGAGGAAAAAGTGTATATATCAGGGAAGCAACAAAATTTGACAAAGTTGTGATGAAGACAGCTAACATAGAGAAAATAACTGACAAAAGTGATAAGTAAGTAAGAAAGATAATAATAAATAATGAACCATGATAGTGTTAATCAATGAACTACATAAAAACACTAGGTAATAAAGTGAAGTGTAGTCAGGAATAAAGAAAGAACTTGTAATAATAGCCTATAAGTAATAACTGGACCCAAATATAATAAATAAACTGTATAAATTATAAGGGACAGTTATAAGTAGACATGGGCATAGTTTAATGAAATAAGAAAATGTCTGTATATGATATAACAATGTTTGTCGGAAGCAAACCACTAATAATTTTTTTCCATTATGTTAAGGAAGTTTTTTAGTATATAATAAGGATGATAAGAAATCCATTGTTTTATTTTAATGAATAAAGTTTATAAATTTATATTAACCACTGTTAAAAATAACGATAAAAGACTAATATGTTATGCTGAAAACAGTTAAAGGGAATTAGACACTATATTCTATAAATGAGATTATAAGGGAATACTAGCACACATCTAATGTTCATTTTTATTATATTTTGTTTTGGTTGTAATTTACCCAAAGGTTATTATGTTGAGTATTACAATGAACAGAACTGTTTAAAACACATGTAAAACTTTAGATACTGGCATTGGCCTAAAAGATTTGTCAAGTACTTATGTTATGTTATATGATGGTTAAAAATAATCAATTGTTATGATTTAGTTTAGGTTATTACAGTAATTATATTAAGAAGCATTTAAAATTAACAAAAATGACAATGAACAGTTGTAATGAGTATAGGGGAGGTGAATTATGAACTCTAGGCAATTAGGCCTATAACTGGTAACCAGAAATTTGTGAAATTTAAGACATTAACAATAACAATTGATAAAATAAAGTATATAATCTGTTTAGGTTTCATAATAATAGTGTAGGACACAAAACTGGATAGAAAATAATTAGTTTAAAGGTAATTTACCAAAAGAAAACCAAATGAAAAATGTATGAATCTGTTATAATTTGAAGAAAGGTAACCTTGTGAGATATCAAAATAATTTGTAAACAAAAAGCAAACTAATGGTGTTATTATATTTAAGATTACAGGTAGTATAAGGGAGTTAATAGTTTAAAGATTTTTAATAATTTTGTATAGAAAAATGTTAGTTTTATATTACAATGTTGTAAATTATCAACCAATGGGAGTTAGTGTTTGGAAGAGAGAAACCATAGTAACGAGTAAATAAATTGTATTATTCCATTATTAGCTCTTGATGAGTGCAGACGTATTAAACCACAATGAGTAAAGAAAAGAATTAATTAAACAAAATTTATCAAAATTAATGATGAAAATAGTAAACTAAATTACAGAAATAACATTAACACTAACATGAAAAAAATTACCAGAAGAAATTAAATTATCCATGAGGAATTGCTGAGGAACCCCAGTGATGGAATATGAACCATTGAAAGGAAGAAAATATCTAAAACCCATAAATGAATGACGGAATCTTCAATAACAAGGATGACTGATAAAAAATAAACACCTTAGCCAAATAACTAAGAAAAAAGAAGCATTGAATTAACTAAAAAAGGACAATCAGCAGTATTCGTGAGAAATATTACCCGGACAGAAGAGACAGAGGATCGTTAAGTATATTTTAAAATACGACTTAACAGTAACACACAAGGAAACCAAACAATAAGTGAAAATACACTTTCAACATCATATATCACTTTTTAACAGACACTTGAACTTTCTTTGTTTAAATGAACACCTCAAATTGAAGAATAATCTCAATCTAACATTGATTCCTTAAGTGAATATATTTTAAACGTAAAATTTACTAAACTCAAATAACCTCCAAACGCTAAATCCAGTAGCTATAGTTTACCACTTAATTATAAGTATATCACATTTTCTATGTTATTTATATGGTATTTGTAAAATTTTGTACTTTTATTAGTCCATTTAACAACATTTTCTGTAGTCCCAAGAACTTCAACCTGAGATTATAAATAAACAAAAAAATCAACTCCATAACCCTAGTCTCGATACACGGTTGGACAGAATAGCCAACCGCTAATAATTAAACATGCCGGCGCAAAATAAGATATATAATTTGGAAGAAAATGTAATAAGAAAAAACTAATTGATAATTGTTAATAAAACATAATAGAAGCATTGAACTGTGTGTTTGATTTTATTTAACTATTCTTTAAAAATTGAGTACTCACTTATCAAAAATTAAACTTTACAATTTTGGTTTACCAAGAAGAGTTGGTCAACCCGAAATTGAGGCAGAAAATATGAATTTGAACGTCCGAACTGGTGAGTAGACACTCTCCACTTGTAAGTAATATAACGGGGACAAGCAAGTTGTATTACAAAAGAGGCGGATTACAAAATTGACGCCAACAATGTGGGACTTTCCAACCATACTTAAGTGTTATTACAATACCCAACAGGGTTAAACAGGTTACAACCAACTCCGACAAGGTCTGATGGAACCCAGGCATGCAGAAAAAATTTTCAAAGGTACCTCCAACATACATAAGACCCCAAATGGCACTTACTCAATATCCCATATAACCAACTTGAATTAATACACATCCCGTACAACATATAAATGTGTGTGTGCGACCCCCACAGAATTATATATGTTACTTCCAGTTTACAGCTTCAGAGTAATAACATTTGAAAATAAAAAAAAGGCGATTATAACCTTGCACTAACCATAACAATAGTAATTACACTTTTCGACACAATATCAAGACAATAGTGACACCTATAAATCCATACACATTAACACTAACAAAACACAAACACCAATAAAAATTTTTTTTTTTAACTCATTCCATCTTAGAATTACATCACCCTCCATGCTGACCCTTTAACATTAAAATTTATGTTAATTCTCAAATTGTTTTGCAAGTCCTGCCACCTGCTTGGCCAGCATACATAGATACATAGATGGAACCACGCTCTGCTACCATTTGTAACAGCCGTAGTTAGGCCGTTACATTAAAATTTAAGACTAGACCCTTGGCCTAGATGAAGCGAAAATGTGCTGGAGCCCAGACTGACAGGATTTGCAATAAAACACTCATTTAAGAGTAACACATTTTTTATTAGTGTGTTCTTATTTCATTAACATGATATATTTGTTATATGTTGAGTTCAACAATTGAATTTTTGTATTTTGAGAGCAGTACTTAGTTTTCATTCCATCAACAAATATAATTATTCTCAATCTGTATTAATCACCATCAAGCAGTATAACAATTAGATCTTTTGCACAGCTAGCCATATGAATTACAAATATACTTATATACATATATTCACAGGACTTGTCCTGACAATTATTTGTTTTAATCATGGTGAACATGAAGATTCTGTTAATGCATGATTTCTTTATGCGGGGAAAATGAATTCCTATTTTCATCTATGGCGGTACCTGTCTTTAGTTTTTATCAAGAATTATATATGTTCAACGTGCATTCATGACAATTACAATACTATTAATAATGAAAATTAATTAAACGATATAACCACTGGATGCTTTAGCACACAGTTCATACGTAATGATAATACAATTCACAAATATGCACACATAAAACATGATCTAACCATTTTAATCATTATAAATTAAAAAAAAGACAATGTTATAAATTTATGTATGTCCCTTTGCTTTGAACACTGTTGATAGAGTGTAGTTGTCTAGGTTAAATAAACGGAATGTTCCCACCTGCACCTCTGAAGCATTGATGCTACCAGTTAGGTCCTGACAATTAGTGTGGTAAGGGTGATGCAGAGTTCAGAGCCTCCTGCTAATCTTCGGGACAGCTGTTCTTGGTGGTCCTGGAAGATCTCTTAGTACGATGGCAATGGGGGAGCGTTCTCGAGCACAGCTCAGCCGATGATAAGTGATGTCATTGTTACCATGTCTTCATCCCTTTCCCCTGGCTGGTCGGGAACCCTGTAACGTTTTTCATGTACAGTAGGCTGTCAGGAAATATAAGTACCCCAATTCTCTTTCGCCTCATAACACCGAGACCACACACACACACTCACAATTTTATCCACACTACTATTCTGCTATTAGCAATACTATTCTGTGCAAGGAGCAAGTTTGAAAATTTACCTCTGCATATTCATTAGCCTTTACAAAATCGAACACATTTACATTAATTACCCTTACATTTTCTTTGAAAATTTACTTTTAAATTTAACCTGCCTTTTAATTTAATTTGATGTACTTTAATAATTTAATATAATCTACCAACATTTACACTTACAATTAAATTTTCTGCAGTCAAGTGCAAAATTGCCACGTACTCGGAATATACCGGAAGTAACTTATGAGACACACACATACATGATTAAGATGCACACAACTAACAATTAACAAACTCGATTCTCATTATTAAATTAAACACATAACCCCTTATTAATTTAACAGTGAATAAGTAATGATCTTTACCTGAGGTATTTATAATTTTTACCAAGTCATAGTGAGTTGAGAAGAAAAGAATCTAGTTACCACTGCCGTCAGACCTCGAGATGCACAGTTGGAATCCTTATAAAGAAATGAGACCGATTGTCAGCCTCTACTGAACCATCTCATAAAAGAAGCTCGTAGCGGAATGTAAACTTTGATCGAACAGCTGATGTCGCCAGCTGAATTGCATCAACGTTGCACGCCACGGTGTCGGCGATCCAGTCAGCCGTGCCTCGCCCGAAGGCCGCAGCCTTGGCGCGATCTTTCAAATATGCTGGGAATTCAAATCCCGGCACACATTCATGAGTTAGGTCATTAAAATTGCAGAACAAAGTTGTTTCCTTAAAGAGAGGAGGTAAGATATTTAAATAAAATTCTATTTTTCTCAATTGTGTACATAAATAGAGTTATTCCTTTGTAAGTAACTCATTGAGTTTCCTGCAGGTCTCCCATTAAATGTCTCCAAACAATAAGTACTTCTGCAAATAAAGTTTACTTACACCTGATGCACGTTTCACATAAATTATTCTGTATTTTCAGAGGTTTTATGAATTAACAAAGAGGTTTCTATGAAATTCATAGAAATTACACATTAATTCATAAAACCTCTGAAGATACAGAATAATTTCTGTGAAACGTGCATCAGATATAATAAACTTTACTTGGAGAAGTACTTATTATTTGAAGATAATAAATAGAGTACACTGCATGCACACAAATATATATCACATTAATGAGCCTTACAATTTTAAATATTCAGAATGAAGAGGATGAGAGAGCCATGATACTCATTAGGACACATTTGCTTAATTGTCTCATTAAGTTAAAACAATTTATTAAAAATAGTATTACATAGATCGCACCAGTCATCTATCATTGTCTTTAAATACTGTAATAAAATAATTTAACACCAGAGAATCCATCAATTGCATATTTAATATCAGTTTCAATAAAAAAAAACACACTTATACAACAATTCTTCAAGTTTACAATTCTACAACAATAAATTTCACCTAATTTACAGTGTCACAATAAATAACAAAAATTGCCAGTTACAGATATGTGTGCTCAAAAAATTACAATTTAACACTGAACACTAATCTGCTGTCACAACAACACACACCAAATTGCAAATCACAACTACCAGTAACTACTCTTATTGCTTTGATCTGTAATACACAAAATACATCACAGAGAAGAAACTTTGACATTGCAGTAATGTATACAGATACTTAGAAAATAATCCAAATGAAAATGAAAGAAAATAAATTTTACTGGCAATAGAGGTAACTTACTTCTTACTTCCAGAGTCAGGCATCAGGTGATGCCAATGGCTCAATGTCTGGAGTATGGTACAGCTGCTGTATAGTAAAATTGAAAGTTAAGGGCATATGTGCAGAAACCAATTTATGGATGGACGAGTCCACTTTGAAATTGTGAATGGCGGGAGGGTACTGGAGAATCAGCTGGTATGCAAGTGAAGGTGTCGCCAACTTTGCGTGTGATGTTTTAGTTACCCGTACATTCTTAGTTATTGTGTGACGTACTATCTCAGTCGTCATTTGTTATTATTATTTCAATTTATTATTAATTATATCGTTGTTTTGCAGTCACTCATTTTTATTAGTTATTTAATTTTTTAGTTAATTTCTATTGGTAGTTTTTATTCTGTAATTATGTATTATTGTAATTATTTGTATTATCATCCAGTAACGAGATTTGTTAAAATGGATACTTTTCCTTCAACTAGCAAAGACAAGAAAGTTATTCATAGTCAAGCACGGGAAGTAATAATACACATTTTTTTGTTGTCCAGGATTAAAAAGATTCTTGCAATTAAATTAATACGAAGAATGAGTTCCTTTATGTAACGAGAAACTATAGAGATAGTCACATGTAATTAAGGAGTGGAAGTGTACAGTTTGCAAATTCCATTGTGATAAGAATGGTCAGGAAGGCTGTAGTTTTTTACGTCTCAGCAGTACACAATGACAGACCAAACAACACTCAGATATGTTTATAAATCTTTCTGATATGTAACAGCAACAAATTCCGATACGTGTGAACAGTACATATCATTTGTTTGATTTGTATAGTAATACAATTACAATATTATTATTATTATTATTAATGTTTGATTTACGTCGGAAACAGTAAACGTATAATTCGTTTTTTAAAGCCAGCTGTGTGACTGTAGGTACACACACACACGCATAGATAGAGATTTGTGGTGACACATTTACAAACAACCTTAACAGTCCGCGAGTTTCTGTTACTATTAGAAGTGATATTCATAGGTTGGCAACACCGTCGCTGATAACTACAATTCGCTTCTCACATCTCACAGCGACTCCCTCCACATTGCCTTCCTCTCTGACGGTAAGCATTTCGTGCATTTCCATGCCCTTAACTTTCAATTTTGCTATACCACATAAAACCTTGTTTTTGAGTCTGTGGTCAGCCCATAAAGCCTTCAAGTTTTCTGTGGCCACCTATAAGGCCTCTCAATCTGTTGCACTTTCTTGAGGTAAGTTAATGCTAATGCAAAGCTAATTGTAATAGAGATAACAATTTTGACAATGCGAGTGACTCAAAATTTATAGAATGGTATAGAATTTCATAAAAAGAAACCACAAATTTTTGACGAATTGAGGTTAAACTAGAATGTTCTCAATAAGAAGAATAAAGCAAACAAAAACTGTAGAAAGAAAAAGTACACAAATACTGTACTCTTAAGAAACAGAAAACCAAGAAACAATGATGTCACTCAACATGTTTTTATTTTAACATTATTTCTTACGACTTGTAGAACAACTTGCTGACAGGAGGAAACCAAAATTTCAATGATTTGTACAATAAATGTAACAGGACTACACAAAACAGGCATATCACCCTACACATTTGTAGTTCACAAGTTACTTTAATCACAGTAAAATTCACTAGACATGAATCAACCGTTTTCGTGCTAATGGCGCAGGTTATGTAATGGGCATGCATCAACAGAGAAACATAGCTTAGTTTTCTCTGAGACGCTGTGGAGGTTATTGTGTGAGTACTTTTCAAAAAACATCAGTATTCATCAAAAGTGAAGCGTTTACATAGTTTCATTTCATTTGAATAAGAACAGCGTAATAGTAATAGATAATGCCTCTTACCACAATGTATAAATAAAGCCACCTCCAACATCATTAACAAAAAAGGCAGACATGATTAACTGGTTAAAATATCGGTATGGAGAACCATACATGACTTCCATATTCTAAGATTTATATTTAAAATCATTTTCGAAATGAAATATTACCATAGAAACTACTTCTTTCTACTTACTGCTTCAGCCTTAACCACAGTACTGTGGTCACTAACGTATACCACCTCACGTTATCGCACTCGATTTTCACTGATGATGTAAGTCGATGGCATTGCCGAAACGTCTGGTTTTGTAGAAAACATTGGACTACGGCCAAATATCCCGGGAAGGAATTTTAACAAAAACTACTTCTTTGTTGCCGATAACATAACGATAACAGCCGCAAATTCAAACAGAATCAAAAGATTATTTGCATACAGCCCTAAATTTCAGAGTTCTCAAGACCTATTGTTTTTGGTGAAGATCGGTTAAGGGAAAGGGGTAGTTTACCAGCAGCGTTTTTTTATCAAGGGTATTTTCTATGGCAAATGATAACAACCGCAAATTCAAACAGAATCAAATAATTTTTTGCATTCAGCCGTGATTTGTAGAGTACTCAAAGACCTATTGTTTTTGGTGAAGATCGGTTGAGGGGAAGGGGTAGTTTACCTGCAACGTTTTTTATCAAGGATAATTTTCTATTATAAACGATAACTGCCGCATACTCAAACAGAATCAAATAATTTTTTGCATACGTCAGTGAATTGTAGAGGACTCAAGGCCTTTTGATTTTGGTGAAGATCGGTTAAGGGGAAGGGGTAGTTTACCTGCAACCTTTTACGTTTTAACAAGAATAAAATACTTGAAAATTCATTTAAACTTTTTCAAACAAAGGTAATTGTTGAAAATAAAATAATTTTGTTGCCAGGCAATAAAATTATAATTTTTTCATTTGAATGTAAATCATGTATAAGAGAAAATATATCGTGCTTGGCAGGCAAGCATATCTCAGTTATGTACTGTTTACGTTTCCATTTTATTATTATGACTACCGCAATAAAAAGGCAGCGAAGACACACACACACACACAATTCGCGTTATTTCTGGCCTCATTCATGTTTATTTTCTTACATTTGCATGCTTTTTAAATGGAAAGTGCTGAACCCATACCAACATTAACGCATGCAAGCCGAAAAAGTGTCCAGCGTGGATAGCGATTTGCTTCCTGTGGATCGCTGGGCAGTGTAACTGCACGTGTTTACAGAGGAACGATTCATAGACAGACTTTTCGTCTTTAGGGAATGAACCCTCTGCAAGATGCTGAGGGTCCATGAGTGACTTCGGAGCGCTCCTTCTTTTCCTCGTGTTTGTTCTGTGAAACGTACACTGTAGATTCGCAGCTTTATTCTAAGCCACACTCAATAGGAAATGTTGAAAATTTTTGTCCACGGTGTACCCTCATACACACTAAACCTGCTCTGATGTTTTAATTACGGACATCATAATATTAAAACTTTGGAAACTTGAGCACTACTTAATGGAGATCACTCATTAACTTATACAAGCCATTAATTTTATGCATATTTTTTATATATATGTGTACAACGTTATCGGCAACAAGGAAGTAGTTTTTATTAAAATTCCTTCCCGGGATATTTGGCCGTAGTCCAATGTTTTCTATAAAACCAGACGTTTCGGCAATGCCATCGACTTCCATCATCAGTGAAAATCGAGTGCGATAACGTGAGGTGGTATACGTTAGTGACCACAGTACTGTGGTTAAGGCTGAAGCAGTAAGTAGAAAGAAGTAGTTTCTATGGTAATATTTCATTTCGAAAATGATTTTAAATATAAATCTTAGAATATGGAAGTCATGTATGGTTCTCCATACCGATATTTTAAACACACACACACACAAAATCATTTCATGTATGAGGCTGTTATTCAAACAAATTAAGATGCCAGAGCAATGTGGATCATATATTATTACGTTTTTTGTGAATCATAACATGTACACAAAGTGTACACATTCCAAAATATATAACGATTGTTGATGTCTAGGCTCGACTTTCGAGAAACACTGCAACAGACACAAATACGGCAAGTCACTGTTTACAAAATAATGGCAGTATTAAACATTTTATAACTGTGTGACATCTTTATTGGTAGGGCTGTAAAATTTAGTTTGGTAAAGTAGACCAATATTTTCAACTGCGTTAGTAGACGTTTCCCTCTCTCGTGGCTTCCACTGCTGCCGACTTCTCCCCACTACAACCTGCGCGCTGCTTCATGTCTATTTAATATTACTGTACTCCACTAATATGAAGCAAAATCAACAATTATCATGATAGCATTAACATAATCACCATCAAAAATTTTATAATCAATAACAAATGGTCCATTAGGAAGAAAGTTAAAAAGGTACACAGCTGATAAACTCCATAACCATTTTTTGTTATAGTATATAGAGGTATCTAGTATGTAGAAGTAGGTGTCATAAATTTGTACTATCTTGAGTTTTGGTGTAGGCCTATTATTAAATGTCTCCTGAGTAGAATAGGTCTACCAGTCTGTTATAGGGTAAATTACTTGATGGGGTTCCCATCCTGAAGCCCTTATAACTGTGTTCTGGAAAATCAGGATCCAGACGTGAGGATAACTTTCCAAAATCAGAATAACTTTAAGAGTTGTTTTAAAGTTTATATTACCTCTTCTCCTTACTATGTTGTTGACAAATAAGCTTACCTATCTAAAGATAAAGCAATATTAACAGTTACTAAAAGTTGGTACTTTTCCTTTATCATGCCATTGCCCCATTTTTCCAACATCAGTTAATAAGTAATTCCATCAAATCACCTGTTTAGGATTCAATAGGAAATAACTCATTTCACGGTGCTCCCTTAAAGATAATGACTGTTAACATCATTGGTTAACTTATCAGGAGATATTTGTCCTGTCCAGTAACTAACAGCAACTGAAATGGTCAGAGCTAATCTTAAAAATTGCATGTGCATCATTTTTATATAGTAATTTTTTGTGAAGAAGTTACTCCTGGAGGTTATACATACTTATTTGGTTTCTGTAATCATAACATTTTTTTGCCTGTCATCCTGTTCTTTCATTAAGTAATTCTTTTTACTTTCAATTCTAGCATATGTGAATATAATACAGGCCTAAACTATTACGACAGAAATGCATCACAAAGAACAAAAACTTTGGCACTGAAATGATGTATTTAGAATATTTTAAAAATAATCCATATGAAGGAAAACAAAACTTTACTGTAATATAAATAATTATTTTTACACTTTGGGGGAAGTCAGAATTTATGGAACACTGTACAATTTCATAAAAAAGTACCTCATATTCTTCAATAGTATGACATTTATGAAGAATCTGAGAATTTCATTTTTACATTTTCTATAAAAATTTGTTTCAAAATTTAAGTATTTTATTCTATTTATAATGCAACTGTTTGGTAATTTGGAGGCCTCCATCACCATCACCATCATATCATCTGCATTTCAACAGACTATAAAACATAAACTATACTACATGAGATTTTCATAATGTCACACCCTCTTCATGCAGGCGCACAGCTAACGATTTCCTGCTAAGACATATTATTCAATTATAAAATTTCTCTTACTTTCTATTACTACAGTTCATTACTGATTAGCTAATCAGAATCTAGAAAAATCAATTACAACAACACTTCTGGGAACAACCTACATGTTGTCTTACTTCTGGTTGTCAAAACGTCTTTTGTTTTCTAAACCTGTTTAATACTTATCCCTTATAGTATACTACTTGCCTTAGTGCACTTTAGTAATTCCCTTCACCAATCCATACAAATCGCAGATTCTTTTACTTTTATCAATAATGACCTCCTTGGCAACCTGCTCCCATCCATTCTATTACACATCTAAATGATAACAAAAGATCTCTTTCACCTCTAAAAAATGTTCAAATGTCTAATCTCAACTCCTTATTTTGTTTCATCATTTGTAAAATTTCTTATTTTAAATCTACAGAAATGTACTGCTTAAAGAGTACCAAATGCTTCCAAATAATACACATACCTTGAAGGAATTTCTGTTTGTGAGTACAGTTTGTTGCATGCTACACTTTCTGGACAATCTGTGAATTTCTGTTCAATATTGAGCTTAATATCAACAGCAGTGATTCCTGATGAACATCCAGTCAGGGGGCGTCTGCCATTGCTTGTAGCCTTATCTGTGTCCTTTACAAAAAATATATAATAAATGTGTTTAAAACATAAAATAGTCTTATAGACGTATACATATGCAAGTATATATAAGTTAATAGAGATTATTGAACTTTCACTTGTGAAACTTACTTGTTTTCTCCCGTACGCGTTTCGGCGTGATGTGTGCCTTCATCAGTGGTATGAGACAGACTAAGAGATGGTGTATATATAAGAATGAGAGAGAGAGAGAGAGAGAGAGAGAGAGAGAGAGAGAGAGAGAGAGAGAGAGAGAGAGAGAGAGAGAGAGAGAGAGAGAGAGAGATTTTATGTGCACTTGATTTCTCTGTAAAAACTTTCCATCATACTCACTCCTGTCAATATATTTAATATACTGCCTACACCACAGAAATTTATAATAATAAATGACAAGTTGTGTGATCAACTTCAAAAAAAATCAATCAAAAACAAGAAATTACCAGAAATTAGCTGTGCTTACTCTGACTTATGACTAGAGATCGGATTTTTAGATATATGTAAATAAAGATTTTTGATAATTAGGTAAATATATAACATTTATATAATTAGGTTATTGCCATACATTTACAACATTTCAATGTGATGTGCTCTATTTTTAACTTCATTGTGTTTAACGTTTGTGTCCATGTTTGTTGCCAGAGAAGAAAAACAGGATACAGATTTCTGAAAATCACTTACAGGCATCACATGAAGAGCTCCATAATAATAATAATAATAATAATAATAATAATAATAATTATTATTATTATTATTATTAAGTAAGTAGTAATAATACTAATAAAGTTAAGTAGAACAGGCTTAAGAATTTCTGCAGAAAAAACAAATTTCTCACGAACATTAAAAATGCACCAAAATTTCTGGTAACAGATATTGGTAGAATAGAGAGGGTTCGAAATTTAAGTATCTACGAGAAATAATTCAAGAGAATGGATTAGAAAAATCTGCTATAGAAGAAAGGATTCATAAGCTGGAAAGGGCATATGGTATAACTAAAGATATTTATAATAAAAAGTGCATATATCTAAAATGCGAAAATAAAGCATTACAGTACAGTAGTGAAGCCAGAATGCATATATGCAAGTGAATGTCTAGCATTGAATTATAATTTAGACAAATTAGAAATATTGGAAAGACGAATTATTAGGAAAATATTAGGTCCACGAAAATCTTCAGAAGGTTGCAAATTAAGAAGTAATTATGAAATATATCAAAGTATAGAAAATATAACAGAAACAATGAGGAAAGAAGACTATTATTTTTTGGACATTTATATAGAATGGACGACAAAAGGTTGACAAAGCAGATCTTCAAATATCTGTGGGGGAAGAAGTCAACATCAAGTGGGATTAAAGAAGTCCAAAAGGATTTAGAAAAAAATAATATACACGCAGAAGAAGCATTTGAAAGAGAAGTTTTTTGGGCAAAAGTGTTAAAAATGTAAGGAGTCCAGGGTAGGAGAGAGAAAAATGCAGGTTCAAAGTGGGCTAAAGACAGGAAGAAGAGACACAGTGAAAAGATGAAAGAATATTGGAGAAAAATGAAAGAACAAAGAATAAAGAACTGAAATTGGCATGTGGTCCTTAGATGGCCAATAGAAAAAAAAAGAAAATAATAATAATGTAACTTCCGTGTGATTTCCTTTTCCAAAAGAATGTGTCATTGTGGTTTAATTCATTCAGTAAAATGTGTGTCATTCACATTTCTATTCTCATATTACAAGATTCTGTTCTTGTTGCATTGCTTACATTGCTCACAAGAATGCAGAGTACTGTAAATAAAATAAAGTTTAAGAGTAAATAAAATATAGTGTAATAAAAAAGCTAAAGAATTTATAAGTATATGCCAGCTTAACTGAAAAAATATATTTCCAGCTCTGAGTAAAAAATCCATAAAAGCAGATCAATGACTGTAAATTTTGTAGCATTTATCCAGCAATAAAGGTAATATTATGGCTTTGTGTTCCAGCTGAAAACAAATAATTTTAACTGGAATGTGACTCTCACCTCCTCATATTTTAGGACCTACAAAATGTCATCAATTTTATTCTGATTAGTATAGCATTTTCATTTCAGTAGATATTTCTATGTACAAAATAAACACTCCACAGCAAGTGCTCAGAAATTTCCTCGTGAAGATCATGAACTTAGAGGTGTCTACTTTAAGAAAACATTATCTTCCAAATAAATTTTTACAGTATTGAAACAGTTGAACAAAGATGATGTTTACGGTAGAATAGTGAATGAATTGGGAATATTTCTGCTAATTTCAGTTTCTTGTGTGAGTCACTTAAAATGAAACAAAAAAAAAACTTAAAGAAATTTGTTTTGTTGAAAGCAGAAACAATTGTCTCAACATGCAAAATCTTAAATCTTAAAATATAAATACAAATTTGTATTTCAAAAAACAGTGCATTTGAAATTATAACAAAAATTTTCTGGTTTTAGAAGGTCAGGAAGGAGAGACTGAAAATGTAAATGATGTTACTTTTTTGGAATATGGGCTATTCTGAAACAAATCTGACCAACAGCCCCTACCCTCAAAGTATTTCCCAAAATCCACAAAGAATAAATTCCAATCCACCCCATAATCAACTACCGTAATGCCTCTGTATAGAAACTTGCTAAACATTTATACGAAATCATCAGACAGCACACACAACTAGACAACAATATTACAATAAAAAATAATACAGAATTTGTAACAAAATTGAAAGACATACGCATCCCCAATAATGCCACACTTGCCTCTTTCAATATTAAAAACATAAACACAAACAACCATATCTCTGAAACAATCACTATCCTACAAGACAAACTCAAACAAAACAACACACCACAGAAATAACAGAGATTCTTAACATTGTCATAAAACAAAACTACTTTGCATGTAACAGTAAATTTTACACATAGAATGATGGACTACCCATGGACTTGCACATATCCAGCATGTTAGCAGAAATCTTTCTACAACACTTAGAAAAAACAAGAATCCTCACAAACAATGACAGACACTCACATAAAATACTATATTGGCACAGGTACATTGATGACATCATAATTCTATACAAAGGAAATAAAAGACGATGTGAACAGCTACTAACCCACATAAACAAAATACACAAAAACATAACCTTCACTGCTGAATACGAATACACCAATAGCATAAACTTCCTGGACCTCACCATCACAAAACTAGAACTCAAACACAGATTCAGTATATACAGAAAACCCATTAAAACTGACACACTAATATACAACTCCTCCCATCACTCAATTCAACACAAACTGTCTGTCTTCAGAACCATGATACAAAGACTAAACAACATCCCACTAGATTAGAAAAAATATCGGTATGGAGAACCATACATGACTTCGATATTCTAAGATTTATATTTAAAATCATTTTCAGCCAAACAGCCAGGCTGTGTCTTACCTGCCTTTTTATTGCTGTATTAAATGAAAAATATTATATTACATTAAAATGAAAAAATTATAATTTTATTGCCAGGCAACAAAATTATTTTATTTTTAACAATTACCATTGTTTCAAAAAGTTTAAATAAATTTTCAAGTACTTTACTCTTGTTAAAACGTAAAAGGTTGCAGGTAAACTACCCCTTCCCCTTAACCGATCTTCACCAAAATCGAAAATCATTGAGACCTCTACAATTCAGGGACGTATGCAAACAATTATTTGATTCTGTTTCAATTTGCGGCTGTTATCGTTTGCCATAGAAAATACGCTTGATAAAAAAACGTTGCAGGTAAACTACCCCTTCCCCTCAACCGATCTTCACCAAAAACAATAGGTCTTGAGTACTCTACAAATCAGGGCTGTATGCAAAACATTATTTGATTCTGTTTGAATTTACGGCTGTTATCGTTTGCCATAGAAAATACCCTTGTTAAAAAAACGTTGCAGGTAAACTACCCCTTTCCCTCAACCGATCTTCACCAAAAACAATAGGTCTTGAGAACTCTACAATTTAGGGCTATATGCAAATAATCGTTTGATTCTGTTTGAATTTGCGGCTGTTATCGTTTGCCATAGGAAATACCCTTGTTAAAACATAAAACGTTACAGGTAAACTACCCCTTTCCCTTAACCGATCTTCACCAAAAACAATAGGTCTTGAGAACTCTACAATTCAGGGACGTATGCAAAACATTATTATTTGATTCTGTTTCAATTTGCGGCTGTTATCGTTTGCCATAGAAAATACGCTTGATAAAAAAACGTTGCAGGTAAACTACCCCTTCCCCTCAACCGATCTTCACCAAAAACAATAGGTCTTGAGTACTCTACAAATCAGGCCTGTATGCAAAACATTATTTGATTCTCTTTGAATTTACGGCTGTTATCGTTTGCCATAGAAAATACCCTTGTTAAAAAAACGTTGCAGGTAAACTACCCCTTTCCCTCAACCGATCTTCACCAAAAACAATAGGTCTTGAGAACTCTACAATTTAGGGCTATATGCAAATAATCGTTTGATTCTGTTTGAATTTGCGGCTGTTATCGTTTGCCATAGGAAATACCCTTGTTAAAACATAAAACGTTACAGGTAAACTACCCCTTTCCCTTAACCGATCTTCACCAAAAACAATAGGTCTTGAGAACTCTACAATTCAGGGACGTATGCAAAACATTATTATTTGATTCTGTTTCAATTTGCGGCTGTTATCGTTTGCCATAGAAAATACGCTTGATAAAAAAACGTTGCAGGTAAACTACCCCTTCCCCTCAACCGATCTTCACCAAAAACAATAGGTCTTGAGTACTCTACAAATCAGGCCTGTATGCAAAACATTATTTGATTCTCTTTGAATTTACGGCTGTTATCGTTTGCCATAGAAAATACCCTTGTTAAAAAAACGTTGCAGGTAAACTACCCCTTTCCCTCAACCGATCTTCACCAAAAACAAAAGGTCTTGAGAACTCTACAATTTAGGGCTATATGCAAATAATCGTTTGATTCTGTTTGAATTTGCGGCTGTTATCGTTTGCCATAGGAAATACCCTTGTTAAAACATAAAACGTTACAGGTAAACTACCCCTTTCCCTTAACCGATCTTCACCAAAAACAATAGGTCTTGAGAACTCTACAATTGAGGGCTGTATGCGAAACATTATTTGATTCTGTTTGAATTTGCGGCTGTTATCGTTTGCCAAACAAAAAAAATTTCCATTGATAAAAAAAACCGTTGCAGGTAAACTACCCCTTTCCCTCAACCGATCTTCACCAAAAACAATAGGTCTTGAGTACTCTACAAATCAGGGCTGTATGCAAAAAATTATTTGATTCTGTTTGAATTTGCGGCAGTTATCGTTTGCCATAGAAAAAAAATCTACAGACAGACACACAGACAGACAGACAGACACACACACAGACACTTTTCGGAAAACGACTTTTTTTCATGTTTTGAGTGTAGTAGAATCAGAATCTGCAATAATCTCGAACACGATTTTTTTTGCCATCACCATACTTCCATTCCTTAAGGAATATGGAAGTAAAAATATACCAAGATGAATTAAACACGATCAATTATCTAGCAGAAACCAACAAATGCAACAGAACAATAATCAATAAACTCCTGCACAAAACACAAAACAAACAACAGACAAAGACAGAAAACAACAAATTCATAACACTAACAAATATCAATAACCACACTGACAAAACAGCCCACAAATTAAAATATCGGTATGGAGAACCATACATGACTTCCATATTCTAAGATTTATATTTAAAATCATTTTCAGCCAAACAGGCAGGCTGTGTCTTACCTGCCTTTTTATTGCTGTATTAAATAAAAAATATTATATTACATTAAAATGAAAATATCGGTATGGAGAACCATACATGACTTCCATATTCTAAGATTTATATTTAAAATCATTTTCAGCCAAACAGCCAGGCTGTGTCTTACCTGCCTTTTTATTGCTGTATTAAATGAAAAATATTATATTACATTAAAATGAAAAAATTATAATTTTATTGCCTGGGAACAAAATTATTTTATTTTTAACAATTACCATTGTTTCAAAAAGTTTAAATAAATTTTCAAGTACTTTACTCTTGTTAAAACGTAAAAGGTTGCAGGTAAACTACCCCTTCCCCTTAACCGATCTTCACCAAAATCGAAAGTCATTGAGACCTCTACAATTCAGGGATGTATGCAAAACATTATTTGATTCTGTTTGAATTTGCGGCTGTTATCGTTTGCCATAGAAAATACCCTTGTTAAAAAAACGTTGCAGGTAAACTACCCCTTTCCCTCAACCGAACTTCACCAAAAACAATAGGTCTTGAGAACTCTACAATTCAGGGCTGTATGCAAATAATCTTTTGATTCTGTTTGAATTTGCGGCTGTTATCGTTTGCCATAGGAAATACCCTTGTTAAAACATAAAACGTTACAGGTAAACTACCCCTTTCCCTTAACCGATCTTCACCAAAAACAATAGGTCTTGAGTACTCTACAAATCAGGGCTGTATGCAAAACATTATTTGATTCTGTTTGAATTTGCGGCTGTTATCGTTTGCCATAGAAAATACCCTTGTTAAAAAAACGTTGCAGGTAAACTACCCCTTCCCCTTAACCGAACTTCACCAAAAACAATAGGTCTTGAGAACTCTACAATTCAGGCCTGTATGCAAATAATCTTTTGATTCTGTTTGAATTTGCGGCTGTTATCGTTTGCCATAGGAAATACCCTTGTTAAAAAAACGTTGCAGGTAAACTACCCCTTTCCCTCAACCGAACTTCACCAAAAACAATAGGTCTTGAGAACTCTACAATTCAGGCCTGTATGCAAATAATCTTTTGATTCTGTTTGAATTTGCGGCTGTTATCGTTTGCCATAGGAAATACCCTTGTTAAAACATAAAACGTTACAGGTAAACTACCCCTTTCCCTTAACCGATCTTCACCAAAATCAACAGATCTTGAGACCTCTACAATTCAGGGCTGTATGCGAAACATTATTTGATTCTGTTTGAATTTGCGGCTGTTGTCGTTTGCCAAACAAACAAAATTACCCTTGCTAAAAAAAAACCGTTGCAGGTAAACTACCCCTTTCCCTCAACCGATCTTCACCAAAAACAATAGGTCGCGAGTACTCTGCAAATCAGGGCTGCATGCAAAAAATTATTTGATTCTGTTTGAATTTGCGGCAGTTATCGTTTGCCATAGAAAAAAAATCTACAGACACACAGACACACAGACAGACAGACAGACAGACAGACAGACAGACAGACAGACAGACAGACAGACAGACACACAGACGCTTTTCGGAAAACGACTTTTTTTCATGTTTTGAGTGTAGTAGAATCAGAATCTGCAATAATCTCGAACACGATTTTTTTTGCCATCACCATACTTCCATTCCTTAAGGAATATGGAAGTAAAAATTATAATTTTATTGCCTGGCAACAAAATTATTTTATTTTTAACAATTACCATTGTTTCAAAAAGTTTAAATAAATTTTCAAGTACTTTACTCTTCTTAAAACGTAAAAGGTTGCTGGTAAACTACCCCTTCCCCTTAACCGATCTTCACCAAAATCGAAAGTCATTGAGACCTCTACAATTCAGGGATGTATGCAAAAAATTACTTGATTCTGTTTGAATTTGCGGCTGTTATCGTTTGCCATAGAAAATACGCTTGATAAAAAAACGTTGCAGGTAAACTACCCCTTCCCCTTAACCGATCTTCACCAAAAACAATAGGTCTTGAGTACTCTACAAATCAGGGCTGTATGCAAAACATTATTTGATTCTGTTTGAATTTGCGGCTGTTATCGTTTGCCATAGAAAATACCCTTGTTAAAAAAACGTTGCAGGTAAACTACCCCTTTCCCTCAACCGATCTTCACCAAAAACAATAGGTCTTGAGTACTCTACAAATCAGGGCTGTATGCAAAACATTATTTGATTCTGTTTGAATTTGCGGCTGTTATCGTTTGCCATAGAAAATACCCTTGTTAAAAAAACGTTGCAGGTAAACTACCCCTTTCCCTCAACCGATCTTCACCAAAAACAATAGGTCTTGAGAACTCTACAATTTAGGGCTGTATGCAAATAATCTTTTGATTCTGTTTGAATTTGCGGCTGTTATCGTTTGCCATAGGAAATACCCTTGGTAAAACATAAAACGTTACAGGTAAACTACCCCTTTCCCTTAACCGATCTTCACCAAAAACAATAGGTCTTGAGTACTCTACAAATCAGGGCTGTATGCAAAACATTATTTGATTCTGTTTGAATTTGCGGCTGTTATCGTTTGCCATAGAAAATACCCTTGTTAAAAAAATGTTGCAGGTAAACTACCCCTTTCCCGCAACCGAACTTCACCAAAAACAATAGGTCTTGAGAACTTTACAATTTAGGGCTGTATGCAAATAATCTTTTGATTCTGTTTGAATTTGCGGCTGTTATCGTTTGCCATAGGAAATACCCTTGTTAAAACATAAAACGTTACAGGTAAACTACCCCTTTCCCTTAACCGATCTTCACCAAAATTAACAGATCTTGAGAACTCTACAATTCAGGGCTGTGTGCGAAACATTATTTGATTCTGTTTGAATTTGCGGCTGTTATCGTTTGCCAAACAAACAAAATTACCCTTGCTAAAAAAAAACCGTTGCAGGTAAACTACCCCTTTCCCTCAACCGATCTTCACCAAAAACAATAGGTCGCGAGTACTCTGCAAATCAGGGCTGCATGCAACAAATTATTTGATTCTGTTTGAATTAGCGGCAGTTATCGTTTGCCATAGAAAAAAAATCTACAGACAGACACACAGACAGACAGACAGACACACACACAGACACTTTTCGGAAAACGACTTTTTTTCATGTTTTGAGTGTAGTAGAATCAGAATCTGCAATAATCTCGAACACGATTTTTTTTGCCATCACCATACTTCCATTCCTTAAGGAATATGGAAGTAAAAAGCAGGATACAGAATTGCATACAGAACTACAAACAAAACAGAACACACACACTGTCAATAAAACACACAAAGAACAAAACAAATTTGGTTTACCTGGTGTATACAAACTAAACTGCTCAGGATGTAACAAATTCTACAGAATGTACATTGAATACACAAAGGCACTACACTACACCACCGAATCCACCTTTGCAAACCACCTCATTGAAGCAAATCACACATACACAAACATAAACAGCAACATTGAAATTCTACATGTACAAACAAAAAGCCAAAAACTAGACACTCTTGAACAACTAAAAATATACAAACATACAAAAACACATAAAAACAATATCCTAAACGAACAGATACAATTTAAATCACACATACAATCTGAACACACACACTAATCTTTCAAGCGACGGCACTGTCACCAAGAACAAGACAGACAGTGCTCCTAGAAGCTGGCTCTGATAAAGCTTGTAATAAGCAAAAACTAGTTTAGGCTACAAGGCAAAAGTTTAACATTTTGACAAAAAAAAAAAATGAGTGATCTTGTAACGGTCCAAATTTGTGGGTATTTGTATTTTTAAATTTATTTCATTTTCGGGGATTGACAAAGGTATTGTGTAAATTTTATTCCAACAAACCAGAACACGTGGCAAATAGAACAGTCTGCAACGAAGCAGCAACGGAATATTACGTTGCGAAATCAGTTGAGGTATGCACCCACCCTCGATTTCCAAGAACTTTGCTTATGTGTGGTCATGCGCCTGTACGCATGACACAGGTATACGCACGGGTGGGGACGCGAAGCGGATCAACCGACGCTGTCGAAAATGGCGCAGAAACGAAGTTTTTGTGAGACTTACAATCCGAAACGGCGGATATGAAAACTTAAGAACCGCCCATATCGTGACATCGAGCCAAAAGTGCCTAAATATCGTCGGCACACACTACAGAAAAGACCACTATATATCATGCACATGGTCGCGCAACCGCAACATATCAACTATGAACGTCGACGAAATCCCTTGGCGGTGGAGATAAACTTCCGCCCGCTCCAGATGGAAGCGTTACGCAGTCTACGTTAGGCAGTCCACAAGAAGCCGACTCCATTAACAGACGCTTACAGTTTTGTTTAGGGCCCGGTCGGTGGTGTTTTATAAAATGCGATTAATTCAATAATATCGTTAATACCGACCAGGACCCGTGAAATTAACGGATTCGAACCAGTGTACAACGGGTATCGAACGGCGGACAATACAACAGTTAAATTACGGACTTTGGAAGCGCGGGTGAACAAACCACGTGTTGTGTGTACAGTTATGGAAATAATTACGTGTAATAATAAATAATAATCAGGAAGGGTAACGTATAAAACTGTGTGAAAGAGAGAGTGAGCAGAATGGGCTGTCTTACAAGTAATAATAGTTAAATATGGTACCAACAAATCTATTTCAAAATTAGTCTTGTAGTGTCCTTGTAATGATCATAAAAAACGGTTTTGAGTAATTAAAATTTAGTTCACAATATAACCATGTGTTAGCAGAAGTTATTTCGTCATTACCACTTTCTCATTTCTGTGCTGCAAGATTCGTCTAAACGTTCCGTGGATCTTTCTGAATTATTAATGGATGTGGTCAGATAGCTAAATTGTCCCTTTTTATTTAAGGTGGAGTATAAAGGTTTTCGATATTTTAACCTATAAAAAATAATCGTGGCGACCTTGGTCTTCTGATAAAACTTAAATAACAGGTAAGTAGTTGCGACTGAGTACAGGTAAATCCTGGCAGTATTTTATGTATTAATATATTTCGAAGTATTTATTGACATCACATTGGCTCTCGCTGCCAGGATTTTCGTTTAATTGTATTTATACGAGATAGACCTATTTTAATGCACAGAAAATAGGATGTGGTAATGGCGAATTTATAAAAATGATTTATCGTATATAATTACGCACGTAGGTTATGTTTGTGTTATGATTTATAGTTGTGTAAGTACAAAAAAAAATATCGGTATGGAGAACCATACATGACTTCCATATTCTAAGATTTATATTTAAAATCATTTTCAGCCAAACAGCCAGGCTGTGTCTTACTTGCCTTTTTATTGCTGTATTAAATGAAAAATTTTATATTACATTAAAATGAAAAAATTATAATTTTATTGCCTGGCAACAAAATTATTTTATTTTTAACAATTACCATTGTTTCAAAAAGTTTAAATAAATTTTCAAGTACTTTACTCTTGTTAAAACGTAAAAGGTTGCAGGTAAACTACCCCTTCCCCTTAACCGATCTTCACCAAAATCGAAAGTCATTGAGACCTCTACAATTCAGGGATGTATGCAAAAAATTACTTGATTCTGTTTGAATTTGCGGCTGTTATCGTTTGCCATAGAAAATACGCTTGATAAAAAAACGTTGCAGGTAAACTACCCCTTCCCCTTAACCGATCTTCACCAAAAACAATAGGTCTTGAGTACTCTACAATTTAGGGCTATATGCAAATAATCTTTTGATTCTGTTTGAATTTGCGGCTGTTATCGTTTGCCATAGGAAATACCCTTGTTAAAACATAAAACGTTACAGGTAAACTACCCCTTTCCCTTAACCGATCTTCACCAAAATCAACAGATCTTGAGACCTCTACAATTCAGGGCTGTATGCGAAACATTATTTGATTCTGTTTGAATTTGCGGCTGTTGTCGTTTGCCAAACAAACAAAATTACCCTTGCTAAAAAAAAACCGTTGCAGGTAAACTACCCCTTTCCCTCAACCGATCTTCACCAAAAACAATAGGTCGCGAGTACTCTGCAAATCAGGGCTGCATGCAAAAAATTATTTGATTCTGTTTGAATTTGCGGCAGTTATCGTTTGCCATAGAAAAAAAATCTACAGACACACAGACAGACAGACAGACAGACACACAGACGCTTTTCGGAAAACGACTTTTTTTCATGTTTTGAGTGTAGTAGAATCAGAATCTGCAATAATCTCGAACACGATTTTTTTTGCCATCACCATACTTCCATTCCTTAAGGAATATGGAAGTAAAAATTATAATTTTATTGCCTGGCAACAAAATTATTTTATTTTTAACAATTACCATTGTTTCAAAAAGTTTAAATAAATTTTCAAGTACTTTACTCTTCTTAAAACGTAAAAGGTTGCTGGTAAACTACCCCTTCCCCTTAACCGATCTTCACCAAAATCGAAAGTCATTGAGACCTCTACAATTCAGGGATGTATGCAAAAAATTACTTGATTCTGTTTGAATTTGCGGCTGTTATCGTTTGCCATAGAAAATACGCTTGATAAAAAAACGTTGCAGGTAAACTACCCCTTCCCCTTAACCGATCTTCACCAAAAACAATAGGTCTTGAGTACTCTACAAATCAGGGCTGTATGCAAAACATTATTTGATTCTGTTTGAATTTGCGGCTGTTATCGTTTGCCATAGAAAATACCCTTGTTAAAAAAACGTTGCAGGTAAACTACCCCTTTCCCTCAACCGATCTTCACCAAAAACAATAGGTCTTGAGAACTCTACAATTTAGGGCTATATGCAAATAATCGTTTGATTCTGTTTGAATTTGCGGCTGTTATCGTTTGCCATAGGAAATACCCTTGTTAAAACATAAAACGTTACAGGTAAACTACCCCTTTCCCTTAACCGATCTTCACCAAAAACAATAGGTCTTGAGAACTCTACAATTCAGGGACGTATGCAAAACATTATTATTTGATTCTGTTTCAATTTGCGGCTGTTATCGTTTGCCATAGAAAATACGCTTGATAAAAAAACGTTGCAGGTAAACTACCCCTTCCCCTCAACCGATCTTCACCAAAAACAATAGGTCTTGAGTACTCTACAAATCAGGGCTGTATGCAAAACATTATTTGATTCTGTTTGAATTTACGGCTGTTATCGTTTGCCATAGAAAATACCCTTGTTAAAAAAACGTTGCAGGTAAACTACCCCTTTCCCTCAACCGATCTTCACCAAAAACAAAAGGTCTTGAGAACTCTACAATTTAGGGCTATATGCAAATAATCGTTTGATTCTGTTTGAATTTGCGGCTGTTATCGTTTGCCATAGGAAATACCCTTGTTAAAACATAAAACGTTACAGGTAAACTACCCCTTTCCCTTAACCGATCTTCACCAAAAACAATAGGTCTTGAGAACTCTACAATTGAGGGCTGTATGCGAAACATTATTTGATTCTGTTTGAATTTGCGGCTGTTATCGTTTGCCAAACAAAAAAAATTTCCATTGATAAAAAAAACCGTTGCAGGTAAACTACCCCTTTCCCTCAACCGATCTTCACCAAAAACAATAGGTCTTGAGTACTCTACAAATCAGGGCTGTATGCAAAAAATTATTTGATTCTGTTTGAATTTGCGGCAGTTATCGTTTGCCATAGAAAAAAAATCTACAGACAGACACACAGACAGACAGACAGACAGACACACAGACACTTTTCGGAAAACGACTTTTTTTCATGTTTTGAGTGTAGTAGAATCAGAATCTGCAATAATCTCGAACACGATTTTTTTTGCCATCACCATACTTCCATTCCTTAAGGAATATGGAAGTAAAATATCGGTATGGAGAACCATACATGACTTCCATATTCTAAGATTTATATTTAAAATCATTTTCAGCCAAACAGCCAGGCTGTGTCTTACCTGCCTTTTTATTGCTGTATTAAATGAAAAATATTATATTACATTAAAATGAAAAAATTATAATTTTATTGCCTGGCAACAAAATTATTTTATTTTTAACAATTACCATTGTTTCAAAAAGTTTAAATAAATTTTCAAGTACTTTACTCTTGTTAAAACGTAAAAGGTTGCAGGTAAACTAACCCTTCCCCTTAACCGATCTTCACCAAAATCGAAAGTCATTGAGACCTCTACAATTCAGGAACGTATGCAAAAAATTATTTGATTCTGTTTAAATTTGCGGCTGTTATCGTTTGCCATAGAAAATACGCTTGATAAAAAAACGTTGCAGGTAAACTACCCCTTCCCCTTAACCGATCTTCACCAAAATCGGAAGTCATTGAGACCTCTACAATTCAGGGACGTATGCAAAAAATTATTTGATTCTGTTTGAATTTGCGGCTGTTATCGTTTGCCATAGAAAATACGCTTGATAAAAAAACGTTGCAGGTAAACTACCCCTTCCCCTTAACCGATCTTCACCAAAAACAATAGGTCTTGAGTACTCTACAAATCAGGACTGTATGCAAAACATTATTTGATTCTGTTTGAATTTGCGGCTGTTATCGTTTGCCATAGAAAATACCCTTGTTAAAAAAACGTTGCAGGTAAACTACCCCTTTCCCTCAACCGATCTTCACCAAAAACAATAGGTCTTGAGAAATCTACAATTCAGGGCTGTATGCGAAACATTATTTGATTCTGTTTGAATTTGCGGCTGTTATCGTTTGCCAAAAAAAAAAAATTTCCCTTGATAAAAAAAACCGTTGCAGGTAAACTACCCCTTCCCCTCAACCGATCTTCACCAAAAACAATAGGTCGCGAGTACTCTACAAATCAGGGCTGTATGCAAAAAATTATTTGATTCTGTTTGAATTTGCGGCAGTTGTCGTTTGCCATAGAAAATACGCATGATAAAAAACGTTGCTGGTAAACTACCCCTTCCCCTCAACCGATCTTCACCAAAAACAATAGGTCTTGAGTACTCTACAAATCAGGGCTGTATGCAGAAAATTATTTGATTCTGTTTGAATTTGCGGCTGTTATCGTTTGCCATAGAAAATACCCTTGTTAAAAAAACGTTGTAGGTAAACTACCCCTTTCCCTTAACCGATCTTCACCAAAAACAAAAGGTATTGAGAACTCTACAATTTAGGGCTGTATGCAAATAATCTTTTGATTCTGTTTGAATTTGCGGCTGTTATCGTTTGCCATAGGAAATACCCTTGTTAAAACATAAAACGTTACAGGTAAACTACCCCTTTCCCTTAACCGATCTTCACCAAAAACAATAGGTCTTGAGAACTCTACAATTCAGGGCTGTATGCGAAACATTATTTGATTCTGTTTGAATTTGCGGCTGTTATCGTTTGCCAAACAAACAAAATTACCCTTGCTAAAAAAAAACCGTTGCAGGTAAACTACCCCTTTCCCTCAACCGATCTTCACCAAAAACAATAGGTCGCGAGAACTCTGCAAAACCGGCCTGTATGCAAAAAATTATTTGATTCTGTATGAATTTGCGGCAGTTATCGTTTGCCATAGAAAAAAATCTACAGACAGACAGACACACAGACAGACAGACACACAGACACACAGACAGACAGACAGACAGACAGACACACAGACACTTTTCGGAAAACGACTTTTTTTCATGTTTTGAGTGTAGTAGAATCAGAATCTGCAATAATCTCGAACACGATTTTTTTTGCCATCACCATACTTCCATTCCTTAAGGAATATGGAAGTAAAATTATAATTTTATTGCCTGGCAACAAAATTATTTTATTTTTAACAATTACCATTGTTTCAAAAAGTTTAAATAAATTTTCAAGTACTTTACTCTTCTTAAAACGTAAAAGGTTGCTGGTAAACTACCCCTTCCCCTTAACCGATCTTCACCAAAATCGAAAGTCATTGAGACCTCTACAATTCAGGGATGTATGCAAAAAATTACTTGATTCTGTTTGAATTTGCGGCTGTTATCGTTTGCCATAGAAAATACGCTTGATAAAAAAACGTTGCAGGTAAACTACCCCTTCCCCTTAACCGATCTTCACCAAAAACAATAGGTCTTGAGTACTCTACAAATCAGGGCTGTATGCAAAACATTATTTGATTCTGTTTGAATTTGCGGCTGTTATCGTTTGCCATAGAAAATACCCTTGTTAAAAAAACGTTGCAGGTAAACTACCCCTTTCCCTCAACCGATCTTCACCAAAAACAATAGGTCTTGAGTACTCTACAAATCAGGGCTGTATGCAAAACATTATTTGATTCTGTTTGAATTTGCGGCTGTTATCGTTTGCCATAGAAAATACCCTTGTTAAAAAAACGTTGCAGGTAAACTACCCCTTTCCCTTAACCGATCTTCACCAAAAACAATAGGTCTTGAGAACTCTACAATTCAGGGACGTATGCAAAACATTATTATTTGATTCTGTTTCAATTTGCGGCTGTTATCGTTTGCCATAGAAAATACGCTTGATAAAAAAACGTTGCAGGTAAACTACCCCTTTCCCTTAACCGATCTTCACCAAAAACAATAGGTCTTGAGTACTCTACAAATCAGGGCTGTATGCAAAACATTATTTGATTCTGTTTGAATTTGCGGCTGTTATCGTTTGCCATAGAAAATACCCTTGTTAAAAAAACGTTGCAGGTAAACTACCCCTTTCCCTCAACCGATCTTCACCAAAAACAATAGGTCTTGAGAACTCTACAATTTAGGGCTGTATGCAAATAATCTTTTGATTCTGTTTGAATTTGCGGCTGTTATCGTTTGCCATAGGAAATACCCTTGGTAAAACATAAAACGTTACAGGTAAACTACCCCTTTCCCTTAACCGATCTTCACCAAAAACAATAGGTCTTGAGTACTCTACAAATCAGGGCTGTATGCAAAACATTATTTGATTCTGTTTGAATTTGCGGCTGTTATCGTTTGCCATAGAAAATACCCTTGTTAAAAAAATGTTGCAGGTAAACTACCCCTTTCCCGCAACCGAACTTCACCAAAAACAATAGGTCTTGAGAACTTTACAATTTAGGGCTGTATGCAAATAATCTTTTGATTCTGTTTGAATTTGCGGCTGTTATCGTTTGCCATAGGAAATACCCTTGTTAAAACATAAAACGTTACAGGTAAACTACCCCTTTCCCTTAACCGATCTTCACCAAAATTAACAGATCTTGAGAACTCTACAATTCAGGGCTGTGTGCGAAACATTATTTGATTCTGTTTGAATTTGCGGCTGTTATCGTTTGCCAAACAAACAAAATTACCCTTGCTAAAAAAAAACCGTTGCAGGTAAACTACCCCTTTCCCTCAACCGATCTTCACCAAAAACAATAGGTCGCGAGTACTCTGCAAATCAGGGCTGCATGCAACAAATTATTTGATTCTGTTTGAATTAGCGGCAGTTATCGTTTGCCATAGAAAAAAAATCTACAGACAGACACACAGACAGACAGACACACAGACAGACAGACAGACACACACACAGACACTTTTCGGAAAACGACTTTTTTTCATGTTTTGAGTGTAGTAGAATCAGAATCTGCAATAATCTCGAACACGATTTTTTTTGCCATCACCATACTTCCATTCCTTAAGGAATATGGAAGTAAAAAGCAGGATACAGAATTGCATACAGAACTACAAACAAAACAGAACACACACACTGTCAATAAAACACACAAAGAACAAAACAAATTTGGTTTACCTGGTGTATACAAACTAAACTGCTCAGGATGTAACAAATTCTACAGAATGTACATTGAATACACAAAGGCACTACACTACACCACCGAATCCACCTTTGCAAACCACCTCATTGAAGCAAATCACACATACACAAACATAAACAGCAACATTGAAATTCTACATGTACAAACAAAAAGCCAAAAACTAGACACTCTTGAACAACTAAAAATATACAAACATACAAAAACACATAAAAACAATATCCTAAACGAACAGATACAATTTAAATCACACATACAATCTGAACACACACACTAATCTTTCAAGCGACGGCACTGTCACCAAGAACAAGACAGACAGTGCTCCTAGAAGCTGGCTCTGATAAAGCTTGTAATAAGCAAAAACTAGTTTAGGCTACAAGGCAAAAGTTTAACATTTTGACAAAAAAAAAAAAATGAGTGATCTTGTAACGGTCCAAATTTGTGGGTATTTGTATTTTTAAATTTATTTCATTTTCGGGGATTGACAAAGGTATTGTGTAAATTTTATTCCAACAAACCAGAACACGTGGCAAATAGAACAGTCTGCAACGAAGCAGCAACGCAATATTACGTTGCGAAATCAGTTGAGGTATGCACCCACCCTCGATTTCCAAGAACTTTGCTTATGTGTGGTCATGCGCCTGTACGCATGACACAGGTATACGCACGGGTGGGGACGCGAAGCGGATCAACCGACGCTGTCGAAAATGGCGCAGAAACGAAGTTTTTGTGAGACTTACAATCCGAAACGGCGGATATGAAAACTTAAGAACCGCCCATATCGTGACATCGAGCCAAAAGTGCCTAAATATCGTCGGCACACACTACAGAAAAGACCACTATATATCATGCACATGGTCGCGCAACCGCAACATATCAACTATGAACGTCGACGAAATCCCTTGGCGGTGGAGATAAACTTCCGCCCGCTCCAGATGGAAGCGTTACGCAGTCTACGTTAGGCAGTCCACAAGAAGCCGACTCCATTAACAGACGCTTACAGTTTTGTTTAGGGCCCGGTCGGTGGTGTTTTATAAAATGCGATTAATTCAATAATATCGTTAATACCGACCAGGACCCGTGAAATTAACGGATTCGAACCAGTGTACAACGGGTATCGAACGGCGGACAATACAACAGTTAAATTACGGACTTTGGAAGCGCGGGTGAACAAACCACGTGTTGTGTGTACAGTTATGGAAATAATTACGTGTAATAATAAATAATAATCAGGAAGGGTAACGTATAAAACTGTGTGAAAGAGAGAGTGAGCAGAATGGGCTGTCTTACAAGTAATAATAGTTAAATATGGTACCAACAAATCTATTTCAAAATTAGTCTTGTAGTGTCCTTGTAATGATCATAAAAAACGGTTTTGAGTAATTAAAATTTAGTTCACAATATAACCATGTGTTAGCAGAAGTTATTTCGTCATTACCACTTTCTCATTTCTGTGCTGCAAGATTCGTCTAAACGTTCCGTGGATCTTTCTGAATTATTAATGGATGTGGTCAGATAGCTAAATTGTCCCTTTTTATTTAAGGTGGAGTATAAAGGTTTTCGATATTTTAACCTATAAAAAATAATCGTGGCGACCTTGGTCTTCTGATAAAACTTAAATAACAGGTAAGTAGTTGCGACTGAGTACAGGTAAATCCTGGCAGTATTTTATGTATTAATATATTTCGAAGTATTTATTGACATCACATTGGCTCTCGCTGCCAGGATTTTCGTTTAATTGTATTTATACGAGATAGACCTATTTTAATGCACAGAAAATAGGATGTGGTAATGGCGAATTTATAAAAATGATTTATCGTATATAATTACGCACGTAGGTTATGTTTGTGTTATGATTTATAGTTGTGTAAGTACAAAAAAAAATATCGGTATGGAGAACCATACATGACTTCCATATTCTAAGATTTATATTTAAAATCATTTTCAGCCAAACAGCCAGGCTGTGTCTTACTTGCCTTTTTATTGCTGTATTAAATGAAAAATTTTATATTACATTAAAATGAAAAAATTATAATTTTATTGCCTGGCAACAAAATTATTTTATTTTTAACAATTACCATTGTTTCAAAAAGTTTAAATAAATTTTCAAGTACTTTACTCTTGTTAAAACGTAAAAGGTTGCAGGTAAACTACCCCTTCCCCTTAACCGATCTTCACCAAAATCGAAAGTCATTGAGACCTCTACAATTCAGGGATGTATGCAAAAAATTACTTGATTCTGTTTGAATTTGCGGCTGTTATCGTTTGCCATAGAAAATACGCTTGATAAAAAAACGTTGCAGGTAAACTACCCCTTCCCCTTAACCGATCTTCACCAAAAACAATAGGTCTTGAGTACTCTACAATTTAGGGCTATATGCAAAACATTATTTGATTCTGTTTGAATTTGCGGCTGTTATCGTTTGCCATAGAAAATACCCTTGTTAAAAAAACGTTACAGGTAAACTACCCCTTTCCCTCAACCGATCTTCACCAAAAACAATAGGTCTTGAGAACTCTACAATTTAGGGCTATATGCAAATAATCTTTTGATTCTGTTTGAATTTGCGGCTGTTATCGTTTGCCATAGGAAATACCCTTGTTAAAACATAAAACGTTACAGGTAAACTACCCCTTTCCCTTAACCGATCTTCACCAAAAACAATAGGTCTTGAGAACTCTACAATTCAGGGACGTATGCAAAACATTATTATTTGATTCTGTTTCAATTTGCGGCTGTTATCGTTTGCCATAGAAAATACGCTTGATAAAAAAACGTTGCAGGTAAACTACCCCTTCCCCTCAACCGATCTTCACCAAAAACAATAGGTCTTGAGTACTCTACAAATCAGGCCTGTATGCAAAACATTATTTGATTCTGTTTGAATTTACGGCTGTTATCGTTTGCCATAGAAAATACCCTTGTTAAAAAAACGTTGCAGGTAAACTACCCCTTTCCCTCAACCGATCTTCACCAAAAACAAAAGGTCTTGAGAACTCTACAATTTAGGGCTATATGCAAATAATCGTTTGATTCTGTTTGAATTTGCGGCTGTTATCGTTTGCCATAGGAAATACCCTTGTTAAAACATAAAACGTTACAGGTAAACTACCCCTTTCCCTTAACTGATCTTCACCAAAAACAATAGGTCTTGAGAACTCTACAATTGAGGGCTGTATGCGAAACATTATTTGATTCTGTTTGAATTTGCGGCTGTTATCGTTTGCCAAACAAAAAAAATTTCCATTGATAAAAAAAACCGTTGCAGGTAAACTACCCCTTTCCCTCAACCGATCTTCACCAAAAACAATAGGTCTTGAGTACTCTACAAATCAGGGCTGTATGCAAAAAATTATTTGATTCTGTTTGAATTTGCGGCAGTTATCGTTTGCCATAGAAAAAAAATCTACAGACAGACACACAGACAGACAGACAGACACACACACAGACACTTTTCGGAAAACGACTTTTTTTCATGTTTTGAGTGTAGTAGAATCAGAATCTGCAATAATCTCGAACACGATTTTTTTTGCCATCACCATACTTCCATTCCTTAAGGAATATGGAAGTAAAAATATACCAAGATGAATTAAACACGATCAATTATCTAGCAGAAACCAACAAATGCAACAGAACAATAATCAATAAACTCCTGCACAAAACACAAAACAAACAACAGACAAAGACAGAAAACAACAAATTCATAACACTAACAAATATCAATAACCACACTGACAAAACAGCCCACAAATTAAAATATCGGTATGGAGAACCATACATGACTTCCATATTCTAAGATTTATATTTAAAATCATTTTCAGCCAAACAGCCAGGCTGTGTCTTACTTGCCTTTTTATTGCTGTATTAAATGAAAAATATTATATTACATTAAAATGAAAAAATTATAATTTTATTGCCTGGCAACAAAATTATTTTATTTTTAACAATTACCATTGTTTCAAAAAGTTTAAATAAATTTTCAAGTACTTTACTCTTGTTAAAACGTAAAAGGTTGCAGGTAAACTACCCCTTCCCCTTAACCGATCTTCACCAAAATCGAAAGTCATTGAGACCTCTACAATTCAGGGACGTATGCAAAAAATTGTTTGATTCTGTTTGAATTTGCGGCTGTTATCGTTTTCCATAGAAAATACGCTTGATAAAAAAACGTTGCAGGTAAACTACCCCTTCCCCTTAACCGATCTTCACCAAAAACAATAGGTCTTGAGTACTCTACAAATCAGGGCTGTATGCAAAACATTATTTGATTCTGTTTGAATTTACGGCTGTTATCGTTTGCCATAGAAAATACCCTTGTTAAAAAAACGTTGCAGGTAAACTACCCCTTTCCCTCAACCGATCTTCACCAAAAACAATAGGTCTTGAGAACTCTACAATTTAGGGCTATATGCAAATAATCGTTTGATTCTGTTTGAATTTGCGGCTGTTATCGTTTGCCATAGGAAATACCCTTGTTAAAACATAAAACGTTACAGGTAAACTACCCCTTTCCATTAACCGATCTTCACCAAAAACAATAGGTCTTGAGAACTCTACAATTCAGGGACGTATGCAAAACATTATTATTTGATTCTGTTTCAATTTGCGGCTGTTATCGTTTGCCATAGAAAATACGCTTGATAAAAAAACGTTGCAGGTAAACTACCCCTTCCCCTCAACCGATCTTCACCAAAAACAATAGGTCTTGAGTACTCTACAAATCAGGGCTGTATGCAAAACATTATTTGATTCTGTTTGAATTTACGGCTGTTATCGTTTGCCATAGAAAATACCCTTGTTAAAAAAACGTTGCAGGTAAACTACCCCTTTCCCTCAACCGATCTTCACCAAAAACAAAAGGTCTTGAGAACTCTACAATTTAGGGCTATATGCAAATAATCGTTTGATTCTGTTTGAATTTGCGGCTGTTATCGTTTGCCATAGGAAATACCCTTGTTAAAACATAAAACGTTACAGGTAAACTACCCCTTTCCCTTAACCGATCTTCACCAAAAACAATAGGTCTTGAGAACTCTACAATTGAGGGCTGTATGCGAAACATTATTTGATTCTGTTTGAATTTGCGGCTGTTATCGTTTGCCAAACAAAAAAAATTTCCATTGATAAAAAAAACCGTTGCAGGTAAACTACCCCTTTCCCTCAACCGATCTTCACCAAAAACAATAGGTCTTGAGTACTCTACAAATCAGGGCTGTATGCAAAAAATTATTTGATTCTGTTTGAATTTGCGGCAGTTATCGTTTGCCATAGAAAAAAAATCTACAGACAGACACACAGACAGACAGACAGACACACACACAGACACTTTTCGGAAAACGACTTTTTTTCATGTTTTGAGTGTAGTAGAATCAGAATCTGCAATAATCTCGAACACGATTTTTTTTGCCATCACCATACTTCCATTCCTTAAGGAATATGGAAGTAAAAATATACCAAGATGAATTAAACACGATCAATTATCTAGCAGAAACCAACAAATGCAACAGAACAATAATCAATAAACTCCTGCACAAAACACAAAACAAACAACAGACAAAGACAGAAAACAACAAATTCATAACACTAACAAATATCAATAACCACACTGACAAAACAGCCCACAAATTAAAATATCGGTATGGAGAACCATACATGACTTCCATATTCTAAGATTTATATTTAAAATCATTTTCAGCCAAACAGCCAGGCTGTGTCTTACTTGCCTTTTTATTGCTGTATTAAATGAAAAATATTATATTACATTAAAATGAAAAAATTATAATTTTATTGCCTGGCAACAAAATTATTTTATTTTTAACAATTACCATTGTTTCAAAAAGTTTAAATAAATTTTCAAGTACTTTACTCTTGTTAAAACGTAAAAGGTTGCAGGTAAACTACCCCTTCCCCTTAACCGATCTTCACCAAAATCGAAAGTCATTGAGACCTCTACAATTCAGGGACGTATGCAAAAAATTGTTTGATTCTGTTTGAATTTGCGGCTGTTATCGTTTTCCATAGAAAATACGCTTGATAAAAAAAACGTTGCAGGTAAACTACCCCTTCCCCTTAACCGATCTTCACCAAAAACAATAGGTCTTGAGTACTCTACAAATCAGGGCTGTATGCAAAACATTATTTGATTCTGTTTGAATTTGCGGCTGTTATCGTTTGCCATAGAAAATACCCTTGTTAAAAAAACGTTGCAGGTAAACTACCCCTTTCCCTCAACCGATCTTCACCAAAAACAATAGGTCTTGAGAACTCTACAATTTAGGGCTGTATGCAAATAATCTTTTGATTCTGTTTGAATTTGCGGCTGTTATCGTTTGCCATAGGAAATACCCTTGTTAAAACATAAAACGTTACAGGTAAACTACCCCTTTCCCTTAACCGATCTTCACCAAAAACAATAGGTCTTGAGTACTCTACAAATCAGGGCTGTATGCAAAACATTATTTGATTCTGTTTGAATTTGCGGCTGTTATCGTTTGCCATAGAAAATACCCTTGTTAAAAAAACGTTGCAGGTAAACTACCCCTTTCCCTCAACCGAACTTCACCAAAAACAATAGGTCTTGAGAACTCTACAATTTAGGGCTGTATGCAAATAATCTTTTGATTCTGTTTGAATTTGCGGCTGTTATCGTTTACCATAGGAAATACCCTTGTTAAAACATAAAACGTTACAGGTAAACTACCCCTTTCCCTTAACCGATCTTCACCAAAATCAACAGATCTTGAGAACTCTACAATTCAGGGCTGTATGCGAAACATTATTTGATTCTGTTTGAATTTGCGGCTGTTATCGTTTGCCAAACAAACAAAATTACCCTTGCTAAAAAAAAACCGTTGCAGGTAAACTACCCCTTTCCCTCAACCGATCTTCACCAAAAACAATATGTCGCGAGTACTCTGCAAATCAGGGCTGCATGCAAAAAATTATTTGATTCTGTTTGAATTTGCGGCAGTTATCGTTTGCCATAGAAAAAAAATCTACAGACAGACACACAGACAGACAGACAGACAGACACACAGACAGACACACAGACACTTTTCGGAAAACGACTTTTTTTCATGTTTTGAGTGTAGTAGAATCAGAAACTGCAATAATCTCGAACACGATTTTTTTTGCCATCACCATACTTCCATTCCTTAAGGAATATGGAAGTAAAAAGGCAAATAATAACGAAGTCAGCTTCACTGACAATAAAACAGAAAGTCAGTCGACACCAGTCCCGATTAAAAAATCTGAATATGAAAATGATATAATGAAAATGATCCAATTTTTTGTATCAGTTTCAATAAATTTGATGTAAAGTTAGATGAACAAATTAAATTGAGCAATGACTTTGACACCAAATTAGAAGTACAAAATAATAAATTTGATGAGTTAAAAAATCAGAATAATGAGTTGAAATATGAGATCCAAGAAACGCATAAATGTTTTGAAAATAATAATGAACTAATAAGAACTAGCTTGAGTAAATTACAGCAGAGTAGTGAGCGAATGGGAGGAGTTGTAATAAATCCAAATAAAGATAATACGAATGAAAATTGTAATGACAAAGAGTCAACAAATGATAATGATAATGTCGAAAATAATGAATGTAATACTGAGAATAGTAGTGTATTTGAAGAATTAGTATCAGAAAGTGATATGGTGAAAATAAATAACGAAAGTACTGATGAGTTTGTAGAATGTGATAATGAAGTGTTAATGTGTGTGTATGAGTTGGAGAGAGAGAGGAAAGATAGTATAGTGGTAGAATGGGGGCAGAGGGTAAATTTTCCCCTTATTATTTATGATGATGATTTAATGTGTTCACAAGTATTGTTCAAGAAGGGCAAGAGTCCCGTGTTGGTAGAGTATTTGAAGTGTTTATTTTTGTTGTATAATTTTGTACCCTCTGTCTGGAGTAATTTTGAGAGTGTGATATGGTGTTGGTAGAGTATTTGAAGTGTTTATTTTTGTTGTATAATTTTGTACCCTCTGTCTGGAGTAATTTTGAGAGTGTGATATGGTATTGTGATGAGAGAGATTTAAATAGAGAATTGTGTGTTGAGAAAGAAACAGAAGTGTATAATTTGAATAGAAATTATGATGAATGGAAAGAAAGGTTAGAAGAATATTTAAACAATAATGATTTGATGGATAATACAAAAGTAAATAACCCGATAATGAATATAATTACTGATGGAGACTTAACAGATGTACTTAACGTTGACTTGTTTTATGATTATTTTGGTAAAATGAATGAATTTGGTTTTTATGGTTACAACATACAAGACAGTAATTTGTGTGTTAATGAAATTGAACGATGCTACATAAAACAAAGACTTATCTATGACGATGGAGGCTAAACCATAAAACAATAAAGGACAGTTATAAATATTTTGTTTTATGGGTTTTGACCTAGCTGATTTGGGCATTGAAATATGATAACTGAATAAATAATGAATCAGATTTGTAAATAAATATGTAGTGAAGTCAATTGTATGTGTTGTGGTTAAGTGAACAGTGTATGTAGGTAGATAATTGTTGTAATAATAAGATTAATATTTTGCAAGTTAAATAAATAAACAGAATTAAGTTCGAAAGACAGTAATTGGCTAATTGTAATTGCTTGGTAGCTATGTAGTTTGTATTTTCAATAATTGGTATTTTAATTTAATTGAAACAATTTGATACATGTTAAATATTTTGATTGATTATTTAAATGTTGTATAATTAAATCTTTCTAATGAATTCAAATTATTTTACGAGAGATGTATTTGGTAATTAAAGGATAAATTGTTTAATTTAAACTAACATTTGTGTTAAATGTTTCAGAGGTGAGGTGAAAGTATTGGGGTGTATGGTGAATATGTTTTGTGTATGTCATTTTAAATGGACTGTAAGTATAAGTACGAATCATGTATAATAAAAAATGTTTACAGGTGTAACTCAGATGAAAAGGTTTTAATTCCATAATGAGATGAGTTGAAATAATTGTGTTAAATAAAAATGATAATTAAAAAATTTTAAATAATAACTGAAAGATGATATATAATAATTATTAATAATAAATTTGAAAATTTTTGTGTGTGGATCAGGGGGTTGCTCAGATGAGCCACGAATTTAAATTTATAACATAAAAATTGCAAACTTTAATTTTTGCTCTAATAAAAATGCTTGTGTTCCGCTCAAATAATTATATGCGCATACATTCAGTATAAGGTGTTCATTCTATGTTTTAAATGTAATATTTTATTGTAGTAGGTTAGATATAAGAGTTGATAGAAAGTATATGTTTTATATAATTTGTGTATTTTTGAAACTGAGTAGATGACTAAACTGACTGGCAGGCGGTTAACATAAATTATCAGAATCAGAAAAAGTGGAAACAAGGAGGTTAGAAGTAAGTATTGATAAATATATATATTTCATGTGATTTGGTAAAATTTTGAGATGTGTTTTCACTTTATGAAGAATATCAGCTGATCAGCAATAAAATGTCACTGTTATATTGGTTGTAAATGTTCCAGGTAATTAATATTTAATGTAATGTTTCAATGTATTACAGATGCTATTTAAATAATGAGAAAAGTAATTTAATGTGGTAAGATTTTAAAGGAATTGTCAGAAATAATAAAAGATAGTTTTTGGGGTGATGAATATTTGGTGGGACAAGTAGATCAGTCCACGTCAAAGTTAAAGGTGTAGTAGAGAGAAAATTATTGTTTTGAGTTAATGTAATGTTGTTGTAAGATAAGGTAATAGAGTTTTGAGAAGTATTGATGTTGACACAGTAGTTATGGAGAATAAATGTAGAGTATTGAGTGATATATTGTTGTTCATAATTGATGATGTTATTTTGTTGTAGTGAAGTAAGGTAATAAGATTGAGATTTTGGGGATGGCAATTTTGTAATAGGGGGTAGTGTAATGTAGGAGTCCGCAACACAAGGGTTGGGACGGGATGGAACCGTTTGGCGCCGGAAAGGGTTACCTTAGGTAGAATCCAGGAACCGACATAATGGGATGAGCTTTTGGGAGGGAAACACACGTATCCTAAGTACAAAGGGTTAGAGAGTATTTTTTTTATATATTGAGAGAAGGTGGCGAATTGAGTTTAATGATAAGTTGGGTTTAGAGATTGTTTGATAGATGTTTTGATAGAGATGGGTGTCCTGATAGTAAGCGTTGTTAGTGGTTAGAGTCAAAGGGAGAAAGATTATATATGTATACAGAGCAAGTAGTAAATTAAATTGTTATAAGTATTTAAATCACCCACAGTAATGGAGAATAAGATTGTCAAATAAAGAAAGAGATTTATCACAAGAATATAATATTTTTGATTGAAACCAGTGACAAATTTTTGATAGAATTTGGAAATGTAAAGTTGGAAAGTGTTTATTTTGAATAATTTAAATGTCAATTTGATTATTATTTATAATGATGTTTTGTTAATTTTAAATGTTTTATTTTATTATGTTTTGTGTTTCAAGTTAGAAGGTTACAGATGTTAAATGTGTTTTCAGATAGAACTTGTATCTAACGTATGTAGGTCAAGGTTTTTGAACTTGACCTAGTTTGAATCAGCTGATAGTGAGGTCATATAAGTTAATAGTAAGGAAGTGAATTCAACTTTTGGTTTTTGATCAATTTAAATAAATTTTAAATAATTTCCGTATGAAAAGAAAATATTTTAAGAAATTTAAATCTTTTTGGAATTTTAAAATTTTTTGGAAAATATTTTTTTTGGAAAAAAATCTTGATTTTTCGCCTGCCAGCTAATGGATGATTTTAAACTTTGATTATTTTATTGTTGTTGTTCTAACCATGGTTATTATTATTGAATTATTTTGTATTGAATTGTATTGTTAGACTCTAGATGTAATCACATGTTAGGTTAAGGATGTTCTTAATTGTAAGAAATGTCTAAATTGACTTATTTTAAATAACAGAAAAAACCAATGAAGAGAATAATTCAAAATAGATACAAAATTTGTGATTTGATTTTAAATGGAAACAACCAGTGAGTTGTAATTTAAACAAATTTTTAAAGAATTTTTCAATTTATAATATGTAATGTGAGTGTGTGTGAGCCCAGTATCTGCTAAAGGCAGCCCAGCTTGCATATAAGGGGAAACATATCGGCTGAGGATCTGGCATAATCTAAGCCAGGGTGTTGGATTTTTGGGGGTAGCATGTTAGAAGGTGACGTGCGTTGTGGTACGGGTCTGTTCGATTTTTCGGTGTTGGGATCTCTTACAGAGAAGTCCAGTGATCTCGTTCAGATGCGTCCATGGTCGCCGAGCCAGGGGGGTCGTTTACCCATGCAGAATAAGAACAGTAGGAGGTTGTTGGCACCAGTTCCTCACTGGTCCTCTTAGGGGTTTTATCAATGAGATTTCTTCTGTTTTGGACAGAAGACTTCTCATTGAGGGGGTATTGTAACGGTCCAAATTTGTGGGTATTTGTATTTTTAAATTTATTTCATTTTCGGGGATTGACAAAGGTATTGTGTAAATTTTATTCCAACAAACCAGAACACGTGGCAAATAGAACAGTCTGCAACGAAGCAGCAACGCAATATTACGTTGCGAAATCAGTTGAGGTATGCACCCACCCTCGATTTCCAAGAACTTTGCTTATGTGTGGTCATGTGCCTGTACGCATGACACAGGTATACGCACGGGTGGGGACGCGAAGCGGATCAACCGACGCTGTCGAAAATGGCGCAGAAACGAAGTTTTTGTGAGACTTACAATCCGAAACGGCGGATATGAAAACTTAAGAACCGCCCATATCGTGACATCGAGCCAAAAGTGCCTAAATATCATCGGCACACACTACAGAAAAGACCACTATATATCATGCACATGGTCGCGCAACCGCAACAAATCAACTATGAACGTCGACGAAATCCATTGGCGGTGGAGATAAACTTCCGCCCGCTCCAGATGGAAGCGTTACGCAGTCTACGTTAGGCAGTCCACAAGAAGCCGACTCCATTAACAGACGCTTACAGTTTTGTTTAGGGCCCGGTCGGTGGTGTTTTATAAAATGCGATTAATTCAATAATATCGTTAATACCGACCAGGACCCGTGAAATTAACGGATTCGAACCAGTGTACAACGGGTGTCGAACGGCGGACAATACAACAGTTAAATTACGGACTTTGGAAGCGCGGGTGAACAAACCACGTGTTGTGTGTACAGTTATGGAAATAATTACGTGTAATAATAAATAATAATCAGGAAGGGTAACGTATAAAACTGTGTGAAAGAGAGAGTGAGCAGAATGGGCTGTCTTATAAGTAATAATAGTTAAATATGGTACCAACAAATCTATTTCAAAATTAGTCTTGTAGTGTCCTTGTAATGATCATAAAAAACGGTTTTGAGTAATTAAAATTTAGTTCACAATATAACCATGTGTTAGCAGAAGTTACTTCGTCATTACCACTTTCTCATTTCTGTGCTGCAAGATTCGTCTAAATGTTCCGTGGATCTTTCTGAATTATTAATGGGTGTGGTCAGATAGCTAAATTGTCCCTTTTTATTTAAGGTGGAGTATAAAGGTTTTCGATATTTTAACCTATAAAAAATAATCGTGGCAACCTTGGTCTTCTGATAAAATTTAAATAACAGGTAAGTAGTTGCGACTGAGTACAGGTAAATCCTGGCAGTATTTTATGTATTAATATATTTCGAAGTATTTATTGACATCACAATCTGTGTCAGTAGTGACATATTTATAATGACATTAATTCTGATTATAAAGGGTAGATATAAAGGGTAGGGCTGTGTATTGTCTGAAGGTATCCTATGATACAGTGTGTTAATTTTTGTTTGTTTTTCTGTGCTTGTCCCTGCCTATGTCGTCTATATGAGGTAGTCGACTATAGCATGTCGTGGTGCGCACCACCGATATCGCGTGTGTCTCAAATTTGGGTATTTTATGAGTTTTTTATGTTTATATTATATTTATCATTATGTGTAAAATTGTATATACAGTGTTTTTAATATTTTAACGATCGACGAACTTCAACAAGGGATATTCCTGATGATGGGGCATATGTCCTGAAACGCGTTGAATTAAATATAGAGAAAAGGCCACCAGACGGACAAGAAAAAGGTAAACTATTTTACTAATTATATAAAATTCTTCTCTCTTCAAAACCTCCTCGTTCCTCCTGCCTGCTGGCCACATGATCTTCAGCATCCTTCTGTAGCATAATATATTGAAAGCATCAATTCTCAACCTACTGGTTTTCCCAAGGTCCATGGGCCACTGCCATAAAGGTCCATACACATAACCTAAAAAATACTTTTCTAACATTTAAATCCATGTTTGATATCAATAAATATTTCTATTAAAGAAAACTACCTTTGCTTTTATAACTCTACTTTTTATGTATTCCTTTCTTCTCTCATCCCTTTATATGTTACTCCCCATGTATACAATTCAATCATCTCCTGTACTTTTTCAGTCCTATTTAATAGTCAGTTCATTACTAGTATCCCACCTGCAGCACTTCATCATTTTAGTTGTATGTTTATTAATTCTCAACCCATAAGAATCCTCCCCATACTATTAAAGATTTTTCCAATTCCTTCTCATTTTCTGCCAACTAAACAATATCATTAACAAATCTCAGCTTAACTACCATCTTTCCATCAACTTTAACTTTCATATAAAAAATTTCCTCGACTCCTGCATTGCTCCTTCAGTGCATAAATTGAAAAGTAGCAGCTATCTCACCCCTCTTTTCTTATGTTCAATTCCCTTTCTTGATTTTCCAACATAATAACAATTGTCTAATTTTTATATGATTTGGAAAAAATGTTCTGTATTTCACACTAATCCTAATAATATTATTATATCCTAAGTCACATTGTCAGAAGACTTTTCCAAGTCTTCAAAGGCAATATAGGAGTCATTATTTTTTATTAATCTTTGAAATGAAAGCAGTGTCAGTGACAAAATTGCTTCTTTTGTCCCTATTTTCTTGTGGAGACCAAATTGGTCTTCTGCTAGCGCTTCAATGATATTCTATATTATTCTGTGTATTGGTTAATATTTTCAAAATATATAAGATGAGGCTGACTATACCGTAATTCTCACGTATGACTATCCTACTTTCCTTGGGAACTGTGACAATATTGTACCGTACCTCTGGATTCTGCTGCATGTCATTCTCACCATAAATATGTAATATGTCTGAACATCCTGTTGATTTTCCACTTTTCTAAAAGTCCAAAAGCTTCACTGAATGCCCATCCACACCAACTGCCTTCATTTCTTTTAAATCCTTAAAAACTTTATCAAATTCTCTTCTCAGATCATTCTTTACACCCTCACCCGCAACCTCCTCTGCTCCCAATGGAATATGTGAGATTGTCCCCTTTGTACAGCTCGTTTATGTATTCCTTCCATCATATATTTTATTATTCTTATAAAACAGAAAATTAATAAACTCAGTGTGTAATTGAAGCCAAAGTCTTTGGAAAGTTAGCCACATACATTTAATTTAGATATTTTGTATCAACAAGTCAATACTACTGACTGTAATAGCCTATGCTGCATATTAATTATTGTTCCATCTGATACATATCCAGTAAACCAGAAAGATTGATAATTTATAGAGTAATAATGATAATACAATAACGATAATGCAAATACTATATTGCAATAACATATAATGGTGTAATAATAGTATAGTATACATCAATATGTAATTTTGTGTAAACTGTGCTGTCTACGCAAATACAGCACAAAATCAGATCACTGTGTGCAGAATACAGTTTCTAAATAGCAGACTTTAGTTTCTGACTTCCATCATAGTACTATCTAAAGCTTAATATAATAAATGTTATTTCTACATGAACATCAAATACAGTATGTTCCTAATAAGTACCATTTTTGAGATTATTATTCTTTCTAGGTTCAGTGTGCAAGAATGTTAGTTAAAGTTGGATTGTAAAGTAAAAAGGAAACTTACAGCATTAAGAGACTCATCATCGCTTTTCCCTTGGCTAGCAAGTGTAATTTTTTGTTGTCTTTCTGAAATACAAAAAAGTTCAAATAATGTAATAAAATAATCATGAAATCAAAGTAAGAAAAATTTTCTGGATAAAATAAATAGTCTCCTTAGTATAAGTTTTTTTAACCATCATTAAATTATAATGTCTATTGCATAAATGTTTTATAGGTTATAGGTGTACTTGCATTATTTTATTATTATATTAGAATGAAACTTTTTGACAGAGATGATTTATAATAAAGTAAAATAAGGTATCTAGTAAAATTTATTTTTGATTTGTAAACAATAAAGAAAACTAATTACAACCTGTTCATGTTCACAAACGTTATGGCTAATGCAGTTCTAACAATACGATGATTTAGCCTATATTTGTTTAAAAATAACTGTGGATTACAAATTTCTAAACAGAAAGGTTATGGAATAGGTTGTAAACCCAGGACCTCTAAAATTTTTATAGCCCACCCAGCCACCCACACTGGAGGCAGATGTAGTGCTCAGTGTATCACGTTAAGCAGATGTTACAGTAATGGTTGATGCTTAGCAATTTTATAACTTTACGAATTGGGCAAAAAACACATGTAATTGAACCTACAGCAAAACAACATTGTTTATTGACAAGGCTACTGTTTATATTGTATTGTTTATGAATTTCAAAGTAACACAATCTGTCCATCCATTTGATTTATATTTGTGGTCATGACAAGACTACATAATAGGCTTACTCCATTTTCGAAATTAATTTTAGTACTCCATTTAGTTGTGCATAATAGAAGAATTACATGCTGTAATTCTATATGTAATTGCATTTTGTAAACAAAAGGGTAATTTTCAATGAATGTGAGGCAAGTCAATGGTAGGCTTAACGTGCATGGTAGTAATGAGTATAAGCGCTTTCTCCTTTGTTTATAGCGAGTTATTTTTTAAGATAAAGTATGTGTAAGTATTCAATATAAATTATCGCATGATGAACGGCTCAACAGCATGTATTGAAATTATAACAGTTGAAAGGCAAGAGACCAAAAACTTGACTTGGCTAATATAGTAGGTAATATAACTGTTGCATAATAGGATTAATATCTTTTAATGTTTTAATATTAATCTCTTTTAAAATATTGCACATGAGTGTAAATAGAATACACTTTGGTGTGTTTTTAAATTATGGATTTTGCTTCTTTCACATTTTCACTGCTGACTTCCATAGTTTGATGTAGAAGAGTACAAGACTAAAAAAGAGATAAGTGCATGGAACTAATATACTAGAGTGAGTACTGTGGATGTAATAATATACTTGGTGGGGTGTAACTGTGGTTACTAGGTAATAATATACTGTGGAGTGGTTGCAGGGATGAACATCGCCCACTCTTGTTATAGAAAAAGACATTATGTAGCTTTTAAAGTAATTTGCAAATTGTCAGTCTGGCACCCCTCTACCTATGAAATGCTGGACCTGTCACTGGTTGTAAGAAGTAAGGTTCAAACTTCATGGGATCAACTTATGTCTCTTTCCTATAAACAAGTGTGCTATGATGAAAGGGAAGTTATGGGTTGCATGGTTCATATAACAAAAAGCATTTCTATGGATGTCTGTGGGAAAAACTGTCATGGAATACTGACAAATTTTGTAGACTGTTTAATTATATCTCAATATGCTATTAAAATTAGTATAACTGTATATACTAATAACAATATATTTAATAGAGACATACACTAATATATTGTACTGCTGTAAAAATGGACAACAGTACATAAAAATAAAATAGTTATTTAAGAAAACTCATAGGAATAAATTTAGTAATATTTTTGGATAAACAGTAAAATTGTAAACAAAAAACTAATTAATTATTAATGATAAACATAGAGGTAATCTAAGGTATTGGAATTGTATGATACAGCACAGAGTGAAGAAAATATATGTTGTACTATTAATGACAATTATAAGATATTATAATAAAATTAGATAAACATTAAATAAAACCAAATGTAATAATGTTTTAATATAATAGAGACAAATTAAGATGAGTAATGTAAAAAGTCAGAAAATGTAATAATAATAATTATTAACATTATATAGTTGTTTAAGAGGAGTATTATGAAAGTATGTGACAAATTTAATGATGTATCACCAAGCCCAATGTGAATTGTTATAATTTGATTTTTTTTAAATGTAAGAAAATTTGTTTTAGTCTAATTTTAGTATTAATAGAATACACATCTCAGTAAAAGCTTATGTAACATGTTGAAAATGTTATTAAGAAGAATTAAATTTGTATAAATAAGAAAAGAAGAAAGTCTAATTTCATATTTAATCTTATACACATCAGAGAGAGAGAGAGAGAGAGAGAGAGAGAGAGAGAGAGAGAGAGAGAGAGAGAGAGAGAGAGAGAGAGAGAGAGAGAGAGAGATCCTGTAATATTTGAAATAAGTCTGGAAATAAGTGTTATACTACATACATATCAGGGAGAGAGCTATGTCCCAATTATAAATTAATAAGAAGAATTGAGAACTGTAAAAGTAATTTAAAAGGAAAGGAATTAATCTTGTAAAGAATCTTGGGACACTAGGCCAAAGAAATCTAACCTATTCTGAATTTGTAACGGAGTTTGTAAAATATTATAATTAAAAGATTTTAATGAGGAATCCTATTAAAGGTTTAATGTAAATTATTCATAGTACCATCACCAACAGGTAATCTACTACTGATCGGTGTTGTAATCCCAAATTGGAATAAAAACAAACTTGCATGAAGCCTAGTCGTCCAATTCACACACCCGAAGTGAAATAATTAACACAATTAAGATACGTAACATACGAACTTCTGCTAAAACACGAATAATAATACCAAAAACACTTAAATACACTTAAGTAGTTAACACTTAAATACACAAAGAAGAGGATAAAATAATATATTTTACTAGCAAACAGTGGAACGAATTGTATGAACAAGGTTAATACTGTTCGGAGTGACCTCTATGCTGTTGACAAATTGTAAGTGAACTACAACAGTATGAGAATTGAAGCTGGCGCAGTTTGGAAGTGCGGGGATTCAGACGATTAGCATTCATACGGTATATTATCTCAATATTATTTATTAAAATTTTGTTAACTATAGTTATTTGGCACTGACTAAAGAAAATAATTAATTACTTACAATATTAAATAACCTAAATAGAAATATTAGTTGTCTACCCTGAGATAGAGTCTTCATGATCACATATGTAATACAAAAAACACATTACACATTATATACATACTACAATAATTAGACAATGCGTAATTATCGCCCAAACAGAGGGGCAATTACCAAACAGACAGATAATTATAGCACAATATATACTAACTAGTATATTTACTAGTTTACACATGTAAACTATAGTACAGGACTTAGCATAATAAGCTTCGAGGTTACGCAATAGTAACAGCTCTTCCCCGCCCCTCACCCTCCACTGTTATTGCACGTTACACTTGGTTATGCGTAGGCAAAAGTGGGGAGGGGAGGTCTGTTGAAAACACTGGCAATACCGCAGTGGCCTTGAAGCTTATTATGATACGTCTCACATAATAGTATGTGTTCCCAACTGGTGAAGTGAAGACATAGTGTTTATGTGCCACAGTGTTATGTTGTTACATTTAAATATTTATGTATTATGTATATGTACGAGTGTGTGTGTGTGTGTGTGTGTGTGTGTGTTTTATCATATAAGCCACTGTGGTTCAACTGGTTCCTCCCTTCTTCTCCTCTCCTTCCTCCTTTCCCATATCTCCTTCATTCTTGATCGATGTCTCTCCTCCTTTCATCAGTCCAGATGACACCTGTCCTCTTCTTGGGGTTTTCTGAAAACCTTGGGCACTTTTTAATTTCTTTTTGAGTGCCAAGCATGCTTCAATGTCTTCTTGAGTAATCTGGAGTTCTTCTGTGTCTTTTTCTGTTACTTTGAACCATGTATTGGACGTTTTGAGCTTTCTGAAATACTGTAGTTAAAAAGCTTTCCTGTTAGTCTGTCAGAATTAATTCTTTGAACATGTCTGTAGAAAGTAACTCTTCTTTTTCTAAGTACGTCCGTGATTTTCTCAACATGTGTGTAAGCTCATTATGGCATCTTCTGTACTGTTCTCCATCTTTTATTGATCCCAAGATTTTTCTTGCCATTTCCTTTCTGTGACTTCCAGTTCTTCCATCATCATTTTCTAATTCAGAGTCAGACTTTCTAGTATGTTTTTTATTTATTAGTGTTAATTATTTGTTAAAGTTTTTAATTGTCTTTAAAATGTCCAAGATGGCATCAAAAGTATCAAACAAAACTTTGCAGTCAAGCTCATTAGATTATTTCAAATGTTCATGAATTTATCAGACAAGAAGCAGAAGCTGGAGAAGTTTTAATAGATTTTAAATTTCATGAGTGTGTCACACAAGCTAGAGGTATTTAAAAGTGAACAGTCATTCATGTAAATAAAGAATTGAAGCTATAAACAATGGTGAAAATAAGTTTATCAGTTCACCCAGTAAAAACCATTTTGTTTATTCATGTGTAACAAACAAATATTATGACTTTGATAAGTGCATAATACAATAAACTGTTAACAATTTTTATAGCAAAGAAAAAATTCAGTGCTCACTGTTAGGAAAGTTCTTCTTATCCTGTGAGAGTCTATTAATTTTAAAGCGGGGAATCAAGCCTCAATAAAGTTGTAAAAGGGCTAGGACTTAAGTGGCTAAAGACAATAGTTAATTGGCAAATTCTAATAGATAATCCTCAAATATGGTCAATGCAGGTTCAGTATTTAATGGATATAAAAGGTGTAACAAAACAGAACACTGTATGAATAATTATAAATAATAAACTGTGAAACCTCATTCAGGGATAGAACCAAGCATTATGATCACCAACTAATAAACAGAAACCCCAAAATTGAAGATAATGAATGGACCAAAATTAACTCAACAACACCAACCATTGACCTGACTATGACTAACAAATAATAACCAGACATTACCCAGTAAGATAGGGCAGTAAATCAATAAAAAAGTAAAGCAGTAATCAAACACCAAATAAATAAACATGATCTAAATAATAAAGAGTACAGCCACTTCATAGTATAAAATGTGTATGACCTATAGGTAATACATAGGCCAATAAAAATCTGTCTTTTTGTAAAAATAAGGTAACAAAGGGGCACAAAACCCTAGAGTGATATAAGTGAAAACAAACACATAAAAGGTGGCCTAAATATTGTGCCGGTATTTTCCGGCCTTTGAAAATTCTAGAATATTTAATTGTAAAATATCGCCGGTTATTCAGAATGACCCTTGCACGCTACGTAAGTGTACGTGAGAGGGTACGGTTGCGCGCGCAACTCGTAGTAAGGGGTCGGCTTGCTCAGTCGGTGACTGCAGTTCAGTTCACCGCCCAGCTACGAAATACATCGACTCCGCTCTCCGAATAGTTACTGCGTAGTTTTCTTCAACACTCATGGCAGGCTGAAACGTACGAGATCCCCGGTAAGAGATTGCATTATTGTATGGTTCAAAAGTAATTCAAATTAAATAGATAATTAATAACTAGGTGTATGCAACCGTATAAAAAGACGTAATTATGTGAGTGCGATCCGACAGTTTTTATATTAAAAGAAAACTTCTTGTTCAGTAAGATTACTTAATGTTCAGTATATAGCCCATGTTCCTTTCATTATTACTATAATAGTATGAGAAGTAATTAGAGATTATTACGGTAATTAGCATTGTCATGATAAAGAGGTAGAAAATTAAAAGTTAATGGCTAAAAGTTAGTGCGTAGTTAGGTAGTGAACTATGCCCATTCATGCATCAGACTGTCGGGGTGCTCTTTAATTAACTTTACTGTAGAGAATTTACTTGTGAGAACTTCCATATAGGAAACATTATTAATGTTAAAACATTATTAATACTGTGAGTGCTTTAAAATTGATTTTTTTTGGACAAATAGTGATTATCGGTCACCACGTGGCGGCTTAACCTGTTAATTTCTGTTGAGGCATGTAGACATGGTGCTGTTGACTTTTACATTACGCCAATTTTAATAAAGTCTTTTTATTATTAAAAATTAATTATTCCATGGCTGACTTTCTACTCTTTAAGCAGGTTGCAAAGACTTTATTACTGAAACTTGTGCATTTATTGAGAGTTGGTTGGAGGCCCGTTCTGAGGTTAATTACCTGAACTTGGGTGTACATTTTCTGTGAACATTTTTCTAATTTATATGAATTAACAGGGTTCTTGATTAAGACGGAGATTTGGCCTCGCTGATTGCCTTCCATCTGCATCAGCCATGGACCATTAGACAAGATCCTGTCCGGAGAGGGAGTCGGTGACCAGATCAAGATGTAGTACTTGGTCAGCACTATTAAGGTGATATGCACTCTTTTATTTTACTTTTGGGGCCGGGCCGGCAGTGCACCTGTTTTACTGTAAAAATCTTTTGAATCCATGTGACCACGCGTCCAGACTGTCCGCTATAAAGGGGAGCAGCTGATCATCATGCTGAACATTATGAGTTAATTTCAAGAACACTTTAATAATTGAATTACCTAACACTACGTGCACTGCTTGTAATTGTGTGCTGCACTGGGGGAGCGTGCCAGTGGGATTTGTACACTTAGACATTTTACAGTTTGCATATAGTTATCATATTACTCTTTACAAAATTTATAGAACATGTTAGGAATTCTGTTCCGGCTGGGACAGAATTGAGTAAATATTAAACTCACCTTGGGTTTAACATTTAAGGGCTGGGGTTTTCTTTTGTTTTCTGGGATATAAAAAGGGACATAGTTTTTTCTGCCACATGTTGGTGCAGCCTGAGGCAGGTTAGATTCCTGTCAAACTTTGTCAACCACATGTTGGCGCGCTCCCACAGCTGCTAGGGCACAACCGTCTTATTGTAATTTCATTTTATATATATTTATATAGCCATTCGGGTTTTTATAGAAAATAATTTGCACATTTTTCTGGGCATATACTGGTTGATTTTGTACCTCACAAAAATCTATACTGATTGTTTTTTCTCTTACTGGTAAAACATATATTGATTAACCTTATCCACTTGTAGCATCTACTGATTTATTTTTTTTTAAACTGTAAAACATACTGATTAATATTTTTAACTATAGAACATATACTGATTAATTTTTTTTAACTTGTAAAACATATACTGTTCAATTCCTTTTTCAAAAATTTGTAAAGCATCAATTGTTTAATTTCCCTACTGTTAAAAGATATACTGATTTATTGAATCCTTCTGTATTGGTAAAACAAATTAACATTTTAGAACAGTATAACAGTTGCTTAGAATCAGGTTGTGTCGTTTCCTTAAATTTTTATTTAATGCTGTTGAAGGAACTTAAAGTTCATATGCTCATGATGGGTCATTTATCAGTGGAATTCTATACATATGGGTGGTCCGGTCTTGCTTATGCGTTATGAGCAATTATCATCCTTTCTGGGGTTTTGGCTTTTATGTAATTTTATATAAACGGGTTGCTAATGGGCAAGCATTTATCACTGCTGGTTTCTGGGCATGGTAGTAACACTGCCTGTAAGGCGGGTGCATTCCAGGTGCATTGGGGTGTAGAATATTGATGTATAATTGTGAGTATATGTGCCTTATGTTTCTGTATGTGTTGTTATGTTTCGTCCATGTTAAGCTAGTCATAAAGTGGGGGAGAATTCTCTATATATATATATATTTACTGAACATTATTCGATACACATGTATAGATGTATATACACTCGTTACGATGTACAGATGTTGTCTTTTATACTGTTAAAGCAGGGGCATTATTATTTGTGATATATTTATGACTCATGGGGGGGATAACTATGTGATAGAGTTTGTCTACATGTACCAAATGATGGCATACAAATAAAAAACGTTATTGTTATATTACAGCCGAGTTTCATTGCAAGTCCCATCATACTGGACCCAGCATAATTTTGGCTTCTCTAGCCTCCGGCCTAGTCCTAATTAACTCGTGACTACTCTTTAAAAAAAAAATAAATAAGGAGATAGAAATTTAAATATAAAAAAAAAAATAATAAAAAATAAAAAAGCATAAAAAGGAAAGAGGGGTTACGAATGGTACCGCAGAGCGTGGTTTATAAAGTCTGACACTGCAAATGGTAGCAGTGAGCGTGGTTAATTCTAGGGTTGAACCCTTGGGTCCTGGTGTGTGACGGGACTTGCAAACTCGGAAATATTAAGGCGATTGTTATGACATTGTTTCATAGGTATATGCCCGTGTAGGCTAGTTGTAAGTTGTATAACTTGTGAGTCGGGTCGCACCACTGAGGCGGTTATTTGTGTTTGAAAAATGTGATAGGTTGTATGGCCGGGGAGTCTCAAGTGTGGCCTGGGTGATGGAATGTTGATTCAGGGTCGGAGTTTAGCGTGTGATATTGGCGGGATGCGGTATGGCCTGATCGGAAGTCGGTACCGGCACCGACTTGTGTCCGGTTGATGTTGGAGTATTATTTCCCGAATTATGATTTTCGATTGTTAGTGGGTTGTTGTGAGTTATGTGTTGGTACGACGTGTGTGTCGAATTGCTGTTTGGTGTTATGTGTGTTTAGTATTGTTGGTTGTCACTTGTCTCCTTCTGTCGTGGGTGTGAATGGTCCAGAATAGGCCAGGTCTCCGCAGCGCTAGAGAACCCGGGGGTCCTCTTGATGGAAGAACAGTACTCAAGGTTTTCCTGGTTTAGTGATTGGTGTTTTTATGTTTGTCTGTGGTTCGTAGGAGAAGTAACTAGAGCATTGGCGGCATGAGCATTATAAATCCAGATTTATTTTTGAAGCACGAGTTGGAGTTCGAGATTAAGTCCCGGGGTGGGAGGCCCCAGGGGGATGTCGCTTCTTTGAGGAAGCAATTACGAGACGCCCTCGCGTCCGGAGGGACGACGTCGCTCGTAAAGGTCACTGATGTGACAGCAGAGCTCGAGTTGTGCCAGGAGAAGTGGGGAGAGTTGCGGGAGGTGATGGAGGATTTTGAGTCGGCCCCTTCCAGCCTCAGGGCAAGACAGAGAGTGCGTCAGCGAGCGGAACATCTGCAACATAGACTGGAGAACTTGTCCGCACAAACTACAATTGCTGAAGTCAGAGCCACGCTGAAGCTGATTTCGGAACAGGTGGCTAAAGCATTGCGGAACTTCGATCCCGTGAAGTCTCAGCTTTCTGTGAGCTCTCCCCAGCCTCCTGACGTGGACATAGCACAGACGCCGAACCCGGCGGCTCAATTGCCAATGCTCTCGGGCGGATTGAGCGTCTCTTATAATAAATTACATAACCCCCTGTCCTCCATTATTCAGGAGCTTCCGGTTGTAGATGGACTAGACGTGGACAGATTGATGGTCTTTTTCCGAATTTTGTTTCAGCTGTCCGACTTCCCGGGGATGTCGGATAGCACCCTACTCGAACTCGTGTATCCCTATTGTCGGGGGTCTGTGGCTGAGCGGGTCGCGCGGACTATACGAGATGGCGGCAGTGTGGCGTCTTTCCATCGGGGGGTGTTGGACGCATGCGTGCCTGGCCGATTGCGAGAGCAGCTGCAGCACAAACATTGTTATCGGGTGCAAGCCCACGGGGAGAATTTTGCGAAGTTTGCACAGAGTATCCGTGATGCGGTCCGGATTTTAGGGTTGGGACTGCCCGAGAATGAAGTAGTGCAGATGATATTCGAAGGGGTTACTCCCCAGGAGAGATCTCGTTTAACTTTTGCTGAGCGACCGCCGAATTATGAAGACCTCGAGAAGCTGTGCGTGTTATCCCGGGCTATACAATCAATTGATGAATCCCGTGGGCCAGTAAGGGCCAGTCTGGGCTAGCCCCGAGTGGGGGAACGACGGGTCGTTCAGTCCTAACCCCGGCCAGAGAGAAATAACGGCGATCGAGGTGGACAGTTGAGAGGCATTGTTTGCTTTCGCTGTCGCAGACAGGGGCATGTTGCCCGCGATTGTCCGGAGGGTGGTATGCGTCCAGCGCTTCCCCCGAGGATCCGGTACTCAAAAAACTAAATTACCAGGGGGGACAAATCGGAGGTTGTCTTCCCCTCGTTACAAGACTTTTCGGAATTCAAGTGCCTCCAGGCAGAGGATAGGTCCTGACTCTTCTAATATCAAGGTCCTTGCTACCGTCCCGCAAAAGGCTTCTGTAAGCCCCTTCCTGTCGCTCGAGGTAAAGAAGGGTCAACTCAGAGCGCTAGTTGACTCCGGGTCAGCCCGATCTATCATCTCATCTCGAGTATGCGCGGACCTTGAAAAACAGGGCTTAATAAAAGGGTCGAATCGGTCGTCTGTGGTGTGCTGGACTGCTTCTAGGGAAATTCTGCCCATCTCCTGGGTGGTTTCCTTTAAGTTCAAGATTGATGGCTTTTCTTGGGTGTGGCCTTTTCTGGTTTCTCCGGCTGTGGGAGTTGACTGTATTGTGGGTGCTGATTTCATCGCTAAAAGTGGTCTCGTGTTGGACATCCATGGGCACCAGTGTTATTTTAAATTTAATCGGGGTGTTGTTATTCCTTTTCTTGGATACCAGGGAGCTAAGGGAGGTATCCAAGAGGTCGCTTGTCCCGATTCTGCACGAGATCATCTCACTCCCGCCCAGCAGAGAGCTTTAGACCGATTGTGTGAGGAATTTCCCTCCGTATTAACTCCTAAGTTGGGACTCACACATTTATTAGAGTATAAAATTCGTTTGACGGACTCTAAGATAGTGAGGTCGCACCCATACAAGTTCGCCCCTCCGAAAATTGCCGTTCTGAGGGAGAAGGTTCAAGAGCTTTTAGAGCAAGGGGTAATTGAACCTTCCAATTCCAGTTATGCCAGTCCAGCGTTCCTGGTACCCAAGCCTGGGGGTAAGCACCGTATGGTGATAGATTACCGGAAGTTAAATTCTAATATTGAGGTGGATTCGGTTCCCCTTCCGGATCTCCACTCTGCTTTCGGTTGGTTTAGTGAGGCCAAGTATTTCACCGTGATTGATCTCAACGCTGCATATCACCAGATCCCTTTGTCCAAGGAAAGTAGACCGTACACGGCGTTTTGTGTCCCGTGGAATTTGTATCAGTATACGCGGGTCCCTATGGGTCTGGCGGTGGGCGCCCAGACGCTCACGCGTCTGCTTGACCTGGTGTTTCAAGACGTAAAATTCAAGTTCATTTTCAATTATTTGGACGACTTGCTGGTCTACAGCAAAACTTATGATGAACATCTGTGCCATCTCAGGGAGGTGATGAGCAGGTTGAGAAGCGCGGGCCTCACGGTCAATCCGGAGAAAGTGCGAATTGCCCAGGAAAGCATATCATTTCTGGGGCATCTGGTGTTGCACCAAGGCGTTACAGTGGACCCTGAAAGGACCCAGGGTATCCGGGATTTTCCCCCGCCAAGGGATGCCAAAGGCATCGCCAGGTTCGTGGGGATGGTTAACTTTTATCGGCGGTTTATCCCCAATGCAGCGGAAATAGCTGCACCTCTAAATGAATTGAGAAAGAAGGGGGCTAAGTTTGTGTGGGGCGAAAGCCAGCAGAAGGCTTTCGAAACGTTGAAGGAAGCTATTATTTCCCCGCCGGTGCTGCGAATGCCGGATTTTTCTCAACCGTTTATCTTACAGACGGACGCGAGTTCGGTGGCGCTCGGGGCGGTTCTGTCCCAAGTCGTTGATGGTGCTAGGCAGCCTGTGGCCTTTATTTCCCGAACCCTGACCCAGCAAGAAAGAAAGTCATCAGTATATGAGCTAGAGTGTTTAGCTGTGGTATACGCTCTAGATAAGTTCAGGCGTTTTCTGGAACACGCTGAGTTCCTGCTCGAGACCGACAATCAGGCTCTCTCTTCGCTTCTTGCTCACCCCCGGCAACTGGGTAAAATTGGTAGATGGGTGGTTAAAATCTCATCCTTCAAGTTCAAGGTGCAACACATTAGGGGAACTCAAAATGTGGTTGCAGATGCTTTGTCACGCATGTTTTCCCAACCCAGTGAAGTCCAATCTGAGCAACCCTGTTCTGTTCTGCTAGACTTTCCGTTAGCCTTCACTGATGTGTTACCCCATCAGTTGAATGATGAAGAGCTGGGTCCTATCATCCAGAATATAAAGGAGGGTAACACGCAGGCCCCTTACTTCTTGTCCAAGGGTGTCCTGTGTTGTCGAGAAAGAAAGGGACGTGCCCCGAAGATCGTGCTGCCTAGCAAGTTAGTGCCCATGGTCTTCAGCTATTATCACAATTCCCCAGTAGGAGGCCACAAGGGAATTTCGAAGACCATTTCAGGTATTAGGAAACACTTCATCTGGAAGGGCATGGACAGGGACATCGCGACGAGGGTTAAGAGTTGTCATCTGTGTGGCTTAAGCAAGCCTGCCCAAAACACAAAGTTGGGGTTGTTGTCATCAGACGTGGCGAGCAGACCGATGGAGAAGCTATTCATCGACTACGTGGGCCCTTTCCCGCGTAGCAAGTCAGGTAACGCTTACCTACTTGTCTGTGTGGATGCTTTTTCGAAGTTTGCCTGGCTACTGCCCTTACGGCAGGCAACAGCTCGTTTAACCATAAGCGCGCTTCAGAACCATATTTTTCAGCATTTCGGTCTTCCGACCATCATTGTCTCCGACAATGGACCACAGTTCATTTCGAGTGACTTCCGGCGGATGTGTTTCGCCAGCGGTATCAGACATGTAACCACTTCCCCGTATTACCCACAGCCATCCCATGCGGAGAGGTTCAATAGGAATCTCCGGTCCGCACTCATTGCCTATCATGCGGAACAACAGACCACCTGGGACCAGAATTTGAAGTGGTTGCAGCTAGCTTTTAACACGGCCCTGCATGACAGTCATAAGGCCGTGCCCTTTGAGATCATGTTTGGATTCTCGCCCGCACTCCCGTTGACTAACTTGTGGAATATTGACGATCTTCTACCACGGGAGCCCGATAATGACACTGCGGAGAGATGGAGGGAGGCTCGGAAGAATTTGCTGCGAGCGCACGAGCGGGTCCGTCGACGATACAATCAGGGGCGAATTCCGAACCCCTTTCAGACCGGCGACTGGGTCTACTGCCAGAGCCATCCGATCAGCTCAGCCGCGGACAAAAGAGCCGCTAAATTGTGCTACCGTTGGTCGGGACCATACCGTATCCTAGGGTTTACGTCACCAGTGACGGTGCGGTTGGAAGAGCCAGGTAGTAATCCTAAAGAGATTACTACACATATCTCTAAATTAAAATTATTTAGAAAAGGGTAAACGGGCTGAAGGGGGGGGAATGATGGTGGTCTCTGTGCGAGTGGGGAGGTTGTCTATTTTAAGAGGGTGTGCTCTGGGGGCGGTATCGCGAATGCTATGGTAGCGGGTAGATGTTTCCCACAGTCCCAGTGGGGTTCGTCTACTTCAGGGATGCGCCCCTGCCTGCGCGAGCCTTGGTTTTCTCCAATTGTCCTTATGTCCGGAGGGAGCCAGGTCCTTGCCTTTAGTCCCAGCCCATGACCGCTTAATCATCCTTGACCATCCACCCTCCGATTTTCCTAACCTTACCTAGAAAAAAAAAAAAACTAGAAAAGGCAAAAAAAAAAGGAGTTAGAGAGAGGAGCGAAACTTATCGCGTTGGCGAGGTCGGTTGTGAACTTTGTCAACTCGGTACGTTTTGGGCATGCCCTTGGAGCACACATGTTAAACTTGTATGTATGTGAGATGAGGGTCATAGTCACAGTTGACATGGCTTTCCCTCAGGTCCAGAGTGGGGACCACCGCATCATGGAGACTGTCATCGCCCCTTTTCCCTTCTCCCCCTGCCGTGATTGCATTGTGTAGAGTGAGGGGGTCGTATTAGAGAATTACCCCGTAGGTATATGGGGCAGATGCCCTGTTTAGGTGACTATCGTGTTCTGGCTCGAGTGGACAAGCCTCAGGAGGTCGGAACTCAGGGAGCTCCCGAACTTTTCTTTCGTCTTTCTTCTCTGTCCCTCTTTGCGGTGGGCTGGCCCTGATCAGGTCAGCGTGCCGCACATACACACTTACACACTACACGTCTTCTTTCGTCTCTTTCGTTTTACCTTCTGAGCCTCTGTTCTCCTGGGAGCAAGCGCCGCCGGGCCACCTTATCCACGAGGTCCACCAGAGTATTTAAGATGGGGGGGTACACTGCAGGGTACTTTCCCGAGTTTCAGAGTGGGGCAACCGGGTTGCCCTTTCGGGGTGGGGGTGTCCCGGTATTTTCCGGCCTTTGAAAATTCTAGAATATTTAATTGTAAAATATCGCCGGTTATTCAGAATGACCCTTGCACGCTACATAAGTGTACGTGAGAGGGTACGGTTGCGCGCGCAACTCGTAGTAAGGGGTCGGCTTGCTCAGTCGGTGACTGCAGTTCAGTTCACCGCCCAGCTACGAAATACATCGACTCCGCTCTCCGAACAGTTACTGCGTAGTTTTCTTCAACACTCATGGCAGGCTGAAACGTACGAGATCCCCGGTAAGAGATTGCATTATTGTATGGTTCAAAAGTAATTCAAATTAAATAGATAATTAATAACTAGGTGTATGCAACCGTATAAAAAGACATAATTATGTGAGTGCGATCCGACAGATTTTATATTAAAAGAAAACTTCTTGTTCAGTAAGATTACTTAATGTTCAGTATATAGCCCATGTTCCTTTCATTATTACTATAATAGTATGAGAAGTAATTAGAGATTATTACGGTAATTAGCATTGTCATGATAAAGAGGTAGAAAATTAAAAGTTAATGGCTAAAAGTTAGTGCGTAGTTAGGTAGTGAACTATGCCCATTCATGCATCAGACTGTCGGGGTGCTCTTTAATTAACTTTACTGTAGAGAATTTACTTGTGAGAACTTCCATAGAGGAAACATTATTAATGTTAAAACATTATTAATACTGTGAGTGCTTTGAAATTGATTTTTTTTTTGGACAAATAGTGATTATTGGTCACCACGTGGCGGCTTAACCTGTTAATTTCTGTCGAGGCATGTAGACATGGTGCTGTTGACTTTTACATTACGCCAATTTTAATAAAGTCTTTTTATTATTAAAAATTAATTATTCCATGGCTGACTTTCTACTCTTTAAGCAGGTTGCAAAGACTTTATTACTGAAACTTGTGCATTTATTGAGAGTTGGTTGGAGGCCCGTTCTGAGGTTAATTACCTGAACTTGGGTGTACATTTTCTGTGAACATTTTTCTAATTTATATGAATTAACAGGGTTCTTGATTAAGACGGAGATTTGGCCTCGCTGATTGCCTTCCATCTGCATCAGCCATGGACCATTAGACAAGATCCTGTCCGGAGAGGAGTCGGTGACCAGATCAAGATGTAGTACTTGGTCAGCACTATTAAGGTGATATGCACTCTTTTATTTTACTTTTGGGGCCGGGCCGGCAGTGCACCTGTTTTACTGTAAAAATCTTTTGAATCCATGTGACCACGCGTCCAGACTGTCCGCTATAAAGGGGAGCAGCTGATCATCATGCTGAACATTATGAGTTAATTTCAAGAACACTTTAATAATTGAATTACCTAACACTACGTGCACTGCTTGTAATTGTGTGCTGCACTGGGGGAGCGTGCCAGTGAGATTTGTACACTTAGACATTTTACAGTTTGCATATAGTTATCATATTACTCTTTACAAAATTTATAGAACATGTTAGGAATTCTGTTCCGGCTGGGACAGAATTGAGTAAATATTAAACTCACCTTGGGTTTAACATTTAAGGGCTGGGGTTTTCTTTTGTTTTCCTTTGGCCGTTTTCTGGGATATAAAAAGGGACATAGTTTTTTCTGCCACATGTTGGTGCAGCCTGAGGCAGGTTAGATTCCTGTCAAACTTTGTCAACCACATGTTGGCGAGCTCCCACAGCTGCTAGGGCACAACCGTCTTATTGTAATTTCATGTTATATATATTTATATAGCCATTCGGGTTTTTATAGAAAATAATTTGCACATTTTTCTGGGCATATACTGGTTGATTTTGTACCTCACAAAAGTCTATACTGATTGTTTTTTCTCTTACTGGTAAAACATATATTGATTAACCTTATCCACTTGTAGCATCTACTGATTTATTTTTTTTTAAACTGTAAAACATACTGATTAATATTTTTAACTATAGAACGTATACTGATTAATTTTTTTTAACTTGTAAAACATATACTGTTCGATTCCTTTTTCAAAAATTTGTAAAGCATCAATTGTTTAATTTCCCTACTGTTAAAAGATATACTGATTTATTGAATCCTTCTGTATTGGTAAAACAAATTAACGTTTTAGAACAATATAACAGTTGCTTAGAATCAGGTGATGTCGTTTCCTTAAATTTTTATTTAATGCTGTTGAAGGAACTTAAAGTTCATATGCTCATGATGGGTCATTTATCAGTGGAATTCTATACATATGGGTGGTCCGGTCTTGCTTATGCGTTATGAGCAATTATCATCCTTTCTGGGGTTTTGGCTTTTATGTAATTTTATATAAACGGGTTGCTAATGGGCAAGCATTTATCACTGCTGGTTTCTGGGCATGGTAGTAACACTGCCTGTAAGGCGGATGCATTCCAGGTGCATTGGGGTGTAGAATATTGATGTATAATTGTGAGTATATGTGCCTTATGTTTCTGTATGTGTTATTATGTTTCGTCCATGTTAAGCTAGTCATAAAGTGGGGGAGAATTCTCTCTATATATATATATTTACTGAACATTATTCGATACACATGTATAGATGTATATACACTCGTTACGATGTACAGATGTTGTCTTTTATACTGTTAAAGCAGGGGCATTATTATTTGTGATATATTTATGACTCATGGGGGGGATAACTATGTGATAGAGTTTGTCTACATGTACCAAATGATGGCATACAAATAAAAAACGTTATTGTTATATTACAGCCGAGTTTCATTGCAAGTCCCGTCATACTGGACCCAGCACAATTTTGGCTTCTCTAGGCTCCGGCCTAGTCCTAATTAACTCGTGGCTTCTCTTTCAAAAAAAAATAAATAAGGAGATAGAAATTTAAATATAAATAAAAAAAAATAATAAAAAATAAAAAAGCATAAAAAGGAAAGAGGGGTTACAATATATTCACACAGACTACAATTAAAAAGTGTGATGTTATTTACATTAAGAATGTAGCGGGTCAATTTTTGGGTGTTTTTGTTTTAACCGTTTGGGGTATATATATATTTTTAGTCATTTCGGTTTCGGGCGGGTTTGTATAAAATAATGTAAAAATGTATTATTGTGCAACGTATTTGTCCGTATAACAGACCAGTGTTGAGAAACAGTTGGAAACAAAGCGAAACGCAATCAGTGGTGTAACACGGCTGAAGAATTTACCTCCACAAAATTCTGAGAACTTTATACCTGTGTGTGGCAGCGCACATACGCAACTGCTCAATCACGCTCAAAGGACGATCTAACAAAAAACCAAGATGGCTAGTGAGGATAATATTTGTCGTTTTCTTCAAGATCCCCCGGAAATGCTGTTTTAAGTCCGGCCCACTTAAATGACATCAGCAGAGCAGAAGCCAATATTGTCCTCTGGTCACACACATATACCAGCTCTATGCCACGCATAAAATGGTTACACGACAGCAGGAACAAGATGCGACGACGAAAACATCATGGCATGGAAGTACAACTTCCATGCAGGAACAGGTAGTTGTACCTGTTACACACAGCCATACAGTCAACTAGAACCCGACCACAACTACAGACACTTACAGTTTCGTTGCGGACCCGGTTGGTCGATTTTCGTAAATGTAATTAATCCAGTAAGACCGACCGGGACCCGAGGAGATCATCAACGCATCTTAGCTACAAAATGGTTGCAAGTGCGAATCGCAAACAGTTAAATTACGGACATTGGAATCGAATCGGGACAAAACACGTGTTCGGCCGGCCACGCGGTAGTGAACAGTTGTAAAACAATAAAGGAGTTTGTAAAATATAATAACAAGGGGTAAAGTATTAACTTGTGTGAAAGCGTGTGTAAGCAGATTGGGCTGTCTTGAATAATATTTAAATATATAACCGAAATCTATTATCTATAAACGTATATGTGAAAATTTGCTTTTTTATGTCCTTGTTTTACTTAATTAAAATCATTTAGTTTACTTTAAAACAATGTGTTAGTCTAAGTTATTTCGTCATTACCACTTTCTCATTTCTGTGTTGCGAAATTCGTCTAACGGACCGGAATCTTCTGAGTTATTAATTGGGTGGGTCAGATTGCAAAATTGTCCGTTTTATTAAGGTAAAGTGTAAAGGTCTCCATATCTGTCCTTCAAAGATATAGGTGGCGACTCTGGGCTTCTGATAAAATTTCCGCAGCAGGTAAGTAGTTTAAGTCCTGGTAGGGGATTTTATTTATTTATATATTTAGGCCTCTTTTTTATTGTTACAAATGTCGACGCGCTGCCAGGATTTTCGTTTAATTATAATTTTATACGAGATAGACCTATTTTAATACACAGAAAATAGGATGTGGTAATGACGAATTTATAAATATGATTTATCGTACATAATTAAGTAGGTTAGGTTTATGTTATTGTGATTCACAATGTGTTAGGTGTGAGTAGAGAAAAAGAGTAATTTTATATATAAAAGTGTTATACAAACGAACTTTAAAAAATGTCAATCATACAAAGTAATGATAGTGATTTTGCATGGGACGAGTGGGAGAGTGAATTTCGAGGTGTTGTGGGGGAGATGACAAACGAGGAATGGGGTAATTTAGACGATAAGTTAACCCGAATGGAAGAACAAGAGGAAGGAATATTTGCGGAAATCAATAAACATAGTGAGAGGACCAATGTTAAAGGTAAGATAGTTGAAGAGATAGTGGTAGAAAATAAGACAGAAAATAGGCCTAGTGATAATGATGAGAGTGTGGGGGTGGTAAACACAGATAGAGAGATAGACCAAGTTAACAAAAATAAAGTCGATCAGGTGTCAGATAATAATGTAGATTATGCTAATCTAAGTGAGTCGAATCAAGAGCTGATGAAAAAGTTACAAGTAATGTTAGACGAAATGTTCAGTAAACAAAAGGCAAGTTTAGATGACATATTTAAAAAGCACAATGAGAACTGGAAACGAGAGGCAGATAAAGTAAAAGAGAGTACAGAAGTTGAGTTAACACAGGTAAGTGGTAATAATGTCTTTGATAACAGCGAAGAAATAATTAACAAGGTAAGTTACAGTGGTAAAAATGAATTAATAAATAATAGTGATAGAATAATTGAAAATGATTGGAATGATGTAGTGAAAACAAATGGTGATGATGAAGTTTGTGGTGAAGTAGAATTTAATAACGAAATGTTAGCGAGTGTTGATGAAATTGAGAGAGAGTGTGATGAAAGGTTAGGGTGGCAAAGGGCAAATTTTCCCCGTGATATAAGTGGAGTAAGGACTCCGCTAGTAATGATTTTTGAGGACAGAGTTTCCTCCGTTAATTATGTGGAAGACAAGGTGTCTTCAAGCAGTCCCCTAATTTTTTGTAAACCTGGAAAAGCCAGGAAGTGGTATAGTAGGTTTGTTGTGCCCTTTGCATGGAGTGAAGTAGGTCAGTGGTGTTGTGACAGGTATGGTGATGAAAGTGATTATGAGAGAGAGAAAGAGTTCGAGTGGTTCAAAATAAATAGAGGTTATGTAGAGCTGATAGAGAAGATGGATATAGAAAGAGTTATGATAAATAATGTAGACATACCTTGTGTAGTAGTAGACAATGATTATATTGATGATAAATATGTACCTGTAGGAAGAATTAGTGTACTTGTAGTGGAGGAATATGATGAGAAAATAAATTACCTGGGTGTAACAACAAATATTCACGGAGGCGGGATAAAAACAAATAATAGTGACAAGTCTTATGAGATAATAAAAGGGAAAATGAATGACATAGAGGTAATGGTCTATGATAAAAATAATAATAATAAACTGGATGTAAATAAAAATCATTTAGTATACAAATATATGAGGTATATTTTTGACGATGGTGGCTAAAATAGAAAACAGTAAAAGACAGTTCAATATTTTGTTTTAAGCTATTTGACTTGGCTGATTTGGAAATTGAGATGTGATAACTGAGTAAATACTGAAGTAAATTTGTAAACAAATATGTAGCAAAGCCAATGGTATGTGTTGTGGTTAAGTGAGCAGTGTATGTAGGTAATTAATTGTTGTAAGAATAATATTGAAATATTTGCAATTTAAATAAATAAACCAAATTAATTTTGAAAACAAGTAATCAGAGAATTGTAATTGTTTGGATGGTAATGAATTCTATATTGTTAATAATTAATTTAATTAAACAATTTAATACATGTTAAATATTTTGTTTGACTATTTCAATATTGTATAATTAACTTTTTAAGGAATTTAAATCATTTTGATAATAGATGGCTGAATTATTTGAGGTGAACTAATATGTTGTGAAATGTTTCAGTGGTGAGGTGAGAGTATTGTGGTATGTGGTATATGTTTTGAGAAATGGGCTGTAAGTATTGAAATTTTACAATATGAATAATGTATAACAAAAAGGTTGACAGGAGTAATTGATATGTTAATTCAGTAATGAAACATTTTGAAATAATTGCGCTAAATAAAAATGATGGTTAAAAATATATTTTAATAATAAATTTAGAATTTTTGAAAATCTGATTACAACACAGGATAAATTCATCATGATGATAAATAGAAAGAGTTAATGAAAAACTTTAAATAATAATGTTTATAAGTTTTTATATAAATTATTTAAAAGAGAATTGTTTGTTTGATGTATGCTAATAATCCAGGTTTATTACTATTCGTAAAATAAGGTTCATACTATAATTTTAAAGGTATCATTTTATTGTTGTGTGTTAGATATAGTTGTTGATAAAATGTATTTTCATTATGTGTGTAATTTTTTTTCTAAGCCAATCATTAGACGCCTGGCAGGCAATCAACATAATAGAAGTAAGTGTTGATAATGTATTACATGTAATTGTTCAATTTTGAAAGGTATTCATGGTGTTTTAATTATGTTAGGATATCAGCTGATCAGCAATAATGTCACTGGTGTATTGGTTTGTAAATGTTACAAGTAATTAATGTTTGGTGTACTACAGATATTTTGAAGTAAAGATAAAAGGAATATGAGAAATAAAATAACAATAATTCATGCAAATTAATAAAAGATAATTCATGGGTGATAAAGGTTTTATGGGACATGCAGACCTGTCCAAGTTGAATTAAAAGTTGAATGTGAAATAGTAGAGATGAGTATGATGTAATGTTGTTTTTGAGTTGATGTGATATAACAGGATTTTGTGAAATATAGATGCTGACACAGTAGTAATGGAGAAATTGTATAGTTTTGAATGATATATTTATGTTTATAATTAATGAGATTATTCTGTTGTATTTGTAGTAAAGTAATGAGATTGAGATTTTTGGGGAAGGCAATTTTGTATTAGGGGGTAGTGTATTTGGGGAGTCCGCAACAAGGGTTGGGACGGGATAGGGACCGATTGGCGCCGGAAAGGGTTACCTAGGGAGGGTCCAGGAACCAACATAAGGGAATGAGTTTTGGGAAGGAAACACGTATCCTATGTACAAAGGGTAAGAGAGTATATTTTTTTATATATGTAGAGAAGGCGGCAAATTGTGTTAAATGATAAGTTGGGGTTTAGAGTGTCCTGATTAGTAGATATTTTTGGTAGAGATGGGTGTCATGATAATTGAGTTGATGAATATTAGAGTCAGAGGGAGAAAGTTTATATAGGTATAGAAATCTAATACAGAAAAACGAGAATAAATAATTTACATCACCCACAGTATATTAAAGTAAGATTGTTGAAAAGAAAGAGAGATTCATGATAAAGAATATGCAATTGTTTATTTTTTTCAACCAGTGACAGAATTTTGATAGAAGTGAAAATAATGTAAAGTCAAGAAGTGTTTAATTTAAATGATTTAAATGCCAATTTGATTATTATTTATATTAATATTTTGTTTATTATAAATATTCTATGTTACTATGTTTTGTATTTCAAGGTAGGATATTACAGATATTTAAAGTGTTTTCAGAAATCATACATAACATATGTAGGTCAAGGGTTTTGGACTTGACCTAGTTATGATCAGCTGATGAGTTCATACACCTACTAAGCTTGTGTATAGTAGGAAGCTAATTGTGATTTGTTTGTTTGATTAATTCAAACTAATATTTGAATAATTTTAATAAATGTTATTTAATAAATAAATTTAATAAATATTTAATGAATAATTTTTTTGAATTTTTGAAAATTTTAAATTTTTTTTGAAAAAAAAAAAAAAAAAAAAAATTTTTTTTGATTTTTCGCCTGCCAGCGAGTGAATATGTTGAGTAATGATTATTTTATTGTGTATGTATTAATGATGTTTCTTTTATTGTATTGCTTTATATTGGTAGGCTATAAATTGTTCTCATGCTAGAGTAAGGATGTATTTGTATTAATAGGAATGTTTAGGTTAAGTCATTGAAACAAAAATTAGAAAAAAGAGGAAGAGAATTTTTTGATAAACGATTATTTTTTGAATTTTGAATTTTTTAAATTTTTAATAAATTTTAAAAGGAAGTTTTTATTTTAATGTGTTATGATAATATGTAATGTTAGTGTGTGTGAGCCCAGTATCTGCTAAAGGCAGCCCAGCTTGCAAAAAGGGGAAACATATCGGCGGAGGAGCTGGGATAATGTTAGCCCGGGATTGAGGATTTTGGGGGTAGCATGTTAGAAGGCAAGGTGGGCTGTGGTGCGAGTCTGATCGATTTCTCGGTGTTGGGATCTCTAACGGAGAAGTCCAGTGATCTCGTTCAGATGAGTCCATGGTCGCTGAGCCAGGGGGGTCGTGTACCCATGCAGAGTAAGAACCAGGGGGTTGTTGGCACCAGTTCCTCACCGGTCCTCTTCGGGGTTTATCGATGAGATTTCTTCTGTCGTGAACAGCAGAATTCTCATCGAGGGGGTATTGTAGCGGGTCAATTTTTGGGTGTTTTTGTTTTAACCGTTTGGGGTATATATATATTTTTAGTCATTTCGGTTTCGGGCGGGTTTGTATAAAATAATGTAAAAATGTATTATTGTGCAACGTATTTGTCCGTATAACAGACCAGTGTTGAGAAACAGTTGGAAACAAAGCGAAACGCAATCAGTGGTGTAACACGGCTGAAGAATTTACCTCCACAAAATTCTGAGAACTTTATACCTGTGTGTGGCAGCGCACATACGCAACTGCTCAATCACGCTCAAAGGACGATCTAACAAAAAACCAAGATGGCTAGTGAGGATAATATTTGTCGTTTTCTTCAAGATCCCCCGGAAATGCTGTTTTAAGTCCGGCCCACTTAAATGACATCAGCAGAGCAGAAGCCAATATTGTCCTCTGGTCACACACATATACCAGCTCTATGCCACGCATAAAATGGTTACACGACAGCAGGAACAAGATGCGACGACGAAAACATCATGGCATGGAAGTACAACTTCCATGCAGGAACAGGTAGTTGTACCTGTTACACACAGCCATACAGTCAACTAGAACCCGACCACAACTACAGACGCTTACAGTTTCGTTGCGGACCCGGTTGGTCGATTTTCGTAAATGTAATTAATCCAGTAAGACCGACCGGGACCCGAGGAGATCATCAACGCATCTTAGTTACAAAATGGTTGCAAGTGCGAATCGCAAACAGTTAAATTACGGACATTGGAATCGAATCGGGACAAAACACGTGTTCGGCCGGCCACGCGGTAGTGAACAGTTGTAAAACAATAAAGGAGTTTGTAAAATATAATAACAAGGGGTAAAGTATTAACTTGTGTGAAAGCGTGTGTAAGCAGATTGGGCTGTCTTGAATAATATTTAAATATATAACCGAAATCTATTATCTATAAACGTATATGTGAAAATTTGCTTTTTTATGTCCTTGTTTTACTTAATTAAAATCATTTAGTTTACTTTAAAACAATGTGTTAGTCTAAGTTATTTCGTCATTACCACTTTCTCATTTCTGTGTTGCGAAATTCGTCTAACGGACCGGAATCTTCTGAGTTATTAATTGGGTGGGTCAGATTGCAAAATTGTCCGTTTTATTAAGGTAAAGTGTAAAGGTCTCCATATCTGTCCTTCAAAGATATAGGTGGCGACTCTGGGCTTCTGATAAAATTTCCGCAGCAGGTAAGTAGTTTAAGTCCTGGTAGGGGATTTTATTTATTTATATATTTAGGCCTCTTTTTTATTGTTACAAGAAGTGATGTTCAATCAATCATGATTGACAATAGTGATTTAGAAATTAACACACAAACAATTGTTTATCAATGTGGGATCATTTAAATGTAGTTAAGTTATAATTATTAAGATAAGGAGTATAGTTAAGAGTTTTGTTTTACATTATGAAAGTTTCATGTTACTAGCAGATCAAGTTAAAATAATATTGTATCAAAGGGTCATAGTCAACTGTCATCCATCATTCTAAATTGTTAAATAAGATAAATGTAAAATCCAAAAAATACTAAATTTTACATGACCAAACCAGGCCATGTTTGGTATCAAATGATTTGTAATTTTATTCTGATTAACCACATATACATTGTATTAAATATTATTATGTTATGATAAAAAAGTAATTTGAAGGCAAATTATAAAATGTAATGTATTTTAACGACCATGGTAATATGAGAGTTGAACTTTGTACTATGGGCCAATAAGAATCCAAGAAATTTTGGTCAGCTTCTGTGAAAAAAAGGAGAAATTAGAACACTTGATTGTTAACCACGATGGAACACGGTTGAAGAGTGCAAATAAAAAATATTATTATGTAAACAATTTTAAAAAGCAAGAAACCAAACTCAGAAGAATGAATTGCCAAACGGAACAATCATGAAGTCATTACAACAAATCATATCACTCAACAGGAACGACTACCAGTGAACTAAGATATTCTAAAGTGATTAATAAGAAAGAAGCCTAAGTTAAATTTAACTGAGGAACTGTATGTATTCTACATAAAGTATAACCAACCAATTCTAGTAATCCAAATACGAGTCATCACCAAAGACACCAACAATTCACACAACATTAATAACTGATAAACATTTTATAAAAGAAAACAAGAACATAATATAAGAAATAGTGAACACTAAGTGACAATATTTTATTAAAATACATTGGGAACCAATTTTACTCTAACCACAACTGGCAACACATCGGCCGTGATTATGACATCACTCAACAACCAGCATGCATTGCGCATAGGGATGGCCCGAAACAAAGGCATCAGCTGTTTCGCATCAGCTTACTCGACGCAACTGATGCGGAGAAACCACTAATGTCTAATGTCTCGCATTAGCTAGCAACAGAACAGCAGAATGTCTCACATTAGGAAGCAACAGCAGATGAGCCTGCCTGGCCGACAGCTAATGCGCTTAACTGATGAGAGTTCTCACAAGCCACTACAATGTACTTTTCACTAAATATCACTATTGTTTGACGACTCGGAACACTAAGTTTTTTATAAATAAAATCGTAAAGATTTACCTTACAGCCTAAATCGGCTTTCACCTTTAGAAGGCTTCATCAGAGGCTGCCGTTACTAATCATATTGTAAAATATTGCAGATATACACAAGAAAGTGTTATAAAAAGAAAAGATGACGCACTAAAATGGTGGCAAGAAAATAGTCACCACTATCCCTATCTTGCCAAAATTGTTAAATACTATTTCCCAATGGTAGCAACGTCAGTTCCTTGCGAGAAGGTATTCTCGAAAGCAGGACTTTTGATCAATGACAGGAGGACACGATTAAAAACAAATAAAGTTCAACAGGTTATGTTTTTAAAAGAAAACACTTAAATCAATATATTTTTGTAAACAAATGTTGTAATTAGTAAATACCGATTCATAAATAAATTTATTAAATCCTTTTGAATATTAAATTTTGTTTTACCCTATAACCTTTCATTATATTTTTTAATATTTAAAATAATTAAGCAACGGAAATTAGATGTAGCATGAAAGTAAATTTTTCGCTAGAAGTATTTATGCATCCTTATTAGACTGTGCTAATGTAGAGGAGTTTAAACATTAGGTAGGTATGCATCAGTTGTACGAAAAATAGTGTGCTTTTAGACATTAGTCAACACTCTGTAGCAACGAATCAGCCAAACAACAACCTAATGTTCTGCATCTGATTATTTCAACTGATGCGCAGTGTCAACTAATGCGAACGCATCAGATGCGGAAAAACATCAACTCGGCACAACCCTAATTGCGCACATAGCGAAATGAATATTTTACTGGCCATATTGTCATCATAATCATTAATAATTATTTATAATATTATATTAGATAATAAGTATTAAGCTATTTCTATTGTAATGTACTCTTTATTGTTTTTTATTAATTAATGGAACCTTGCATAGCAGCCAAAAGAATTCACTTTTATATAATTAAATCATTTGACGATTGACCCTGAAATAAGAATTGATCATTGCTAACGTGTATATCGAAGTAACCACTTTTACTAAACTGAATAAAATTTTCAAAGATTATACATTAATATTACCAATATCAATTCCATGTGTTTTATTTCTCGAATGTACGGTACAATCAGGATTCGTTCTGTACTCACGAAGATCAAGAAGACGTCTGCGAGCTGTAAGAATAGCAGAAACTACGAAACTGAAATTAACCTCAATGAATACGTTTAAGATGAAAATCGAATGTAGTCGTTGAGAAATTGTTTTGGGACGATACAACCGCTATATTCAAATATTTGAAGCAGACGAACTAAAGAATTCTCTCCAGTTAATTAGAGAATTAACCAATGAAGAAGATTCATACATAAAAATAAAATTAAAATTAAAAAGAATTAACATAAACACGAGGAATAAACACGCAAGCATTAGTATCAACTGACAAAACAAATACACATAGAGGAGAAGGATTTATTAACAACAGTTTAATAACAGTTTTATTGCATTTTTATATTAACATTTTAATACCAGCAACACGGGGGTTTTATTATAAAGGATACCATGAAGAGAGTAGGCCATTATATATTCAGACAAGACTTATACCGGTATACACAGTAGCCACAGTGCACCAAAAACCTGGCAGGATGAAAGTACATCATTTGGTAATTTAGCACCAATTTCCAAAGGACAGAGGATAATTATTTTTCACTCTGGGGACTGAATGGGTTTGTGAATAATGCACTCTTAATATTCAAATCAAATTACAGACCTGGTGATTACCATGGTGACATAAACTTTGAAAATTACAGACGTTGGACAACAGAAAAATTACTTCCTAACTTACCACAGCATAGTGTTGTAGTAATAAATAATGTGTCTCATCACAGTGTTCAAACTAATAAACCACCTTCCTCTAATTCCTCATAAAGTGTAATGAAAAATTGGTAACACATATGAAAATCCTGTTTCATGAAAGCACGTTGAAAACCTAGCTATATGATTTGATTAAGTTACACAAACCTAGAAATAAAACTTATGTAATTGATGAAATTTTAACCAAAAAAGGGCATACTGTTCTTAGATTCCTTCCATATCATCCATACCTGAACCCAATAGAATTGATCTGGTCAGACTTAAAAAATATCGGTATGGAGAACCATACATGACTTCCATATTCTAAGATTTATATTTAAAATCATTTTCAGCCAAACAGCCAGGGAAGGAATTTTAACAAAAAAATACTTCTTTGTTGCCAATAACGTAGTACACATATAAAAAAAAAATTATCCCCTCCCCCTTCAACTATAATTTTGATTTATAGAAAATTACCCCAGCCCATTCAACTAGCCTCTTCATTTATAGATATTTCATCTACGTTTCTACAGTGGATTATTAAGATCTTATCAGGATACTTTATCAAAATTAAGTACTTTACTCATGTTACAACAAAAAATGTTTCAGGTAAACTGCCCTTTCCCCGTAACCGATCTTCACCAAAATCAACAGACATTGAGTTCTCTATAGCTCAGGCACATATGTAAAAAGTTATTTGATTCTGTTTGAATTTACGGCAGTTATGGTTCGTCATATAAAAAATTACCCATGTTAAAACATAAAACATGAGATTTATAAAACATATCTAAGATTTATATTTAAAATCATTTTTGAAATAAAATATTTTTATAGAACCTACTAACGCTGGGGAAATCTGAGGAGCCAATCAGAGTTGGGCCTACCTGTCACTCTGCTGAATTTGGTGGAAAGCCCTGTCACTGTCGTCAAGTCCCCACCTCAATGAAGAACCAATTGTTTTATAAAAATATATTTAAATTTTGAAAACTGAAAATTCTTTTCTTGTAAATATTTATATTTTATAATCAAAATGACTTTATTTTTGTTACCTGGCAACAAAATTATTTTATTTTCAACAATTACCATTGTTTCAAAAAGTTTAAATAAATTTTCAAGTACTTTACTCTTGTTAAAACGTAAAAGGTTGCAGGTAAACTACCCCTTCCCCTTAACCGATCTTCACCAAAATCGACAGTCCTTGAGACCTCTACAATTCAGGGATGTATGCAAAAAATTATTTGATTCTGTTTGAATTTGCGGCAGTTATCGTTTGCCATAGAAAAAAAAACGTTGCAGGTAAACTACCCCTTCCCCTCAACCGATCTTCACCAAAAACAATAGGTCTTGAGTACTCTACAAATTAGGGCTGTATGCAGAAAATTATTTGATTCTGTTTGAACTTGCGGCTGTTATCGTTTGCCATAGGAAATACCCTTGTTAAAAAAACGTTGTAGGTAAACTACCCCTTTCCCTTAACCGATCTTCACCAAAAACAATAGGTCTTGAGAACTCTACAATTTAGGGCTGTATGCAAATAATCTTTTGATTCTGTTTGAATTTGCGGCTGTTATCGTTTGCCATAGGAAATACCCTTGTTAAAACATAAAATGTTACAGGTAAACTACCCCTTTCCCTTAACCGATCTTCACCAAAAACAATAATGCGAAACATTATTTGATTCTGTTTGAATTTGCGGCTGTTATCGTTTGCCAAAAAAAAAAATTTCCCTTGATAAAAAAAAACCGTTGCAGGTAAACTACCCCTTTCCCTCAACCGATCTTCACCAAAAACAATAGGTCGTGAGTACTCTACAAATCAGGGCTGTATGCAAAAAATTATTTGATTCTGTTTGAATTTGCGGCAGTTATCGTTTGCCATAGAAAAAAAATCTACAGACAGACACACAGACAGACAGCAGACACACAGACACTTTTCGGAAAACGACTTTTTTTCATGTTTTGAGTGTAGTAGAATCAGAATCTGCAATAATCTCGAACACGATTTTTTTTGCCATCACCATACTTCCATTCCTTAAGGAATATGGAAGTAAAATGGGTTGAAAGCCATAATGTCACCTTTAAAACAGAAGACGTGATAAGATTGTGTGAACAAAGATTTTCAATTTAGATTTTAAAACACATAAAAACATACTTAAGCAACACTCATGGTCAGGAGGGAGTATCCTCACTTGCTCTTATCAGCACACAAAAGCCTCTACTAACAAAACTGCATTGAAAACCATTTTTTAATGATAATGTGGTTGACATCTTTTGCAAGTAAAAGTCAAAGGATTCAGCTAAATTACAAATACAAGGGTAAAGGATTTACATACTATTAGCATCCATGTAAGTTTAAATATATAACAAATAAACTTGAAATGATTTTTTGAAAAATTAAATAGTGTTTGGTACAAACTTGTGCAAAAATATGACAATATACAATAAAAGAGATCATGTAGCACTTCTCCTAATATTAGACCAACACTTCACCACTGAATATTATATGATCATAACATAGGTTTGAATATGCTTTATTTATAAAAATAGGTATGTTTTACCATACCAACATGTTGAAACATATTAAAGTGACAACATAACAAATTATTAAATGAAATACAGTAATTAGTCATCATTATCATCATCATCAATCTCAACGATTAGGTTCATCCTGAAGCTGTTCCAGGATCCACTTCGCTCTCAGCCGTCCTACATCTCTCTTCCACACTGGTCTACATTCCATTGCTAGCACTGGCCTGCCATCTTCCAAATGTTCACACCACCTTCTTTTGTTGCTTCTTAGCTATTCCAACAATGGGTCAACCCCCAGTTATGTCCTTATATATTGGAAAAGCTGTGCCTCATATCCTGGGAGAGATGTAAAAGAGCCTACCAACAACGGTGGAATAACTATAAAAAAGCGACAGAAAGGCTGAAAACTCAGAAATGCCCGATTGCGATCTATGAAGAACTCCAACGCAAATACGACATAGAACCAAATGAGGCAGCACCATTTATACATCACCGTGAATTCTTTAGCCAACTCCCAAATGCTAACTTGAAACTCTTCGACCATAATAAGACAAAAACAGAGTCGAATGAAGCCGAGCTTCGTCAAGCAACCTTACACACTGTACAAAAACATTTTCCCGCTGAGCAGTGGATACGAATCTACACAGACGGATCCTCTATACCATCTACAGGGGCAACAGGGGCTGGGTTCTACAGCTCTCTATTTGAAGGCCACCTCGCTGTAGGAGGCCGGCTAAGCAACTATGACGGAGAGGTAGCAGCCATAAAGGCAGCATCTATTGAGCTTGCCAAGATCTCACCACCTAACAAAGCCGTCTTCCTCATAGATTCGACTGCAGCGATTCAAAACGTGACCTCAAATGGTGATACAAACTGCTCCCTGACAATTGAGTGTAGGCGAGAACTGCAGAACCTTGTACAATTAGGCTGACAGATTGAACTGCAATGGGTACCCAGCCATGTCAACATCATGAGAAATGAAAAAGCCGACATCCTCGCCAAAATGGGCGCAGCACTACCTCAGCCGGAGACCCCCAGCTCATATGCATCTGCGAAAGCAAGAATAAACTCCTCAATAAAACTATGGCTAAAAGAAAAACAATTAAGAGCCTGTGTGGGAAAAAGATGGGCAACATTGGTTACGGACGGCCCCATCAACAGAACTCTACCCCGAGCAACTAATGTTGCTCTTTTTAGAACTACAACCGGTCATGACTACCTGGCCTCCCACCTGCACCGCATTGGCGTGTTGTCGTCTCCTGAATGTGTTCTCTGTGGATACGCTTCCATGAATGCGGATCACCTAATTGCATGTCCAGCCTTGATCTCAGACACGCAAGTCCAAGGCGAAGATGGTACGGCAAGGCTCTCACGTCTCTACTGGTCAGCGCGCCACCTAATGGCCCAACAGCCAAGGGTGGGCGTTGGCTAGTAAGTAAGTAGTTATGTCCTTATATCCACATTCTTCTTTCTATCGAGAATGGTACAGCCCAGAGTACTCCTCTTAAACTTCATCTCCACTGCCCGAATCTTTGGTTTGTCTCTTTCTGTCATAAGTCTGCCCTCATACCCATACGTCAGAACTGGTACCACTACAGTGTTAAAAACTTTTTATCCCTGTTTCATTCTTTGTCTTATTTTAATGCATCTGTGAATTGTTCCACAGATATTCTTAAATTTGTTTAATTTTTCATCCAGATCAATTTCTTTCCCATGTGTAACATAACATCCCAAGTAATTGAAATGCTGGACTTGTTCTATAATCTTTCCATCTATAACTATCTTAGTTTTTACCAGTTGCTTCCCTCTGAATACCATTGTTTTAGTCTTGTCCACTGATATTTGAAAGCCATATTCATCTGCTACTTGATGTAGTATGTACATTGATTTTTGTGGTTTATCCTCACTGTCCTGAATTATTACCATATCATCTGCATACAAAATAGAGTTTAAAAACAATCCTTTCAGAAAAATTCCTGGATAACATAAGATTTCCGGTTTTTTGATTTTCTTAATACCTGCAGCAATTCCTCCATAGTTAGTCTGTCTACTTCAGTGTATGCAGACGACCCTACATCCTCTTGTTCTTCCTTCTTGTACCATAACTGCTTATAATGTTATATCCATGTTGGCTTGCCAACCACATTTGATTGGTTTTCTGTCTCATTCCTATTTAATGTTTAACTATTTTATACGCCATTTGCCTTCCACACAAATTATGCTCAATATATCCTATAAATCTTTTCCAAAAGTCTCTATGAGCTTTCTTTGACAATGCCCTGGCTTTACTCCTGGCTTGTCTATATTCTTCTTAGTTTTCCTCTGTGGGACTGTGAAGATACCTCAAATATCTTTCATGCTTGTTTTACAGATTCCTCTACTTCCTCTGTCCATATCCTAAATCCTTTTCTTCACCTAAACTGTTTCTTTATTCCCATAGTCTCATTTGCTGCCAGTTGCACTATTTTCTGTAAATTTTTTCATTCTTCCTCTATATCATCACTTGTTGTATAATCTTGAATTGCCATATTTATCCTACTCTGATACAAATATCTCACACTCTCATCTCCTAAAAGGTATACTTTATAAACATTATCGTTAGTATTCCCTGCTCCTATCTTTTTTCCTAGAAATCATTAAGAAATGGTCAGAGCCTATATTGCATCCCCTTTTTACTGTAGCATCTTCTATACCTTGTGCTATTCTCTTATTACCTATAACATAACTAGCTGACCCAGCCACGCGTTGCTGTGGCTTAGTTATTACATGTTAAATTGATATTATAATCAACTATTTGGTATAATATTGTTAATGATCAGTAACAAAGAAACATCGGCGTATGAGCTGATCTAAAAATGGACGGAGTAGAGAACGGATAGTTGAGTCAAAATCTGATAATGATTAGGAAAGAGTTTAGAAGACAAAATTAAGCACAAATGAAACATGAAAGTTTTAATTCTATATTTTATTTATCAATACAAATCAACATAAATTTTCTAATCTTTTATTTTATTAGTAAGTACTCTCATTACCTTTAATAACAATAATTCATAGTTAAAGCTTAATTAAGCGCTAGTCGATGTACGATATTTTTTGTCAACCTATCTTTTGTTAACACTAATAAATTCGATGGTTTTCCTACACGTGAGCAAGCAACGTATAGTTGCCCATGGGAAAAACATGGATTTTCTAAATCTAATCCGCAAACAGACATTGTTTGGCCTTGAGACTTATTGATGGTCATCGCAAAAGCCAAACGAATGGGAAATTGAAGCCTTTTGAATGGTATTGGAGAATCTGATGGTATCATCGGAATACGTGGCAACAGGACGATTTCTCCTTTAAACTTTCCAGTCAAAATGGTTGCTTCAAGAACATTTCCGGTGATCTTTTTGATGACCAAACGTGTACCGTTGCATAATTTAGGGGGGTTTAAATTACGCAAAAGAATAATCGGTGAACCAATTTTTAGCTGAAGATTGTGTGGTGGCATTCCTGATATATCCAAAGAATTTAAAAATTCAATTGGAAAATTCACGGCTTCGTTTTCATCCACAGTAGCGTCGATTGATTTGAATGACATCAATTCTCCTGGCAACAATTGTTGTATCTGGTAGTTAATGAGATCCACATCAACATTTTTTGCTGCCAAAATAGCACGAATAGTGCTGTCTCGATGTGTTATTTTGATGGCCCGGCTATTAACTGGATCGCCAACCATTATTACAGCAACTTCATCTACAGTTGGCGCGTTGAACCTGCCAGCGTGTTCTCCTGAAGGCACTTTGTCGGCATTAATAACGATTTGAAAATTGTCGTTTTTTAATTGTGGCGACACTCGTTTAAACAACTGAATAAGTTGATTACGACTTTCCAACAAATTTTCCAATAACTCTACAATTGTTCTCTCTTCTGCTCGTTCAATATAATTATGCTGGCACCGAGTTGTCACGCGTTCTTCACAGCTACCCATAAAATAAATTTGTAAGAATTTTGGTACGACTTCAGGTACGATTGTATGATATACCTGGCCTTGTATTTTGAACGTAGTTTCAAAATTGCGTCCATTGGTTGATAGATCGCAAATTTTGCTTGCCCCAAATGACGTCATTTGAAAGCAAGAATTGAATTTTCGAATCTTGCTCAAAAATAATTTTGAATCGTGCGATTGGCCAGTAAGAAGTGATTTTAAAGGTTCTGGTGGAGTTGGAAGAGTCGTTAGTTTGACTTTCCCTGACGCACAACACATGCCAGGTGTTTCATTGCGAAATTTTAATGCCCGACAGAATTGACATTCTTTGTCCATTGCACCGATGCTAATTTTAGGATGTGCAGATGATATACGAATAAACAGAAAAAGTACGGTTATGTCGTCTGCGAATCTAGAAAACACGTGTGCCATGAAATAAATTGTAGCATCAAGAGATTATGAATTGAAGTACGGCGCCATCTATTTGATGCTAACGTAACTTAGTTGACAGCAGATTGCAGACAATACACTGACTTACATTGCCATCTGCCGGAAAATTATAGAACATAAATATTTAGCGACATTTCGTTCTATAGAAACAATTAATTTGCAATAAAAAAATATTCATAGTATTTATTGAGATAAAACCTATCCTATAGCCTAAGTTGGAACAAATCACACATTTTGAAAAAAATTTCATTAAGATTAGTTGAGTAGTTTTGGCGTCCATCGCGGACAAACACTGTGACAGCTAATTTATATATATATAGATTAATTATTATGTTACCTCTGGCCACCCAAGTATACTTATGTATATCACTCTTCTTTTTACAGGTATAGTTCAATTAAGGTATTAGAACTTACTGTAGTTCAATAAAAGCTGCAAATTCTCTCAATTTTTCTCCATTTGAGTTTTTTACCTCTCCGCCACATGTCCTCATTATTTTTGGTATACCTATGTTTCCTACTCAAGTATTCATGTCCTCCATCAATAGAACCTCATACCTCAAATTAAATTTATCAACTAAGTGCTGGAGAGTTTTATAAAATCCTCCTGTTGCTTCTTTTCTCTCTTCTTCTGGAGCACAAACCCCATAACAACCAAATACCCCAAGTCATGTTTTAGTTTCACAGTAATGATTCTCTCATTGACATATTGAACCTCCTTTATTCTCAATTCCCACTTTTTGTCAAAAACAATGAAACTCCTTTTGCTGCTCTCTGAGACTTACACCGCTATAATTCGCAACATATTTTGATCCTTTCAGTTCTTTTTGTCTCCATTTACTACCTCTAATTTATATTTCTAACCTCTAAAATCTTCACCAGTTCAAACTTCTTATTTGCTATTCCACACATATTGCAAGTATAGGGTTGCCATAAGGTTCAGGATGAAATTCAGGACACCAACATCGACAAGTTCCAACCATAGGCACCGACTCCACGGGAGCACTTGCCCCCATGCATATAATGGTACGGGGACGCAATCGTGTTTTTGCTCCCGTAAAAATGTTTGATATTTTCATCCTTGCCCCCGTGCTCAAGACCAAAAGTCGGCGCCTATGGTTCCAACGAGTGTATTTGGGTAATTCCATGTGAACTGTCCCGTCCGTTACCAAAAGACACACTTGTTATATGATGTTAATGTTGTAGCATGACAGATAATCCACTAAATCATAATTCCAATCTGATCATAATTCAATATAAATTACATTAAATAAAAAGAAAATTCAAATGAAAATAATTAAATGTCAAAGTAAAATACCACCATAAAAATAAAAAATAAAATTTAATCATAATAATGCAACAAAAATGTATCAAGAAAAATAAATCCTACAAAACTAAAATAAAATCAGGATAATACCCAGGTAGGATAGGAGCAGGTAAAGAAGATACCCCGAACAACCCAACGAACCATAAAATCAGATTACCTTGGAGAACCCAAGATGGAAGAATTGTGAAGAGAAGAAAATGTAGAATGGGAAGAACTACAAGATATACCCAAGGAAAACCTATTACAAAAAATAACAAATCCCGAAAAAGATTAAATGTCACCCAAGAAAGTATAACACCCCAAAGCTCATATAAAAATGTAAAATAGTAATAAACAAAAGTGTTTAGGGTTGTAAGTAGAAGTGCACCCACTAAAGTTATTAAGTAATGAAATAAACAAATCTTCATTGTCCATTATCTTTAAGATTTTGGTCTTGGAGTATTGTAAAACTCAAGTGTAAATAAGAACCAAAAATATAAGTGAACCAGTGCAAGTTATTTCAAAATACTGAATAAACTTCAAGTATAAGTGTAACTGATATTTCAACTAAAACAACTTTAATGTTTGCTATAAATACAAATATAAAATGTTAGGACGTATTCTTATGAAAACATTACTAATGTTTCAAAGAAGATGCCACTTTTTATCTAAAAAACATTCTTTAAAATGTAAATGATAAAGAGAGCAGGTGGGGAATAAATACAGTGACAAGGGGATTAAAATGTAATAATAAAATATAAACAGAAAGAACTGTAAACAAATTAAATTTAAGTAAAATAAAATTAAATGGCTCTTTATGTTTGTGTTAAAGCCTAGGAACACCATATTTCAAGGTGGTGTATAGAATAAGATTCATTATTATTATATTTATGGTTATTATGGCTTACAGTGTTAGTACAGACTAAAAAGTCTCAGTATGAATACCATACTATTTTATAAAATGTTTGTTATGTGTTATTAGTAATAGTTCAAACTAAAATGTCTGACTTTGAAGACCAATAGTTAATTTTAAATATTGTGTTTGTATTATAAGCATGAATACAATGCTACATGTTCCAATAGTTATTTAAGGAGATTGTATTTAATATTATATTAACTTCAGAAAGTCAGAAGGGGTATAGACATAATATTATTCAAAAAATAGTATATGTAAAACCACAAAATCTAGGCCAAATAGGAAATTCCAATAACATTGTAATGGTGTAATTAAGCTAAAATAAACCAAGTAAATTGATGAGATTTATATAAGGTGAATCAATCACCAATTACTATAAGTAAAGGTATACTTTAAAGGAATGATATAAAAAGATGTCTAAAATTATTCAAAATATTTGCAAATGTAATACCTAACAATTTCAGATGGGGAATCAGAAATTCATTAATTATATTTAAAAGGATGATCAATTGATAAATTTACAAGAAATTGATGAAAGGTAAACATTTATATCAATCTGAAATTTATTATAATCAGAATTATAACACATAGAATGGCTAAATTTTGGACAAGGACAGGAAACAGAATATTGAGCCTACTTTTTCAAAATGACAGAAATATAGCAATTTTGATAAAAAACTTTATAAAGATGGATTATTGTATATCAAATTAAGCAGAAGGAGTTAAAGAAACCGATTATGTATTTGCTATTACATGAAATTAATTAATAACCAAAATATATTCTATGATATAATGTACTTTAATTGAATGCATCGGAAGTGAATAAAACTTAAACGATACTTTTCTAATATTAAATCGGCTAAGAGATTTCAGAAACAAAGGAAGTAAAACAGTTCTTAATTAACATTCGAAGAGTACGGGTGAATTAAGCTCGTGCTAATAACAGTATACCGGAACGATTAATGGCGGATAACAGTTAAAACATAGCCTACTATAAATTTTGAGAATTTGGACAGGACACTTTTAAACGATAAAGGCAGTGAAAACTAACAACTACACAAATAGAAACCAGTGAATACACCACACAAACTAGTGAACTAACAATTCGAACCACTAACACTAATAATTTCCAGACAACTGAAACGAACTTAAAACCTTAAAACGAACTTTCAACACCATATCTTAAAAATAAAACACACATTTTCTTGAGTGAACAACAGAACAGTGCACAAGTGATAATCCAACAACACCAGAAAAATTATTCGCTATTGCGGAGACGAGGAAGCAGTTGTGAAGGCATCTTTATTGTAAGAAAATTTCACCACGACGGTTTCAGTTTTACAGAACAGCAAACGAGCGGCCATGATGGTTCCCAGCATGCAAAGCGCCCACATGGAATAAGATTCGTAGCCACAGCCAATTGGTCTGATTTTTTACTTAATAAACATTATATATCATAACTAAATTTGTAATTATTAACTATTAAGATTTTTTATTGTAATGTTATACTTTCGAGCCTTGCCCCTTCTCTGACTATATAACATAACCGTTTAAAGAACCCTGAAAATATTAATATCAAATACATATGTAACAACAATCGATTCGCCCTGTGAAAGAGTCGAACAATATAACCTAATCGATTTTTGATTGATCTGTTTTAAATGATTGTTAATAAACATAGTAATTCAACATTTTTTGGTATTAAATTTATTTCTAAACTATAAATAGAGTTTAGTGAACAACATCAGCTGAAAGAAAGGCAGCCATTACTCCAGTGAAAGTAATATATTGGAGAAAGAAGGAAAATAGCAAATCGATTAGTGAACGAGACAGTCCACTTAACGCTGGATTTACTTACAGCAAACCACAAGTGATATAATCGCCAAAAATAACTTAAAGGAATTTAAATTTTCTACATGACCACATTACAAGAATTATTTATTAAATATTTAAACAATAAACCAAACACAGAAAATTTTTTTTTGAAAATTTTTTAAATAAATTAAAAATAAAGTTTTTTTTATTTTTGTACACGAACAGAGAAAATAATTATTTGTAACCACGTCTAGTTACAAATTGGCGTCCAACTGAAGGGCTTCAATTAGTGATTGAAAGGCTACAGTAATTTTCCCATTACTAATTAAGCTTGGCAGCGGTTATACAGTCAAGAAGGAAGCAACATGCAGCGTCGTGCGACTTTAAAGAAAAGGACGGCAGAGGCCGAAAAGGAAATCGATATGGGGGACAAGGAGGTACCACCCGTGGAAGAGGTAGAAGTATTATTGCCCCCAGAGGAGCCGAAACAACCCGCACTAACAGATATACAACCTGAAATACCAACACCAACAGGGGATGTTAATTTCCAGGAAACCCTAATGAAAATGATAATGGAAATGAATAAGAACATAGAATCAAAGATGGAAGAAAACAGCAAGAAAATGGATCAAGAATTCAAATCCACAAAGGAAGATTCGAAGAAGGACAAACAGTCCTTGAAGGAAGATATGAGTGAAATAAATAAGAACATAGAATCCACGAAGGAAGGATTAAAGAAGATGGAAGAGAAGATAGAAGAAAACAGTAAGAAGATGGAGGAAACCAGTAAGAAGATGGAAGGTGACAACCAACAATTGAAGAAAGAATTACGAGAAAATAACAAGAAAATGGAAGAGAAGATGGGGGAGAGGTTGGAAGAATTGAGAGAGGATAACCAACTGCTAAGAGAAGAATTAAGGGAAGTCAACCTGGAAAACATGAACAAGGTAGACGAGAGAATAGAGTTGGCAAAGGAAGAATTGAGCAGGAAAATTGATCTATGAATAAAAAATTGGAAGAAGAAACAATAGTAATAAACCAACAAATCAGAGAAGTTGACGAAAGATGTTGCCAAACTGAGTGCGAAGTACAGGAAGTCAAGGAAGTAGTAAATACCAAGATGACCAAAATCGAAGAACAACATCAAAGGAAATTGGAAGAAAACCGGAAGGAAACACAGGAGGAACTAAGTAAGGTGCAGAACCAAGTTACGGAAAGGTGGAATGGAATGGAGGTAGCAATGACGAATATCACCGGTCAAGTGCGGCAGAGCCAGGAAGAGATGGAAGTGATCCGAAACCGACCAAATAACTTCACACATTTCCCCATAAATGAGAATCGAGAGTGGTTAAACTTTCGGCAGTATAAAAGAAAGCCCATGGAGTTCTTGGCCCGAATAGAGGAGTATATTGCCAAACATAGGGGCAACAGATGGGTCAACAACTGGGAGCTGTTAGATAAATCATTCCGGGAAATGACAGATCATTGGTGGATGGCCTACCGGAGCGAAATAGAGGATTACCAGCAGTTCAAAAACTTGTTTAAGGCGAAATACTGGTCTGAAACTACCCAGAATCTAATACGTGACAACATCTGTCACGGCCGATACAAACCACAGATTGGTAGCTCAATGACTGCATACTTCCTCGGCAAGATATGTATGGCTAAACATTTGGAACCAGCCATACCAGAAGAGTGCCTCATCGACAAATTATCGTATCATTACGATGAAGAGGTAATCCGAGCCAGGAGAGGCAGCCAAATCAAGACGATACAGGCTATGACGGAACTGCTCGAAAATTACGAGAATGAGGAATATTACAGACAAAGCCGGAGGAGGAATGATCAGCCAGAACCCAGGAACCAGCAGTACACCAACAACGGGAATAACAACAACAGTAATGGTTACCAGAGAAACCGTGCCAATCCACCGAATAATAGCAACAATAATAATAATAACAATAACAACATTCCGAATAATCAAAATAACAATCGAACAAATAACAGTTACCAGGGTAATAGAAACCAGTACTACCCAAACCCCAACGTTAATAGTCAGAGAAACCCCAATTATAATAACATGGAACGTTATTATAACCAAAACCGAGGTTATCCACCAAACCAGAATAATGGTAACAATAGGTTTTCCCGACCGCGGGTGAACTTCATACGAGCTGAAGATGGTCGCCAAAGAAGATACTACCATCAGCGACGTAACAGATACCACGAGTATGAGGATCGGCGGAGGAGCCGAGAACGGGACGATCCAAGGTATAGTCAGACTAGACGGAGTACCAGTCTAGACAATACAGAACGGCTAACAAACCGAAATCAACCATTGGATCATCGCAGAGAGCGGCAAGGACCCACTCAAGGTCTCCCGACTGATGCATCAGTCAGCGCGACTAATACCAATAATGAAAACAAACATTTAAAGGGAGGAGGGAGTAATAAATCACCTTGACCCTTTACTGCTCCTATCTCCTGGGCATCTAAACGAGTTGCCAAGAGCAACTGATACAAATAGTATAATACTAATCGGGCAACTACAAATAAAATTCTGGGAATATTAACCGACCAGTACTTCCCAAACATCGGAAAACCAGTTTCGATCATTACAGATCATGGAACCCAGTTTAAGGGAAAAAATGGTGGGATACTCTACTATCTATGGGTGTTCGTACTTACAAAACCTCGGTCTATCACCTGAGCAGTAATCCGGCAGAGCGGGTGTTACGAGAAGTGGGGAGGATATTAAGAACATATTGCCACAATCAACAGAGGAGGTGGCAAGACTATCTAGAAGCAACAGAAGAATTCCTCAACTTGGCATACCACCCAGCCATAGGAATTACCCCATACTCCGCCATGTACGAGAAACAACCCCCACGAGAGATAGAAGAAATACTGGAGTTCCCAAGAGATAATGTTTATACTTTCGACAAGATTAAATTTTACAACAAGGTGGCCGAAGACCAGGAGAAACGGCGAAACAAATACAAAAGAATAGTGGTAAAATAATAACCTATACAAATGGAGAAAAAATATTATTAAAAAATCGGGAATTACCCAGCAAACTGGAAGGAATAACAAAGAAGTTGTTACTACTATACACTGGACCCTATATAGTCTCCATGGACAAAAACAATAATACTTATGAAATAAAAGAGATGGATTCTGGTAGAATCAAAGGTGTATATAACCAGGCTTCCATGAAGAAATATTATGAAGAGTAGGAATAAACAAAATAAAATAAAATAAAAACTACTAAATTCAAAAAACAAAGTAAGAACAACTTACTACCAATGATTTATGAAAGTGCTTTTGAAATATAATTAAAGAGAAATTTGAATATAAAAAAAACAAAATTCAAAAAATGAAGTAAGTTTACCTTACAAACAAGTATTTATGAAAACAATTTATGAGATATATAAAAAAGAGAATTTTGAATTTAAAAAACACAAAATTCAAAAAATGAAGTAAGTTCACCTTACAAACCAGTATTTATGAAAAGAATTTATGGGATATACAAAAAAGGAGAATTTTGAATATAAAAACCACAAAATTCAAAAAATGAAGTAAGTTCACCTTACAAACAAGTATTTATGAAAACAATTTATGAGATATATAAAAAAGAGAATTTAGAAGTTAAAAACAAGTAAATTAAAAAAACAAAGTAAGACCAACTTACTACCAATGATTTATGAAAGTGCTTTTGAAATACAATTAAAGAGAATTTTGAATATAAAAACCACAAAATTCAAAAAATGAAGTAAGTTTACCTTACAAACAAGTATTTATGAAAACAATTTATGAGATATATAAAAAACGAAAATTTTGAATTTAAAAAACACAAAATTCAAAAAATTGAAGTAAGTTCACCTTACAAACAAGTATTTATGAAAACAATTTATGAGATATATATATAAAAAAGAGAATTTAGAAGTTAAAAACAACTAAATTCGAAAAACAAAGTAAGAACAACTTACTACCAATGATTTATGAAAGTGCTTTTGAAATACAATTAAAGAGAATTTTGAATATAAAAACCATAAAATTCAAAAAATGAAGTAAGTTTACCTTACAAACAAGTATTTATGAACACAATTTATGAGATATATAAAAAAGAGAATTTTGAATTTAAAAAACACAAAATTCAAAAAATGAAGTAAGTTCACCTTACAAACCAGTATTTATGAAAACAATTTATGGGATATATAAAAAAGGAGAATTTTGAATATAAAAACCACAAAATTCAAAAAATGAAGTAAGTTCACCTTACAAACAAGTATCTATGAAAACAATTTATGAGATATATAAAAAAGAGAATTTAGAAGTTAAAAACAACTAAATTCAAAAAACAAAGTAAGAACAACTTACTACCAATGATTTATGAAAGTGCTTTTGAAATATAATTAAAGAGAAGTTTGAATTTAAAAACCCCTAAATTCAAAAAATGAAGTAGGATCACCTTACTACAATATTTATGAAACCATTATAAAAACAAAAGAGAGAATTTTGAATTTAAAAACAACAAAATTCTAAAATATTAGTAAGATCAACTTACACAAACAATTTTAAGAAAAACATTTGGAATAATATAAAGAGGAGAATTTTGAATATAAAAACAACTAAATTCAAAAAACAAAGTAAGAACAACTTACTACCAATGATTTATGAAAGTGCTTTTGAAATATAATTAAAGAGAATTTTGAATATAAAAACCACAGAATTCAAAGAAATGAAGTAAGTTTACCTTACAAACAAGTATTTATGAAAACAATTTATGAGATATATAAAAAAGAGAATTTAGAAGTTAAAAACAACAAAATTCAAAAAATGAAGTAAGTTCACCTTACAAACAAGTATTTATGAAAACAATTTATGAGATATATAAAAAAGAGAAGTTTTAATTTAAAAACCCCTAAATTCAAAAAATGAAGTAAAATCACCTTACTACAAGAGATTTATGAAACCATTATAAAAACAAAAGAGAGAATTTGGAATTTAAACAACTAAATTCAAAAAATATAGTAAGCACACATTACTACCAGTATTTATGAAAACAATTTATGGAATATATAAAAAAGGAGAATTTTGAATATAAAAACAACAGAATTAAAAAAATAGAGTAAGCACATCTTGCAAACCATTATTTATAAAAACTATTTTTTTGAAGTAAAGGAGAGAATTATTAAACTATTTATTGATTAAACTATCTATGATAAGTAAAAGAAGATAATTTTGAAATAAAATTGTCAAAATAAAAAGGAGAATTTAGAATAAACAAATAAATTCTAAAATATATAGTAATATCAAATTACAACCAATTATTTATAAAAACATTCTATGGAATTAAAGAAAAGGAAGTAAGAACCACGGATACAATTAAATGAAAAAACTTGTATGGAAATAAAAATAATAAAACTTTGAAGTAATACAAGGAGAAACAATGACCACATTAATATGATAATTAAGGAATTCATTTGAATAAAAAATCAGAGCGAAGTAATTTGTGAAAAAGAACAAAATATATAAATGTAATTAAATAAATCACAAATGAGTATGATCGTAAAATAAATGTCGCGTGTAATAAAGACAATTAGAAGAAAGTGCTAGAACATGGAACTAGCGGAATTAATGAGAACTGAAAACAAACAAAAAATGTCATAAAATATATGCTGCCAATGACCAGAAACAGATTGCAATAACAACCAAAGAAGAATAGAGAAGTAATACCAAAAACGGTATATTTGATAAATAATGATAATTATATGAATAAAAGAGCTTCCCACCATAATAAGAAATGAGATAACAATAAAGCTAACAAGTCAGCAGAATATTTAAGATAGGAATATTAACAGATCTGAGCAATATACAAAGTGAAGTATCCAAAGATATTTTTTGTAGTAGTCATGAAATGGACTATTCTTAAATAATTTTTATTAATAACTGTCTGGTAGATAAGTCCAGCAGTATTAATATGTTTTTTGAGCAGAGATGATTTGCCTCTGTACTCAAATAGAAGTGAAGTATGGCCAGCAGAGTATGTAGCCTACAGTGCCTCTCTAAACTGCCCCAGCTCACGTGTTAGGGAATGATAGGGAATAAATATCCCATGGATAAAACACCAAGTTAAGAAAAATGAAAATAAAATTAAAAAAAATGAAACTCAGATGACTATTACTATCAAAGAAGATCAATTAAGAATAAAATATATGTAAGCTCGAATATGTAGAAGAAAAAATTAGAAATGGAAGGAAGTCAAGAATAAAATAAAAATATAATAATTATTATAAGCAATTATTTCAGACAAACCAAGTATCGTCTGAACTAATCACTTCTGGATGAGGGCAATCTGTAGCATGACAGATAATCCAGTAAATCATAATTCCAATCTGATCATAATTCAATATAAGTTACATTAAATAAAAAGAAAATTCAAATAAAAATAATTAAATGTCAAAGTAAAATACCACCATAAAAATAAAAAATAAAATTTAATCTTAATAATGCAACAAAAATGTATCAAGAAAAATAAATCCTACAAAACTAAAATAAAATCAGGATGATACCCAGGTAGGATAGGAGCAGGTAAAGAAGATACCCCGAACAACCCAACGAACCATAAAATCAGATTACCTTGGAGAACCCAAGATGGAAGAATTGTGAAGAGAAGAAAATGTAGAATGGGAAGAACTACAAGATATACCCAAGGAAAACCTATTACAAAAAATAACAAATCCCGAAAAAGATTAAATGTCACCCAAGAAAGTATAACACCCCAAAGCTCATATAAAAATGTAAAATAGTAATAAACAAAAGTATTTAGGGTTGTAAGTAGAAGTGCACCCACTAAAGTTATTAAGTAATGAAATAAACAAATCTTCATTGTCCCTTATCTTTAAGATTTTGGTCTTGGAGTATTGTAAAACTCAAGTGTAAATAAGAACCAAAAATATAAGTGAACCAGTGCAAGTTATTTCAAAACACTGAATAAACTTCAAGTATAAGTGTAACTGATATTTCAACTAAAACAACTTTAATGTTTGCTATAAATACAAATATAAAATGTTAGGACGTATTCTTATGAAAACATTACTAATGTTTCAAAGAAGATGCCACTTTTTATCTAAAAAACATTCTTTAAAATGTGAATGATAAAGAAAGCAGGTGGGGAATAAATACAGTGACAAGGGGATTAAAATGTAATAATAAAATATAAACAGAAAGAACTGTAAACAAATTAAATTTAAATAAAATAAAATTAAATGGCTCTTTATGTTTGTGTTAAAGCCTAGGAACACCATATTTCAAGGTGGTGTATAGAATAAGATTCATTATTATTATATTTATGTTTATTATGGCTTACAGTGTTAGTACAGACTAAAAAGTCTCAGTATGAATACCATACTATTTTATAAAATGTTTGTTATGTGTTATTAGTAATAGTTCAAACTAAAATGTCTGACTTTAAAGACCAATAGTTAATTTTAAATATTGTGTTTGTATTATAAGCATGAATACAATGCTACATTTTCCAATAGTTATTTAAGGAGATTGTATTTAATATTATATTAACTTCAGAAAGTCAGAAGGGGTATAGGCATAGTATTATTCAAAAAACAGTATATGTAAAACCACAAAATCTAGGCCAAATAGGAAATTCCAATAACATTGTAATGGTGTAATTAAGCTAAAATAAACCAAGTAAATTTATAATTGATGAGTAATTTATTGATGAGATTTATATAAGGTGAATCAATCACCAAATACTATAACTAAAGGTTGTAACGGTACAATTCTGGTACCATAATAATTTTGGGAAATCATTGTTCCAAAGCATAATTATTGTATTTCATTTTATATCCCATATAAAAGATTGGTAAAGTAATTGAGAATTTTCAATAACGCAATATTGAGTTAACAGGATTTGTGTCGAGGTCAGTGGAAAGTGACAAAAGTAGCAAAAAACAGTTCGTCATAATAACGGGTAAACAAGCCTAGCCCATGATTACGTCAGCCAAAAGAATGCATACTTTTGTAAACAAACGGGGCTTGGCTGTTCAAACAAAAGAACCAGTGACGTAGTTTTGCCCCACCTCTGCAATGCTCAGTGGTGAAATGTGGTCATTTTCATCTCGACCGTGAAGTGGGCCAGCCGGCCAAGTCACACGGCCGGAAAATTCACCGAGTGTGTTTATCTAACTTTTACACTACCAAAAGTTTATTTAATATGCATTAACAGTTGTTACAAATTGAAATCGTAAGATCACGATGGGACACTACAATCGAGAGTGTGAGATCATGATGGGACATTACGAATCGAGAATGTGAGATCGCGATGGGACACTACAATCGGGAGTGTGAGATCCACGATAGTCCAGTTTCAATGCAGTGACAGCTAAGTACCACTAACTTACGCAGTACACAAAACAATCAAAGATAAATATTAAAATCCAATACTCAAAATTAACTAAATTCAGTAAAATGAGCTCATGACGAAATTGTACCAGAGAATGAGAGGGAGGGAGTGAAAGAGTGGATACTATTCAATACTAATAAGTGCTGGGTTGTGCCACTATATATATATTTAGATATATATATGTTTATCATGTTTCTTAATATTATAATACACGTTTGTTTTTAGTGGGATAAAGTATTGTAAGGGTGTAATATTTGATAAACGCCACATGGCGTAACCTGTAGTCGAATTTCAATGTGTAGTCATTTTCAAAAAATTAAAGGTCAATGGTACGTTTTATTTTGAGTACAATTATTTCAGGTAATACATTCCATGAACCTGGTTCGTGTAACCCGAATTCTGGCCTTTCAAGGTAAGTTTTGTATTTGTTGTGCAGTATGCAACATCGCGCCCGATATTTTAATACACCTCAAATTAAATGTAACCGATTAATTAAACACAATTAAAGTTTTATTACAAATGGCTTTTGCGAACAGGGACTCTACATAAGACTTAATTTAATGTGGAGTATACCTACCAGAGAAACAGAATATTTACCTGAGATAATTGGGAAAGTACGTAAACACGTGCGAAAGGTAGGGTTAAGTTACAAGGTTATAGACATATATGTGTTAGAGATATAATAACCAAAATGAGTACCAATGACAATAAAACTATAGAAATCAGTACAACTGATGTAGGTTTGACTAGTGAGATGGATGTTCCATTAACACAAATTAGTCAGATTGACGAGTCGAATACGAATGTATCTGTAGAGACAGTAACAGTAACCTCCATCTCAAGTAGTCAGGAAAGTAAAACACATGATACAGCTGCAATGATGCAGTTACTATTAAATAAATTTGATGAGAAGTTTAATAATTTAGACAAGAAGTTAGATTAGCAAAAAAGTGATTCTAATGTTAAATATACTAATTTGATGAACAGAGTGTAAAGTTTGATGAAATAAAAAATGAAATTAAACAACGAAATGATAATTTTGATAAACAATGTGACGCAGTGACTAAAAGGTTAGACGAGAGGTTAATTCAAATAAAGAATAAGAAGGTAAGTAGCAGTGAAAATATGACGAAAAACAAAGTGCTAATCAATAAGGTGAGTAACAATGATAATTTGAATAATGAGTTTACAGGTAGTAACAATGATATAATTAAGAATATGGTATTAGAAAATGATGATGAGAATATTGGGAGTGATAATGAGATGTTTGTCTGTGTTGAGTCAGAGAGAGAGCTGAGAGAAAGTATATTTTTAAAAGGGATGCAGGGGGTAAATTTTTCCCTTAATGTTGTAGTAGGGGGTGAAGTAAAGTCTTCACGTATTTTTAGCAAGGACGTGAGTTCCTTAGATTTATATTTGGGAGACGATAGGTCTACAAATAGAGTTCCCTGGTGTTTTTGTGTACCTCATAGGTGGTGCAGTAATTATGAGTTAATGACCCCTGCATATTTGGAGAGAGAGAGTGTAGCTTGGTGTTATGGTGAGAAATATATTGAGAGAGAGAGAAAGAGAGTAATAGAGATTTTTAAGATAAATAGAAAGTATAGAGAATTTGTAGAAAGGTTAGGAGTAGAGATGGTGGATAACTATAGTGAATACTTACCTTATAGTGAAATTGAGATAGCAATAATAGTAGATGATGAGAATAATGATAACAATTACTTACCTCGGGAAGTAAAGGGTGTAGTAGTAGACGATAGTAATGACTATATGACTAACATGATTATGACAGATAATACTGAGGTAGACAGAACCATACCCGATCATGACATGGTATATGATAAATTAATATGGAATACACCTATTAATACGAACGAGATAGTGGAAAAATATAAAAATGGAGATAAATATTATATTGATACTAATATAAATATCATTTATTTACTAAAAAATAAGTTGTATAGACCTAGGATTCGACTGTTATTCAATGATGGAGGATATATTGTTTTATTGTGTAATGAACATTTAATATATGTGAACAGTGATTTTGAAATGGACTGCTTATGAACTGATTTTGATCAATGATAAAATAATGAGTTTGGATTGTATATTTTTTTTTTGTATTAATGTCAATGTATTTGTGTATTTTGATGTTGTGTATTACAGGTAAATTTTATGTACACCATGTATGTAACAGTAAATTGTTTTAATAATTAACAATTAACATGTTTTTGTTTTGACTAAATAAGTGAAAGTAATAGTGAAAGTTTAATTAATTAATTTAAATAATTGAATATCAATTATTCAATTAATGTGGTATAAAAGAAAGTTTGTGTAATGAAGTTAAATTATTAATTTGTAATGAAGAAAGTTTCTAATGAATAATAAATGATTAAGTAAGAATATATATTTGAATATTGAGATATATTGTTATGAGTAGGTGAGAGATGAATTTTCTAATGCAATTGTCAATGATCAAAGAAATGTAAAGTGTTTAAAAGGGGATAGAGATTGGGTGATAATTATTAAATAAAGGCATGTGAGTTAGTCAATTAAAGTTGATGGGAGTTAGATAGCTAAGAATTTTGAAGAACATAAAACACAAAGAGGGTATTAGATATTTTAGGGACACAGTAGTAGCGATTATATGTAGAAAGGTGAGTAAAGTAAAGGGTAAACATATATTTGTTAATGATGATATTTTGTAGTGGGGGTGAGGTGATAAGGAGTGACCAACGTATAGCGTTGTGGCAGGTAATAGCGTAGTTTAAGGGAGTGTTTGCCGATATTTTGGAAGGGCAAAAAATTATGAATGTATATGGCCAGGTAGGGAACACACATCTTAATATAAAGACGAGCGGTGCCAGAGGATTTAAAATGGAATTAGTGAAGGTGTTTATAATTGAGAGATTGGTGTCATAATATGTAAATCTAGTGGTTAGTAGAAAGAAAGGTGAGTAAGATTATAAATGTTAGTGCCTATATAATAAGTCAAATCATAGTGAATACAGGAGTCCCCCAGACTAATCAAGGATAAAATGTGAAGAGTAGAACATTCATAGAAAGGTAATAAGAAATGAAATAATATAATGTAATATGAATATTAATAATGAATTTGAAATTGTGAAGAATTAAATGGTAGTAAATGATAAATAATTGATGGCTAATTAATAAAGTTTAATAATTAAAAGTATTAATTAATTAATTGAAATTAAAATGTAATGTAGGGTGTGTAAATCTTAATCAAGTTAAATGTGAGTTGTTTGTTTTACTAGAATACTTGTAATATTAATGATGAGTGTATTATTATGTATTATGTTTATTATGTATTAGCATAGGATTTTTGAATGGCACTTCTATATAATTCTTGTTGAGTTGAAGCAAACCCAGTGCTTCTTAACACAAACCAGCACATAGCTAAGGGGAAACAAATCAGTTAGGGATATAGTATTATACCAAGCCACTAATTTGATATTTTTGATTTATTGTTTCAGTGTTTGGTGATGTTGTGACGGTGGTCCTGAGCGACCAGCGCGTCAGAGCAGGAGCGTTGCGCGCCTGATTGGCCTTATGGTGTTGGGATCTCGTAGGAGAAGTCCAGTAAGGTCATGCAGGTACTGTCACCATCATCGGACCACGGGTGAGTTGTTGTATTCTTTTATATAAATAGTAAGGGGGTTGTGGCGACATATCCTAGCTGATCCCTTTAGGAAGTACGAATGTGTCAATGAAAGTTTTTATGCTCCGGCATAAAATCTTTCATTGAGGGGGTTTTGTAACGGTACAATTCTGGTACCATAATAATTTTGGGAAATCATTGTTCCAAAGCATAATTATTGTATTTCATTTTATATCCCATATAAAAGATTGGTAAAGTAATTGAGAATTTTCAATAATGCAATATTGAGTTAACAGGATTTGTGTCGAGGTCAGTTGAAAATGACAAAACTAGCAAAAAACTGTTCGTCATAATAACGGGTAAACAAGCCTAGCCCATGATTACATCAGCCAAAAGAATGCATACTTTTGTAAACAAACGGGGCTTGGCCGTTCAAACAAAAGAACCAGTGATGTAGTTTTGCCCCACCTCTGCAATGCTCAGTGGTGAAACGTGGTCATTTTCATCTCGACCGTGAAGTGGGCCAGCCGGCCAAGTCACATGGCCGGAAAATTCACCGAGTGTGTTTATCTAAATTTTACACTACCAAAAGTTTATTTAATATGCATTAACAGTTGTTACAAATTGAAATCGTAAGATCACGATGGGACACTACAATCGAGAGTGTGAGATCCACGATAGTACAGTTTCAATGCAGTGACAGCTAAGTACCACTAACTTACGCAGTACACAAAACAATCAAAGATAAATATTAAAATCCAATACTCAAAATTAACTAAATTCAGTAAAATGAGCTCATGACGAAATTGTACCAGAGAATGAGAGGGAGGGAGTGAAAGAGTGGATACTATTCAATCTTAATAAGTGCTGGGTTGTGTCACTATATATATATATATATTACTATAATACTTATAACTATTTTACCTCAAGATGTATTTTTTCTTTAGGGACATGTTTCGGGAGATCCTGTTCTCCCATCTTCAACCTTCGCCATCTTGCTTCTGGTCTAGACACCAGAAGCAAGATGGCGAAGGTTGAAGATGGGAGAACAGGATCTCCCGAAACATGTCCCTAAAGAAAAAATACATCTTGAGGTAAAATAGTTATAAGTATTATAGTATTATATACATCAAGAAACGGACTGTAGCAGAAAGTGATTGAAATATATATATATATATATGTTTATCATGTTTCTTAATATTATAATACATGTTTGTTTTTGGAGGGATAAAGTATTGTAAGGGTGTAATATTTGATAAACGCCACATGGCATAACCTGTAGTCGAATTTCAATGTGTAGTCATGTTCAAAAAATTAAAGGTCAATGGTACATTTTATTTTGAGTACAATTATTTCAGGTAATACATTCCATGAACCTGCTTCATGTAACCCGAATTCTGGCCTTTCAAGGTAAGTTTTGTATTTGTAGTGCAGTATGCAACATCGCGCCCGATATTTTAATACACCTCAAATTAAATGTAACCGATTAATTAAACACATTTATATTACAAGGTATACTTTAAAGGAATGATATAAAAAGATGTATAAAATTATTCAAAAATTTGCAAATGTAACACCTAACAATTTCAGATGGGGAATCAGAAATTCATTAATTATATTTAAAAGGATGATCAATTGATAAATTTACAAGAAATTGATGAAAGGTAAACATTTATATCAATCTGAAATTTATTATAATCAGAATTATAACACATAAAATGGCTAAATTTTGGACAAGGACAGGAAACAGAATATTGAGCCTACTTTTCTAAAACGACAGAAATATAGCAATTTTGATAAAAACTTTATAAAGATGGATTATTTTATATATCAAATTAAGCAGAAGGAGTTAAAGAAACCGATTATGTATTTGCTATTACATGAAATTAATTAATAACCAATATATATATTCCAATATATATAAGTGAATAAAACTTAAACAATACTTTTCTAATATTAAATCGGCTAAGAGATTTCAGAAACGAAGGAAGTAAAACAGTTCTTAATTAACATTCGAAGAGTACGGGTGAATTAAGCTCGTGCTAATAACAGTATACCGGAACGATTAATGGCGGATAACAGTTAAAACATAGCCTACTATAAATTTTGAGAATTTGGACAGGACACTTTTAAACAATAAAGGCAGTGAAAACTAACAACTACACAAATAGAAACCAGTGAATACACCACACAAACTAGTGAACTAACAATTCGAACCACTAACACTAATAATTTCCAGACAACTGAAACGAACTTTTCAACACCATATCTTAAAAATAAAACACACATTTTCTCGAGTGAACAAAAGAACAGTGCACGAGTGATAATCCAACAACACCAGAAAAATTATTCGATATTGCGGAGACGAGGAAGCAGTTGTGAAGGCATCTTTATTGTAAGAAAATTTCACCACGACGGTTTCAGTTTTACAGAACAGCAAACGAGCAGCCATGATGGTTCCCAGCATGCAAAGCGCCCACATGGAATAAGATTCGTAGCCACAGCCAATTGGTCTGATTTTTTTACTTAATAAACATTATATATCATAACTAAATTTGTAATTATTAACTATTAAGATTTTTTATTGTAATGTTATACTTTCGAGCCTTGCCCCTTCTCTGACTATATAACATAACCGTTTAAAGAACCCTGAAAATATTAATATCAAATACATATGTAACAACAATCGATTCGCCCTGTGAAAGAGTCGAACAATATAACCTAATCGATTTTTTATCGATCTGTTTTAAATAATTGTTAATAAACATAGTAATTCAACATTTTTTAGTATTAAATTTATTTCTAAACTATAAATAGAGTTTAGTGAACAACATCAGCTGAAAGAAAGGCAGCCATTACTCCAGTGAAAGTAATATATTGGAGAAAGAAGGAAAATCGCAAATCGATTAGTGAACGAGACAATCCAATTAACGCTGGATTTACTTACAGCAAACCACAAGTGATATAATCGCCAAAAATAACTTAAAGGAATTTAAATTTTCTACACGACCACATTACAAGAATTATTTATGAAATATTTAAACAATAAACCAAACACAGAAATTTTTTTTTTTTGAAAATTTTAAAATAAATTAAAAATAAAATTTTTTAATTTTTGTACACGAACAGAGAAAATAATTATTTGTAACCACGTGTAGTTACAATGTTAAAAATCAAATAGAGAAATAATAAGAAATAATACTTTAAGTAAAATACCTACTTTACAGACCACTCCAAAATTATATAATATTCAATGTTATTTGCATAGATTTTTAAGTAACAGATGGGACAGCTCACGTGGAATTACTCATTTCTCAATAACACGAGTAAATGAAAACTAAAAGCAGCATTTATTTACCTTTGCTTAAAGATATTTATGACACAGAAGTGCCCTGATGCTGATACCAATCATACTTTTCTGAACATGACACACGTTTTAGCAACTCATCATTTTTTAAAATGTAATCATGAAATTCCTGACAAGATATTTCTTTAAAATTGTATTACAGCAATAATATTGATTTAACAGATTCTACTTTCAGTCTATTTCTGTCATCTGTCCATTGTGAATTCATTAAAGAAAAAATTCTTTCCACACATGCATTATGGCCAGGTAAACAGAAATAGAACTGAGCCAATTTAAGCAATTCAGAATATTGCTCACTGGATTTACATTGCTTTAAAAACTGAACCCATTTATTACTAGCTAACATGGTTACAAAATCATTTTCATCATTATTCAATTTTTCTTTAACAAAGTTTATCAAACACAATGCTTGGTTAAATGCCATAGAATCATCAATTTTGTGGCCCCGTTTCATTAAAAAAATTTAACAGTCTCTTCTATTTGCCCTTTCCATGTTGGAACATCCTCCAAAAGCGTCCACTTAAAACATGTTAAGTCAGTGAATGAACCCAACCACTTCCGCAAATATTTGTCACACGTTTCATAACATTCATCAGCTTCTTTCTGAAAATTCTCTGCCTTTGTGTGATCATCCAGATTGTTTAAGATTTCTTGAACGCTTAATGAAACAAAATGTTGTTCATGTCTTTGCTTGAGATTTTCTGCCACTGATTCTAATATTTGAACAACTTCAATAACTGATACAGATTCCTGCTCTATCTTTAGAATGGATATTTGGAATGTATGAGACAAGGATTGAAGAAAATGGAGGTAGGCTCTGGCAAGAGGATTTTCAAAAAAAGATTTCAAATATTTTGGACAATTCTCAATTGACAGGAAATAGGATTGTAGAAGTTCAAATAGTGACAGGACTCTTTCCACAGCAGGGAAGATGCTTAACCACCTTGTCTTTGAATGATGTAGTAGATCTTGATAAGAAACACTAACAAAATAACAGAACTCTTTAAGGATATTTACCCTAACTGTGTAGATGGAAAAATGATTGAACAACTTCATAACAAGTGTCTCTATATCAATATTCAAAATATCAGTCCCAGCATATAGGGTATTATGCAGAATATGGGCTGGGCATCCCACTCCTAATAGATTGTCACCACATTCCAAATCATTCTTCAAATGACTGAATACATTATTTCCTTCTCTTTTTCTTAGCCCACCAAAGTTAGTATTAGTGTTGTCGCCCCCAAATGCAACTACCTTTCTTGAAATATCAAATGTCTTTACAGTCTTCAACAAGTAATTGGAAATAGTAAAAGAAGTTTCATTTTCTAGTTCATCAAATTCAATAAGTTTAGTCTGTGTTTAGTATTCTTATCAAAATACTGAACAACCACTGGAAACATTTTATGATGCCTTTTGTTGCTAGCATCTGTACTTATGCTTAGAAAATGCACATGTTTTATATTATTCTGGAAATCATTTAAAGTATGGGGAGCAAGAACATTATTTACAATTGCTTCAGTTTTTGTTTTCGCACTCGAAAATTTACATGCAATATTTGAGTCTTTGAATACCTTGCTATACATCTTAGAGCTACAAGTGGCTGAATTGTATGACATATGGTGCTTAATGGAGTGATACGCAAAAGCACCTTCAGCTGCTGCGACATTCTTGGCTTCGTTGGTTTGTTCAATGAAGTATCCCTGAAGTACTGGTGTTCTTGAAACAGCAGACAGAGCTTTCTTATGCTTCCCTGTTAATGAATGCTTGGAGACATCCCCTTTACCTCCATGGGACACGTTGACATATGTACTGAAAATACAAATTCAATTGTTAAGAAACGCAATTACGCTTCTCTTGCATTCAATTCACTTTTAATAATCAAGTGCCGAAATAATTTCGGTAAAGAATCATGGCCTGCTACTGTCTAGGCTGAGTAAAGATTTAACATAACCTAATCCAATCCGGCACTTGTACACTTTAGGTGGTACGGGTAACCATAGTAGCATTATGTAATTATGTAATCCTTTATAAATTAATGTAATCTAACGTAAGCTAACCTAATTTAACCTTTTAACTTAACCTGAAAGACCACGATTCAAAGTTAAGCCATAATTTCTAACGAGAATAAAAGTAAAAGTAGGCCTATTAAAAAATAGGCCAAATTGTGAATATGGTTGTTCAGATTAACTGCAGTGAACGTTACTGGTCGGAACTAACTTCACGTTCTCGTAAATTGAAATAAATCTTATAAATGTCTAATCTAACCTATTCTATTACACCACAGAATATTATTTTCATTTACTTACTTGCACAAATCACAGTATGCTTCATGTTCATTTCTTCCATGTTTAACGGATGGAAAATCTTTTGTCCATGTTTCGTTGAATTTTGAAAGTCTCTTTTTCGACATAATACAACTTTGAATACTACAACTTGTGAATAATACCTTTATAACTATTTTCCATGAATGGTATATTACAGAAACACGCAAATAAACTAAAATAGACCAATGTTGAAGACATATAAAATGCCGAAACCACGTCGAGCACCGTGTAAAATGTCTGCTTAGCAATAGTAACCAAAGCGGAAACACACTGCTCCCGGGCAAATTTTAAATAACTTGCTATGATTTTTAAAATTCAAGACATTTAGGGATTTTTAAAAATTCAGTCAGGACGTCGGGACACATGCTCAAATTCAGGACAATCCCGCTTTTTCAGGACGTATGGCAACCCAGCAAGTAGCAATCTTAAATCGGTCCACTATCCATTTGCATAGTCCTGATCTCTTTGCTATGGTCATTTTCCCATTATCACCGTTTCCAAGGCTTTTCTTTTGGCTCCTGCAAGTAAGATATTTTTACATGGGCGGGTTACTGGCCCTATCTGCACAACCTCCATCTTGATGTAATTTGGACTTCCCTTCTCCTAGGGGGATTGCCTTCTCAATGGCTTTAATGTACCCTCCCCATTTTGCGCAGTATTACAGCCATCTGAATCATCCAGATTCATGACTGCAATATTCTAAAGATAAGCCATTCTAGGACCCTTCCCTTTGTGCCTTAACTTGGTACTGATGGATACTGCTGCCCTCCACTAGGAAAGTTTATCGACCTTCTGATCTAGATCCGTACTGTTCTGCAAAAATAGGGTCACCTTGTGTAGGATGTGGCTCTTCACCACACAGTGTGGTCTCGACTGGATAGAAGCTAGGGGCTCCATTGGAGCGCCATCAGTTCATCCAACCCTGGGACCTGAGGACCAGTGCCCAGTCAACCCGCATCAAAGGTGCTACCTCTCCAAATTGCCTTGACCCCTACAGTAATTAGTAAATTTTTTATTAATGTAGGTTTAGATATATTAATCTAGCCAGGTATACATTAATCATTAGTATATCTACATATACTTCTTGACCAATAAAACATATTTCATTGAAGAATACTCTAAAGGTTGTGTTTGTATTCAGTTTTTTTACAGCTTGCACTTAAAAACTAATTTAACAAACACTACTTGTTTGTTACTACCAGCTGTTAAATATTGTAAAGATGGAACCCTCTCGAAAAGATGAGAGCTGTCGTTCTACACACTTCTCGACTAGCCCAGCTTGCCTCGTCTGTATCAAAGCTGTCCACTCATGTAGCACTCAAGTACTTTTCAGTGTGTGCTGGAGAGCACTTGAAATTCACATTATGCTGGAACATTGAAGTAAGAATGGAAAGTTATTCTGGAACACTTGCGATACCTATATAAGGGGCACAGGCTGGCTTATTCAGTCAGTTATGTTGAGCGATTTCCTTAGTTCAGATTGAGTGGTGGTTGAAGATTAGTGGGAAGTGTTTACTGTGTTATAATTAGAGTGGAACTCTATTACTTGACATTATTATTGCATGTGTTCAAATTTAACTAGAATTATTGTACAAGAGTACCTTTTTGATTACAAATTGTTATTTGTGATTAATTAAAGCTGGTAATTAGCGATTTCATTGGTGTATGTATTTTGTTTCCACTGTACCATACAACGATCAGTGAGACTGTCGTAACAATATAATATTCTATTTTATTAATAAAATTAAAAAAATTGAACTTGACAGAAGATTATTAAGTACAATTTTAGAATCAGTAGAAAAGCATTCTCAGTAGAAAATGAGTAGAATAATAATTGGTCTTCTCCAGAATTTCTGGATTGAGAAGACCAAAAATAAGTATACATAAAATTTGCCTAGCTGAAATTTTTTAAATAATCATAAACCTCTCCACACCTATCTAATAATTTTCCATATTGTCACCCTGCATGAATCATTATTTATTTATAGATTTAGGGAGGGTGATTAATTTAACATGTCTCGAACAACAATAATTCTCTATGTTACTGGACATCGTTGTTACAAATTTAAATTCCTTTCCTGAGTTTTGGATTTCCTACAAGTATTTTAGTGGTACATGATGTATTTTTGCTGTTGTTCACAAGTACAAATATAAATGTAGATTAACATACATCTGGTGTAGCAGCTGAAACATATTGGTTAACTTAGAAGGCAATTATAAAGTATTACTGAGCTCCTTTTTATACTATGAAATTGGCTTACAAGAGATAGGATAACCAGTCTTTTGGTACCTGTTGGTATGCAAATAATGTACTGATTCCAGAAGGTACTGAGCTCAGGCTATGATTTTATCTGAAGTGTACATGTTATTAGTCAACATTGATCTGAAGCCTGGTAAGTGCACTTTGATGTTTGGTACTGAGAATAAAACAAATTCAGATCATCTAGAACAGATTTCTAATGGCATACCAAGCCTTGTATAAAAATGAAATAACGTAATGCTACAAATATAGCTACCATTACAATTAGAATGGAGTAATGAGTTAAAGATATGTCCATTAAATTATGACATTTTACACTGTTAAAGACTTATTTTATCTGAGAACGTACACACAAGTTCCCAATTGTGTTACCTGCAGCCATAAATTTGATGTTGTTGTACATATCCCTTAATCTGTTAGTATGAAGTTGTACACTGTCTGTTATTAAAAGTATTAGTCTGGGGAAGAGACAATGAGATTTTATTGATAAAGCATCTTCCAAACACATCTCTGTTAAGCATATCTTGTCCTCCATTATACATTTGGCCAATTCATCTTTACCTTATTGTAACAAAAGAAAATGTATAACCAATTTTATGAATCCATATTATTTGTGTACTATAAAATTTGTTAGTGATCTTATAAAAAAGTTGTTTAAGTAATAAGCATGGCCATATTAATCACACACCAAATATACATTTTGATTTAGAAACAATTACATTTTTAAAACAAAATAAAGATCAGTAATAATTTGATAATGTTTTATGTTATACCTATGTATAGTTACAATTTCATTTTCCATTATAACTTAATTTAGTAAATACCATTAAAAAAAAAACAATATCTTTTCAGTTGTTTTTTTCTTTAGACGTTAGGGCTTCAAACAGTTATTTACTTTTTTCACATTACAAAAAATGTCACCAAATGACTAGTGGTTAGTCAGTATCATACATAATTTCCTAGCACTTTATTTTGGATGGAACTGGCTTCTTTGATCTAAATTTTTCATTTAAAACTAAAAATCACAATAACTTTTTAATAGACAAGTATGAATAATGTTAATTCTGTAGTAATAATTACTACAATTATTGTTAAATATTATATTAAACAATTATTGTTCACTGGGAGAGTAATGTTTAAATATTTACCACATTTTACTTATTTTTTTTTTACTATGGCTAGACCATATATTACAACAAATAGTCTTGCCTAAACTGGGATGTATACTTACAGAGACCATATTTATATCCAAAAAGTTCTGTAACAAGTAAAAACTTCCCTGCAGTTGTCATTTCATTAAACACATCCAAAGTTATTAATATGAGATCAGATTTAGCATGGCCAGTTGTGCTAAGAACTCTTTTCTGTTTCTTCCAGAATTCATCTGCCATATCCAGTGTTGGAGTTGGTTGTGTCGAATAAATGGTACACCAATGTATCTGTAAATTTACAATAATTTCTATAATTATTATAAGTTAAATAATTTATAAAATTTCATATTTAGGATATTATATAAATCAGCAGTAACTTCACTGTTTTGCTTTCTGGCACTGTTTAAGAATTGCAAAAAATGGTACTGTCCTCTTTAATACAAGTACTACTAAAATTGATTAATATTGTCATGTTTAGTCTGAAATTCCTACAACCATCAACTACAAGATATACTAATTATATATTATAATTATTATACTCTATAGGAATTAAATTTAGACAATTTTATATTTTTCAAAAAGTACATGTACATTTTGAGTTGGTCTCTGCAAACCAAAATTTCAATTTTAATAGTTACAAAATTTTTACTTACAAAATTTCCATTTTAATATCATAACTATTTCACTGCATGCCCATGTGCCACAGCTCACCATTTCCAAATCACCAATATAAGGGATTGCATTGTCGATAAAATAAAGCTCAAAAGAAGAAGAAGAAGAAGAAGAAGAAGAAGAAGAAGAAGAAGAAGAAGAAGAAGAAGAAGAAGAAGAAGAAGAAGAAGAAGAAGAAGAAGAAGAAGAAGAAGAAGAAGAAGAAGAAAGATATTATTCACATTTTATGCATGACTATAATTCATCTGCAGGAATCAGATGTTTCCAAAGACCTATGTTTTCAGGACATACGTGTATACAGCTATCTACATGGTGTGGTCTGTGACTGTTCTTGTTAATAAAGTGCTAGAACAATTTTTGTACTTTGATTGTTTAGACTTTGCCTCAATGAAACCTATCTTATATAAACAAATTCCAAAGAATTTGTATACAATTTTGAGAATATTGGAAAAATGCCCAAGAATTTACAGGGTGATGACTGTACTAATACTGTTTTATAACTCACATTGTTGGTTATCATAAATGGTTGATTTAAGACTATTACAGTTCCTTTGGGAGGAACAAGAGCATTTAAAACAGGGTACAGTGTACAATGACATACAAGCTCTGTTAGAAGTTAAAAACCAAGTAAACACAGCTTGTCATTACAAAGTGGACTGGAAGATTCATGTTGTGCTCATGGTTTTATATGGGAAGAGAGAAAAAGGAATGCCTGTAGTGACTAAGGTTTCAGTGATAAAATTCAGAACAGAAAACGGTAACTAAACATCTGTGGCAAAGCCAGGGGGTTATGGGGGTTACAACCCCCCCCACTAGGTAGAATCCCCTGCAACAGAATCTTATATGTAAAATCGGCAGGCTACAACTACAGTAGACTACAACTGAGAAATCCCCTATTGCTACTACCAACATACCACTACTGCTACTAATGGTTATCATCAGTAGCATGCCACCATGGAAAAGTCCTAGTTTATAAACACCCAAGGAAAATCCTGGTCTATGACCTCTATGGATAAATCCTGACTATGGCACTGCTAAATCTGGAGACATGGATGTACAGGAATGTCTACACTCCTTTGTAAACTCAGTAGAAGCTATGAAAAGTAAAGTATGTAAAGGGAAGGTAATACTTATAAACACATAGGCCTATGTAAATAAATAAATAAGTAAATGTTTTAATGAATATAAATACTATTACTGCAGTATGGTTGTGTACAATTAGTCCACAAGGGTTTCTTACATATTTAGGAAATTTGTCAGCTAAATATCTGCCCATAAATTTTTTCCCACTAGCAGGTGGTCCAACCAATAAAACAAATGGCACCAGTGATTGATCGTAAGGTAGAGTATCTGCAGTTATTCTTCTTGTATACAGCTGATCTACTAACGTAATTTTGGCTCTTCTTTGATAAGCTGATATGAAAATGTCGCTTGAGAATGCAATCTGAGCAGCTACCTTTAATTCAAATAATTATGTATAAAAATGTCATTTACATGTACATTCAAAATTCTAAAATAGTGTAAGAAACTAATATTACATTTCATTAAATTTCTTTAATTATCAGAACCAGTCTCAAACTAGGATACATGCCACATGCTTGGAAACATGCCCATGTCCTAATGTTTCCCAAACCCCTCAAATCAGCCAGACTCGCTTCAAACTACCATCTGATCTCGCTTACTACCGCAATCTCCAGATTATTTGAAAAAAAAAACTGGTCACCAGAATACATTACCACTTACAAAACTACAACGTCCTACCCAGTTTGCAGGGTGGCTTCCACCCTGGGTATAACATCTATGACCAGCTGGTCAGGGTGATCAGCGCCATTCAGGACAACTCATCCTGCAAAGCACCAAACCATCTTAGCACTTCTCGACATCTGAAAAGCATTTGACTCCGTCTGGCATAATGGCCTCAGATTTAAAACCCTTGGATGTCACCTCCCACCAAACATCATAAAATGGCTCTCACAGTTCCTGGATAGCCAAACTGCCCAAGTCCGAGTCCGCCAGCCTCTCTTGGCGCCATTCTAACTACACGCTGGTGTCCCCCAGCACTCAGCCATTAGCTCGCTACTTTATATCATCACAAAAGACACCCCCTCCCCACGGCACTTAACATACCCGGCAGCGCAGGCCTCGCCCAGTATGCTGATGATACGTGATGATGCGCCATACTGGGTCTCAACTAGATTACACCAGCACACCATACCAAAACTCCAAGAAGTATTGTAGCCATTTGAATACTGCAATACTTGGAGAATCTCCATGAACACGGACAAGACCCAACTATGCATCTTCAACTCAACAGGACGTAACATGAGACATTTCTTCAGAAATCCAGACCATGTTGGCCCTTCTAATATCATCCCAAATCGTGACTGCAAATATCTTGGAGTCATCCTTGACACCACTCTAACCTGGTGACAGCACATCAAAAGAACCACTGACCAAGCCCGAGCCTGTATACGATCACTGCGTATACTTAGTAGAAATGACCGCTGCTCCAGTGGAATCCTCAGCAGGATATACACGGCATGTCTTAGACCCATCATGACATATGCGCATCTGATCCTGCTGACTGCGGACCCAGCTAGACTCAACCCATACAGGATCACAGAACGGTGAGGTTTACGATTAATACACCACTCTCCTCTCCGCACCAAAACCTCCAACACAGCTTTATATGCCTTGAATAAATCTTTCCTTGAGCTAGACACCTTTCTCCACAAAATAAACTGGAAGTATGCCAAAACAACCAAAACCCGCATCGCAGTACAATCCATCGCCACTTCCATCAATAGTACAAATACACAGCACCCACTTGTCCTCATCAACCACCTCCTGGTTCTTGTGGATAAACCTCCACCCAGAAATTGAAGCAGAAGAACTCGTATCAGTTACATCCCTGGACCAAACTGATGAGCTACACTGGCTACTATGAATTGAATAAAATAAAATTAATTGTACACAATCTACTCTGCCCTGGCCACAATTCCACAATCTACAATGAATCCCTACTATGAAATAATAAAATAAAATAAAATAATTATATCCCACAAAACCTAACTACCTAACACAAAACCCATATAACCTGTCCCACGCCAATCCCTTGACGCCATTACGATGCTTCCCGCCATCTTAAGCGTCACACGCTGCTCTCATCTCTGGTCACCTATGTCTTGAAGTTTGGCACTAAAACACCCCTCTCAGCTTCTCCTAAAGGCTGCCACACCATCACCAACTCAGTCACTTTCTCTTACTTTCAGGTACCTCCACCTTCTCGATGGCCGGTCTGCACTGGTATACAAATCCAACCAACATCCCTTCCCATATGGATGAACTTGCCCCAGAACAGCCTGAGTCTGATCCTAATAAGGGCCAGTCTTGAACATCTCAGAAAAAAAAACTTTAATGTTGCCTGAGTCAGATATAACACAATTATGACAATGTTCAATGTTTTCAATCTTCAAAACATTTCTTGAATGTGCTTTTTGATATAGGCTTGAGCTTGCTCAGCAATTTTTATTATACATCTTCAACAATTGCAAAACATTATACTTTCATGATAATTTTCATTACTGGGAAGAAGAAAGATTGCATTTGACATACCTGGTAGATATGGTTGCAGTGTTATTACAATCTTTTTTTTGCCTAAAATTTTAGAACAAGCAGCAGTGTGCATTCTGATGAATTGTCAAATTCAGTGAAGTCTACATCACTGATGTCAAATGAATGCATTATTCAAACAGTACAATGTTTGTAATGTGGCTGAGCAAAGTATTTTATCAATTATCAAATGCTGTACCAGTAAATCTAGTAAAGTTACTGACATTTTATACAGTTTTAAAATATGTATTATTACTCAAAAACTACAGAACAATAACATCATTTTGCTGTGGTCTGTTTGTTCCTTCTGTGTTTGATTCATATTAGCAACACTCTAAAGCTGTTAGTTACATAATCTCAAGATTGGCACACTGAATCTGGTAACTTTATAACATGAGTACTAACATAAAACAAGATTCTTATTGGTAAATCACATAAAAATTACTATATTGTTACGACATCACAGAACAATCTACGTGTTTGTCGAATGTGCCAGAAGAATCTCGATGTAACGCGTGTGGCGTACATGCTTGTTGACACATTTTCTAGACTGTGCCAGACTTCGCTCGGGTGCACGGACTGTATCAAGGCCGCAAGTAATTACATCGTAACTATACTGGCGCTATCGCGCATTATGGAATAATCTAGTAATTTGGGGCGGTATAAATACTAGTACTCAACGACGTTCAGTTCAGTAGAGCAGCGATATATTTTTAGTGCAGTTCGAGAGTTATTATCGGGCGATATTACTGTGCGCGTTCAAGTGGTTATTAGTTAAGTTTTGTGTTTTATAATCGGACAGTGTAATTGTAATACAATTGTGTTTAATATTAGTGACATTTTATTGCGTGTGAACAATTTTATTTGATTTGTTGTAGTAGATTGTGTTGTTAATTATGAACTGTTTAACTGTAAAAGTTAAAGCTGGTGATTAGTGACTTAATTGGTGTCTTGTACTGTATTTTGTTTCTACTGTACCTACGACGATCAAGTAGACCGTTGTAACAATATCATTACATAAATAAATTTCATATTCTATTTAAATTGTGCTGAGAGTGTATCATTACAATATGACAATAGATGTTTAACAATTTTACAGCTTAGGCCTACATAAAAATAATTCTACAACATTAAAGTACATAACTTACAAGAGAGTAAAACAGAACACTGAAATGAAAAAAATTGCATTGATTAATTAATTATTACTATTGGTGGTTCTTACAATGATGTAAAACATGAAGCTAGTGGACTCAGATGTTGGTTAAGCAGCAGCTAGTTTCAAAAAAGTCGTGAAGCCAAAGAATCATATATTCTTGGTTTTGGTTTTCTGGTTCACAAACACTTTTGGTTATTATCACTGTTTAGTTTTTTCTTTTTTTATCGTGAGGCATTTTTCCTAATTGTCTAAAATTTTATTTTTGAAACTAGTATTTGGAATTCTGATGGATGTATTTTTAATTAAGGAGGAGTTTAAGCCTCCCTTAGACTCCCTCTAAAATCACCACTCTATGGCTTATTATAATCTTAAATTTTAAATAACTTTCTCTGTTGTGTATAGGTAGTAATTACAATTTATATGAGAAACTTACTTGTTCTTCACTGGTCACTTTAAGGCCATCAAGGCATAATAATTTTGGGAATTTATAAATTGTAAATTCTCTATAAGTAGGCCACTTTACAATTTCATTCCCATGAAGAATAATGTTCTCAACATCAATGCAACGATCCAAGTAGTCTAGATCTAGTAATTCTCTTATGCAGTTGTTTCTTAGATCAACGGTCTTCAGTTTATAAGTATTCTGAAAAAACTATTCTGTTTATAACTTCTATAATAGTTTATTACTTTTTTGGTCAGGAATATAAATAAATAAATATATATATTGCAACGGAACGTTCTAAGGAAGTTTAATGAAGAAAGTTGTGTTAGTGGTTAAAATCACAAGCAGAATTATCACTGTTGCACACCACTATATAAAAATTATTCTGATTAGCGCTTTCAAGAGGAATTTCCGATCTGACGAGCTGTGAAGCTTGAAAGTGCTAATCGGAATAATTTTTATATAGTGGTGTGCAACAGAGATAATTCTGCTTGTTCTAAGGAAGTCATCAAATAGGAATGTTAGTGCTATAACACATTCCCTGACGATCATAGACAAGTTATAAATTAATTTTGTTCCTTTTTTGTAAATTAGATGTAAGCTTTAAATTAAGATATGGGTAAAAAAGTGTGTTATGTCAAAATACTCATAATTTTATATGCTATCATGTACAGTGCAATGGTAGTGGGTGGGTGGGCAGGTACATGTGTGATTCACATTTTATTTAATAACTTCTTTAATAATTGACATTTCTTTTTGAAACTTGGACAGGGTGTACACAGTATTGAAGGCTATGTTTTTAATATATTCAATACACCAAAACTATAATTTGTATATGTTTTTTTAAATGAAATTAGTTCTTCTTTTAACTCATTATCTGCAAGAGGGTAAGACAATTTGTAGATTAAATCTAGACAGGCCTTTGCAGAATTGGACAGAGTTTTAACTTGAAGTCTGTCTATCATGGTAAAACTCTATGACGTTGCGAGGATTTCCACCAATCAGAAGATCTAAAATTTATTTGAGTTGGTACTTTGCGGAGTACGGATGGGACAGTTCACTTTGAGGTCTTGTCATAGAAGGTCGTACTGACTGTCGCGAGTTTTTCGTGTCAGGATAGGGCTAATCTGTATGTGACAAAGGACTTTGGTACATGTTATGAGTTGGTCGTATACGTATTCCAGTCAAAGAACTCAATACCAACTTATATTAGATCAAAATTTAGTGCTTTTTGCGCTAGTAGAAGATTTTCTGTTTGGGGGAAGCAATACCGATTGCGGTGTTACTGATTTAACCCAAGAACACTTCCAGAATCAGGAGTTTGTGTAAGGACCCTGAGATAAATATTATAAACAATAACAGTCAATAACCGCAACGCGTATGTGTGAAATATAAGTGAATGATGCTGAGGTCAACGAGCAACGAACGAAGAGTTAACAACAGCTGAGCACCGGACGTCGACAATACTTGTGGAATTCTATGAACAAGTAACAATTTATTGTAAAACGGATGCCATAAACTCTTTTATTGAAAGACATTTAAATAACAAATAATTTAAAATTTTTTAAATTTTATATTTTAAAAACTGAATAAGACAATAATAATAATAATTAATGTGTTAGTTAAAAAATGTTCCTACCTCCAGATATAGACACTGTGTGTATAATTTCATTAAACCTATCTATGCAATAATTGTTTGTTACACTGCAACACGCGCGCGCACACACACACAAATAAGGTATATTCTCTTTTCTTTGTGTGTTTAGTGTATATATGAAAAGTTTCATATACTTTACAAATATAGGGAAAATTCCATATTTTTGTCAAGGTAGTTACTTAGATAAACATGCCATTAAATGATTCCTGCACACATGGAAAGTTGTATGACTGACTACACAAGAAAATTTTTTAAAGTGGTTTTTTAAACCACTGACTTGGATAAATCCATTTACAACTAAATTAAATGACCTAATAAATAACTAATTAAATAAACCTCAGTAAAATTTTCAGGTAAGTTAAATAATATATAATTAATTAAAAATAAATAATAGTGGATAATTTACAAATTATGTGTTATATAAGTTTTAAATTATTTAATATTTCCATTGATTGAAGCAGCCACTCTAAGTTAGTGCACCAGACTACGCATCAAGGAGCGAGAGTGGTGGGGGAACCTGCATGTTTACCGTGTACTTATAAATACTGTGTTTATTACCAAAGCACTGAAAGTTGTTCTTTTTAATATTACTCCTTTTTTTTTAATTTTTGAACTCAAAAACAACCACATCCATCACATTAAGTATCAATATTATTTGCAAATAAGTTACACCAGGAAACATTTAATAAGTGATCAATTAAAAATTTAAGAGAGTATAGTATCAAAACAGAAATGTAAAAAAATGCATTATAAATGCTGGTGTACAAAAGCTATTTTTATAATTTTGTATTAATAAGTATTACATTAAAATTATTAATTGAAAATAAAAAATACCCAATTTTAATAAAATTATTCTAATTTAATATTCAAATATTACATAAATGAATACATAAATGAATGCATTAAAATATGCATACTAAGCAGTAGTGGATTCAAAGTGGCCACAGGGGCCTCCAGACAGAAAAAAAATTACACTGGATAAAAATTACTTCTACATCTAGTTTAAATACAATGTCTCATGATATTTTCAGTTAATTAAAATTAAAATCTCAGGCAGAATGAAGGTGGTGACGTAATAACAGAAAAGATTTTCTCTAATTTCAAGAATGCCAAGTATTTACTGCCAAGAACATCTGGCAAAACTACTGATATATTTAGTAAACTGAAATTTCAATCTGTTTTCAGTATTATGATAATGTACCTTTCAAGTGTAAGGAAGAGTTGTTACAGTTTTTTTGACATTGTGGAACTTACTGATAAAAACATTTCTCACACAATTTTGCAGAAACTGGAAAAATTAAACCTCAATAGTTCTGTTGTGGTCAAACTTTTGATGGTAGCTGAAATATAAGTGACAGATTCTAAGGTGTTCAGGTTAGAGTAATGGGAATATCAATGGCAATGTAGTTTGCCAACTCACCACTCCCAGCCATTGTGCTAATCATACCACAGTTTAGCCAAAACAATGGTCTGCATAATAAATGCTGTATAATGTCATCTTTTCTGTGCCAAACTTCTAATGCGAGTCAGCTTGTTGGTTACAGAAATTGATGAAATATTATTTGATCGCTTATTAAATTTCATTAATGACAAAATAATTATGAATTACTCATATTAATTATTAAATATTTAATAATAATTCAGAATTAAAGTAATTTATGTTATTGAAATTTTCATAATGATTTCAAAATTTCGAATTTTCAGAAAGACTTCTATGTCTTCTGTTTAAATTTAAGTTCTTGAAGATATGTAAAACTGCATCTATTAGTGAATTTTGTACACAATTTTTCAGTAACATTATTCTAGGGGTTAAACAAGATTGTTGTAGAAGATTGTCAAACAATCGAATATGTCCTTGCAGGCTGACCATACTTTGTAAGGCCATAGAAAATATGACATGATTTGTGAAGTTAAAACTAATGTCAGCAACTAAGTTCATAAAGTGATTACAGTTTGTGATAATCACATTTCTTGTTAATAATCTCTACATGTTGTGATGCTAAATAAAAAGAAATATATGCTAATGTTAAATATTACATAATTCTTGTTTTGTAACTTCTTACCAAAAACAATCTTAAAGAAGAAATTTTGTTGTTTGCCAAATTAAGATAAGCAAGATTTTCCATTGTTGAAAGGCCATAATCGGGGTTACTATCAAACTCACAAATTCTGTTGTTGTTTAACAAGAGTTTTTCTACTGCTAGATAATCCAGTCCCTCCAGGACAGTGATGTGATTATGGGCTAAGTTTAAGTGCCTCATATATCTACACAAGAGTAAATAATTTTCTGTGTAAACTTGTGTTATTTCTACAAACTCATAGCTTACAGCAAAAACTACACTTGGTTTTAAAAATTATCTAAATACAAGTAAAAACATAACATTTGCTACAAGACAAATGCCAGCTATTGAACTTAGAAAAATCATTCATAGTATTAAAAAAAGATGTTTAATAACTTTTTTTGAAAAAAGAAACATTGAGTTATAAAAAAAGGTTTATAATGTGATAAAACTAATCTCATAAATTTAAACAAACTAATAAATTATTGCAGTTGTAACATATGACATCCCAGGAAGTAACAGCTACGTGTGCATTCAACTTGGTCATATCACACTGAACAGTAAGTTTTAGGTATATTACCATAGTAACAATGTCATGAATTCTCATATTGTGATACTACAAAATCTGAAAAAGCCATTTTTAACTTCCATGGTAACCTTGTGTTATTCTATATAGAATTCAATTTTCTACAATATTTTTAGAGATGGCTAAATCTAGAAGTTATTTCGTTTTACTATTTGCTGAAACATGGTTTTACCAAAATGATGACATGTCATCAGAAATAGGTGTTGTCAATGCTTTAGTTTATCTTAGAGTTTTTGTTGAATTCTAAACCGTTAAGTGTTGCTATGATGTACCAAATGATGTATAGTGATTCTATGAGTTACGACTGGAGCTGCAAAAGTTTGGAGTTAAAATATTAAAATGAAATATCATAATTTTTAGACAAAAATTGAATTAGCAGAATTTTACTGTCTAAGCTTTTTATGATTTTCTTAACAACTGCATTTTCTTTAGTCACTGTTGGACTTCATTAACATATAAATCAAGGCTAATACCATTCAGGACCACAATGTTTCATACAATTTTAAAGAGTCCTGGAAAGCAACAAAAAAAAAAAATTGGAATTTCCTCCTATATGTACCTCACCTTTTGAATAATGTGTGTGTGTGTGTGTGTGTGTGTGTTGAATTTACCTCCAATATATTTACATACACAACCAGGCCATGTGATCTGAGCTTATTTGAGTTACATTCAAACACTACATGTCACATACAAAAATTAAATTAGTAGGTTAGTAAGGAGGGTAGAGTATTATGAGATGAAATAATTAAAATGGATTTAAAAAAGTTAAAATTCCATGTTATTTAAAAACAAATATTAAAATTTTTTTAAATATATGACCCTTCTCATAAGTGTGCATTTATTATAATCACAGTGCATAATAACCATCGATAAGTAATTTACACTTACTACGAACCTCATATTGATATACTGTATAATAAAATTTATTTTACTTTAAGTTCCTAACAAACATTAAGGAATTACTGTCAGTTAACAATTAACAAAATAATGCTTTAAAATTCTGATAATATTTATTTTTCAAGGAACATAATTCTAACAGCAACAATATGCATCCAAAAATTTTAATGCTTAGCATATCAATTATACTTTTTACATCAGATATCTTACTTTATATTCTTGAACCAAAAAATGTTATATAAATAATGTATACAACTATTTAAACATTTATACTTTTTACAGATTCTTTATTATTGTCTTTGTTTCATATTTTTTTTACTAATTTAGTTCATTGTCATCTGATGCTGTAGATTGCTCTACCCAGATGTGTGTGTCAATTGTGGTACTCCTTCCTAATATTTTTATGTGTGCATGTGTGTGTGTGTGTGTGTGTGTGTTCCGACCTTGTCTGATGTCTCAATAACAAGCATTACTTGCAAAACACACAATGTTCACTTGTGATTATGTGAGTGAAAAGAGCAAATTTAATTTGCCAGTTTTGGGTTATATATAAGGATAGAGTGTAAAGATCCAGGTACCACTATGCTCATTATTTTGATGTTGTTATAAGATTTCATCCTTTGTAGGCTTAGTTTTGATGCTTTCAAGTTAATGAATTTTTTATTATTGGTTTCACAGTCCACTGCTGTAAGTACCTTGAGATCATTTTAACAGTGGATAGAGAGTAAATTTGTTCTGATTAATTTTTTTTTGAAAGGCTAAACTGCAACCGATATAAAAAAGGAAATGGATTCAATGTAGGGGGACTCTTCTCCATCGAATACAACAGTTGAGTGCTGGGTTGCCTTCATGTTGGACATCCCATTGAAGTGACTTTGTCAGAAAAAAATACAAAAATCCTCAAAATCATTTTAGCAGACCATAGAATGAAAGTGAGTGAGATAGCAGAGATTGTTGGTATATCAATGGAATAGGTGCACAATATCTTACATGAACACCAGTGTATGACAAAGCTGTGAGCTAGATGGGTTCTGTGTTTGTTGACACTTGACCAAAAACAGTGTCGAAAGAATTGTTCGAACGATTGTTTGTCACTCTAAACACGCAATCCAACCCAATTTTTGTATCGATTCATAACTGTTGATGAGACTTGGGTCCACCACAAGACTTCTGAGACCAAACAACAGTCAAAACCATTGACCAATAAACGCAAAGCAACTCCAAAAAAGGCAAAGACAATTCTTTCTGCTGGTAAGGTTATGACAACTGTTTTTTGGGACACGTGTTGAGTAATCTTTATTGACTACCATAAAAAGAGGAAACAATTAGCAAACCTACTATACCTTTTAAACAACAAAGTCAAGAAAAAAATGGCCACATTTATAAAAAATTAAGTGCTGTTTCACCAAGACAATGCACTATCTCTCACATCAAATTGTTATGACGGCTAAAATCAAATAAATTGACGTTTGAATTGCTTCCTCGCCCACTATACTCACCCACCTTAACCCAAACCGACTTCTACCTCTTTTCTAACCTCAAAAAATGGCTTGGTGGAAACACATTTACTTACAACAATCAAGTCAGCGATGCTGTCAATGGCTACTTTGAGGACCTCGACAAATCGGATTATCAGTCTGCCATAACCACTTTAGCATCATTGCAAAAAATAAATAGAGCTAAATGAAGATCATGTTGAGAAATAAATGCAAATTAATCTAACAAAGTGCATTGTATGTATTCAAACAAAGGCTATATATACTCAAACATTTTTTGCTACAGTCTATTTCTTGATGCATGTAATATATTCAATATTTATAATAACTTTACCTCAAGATGTTTTTTCCTTATTTTGAACATGTTTCAGGACACTTATTGTTCCCATCCTCAGCCTTCTTAATTATGAATCTTGTGGAGTACATGTGTGTTGGTTGGTTGTTATGGTTTCCTGTTGGTTTGTGGTATTTTAAATTGGTATTACTGTGGGTGATTGTGGTGTATATATATGTGGTGTACAGTGGAACCCTGCAGGTCCGAACCCCGCTAGTCCGAAACCCTGCTTAATCCAAACCGGTAGTTTGAAAAAAGGGTCTAAAATTTGGACAAAGAAATAAAAAAATACGACAAAATAACTGGAACACATCAATACAATTTGTACATAAAAAGCTTAGATAAATACAAACTTATGCATTTTTAGTGAAATTTTTATTAAAACTAAGTACTTTAGATTGTTTTAAATATATGGCAAAATAAAGTTTTGAATTACGTTATCAAGAAATTAGCGTCTGTAAAATGAATGGAAATCGGTGAGTAATCTTATTGTGTCATATTCGGCGCCCGCCTGTCACTGTCACTGCACTGTTTCTATAGTTCAGTGTCGTTCATTGAAGCGAATCATGTATGGTATCGGAATTAACAGTAGCCAATGCAATATTTAACTGGTATTCACTGTATTTTTATAGTGTAAAAGAGAGATTGCAAGATCAAATAATCGGTATGGAGAACCATACATGACTTCCATGTTCTAAGATTTATATTTAAAATCATATTCGAAATGAAATATTTCCATAGAAACTACGTCTTTCTACTTATTGCTTCAGCATTAACCACAGTACTGTGGACACTAACGTATAACACCTCACGTTTTCGCACTCGATTTTCACCGATGATGGCAGTCGATGGCACTGCCGAAAAGTCTGGTTTTGCAGAAAACATTGGACTACAGCTAAAGAGCCCGGGAAGCAATTTTAACAAAAAACTACTTCTTTGTTGCCAATAACGTAGTACACATATAAAAAATTCTCCCCTCCACCTTCAACTATAATTTTTAATAATAGAAAATTACCCCAACCCCGTTCACCTAACCTCTTCATTTATAGATATTTCATCCACGTTTCTACAGTGGATTACTATGAGCTTCTTATCAGGATATTTTATTTATAAAAATTAATTACTTTACTCTTGTTAAATCATAAAATATTTCCAGTAAACTACCACTTTCTCTTAACCGATCTTCTCCAAAATCAATAGACCTTCCGTCCTCTACAATTCAGGGATGCATGCAAAAAAATATTTGATTCTGTTTGAATGTGCGGCAGTTATCGTTCGTCATGGAAAATTTCTCTTGTTACAACATAAAATGTTGCAGGTAAACTACCTCTTTCCCTTAACCGATCTTCACCAAAATCAATAGACTTTGAGCTCTCTGCAACTCAGGAAAGGATGCAAAAAATTATTTAATTCTCTTTGAATTTTCGGCAGTTATCGTTCGTCATAAAAAAAATACCCTTTTTAAAACATAAAACGTTGCTGATAAACTACCCCTTCCCTTAACCGATCTTCAACAAAATCAACAGACCTTGAGTTCTGTTTAGTTCAAAAAAGTATGCAAAAACCTAGTTGATTCTGTGTGAATTTACGGCAGTTATCGTTCGTCATATAAAAAATTACCCTTGTTAAAACAAAATGTTGCTGGTAAACTACCCCTTTCCCTTAACCGATCTTCACCAATACCAATAGGTATTGAGAACTCTACAATACAGGGCTGTATGCAAAACATCATTTGATTCTGTTTGAATTTGCGGCTGTTACCGTTTACTATACAAAAATAATTACCCTTGATAAAAAACCGTTGCTGGTAAACTACCCCTTTCCCTTAACCGATCTTCACAAAAAACGATACGTCTTGGGTACTCTCCAATTCAGGCCAGTATGCAAACAATTATTTGATTCTGTTTGAATTTGCGGCTGTTATCGTTTGCCAAACAAACAAAATTACCCTTGATAAAAAAAAACCGTTGCAGGTAAACTACCCCTTTCCCTCAACCGATCTTCACCAAAAACAATAGGTCGCGAGTACTCTACAAATTAGGGCTGTATGCAAAAAATTATTTGATTCTGTTTGAATTTGCGGCTGTTATCGTTTGCCATATAAAATACCCTTTTAAAACATAAAACGTTGCCGGTAAACTACCCCTTTCCCTTAACCGATCTTCACCAACACCAATAGGTATTGAGAACTCTACAATACAGGGCTGTATGCAAAAAAGTATTTGATTTTTTTGAATTTGCGGCTGTTATCGTTTACCATAGAAAAAAATTACCCTTGATAAAAAACCGTTGCTGGTAAACTACCCCTTTCCCTTAACCGATCTTCACAAAAAACGATACGTCTTGGGTACTCTCCAATTCAGGCCAGTATGCAAACAATTATTTGATTCTGTTTGAATTTGCGGCTGTTATCGTTTGCCAAACAAACAAAATTACCCTTGATAAAAAAAAACCGTTGCAGGTAAACTACCCCTTTCCCTCAACCGATCTTCACCAAAAACAATAGGTCGCGAGTACTCTACAAATTAGGGCTGTATGCAAAAAATTATTTGATTCTGTTTGAATTTGCGGCTGTTATCGTTTGCCATATAAAATACCCTTTTAAAACATAAAACGTTGCCGGTAAACTACCCCTTTCCCTTAACCGATCTTCACCAACACCAATAGGTATTGAGAACTCTACAATACAGGGCTGTATGCAAAAACGTATTTGATTCTGTTTGAATTTGCGGCTGTTATCGTTTACCATAGAAAAAAATTACCCTTGATAAAAAACCGTTTCTGGTAAACTACCCCTTTCCCTTAACCGATCTTCACCAAAAACGATAGGTCTTGAGAACTCTACAATTCAGGGCTGTATGCAAAATATTATATACATATGATTTTGTTTGAATTTGCGGCTGTTATCCTTTGCCATATAAAATACCCTTGATAAAACAAAAAACGTGGCTGGTAAACTATCCCTTTCCCTTAAACGATCTTCACCAAAAACAATAGGTATTGAGTACTCAAGAAATCAGGGCTGTATGCAAAAACGTATTTGATTCTGTTTGACTTTGCGGCTCTTATCGTTTGCCATAGAAAATACCCTTTTAAAACATAAAACGTTGCAGGTAAACTACCCCTTCCCCTTAACCGATCTTTACCAAAATCAACAGATCTTGAGAACTCAACAATTCAGGGCTGTATGCGAAAAATTATTTGATTCTCTTTGAATTTGCGGCTGTTATCGTTTGCCAAACAAACAAAATTACCCTTGATAAAAAAAACCGTTGCAGGTAAACTACCCCTTTCCCTCAACCGATCTTCACCAAAAACAATAGGTCGCGAGTACTCTACAAATTAGGGCTGTATGCAAAAAATTATTTGATTCTGTTTGAATTTGCGGCTGTTATCGTTTGCCATATAAAATACCCTTTTAAAACATAAAACGTTGCCGGTAAACTACCCCTTTCCCTTAACCGATCTTCACCAACACCAATAGGTATTGAGAACTCTACAATACAGGGCTGTATGCAAAAACGTATTTGATTCTGTTTGAATTTGCGGCTGTTATCGTTTGCCAAAAAAAAAAATTTCCCTTGATAAAAAAAAACCGTTGCAGGTAAACTACCCCTTTCCCTTAACCGATCTTCACCAACACCAATAGGTATTATGCATTTTATGAAACCATGCAGCCATGTTGACCTTGTGATGGCACATTTATTATTATTTGGGGCACAAATTTGATATTTCACGTTTATACTTGGTACTTAAGTGCCGTTCTGACTATTTTGGCAATTTGACTTTGGCCTTTCATATACTTAGAATTTTTTTGGGGGTGTTTCTACTTTGGTATTTTATGACTTGTTATTTGTTTTTGGGTTTGTTATTTGAGAAGCTTTTGAAGCAAGCCGGGTACTTGATCTGATTAAGGTGGTTTGAGGGTGGTACGATGACAATATATATATGCTGTCAACCAGGTGGACATGTGTGTGTGGTATTTATACATATATATATATATATATATATATATATATATATATATATATATTGTAACAATCTAACGAGGTCGTACCTGTTAAAATGTATCACACTTGTTTATTTTGTGTATTAGTGTGAATGTAGTGTGTTTGCCTCACACCGGTCGTTACATAAATCGACGTCACTACTGGAGTCCGTAGCGTTGTCAATGTTACCAGTACAACCTACCTGTTAATTCATAGGGATTGCGATTCCCGGGTGGCGCCAAATTGTTTCTGTTAAAACAATTAAAATAGTTAATTTCTAAGATAATACGTGGTATTAACATGGACAGCTGTGGCGTTCGAATTGTTCCCGCTGCTAGACAGGTTGTCGACTCGTCCACTCGTGATGAGCGCTAGTTGGCTGTTGCTTAAAACTCGCTAACACACATATATTCTACAAAATCCTATGAAATAACAAGATAGTAATATTCGGTACTGTATTTTTTAATACAAATTTGGTCATCAATAAATATGACAAATGAATTATAAATAATTTTATAACATTCGGCTCCGGCTTAGAGCTTGAAACACAAAAATATCTCAGAGTTGGCAAAATTGATTTCAAAACATTATCGTTGCCGAGACGGCATCAGTCACTTTTAATAAATTACTATGTTTAAAATCTGGAGTTCTTTGGATCATGAAATAAGACATAAACGTTGGTTACATTAAAAAAGTACACTACCATACCTTATACGTACTTAGAAATTATAATGTGTTTTTACAATTTGTTCGGTAGTGTCGTATTTCTGTTACAAAAATTGTGCTCTCAAATAAGGTTATATTTTGATTAATGAAATGTTTTTTAAGTAAGTAAATTATGCATTTACACCTTTGAAAGAAAATACTACTTTTTAAATAGTGAGAAATTTTATCATTTGAAAAATATTTTAAGTAATTTGGGGTTTTGGGATTAAGAAATTTATTCGGTACTTATCAGTTCATATCACGTTGAAGTGTCGTCATCAGTGTAGTTGGATATTCTTCGAATTTGGGCTGGTTTTAAACTTCTAACATCTTTTTCAATCTGGCCTTAGGTTTTTCTCTAATTAATTTATTTAATTTGGTTCCTGGACATCGTGAATTCTTTATAGATCGGCGTCTATTCGTCTTTGGTCATCTTGTTTCACTGATTCGACTTTTTGTAACTGTTTAAATTAAAATTTCAATCGTTCCAATTTTGCGTGCCGGTTACCCACGCGTCGTTTTTTAGAGTCTATATAATTTAACGGAAAATAAGCCCTCAACGGCTCGTTGTCATAGTAACCATAATTCTGTGATTGGTTAATTACTCCTTTAAAGACATTGTTAAAATATTTGAATTTTTATTCAAATTTATTAAGTATTTTCCTAATGGTTTTATTCCTTTATAATTCCTTTGGGATAATAAATGACATCACTATTATCTTTCTTTCCAATCTAAGTTTACAACGATACCTCATAAGGTCATATTCTGTTATACATTAACTATAGTCTAATTATTTGACATTTAATAAATAACATATCTTTCTTAAATTAAACTATTACAATAATATTGTAACGGGCCTATTTTTGGGGTAATAAAGCAGTTTGTATTTTTTTTTTTTTTTTATAAAACAAATAACATTTTTCGAATATTAGGGACAAACGCAAATAAAGGTAAATTCAGTGGAAGCGACGAAAGCGACAGTAGCAACACTGCATGTGACAATTATTCGGTAAGATTTTATAAAACGAGTGAAATAACGGACGGAATTGTGCCAAGGTCAACCAATGACACACAAAAACTGTCAACAAATTATGTAACGGATCGTCAGGCGACATTACGTCAGAGACGATCCCCACGATGGAATTCGGTGTATAATGCAGTTATGTAACAAAACAGTCTGCTGGCGTAGGAATACAAACTTTCAAACAATAAGACTTGGTCATACAACCACGGCGACAACACAAAATAGTGCCGGTGGCCTGTTGCCAGTCTAACTTCACCACTCACGAGTGGCATACGTAAAAGTTCCGGAACGTAATTGTAAGTGCGCAACACACCAAAAATGTGAATAACATATAAATTTAATTAAAATACGCCTAAAGTTTAAAAGAATGTGAGATAAGTAACGTCAATTAGATAAACACATAAATTCAGTGAAAACAACAAGCTATATAGTGCACGGACAATGCGACGTCGTCGAAACTCAGCAGCAGTTAAGTAATGGGGTAGAGTAAAACATAAAAAATGGGTTAAACTAAAAGTATAATGGTACCAATTTCTTTGAATTTGTTTAACAAGAATAAAAATGAGATCTCGTAAAGGTATGGGATATTTGCGTGTGAGTGAGTGAGAGAGAAGGATGTTAATATGGAAGTGCTGGTTGCGTAATTATTTATATAACAATTAAATTCATTTGATTTGTTGTTTTAAAATTAGTTAATAATTAAATAAATAATGAGTTGTTTTATCAATTGAGCCTCGTGGCCAAATATGTTCAAATGTACAACTGGGGGAACGAAATAGAAAAAATAAATAAAAGGAAACGTCTTTTGGTAACAAATAGATAAATATAGTTTTCATTATTTCAACAACCATTCTGATCTCCTGTTCGCCGAAAAGAACCCGAGAAAAAATGGTAAGTACACATATTTTTTTATATACGTAGTTGGTAACAAGATGGCGCCCGACAAAGTTAGACAGTAAAAAGTAAATATAGATATAAAATCAATCATGTTTTATTTATTTTATTAATATCAATAAAGAATAAAACATAACATTGGCTTCTGAACAGGGACAATTTTATATAAAGAAATTCATATAAAATATAGGCCTACTGGAAGAGCAGAATGGTTGTTTAAGGTAACTAAAAAATGTGTAAACATAAGTAGTAAGGTTATGATATGATTGATAGATGTGTATTATAAATAAGTAAGAATTAAATAAAAATGATGAGTACTAATGAAAATATTAACACTGAAGTCAGTTTCACTGATAGTCAAACTGAAAGTCAAATAAATAGCAATTTAAGCGAGACTGAATCGAGAATAATGGAAGGCGTAACAAGTCAGTCGACGCCGACCTCAGTTAAGAAAGAGAGTAATAGTGATATGATGAGTATGATGCAATTATTGTTGAATAAATTTGATATGAACAATAGGGATTTCAATATTAAATTCAATGAACAGAAAAACGAGATAAATGAGAAATTAGATATACAGAATAACAAGTTTGATGTAATTGACAAAAAATTTGAGTCGTTTTGATTCTAGTGACGAAAAATTTGACCATCGTTTTGATGAACTTAGAACTGAAATTAATAAAGTACACATCAACTGTGAGAGTAACTGTAACAAATTAAAATATGAATTAACTGAAACGTTGAGTCACTCATTAGATAGTATGAATAATAAGACTGACGAAATAGAGAGTAGTGTGGTAGAAAAAACCAATGAACAAATACAAAAAGTAACCGAAAATTGTGCTCGTAAAATAGATGAATGTAATGTTAGCAATGAGTACAAATTGAATTGTGTAGTTGATAAGATTGAAACATATGAAAATAGTACTAAGGTCAAAATCAGTGAAATAGAAAGTAATTGCAAAACAGAGATACAAGCTATACAAAATACAGTAAATACTATAGATACAAGTAATAAACAATTTGAATATTTAAATAATAATAAATTTGTGTCAATTGAGCAGAGTATCGTTAATGTTAAAGATGAATTGAATATAGCCGTAAACGAAAAACTTAATAGAGTTACTGAACACATAGTCATTGCCAAAGATATGAATAGCGATATTGATTTGGAGTTATTTAATCACGTACACCCTATGCAGTTTTTGAATAGAGTCAGAGAATTTAATCAATTTTGTAGAAGTAGCTGGGAGGTACAATTGTTGAAAAACATGAAATGTTTTAGAGGGAATTCCGCGGTATGGGCGGAGGTGCATAAAGTAGAATGGGTAACTTATCAGCGTTTTGAAACGGCTTTTAGAGAGAAATATTGGTCGGAGGAGGAACAAGAGATATTACGGAGTAAAATTATGGGACCAGGTAATTTTGGGGCCCAAGGGGGTAACGTCACTATGTATGTAATGCGGTATTATAATGAGGCAAAATATTTAGAGCCACCGTTACCATTTGGGTCATTCGTCCGTCACATAAGCAAGCACTTACCGAGAGAAATACAAATTACATTGATGACTCGAGAGATTGTAGAAATCACGGAATTAGAGAAAATTTTAGACATATTTCAGAATATAAGAGAACGGGATATGAGTAGGCGGGTAAACACACCAGTATCACATATAAGTGGGAATCATAATCAACCAAGGGGAATACACAATTTTCACAGGGGAGCGCGGGGAGGAAGTTTCAATAATAGGGGCGAGAGTTGGAGGTGTAGAGACTGTGAAACTGATAATTATGCTAATCGAACAAATTGTTTTAGATGTCACCGAAACAGGGAGTGCGCCAGAAATGAGAGAACGAACCCACCACCGAATCAACAGTCGAGAGGAGGAGAATTTTATAGAGGAACGCCCCGAGGAGGAGGACATTATAATAGAGGAAGGGGAGGAAATCATCCAGCTGTAGCCGGTCCATCCACGGAAAACTAAGGAGGACAATGGAGAAGCGGGCCCAACCATTGTCAACGGAGAACCGGGTCCAAGTAACCAACGAATATGCGAACAACGTTATCAAGGTGGACATGGCAAAAGAATTGTTAGAAGAAGAGGAGAACAGGGTGATGGAACGCAGAACAGGATTGACTGAGGTGACAATTAACATTGAAGGTAAGAATTATAAAACTTTAATTGATACCGGTAGCGAGATCTCAGTAATTTCTGAAAATGTCATGGGTGAATTAAAAGAGTTAAACAAGAATATACCGTCATTACCAGTTGCAGGGGTTACTGTAGTGGGGGTAACCGGGGTGAGAAGTAAGAGAATAACCAAACAAATACAATTAAATATTTTAATAAATGAAGTTGAATTCGAAAACACTTTCCTGGTAGTTAAAGGGTTGAGTCTAGATGTAATATTGGGAAATGATTTTTTGGAAAGAAACGGAGCAGTAATAGATTTCAATAAACAAATAGTAAAATTTGAGAAGGGGAATAAACCAGTCAGAATAGAGTTTAAGAAAGTAGTAAATGAAGCTAAAGTCACGGGAATAAAAATGTTACATAAGCAGATAAGCAATAGAGAGATAGAGACCAAGATAAATATATGTCTAGAGAGTAATAGCCTAGAAAATGAGGAGAGAGAGATGCATGAGCGTAATGAGAGTGTGTGGGCAGATAGAGCCGACAAATTTTTTAATGAAGATACAGTTGTAGGAAATACTCAGCGAGAGGAGCTGTGGGCAGTTGTGGAGCGATTCAGAGAGGTGTTTGATGAATCACCAGGAAAAGCGAAGGACTACATCTGCGAGCTGAAAGTTCGGGACCACGCACCATACATGCAGAGGAGCTACCCGGTGCCGTTTTCGAAGAGGAGGGCTGTACAGGAGGAACTAGACCGGATGATGCAGGGAGGCATAATTGAACGCTCAGTATCACCCTACTCAAACCCTTTGGTAGTAGTGATCAAAAAGGATGGCAAGGTAAGGTTATGTTTAGATGCTCGGAAAATTAATCAAATTATTATACCTGACAGGGAATCTCCAGAACCCATAAATGAGATTTTACAGAAGTTCAGCGGAGTCAAATACATGACGTCCTTAGACCTGACAGCGGGATACTGGCAGGTGCCATTAGCGATAGAGAGCAGAAAATACACAGCTTTTCTTTTTAATGGTAAGAATTACCAGTTCAAATGCTTACCTTTTGGATTAAACACCAGTGTTGCCAGTTTTATCAAATGTTTAGATAATATTTTACAACCTAAGGATTTAGATTTTTTAACTGTATATGTCGATGATATCTTGATAGCTTCTAGGACATTCACTGAACATTTAGAACACATAGAATATGTATTAGATAAGCTGCAAAGAGGGGGTCTAACAGTGAATTGGGACAAGTCTAAGTTTTTGCAGACAGAAATACATTTTTTAGGATTTATTATTACACAGGAGGGGATATTAGCCAACCCTGACAAAGTAGAAGCCATAATGCGATTCCCCGAACCTAAAAACATTAAGCAATTACAAAGTTTTTTAGGCCTATGCAATTTTTACAGGAAATTTCAGGAGAACTACGCTTACACAACATCCAAATTGAGTGCTGTATTGCAGAAGAATAAACAGTGGAGATGGGGTGATACGGAACGAAATGCGTTCAATGAAATTAAGAGAAAGTTTAGTCACATGATCATGATGAATCATCCCGATTTTAATAAGACTTTTTATTTGCAGACCGACGCCAGCAATGTAGCGCTAGGGGCGGAGCTCTACCAGGAGGGTTGCGACAAGGAACATCTGACGGTCGCCTTCGCCAGTAGATCGCTGTTGTCGGCTGAGAAAAATTATACGACAACTGAAAAAGAACTTCTAAGTATTGTGTTCACCGTGGGTAAATTCCGGACCTACATCCTAGGTAATACCACGATAATCCGGACGGACCACAAGGCATTGTCATTTCTTAATTCATGTAAGCTGACACATAGCAGATTAACCAGGTGGGTATTAGCCTTACAAGAATATAACTTTTCATGGGAGTATATAAATGGGTCAGATAATAAGGTACCAGATACACTTTCTAGAGTAGATGTTATAGACAATAAAACTGGTAGGGATCTTAAAGAAATAGAAATTTTTAGATTAACTAGAGAAGATAGAATTTTTGGTGAGGAATTAAGTGACATTAAAAACATGCAAAGATCTGATAGTAAATTGGGTAGAATAATTGCTAGTTTAGAAACAGATGTAGAGGGATCTGAATATAATGAGCGATTTCAAGTATATCAAGGTATTTTGTTTAAAAAAGTAGATGGTGGGGAGCGTGATTGGAGGTTAGTTATACCCGAGGGATTGATAGATAAAATTGTTTGGGATTGTCATATAAGGTATGGTCATTTTGGTGCGAGAAAGTGTGCAAATGTTTTGAAAGAGTCATGTATATTTAAGAATATGGAGAAGAGAGTTAGGAGAGTGTGTGATTTATGTCAAAAATCGAAAGTAGTGAATTATAAAGTAGAAGGAGAGATGAATTACATAAAAGTAGATAAACCTTTTGATTTAGTTGCAGTAGATTTATATGGACCATTACCCAGAGGAAGAGGGGGTGTGTTATATGTATTTGTAGTTCTAGACACCTTTTCAAAATTTGTGAAGTTATATAGCATTAAGAGAGCGACGAGTAAAGTACTCAGTGAGAAAATAGTAAAAGACTACATGCTTAAGGTTGGAAAACCGAAAATTATATTATCCGACCATGGTCCACAGTTTATAAGCGGCAAGTGGCGGCAGACGCTTGGATGGGAAGGTATCATACCCAAGCATACGGCAGTATATCATCCTCAGTCGAACCAAGCAGAACGGGTGATGAGAGAGATTGGCAGGATATTTCGGGCGTACTGTCACGCCAAACACACAGAATGGCCATCCTACGTGAAGAAAGTAGAGGAGTGGCTGAATTGTACCACCCATGAGTCCACGGGATTTACGCCGCAGGAGTTGATTAGGGGAACAAGGCCGCCCAGGATATTGGAACAACTTTTCAAATACCCACCAGAAAGTCAAGTTTTGGACAGGACCATGAGATTGGCAAACGAGAACTTACTTACGAGAGGAGAGCGAAGAAAACAGAAACATGATGCCAAGGGTAAATGGACCAAGTATGAGGTAGGTCAGTTAGTGTTAGTAAAAAGGCATGATTTGTCCAGTGCTCAAGATAGAGAAATAAAGAAGTTTTTCTTGTTGTATGAAGGACCTTATGAAATTGTAGAAATAAAAATGCAGAATGCGTATGTGCTGAGGAACCCAGCGACGCAGGAAATAGTAGGCACTCAAAATGCGACGAATTTAAAATTATATCGGTCACTTTAATTATGTTTATAAATAAGTTTTCAAATATTGTTGTATGTTTACAGAAGGGATCCTCCCCCATTTTCGGGCGGTCACGATCTTACCAGTCCTGGCCGTGGAATTCGGAACTCGGAGGCGGGCCATGGTTGGCGGATCTTCCTTCGGGCGGTGAAAACAATGATGGTCCGGCTCCACCAAAATTGGTATAAAGTAGAAAACTTAACTACATATTTTAACGGGGAGGGGGACCCCAACAGGTACGTGACACGAATTAATTTTTTAACACACTCCAGGTGCAGCGGTCTCGGTGTACCTGTCACGTGCCTGCACTGCCTTAGAGTGTTGTATATAATGAAGGCTGCACCTAAATAAAAGGCAGTGCGTACAAATTTAAAAGTTTTAGAACCAATGGCAAAATTAAAATTAGCCATTGGTTATAGTTTCTGTGTAGTCCGAAAGGACGAGTTTTGGGGCAAGAGGGGTTGGAGTAAGATAGACAGCGGGTTTGAAGAAATGGTAGGGGAGGGGGAGTAGTGTGTTTCAGAGGGGGGACGTGAATTCACGTAGTGGATCTATCTTGTTCCAATTCTTTTTGCAGCAAGGCCCGGCATTTCAGGCGACTGCGACCTTCCTAGACGTGTTGAAAGTTAAGATAGAGTCAGCCTTCAATGTAAATAGAAAAAAAACAAAAAAAAATAATACCAAAGTAATTTTGGATGTGTATAATTTTAAATTTAAATAAATTTTAGAATTAAGTGACCAAATATAATTGTCAAGTTTTAGTATCAGTGAGTATAGGAACATTTTGAAAAGATGTGTAGTAAAATAAAAACTTGTTATCAATACAAGATGTGGGGATAATTTTGGTGGGTAGATTGGGTGCCCAAAGAAGTGACATAACAGTGTAGTGTGGAACTGCCATGGTGGGAGGTTGTAAATTTTGTATTTAATATTTTATGTTAATGTGGTTAAGCTTACATATAAAGGGGGTTAAAACACCATCCAAACTAATAATGTCATTTAAGTATAAATTATTAAGTTTAGTATTACAAAAGATGTTTTACTTGTGATTCCCCAACTTTTCGGGCGGTCACGGCCTCACCGAACCCTGACCGTGGAATTGGTTTAGCTTTAACAGCTATGGTTGGGGCACATTACGATTACGCGCTGACCATACTGGCCATAGCTGTTATCGTTGTCAAGGTGTATTTTGAAATTGATGGGGGGTGAAATTAAGGGGAATCACCAAACTAGGGAACAGCGGCTACCACTCTGTCCGCATGGGGGCAGCAAAGCCAGGTGGTAGACCCGGATTAAGGGCGCATAACTATTGACAAAGATATGTTGATATCTGTAACTTTTAAAATGTAACGCAGAAGCAAGGACACGGAGATGTCAAATTCCTCCAAAATTTCAGTCCTTGTGGACGCAACTGGACGCCACAGTCCAGGGGGTGTCATAGTGTGTGTGGCAGGGAGGTTATCCAGGGGGGTAACGAATTAGAAATTTGCTATATTTTAATAATGATGACTCGCTACTAAATAATTTTGTTTTTGATTTGCAAAATAAATGCACTAGATACTTCCTATATTGTGTTTATTATGTCTTATTGTGTTAATTGCATGTTGTAGGTTAGGAATAAGGATTATAAAATATAATAATATGTTTCTAATGTGTTTATAGATTTTAAAATAAAATGAAATAAAGTTGTGATAGATAAAATTTTCAATGGGTTGCAAAAGATAGAAGTGGGTGATAGTAATTGTTTAAGTAAAATGTTTGAGTTAGTCAGTTAGTCAAGTTGAATATATTGGGGTATTAAAGAGAATAAGAGCTGAAATACAAGTAATAGAGAATTTGAATATAAGTGGAGACACAGTAGTAATGGAGAATTTATGTAGAGTTTTGAGTGATATATTGTTGTTTATAATTGATGATGTTAATTTGTTGTAATTGTAGTGAGGTAATGAGATTGAGATTTTGGGGATGGCAATTTTTTACTTCCATATTCCTTAAGGAATGGAAGTATGGTGATGGCAAAAAAAATCGTGTTCGAGATTATTGCAGATTCTGATTCTACTACACTCAAAACATGAAAAAAAGTCGTTTTCCGAAAAGTGTCTGTGTGTCTGTCTGTCTGTCTGTCTGTGTGTCTGTCTGTCTGTCTGTAGATTTTTTTTCTATGGCAAACGATAACTGCCGCAAATTCAAACAGAATCAAATAATTTTTTGCATACAGCCCGGTTTTGCAGAGTTCTCGCGACCTATTGTTTTTGGTGAAGATCGGTTGAGGGAAAGGGGTAGTTTACCTGCAACGGTTTTTTTTTAGCAAGGGAAATTTTGTTTGTTTGGCAAACGATAACAGCCGCAAATTCAAACAGAATCAAATAATGTTTCGCATACAGCCCTGAATTGTAGAGTTCTCAAGACCTATTGTTTTTGGTGAAGATCGGTTAAGGGAAAGGGGTAGTTTACCTGTAACGTTTTATGTTTTAACAAGGGTATTTCCTATGGCAAACGATAACAGCCGCAAATTCAAACAGAATGAAAAGATTATTTGCATACAGCCCTAAATTGTAGAGTTCTCAATACCTTTTGTTTTTGGTGAAGATCGGTTAAGGGAAAGGGGTAGTTTACCTACAACGTTTTTTTAACAAGGGTATTTTCTATGGCAAACGATAACAGCCGCAAATTCAAACAGAATCAAATAATTTTCTGCATACAGCCCTGATTTGTAGAGTACTCAAGACCTATTGTTTTTGGTGAAGATCGGTTGAGGGGAAGGGGTAGTTTACCAGCAACGTTTTTTATCATGCGTATTTTCTATGGCAAACGACAACTGCCGCAAATTCAAACAGAATCAAATAATTTTTTGCATACAGCCCTGATTTGTAGAGTACTCGCGACCTATTGTTTTTGGTGAAGATCGGTTGAGGGGAAGGGGTAGTTTACCTGCAACGGTTTTTTTTATCAAGGGAAATTTTTTTTTTTTTTGGCAAACGATAACAGCCGCAAATTCAAACAGAATCAAATAATGTTTCGCATACACCCCTGAATTGTAGATTTCTCAAGACCTATTGTTTTTGGTGAAGATCGGTTGAAGGAAAGGGGTAGTTTACCTGCAACGTTTTTTTAACAAGGGTATTTTATATGGCAAACGATAACAGCCGCAAATTCAAACAGAATCAAATAATGTTTTGCATACAGTCCTGATTTGTAGAGTACTCAAGACCTATTGTTTTTGGTGAAGATCGGTTAAGGGGAAGGGGTAGTTTACCTGCAACCTTTTACGTTTTATTTTCTATGGCAAACGATAACAGCCGCAAATTCAAACAGAATCAAATAATGTTTTGCATACAGCCCTGATTTGTAGAGTACTCAAGACCTATTGTTTTTGGTGAAGATCGGTTAAGGGGAAGGGGTAGTTTACCTGCAACGTTTTTTTATCAAGGGTATTTTATATGGCAAACGATAACAGCCGGAAATTCAAACAGAATCAAATAATTTTTTGCATACGTCCCTGAATTGTAGAGGTCTCAATGACTTTCGATTTTGGTGAAGATCGGTTAAGGGGAAGGGGTAGTTTACCTGCAACCTTTTACGTTTTAACAAGAGTAAAGTACTTGAAAATTTATTTAAACTTTTTGAAACAATGGTAATTGTTAAAAATAAAATAATTTTGTTGCCAGGCAATAAAATTATAATTTTTTCATTTTAATGTAATATAATATTTTTCATTTAATACAGCAATAAAAAGGCAGGTAAGACACAGCCTGGCTGTTTGGCTGAAAATGATTTTAAATATAAATCTTAGAATATGGAAGTCATGTATGGTTCTCCATACCGATATTTGTAGTAGGGGGTAGTGTAATGTGGGAGTCCGCAACATAATGATAAGTTGGGACGGGATAGGGATAGTTTTTAGTGGAGGGGCCGCCTTAGGTAGAATCCAGGGGCCAGAGAACGGGAATTGAGCTTTTGGGGGGGGGAAACACATATCCTATGTACAAAGGGTTAGAGAGTATTTTTTTTATATAAGGGTAGAAGGTGGCGAATTGAGTTAAAGTAGTAAGTAGTTAGAGGTAGAGAAGGGTTAGTAGATTTTTTGGTAGAATAGGGTGTCATACTAGTTAAAGATTTTGTAAGGGAGCGTTAGAGTAATAAAAGGGGTAAGATTATAGGTAAATGCCAAGTTGATACAGTGAATTATGATGAATAACTGAGAATCACCCAAATTAATGAAAGGGAATAATAAATGAAATGATGTGTAAAACAAAGATGAAAAAAAAAAAAATTTTGAGAAACGAATTAATAAAAGTTAAATTGAGATTAACATGCAATTTTTATGATTTTATATGCAAACTTAATGATGTAAAATGTGTAAATTTTAAATACAAATTGTTTATTTTAAGATAAGGATAACAATGTGAATTCTGAGTGTACTATGTTTTCTTATGTTATGTTGTTGTTAGGTATTTTGATATATGTTAGCAGTTAGTGGAAAAACAAAACCAGTGCTTCTTAGCGCAAACCAGCATCGCTAGGGGGAAACAGATCAGTTGCGGATATGGTGTTGTATAAGGCTACTATTTGATATTTGATTTGTTGTTTCAGTGTTTGGTGATGCTGTGGCGGCGGACCTGAGCTGGCCAGCGCGTCAGAGCAGGGGCGTTAAGTATCTGTCTGACTCTACGGTGTTGGGATCTCGAGAGAGAAGTCCAGTATTGTCATTCAGGTGCGGTCACAGTCACCAGACAAAGGGTGAGTTTATTGATTATATTTTTTGTAAATCATACAGGGGGTTGTGGCGACATATCCTGGCTGATCCCTTTAGCAAGTATGAATGTGTCAATGAGATTTTTTATGCTTCGGCATAAAATATCTCATTGAGGGGGTATTGTAACGGGCCTATTTTTGGGGTAATAAAGCAGTTTGTATTTTTTTTTTTTTTATAAAACAAATAACATTTTTCGAATATTAGGGACAAACGCAAACAAAGGTAAATTCAGTGGAAGCGATGAAAGCGACAGTGGCAACACTGCATGTGACAATTATTCGGTAAGATTTTATAAAACGAGTGAAATAACGGACGGAATTGTGCCAAGGTCAACCAATGACACACAAAAACTGTCAACAAATTATGTAACGGATCGTCAGGCGACATTACGTCAGAGACGATCCCCACGATGGAATTCGGTGTATAATGCAGTTATGTAACAAAACAGTCTGCTGGCGTAGGAATACAAACTTTCAAACAATAAGACTTGGTCATACAACCACGGCGACAACACAAAATAGTGCCGGTGGCCTGTTGCCAGTCTAACTTCACCACTCACGAGTGGCATACGTAAAAGTTCCGGAACGTAATTGTAAGTGCGCAACACACCAAAAATGTGAATAACATATAAATTTAATTAAAATACGCCTAAAGTTTAAAAGAATGTGAGATAAGTAACGTCAATTAGATAAACACATAAATTCAGTGAAAACAACAAGCTATATAGTGCACGGACAATGCGACGTCGTCGAAACTCAGCAGCAGTTAAGTAATGGGGTAGAGTAAAACATAAAAAATGGGTTAAACTAAAAGTATAATGGTACCAATTTCTTTGAATTTGTTTAACAAGAATAAAAATGAGATCTCGTAAAGGTATGGGATGTTTGCGTGTGAGTGAGTGAGAGAGAAGGATGTTAATATGGAAGTGCTGGTTGCGTAATTTTTTATATAACAATTAAATTCATTTGATTTGTTGTTTTAAAATTAGTTAATAATTAAATAAATAATGAGTTGTTTTATCAATTGAGCCTCGTGGCCAAATATGTTCAAATGTACAACTGGGGGAACGAAATAAAAAAAATAAATAAAAGGAAACGTCTTTTGGTAACAAATAGATAAATAAAGTTTTCATTATTTCAACAACCATTCTGATCTCCTGTTCGCCGAAAAGAACCCGAGAATAAATGGTAAGTACACATTTTTTTTATATACGTAGTTGGTAACAAGATGGCGCCCGACAAAGTTAGACAGTAAAAAGTAAATATAGATATAAAATCAATCATGTTTTATTTATTTTATTAATATCAATAAAGAATAAAACATAACAATATTTCTGTTTTAAAATAATTGACATATAATTACTGGCCCTTCACTGGTCTTAGATTAGTAAGATTTCTTGTGAAATTGATACAATTTACATTTGAATTTCTTTGGCAGTTAAATGTTTTCATAGTCAAGATTAGCCATGATTGTTTTTTGGTGTATTTCTTTTTAAATTACCTTCTGAATTCAGCCTGATGGGCTTCACTTATTTGTTTGTGTTTTAACTACTACTCAACATACATTTTCATTACTCTTCTTTTAAAATATAATAATTAGGTTTATGGACTGTAGGTTCCTTTCAGCCATATTCCTCTTTTAACATTGAACCAACTATTCTTTACAAGTCACTAGTTATTATTAGTTCTAACATTGATTTCTTTCTTTTGTTACAAACTAAAGTGATAAACATTGTCACTTTTCATAAAATTATGAAAGTTAATTCCCCTTTCAACATGGGGTGTTGTATTCTTTGCAATCTTAATTTTAATAACAATTCTATTCTACCATACCATGTTAACACAAGTTATTTGTCTGGGCTTTCTCCCTGAATAACATCACAAGCTTCCTTTATATTAATTTGGAATACTATTTCTAATTATTTCTAGTTATATTAATTTTTACAATGTCACTCCAATCATTGGTTGTTCATCAATGTTTTATAAAGTGTCCCCTTACCTATCATTACATTTTTAATGTTTCACATACACTTTCACTATTTTTAGGGTACTTACACTTCGCTAAAGCACTTCACTTTGGTTCACTGTTTTGTATTTAGTGTTATTTAATGGGTAATCCCTATACTTTCTACTACCATTTCTCACTATTTCTTTCTAGTATGACATTTACTATTAACTATATGAGGTTAGTTGTTTTTTGTTAAATCTAACCTTTCTGACTGTGTTAGTGTACTTTTTCTATATTACATTGCTTTACAATTGTATTGTTTTTAAAATGGGTACATAGGTTACTTTAATGATAACAATAATATTGGTTTCATTAATACATAATTATTCAAGGTTTATTGACCGTATTCTATCCTTGAGTATACTATCTTTCCCCTTTATATGTGTGTTAGTTTCCCCTTGGGTTTAACCTGTCTCCTCTTCATTCTTCCTCTTCTTCATCTTCAATCTTCAATAGTCTTCATCTTCAATAGTCTTCATCTTGGTTCGGTTCTCCTCTTCTTCTCTTCTGGTTTAAATTCTGTTTAATCGTAGGGATCTGTTCTCTTCTTCTAGTTCTTCTTTAGTTCTGTGTTCATCATTGTTTTGTCTATCATATTTTCCTTGAGTATGTTACGTGGTTCCCTTCTTTATGTTTATGTTGTTGGCTCAATCACTTGGGTTGGGTAATATCGTTGTACGTCGTGTCAAAATATTTACATTTTAATCATTTTTTAAACAATTTATTTTATATGAAGTATTTTTATATCAAGAATTATCTTTTTTATCACTGGTACGGGATTTGGCTTAATTGTATCGTTACATAATGCCTCTCCTCTAAAATTGATCATTTTAATAAAACACTAGCATAGTTTTTTATGAAATTATCAGTTATAGATAACTTTTTTCCTCCTCTTTCTTGTTTGTTTCTCCATTCTTCATTTCTCTTCTTACTTAATTAATTCCATTTTATTTGGATCTGTTTCTATTTCCATTGGGGCATTTTCCCTCATACACAAATTTTTCCCTAACTTTTATACAGTAGTTGGTTTCTCCCATTACTACTCATTTTTCTGAGACCAGAGGCACATCTTCTCTGCTCAGTTCATTTGGATTGCTGGACTTTTCAACAGTCAATCTTAAATACCTTCTTTGTCAACTTGTGACTTAATAATAATAATACAATAATAATATAATATACTTTGGGATTGTCTACCTTGTGGTTTGTTTTTAGATCACTTTGTCATTACTACTCATTCTTCCTTCCGCTATACCTTAACTATACACTATCATCTACTTATACACTTGATTGTTTTTATCTTTATTCATATGTTAATTTCATCATATCTCTCACTTTTCATTATTTTGTTTTCAATGCTCGTTGTGATCATTTTAATTGTCTTAGACATTTTTTTTACAATTTTTTCTTAGTCATTTAGCAGGATTCTGCTTTAGCCATTTCTGTATATTTGTTTTATACATAATTGCTCTCTCTTCCTTGTACCAGTTCAGAATTTTTTTTTTTCTTATAATACTTTTGATTCAGTATAATTTCATGTAATTATCTCAGTAATTTGAGCTTGATTTTATTTTTGTTTATTTTATTCTGTATTCAACATTATTTTTGATAATTCTTTGGTAAGTTAATTGTCTTACCTTAAAGGAATGTTTGTAGCGTATTCCTTTTTAGTTATTTTTTGATTTAATTATAATTGTAAGTTTGTGCTTCTTACATTTTTATTATATAGGAATGTGTGTAACTTATTCCTTATTATCTCACTTTTTACTTCATACTTCATATCTCAATCTTTTATTAGACTGTAAATTAATTTAAATTGAAAGGAATTTGTGTAACTGTTTCCTTTGTTTTTTTTTTCTTCATTATCCACTTATATTAATTCTTTTTATGGTTCCGCATATATCATCTAAATAAGTTAGTAAGCTGCTCTTACAATCTCTTTTGGAATTTTGAAATATGTTTCATTTCACAATGGTTTTATTCTTCTTCGTAAAACTTTTTTATCGAAGTTTGGTTATAAACTCCCTTGATTTTCCTTGTATTGATATTACTGATCTGGTAAGTATTATTACCATTATCTTTTGTGATGATATACGGACCGGTGTATAGCAATAATAATTTCTTTGCTATACCCTCCATTGTACTTGGCAGTTCACGATTTTTAATTAATATTTTTTCTCCCTCTTTATATTTGATTATTTTGGGTTGGTTTTTTGCATATTTGGCCTTTTGTTTCTCAATCTTTTCCACTATTAGGCTGTACCATTTGTTTTTGTCATACGGGTCTTCTGGGTTTTTTGGGAATTCTATTATCTCTTGTATCTCTCTGTTTGGCTTCCTCTCGAACATCATCAAGTAAGGTGTACTTTCAGTGAATTGGTGATAGCTGATATTTAAAAACACTTCGGTTGAAGGTAAATATTTGTACCATTCTCTCTGGTTGTTATGACAATAAGTTCTCAAAATGCGTCCCACCTCTCTCAACATTCTTTCTGCGGGATTGCTACTAGGGTGGTAGACTGAAGTTTTATATGTTTTAATATTTAGTTTTAGTAATTCTTCTCTCCACCTCCTTCCTTTAAATTGCGTTCCATGATCAGTTATTAACATGTACGGTTTTCCAATCTCTACTATGTATTTATTTTTAATAATATCTAATATTTTCTTTGTCGTGGCTCTGTTTATAGCATATAATTTGGTGTACTTGGTGTAATGGTCAAGTATGATAACAATGAATTTGTAGCCATGTCTTCCTCCGCTACGTGGGAATGGTCCACATATGTCGAGGAACGCCTTCTCTAGTTTGGCACTGGATGTGATGGGTATCATCGTTCCATCTTTCTTTTCGTTATTGGTTTTGACCATCTGACACAATGTGCAGGTTTTTATGTTTTTATTCACTTTTCTTGCAATATTTTTTATGAATAAATCTTCCTCTAAAGCTTTCACCATTTTAATTGTTCCCATGTGGCCGTATCTCACATGATAATCTTTGATGATTTGATTTTCTAATGATTGAGGAATTACTAGTTTCCAAGTGTCTTGGTTCTTTTTTGTTTTTACAAATAAAATATCATTGTATACACAGTAAAATTTGTTAATAATGGCTTCAGACTCCATCAGTCTTTTTCTGATGTTGGATATTTTTGTATCTTGCTCTTGTTGCAACACTATTTGGTTTACAATATTTTCCAGGTCTTTCCTATCCTTCAATATATAATACACTTTTGCTATCTTCCCCTTTTCTCCTTCAAATGTCTGATTTACTACATTTATTCTGGATAATATTATTTTAAGTTTTATTGATCATGGTTCATTAGGCATTCCATCGATCGGCCGTCCCTTCTTCTTCGTCAATGACTTGCCTTTCTGTCTGAGGTGTGTTCGATCGATTCCCATTACTTCTTGATGGAATCCAAAGTTCCGGCGGGTTTCGTTTGTTATATTCTATGCGGAAATTTTCTGCTGGGTCATTGCTGAAGGGTATCCAGTCATAGTTTTCTTCGGCCTGATTACTTCCGGATGGAGCGTCCCTTCTTTGGTTATCGTTTCCGGATCTCACTCCCACCATACTGTTCACCTGTCGTATGTTTTGTGCATTTTCTTCCCTTAGGCTCTGGTTATCTTCATTGCGAGGTGGTTCATTGCTCCTACTCTCTGCTGATGGATTATTATTGTTATTTGATACTTGATAATAACAGTTAGGACGCCAGTTCGGGCTATATCTTCTTTGGTTATTCTGCCTTTGTCCACGGATGAAGTTTACCCGACGTCTGTCGTCACTTCTATTTGGATTACCCCCGGGTCCCCGGTTGTACTGGTAATTGGGATGATACCGGTTGCCGTAGTAATTATGGTCATTGGGGTGACCGTTGGTGCGTTGTTCAGGTTCCGCTCCTCTGTAATTACCATTTGGTCGGTTATTATTATTTGGGCTGTTTCTATTGTTGTTTTGATTTCCTGAATGTTGGTTTTGTTGACCTCTATTACCAGGCTGATTATTCGGAGGGTGATGCTGAGTATTTCCATTGAATGTTTGTTCTGCATTATTATCATTATTACTTCGGCTCCAGTTATTCCGATTATTGCTTTGTGGATGATTGTATGGTCCATGGAAATTAGATGTATTGTTATGTTCATTCCACTTATTGTATCTTTGGTTTGTGATCCTGTTTTTTCGATACTGGTTATCATTCTCCAGGTCCTCCAATAGACTAACCATTCCTTGAATTGTTTTAATTTGTCCTTGTCTTCTGGATGGCTTCTTCGTAATGATAGCCCAGTTGTATTACCAACGACTCCTCGGGTATCTAGGGTTCCAAATTTCTGGCTAAGCATACCTTTCCCAGAAAGTAAGATGTTAACGTGTGTCCTCCTTGTGTCTCGTACCTTCCGTTACTGATATCATTGCGGACCACATTCTGTGTTGATTCGGACCAATACTTCTCCCTGAACTGTTTCTTGAACTCTTGGGTATCATTGATCTCAGGTCGTGTGGCTGTCCACCAATTGTCATGGGTGTCACGGAACATTTCATCGATCATACTCCTCACACTGGACCACCTGGTTTCTCTGTTCTTCTCTATCAGCTCTTCTACCCGTTTGAGGAATTCTATCGGGTTTCTCCGGTAGCTACGAAAATTGATTATTTCTCGATTTTCACTGGTTATGAACTGTGTGTGATTATATGGTTTTTCTCTTAACGCATCCAATTCTTCTTGCATCTGTTTCTCTCGTATATTGATCCCCTGGATTTTTTCTCTGTTTTCTCGGGTCAGTCCGTCTATTTTATCTATGACGGTGTATACTTTCTCCACCCGATTGTTTACATCCAGTTGTAGCTCTTGGTGCCTCTCCTCCAGTTCCTTGACCACCTCCTGTTTGTTCTTCTGGCACCCTTCAGTAAGGACTTGGTAGAATTCTGTCGCTCTCAATTTACCTTCCTCTTCAACGTTACTAATTTTATTATTTAATTCTTCTCTGATTTGTATCACTGTTTCGTTGGTCTCCGTTACCGTTTGTCTGATCTCTTCTCGACATTCGACTAGTTGTTGCTTCCATTCCTCCTTGGTTTTTTCGTTGGAGAATATCATGATTATATTCCATCTTTTTATTTACTATCTCCAGATCCTTCTTGATCTGTTTCTTCAGCTCTTCGCTCTTCATTTCCAATGCCTCCTGACTTCCCTGTATCACTTCCATTTGCTTCTTCAACTCTTCACTGTTTTGGTCCAGTTTTTTATTCACTCCTATTTGTAATAATTCCAATTTTTTGTTCAGTTCTTCCTTGTCTTGTTTTCTCTCTTCCTTGTCTGACCTTCTTCCCTCTTGCCATGACTCTAATCTGTTCATTTGTTCCATTATCATTCTCATCAAACTATCTAATTTCGTCTCATCGGTTGGTTTGACTGGTTGGTTATTCACCATGACTTCTGCTTCTATTTCCGTTTCAGGTGGATTGGGATTTTCCATTTGGTCCTCCTGTGGGTTCTCTTCTGACAATTCTCCAGTCGTTTCCTCCACTTCTACTTCCTCAATTTCTTCTGGGTTTCCTTCTTGGTTTGGTGCTTCCTTCCCTTTGCGCCTCGTAACCATACTGTGTCTATTCATGACCGCCGCTAGTTAGTCTTCCTAGCCTCACGTTGCTGGTCGCCAATATGTAACGATCTAACAAGGTCGTACCTGTTAAAATGTATCACACTTGTTTATTTTGTGTATTAGTGTGAATGTAGTGTGTTTGCCTCACACCGGTCGTTACATAAATCGACGTCACTACTGGAGTCCGTAGCGTTGTCAATGTTACCAGTACAACCTACCTGTTAATTCATAGGGATTGCGATTCCCGGGTGGCGCCAAATTGTTTCTGTTAAAACAATTAAAATAGTTAATTTCTAAGATAATACGTGGTATTAGCATGGACAGCTGTGGCGTTCGAATTGTTCCCGCTGCTAGACAGGTTGTCGACTCGTCCACTCGTGATGAGCGCTAGTTGGCTGTTGCTTAAAACTCGCTAACACACATATATTCTACAAAATCCTATGAAATAACAAGATAGTAATATTCGGTACTGTATTTTTTAATACAAATTTGGTCATCAATAAATATGACAAATGAATTATAAATAATTTTATAACATTCGGCTCCGGCTTAGAGCTTGAAACACAAAAATATCTCAGAGTTGGCAAAATTGATTTCAAAACATTATCGTTGCCGAGACGGCATCAGTCACTTTTAATAAATTACTATGTTTAAAATCTAGAGTTCTTTGGATCATGAAATAAGACATAAACGTTGGTTACATTAAAAAAGTACACTACCATACCTTATACGTACTTAGAAATTATAATGTGTTTTTACAATTTGTTCGGTAGTGTCGTATTTCTGTTACAAAAATTGTGCTCTCAAATAAGGTTATATTTTGATTAATGAAATGTTTTTTTAAATAAGTAAATTATGCATTTACACCTTTGAAGAAAATACTACTTTTTAAATAGTGAGAAATTTTATCATTTGAAAAATATTTTAAGTAATTTGTGGTTTTGGGATTAAGGAATTTATTCGGTACTTATCAGTTCATATCACGTTGAAGTGTCGTCATCAGTGTAGTTGGATATTCTTCGAATTTGGGCTGGTTTTAAACTTCTAACATCTTTTTCAATCTGGCCTTGGGTTTTTCTCTAATTAATTTATTTAATTTGGTTCCTGGACATCGTGAATTCTTTATAGATCGGCGTCTATTCGTCTTTGGTCATCTTGTTTCACTGATTCGACTTTTTGTAACTGTTTAAATTAAAATTTCAATCGTTCCAATTTTGCGTGCCGCTTACCCATGCGTCGTTTTTTAGAGTCTATATAATTTAATGGAAAATAAGCCCTCAACGGCTCGTTGTCATAGTAACCATAATTCTGTGATTGGTTAATTACTCCTTTAAAGACATTGTTAAAATATTTGAATTTTTATTCAAATTTATTAAGTATTTTCCTAATGGTTTTATTCCTTTATAATTCCTTTGGGATAATAAATGACATCACTATTATCTTTCTTTCCTTTCTAAGTTTACAACGATACCTCATAAGGTCATATTCTGTTATACATTAACTATAGTCTAATTATTTGACATTTAATAAATAACATATCTTTCTTAAATTAAACTATTACAATAATATTTCTGTTTTAAAATAATTGACATATAATTACTGGCCCTTCACTGGTCTTAGATTAGTAAGATTTCTTGTGAAATTGATACAATTTACATTTGAATGTCTTTGGCAGTTAGATGTTTTCATAGTCAAGATTAGCCATGATTGTTTTTTGGTGTATTTCTTTTTAAATTACCTTCTGAATTCAGCCTGATGGGCTTCACTTATTTGTTTGTGTTTTAACTACTATTCAACATACATTTTCATTACTCTTCTTTTAAAATATAATAATTAGGTTTATGGACTGTAGGTTCCTTTCAGCCATATTCCTCTTTTAACATTGAACCAACTATTCTTTACAAGTCACTAGTTATTATTAGTTCTAACATTGATTTCTTTCTTTTGTTACAAACTAAAGTGATAAACATTGTCACTTTTCATAAAATTATGAAAGTTAATTCCCCTTTCAACATGGGGTGTTGTATTCTTTGCAATCTTAATTTTAATAACAATTCTATTCTACCATACCATGTTAACACAAGTTATTTGTCTGGGCTTTCTCCCTGAATAACATCACAAGCTTCCTTTATATTAATTTGGAATACTATTTCTAATTATTTCTAGTTATATTAATTTTTACAATGTCACTCCAATCATTGGTTGTTCATCAATGTTTTATAAAGTGTCCCCTTACCTATCATTACATTTTTAATGTTTCACATACACTTTCACTATTTTTAGGGTACTTACACTTCGCTAAAGCACTTCACTTTGGTTCACTGTTTTGTATTTAGTGTTATTTAATGGGTAATCCCTATACTTTCTACTACCATTTCTCACTATTTCTTTCTAGTATGACATTTACTATTAACTATATGAGGTTAGTTGTTTTTTGTTAAATCTAACCTTTCTGACTGTGTTAGTGTACTTTTTCTATATTACATTGCTTTACAATTGTATTGTTTTTAAAATGGGTACATAGGTTACTTTAATGATAACAATAATATTGGTTTCATTAATACATAATTATTCAAGGTTTATTGACCGTATTCTATCCTTGAGTATACTATCTTTCCCCTTTATATGTGTGTTAGTTTCCCCTTGGGTTTAACCTGTCTCCTCTTCATTCTTCCTCTTCTTCATCTTCAATCTTCAATAGTCTTCATCTTCAATAGTCTTCATCTTGGTTCGGTTCTCCTCTTCTTCTCTTCTGGTTTAAATTCTGTTTAATCGTAGGGATCTGTTCTCTTCTTCTAGTTCTTCTTTAGTTCTGTGTTCATCATTGTTTTGTCTATCATATTTTCCTTGAGTATGTTACGTGGTTCCCTTCTTTATGTTTATGTTGTTGGCTCAATCACTTGGGTTGGGTAATATCGTTGTACGTCGTGTCAAAATATTTACATTTTAATCATTTTTTAAACAATTTATTTTATATGAAGTATTTTTATATCAAGAATTATCTTTTTTATCACTGGTACGGGATTTGGCTTAATTGTATCGTTACATAATGCCTCTCCTCTAAAATTGATCATTTTAATAAAACACTAGCATAGTTTTTTATGAAATTATCAGTTATAGATAACTTTTTTCCTCCTCTTTCTTGTTTGTTTCTCCATTCTTCATTTCTCTTCTTACTTAATTAATTCCATTTTATTTGGATCTGTTTCTATTTCCATTGGGGCATTTTCCCTCATACACAAATTTTTCCCTAACTTTTATACAGTAGTTGGTTTCTCCCATTACTACTCATTTTTCTGAGACCAGAGGCACATCTTCTCTGCTCAGTTCATTTGGATTGCTGGACTTTTCAACAGTCAATCTTAAATACCTTCTTTGTCAACTTGTGACTTAATAATAATAATACAATAATAATATAATATACTTTGGGATTGTCTACCTTGTGGTTTGTTTTTAGATCACTTTGTCATTACTACTCATTCTTCCTTCCGCTATACCTTAACTATACACTATCATCTACTTATACACTTGATTGTTTTTATCTTTATTCATATGTTAATTTCATCATATCTCTCACTTTTCATTATTTTGTTTTCAATGCTCGTTGTGATCATTTTAATTGTCTTAGACATTTTTTTTACAATTTTTTCTTAGTCATTTAGCAGGATTCTGCTTTAGCCATTTCTGTATATTTGTTTTATACATAATTGCTCTCTCTTCCTTGTACCAGTTCAGAATTTTTTTTTTTCTTATAATACTTTTGATTCAGTATAATTTCATGTAATTATCTCAGTAATTTGAGCTTGATTTTATTTTTGTTTATTTTATTCTGTATTCAACATTATTTTTGATAATTCTTTGGTAAGTTAATTGTCTTACCTTAAAGGAATGTTTGTAGCGTATTCCTTTTTAGTTATTTTTTGATTTAATTATAATTGTAAGTTTGTGCTTCTTACATTTTATTATATAGGAATGTGTGTAACTTATTCCTTATTATCTCACTTTTTACTTCATACTTCATATCTCAATCTTTTATTAGACTGTAAATTAATTTAAATTGAAAGGAATTTGTGTAACTGTTTCCTTTGTTTTTTTTTCTTCATTATCCACTTATATTAATTCTTTTTATGGTTCCGCATATATCATCTAAATAAGTTAGTAAGCTGCTCTTACAATCTCTTTTGGAATTTTGAAATATGTTTCATTTCACAATGGTTTTATTCTTCTTCGTAAAACTTTTTTATCGAAGTTTGGTTATAAACTCCCTTGATTTTCCTTGTATTGATATTACTGATCTGGTAAGTATTATTACCATTATCTTTTGTGATGATATACGGACCGGTGTATAGCAATAATAATTTCTTTGCTATACCCTCCATTGTACTTGGCAGTTCACGATTTTTAATTAATATTTTTCTCCCTCTTTATATTTGATTATTTTGGGTTGGTTTTTTGCATATTTGGCCTTTTGTTTCTCAATCTTTTCCACTATTAGGCTGTACCATTTGTTTTTGTCATACGGGTCTTCTGGGTTTTTTGGGAATTCTATTATCTCTTGTATCTCTCTGTTTGGCTTCCTCTCGAACATCATCAAGTAAGGTGTACTTTCAGTGAATTGGTGATAGCTGATATTTAAAAACACTTCGGTTGAAGGTAAATATTTGTACCATTCTCTCTGGTTGTTATGACAATAAGTTCTCAAAATGCGTCCCACCTCTCTCAACATTCTTTCTGCGGGATTGCTACTAGGGTGGTAGACTGAAGTTTTATATGTTTTAATATTTAGTTTTAGTAATTCTTCTCTCCACCTCCTTCCTTTAAATTGCGTTCCATGATCAGTTATTAACATGTACGGTTTTCCAATCTCTACTATGTATTTATTTTTAATAATATCTAATATTTTCTTTGTCGTGGCTCTGTTTATAGCATATAATTTGGTGTACTTGGTGTAATGGTCAAGTATGATAACAATGAATTTGTAGCCATGTCTTCCTCCGCTACGTGGGAATGGTCCACATATGTCGAGGAACGCCTTCTCTAGTTTGGCACTGGATGTGATGGGTATCATCGTTCCATCTTTCTTTTCGTTATTGGTTTTGACCATCTGACACAATGTGCAGGTTTTTATGTTTTTATTCACTTTTCTTGCAATATTTTTTATGAATAAATCTTCCTCTAAAGCTTTCACCATTTTAATTGTTCCCATGTGGCCGTATCTCACATGATAATCTTTGATGATTTGATTTTCTAATGATTGAGGAATTACTAGTTTCCAAGTGTCTTGGTTCTTTTTTGTTTTTACAAATAAAATATCATTGTATACACAGTAAAATTTGTTAATAATGGCTTCAGACTCCATCAGTCTTTTTCTGATGTTGGATATTTTTGTATCTTGCTCTTGTTGCAACACTATTTGGTTTACAATATTTTCCAGGTCTTTCCTATCCTTCAATATATAATACACTTTTGCTATCTTCCCCTTTTCTCCTTCAAATGTCTGATTTACTACATTTATTCTGGATAATATTATTTTAAGTTTTATTGATCATGGTTCATTAGGCATTCCATCGATCGGCCGTCCCTTCTTCTTCGTCAATGACTTGCCTTTCTGTCTGAGGTGTGTTCGATCGATTCCCATTACTTCTTGATGGAATCCAAAGTTCCGGCGGGTTTCGTTTGTTATATTCTATGCGGAAATTTTCTGCTGGGTCATTGCTGAAGGGTATCCAGTCATAGTTTTCTTCGGCCTGATTACTTCCGGATGGAGCGTCCCTTCTTTGGTTATCGTTTCCGGATCTCACTCCCACCATACTGTTCACCTGTCGTATGTTTTGTGCATTTTCTTCCCTTAGGCTCTGGTTATCTTCATTGCGAGGTGGTTCATTGCTCCTACTCTCTGCTGATGGATTATTATTGTTATTTGATACTTGATAATAACAGTTAGGACGCCAGTTCGGGCTATATCTTCTTTGGTTATTCTGCCTTTGTCCACGGATGAAGTTTACCCGACGTCTGTCGTCACTTCTATTTGGATTACCCCCGGGTCCCCGGTTGTACTGGTAATTGGGATGATACCGGTTGCCGTAGTAATTATGGTCATTGGGGTGACCGTTGGTGCGTTGTTCAGGTTCCGCTCCTCTGTAATTACCATTTGGTCGGTTATTATTATTTGGGCTGTTTCTATTGTTGTTTTGATTTCCTGAATGTTGGTTTTGTTGACCTCTATTACCAGGCTGATTATTCGGAGGGTGATGCTGAGTATTTCCATTGAATGTTTGTTCTGCATTATTATCATTATTACTTCGGCTCCAGTTATTCCGATTATTGCTTTGTGGATGATTGTATGGTCCATGGAAATTAGATGTATTGTTATGTTCATTCCACTTATTGTATCTTTGGTTTGTGATCCTGTTTTTTCGATACTGGTTATCATTCTCCAGGTCCTCCAATAGACTAACCATTCCTTGAATTGTTTTAATTTGTCCTTGTCTTCTGGATGGCTTCTTCGTAATGATAGCCCAGTTGTATTACCAACGACTCCTCGGGTATCTAGGGTTCCAAATTTCTGGCTAAGCATACCTTTCCCAGAAAGTAAGATGTTAACGTGTGTCCTCCTTGTGTCTCGTACCTTCCGTTACTGATATCATTGCGGACCACATTCTGTGTTGATTCGGACCAATACTTCTCCCTGAACTGTTTCTTGAACTCTTGGGTATCATTGATCTCAGGTCGTGTGGTTGTCCACCAATTGTCATGGGTGTCACGGAACATTTCATCGATCATACTCCTCACACTGGACCACCTGGTTTCTCTGTTCTTCTCTATCAGCTCTTCTACCCGTTTGAGGAATTCTATCGGGTTTCTCCGGTAGCTACGAAAATTGATTATTTCTCGATTTTCACTGGTTATGAACTGTGTGTGATTATATGGTTTTTCTCTTAACGCATCCAATTCTTCTTGCATCTGTTTCTCTCGTATATTGATCCCCTGGATTTTTTCTCTGTTTTCTCGGGTCAGTCCGTCTATTTTATCTATGACGGTGTATACTTTCTCCACCCGATTGTTTACATCCAGTTGTAGCTCTTGGTGCCTCTCCTCCAGTTCCTTGACCACCTCCTGTTTGTTCTTCTGGCACCCTTCAGTAAGGACTTGGTAGAATTCTGTCGCTCTCAATTTACCTTCCTCTTCAACGTTACTAATTTTATTATTTAATTCTTCTCTGATTTGTATCACTGTTTCGTTGGTCTCCGTTACCGTTTGTCTGATCTCTTCTCGACATTCGACTAGTTGTTGCTTCCATTCCTCCTTGGTTTTTTCGTTGGAGAATATCATGATTATATTCCATCTTTTTATTTACTATCTCCAGATCCTTCTTGATCTGTTTCTTCAGCTCTTCGCTCTTCATTTCCAATGCCTCCTGACTTCCCTGTATCACTTCCATTTGCTTCTTCAACTCTTCACTGTTTTGGTCCAGTTTTTTATTCACTCCTATTTGTAATAATTCCAATTTTTTGTTCAGTTCTTCCTTGTCTTGTTTTCTCTCTTCCTTGTCTGACCTTCTTCCCTCTTGCAATGACTCTAATCTGTTCATTTGTTCCATTATCATTCTCATCAAACTATCTAATTTCGTCTCATCGGTTGGTTTGACTGGTTGGTTATTCACCATGACTTCTGCTTCTATTTCCGTTTCAGGTGGATTGGGATTTTCCATTTGGTCCTCCTGTGGGTTCTCTTCTGACAATTCTCCAGTCGTTTCCTCCACTTCTACTTCCTCAATTTCTTCTGGGTTTCCTTCTTGGTTTGGTGCTTCCTTCCCTTTGCGCCTCGTAACCATACTGTGTCTATTCATGACCGCCGCTAGTTAGTCTTCCTAGCCTCACGTTGCTGGTCGCCAATATGTAACGATCTAACAAGGTCGTACCTGTTAAAATGTATCACACTTGTTTATTTTGTGTATTAGTGTGAATGTAGTGTGTTTGCCTCACACCGGTCGTTACATAAATCGACGTCACTACTGGAGTCCGTAGCGTTGTCAATGTTACCAGTACAACCTACCTGTTAATTCATAGGGATTGCGATTCCCGGGTGGCGCCAAATTGTTTCTGTTAAAACAATTAAAATAGTTAATTTCTAAGATAATACGTGGTATTAGCATGGACAGCTGTGGCGTTCGAATTGTTCCCGCTGCTAGACAGGTTGTCGACTCGTCCACTCGTGATGAGCGCTAGTTGGCTGTTGCTTAAAACTCGCTAACACACATATATTCTACAAAATCCTATGAAATAACAAGATAGTAATATTCGGTACTGTATTTTTTAATACAAATTTGGTCATCAATAAATATGACAAATGAATTATAAATAATTTTATAACATTCGGCTCCGGCTTAGAGCTTGAAACACAAAAATATCTCAGAGTTGGCAAAATTGATTTCAAAACATTATCGTTGCCGAGACGGCATCAGTCACTTTTAATAAATTACTATGTTTAAAATCTAGAGTTCTTTGGATCATGAAATAAGACATAAACGTTGGTTACATTAAAAAAGTACACTACCATACCTTATACGTACTTAGAAATTATAATGTGTTTTTACAATTTGTTCGGTAGTGTCGTATTTCTGTTACAAAAATTGTGCTCTCAAATAAGGTTATATTTTGATTAATGAAATGTTTTTTTAAATAAGTAAATTATGCATTTACACCTTTGAAGAAAATACTACTTTTTAAATAGTGAGAAATTTTATCATTTGAAAAATATTTTAAGTAATTTGTGGTTTTGGGATTAAGGAATTTATTCGGCACTTATCAGTTCATATCACGTTGAAGTGTCGTCATCAGTGTAGTTGGATATTCTTCGAATTTGGGCTGGTTTTAAACTTCTAACATCTTTTTCAATCTGGCCTTGGGTTTTTCTCTAATTAATTTATTTAATTTGGTTCCTGGACATCGTGAATTCTTTATAGATCGGCGTCTATTCGTCTTTGGTCATCTTGTTTCACTGATTCGACTTTTTGTAACTGTTTAAATTAAAATTTCAATCGTTCCAATTTTGCGTGCCGCTTACCCATGCGTCGTTTTTTAGAGTCTATATAATTTAATGGAAAATAAGCCCTCAACGGCTCGTTGTCATAGTAACCATAATTCTGTGATTGGTTAATTACTCCTTTAAAGACATTGTTAAAATATTTGAATTTTTATTCAAATTTATTAAGTATTTTCCTAATGGTTTTATTCCTTTATAATTCCTTTGGGATAATAAATGACATCACTATTATCTTTCTTTCCTTTCTAAGTTTACAACGATACCTCATAAGGTCATATTCTGTTATACATTAACTATAGTCTAATTATTTGACATTTAATAAATAACATATCTTTCTTAAATTAAACTATTACAATAATATTTCTGTTTTAAAATAATTGACATATAATTACTGGCCCTTCACTGGTCTTAGATTAGTAAGATTTCTTGTGAAATTGATACAATTTACATTTGAATGTCTTTGGCAGTTAGATGTTTTCATAGTCAAGATTAGCCATGATTGTTTTTTGGTGTATTTCTTTTTAAATTACCTTCTGAATTCAGCCTGATGGGCTTCACTTATTTGTTTGTGTTTTAACTACTATTCAACATACATTTTCATTACTCTTCTTTTAAAATATAATAATTAGGTTTATGGACTGTAGGTTCCTTTCAGCCATATTCCTCTTTTAACATTGAACCAACTATTCTTTACAAGTCACTAGTTATTATTAGTTCTAACATTGATTTCTTTCTTTTGTTACAAACTAAAGTGATAAACATTGTCACTTTTCATAAAATTATGAAAGTTAATTCCCCTTTCAACATGGGGTGTTGTATTCTTTGCAATCTTAATTTTAATAACAATTCTATTCTACCATACCATGTTAACACAAGTTATTTGTCTGGGCTTTCTCCCTGAATAACATCACAAGCTTCCTTTATATTAATTTGGAATACTATTTCTAATTATTTCTAGTTATATTAATTTTTACAATGTCACTCCAATCATTGGTTGTTCATCAATGTTTTATAAAGTGTCTCCTTACCTATCATTACATTTTTAATGTTTCACATACACTTTCACTATTTTTAGGGTACTTACACTTCACTAAAGCACTTCACTTTGGTTCACTGTTTTGTATTTAGTGTTATTTAATGGGTAATCCCTATACTTTCTACTACCATTTCTCACTATTTCTTTCTAGTATGACATTTACTATTAACTATATGAGGTTAGTTGTTTTTTGTTAAATCTAACCTTTCTGACTGTGTTAGTGTACTTTTTCTATATTACATTGCTTTACAATTGTACTGTTTTTAAAATGGGTACATAGGTTACTTTAATGATAACAATAATATTGGTTTCATTAATACATAATTATTCAAGGTTTATTGACCGTATTCTATCCTTGAGTATACTATCTTTCCCCTTTATATGTGTGTTAGTTTCCCCTTGGGTTTAACCTGTCTTCTCTTCATTCTTCCTCTTCTTCATCTTCAATCTTCAATAGTCTTCATCTTGGTTCGGTTCTCCTCTTCTTCTCTTTTGGTTTAAATTCTGTTTAATCGTAGGGATCTGTTCTCTTCTTCTAGTTCTGTGTTCATCATTGTTTTGTCTATCATATTTTCCTTGAGTATGTTACGTGGTTCCCTTCTTTATGTTTATGTTGTTGGCTCAATCACTTGGGTTGGGTAATATCGTTGTACGTCGTGTCAAAATATTTACATTTTAAACATTTTTTAAACAATTTATTTTATATGAAGTATTTTTATATCAAGAATTATCTTTTTTATCACGGGTACGGGATTTGGCTTAATTGTATCGTTACTATATATATATATATATATAATTTGTGATGTTTTCAATTTGTTTCTTCTGCAAGTAGATAATATTGCATATTTTTTTTTTTTTTTTTTTTTTTTTTTTTTTTAATTGATCCCCTGGATTTTTTCTCTGTTTTCTCGGGTCAGTCCGTCTATTTTATCTATGACGGTGTATACTTTCTCCACCCGATTGTTTACATTCAGTTGTAGCTCTTGGTGCCTCTCCTCCAGGTGTTAAAAAGAATATACAATATTATCTACTTGCAGAAGAAACAAATTGAAAACATCACAAATTATATAATTACTGCAAGAAACATCGAGTTACTTATATAGAAAATGATATATATATATATATGTTTCCTATGTGTATCTATGTCAATTATATGTTGTGTGTCATGCATTTACGAGATTATTAAATTGTTTATACGTTCTGTTTTATATATATATATATATATCATGTTCATGGTTTATGTTGCTTACTGGGAGGGTCGATGCTATGCGCCGTTCTTAAATCATTTAGAGACACATATATACTGCTCAGTAATTTAACGTCAATTATTTGGAGATGCATATGTATAGTATTGAATTATAATAACGATTTTGAGCTATTCTTATGAAGGTGAAAACACTTGTAATCATAACTTAATTGTATGAAGATGCAGATATGTTGTAAACAATAAAAATTATAGCGTTACGGGGTTTGACCAAGCTCCACGTTATTATGCGCCAATTTGTAACCAAATTTTAATGATAGGGTTACAGTCTTATTTAAATGTTAATTCTCACTTCGGATTCGTCAATTTGTAACACTAACTTTGATGTTACTTATTTTATTTAAAGGTTATGTTGTGCGCACTTAAATTACATACACCGCCCGTTGGAAGTGTCAATTTGTAACAAATAAATAATGTAGCGACTAACTCGCACTGGAGTCGTCAATTTGTAATTATTAATATGTTATGTTGAACGGCGAATGGTTTTGTAATCTGCCGCTCGCTCCCATTATATGTACCGTTCCGTGACGTCACTCACCGTTGCCAACCGTCGTGGTGTCTTCTGTACTCGGTGAACTTATTTTCTAAATGGAACAGCAATAATAACGACGCAAATATAACATCAAACATATATCCTTATAGAAATCCTTTATTCAGAAAAACACTGGTTAATTGTTTCTTAAATTTGATTATGATAATCACAATTGTGGCGCAAATTATACGTCTTCTTTTTACCAGTTGGTACAGTAGTAGTAAATATTCAGTATTTTGTCAGACCAAAAGAATGCTTGGTTAATGTTTCTATTAAAAATAAAGTATCTCAGGGCGTATCTGGTTCGGGGATTACATTTAAACAAAATATTATTCTATAAATCAAAATACAAGTTTTACAGTTAAAGGATATTACAAAGTTAGAGTGTAATGTGCACACAAGCAGTCGGATCGTGATTACTAGTTATGATAGGTTATGTCCAGTTTAGGTGTTTAATAATTATTATCCAAATCAAAGGTTCTTGTGGTGTTTGAAAAGGTGTCAATCTCAAATCCTGTTATTAGTGAGTGTTCTTAGTGTTTGGTGATATGGTGTCTGTAGTTTTAGTTGATTAATACTTAAAAAGTCGTGTATACAAAAGTGGGTGTTGATACACAATATAATAAGATGTCAAAGTCACCAAATCCTCTTCTTTGTATGGTTCGTGGTCGAAGATAGGGCCCACGTCCGCTTCAGTCCTTCTCCCTGGTTCTTGGGTCTTCTATTTCATATACTGGATGTTCCTCACTTGGTGTAAAAAGTTCGTGTTATGTATCTCTATCTGTATCAATATGTCTGTATCGTGTTTTCACAGTTTATTCTTAATTATGTTAGACGTTTTACAAACGCGTCTGTACACTATGACCGTTGTTAAAGAAGTCTCCTTTTATTTATCCGAAATTTCTGGTTGCTAAGGGTAAACTTGGAATCTGGTTGGTTGATTCGGATATACATTGTCATATACTTTCATTATTTCAAAATCTAAATTTGTTCAAAACCTTTAAATTAATATAACTTTTCTGTACTGATTGGGAATTTAAAACCATTATCAGCATTATTTTGATCTTTACATTTGTGACATATAGACACTAAACATCCCTACTTTTACTTAAGAACTACAGATGTTACAATTTTGTTATTTGAATTTTTCTTAAATAACTTGAGATGTATTATTTTGTTTCTAGATTCGTTGTGTACACTATTAACTATAAATATATTTATCCTTCCACATTTGTTTTACAAAATCCCTAACATTATTATCTAAAATTTACAAAAGTTGGTTTTACCTGGCCTATGTACTGGTGTTATTTTCATCACCATGTTTAAAACCTTTAACAGTTAAATTAACTTTTAACAATCATAAAAACTGTTTAACATATAACATTATTTTAACAAAACAAAAAGATATACTATTCTATTAGTTTAATTTCATGCCCACATGGCTATGATTCTACTGAACCTTTGAACAAACAAACTGTTTTTTACTTAAACTATACAATTGTTTGACACTTAGCAATAACATCTTTTTATAGTCTACTTTGCTTTGTCAATCAATTGATCACTGTTTGACACCAGTTCTATGGTGATATATTTGTTAACATAAAAATGAAATTAACATCAGTTAATTGATATTCTCTTAAAACAACTGCTTCACCTGCTACATACAAAAAACAACATAAATACCATGATAATAAAACAACGTGATAAAACATAATAACATGCACATTTTTATAAAATAAATTATGCACGAATTAATTAGTCTTCTCTCAGTTAATTCATTAGTTACTCTAAAACTGTCTATGTTAGGTTTCACATTACTTGTCACTATGTTTATCGTTTACCCTTTTCACTGAACACTTAATAGTTTGTATTTATAAACATACTTATTTGTTTTTATAGGTTTTTACATTTTATTGTCATTAAAAGAACTTCACTCTGGTTATAAAAATATTATTGTGGACAAGTTATTATTTGTTGTTTTCTGGACAATTTTATGAACACTATTTGTTACAATTAGTTGTATGGTTCATGTATCTATAATAGGGTTTGTTATATTTTCATTACATCATTTAAATTAATCATTTACTAATATTTCTTTTACATAGTATTACATGTTTGGGCCTATTATCCCTCAATTTGTAGTTTGATTTTCTTGATATTATGACACATTGAATGAAACCATTTGTTTCTTTATAGTACTGGTTCATAAGCCGTCTGTCTTTATAATTATTTCTTTTGTCATTATTGAAAGTTCATGTCATAATCGGGGTTGAATGTATTTTGCATCACTTTGCCTAAATCATTAATTTGGGTACGGTCAGTTGTATTACTAGTCAGTCTAAAATGGTTAGTCGTTCCTCTTCACTATCATCTTGGAAGATATTGTTCTTCTTGTTTAGCTTCTTATCCAAAGTCTTCATTAAATCAAGTACGATATTAAGTTGTTCCAAATGTAATGTTACATATTACCCTGCCACCAAATTTGATCATTTTAATAAAATATTGTTTTTGTTGAAATTATCAATTATCTTATCTTTCACATTATCATTTGTTATTCTTTTTATGATCTGGTATACTTGTCTTTAATTATAAGTGTTCTATCCCTGGAACATGTTACTTCCCTAACAAATTAATCACCATATATTTTGGAATCAGTCAGGGGGCTCTCTTGACCTAATACCCCGCTGTCCTTATAATACATAAATAATATCGATTGCTGGAGCTATCTCGTCAGTCAATCACCTTTAATAATCACTAGTCTATTCACGACTAAATAAAATAAAAATAATATAATAATATATTCTTGGGATGGTTCACTCAGCTTAACTTCTCAGATCTAAATATTTCTTTCCATTGATTCTTTCAGATGTTTATTTTCTTGTGGCGATATTAATAACATTTTTTATTTTCAATTGGTACTATCTTCTTTCCTTCTTTATCAGTACTCCTTAATCTTCATTCTTCATTCACTTAAAACATAACAAGTATTTGCATCTTTAGTTGTTGTTAAATCTCTCACAATCATGATAGTTTATTTGTAGTAAATTTGTTTCTAGTCTCGTCTTATTTTCATCGTCGATTGTCTACATTTGTCCTTTCTTATTCGTTTTATAGCACTATGGTTTCTTCTGATTTATGGATGTTGCATCTTGCTTTTATATTCCAATAATAAGTTCATAATTATATTTAATAAGAGGTGCTTATTTTGTTTAGAATTTGGAAATTTATTCCAGTTGTTTATTTGCTTGATTCATAATAACATTATCAAACTGTACTGTAAGTTGTCCTTACTATTTATTTGAATTCTGAGATATTCAAATTTGTTTATTTGGCTTCATTTAAAATTATATTCTGGATTATCAAAGTTGGTAAGATGAGCTTACTATATTCTTTGAATTTTGAGGTATTATAATAATAAATTCTTCAATTCCATGTTAATTCTCATAAATAATTAGTTGTAAGTTGACCTTACTATTTTTTTTTTCTTTAGAATTTGGTGGTATTATAATAATAAATTCTTCAGTTCCATATTAATTCTCATAAATAATTAGTTGTAAGTTGATCTTACTATTTTTCTTTAGAATTTTGTGGTATTATAATAATAAATTCTTCAGTTCCATATTAATTCTCATAAATAATTAGTTGTAAGTTGATCTTACTATTTCTTTAGAATTTTGTGGTATTATAATAATAAATTCTTCAGTTTCATATTAATTCTCATAAATAATTAGTTGTAAGTTGATCTTACTATTTCTTTAGAATTTTGTGGTATTATAATAATAAATTCTTCAGTTTCATATTAATTCTCATAAATAATTAGTTGTAAGTTGATCTTACTATTTCTTTAGAATTTGGTGGTTTTATAATAATAAATTCTTCAATTCCATATTAATTCTCATAAATAATTAGTTGTATGGTTCATAATACATTTTTAAGGAAACTTGGTTGTATGTCCCCTTAATCTTTTTTGTTTCCACATCACTAATGACATAAGTATTATTGTTATTGTTTTTTATAACAACACATGGTCCATTATATAGTAATAATAGCTTTTTTGCTATTCCTTCCTTGGAACTTGGCAATTCGCGGTTTTTTAACAATACCTTGTCTCCAATCTTGTACTGGATCATTTTCTGCTGAATTATTTTGTATTTTTTCCTTCTTTTCTCCACTTGTTCATTCAGTTTGCTGTGAAATCTCACGTTGTCGAACTGGTAAGCTGGGTTGTTTGGGAAGTTGATTATTTCACTAATTTCTCAGGGTGGTAGTCTTTCATGCATTATGGTATATGGAGTATCTTGTATTGCTTCATGGTAAGCTAAGTTGATAAAGCTCTCTGTTTGTGTAATGTAGTCACTCCACTTCTGGTGTTTATCAAAACATTTCCGCTGGTTACTGTTAATGATACCTGTTTCCTTATTGACTTGTTTTGCCTTCCGGTGGCTCCGATTAAAATTATATTTTGAATTGGTAAAGTTGGTAAGATGGCCTTACTATATTTTTGAATTTTGATGTATTCATTGTTGTCGATTAACGACACATTTGCGCCCGTATCTATCATGAATCTTGTCTCTAGTCCATTCACTTGGGCGATGATATAAACGATCTCATTATTCGAATTATTGTGCGTTATCGTGTCTTCATTCAGTAGTTCTTCTCTCACATTTTTTAAGAAGTGATTGTGCACTATCGTCATTGTATCGTCAGTCATTTTGTCTCGTCCTAGTAAGTACCCAAATTGTCGGTTCAGTGATGGGACCTGATGGATTTTCACTGCCACGGTCTGTTTAAATCAGGGCTGATCTCCTCAGTCCTGTTGTCTGATTGATTGGGTCTGTCTCTACTCTGTGTCTTGTACCTCAATGGCGTTATTATCGAACGTCACTGAGTTTTGGTTATTCCTGTTGTCGTCGCAGCTCCTACTTCGCCGATGTTCATCGCGGTAGTGCTGGTTACTCTCCTCCTGAAAACTTCTTCCACGGTTCCCATTATAATTTGCTCGTCCCTGGTACCAACATCTTCCCACATCTCTATTGTCAATGCTTACATAATTCACTTGTCTTCGATATGTTTGATTTTGATTGTTATTATTGCCGTTATTATTATGCCTGTATCGGTTATCGTAGTTGTTGTTATAACCTCGGTTGTTCTGGTACTGGTGGTCTCTGTCATTGGCACGCTGGTATCCATTATTGTTATTATTTGTAGGAGAGCTACAGTAATAGTGGTTGTTGTTATTATTTGCCGCGTTATTTCGTGGATAGTTGTTAGTGTTATTGTGGTTTTGGTAACCGTGTTGATAGTGGTTGCCGTTGTTGTTGTAACTATTGTTCGGTCTTTGCCCGTTGTTTTCATATTGGGCGTCGCGGCGACCATTATTTCTATTTATTTCATCGTTCCTACGTCTGTACTGGAGGAAGTTCTTCTCCTGCTCCATCTCCACTAATAATGTCAACATCTCCTCGATGGTTTGTATGCGTCCGTTTATTCGGCCTCTTGTAATTTCTCCACCATAGTGGTAAGCTAATAGCCTCACTAAACATTCTGTAGGAATTGCAGGCTCTAAATGTCTGGCTATGTTTATTTTCCCAAGAAAATATGCGGTTGGAGTTTGCTTGCCGTGCAGGTCATATCGGCCCAATCCTATGTCACTTCTTATCATGTGTTGCATGGCATCAGACCAATATTTAGATTTGAATTGTTTTTAAAATTTTTGGAAGTTTTGTATACTCGGCCGCATCGCCGTCCACCAATTGTCATAGACCTTTCGGAACATTTCGTCCAGCATGCTCTCCTGATCACAAACCATCTGTCTTCTCCGGTTTTGGCTATTTTCTCTTCGACTCGTTCTAAGAATAGCATGGGGTTCCTTCTATAATTTTGGAAGTCGATAACTTCCCGATTTTCCTCGCATGTTGTATGGGCACCGGTACATTGTATGTTTTTTAGGGAATTAATTTCATCTCTATGGGCAGTTGTTTGGTCTTGTACTCGATTAAGACTAGTACTCATACCTTCTAATCTTTCTCCCATCACTGCCTGATTGGTTCGTATGTTTTCTGTCCGTCCATTCGTTTCTTCCCGGACGCTCAGTATCTCTTGGTTCATCCGCTCACACTTTTCCTTGGTCTCGAATTCTACCCTTTTAATTTCAGTCACCGGTTCTTCCAGCTTCTTGTCCCATTCTTCCTGCAATTGCCGATTATTAATTTCCATCTTGTTATTCCACTCTTCTTTCAATGATTCTTTGTGTTCATCCAATTTTTTCATGGTCTCTTGGTAATTTCCCTTCAATTCTTCCCTCAATGCTTTATTATTTGCGTCTGTTTTCTCCTCCATTTTCTTGCTATTCTCTTTCAATTCTCCCATTTTTTCTTCAATTTTCTTATTAGTCTCTTCCAATTTTCGGCTCAATTCCTCCTTCGTCTGTTTATTATCTTCCTTCAATTTTTCTAAGTTCTTATCATTGTTCTCACTTAATTCTTCCTTTAATTCCACTATGGACTGTTTATTGTCCTTTTTTAATTCCTGCATTAATTCCATCATACGTTTAAACATTTCTTGCGTCTTCTCGCCTTCTGTTTGTGTGGGTTCTTCTGGTTGTTTCTCCTGATCCTTCCTTGTTATAATTTCTATTTCCTCAACCAGTGTTGCTTCTTTGTCTTCCATGTTTACTTCGTCTACTTTCTTGGTTTCGGCAGCTCGTTTTCGCGATGTTTCTCGCTTCCTCATTTTGTTTATTTTTGTTTGTTTGTTTATAAATTATAATTTAATTTATATTAAATTAAACGCCTCACACGTTGGTTCGCCAATTTGTAACCAATAAAAATTATAGCGTTACGGGGTTTGACCAAGCTCCACGTTATTATGCGCCAATTTGTAACCAAATTTTAATGATAGGGTTACGGTCTTATTTAAATGTTAATTCTCACTTTGGATTCGTCAATTTGTAACACTAACTTTGATGTTACTTATTTTATTTAAAGGTTATGTTGTGCGCACTTAAATTACATACACCGCCCGTTGGAAGTGTCAATTTGTAACAAATAAATAATGTAGCGACTAACTCGCACTGGAGTCGTCAATTTGTAATTATTAATATGTTATGTTGAACGGCGAATGGTTTTGTAATCTGCCGCTCGCTCCCATTATATGTACCGTTCCGTGACGTCACTCACCGTTGCCAACCGTCGTGGTGTCTTCTGTACTCGGTGAACTTATTTTCTAAATGGAACAGCAATAATAACGACGCAAATATAACATCAAACATATATCCTTATAGAAATCCTTTATTCAGAAAAACACTGGTTAATTGTTTCTTAAATTTGATTATGATAATCACAATTGTGGCGCAAATTATACGTCTTCTTTTTACCAGTTGGTACAGTAGTAGTAAATATTCAGTATTTTGTCAGACCAAAAGAATGCTTGGTTAATGTTTCTATTAAAAATAAAGTATCTCAGGGTGTATCTGGTTCGGGGATTACATTTAAACAAAATATTATTCTATAAATCAAAATACAAGTTTTACAGTTAAAGGATATTACAAAGTTAGAGTGTAACGTGCACACAAGCAGTCGGATCGTGATTACTAGTTATGATAGGTTATGTCCAGTTTAGGTGTTTAATAATTATTATCCAAATCAAAGGTTCTTGTGGTGTTTGAAAAGGTGTCAATCTCAAATCGTGTTATTAGTGAGTGTTCTTAGTGTTTGGTGATATGGTGTCTGTAGTTTTAGTTGATTAATACTTAAAAAGTCGTGTATACAAAAGTGGGTGTTGATACACAATATAATAAGATGTCAAAGTCACCAAATCCTCTTCTTTGTATGGTTCGTGGTCGAAGATAGGGCCCACGTCCGCTTCAGTCCTTCTCCCTGGTTCTTGGGTCTTCTATTTCATATACTGGATGTTCCTCACTTGGTGTAAAAAGTTCGTGTTATGTATCTCTATCTGTATCAATATGTCTGTATCGTGTTTTCACAGTTTATTCTTAATTATGTTAGACGTTTTACAAACGCGTCTGTACGCTATGACCGTTGTTAAAGAAGTCTCCTTTTATTTATCCGAAATTTCTGGTTGCTAAGGGTAAACTTGGAATCTGGTTGGTTGATTCGGATATACATTGTCATATACTTTCATTATTTCAAAATCTAAATTTGTTCAAAACCTTTAAATTAATATAACTTTTCTGTACTGATTGGGAATTTAAAACCATTATCAGCATTATTTTGATCTTTACATTTGTGACATATAGACACTAAACATGCCTACTTTTACTTAAGAACTACAGATGTTACAATTTTGTTATTTGAATTTTTCTTAAATAACTTGAGATGTATTATTTTGTTTCTAGATTCGTTGTGTACACTATTAACTATAAATATATTTATCCTTCCACATTTGTTTTACAAAATCCCTAACATTATTATCTAAAATTTACAAAAGTTGGTTTTACCTGGCCTATGTACTGGTGTTATTTTCATCACCATGTTTAAAACCTTTAACAGTTAAATTAACTTTTAACAATCATAAAAACTGTTTAACATATAACATTATTTTAACAAAACAAAAAGATATACTATTCTATTAGTTTAATTTCATGCCCACATGGCTATGATTCTACTGAACCTTTGAACAAACAAACTGTTTTTTACTTAAACTATACAATTGTTTGACACTTAGCAATAACATCTTTTTATAGTCTACTTTGCTTTGTCAATCAATTGATCACTGTTTGACACCAGTTCTATGGTGATATATTTGTTAACATAAAAATGAAATTAACATCAGTTAATTGATATTCTCTTAAAACAACTGCTTCACCTGCTACATACAAAAAACAACATAAATACCATGATAATAAAACAACGTGATAAAACATAATAACATGCACATTTTTATAAAATAAATTATGCACGAATTAATTAGTCTTCTCTCAGTTAATTCATTAGTTACTCTAAAACTGTCTATGTTAGGTTTCACATTACTTGTCACTATGTTTATCGTTTACCCTTTTCACTGAACACTTAATAGTTTGTATTTATAAACATACTTATTTGTTTTTATAGGTTTTTACATTTTATTGTCATTAAAAGAACTTCACTCTGGTTATAAAAATATTATTGTGGACAAGTTATTATTTGTTGTTTTCTGGACAATTTTATGAACACTATTTGTTACAATTAGTTGTATGGTTCATGTATCTATAATAGGGTTTGTTATATTTTCATTACATCATTTAAATTAATCATTTACTAATATTTCTTTTACATAGTATTACATGTTTGGGCCTATTATCCCTCAATTTGTATTTTGATTTTCTTGATATTATGATACATTGAATGAAACCATTTGTTTCTTTATAGTACTGGTTCATAAGCCGTCTGTCTTTATAATTATTTCTTTTGTCATTATTGAAAGTTCATGTCATAATCGGGGTTGAATGTATTTTGCATCACTTTGCCTAAATCATTAATTTGGGTACGGTCAGTTGTATTACTAGTCAGTCTAAAATGGTTAGTCGTTCCTCTTCACTATCATCTTGGAAGATATTGTTCTTCTTGTTTAGCTTCTTATCCAAAGTCTTCATTAAATCAAGTACGATATTAAGTTGTTCCAAATGTAATGTTACAATGTACACATGCATACTATTGAATTCTATTAATGAATTTGATTTATTATGCTGATTATGTAAGATTAACTTTAATTATTTGAAGGCGCATATATATATACTGGGGAATTAATTGTACGAAGAAAAATGATTCTAATAAAACTTGTTATTGTTGTCTTAAAGCAGAGTTTCATTTGCAAGTCCCGTCTCACTGGACCCAGCGCATTTTTGCTTCTCTAGGCCTTCCGCCTAGTTCTAATTAACTAGTGGCCCCTCTTTCAAAAAAAAAAGGAATTTTTGAGATTTTTTTTTATGAGGCATAAAAATTGAAAGAGGGGTTACAACAGTACTTTGATTGTAGGCACGAATGTGGTACTGTTTATACACGTTATACAATTTATATTTATAATATACAGCACTGTATAACCTTTAACCCGGTTAATCCGAATTTACGCCAATCCGAACAGGACTTCGTCCCAATTAGTTCGGACCAGCGGGGTGCTACTGTATTTTGTGTATTTTTGATGCTGAGTGCTTTGAAAATTGTGACATTTTTTGTAGTGCTTTGTATTTGTTCAAGTATTAGTTTGTTTTGTGTTTTTGTATGTAAATTTTCCCAAATGTTCATTATGGCGCCTTTGTGTGGTATGTGTTTTATTAGTGTCATGTTGATTATGTCTGGGGAAATCGTATCTAGTGTTTATTGCATGTGTGGCCAAATTAGATTTTTTTTTTTTATGCGTTTAGATGTTCAAAATAACATTTTTTCAGTTGTTTTTTTGTTTGTCCTATGTATCATTTATTGCAATCGTGGCATTCAATTTTGTATATACCATTGGTTGTATTATCTTTGTTGTGTGGGTTATTTAGTTTTTGTAAATTATTTTTGTTAGTTTTGATTGCTATTTTAATGTCTGTTTTTAAATAGTTTTGTTAGCTTTGTCATTTTATTATTTATGTATGTGGATGTGGCCCATTTTTTATTGTTGTTATTATTTATGTGTTGTTCATTTTGATTATTTCTGAATTGTTCAGTTTTTATTTTATATTTGATTTTATTTTCTTTTTTGTTTACAGTATTTTTATTGTGAAAATGTGGGCAAAATGTGAGTACCTGATAGTGGGCAATGAAGAAGTTAAGGACTTAAAATTGGATGTGGACAGGATAAGAGGTGCTGAAAAAAGTAAATACTTAGGCATTATTTTCAACAAACAGGGAAGCAGCAAAGATGAAATTGAAGAACGTGTTAACAAGGGGCGAACCAATATAAGAACGCTGAATTCGCTTCTATGGGAAAGAAGTATAACCAGAAATACAAAGAAACATATATATAATAGCATGGTGCGAAGTGTAATCCTTTATGGAGCAGAAGTTTGGAACGTTTCAAATGTAATTAAGAAAAAACTGATGGCAGCGAAGTGGTCTTCTTCAGGAGGAGTTGTAGAAGATCAAAATTAGACAGGGTTAGAAATGAGACTATTAGAGCCAAGATGAATACTGACAGGACAATAATAGACGAAATAGAAAGGAGACAATTGACTTGGTTTGGGCATGTGAAGAGACTGGAAGATGACAGATGGCCTCGCAAAATATTGGAATGGATACCACCGGTGAGGAGGAAAAGAGGACGTCCACGGAGGAGTTGGTGAGATGACGTAGCGGAAGCAATGGTTGCAAGAAATTTAGAAGAACTTACATGCTACGATAGGTTACAATGGAAGTTGGGGACGGAGAAACGGCGACAGCTGTAAAGATCCGTTATATATATATTTTTATTGTATCCATTTTCATAAGCAATTTTATATATTATATTGTATCTCTGTAGGCCAGACAGGACGTTGCATCAAACAGAGATACATTGAACACACAAAGGCACTACACTCCACCACCGAATCCACCTTTGCAAAACCACCTCATTGAAAAAAACTACACACACACAAACATAAAAGGCAATATGGATATTCTACATGTACACACAAGAGGCCGAAAACTAGACACTCTTGAACAACTAGAAATATACGAACACACAAAAACACATAAAAACGACATCCCAAATGAACAGGCACAATTCAAATCACATGTACATTAAAACATATCACACCGTACACACACACAACATTGATCATTCAAACGATGGCGCCGTCATGAAGAACAAGACGAACAGTGTTCCTACGGGCAGCCTCTGACGAAGCTTATAATAAGCAAAAACTGGTCCAGGCTATAAGGTGAAAATTTTACATTTTTACCAATAAAAAACTTAGTGTTCCGAGTCAGTAGTATCATGCTACCCTGTGGTTTCTATTTTGTTTCAGAGGTAAAGGCTACATCTATTTTTGCATTTTTCAATACTCTTGCCAATTCATTTCCTTTACTAATTATTGCTCTATCATTTCATGTCTCTCTAATTTTTCAGAAATCCACTTTTGTTTTTGTTGCTTTCCAAACTGTTACCATTAAATTCCACTATTCCAAGGCTAATTTCTGCCAGTAATAGAAACTCTCCTTTCTGCATTACTGGTGCTGTGCAGGGATAACTGTGGTGGGGCTGGCTGCCACCTTGCATGATTTACATTTGGGGTTAACTGCCCTAGGCTCGTCCCCTCTCTTCACAGTTGGAATAATCCACTTTCACTTTCAACACCTTTGGCCAAATATGATAAAAAATAAAATAAAAATTATATTAATAAAATAAAATTAGACAGAAAAATAAAGACCCTAACCATTTCTGATAAACTCTTTTTTTTTTAATTAATGTGCTTTTGTTTAACAGTGTTAAAGGAAAATTATATTACTAATGTTACAGATACTGGTACTTCTTAGTATAGCATAGCTTTTCACCGTACAAAAGGTTTTGAAAAGCTTATAGAGTTTTTTCTTTTTGTTAAACATTTGAATATTTTATAAAGATAATATTAAAAATAATTCATTTTAGATATAAATATTTTATTAATATTATTTTCATTGCTTTTCCATAATAACTTATAATAAATAAACCTTATATATTGTAGCATCACGAGATAATATAAAAAAGGAGACTCAATTTAATCATCAAAATTTATAGTAAAACTAATCAAATAGATAAATACTATGTAACTGAATGAGGAATATAATAAAGAATGAGTAATCAAATGAGAACAACCAACAATAATTATATAAGGAAGAATTATAATAACTAAAACAATAACCCATGAATAAAAAATAAGTATTTTACAGATGCATGAATAAATTAAAAACAGGAATTAGCTGTGTAAACAAACATAGTAAATAACTTTACAAACAGACATAATAAAGGACTAGACTGGACTGTGACATACTAATTTTACCCAATAGATTAGGGAAGTGATTTTGTATATTTCATTATAATATTGTAAATAATAATGTTGTAGTATGTAAGTAAAAAATGTATTTAGAGTTAAGCAAAATCATTTTTATAACACAAGCCTAAAAGTCAAGCTAGGTCTTTAACCTAAGACTGGATTTGTATTAGTTCATATATAGTGTTATGGTAAAGACAAGGTAATTATTTTCATAATTGTGTTTATTCGAAAAACATACACGGTGAGATAAGTGAATAGAAAAGTGATAAATAATAATGAAACAGTGCAAATGACACAGTGTAAACAATGATAAAAATATAAAGTGTTATGAACCTAGTACGGCCAAAAGGTGAGAATGGCATGTATTTTATAGAAAGTGTCCATATAACAATAAAATCAACTTCATTAGTGTGAGTGACAATATAAAATTAAGTGAAATAAAAACATAAACGGGATTATGTACAAATGCAATGCACAGAGAAGGGCATTGAAAATGCTTCAATAAACCTAAAAAATATATATATTCTTTTTTCTTCATTTACCAATGTACAGATTATAAGTTAAATGTAGTCACATTCATAAGCACGCATGGAGAGAAGCTCGCTGTTCTTCTTGAGATTCATCGATTTCACTTGGAAGTATAATGATCAGATGATGTGTAGTGAAACATGAAGCGTATGGGACCACTTCGGTTGGTCACAACTTATAAAATAAACCATCAATCGTTGTACCATTATGAGTGGTTATGATATTTCGATTAGATTCTAAACGTACCGAATAAAATTCTTCCAAATATGCGAGCAGTCGTCCAGCTTCAGGCAGTTTCAAGTTGTAGTTAAAACCACCATATATAATTAACGGGCTCCAGTATAAGTCATCGGTACGTGATGTATAGCTGCGCATGCTATAAACGTTAAAGCGCAAAAGAGTGGCGTCGAATAAACAAAATATCTCATCTTCAATGATGTTTGGTTGTCCGTACATCAGAATGATGTGGAGTTTATCATTTAGTCCTTGAGTATTCTTAAATTCGACATGAACACAACACACATCACCGTACAGCGCGCTCATAGTATCCAACTGGAAATGTGTACAACGCTTCAAATAAGGCTTGATAGACTCATAAATCGCACTGAAACTCACCAAAAAATTCAAAATTTTCTACGTTATTGACAACAAAGAAGTAGTTTCTATGGAAACTTGCCAGTTTCCATTTTCAATCACGCACCAGCGATCGGCCACAAATGTGTGAAATGTCCTTATAAACATTTTCAATATTAATAATCAGGAAAAGTAAGGTTATATTAAAAACTTGTTACTGGAGGCGGATAAAACAGCCCTGAGGCCGAAAATATACCAAACAAACCAAAACCTCTTATAAATGAATCTAAAGCTTTTACAAGGAAGAACGGTTTTTTTTTGTGGGCGTTCAATGCAAAAAGAACAAAATAAATCAGTTGCCAATCCAAATAATATTAGAGAAGAAAATTATAGTAAAAAGACAAATAAAGTTATAGGAAAAATCAGTAAACTAATGAACAATATATATTCGACCAACCTGAAGAAGGAAAGCTGAAAATAGTATCCTAAAATGGGGTACTACATCTTTGAATTTGGTGAGACCGTTTTAATATTAAAACAACTGTATACCTTTTATGTGGATTAGCTTTTGTACTCATTAATTATTGGGGAAAAAAGCACCAAATGAAACGATAGTTTATGTTTCCCATCAAGTGTTGTTCATTCAAAAAGACCTAAAACTGCTTTTTCAGGAGGGTCAATTCCCCCCCTCCCATTTGTGGACTGTGAGTTAGAGCACCCCCACTGATTTTCAAAACCTGGCGCCACTGGAAGGAATTACAAAGAAACTGTTACTACTACTTTATACTGGACCATACATCATTATCAAAGATAGATCAAATAATACTTATGAGATAATGGATCCCATTACTAAGAAGACTAAAGGAACATGTAGCCAGGCTTCATTGAAGAAATATTATGAAGGAACTAAGTCAATGTAAATGATCATTTCCTCAACCATATAAATTTGCTTTCAGAAATAATCATTTTTGGCAGGGAGGCAATATTTAGCATCACAAGATAATACAAAAAAGAAAACTCAATTTAACCATCAAAATTTATAGTAAAACTAATCAAATAGATAAATACTATGTAACTGAATGAGGAATGTAATAAAGAATGAGTAATCAAATGAGAACAACCAACAATAATTATATAAGGAAGAATTATAATAACTAAAACAATAAACCATGAATAAAAAATAAGTATTTTACAGATGCATGAATAAATTAAAAACAGGAATTAGCTGTGTAAACAAACATAGTAAATAACTTTACAAACAGACATAATAAAGGACTAGACTGGACTGTGACATACTAATTTTACCCAATAGATTAGGGAAGTGATTTTGTATATTTTATTATAATATTGTAAATAATAATGTTGTAGTATGTAAGTAAAAAATGTATTTAGAGTTAAGCAAAATCATTTTTATAACACAAGCCTAAAAGTCAAGCTAGGTCTATACCCTAAGACTAGATTTGTAATTAGCTCATATATAGTGTTATGGTAAAGACAAGGTAATTATTTTCATAATTGTGTTTATTCGAAAAACATACACGGTGAGATAAGTGAATAGAAAAGTGATAAATAATAATAATAATGAAACAGTGAAAATGACACAGTGTAAACAATGATAAAAGTATAAAGTGTTATGAACCTAGTATAGCTAAAAGGTGAGAATGGCATGTATTTTATATAAAGTGTCCATATAACAATAAAATATCAACTTCATTAGTGTGAGTGACAATATAAAATTAAGTCAAATAAAAACATAAATGGGATTATGTAAAAATAATCAGGAAAAGTAAGGTTATATTAAAAACTTATATTTACTGGAGGTGGATAAAAGCCCTGAGACCGAAAAATACACCAAACAAAACCTTATAAATGAATCTAAAGCTTTTTATAAGGAAGAAAGGTTTCTTTTTTGTGGGCGTTCAATGCGAAAAGTACAAACTAAATCAGTTGCCAATCCAAATAATATTAGAGAAGAAAATTATAGTAAAAAGACAAATAAAGTTATAGGAGATATCAGTAAACTAACGAAAAATATATATTTGACCAACCTGAAGAGGGAAAGCTGAAAATAATATCCTAAAATGGGGTACTACATCTTTGAATTTGGTGAGACCGTTTTAATATTAAAGCCATCTTGACAACTATCAGCGTTTTACACAACACTTCAATACAAACTAAATAACGAACACATTTAGTGCAACTACAATTACAAACATAATCTATGATATACAAAGTGAGTGACAAACTTATTTTCAACAAACAAAAATGTAGAACTCATATAGTTTTTATTAAGCATTCAGTAGTGTGTATACAACTCAAGGAACATGGTGTCCCTTGCTTTATTTAACTGTTACTGAAAGGGGACAGCAGCGCGCCATGTTGAAAATTCATGAACTATGAGCTATATAATAGGCAATTATTTTTTTTTTCTCTTGTCAATTGTATTACTAATGTCTAATTATTAATTATTTTAATTGTTTTATATTTCTAATGTGTAATATTAAATTTGTAATATCTGAATTGATTTCTTTTTGTATAATCACAAGAACTCACATCTAAACAATCATACACAAACAACAATAAATTACTACACATTAAAATTTGTTTCTTCATGTATGTTATTAACGTAAAACTTGTGGTATGAATTTATAATTTTACTGAAGACGATTGTTAATTTAGTTATAACCCTGAGATAACAAATGTTTTCATGCATTCTAGAGCCAGATGGAGCAGGAATCTTAAAAAAGGAAAATTTGTTATTAATTAATAGAAAAAAAAAGAAAATTATTATAATAAGAGAATTAAGGAATAAAAATTGAATGATTCAGAGCAGCATCAGAAGTGTGTTCTCATTTATAAAAAAATATTAAACATACAACTCAGAATATTGCTGAGACTAATAGAGCATTTATACTCATTTACAATAAGTACAAATTTAACAATATTGCGCTACATTGGATCTGGCCTATGTTGCTGCTACACTTTTTGATCTACACAGGCTGGCCATATTGATAAGCCTATCCTTATAAAATTTTGAGAAATTATAATATCCTTAGGCATAATTGCATGATTATTACACATATCCATGCAAGAAGGCTAATACATATTTTCTCAAAATTTTGTGTGGCTAACGTAGTATTAATCAGTTTACAAGAAAATTTGTTATTAGAAAAAAGTACCATGAAATGACATGTCCTAATCAGTTAACAAATTATTATTTTCAACAAACTCTGATTTTAGTATTGGCACAAGCTTAATATTGCCCCAAGTCCGGTAGTAGGCAACACCCTAATATCCAAGCCTAGGCCCTATCTATAGTCCCTGCGACAGGAACTCTATTTGAAGCTCGGGATGCAGCATATGAGTGGATGACGGTCATGCCCTTCCTTCGTCCTGCACAGCCCTTGGTCATCAATATTGCCAGTCACCATATCCTGTACTGTATACAATTACACATGCATCGTGTTTCAAATAATGACTGACACCCAGCTATATGTATGTTGAAAATATTCTATTGTTTCTGTTTTCTACTGACTTTAGTGCTGCTTCATACCAAGAGAAAAATTATAGAGAAAACCATTTTAGATAATGGGAAAACTTAGCAATATAAAAGAATGTATATATAAATAAACTATCAATTTCTATAAACCATTTTAAAGATATCCGTTTACAGTTGTTTTCAAATATGTAATTTTATGTATTGAACTACAGAACACTAATTTTTTGATGAAAATGTTAATAGACTTTTTAATGTTACCTGAGCTAGCTTTCACTCATTGCAAGCTTCAACAGAAGTGGGTTTGTTTGTTTTGCTGTTGGAAGTGGCACTGTTGTTTGAAATGGATATCAGATCTTTGTGTGTGTGTTCAAACAGTACATGTGATTTAAACCACTATTTCCAGCATTGGAACTGACTGCACTCCTAGCAGCCACCTCTAACAAAGCTTGTACTCAGTAAAAGCTAGCTCAGATTTAAGTAAAAATTTGATGAAATACTGTATCTAAAAATTAGTGTTTCATAGTTGGAAATAATATGTTACATATTATTAATGCTTGGACACGTTATGGACAGCTAGATCGAAAATTGTTCTTTTATTCCATACTGCAGATTTCTCTAGTTCCTTGGACTACTTAACATTTTTGTCTTCTTATATCTATAGTTTTCCATCTACATACTGGGAATTTAAATATGTCAATTATTAGTTGAAGCATTCAACAACAAATTTTTAACTATAAATACCAATATTCTCATACAGAGCGATCTGAAAAATTTGTAAATTACAGTGACCCAATTGAATGTGTCACTTGCATATTACATCTAAACCCACATAATTTATGCATGTTATGAAAACAATATATGGGTGCCATTACTTGCTACCAAGGAGTGGAAGGGGATATGAATGACCTTGGTTGTGTTTTAGCTGAGTTTCTGTGGAAAGAATACTCTAATTTGGAAAATTACAGAAACTGACCCCTTTTTGTTCAAGTTTACTTTCTGAGCTTATGAAGAACAAGCAAAATTATGGGAAGAAATAAGAAGTTTCTAAATCATTCAAAAAGTTAAGGTGAAAAATATGCTAGGGAGAAAAATATACATGGAAGTATGGTAATTTGTAGTTAACATTTATCATTGTTAATAGTGAGTAAAATTACCTCTACAGAAAGACTGAATCATAGAAGTAAAAAGAATATATTTATGTAAAATTTTATTAGTATCTAACTTACTTGAGTTGATCTAAGTTCTGAATCTTCTCTATAAGATTCCAGGATAAATCAAGATGTCGCAAAGACCATAAACCTGACAGATCACTGATCTCTTTGATTTCATTACAGCTTAAATTTAAGTAAGTTAGAAACCAAGGTGGATTTACATCTACAATATCCTTTATCTGATTGTGTGACACGTCTAACCACATCAAGTAATTTAAAGTGCTCAGAGCTTTAAGATTAGTCAGCATGTTCCATGACAGATCAATGTATTGAAAATACCTGTACTTTAGAAGAATACTAATATCTTTCAATTGCTGAAAAAAAAACAGAATTTGTCTAAGTTACATGTATTAAGAGTTATTAACAATAAGACAGTGTTATTATTCACTAACACAAACATGTTTCCTTATTTAACTAAGAGTAAATAACAATCAAAAACTTAATACTTATGCTGATGATTTTTATTTCACAGTTTATTTCATGTTTTTAGTTTACAAAAGTTGTAAGTATTGTAGTTTTTACTAGAAACATTAGAGGCATCTCAAGGTAATAGTATAGTATGTGAGGCAAGTTGTATATTCATCCTAATTATTTAAAGGGAAACAGGCTACAGATTTTTGACTTTTTAATAAGTATCTTAAACAATAATTAAATGCTTATAATAGTATCTAAATATTTTATGGATAAATTTAAAATCTCTTACATATTAAGAAAGAGTACTTTACAAAGACTTTACTTTATATATGCAAATTATAATTTGGCATTACATACAAATAGTTAATGAGAAAAATTGTTATTGATTTCAAATGATGTGGATTAGTGTATTTATTTTGAAAGGGAATAATTTAATCAAATAAAACTGTGTGTTCGAAAAAATGAACTGAACCAACAAAATCATACTTTTTGCAGTAATAAGTGAAACAACATCAGTTGTATTTATACTAGCTATTTCTGCACTTTCAGAACCTTATGCACGGTTTATCCCTTGCTGTTTTTACACAGCATAACCTTCTTTACAAAAACACAATTAAGACAAAACCATAATTTAAGATCAAGTAAGTGGCAGTGCTTAATTTTATTGGAAATATGTTTACTGGGCAAATGTTTCCAGAAAAGCACTGATTTTTCCCTGGTCATTATGTATGGGTCAAAATTATAACTTATAGTACTACACAACCTTAGCCAAGGAGGTAAAGGTTCAGTAAAGGACTGACATAAGAAGATGAAGAAGAAAATTAATAATATTATAAAACTAGCATTTGCATTTTACACCTGAAATCCACACAATGTTCTAGTTAGAAAGAAGGTAGGTTCAAGAATTATTTCTAAAACACTTATTCAGAATTGTACCAGACAGAGTATATAGCATATAAGTATCACTATTCATCCAACAAAATAAAATATAATTGTTATTATTGCCTATAACGTGTAAGATATAACCTACAGCTATTTAAAAAAATGTTCTATCTCAAAATCAGTTTACAGAAGAACCTCTGTCAACCGAAACAAAGGGGGGGGAGGTGGTTTTGGAAAACCAAAATTTCGGATAATAATTTAATAATTAAGATATAATTTTTTAAAGTGTGAGGTAAAATAACGTCAAAGGGCTTTGATTCTTCACATTGTTCGACAATCCATAATGCTATCTAAAAATATGAATAAAACTCCCTGAAAAAAACGTGTATTTCAAATAGCCTAATTTAATGGCCTAACCTAAAATAAAATCTCTTACCTCTAAAGCACTAAAGATCTCATCAGCGGTATCATGGCTGCTGCTCTCTGTTATGTCTCAGTCTTCGTCGTCCCTTTGTTTCATTAAACATAAAAGCACAGCCTCATTTACTTTCTTGTTTTGTGACACGTCTTCATTGTTTTCTTGTCTGACATCTTTGAAGCATGCTCTTCATCTTGACCCAATCAGAAACAATAGGAACACTAACACCAAAATTGGCTACCACAGTTCGCAAAATCTCATCATTTTTAATTTTTTAATTGCCTCTGATTTTTCTTCAATCATTATCATAACTTGTTTCCGCTTTGTTGACATGACACACAATTTATTGCATGCTTATTACATTATTTTTCATATTTTATCCAGGAAACATATTTTCATTGTAGTAAAAATCGGGAATACTGTATATAATTTTTGTTGGTAGGTCGTTTTGGTTAAATGATATTTCAGTTAAAAGTGTTTCGGTTAATAAAGGTTCTACTGTATATACATTTAACTGATAGCACTGTTGGTTTGAGTGATAAAGAATCAAATGACTTTATTGCTAGCAGACAAAATAATATATTTATTATTTTTAGGTATTCTTAGAATTTTTTTTGGGGTATATACAAAAACAAAAAAAGATTTAATACCAATTATATAGAGGGTGTACAGGTTACTGTAGGACCAAATAATGTTTTTGAATCATTAGATTGTCAAAATAAAATTACAAATTTATATATCAATTAAAAGACAAACAACACCATGTAATATCCAACTGATCTCTTAACATCTACAGATAAATATGTATGTAGTTCACTGTGGTTTGTTAATTATAGGTGAAAATTTAATAATCTTAATGTATAAAGTGCTGCACCAAATGAAAACATGTTATTAGGATGACAAATATAGTTGTGAAAATCTAAATTAGCATCTAAAATCTGGATAAAGTATTTGCGTTTTGAATAATCACAGGCTGTGAGAGTTTTAATCAACAGGGCAACAGGAAGGAAAGAAGCTAGTACACAAAAGCACCAACATCTGTATAGGTTTCTGGTCACTATCTGTCCAGATATTAATAATATCAGTCCACTATGATTCACATATGGTATGTGACATGTCACTTCCATCACTTCTGTCAGCGTATTAGTAGGTGAAGAGGAGAGTTTTTCATCAGAACATTTATATTAGAACAAGCACTAACAATAATAGAACAAAAATTAACCTACTAAGAAAGATTATCTTTTCAAATATATTATTAATAATTTAAAATGTGCAAAACTTCATTGTATTTTATTGTTTGTTTTGTTAATTCAGTACTATGTAATTACAACTACACAAATAATTATAATTATATTGATTAAACACTGTGTAAAATTGATTCCAGTATTAATTAAAGTTTATATATGGTGTACTTAATTAGAGAACGTGGAAATGTTGTACGTTCATAGAGTCACATGTTTTCTGTATTCTGTTGATGCAATTTTTTATGCTGACATGCATTATATTGAGTTTTACAATAAACAGAAACTAATGATGAACTTCAGAACATAGTGTTTTTATTATACTGATAATCAGTTTAGCTTAAAATTTGTGATCAATGATATATAATGCAGATCTGAAAATAAATATTGGTAAATATACTACACTGAATGGGTGTCTATAAAGTCAGAACTCACATTTTTGTTGAAGAGGAAAATAAAGATCAATCTAAGATTCATAATACAATTTTGAAAGAAAATGTTTACCTTTGTATGCTCTTATGACTGTAAAAGTCCCTGGTTACCGTAGCTGAGTGGACACCAGAATTTGTAATATTGTTTTAAACGTAGTCTGAAATATTACAGTAAATTTTTAAAGAGTGCTGTGTGTGTGAAAACATTACCTATGATCTAGTAGCTAATTTTATAAGTTCTGGAGGAAGCAGAATGTGGGATAGGAATAAAAGTAAAATGTATTGAGGTATGTGAATATTTGCAATGAGCAGGGTCTCCTGGCGGTGCTATAATGCTGACAGCTAAAAACAAATTAATAAATATAATTAAATTACTACCGACTCGGAACACAAACACTTGTTCTTGAACACGAACACTACCGACTTGTGTTCCAAGTCGGTAGTGATTTAATTATATTTAGTTAATCAACAGACATGCCACGGACAATGAAATCCAACAAATTAATAAATTAAAACTGATAGTTGTGATCCTTTGTAATATTAATAAAAAATTTACTTGCTTGAAATAAAGATATAAGATTTTAAGTTAAAGATTCATGAGAATGGAATAAATCATCTATTAAATGAGAGAAGAACATATCTATAAAAAAATCCAACATTACAACATCATTATTTCTTTGTACTAAGATGTGAAGTCTGTGACAAACCCGTAAGGATGGAATGGCTTTCTAAATCCCCCAGATCAGTCTTACCATTTTTGGGATGGTGTTTTGAAATGCCAGAAAGCTGAGGACAGAAATCTAAGCTAGCCATAAACAAGAGCACTAATATTCCATTTACTCATAATTAATTTGTTAAGTAGTCATATTCAGTCATGTACTTACTTTCCTACTTAAACAGAGCTTTGTCAATGCAAAATTTTTCGTGTCTGGTAATTGTCCCAACTTGCTTGATCCAGAAGCAACAATACGCTCTGTCAGCATGCCACTCAGTTCTTCTTCTGAGAGTTCAAATGCATCATAATCTGTTATCTTATTAAATACCTCACCTTCAGTGTTCCAAGGATCGGGGACAGTACTGTATTTCTTCCAGCCAGTAGGGTCATTTAGCTGGTCAAAAAATGGTCCACTAACATCCCAGTACTCAACATTTGTTTCATGTTTCTCATAATGTTCTTCTTCCAGGCTAACAGGAACACTAGACTCCTATAAAAATTTAGAACAGCCAATGTTACTTATAATATATGTAATGTTATATGATCAGATAGAACATGTAACTTAGTAGGATATCAAATGTTGAGGCAGTGAGTTTCTAAATTTGGGAGCATAGAATGTGACACCATGATAGTCATAACAGATGCCTGATATTTATTAATTATTTTCTGTTCTATGGAGTACAATGTTGGCATAGTAAGGGCGATGAGTGATAAGTATGTGCTCCTGTACTTGTTTTTTGTGTCCAAAATCAGAAATATTATAAATTCCAAAGATTTTTCTACACTCAATAATTGTAACCACACTATTCTTTAAAAAATATAACTAATTGCCTGTGTAACATGTTTATGTCTGCTATTAGGTTTGTACATGCAGTATGTAATTCTTAAATAACACAAAATGTGTTAATTAAATTTTCAGGATATGTCTCTAGCTGCTTAACTTAAAACTTAGTTGAGGTTTGTGACTTAACTTTTTTTTGTGATATCCTAATTGGGATTTTAGTATACCAGTGGGTAAAATATAGTATAGCTATGAGTCTAGTGGTCACACACACACACACAATATAAATAAATTAATCAAATCTATATTGTAGTAGGTATTGTTTTTGTGGACACAAAAAATAATGAGGCTCATATTACTTAAACACAGCCTAGGCGTGTGTGACTGAAATAAATGCTCTATAGATCACATTTAAATCCGGCTTTACAGTTCACATGCACACTATTGCATCTCAAAACAGCTCCCACTGCTGGAAATGAGCTTCTCCGCCATGTTCATAGCATAGCATGCTAGTGATATCCATTTACATGCTTAGTAATGGCAGCTAAATTATATCTAACAAAGCTGCCAAACCACAAAACTGTGTTACAATGATAATATTTCATCAGGTGACAACCTTGGTTTTAATAATAATATAACAGTAAAGACCTAGGAACAGTTATCTATATCGTAATACTAATGTGGTTGTCAGAGTACACAAATTTGCAAGACTATGAGTGAAAATGTATTGGAATGAAAACGAATTACACCAAATTTCAAATTTTCTGGCGCTTTTCTGATTTTAAATAAGTTAGAAAATAATTTTGTATTAAAGATAGGGTCTATGTCTAACATATAATTGAACAGAATTATTTTAGGTGTCGTATGCTAATATTGCTGTCCAAATTATTATTACTGTCATATATAATCAACGAGGGATGCCCACTTATGATTAAAAATAAATTTACTCGCACTTCTTGAATGAACGTTGAAAACGATTCAATATCTGAGGATCCATCAGATGATTTTGTATTCGTCCTGGAAGACGGCAATAGTTTGACATTTGAAGCACTGTAGTCTCTTTCCGCGACACTGGGTACACTATCCGAGAATAATGAATATTTTGACAAACTAGAAAATTCGTTACTAGAAAATGTGTCAGTTTCTTCAATGGAAGAATGTCTAGAAAATCCTAATCTGTTTATTGGCTTACTGATCTCGGGATAATTGCAGTAATGATCAAAATCTAGGTTAGTTTCCTCTGTTGTTTTTTCAGAAATGTTAATACTGTCACTGTCCGTTTCGTTCATACTTTACAAATAAAATTAAGAGAAGTAATAATGTACGCATCCACTTCTGCATCGATAGGCCTACATTAGTTTGTAATATGATTTTAAATTCAGCTGTTTACATGGATATCATTGCTATCTAAATTTTGTGTACTTAATTGTGTTTTTATTTCTTTATACGCGTATTATGTCAAAACAAGAATATTTCCATTCCTTCGTAAAACCTTTACCAAGTAATATTTATACATATAGGCTATACGTAAATTGTATGAATTCTATAAATCAAATAAAAATTCGAATTGTTATCGAAAGCGTCGACGGAGGTTCCAGGAACATTATTGTGCACATGTAGGCCTACGTTCGATTATAGTAATTTAAATATTCTCACGTTATGGCTGAATCAAAGTAAACTCTATAATATAAAGATAAGTACAACGGGCCTTCCATGGCCGGAACATTAAACGTGGCAATACTGGAACCAGGTGATATTTTGAGGCCGACTAGACGATCTCTTAATTTATGTATTTCAATAATCAAATCACGTCATTAATTGCCGGTTAACAGCAGTTTTATAATTCCCCACTTTTTGCAAATTAAAAGTTTATTATGTAAAATACTGTTATATTATTTAAGAAATATAATAATTAACTCATTCATATGATACGAATTCAATAATTCGAACAAAATTAATTCATTAGGCCTAACACTAATTCACTAATTTCTTCAACTTAAACGTAGCATAATTATCCTTCAAATTAGGATTTTTATTGAATTTGCGTTCTAAAGTTAGAAATCGCTGCTTGGCATGAACTAGTGAATAACCAAGTCCTATATTGTCAGCCTTATGAGGAAGTTTAACAATGAATCTGCCAAGTGCGCACAGACCTATAATTTAGATTTACCTATAAATAGGCCTACTCATGATTTTAGTAACGCTATGAAATTAAATCAAAATATAACATGTTCACTTTAGCTATTTTATTACACTATGCTTATAGACCGCAGACGCAACGTTGCCACGTTAATGTTCCGGCCTTCTACTAGAGCCGGCCATGGCCATGGCCCTTCTCATTAACGGTAATATCCCAATAACCGTACCTACACTACATTATCGACGTTTTGAGTACGCGATATATTCGATACACCACGCAGAGGAGAAGAAGAAGAGTAAGTTTACTAGACTTAAATGTTTCTATTGATAAATATAATGCGAAAATACGTACGTGTTAATGCATGAGATTAGGTAAGAATGTTCCGGTTTTTAGTTTATTGTTTAAAGTAAAGAAAAGTTAACATTTAAACAGTTAACTGTTAAATAACCAAATACAATCAATGATTGGTGACAATCTGAGCACACACAAAAACGCAACTAAAAGCAAGCTGAATTAAGAATTGTAGCATACAAGCGTTTTCTCCTACCTACACATAAATGTTGTTGATAATAGGTGTATTTTGTTACTATGGGGTTATATTTAAACATCACCTAACAAACCTAACCTTGCGACTTTAAAACATTACGTTTTATTGCAAATGTGTTGCGATTAAAACAGAATACATATCTTTAAGAATTATATTGTCACTGTATAAGCCTAGGCCTATATACAAATTCTGAAAACACTGTAACTGTAGTACGGGACTAGGGAACGTTATACAGAACAAAAGATACATGTGTAAAACATACCGTTCATAGCGAAAGCGAGTTCTGTCACAAAAAGAGAGACATGTATAGTAGCCTGCAACGGGTGGCCCTTGGACACCCGCGCCTTATGTCGAGTTGGTTTTTTGTGATTTACACAAAAAAGCGAGTATTATTTTGAAGGTGTAATGATTTCTCGGGTCCTTTGGCTTGCCTGTTAACTTAACAACTAGGGACGTAGCCAGGTTGCAGGGGGGAAGTCCGAGGGGTCCAGACTAGAGGTGTGTTAAACTAGTACCTATTTGAAAATAACAGGTACGAACGAAGCCGTTCCAAAAAATAACATACAAATACCTGTTATTATATACTTATCTATATCTATAAAAATGAATGTTTGTTTCTTTCTTTGTCCCGTATGCGTTCCTATACCATTCATCCGATTGCGATGAAACTTCGGTGAGTTGTTGTGCGCACGCCCGCGAAGGTTTATGAATTTTTTTCGATGGGGTCCTTTGGGGGGTTCTTGGGGTCTTCCACATCTCCTCCTAAACCACTGGACCTATTACAACCAAACTTGGCACAAATATTTTATGCAACGGGAGAACCAACATAGGGTAGGTGTTTTTTCGATGGGGTCCTTTGGGGTCTTCCACATCTCCTCCTAAACCACTGGACCGATTTCAACCAAACTTGGCACAAATATTTTACGCAACGGGAGAACCAACATAGGATAGGTGTTTTTTTCGACGGGGTCCTTTGGGTTCTTCCACATCTCCTCCTAAACCACTGGACCGATTTCAACCAAACTTGGCACAAATATTTCACGCAACGGGAGAACCAACATAAGATATGTGTTTTTTCGATATGATCCTTCGGGGGGGGGGGGGTCCTTTGGGGTCTTTCACATCTCCTCCTAAACCACTCGACCGATTTCAACCAAACTTGGCACAAATATTTTACGCAAAGGGAGAACCAACATAGGATAGGTGTTTTTTCAATGGGGTTCTTTTGGGGGTTCTTTGGGGTCTTCCACATCTCCTCCTAAACCACTGGACCGATTTCAACCAAACTTGGCACAAATATTTTACGCAACGGGAGAACCAACATAGGATATGTGTTTTTTCGATATGATACTTCGGGGGGTCCTTTGGGGTCTTCCACATCTCCTCCTAAACCACTGGACCGATTTCAACCAAACTTGGCACAAAATATTTTACGCAAAGGGAGAACCAACATAGGATAGGTGTTTTTTCGATGGGGTTCTTTTGGGGGTTCTTTGGGGTCTTCCACATCTCCTCCTAAACCACTGGACCGATTTCAACCAAACTTGGAACAAATATTTTACGCAACGGGAGAACCAACATAGGACAGGTGTTTTTTTCGATACGATCCTCTGGGGGGTCCTTTGGAGTCTTAAAAAACTAACTTATTAGATCTGGTTACTATGGCAACCCAATGGAATAGATTCTGTTCTAAATATATTATCGCATTAAATTGAAGACCACGCGAACGAAGTCTTTATATTATATATATATACAAACACTTTCTTTCTTTGAGTGGCATTGCAACGCATGCCGGGTACTCGCTAGTTATACATATAACTTACCTGTATTATATAATTTGTTATAAGAAATAAATTGAAACTAAACGTATTAACATCGTTACTTTACACTGTAACTTTATAAAGCTGTTACTGTTTAAAAGAAAATAAGAAACAAGAGATAGGCCTATCTTACCCTGGCCGAAGGGAAACTAATTAAAGTTTTCAATAGGCGTAAACAAACTGACATACATCTAATATTACATTATCGATCTCCTAATTAATCAGCCACAAATTTTCTTTACCAACTATGTATTTTTCATCTGAGGACCTTGGTATTCCTTGTACTCTAACATCACCAGGTCTAGCTGAGCTTTGCCAGCAACTGAACGCTTATATTTATACCCCGCTGAGAGTCCTGAATAATATCCCAAACTGGCAAACTGTCTCTGCAGTAATGCTTTGCCCAGGCAGCCTAGGTGGACGACCTTGAATTTCCGATATACTTTTTGTTGTATCCGATAAACAACATCATTAATTCTCTTTTTCACAGTGTAAGGGTATTCCCCAGTTAGTTTAATATTTCGGGGAGCGACCACGACGGCGCCTGGGGTTGCACAACCAAACCTGGTTTCCTTCTGTGAAACCCACACTATTGCTGAGAATGTCATACCGCGTTTCATTTTGACACTGGCTGTCTTCTAACTACCGTCCTCTTATCAAAGCGTTCACTTCTCTCAGATCTCCTATTGCTAAGAATAATTCTACAACACCTGGAGATGAGTCTTGAGTAACGCGAACTTCATATCCCCAGGAAGACGAATCTCTCGCCCAAACAGTAATTTCATTGCAGTCATTCCTGTTGTGTCGTGTACTGATGACCTGTACGCCGTTAAGAATAATGGTATACGCTAGTCCCAGTCTGTTTGGTTCTTGTCAAAGTTTGATAGATGCTGCTCAAGTGTCCTATTGAACCTCTCAACCATCCCATCGGTCCGGGTCTTTCGAGTACCAAGTAGGCGACATACTTCCTTACAAATTCCCAACTCAAAATTCCTCCTTTAATCGGTATGGATTTCCATACGGACGCCATAACGGCAACAGAAGTAGTGAACTAACGGCTTTGCCACAGTTATGACCTCCTGTGTCGTAGGTGCTCTTTCACGCTATCCGAGATACATAGGCAGTCATCTACATATAAGATAGTAAATGCCTTCACTTCTTCCGATAATACCCGGTCCAACCCACGAGTCAAACTTGCTAGACTAGTCTTCAGTCCGAACGGTGTCACAGTGTACCGATAGCACTTGCCCTCGTACAAAAATCAAGTAAAATCTCGACATTCCTGATGCAATGGAATTTGCCAAAATGAGCTACGGAGGTCAATTGTGGACATGACTTTAATGTTTCCACATTTTGCCAGTATCTCATTAATTGGAATGGCTCCCTCATGGTCCGGAATTGTTACTGAATTTAGTTTACGGGCATCCAAACATAATCTAACCGTCTGGTCTTTTTTTATGACAGTGACCATAGGGTTGATGTATGGACTCTGGGCTCTTTCAATGATACTATGCGCCTCCATCTTCTGGATTTCTGCCTTCACTGCCTCCTTGTATCTCATCAGAACCGGCCATCCTTTCTGACAGTAAGGTGTCCGATCGGTGACTTCGAATCTATGCTGATATGTGTTAATTCTACCTGGCGTATCCCGGAACACCGTTTTATTGTCCATTAAAATATGTTGTAGCTTGCTCCGTTCAGCATCGGTTATCTCTCTGATAGCTTGCACCTTCTGTTCAATCAATTCTTCGATATCTTCACCGGCAGATGAGAGTTCTACTCGTAGTATCTCTGATGTGGTTCCTTCCTGGTTTTGATCTCCCTGAATTATTAATCGTTTGTTGTTCAGGTCGATCACGCACCCATTTTCTTCTAATAATTCCACGCCTAATATACAGTCTTTTATTAATTCTGGTACAACTACAAAGACACTATCGACTTCTAAACTTCCGATCTGGACAGTTAATAAAACTAGTTGCGTGACCCTTTTTGACTTATTGCCGGTCGCACCCTTAATTACGGTATTTGACAATTTTAACATTTCTAAATTCCCCAATTCCCTTTTGTTGTTTTTAAACCACTGTTCCGAGATGGCGTTTACCTGGCTCCCAGTGTCTACCAAGGCATACGTAGGCACCCTATTCAACGTGATTCTTACCTCCGGACATTTGTTAACTCGACATATTACGTTGACATCATCATTAACTATTAGATCATCTCTTAAATCTAGAAAGGTAGTGTTAATATATTTATTAACAGTACTTAAGTCTATTTCGTATTTACATAGCTTATCTAGTTTTTTGGCATAGCGGTACTAATTTTGTTATTATTAGCATTGCTGGTCGACTGAATAGCGTCGTTTTCATTCTTAAACCGGTTCTGCCTCTTGGGGTAGTGCTGCGTAGATGACCTAGTTTCACTCTGAACACAGTGTACCGACCGAATGTGGTAGATGAACGACTAACGTCTCGAACGCCTGTCTCGATATACCTCGAGTGTTACGTAATTAACGCGTTATTTCTCGTAGTTGTTTTTTATCTCAAAGTAGTAATATTTACATTTGTCCCCTGTGGGGAAATAACCTAAAGTTTAGTAGAAATTAAAATATAATTAGAAAGAATACTAAATTGCTTGCTTTTCTAAAATAAATAATTAATATAAGTTACTCGGTTTAAATAATACCAATCTCAGGCACTTATTAAACAGCTTACTGATAAAATTTTATCTCTCAATTTTAAAACAGAAATAAAATTTAAGTTTAAAAATAAAAAAAGTCATTGCCACTTCACAAATGATATTTATTTTTCCGTGAAATGTCCGAGACAGACTTTGATATGCAAGAACATTTAACACTCAAATACTGCAACAGAGAATTTACAGTAGCTGTAAAATTTCTCAAAGAAATAAAACATACAATCGAAAGATTGATCACAAAATATCACTGTGGATAAGTTCAAAAACTGTAAAAGTCAATTACTTGTGAGTTTACAAACTAATCAGTAAATTACGTACAAACTCAAACAGTTTGTATGAGAAAAAGTATTTTAGCTTTAGTATAAGATAATAGTATGCTTTCTCCGTAAATGAAGCATAACGCCTACTGGATAATGTCAAAACGTTATGAAATAACGTCACCCCGTAAAGTGTTGTCTCAAATATGTTCCCAGTCAATATGTCGCCGTAAATTGCGATTCAAAATGTAACCGCGTAAAAACGAATGACAGCTGTAGTAGTGTTGACAAAAAATAGATTGTTCATGCCCTTGTTGTGTCGTGAAGGTCTGTTGATGGCTAAAGGAAGGTGAGGCGAGTACTTCAGGAGGGAGCGTGTTCAATCTCGTGAGGATGACCTAAATCACAAAGATTATACGAAATGGAAGCTTGATTCGCAAATTGCGGTTGGAAAGATAATTTTGGCTAGGAATCATTCAAGACAAATTAGTTATCTAGTCTCTGAAGGAACATAAATTAAATTGAAGTCGGCCTGTAGAATGTATGGGCTACTCACATGTTCCAAGAGCTTGTCAAGCAATTGTGGGATAAACTGGGTACGAAGGACAAGAAAAAGACAACAATCACCTACATACGACTGCCAATAAATACAAAAGTTGGGGAGCAAGATCAAAGAAATGAAAACAATAAATTAACACTGAAAAATAACAATAATTACGTGAATTTGGCCAAGTACGTTTCTAATCAGGAAGAGGGAAAAGCAGAAGCCTGTCACTTACAGTTTAATTGAGGTCAGAATATAAGACGTAAGAGTTTTAGCGTCTACGATGTTAACACACCAGATGCTGATAGACGAAAATTGAAGTTGAGAAAAACAACTAACAGCCTAAACTACTTCCACTTATTAAAATAAACTTTATCTTGTACTCTACTTTAATATTGTATTCTTTTGAAAGTAACTCGTGATTGTTTATTGTAGGATTTCTATATAATTCATATGTTTTCAAATAATATTGCTGCAAGTATATTTTGTTAAATTATATTATATTAGATAAAAATACAACGGTAATAATTTAATCAAATGTATAAGGAGAAGTATTTATTATTTGAAAACATATATTTAATATTGTAGTAGAAATCTGACGATTAAAGTTGGAATATTGCTAAAAACCCCTGGAAACATACGTCTCCGAAGCATTTGGAGTAATTAAAGAACTAATATGAAGGCGGAAACAAGTTACTAAGAAAAATGCAGAACAATAAATGATAACGGATGATGGAGTAATAAAGAGAACGAAGAAATCGGAGTATTTGTAATAAAAGAAATATGACCAATTTGTTTCGGTTGCTGAGACGTGTAGCAGGAATGCCTTAAGCTAAGATAGTCAAGAAATTTACAAGGAGTTGCTAGATATAAAAGACTGAGAGAAAATTCAATGAGCAGAACATGGAAGAAGAACTCAAAAAACAGGAATTATAAGAAAGAGATATACGACAAAAAATTTGAAATAATAGGTTAAAACTTTATAACTTCTTGTAACTGAAACATCAGTTACATGTAATTTAAATTACAAGAAGTGGCAAGAGAGTACTCACTGAGAATTTCACTAAGAAAGACCAAAACCATGGCCTTTAAAGGTAAATATCCAGTGAGGAATAAGATAGTTAAAAACAACAGCACTTTAGAACAAGTGAGCCGTTTCAAATATCCTAGCTATGCAGTAAGTTACGAATCTGAATATGATATAAGAGAGAAGATAAATAAATTTAGAAATATTTGTGATACGATTCATAGAAATCTTAGAAATAAAACAAGACAATTACAATGCCCACATTGATTTATTGAAGTGAGGCGTGAGATCATGACAAAGAAGGAAAGCGGTAAGATTAAGAGTGCTGAAATGGAGTTACTTCGAAATACTTTAAATTATACATTGCAAAATAGAATAAGGAATGCAGATATCAGAGCAGAACTCGAAGTCAAGGACATAAATGAAATTACTGCAATTTACAGAAGACAACTGTGGGATCATCTGCAAAGGATGACAGAGAATAATTGTCGAAAGCGGCACTGAACTATAAAGCCATTGGTAGAAGAGACGTGGGTCGTCCGAGGATAAGATGGGTGCCGGAACAGGTTTATATAACCTAATCTTTGAAGAGAAGAAGAAGAATAAGAAGAAGAAGAACTTTATAAAACATTTTAGGGTGTACCTACATGAACGAAAAGCTCAAGAACAAAGTCTGCAAATTACTATCAATCTGTTACTGATGTATTCGTCCGTGACTGTACCTAGAATGAGGTCCAGTAACATTTCTAGTAGGATTACAGAACAACAATCGCTTTCGACAGATTTCAAGATAACAGGTAATTTATCAGTTACATTAACGGTTATATCTAGGATATTTATCGAAGATTTGGTGTAGGTACTGGTGAAACGTAAAACATAAAGTAGGCTTACATAACGTAAAACTGGTTTGGTAAAGTAGGCGCATGTTAAAAGTTTTGTCCAGATAGTGAAAGCTATTTATGACAACACTTCAGAAGTAATTAAACTACCAAAGTTCTTCAGATATAGGCCTATACGGAGACATTTTGGTCACCAACATTTCTTAACATGAACAATTGAGAACCTAAGCAAGTCTGAAATTCAGTTGGTGAGTATTGTCTGCGATGATCAGGCACAACTGCAAAGTGAGGATCAAGCATCATCTACATCGAATGGAGATCAAATCCTTTCAAATCTGTAATATCGAAACTATCAACACGGAAAACATGGCGGTTTAGTATCCCATTGTTTTTTTTTATGCTGGACACTTTTATAGTAATGATTTCTCGCAAAGGTAGGAGTAAAATTACGCCTAAACCTTGTTCGATAGAAAAAAAATAAGAAGATAGATTACTTTTAAGACACTTGAAGGTAAGAAGATAAGGTCATTTACGAGCAGAGGAAAGGTAAGATTAACAAAAGAAAAACAGCAAAGGGAATATTTGAAAATATTGTAAAGAAACAACCGACTCTTGAATCACTTCCGTAATCGATAGGAAAGAAGAAGAAGAAGAAGAAGAAGAAGAAGAAGAAGACAATGCCTTAGGTTACTTGCAGTAGGTTGTTTATTAGTTTCATGAAATAACCAGTTAGGACAAACTAACCCAGTTGTTGGCCACCTATTGAGTTTTGGACTACAATAGCATATCTGGAAACCGCAATACATCGTTAAGTTACAATGAATTCTTATGAGAAAACTGTAATGTTTGATTCGCCCCAAAACATGAAATTTCAAGGACTTTTTATGTGATGTTATTATCTGAATCATTAACTACCATTGTTATGAAAAGACACTATTCTGTATATCTTTAATACCATTAGGACGAGAAAGCAAGAGTACTTCACGAAAATCAATACTGTCGATGTCATTTACCTCTTGAAAAATGTGAACATGCTGAAAACTTGCCTATTCTTTCTGTGCTGCAGTATGAAAGAATTAATTTTTAGCTTAATTACTAATAGTAGTAGTAGTAGTAGTAGTAGTAGTAGTAGTAGTAGTAGTAGTAGTAGTAGTAGTAGTAGAATTTCTCTAGTAGTAGTAGGAAAATGTATACATGCTGAAAACTTGCCTATTCTTTCTGTGCTGCAGTATGAAAGAATTAATTTTTAGCTTAATTACTACTACTACTACTACTAGTAGTAGTAGTAGTAGTAGTAGTAGTAGTAGTAGTAGTAGTAGTAGAATTTCTCTCATGTACGTTCTTCCTATAATGCCAAAAGAGCCCTTCTTGCACACATTGGACGAGTCAAATCTTTGTAAAAATCATGAGTAAAAATCATGGAAGCACATGCTTACTAATTTGCATATGCTTACTGAATAATTTAAATTACTTAATCAGTAGATAATAATTTCACTGAGATAATAATACAATAATATAGTTAAAAATAGTCAGACATTAAGCAGTTTGTAGTGGCGATAAGGTGTGAACAATGTAACACACGTGAGTAGAAAAAGGCCTTTTGAAAATATTAGCCTGCTCACTGAATGACGAGTCTACGTACGTTAACCGGGCGCAAGTTGAGACGCAGAAACACAGAAATGAATACAACAGCGAATGTTCGATCCCAGGGGGAAGTGACTCAGTTTCTGCGTGTCGTGAGGTGGCGAAGGTTTGTGCTCATGCCGCAGTTTTCACGAAGTGACTACGACCTGCTCTAGTTTGGTTTTGAAAGCATTTCCACGATGGAGTAGAAAATCATCGAAGCAGTTCGAGGGAGGAAAGTGTTGTATGATACCCAGTTGCGAAGCGTGACAAAATAATTTGGGTAGACATAAAAATACCAGCCAAAAGCAACCTCTTACTAAGATTATTGACGTTCTTAATGAACCAGTAAAACTATGGTAAATAGAGTTAATGCTATGTCTATCAGATAATAGCTAAGTGACTGTCTGAAACACATACGTTTTTATATAATTTAGCCTAAATATAAAAATATCGGTATGGAGAACCATACATGACTTCCATGTTCTAAGATTTATATTTAAAATCATATTTTAAATATGATTTTATTGAAATGAAATATTTCCATAGAAACTACGTCTTTCTACTTATTGCTTCCGCATTAACCACAGTACTGTGGTCATTAACGTATACCACCTCACGTTTTCGCACTCGATTTTCACTGATGATGGCAGTCGATGGCACTGCCGAAAAGTCTGGTTTTGTAGAAAACATTGGACTACGGCTAAACAGCCCAGGAAGAAATTTAACAAAAAACTACTTCTTTGTTGCCGATAACGTAGTACACATATAAAAAATTCTCCCCTCCACCTTCAACTATAATTTTTAATAATAGAAAATTACCCCCACCTCGTTCACCTAACCTCTTCATTTATAGATATTTCATCTACGTTTCTACAGTGGATTATTATGAGCTTCTTATCAAGATAGTTTATTTATAAAAATTAAGTACTTTACTATTGTTAAATCATAAAATGTTTCAGGTAAACTACCCCTTTCTCTTAACCGATCTTCTCCAAAATCAATAGACCTTCAGTCCTCTACAATTCAGGGATGCATGCAAAAAATATTTGATTCTGTTTGAATGTGCGGCAGTTATCGTTCGTCATGGAAACATTTCTCTTGTTACAACTTAAAATGTTGCAGGTAAACTACCCCTTCCCTTAACCGATCTTCACCAAAATCAACAGACCTTGAGTTCTCTACAACTCACGCAAGTGTGCAAAAAATTATTTGATTCTCTTTGAATTTTCGGCAGTTATCGTTCGTCATAAAAAAATTACCCTTTTTAAAACATACAACTTTGGTGATAAACTACCCCTTTCCCTTAACCGATCTTCAACAAAATCAACAGACCTTGAGTTCTCTTTAGTTCAAAAAGGTATGCAAAAACGTAGTTGATTCTGTTTGAATTTACGGCAGTTATCGTTCATCATATAAAAAATAACCCTTGTTAAAACATAAAATGTTGCAGGTAAACTACCCCTTTCCCTTAACCGATCTTCACCAACACCAATAGGTATTCAGAACTCTACAATACAGGGCCGTATGCAAAACATCATTTGATTCTATTTGAATTTGCGGCTGTTATCGTTTGCCATAGAAAAAAATTACCCTTGATAAAAACTGTTGCAGGTAAACTACCCCTTTCCCTTAACCGATCTTTACCAAAAACAATAGGTCTTGAGTACTCTACAAATCAGGGCTATATGCAAAAAATTATTTGATTCTGTTTGAATTTGCAGCTGTTATCGTTTGCCTTAGAAAATACCCTTGTTAGAACATAAAACGTTGCAGGTAAACTACCCCTTTTCCTTAACCGATCTTCAACAAAATCAACAGACCTTGAGTTTTTGTATAATTCAAAAAGGTATGCAGAAGAGTAGTTGATTCTGTTTTAATGTACGGCAGTTATGGTTCGTCATAAAAAAATTTACCCTTGTTAAAACATAAAATGTTCCAGGTAAACTACCCTATTCCCTTAACCGATCTTCACCAAAACCAACAGGTCTTGAGAACTCTACAATTCAGGGCTGTATGCAAAATATTATTTGATTATGTTTGAATTTGCGGCTGTTATCGTTTGCCATAAAAATACCCTTGTTAAAACAAAAAACGTGGCAGGTAAACTACCCCTTCCCCTTAACCGATCTTCACCAAAAACAATAGGTGTTGAGTACTCTACGAATCAGGGCTGTATGGAAAAACCTATTTGATTCTGTTTGAATTTCCGGCTTTTATCGTTTGCCATAGAAAATACCCTTTTCAAACATAAAACGTTGCCGGTAAACTACCCCTTCCCCTTAACCGATCTTCACCAAAAACAATAGGTCATGAGAACGCTATAATTCATGGCAGTGTGCAAAAAATTATTTGATTATGTTTGAATTTGCGGCTGTTATCGTTTGCCATAGAAAATACCCTTGTTAAACCATAAAATGTTGCCGGTAAACTACCCCTTTCCCTTAACCGATCTTTACCAAAATCAATAGGTCTTGAAAACTCTACAATTCAGGGCTGTATGCAAAATATTATTTGATTGTGTTTGAATTTGCGGCTGTTATTGTTTGCCATAGAAACAAATTACCCTTGATTAAAAAAAAAACGTTGCTGGTAAACTACCCTTTCCCCTTAACCGATCTTCACCAACAACAATAGGTCTTGAGTACTCTACAAATCAGGGCTGTATGCAAAAATTATTTGATTCTGTTTGAATTTGCGGCTGTTATCGTTTGCCATAGAAAAATATCGGTATGGAGAACCATACATGACTTCCATGTTCTAAGATTTATATTTAAAATTATATTTGAAATGAAATATTTCCATAGAAACTACGTCTTTCTACTTATTGCTTCAGCATTAACCACAGTACTGTGGTCACTAACGTATACCACCTCACGTTTTCGCACTCGATTTTCACCGATGATGGCAGTCGATGCCACTGCCGAAAAGTCTGGGTTTGTAGAAAACATTGGACTACGGCTAAAGAGCCCGGGAAGCAATTTTAACAAAAAACTACTTCTTTGTTGCCGATAACGTAATACACATATAAAAAGTTCTCCCCTCCACCTTCAACTATAATTGTTAATAATAGAAAATTACCCCCACCCCGTTCACCAAACTTCTTCATTTATAGATTTTTTATCTGCGTTTCTACAGTGGATTACTACGAGCTTCTTATCAGGATACTTTATTTATAAAAATTAAGTACTTTACTCTTGTTAAATCATAAAATGTTTCAGGTAAACTACCCCTTTCTCTTAACCGATCTTCTCCAAAATCAACAGACCTTCCGTCCTCTACAATTCAGGGAAGCATGCAAAAAATATTTGATTCTGTTTTAATGTGCGGCAGTTATTGTTCGCCATGGAAACATTTCTCTTGTTACAACATAAAATGTTGCAGGTAAACTACCCCTTTCCCTTAACCGATCTTCACCAAAATCAATAGACCTTGAGCTCTCTGCAACTCAGGAAAAGGTGCAAAAACTTATTTGATTCTCATTGAATTTTCGGCAGTTATCGTTCGTCATAAAAAAAATTACCCTTTTTAAAACATAAAAAGTTGCTGATAAACTATCCCTTCCCTTAACCGATCTTCAACAAAATCAACAGACCTTGAGTTCTCTTTAGTTCAAAAAGGTATGCAAAAACCAAGCCGATTCTGTTTGAATTTACGGCAGTTATCGTTCGTCATATAAAAAATTACCCTTGTTAAAACATAAAATGTTGTGGTAAACTACCCCTTTCCCTTAACCGATCTTCACCAACACCAATAGGTATTGAGAACTCTACAATACAGGGCTGTATGCAAAACATCATTTGATTCTGTTTGAATTTGCGGCTGTTACCGTTTACTATAGAAAAAAATTACCCTTGATAAAAAACCGTTGCTGGTAAGCTACCCCTTTCCCTTAACCAATCTTCACCAAAAACGACAGGTCTTGGGTACTCTACAATTCAGGCCTGTATGCAAACAATTATTTGATTCTGTTTGAATTTGCAGCTGTTATCGTTTGCCATAGAAAACACCCTTGATAAAACATAAAACGTTGCTGGTAAACTACCCTATTCCATTAACCGATCTTCACCAAAAACAATAAGTCTTGAGAACTCTACAATTCAGGACTGTATGCAAAACATTAGTTGATTCTCTTTGAATTTACGGCAGTTATCGTTCGTCATAGAAAAAATACCCTTGTTAAAACATAAAACGTTGCAGGTAAACTACCCCTTTCCCTTCACCGATCTTCAACAAAATCAGCAGACCTTGAGTTCTGTATAATTCAAAATGGTACGCAGAAGAGTAGTTGATTCTGTTTTAATGTACGGCAGTTATCGTTCGTCATAAAAAAATTACCCTTGATAAAACATAAAATGTTGCTGGTAAACAACCCTATCCCCTTAACCGATCTTCACCAAAAACAATAGGTCTTTAGTACTCAACAAAACAGGGCTGTATGCAAAAACGTATTTGATTCTGTTTGAATTTGCGGCTCTTATCGTTTGCCATAGAAAATACCCTTTTAAAACATAAAACGTTGCCGGTAAACTACGCCTTTCCCTTAACCGACCTTCACCAACACCAATAGGTATTGAGAACTCTACAATACAGGGCTGTATGCAAAACATCATTTGATTCTGTTTGAATTTGCGGTTGTTATCGTTTACCATAGAAAATATCGGTATGGAGAACCATACATGACTTCCATATTCTAAGATTTATATTTAAAATCATTTTCGAAATGAAATATTACCATAGAAACTACTTCTTTCTACTTACTGCTTCAGCCTTAACCACAGTACTGTGGTCACTAACGTATACCACCTCACGTTATCGCACTCGATTTTCACTGATGATGGAAGTCGATGGCATTGCCGAAATGTCTGGTTTTGTAGAAAACATTGGACTACGGCCAAATATCCCGGGAAGGAATTTTAACAAAAACTACTTCTTTGTTGCCGATAACGTTGTACACATATATATCAGTGGCGAAGTTACATGGAGGCAATTGAGGCAATGCCTACCCTAACAAATTCTGTAGAATAAAAATTATAAATACGTATGAACTACATAACGTAAAGATTATACATTGTTACTGTGACTGTCAAATTTATTAAACCGAAACGTGCTTTATTGAGCGACCGCTAGATGGCGACAGGTGAGATTCGGCATAGTTCGTTTAAAGCGAATGAGGCAACCTGAACTTGCCTCAGCGTTTTTTGTATACATCGTATGTAAGCAATGTAGTGGTGTGATAGGGAAGTGTAGGGAGGGGGGATTGTCCCGTGCTGTACACATAGAGCGTTGAGGCATGCCTCACTTCTGTGGTCCAAACAGTTAAGTTAAAGCGCCTGTGTTGTTACTAAGTGTTTATTTTATGCGGTTATTAAAAGTGTCACTGTTATTCCGCTGAACTAACAGATGATCAAGATTGTTATTTGAATTATTTGTAACATTAAACATATATATAGAAACTAACCAAGTTTAAAAATTTGAAGTTCAATCAGTTGTATTATTGTGTATGACTAATACAAGGATTGTTCAATAGACACACGTATAGAGCTGTAAAGCATTTTTTATTCAACGATTTTAAAAGAAGTCTCCAATAACATTAAGACATGAGTTCCACTGTTGCGCTAACCTGTAGATTCCCTGCTAGTAAAATTCTTACGGCTGTTTGTGGAACCATTCGGTTACAGCAAACTCTACCTCAGCGTCCGATTTGACCCACCGTCCTTTTAGTGATTCCTTAAAAAAAATTTAAGATAAGATTTTTGCCTACCCATTCATTAACTACTAGCTTCGCCAGTAAGCAAATTGATGTCCATTTTTTCGGCTTGCACGCGTTATGTTGGTGTGGGTTTCGGCACTTTCCATTTAAAAAGCGTGCAAACGTAAGAAAATAAACATGAGTGAGGCCAGAAATAACGTGAATTGTGTGTTTGTGTCTTACCTGCCTTTTTATTGCCGTATTAAATGAAAAATATTATATTACATTAAAATTAAAAAATTTTAATTTTATTGCCTGGCAACAAAATTATTTTATTTTTAACAATTACCATTGTTTCAAAAAGGTTAAATAAATTTGCAAGTACTTTACTCTTGTTAAAACGTAAAAGGTTGCAGGTAAACTACCCCTTCCCCTTAACCGATCTTCACCAAAATCGAAAGTCCTTGAGACCTCTACAATTCAGGGATGTATGCAAAAAATTATTTGATTCTGTTTGAATTTGCGGCTGTTATCGTTTGCCATAGAAAATACGCTTGATAAAAAAACGGTGCAGGTAAACTACCCCTTCCCCTTAACCGATCTTCAACAAAAACAATAGGTCTTGAGCACTCTACAAATCAGGGCTGTATGCAAAACATTATTTGATTCTGTTTGAATTTGCGGCTGTTATCGTTTGCCATAGGAAATACCCTTGTTAAAACATAAAACGTTACAGGTAAACTACCCCTTTCCCTCAACCGATCTTCACCAAAAACAATAGGTCTTGAGAAATCTACAATTTAGGGCTGTATGCAAATAATCGTTTGATTCTGTTTGAATCTGCGGCTGTTATCGTTTGCCATCGGAAATACCCTTGTTAAAACATAAAACGTTACAGGTAAACTACCCCTTTCCCTTAACCGATCTTCACCAAAAACAATAGGTCTTGAAAACTCTACAATTCAGGGCTGTATACGAAACATTATTTAAGTCTGTTTGAATTTGCGGCTGTTATCGTTTGCCAAAAAAAAAATTTCCCTTGATAAAAAAAACCGTTGCAGGTAAACTACCCCTTCCCCTTAACCGATCTTCACCAAAAACTATAGGTCGCGAGTACTCTACAAATCAGGGCTGTATGCAAAAAATTATTTGATTCTGTTTGAATTTGCGGCAGTTATCGTTTGCCATAGAAAATACGCTTGATAAAAAACGTTGCAGGTAAACTACCCCTTCCCCTCAACCGATCTTCACCAAAAACAACAGGTCTTGAGTACTCTACAAATCAGGGCTGTATGCAGAAAATTATTTTATTCTGTTTGAATTTGCGGCTGTTATCGTTTGCCATAGAAAATACCCTTGTTAAAAAAACGTTGTAGGTAAACTACCCCTTTCCCATAACCGATCTTCACCAAAAACAATAGGTCTTGAGAAATCTACAATTTAGGGCTGTATGCAAATACGTTTGATTCTGTTTGAATTTGCGGCTGTTATCGTTTGCCATCGGAAATACCCTTGTTAAAACAGAAAACGTTACAGGTAAACTACCCCTTTCCCTTAACCGATCTTCACCAAAAACAATAGGTCTTGAAAACTCTACAATTCAGGGCTGTATACGAAACATTATTTAAGTCTGTTTGAATTTGCGGCTGTTATCGTTTGCCAAAAAAAAAAATTTCCCTTGATAAAAAAAACCGTTGCCGGTAAACTACCCCTTCCCCTCAACCGATCTTTACTAAAAACAACAGGTCGCGAGTACTCTACAAATCAGGACTGTATGCAAAAAATTATTTGATTCTGTTTGAATTTGCGGCAGTTATCGTTTGCCATATAAAATACGCTTGATAAAAAACGTTGCAAGTAAACTACCCCTTCCCCTCAACCGATCTTCACCAAAAACAACAGGTCTTGAGCACTCTACAAATCAGGGCTGTATGCAGAAAATTATTTTATTCTGTTTGAATTTGCGGCTGTTATCGTTTGCCATAGAAAATACCCTTGTTAAAAAAACGTTGTAGGTAAACTACCCCTTTCCCTTAACCGATCTTCACCAAAAACAAAAGGTCTTGAGAACTCTACAATTTAGTGCTGTATGCAAATAATCTTTTGATTCTGTTTGAATTTGCGGTTGTTATCGTTTGCCATAGGAAATACCCTTGTTAAAACATAAAACGTTACAAGTAAACTACCCCTTTCCCTTAACCGATCTTCACCAAAAACAAACGGTCTTGAGAACTCTACAATTCAGGGCTGTATACGAAACATTATTTGATTCTGTTTGAATTTGCGGCTGTTATCGTTTGCCAAAAAAAATTTCCCTTGATAAAAAAAACTGTTGCAGGTAAACTACCCCTTTCCCTCAACCGATCTTCACCAAAAACAATAGGTCGCGAGTACTCTACAAATCAGGGCTGTATGCAAAACATTATTTGATTCTGTTTGAATTTGCGGCAGTTATCGTTTGCCATAGAAAATACGCTTGATAAAAAACGTTGCTGGTAAACTACCCCTTCCCCTCAACCGATCTTCACCAAAAACAATAGGTCATGAGTACTCTACAAATCAGGACAGTATGCAGAAAATTATTTGATTCTGTTTGAATTTGCGGCTGTTATCGTTTGCCATAAAAAATACCCTTGTTAAAAAAATGTTGTAGGTAAACTACCCCTTTCCCTTAACCGATCTTCACCAAAAACAATAGGTCTTGAGAACTCTACAATTTAGGGCTGTATGCAAATAATCTTTTGATTCTGTTTGAATTTGCGGCCGTAATCGTTTGCCATAGGAAATACCCTTGTTAAAACATAAAACGTTACAAGTAAACTACCCCTTTCCCTTAACCGATCTTCACCAAAAACAATAGGTCTCGAGTACTCTACAATTTAGGGCTGTATGCAAATAATCTTTTGATTCTGTTTTAATTTGCGGCTGTTATCGTTTGCCATAGGAAATACCCTTGTTAAAACATAAAACGTTACAAGTAAACTACCCCTTTACCTTAACCGATCTTCACCAAAAACAAAAGGTCTTGAGAACGTTACAATTAAGGGCTGTATACGAAACATTATTTGATTATGTTTGAATTTGCGGCTGTTATCGTTTGCCAAAAAAAAATTTCCCTTGATAAAAAAAAACCGTTGCAGGTAAACTACCCCTTTCCTTCAATCGATCTTCACCAAAAACAATAGGTCGCGAGTCCCCTACAAATCAGGGCTGTATGCAAAAAATTATTTGATTCTGTTTGAATTTGCGGCAGTTATCGTTTGCCATAGAAAAAAAATCTACAGACACACAGACACACAGACACACAGACACACACACAGACACACACACACACAGACACTTTTCGGAAAACGACTTTTTTTCATGTTTTGAGTGTAGTAGAATCAGAATCTGCAATAATCTCGAACACGATTTTTTTTGCCATCACCATACTTCCATTCCTTAAGGAAATATGGAAGTAAAAATTACCCTTGATAAAAACCGTTGCTGGTAAACTACCCCTTTCCCTTAACCGATCTTCACCAAAAACGATAGGTCTGGAGACCTCTACAATTCAGGGCTGCATGCAAAATATTATATGATTTTGATTGAATGTGCGGCTGTTATCGTTTGCCATACAAAATACCCTTGATAAAACAAAAAATGTGGCTGGTAAACTACCCCTTTCCCTTAAAAGATCTTCACCAAAAACAATAGATCTTTAGTACTCAAGAAATCAGGGCTGTATGCAAAAACGTATTTGATTCTGTTTGAATTTGCGGCTCTTATCGTTTGCCATGAAAAATACCCTTTTAATACATAAAACGTTGCTGGTAAACTACCCCTTTCCCTTAACCGATCTTCGCCAAAAACAAAAGGTCTTGAGAACTCTGCAATTCAGGGCTGTATGCGAAACATTATTTGATTCTGTTTGAATTTGCGGCTGTTATCGTTTGCCATACAAAATACCCTTCATAAAACAAAAGACGTGGCTGGTAAACTACCCCTTTCCCTTAAACGATCTTCACCAAAAACAATAGGTCTTTAGTACTCAACAAAACAGAACTGTATGCAAAAACGTATTTGATTCTGTTTGAATTTGCGGCTCTTATCTTTTGCCATAGAAAATACCCTTTTAATATATAAAACGTTGCCGGTAAACTACCCCTTTCCCTTAACCGATCTTCACCAAAAACAAAAGGTCTTGAGAACTCTACTATTCAGGGCTGTATGCGAAACATTATTTAATTCTGTTTGAATTTGCGGCTGTTATCGTTTGCCAAACAAACAAAATTACCCTTGATAAAAAAAACCGTTGCCGGTAAACTATCCCTTTCCCTCAACCGATCTTCACCAAAAACAATAGGTCGCGAGTACTCTACAAATCAGGGCTGCATGCAAAAAATTATTTGATTCTGTTTGAATTTGCGGCTGTTATCGTTTGCCATAGAAAAAAATCTACAGACACACACACAGACACACACACAGACACTTTTCGAAAAACGACTTTTACTTCCATATTCCTTATGGAATGGAAGTATGGTGATGGCAAAAAAAATCGTGTTCGAGATTATTGCAGATTCTGATTCTACTACACTCAAAACATGAAAAAAAGTCGTTTTCCGAAAAGTGTCTGTGTGTGTGTCTGTGTGTGTGTCTGTCTGTGTGTGTGTCTGTGTGTGTGTCTGTAGATTTTTTTTCTATGGCAAACGATAACTGCCGCAAATTCAAACAGAATCAAATAATTTTTTGCATACTGCCCTGATTTGTAGAGGACTCGCGACCTATTGTTTTTGGTGAAGATCGGTTGAGGGAAAGGGGTAGTTTACCTGCAACGGTTTTTTTTATCAAGGGAAATTTTTTTTTTTTGGCAAACGATAACAGCCGCAAATTCAAACAGAATCAAATAATGTTTCGCATACAGCCCTGAATTGTAGCGTTCTCAAGACCTGTTGTTTCTGGTGAAGATCGATTAAGGGAAAGGGGTAGTTTACCTGTAACGTTTTATGTTTTAACAAGGGTATTTCCTATGGCAAACGATAACAGCCGCAAATTCAAACAGAATCAAAAGATTATTTGCATACGGCCCTAAATTGTAGAGTTCTCAAGACCTGTTGTTTTTGGTGAAGATCGGTTAAGGGAAAGGGGTAGTTTACCTACAACGTTTTTTTAACAAGGGTATTTTCTATGGCAAACGATAACAGCCGCAAATTCAAACAGAATCAAATAATTTTTTGCATACAGCCCTGATTTGTAGAGTACTCGCGACCTATTGTTTTTGGTGAAGATCGGTTGAGGGGAAGGGGTAGTTTACCTGCAACGGTTTTTTTTATCAAGGGAAATTTTTTTTTTTGGCAAACGATAACAGCCGCAAATTCAAACAAAATCAAATAATGTTTCGCATACAGCCCTGAATTGTAGAGTTCTCAATACCTATTGTTTTTGGTGAAGATCGGTTAAGGGAAAGGGGTAGTTTACCTACAACGTTTTTTTAACAAGGGTATTTTCTATGGCAAACGATAACAGCCGCAAATTCAAACAGAATCAAATAATGTTTCGCATACAGCCCTGAATTGTAGAGTTCTCAATACCTATTGTTTTTGGTGAAGATCGGTTGAGGGGAAGGGGTAGTTTACCTGCAACGTTTTTATCAAGCGTATTTTCTATGGCAAACGATAACTGCCGCAAATTCAAACAGAATCAAATAATTTTTTGCATACGTCAGTGAATTGTAGAGGACTCAAGGCCTGTAGATTTTGGTGAAGATCAGTTAAGGGGAAGGGGTAGTTTACCAGCAACCTTTTACGTTTTAACAAGAGTAAAGTATTTGAAAATTCATTTAAACTTTTTCAAACAATGGTAATTGTTGAAAATAAAATAATTTTGTTGCCAGGCAATCTGAAAATTTCAGATTTTGTACCACAAAATCTGAAAAGATTATACGATAGTTTATGAAATGGTTAATAATACGTCAGTGGAAGGTGTAATGAGAAATTAGCAGAAATGGAAACCTGGGGAATGTTAACTGTTCTGTAGATACAATTTTGTCAGAATGTTTGGAAATGATCATCAACATTGAAGAAAAAGTAAGCATATTAAGAAACATATGTAAGTACTTATTATAAAAAAATAATGTTTGTTTTTTGATAATGTCATTTTGATTATAAAATATAAATATTTACAACAAGAAAAGAATTTTCAGTTTTCAAAATTTAAATATATTTTTATAAAACAATGGGTTCTTCATTGAGGTGGGGACCATGTCACTCACTCCATCTCAAGCCTCCTCTCCCATTTTGCAGAAAAAGAGGACCCTGTCAAGGCTGATACTTTGACGACAGTGACAGGGCTTTCCACCAAATTCAGCAGAGTGACAGGTAGGCCCAACTCTGATTGGCTCCTCAGATTTCTCCAGCGTTAGTAGGTTCTATGAAAATATTTTATTTCAAAAATGATTTTAAATATAAATCTTAGATATGTTTTATAAATCTCATGTTTTATGTTTTAACATGGGTAATTTTTTATATGACGAACCATAACTGCCGTAAATTCAAACAGAATCAAATAATTTTTTACATATGTGCCTGAGCTATAGAGAACTCAATGTCTGTTGATTTTGGTGAAGATCGGTTACGGGGAAAGGGCAGTTTACCAGAAACATTTTTTGTTGTAACATGAGTAAAGTACTTAATTTTGATAAAGTATCCTGATAAGATCTTAATAATCCACTGTAGAAACGTAGATGAAATATCTATAAATGAAGAGGCTAGTTGAACGGGCTGGGGGTAATTTTCTATAAATCAAAATTATAGTTGAAGGGGGAGGGGATAATATTTTTTATATGTGTACTACGTTATTGGCAGAAAGAAGTATTTTTTTGTTAAAATTCCTTCCCTGGCTGTTTGGCTGAAAATGATTTTAAATATAAATCTTAGAATATGGAAGTCATGTATGGTTCTCCATACCGATATTTTTCATGTTTTGAGTGTAGTACAATCAGAATCTGCAATAATCTCGAACACGATTTTTTTTGCCATCACCATACTTCCATTTCCTTAAGGAACATGGAAGTAAAAATCTACACACACACACACACACACACACACACACACACACACACACACACACACACACACACACACACACACACACACACACACACACACACACACACACACACACACACACACACACACACACACACACACACACACACACACACACACACACACACACACACACACACACACACACACACACACACACACACACACACACACACACACACACACACACACACACGCACGCACGCACGCACGCACGCACGCACGCACGCACGCACGCACGCACGCACGCACACGCGCACACACACACACACACTTTTCGGAGAACGTCTTTTTTTCATGTTTTGAGTGTAGTACAATCAGAATCTGCAATAATCTCGAACACGATTTTTTTTGCCATCACCATACTTCCATTTACTTAAGGAACATGGAAGTAAAATATCGGTATGGAGAACCATACATGACTTCCATGTTCATTCGAAATGAAATATATCTCCATAGAAACTGCGTCTTTCTACTTATTGCTTCAGCATTAACCACAGTACTGTGGTCACTAACGTATACCACCTCACGTTTTTGCACTCGATTTTCACCGATGATGGCAGTCGAGGCACTGCCGAAAAGTCTGGTTTTGCAGAAAATATTGGACTACGGCTAAAGAGCCCGGGAAGCAATTTTAACAAAAAAATACTTCTTTGTTGCCGATAACGTAGTACACATATAAAAAATTCTCCCCTCCACCTTCAACTATAATTTTTAATAATAGAAAATTACCCCCACCCCGTTCACCGAACCTCTTCATTTATAGATATTTCATCTACGTTTCTACAGTGGATTACTATGAGCTTCTTATCAGGATACTATATTTATAAAAATTAAGTACTTTACTCTTGTTAAATCATAAAATGTTTCAGGTAAACTACCCCTTTCTCTTAACCGATCTTCTCCAAAATCAATAGACCTTCCGTCCTCTACAATTCAGGGATGCATGCAAAAAAATATTTGATTCTGTTTGAACGTGCGGCAGTTATCGTTCGTCATGGAAACATTTCTCTTGTTACAACATAAAATGTTGCAGGTAAACTACCCCTTTCCCTTAAGCGATCTTCACCAAAATGAATAGACCTTGAGCTCTCTGCAACTCAGGAAAGGGTACAAAAAATTATTTGATTCTCTTTGAATTTTCAGCAGTTATCGTTCGTCATAAAAAATTACCCTTTTTAAAACAAAAAACGTTGCTGATAAACTACCCCTTCCCTTAACCGATCTTCAACAATATCAACAGACTTTGAGTTCTCTTTAGTTCAAAAAGGTATGCAAAAACCTAGTTGATTCTGTTTGAATTTACGGCAGTTATCGTTCGTCATATAAAAAATTACCCTTGTTAAAACATAAAACGTTGCAGGTAAAGTACCCCTTTCCCATAACCGATCTTCAACAAAATCAACAGACCTTGAGTTCTGTATAATTCAAAAAGGTATGCAGAAGAGTAGTTGATTCTGTTTTAATGTATGGTAGTTATCGTTCGTCATAAAAAAATTTACCCTTGTTAAAACATAAAATGTTCCCGGTAAAATACCCTATTCCCTTAACCGATCTTCACCAAAACCAATAGGTATTGAGAACTCTACAATACAGGGCTGTATACAAAACATCATTTGATTCTGTTTGAATTTGCGGCTGTTATCGTTTACCATAGAAAAAATTACCCTTGATGAAAAACCGTTGCAGGTAAACTACCCCTTTTCCTTAACCGATCTTCACCAAAAACGAAAAGTCTTGAGAACTCTATAATTCAGGGCAGTATGCAAAACATTATTTGATTATGTTTGAATTTGCGGCTGTTATCGTTTGCCATAGAAAATACCCTTGTTAAAACATAAAACGTTGTAGGTAAACTACCCCTTCCCTTAACCGATTTTTACCAAAATCAACAGATCTTGAGAACTCTACAATTTAGGGCTGTATGCGAAACATTATTTGATTCTGTTTGAATTTGCGGCTGTTATCGTTTGCCAAACAAACAAAATTACCCTTGATAAAAAAAACACGTTGCCGGTAAACTACCCCTTTCCCTCAACCGATCTTCACCAAAAACAAATAGGTCGTGAGTACTCTACAAATCAGGCTTGTATGCACAAAAATTTTTTAATTCTGTTTGAATTTGCGGCTGTTATCGTTTGCCATAGAAAAAAATCTACAGACACATAGACAGATAGATAGACAGACAGACAGACACACACACAGACACTTTTCGAGAAACGACTTTTTTTCATGTTTTGAGTGTAGTACAATCAGAATCTGCAATAATCTCGAACACGATTTTTTTTGCCATCACCATACTTCCATTTCCTTAAGGAACATGGAAATAAAAAAGCTATCGTATTGTTATTGGTGTCGTTTATGAATCTTAATTAGAAAATATTGCCAGAAAAACATAAATTTTATTCACATTTTGTAATGGTGACAAATCCGGATTACTGCGGGCATTACACAAACGGTTCATATTTTCTTGTAAATGAGATCTACACGGCGTGTCTCAGTTTTTTCTTATTTTTAGTTGTAGAATCAGCTCCCGAGAGATTGCCGTGCAATTTTGAATCACTCTGTATATTGTTACGACGGTCTACTCGATCGTCGTAGGTACAGTGGAAACAAAATAAGTACAAGACACCAATTAAGTCACTAATCACACCTTTAATTGTTATAGTAAAACAGTTCGTAATTAACAACACAGTGTCTACAACAAATCAAATGAAATTGTTCATACGCAATAAAATGTCCACTAATATTAAAACTCAATTGTATTACAATTATACCGTCCGAATATAAAACGCAACACTTCACTAATAACTACTTGAACGTACACCGTAATAACCCGAACCGCTCTGTAAATATATCGCACTAATACTCTCGAACCGCACAGTCAAAAATCTCGCATTGAACTGAAAAACTAAGGCCGCGACGCGATGTATTTATAGTTACGCTACACACACCAGAAGCTTCCAAACTGCGTCTTATCTCTCGCGAACTACGTAATTGCTGCGGCCTTGACACAGTCCGAGCGCCCGAGCGAAGGCTGGCAAAGTGCGAGAAAATTCTCGCAACATGCGTTTAGTAGCACGTACACCACACGCTTACGTCGAGATCTTTCTGGGACTTTCGATAAACGCCTAGATTGTTCTACGCTGTCGTAGCACTTCCCCCTCCTTAAGCCTGTTCGTCCCGAACTGGCAAAGCGTCTCTAAATTTGTATTTAGCCAGGCGATCTAGGTGGACGACCTTGAACTTTCGCTGTCCTTCCTGTTGAATCCGATAAACAACATCGTTAATTCTTTTTTTTACAGTGTAGGGTCCTTCCCAGTTAGACTGAAGCTTAGGTGAGCGACCACGACGGCGCTTTGGATTGAACAACCAGACCTGATCTCCTTCTTGGAAACCCACACTATTGCTGCGAATGTCATACCGAGTTTTCATTTTATCACTGGCAATCTTGAGCCGTCCTCTTACCAAGCGATTCATTTCTCGCAGTTGGTTTTCTAATTGCGAGGAATAGTTCTTTGGCTCTTGGGACTGAGTCTCAGGTGATCCAAACATCAAGTCCCCAGGAAGACGAATCTCCCGCCCAAACACCAATTTTGCTGGAGTCATACCGGTTGTGTCATGTACTGATGACCTATACGCCATAAGGAATAGTGGTATACGTTGGTCCCAGTCTGTTTGGTTCTCGTCAACAACTTTCGAAAGATGCTGCTCAAGTGTCCTGTTGAATCTCTCAACCATCCCGTCCGACTGAGGATGCAGAGGCGTTGTCCTGGTCTTTCGAATTCCGAGTAGACGGCATAATTCTTTAAACACTCCTGATTCGAAATTTCTCCCTTGATCCGTATGGATTTCCATAGGGGCTCCATAACGGCAACAGAAGTTGTGAACTAACTGCTTTGCCACAGTGGTAACCTCCTGATTTGGAATTGCGTATGCTTCCACCCACTTAGTAAAGTAGTCACCTACAACCATGATGTACCGGTTTCCATCGTCAGTAACTGGGAATGGTCCAGCAATGTCTATGGCAATTCTCTCGAAAGGTTGTCCAACGTTATACTGTCTCATTTTTCCCCTGCTTCTGGTTTGTGGGCCCTTGCTTGCAGCACATATTTCACACGTCCGAACCCATTCCTCTACGTCGTGGCGAAGATGAAGCCAATAGAATCGCTTCCGTATTTTGTCAAGGGTTTTGTTAACGCCAAGATGGCCTCCAGATGTTCCATCATGCATCTCCTTCAAAACAGACTGCACTTTACTTCGGGGAACTATCAACTGCATGACCACGTCTCGTCCATCTGCACTTTCCCAAGCCCTTTTCAGCAATCCGTTTTCTAAGGTGAGAGATTCCCATTGTGCCCAGTAGCCCTTCAGCACTTCGGAACCATGGCAGATATCTTGCCAATCCGGGCGGCGACCTTCCTCTTTTGCTGTCAAGATCGGTCCAATGTCTTCATCAGTCATCTGTTCTTGTCGACAGTCTTGTGTTGTCCAGCCATCAGCCAGGAAATCTACAGTGATGGCTTGAACATGTTCGCTTGGGTTTTGTTCTTCCTTTCTGTGGCAATGTCGGCAATCTTCCGGGCATGGTCTTCGTGATAAGCCATCTGCATTACCGTGCAGGCGCCCCCGCCGATGTTGTACCTTGAAGTTGTACTCTTGCAGACGTTCGAGCCACCTTGCCAACTGTCCTTCCGGATTTTTAAATCTCAAGAGCCATGCAAGTGCAGCATGGTCGGTACGTAGTGAAAACTCTCTCCCATAGAGGTATTTATGGAAGTGCTCCAAAGATCTGACAATTGCCAACAACTCTCTTCTTGTAACACAATAATTTCTCTCTGGTTTAGAAAGCGTCTTGCTGTAATACGCTATTACTCGTTCTTCACCGTTCTGCACTTGAGACAAAACTGCTCCTAGACCAGTATTGCTTGCGTCTGTGTCTACGATGTACTTCCCTTCGGAAGCTGGAAAAGCGAGAATTGGCTGCGAACATAATGCAATCTTCAACGTTCTAAATGCTTGTTCACACTCTCTCGACCATTGGAAGTTTCGTTTATTTTCCGTTAACTCATGTAGTGGTTTAGCAATAGTAGCGAAGCCTTTCACAAAACGTCGGTAATATGAGCATAACCCCAGGAAACTCCGAACTTCGTGTTTATTCTTCGGAACTGGCCAGTCTCTTACGGTGTCTACTTTATTAGGATCCATGCTAACGCCCGCTGCCGAAACCAGATGGCCCAAATACTGTACTTCCTTCTGGAATAGAGAACACTTCTTCGGGCTCAGCTTCAGTTGTGCACCGTGAATTCTAGTTAGAACTTCCTTAAGGTTTTCCAAATGATCTTCGAAAGTCTTCCCGATCACTATGACATCGTCTAAGTAAACAAGGTAAGTTTTCCACGTCAGGCCTCGGAGTATCAGGTCCATCAATCTTTCAAATGTTGCCGGTGCATTACAGAGTCCAAATGGCATGACGTTAAATTGGAATAAGCCACTTGGGGTCGAGAAAGCGGTCTTTTCCTTGTCTTCTTGATGAAGACCCACTTGCCAATATCCACTCTTCAGGTCCAATGTGGAAAACCACTGTGCTCCGGACAACGTGTCGAGTGTATCGTCAACGCGAGGTAATGGATAGCAGTCTTTCTTTGTAACGTCATTTAACCTCCGGTAGTCTACGCAGAAACGCAATCCACCATCCTTCTTCGCTACCAGCACTACAGGGGAAGACCAAGCACTTGACGAAGGTTCAATTACTCCCTCTGTCAACATGTCCTGTACTAACCGAGACATCTCCTCTTGTTTAGATAATGGAGGCCTACGAGGAGGTTGGCGTATCGGTGTTGTATCCCCGGTATTGATGCAATGTTGCACAAGAGAGGTTCTTCCCAGTGACTGTCCCCGAACCGCAAAACAATCTTTGAATTCGTGTAAAAACTGCCCGAGTTCTTTTACCTCACCACTTGAGAGGTCGTTAGAAGATCTGTTCAATAATTCTTGCAGTTCCTCTGGTAATTTAGAAGTATCCGAAGAACTGGGTCTTCGTTGCGTTATTCCGGCTACCCAGGCCACAGGAGTCAATTTGCCTAGGAGCGTATAGCTTTGTAAAGTGATAGCTTGATCCAAAATATTCGCCACTCTAATAGGTACATTTCCGGTTTCGTCAGGTTTTACTAAACTTCTGGCAATTAGAATGCCCGGTGTGCTGACTACCTGGGGTTCGAATATAGAGCACTGATTGCCCCTAGTATCTACCGCAGTTCTAACCATGATGATCTTTTCGGAGTTTGGCGGAACAGTTACGGCCACTTGGTTTATGACGTCCATCGATTTTTCTGCTGTCGTCATTGTTGATAGCATTACCTCTTCGCCTCCGATTCTCAAGACATTGTTTTTGAAGTCGACTATAAATCCGTATGCGTTCATAACGTCCACACCAAGAATTGCTTCATCCACAATGTCTGCAACAAGTACTTGATGATTAAACTCAAGTCTACCGAGGCGTAGGTGTATCTCCACTTTTCCATACACTTTTACAGGCCGTCCAGTAGCTGTTCGCAAGCTGCAAGAGCACCAGATTGGCTTGAGATCTTTCACCACGTCGGGGCGCACAATAGAAACTGTTGCGCCTGTGTCAACTGTAATCGAGGTTGGCCTTTCTTGAACAAATCCGGTAACTACCAAGCTCCCGGTGTTTTTCTGAAGCGTAGAAATTGCGTATTCTCTAGGGGCTTCGTTCCTCCAGTTAGTCAGCACACGCCCCGTTGCACCGACTATTGCTCGTTTCCCTGCTACTGAATTCTAACCCGACAATCTCGTTGTAGATGTCCAGGTTTCCCACATCGATAACACTTCGGTCTTCCATCCTTTCTTATTTTATTCTGTGGCGCCGACCGTCGAGTCTCTGTTCCTTGTTCTTCTTCCTCATCGTCTGTGCCGTCGCGATCTTTTAGCTCGCGCACTTTATGACTTGTCCAACCAGACGCTGATTTGGCGGCCTCAAATTGCAAAGCATGTACCAGGGCGTCCGCACTGTTCTGGTGTCTTGCCATTCGTAACACTTGCTGTAGTTCGTTATCTCGGACACCGGCAGTAAATGTCTGCATCGCAAAACGCGTTCGAAAATCTTCTGGCGCTTCAGGATAGGCCAGTCTAATTAGTCTGTCGATACTTGCTTCAAACTCTTGAAGACTTTCCCCGGAATGCTGTCGCCTTGCTCTCAACTGGGTGCAGTACACATCTCGCAAATGTTTATCACCATACCGTAATTCCAGAGCTTTTATCAACTCGGCATAGGTGTTCTGGCTGTCAGGTGGCACTTCCTGTAGTAGTTCTGCCGCGGGTCCTTTTAATGCAAGAACAAGTGAAACAGCCTTGTCTTTTTCTGTCCAATTATTTGCGCATGCAGCAGCTTCAAATTGGCGGAGGTACGTTGCCCAGTGAGTGCTTCCGTCAAAGGTTGGAGCTTTGACATGAACTGTCCCTACTGCAGGCAAAGTGACTTCCTCTGTCAACTTATTTTCTGTGTATTTTTCTGTCTTGATCACTGGTACAGTCTGTTCAGAAATTTGTTTTGGTTGAATCTTCATGCACTGTTCAACTTCAATTTTAATTTGTTCTCTTATGTTTGCCATTGAGTTTTCTACTGCAGATATTTTATTTGAAACAGATTCTTCTATAACAGATATTTTTGTAGACATCGATTCTTCAACGGTCAAGACAGATTGTTCTACTTCAGCTATTTTTAATGTCATTGATTCTTGTACCTCCGATATTTTAGTTACTTGCTTATTAAGCTCACCTCGTAGGAGACCCAACTCTGCAGCGGTTTGTTCTTGTGTCTGCTTTTGCTGCTGTATTAACTCCTTGATGTCATCTGCTTCCTGCTTCCGTTCCTCTGCCTCCTGTCTGCGTTTCTCATCCTGTCGTTTCTCTGCTTCTTCTCTTTCTTGTATTCGTTCTTCTTTTTGTCGTCTTTCTGCTTCCTCCGCCTCCTGTCTGCGTTTCTCGTCCTGTCGTTTTTCTGTCTGCAACAGCAGCGCCTGTAAATTTTCCATCATCTGACTGGCATCCATTGTTTATCGATTAATTACGAATCACACTCGTCTTGTACAAAGCGTCCACTGTTTCCACTGTTAACCGTTCTATCCCACTTCTGACACCACTGTTACGACGGTCTACTCGATCGTCGTAGGTACAGTGGAAACAAAATAAGTACAAGACACCAATTAAGTCACTAATCACACCTTTAATTGTTATAGTAAAACAGTTCGTAATTAACAACACAGTGTCTACAACAAATCAAATGAAATTGTTCATACGCAATAAAATGTCCACTAATATTAAAACTCAATTGTATTACAATTATACCGTCCGAATATAAAACGCAACACTTCACTAATAACTACTTGAACGTACACCGTAATAACCCGAACCGCTCTGTAAATATATCGCACTAATACTCTCGAACCGCACAGTCAAAAATCTCGCATTGAACTGAAAAACTAAGGCCGCGACGCGATGTATTTATAGTTACGCTACACACACCAGAAGCTTCCAAACTGCGTCTTATCTCTCGCGAACTACGTAATTGCTGCGGCCTTGACACAGTCCGAGCGCCCGAGCGAAGGCTGGCAAAGTGCGAGAAAATTCTCGCAACATGCGTTTAGTAGCACGTACACCACACGCTTACGTCGAGATCTTTCTGGGACATTCGATAAACGCCTAGATTGTTCTACGCTGTCGTAGCAATATGTTCTTTCATGAAAGACTCTTCCGTTGCCAGTAAATTTAAAGTTTATAAATAATTGTCCTCACTGAGAGATTGCTCATTTTCCTTATCCCTACTCAAAGCTAACTCTTGTCTCCCTAAATAACAAACAACATCTCCCAAACGGCCTACTATCCTTCGATTTCGTGCCACATTTTCATTGTGTTGTACTACTTGAATTCTAGGTGTTTCGGACAAACAATTTCAATTCTGTTACGTCCTAGCATGTGAAACATCTCAGAATTTTTCATGTGAGTTTTGCTACTAGCATGTTTAACGGCTTTAACTTCAAATTTTTTTATAGCGCTGTCTCCAACTGTGATCCATGGTTCCTCTCCATTAAACATCAAACAGTGCTGAGTTTTGTTTCGCTTACAACAAGAGAGCCATATTTATTTACTATACCAAATTTTCTGATAACTTTTCCATCCTTCTGCGAAAAGTCTAAAGACGCCCGAGATATTTTTGACGTTAGCAATACTTTTTGCTCTAAATGTAACTTACTGTTTCGTATTTTAACAAAAATTCTAATAAATCAAAGTTGTCAGAGTTTATATCAAATACTTCTGCCGTAGAATTGGTAATAACTGTATTCATTTTGCTCCTTTAAACCAATTAAACGGTATGCTTAAACCACTTAAATGACGACACTTAACATGAGTAATAATGTGCGTACTTAATGAGTATTATTAAATAATTAGTGCGTAAATGATTACACACTTCTTAGTCTATACAACTATATAAAAAATTAAAAATAATTTGTAAACTCAATAAAAACTAATATTCACTACGCGAGCACATTGAAACAAACACAGGCGGCCAGGCGAGAATTCTGTGCTATTTAGTGCAGGGAAGATGTATCTTCTGTTGTGACGTACGGGACGCATTTTTATGCTGCGCGCGCAGGTCCCTTCCCGTTGTCGTCAATCGAAGCCCTCCTCACCTCAAGCCATGTTAAAAAGACATTTCAAGTAATGTCTACCCTGATATTCCGCGCACAAATGCATCGTACAGCATGGTTCCAAGGCTCACACTCGCGTTATATCCCATGATATTTAACTTCTTACATTATACTTTATATAATATTGAAAACTTTCTCAAGTGAAACTTACTTGTCTGTTTTGTATGAAGAAACAGACAGACAAGTAAGTTTCACTTGAGAAAGTTTTCAATATTATATAAAGTGTAGTACAGTGAAAGAAGACGATGAACAAACAAGACAACTATTCTTACATTAGTTTTATACCTTTCTGAGTAACTTATGCAACTTAATGCATAAATAAAAATTAATTATTTTATGAATAAATTATTTGGGGTAGACACTGTCTACCTTGTCTCCCCTGACGCTTCGCCACTGATGATACCTCACATGCAGACTACATGAAAAGTAAATTAAAATCGCAGATTTGGGACGAAGTTGCGAAAGAGATTGGAATGCAATCTGGTAAGTTTTCACAAATTGTTTATTTAATTAACTTTTTCTTTAATTTGACATTTTAAATACAAACATTTTATTACTAAGTACAGTACACATACATTTACGCTTAAAATACATTTATTCATACCGTAAACGTATTAAAATAACTACCCTCTCCATCAGTTTATAAAATTGTAAAGCAAATGCAATTTCTATTTTTTGTTTGTTAACTTCAAATGAACGTCGTTTTGACAATTGTTTTATTAACACCAAATTTCTCATACGTATTCTCAGTACTTTCCTTTCAACACGCAATCTCTCTGCCAGGGGACAGATCCTCCGGGTGAATTAAAGTATTCCGTGAACTTTTGACGAACCCAAAAAGCTCGAGATCCACTTCGGGCATTGGTTTGATGCAGTGGACGTAATTGGTACTGTGGCACATCCTGTTCGGTGATGTCACCTTCAGTTTGCAAGGCTGGAGAATTTCTCAAATAGTTGTGCAGCACGCAAGACGCTTTTACAATTTTCACTACAGTGCTTACATTACATTCAAAAGGTGAACGAAAACACGAAAACACGAAGCAAGAATACCAAAAGAGCATTCCACAGCTTGCCTAGCCCGCGAAAGTCTGTAATTAAACACTTTGTTTTCATAGTTATCAGTGACACTTCGCCTTGGGTATGGTCGCATCAAATTTTCAGACATAGGAAACGCTTCATCTCCTACAAAACATATGGAATCGGATCAACGATTGTAGGAATCAGAGAAGCAGGTGGAAGATTTAAAGTATGTTTCTGCATTTTTTTGCTAAAACACTGTTAGCAAAAGTGTTTCCGTCGCTGAATCTTCCCATTGACCCAACATCAATAGTGATAAATTGGTAGTCTGAATCAACAACGGCCATCAATACAACGGAGAAAGTATGTTTATAATTAAAAAATGAGGATCCGCTTTTCTCCGGCTTTTTTATTGTTATATGTTTCCCATCAAGCGCTCCGACGCAATGTGGAAATTGCCATTTTTCTTCAAAGCCATGAGCAATTGACGCCCACTGTTCTGTTGTCGGTTCCGGCGTATAAATCGGTTGCATACGTTCCCAAATAGCTTCTGCTACTTCTTTTACAATGTTTGATACTGTTCGGTCACTCATTCTATAGCTGTAGCCGATACTTTTGAAGCTGTTTCCTGAGGCTAGGTACCTGCAACATACACATATACAACACATGTGTAAGATGTAGGTATACATATGTACACAATTTTTTAAAACTAAAATTTCATAGCATATAGCATTATTTTAGGGAATTCACTCCAAACGGGAAATGAATAACTGTATGTGAAACTTTGTTGCAGGTTCAGAGGCGAAAATAATGTGGGAGAAATTAAGACATTCTTTGAGGGATGCACTCAGGAGGCAAAAACAATGTGTGAAAAGTGGTGCTGCAGCAACTACCTTAAAACCGTGGAAGTTTCGAACAGAAATGGGATTTCTTCAGCCTTAAATGGCGAATAGAAAAAGAGAGACAAATCTCAATGACGAGAGCGACGAGGATTCAACAACGCAAAACTACGAACAACTCGAATGTGATAATACCCAGGAAGCTGACAGTGTGGTGGAACCTGCAAGTGAGGAGCGTGAAGATGAAGGTGGGACACCTGGGACAGCCACAGTCCTTTCAGGAAATTCAAAGGAAAAACTTCGAGAAGGCAAACACAAGAGAGTCCTTCCGACCTTCCTGGTTCTTCAAGGGAAAACACACCAACACCACAAAAGCAAGTCAAGAAGAAAGACAATGTTGCAATCTTACTTAAGCAGTCCATAGAAAACCAGGGAAAAAGAGCGGCCGAAAGAGCAGCAGAGAGAGCAGTGTTATTGGATAGGATCCAACCTCCAAGCGATCCTTTATATCATTTTTTTATGTCGATATATGAAAGAACAGAACAAATGCCGCCATCGTCACAACACGTTGTAAAAAGTCAAATATACAAAGCTGTGACAGATATGGAAGCCACTTTACTAAACATCCCACAAACCAGTGGTGTCATCCAGCCGGTTCGCACCGGTTCGGCCGAACCGGTTGTTAAATTTAGGATAGTTCGGCGAACCGGTTGTTACTTGTTACGAACTGTAATTAGAGTTTTAGTAGTGAATCGCTGAATCACGGAAAATGGCCGACGATTTCGACAACATATGATTTCGGCGCTGAGCAGTTTCGATGTTGTGGTCTTCCGTCGTTCTGCGACAATATCGATCTTCCCAACTTTCGAGACACTTGCCGTTACGCGCCACTGCCACTGACCTTCACGCCATGTTTGGAAGTTTTTAGGTTGTGTTTGAATTTTTTTTTTTGTGGTGTACACCGTGTACTGTACTGATTAGTGTAGTTTTGAATTCTGTGTTTGTTTATAACTCGAGTCTTTTAAAACATTCAGTCAACATTTTATTATGAAACGACAGCCAAACCTGATTAGTTTTTTCAGTAGGCCTGTTTGTTCCAGCCAAAAACAGCCTAAACTTGTTTGTGTTTGTGATGACAGCACTGAAGATTCAGAGACTTCGCTATCGCTACCATCTGATGACGGGGCTGTTTCTAATTTGCTGATATGGTCAGAAAAGCAGCGTGAATATTTTATGAGTAAGTACTCATGGCTTAATATTACTGAAAAAACAGTGAAGGATGCAAAGTATGTTCCCAAATAAATTCTTTAAATGTTGAAAGTGCTAAACACATTCACATTTCAACTGAATGGAAAAATTCAAAAATCGTCCCAAATTGGTCAACAAAGGAAATACAACAGTCATCTATCCGCAAAAAACTTAATGAGCATGCATGTTCTGAATCGCACAATAAAACAATTCAAATAATTGAAGAGTCTAAACAAAACAAAATTGTTGCATCTGTTGATAAATTCCATGAAAAGCAATTACTTTCCACCAGTCATGTATTTACTACAGTGTACAGTCTAGTAAAACGTAACAGACCCATGCAAGATATTGAGGCAGAAATAGAATTACAAGAAAAAAATGGCGTAGACCTTGGAGTTTCTTTACACTCAAGGCAAACTGCAATGGCCATTGCCCAACATATATCTATTGAGTTAAGGAATCAGATTTTTTCTAAAATTATTGAACAAAATTCCAAAATTTGTATTGTAATTGATGAAGCTTCACAGTATCAAAAAAAAGTGCATTGGTCGTTATATTGAGATGCGATATTTTAGGCTCAGATGAGCCAATAAACGTATTTGTTGATTTAAAAGAACTGGACTCTACAAATGCAGAGACGATTTCTCATATTTTACTTCTTACATTAGAAAGTTATGGCTTTAATGATCCCTATCTAATGAAAAATTTGATTGGATTTTGCTCTGATGGTGCCAGTACTATGTTAGGTTGTAAGTCAGGAGTTTCAGTTAGATTATTAAGTAAATACCCTGGTATTATAATTTGGCATTGTTTAAGCCATCGAGTACAACTGGCTCTTGATGACGCTATCAAATCTATTTCACAAGTCAATCATTTCAAAGCATTTCTTGAGAAGATCTATTGCTTCTACCACACATCAAACAAAAATCAAATGGAGTTAAACAATATAGCCAATGATTTGGAATTGGAAATCATAAAAATTGGTCGTGTTTTAGGCCCTAGGTGGGTAGCGTGCAGTGTAAGAGCAACAAAAGCTGTATAGAAGGCCTATCCAGCCCTATATAACCATTTTTCTCAATCAAATCAGACAGGTTTGAAACTGCGAATGGAAAATTTGAATTTCATAGAGAACCTTGCTCTAATGACTGATCTACTAGAAGAACTGTCCCTCTTATCTCTTGCATTGCAAAGCCAGGATGTAACTATAGTGAAAGCAGATCGACTGATCAAGAGATGCATAAGAGCGTTAAGTATATTAAAAGACAGCAAAGGAAAATATGAAAGTCTTGTACCTACAACGATAAAATCAGATACCCATAAACATATTCCATTCAGTAGAAATAACAAAATTGTAAAATTACCAAGAAATCAACTGATACAAAGTGTCATAGATAACATGACAAACAGATTAGGGAGTGAAGAAAATGAGACATATAAAAATATGTTGTCTCTATTTACCCTATTCGACTCTACCACCTGGCCAAGTGAAGTCACACTTTCTCCCTGGTATGACGGAGAAAAAAAGCTTTATAAATTAAGCAATCTTATAAAGTTTGACATTCCGGTAAATGATTTTAGAGACCTAATTGATGACAGAGACATGCCTAACAAAACACAACCTGGAAGCATATTACAAGCTAAGAAAATCATGAAGGTGATTGCTGTAAGCTCAGCAGAAGCAGAGCGCGCTTTCAGTTTGATGAATATAATAGCTACTGATCAGAGGAATGCTCTTCTTGTCAGCAACATCTCCCACTTGATGACCATAAAGCTTATAGGGAAAACTATATCAGACTGGGATCCAACCCCGTTTGTGAAATTGTGGCTACGACAGGGGTACCACACGGCAACCAATACGAGAGTGAGAAGGAAAGTGAAGCAAGATTTTTCGAAAAACCAAAGTACCATTTGGAGCCTTCTGTAACATCAACCTACAGACATTTTGGCTATAAACTGAAGATTAGAAATTGTTTTTTGTTTCAGAATATAAAACAAATTTAATGTAGCTTAAGTAAGAATATATCATATTTTCTTTCTGTGTATTTCATATTACATCTTTCTTTCCCTTCCCCATAATACAGTTCACATCCAACTCGGTCTACAGAACCGGTTGTTAAATTTTTAGGGTGACGCCACTGCCACAAACATATTCACAACAAACATCCCAACTAACCACTAAACATGTAACTAATCATTGATTTATTCTTTCGAAACAACCTTTCATACTTGCACAAGGAAACACATTTTTTAAAGTTGTAAAAAATGAATAAATTTCGTACCTTAAAAAAAACGGCTAGTTTTTCTTCGGTTCCGATAGGCCTTGACGCATTGCACCCTGCAGCATCTATTGAATCCTTGATTAATCCATGTAATTCAGAAAACTGGTCACGGGTGACGCGGTAATAATTCTTAAATTTTTCATTAGAAAATTCGTCCTTAAGGACGAATTCTTCGTGCGTCTTTCTTTTCTTTAAATAACTGCTTTTCGGCAGCTTTTCATGAAATAATGTTGCAATTACTTCGTCTTCAAAATCATCAGAATCAGATTCTGAACTTAGTAAAGAAATGTATTAATAATGTGTAATAAATAATTAGTCGAATTACTTGTCGAAATCGTCTAAATCGGTTTTTATTTCCTTTGTTGAACTTTTTTATGGGGAGTACTGAAAGATTTTGTATCACTTGTATACGCTAATGCTTCTTTAATAATTCTAAAAACACTACTTAGGGGCACACCACATTCCTGAGCTACAAGTTTGTGTAAATTACTTTCTGATATTTCTTTATCTTACGATTTAACAAACTTGTACACGTTATAAATCATTTTCCAACGCTACGTATGATTTTTTCTTTGCACTGAAGTCGACGGCGTTGCAAACTGATCCATTTCACTCTCCAAACCGGAAATACACCAATAAACTAAGCGCTGAGCGATGAAACGATGAAAACTATGAAAAGTGCGAACACGAACACAATAACCTCCACGACTTCTTGGAGAAAACTTAACATGTTTCTATGGTGACGCCTGCGCTGATGGCAGAAAACAATTGATTCATATCTGGTAAACTTACCAACGCTGATTTTTAGTTAAGTAAAACAGAAATAATCAAATCATTTAGTAGTAGTGAAAATTTTCATTTGTTTGTGAGAATATAGTAATTACTATATTCTTACTATTTGTTGATTACAAAATTAATTTTCCATATTTTCGGGAGGGTTTTAACCCACCAAAACACCCTGGATGTGCCACTGTTGCAGGTCAGTTTTGTGCAGATCTTTTGCAAGTCACTGCTAACCTAATCCAAATCGGCGACTTTACGTTACGTTAGTCTTGTAACAACCAAGAATTAAAAATTTTTTAAATTATGATCGAAAAGACGTTACATACAGCAAGACACCCCAACACGAGCCAAGAGCAATAAATAAGGAACAGTGTGACGAAGTGTCAACTGAACGTTTGCTTCGGACAATACGAATACGCTTCACATAACTTTACAATGGGAAATAAGGTTGGCCGTGACAGACTCGACTCAACCGAGATTTACAGCCTGCAACATGCAGGATAAAAGAAACTATGTCAGTAGCAATTTACGGAGAAACTGTGACGGACACACACTGCAAGGTTAATTTGAAGTGTACCAGCAGTAAGAAAAGGGTGTAAGTGCACAATGGTATTTACCCTGTATGAGAACTGACATCGATACCTAAAGAATGGAATCGAACTTGTGCACAGCGGGGGAACGTCTTACTGGCGACAACCGATATTTACGACAGGGAGAAGGAGTGCCGTTTTGGAAACGACGACACGCTGCGTCCGGATAGCTAACGGAAAAGGGTCAAGGATAGTGAAACAATAACGAAATACGACACATTGTTCGCGTGAGAACAGCAGTAGGGTCCGGAGTACGCTTAGACAAAGACCTGATCGACAGCCGAGAAATTGCTCTTGTTCCAGGAAAAGAGTACGGAGGCCTTCGACGCGAACTTGTGGGGAGACAGGATACCCAATCACAACCCAGCATCTACCCAGAGGACAGGTGGAGAGGACCGTCGTCATCACGGCAACGGGAACGACGAATGAGAAGTGAAGAACGATAGTCTTGCATAAGGGTAGGAGTTCTTCTGTCCTATCATGTTCGACCAGAGGCGTGTGTTCCAGAAGATTGCATTGTGGTAAACGACGCTTAATAAAAACTGTTTACAGAGCACGCGGGAGGTCAGTCTTCATACATTTTCGGTCAGTCTTCTTATATTTTTCAACAGTCTTCTTATATTTTTCAACAGTCTTCATACATTTTCAACAGTCTTAATACAATTTTCGACAGTCTTCTTATAATTTTCGGGCAATCTTCTTATAACTTCCGTCAGTCTTCATGTATTTTTTATTGTACACTTTAACAGTCTTCACGGAACTAAATCTTCTAAGTCTTAATACAGTTCGGTTAACATACGGACAGCAGTTGGACATTGAAACTCTGCTACGCGGTATATAATTGAGTGTCTTAAACATTTCGATATTGGCGAGTATCCGGTAATAGTGTACCTACAGCGACTAAATCATGCAACATACGCCAGTGCTTAATAACTCTCGAGTTCTTTATCATACTCAGTTACCGCTAATTCAGAACTGAACTAACCAATCACAGTTTCATCAATAACCGACGCGCAGAACTATTGTTAATGTTTTACCGGACAACGAAATCGTAACGTTGTATAGTGCGAAGCGATACAATATCAATTGGGACAATTACACCACGCTATCAAAGACACTATACATTAATGTACACACAAGAAGTTCAACAATAGACAGTCAGATATATACAGCATAGTTAATGATGAACTTACCCACACGACACATGATTTCATAGACTCTAACAGTAACAGCCGAATCAACAGAAAATACACACAGCGCGAGTGAATCTGATCCGCGTGTGTTGAGTGTTAGTGACATCACAGCTACGCGACTTCACACATATGGACTACCAACGAGAAGGAGTTACACCGATGGAAATATCGGATAAATCACTTTACAAGTAATCTTTATGCTATTCTTATCACAAGAACTCTACTGTCCTGTCTCTTTTCAAGAAAACACCCTTGAGTATTTAAATTAAATATGATAAATATAATTAACGCTATTCATCTGAGGCAAGCAATGAACGCATTAGTATAGGATTTATTGTTTGACTATTTGTGTTTTTTTTATATATTGATTGTATTATATATGTATGTGTATGTTTTCCATCAAACAACGTATTGGATTCGCATTGTAATTTGATATATATACATGTGTTCTTTTTATGAATGTATTTACAGGAATCATCCATATTTATATATTGAAGTCTCTTTATTTAATGATGTTAATAAATAAGTGTTTATTTATTCAGAATATATGCGTTCATTATTGTCAAAGTTACCTCAGAACAAGAAAGTAATGTCATTTGAATGATTTATAGTAGCTTTTATTAACTTATACGATAATTAGAGTCTCAGTGCAGTAATTATGCTAACATAAAAGAACTAACGTATCACTTAGCTTCAATCAGTTGATATGAGTAACCTAATTAAGTGATTACACGATCTCATTTTACAAATTAGTATAATTACATAATTAATTAATTATTGTTGGCATAATTAACCCCAATTAAAGTTGTATTTGGCGCTCCAGAACGCGGGGCGTAATAGGGATCAACTCCTTATACCTTTGTATTTGGCTCCCAAAGAACGTGGGGCTCGGCAATCACAGATTAATTAATTAAATCACGGTTAGCATAATAAATAATTGCACAAAGTTGTATTTGGCGCCCATCGCACGGCAAAGAGCAGGCAGTAGATAGGATAAGCGTATATATTTCATGTTAGTTGTAAGAACAAATATTATTAGTGTGAAGCTAGTTGGACTGAATGTTAACGCGGAGTAAGGCTGCAAAAATGACGACCAGTAGTTCCGATTCCATGAATTTCGATATTAATAACCAACAGGGTGTACATGATGTCGAACGAGAGGAATCACCAACCTATTCACAAATGACCGAGGAGACGTCAGACGTCAGAGCGCGGGGACAGGAGTCCCAACAACAACCGCAGGAAGAGGTGACGTTGCGCGCATTAACGGACTTCATGAGTACGAAATTTGATGAAACTAATGGAAAGTTCGAGAAACTAGAAGAAAAGTTAGACAAGCAGAAGGAGGAAGTCACACAAATACGCGCAGAAATGCGTGAATATATAAATAATTGTGACAAGAAGATAGACGAGGTCCAGAAGCAGCAGAACGAGATCATAAAAGAGTTAAAGGACGACACCGACAAGAAATTCGAAGAGGTACGAGAAACTAGAGAATTAGACCGACAGGAACTAAAGAGTATTGCCCAAAATACTCAAACAAGCATCAAGAAGATCCACAACAGAGTAGAAACACACGCAAAAGAAAATCATAAGAAGCAGGAGGAATTGAGAGTTGAACTATTCCAAACAGTAAGACAATTACAACAGGAACAGGGAGACGTAAACAGCACGATACAGCAGAAGATCAATGAGGTAGATGGGAGACAGAAGTCAGCGGAACTAAAACTGGATGAGAGCACCAGGGAGAAAACCACTCGTATCAACGAATTGAAGTCACAAATAGAACGGCTACAGCGTCAACTAACTGAAGGTGAGTCGGGGATAATCAGTAGGATTAACGGACACACACATGCAGAATTAAAGTACAACGGCACTGACAGGTTCCCGATGGAATTCCTGAAGGAATTGTCAGAGATCCAAGAACAATACTATAACAACAATGACATTAAATGGATCGGGAGACACTTGGAGATGGACGCTGGGATATGGTGGCGTGTCATACGGAATCAAATCTCCACGTACGAAGAGTTTAAAGAAGCCTTCACCTTGAAGTACTGGGGTCAAGAACGCCAGGACAATATACGCGACAATCTTGAGTACGGCAGATATGAGTGGAATGGGCCAATCACAGCCATCCAATATGTAGAAAGAATATTACTAGAAAGCCGGCAACTGTCGCCAGCATTGACCGATACGCAGCTGATCCGGAAATTCGCCCGTCATTTTGGGAAGGATTTGCAGCTCGCCGTGGTCACACGTGGTATCACAAGTATACCGAATTTTGAAGCATTAATTACGGAATTTTACGAGTATACAGTCAAGCGGAGAGAACAATCACAGGCCACATTATGGACCCTACAACGAGGGAAAAAACAACCCGAGAGAGAGAGAGAGGGACAGTATAACAAAAGTGAAAGTGACCGACAGCCGAAGGGTCGTTTTGACAACAAGCAATACATCAATACGGTGCAGTTTACACCAGCAGAAGCGGGCCCCAGTAGAACGGTCAATGACACCACCCCGAGGGCGAGCTGTAACAGTGACAACAAAAAAAAAAAAAAAAATGTCAAACTAGAGAATAAGACAGAAATTTTTAAACGACTTACTTCCGAGTGAGAATGTAAATATATTACTACCGGATTTACGAAAGGACCTACTACAAGAGGACGACGAAATTATTAATAAACAAGTATTGAAATGTCCCGAAATTACTATCAAATTTAATAATGATATAATTGTACAAGCTTTGCTTGATACAGGATGCCTCGTCAACGGATTATCGGAGACGTGGTTTAATAATCATAAGAAGAGTATAGGACCATATGAGACACTACCCGTAACGAATACATTTATAATAAGTGCTGTAGGAAATAAATCCAAATTAGTTAAGAGACAAATATTGTGTGACATTGAGACTGATAGTACCCGATATGAATGTGTGTTTTTGATAATACCAGAATTAGTGAAACCGTGCATACTAGGAATTAGTTTTCTACAAGAAGTTGGGTGTCGCATCGACATCGGAAACAAAGTAATTACTTTAAAAAACAACACTGATGAAGAGGAGCATATTATACCAATCATGAACATTGACGTGATAACCAGTGAAGAAGAAGAGGAAGTACTGCGATGCATCGATGAAAAAATTGGGAGCATAGACTGCGTGGATGAAGGAATACTGCAACGCCTGAAGGAGATTTTGGTAAGGAACCGGAATGTTTTTAGGGAGTGCCCGGGAAGAATAGAGGGTTACACGCATGAGTTTCACGTTACGGACAGGACACCTTACTTTCAACGAGGGTGGCCTGTGCCGCTTGCTTACAGAGACAAGGTGAACGAAGAGATTAACCGGATGTTACGATATGGAGTAATCGAACGATGCGCCAGCCCGTACGTCAATCCAATCGTGACAGTAATCAAGAAGGATGGGAGGGTTCGCCTGTGCCTTGATGCAAGGAAAGTGAACAGCGTGACTGTACCCGATTACGAAGGAGTGTCCCCGGTAAATGAGATATTGGCTAGATGTGGTGATATGTAGTACTTGTCGACAGTCGATTTATCCAGTAGCTTCTGGCAAGTCCCATTAAAACAAGAATGTAGGGATTTCACTGCGTTTATGCACGAAGGGAGGTGCTACCGATTCACAGTGACACCGTTTGGACTTAGCACCAGCTCTGCGGCGTTGACACGTGGATTGGATGTGGCTCTCGAGGAGGAAGTCAAGAAGAACACGATCATCTACGTGGACGACTGCTTGTGTTACTCCAACAATATACAAACACACTTAAATCATTTAGAAACATTGCTAAACAACCTCAATAAGGCAAATATCACTGTCAACCTCACCAAGTCACAATTCTTTAGAAGAGAAATCTCATTCCTTGGTTATCGCCTTACAACAAAAGGGATACAAGCAACCGATGACAAGGTAAAGGCAATTATGGATTTCCCAGCACCGAAGAATACAAAACAACTCAAAGGTTTCCTTGGCCTCACCAATTTTTACAATAGATTCACGAGTAAATACGCGGAAACAACGCAACCCTTACACGAACTGCTGAGAGGAGGACGAAAGTTTTCATGGACAAGAGAAGTGGACGAGTGTTTCCAGAGAGTCAAGAATTTATTTATAAACACAGTAACTCTACGGTTCCCACGGCCGAACCAAAGATACTATATTCAGTGTGACGCTAGTAATTTTGCGTATGGTGGCCAGCTTTACCAGATCGATGAAGAAGGAGAAATTGGCGTGATCGCTTTTACAAGCAAAACATTTAAAGGCGCAGAACGCAATTATTTCACGACGGAGAAAGAGCTCCTAAGTATCGTTAGATGTCTGGATAAGTTTCGAATGTACATACTTGGCCAGCCCCTAACGATAATCTCGGACAATAAAGCATTAACATTCATGCACAAGTGCCACTTAAACAACTCGAGAATTACAAGATGGATTCTCGCCATACAAGAATACAATTTCGACATTATCCTCTGTAAAGGAAAGGATAATGTAGTTGCGGACATATTGAGTAGATACCCGGCTGACACGGAACAACAGGAGACAAACGAGGAAACGCACGAGTATTTAATTAATCATCTAGTTATTAAAATGAATCAACAAATAGGTAAAATAATTAGAGATATCGGCAAATACCAGAATGAAGATGCCAAACTCAGAACACTTATAGATAAGATTAAGAATAACGATGTAGATAATAAATTAAGCAAATTTTATAAAATTGTTAACAATAAGCTATACCAACGACAACGTGGCGAATGGAAACTATACATTCCTGACAGTGTGTCGAAGGACTTAATTGCAGAGATACACCAAATGTACGGATACCTAGGCCCGAAAAGGTGTATAAAAATGTTACAGGAGCACTTCACGCTTGACAGCTTGTTCAAGAAAGTGAAAGCATATATCCAGTCTTGTGACTCATGTCAAAGATACAAAGACACGAACAACAGGATGCTGTTTGGCGGAACAAAGGCTATGATACCATCAGCTAGAGGTGACATCGTGAGCGTCGATTACTATGGACCTCTACCAACTGGTACAGGAGGCGTCAAATACTTACTTGTCATGGTGGACAACTTCACAAAGTTTGTCAAGTTATTCACATTACGAAGAGCGACAACCACCACGACATTACGACGAATCAACGACTACTGTGCGAAGTTTGGACGACCGAAGGTCATCTTAACTGATAACGGCACGCAATTTACCGCGGAAAAATGGATTAAAGGTCTCGAGGAGCTGGATATACAACCGAGATATACGGCGATAAGGAATCCTCGCGCGAACTTAGCAGAAAGGATTAACCACCAACTTGGAAATCTATTCAGGATCTTTGTACATGACCAGCATAGTAAGTGGTCAAGATACGTCGGACTGATTGAGACATGTATCAATGAAACATACCACGAAACAATAGAAATAACCCCCCACGAGGCGCAATTAGGAAAGAAGCCGACCCGCGCATGGGAGAAGTGGCTGGACAAAGAAGTCATCAACAGTAAATACAGTTCAAATATCAACGTATTTGTAAAAATAAAGGAAAAAAGAGAGAAGTATGTTAAGCGCATCAATGATGGTAAGAAAATTACTAAATTTGCTATCGGCGATAAGGTACTGTTAAGGAGCTACCACCAATCTGACGCCGCAATGAAAAGGATTGACAAGTTTTTCGAGTTGTATACAGGACCATACAAGGTTAATCGCGTCCTTGGCGATGCAACATACGAGCTCACTGAGTGCGATAGCAGTGGCAAAGTGAGAGGGAATTTTAATGTGCGTCTGCTGAAGAAGTATTACCAAACGAAAGTACAAGTCTCACAGGAAAGCGAAAGTTGCGTCGACAGTTAGTTGGACTATAGAGGGCGTGGGCCAGCGCATAGGGTGAATGTCCCGCGAAAACCGGTCCAACTAGCCTAAACGATATGATGTATAACTTATTAGCGTGTAATTTAAAGATTTTTTTTTGTACATGAAGTTCTTAAGTCACGATGTGACAGTCTAATGACATTAATTACATGTGTATAACCAATGTTAATGAAAATTTCAATAGAAAGGACACTTATGATGAGAAAAGTTCGATCGAGTGTGCAGCAATAAATTGCTAAAGACGTTATAACGAGCTTTTTATAGACACACAATGATGTAAGATTAATCAATCAAATATGAGTGGTATAAAACGAAATTATCTATAATCGTAATGATTTCAAATAAACTGTTAATTAGTCATAAGTAATGAACTGTTAATTGTTCATAAGTAATGTATATAAATTTATAATCAATATAATCAGTATAAATGTTAGTAATACGTATTGTGAGTGATACTCAATAATAAATAATGAATGTATCAATATGTATTTACAGGTTCGTAAATTGTGTTTTAAATGTTCAAGATAGACTAAGGACATTAACTATCGTAACGATATTTAAACGATACATGAATAATTACATTTCATGTCGAAAACCATTATTTCATGTATTAGGTTATAAGCGGATGACACAGCCATCCACAGTTATTATTATTATTGTAAAATAATTCCATATCTAATTAGATATGCACAATGTGTGAAAATGCGTTCATCCTTCCTCAGATGCACGGCAATAAATTCCCAGAGTTAGTTTACAACAAAATATAGGGAATATATATACCCGTATACCCCAAGCAGAGGAAAGTGGGTCAATGACCGTGACCTTCTCAGAGGGGACTCCCACAACAAACACAGAGCGCAGAAATCGGATTAGAATGTCCTCTGCTGATCCAACATCCAATCCGATTTGGGGACTATGTAACAACCAAGAATTAAAAATTTTTAAAATTATGATCGAAAAGACGTTACATACAGCAAGACACCCCAACACGAGCCAAGAGCAATAAATAAGGAATAGTGTGACGAAGTGTCAACTGAACGTTTGCTTCGGACAATACGAATACGCTTCACATAACTTTACAATGGGAAATAAGGTTGGCCGTGACAGACTCGACTCAACCGAGATTTACAGCCTGCAACATGCAAGATAAAAGAAACTATGTCAGTAGCAATTTACGGAGAAACTGTGACGGACACACACTGCAAGGTTAATTTGAAGTGTACCAGCAGTAAGAAAAGGGTGTAAGTGCACAATGGTATTTACCCTGTATGAGAACTGACATCGATACCTAAAGAATGGAATCGAACTTGTGCACAGCGGGGGAACGTCTTACTGGCGACAACCGATATTTACGACAGGGAGAAGGAGTGCCGTTTTGGAAACGACGACACGCTGCGTCCGGATAGCTAACGGAAAAGGGTCAAGGATAGTGAAACAATAACGAAATACGACACATTGTTCGCGTGAGAACAGCAGTAGGGTCCGGAGTACGCTTAGACAAAGACCTGATCGACAGCCGAGAAATTGCTCTTGTTCCAGGAAATGAGTACGGAGGCCTTCGACGCGAACTTGTGGGGAGACAGGATACCCAATCACAACCCAGCATCTACCCAGAGGACAGGTGGAGAGGACCGTCGTCATCATGGCAACGGGAACGACGAATGAGAAGTGAAGAACGATAGTCTTGCATAAGGGTAGGAGTTCTTCTGTCCTATCATGTTCGACCAGAGGCGTGTGTTCCAGAAGATTGCATTGTGGTAAACGATGCTTAATAAAAACTGTTTACAGAGCACGCGGGAGGTCAGTCTTCATACATTTTCGGTCAGTCTTCTTATATTTTTCAACAGTCTTCTTATATTTTTCAACAGTCTTCATACATTTTCAACAGTCTTAATACAATTTTCGACAGTCTTCTTATAATTTTTGGGCAGTCTTCTTATAACTTCCGTCAGTCTTCATGTATTTTTTATTGTACACTTTAACAGTCTTCACGGAACTAAATCTTCTAAGTCTTAATACAGTTCGGTTAACATACGGACAGCAGTTGGACATTGAAACTCTGCTACTCGGTATATAATTAAGTGACTTAAACATTTCGATATTGGCGAGTATCCGGTAATAGTGTACCTACAGCGACTAAATCATGCAACATACGCCAGTGCTTAATAACTCTCGAGTTCTTTATCATACTCAGTTACCGCTAATTCAGAACTGAACTAACCAATCACAGTTTCATCAATAACCGACGCGCAGAACTATTGTTAATGTTTTACCGGACAACGAAATCGTAACGTTGTATAGTGCGAAGCGATACAATATCAATTGGGACAATTACACCACGCTATCAAAGACACTATACATTAATGTACACACAAGAAGTTCAACAATAGACAGTCAGATATATACAGCATAGTTAATGATGAACTTACCCACACGACACATGATTTCATAGACTCTAACAGTAACAGCCGAATCAACAGAAAATACACACAGCGCGAGTGAATCTGATCCGCGTGTGTTGAGTGTTAGTGACATCACAGCTACGCGACTTCACACATATGGACTACCAACGAGAAGGAGTTACACCGATGGAAATATCGGATAAATCACTTTACAAGTAATCTTTATGCTATTCTTATCACAAGAACTCTACTGTCCTGTCTCTTTTCAAGAAAACACCCTTGAGTATTTAAATTAAATATGATAAATATAATTAACGCTATTCATCTGAGGCAAGCAATGAACGCATTAGTATAGGATTTATTGTTTGACTATTTGTGTTTTTTTTATATATTGATTGTATTATATACGTATGTGTATGTTTTCCATCAAACAACGTATTGGATTCGCATTGTAATTTGATATATATATACATGTGTTCTTTTTATGAATGTATTTACAGGAATCATCCATATTTATGTATTGAAGTCTCTTTATTTAATGATGTTAATAAATAAGTGTTTATTTATTCAGAATATATGCGTTCATTATTGTCAAAGTTTCCTCAGAACAAGAAAGTAGTGTCATTTGAATGATTTATAGTAGCTTTTATTAACTTATACGATAATTAGTGTCTCAGTACAGTAATTATGCTAACATAAAAGAACTAACGTATCACTTAGCTTCAATCAGTTGATATGAGTAACCTAATTGAGTGATTACACGATCTCATTTTACAAATTAGTATAATTACATAATTAATTAATTATTGTTGGCATAATTAACCCCAATTAAAGTTGTATTTGGCGCTCCAGAACGCGGGGCGTATAAGGGATCAACTCCTTATACCTTTGTATTTGGCTCCCAAAGAACGTGGGGCTCGGCAATCACAGATTAATTAATTAAATCACGGTTAGCATAATAAATAATTGCACAAAGTTGTAGTCTATCCAGCTTATGGTTGTCAAATCGTGCAGTTTTGATGTTGAGTACCTTTTGCAGGTTTTACCAAGTTAAAATAAATTTAAGAATTACTTTAAACTATAGAGTACAGGGTTGCCAAATCGTGTATAAGATTTGTTCAGTACTCCTTGCAGGTCGCTACTAATTTGAACCAAATTGAAAATCTAAACCAATACACTGCTGAAAAATGTTGCAGTCTTTTACTACTTCCTGCGGTTGGCTGGTTACACAATAGCACACGGTAGTCCAATCAAAAACCGCAATTTTAAAATAAATTTTATGTTTTGGTAACAACTTAATATGAACCTAAGTAGTGTTGTTAAATAGATCAGTATACGATTGCCACATCGTGCAGACCAGTTCCCCTGTACCTGTCTCTCGCAAGATGTTACTATCCAATACGAAACTGGAATCTTTCCGTTACTCATTAAGTACACGTTTGCCACACAGTCCACTGTAGTTTGACCAATATCTCTTAAGATTTTCTTACACCATGGATACGGTACCGCCACGGGAGACAGACGCGACGTAACTTTGAAGTCTTAGCCTATTGTTATAAATCTATGTTCTCCCACCAAGACTACCGCTACGCTACCTCGACGCTACCTTCAGGCAACCAAGTAGCGAGCCAACCGACTAGTTCTACCTCCATACGACTACTTTCGTGCAAACCATGGTCGAAGAAGAAGCTAATATTGTATATATGTTGGAGGTTAAAAAATTACCATGCCTATATAATTACAATTTACCAGAGTACTCGAGACGGGAACTCTGGTTCCCATACTAGAAAAGCATGGGTTGCAGTTGGGCAAGAACTAAATTCTTCAGGTAACAATGTGCAAGATTAATTTTATTGTATATTTACTTTTCCAGTCGTAAACTAACTTTTTATTTTTCATCAAAACAATAGCACTCTACAAAATAGCAAACAGAAAATATAAATAATTAAGGACTCCAAGAAAGATCACAGATCATCATCATTTGTTGGTAAAGCGTTAAGGTTCAGTTGCTCAACTGGCAGAACAATTACAAAGGATAAACTGAACAGCACAATATATGAAAGACAGTGATATAATAAAAGCATCATTTTTTACTAGGAGGTGTACTGAATTGATTATTGAAAAGAAAAAGTCATTGTTAATTTGAAGACCCTCTTTGATACTGTAAAATAATGAGAAGTAAACATACAAATTATGAATAACACATGACTCTAGAGGTCATGAGGAAAAGATCAAGAGTGACACTAGATATTTAAGGAATTAAACAAGTGAAACAATTTCAGAGCTGGCTACAGGTGAAGAACAAATTTGCTACCTCTCTTTTCAACTAAAAAAGTGGCGAAAATATTACACCATAACGGCAAGAGAAATAGCATTAGCTGTGTTTTAACTTTAACTGTAATTCTCTAATCAATTAATACGATTTTATTGTTTAAAAGCTAAAATTAGCTTCATATTTGAGTTAATTTATACCATGGGTTGTTCTTTGAATTTCAATATTTTTTACACAAAAATACTGTAGATTACAATTTTTTTTTTCTTTCTCAAAATTTGCCACTCCCCAAATTATGCGGGTCTTGGCAGCCGCCTTCCGTACTTAGTAGTAGAGCCAGCCATGACAATTTTACTACGTTAATCATAATGAGAGACAAATATATTTAAAAAGAGTCCGATGTAGGAACACACAAAGATTATTGTAAGATAGTTGAACATGTAATATAGCCTACACTTAAATTTTTGAGCTAAGCAGAAGTACACCTACTCCAGGATTAGACGTTGTGAGCACGCTGCTAGTTAAATATCTGACGATGAAGCATATGCTTTGAGGTGCATCATTTGTAAACAAGACGCCACAAGGCGGATTAAAAAGGTTAGTTTATCTATTCATAAAAGTGAATTGGATACCACTGAAAACATGTATGTTAAATTACAATTCATTACATAAATAAGTTTATTGTATTTCATAGACAATAAAATACAACACGTAAAATGAAAATGTACATATTATCAAATACAGAAAGGGGTAAGAAAGGGAACGACAGGTTAACAGACAATAGAATGAGAAAGAATTGGCGTAGAATAGCTAGAGTATAACTCTTAAATTGGAAACTTAAAGATTTGGAGTTAAATCTTTGAACCTAACTGTCGGTGGTACGTGCACATTATCAGCAGGGTTAGGTCGGACAAATACCACTCATCGTTACAATTTACCACACATAAGTCCTACCCACATACCGCTACTTACCCTCTAAGCCCGCTGGACAGAACCGAGAAACACCACCATTGACGCAAGGTTGTTCTTTGTGTAAACTTGCGTCAGTGTGGTGGTGCTTCCCGGTTCTGTCCAGCGGACTTAGAGGGTAAGTAACGGTTCTTTTTATATAGTTTTTCTGTAGTTGTATTTAACTTTGTAGAAGATGGTGGTTTTTTTTCTTTGTTTGCGGTCCACGCCTGTTAGTGAACAAATCTCGAATAGGCTTAAGTTTGTATTTAATGTAGCCTACTAATTTACCTTACACTTGAAGACGATTACAGATTGTTTAGTAGTCGAAATGTTGTGTGATAAGTTCTAACGATAGTAGTTGTTTGACGTACGCCTTCTGATAAGATTTGGAGTTGTTTAATAAAAATTCAGTCTAAGTGGATAGCACGTTTGACAGACTCATTCTGGAAGGCATAAAGGTTTCTTTAGAATAAATATGGAAAAAATTGTTAACAAGGTTCGACCAAGTGACAGTCGGTTTAAGTATACGAATGAAATTATCGTTTTGTTAAAATAGTAACAGATATAATACAAAGCCTCGCTATCCGCAGGAACTTCGAGATGATCCCTCTAATTGTTATGATACAAAGCACAATACAAAGAAAATAGAAGGTACCCTAAAAGAGCGTGGGAAGCAAAACCAAAAGGTAAAAGGAAAAGAGGCAGACCCAGGTTGAAGTGGGAAGACAGTATTAAAGTAAGTACAGAAAGGAGACTTCTATGCATTCATGTCCTTATAAAACTAAAAAAAATGTTGATTGGATCAACTGTGGAAAGGAAAAGTTGGATGGGCACCTGCTATGCCATTCAAACTGGTTCGCCTTAGTGGGAAGGGAAGGCCCAGGCTCAGGTAGGACTACACGGTTCTTGTAAGAAATGGTATGTGGTGATAGTAGAGAAGACTCAGAAGAATTTTACAGTATCTTACAGAAAGTTGTCTTTAATATACACATGAATGATTATGAGATAATAGCAGGCGATTTCAACGCACTTGTTGGAAAATCCCCTATAAGAAATATCATGGGATGTCACGGCGAAAGAATGGAAAATGGAAATGGACGATGCCTCATCGATTTTGCCACATTCAACAATTTCAGGATAACCAACACATTTTTCCCGCATAAAGAGATACATAAATATTCTTGGCAAGCAAGAGGATCTCGTTCAATAATTGATTATCTTTTAGTTAATGGGAAATTAGGAAATTCAGTGGAGGATACTAAGGTTTTTAGAGGATGTGACTTTGAGTCTGACCATTTTCTGCTCATATCAAAAATTAGTATTCCAGGAAGGTGGGGAAAGGCTTGATCTACAGAGCGCCAGTGCTCCAAACAAACTTTTAAAGTACAGCTGCTCCAAGATGAAAGTATAGATACCTGAATCAGCCCCCGTTGAGTCAGTTTGCACAGCAAAAACCCATCAGTAGCAATATAAATCAAGAATGGGGTAACATCAGAGACGTCATATCTCAAGCAGCATTTGAATCATTGGGGACGAGACGAAAAAGGTATAGAAACCGAGGCTTACAGGTATGGGATGACGATATTAGACAAATAATAGATGCTAAAAAGCAGGCATACCTGAAACATCTAACCTTAAATACTGCTCAGACAAGCTGTGAATATAAGCGCTGCTGTGCCATTCCCAGAAGAGAAGTCAGGAAAATCAAGAGAAGTTCATGGGATAAATATGTATGTGATATAGAACACGATGTACATGGCAGGCAGGACAAGGCTTGCAAAATATTAAGGCATTTAAATCGAACGGAAAGGGATAATCTGAAGGTCAGTAATATCTCAGAACAACAATGGCTTGAATACTATGACCAGTTATGGACCCAGGATCAACTGGAAGAAACAACCTTTTCTGATATCAGTGATTTTGTGGACCAAATAACAATGGATGAATTGTTAGCTGCTCTACACCGCTGTAAGAATAGAAAAGCACCAGGTACTGATAGGCTGAACGTGGCGCTTATAAAGTGTGCACCAGCCTTGCTGCATGATCGTTTGCTGCAGTTCATTGGGATCAGCCCCCGTTGAGTCAGTTTGCACAGCAAAAACCCATCAGTAGCAATATAAATCAAGAATGGGGTAACATCAGAGACGTCATATCTCAAGCAGCATTTGAATCATTGGGGACGGGACGAAAAAGGTATAGAAACCGAGGCTTACAGGTATGGGATGACGATATTAGACAAATAATAGATGCTAAAAAGCAGGCATGCCTGAAACATCTAACCTTAAATACTGCTCAGACAAGCTGTGAATATAAGCGCTGCTGTGCCATTCCCAGAAGAGAAGTCAGGAAAATCAAGAGAAGTTCATGGGATAAATATGTATGTGATATAGAACACGATGTACATGGCAGGCAGGACAAGGCTTGCAAAATATTAAGGCATTTAAATCGAACGGAAAGGGATAATCTGAAGGTCAGTAATATCTCAGAACAACAATGGCTTGAATACTATGACCAGTTATGGACCCAGGATCAACTGGAAGAAACAACCTTTTCTGATATCAGTGATTTTGTGGACCAAATAACAATGGATGAATTGTTAGCTGCTCTACACCGCTGTAAGAATAGAAAAGCACCAGGTACTGATAGGCTGAACGTGGCGCTTATAAAGTGTGCACCAGCCTTGCTGCATGATCGTTTGCTGCAGTTCATTAATCTATGCTGGACAACTGGTCATGTTCCTGACGATTGACGGATTGCAAAGGCAATTCCCATATTCAAAAAAGGTGATCGTAATGACTGCTGGAACTGCAGAGGAGTCAGCCTTCTTAATACTGCATATAAATTATATGCATCTATATTAAGAACACGGCTGAATCCGATAACGGAGACAATACTTTCAGAGGCCCAGAACGGGCAGATCATGTTTAGATTGTATATTTACAATAGCTCAGCTCATTGAAAAGCGTAGAGAAGATCAGCTGCCCACATACATAGCTTTCATCGACTTTGTGAAGGCTTTGTTAAATGGAATCTTCAAAGACTCTGGATTGCAGATATCCACAATTAAAATCAAGGTGATGGCTTTTTGTGGCACTGATCCCGTACGGGCAAAAATTGTTATAGACTGCACTGTACTGGAACACGTTAGCAGTTTTGAATACCTGGGCTACAGTGGGTCTTATAATGCAAGCAATGCAATGGTGAATAAGTTGCATAGGTTCAACCTTATGTGCGGGACCATCAGGCGAACCCTTAAGACAGCAAGTAAAGGAACACGCCTAAAATTTTACAAGGTGATGGCTCTTCCCACACTTCTTTATGGGTCTGAGAATTGGACTTTAACGAAAGGCCAGGCCAGTCGCATCTTAGGCACGTGGCAGGGTGTACTCTCCATGATCATAGAAGAAACACATATATACGGCAGGAACTGAATATTATGAGTATACTCGACAGGATCGCCCAGTATCGTCTGAATTGGTGAGAACATCTTTGTCGAATGGATGACTTCCTCATTCACAAACAATTATGGAACTATAAGCCGAGGGGACGGAGAGGTGTGGGACGTCCGAGGAAGCGCTGGAGTGACCAGCTGTAATATTTGCCTATTTGAAACCGGAAAAAACCATTCTTGGTTTAAACCTTGAGGATGACGACGGCGACGACTATTCACAGCACGTCTACATAGTTCTGGAATTGTTGAACCTTTCCGTGACTACACTGCGGTGCACCAGGAGTCACTAGGTTTGTTCAGCGTGCCTGTATTGCTTTCGTTTTCAATGAGAATATCGAATTTTGTTGAAGGATGCACACATTCGAGCGCACGCATACGAACATAATAACGCAAGCATATTCTACAAAGTTACTCCATGGTTAGATTTAATTAATGTTAAGTACACTATGTTAAGTACAAAATTATTATTTTTTGTGAAAATGAATGAAAATTTTGTCAGCCTCGCTATGAGGTGTTTGTCCACTGCACATCTCAAAGTCAGTGTTCAGAATCTATCGTCAGGTCTATAGCTGTGTTGTCATTCATAAAGTTATCAACTTACGACTCGGAAATGTGAGAAATGGCGTGATTCGTTTTTTAAAACTTCTAAGCGATGGATGATTTCTTACGGGTAAATCTATTCGGACTGCTTCCATCGTCTCCAAACGTCAAGCAAGAAAAATATTACTGTGGTGGCAGTCCGAATAGAGGATTTGCCAGTGTGATTCTCAAAGTATCCAATTCCATAGCCATAATGTTTATGGCTCCTAATTGCAGTCAGCTTTGTTTGCAGCCCTAACAACTTGGAGTTATCCTAATAATCAGTTTTTTCCAGGCTCTTATCCAGAAAGTGTCTAGCATCTGCTACTGTAGATAAGGTAACCGGTAATTTAACTTACACTACACGATCTTCTGTATTTGATTGCAAACGTAAGTTATGGAGTTAGGTCGTCAAAGTAATGAACTCAAAGGAACGGGAATTCAATAGTACCGAAAAAAACAATCAAGAGTTACTTACAAAAGAAAACGCGCGCGCACACATACACACACACACAGAACTTGTATTACTTGTACATGGTGCAAATTCAGTATTCTTAACCTGTGTAACGATACTAATGTACTACTACTACTACTACTACTACTACTACTACTACTACTACTACTAATAATAATAATAATAATTATTATTATTATCATTTTATTACTACTACTCTTATATTTTTATATATTTGTTGTAACGTCATCATGCCTATGAAATAGTGGCGTTGAATTTGAAGCGTTTTATTTATTTCTGAAATGCTTGCTTAGTCTAAATAATACATATCTGTATCATCTGTGTTTGTACATGTGCTGTTTACAATAATCTCATTGTACTGCCGAGCGTGTTGACTTTGCTTTGACGGTAAGCGTGGACGGAGTAAACACACTCTGTCATCAGTACTAAGAATACAAATCATGTCAAAACAAACGCCTACACAAACAAACACGATTACAAAACACCGCAACACCTGAACGACTCGCTAGCGGCTAAGCGAGCACTGATCTCTGACAGAAAATCATAATCGTTTTGTTCCAGCAGCTAGTAATGTAGCACTGATTAGACAAGTAATCTTTAAGAATAAAAATTAGTAGCGATGAAATAAAAATGACAATAATATGTTATCAGAGAACAGTAATTTTATACCCCACTTCCCTTTATAGATAATACATAAATACTGGTTCTCTTTCTGTGTCGACCACAGACCTTTTCAACAGTTGACACTCGGTAACCGAATAAATATGTTACTGGTATTAGAATAGGAACAAAATGTTGTGAATAATATGTTAAATTTTAAATACATCCATATCAGAAGACGTCTTCAGATCAAGAAGCTTGATCAGGTGTATAGCGTCTGCCGTGGCTGTCCGATTTCCAAACGTTTCCTCCATTGCGCTCCATCGCTACACAGGTCTTCAGTTAAATTGCGCCCCTCTCACCGCCGCTTGTTGAATGTTCACCCCATATCCAAGCAGATCTTTCGCTTTTCCTTCGATCTGCGGCTACCTATTGAAATGTCATTTTTGGTGATATTTCATCTCCCGTCCTGTGTAAATGTCCAAACTAGATTAGTTGTTTTGTTTCAATCTCATGCATGTGTGTGGGACATTATCGTCATTGCCACAATCCTCTTGTTTCGGACTCTACCTAGACTAGATATTCTACATGATCTTCTCTGTGGATCCATATCCACGGTCATAATTTTACTTTTATCAGACTCTGTCATGTTCCAAGTTTCAGCACCATATGATATAATATTCATACTTTTAACGATGGTATTGTGGATTCGACGTTTTCTGCTTTTTGATATTTTCTTGTGCCACCATATTCCATTTAAACTTCTAATTGTCTTCTGTCCAAGACCAATTCTTTGTCTAATTTCTTCCTCATCATTCCTATTTTCACTGACAAGCATTCGTAGGTATTTTCAAGTCCTACAGGCTTTTGATCTTTTCATTATCTTCTAATTGTAAGTTGCTTTGCGGACTTCTTGTATGCACAGGTATTGTGTTTTATCATTGATTATGTATAATCCCCACTTTTTATATTCTTATTTTATTTTTCTTGTTATATATTTCTGATAATCTTTACCTTGAGTTGATATAACTTGGTCGTCTGCAAACTGTTGCGTAAAAGGATTCTTATCATTTATCTGCAGCCCCATTTCCCTACACTTCCTCTTCCACTGCTAGAGTATTTTATCAACATATGTATTTTAAATAATGTTGGGGATATAGATCATCATTGTGTTAATCTCTTTTTAACGGTGAAACCACTCGAAACATTATCCAATTTTTTCTTTTTTTTTTGCTTACCCTTTAGAGTTCTTTTACAGCTTGAATACTGGTTTATACTCGTACTGTGTAGTACTTCCGTAGTTTTATAACTGGCACACTGTCATAGGCTTTGGAGAGATCAACAAACAGTAGATGGATTTTTTTATTTACCGAAACTTGCTTTATTCACTGACACAAAATATGTCGACACACGTTCTTCCTGCCCGTTAGTCGCTTCGGATCATTCCCTCAGTAGGCCAACACTTCTGGTACGATGACAGTATTATTAGAAAACGGTATTATTTACATTATATTCCCAAATCTAATGATTGATTTTACATAGAATTTTATGTTCATATAAGTTATTATTTCCAGTAGCGGTTATATGCTTATACAATTTTGTTCCTGTTCTGCACTGGCCTCCAACTACCGACACCAATTTCTTTTGTTTAGTAACTTTTATTTTGAAAAGTTTGGTAATTTTTATTTTATCAGTTTTTGTAAGACGATTAGACTTCAGAAGGTGCGGCGATAATTTGTACTGCTCCTTGTACAACGGTACAAGGACAAATAATATACATTTAGGATACATACACAGGATACATAAGGATAAATATATAGCATATGCCTATACATTTATGCCTGTTACATATAATATAAGAAAAATGTTTATATTGTGCTGCTAATAGGCTAATATTACGTAATTAAAAAAAGCTATCTGTATACTACCTGTAAATTACAAGCAACAAAATTACTTTCTACCTTAAAATATTTTTAGTTACATGAACGGAAACTAAATTTTGTATGCGCGAGTAGCAAATTAAGTAATAAACATTCATAGATCGCATTCTTTTGTTAGCAGGACCCACTAAAACGAAGTGTATTTGAAATAACATTTAAAGTTTCTGAGTTTTTAAAATAAGCTTTTATTAGTTATAACTTACAATATAATGTGACAAGTATAATGGGTCTAGAATTTACGCAGGGCGTTCTAACGCCCTGGTGTGGGTGCGTTGTTCGGGTCGCAGCTCGATAAACACAGTTTCTTCCAGTGTAGATGGTCATTTGTTCGCAGCGAAGGGAGTTAGGATGAGAGTCCCGTCTAGATTATTTGCCGTGCAGGTAAGTAAGAGTCTGCGTTGATTGCTCCGACCTGGCTACACGCCGTATCCGTAAGGTTTCACCCTCAGAAACTTGAAGCTGGACCGGTGTGGACAGTACGCTCGGCCACCGTATGGCGTGGGTCGGAGGCGTGAGCTTCCACGACCAGGCGAATGACTCCTGTAAGAAAGTACTTGCACACATTATAGGAGGTACTTGCAGTGTACATTATAGTGTTGTGGAATTAATTTTTATTGTTGACACAAAAGGCGTGAAACAGGTTATTATTCAGGCAACTAAGGCGTGAGTTCTCTCAGGGTTCTTAGGTTCCTTTGCGGGTTTGCAAGTATTAGACTCGCCATTGTCAACTTCATGTTTTTGGTATATTAAAATTCAGAAATAAAAAAAGAGGACATTTTTAACGGTACAGACAATATTAAAGAAATATATTAAAATGCAGTTTTAAATAGCTATTGCGTATCAAATAGAAAATAATAGTTACAATTATTTTTTTAATGATTCGCACTCAGTGTAGACTGAATTTTACTGCATCTATATGGTTTACATGTGCGAAAATATCTACGCCTACACTATCTTCAACTTGTCCTGAAATGAGACAAGTATCTCAACATTTATTGAATTTCTTGGTTTTAATTATTTATAGGTATCGTATTTTTTTTTAGTCTGGAGCAGTGTAATTCGATCCTACTGTACTACTACTGGCTTTATTTGAATGTATCCAGGATTCTTCAGTCTTACCGTTTTCTTTCACCGACACGTCACTTCTGTCATAAAAAAAGGAAATCCCTTCAGTTACGTAGTAGATCAAATTAATTTATTCATTGACATGGTTTATCAGACGAAAGTTACATTAAGTTTAGATGATTCGGATCCTCTCTACACCCAGTGGATACAGCAAGATATGACAGTGCAGTAATTTTTAAAGCAAAATTATGTCAAGTTGAACATAATAAAATAGAACCAATACAAATACAAGCGACTGCAATAAACATTGGAATAATATACTGTAAATTGATGGTAGAACAATGTATACCTCTCAAAGACACAAATTAAAATGTGATGATTATCGAGAACTCCTGCAACAAATGGGTGAAATTTCATTCTGGGTGGAAATTATAATGCTGAAAATATCATTTTGGATCCAGCCTAACGACTGCAAAAGGTAAAAACTTTATGAAGGAACAAATCAAACTTTTTATGATTACAATTTCACAGGGAAGTCGACATACTGGCCAACTGGTGAACACAAAATTTCTGACTTCTCGGCTATTTCGTAACCAAGAAGACACCAAGTAATTTTAATAAAGTAGAAGACAATTTCGGGCTTAATTGGGATCCTCATTCTTCAGCGGTGCAACAACCCATTACTGAGTCAAGGCCTCCTTTAACAGCCTCCGCCAGTTATCCCGGTCAAGTGCAGCTGCTGTCCAGTTCCGGGTCCCAAGGATATGGCGCGCATCGTAGTTCACACCGTCTTCCCAACGTAGTTTGGGTCTACCTACACTCCCGGTGCCATAGATCTGTTCTGTGAGTGCCTTTCTTGGTATTTCATTCTCCCCCATTCTGATCGCGTGTCCAGCCCACCTGAGTCTACCAAGTTTTATAATTTTCACAATATCTGGTTCATTCAGAAGAATGTTCAGTTCTTGGTTGGTTCTTTTCCTCCATTCACCTCCTACACATATTGGATCAAATATACTGCGGAGGATTTTGCGTTCATGAACCAGCAGGCTTGACTCAGACTTTCTAGAAATGGTCCAGGTCTCAGAACCACAGGTGAGAACTAGGCGGATCAGTGTTTTATACAAAAGCAGCTTGATGGTCCTGGCAATTATTCTGGTCTGGAACAGGGGTCTGAGACCAAAGAAGCATCTATTAGCTGAGGTGATTCTTCGCTTTATTTCTTCTGTTGTTTCCCCATCAGAGTTAACTTGGCATCCTAAATAAACAAAGTTGTTGACTTTTTAGAAGGAATAGATGCCAATTTGGATGTGCTCTGCTTCTCTAGCCTCCTGTCCTTTGGCCATGTATTTTGTCTTGCTTTCATTTATTATGAGACCCAGCCTCCTTGCGGGACCTTCAAGAGCAAGAAAGGCTTCAGTGACTGCTCGAAGGTATCTCCCGATTATATCTAGGTCATCGGCGTATCCTAGGACCTGCACAAACCTGTTGAATACAGTCCCGGAAGAATCTATTCCACCATCTCTCATAGCTTTTTCTAAGGCAAGATTGAAGATGGGCAAGCAAGAGCATCGCCCTGGAGGAATCCCTTTCCATAGTCAAACTCTCTTGATAAGTCATTCTGAATCCTCACCATGCCCTTCACTGTCAGCATTGTCATCCTACACAATCTTATTAATTTCTTTGGTATGCCCAGTTCTTCAAGAGCAGTGTAAAGTTCTTTTCTGTCAATGCTGTCGTATGCATTTCTGAAATCTATGAAGGGGTGATGGGTTTGTAGCTTATGTTCCCTACCTTTCTCCAGAATTTGTCGGAGTGTGAAAACCTGGTCTATTGTCGATTTTCCTCTTCTAAATCCGCACTGATATCGACCAGTCACCTGATCAGCATGTAGAAGCAGTTTTTGGTACAATATACGGGACATTATTTTATACGCCACAGGGAGAAGAGAAATGCCTCTGTAATTGTTACAGTCTAGTTGATCTCCCTTTTTATAAACCGGACATATAACTGTCTTCTGCCAGGCTGCTGGCAGTTTCTGTCTATCCATATATCAATGACAAGGTGTTGAAGGGTTTTAACCAGCTCTGGGCCACCGTTTTTGAAAAGCTCCGCAGGAGATCATCTGAACCGGGAGCTTTGTTGTTTTTCAGGCTTTCTATTGCAGCTATCACATCATCTTCATCCGGAGGCTCGATGTGTTCATGTTCCTCTAACACAGGTGTACATAGTTATCCACCTCGTCATTCTTAGAAAGAAAAGCTTCAATGTGCTTGCGCCAGCTTTCGAGGATCTTCCCCTTTTCTATAAGTAGGGTGCCGTCAGTGTCACGACAAACTGTTGTCCTGGGCTTAAAGGGTTTCCTTCCTTGGTTTACCTTATTTTAGAATCTTCTGATTTCATTTGCATCCTTAAGATCTTGGATCTCTACCAGCTGCACTCTTCCAATGGAACTTCTTCTGCCGATGCACCCGCTTCTCCGCTCTCCTCCACTTCCCGTACTCCTCTGTACTTCTTCTTGTGTGCCTCTGTATTATTATTGCATATGCTTCGTTTTTAAGGTCTGTAGCTACTCTGCATTCTTCATCAAACCACGGATTTGAAGGTTCCCTTTCTTTGAGGCCTAGAGTTTCCTCTGCAGCACTGCAGCACTTAATTGGGACCATTCCGTAGTTATTTTTATGTTGAACATGGATATAATTAAAAGGTGAAATAACCAAACGTTAGCAAACACGCATATATTACATAGGCTACTAAAAAACAAAATATTGATTACGAAATAGAAATCTCCTGATTCTCATTCAATAAACAGTTGAAAACATCAACCATAAATTAATAGACAATGATTAACCTAGTTAAATTAAAAACTAATACCAAAAAAAGGGAAAGAATCGGCAAACTAATTGGTTTTTGGAAGATAAGTAAGTCTATTCTCAGCAGACCATCAAAACAGCTTAACAGAGAGGTAAAAACAATAAAAAGAATCAAATTTTAGAGTCATATTTGGAGGCATATAATCATAGAAAAGAAATTGACTATTCACTGCGGAAAGCAACTAGAAAACTTAAAGACAAAGAATGCATATTTATGCTTCCAATTATCAAGAAACGGGTAGTGGGCTCGCTCGGACAAACGAAAGCAAAACTCTTTAAAATTTAAAGAAAGAAGGTGCAGAAATCATAAATCTGGAAGAAAAGACATTCAGAGAGTGACATCGCTGTTACATCGGGTGACACCATTACATTACATTTAATATATGGGACTAATTGACCGAAAGGTTACTCAACGCAGAGTGAGAAAACGTTCTTCTCCACAGAAGGGATATGTAAGAAAATTAGAGTTATGATGTTGATGCTATTGAATCTTTTTCTTAAAGTGACATGCGTTTTTAACAATTGGTTTTTAATTAATAGTTGTCATACTTGTTTCATAAAATATTTGCTTTTTAAAAATGTAGGCTACCCATAAAGTGTGTTCAACAGAAATGTCTGCTTAATTTAGAACATTACTTGCTTGCTAACTTTAGAAAATGTTTATTCGCAAACTCAGAATTTTCGAATACAGTTTTCGAATTAGTTTCCTAACACGCACGTGTCAAATGAGTTGGAAAAAAGTTATCTAACTATAAATAATATATTTATAAACGGATTGCGCGACATTTTGACTACCCGATATAATTATAAATATAGGCCTACACATTACATATTGTATAAACCTATTATTTTTTTAAATTACATAATATAACTATAATAAAATACTTTACAATATACATTTTAGTGGAAAATAGATGGAAGAAGAGTAAGGGGCCGACCCATACTGACAGACAGACAGAGGATGCACGAGGCGTCTTGAGGCCTGGTTTGTGTGCGTTGTCCGGCCCGGAGCCCCATGAACATCAGGTTTAAATGGTGCAGCACGGTCGGTTGCTCGGCACAAAGAAGTACGATTGGCGTGTATGAGGATAGTTCGGAAATTTGTGCTCAGCCTATGTCCACGCCGTGGCTCCCTAAGACATTGCCCGCGTTAGCTTAGAGAAGCGCTGGTGTGATCGATAGGCTCGACTGCCGGTAGGCGAGTCGGCCGTATTGATGGGTTGCTACGCCAGGATGGATGGCTCCCGTAATTAGGCACTTGCATACCTCGAGGTTTTCCATGCCCGGGGTTTCAGCTCAGCTGACGCTGCAAAGTAGGCGCTAATTGTAGGGAATAAAACTGTTCTTCTGACTTCTCTGGCAGGCGCTGGTTTGCAAACCCAGCGTCGGCAAGCCACCGCCTAAGAAAGTTGAAATTGGAAGATAATCTCATAGATCTGCCAAATACCGGAATTAAAACACGGAAGTGGGGCAAATGGTAAGAGAGAAAAATTTATACAAAACATGAATAAACGACCTAATACCATAAGGTATAAAGAAGAAGAAGAAGAAGAAGAAGAAGAAGAAGAAGAAGAAGAAGAAGAAGAAGAAGAAGAAGAAGAAGAAGAAGAAGAAGAAGAAGAAGAAGAAATATTGAAACAACTGCTAAGAAGAGTTGAGTGGATACATATAATAAACTGGCATTTCGAACAAAATACGAGACACCAAGTGTTCCATAATATGTACCAGGCATATGGAAAGTTGCTGAGGTACTAATGATACTTGAACCTGGCAAGCCACTGAATGAAATAAAATCAAACATACGTTGGAAGGTCTTGTACGTATTCTGAGAATCTCGAACTTTTTGCTATTCAAAGAGATAATTAATGAAATATTAATTTGTGTTTGTGGAATTACCTTTTAATAACAAAAATATTTCAGAATCGAATAAGAGGACGCATTCCGCTCTTAAAGACATAAAAGTAAGTGTGCAACACAGGGCCGAATTTAGAGTTAGTGGGCCCCTAGGCTGAACATGTGGTGCGGGCCCCCAACTACCGAGTAAAACCGGTGGTCCGGGTCCCTCCCCCGGAAAATGTTGTTCTATGACCTTTCATTCACTTACAGTGCAGTAAATACTGAATTCACTAGTTTTAATGTAATATTTTGATATTGGAAAACTTTATAACGTCTATAAATTATTGAGTAAACTCTTTACGTTATAGTTCATTTTAAAGAGTTCAAATTTATTATTTTTAAACTAGGAGTTATAATATTCAACTGTACTAATAGATAACAGCACTGCTTAAATAGCCAAAAAGTAGTCTGTGGGGCAAAAGTTCGCGTAGACTGGTGGGACGGAAGTTTTTAAATCAAACCACACTACTATTTGAAGTGAGCATTATTAGTTTCTTACATCTTATCTACCATAATACATTCATTCAACTGTAATATGTCATTGCAAAATTGTAATACTTTTACATTGTGTCAAAATCAATGGTGGATTATCCATAACGCTGGCGTATGCTGGACTTCAGCTGTCAGAGGGGGCACCATCCAGTCCTAAATCACAAAACCTTTTTGAAGATAATAAATATAAAAAAAAACCAAAAACAAATGTCCTCAATCTAAAACCATAAAAAGTTGTGTGCACACTTTTCGACGAGTTCGCAGTTATGTTTTTTATGTTCGAATGAAGATGATAAATTCCATGATACTACAATTTGTCCGCTCAAAGTATTAAACTGGATTATTGATTGTAAAATGACTGATGTATTTTTGAATAGGCTATATACATTGCTTATCGTCAGCATTCGACGATTCCAATTGCTAACTGCGAATCTTAAAGCATGATGTCAAATAGTAATATAAACAATGTGCTATACAACGACAATGGTTGTGGACCAATGGGGACAACATTGGAAATGTGTGCAATGAATATACTGAGAAAATCCAAAAAGTTCAAAACAGAGTGCTTCGAGAAACTGTCAGTGCATCTTGGTACATCCGCAATGTCGACATCTACATACATAACTGTAGATGGTTACAATCGACGAAGAAATTAAAAACTTCGAAATCATGATCATATGAACACTATGATCATATCATCATATGAGCTTCTAGCTTACGGAAATCATCATCTAAGATGTTTCGACAGGACTAAAGCATATGGATTAGAGTAGCGATTGGTATAAAAGCAAGGTACTAATGTTGTTTATAAACTAAAGAGCCTAGGGGAATGAAAACATGACTTAAGTTCATTTTTAGAGGGAATAACTGGTTTACTGAAAAGAGCGAGATGTAATAAAATAGAGAAAAACAATTGACGGCGTTAAGCGTAAACATGCATCCGAGACCCAAACAGTAAGAGAAAAACACCGTAATGACACGGCGCAGAAAACTGATCAGTAAATAGTAAGCAAAATTACAGAAGGCTTGTAGAAGTTGCAGATTTTAAAAACAAGAGTGGGAGAAGATATGGCAAGTTATTCGTTGTACGGACATATTTCCGTCCGCAGTCTACTGTCGTGATCAGAATATTGAACAGAAGTAGATTCATATCAAGGATAACGAACTATAGTTCTACAGGACGAAGAAGAAGAAGAAGAAGGAAGAGGAGGAGGAGAAGAAGAAGAAACAAGAAGAAGAAACGATGTAATGTAAATGAAATTCTTCAATGTACGTGTTTTGCAACCGGCGAATGTTTCGCGTTGTTTCTGCAAATAACTAGTTTGCTATTTTGTAACTGTAGAATGACGTAGCCTATAATATCAAGTGCTGAGAGTGGTGGAAAGCATAAGTCATACGCAGCACTGGTACTTCTGCCGCTGTCTGCATACGACTGCACGATGGAATCCTCCATACATCTGGTCTGCTCTGTCCTCCTAGTTTTGGCCATTGGCGCAGGTAATTACCTACAGTTTCAATGACGGGATCGTAAGCCTAATACTGTTTTAATGGGACGTTATGCAAATAGATTCAGTCAAATAATTCCGAAATTATTGTAAAAAATACACTTTGAAATGACTGAAGGTGAAATAAAAAGTTGTTACTCTTGATCTGGTAGATGGCTCTTGATCTCTAATATTTTCATTAATAGAGATTTATAATCTGTTTGTTGCGTCAGTAATCCTATATTCTAAAAAAAATTCATTTAAAATATCATTTATTTGTATTTTAAGAGGTCTTTTTGACTTAAAAAAGAAACTTTATAAGCTTGAAATAAACTGTATATACTTCTTAAGTTTACATCATTTATGAAACACTTTCAAGAAGAATTTTGAACGTGATAGCGTGTCCAATAATTCTGAAGAAACGACTTTTTATTTTGTCAATTAAAAATACCAAAAAACTGAAATGATGTAACAGAAAAAACTTGTCTTTAGATAATTCAAATAAAGCTAAATCTCAGTTAATTAGCTGTTTATTATAAAAAATTTAGTAAATAATAATTTCTTAATTCAGTTTTTAATTTTAAACAATTTTTATAAACACGACAATTTATAAATATTTTTGAAGATAATATTTTAATTTACAGTAAACATGATGTAGAGAGTTTGCCAAGTCAAATACGACAATAAAGAAGAAATAAGTACGACTTAATAACGAATTAGCCTAATTTTAGGAGAAGAAAAGTTTTTGAACACTTTATTAATACTTATTTGACAGACCAGTAAAGCAAATTGATGTTCCGCAACTCTGTACCTCTTTGGTCTGAAATAAATTCTACTATTGAAGTCAACACTATAACTAATGCTATATTCGTCTTAAAAATCCAGTATTTTCCCTCTCAAGCAAATATCTCTTTTTAACTTACACTTGTGAGTGAGTCGCTTTTTAACTTATACTCACAAGTCTTGTGAGAGAGACATTGAAATTAGGCTGAATGTATTTCGATCAGTTTGTGGAGCGAGCGCTCAATTCACAGAGTATTCAGAAACAAAATTAAAACAAAGTAATGGCATTTTCGATTCTTTTAAGAGTTACCTCAGCGTAAAGACGTATAAATACTGTAGTGAAGGGTTTCTGCGCGAAGGACGGAAGATTAACGGGAGAGAAAGAGATGGAGAAAGGAAGAGTGAAAAGGAAGAGAGAGAGAGAGAGGAAAGAGAGAGAAAAGTGAGGGAGAAAAAGGATTATGTCAATCCAACGATTGCAATTCCAAACTTGACACTAGCATATCGGGGGAATGGCAGACTGTCCCAAAGATTGAAAGAGCGAAACAAAACAACCCTTGTCCTCGTTCTGAGATTTTGATACTATTTTCTACCGATCACTTTCCAGAACACTATCAATGAGGCTGGTCAGCGCAATAAGATTATTATAAAATTTAGGGTGTTTAATTGTTTATCCAATTAAAGGGTGGTTAATTGTTTAAGGCGTTATTGTAGAAAAACAATTGTAAACCACTTTCGACTTAGTAAATAGGCCCTATGATTAACAATTTAAAAAAAAAACATTATTGGAATGGAGTTGAAAAATTACGTTTATTTTTAAATTAAAAATCACGCGTTCCTTTCCGTTCTGTAGTTAATTAAGTAACTGTCTTTAATGAGTAGTGGATTCGAAGTGTTAAAAAATATTCCATCGGTTTTCTAGCTCAATTCCTGACTTTTGCCTCTTAAATGTAGTGTGTGTAAATAAATGTCTATCATAATAATTGGACTTATTTGTTGGCTCACAATTAGCTGGACATATTATATTGTGAGAGTTAATTGAACGGTTAGCAGCTGGGTGTACTGTGATAGAGGTTTCGACAGATTATTATTATTGTTATTGTTTTAAGGCACTAAACTTCAGTCATTTTACGCAAGCATGGGGTAAGCAGAGGGTTGTTTTTAAAGTTGACCCCCACTCGCAAAATTTTCCACCAGCTAAAAACCGTAAGATTTTGTCACTTTACAAGTTAATTGTAAGCGCAATTTGTTTGGAAACAGAGGATTAAGTTTCAAGGTAGATCTAAATATTATTTATATTACACAATAACAGTTAATTCGGTGAATCCAGAGAAATGTTGTACAGAGATGGGTGACCATAATTTTTATCCCTTCCACTTTTTGTTAAATTCCCACAAAATAAATTCTCTATACGTCCATGATCAAGAGAAAAGCGATTATGTTTTCTGAATAACTACAGAGACGTTCTAAGAAACCTACAATGTGCACGTGTTTCGTCCTGAAGTTGGAAGAGCCACATACTTATATTAACATAATTGTTTACAATAAAAAAATAACGATTCGATTAGTTTAGACTCTTGAATTAGTGCTGAATGGAGAAGTGAAAGAAAACGAGGTTTTATTATGCAATAGAAACAATCCGGAGGATTGTGTAAAGGTGTCGAAGATAACAATCGGATCTTAAATCGTGACGAAGTTCACACAGAGAACGCAATGAGAATCGAAAGATATTGTTGTTTATTGCACGGCTCCAAGAAGAGTTCGGCGCACTAAAGTTTGGTCTCCACCTACTGTCTACAGTGCTTCAAAGCACGCTACAGGAACTTAAAATTTCTTTTCAATTCTTACTCAGACACAGTTCGTGGCTTCACAAAATCACAGCTCTCAGATCTTGTCACGCTTATTTAGTTTTCTTTTCAGTATCTTCATTGATCACAGTTTGAGAACTATTGTCTTAGATCATAAACATATAAATGTGTGAAATTTATACAAGTTACTTTACCACATAATTACTATCCTTGTATCATTTAGAGTATGTACTAGTAAGTCTGCGCGCATGCGCGTGCGTGTGTTTTGCAACATTGAAATTGCTATCTCTCGCGTCCTAAGTTCGTATGTCAAGACGTTTCGTTGTTCTTAATTGTATAATTTATTCTCATTTATATATATATATATATATATATATATATACCTTTCATTTTTCATATAAGAATTATAAATTTTGTTCTAACATCTTATGAGACGCTCTTCCAATTTTTATAAAACGGCACCATTCTGTTCTTCTTATCTACATTTCTTTGACTCGATTATTTTGCCTTTATTAAGATTCTAATCTGTACGGTTGGGATACATTGGTTCTGGAGCAGTACAAGAACTTCGTCTCAGAAAATAAATTTTTATCATATAGCCTCTGTGTATCTCTTTTATAAATTTTATGTGTTGCACATTCTGACTTTTGTTCGCCTTTGTAGGTTTTTGTACAACAAGTATTTAACCTTTATTGTAACCTTTTAAAGCCATCTGCTTGAAGCGAAAACGTCAATGAAATTTTTTTGGCATAACAATCATGCCTACCTTCTTTGACACATGCCTTTTGTTATACTACCTGCTCATCTTTGGCGACAGGGTAATTGTCCTGAAATCACGAAGGTTTCCCTTGAGTCGTAATTCCAGTCCTTTCCCAATGGTGTTTGTTTTTTTAAATTTTATTACATATGATATTTTTACATTCCTGCAATTTGCTGATTGATTGCAGCCAAAACAATGTGATCGGGATGTGGAACGTCATGAGGCCATCAAGCGATTCTAATCATTGTAATTAAACCACGTCCAAGGAGTACATGTGGGGGATACCTTTTAACAAGGAGGTTATAAACCTAAACATCTGAACGTCTTTTGAACAGTGAGATGTTGTAACAACCCCCCTAACTTAGTCAATTATTACATACGGTGATGACTAGAGAGAAGAATGCGAAAAGTTTCTCTCACATACTAAATCTGTCTTTCACATACTATCGCTACTGGTGATCTCACCATAAGTCATTTTACATTTTAACTTTATCGATTTATCTTATAATTTATCATTATGTATAATTATCGATTATGAACGAAAGTCTTGTAAACCTCGCAACGAGGTTGTTTGTACACTGGTCGTCTTAAACTCAGTGTTCAAGAACGATCATGACGTTTATTACACTTTTATAATAAAGTGATTTAACATTCCTTTTTTTTCACATACGAAGTACAGCTACGAAAAATTAACCAGCCTCTCAAGACAGTGGACCGATTTTCGGTTTTCGCTTTGTAGCTGCTGATTGTAGGTGGGACTCTTCAGAAATAATATTCCTTTTTTGCGCCACTCTACGTTGTTACATATTCAGTTTGCAAGCGTTTAAGTTTGTGTTGCGGCAATTTTATAATAGATAGAAAATTAAGTTTCTTGAAGGTGTTTGTGTGCAATTTTGTAAAATGAGTTTTCAAACACTGACAATGCTATCCCGACAATGACAATAAATTGACAATGCTATACGATTGTAATGCTATACACCGGACATACAAATTTAGAAGAAAGAAAGTTCCTAGGAATCCATACCGATAAAGATTTTACAGTTGACTAAAAAAGTAAGGAAATGTGAAATTGTTTTGAATTTTCGATTGGGCAGTTTGGACAGTCATGACTTCCCACAATTTATGGAACATTTAGTACTAGGAAGGAGCAATTCTACAGGTAAACAGGAGGCAGAGAGACGTAAGGTAGAGAGAAAAGAGAATCGGCATTACCTAAGATGAGAATGAACCTAGACGTGATCTTCCACTAACTTGGCTTTACGGGTCCGAGAAACTTAAACGAACTGGCGAACAAAAGCCGACTCATGTCAGATAAGGACTTCCATGGAATACAATTCATGGGCAATGTAAGTGCCAGTAGGTGAAACAGTAATTTTAACATACTTATATTAACTTTCAACAGAGGATAAATATTGAATCGGAACTACATAAATTATTAAAATAGCATCATCAACGCATTGACTTATTTTAAGGTTCTACGTTTCACCACTTGGCACGGAAAGTCAACGGATAAAAAGCTCTTTGACAGAAGAAGATTTTAAAAGTCAAGATCTGGCATCAAACCATAAAGGCTTGCTGTTAAAACGTATTGTATAGTTAACTACTCAATGAAATCGTTGTTTAATGACATTAGATCAAATCAATCTTTGATCAGAATTTCTTTAGCAATCAGAAATTGCTTAAATGTTTTCAATCCCTTATTTGTGTTAACGTCGTTTCCCATCATTGGTTTGCTTAATTAAAAAATGTGGGAATAATGTTCTGTAGAATGTGATTTGGAATTTTAATTTACCTATTTTAATGTAAACATAAACTTATTGTTGCAGTCAATGTAGCTTCATAAATGTTGATGAGATTCTGAGTCATGATTACATAGATATTTGAGTGGGTTAATCGAAACTAGTATTCCATATAATAAAACTTTTGTTAATATTATATTTCATTTGTAGTTGTTTTGTGTTTGTTGCAACAAAAATAATACTGCTACTATTTATAATTTTAATATATGTTTTTTGTAATGATGCAAATAAAAGAAAAGCTAATTGAGTTCCTAAAACCACCTTTTATGTCTGTGATACATCTCGAGAAAGCATTTTGATAGGGTCCGAATGTCGGATGTGTTAAAAATTTTACAACAAGGAGTCCCAATCAACGTCACAAAACTAATAAAGAGATCTACACGAACACTTCAATGAGAGTAAAAGCCAATGCCGAATTTCAGATAATATGCCTGTAACAAAAGGGATCAGGCAGATGGATTCCCTAGTCCCATACTCTTCAATGTAGTTATGGATAAAATTATTAAGGAGGTAAAGCATATGAGAGGATATAGGATGGATAGAAGTGTGTTTAATATTATATGTTATGCAGACGACGTTATTCAATGACTTACAGAGACTTGTGTATAATTTTAACAAAGCATACCAGAAATATAACATGAAGATAGCGGAAGAGAAAACAAAATCAATTACAATTTCACATGATCCATTGGGGTGTAAGCTTGTGATAAATGACAGAATAATAGAACAAGTAATGTAGATAGATTACTTAGGAACAAGCCTTACAAGTAAGAATAGGGCAGATGAAAAAATAGAACATCAATTGATGAAAGCAAGCAAAATTGCTGGATGCATTAATAACCTTATATGGAATGATAAATACTTCACACAAGAAGCAAAAACTAGGGTTTACAAAAGCACAATACGTCCAGTAATATCCTGTGCATCAGAGACCAAGCCAACAACAACAAATACAGCAACAACTCAAATAAAAAGACAAACTATAGAAATGATTATATGTATTAAGGAGGGTACTAGGAAAGACAAGGTACAATAGGTTGCTTAACAATAGTGTAAGACAAACGTATAATGTAAAAGATATTAATTCTTGGATTGCGGAAAGAAGGATATGGAATAAACACATGCCAAGAATGGATGACACAAGCCTAGTGGAAAAAGCAAGAACCGTGGTATATAATTTCACCTTGGCAAGAACCTTGGTGTAATAAACACCAAGAGGAGCATTGGTCGGCCAAGGAAGAGGTGAAGTGACAGCATGTAGGACCGTTGTTATAGAACAGGACAGAGTCCTAACAAGGAAGTTAAAGAAGAAGAAGAAGAAGAAGAAGAAGAAGAAGAAGAAGAAGAAGAAGAAGAAGAAGAAGAAGAAGAAGTCGAACAACAACAACAACATGTTTTATTTTCTCTAAAAATTTGGATGTATCGTGGGACACACGTCAGGAGTGAGAACCTCAGTGCCGAGTGGCGAGTGAACTGATTCAACGTGTAAAAGGTTGCTCTTATGTATTTGGAGTAAGAGATATTTTGCTGTCAAGAATTAAGATTTAAATAAGAGTGAACGGATGATTAAATGAGACGAGGGCATAGTAGTGTTTATATGTATTGTGTTATAAAAAATCGATATTTGCAATGGACATAAATAGCTATGAAATTTTAGGTAGCTACGTGGAGAAAAGATGTTTGATTGAGTTGAGAACACTGGTTTTTCGTTACACCTATTTTGTTACACGTTTTGTTGCACGTTTCGTTACATGGTGAATCAGTTTATTGCTCTAGGAGCGCGAGGTGTACGGGAGTGAGCCGGGCACAACATCAGTGCCGTATATAAAGTTCTTATGTCAATAAAAAGATTTTATCTGGATTCAAACGGTATTATTTATATTATCTTTACTGTTGAGATACTGTATTACAAAGTAACAATATCTCTATAATTAATTAGTTATTGGACATGTTGTATGTGGGTTTATGAGAAAAATTTCGAAGCTGGTGGTAAGACATAATATCATTGAAGTTAAGGAAAACACTCTCTTAGATCAAGTTATATCAATCTTTGTAGAGTAATGTCTGATTATGTAAAAAATTAAATGTGAGTGTCATGTCTACTAGTTACATAAGATTAGAGAACTTGAACATAAGTTTAATAACACTCTTGTGTTTACATTTCCAGCGCCCAGTCTTGCAGACGGGGGCACATTTCAGGGATGTTACAATAATAAAGCCGAGCGAGCCCTAAAAGCACACTTCCAGGAGCTGTCTCTACTGCAGTCTCCAGGCCTGTGTATCGATGTCTGCACCCGCAATGGCTTTGAATACGCTGGTCTTACAGGGTATTTAATATATTCCGATTTATATAATGTAGGCTTAATTACTTGATTTTTACTTGATTTTTCACACACGCGATGGAAGACCATCGGGCGGCGCGGCGGGACTAAAGGGCTAAAGGCCAATTTAAAGCTTCCAAACTTGAAGTAATGGTTTTAAAAATAGGATTTAAAAAATACTTTTGCTTTAAAGTAAAAAGAAATTGATTAGACAGTGATAGAAACAGAATACAAAACCAACATGAACGGCTGTATAGTGATATAACTTTATCGTATTTAGAAAACAACCTCTTACAGGCCTTTAGTCATGGCTTGATATGCTTGAGCCTGTCTGCCTTAATCCTGGTCAAGTCCAGGGCCTACCACCGTTTATTTTGAGCTTTGTAATAAACCTCTGTTATACTTGATGTTGATGTTGTTGTTGTTACTATTATAATTATTACCGACTTTATGTTATTAAATCTGTAATAACTTTCATCCTCGAAGTGAACAAGATCATGAACCGACCTTCAACGTCATTTTTTCTTGTAATGTATTAATGAGCGGCAGGTTAATTAAATTGTCTAGTAGCTTATTTGCTATGATTTAATTCAACATTTTGTGTAGGATATAACTTAAGTTTTAAGTGTATTGGACGTGTTTTGCTTACTTTTAGTAGGCTGAAATGCTGAAATGTATTATAATTACTATTATTTTAATATTATTATTGTACTCGTCAAATCCATTCACAGAACCCTTAGTCATAAGGTGGTGTATATAAGTGAGCCGTGTATCGTGTATCGTGTGAGTCGTTAACTTTCTAGTAAATTATACAAAAATGTTGGCAAAGTTTGTTGTTAGTGACAATTTTTAAAGTGCAGTAGTGCTGTTTAATGTTATAGTTTATAATACTACAGTGTTATTAGTGCTTGTTGTGTGTGTGTGTGTGTGTGTGTGTGCGTTTTTTAATGAGTCGATTTCAAACACGTGTTGATCAACCCATATACTTACTGAAACATAACCTAAACTACAATTTGCACGTGTTTATAAAGCTTAACTAGGATAGGTACGTAGAATTTTTAACTTACAGTAATATTCGAAAATTAATTTGTAACAAAACGTTAGTCAGCGGAAATAATAAATTGTACATAATTCATTTATATTATTATTAATAATAATAAAACTTTTCGTACAAGAATATATTTGTTTATTATTTTTTGAATATTACACTGGTTCAATAGTAATTAACTATTAATATTTATTTATTTATGTAATAATTCATTTAGTGTAGGTTTGTCAGTGATAATGCCACATAAGTGTTGTGTTCCTGGTTGTAAAAGTAATTACAAATCCGACGATTTTACGAACTTATGACTATAAGATATATATTTTATTCTTACCAAATTTTCGACTTTTGTTTTTATTGACAGTAATGAATATTTATGGGACACAATTCTTATAATTAAATGGTGTTCTAAGATATTCCGAATGTCATTTCTGTATCCAAAGTAATTAACATTTTAAAAAAATAGAATACAAGATACGTATAATAAAAGTGCAACTTTGACTTTTCATTTATTGTTATTACTGTCTGAAAATAGTGTATTGTTAGTTTTCATCATCTAAAAAGTAAAGGGTGAATGATGTTAAGTAGGCCTATAAGCACTGTGTAATAAAATAGCTAAAGTGAACATGGTATATTTTGATTTAATGTCGTAGTGTTACTAAAACGGGCGTACTTTGTATTACACTTTTAATTTGAAGAAATTAGTGAATTAATATTAGGCTTAATGAATTAATTTTGTTTGAATTATTGAATTCGTATCATATGAATGAGTTAATTACTATATTTCTTAAATAATACAACAGTACTTTATATAATACAATTTTAATTTACAAAAAACAAAGAATTATAAAACTGCTGTTAACCGGCAATTAAAAAAGACGCGATTTGATTATTGAAATACATAAATTAAGAGATCGCACTTGTCGGCCTCAAAGAGCAGTTTGTTCCTGTGTTGCCACTTTTAACCTTCCGGCCTTCCACTAGAGTCGGCCATGGTACAACGCATTCCGTTTTGAAATCTCGGAATTCGTGCTTTGTTGAGAGTTTTGCTAAATCTAATAGAATGATTATAACAACTAGTAACTCTAGTTGTTACTAGTGCCACATTTAATGTTAATAGAAGATCATACAATTTCTCAAAGCGTACAATAGGCTATGAAATCAATAACATTTAAAAGCTATGAAGTAATTTTCAATCAAATTTTCAAATGTTCTTTATGATACTTCTAATTCTTAAAAAAAGCAAATTCTCTACTGGTGTTTTAATAATTTTTTTTTAATTCTAGGTATTTATTGTCACAGCGTTATTTTATATCGCATTGAAGGACATTTTAGTTTTAATATAGTATTTAATATTTTAATCATAATAATGTAATATTTTAATGATTATTTTTATCAATCACAATGATCGTAAAGGTAATATAACTAAGGTACAGGTTGTTATGTTATTACGATATTCAAAAGTTACTTGTACGGACTTACTATAGTACCACACGTGTCCTGTTGACTTGTAGGAATTTGGTTTCCGTAGTCTACTCAAATTCTATTTAAAGTAACACATTATCCTAATATGCTACAAGCTGTTAAGCTGTTTTTTACATGGCAAGTGATTTGAAAACCGAGTACCTTTATTTTGCAAAACAACTATATTACTGTATTTTTAAACGGGTTTTTCTTACTAAAATATGCTTATTAAAATAAAACCCCCTTACTCAGTGCCACCAAATTCACATTCCGGGTTTTATTATTAACAAAAATGGTTATTAGAACAAAAATTGAAATGTATTTCAATATGAAAGGGACTGTAGGCGAATGAAGAGAATCATTCAGAGTTACCAGATATTCTGAGCCTTGAAGCAATCGTAGAGTGCCCATTCTGTTTTATTTTACAGTTATTAGTTTACTAAATTAATCAAAAATGAAATTAAAAATGTTAAAAGGAAACCAAATGTTTCGTCTATTTTAAATCTGTGAAAGTTTAATACTTCCCGTGTAAACAAATTTGAATTTAGGTACACAAAATGTGCCTAACAAATATAAATAATAAATAATGTAAGCACAAAAGTTTAAGTAACCTATATTTAAGAAATAACTTATAAATAAATAGTTATTAGTAAGCTGCCAGCAGTGGAACACTTGGTTTTGTTTAGCCAACGCGGCAGCACAGTATTCCCAACAACTGAAGTGTCAATACGGAAGTTACTATTATCCGATTATAATTCCTATGATGAGCACTACATGGACTTAGAGAAGATTCGCGGGGCGTCTCGCGCCCTGGTTTGTTTGTGTTGTCCGGGCCGGAGCCTGACGAACGCCAGGTTCTAACAGTGCAGCGCGGTCGTATCCGCTCGGCACAAGGAGTTATGGTGCGGTAGACAAATATACAATAGGCGTGTATATCATGGTGTATATCACCGCCAGGCATAAAGCGTGTCTCCGCAGCCCCCTTAAGGCATCGCCCGTTGGAGCTTAGAGACGCGCTGCTGTAGTTGATAGGCTCGACTGGCCGGAGACGAGTCGTCCGTTACGATGGGGTAAACAAGGCGGATGGCTCCCGCAGTTAGGTGTTGCACACCTCGCGGTTTCCCATACACTGAGTTTCAGCTCAGCCAAGACGACAAACAAGGTGCCGACTGACTGTTATATACTGTGCTGTCTAGTCCAAGCAGGACGCATGGCCTCAGTAAGGTGGGATGAGGACGGTTCAGAGGAGTTTTTGAGAAAATTATTATGGTGGATCGTCTAGCAGCGCCTAAGGGCGCCTGACGCTGCGAAGTGGCGAAGCATTGTCCATACTGTCCAATCGACGGAAATGCTTAAGAAATTAAATATTTTTCGTAATTAAAAATTCTGCGATGGGATTCATAATACCATGAACAAAACCACAATCGTGAACCGTCACAAAAGCCTTCCTTGTCTTTCCTCACTCTCCTCTATTCTGTTCTCGCTCCGTCCATATTACAACAGGGTACTTAACGATTTCATGTCTCCATCGCTTCTCTTGCTCCTCTTTTATGGGTATAGCTATGAGATGCCCATCGATCGTCCTTTATCCTACACACATGTTCTAATCCTATCCTAGACCAATTTTAATTTCATTTCAAATAATATTTCATTTTTACTTTCATTATCACGGTAGAACGTCAACAGTTCCTTCTGGTTAGATCTGAGGTTCATCTTTTCGTACTTCTCCGTGAAGTGACCAGTTTTCTTCTATTTTCGCGAGAGTCCATCCCTCAACCTCCTGCAAAAATGGTGGGAGTAGGCATCCAACACCATAGTTTTTAATTTATTGGTAAGAACCGTTACCATAAGGGACCGTTCAAGTATTACATAAGCATTCAAAAGACGAAGGGGTTTTAAGCTCTGCGCACGTAAGACGAGAAGATGCTAGACGAAAGATGTATTAGAATACGTATTAGAAAAGCTCCGAGTGAACTAACACAAGGCTTAAAGAAAATCGGATTCCTTATCAGTCATAGTCGTAGCGTTTACACCTAAGAAATTCCAGGCAGGAAGTCCCAGGTGAATTTGGAAAACAAACTGTTAATTTATAAAGCTATCCTAAAACGTTTCTGGGCTTTTTGCATATAGCTGTGGGGAATGACTACTACTGTAGAAGATCGAATACACTTTTAAACTGTCCTTGTTAAATCTTCCTTTTGAACCCAACGCAGCCAAATCATCTAATGTGACTTTTACTACGAAAAGGGATGACTGTCCAGTTTGGTGACTGTTCTTTTGGTGGATGCACACTGCCGCAGGTAAACGAGGTGAAGTGCCTGGGCCTAAACATCGACCAACTACTCACTTGGCAAAAACACGTTTCTAGAAAGCGGAAACAATTTGGTGTACGATTTCAAAAATTGTATTGGTTGACTGGCAGGAAGTCCCATTTGGAAAACAAATTGTTAATTTATAAAGCTATCCTAAAACATTTCCGGACTTTTTGCATATAGCTGTGGGGAATGACTAGTAACTCCAACCCCGGAATACTCCGGCCCTTCCAGAACAAAGTACTCAAGGCTATCATGAACGCCCCATAGTATGTGCCCAACCGTGTAATCCAGAGAGATCTACAAATTTTTTCAGTCACAGAAGAGATAAAGCGACGAAGCGTAAGTTACAGCGACAACCTGGAAACCATCCCAACATGCTCACCAATCAGCTTCTCTCTGGCGATGACGAAGCGTAAGTTAGAGCGACAGGCTGGAAACCATCCCAACATGCTCACCAATCAGCTTCTCTCTGGCGATGACGAAGCGTAAGTTACAGCGATAGGCTGGAAACCATCCCAACATGCTCACCAATCAGCTTCTCTCTGGCGATGACGAAGCGTAAGTTACAGCGACAGGCTGGAAACCATCCCAACGTGCTCACCAATCAGCTTCTCTCTGGCGATGACGAAGCGTAAGTTACAGCGACAGGCTGGAAACCATCCCAACGTGCTCACCAATCAGCTTCTCTCTGGCGATGACGAAGCGTAAGTTACAGCGACAGGCTGGAAACCATCCCAACATGCTCACCAATCAGCTATTCTCTGGCGATGATGAAGTGTAAGTTACAGCGACAGGTTGGAAACCATCCCAACGTGCTCACCAATCAGCTTCTCTCTGCCCATGATGAAGCGTAATTTACAGCGACAGGCTGGAAACCATCCCAACATGCTCACCAATCAGCTTCTCTCTGGCGATGACGAAGCGTAAGTTACAGCGACAGGCTGGAAACCATCCCAACATGCTCACCAATCAGCTTCTCTCTGGCGATGATGAAATGTAAGTTACAGCGACAGGCTGGAAACCATCCCAACATGCTCACCAATCAGCTTTTCTCTGGCGATGATGAAGTGTAAGTTACAGCGACAGGTTGGAAACCATCCCAACGTGCTCACCAATCAGCTTCTCTCTGCCCATGATGAAGCGTAATTTACAGCGACAGGCTGGAAACCATCCCAACGTGCTCACCAATCAGCTTCTCGCTGGCGATGATGAAGTGTAAGTTACAGCCACAGGCTGGAAACCATCCCAACGTGCTCACCAATCAGCTTCTCTCTGGCGATGATGAAGTGTAAGTTACAGCGACAGGCTGGAAACCATCCCAACGTGCTCACCAATCAGCTTCTCTCTGGCGATGATGAAGTGTAAGTTACAGCGACAGGCTGGAAACCATCCCAACGTGCTCACCAATCAGCTTCTCTCTGGCGATGATGAAGTGTAAGTTAAAGCGTCAGGCTGGAAACCATCCCAACATGCTCACCAATCAGCTTCTCTCTGGCGATGACGAAGCGTAAGTTACAGCGACAGGCTGGAAACCATCCCAACATGCTCACCAATCAGCTTCTCTCTAGCGATGATGAAGTGTAAGTTACAGCGACAGGCTGGAAACCATCCCAACATGCTCACCAATCAGCTTCTCTCTGGCGATGATGAAGTGAGTAGACTGAAAACGTTTCAAACCCAGTGACATAGTGGACGATTTTATTAGGTTATGGTAACTGTTTAAAGCCAATATGTAATAATTTATAAAGTGTATTTTCTGTAACACTTTACTTGTTTGTAAGGAAGTTGCTTCAGTGGAAGCACATTCTGCACGTCGTTTTTCAATCGGTCATTAATATGACTGATTACCCTTGCTGGGTAGATTGGAATACGATATAATTAAATCAATTTCCTCGGACACTGTTACGAGTCAACACCGCAGTCATACGGAAGTCGTTTTGCTACAATATCTATACGTCATCTGGAAATCTAGCCTCAATGTTTGAACCAATATAAGTAGGCCTACTTTTTTCGTCCTCAAATTGACACAAGTTTCTACAGGCCTCACACGGGTAAATACAGAGAAGTACTCCTGTTATACATATGGAATACTGGATTTCATTATCCAATCATGACTGTGTGATAATGACTGAGTGGTTACACAACGTTTTAAACTGATAACTTCTGTTTTTAGTAGAAGTGAAATAGATCCGATGACACCTGTTGGAATCCACAAGCTGTTGCAGCCTCGACCTTTTCTTCCCCTTACCTGAAGACCATCAACGCCAAAGAACCACCACCCCCGAACTAGGTCAAACGCCCTCGGGCGGTTCTAGATGACCCGCCAAAGACAATCTTGACCTTAACTCCTCTACAGTTTACCTTCCTTCAATCTGATTCCATAACTCTTTTCAGGGACCCCTACCTACCACGCTGAACATGCTGCTTGCAGCCATTACCTTTGAAGGTTCTCTGACTCGTGAAGAGCGACCGACGCCTCAATGTGTCCGAGACTGGTGACACCTGTCATCTGGATCGGTTCCAGTAGCAGTGTCATGACATAAACCCTTCTTCCTCCGCCATCTTGCAAAACATCACTTTCGCGGTTACCTTTCCACTCCTAGGAACCGGTTGACGAACCAGCACAGTTAGGTTCTGGCAGGCACGGGTGCCAAGACAAACGATGTTACCGCTACTGTTGTTAATTGATAGAAGGATGCCACATCATAATGGGCGAAACGTTTGCTGTTCAGAACGGTACCAATAAAACGTTGTAACTGTTAAAACATTGAGAAGAATATTTTACACCACGATTACTACGTTTTACGACTTACCTTAATAAACAGCCAGAAGATTCCCCAAAGTCACACCAAGGTCGCCACCATATTTTGTGGATTAAATATGGAAACCGTTTCACTTACCCGAAGGAATAATTTAGACAAATTTCCCTTATTTCCAAACTCCAGGGTCATTTAGACGAACTCTTGGTACAGAATAGGTTAAGGTGTCGTGGCGTAATAATTATACTAACACATGATTACAATAAGAAACATCTTATTTTATTGTGTTAGTTAGACAAAAATTATTGAACAAAAAATTATTAAACAAAACTTATTAGACCAAAAATTATAAGAATGCAAATCAGTACTTTGTAATAAGTTATTTCCCCTTCCCTTTCCTTTCACGCTCGCACACTCCCCCCCTCTCACTCTCTCTCTATTTATTTATTTATTCAGATCTCATTATTTTAGTTTGATACATGTAATTTTAAAAGTTGAGATTGAATTTTGGCCAACTTATCCTTTACTGTTAGACCTACTTATCTGACGTGTGCTCTCGTCGTTGTTAAACCACTTGTTGCACAACACTTTTTCGATAATAAGAAACTAAACGTACTGTCCGAAACTTTTATATCCTAATCACTGGTGTTGACTGAGTACTTTATATCCTGATCACTGGTGTTGACTGAGTACTTTAAAAAGATTTTTTTTTTTATTCACGATTTTAAAACACAAATTTTCGGGTAGGCCTACCGTAATTTGCCCGCGGACACTATCAGCACATGTGTGCTGTTCAGTGGTCGTCTTGAGACTGACTTATTTGCTGGCGTGCTCGCCCAAGATTTCCGTTTGGTGACGTCTTAAAACCAGTTCATTCCGGTCTCTTCCACCCGTCTTGTCTTTGGTCCGTTATTTTCCGTTTTAACTTCGTACCATTTTTTTAACTCGATACAACCATATTGTCGTCAACAACATTCCTTTTGTGTGATTCACTGGTCACAAATAAACTCACTGGTTGCTTTATCACCTTATATGAGCATCGTATTCCATCTCCTCACTTCACAGTCAGAATCATATTTGCTACATTTCGTTACCATATTAGGTCATCAATATTATTGGTCTTATTACAATAAGAACCTTTTGAATTGGAATATAACTTTTATTACACTGAAATCATATTGAAAATTATTACATAAATTTTGTTCCCTAAATTTTGCCCCATTACAAGCCCCCCCCCCCAATGAGAGGTTTTATGTCATAAACATAAAAACTCTCATTGCCTAAACCTAAGAGTATCAGCGAGGATATGGCGCCACTACCCCCCTAATCCGGTGACTGTGGCCGCACGTGGATGATTTTACTGGACTTCCTTCATCAGGATCCCAACACCATAAAGGTAGACAGGCACTTGACGACCCTGCCCTGACGCGCTAGCCAGCACAGGTTCGCCGCCACAGTACCACCCAGATTCTGCAACAGCAAAGCAAAAACATTAGCAAATGGCCTTTCATTAATCCATATCCTTGTACTGATTTGGGTTCCTCCTAGAAGTACTGATTTGCATTGACCAAAGTACTGATTTGTTCATCTACATTTTACAACTTTACTAAAATACAAACTCAACATATATTACCAAAAGAAACTACATCTATGCCATATCAAATTAAAAAATACAATAACCCACTGTCTCAACTTTCTACTTGATTACAATTTATGATTACCTTCACCTTAACTTATGCTTTGCATGACAATACAAAATATGATTAGACAAAAATACATATACCACAAAGGTAGGTACTCAAATACCCCATTACAAACCATATTATATAAAACCATGTTATATATCTCACAAATTTATATCCATATATATCCACTACACTATTACAATTTATGGCTGGACTGTCTCGCCCAGTTGCTTCCACAAGAACTGTGTACTATTGGAGTAACATTTTTTGTAATATATTTACTCCGTCTTGCTTCGGCCTTACACAAAATCCGGTATCATTGGTGTACAGGACACCAGCAACCGCAGTAAATTAATTATTTATACTTAAACGGTCTGTCACCCCCTTAGGTGTATATCCGCGGTTCCAAAGTTTTTTAGATTCCCCCAATTTTTTCCCCAGTTAAATTTCTATGTTCACCAATTACCACAATAACAAGCTATGGTCAGGGTACATTAAGTCTGGCCATAGCTGGTTAAAGATAAGGCAAATCCACGGTCATGGTTTGGTGAGGCCGTGAACGCCCAAAAGTTTGGGAATCCCCTTTTGAAAACAGTTAAAACATATAATACATGTTTTATATCTACTCACAAATACATCCTATTAAAATAACCATTACACATTTGAATATAAATTAACAATTTAATTCAAATAATTTCACATTAAAACTTCAGCTCTGATTTTCTATGAACCATCTCTATTATCAAATTTTTTTATTTATTATTTATTACCAAATTAAAATTTAATTTTTTCAAATTCTTCAAATTTATAAATTCGCACCTTAAACGATTTAAATCAATTCAATTACATAATTGAATTTAGTAATGTCAATTATTCAAACAAAATTATAAACATTATTACCCAAAATACCATATAAACACAACAAAATGTATCTTCAGATACCATACCATAACAATAACATAATCTAATACATAAAACATGTAAACCCAATACAAAATTATATATAATATGGTTCACATAAAATGTCTTTGTTCTCCAAAAATCAGTATATTATCAAGCCAAGTATTAAAACCATTAAACTCAAATAATTAAATGTCCATCATTAACATATGTCTAACCCCCATCATCAAAAATTAGTCTTATATTACCCATGCACATTTCATTTTTATGTAAATCCATTATATTACCTGTTTCAATATAAGGACTATTTAAATTCTCATGTTCTACCACCATACTATAATAACCCACAGGATTATTCCATATTATCATATCATATACCTTGTCAACATCGTGTATAGTCAAGTCGCCCTTAGTATTATTTGTCATCACCAGGTAAGTTACAATGTCATCATCATCTACTGCTACACCAGTTGTTACCCCAGTCTCATTACCAGGTAAGTCATCAATATCATCAACATTATCATCATCTACTGCTGCACCAATTACATCACATTGTAAGTCAATTTTCTCACCTCTCTCAATATCTAAAATCTCCACTAACATTTCATAACCTCTATTAACATTCAAAATATATCTCTCTCTCTCTCTCTTTCTCCATCTCTCATCACAATACCTATTACAACCCCCTTGAACTATCTCACTCCATGCAAAGGGATCCACAAAATCATTAAAACACTTCCTGGCTTTACTAGGTATATCACAACAAAAAATTAGGGGAGCACTTTGAGACACCATGCCTCCTCTGGAGGAACCTTCGTCCTCATAAACCACTTGTAGAGTCTTTACTCCACTTACACCACTGGGAAATTTTGCCCTCTGCCCTACATACTCACCTAACCTCTTTTCACGCTCTCTCTCAACCTCGTTAACAACTATTACCTCATTATTAACCTCTACTCCTACTAAAACTTCAACGTCACTATCATTATTCAATATATTACACTTTGATACCACATTTTTAATTATATCACCATTATTATTCGTCATATCATTATTATAGTTATCACTATTATTTTCACTATCAGAATCACTTACCTTATTCTCTATTACCTGGTTATTTTTATCCTCATTACATTTACCTGTATTTCGTTTCCACTTCTCCTTTAATTCGTCTGCCTCTCGTTTAAACTCTTCAGTTTGTTCCTTCACTTTCTCGATAATATTGTCACAACGTTTAATCATTTGTTTTTGTCACTCACTTATATAATTTAACCGCTTATCAAACTTTTCGTTAATAGCATCAAAACGATTATTAATATCACCCCTTAGATTAATATTTAGTTGTTTCATTTCATTCCTGAGTTCATTAAAATGTTTTTGTGAGTTTTCATTAATATTATTCATCATGTTACTCAAAAAACTCATTATTTCATCATTAGGTCTACCACTACCGGTAAACACCGGAGTAGAAGGTATTTCGGAATCGCACATTATGGCAGATTCGGTTAGACTAATTTCATTTTTATTATCTGCCATCTTTTTGTGAATTATATAAACAAAATATTATATAAAAAAAATTTAACACAATATGTTTTATTATAAGTTATACCCCATAACATATAATCATAACCTATAATTATACACACTTCGTAACCTATACAAATAATTAAATTAAAAAAACCACCACTTAACCAAAACCCATTTCTATATCTGAAATAGGCCTAACTCATATACAAATTTCATACAAGCATCCTGGCAGGGTCGCCGATTGTAACAGTTAAAGCATTAAAAAGAATATTTTACACCACGATTACTACGCTTTACGACTTACCTTAATAAACAGCCAGAAGATTCCCCAAAGTCACACCAAGGTCGGCACCATATTTTGTGGATTAAATATGGAAACCGTTTCACTTACCCGAAGGAATAATTTAGACAAATTTCTCTTATTTCTAAACTCCAGGGTCGTTTAGACGAACTCTTGGTACAGAATAGGTTAAGGTGTTGTGGCGTAATAATTATACTAACACATGATTATAATAAGAAACATCTTATTTTATTGTGTTAGTTAGACAAACATTATTGAACAAAAAATTATTAAACAAAACTTATTAGACCAAAAATTATAAGAATGCAAATCAGTACCTTGTAATATGTTATTTCCCCTTCCCCTTTCTTTCACGCTCGCACACTCCCCCCCTCTGTCTCTCTCTATTTATTTATTTATTCAGATCTTATTATTTTAGTTTGATACATGTAATTTTAAAAGTTGAGATTGAATTTTGGCCAACTTATCCTTTACTGTTAGACCTACTTATCTGACGTGTGCTCTCGTCGTTGTTAAACCACTTGTTGCACAACACTTTGTTTAATAAGAAACTAAACGTACTGTCCGAAACTTTTATATCCTGATCACTGGTATTGACTGATTACTTTAAAAAGATTTTTACTCTTTATTCACGATTTTAAAACACAAATTTTCGGGTAGGCCTACCGTAATTTGCCCACGGACACTATCAGCACATGTGTGCTGTTCAGTGGTCGTCTCGAGACTGACTTATTTGCTGGCGTGCTCGCCCAAGATTTCCGTTTGGTGACGTCTTAAAACCAGTTCATTCCGGTCTCCTCCACCGTCTCGTCTTTGGTCCGTTATTTTCCGTTTTAACTTCGTACCACCTTTTTAACTCGATACAACCATGTCGTCAACAACATTCCTTTTGTGTGATTCACTGGTCACAAATAAACTCACTGGTTGCTTTATCACCTTATATGAGCATCGTATTCCATCTCCTCACTTCGCAGTCAGAATCATATTTGCTACATTTCGTTACCATATTAGGTCATCAATATTATTGGTCTTATTACAATAAGAACCTTTTGAATTGGAATATAACTTTTATTACACTGAAATTATTTTGAAAATTATTACATAAATTTTGTTCCCTAAATTTTGCCCCATTACAACGTGGTTGTTACCGAAAAAGTGCTGCCATTAAAGGTTTTGATCACGGAAGTCTACGAATAAACACGGTACGCGTACTGGTTATTGTGACTCTTTGTTTCAGAATATCGATCACTTTAGTTTAGTAAATAGATTAATAAGAAATCAGTCCGTCGCGTCGTTTAGAGTATTATGTCTACACTAACTAAGTAAACAATTTTGTACCTGCATCGTATAGTGTTAAACTGCTAATTTTTAACAGTCCATGAAATGCTTACTATTTTTTGTTCCAGAACGAAGTGTTACTGTGACAGAGAACTACGTCACAAGTCACGAGCTGATGAAACTGTGTGTAATATACCGTGTGAAGGCGCCCCAAGTGAAAAATGCGGTGGAGAATGGGCAATGAGTGTCCACAAGACGGAGGTACAAAGTAGGTATTGTGTTCTGGATAACGTTTAGTGACGATAAGAAACTAGTAACAATATCAGTGTTTATGTTCTCGGACCACATACTTTGCTGTTCCTCAGTTACATACCAAAATGAAATATAAAAAAGTAATTTATAAATTATTATTGATAATAAGTGACTTAGTAGATGCAGGGGACAAAGACACCTGGATACAAATTTGTAGGTTCCTGTTTCCGATTTGTGGGCACATTATAAAATCAACGTGCATTTTTCAACTCCCAGATCCTATGAATAACACCGTTGGATAATAATGGGTGGTTGAAGCATAATACTGGCCACATTACTTTCCTTTTATGCCGAACGCCTAACACAAGGTAGCCTACCTTATGCTAAGGCAGAAAAAAAAGGAGCCACTATTATATATTATTATATTATAATATTACGTATAGTCTATATTGCAACGGGAAATCCTATTGCATAAGTTTCAATGGGACGAATATGTGCTCATAATAAGCCATATGATGGCAACACGAGAAAATATGTAGAATTGCATGTGGGACACAGTAATTTAGCTTGTAGGGAAATTTGGGAACTTGTTATTTAGACTTATAAATAAGTTCTGTAAGTGTAAATATAGGCCTATAGTGCAATACATGAAAATGTGGATCAGTAACACAATTTTGCGTTACGATAGTCGAGTGCCCGTGTGTATGTGAGAAGTTGATGATAATTAGAAAAAACTAGGAATATAGCGTCCTTATTACTTAAGATTTCGATGGGACTTGACAAGAATGCAGTGCATATTATAACAAACAATTGTTGTAATTAAATGTTCTATTTAGTAGGTATGAATACGGTTTTTTAAACAATTCTGTGCATGACTCATACGCGAAATCCAAAAAAAGAATGTAAAATTTTAGATAATTTCTCGTAGGTTCGGAAAAAATCTTTACCAGAATAAGCCAAAATTTACATGTTTCTTTTTTGTAATTCCCTCACTTAGAGAAGAAGTAAGCCATTAGCCAATCGGTGCTTTAGAATTTTATTTAAGATTAATTACAGCTTCGTCAAAGCTCAGTTCATATTGGTTGTCAATCGAGACGCATGCGGTCCTCCGTACAAACGATAAGTTTGCAGGAAACTGCCACCAGTGCACGAATTCATCGCATTAAATGGCACCAATCTATGAGATGCTCCCTGAGTTACGTTCATATTCTTAACGAGAGTACTTTTGAGACTGCAGTTAAAAACGAATGCTTTCCGCATTAAGAGAAGATTACCCCCATAGGTTCTGAGAGAGAAAGGTTTATTAAACATTCTAGATCTGGCGTAAGTCCAATACACCACTGTCGTACCGAGTTTAAACCGCAAATTTTCGTGCCCGACGGCAATCCGAAAGGCACTAGCATCTGCATTACTAAGGGTATATCACATGAGTGGTGGAGGTCAATAGTCAGCTGACTCCAGCTATGGACATGTTCTCCAGTCTACGTACAGTGGAAGTGAAAATTTTAATATTATCATTCAAATCATAAACTCTAAAGTACTTTTAAAGACTAAAAACTGAATAAAAATGAATTACTGTATTCAAAACAATTAATTTTTGTAAATATTGTGTTAATCAACAGACTAATTTTTAAAGTAAATCAGTAAAAATAGTAAAAATGTTAATTTCCACCATCATTCAGTTAATTAATTTTCCATGCATCTGTCTCGGCAGTACTAATTTATCTGTGCTTATCCAGATATATGCTCTACATGTAACATAAATATTAAAGATTAGTTTGCTAACAAATTGTGCGTCTATACCAATTGTATTCTTCTATTCCAACCGTATCTTATAACACCCCATAATGTAATATTCTTTAACAGTTTTAACCTTCTTCAGTCTTCTCCCTTTCTTCTTCTGTATTTCAGCTGTTCCCTACAAAACCGTTGTTGGTAATCAGTTTACCCTTGGTTTCATTTCTCGCAAAAGTATTTTACCCTCCTTGAATCATATAAGAATCTCTTCATTGCTTAATTTAGTCACCAACCATTGCCTTATTCCTTCTATCTACGTCCAACTCCATATTTCCAGCTCCTGTATTTTGTCCCCACCCATTTATCTCATTATTTGTACCTCTAATATCTCTGTCTCGTTAAACAAAACTCCACAGAAAAATCTTCATCAGTCTCTTCCTACGTCCACGTTCATTCTATCGCACAAAATTCCTTTACTACTACTGAACGCTTTTTTGCTAAAGCTGTTCTACTCTTAACATCGACTCTACTGGTCTGCTGCTTAGTTAACATGATTCCTAAGTATGTGCACCTGCATATCTAAGTTTAGAGTTACTTCCTGCACTGTACTCGTCTTTCATAATTCTTAAAGAGTATCTCCTCATATTAAAGAGTATCTTCCTTTCCAGAAGGAATTTTCCCCATCTCTTTAGATAATCCTACATTTATTTTTACTACAAACTGTTCCTTCCCATCTTATAATTTTAAAAGCCTTTTTTATAGCTTCTGTACACTAAGTGTACTATGAGTACATGTGAGGGGACGAATTTGTAAATTAGAGCTAGAGCTTCTGTCAGGTACAGTTGTTGCGGAGAATTAATTAAAATAATTGGAGTGTTTTAAAAATCAAAACATATAAATTATATTCACTTAAAAATAAATAACACGTGTGACATTAGATGCTGACATAAAACTCTATGCATTTTTAAAGTTATAAAGCTTAATGTACATAATTAAATATTTAAATATATTCAGTTAACAATACATACATAATTAAATACCTAAGCACTGAATTTCGCTTAATTGTTGCGTGTATAATTAAATTACATTTATTTTTTTATATTCATATGTATTATTTTTTTACTCGATTTTGAAAATAATATTTTTACAGAATTATAAACGGTAGTTCACTATTTCATGTGAAATTTACATGCTCACTATTCTCATCATGGTTAAATTGTAAACAAGTAAACGAAACTGAACTACACCTACTTGTAATCATATCGCTGACTTTAATAACTTTCTCAGACTCACAATACAAACAGATGACCAAATGGATTATATTAGTTTTAAAAATATTAGTTTTAATTTAGTTTATAAACATAAGAATAATTTAGCAACTCGTATAAAAATTAATATTATAATGTTAATTCATAACAATACGAGTATTAATATATAATAATTTATTTAATATTTATAATTTCTTTGCCTCAAGATGTTTTTCCATTATTTGGAACATATATCGGGAATACTATTGTTCCCATCCTCAGCCTTCTTAATTTTGTATCTTGTTGAGTACTTGTGTTTTGGTAGGTTGTTGTTATGATTTCCTGTTGGTTTTAAAGGGAAAAAACATCTTGAGGTAAAGAAATTATAAATATTAAATAAATTATATATGCACCAAGAAATAGACTGTAGCAAAAAGTGTTTTAATATATAGTAGAAATAATATAATGTAATATTAATCATTATAAGTATACTTAAATATAAAAATTATATTCAAAAACTTACGTTAATAATTCCGTCAGTGACTTACTTTTTTTGTCGTTACGACGCGTTTCAAGACGTATGTCTCATCATCAGGTGTTTCACTAGATAGGAGAGGTCGTCAATACATTAAAATAAAATAAATAAACGAACACATAAAAACACAAACGCGAACGGAACATATACGACCGGTACGCACCGCGTTGAAGTCGAGCCCGCACTGTTGTTATTACTGTATGTTATTTACTAAGTAGTCCGTGTGTTGAGATGATGTAGAGATTACTCAGTAGTCCTGATGACGAGACATACGTCTTGAAACGCGTCGTAAAGACAAAAAAAAGTAAGTCACTGACGGAACTATTAACGCGTATATGTTCCGTTCACGTTTGTGTTTTTATGTGTTCGTTTATTTATTTTATTTTAACGTATTGATGGCCTCTCCTATCGAGTGAAACACCTGACGATGAGACATACGTCTATTAAGAATTTATATATAATGCCCCCACGTTATGGGCGACAAATATAACTTATTTCAATATGTTCCCACGTTAATGGCGACAAATATTATAATATTTTAATAACTATTAAGATTTATTGAGAACTGCACCACTCAAATTTATATTATTAATTATTACCTGGGCGCCAGAGCAGGAGATCTCAGGTTTGTTTATGAAATAATAACAAACTGTTCAGATACTAATATTTGTATTGTTATTCTTGTTACTGAATACATCTTAGATTTAATCATTACTATCATCTTTATAGTTAATAACAACAAAAGAATTTATTAATATTTCTAGTTTACAGCCTCTTCGAAATCAGATTAATCAAGTATATTCAAAGGAGTACTTAGTAGATTCAATTTACTCCATTAACAAACTTAAATCATCGCTATCAATCAAACAAACATATATGTGTATATAAGTATATCTATCATCAATTCTTAACTGCTACGACTTCTATACTATTCAATCTATATTTAATTATTTAATTCATTTATCGTTTCAATAATTATTAGTATTGGTTTCTTACTTTGCTATATCATGTCACCCAAACATGTCGTCTAGCATAAATTGAATGTTTAGTATCTGAACATCGTGGGTCTTTTGAAAATGAGATGTGTTTATTGAGATATGAAATTTATGTTAATCAATTATATTGTAATTTATAAATGAGACATTGTTACTTGTTGCAGGATTCCTGATAGGCGAATGACGAATTGTATCCTTGCGTTAACTATCACACGACACTTTCACTGATCACGCTTTATTAACTTTCTTTAACCACATCACACGCTCGCGTTATTACTAAACGTCACGCACAAATAAATATTATACTTTTGTTGCAGATTACGCGCACAATTTAAATAGCTTCTTGTCCACACGTACTTTCGCGCACATATCTAAATAAAACTTCTTGCTGACTGACACTATTAAACCGAGAGAATACTGATTTGAACTTTGATTAATTTAATTTGCTCACATCGAGTGACGCAGGTTTCACGTGTTTTGCGTCAATTTTTAACTTAGACTCCCCGTTGTGGGCTCCGCGTGTTATTTTTATAGTTTCTTCAATTCTACCCTCACTACATCTTCTGTTGATCGTTCCTTATTGGTCTTACATTCAAAATTTTGCCGGTATTTTTGAATGTATCCAGTCTGGTGTCGTATCTCTTTCGCGCTCACTACTGACGCTATTGGTGATTGGTTCCCAAAGTGCGGGCGATAATTTTACGCGGGTGTTCGTTATACTCCCTAAAAAGTGACGCGACTTTCTAAAATCGTCATATTTACTGGCGTGGCCTCTTTTGTCTGTTGAAGGACACCGTACCGTTAACCTAACAGTATATAGGCGTTTTTTGCTAGTTTTACACTACAAAACAATTTATGTGTTTACGACATGTAGGGTGTCTTAGGTCTATTATACATATTTTTGCCGGCGCCGGTCTGTCGCACAGCCGAGCCTCTTTAGATTCACTATTCAATTATAACTTTACTTAAAACTACGTACATTTCAATATTTTAATTTATCATTAAATTTTGCTTACTTATTATAGGTATTTACATACGTATTAAATTATGATACTGTTATACAGTATCTTTTCATTGTCCCCCGAACTAATTCCAATAATTGTTTTATATAATTTGTGGAATTATTTCGTATGCCTCTAACACCACAACCATTCAATGAAAGTTACACTTTTGGTGTGACACACTTTAACAATACGGTCAAAACCGGTCCCCTTAGCTAGTCACTCCCGCTTTCGCCCGAAGGGTATACGCGGTGCTACATACCTTACCACCCTTACTTCTAATTTACATAACATTACTTTCTCATACCCTCGCTTACTCGCTACTTTAACACACATTTTAAACAATCACTAACCCTTTCTAAGACTTAAGTTACTTTCTCTCCTTAACGTATAACATTCGATTACTATTTTTAAAAATTTGTCCATTTAGTTCTAACATCAAATTTCTTTGTATCTTCTTTACATACATAATATTTAAGTTATGTTAATTACATATAAATATTAATACACTTTATCCATATCAAGTTAAATTGATTACATAAAATTTTTTTTATGTTAAGGAATTTTAATATTATTTATCTTTAAATTCCCCTTTTCATAGCGAATCATTCGTGGTAATATGGCTTCATCTGTCTGACGTTGAAGATTCCCCGCACCGATTCAAGGTCGTCGACCTCAGCTACCACGTATGTTGCACCCCCTTTGACCTCCTTGACCTTGTATGGGCCTTCGTAGAGCTCACAAAATTTCGCAGTGATTTTATTTGTTAACTCAGAGATCGGGTTAGTTCTGATCAGCACCAGGTCTCCAATATTGAACTTCAGCTGCAATTTCCCTTCATTATGTTTCCTCGCTCTCTTCTCACCCTTTCTTTTCAAATTTTGGTAGAGTTCATCCGGGTTTACCTTCCTTTCGTCCTTCATCAGTTCTTTGTCAACGTACATCTCCCACACTCTTTTTGGTTTCCGACCCCAATGAGCCTGATGTGGTGTCATCTCGATGGTATCGTGATATGTTTCGTTGATACACTTTTCTACCAATCGAATATATTTAGCCCACTTTGTGTGGTGTCCACCCACCAGTATTCGAAACATATTCCCTAGCTGTCTGTTTACCCTTTCCGCTAGGTTCGTACATGGGTTCCGAATAGCAGTGTACTTCGGTTTAATCCCAAGGTGGATTAAGTTCTTCACCCACGATTTACTGGTGAATTGGGCTCCATTATCAGTTAATATAGCAATCGGTTTACCTACCTCCTGTATATATACCTTTAACTTATTAATTGTTGTGGCAGTCGTTGCTCTCTTCATGGGATATAATCTTACATATTTAGTAAAGTTATCGATAATTATTAATAAATATTTTACACCGCCCGTTGATGTCGGTAGTGGTAATCCATAGTAATCCATGCTGACCAACTCTCCTTGGGCCTTTGGTAATATTGGTTTGGTCTCACCAATTCCCTTTCTGTGGTGATCCTTACATTTTTGGCATCTTTCGCAGTTTCGGATCAATCGTTTTGTAAATTTAGACAAGTGGTCCCCCGTGAAGTATTCTTTGGCTAGATCATATGTTCTTTTTATACCAATATGACCATATATTGTGTGGATTTCCTTAATTAAATCTTCACCCAGCTCTTTCGTCAGTACCAATCTCCATTTCCGCTTCTCCTGACGGTATAATTTTTGGTTGAGCCACGTATATATCTTGTGTAGTTTACTGCGCGGGTCACTCTGTAATTGATTTATGATTTTCTTCAGTTTCTCATCGTTTTTCTGTAATTGTGATATGTTTTGTAATTGTTTCCTTAGCTTTGGGTTGATCCTTATTTCTATCGCATTTATTTCTAATTCCTCATCATAATCCATGGGCCTGTCCATCTGTGAATCTTCGGGATATCTACTGAGTATGTCCGCTACGATGTTCTCACTACCCTTACAGTGTAGGATCTCGAAGTCGTACTCCTGGATAGCGAGTATCCATCGCGTAATTCTTGAATTCGTTAACTGACATTTTTGCATGAAAGTTAGGGCCTTGTTGTCCGTTATTATTGTTAGTGGACGCCCTAACACATAGGTTCGGAATTTCTTTAAACAGTGTACTACACTTAATAATTCTAACTCTGTGGTAAAATAATTGAGTTCTGCTCCCCTGAAAACGCGGCTAGTAAATGCAACAACTCCTATCTGATTATCGTTGTCAATTTGATACAACTGCCCTCCTAACGCATATTTACTTGCATCTGTTTGTAGGTAGAATCTTTTGTTAGGATTTGGATGTCTGAGCATCACCGTGTTTACGAACAATTGTTTCACCTTCTCGAACTGTTCGTCCTGCTCTTTCAACCATTTAAACTTTACTCCTTTCTTCAGCAGTTGTAGCAGTGGCTGAGTCTCCTCGGCATAACGACACGTAAATTTATTATAAAAGTTTGTTAATCCTAGGAATCCTTTTAGCTGTTTTGGATTCCTTGGTCTAGGGAAGTTCATTATTGCAGCTACCTTTTCTGGTGACGCACTGATGCCTTTAGTAGATAGCTCGTACCCTAGATAATCTATCTTTTGTCTGAAGAAGCTTGATTTCCGTAGATTCACGGTGAGGTTAGCTTGTTTCAAATTTTCGAGTAGCAATCGCAGGTGGACTATGTGTTCTTCAATGCTCCGGGATACGCATAAGCAATCATCCACATATATAATTGTGAATCGCTTCACTTCGTCAGTCAGCACATGGTCCAATCCACGGGTCAGGCTCGCCAAGCTGGTTTTTAGTCCAAACGGAGTAACAGTGTAGCGGTAACATCGTCCCTTATATAAAAACCCTGTGTAGTCACGACATTCTTTGGCCAATGGCATCTGCCAGAAACTACTAGTCAGATCAATACTGCTCATTACCCTTATGTCACCGCAGTTCGCTAGTACCTCATTAATTGGTACCGCCCCTTCATAATCTGGTATCGTCACCGAATTAATTCGCCGGGCGTCCAGACATAGCCGTACCGACTGGTCCTTCTTGATGACAGTCACGATAGGGTTTATATATGGGCTAGCAGCTCGCTCTATCACTCCGCATTCCTCCATTTTTCTTATTTCTTGGTCGACGGCACTTTGATATTTTATGGGTATAGCCCAACCCTTTATGCAATATGGCGTGTTATCCGTTACGACGAACTTGTGCTCATATCCATTTACTCTACCTGGTTGCTCCCGAAATATTCTATGGTTATTTAATAATACCTCTTCCAGCTCCTTCTTCGTTTGCTTGCTAATCCCAGTCACCTCCTCCAGTTTTTCCCGGATCATTGTAGTGGTGTGTTCCTCTCCCTGGTTCATTTCCAGTGTTAGCATTTCTAAACTTTCAGGTACACCTATTTCCGTGACGTGATTTTTAATGTTATTTGATTGTTATTGAAATTGATGATACAGCCACCTTCTTGTAACAGCTCGATCCCCATTATACAATCTCGTAATAGATCGGGTACTATAATAAACACACTATCGATCACGCACGCACCGAATTTTACTTCTACCAATATTTGTTGGGTAATTTGCTTCGATTTTTTACCAACCGCTCCTTTCACTATTGTATTTGTTAGTCTTAGTATATTCAATTTTCCCATTTTATTTCTGTTTTTATTAAACCATTCTCTGGAAATTGCATTAATCTGGGACCCAGTATCAAGTAAAGAAATAACCGGTACCCCATTTAGATATAACTCCACTTCCGGACATTTCAATCTTCGTGTTCTTATCGTCTCTTTATCCTCTTCTAATAAGTCATCCCTTACATCTACAAATGTTGTGCTAATTTCCTTATAACTACTTACTAAATCTACCTTATCACTACGTGGAACCCTACTCAGTTTTTTGAATTATGATATTGTGTATTTGGGCTGGTTGTTTGTCCTTGAGCTTGACTTGTACTTGCGACGGCGTTGACCTGCGCCTCGTATACGTGCTTTTGTGGTCCCTTGTTTACGTCCCGTCGACCGTGCTCATTATTATTCTGCACCCGGTTCCGCCATGAGTTATTACCGTTATCCGCCGGCCTTTCTGCCCTCCTATTCTGCCACGGGCGATTTGTACTTTCTTCTTCTCGTTTTACCTGCTGTCGTTGTACTGTATTCATACTTCGCATTGCTGTAAACTCCATCAATAACATTTGGAATTCGGCAATGTTACTGACTCCTCTAGTGATAGTAGCGACAGCTATATCGTGGTGGTAATGGCGTGCTAACTTCCTTATCAGGTGTTGATCAGATATGGGTGGAATCAGTTGGCGATTTTGTAATATACACCTCTCCATGTATTGAACCATGCTCAATCCACTCTCATACCTGTATTTCCCGAATTCCAGCCGGTCACGCACCTCTTCTTGTACCATTTGGTTCCAATACTTCGCAATGAATGCGTTCTGGAACTCTTGAAATGTATTAATATCACTTCGTATCAACCGCCACCATATCGCTGCTTCACCTTCTAGATGTCTTGCTACCCAGTTTACCTCCTCGTTCGCGTAATACTCCTTCCGGATCTCCTCCAACTCCTTTATGAATTCCATGGGGTATTCCCCTTCCCCGTTGAACGACACACTCTTCAGATGCTCCACCGTGATACTGCGTTGCATTGGTACAGCTCCCAACTGCGCAAATCTCGCTCTCACGTCTTCCTTTACCTGAGTTAATCGTCCATCCACTTCTACACAATTATTTTCGTATCGTTCTGTAAGTCTTTGTATCTGCTCTGTAGTTACATCTCTTACCTCATTTATTTCACGGGTAACTTCTTGTCTGTGTTGCTGAACTTGGTCTTCTTGTTTCTTATTATTTCGATCTACCTTTTTAGTTAGCTTGTTAATTTCTAGTGCGACTTCTTCTCGCGTGTGCCGGATTATCTGTTCTTTTCTCTCCAGTTGTTCGTTCACGTGCGTTTGAAATGTTTTCATCTCTTCATTTACCACTTCCTTTGCTTCCGATCTCACTTTTGTTGATAATTCTTGGTTCTCGCGCCTAATCTCACTAAGTTGTTGTCCTACTTGCAATCTGTGCTCGTTTAACTGTTGTGTCATGTACTGTTCAATATCCGTCTTTAATTGTATATTGTTTTCATGCATGCTCTCTTTAACATCTTCAATTCTTTTTTCTAGCTGCTTGGTATTTTCTGCCAGTTTTTCCGTCATGTGTTGCGTTAATTTTTCCATTGTCTGTTTATTAGTTTCCGTTATTTGTTGTAGCATTGTGACTATGTCTATGTTTGTTATTGTATGTTGTATTGCGCTGGTTACGTTTTCTTCTGCCCGTCCCCTTGCCTCTGAAGGAACCGGTGCGGTTTCGTTATCGGTTAGTTCGTCAAGTATTCCCGTCTCTCCCATCTGGTTATTAACTTCGAACTCCCCTTCATCACTATCATTGGTATTATTGGTATTATAGTTACTTGCCATTTTTACTTCACTATTTTTATGTCTATTAAAATTCCTTAATTCTCTAGTTTTACTTCTAGTTAACATTAATTTTAAATTTTTATATTCTATTTCTTATTCTCTACTCATCTCATTTTACCGAGCTTACTTAATTTTATAATTAAGCTCCACCAGTTGGGCGGTAAATATTAAGAATTTATATATAATGCCCCCACGTTATGGGCGACAAATATAACTTATTTCAATATGTTCCCACGTTAATGGCGACAAATATTATAATATTTTAATAACTATTAAGATTTATTGAGAACTGCACCACTCAAATTTATATTATTAATTATTACCTGGGCGCCAGAGCAGGAGATCTCAGGTTTGTTTATGAAATAATAACAAACTGTTCAGATACTAATATTTGTATTGTTAGATTCTTGTTACTGAATACATCTTAGACTTAATCATTACTATCATCTTTATAGTTAATAACAACAAAAGAATTTATTAATATTTCTAGTTTACAGCCTCTTCGAAATCAGATTAATCAAGTATATTCAAAGGAGTACTTAGTAGATTCAATTTACTCCATTAACAAACTTAAATCATCGCTATCAATCAAACAAACATATATGTGTATATAAGTATATCTATCATCAATTCTTAACTGCTACGACTTCTATACTATTCAATCTATATTTAATTATTTAATTCATTTATCGTTTCAATAATTATTAGTATTGGTTTCCTACTTTGCTATATCATAAGTCACCCAAACATGTCGTCTAGCATAAATTGAATGTTTAGTATCTGAACATCGTGGGTCTTTTGAAAATGAGATGAGTTTATTGAGATATGAAATTTATGTTAATCAATTATATTGTAATTTATAAATGAGACATTGTTACTTGTTGCAGGATTCCTGATAGGCGAATGACGAATTGTATCCTTGCGTTAACTATCACACGACACTTTCACTGATCACGCTTTATTAACTTTCTTTAACCACATCACACGCTCGCGTTATTACTAAACGTCACGCACAAATAAATATTATACTTTTGTTGCAGATTACGCGCACAATTTAAATAGCTTCTTGTCCACACGTACTTTCGCGCACATATCTAAATAAAACTTCTTGCTGACTGACACTATTAAACCGAGAGAATACTGATTTGAACTTTGATTAATTTAATTTGCTCACATCGAGTGACGCAGGTTTCACGTGTTTTGCGTCAATTTTTAACTTAGACTCCCCGTTGTGGGCTCCGCGTGTTATTTTTATAGTTTCTTCAATTCTACCCTCACTACATCTTCTGTTGATCGTTCCTTATTGGTCTTACATTCAAAATTTTGCCGGTATTTTTGAATGTATCCAGTCTGGTGTCGTATCTCTTTCGCGCTCACTACTGACGCTATTGGTGATTGGTTCCCAAAGTGCGGGCGATAATTTTACGCGGGTGTTCGTTATACTCCCTAAAAAGTGACGCGACTTTCTAAAATCGTCATATTTACTGGCGTGGCCTCTTTTGTCTGTTGAAGGACACCGTACCGTTAACCTAACGGTATATAGGCGTTTTTTGCTAGTTTTACACTACAAAACAATTTATGTGTTTACGACATGTAGGGTGTCTTAGGTCTATTATACATATTTTTGCCGGCGCCGGTCTGTCGTACAGCCGAGCCTCTTTAGATTCACTATTCAATTATAACTTTACTTAAAACTACGTACATTTCAATATTTTAATTTATCATTAAATTTTGCTTACTTATTATAGGTATTTACATACGTATTAAATTATGATACTGTTATACAGTATCGTTTCACGTCTTGAAACGTATCGTAACGACAAAAAAAAGTAAGTCACTGACGGAACTATTAAAGTAAGTTTTTGAATATAATTTCAAGTGACTTGGATACTTGTGAAAAATGAATCTTAAATAAAAATTATATTATGCTGTGAACATAAAGCCTAGTCGCATTCCGTTATGACTATTACAGGCTATGTTACACATGTTGGCAAATCTGTAGTTTAATAAGCTTACGCTACAACGTTGTTCTAGATACCGTAGTAATTGGAAAGTAGTTATTTTATTGAGGTGAAACTTGTTTTAAATCGTTGTGAGCCACAAAACCCGAGCTGCAATTTCGTTCGTGACCGACGTGCAACTTAGGTGGCGCGAAATACGAACGGTAGTTTACTGCTTTATTAGTAAGTCGAAATTTTTAAAATAAGAAATAAAATTGAAAAGAGGTTAATGAATTTGAAAACGGCATTTGAACATAAAGAAATATTTTGTGTATTATTAAAAAGAAAAATAAGAGTACTTGCACCAAACTAAAACGTCTGTGACCCAACTGAAAATCTACGCCCATCGTAACATAACCCAAAGACAACATGAAGCAAAAACGATAAATTTATTAAATAAGCTAAAGCGAGTGAAACATTTTGTATAAGCTTGACCAGAGGAACAAGCGAGCGAAATGACACTGCGTCAAATGTATACTTTACAGGCGCTAGGGATAAAATGCTGCCTTCTATACGGCATCTGAAGAAAACAGTTGAAACAGCAAAGTACAGGAATGCTACATAACTTTTTCACGCCTATATTATAATTTAAATTCTAATATTTTTATTATTTAAGATCGATCGATCCTCACTTCAGAGCTATTAAAAATTTCAGCAAACTTCCATAATCACTTAACGTAAGACTATTTCTAAGCAAGTTGCGTGTGTTAAAATAAGTGTAGAAATAAAAGAAATAAGAATATTTGTAAACCAATAAAATAGAGTTTTCTTAAAAAATGACAATCACTCAACATTTCGTAAATAATGTACGTATTTGCAGTGTAAAAAAAAACAAATTATCCACGCACCAGAAAACAAAGGCAGTGCCTATTAATATATCTTAAACTTTTTCGCCCAAGACACACTTCTCCTTACAGTCTATGTCATGCATCCTCTAATCTAATACCTCTATGGTTTGAACCATCACTATTGGACAGGTAAACTAGCAGTTTCTTGACTTTAATTCGGAAAAACTGGAAGATTTTGTTGGTCGACTTTACATTAAAATTAAACGTACTTTAATACCTCTGTTAATGATTAGAAATGTAGGTTACATAATTATTTTCTTTAACAGTATAGCTTTCTTCCAGTAGGTTGTATTATAAAGTGGTTTGTCTTTATAAAACGCTTTAGAAAAATAGGAACTAGCCAAACCATCTTTGGTTTGTTGCCACTTTTTTCACAAAAGAATGTAAAACTGTTAATAATTGCCACTACTATTTCAGAACGTACAGTAAAAACGACAATCGTAATCAAAGTGTTGTGAAACGATCTTACGGTATGTCGTAATTACATAGACTAATGTAAAATCGTCGAGTAACAGTTCAGCAATAGGCCTACCAAACGTTGTGCTGTTGCCTACAAAAAGTGCCTGTGTTGATTGGTGATATAAGTGAAAACGCACATTCGCCGAGAAACGATGTACTCAATTCGTACGTGGAGAAATTTGTACCATAATGTACATTCGATCAAGAAAAGAATGCCAAAGATTCGTGCGGAACGAGACAGTAAATAGCTTGCGCGAAATAAGCTTTTTAAACAAAGTGCCGAAGAAAACGTGAAAAAATGAAAATCAGCACAGAACGATCACGAGAGTGATGAGGATGTATAAAATAGCGAATAAATTTCAGGCTCAAACGAATGTCTTACATACAACGGCTTCGGTAGAAACTTCTTAGACGAAAAATTTTAAATTCGATGAGTAAAGACTCAAAACTATTACCAGTAAAGATTCAAGAATTTCTTCAAGTAAATTTCATTTAACAATGCTTAATAATCCAATCAGGCCGACGACAAGATACTATCGATGGCTTCCAAAGATACCTCAATATATTATAATAGAAGTCATATTACTTACTTCATCTGTCAAAGCTATTCATTATCTAAAACTTCCGGGTTTGTCGATCGTGGTCGATGTCTCTGTTACGTCAAGACGGTTCGCCAGCTCGCCCAGCAACCGACTGATGCAAAGACTTGTCCCAAAGACTGGCAAAAAGATTGTTCTAATACTGATGACAAACTTTCTTATACAATTTTTATAAATTTACTATAGCCTACTTTATTCCATCGGTCCCTACTCCGAAGACGGCTGCCGCGCAAATAGCCGAAATGTCTGGACGTAACTGAGACGCCGATCACCACCGACAAGCCCGAAAGTTTTTGATAAGAACTTGGTTAACAAGGGGCCCTCAATTATCAAAGGCCTTGTTTCATTTTTAAAAATTCTCCTTATTACCGGTATAAGTGATAACGAAAGAAATGACATTGAGTTAAAAGTAATATTAACGAAAATATGTAAGTCGACTAAACAAAGCATACTTTGGTAATAGTAAATTGATTTCTTAAATATTATAAATTCTTCTTCTTCTACTATGGCGTCAGAGTTCGGAGCCGACCTTAGCCTCCATAATCATCAGCCTTCACTTTCCCTGTCCTTGGCAATTGATGTCCATCCTTTCATTTTAAGTAAAGTATTTAACTAAGCATTTTCATACTTAAGTAAGTTTTTATAAACGTAAGTTTCATTTTAAGTAAGCAGTCCCTTGCCATTGCGTCAATCCACTTGGTCCTTCCTACAAGTCTTCTACCCTCGATTTGACTAAATAGTACCTTCCTAGGTATTCGGTTCGGTTGCCTTCCATCCTAATGATATGTCCTGCCCATTGCAATCTATGCAGTCGGATGGTGGTGGCCAGATCATTGTCTTTATATAGCTTGTATAGTTCCTCATTGTGACGTATTAAATATTATAATTCTTCTAATTCACTTATACCTTTTTCCCATATGCACCTTATAATTGTGGGAAAAAGTTAACGGAGTAAATTTAAATCAGGCATTTTTTTGTTTGTTTTTGTTAGTATAAAGCTGTTAACTAATCGTGTTAGATATAGAGATCTATGGTGAAAACTATACGTTATTTACAATATGATTACGAGCACTAATATTTTATCAGTTCTGTGATCTGATTAAATAAGTAGACAATAAGACACTATTATTGATTGATGTTATGCCGGAATACATACAGCAATTTTATATGGTACGAAAATAAAAACGTTTTGCTCTTAATGTTAAAGTTATTATTTTTTATTTACGTAGTAAATGTTTTTGCGTAGTACGTAGTAATGTATTAAATAGGTAGTGTACGTAGTATAGTCTTCATACGTGTACATATGTTCTGTGTTCTGTGTTTGAGACTGGTACCAGACGTGCAGAGTGAATTTAGCCGAGACCTTTCAATTATATTTGCCTGGCGGTCGACACTGCATGAGATGTAGTTTGAATCCCAATTAACGTGATTAGGCTGTCTTGTAAAACCTCTTCTCCATTGCCAAGAATAATATTGGTTGTAAGAAAAAGCAAACAAATAAAAGAAATGTTAAAAACACTTTGTGTTAGAAAATTGAGTCTGACTATAACCTGTACGTGGTTCGGTTTTCCCACAACGGAAAAACGGAAACTTTTCTTAACGTACGAAATTGTTTACAGAGTTGAAAAATCATGTGCAGTACAAGGGATGCTACAGGGACAAAGTTGAAAAGCGCCAGCTGATGAGTTACCACGTCGATTTGCAAGATGTATTGACTCCGAGCCTGTGTCTCGACATTTGCACCCTCAAGGGCTCTGTTTATGCCGGGCTTCAACACGGGTAATTCTCTTATTATTCTTATGATTATTATAACTCCTAGGTAAGGTACATAATTCCTGAGTAATACACGGTGTACAATTGATGTACGTTGTGTAGCAGGCGAGTTTCTCCTGTCGTGAAACCAAATCTTGCACAACGAGAAGAGACAACCACAAAAAAATCAGGTATAAAAAGATGTCTAACAATTTCAGACCCATTATTATTAAAAAAAAAAAATACACCGGTATAAGATTCGTAATCTGTATAGAAGAATAAATGTCGTGCTCTAATCACCCGCACAAACGTCTCTGATATTGTTAAACCGAGGAAGAGGTGAGAACCGTACTAACAGGGAGAATTACATAAAACATTAAGCAACACTAGAGTATTTCAACGTTTACATTAAATTGCTGTGTATTTCAATAAGTGAAGTAAAGAACTGAGTTTTACTTAGTAATGTGGGTATTTTTCTTCGCTCAGCTACGAATAAATATCCTAATAATGCTGTACTTTTTATTATGAATGTAATATGAACCAAAGAAAATAACATATTCCTCGAAATTTAATTAGACTACATCCTCTATGGCCGAATCAGTGGATGTTCGCAGCCACACACGGTAATTTAGCACTTCAATATGTGTCTAGACAAAACACGAAGCTTATAACCACTTATAATCAAGTGTCTACTTGCTGTGAATACAGCGTCTTAAAGACCTAGAGAAAGAAATACTAATCAAAAAATGTAAAGTCACAAACCGTAATTATAATCCGTAAAGTTCAGTTAATTAATTAATTACAAAAATCTTTCTTTATTTAGTTAAAAATTATTTAACACAAGATGTATCCAATTACGATTCAAAATCAACTTCCCGCTCCTTTTTTTTAAATCCAGATTCATATTTTTGAACAAACACCGAGCATATTAACACAGTGGCATGAGATGGGAGTAAATTGTACAAAACGAGATCTGACCTGAATTTCGGTTAAATGGCAATTCACTTTGGTAGACCAGTACCGACAGATTCTATTCAAATTTGGAATCTATATAACACATCCTCCTATAATACTCCAAGAATTATATAAATTCCTTTCAAGGCAATTTGAAGTTCTGCACTATACAGAAAAAATAGAAAACTCTTTCAGGTAATTATGAACATATTTCTGTGGAAATTATTTTTCACAGAACATGGTAATTTATGTTTAAGAAATATCAGAAGAACAGTACTTTTCGTATCTGTTTCATATTCAGACCTGGAGCTGATAAATTAGCAGCGATGATAATAAAACTATAAATGAAGTCTGTAACTAACCAAGACTCAACAGTTTATTTTTATTTTTCAATATAAATCGAACACAACGAAATTACAAAATTAACCACTCCTCGCACAGCTGCCTATTTAATCTTGTGTAATATGCGAGTCCACATTGAAAGACAAGGCTTCGACACTTACGTTTTGCTAGTTAATCGTTGTAGTTTGCTGCCAATATTTGAGTAAATATAAATCCAGCACTAGATTAAACAATATATAATTACCTTAATATCCACTTTAGCGATACACAGTTTCGTCACTGATGACGCGTTTCGGGACTAAGTCCCATCCTCAGATACATAATTAATAAATTAAAATATTAAAATCACGACCATGATACTGGTCAAGTCAAAATAAATAAAATAAATTATAAATCGCATGTAATAAGTTTTGCTAACCACGGCTGGAGCTCCCGCATGCGTTCACCCGCAACCGCGATTGTCACGCGACTGGTCAAAGATTAAGACAAACTGATTGCAGTGTCGAACAGGTAATTTGACGCAAAATTTACCTGGTCATTTAATAAACTGTTTTTGGTGTTACTATCTTTTAAAGCTTTATAAATTTCAAATTCCTCCAGACTATCCATCCGTCTACCCTTTTTACAAATATGCAACGCTGTTAAATTTTCTTCGAAGTTCGTATATTTATGTCCGCTTGATATTAAATGTTGTGCAAAGTTGGACTTATTATTACTTGGCTTAGGAATATGTTCTAGAAATCTTTTATAAAAACATCTGCCAGATTGACCGATATAGAACGCATCACAATCATCACATTTTATTTTATATACGCCACATTGCTTTTTTAATGGTAATTTGTTTTTGTTTTTGAAATAATTTCCTAAATTATTATTTGTTTTAAATGATAAAATATAGTTATTATCTTTAAGAACGGGTCTTAAAATATTTGGCATAATACCTGTGAAATTAGCCGAAAGATATTTATAATTTTTGTTACTTGCTTTTATAGAGTTTGAATTTTTATTTTCTAAACGTTTCCTATGCCTATTTATTATTTTGTCAACTATTGTAGATTTATACCCGTTATTTATTGCTATTTGTTTGATAGTGCTAACCTTAAATAAGTAATTAGATTAAACAAGAAGGAAAGAAGAATAAACCAAAATAAGCAATTCTCTGTCTCCTCCCCCCCTCTCACTCAAACTCTCTCTCTCTCTCTCTCTCTCTCTCTCTCTCTCTCTCTCTCTCTCTCTCTCTCTCTCTCTCTCTCTCTCTCTCTCACTCATTCACTCACTCACTCACTCATTCGTTTTTATTCTTCACCTCTTTTTTTCGTACTAAGTACACAGTGCCATGTGCCACCTGTCACATGCGCCTAGGTGCGCTACTAGTCTTGAGATACACGAGATACTGGGAACTAGATGGTGGAACTCTAGAACTTTGGTAACTCTAGATGATGATATACTATTCCTAGAACCCTTCACATTCCAAATAAACTTTTTATAATCTTTCCAAGAAATGTGCCAGGTAATTATTTCCAGTCAATTTATTCTCTTCGTATTGTATTTTCACGAGTTTTTAGATCAACCACACATTTAATTACTCTTTGTTAATGTAATGATTTTAGCGAGGATTCTTCATAGCAGTGTCTTTAACTATAACAGGCACTACATAACTCAACACTCCGTGAATCAGATTTGGTATCAGTACTCCCCATATGTGTACCTCCAAATTAATTGTTTCATCTTATTATATACTGAAGATAACGCATGTGCATTACTTAAGTGTTGCTACTATAAATATATATTTATACCAGGTAATTAAATAATTATATTATCTCATATTTACACATAATTGCGATGTATAGGTGTCGGATAGAATAAGTACTCGGTAAGTCGTGTATTGGAATGCTATAGGATTTATTCATAATATAACTATTCAAATTTCACTATGTTGATTTAATACAGTTTATGGAAAAAAACAAACTATTTTCTCAGTCTCTGTTAAAATAATATTTCTCTTTTACAATCTAATACATCAAATCTTTCGTTATAAGTTGTTTGTCTTTTTATTATAATATGTTTATGAAAGCTTATAACAAACAATAAAGTTACCTCCCTTTATGACGAATGTAGATAGAGATGCTGATGATCCAGTCTGGAATACAGGTGTGGGTAATCGTTCACTGTGGATACAAGTGTGGTCTCCTCCTAGTGTCCGGTGTTTTCGGGTTAATTGATTCTATAAATTGCAATTAATTAATTTTTCACTGCTAATCACTTTTTTCTATAATTTTGTGTACTGAACTAACACACATAATCCAGATTCAAGTGTCTTTAATCCCTATATGGATATCTTCCACTTTCCCGGATTAGCATTATTTAAAAGTTTACGATATCAACAGCTAGCAAACTTTTTAACTTGTGTTCGTAACGTCTTGGCAGACCTAAAGTCTAAACTAGAGCAATACGTCCGCATGTTTTCGAGTTAACAGAGAGACTGTCTAATTGACTATAAATCAGAATCCGACTGAAAATTTGCCCCATTACTCATACCTGATTGGTTAATTCGTAACTCTCCTCTGCGTTTGAAGCCAAGATAAAATTACTTTTGTATTAAACTGTTCGAAAGCTATTTTCCCCTTGTAAAAAAAAAAAAAAATAAAACAGTATGATTTTACGCCTTATCTAAAGGGTTACAAAACTTTCTTTATTAAATAACTCATATATTCAATTCTTTAAATTACTAAGAAATACTGACATTTGACAGGTCTTTTTATTAGGCAAATTCTGGTACAAGTCTCATCTCCAAACTCAACTTACAACAAAATTTATTAGATTTAATACGTTTTATTATTATTATCCCGTAAAATAATTAAATATTGTCGCACACGCCTCTTGCCACACGCCTACGCATATTTCCGCACTATTTCACAACACTAATAATTATTTTTACTGTCAAAAATTACTTAAAACTAACAATTTGAACATGTCTCTTATCGACTAACATACAATGTCCAAACCTGCACTCTTTACTCATAGAAATTTTTTAACAATTATTTTATTATTGTTCCAAGTTGTGGGTGTCATACTTTAAACTCTTATTGGTAGTTGTGAAATTAATAGTATGAAACTCATGTATTAATTGTTTACTCAGAAGTGATGAATACTAATTCTTTAATTTATTTGTTGGTGTTCATGAAAATCTATTTCAAGTAATAGTGTTGTATAATCCATAAGGTTAATCTTTAATAAATGAAACAGGACACATTTATCAGTCTAACCAACACATTTATTACATTTATATTAACTGTCATTAATATCAGTTCTCTATGCTTTTTAACATATCATTATCATTAATTATTTTAAGCATGATTTCTACCAATAGACAATTTATATGCTAAAATCTCTATATCTCAGGGTTCATTTGATTTTGTATCTAAGCTTGAATAACACTTACATCTAATTACTTATTATATTACAAAATATATATTTATTCCAAATGGATTCATTTTAAGATATGAATAAATATTCTTAATTGAAGTGATATATTTATTTTAAAATGTGCATAGTTCGCTTTTATATTCTAATCAGATTACTCAAGTTTTAATGTGTAATTCATACGTAAGTTCTTTTAGAAGGACAGACAGGTGTATTGTAAAATAGTAATTAGTACATACAAGTTTTACTGTTGGCACGAATATTCCTGTCTACGGCGTGCTGATGTACTGTTATTCCATCTCCGGCTCCTTAGATCCGCTTAGTAGATGTAGATTCTCTCCCAGCTTCTTTGCATACAGTATCATTTGGATGAATCATAGTGTGGTTCGCTCTCTTAGTGATTGATTGATTAACACTTTTAATCACTTCACTTTAACTAAGTATATCCGGCTTCTTCCGATATTTACATTAGTATAAGTACTGTTCACTAGTTTACAACGGTTACTCTCGTTACGTAAGTTTACAGTTCGCAAACGACTTATTCCGTTTCAATAGTTTATATCGCTAGCAACACATGATAAGATCCGATTTTGTTTTTACGAGTTATACACTAATAACAACTCTAGTTCTCACTCCTTCGATATTTAGCTACATTACATAAATTGTTTGTTCATTTTGACCCTACGAAATTTTAGAATAGACTTCTAAATTTTCACAAACTATTTACTTATGTTGACTTTACGAAAATTGTAAGTAAACTCTCTGAACTTTCATCGTAGACTCCCGAAAATTTACCACAGACTCCTTCCGATTTTAAATAGAGACTCCTCGATTTTTAAGTAAAGACCCCCGATCGCGCCTCAGCTCATTGTATATATTCAATACATATAATTCCCCACTAGCTTCCTACATTTCACTTTGCTCCGTTTTAATTGGTCCTTCTTTCTTTTCTTCTAGGAAAATTCACTCTTGGAAACCCGCCTCCCTTTAAAGCTGTTTTCTGATAGGTCAAGTTCGTTCCCTCTTTATTTCTCACTCTTGGTTCATCCACCTCTGTCACGGTATGTCTGATTTCAGACTCGTAAATCTTCCTGGCGTTTTTATATGCCATTTAGCCAGAACAACCCCTTAGTGTCTTCTACGTCCATCTGCCCTGTTAATTAGTTCACTCACCTCTGCTGTAGCTTTCTCGGTATTGAAATCGTAATTCTCTCTCTGGCGTTTTTCCATAACCTTTAACCAGAACAAACCCTTAGTTTCTCCAAGCGTCCAGCTGCTCTGTTGATTAGTGCAATCACCTCTGTATTGGCGTTCTTGGTATTTCATAATTGTACTTCTCTCTGGTGTTTTTCTACGCCTTTCAGCCAGAACAAACCTTTAGTTTCTCTAAGCTTCTAGCTGCCCTGTTAATTAGTTCAATCACCTCTGTTGTATCCTTCTCGGTATATCCCATTCATACTTATCTCTGGCGTTTTTCTATGCCTTTCATCCAGAACAATCCCTTAATTTCTCCATGCGTCCAGCTGCACTGTTAGATTTATGATACGTCCATACACATGCACGTCGACGTTGAAGGATTTCACACTCTTTTGTACTGACTTCCTGTCCTAGTTTCTCTCTATACATCAATGTCATTTCAAGCGCGGACAGATGGTTTCCCTTTTTTTTTTTAGCGTTGTAATTTTCATTTCAACATACTATCATATGCTTTGAGACCCAGTAATATTCTATATGCACATTCTACTCATTGCAATATATATGTTGTAACGAGAAGCCTATCGAACACCGTAGAACATTCTTCACCCCCCCCCTCGTCCAGTGTGGCAGGAGTTGCCTCAGTCAAGGCCCCTCACAAGTAGGTTCCAGTGTATTCAAGAACAATTGAGATACGCATTAAGTGGCGTGAAGTGAGGATGGAAAATTTCTAGAAGACATGCGCTACCTGTGAAAAGCCATAGCAGCCGGCTTGTCAGTTAGTTGTGTTGAGCAATTTTCTTTAGCGCGGGTCGAGTGTTTGTAGAAGTATTGTAGCGAATTGTTGTGTTATAATTAGTGCGAAATTCTTTATAGTTGACATTACTATTGCGTGTGGACAAATGGTTCTGTTGTGCTGTCAAAATATAATTTCCTACAATGGTTTGTCCATTCATTTCCCTCTATCATATTAACACAAATATTTTCTCTTTCAACACAGAGCTATTCAATGTTTTCATCACTGTATACGCCGTAGTCTGCCTACCATGTAAATCGTGTTCCGTAGTGGCTATGAAGCATTCCCATCAGTCTTGATAGGGTTGTTTGATAATTCTCTTTGTTTCATTTCTTATTCTCTGGTATGCTTCTCTTGACTCTTCTGTTGGATGTGATATATATCTTCTATAGCTATCATTTTCCTCTTTACCACAGTATATATTTCTTCTGTCCAAATTCTCACACCCCTCCTACATCTGTTCTTCTTTCTGCAATCTACTGCTTCCTTCGGTGCTTATATTATTATTTTCATGATATTATTCCATTCCACCTCTATGTCTTCACTAGTAGGTATTACTGCAATGCACTGATTTATTCTGTTCTGATAAAAGTTTCTGGTACTTTCATCCTCCAATCCATAAACTTTAAAGACTTTATGTCACTATTTTGTTGTTGTTGACCAAAATTATTTTGTTTTTTCCATCGCTTGTGTAATTGTACATTTTATGTCAGAAGATAACGATCTGAAAAAATGTCACACCCCTTACAGGCTCTTGTATCTTCAACTTGTGATATTAGCTTCTTATTACCTATTATATTATCTATAACTGATCTAGAACCTTTCACCAACCAGGTATATTTATGAATATCCTTTTTCCTAAAAAAAATCTATTAGTTATCTTTAGATCATTGTATGTCACAAATTCCCTCAGTCTTTCACCGTTTCTGTTTAATGTTGGCTCTCCTTGTGGCCCCATAAGTTTTTGAATGGGATTATTGCCAACTCTAGTATTTAAGTCGCCAACAAGTATTACACTATAGTTCTTATTATAGTTGTCAAATATTTTTTGTAGTGTTTGACAGAATAAAGTTGTTTACTCCTCTCTCCCTTCTTTTGGAGCATCGATCTTAACCTCTTTCATACTTAACCTTCAGGGTTATTATTCTTTCACACACAAAATCATAGTTATTTTTAAAAACGCATTCCCATTTTTTAACCACATATATAGCCACGCCTTTACTTGCCCTGAATCTTTCGTCTACACCACTGGAAAACATTGCATAATTCCCTGCATTTGCAAAACCTCTTAACTTCGTTTTTGATTCAGTTAGTACTAACATATTAACATTTTTTTAAAAATATTTTTGCTATTCCCAATTCTTTACCACTGATTTCTCTAACATTCCATGTAGCTATCTTTAATTTTTTGGTAATCCATTAATTTAAATCCTTATCCTTTGCCAGGGTCTTGTTGCCACAGTTTCCAGACCTTACTCCGAGGCTGCTTTAGATACTACAAGTATTATAAAGTTTTACATGAACAGGTTACTAGCCTGTTGCAAAACCACCTACCAGGAGGACCAGAGACTCTTTCGTCAGCGTTAATATACCTTAGCCAAAAGGCCCCTGTTTTGGGGCACAGGAGATTTGCCCTCATCCTCCTCTTTCTGAGATAGGATTTGGCAACTTTGTATCAGTTATTCTGATACTGAACGTTTGTTAGTATTCCCTGTGCTCACCTATTGGTATCAGCAAAATCTCTTAAGATCCTAAGTCACCAAAAATTAAGAAATTAGAATGAAAAAACACACCCTAGCCCTCGAATACTGTAATATTCGCTGTGGTCAGAAAAGAACAAGAGTCACTCAAGAGAGACTAGACAGAAAAGATTAAAAGAAGGGATCTCACCGAAGACAAGTTGAAGCAAAGTGAGAATCCAGCTAGGGCACATCGGGATTGCCAGACCCGTGTCCACAAGATGTGGACTCCTGATGTAGGGTATTATATTAGAATACGGATATTATATTATAAAACTTAATTAAACTTAAATTAAAAATTCATCTTTTTTATTGTTAATCTAAAGACTTATTGGGCTACATCTTAAAAAAAGCAACAATAACTACAATTACAGCATCAAATCGACTAAAAATAAAGGCGAATATTGACATTAATATTTTTTCATATATATTTATAAACTAAATCACAAAAAACATTATAAAATGTATAATTAAAATTTTTAATTCACGGAAAAATATATTATTCAATTATTAAATTATTACATTAAGATAATTAAATACCCAGTAAACAACTGCGTATTGAAATGGGCATGGCATACTTTCATTATGTAAACATTCAGAGCAAAAATTTGTTCTGTACGTGAATGTTTTCAGTTCACAGTGTTACTGTGGAAATACAATAAGAGACGAAGATAGTGTTCCTGATGAAGAATGCGACACAAAATGCCAAGGAGACCCAAGCCAAAAATGTGGAGGTAACCTGAGGAATGCCGTTTTGGCTACCAACAGAGAAGGTAACATATATCGCTAAATAATATTTTCAAAGTTAATTGTCATATTTATTTTATTTTATCATACACTTTTATAATGCCCAAATAAATGCCAGTTTGTTCTGATAACAATTAAGTAAACAGCTGGTATCCCAGTAAGACTACTAACTTGGTACTTAAAATCAACAGTAGTCTTTAAAAAAAATTGTGTATATTCTGTAGGCTATCATTTATTGTGTCCTATGTAAGATCCATTCTTTCAAGCCATCTTTAACTTGACTTTCTCTCTCTTAATTTTATATCTTACTTATTTAAACATTCATACTAATTAAATTTCATGTTACCTCTAGCTTCATTGTTGTGATGAGGAAATATTTTTTTAATGTTTGGAGTGTTTGGCAACTAACGCCTTCAGTCAACAAAAATGACTAGGCATGTTGTTCGATTATATGTTCGGTTCTCACATAGAGTCTAGTTACTCAATGAAAGTGGAAAGTCATACACATAACAGACCGCAAAACAATCTTATTTTAAACTTGTTGCGTTTAGGAAGGACAGGGTTTTGTCTGTTGTTAACTTTTTATTTCCATTAAGTCTTTTAATCACAGGTTACCTTTTAATCTGTGACTTTGTCCGAGCTCAGCAAGAGCACTACAGTTTTCAATTATATATTTTACTGTAAGTGGTCTGCCACAAGGGTAGACAGGTCGTTCTTGTCCTTGTAGGATGCAAGAAGACGTCAAGTTAGTGTGCCCAACTTGCAGTCTTGTGATGAAAACTTGTTCATGATGTCTGCGATCACATGTCATTTGCCATTTATGGATGCTCTGCTTCATAGCAGAAAGTTTAGTCTGTCGTGTATTTCATATCTGCTGTCACACATTAATAATGCAGGTTGTGGTACCTATTTTTGCGCTGTCAGGTTATATGGCAATTTCATCGACTTGAGGGCTGTCTGCAGCTGCTGGCTTCAGCTTCTCTATTACTTCAATGCCTACATAGCCTAAATACCAAACACAAGCAAAAGAAGAACCGAGATCATCTAACGCTTGACATAGTGCCATTAACTGTTGCAATAACGGATACACTGTGTCCGGATTGTCCAAGGCAGTTAGAAAACTCAGTAAATCCGTAACAGATAACAAATTTTCTTTCACCTCAGTGTTTACGGAATAGAAGAGCATGCCACACCACATATAGTTCGGTAGGTTACTGTATACGCTTGCCGCCTTGGTTAGTGTCCAGAAGTGTGAGGTGCCCTTGATGAGAAACGCACTATTCACTCCGCTGTTCGTCTTCGAGCCACCAGCATAACATAATGGTATGTGCTTCGACGTATTCTACCGGTACTAGTCTAAAAAGGAGTTTCAGCTGCGTTGGGTGGTACAATTTCTTGCTTCTACTGGCGACATCCAGCCGGCAATTTGGTTTGGGAGGTTTGGGAGGCATGCAGGGAAGTGGGCTTGGACTATCGACGCCTGGATGTTGTAGCGCCAGGTTATTTCGAACGCACGGATGCCAGCTGGTCAAGTTTACGTACAACGGCGCGGCGGATGTAGATCCTCACAAGACTGTTGTTTGCAAACACACGTAGTTTATGTGGCTCTGCAGTTCTAAAATTTTAGCCACATATCTCAGCGTAAGATAATTGACGTCAAAGACAGTACTGTGGTACAGCACACCCCAGCATTGTGAACAGGATCTAGCTTTTCCAAACTCGACTTCATGGCTGAAAGTCAACCGCACATCCATAATCCATTTTAGATTGGACTAGCACGGTGTATTGATCCAATCAAATTTCTTTATCGGTTCCTCATATCATATGCAAGATACCCCTAATAGCATATAGCGAGGATTTACACTTCGCAGCCAGTTCATCCTATGGTAGATTATCCCACGCTAAACAAGATAGAAGTAGCAGTTGGAAAGCTTACCAACAAGAAAGCCCCAGGTCAGTTGAATCTACCCCCAGAATTACTGAAGCATGGGATTGAGACTTTTTACATGGTCTCTTACATATAGTCTGGATAAAAGAAATAATGCCCGAATAATGGAACACTGGAAAGTATGCCCAATTATAAGAAGGGAAGTAACCTGGATTGCAACAATTATAGGAGCTTAACGTTACTAAACACAGCATACAAATTACTGACCTCAATAAAATTAATAGAAAAACAAACAATTGGTAGAAAACGTCTAGGGGAATATCAATGTGGTTCCCGACCAAAAAGAGATCTTATCATCAATTCTTTGTTATCAGACAGATTGTAGAAAAGTGTTATGAGCATGACACAGATCTTGAAATTCTATTTGTGGACTTCAGGCAGGCATTTGTTAGCGTGAGAAGAGTAAAACTTTATGAAGCCATTTAGGGTACGGGGATTTCTTTGAAGCTTAGGGTCTATAGGAGGTTAACGAAGATGGTCTAGAGATAGACGAAAACCAAAATTAAGTATGAGAACATGTTAAGTAAATAATTTACATTTAATAAGGCAGTTAAGCAAGGTGATGTGTTACTGGCCACCCTCTTTATTATTGCGCTACCTTACACCATTAAACACGTAGATCGACGAGGAACAATATTAAATCAGACAAGCATATATTAAGTAGTATGATGATGATCTATTAAATAAGACAAGCATATATTACGCTGATGATGTAGTGATAATAGCTTAATCAAGACAACGGCTGGTTGAGGTTTACAAATACCTAAATAAAAAATCCGCTGGAATGGGACTGAATGTACATATTAGCAAAACTAAATACTTGCTGGTTTCTGCATCAGAAAGGAAAACGAATCTGTATATAATACACGCATAGAGAGTAATTCATTAGATGCGGTTAATAAGTTCAGATGTCTAGGTAGCAGGATAGATAACAAAATTTCCATAAACACGACAATACATGACAGGATACAAATAGAAAGTAGGCGTGCTATGCTAACAGTAGACTGTTGAGAAGCAAGCTCATTAGTCACAACAGAAAAACGAAAACATAATATAATAAGACAATTGTTAGACTGGTTGTTGCTTGTAGAGTTTTAGACATGGACATTAGCAAAAGAAGAACAAGAAGCACTGAGAAGGTTTGAAAGTAAGATGGTACGAGTCTTTATGACTCGGGTAATGAAGATGATGAACGGAGAGTAGGAAATAACCAGATAGATAAACTACTGAAGCATGAAGATATCGTAAGATTCGTAAAGGCTCAACGAATATAATGGTCAGGTCACCTAGAACGGATGTATGATCAGCGTATGACAAAGAAAACCCTGAGGGTACAGGTGTACACAAGCAGGAAGAGGGGGTCGACCTGATGACGTTATGGAAGATTTTAGAAGATTGGATGTGAGAGTTTACCTGAGGTGGTAACAGATATGAGACGTTGGAGAAGATTGGTGTTGGAAGCCAGAGCTCACGTTGGGCCTGTAGTGCCGAAGACGAAGAAGAAGAAGCCACATGGGGATTCCAAGTTAAGTGTCTGTCGAAAGTTAAGTCCAAAAATTTGTATCTGCTTTATAGTGCACCCGAACACCGTTTATTGTAACCATCGGGTCTGGGTGCCTTCCTCGCTTGACACACTTCGTATTTGTTGCCGAGAAAGAGAAGCCTATGCAGTCAGCATTTTCAACCAACATGTCTGTAGCGCTTTGCATTTATGTTTAATCATTGCCGCTGGTTTATCCGAGTAGAACAGCGCAAGATCGTCATTGTACAAGCACTTCCCAACTGACGTTTCTTTTCCCTCAAAGATGCAATTGATGCTTATAGTAAAAGTGCGGCCCAGAGGTACTCGATTATCCAGCTCGTGTGGGGCCAATAGTTATTGCCCGACACAAGCATGAAAATCCTGTCCCTGAGAAAGCTGGAAATAAATTTGCCCAGGTTATTTCTGAAATGCCAATCATGTAGCTGTTTCATGATGTATCCACGTTTTATCGAAAGCTCCCTCCAAATCGAAGAATGCTGCAACAATATATATTTTATTGTTATATTGGAGTGTTAGTGGTCTCAAATATTTCTACTAGTAATTTTATACAAACCACTATGTTATCTTTGGTATAGACGAGCGCTGGTTGGTAGGTTGGTAAATGACCTGAAGATGGCTTGACTGCCGAAAGCGCTCGTCTATACCAAAGATAACATAGTGGTTTGTATAAAATTACTAGTAGAAATATAAATTTTCCTTCGATGAAACTTTCCTGCGTTCTCCAGATATACCAATTGATCAGGAGGCCTTTAATGGTGCTTCCGATATCCATACTGGTGTATGGTGAGCAGGCCGTGTTTTTCGAGACACCAGACTAGCCGGCTGTTAACCATCCCCTCTTCAGTAATTTTCATAAACAGCACGTCAACGATACTGAACGATAGTTCTCTGTTTTAAGCGGATGCCTTCCAGCCTTCAGAAGTGGGATGACGAACGCTTCTTCCATCGCTTAGAGTAGTCCCCTTGCGCCCATAAGGCCTTTTAAAGTGCTCGTACTGTGGCCATAGCTACACCCAGTAGTTGACGTATAATGGTGCAACAAATATTGCCCAGTCCAACTGCAGTGTCGCCGGGAGCGCGGATAGCGGACTGTAGTTTCCTCGTCGTGAAAGGCACGTTGCAGGTTATATACCCTTCAGTTTCGAAGTCTAGATAGTCAAGATTTTCTTGTGAGGAAGTCGAGAGAATAACTTTCTGTACTATTGACCTTGGCATATCGCGCAGCCAAGGTGCCAACAATTTTATCGAGATTGCATATCAATTCACCATCGTGCTCTATACATGCGATAAGCTTAAACACTGATGTGCCAGTGACTGCTCTTGGTCTTCTACCTACCATACTTCTGTGACTGCCGTCGACCGTGTTATGGCCGAGACGTAGTTCTCCTTTGCTTGATCTTTTAGCTGCGACTATTGATCTACGAGCGGGGGCTCGAAGTCGCTTAAAAATGATGCAATTGTCTTCGGTCAGCGCTCGTTTGTACCTATTTAAGTCTCATTGCTTCGAGTTTCTCACAACGGTGTACCACCACGGTACCGATGTCCTAGGTGGACGGCCACCGGCCCGAGGGATGTTATCTGTAGCTGCTGAAAAGATAGCACCTGTGAAACTGTGTACGCCGTCTTCTACATTTCCACTAACATTTGTAGGTGGTACAGCAGCCGTGAAACCTGTCCAATCTTTTAGGAACGCCTAAACGCTTTTCGGCTTTAGTGTTATGAGCATTGGGAGGTGGAAGCTCCCATGAAGGTCTGAGAGCACTCTCCACAACAGACAGACGTGGAGCAAGTCTTCGGTTACAGATCTTGTCGTACTCTATGTCAGCGATTGAAATAAAACACTCATATCACTGTCGACACTTTAGTTATTTACATGATATCACAAATAATTTTTCACAAATAAAAATACAGCACTCACAGTGCAATTTTGATAAATAAATGTGATATCAAATATTAACACAGCCGTAATTTATACAAATAAAATAATAATATATAAATATAATTTTGATCCACAACTGTGGTATACAGAGTTACACACGCAGTAACTCTGTAACTCAAAAAACTGAACACTGACTGAAAACTTACTGTTTCTTTATCTTTTATTATTCTATATATACTTGGGAATGACTCGAGCATGCGTCATTTTAGCGGACAATCTTCTAGTATATTCGGGTCATTCTACGCTTATCTAGAATCTTGTAGAACATACAAGATTAATGTATTGTATCTATTAATGTATTAATGTATCGTCGATTATCTATTAATGTATCGTACATTCTTTCATGTTAAAAACACTGATACAGAAAATTCGAGTGTATTCTATACATCTTGTCCACAATTATACACAAGTTATACATCAATTGTGGATAATGTAAGTACACGTGAGTAACTTAACCTACGTATTTACAATATATTGTTTTAATGATAATTTATAATTAGCTTTAATAATTCAAATCACAATATCATATAATATATTATACAACATTTATAATATTAAATTCTATCTGAGGCTTTCGTAGCCGGCTTCAATGTTATGAGAACTTCGGCTCGCCGGCCTGTAATAAGGCTGTTTGGTGCAAACGTTTCGGCCGTGCCTTCGACGGTCATTGCTTCAGTGCTGAAGGATGCAAAACACTGACAAAGGTTTCGTAGTCAGTGACCACATGACCACTCACAGCCACTAGCCTTAACCACACTGACTGACTGACTCCGAAACGTTTGCACCAAACAACCTTACAGACCGGCAAGCCGAAATAACATTCATAATATTACTTTGAATGTGGGTTGACGGTCCTCTAGTATACAACAATCGAAAGATCAATAGCCGCGAAAGTGCCACATCTAACATAAAAATATGTTCTCGTGTATGTGTTTAAAAAGACAAGAGCGTTGTTTAGCAGTAGGCCTTCAGTTCTCAATCCAGCGCTGTTCCTCCTATGACTACCCCAACTGGGACTATGCACGTTGCAGTCTCCAAGTAGGAGTAAAAACGTAAACACGAGATGGTTGCTGCTCGACCAGATTCTGTAGATCTGCTCGCCACTCAGAATCTGGTAAATGTATGTAGCAGATCGTCACTTTCAGCGACTGCAGTAAACTCATAGCTACTGTTTGTAGAGGCATAACGTGAAGGATATGTTCGGCGGGATGTGTGTTGCTGAGAATATTCAACGCCTCCTCTAGCTCTGATGTTTGGTGTCACGTCACAGCTGAAGGTCTCGCATCCCCTCATATTAAAAAGTTCTTGTCTTCTTGTGTTTCCAGCAGGCTCACAAACATCGATGTTTTTCTGGCCACTAGCACCTTCAGTTCCCAATAATACGAAGCACGACCGTTCATATCCATTGAAGGATGTTCTCCATGCTGGATGTCAAAGATTAAGTTGATACAGACTGTGCTTACTTCCCTTTTGGTCAGCCTGTCTTCTTCTTCTTTTGAAAATTGACGACATCTGCTGCTTCTCCGATGTCGATAAGAACACTGTCACCTGCAATGGAACTGAACTCTGATCCGGAGCTCATTTCTTGGCCTTCAGGGACATTTCTTTTATAACTTCTGATTTCCTGTAGATTTGAGAAAAGTATCATTCATATTATTACTGCAGGTAATGTTTACTTTACTGTAGGAGCTGGTGATACTGTTGATTTAACAGTATGTGCGTAACTTATTTTGTCCTGAATGAATGGGCATACAGGTTTCTTCGCAGTGAAGAAGCTAACTATTTCAGAGTACGTTCTTCCTGAATAGCCACCTCTTACTTATAAACGGGACAACTGCGGGTTCTAGATGCAGCAATTGACACGTTTCATAGTTTCAGTAGAGAGGTCGTCACCAGGACCTGACTACCCACAGAAGCACTGTGTACGACTGTGTCAGGGTAACCGGTGATAGACTTTTCAGTTAGCAAGAGACTCACTTTTGCGAAGTCCTCTTCTTTCCGCTTAATAACAAGGTGCTTTTGCACCGCTCCCACACCGGTAGACGATGTCAGAAATCTTTCGGCATCGACCAAGAAGTAATTTCTTCTCTTCACAAGCTGAGGAGGGATTCTTTTCTGAGCAAAGGTTTTTAAGGGATCCCTCAACCCCAGAATTATTTTGCGAGACTGACATTTTGGTCCCATGAGTACCGGAGAAATAAGCAGACTACCACGACAGAACTTTCCGTTACCGCGAAATACAACAGTATTAAATACAACAGGGTGCATCCTGATGCTCTGAGACCATCGTCACTAACGTAGAACCGTCCATCCAGTGGCACAATCGACACCATCATAGGTTACGATGTATGTTCAAACGGTACACACAACCTTGTCGCAACTCACATACAGTGCCCTGTTAGTTAGCTTATCACGAGGCGTAGGGTTTGGTTTCTTCGGGCTGAGGAATTGTTATTATATTACATTATGATTTTTGTTGTTCGTACATTGTAATATTTACTCATCACATTTATTATAGTACCGATAAGAGTTAATTCCTTATCACGTGGTACTATTTCAGTAAAATTATTGTCTGGAGTGTTCGGCCGTGCCTCTTGTTATAACTCCAGACGTTTCGACTGCAGTTGCATCAGTCATCTTCAGTAGATCCGGCCTGTTGCAAAGGTTATTATTATAAATGCGAAGGTTTGGAGTGTCGCGTCATCAGTCGCCAGAGGAGCAGAACGAAAGACCCACTTGAAGAAGATGCTCTTCAAGTCTGTACCATTACTCTCTGTCATCTGTTCTGTTACCAGCTCTCTCTCTCTCTCTCTCTCTCTCTCTCTCTCTCTCTCTCTCTCTCTCTCTCTCTCTCTCTCTCTCTCTCTCTCTCTCTCTCTCTCTCTAACACACACACACACACACACACACACACACACACACACACACACCATTCTAAATACTGTGTCATCATTTCTGAAAACTATTCTGTGACAGTTTTTTGATATTTAATTTGAATTCCTTCTCTATAAGTTAACTGTACTGAATAACCAACTTTATTGGCTGAGAAGAAATAAGTACTTATTCATGAACAACAATGCTAGAATATAGTTACTGGAATTATTCTGTACCGTGAGGTGCATTAATTATTACAGTAAATGCATAGCAATAAACCTTAAAATTTACTTTTATATTATTTGAAACTAAACAGCTGTTAACATTGGTTATTAAATAAATGCTACATTAGTATACAAATAATAATTAATGTATTACCGTAGGTTATATTATTATTATTGAGTAGATATATTTAGCTAGTGTTTGATCATTCTTTGCCTTTATTCAAATTTTTATGTTTGATTTGTTTCACAGCAACAAGTATAGCTGATCTTCCTGATAATGATTATCTCGGCTGTTTCCAAGACCAAGAAAAAACACCACTTCTGCAAGGTTTCTTCCTTGATCTTCCTTACATACTTACTCCTCACCTATGTGTTAAACTTTGTAAACACAAAGGCTTTGAATACGCTGGACTTAAAGAGAAGTATGCTGATTTTTATTTATTAAAACTTTCAGTTATGTTACAATTAATTTTATTAAAATTTTTAAAGTAGGCCTATAGCTTAAATTGTGTAACTGAAGTAAAATTGAGGTTATTGAACAAAACAAAATTATCAAGCAACTATCTGACTGACTATAATAAAAACAATTTACACATAATGTGTTATTGAATACATTTTAGTTAATGGCTTTCTTACAATAGTATGGTAACAGATATTTTGCAAATTCATTATTTCTAATACGAACAAATAATGCTATTAAACATTAATTTCCAACTCATCATGTAGGCTACCATCAGATGCATATTTTTTAATAATATGCAATGAACAATTTAAGTTATGACAAAGGCATAGGCTGCAGATCTGAGTATAAAAGTACTCTAAATTAATTCCATCCATATACTATAAACTCATATTTAAAAGTATAAGTGAAAGCCTAGAACCTAAGTGACCTTATTTTGTACAAAATTGTCATATTTTTCTTGTTGGTCTTATTTTAAATTCAACATTTAGATAATTTTCTCAAATGCTTAAGGAGTGATGAGCTTAATTTTTTCCAAGGCAGATTAATCATGAAGATCAACATTGAAGATTTCACCATACCCCCCCCCCCCCCAACACACACACACACACATGCAGATACACGAAAACACTAACACATAAGTTATGTCTAAACATATGAACTTACCACAGATAAATAAATGGAAACACTGACAGATTCAACTGAAGTAGCCTCTTAGGAAGACAAAAAATAAGAGCAATCGACAGAATACTGACTACATCCAGTAAACAGTGATACAATGCAAATCTAAAAAAAAAGATAGTCTTCCAATACTATAACTTCCAATACTACTATACTATAGTACTGTAGTATAACAACAAGAGACTGCATCAGTAAGAGTCTGAAGAGCAATGTCCAAAATATTTAACACTAATCAGAAAATCAGAAACAATATATACCAAATAATTTGTACATTGTCTATACCAAATACCAAGAGGATGGAAAGAAATAATGAAGAAAGGATAGCCTATGATCAGTGATGAATCAGTGAAGAAAGGAACTCACTATATAATTTGAAGAAATAAAAAAATATTTACCATCAGAAATACAAAAAATGTAAATTCAAGGAAGGTTTGGAATTCATAGAACCTGCTCATAAGTTGTGATGCATACAACATACCTACACCCAGACTGATTGTATAGCTTATATCATCATACATGAGTCATATATGAGTCAAACCAACTAATATAATGATGTCACATAATAATGTTGAGCATGAATCTATAAAGAGTACGATAAGGCCATGCCATCAAAAATCAATATTGAGACCTACTGAAAAATCTACACTCATGAGGAAGAAGGAGATATATATATATATAAATATTGACGAGTTAAAACCACCACACTTGAATATTAAAAAACAAGAAATCCTACAAGAAGGGAAACCTGTGAACCGCAGAAAGTTGTAAGATTAGGCCTATATATGTACATTCATTTGTCTCTATTGAAACCTAAACTTTCTGCTTTATAGTATCCTGTGTTTACTGTCTTATTGATTCCCTGGACATATCTTTTGATTTTTTTTAGTGCATAGTATTATTTTAGCTACTATTCTTTTATCAGTCTGCTGTAGATTCAAACTGACTCACTTAAATGTCTGCTTCAAAGATATGCTGTTGCAATATATATGTTACACATATCTACATACATACGTGTGTGCATTTTCTACTCAGGATGTTTTAATATTTATTATATCTCTAAATCTTTTGTCCTTATATGTAAAATATCCCTGCTGATTGACCTGATTGTAAAAGTGTATCTACTTCTTTACATAACTGATAAGTTTCATTATGCCCACAATCATGAATCACCATTTTTAACCCGTCGTAGGTCGCTATATAAGAGTTTCTCTCATGATTTTTCCACACGAAGTGTGAAGAGAGGTGGCAAGTGATGGGGATGGCTACTTCTCCAGCTGACTTTGGGACCATTATCTGTGCTGTGTTTGGCTGTGTAATTGTTCCGTAATGTCTGTGAATTTTGGGAGTAGTTTTGTTCAAGCATTACACCTTTGGGAGAATTTCTCTCATCATGCGACCAATGTGATATCAAATTATTTACAATTATGTTTATAAAAAACTAATTTCTGTTTTGCTTTTGTGTGTATTTCAGAGCACATAATGGTTTTCTAATGTTAATTTTTACAAACTATTTTTATTTTAACCTTTGCTATAGTAGTAAGTAGCTTTATTAGAATGTTAATTTATTTCAATAAGTTCTTTATATCGTGACATGCTATATTAGTTTGAATTATATTAAGTTTTCCTAACACGAGTAAAAGGAAGAAAATTTTTGACTTAAAGCTTCTAATGGAATAAAAAGAAGGAAATGTATGACTGCCACTGTTTATCAACCAGAATTGATTAGAAAATATGATATTGATATATTAGAGCAAAATGATATTCAAGATATCAAGATAGAGAGTCATAATGTATAAGCAGATGGACATATCAGAAAAGTGTAACCACTGTACTCATACTGAACAATCCTGTACTCATGAGTAAGACAAGGTGTGTATAATCAGAACCTTCATATTTTGAAAATACCATAAAACAAAATGGTTTGACTCCTTCTGTGAGCACTAAAAGAAGAAAATATTATAATACATCTGCCAGGATAAAACCTGTGGCAAAAAGGGAGACAAAATATCCCTCTACTACTGGTTTTTGCACAGTGAAGTACAAGTATGTATTACCTTGTATTTCATAAATATTTACAAAAATTTATTTTAGAACAGCGCACTGTAGATGTTAAATATATTCAAAAATAAAAGTAAAATATTAAAATATAAGAACAAATAAATAATATAACAACAGAAACCTGGTTTATCATTTCAGAGTATGATGAATGTGCTGTGTGAGAGAAACTGTCACACGTGACCAATGACATGACTCTTTAGGTAGCGACCAATGATGGGTCAAACAGATAACAATCTTATAAGGATGGTGTACAAGTTATAAAGTAGTATAAAAATTAATGGAAACGAGTCATTTTAGGTAGAGTTCATAAGTTAATGAATAGCAACCATGTTGTTACTTTGATACTTACTGATTTTTTGTAGGCAACTGTTTTTAATTGATTGTAACGTAACCTTAAAATTAGTTCTTTATACTTGGTTTAGTTATCTGATTTAATTACATTTTGTGACTTTTCTTCTTATTTCTGTGAGGACAAATTAATCATTCTTTTGACTGACCATTGAATACATAAACTGGACATTACTCCTAAGAAATGGACCAAGATAGGGACGTTCTGAAGTTGTTAATTTGTAACCCAGAAAGAGATCGTAGCTGAGGTAAGGATTAAAGCTGTGACTTCCATGAATTTCATTTTAAAACTGTACAAAGAAACCAAACAAAAGGGACTACATTTTAAAACTGTGCAGAAACTAGACAAAAGGGAATGTGTGGTAGAAATAGAAATACTTCTCACAGTAATGATACTTCTGAGAAAATGTAGAATAGATGTTCAGGAAACCAATATCAATTAAATAAGTCTTTAGCTGCAAGTAGGGTCAATGTGTATGATTCAATGGTTTGTTGCCAGTTGCTGCAACTGTTTCAGAAGAAACTGGTGTTAAGTGAAAACGTAATGAAAAAGCAATTTGACTGAGCCAAACAGTACAATAATTGGACTGTTCGTGATTGGCAGAAAGCCATGTTTTCAAATAAAACTCAGTTTGTTGTTCAAGGCAAGAACCATGCTCATTTGTATGAGACTAGATGAAATTGATTTGACCAAAGCTTATCAACAATCTGGCCAAGACTGCCAAGACTGATGGAGCTGTTCAGCACAACTTAGCTCTGTACCGTAATGAAAAAATTTATTCAAAAAAATTGAAATTTTGATGTTACATTGTCAATGAAAATTACCAATTTACTCCCAATGAAAATATTGGGTATAAATGAAAATTATATGAAATATTACAAATTGACTTTTTTCTTAAGAATCTGTATTATTTTTTTCTCCTTTGACAGAAATTTGAACATAAGATTAGGTTGATGGCTCTTATTATTTTTTTCTTACTATTTTTTTTGTCTATTCAATGTAATTTTCAAAGATGACGTTGAAAATCTTTGAAAATGTTATTTTCTAAGTGATAAAATGTATTCATCAATAGAGGAGGTTGTTTAACCATTTAAGCATCTTCCAAGTTAAATTGCAGAAGTCTCTACTGAGGGAAAATTATTTTGTTTTCCTATTAACAATTTAACATATTTTTTTTTAACTTACTAACTACTGAAAATTTGTAAACCATGTGGGTTTAACTTTATTTGGTATGTATTACAGGTCACAATGTTTCTGTGGAAATGAAAAAATACCAGAAACAGCAAAACTTGATGAAGACATGTGCTCTAAGAAATGCAGTGGTCTGCAAAATTTAGTTTGTGGTGGTGAAGGAAGAGCAACAATTTATAGGACTTATAAAGAGGTGAAAAATGCAGAATAATTTTAAGTTTTAATGTTTTATGCACGCGCGCGTGCGCGCGCGCACACACACACACACACACAGTTTGAAATCATGGTACTGCCTCAAGTAGAACAAAAACTGTACAGAAACAAATAAAAGATAACAGTCACAGATTTACAGATTTTATTTCAATCTTCAGCCAATATTTCTTTCAATTTCTGTTGTTACACTTTACTACAATGTCTTCCTAAAATTAAGTTTCTGCATTAGATTTACTGTAAATCAAAACATACAATAATTTACATTATGTACTTTAATTAGATCACACAGATAGAGTGATTATATACATATATCCATACATATATCTAGCATGAGAGGCCTTGGCTTATCAGATGAGAAGAGAAGGGTAACCTTGCTCCTATCCTCAACAATAATTCTGACTTTCCTTATCAGTACTGGAAGTGGCTGTATATCACAGCTACTTAGGTTGGGCTTAAGATATTGAATGGACACACTCGTGACCTTCTACAGGAACTCACAACCTTCTCAGGCATGGTAGAATAATGTTAGACACTATACTAATATTTCTCAAAATCTGGACTGTAGTACACAAGTGAAAGAAAGAAAACTAATTTTTATTTATTTCCAGACTTATATAAAAGCAGATAACAGAGAGCTCAGTTGCACAATGGACAGCTAAGTTGTGCAATTCCCTGATGAGAAGATAAAACTTTATATATTGAATTTTGAGCAATTTTTTAAAGATATTTTATTTATTTATTTTGCTAATATAGTAGTTGCACTGTACAAAAAAGTGGTCATGTACCCTTTACGTAATTTTAGTAAGTAAATTAATAGATATTAAATATTTTTTCTTTTCCGTTCAAGTAACTCTTAATATTTTCATTTCTTGCAGTATTTTAATGTTATTTTTCAAGAATATATTACTCCTGCAAATATGTTTTTATTTAATCGGTATTAATACAAATCTGACATGTTTGGAACCTGAATTTACTTTGAAACCTCTGCTGAGATCTGTGAAACATCTGATTGCTCTGTGAAACATGTACCAAGTATATTAAAATTAAAGTATGTTTGCAGATGTAATCTACTCTGGAAAAATAAACACTGGCAACAAAAAATAAAATTAACAAAAATTCTTGTTTATTATTTCCACTTTTTCTATAAAATGGTTGTCACAATAGTAAATAAAAACAATAAATACAATTATTATATACATATTTGTGTATGTATCTTTGTTAAAACAAAGGTAATTATTCATTGAATACACAAAGGCACTACACTCCACTACAGAATCCACCTTTGCAAACCACCTCATTGAAGCAAACCGCAAATACAAAAACATCGACAATAACATGGACATTCTACACATACACACAAAAGGCCGAAAAGTAGACACTCTAGAACAATTGGAAATATACAAACACTCGAAAACACATAAAAATGACATCCTAAACAAACAGACACAATTCAAATCACACGCGTTATTCGAACATATCACAAACCCCACACACAACATCAATCTTTCAAAAGTCAATACCGTTGCCAAGAACAAGACGGACAGTGCTCCCAACGTTAGCCTCTGAAGAAGCTTTTTACAAGCGAAAACCGGTTCAGGCTATATGGTAAAACTTTTATGTTTTTACCTATAACAAACTTTGTGTTCCGAATCGGTAGTGAATTAATTATATTTAGTTAAGTAACGGACATGTCATGGACAACGAAATCCAAGAATACTATTAAGCCTAATTATTTATTATTCAGAGAGAATACATTACTTGCTGTACAATGCAAATGATTAATAAGCAAGAAACAAGAATTTCTGATTATGTTTTAAGTCTTTTGAAGGCAGTGTAAAAGTTAAAAAAAATTTTTTGTCATCTGCTTGGGAGGAGAGTTCAAGAATCTCTGCACTAGAGCACAACATATAGTGACTGACAGTTACATACCTACATGTCCAGTCTCTTCTCCTGTAACATAAGCAATGGCCTAAGGCATGCCTTATTCTATACGTTGTGTTAAACATATGTGTTTACTACCATTTACTTTACATTACCACAAGAAGTAAACAGGATATTCTAATTAGAAAATAGCATGAGGAAACAAATGTAATAAAGCAAAAGAAAGGGACTATAAAATTGACGGAACCACTTTGAAAATCCATAAAGCAGCATAAATTACACGGAAAAACCTAACAGAAATTGAATTGAAGGCTTTGGTTTTTTCGTAATTTAACAGGGGACTGAGAAACTAATCTGCTGTTTAAAGAATAGTATGTAGATAAAAAAAATGTCTAAATGATAAAACTTAGGACTTAGTAGAAGTCAGCATAAAAATTGTATAATGTTATACTAAAACATTTAAAAGGACATTAAAAGATGCTGGACATCTCTGAGCGGAAGGTATTGCATAGGATATTCAGACCTGTGAATGAAGGAGAACTTCGAGTGTTTGGTTCAGTTATGAACTCTACACATTACACATGTTGAAATTATTATTACCAGCCAGGCTGTTAGACCGTGTTTCACAGTTGTTACTGTTGACAAACATTTTGGCCCCACCCATCGGAGGCCATCGATGGGTGTCTACATTGGCATTTTGTCTGCCAGTTCACCTCAGAGATGAGGTAGAGACTATTGAGAACATGCATTAAAAAGTTTATTTTGATGCAGGATTGAAAACTACTACTACTAGTACTACTACTACTACTACTACTACTACTACTACTACTACTACTACTACTACTACTACTACTACTACTACTACTACTACTAGTATTACTAATAATAATAAGAAGAAGAAGAACAGCAATAATAATAATAATCACCACCACCACCACCACCACCACCACCACAACGGCTGTCGCCACCACCACCACCACCATCATCATCATCATCATCATCATCATAGTGATTGTCGTTGACATCTCCATTATCAACAATGTCATTATCAAGAACAGTTTTCAAACTACTTTCGGTTTTGAAATTGCTTTCCTAATCACTAAGAACTCTTTTAATTTGCTCATTTTCTAGTATGTATTTCTTTGAAAATTAAATAATACACTTCTAATGGTAGTCAATGGTAGGTAATGACATATAAACATACAATCTTTGGTAATATATTTGTGCAGATAATTAAATTCCTTAACCTGTGAGTAGCTTGAGGAAGTGAACTTAAGAAGTCTACACAGAAAATTTCAATACTTGGGATAGTATTTTCTTGTTAATTACCTGAGAGAATAATTTAAAAATAATCGTGTTGCATTCTTATCATAAATAAAGCTCAAACTCTTTGGTACAAGCAAATGAACAGACTTTGTTTGCAGTTACTAATAAAAACAGACATGATTATTCAAAGTTAAATAAACAGATAAATTGTCTCAAATTTTTATAAATCAGATTGAACACCTAAAACTCTGCAATAAATGCAATCATGGCAAGTGGAGTTTGAGGGTATAACCCCACTGCTCAACATTTCTCACTCAGATCTAAATATTATTTATATTATGCAATAGCAATTACTTCTGTGTAACTACAGAGATATTAGGGATGACCATAATATATAAGCTCTACATTGTTTTGTTTTAAATGAAATTCTGCTATTATGACAAATTTCATTTTAAATGTCAATATTGTGATTATGTGAAAACATAGTATAAACACATAAACATAATTCTGTTAAATTAATTATCACATGGAGGTGTCATTGCTGTGTTGGTATTCAACAGAAAAATCTGGTTTCAAGTTTTGATTTAATATAACATGTTTAAGGTACAGGTATATTATCATTATAATTAATGGGCAGTAGAAGATTAGGGACATCTAGAAGGGTCTGATAAGGGTGCAATAGGCTCCGTCCTGAAGTAATATGCTAAGTGGTTCCAGAATGGATATGAATGCCTGAATTAGATGTGGGTTTTTAGTGGGTGAGAGTCCCACACACCAGGGGACACACGGTTTCCTCTGAAGGTGCATAAAGCATTTTCCTCCTCTAAATAAAACAATGTATTATTATTATTATTATTATTATTACCAGTATTATTATTAATATTATTATTGTTGATGTTGTTGTTACTATTATAAAAGTGTTGCTAAAATTATTATTATCAGTTATTTTCTCTATGTTAGCAGTCTTCATAACAACTTTGTCAAATTTTGTTGCTTCTTTGCTATATAACTTACACTTTTCCCTCGAACAAGGCATTTCAGTTTCGTAACCATTATCAAGTTCTTCCTACAACTTGATAGTAGGAAAACTTGATAATGGTTGCGAAACCGAAAGGCCTCATTCGAGGGAAAAGTGTATATAGCAGAGAAGCAACAAAATTAAAAAAAAATTATTATTGTTAGAGTAATGGTTGATAGAGACAGTAAAAACTGAAACGTAGTATTTATTGAAAAGTATAGTGTCTTTAAAATGTAGTATTGATACTTGTAACAGATATTCAGATATTTTACACCTGCAGCTACCATCATTTTTTATACCTGATGTATGTCATTATTTACAACTGAAACGTTATTTTGAAACTGAGAGTATGACTTTGAAATATAAATTATGACTCATGTTTTATAAATGATTTAATGTTTCAGTCAATGAGAAATGATCTGAAAGTGAAAGAAATGTACATGCAACGAACCAACGGTGATGAAGATTATTAAACAGCATCAAGGAAAAGATAACGTTACTGCTGCAAGCGCCAATTGATGTAAACAAACAACATTAACATATTTTGTAAATTCTGATAAAAAATAAAAACGATTGTTATTTGAACTGAATGTACGTACTTGACGCCATAGTGGTTTTTACATGCACTTTGAGTCAGGGCGAACCTAGGGGGGATATGGGGGATATATCCCCCCGAAATTCGAAAATATTAAAAAAATTTTGGAGCAAAAAATTTTAAACTGGTTGTGTGTTTTTTGAAATACGATTATAATTGACTTCCAAGTTTTGTCAATTAAAAAAAATTGCTATTAAGTCAATGACAGGTTTGAATAATCTAATAATAAGCCTTATACTAAAAAAATAAATATAACGTGTTGAAAAATGAAAAAAAGTCGACTTGAAAGTGAGTAGGAGGACACGATTTTCCACTTGTTACAAGCAGCTTGAAACATATGATTCATGTGACGATGTTCTTTACACTATGCTTGAGCCATGTCAGATGATTTATTTAATTCCGCAACGAAGGAACTGTTTGCTTTTACTTGCTAGTTGGTCATAAATCGGGCCTTCGAGAAAGGCCTTGTCTTTTTCATAGGCCTCAGCCAAAAACGTAGTGTTAGTAGCCTACTTCGAAATTCCGCCAGATGCACGTTAGTTCATAGTTGGGGCGTAGCACAGCCGTAGCGGTAGTACTGCTTTGTTTATGTATGGTCTCAGATTAACCTCACTCTGCTGAATGTCGCTCTTTGTGTTTTGTGTTATTTTTTCCTATATGCAGAGGCGTACGCAAGGGGGGAGTTACCGGGTTTGAACCCCCCCCCTTGAACGTTTAACCACTTTTTTTAATATTACATAAAATAAAAATAAAAATTGACATATTGTTATAAGACGACGACTTGCGTCTTATATCACGCAATGTAAGCCTATTCGTTGCTATGAGCGGGTATGTCCCCTGTCTTTACTCTCTCAGGTCGTTTAATTTACTTAATTATTTAAATATCTGAGATATTTGGAGTTGTGGGATATATTGATGTAATTAATTAATATTAACTTAGCTCTCTAAAAAATATCAGTGTTAGTGTACCTGAAACTTAAATAATTAATGCGTTATTCTGTAATTTCGTTCAACCCTATTATACCTTGAAGAGAATTATATCTAATTTTGTATTTTTACGCTCTCTCTTTGGTGTCAGATAATTCCGCTATAAGCGCTGTAGTATCGGCTCAACGAAACTTATAGGTTATTTCACTGTTTATGTTAACCAATTATTCTATACTTATTCAGTTACTTTTTATTCCCAACTCATTAAATCATACTCCAAATGACAAGATTTTGCAATTGTATAAAGGTTCTTTATTTGTTTACTTCTTTAACATTGAATAAGATATGTTCTAACTAACATATGCTTGGGCTATAGATTGCGTGAATCGATTGTTGATTATTCCGATCCTTTATTTAAATTCAGTTATATAGTGTGTTTTAATTTGTAATTAATTTAATTCAGGGTGTGAAGGTTCTTGTAACTGTGGGGAAGATTAAAAATACATAGATAAGAATGCAAGATTTACAAATTTGAAGTGTTGTGTAGTTAGTATGATTAATATAATAATAATTTACCAGACTAGAACGAAGCAAATCGTGTAGGCGGTTGATTGATAAATTTACTGTTCTGGACAATTATGCCGTACGATATTCTTTCTTCGGTTTAATAAAATGGAATTCTTGTCCTGTCCACTTCGGAAATACAGCTCTCTGGATTGATTTACAGCCCGATTGATGCTTCTTCTGCAACTCCAGGATCCAAATACGTTCTTCTCTCGGTTGAAGCAATTAGTGTTGTTCCGTGTATTTGAAAGGTTATAAATTCTGGTGTAGTGTATATTATTATTTGTGATACTTTTGACTCTTTCTATTTGTTTTAATGTATCGTCAATTCCTTTCGGATATGGGACAGTTCAAGTCCTTCCTTGTAGAATCCAGTTATTTATTTCCTATTGCGATTTCATACTATTGTCTTGTTTGGTTAATTTACACGGGCAAGAGTCATAAATATTATCATTAGTATTTTGTATTTTATAATAGTATTTACTAATTTAGTATATTCCAATTAAATAGATTTTTCTTGGTTTTTTATTAATCTCATCACATTCAGATCATCAAAGCAATTATTGTCAAATCAACAACTTCCTCTTTTTCTGTCGTCCCTAGCAACACATGATTTTTCTTCCTTCCACATGTTTTGAATATAGTGTTTATTTCATATATTTTTTGTCTATTCCTTATCAATTTGCTGTCCTATCGAAATGTAACTTTACAGATAGTTGGTTTATTATTTTCTACACATATTCTGCTGGTTTTTTTATATAAGCCTGTTTTTTTTTCTTTTTTATATTTAATACCTTCTCGATATTAAACGTTATTAATCGATATCATGGCATTATGGCATTATCATAATTTGTATAAATTTTATTATATATCATTATTAATTTAATGTTTTTTTTCTAGCTCTTCAAATCGTATTCATTAATTATTATTAATTGATGTACCTAACCTTTATGTTATGAGTGGTTATATAGTGGTTTTGGCTGTTAGGCCTTTTATTGTAAACGGATCTACCTGTGTTTATAACTGGTAAACATCTATAGCCCCTTTTACATAAATTCATACATATAATAAAATCTTAACTATTAACATTTACATAAACAATTATTTTTCTATATCTAATAACAATTTTATCTTGACCTATGGATCACATATAAGAAAATTCAAATCTATTAACGTTAATTAGCTGCTTCACACTTCATTCTACAACAGTCATTGAATAATACATTATCTTTCATTAACTCAACACATATTTGGTATAACATAACATAAACTTTATCATAATATTTGTTGTCACAAAATAATATCTCTTAACTCAAAATTCTTATTTGCTATTACTATAAAGTAAATTATTGTTTCATTTTTTGTTTGCTTTTCACTGAATATATATCATCAACTATTATCTAACTTACAGGTTCGTTTATTCTTGTTAATACTACCTTGCATCCTTATTTACCTTTATCTATAATTATAAATGTAATTATTAGATCTTTGTTCTATCATGGGGTTAGATATTGACTTGTTTATTATTCTGTTAACCTTGTTTTTATGTAACACGGATGCTAGCATTTCTGTTGCGTTACAATATTTATATTTGAGTATCTTTTTAAAAATCCATAATCGTTTTCTCTCCTCTAATTTCTCACTGTCAGAGTAACAAAATCTATCGACATAAGGTACAGTCCGCCCTCCCCTTCTTCAATAATATAATCCCTGTGCTTGGTGCTGCGGCACGTACAGTACATCACTCCACGTGGGACACAAGTAGCTGTCATTCAGCATTCTGAGAACGCGGCAGTGATCTCACTGGCGCGGTGAGTGTCAAAGCATATACCCCTCCTCGTCTACTGAAAGAGAGAAAGGAGCATCAAAGCTGTGCCGTTTGTTAAGAAGGTACGATAATAATACCGACCTTGTAATAAAATAAGGCCGACACCATATAAACTTACTTGTTGTGAAACATATTGTTTTGACAGTTCTGCAGTGCAGATGTGAAATATTGTACATTGTCGAGCGGTATTCACCCGGTAGTCTGAGTTCAGATTTTGTTGTGGAACGTTCGTTTAACGTTTTGTGCATTTGGCAGTTCATATTTTTAAATAGAAACTTCACATTATCGTTCCGGGTTCTTTGATATGTCTAAGCGACGCAAAGCTCAATTTTACAATTTTTTAGCAAAAAGTCGCGTACCGGTAGTGATTCTCGTGAGGTTAGTGAAAATTTCGCATTGCCAAATGTTTCTTCGTAGGCGCAGCGTGACGATGTTGTCGCAAACGTTCTTCCCGAAACTAGTTTCGCATCCCCCTGTGAAAACTCGGCTGATATTGAATGTACATCGACATCACTCAATAATGTTGACGCGCCTGCTGAATCATTTAGAAGTGATAAGTGTATTGTTCTGATTCCGGAAGCATCAACATCTTCAAGTTCCAGTGAACCACACGCTTATGATATTGGAGCTTACGTAGGAAAGACTTGTCTAATGAAAAGAAACTGGATATCTTGAACAATGTCTGGGAACCAAATCCAGGGTTTGTTTTTCCAACAAAAGGAAAGAGAAATTTGCGATTTCAGTTTAAATGGCTTTACCGCTGGAAGTGGCTTGCATATTTCGAATTTAAGGGAGGGAGCTTTTGTAAATTTTGTGCACTTTTTGCTCCAAGTGATGGTGTTGGATTTGGCAAGCAACGCTTAGGTCAACTTTGTAGTGTAAAATTTGACAACTGACTTATTTAGGTCAAATAAACTTGTCTTTTTCATATGCCTTTTCTTCATTTCATTTTTAATGGTTGACGATGGGATTCTCAATGTAACTTCATTAGACTAGTATTAATACTTTTTTTTATTTAATAACATTTCATCAATTCAATTAACCTTCTTGATCATTTTTAATTTCTGTAAACATTATTTGTTGATAGTTGGCTACAATATTCAATGATACATTAGTTTCACATCTCTTCTACTTATAATTACTATAATCACTGTATTTCTCAATTATTCTTCTGTCAACTCATTTCTTTCTGTTTTCTTCGTCCTACTCTTTTGGAAACTGAAGTCATTCTTGCAACTATTCTAATATTCCTTAAATATTTAATTTCCCTAACAATCCCTAATACATGCGTTGGTACAGTTCAGAGAGGCACTGTTTGGCTTCATACTCTGCTGCCCACACCACATCTTAATATAGTACTGCTGGAATTCATCTACAGTCACCTATAAAATATAATAATCTCCTAATAATCTCTTTAATTATTTAATAATAAATATTTGGGAAAAATTTTTTTTCCTTTGTTGCTTTTATATTTCTTCATTACTATCCTTCATATTTTGTGATTCCATTTTAGTTCCTTAAACATTCTTTGATATTAAATTTGACAGTTATCATTTGTAATCATTTTTGTTTTCATTTTTGTTGTGATTGTAATGCTAAGTATCTTCTTCATTTGTTTTTTTCTCTGATCTCAATATTTTCTAAATAGTTGTTGTGTGATGATCATTATAACTGTATTTCTGACTAAATCCATTCCTTAGCCCAACTATTCTTCTTCTTATCGTATTTCATTATTTTGGTTGTTTATTTTTCAATGAATTATGTTCATAAATAATCTTTCTTTCTTCTCTTCTTTAACATTACATTGGTTACATTCAATCGTTTACTGAAGTTGTTTCCTTCATTTGGCAATGTTGTATGTATTTTAGGTCATATGATTTTTCTCTTTCTTTATTTTGCATAGGTAGATTTGAGGTAAAAACTTTTATCTTGGGGTTTCATTATTTATCATTCACATTATTTCCTTGTAGACGTTTGGTAATAGTTCTCGCTTTCTTCTGTAATCTTGGGATTTCATTATTCATTGTTCACACTATTTTTTTATAAACATTTAATAATAATTCTCGCTTTCTTCTGTAATCTTGGGGTTTGTTATTCATTATTCACACTATTTCTTTATAAACATTTAATAATAATTCTCTTTTATTTACAAGTGTTTTTTCTTCAAAATCGATAATAAGTGGTTCTTATTGTATTTTAGAATTTAGTGGTAGTATTCAACTCAAATTCTTTTTAAATTCCAAGTATTTTCTCTTCAAGACTGGTAATAAGTTGTTCTTATTATATTTTAGAATTTATTCATTATCTTTCTTTATGGACTCTTGGTTGTACGTTCCCTTAATCCTTTTCGTGATAGGGTTCATTATTTCATACGTATTGTTATTATTATTTTTTGTTATCACATATGGCCCAGTATATAATAATAATAATTTTTTAGTTATTCCCTCTAGAGAGCTTGGTAGCTCCCTGTTTCTTATTAATATTTTCTCACCCACTTGGTACTTAATTGGTTTTGGATTATTCTTTTCATATTTTCTTTTCTTCATTTCCGCCTTTTCCATAACTCGGTTATAAAATTTAACTGTTTCAAATTGATATTCTGGGTTATTTGGAAAGTTTATAATATCCTGGATTTCTCTAGGTGGAAGCCTTTCAAACATAACAGTATAAGGGGTATTTTCAATGGACTGATGGTAAGATATATTTAAGAACTCTTCGGTTAGTGACAAGTATTCGTACCACCTTCTCTGTTGGTCATGACAGTAAGTTCGGAGTATTCTGCCAACTTCCCTCAATACACGTTCTGCCGGATTACTGCTGGGGTGGTATATGTCTAATGTTGTGTTTTAAAAGATTATTTCTCCATTTATAGCCCTTGAATTGCGTACCATGATCGGTGATAATAGATGACGGTTTACCAACCTCTGTTATGTAATGTCCGATGACTATTTCCAGAATTTTCTTGGTCGTGGCTCTGCTAATAGCGTAGAGTTTAGTGTATTTGGAAAAGCGATCAAAAATAATTATTATGAATTTATATCTGTGGTTTCCTCCACTGCGTGGGAATGGCCCACATATATCTAGAAATACTTTCTCCAGCTTATATTTGGATGTTATAGGGATCATGACTCCCTCCTTCTTCTCATTATTATGTTCAACCATCTGGCAGATGTGACATGCCTGTATAGATTTTTGTACTTTTCTGGTTATATTTTTTATGTACACTTGTTCTTCCAGGGCTTTGACGATTTTCATGGCTCCCATGTGTCCATATCGTTCATGGTAATCCAATATCAATTTGTTTTCCACAGCGGTGGGAATTACTAGTTTCCAGTTTATTTGTTTAGGGGTGACCTTAATAAATAATCGATCATCATGTATACAGTAATATTTAGTAATAACTTCATCAGCATTTTGTATCTTCTGGCGTATGTTTATTAATTTGGGATCCGATTTTTGGTGTTGATTAATTTCATTTATAATAATCTACAAATCCCTCCGACTCTTAATGACATGGTACACTTTCGCAATCTCTTCCTTTTCTCCTTCGAACGATTGATCTTGTATGTTTATTCGGGACAAGATATCGGCTGATATGTTCTTTCTTCCAGGTATATATTCCCAATCAATGCAATACTCTTGCAATGCAAGGACCCATCTAGTTAGCCGGCCATGACTAAGTTTACATCTTTTTAGAAATGAAATTGATTTATGGTCACTTCTTACGGTCACTGGGTATCCGAGTATATAAGTTCTAAATTTATTGCATGCGTACACCACGCTTAGCAGCTCCTTCTCGGTAACGTTATAATTGCGTTCGCAGTTGTTAAGCACCCTGCTGGCGAAGCTGATTACCATATGATGTCCTTCTTTATCTTCTTGATATAGGGTAGCTCCTAAGCTAACATTGCTTGCATCACAATTTAAATAAAAGCGTTTGTTAAAATCAGGGTGGTACAACACAACTGTTTCTAAAAATTTCTTCTTGATTAATTGCAGAATTTTATCTTGTTCTGGTCCCCATGCCCACTTGTCTTTGGATGATAATTGTTTCTGAAACTTGGCAGTTACTTCTGAATAGTTATCTTGGAATTTTCGGTAATAGTTACAAATTCCAAGAAAGGATTGTAGCTGTTTTCTATTTTTTGGAGTAGGGAACAGTTGAATTGCTTCTACCTTTTCTGTTGAAGGTGTGATACCCTCCTCAGACAAATTAAAACCTAAAAACTTTACTTGATTGGCGATAAATTTAGATTTATTCAGCTTGAGTGTTATGTTGTTTTCAGATAATTTTCTCAGTACCTGTTCCACCCGCTCGCAACGTTCATCCCAATGTGAAGAAGTTATAAGAAAATCATCTACATAGACCGTAGTGAACTGCAGTGTTTCTTGTCCCAATACTTGGTCCATACATTTTACAAATATTGCAACCGAATTAATTAGTCCGAAAGTTAGCCTTTTAAATTGATAGTTCCTTCCGTCAAAAAGGAACGAAGAACGCCATGTATTTTCTACTATCTGGGTGTAGTTCGACCTGCCAGTAACCGCATACCGTATCCCAAGTGCTGATGTATTTAATGCCGTGGAATTTCTTTAAAATTTCTTCTATTTCGCCTGGTGAAGTCCTATCATTGATGATCATTTTATTTATTTCCCTAGCGTCCAGGCAAATTCTCACCTTTCCGTTCTTTTTCGGGACTGCCACTATGGGACTGGTATATGGTGATTGACTATATTCTATTATGTCATCTTGAATCATACGATTAATCTCGTTCCGGACCTCGTTTTTTATGGAATAAGCAATTGGGTATGATTTTCTGCGAAAGTTCACTGGTTCTTTAAAATTTATTACACACTGATATCCTTTTACTTTACCTGGAGCATTGGAGAATACATGTTTGTATTTATTATATATTTGAATTAAATTTTCGGCCTGTACTTTACTTACTTGTCCATAAGTTTTTTCCCTTTGGAATTCTCGGACCTCTTCTAACTTACTCTGCCAAAGTTCGGGATCCTCGTCCTCATATTGAATGACTTCTGGTATTTAATTTTTCTTACAAAAATAGCTATTTATGGCTAGACATCTGGTGTTAACTGGAACGGTTCTATTAGTGTCAATTAATTCGGCTGTCCATAATCCTTCTTCGGATGTTAAAGATATTATACCTTTATGCAAGTCAATTACTGCGGAATGCTGGCGCAATACATCGCATCCAATCAATACATTGAACGGTAATCCCGTTGCGACCAAGAATCCTATTGGTAGGGTCATATTATTATTGGTAAGATCGAGCGATACTTGTTTTTTAACTGTTTTATTTTGTCTCCCAGTGGCTCCGATAATTATCACATTATTGACAGGTAAGGTCGGTATGGGTAACTGGACTTCTCGCTGGATTTTTTCAAGTTCAGTACTGTCTATCAACGATATGTTAGATCCAGTATCTATCATTATGGTAGATTTTACTCCATTTAATTTAGCCGTTACATATATGATTTCGTTATTACTATTACTGTTTACATGTTTCTTATCCTCTTCCAATAAATCTTCCCTGATATTCTTTAAATAGTGGTTATTAATTGTGGTTATTGCACGATTATTCTTAATTTTGTTTATAAGTCGCTGTTCCCCAAGATTACGGTTCAGTGAAGGGTATTCATTAATTTTCACTGCCTCTATTAGTTTAAATGAGGGCTTACCCCCTCTTCTCTATTTTCATTTTGATTACTGTGTTGATTTTGTACGGTTTAAGTGCGATGCTCCGTATTAGGTTCCGCTATCCTATAATTTCCTTCAGGTGGATAGTTGTCTTCACGCCGGGACTGGTCATAATGGTTGTCATATCGGTGACTCCTTGGGTAATACCGTCGCTGATTACCTTGAGGCCTGGAGTAGATATAATTGACGTTATGCCTATAATTATTGGGTCGTCTGTCCCCATCTCCTCTATTATTGCGACTATCGCGGTAATTATAATTATTATTGCCACGATAATTATAGTTCCTGGAATTATTATTCGCGTGCTCATTTTGGGTTCTATTGGCATTAACGTTCTGCGCAGGTCGATTGTGATCATTATTATGAGAATTGGTTGGTGGCGCGTTATTATTATACTTCTGATATTTATAATTTAACATTCTATTTCTTTGGTATTGGTTCTCGTGTTCGTAATTCTCCAAGAATTTGGCCATGGCTGGAATCGTTTTGATTTGACTACACATACGTGCATTTTTTATCCCTTCCTCGTAATGGTAGGATAGTTGTATCACCAAACATTCTTCGGGAATTCTGGGCTCTAAGTTCCGCGCCATACATACTTTTCCTAGAAAGTATGAAGTAGGAGACTGGCCTATGTTTGTTTCGTATCGACCGTTACTAAAATTATTCCTAATCATGTTCTGGGTCGATTCAGACCAATACTTCTCTTTAAATTGTTTTTTGAACTCAGTCATGTCCAGTATATCCGGGCGCACCGCTGTCCACCAATTATCATAAGTATCTTTAAACGTTTCATCAATCATACTGCGTATATTACTCCAGCGATTTTCTCTATTTCTTGCGATCACCTCTTCCAATCTCTTTAAAAATTCCATCGGTTTGCGCTTGTAATTACGAAAATTAATCGATTCCCGGTTCTCGTGGTTATTTGTATGACTATGTTGGCATGTCCTATCCCGCCATGAATCTACTTCTTCTTGTAATTGTAATTCACGTCTACTAATTCCTCTATTTTATTTTTACTGGTATTAATTTGACCTTCCATACTGTTTAAATTGCCATAGACTCTTTCGAGTCGTTCGCCCATGTCTGTCTGTATTTGCGTAATACCTTCCTTATTTTCTTCCCGTACCTGATGTACTTCGTTTTTAATTTGCTCATATTTTCCGACAGTTTCCTGTTGGATTTCTTCGACCAATGTTTTACTCTCAACTTTTATGTCATTAATTTTATTTTGTAGTTCTTCACGAACTTGTACTATTGTTTCGTTAGTTTTTTCTAACCCTTCATTTGTTTTGGCTATTTCTAATTTTCTTTCCTCATTATTTTGGTCCACCTTCTGGTTAATTGTCACATGAAGATTCTCAATTTTTTCATTAATTTGCCTTAAATTCTCTTCATGTATTTGTAGGATGTCTTCCTTCATTCGTTTTACACCCTCATCATTCCTATCTAACCTTTCGTGAATTTGGTTTAACCTTTCGTTCATTTGTTTTGAGGTTTCTTTAATTTCCTCATGGGTTTTATCGTATTTTTCCTCCAGTCTCTTTGAGTTTTCCTTATTGCTTTCCTTATTCTCCTTAATTTCCTCATTTATTTTCCTCAAATTCTCCTTAGTGAGTCTGCTATCTTCCTTAATACTACTCATTAACTCCATTAATTTTTCCCAATTTAGTCCTTCTCTGGCTTCCGCTTTATCTATTTGGTCTCCTTGGGCCTCTTCTTCAATTGCTTCCTTTTCCTTGTCCGCAATTATTTCAGTTTCCGTTGTTTCGTCTGTCCGCTGTTCCATTTCACTATCTGTTATTAGTTCTATTTCCTGTTCTTGTTCATCTATTTCCTTCTCCGTTTCTCCTGCCCTAATCCTTGATCTACCTCTGGTATGCATGTTTATCCTCACACAGTTGCCTGCTCTGGTTAAGTAATATTAATATAGTTATATTTACTTAACTTAAGCCCTACACTGGTTGAGCGCCAATTTGTTATATATCGGGTACGTACGGTTTAAGCCCCACTGTTGGGTTCGTCAATTTGTTATAAGACGACGACTTGCGTCTTATAATGTGTCACGCAATGTAAGCCTATTCGTTGCTATGAGCGGGTATGTCCCCTGTCTTTACTCTCTCAGGTCGTTTAATTTACTTAATTATTTAAATATCTGAGATATTTGGAGTTGTGGGATATATTGATGTAATTAATTAATATTAACTTAGCTCTCTAAAAAATATCAGTGTTAGTGTACCTGAAACTTAAATAATTAATGCGTTATTCTGTAATTTCGTTCAACCCTATTATACCTTGAAGAGAATTATATCTAATTTTGTATTTTTACGCTCTCTCTTTGGTGTCAGATAATTCCGCTATAAGCGCTGTAGTATCGGCTCAACGAAACTTATAGGTTATTTCACTGTTTATGTTAACCAATTATTCTATACTTATTCAGTTACTTTTTATTCCCAACTCATTAAATCATACTCCAAATGACAAGATTTTGCAATTGTATAAAGGTTCTTTATTTGTTTACTTCTTTAACATTGAATAAGATATGTTCTAACTAACATATGCTTGGGCTATAGATTGCGTGAATCGATTGTTGATTATTCCGATCCTTTATTTAAATTCAGTTATATAGTGTGTTTTAATTTGTAATTAATTTAATTCAGGGTGTGAAGGTTCTTGTAACTGTGGGGAAGATTAAAAATACATAGATAAGAATGCAAGATTTACAAATTTGAAGTGTTGTGTAGTTAGTATGATTAATATAATAATAATTTACCAGACTAGAACGAAGCAAATCGTGTAGGCGGTTGATTGATAAATTTACTGTTCTGGACAATTATGCCGTACGATATTCTTTCTTCGGTTTAATAAAATGGAATTCTTGTCCTGTCCACTTCGGAAATACAGCTCTCTGGATTGATTTACAGCCCGATTGATGCTTCTTCTGCAACTCCAGGATCCAAATACGTTCTTCTCTCGGTTGAAGCAATTAGTGTTGTTCCGTGTATTTGAAAGGTTATAAATTCTGGTGTAGTGTATATTATTATTTGTGATACTTTTGACTCTTTCTATTTGTTTTAATGTATCGTCAATTCCTTTCGGATATGGGACAGTTCAAGTCCTTCCTTGTAGAATCCAGTTATTTATTTCCTATTGCGATTTCATACTATTGTCTTGTTTGGTTAATTTACACGGGCAAGAGTCATAAATATTATCATTAGTATTTTGTATTTTATAATAGTATTTACTAATTTAGTATATTCCAATTAAATAGATATTTCTTGGTTTTTTATTAATCTCATCACATTCAGATCATCAAAGCAATTATTGTCAAATTAACAACTTCCTCTTTTTCTGTCATCCCTAGCAACACATGATTTTTCTTCCTTCCACATGTTTTGAATATAGTGTTTATTTCATATATTTTTTGTCTATTCCTTATCAATTTGCTGTCCTATCGAAATGTAACTTTACAGATAGTTGGTTTATTATTTTCTACACATATTCTGCTGGTTTTTTTATATAAGCCTGTTTTTTTTTCTTTTTTATATTTAATACCTTTTCGATATTAAACGTTATTAATCGATATCATGGCATTATGGCATTATCATAATTTGTATAAATTTTATTATATATCATTATAAATTTAATGTTTTTTTTCTAGCTCTTCAAATCGTATTCATTAATTATTATTAATTGATGTACCTAACCTTTATGTTATGAGTGGTTATATAGCGGTTTTGGCTGTTAGGCCTTTTATTGTAAACGGATCTACCTGTGTTTATAACTGGTAAACATCTATAGCCCCTTTTACATAAATTCATACATATAATCAAATCTTAACTATTAACATTTACATAAACAATTATTTTTCTATATCTAATAACAATTTTATCTTGACCTATGGATCACATATAAGAAAATTCAAATCTATTAACGTTAATTAGCTGCTTCACACTTCATTCTACAACAGTCATTGAATAATACATTATCTTTCATTAACTCAACACATATTTGGTATAACATAACATAAACTTTATCATAATATTTGTTGTCACAAAATAATATCTCTTAACTCAAAATTCTTATTTGCTATTACTATAAAGTAAATTATTGTTTCATTTTTTGTTTGCTTTTCACTGAATATATATCATCAACTATTATCTAACTTACAGGTTCGTTTATTCTTGTTAATACTACCTTGCATCCTTATTTACCTTTATCTATAATTATAAATGTAATTATTAGATCTTTGTTCTATCATGGGGTTAGATATTGACTTGTTTATTATTCTGTTAACCTTGTTTTTATGTAACACGGATGCTAGCATTTCTGTTGCGTTACAATATTTATATTTGAGTATCTTTTTAAAAATCCATAATCGTTTTCTCTCCTCTAATTTCTCACTGTCAGAGTAACAAAATCTATCGACATAAGGTACAGTCCGCCCTCCCCTTCTTCAATAATATAATCCCTGTGCTTGGTGCTGCGGCACGTACAGTACATCACTCCACGTGGGACACAAGTAGCTGTCATTCAGCATTCTGAGAACGCGGCAGTGATCTCACTGGCGCGGTGAGTGTCAAAGCATATACCCCTCCTCGTCTACTGAAAGAGAGAAAGGAGCATCAAAGCTGTGCCGTTTGTTAAGAAGGTACGATAATAATACCGACCTTGTAATAAAATAAGGCCGACACCATATAAACTTACTTGTTGTGAAACATATTGTTTTGACAGTTCTGCAGTGCAGATGTGAAATATTGTACATTGTCGAGCGGTATTCACCCGGTAGTCTGAGTTCAGATTTTGTTGTGGAACGTTCGTTTAACGTTTTGTGCATTTGGCAGTTCATATTTTTAAATAGAAACTTCACATTATCGTTCCGGGTTCTTTGATATGTCTAAGCGACGCAAAGCTCAATTTTACAATTTTTTAGCAAAAAGTCGCGTACCGGTAGTGATTCTCGTGAGGTTAGTGAAAATTTCGCATTGCCAAATGTTTCTTCGTAGGCGCAGCGTGACGATGTTGTCGCAAACGTTCTTCCCGAAACTAGTTTCGCATCCCCCTGTGAAAACTCGGCTGATATTGAATGTACATCGACATCACTCAATAATGTTGACGCGCCTGCTGAATCATTTAGAAGTGATAAGTGTATTGTTCTGATTCCGGAAGCATCAACATCTTCAAGTTCCAGTGAACCACACGCTTATGATATTGGAGCTTACGTAGGAAAGACTTGTCTAATGAAAAGAAACTGGATATCTTGAACAATGTCTGGGAACCAAATCCAGGGTTTGTTTTTCCAACAAAAGGAAAGAGAAATTTGCGATTTCAGTTTAAATGGCTTTACCGCTGGAAGTGGCTTGCATATTTCGAATTTAAGGGAGGGAGCTTTTGTAAATTTTGTGCACTTTTTGCTCCAAGTGATGGTGTTGGATTTGGCAAGCAACGCTTAGGTCAACTTTGTAGTGTAAAATTTGACAACTGGAAGGATGCCGTCGAGCAATTTTCAGAACATGAGAAGTGTTTGTATCACAAACAAAGTTTGGAGGTAGCCGGTACTTTGGCCGATATTTCATGTGGGAAAACAAGTATATCCATGCGCTAATAGATACTGCAACAATGCAAAAGAAACTGGAGAACAGGGAAAATCTTATTCCTATTATTGAAAGTGTTTTGTTCTGCGGGAAACATGTATCGCACTGCGAGGCCACAGGGATTCGGGACGAATAGAGGTCGACCAAGAACCAGAAGAAAATGATGGCAATATCAGGGCACTTCTCCCCTTTCGAAGTAAGACTGATTCTGTATTAAAAAATATGTTGACGTGTAGTGTTGGAAATGCGCAGTACACCAGTCCTAGAATACAGAATGGAATAATTGAAGTGTGCAACGACCTGATTGTTCGAAATCTCGTGAAAGAACTTAATGCCTCCAGTTGCTTCTCTATTCTCGCCGATGAGACGTCAGACATATCAGGCTTAGAACCTGATTATCACTGTGTGTTCGTCATGTTGATAGAGAAAATTTCACTGTGAAGGAAAACTTTCTACAATTCGTACCATTATATGATGTGACCGGAAAAGGAATCGCAACGGCAATATTGGACAAGTTGCGTTCATTAAATATAGACATAAATAAGATTCGTGGTCAAGGGTATGACGGAGCTATGTCCATGTCAGGAAAAGTAAACGGAGTCCAGGCACATGTAAAGGAAATAATTCCGTCAGCTTTATATGTCCAATGCTCAGCACACAGCCTCAACTTAGCTGTATCCAGTGCCTGTGAAGTAGCTGCCATTAGAAACTGCATGGGTACAACATCGAGTCTGTACGAATTTCTTAATACACCTAAAAGGCAACATGTTTTAAAATCGGCGATAAGTGAAATGGAAACTACAACTTCACAACGTGAAAAACTCGTTGAACTTTGTGCAACACGTTGGTTGGAAAGGTATAACTCCGTGGCTGCGGTGGTGGAATTGTATGACCCTATTATTGCAACCCTTCAAAGCATATCAGAATGGAAAGACAAAGACTCGTCCTCACAAGCAAATTCACTTTTATGTGCTCTGACTGACTGTCAATTTGTGATATCGCTGTTTTGTATTCAGAGGCTGTTTTCTTTAAGTCTCCCATTGATGTAAATTCCTGCAGAATTCAACTATTGATCTCGTGGAAGCAGTAAACCTTGCTGAAGAGTGAAATGAAATCTATACGCGAAAATGTCGATGAAGAATTTTCTAAAATTTTCATTTGTGCTTCTGAAGTCTTGAATAGGTTGGGGTCCTCCATTCAAATCCTTCGCATGGGAGCGCGACAAAAAAATCGTGTGAACTTGGACTTATCATCAGTGACGCCAGAACTTTACTTTCGTGTCTCTACTTTTATTCCATTTCTGGATGCCTTCATGTCCCAACTAGATTCACGTTTCTTGAAACACAAGGAAATATTGAAAGGCTTTCAGTGCCTTTTACCTACGAACTCAGCCCTTCTGCCCCTGCCGTCTCAAGTTGCTGCTTTCACTTCGCTCACAGAGTTCTACGCCAGTGACATAAGAAGCGGTTGCCAAGAAGACTTGAATAATGAATTAAAATTATGGTACAGAAAAATTGCACGTCTTCAGAAGGGAGACCAACCGAAAACGGCCATAGATGGGTTAACTATGTGCAATCCCAACATAATGCCAAATATATTTACTTTGCTAGAAATACTAGCTGCGCTCCCAGTGTCCACATGTACAAATGAACGATGTTTCTCAACATTACACCGTCTAAAAACATATTTGCTTAATTCTACTGGAAATACACGTTTGAATGGATTAGCACCCCTCAACGTACATAGAAATTACACTCCAACTGCAGAAGATGTGTTAAATGAACTAATGAAAAAAAAACGTCGTTTGGACATTGACATTGTATTGTGAATGCTGAAATTTCCGAAGTGTAGTGACGTTATATACTGTAGGCTACGTACATTATATATACTGTACTGTATATATTAATTTAATTACCGGTACTCGTTTTAAACAATGATTTTTCAAAACAATAATAGACTACAGTAGAATATTGATTTGAACATTTGAGACAACTGCATTCAATTTTTTATTCAAATTCAAATTCAAATTCCTTCATAGAGTGTGGATTCATCAAGCCAGTTTCATTCTTCAACCTTGGTGAGTTCCATATTGACATACTGTGTTTAATTAAATTTATTTCAATATATTTGATTGCTTCCATGGATTTTCCTGTTATGTAAAGTGTCTTACCTATCGTATACAAATAACCGTTGAGTAAAATATATGATTATTGTGTAGCCTAAGTGTAATAATGGCATGTGGCACTGGCACAAGCATTTTTATTGTACAAAATGAAACAGATGTTAAAATTTGTTAAAAAATTGTACCTAAGGCTGTGACAAAAATACGTTTCGAAGATTTTATTAGGGTATTAATGAATATGTTCTATTCGAACATAGTATAATAAATATACCGTAACATGATATAATAATAATAATAATAATACACAAAATTTAAAATACCGATAATGTCAATTGTAAACAATTTTAATAATTTAATAATTCAACCCCCCCCCTTAACAAAATTCTGCGTACGCCACCACTGCCTATATGACTGTGTAGTTATTCTTCAAAGCGAATAGCATTTTTATACATTATATAGGCCTTTATTTGTTGTGTTCAACATTTCAAATAGGAAGTCTACGATTGAAAACTTTTTTAAACGCAAAAAACCCGTGGTTACCTCCGATTCCTTGACTTCTGCTTCTGCTACTGAAAACCAAAACGATGTGGCACAAACACCTCACCCTCTTTCAATTACACCAGGTACGTCTACACATCTAGAGGTATCATAATGAATATTATGAATGTGACAGATTTGATATAGGCCTGTATATTGGAAGAGACTTGTCAAATGAAGTTAAACACCCTTTGTTAAAAAATGCGTTGACTCCCCCTGAACTCTACAAATTTCCCCTCTGAGTAAAGAAACCTAAAGTTTCAATGGAAATGGTTGGTAGAATTTCCTTGGCTTGCCTACTCGGAATTTAAAGGAGTGGCCTAATATAAATTTTGCTCAACTTTCTCAAGTGAACACAATGAGGGTGGGAAGGGGGCTCATGTGAAACTTGGGTTTTTAGTTAGACAATCATATTCTAGTTGGAAAAAGGCTAAAGAAGACTTCAGACTTCATGAAGGTACTGAATACCACAAAAAGTTTTCAGTTATGGGTCAGAATTTCATTTCTGTTCATGAAAATAAATCTGCTGATGTGGCCTCTCAGATTGATTCTGCAAGAAAAATACAAGTTGCGAAAAATCGCAAAAACCTCCTGCCCAATGTAAAACCGTTATACTATGTGGACGCCAGGAACTGGTCATACGGATCAAGGACCTTTAAGCCTAGAAGAACCTATTGAGAATGGCGGTAATTTCCGGGCCCTTCTGCGGTATAGAATAGATAGGGGAGATGAGGTTCTGAGGGAGCATGCATCTACCTGTAGTTTGAATGCTTCATATGTAAGCTACAAAATTCAAAATGATATCATTGAGACATGTGGAGACATAATCCAAACTCAGCTTGTTGATAAAATAAATAAAGCTGAATGTTTTAGCATATTAGCTGATGAAACCTCTGATATCTCTTGTTCACAACTGTTTTCTATGAGCATAAGGTGTACTACAAAAGACAAAAATGGTAAATTAAAGTTCCGTGAAGACTTCTTAAATTTCGTGCCTGTATATGACTTAAAAGGAAAAGCCCTAGTTAATACTGTTTTGAACAGTTTACAGGTACTAGGGGTTAACATAAAATACATACGAGAACAAGCATATGACGGCGCAGCCTCAATGAGTGGCCCATTTCAAGGTTGTGCTGCAATAATCCGTGAAAAGTTCCCACAATCTGTATATGTACACTGCGCTAGCCATTAACTTAATTCGGTCCTCTACCACTCTTGCAATGTACCAGTCATCAGAAATTGTTTGGGAACAATGAAAGAGATAATAACATTTTTCAAAGGTCCCCCCAAGCGGTCCTCTGTGTTTAAACGTATTGTTCAAGAAAACAGTTCAACTCATTCTTCAAAATGAACAAGATTACTCAAATTTTACGAAACTAGGTGGGTTGAGCACTTAGATGCAATTATACTGTTTAAGGGCATGTTTGATGTTATCTGTATGGCTCTGTTGGAAATTCAAGAGGATAATAATTCAGATCCTGAGTCATCGAGCAAAGCATAATATGCTCTATTATCAGTAATTGAGACGTGCAGTTTTGTGACAGCCATGACCACTGTAAGTAAAATCTTTACTATGTCACACCACCTTTTGACTTCTCTGCAGGCAGAGACAATTGACCTTGTTTATTTCTGAAAACATACGGATATACCTGAGGAAAGAAATTCAGGAAATGTGGAATAATCGTGAATCAAAATTTCACCTTATTTTTATGGTGATGGATGTTTGCAGTTCCGCTGAAGTGAGCATTGAGATTCCTAGGAGAGCTTCAAAGCAAACGAAAAGAAACAATTACGGCACAGCAGAACCGGAAGCTTACTACCGTCATACAACCCATTTCTGGACTACTTCCTACAACAACGTGATGAGCGCTTCCTTAATCACAGAAAACTGATACAATCTCTTCAGTATCTTCTTCCTCAGCACTGTTGCTTCAACAGAGATTAAGATGTGAAGGAAAGTGTATCTACTACATCAGAGTTTTGGCCTGAAGATGTGGTACTCTCTAGTCAGACTTTTGAATCAGAGGTAGTTATGTGGAAGAGGAAATGGTTGGCATGTGATACTACAAAACCGAAGTACTTTATCACCTGCCTATATGAATGTGTATAAAGTATTTTCCCTTCTCTTCATAGATTTTTAAAAATTGACGCCACTATTCCAGTATCTACAGCAACATGTGAGCGATCCTTTTCTACCCTTCGAGAGTAAAGAGTTTTACAAGAAGTGAAACAGGTCAAGATCGTCCGAATGGTTTGGATTTGCTGTCAATTCACAGAGACATTTTAGTTGACTCAGAAGAAGTGCTCAACAAATTAGCACAAAACAGATCACGAAGACTTGAAATTGTCCTCGTGTTCTTGTATGTTGTAACCCTCATTTTCTTAATTTTAACGTTCTCTTTAAAGAATTTATATTCCACAGAAAAGTATAATTAGGCTTCTAAGACAAACTGGAAGCCTATATAATGTAGGTTTTTAATTGATGTTAATCAAATTAGTGATTTACAGCTATCATCTGCAAATTATTTTTAATTTGTTTGTACGATTTTCATTATAATATGAGAAAAAACAATACTCTAAGAAAACGGTATGCGGTTGAAAAAAATCCCCCCCCCCCAAATGAAAGCCTAGGTTCGCCCCTGCTTTGGGTATTACATATAGGTTCTATTAATTATTGAAAACCTTAGAAAGAAGCTGCTCACCAGTTTTTCGAACTCACTTTTCCTATAATCTTCGCCATATGTTTCTTACTACTTGTACGTAATTGATGAAAAGTCTTCAACAGTAAGACCATCTTTCTTTTCGTGTCCATGCCAAATTGTAGTAAAAACGTTAGTCTTCCCTATAGGCCTACTTGTTAATAAGTATTGTCATAAGTATACTTGGATATGGAAGATTATTAAACGTATTAAATGGATCAATATATTAGCAAGCGAAGAAACATTTCTAACAATCGAATTTGTAATGCCGACGAAAGTGCACTGCATTGGAAATGTATGCCACGTAAAACTTTAGCATTTGAAAAGGAAAAGAGTGCGCCTGGTCATAAATTGCAGGTACTGCTTAACATATATGTGTTGTAGTAATGCTGCTGGTTCACAATTTGTAAAAGTATGTGTTGTCGGCGCTGGAGAAAACCTCGAGCCTTAACAAAAGTTAAAGACGTACCGGTATCTAGGTTATTGAAGGATTATTATCACAGTTCTACTGCTTAGGCGGTCAAAGAAGTGCTTGAAAACTTGTTTAAAGCCAAAGTTGTTGCCACATTTAACATCTGTTGGTCTGCTTTTAAAAGCAGTTTTACTTTTGGATAATTCCCTTTCCTATCCAAATGAATAAATTTTAAAATCTGATGATGGTCAGATTTTTATCAACTTTTTGCCTCCAAATGTCACTGATCTGACGCAGTCTATATATCAGAGCAAAGTTTATAACTTAACTTCCATTTACAAAAGCAACTTATTGATGAAACTTGTAAAAGAAGTTAGTGGTGGTTTACAAACATTTTGTAAAACTCTTACAATACTGAATTCTGTTTAAGGATTGAAAGTGCTTGCAAGTGTACAGAAACTTTAACTTTATTTATGTATTGCTAAATAATTGTTATAAAAAATGATAAAACAATCTGTACTGATAATGAAGAAAATGTTGAAGGTAACGAAGAAATTGAAATTGAGGGTGAAGTTCGACAATATTCTTACAAGGTAGGGTGTAATGATGTTGACGCTTGTGGACGGCTTAAGGAAGATCGGGATTTTGGTAGTTCTGAAAAGTGAATGTGTAACACAATACAATGGAAGCTAATCAGACTGATGCAAAACAACACAAAGAAGACGAACTCATCATTAAGAACAGTTCATCGCTCGAAGTACAAGCCTTAACCTATAACGACGATCTTGAGCAACAGTCGGAAACTACGGTGACCAAAAAACTAATGCCTACAAACATCCGAAGAACAATTCGACGTATGGCTAATAAAAATATAAAAGAAACAATTTGTTATCATGTTTTAACAAATAAATTACTTAAGTACAATTCATTACACATAAAAACTTTCAAATTCTATTTATACGATTAATTACGATTCAGTCATTCAGTTCTTTACGATTCAAATTTTCATTACAGAAGCCTATTTTTGACGAACGTTCTAAATTTATTTACACATTTAAAAAAAATGTTATAGCTTGTTGTAAATTACGTTTATTAGGGATTATACAGTAAAGTAATTGCACTGTAAGATCGATCATTATAAAATTCTGACTATAAAACTAATTTTTTTTAAGAAGTAGTGGATTAGCCAGGATTTTCAGTATACAGTACCGCTCATTTTCCGATCGTCTCGGTTCTGCAACTTAATATTCTCTAAAACAATTTATTGTTGCATTAACTTTAACAACCTGTGTGGTTGCTGGTCCCATATCAGGCGCCTCCCCAGGAGCCTCCCAAATATTTGGGCGGATAGGGGAATGCCTCTCAAATATGAGTGGTACTGGGAAAATGAGGAAATGAAATACCTGGAGCCGACCAAAAACCTGACTGCTGCCTTGCAGAGAGTAGTTGGGTCTACAAAGAGTAGAGGAAGAACACGTTGATGACAAATCACCTGGCCCTCTAGGTTGTAACCCCTTTCTGAGAAACCACCCCTTACTCAGAAACCACAACCACAAAGAAAAGCCGAGCTGTCTCTAAGGATACGACTTAAGGCGCGCCAAATGGAAATTAGACTTGGAACATGGAATGTTTTATCTTTGTACAGACCTAGACCTGTTATGTACAGCGCTTAAACAGCTCCTGAACCAATTTGATAAATGTAGCGGCAGTGCAGGAGATAAGATGGACTGGGGGAATGTTTAACAGCAGAAGCCACCCAATATATTACAGTTGCGATGAACGCTTACATAACTTTGGAACTGACTTCATAGTAAGCAGACAGATGTCACAAATGTTAATCAGTTTTAAACCAATCAATCCACGGATCTGCTACCTGCGATCCCTGCCTACCTGCGATTTTATAATTTTCCCCTAATTTTCTAAACTTAGACTTACTAGGTTTACATGCTCTTACTCAAACTTCGGAGAAAATGGAAAAAGACCAATTCTATGGAGTCCTAGAAAAATTCTTCAATGACTGCCCTAGCGCAGACATAAAGATTGTAATTGGAGATTGTAATCCACAAGCCGGAAAGTAACAGATCTTTGTGCCCACTATAGGGAAGTACAGCATCCATAATGATAGTAACGGAAAGGCCAGAGGTTTAACTTTGCAGCGACTAAGTGGTGAGTACACTATTTCCGCACAAGAAAATTCACCTGGCTACTTGGAGATCTAATGATGGGGTGACTACAAATCAGATTGATCGTGTGCTAATGAGCGCCCGAGATATCTCAGCACTTATGGATGTGCGGACGTTTAGAGGAGCGAATGTGGACTCGGATCACTATCTGATGACGGCACTGATAAGAGCTATAATTTCCATTCTAAGAATCAGAGAGAACCACAATCTAGGAAATATATCATTCCTAAATTACTGAAGGACCAAAACACAAGACAGAATTTCTCACAGAGGCTGAAGGAGAAGTTTAGAAGTGTAGATTACCCTGACGACTTAGGTCAAGGTAGGAAGTTAGGAAAAGTGCTATTTATGAGATCGCTGATGAAGTTCTGGGTGTAGAAGAGAGGTGTAGAGATGCACTCTGGTTCAATGATGAGTATTGAGGAATAACTGAACAAAAGAATAAAGCCTGAACACTCAAATGATTCTGCGTAGTCATAGATGAAGGTCAATGGAGGACTTTAGAGCTAGGAGGAGAGCAGAGAAGCGTTTGCACAGAAGGAAAAAAAGATTATTTAGGAGATTTAGAATCTAAGACAACAGCTTAATTTTAGGGAATTCTATAAGCAAGTTAACAAGAGCCGCAAGGAGTTCAAACCAAGTACAGATGCTTGTAAGGATACTGATGGCACCCTCTTTACAGATAATAAGAAGATCTTGGGGCTGTGGTGAAACTATTTTTCCTCCCTATTAAATGATGTGGAACCCCTCAGGACTAGGTTCCAAGTGATAATTTCAATTGGGGATATGGAACCCCCCTGACGAGGATGATGTCCGAGAGGCTATTGATAGGCTTAAGAATAATAAATCTCCAGGGCATGACAGATTGCCGGGTGAGTTGTTGAAGCATGGAGGGAATGAGGTAGTGAAGTTTCTGCATGATTTGATATTGGATGTGTGGCTGACAGAAACGATGCCGATGGACTGGTATAAAACCGTAATCTGGCCAATCCATAAAAAGGGTGACGCACTGGAATGTTGCAACTATAGAGGGATTGTTTTGCTTCCGTCTGTCTATAAGATCTTATCATCTATTCTTTGCCAAAAGCTTTTACCTTTTGCTGAACGAGAACTTGGTGTTTATCAGCCCGGTTTTAGGAAGGGAACCAAGCACCAGATCTTTACAATGCGTGTGTTGTTGGAGACAGCAAGAGAATACGGGATACAGACACACCACCTATTCACTGACTTTCGACAAGCGTATGACACCATTATAAGGAAAGAATTGATTCAGGTCCTGCTGGAAATGAGAATCCCAGCAAAACTTGTTCGAATGATCCGGCTAACAATGAAAGAAATACACTGCATGATACGTACTTATATACAATCTGACGTCTCTGAAGACTCTGAGGTGCGTACAGGATTTAGGCAGGGAGATGGTTTAGCATGTTTATTATTCAACCTTGCTTTGGAGAGAGCAGTGAGGGAATCTGGGATACAGGTTGGTGGGACAATATTCAACAGGTCCGTTTAGCTATTATCATATGCTGATGATATTGAGCTTGTGGGCTGGTCTTATGCTTTGGTGAGTGATGCATTTCCTATGCATTGGTTGGAGCTGCCAGAAGAGTTGGCCTGGTAGTTAATGAAGCCAAGAAAAGATATATATATATATATATATATATATATATATATTTATATATGCGCACCCAAGTACATCAAAATGAAACACAAGAGGCCCAGGTTACGACTGGCACCCACGTTTTGGACTGTGTTGAGTATACCTTGACATGTTAGTGACTGCCAACAACGAAATTAAGTTGGAGGTTGGGCGAAGAATATTGGCCACCAACAGATGCTATTTTGGACTTCAGAGACACATGAGAAACCGATATTTGTCTCGAACCACGATGAGACGACTTTACAAGACTTCGATAAGACCTGTCCTAGCATATGGATCCGAGTGCTGGACGCTGAAAAATCATGGCGAAATGTCCCTGCTCAGATTTGAGAGGTGAATCTTGAGAAGAATTTTTGGAGCAGTACAAGAAGGACAAAACTGGAAGCAGCGTACCAATTATGAATTAATGGATGTGTACAAGTACACGAACGTGTATTGTATAATAATTATTCTGTATCTATATTAGTAGTAATGCGATATAGGCTATTATTTTGTCACTTATTAAGGCTGAGTTACCGTTTTGCTCAAACCATTTTGGTCAACGATATGTATGCTAATCTCTTATTCAGGTCAAACAATTACGTACGAATTTCACCTGTCATATTTAGAATGTGACAATATCCGAAGGGTAACTTTTACCAATCGAATGTATGCCACCACCTGCGATCTAGTAAACAGATTTCAACTTACGGTTTTCGTAAACAAATTATACATATAATACGAGACACGAAGTATTCCAGAGGATGGCAGTGCGTAGTACACACTGGTGATCAAACGAAAAACTCAGATATAGAAAGCTGGTAACTATTGTAAGAGTAAATATAATTGTCTGAGTAAAGAAACGTAATTTAAATAAGAGAAAGAAGACTTTAAGAAACTGAATTGACTATTATAAGTTTGTTGAGAGTTAACTTTATCTTTTAGAGTATTATAAAAGTTTGTATAAATAATCAGAGTTCTTAATTATTGGTTAATAAGCGGTTTTTTGTATCTTTGAATTCTTATTTTTAGTCAGACTCTTACTCACGTAGCTGTCTGTTTTGCCACTCGAACGGATAGTTATTAACCTGATATTCCTTCGGGAAACCGTAAAAATAGGCCAACACGTGGTTCCTACTATTAAATGTCAGACTTCGTTGGACTGGTCATGTGTCAACGATATCAGAAGAGGAAATTCCAAGAAAGGTTCTAAGAGAGACGAGTTACTGAAGGAGAAGGACTGGCAGACCAAGACTGCGGTGGGCGGATGGAGTGGCGGCCGACGCCTCGACTATGTTGGGAGTGCGTGACTGGCAGACGGCAGCGCTGAATAGAGTGGGATGGCGATCAATGTTGAAGGAGGCCATGGTCCATCGAGGGTTGTAGCGTCAGGGAAGTCAAGTAATTAACTATAACAAAGAGCTTCAGACATAAACTAGTTCAAGAGATTTGGTTACCTTTTATACAATACCTTTTTTCTGTATTACTGATCATTATTTTCTGTTGACAGCTTTCTTAATGTTTAAGTCTCCCCTTATAGCCATCCCAACCTCCTTGAAGATTTCTATCTACCCGGGAAGCAGAATACTGTATTCTGATGTGAAGAGAGTGAATAGAACAGTATGAACACTTTGGTGTATGCACTCCACCTAACTGGGACGTATTTCAGGGGGAACATCGATATACCATGGAAGAAAGAGAAGTATACTACTCATATATAAAACAGACAGCAAGTCACATGAATTTATACACTACACACATTTCTAAAATCATTAGATGCCCTAATCAAAGTCTCACTCCAGTATCTTCATAATATTCCTCCTAAAGACATTAATATTATGACTAAAACAGTCAGCGCCTTCACTGTCAGAAACTCTATTTGTCATTTTAATGGATTTCGCTAATGGAGCCAGCATACTCTGTCGCAAGTGCCTGAACAAGACATGCAAACTTTGTCTTAAGTAAGGTACTGGGTAACCGATCCCTGAAACATCTACCTCAATAAGGCTGTGAATACTCTTATACATAAATAACACAACTTGTTATGCCCTTCTGTTTTAAGGGTCATAATGCCCCAATGTTTACAGTCGGCCTCATATGAAGAAAAATTTTGACTGATCCCACGATACTGTAGATAAGAAAAACATCATTTTTGGACTGCCTCAATCTTCTGATTGGTGGCGTCCCTTATACATACCCAAATCACGGAACAGTACTCCAGAGTCGGTCGAACAATGATTTGATATATCTGCAAGATAGTATTAGCTGACTGGAAATGACTCACCTACAGAAGTAGTCCTAACTTCCTCCTTGCTTTAGAAGTTATTATATCTAAATGACTTGTGAAAAGTAATTTGGTGTCAAAGTTTACACCCAAATAGGAAACCGAATTTACACTGCGTATACTACTAACAGCAATATGGTAGTCATATTTCACTAAATTCGTCTTCCGAGGAAAAGTCATGACCACTGTATTGTCCACGTTCAGCGGCACGCGATTTGCAACTAATCACGTGTAGATATTTTTAGCGCTATTTTTAAGGTCAATAAAGTCCTTATAATGAATCTTTGTGGCTCTCGAAATATGTTTGTCCCACCAAATAGAGTTCAAGCTTCCTAAAACTTTCCTGGTCTGTTCTATTCGTTTTTTGATTTCGGGTTTCCCTAGGCCTTCCCGTGTTATTAGTGCCCCTAGGATTTAAATTCATCGACCTGTCCAATTGACATACTGTCTTTGATCGATACTTCAAATCTGGCATCGGAATTAACGATTAGATATTCTGTCTTATTTACATTAACATTCAATTTCCACGTTTTAATATGTTTAATATAGTCAGGTGAGCATAAATTCCTGTTCACAAGAATCTTGTGCTCTTACTGTTTGGTCGTCAGCAAACTGGATATTAAATAAGCACATATCTACCTACTCTCATATAAGCCTTGTTATCTTTATGTAGCTCCTTTATTATATTTACAATAAGGGATGTAACTTCTATGCCACTTAGCGTCTGCCACAGCTTGACTCGGGGGACGGAGTCAAAAGCTTTCTCCAAATCAACAAATACTATGTGTGTTGTTTCTTCGTTTCGGCTATTCCTTTTTTCCGTAAGTTGTTGAATAATGAATGAATTATTTACACATGATCTTCCTGCTGTAAACCCACTCTGGTCCTCACTTATTCTCCCTTCTAATTTCAATTCTAATTAGTTCTTGATTAGTTTACAGAATAACCTACTAAGCGTACCGTTAACACTAAATCCCCTATAGTTGGGTGGATCGTTCTTTTTTCCTGTTTTATAAATTGCTGAGATATATGAAACTTCCCACTCATTTGGCACTTGGAATTGTCTTATACATGCATTCATTAACCCTGTGAGGTGCTGTATAAGTAATTTTCCGCCATATTTTATCATCTCATCATTATCCCTCCAGGGCCTGGAGCTCTACCATTCTTCATGGATCCAATCGCTTCTATAACCTTGTCCTCTGTAATTTCAATGTTTATGTTCTGTGTATGTCTGTCCACGTCCTGCGTTGTTATGTTATATTCATTTCTGTTTTCTGTAAATAATTCCTGGTAGTGTTCTCTCCATTCTTCCATCGATATTCGGTTAACGTTTCGTTCAGTCCTGTTAGTTTTCATTGACTTCAAACATCGCCATACTTCCGTCGACTGTGAACTACCCAATATGCTTTCTATTTCTATGCATTTTTTCCCACATTTCATTTTTCCTTTCTCTTATTTTATCTCTAACTTCTTTGTTTAATTTTGTACTTATTTCGATTTTCTTGTGTATTGTTAGCTAACCATCTATTGTGGAGATCATATTTTTCTTTAATTTTTTCCTGTATATCCTAGGTCATCCACAGTGACTGGGTTGTTCTTCTTTTTTATTTTAATTTTAAGACCAAATGCTTCTTTGACGCTTGATGTAAAGTCGTTACTATCCTATTATGCTCTCCTTCTATATCATTTTGTACTTGTCTTAACTGCAACTGCTGATTTAGTCTGGATTCATATAGATTCCTAACTGTTTCATCGTGTGTTAAATGTATATTATATTGCGGATATAGTTCTACGTTATTTTCATTGTTGTCATTAGCTTGGAGATTCTGGCGTCCCATGAAATGATATATAATTTCTGCACGCACAAGGAAATGGTCAGAGCCACAGTTAGCCCGCCTCTTAACTACAACATCTTTCACTATGTCTTTCGTCACCTGTCTTGTGATAATCAAATCAATGATGGACTTTTGATTCAGTGACGGTCTTGTCCAAGTGTATTGAACTGTTGAATCAGTTCTGTCTTACGGCTGTGAAGTATAGACGTTGAGCACGGAAATTATACGACAATTGAATGCCGTGGAAATGGATTTTCTCCGTAGAAGTGCCGGAGTCTCAAGAAGGGAGAGAATAACCAGCGAGGGAATCAGAAGAAGGATGCATGCAGAAGACACAATTATTAACAGAGTAGAACTAAGATGCCTGAAGTGGTTTCGGTCACTTACTCCGAATGGATGGACAGATATGGACGAGGAAAATATTTCAGTGGAAGCCCCCAGGCAGAGGAAAAATGGGCAGACCTAGACTGTCGTGGTATGAAAACATAAGAAAGGCCATGGAACATAATAACTTGGCAGAAGAAGATGCACAGGACAGAGATAGATGGCGGTTAAGTGTGGGTATGCGGCAATAGCCGTTTGAGAGAGAGAGAAAGTCATAACAATTGTTCACCTTCGTATACAGCTTTATATCAACAGCAAATATTAATATTATTGGTGAATTCCTTTTCCCATATCATTAATAAACACGATAAACAATATTGGCCCCAAATTTGAGCCCTGTGGAACATTGTATGGAAGGGCCTGTTGATGAGGTAAGACTGGGTGCACGCTAACACGGATCCTGTAATACAAGTAATAATAATCATCATCTATCTGTCCAGGATTAAGCAGGTTGCCTGTTCCGGCTTCACCATCTCCGTCTCGGTCTGCCAAAATTTCTTCTCCCGGTTGGCTTATAATTCAGGATTTTTCTCGGAATTCTTTCTACAAGTAATAATAATAAATGTAATAACAAGGAAGTTTCCTTAGCAGAATGTCATGAGATACCATATCAAAAGCCTTCCTAAAATTAAAATTTATGATATCCACCTGTTTTTTATTTTCCATCTTAGGAGCCACAAACGACATCATGTCGTTTAGGTTTGTGACTGTGGATCTTCTGCTGATGAAACCGTGTTAATCAATAACTCTGTTCAGTGACTTATACAGTTAATCATGAATAACTTTTTCAGAAATCTTTGCAATTGTATTAAGCACTGAACAGCTCTATAATTCTTAATGTCTTGCAGATGACCCTTCTTAGCATTGGTGACATCAAAGCAACCTTCCAACACTCTGGAAAAACAGTAGATTGTAGGCTCAAAATTATATAGCCACACTAGAATTGGAGCTATAAGTTTACCAAGACCTTTGAAAATAAAGGAGGAACGCCTTCAGTACCAGCTGTGGAACGAGTCCTAAGTGCCTCAATAGCTCTTAATGTGTCTCCTTCAGTTAATGCAGGGATATCTATATCAGTAATGCAATATTCATTAGTATTTAAGTTATTTCTACTGATAATATTCGGCTCATATAGGCCTACAGATTGAAAATATTTTCCGAACTCCTCGCAAAAATTTTCTGCATCCGACACTACTTTGTTATGGACTTTTAGTGTACATTTACCATTAAAACCCTTCAAGAAGGAAGGGCTATAGAAATAAATAATTTTAAGTAATTCACTTTTGTTAGTAGATATATACACAAACAGGAAGTAAAATTGTTGCACACTATTATATAAACAACACTCAATTACCATTTTCCAGACATTCAGCTCATCTTCAGATCGGAAACACACATTGCCAATAACCAAACTACAGTAAGACAACACCTATATCCTACCTACTTGAATACTTCTTCCCAAGGGCGAAGAAACTTGGAGAGGAGTTGAAGGGCTCGATAATGCTAATCAGGTGTTGTCTTACGCTTTAGTGGTGTGCAAATAGTTTTTAGTCTGTGTAGCTTTAAGTTACTTATCAATTTAAATATTTAGCAGTGTGAGGTTTTTTACGTAAAAATTACGAAAACATCACGTAATGAAAAATTGTACGACTTAATATACATTCCTCTGGTGAGACTCGAGCGAGCGGTGAGCTGTTAAAATACAATATGAATATCATAAGATTATGCTTACCTTATTACAAATGCTACAAGCTTCAAAGGAAGTGGGGGGGGGGGAGCAGGTTCCTTTAGGACAAGAGAATGGAAGGTACAAAAGGCAACGTTCCTGCAGCGTTGAAGAATAAAAAGATTTTAGAGACGGTCCGGTGGGGCGAATGTAAAATGGCGAATTTAAACCTGGTTCGTTAAAGTGCGAATATGCTGTCCATGTGTGAGTGAGGGAGTTCCTACTACGTACTACTCCTTCGATAGTTGAGACACAACTGACGAGACGTGCAAAGCACGACGCCTGACTAGTTTCTACGGACTGATACAGGTTTATGATCGAGCCGTAACTTGGTATGGTTGAGAGCCTAGCTGATTGTGGTATGTGTGGTACGAATTTTAACAAAGACATCCCACTGTACCGCGCTAATTATAGCCTGTGATAGCGTAAACTACTGTGTTATCAGCGATAACAAAGTTAATGTGAGAATATGTTGCTCTTTATTAGAATGTATTAATATAATAAATTTGACGTTAAATTTATATACAAAATAAGTAATACTCAGATGTAAGTAGGTATTCTAAATTTCTGTAGGCAATAAACATATTTTACTGTGCTAATAGAATATAGGTAAAATATCAGTAGCGTGATGGTGAAATAAGTGAGCACGGACGTCTATTAATTAAAGTATGTAACCACTGGACTATTAATGTTTTAATTTATCGTAAGTAAGAAACTCATTTTCCTACCTTTTCAGATAATAATGAAAAAAGCAGTTTTTACTTCTTTAACATAAGGCGAAGCAATCCTTATAAAAAATACGCACAATAAAATACATTTCAAAAAACGCCTACTGAGATTTAATTATTTTTACCTACGTCTCACCTAACAGTGTTTATAAAAACATTGTGTTCATCCAGAAAATCGATTTTGAAATTTCACTAGAAATAATTATTTTGAGGACAATCTTTATTTGATGAACTAATGTTATAGATTTAGCATAAGGACAAGTGTGTAGTAAAAGGTGCGCTCATCCCTCGCGCTCTCTCTCACGCGCGCGCGCACAGACGCAAACACACACACACACACACACACACACACAAAATATTACATGTCATTTAGTCAGTGTACTTAGTAGTATAGTAAACATTAGTGAATTAAAGCAAAATGTAATATAAAAATATAAAACACAAAACAAAGGTTTTGTAAAATATATAAAAACACTTTGTAAGTTTCACAAAATTTTTAATTAACTCTGACAGCTGTTTCGGCTAACTAAGCCATTGTCAAAGAGGCGAATGAATGAAAATTGCTATACACAGGATGTGAGTGGAGTGTAGGTGGTGAACATCTGTTTAGGGCGTATCTGGAACATCTGTGTTATGATGGGGAGGGGGTACAAGAGACAAGGGAAGGTCAGGTGTCTTTAAAAACTAAATACAATCATGAATGCAAAAAAAAAATATTTAAAATTATAAGAATAATTGTAGTAATATAATAAATAGATAATATCTAATATTAAGGAAAATCGTTATGATAAAAAAATAGTTTATACTGTTACGACGGTCTACTCGATCGTCGTAGGTACAGTGGAAACAAAATACAAGGCACCAATTAAGTCACTAATCACACCTTTAATTTTTACAGTTAAACATTTCGTAATTAACAACACAGTCTGCTACAACAAATTAAATAAAAATTGTTCACACGCAATAAAATGTTACTAATATTAAACACAATTGTATTACAATTATACCGCCCGATTATAAAACGCAACACTTCACTAATAACCACTTGAATGTACACAGTAATATCGCCCGATCATAACTTGAACCGGACTGTAAATACGAGAAATATAGATATCTTGCCAATCCAGGCGGCGACCTCCCTCTTTTGCTGTCAAGATCGGTCCAATGTCTTCATCAGTCATCTGTTCTTGTCGACAGTCTTCTGTTGTCCAGCCGTCTGCCAGGAAATCAACCGTGATGGCTTGAACATGTTTGCTTGAGTTTTGTTCTTCCTTTCTGTGGCAATGTCGGCAGTCTTCCGGGCACGGTCTCGTGATAAGCCATGTGCATTACCATGCAGGCGCCCCTGTCGATGTTGTACCTTGAAGTTGTACTCTTGCAGACGTTCAAGCCACCTTGCCAACTGTCCTTCCGGATTTTTAAATCTCAAGAGCTATTCAAGCGCGGCATGGTCGGTACGTAGTGAAATCTCTCTTCCATAGAGGTATTTATGGAAGTGCTCCAACGTTCGGACGATTGCCAGCAACTCTCTCCTTGTAACGCAATAATTTCTCTCCGGTTTAGAAAGTGTCCTGCTGTAATACGCTATTACTCGTTCTTCACCGTTTTACTCTTGAGACAAAACTGCTCCTAGACCAGTATTGCTTGCGTCTGTGTCCACAATGTATTTCCCTTCGGAAGCTAGGAAAGCGAGAATTGGCTGGGAACATAATGCAATTTTCAAAGTCCTAAATGCTTGATCACACTCCCTCGACCACTGGAAGTTTCGTTTATTTTCCGATAGCTCATGTAGTGGTTTAGCAATAGTAGCGAAGCCTTTCACAAAACGTCTGTAATATGAGCATAGCCCCAGGAAACTCCGAACTTCGTGTTTACTCTTCGGCACTGGCCAGTCTCTTACGGTGTCTAATTTATTAGGATCCATGCTAACACCCGCTGCCGAAACCAGATGGCCCAGATACTGTACTTCCTTCTGGAATAGAGAACACTTCTTCTGGCTCAGCTTCAGTTGGTCACCGTGAGTTCTAGTTAGAACCTCCTTAAGGTTTTCCAAATGGTCTTTGAAAGTCTTCCCGATGACTATGACATCGTCTAAATAAACAAGGCAAGTTTTCCATGTCAGGCCTCGGAGTGCCAGGTCCATCAATCTTTCAAATGTTGCTGGTGCATTACAAAGTCCAAATGGCATGACGTTAAATTGGAATAAGCCACTTGGAGTCGAGAAAGCGGTCTTTTCCTTGTCTTCTTGATGAAGACCCACTTGCCAATATCCACTCTTCAGGTCCAATGTGGAAAACCACTGTGCTCCGGACAACGTGTCGAGTGTATCGTCAACGCGAGGTAATGGATAACAGTCTTTCTTTGTAACGTCATTTAGCCACTGGTAATCTACGCGGAAACGCAATCCACCATCCTTCTTTGCTACCAGCACTACAGGAGAAGACCAAGCACTTGACGAAGGTTCGATTACTCCCTCTGTCAACATGTCCTGTACTAACCGAGACATTTCCTCTTGTTTAGATAATGGAGGCCTTCGAGGAGGTTGGCGTATCGGTGTTGTGTCCCCGGTATTGGTGCGATGTTGCACAAGAGAGATTCTTCCCAGTGACTGTCCCCGAACTGCAAAACAATCTTTGAATTCATGTAAAAACTGTCTGAGTTCTTTTACCTCACCACTTGAGATGTCATTAGAAGATCTGTTCAATAATTCTTGCAGTTCTTCTGGTAATTTGGAATTATCCGAAGCTCTGGATCTTATTTGCGTCATTCCGGCTACCCAGGCCACAGGAGTCAATTTGCCTAGGAGCGTATTGCTTTGTAAAGTGATAACTTGATCCAATATATTCGCCACTCTAATAGGTACATTTCCGGTTTCGTCAGGTTTTACTAAACTTCTGGCAATTAGTATGCCCGGTGTGCTGACTACCTGGGGTTCGTATATACAGCACTGGTTGCCCCTAGTATCTACCTCGGTTCTAACCATGATGATCTTTTCGGAGTTTGGCGGAACAGTTACGGCCACTTGGTTAATGACGTCCGTCGATTTTTCTGCTGTCGTCATTGTTGATAGCATTACTTCTTCGCCTCCGATTCTCAAGACATTGTTCTTGAAGTCGACTATAAATCCGGATGCATTCATAACGTCCACACCAAGAATTGCTTCATCCACAATATCTGCAATAAGTACTTGATGATTAAACTCAAGTCGACCGAGGCGTAGGTGTATCTCCACTTTTCCATACACTTTTACAGGCCGTCCAGTAGCTGTTCGCAAGCTGCAAGAGCACCAGATTTTTCATGAGATCTTTCACCACGTCGGGGCGCACAATAGAAACTGTTGCGCCTGTGTCAACTGTAATCGAGGTTGCTTTCTTGAACAAATCCGGTAACTACCAAGCCCCCGCTGTTTTTCTGAAGTGTAGAATTTGCCTATTGCCTAGGGGCTTCGTTCCTCCAGTTAGTCAGCATACGCCCCGTTGTACCGACTATTGCTCGTTTCCCTGCTGCTGAATTCTAACCCGATAATCTCGTTGTAGATGTCCAGGTTTCCCACATCTATAACACTTCGATCTTCCATCCTTTCTTATTGTATTCTGTGGCGCCGACCGTCGAGTCTCTGTTCCTTGTTCTTCTTCCTCATCGTCTGAGGTTATCTTGGGCAATGAAACAAACTTTACTTCTTTATAAGAGAGTATATATTCAGATTACAATACGCCTACCCCGCTCGCACCTCTCTAGCCTTACCATGGCTTAGTACTTACGGCTCAATCATAAAGCTCGGTCAGCCCGTAGACACTTGTCGGCTCCTGGACAGACCGCATTTTAAGACAGCCGATAGTGGCGCGGGAGTCTATCTGCGTACTCGCGAGTAGAGTTGAATTACCTAAATATATCGCTTGACCCAGATTCCTGAACACCGCCCTCCGTTGGCCAGAACCCCAGATGACCAACTGACCATAAGAACAATATAAACATTAAGTACACATAAGCAATACAAACAACAATGAATTGAAAAAACTTATCGTATCCCGAGGCCCAGAAAATAAACATTAAACATTAACTCACACGAAAAAACGTGCAAAATTGTAGGCCTACCTCCCCAACAATCAGGGCAGGCGCATGAGCTCATATGTAAAATCATCTCCCCGTAAGTGAGTGGTCTCGCTTAAACGATTCCCATATAAGGAAATGAAATGAAAGGGGCGATTCTCAGATGATAACTATCCTCTAATCCAAAAGCTATAATGGTCAGGATCTGACCTGAGCACACACAGGCAGACTCCTAATGGCCTGACATGCAGGCATAATATCGTATATCTGATCAATCCAAACTCACTGACAAAAGGTAGAAACCTTTGGATTCCCGGGTGCGTAGTAAAACCAGCCACAAAATACCGGAGTTCAGTAAAGGAGAAGACCACCAGAAAATATCGCTAGACAGGCACTGAATTGGAATCCGCAAGGTAGCCGCAGACGTGGAAGACCAAGGAACACCTGGAAGAGGACTATGGAAAGAGAGCTGGCTGGTATCAACAAGACATGGAGGGAGGTGAAGGCCCTGGCAATGGACAGAACATGCTGGCGAAATTTTATCGAGGCCCTATGTTCCACCTATGAATTTAAGGACTTAAGTCAAGTCAAGTCAGTAAAGGAGCAACAAGAAGTCTGAACACACCGGCATATATAATTAAAGGTCAGCTTCGTGAGGGCAAGGACGACAGTACACTCCCAGAATGGGACTGGAGCTGTTTTACAGCGGAGGACGGAGGAAGGAACGGTGGACCAGACCACTACAAACAGTGATCAAAAACAACTTCAATTAGAAAACAACAAGCACAGTCAGCAGGATTTAAATGAGAGGGAATACAATGACCAGATAACAGAGTCGTCTAAAAACAAGTTGGACTAGAGGACAAAATGGTTGGGCAAGCTGCACATGGTGGTGTACAAATAACAAATACTGCACAAATGGCGCATATAGATGAGGGCAAATAAATACAGTATTTAAAGGTGCCACTTTGGTCTCAGCTCCAGCAAACAAAAATCACGATGGGCCCTTGGTCAGACACCAAATACAAGCAAGCTGGGCACTACTGTTGAGAAGCATCCTCAAGACTAGTAAAGACGTAGTCATCCGACAAAGGTAAGACAATATGGCGAAACACTGAATTTCCGACATGCGCCGGTGGGAGACCCTTTATCAGTGCAGTGTCACTGCTCACCCATTTCCTGAAAACAAAGCCTGCAGATGAGAGCAGATCCCACGAGGTGATGATACTGGAAACCAAAGTCTGAAGCTTAGGATCCGTCAGCAATAAATCTTTTAAAAACACATAAATGGTGGTCCTTAGGCTGGCATCAAAGGCGACCTGAATCTTCTGAAAGTCGCCTTTATTTTAAAATGTACCATTATGGGGAATAAAACGCTTGGGAAATGTTGTGACAGTAACAGGCACCACGTGTCCCTTGTACAACTCATTAATTTTATGGTCTCGGTTCACACTCCGGAGACGAGAAAGAGAACTGTTACACGAGTCTATGACACAACTGACTTTTTAACCAAAATCGGGACCAGAAAATTTTTGCTACACAATTCTCTCTTCAAGGTAATTGTATTCTGAAAGCTTATTTTGTGCACTACAGTGTGAAACTCGTTGAAAATGAATTCGTATGAAAGGCTGTAAAAATAAGTACAAGTTGTGTATCAAGGACAAGAAGGACAGAAAGGATTTACACGTCTACATTTGACACGGGATAATGGAGCGGGATTATTCACCCTTCATTCCGAACTTCTAGCTGTGCCTCTTGAGAACGTCATCTTATTCATATGTTATTGCAGAAATAGGATCGTGCATAAGAATAACAAAAAGTTGCAATTACAATCATATATTTTTGAGGAACGTCCATTATTACATTACACTTAACGTATGGTAAGTTCTTAAATTTTCACGGCCTATGTTAACATTGTTAAAACTGTTACTATTAGCAGGGCTGTTAGGCTTTGGTCCACAGTTGTTGACAAACGTTTTGACCCCATCATCGGAGGCCATCTTCAGTGTCTTATTGGCACGGTGTCCGTCGATTCACCCCAGTTTCAGACACGAATGATGGCCTCCGATGGTGGGCCGAAACGTTTGACAGCAACCACTGCGGACCACGACGTAACAGCCGGGCTAGTAGTAGCAATAGTAGCAATTATAGTCAACGATAATAAACGAAATTAAAAAATGAAAGGAAATCAAGTGCGAATTTCCTAATCTAGTGCCACCAAATATTTATGTTACCGGTAGCTATTAACTTGTAAATTATGAAGAATAAGCGGCGAAGAAATGACATCAGTGTTATACGTTGACGTAAGCCAGGAAGGATAACGATAATCACCTTCAGAAACAAAGTCTTCACTACTGCGTAAACTTGTATTTGTAGTTCAATAACAGTCCCCAATACGGCCTACTTCTTGTTTGAAGTTACTTCCATGATGAATTTCACGACAGCAGTAGTATCACGAGTGTTCATCAGTTTGTATATTTCGTTGTTGACAGTAAGACTAATTACATTTCTATAACTACGAAGTGATGGTTATTAATTTCCACAGTCTACATGTTATTGCAGCACTTTCTTTCTACTTTACAACACGTAATACAGTTTTTATTATCGTCCAAACGTTATGTTTATTAACGAAGTGGCACGAAAGTTCTTCAGTTATAAATGGGGTCTAATTTTGTTGGAGTTGAGAAAAAATATAAGTGCAAGAGGTTTGAGAAATTAAAAAAACGTGTAAAATTATATAACTGTAGCACGAGTGGTGTTGATAAAAATTATTTTGCTTTCAATTTTTGTCTACAGGCTATTTATAAGGTCAAAGAAATATTAGGTCCTATTCACAAGGACCCTCCGTTTATTTACTCATGCTTTTAACATGCAGTCACGAATGCCTGACCAGAGCATGAAGCTAGAGCTAGTGATGTTGGTATCGTTCCGCATAAATAATGGACTCAACACATTTTAGGATTAACGTAGCTGAGGTATTCATTCTTAGAGAACAGCAGACATTAAAGAAGAGGGGTCGTTGTTAGAGTTCTGGTATAGGCCTAAAACACAGTTCACTTTTTATCCCTGCTAAACGACTAAAAATCATCTAACCACTTGATGAAATAAGGTGAGATGGAGTTGACATCTACCACTCTTTTCTGCCCAGAAAAATAGGAGATGCAAGAACATAGATTTCGAGCAAAAACCTACATTAAATGTGCTAAATTCAAAGTAAATCTTTGAATTTCTAGAAAAAAAGTGTTTACAATTTTCACAAAATGTAATTTGGTTGCCTTTATGCCTTGCGTATTTTGTAATTTCTGGATAGTACAATATAATTTTTTCATTACAAATTTTGTTTTATTAAATAAATAAATTACGTTGTAAAATGTTTATTTAGAAAAATTAAATTTTAAAAACGCTATTGGGTGTATATGGTTTTTACTTACTTAATAAATATTAGGAGGAGGAGGAGGAGGAGGAGGAGAAGGAGAAGGAGAAGGAGAAGGAGAAGGAGAAGGAGAAGGAGAAGGAGAAGGAGAAGGAGAAGGAGGAGAAGGAGAAGGAGAAGGAGAAGGAGAAGAAGAAGAAGAAGAAGAAGAAGAAGAAGAAGAAGAAGAAGAAGAAGAAGAAGAAAAGAAGAAGAAGAAGAAGAAGAAGAAGAAGAAGAAGAAGAAGAAGAAGAAGAAGAAGAAGAAATATTTAAGTAATCTACTGTTAACAAAACAATCGAGTATTGGTTAATTTTTAACCACTGGTTAGTATTGACTTTATATGTCAAAGTTTTATATATCTCAATAAAAAAGTCAGTATACAAATAGATTTATAAAAATAAAATCGGATTAGTTTATTATTAGGTTATTTCTTATTTATTTAGAATTTATTCTGTACAAGAGGACGAAAATAGGCTACAATTAGGGATACATCACATTCATACATGTGTAGGCCCTATGCATTATGATAATACGGCATAGAAAACCTGTTTTTTTAAATTATGTACTGGACCACACAAATGTTGAAAACGTTTTATTCAGTCAATTAATTTTCTTAATCTAACCTCCAGAATTAATTTTCTGTCAGTTTCCGATTTTGAATCTAGCCGCCAGTTTTCAAATTTTGGAATCAGCAAAAAATTAAAATAAGCGGGAAGTATAGATAGGCCACATCTATACATATATGCTTATGTACAGATACAGTTACCTTATAGCCTATAAATAATGGTGTATGTTACCACTTTCTGAAACATAATATCCAATCCTACTGGGCCGCCGTACCAAAGGATTCATTCCGTATTGGCAAAAAACTGTTAGGTTGTTTGTAAGGTAGCTGTCATTTCAGTTCCGAGCTCAGTGGAAGCTGTAGTGGCTAGTCACAGTATCATTCCGACCACGGTCGTCTGTGCATTTTCATAGGCTTTTAGTTTGGTAAGTCAAATTAATAATACGAGTAAAGTCAAGTTTACTTGACAGATTAATTATAAGTACCTATTGCCAGCACGAAGATGGTCTGCCATTGTCGTTTGCGAACTCAGAAACATTGGCTTGCTGCCCAGTAGGCTATGGGCTATGCGACGTAGAGGTCATTGAATAATCAACTCGCAGTATGAAGAGTAAAACGCATGCGCAAATAAGTTTAGGACTTCCCATTATATACACTGATAAAACAAGGAAATTACACAAAAAAAAGTCTTACTTAATAAAGCAACAGACTAAATTAACAACTTAGTCACCGCGCGCGCGCATGCACACACACACACACACACACACACACACACACATGCACACAGTTTAATTGCACTAAGTTTGAGGTTATGTCTTGGTTAACACATTGCAAGTGAGTAGGCTAGTGAACAATCATGGAATCCAAACGCAGTAACACGATTTCAGTAGTAGGGTCTTTTGCGTTATACGACCACAAAGCATTGGCATTAGCATTTTGTTCATCTTTCATTAAACTGAGTATAGTTCTCAGAATTTGCTATCTCTGTTTACTAATTAGTTAAAATGATATTCTCTCATTTACAGACTGTCGTACACTATACAAGAATAATTATAAGTTATCTTATCGCTATACCGTCTGTAGTCGTAGGTCATTCCTGTCTTGTCGGTGCGTTCAGCAACATGTCTTTATTTCATTTAGTGCGGGAAATAAGTAGTAATGAGAAGAGGGTGCAGTTTTTGAAGGACAAAGGTGTTTTACACAAAAGACGATTACTGTGCCAATGGTCATGAAATGACTCTTCAGCTGTCTGAAAAAAATTGGTAGGTGGAGATGTGGTAAAACACAGTGTAGGACGATTTGTGTTTTTGATGAATAAAATATAAAACTACTTCAAAGTCTTCTATGCAGATCTACATCATTATTTTGGTAAGTTTTCACTATTATGATATTGTTACAAAACAGAAAAGACCCGCTGACTGCCTTTACCATTACTCGCTTTTGTTTCTATAATCAACTCGTATAAATCACACACACACACACACACACACACACACACAGAGAGGCGAGACTGGACGCAGCTTTTAACTAATCAGTAAACAGAGATAGCAAATTCTGAGAACTATACTCAGTTTAATGAAAGATGAACAAAATGCCAATGCCAATGCTTTGTGGTCGTATAACGCAAAAGACCCCAGTAGTAATTCTGTACCTTTTAGTGATGTTCTCCAGTTCCGTTGTTAAAGGTAAGTCGTGAATTAAAGTATTGTTAACGTGTTATTAATACTGTCCCCCGATATTCATATAAAGTTTTATTTCTACAGAGTGTAAATGTAAGTAAGAACCATTTAAGTAATGTAAATGCTTTTCAAACGGCTGATTCTAACACAAATCATCATCTCAATAGATTATATCAACAAAGCGGCCAATAATCTTTTTCCATCTGACATGCAGCTTGGCCTTTATTTTAAGTACAAACTTTATTGTAAGATTAACAGTGGCTTACTCCCATTTCTACCATTGTCGTGCCTCAGGGTGAGGGTTTTGAGCCGTATATTGAACGCATTCCTACCTTTTGTTGCGTCTCTTTGTTTCTGGCTCTCTTTCTTTGATGTTGTCTTCTCACACCGACTTGAGTCTCTCCCCGAGTTGCATTTAAGTTACTTTCTTGGGGTATTTTGTTCCACACAGTCATGCCATATAATCACACAAACTAAGTTGTTTCGGTTTTACATTTTCTTCTTGTCCAGTCCTTCCCGAACTCAACGTCTTCCAACCCTGTATTTTCTTGTTTATCCTAGTTTTACAAACTGTTTCAAACAGACGTATTAAAATTAATTTCATAATTCCTATTAAATTGTTGAATCCTCACACGGTTATTCTGTACTAGTTGCACAATTAGATATGATCGAATGAAAATAACACGACTTCCAAATATAAGGTAGATTGCCTCTAAGAACACACAAAGTCGTCACTGATAACGCAAAATGTACATCAATCACTGTGGTACTGTCAATTTATGGTTGGTCTTCAGGTGGACAAAACAGTAATGTCACTTATTCCGTAAGATAAGAGACATAATTTAACTCTGTAGACGTTTCGACAAAATAAGGTACCGTGAAACAATAAAAAATTAAGCAGAGCATTCAAGTTTAATGAAAGTAGAATTCAACTAAAACGTAAACAGAAATATTTTCCCTATTCTAATCTCTTGAACACACTTTCCAAAATGCTGAGAACACTTTGGCTAACTTTTATTATAAGTAGGTATTGCTGTAATCCATTTTCTACTTCTTTATATTGAAAACGTATGCGCGCGCGCACACACACACGCACACAAAATGTATAAATACCATGAATACTCATGTGAATATTATGAGAGAGAGAAAGAGAGCGAGAGAGAGGGAGTGTCTGTCTGTCTGTCTGTGTCTGCGTGGGGGTGTAAATGAGCATAAATGACACACGGAAATATTTTTGAATTTTTTTGTGTAGGGATTTCCGATATTTCTTTACTATTCTAGGCCAAAACGATTGCGAAGAATCAGCTACTATTGTCAACAGGAAACGGCCATGTAAGGGTACGGAAGTGTTTAACGAACTGTTCGACGGACCGCTTTCTGAAGACAAATGGGAATACACCGTAAAACTTGCTGAGGGACCTGTAAGTACAAATTGTTTTGTTGGCACACAGTATCGGCGGCTTGAACTGAAGCTACGTGACTAAAAAAATATCGTTGTTAAAGTCTTTACTTTATTGAAGGAAACATTCCATTATAATATAATTGCATTATAAGGCATAGGCATATAAATACAAATTTTAATATTTTAAGTTGTTCTTCTTCGATACAACATACTCAATTAGATAGGGACGTATTTACGAGGGAGACGAACGGGACCGGTCCCCCCCCCATCGTTGTGTCGAAAAAGTTTACGAATTTTGTTAATTTATTATTCTTGGTTTGTTATTATTATTTATCTCTTTATTTATCTTTGTTAATCTGTTTTATTATTTTTCCAGCTGCATACGCTAATGTAGTAGTAACTATACTACACTATATTCAAATAGGTTTATTACATAGCATTAGCATATACGTTTGGAATATGATAGGCTATAAAGGAAAAAATTCAGTCAATAAGTATCTTGTAAACAATGCTTCAATAACGCGTGTTGTTATTGTGACATTACCGTTTACTTAATGGTAGATACTGATTTCAGTCACTTTAAAAATAGTAATGTTGATTAGTCTTGTTTTTTTTTTATGTATGAACCCGATCCGACCCCGCCCCACCATGGCCCAATTCTATATACGCCACTGCATTTAGATAATGTTTATATTTTGTGTGTAGTGCACCTATCATTAGTCATCTCTTGTTTTCGGCGTTGACCCATACACCGTCGTCGTATTAACGAATCGCCTTTTGTAGTTTTACTTGATTAAATTTTAGTTTAAAACTGACAAGTCTAAGTGCATTATTCTCTTTTTCTTAAAGCGTTAATATGTCTTTTTCACTTAAAATAAATAAAATAGGCCTATTAAGTTTAGATTATGTCTCTCCTAACATTCTTATATACTGTTTAAAGAGAAACAGCGCTTTTCATTTGTCTGAATTTACAGTTTACTTATTTTAATGTCAGTTCTTCCATAGATGTAACCAGTGTCGTCGCCAAGGTTATTAAAATGAATAACTTGCTCTGTTATTTCAATGCCGTCTCGGCCACAAGGTTAACAGTCGGAAGCCTTTAATGTAATATTGTTTTCTTAAAAGCATGGGACTATCCGAACACTGCGTCTAGGTACCAATCAGAGCATTCCGTTAGTAAAATGCACGTGTTCAGTACACGTGGACTCAGTGTTGCCACTATTAGTGTTCATTAACTACAGCTTTAAATGAAACCGACCCAACATGTCGGTGTCGGTATAACCGATAACAATTGCTTTGATTGTCGACGTTAACGGATAAAACGAGGCAGCTATACCACAGATCTCTGTTTATACATCGAAATGACTCGTGTCATTGACCTTATTGTATTCGGCTGATAAACTGTGTAGCTTACGTGTGATTTCCTTTGTTTTATCCTCCTCGTCAGAATTATAAATTCGTCGTCTACAGTAATAAGAGTGTTTATTGATAAGATTAGAATCAATACAATTCCAGAGCTTAGGTGTTCCATTTCTAAAAAAATTAACAAAATAAATGTTAAGTAGCGTGTTAAGTAGTTTTTTCTCCTTCATTATAAGTTGGTCAACCTGACACCGACACACATGCGTATGTTACAGGCTGAACGAATACTGATACAATCAGCTGATCGTAACGTCACGATCTGCTGATGTCAGCATGACGTCATGGGTCGTGACGTCACGAACTGCTAATGTCAATGAGCTTGAGTGGCTCCGTATTCTCCTTTGCATACCATCACTAGAGATTTTATTCCCGAAGTCATTAAATTCTTTCAGTTCGTGGACGATGTCATTTTTCAGTTTACTCCCTGTGCTGTCAACTCTGCTTCTGCTGCAAACTATCATTTTCGTTTTTTGGTTTTCGTTTGTTGGTTATAATATCAAAGTCCTCTTCCATACCCCGTAAATTATTCTAAGAACTTTTTGTATATATGTTACAGATGTAACATAGGGCATGTAGTAGGAGGGCGGGGCATGGAGGACCACGTAAGACAATTTTGTTTATAAAAATTTTGTAAATAATTTTTTTGAAACATTTTTACATTGGTCATATGCTCTCACAATATCTCTTTAATTCTGAAATACATTAGTTAATTTAATTATTATTTTAAATATTTTTTTAAACAAAAATACAACTTCGACACGTGGTCCTCCTTATCCCCTGGTGCGTAAGGAGGACCATATGGTCCTCTTTACCTCATATTGGAATAACAATTATTATAATGAGAAGTTTGTATTTATTTTACAAATTATCATAATTACTAATACACAAGCTTTACAAATACAGACTCACACGAAAACAAATGAAGTGATAATTAGTTAAAATAGTTGTTATAAAATATTCACACAATTATTATCACATTAACTACCGGTAGCTGTTATTATTATTATTACTAATATAGAAACAAATATTATTGTACAAGTAACAAACTTATAGCTACACGCAAACAACAAAAACAAGGTAAAAATGGCAATCAGTTTAAATAAACACTTCTTATAAAATATTCATACAAATGTTTAAAAAAATACAAACAAAAACAAGGTAAAAATGGCAATCAGTTTAAACACTTCTTATAAAATATTCATACAAATGTTTAAAAAAAATACAAAAATATTAAGTCTGTAAGGTTTTGCAAAAGTCACAAATAAAATTGTCTTCTTCTTCATCAACACCTGAACAAGCTTCATGTGTCCATTCTTTACAAGAAGCACACATTATCCATCCTTCACCTTTCTTAGAATTACTATATTTTTCTTTACAAAATATGCAGGACGTATTTTCATCTTCACTGTCATCAGAGCTTTCAGTATGTTTTTGCACTTTAGAAGATTTTACCGTCTTAAATTTTTTGCTGTTATTTGTTAATTTCTTACGTTTTTGTTTCTCTTCCAGAACATTTTTGTTTGGTGAACTTGTTAATACCGATGAACTCTTTGATGTCTTCTTCTTCCTCTCATTTGCCTCTTCCTTTTTTTTGGAACTGGGGATAATTTGTTCAACGTTGATGAAAAAAGATTTCTTTTCGAAGTGGTTGTTTGTTTTGTAGAAGAGAGAAGATTATTAAGCCCACTGGTTCCAGGGGTAATGCTGTTATCTTTCCCATTATTTTCAACAATGTTGCTCTGTTCTAAATTATCTGTTTTTTTCAGTTGGATGTTCCAATACAGAAGAAGGCAAAAAGGCATCTTCAGTAAATATGTCAGGATTATAGGGCCATATCCCACTAGTCTCAAATCCCTTTAGTGCTTTTTCTACTGTTGTAACTTTTGAAAAAGCTTTGGAGGTAAGGTCAACAACATCGCTAATAGACACTGTTTTACCACTATTGATAGTCAAAAAGTAGTCAGCTTCTTTTGCATATTGGTTCTTCAGTGGCCCAAAGAATGTTAAGTCTAAAGGCTGCAATTTGTGACTACAATGAGGGGGAAGAGTTAAAAGTATTATATTATTTTCTCTCGCCTTTAATACAGCAGTCAGTGATTTATGGCTGGTGTGCCCATCTAAAATCAACAATATCGGTTCTTTCTCACTTGGTTTAGTATGTGAAATAAAGTGGTCGAGATATAGCAAAAAATTGTCAGTGTCCATCCAACCCGAACCGTTAGCAAATCCAACAGATCCTGGGCTGCATCCTTTCATAAAATGCAACTGCATACGCTTTCGGGGAAACAAATAAAAAGGTGGAACAAAGAACCCAGATGCAGACTTTGCACAAGCCATTGTAATGTTGGTCCCTCTTTCGGCACTGACTATTCTCCCAACTTGTTTCTCGCCCTTTTTTGCTAAGACCTTTCTAGGTGTCTGAACAGTACTTACACCGGTTTCATCATAATTATAGATCTGCCTAGCTTGTAAGTTATTTTGAACAATTATGTTACGCAATAAATCAAAAAATTTTGATACTTCAGTTTTATTAAATCCGGTAGCTCTGGATAAACTGGTAGCTTCTGGCTTTCTAATTGAAATATCTGGATGTCGGGCCATAAATGATGACAACCAGTCTTTCCCTGCCATTTTCTTATGTTTGTTAAAATTATGTTTTCATTGTAACTGTTCTGCAAGTTCATAGGCGATTCTGCTAACCTCCATAGGTGACAAACCATAAAACCGTCTTTGCATATCTATTAAATGTCTTACCAACTCTTCTTCTGCTTCAGATTTGTTGAATACCGGTTTCAGTGTCCTTCCACTGGTCCTTGAATTTGTGTTGGGTTTTCTTCTTTCATTCGCCTCAGTAGACAGGTTTTTGGTATGTTATACCGGACAGCAGCTTGCCTAATCGACAGACCTTGTCTAACAGCAGCTACAGCAGCCCAGCCATCCTCTGCAGTCCACTTTGGTGGTGAGCTCTTTCTCTTATAATTTCGCATCTAAACAAGAAAAGTAAAACTAATTGTGTCAATTTAAGTACATACAATCGTTACTTATGTCTTAAAAGACAGAATTCCATAACTGTAGTAGCATTTAGGCCAATTCCGCACAAATGTGTATAATTCCCTTTATCAATAGTACATTCATCAGTAAATTTTTACAGCTTTGATATTAAGCACAGGCTATAGACTCATAGGTAGGTTCGTGCTTGATATTCAAAATGATTTTATATTTATTTTTTTAACATGGGATTCTGGCTGTAAGTTATAGGAATATTAAATTAGACATTAAATTTATTGTTAAAACTTTAAGATACACAATCTGTTTACGAATAATAAACAAATGGAAGTTATCAAATTATTAGTTTGTTACTTATTGTAGATGTCTTATAAATTTTATTATTAACTTTAATTTCATAAGAACTGGATTTTCATGTAAAATTTCGTAAAATATTTCATTTCGTAACATTTAGGGCAGTGTTTTATTACAAATATCATTAAAATAACATTTTAAGAAATTTAAATTAGATGGGGCATGCGGGACCAGGGTGGGGTAAGGAGGACCATGGTGGTCCTCTTTACCCCACCATGCAGCATTTAAGAGACCATGGTGGTCCTCTTTACCCCACCATGCAGCATTTAAGAAATATGAAAGTAGAAGATATAGGTTATGAGAAAGGCTAATGGTGAGCTTATAGATGTAAAACTCACATAATACTGTATACACTTACGCATTTGTTTTTATATTATCACTACAACACACTCAGTTATACAGAAAGAGTTACCTTGAAACATTTACAACACTTACCTTCAAAACAACTTCTCAAAGTGTAGCGTCACTATACACGATAATATGGCGGCTTCTTCTCCACGCTTCAACTGGGAGAACTGTTACCAACATAACAACACAAAATTATTGTCGTATCTTCTGAAATATCGTAGTTATTGCTTTGGTCCTCTTTACCCCGCTGGTCCTCTATGCCCCGCCCTCCCTATTATATTTTATACGTTTAACACTGCACGATTTTGCAACTACGTCATGTTTACTGCTCACTTCCTTACTTCAAGCTAGAAGAGGGCAAGACTAATGTTGACTGCGTGGAAGTAACGTGCTGGAGTATTTACTGTAAATAGTTACTGTATGTACTATATGAGTAGTTACAGTATGGATGTTATCTATTCCTGTAGAAACAAGTGGTGTAGCTTTAAATTCTATTTATGGACTCATACACATGCAAAATTTTTAAAGTGTGGCCCACGCAGATGTTAATATGGCTCAGCCCCCTCCCCCCCACCTTTCTGGGAATCGCTACTGACTGGGTTCTTTACTGTATTTACTTTACATTGCTAGCTTACCTAAATCAAACAATGCTCCCAACAGTCGCGTTTGCGGACGACACGCCCTTGCTAGCCGCACACCATGATCCAGTAGCAACAAGAGCAATATCATCTGATATCCAAGTGTAATTTTGCGAATAGAGAAAAAAATGAAACGGAGTCACCACAAGTTTCTGTCATCACGAATTGCAGTTCATATTAAGCTTAGATTTACTTCATCTTACAACTAAACCAAAAATTAACACGGCAGAAGCATATTAAAACAAATAGTCAGCAAAACACGTAAGTGTCAGCAAAGTTATCCCTATAAAACACAATTCTTCTATACAAGTGCATATTAAAACCTGAACGCCCATTACGGTATACAGTTATGGAGTTGTATTAAACCACATAATTGAAGAATTACCCAAAGATTCCAATCGAAAATATTGCGACCAACGAGCCTTGGTGTGCACCCAGTCCCAGCTTTACACTCCATTGACATACGCAGTCCATTTGTTTCGGAAGAATTACGCAGAATATCAGGACTCTACCAGCAGAGTATAATGGAACATGAAACCACGCATGTTACAGAAATGAGCAAGCTTATCAAGAAAACAGAAGAGACACTGGCTATCTGACCTACCTCTCTCTGCAGGGTCAAGAAAATTAAAACCATTTAAGCAGTCCATAGAGTCTGCAAAAGTAACGTCATTGGATGACTTTTTTATTCATGGCATTATTTTTATTTAACAAATTTACTTGTTACTCCATATTTAACTGTGAGTAGATTGTAAATTGGCAAGTAATACTTAAATACATCGATATGATAATAATGGAGTTATAATAACATTATTTGTGGTTAGCCATCTTCCCACTGGCGTAAATACGATGGAGGGAAATCAGGAGGATCAATTTCCCTCCCTGAGAGAGCTGTCAAAAAAAGGCAGCAAAATTTATTAATCACTTTTAACGCAGTCAACTGCATATAGCCTACCAAATTATGACTACGGAATCCTATTTCTTTTTTAGATTGATCCCCCAAAAAATAGTGAGGCGGGAGGCAAAAATTTGAGTAGGTAAAATTTTTGAAAATATCGCAAAAGTTCATGTAAGGTATAAAATTAAAGGGAACTTTAACCAAAATATGAATTTATCTTTATTTTAATAATTTCAAAAATTTGGGATACTAGGAACCAAATATGGGTAAAAATGTTGATAAAATCGTAGAAATGTGGCTCATCAAATTAAAGGAAATTTTAACTGAAATCTTAATATAGTGTTACGTTTCGGAAATTTCAAAATGTTAGTACACCTGGGCTCAAAAAGTAAGGCAAATTGATAAAATCGCAAATTCTGTGTGGGATATCAAATGAAAGAGAATTTTAACCAAAATCTAAAAATAGTGTACGCTTTTGGAAATTAAAAAATGGTTTGAGCACACGGCTCATAAATTTTATCAGAAGTTTGGAAAATTTTTTAAATACACCCAGGCGTCAGACTAAAGGATATTTTAACACAAATCCGATTGTTTATGATTTTTAGCGTGTATGTATAACTAGTACACTCCCTGAGCTGCAAAAGTCGCTCGCACTTTTACAACTTTTGCGAAATTTACACTGTCATTTTTAGCTAGTGGTGCCTCTAAAGACAAACTTTCAAAACAAACACTACATACGGATTTGAGTTAACATCATTTCCTTTATTCTGATACTCGCCATGAAGTTTTAAATTTTTATCCATTTTTTTTTACATTTTCTAGTATAGGGCCTACTAAAATTCCTAAATTTTTAAACTTAAACAGTGTATTCAGACTCTGGTTAAATTCTGTTTAATTTGATACTCCACAAGTGCATGTTGCAATTTTTCAATTTTCACTCCTCACATTTTTGCCCCTTGCCATCCTTAAAATAGGGTCAACCTAGAAACAACGATTGGGTTTTGTGATTATATGTATGGATACGCATGCCAATTTTACAAAAATTCGTTAATGAATTCAAAAGTTTTCATGAGATATCCCCAAATGATAGGCAGGCAGACAAATGCAAAACCGTCGGATTAAAACTGAGAACTCACTTCGTTCAGTTACTCTACAATTGTTACTTTACTAAGCAAAAAATATTAAGGTAATGCGGATTTTCGTAACTATTTTAATAATTGAAAAATTATCTAGTATCAAAATTTATCCAACAATAAGTGTTATTTGTTCAAAATACTGAGCGAGTTCTGCAGCTCAGGGAACTTACTGGTAGGTTATATACATTGTATATCTATTAACTACCGAATACAGAATACAAAAACATTTTAAATATATAAAAACACAAAATGAACAGCATAATTTTTATTAAGCTTATAAAATGTGTACTCTCCTAACAGCAACAAATATATGTGTTACATTTCAGGCTAACATATTAAGTAGAACAGTAAAAGAAAAGAACGACATACTTCGAAAAGTGATTGGTCAATTACTCGTGCTGTATTCATCGTACAGGGAAATATTTTTTCTTGACGTAGAACGTCTTAGCTAATTTAATACTGTTAAACAGAAATAAATAAAACTTTATCTAAAATTCATCTTTTTTTCTTAATTGTGGGCTTCGCTGGAACGGAACAGGTTGTGCCTATACTTTTGTAAAATAAGCAACTGACTGCTGGTGTGTATGTGATTGTAAGTCATTCTAAACGAAATATATATGTAAAATCGCGCGCGCGTTGTGTGGCCGGAAAGTATCCGATTATTTTGAATATTACGGGAAGCGGTTGCACAAACTTAGTGTAACTCAGTAGCCAATCAGAAGTAACTTTTTGACACCTGAATGAACATTCGTTGATGTATTGGACTATCGTTTAGCTGTGAGACCCTTTTGTCTAAACCGTGCTGTCTGTGACGGTTGGATTCATAATTTTCTTCAACATTGGGATATAGAGTTATTGTTTCGAAGTCATAGCCATAAACTCACGACTCATCTGCAGTTATGACCTTTTTACGAGGTCTGTATCACTGTTAGTAGTATTGAGAAAATCTTGTGCAACTTCAGCACGGAATTTCTTTTGCTCTTGCGACAGCCACCGTGGCACGAATTTTAATTCCTAGTTCTTCTTCTAACCCTCTCACTGTCATCCATCTATATACGTTTATTGCAACTTGCACGCGTTCAACATTTTCGGGTGTTCTGCAGGGTAAAGGCTTTCCAGAACCTGATCACTTTCAAAAGATTGCCAGTAATCTTTAAAGCGATTGAAACTTAACTATGTATCACTCATTGAGTCCTCTCCGAAAACCTTTTTAATCTTACTGACAGTTTCCCGGAGACTTAATCTTTCTGTTCATGGTTAAAATAAAATTTAATGTAAGTTCGCGGATCTAGTCGTTCGAACATTATGAGTACGACAGTTAGTTACAGACAGAATCTACAATCACGCTAAAATCTGACTGTGCTATAGGTTGTGAAATTCAAGAAATCCACAATTGTCTTCGTGTGTAGGAGAAATGCTATATTTCTTTCAGTACTTACAAAAAGAGGCAGACTGTCTTAAACGAAGTTATTAAAAAATCAACAAGCCGAATATCAGGATCCTAAAAATATCATAAGTGACCAGCTTGATTACACGATATGATGAGGTAAGAGGCTTAATGACATTACTGGATCTCGTAATTACTGAGTCTTTTGATGTCTCTCACCCACGTGGAGAGACAGCTGTAAAGCAGACACATTAAATTGGAATGGGTCATTTAGGACACTGAGTTTTGTGTTTCTATGCACATTTTGCATCCGTTTTTTCTCTTACATTTCGTCACTGAGTAAACAACTTCAGGTACAAGACATAGACGAAAAGATCTGACTTCGCTCCACAAAACAGGTACAGCTTATGCGCAAAAAATTCTGAAGAAGAATTTAAATACAATTTTAGCTTTGTTATGACAGTTGCGTTTTATACTGTTATTGAGTTACAGCTGTCAAGAATCTGTACGCGACAAACAAGAAACGAAGTAGTGCCCCTCGTGTTTCTTCATTGATTCAATCTCTTTAAATTTGTTTATTCAAATTGAATATCACTTCTTAATAAATCTGTACATCCCGTTTACCCGTTTCCTTATCTCTGAATCAAAAGAATCATTTCATAAACATGAGCTACGGTTTGAGAGGTTTTAGTGTCTGTTCAAACCTACCTTACATGCCGAATGCAAGATAAAACTTTTGAGTAGAATTACGCTACTGATGTCCAGGCAGACAGTGACGACGTTTCCGTAGAAGTAAAACTTTGAAGAAATAAAATCGGAAAGAGAGGTAACAATGGAGCATTAAAATCAGTTATTAGTAGCTTGCGTGCTTGTTATGGTATTTTATATTAATCTGTTTACAGACGTTCAGAAGTCTGACAACCTTATACACATTACCTGTGATATTTGTACTCAAGAACTTTCTTTTTAAGTAGTCCTACGTATTTTCCATAATTCCATACTGCATACTTATTTATATCTAAAGAAACCTTCTGTATCCTAAACAAAGTTAAGACAGTATATAGTTGACAGTAGACTATATTTTAGTTAGTAATCGGTTAGACCTAAAGTTTTAGGAATGTAAACGTTGGACAGGAAAATAATCATTTTTATGTCCTTAAATTTATTATATCACAGTATTTACACTGCATGGAAGGGACCCAGGATTTCTTATTTTTCTGCGGAAAAATTGGTGACCCAATCTCTAAGCAAATCACATCCCTCCCCCAGGTACAATTCCTAGTTACTCCAGTGCTTCAAACAATATTTAAACGCGTGTTAATAAGTTTTGATAATTGTTTCTTTTTTATATGTTTCAGGATTACCAATTTGTCATGTACAATTCCAGCGCTACCAACATAATCGTCGCGGATGGTAGACTGAAAATCACACCGACTATTCTGGATGACGACTTTGTCAGATCCGGTTACATTAATTTCTACTCAAGGTAACCATTGTTTCAACAACCAAAACCTCAGTTCCAGTCAATTCTTTAGTGTACAATTAAATATAAGTATAAATCTTCATTTTATAAGAAATATCTATAGAAAAATGAAAACAGTGTAATCTTTCGTCTATATAATAGCGTTTGTGATGTTTGTCCATACTTGTACCGCACAGAGCGCTATTATTTTGAGACCCAAATTAGGGTGTCCCTAGGCAGAAATGTAAGGGGAAAAATTAAAAAATCGCAAAAACCTATGTTGATATCATATTTTGATTTTATTTGAGAATTTTAATCAGAATCTAAATATAATGTTCGGTTTATGAATTTTCAAAATTTTAGTTCATAGATCCAAAAAACATCAAAATTTTTTAAAATCCATGAAACTAAAGGCATTTTTAACCCAAATGCAACAGTAGTTTTTACACTGTATATTTTTTAAATTTAGGGGCACCGTGAGCCAAAAATTTAAATCAAAGTTTTAAGAAAATTTTAAAAGTCTGTATGGGTCATCAAGTTATGAGGAATTTTATTTAAAATACAAATTCGTTGTCTCTAATAACTTGGTAAAATTAATATCCTAACACCTCCTGCAAATTTTTGACAGCCTTCTAATTTTGTAAGTTACGTTTTCAAAAACTATACATATTTTTAACAGTTATGCATACATGTGAATCGTATAAGATGTAGGTCTATAGCTATTTATTTAAGCATACATGAACTCCCTAGAGCTAAGACTAAATTATTTGTCATTTACGCATGATGTTTATAAAAATTAACAGAAAAGCTAATGGAATTATTCGTAGTTTCAAGTGTTTATTGTGTGATTGTCTGTCTTACAATTGTTATTAAAATACATTAGTAGAGTAATCATGGTTTCCGTAATATTTCTGATAGTTGAAAAGGTATCCATTATTGAAATTTATTTAGTAAAAAATGTAGTTTGTTCACAGTAATGAACGAGTTCTGCAACTCAGGAAACTTATGTACATATACATACATATGTGTGCATGTGTGTGCGTGTGTGGTGTTTGCAAACGCGCTTGCGTTTGTCTAATTAATTAGCACATTCTGCGTTTGTTGTAAAAAAATCAGTGATCTTCCAAACACTACAGCGCAGAAAAAGGAAAGCGACGTACGTACAACTAATATTTTGTTTATTGTCACTATGTTTTTGCTCAGAACTGCAATGCCTCAATAAGATAGTATAAAACGGAAAAAAAGGATTTTTTTAATTTTTCAGATGTACTAGTGAGGAGAGAACAACCGAATGCGGTCGCCGCGCGGAGTCCTATTTGATCCTGCCTCCTGTTGCTTCGGCAAGAATAACAACGCGAAAATCTTTCAGTTTCCGATACGGGTCTATTAATATCCGGGCTAAATTCCCCGCTGGCGATTGGATTGTTCCAGGTTAAAACATACTAAACTCAAATCTACAGACCTATTATAGCTAATTTTAGGAGTATTTTATTAGTATAATTATTATATTTCACTAACTTTTACTAATAAATAACAATAATAATATTATTCATGCACTAAATTCGTCTTATCAACGAATAGTAACATTGATATTGAACAAAATAAACGTCGAACCATTATAGAGTATTGTTAGCATCCTCCTTGATACGGAGGATACGGAATTTTATATTCCTTGATACGGTTTCTCTGAAAAAAATACTACTCTCTTTTGTCTCTGACTCAAGAATTTTGACATTTACTAAGTGATATGGTATATGAACATTTTCGTTTTCTATTATTGTAGTTAAGAAGATTATTAACGTAGAATTCAACATAAGTCAATAGAGACTGTAGGACAATTACATCAATCACGTACACACGTAAATCAACTTCTTTGCACAAGGGCAGTAATCCCACACGCATTATTTAAAAGTTACAATATCCTGTAATAATTGCCTGATCACTTAATTTGCCTGTTTGTAGTAGATAACAAATAATCACTTGATACGGGTCCCTCGGTCTCAATTCCTACGAATGCGCCGATACTGTGCCTAAATTGATTTGGACTAGAGTTAACAGAATAAAATTTCAAATTTAGCAAATTGGATGCATTAGGTATTCTCTACCAGGTACAAAATACCTCGAATTTCTTTCCTTCCTATTACATTTCATTATGCTCTTTCTTTATATTACATCACGTGTCTCCTTTTTGTTTCCCGCGTCTCTGTGTAGTATTATTATGTGCAATATAGAAAGTGTAGCATACATTTTAGTAATTTTCTGTTGAAAAAAAAAGAACTTCTTGGTCAATGCAGTTGCGATTGATTTGCCGATGTCTCAAAAAAGCAAAAAGCAATAATATTTATAATACTTAATTATTCCTTTTTATGCAGTAACTCAAGTTTTGTTTCTGTCAGGGAACGTTGCAACTTCCTGACATTTAAGCTAAATAAGATTCAATACACAAAACTTCAGTATACGTAAGAAGACTTAAAATAAATCGGAAGTTTTTTATTCTAAACACACGTGTATATTTTTGATTAACAAAAGTTCTGTAACAACTACTGTAAACTATTGTTTATTTAAAATAACGTTAATTAAACAATTTGTCCACTTATTAAGGAGTGTTTAATACAAACCATAATCAATCGTGCTCTTCGACACTCCATTTCGGTCAGATTGCTAGTCTATAAGGAAATATGAACTTCGTTTTACATTCCTCACAAACATAATTCATGCATACTTTTCACATTAAGTATTAGGAATTGTTTACTAATGGGTTTTTGTAGTAAAAATGAACTTATAACAAAGCAAACGGCCAAACGTAACATCCCCATACTTATATATAATATTTTACTCTGTAATAGAACTTTGGTTGGTGTCGAAGAACAATAAATACGGTCCTGGGTACAGGTCAGGACGCATCCGTATTGCTATGGCTCGTGGAAATCGTGCATTAACCTGCATGCGCGGCTTGGACATGGGCGCCAAACGTCTGGAGTCGGTGGTCATGGTGGGAACAGATGATCAGAACGTGAAGGCTATTTCACTGGACATCATCAAGGATGAAGAAGTTTCATAATTACACACTGATTTGGACTCGAGGTAAGGGAGTGAAGTTTCAGATTCAACATAACTATTCAATAATCTCTGTAAACAAACGAAAGAAACAATTTTAATTTATTTTACTTTATGTGAATGTATACATAGACGTCCTGTGTAAACTAAAAATTAAAAAACGGTTTAAGTAGAGTAAAACTTAAAGCTAAGAGGACATGCTCAGAAGCCAGTTTCCACACGGACGAGTTCACTTTGAAATTCTGAACAGCAAGTGAAGAAGGTATTGGCGTTAAATGAAGGTATTGCCAACATATGCGTTGCATTTTAGTTTCGTTGTTATTTTGAAGCGCTACCGTATTTCCGTTTTGATTTTGCCATTATTATTTCGCTTAATTATTTATTTATTTATTAAATATTTATTATTATTATTATTAAATTTTAGAGCAATTCATTGTAATCTTTATTTAATTCTGTAATTATTTAATTCCATATTTGTGTCTTTACTTTACTTCAATCATTATGCATTTCCATAATTATTACATTATCACCCGTTAACAGGTCTTTTACTGTTCAAATGGATATTTCTCCTGGTAGTTCGACAGAGAAAATTACTCTCAAATTATTCACAATAAAGCAGGAGAAATAATTTTTGATGTTTTACTATTAATGAGAGAAGAAGCGGTTGAGGGAGTAAACATTCCAATTGAAAGTGTTTTCGAACGTTACTGCAAGGGACAGAGTTATAAACTCGCACATTATCTACTTTTTCTATCACACAAGAGGAGAAAAAAATACCAAAGTTTAAGAGCCAAAAGTCGGACGTAATTTTAGGTTAGTCCGAAGAAGAGTGTGGACGAGTTTGACATTCATGTTATTCATCGGACTGTTAATCAGTTTCAATTTACTCAAAACAGGGATCCAACTCTAATCTCATTGCTACCCATAATTATGGTATACGTAAACATTAACAGCCAAATTATTTCTCATCAATTTGTTGTTTAAAAAAACTGGCTATGATAAATCTAAGTGTCATAATAAAACGAATTGAATTAAAATTACCTTAAAAAAGAAACAAGACCATTAATGCTAGACGTCGTATATTCTTCAGCGTGTTTCAGAATTGTTAATAACGTCCCGCGTGTATCTTTAGTCACATGAATATTAGTAAAGATTAAAAAAAGATTGTAACAACACGTAAAAAACACCCCTACAAAAGTAATGGTAGAATGTTAGATCTATGTGATTTAAAACACACACAATAGATGTTTCTTAGATCTTCATGCTTTCAGAGGCGATTACCATTGTTTTATCACACCACACTCACATTTCTTTGTATTTAATTTTATCCTTTTAATTATTATTATCTTAATTATTAATCAATTTAATCATTATTTTAAGTTTAATAATACGTCTTATTATTTATTTTGGCTGAAATAATAAACGTATCATTAATTCAGCAAACTGTGTGAGCAGGTGTAAAGAGAGAGTAAGAGAGAGAGAGAGAGAGAGAGAGAGAGAGAGAGAGAGAGAGAGAGAGAGAGAGAGAGAGAGAGAGTGTGAATGAAGGGGAGGAATTTTACAAATACGCGAGGGTCGTTATTTAGTTAAGGGGCCTATATTTAAATCGCCGCCATTCTTACTCGTAGGTTAGCAGCATTGAACCTTCTACAGGTTCACATTTCACAACTACTTCTTATATATTTGATTTTACTTTAAAAATGTATATTCTATTAGGATCAGGTATTTTCACTCATGTGCCAAAAAAGTTTAATTTTGTTACTCAATGACATCGGCTACATATAAAGTTTCTCAAAACAGGTTATGTTCTGCTTCTTTTTAGCTTACCATCGTCGCGCATTATTATTATCGCATGTAAAACAACACAAAAACTGTGTGGTAACTAAAGGTAAGACTAAAGTAACAACAGTGCAACATAATGCAATGTACAGTGCTTTATATAAGTTAACGTACTGCACATTTATTTTACAAGTATTATTCCCGTACATTTAGTTTTCATGTAAATTGAATATCTGTTTGTTTAGATCAACTAACGTTTCTTGTCGATGGCGGTGATGAGCGGACAGTAATTGTCCCTCAAGGAAAAACTTTGGTGGGGGCGATGGGTTTCAGCGAACAAGAGTCAAGAACTTGGGAGTCCAGGTTTAAACTGGCGCCTTTCAATGACCAAGTAAGTTCACTAAAACTTTTCTCTCACTGAAAATAGTCATATGCCAATTTGCTTTTATCATTTGTTACTGTTACGTAAAACTACTTTGTTTAATACACAAGAAAGAGATTCAGTAGTGTTAAAGGTTTGTGAGGAGGGGACTAGGACAAACATACTTAAGATTTCGCCGGTTCAGAAGGTAACATTAACACCTTTATTCTACACAAATACTCTCTCTCTCTCTCAACAACAACAATAATAACACACACACACACACACACACACACACACACACACACACACACACACACACACACACACACACACACACACACACACACACACAACAGGTTTTCTTTCAGTTCCCATATATTTTATTAATGAAGAATAGTTTAGAAAAAAAATTGACAAAACAGAACAGTTGTAAGCAGAGGAGCGAATCTTGACGAAAACTTGAGAAATGTAAAATTCTACAGTAGACGAGAAAAGAGTCAACAAATAAATTTATATATTAAGGTTTGATAACGTCTGATGTCGGAACAGCAAACAAATAAAAACAGACAACAATTTATAACTTCTAAATGTATTTAATCTTGGACAAGAACATTAAGCGTACACCAAAACAAATCTCTAAAACTGCAGCAAGAAGACAATGACATATACTTGGAAGTCTGGCAAAAGCAATAGGCATAGAAATATAATCACCAGAGGTGGACTTTTGGCAAAGAAGGACCTGAAAACTTGACAGGTTAGACACGAATGAACAGATAAAGAGAAAAATGCGGGTCCTGAAAGATCTAACAGTAAGAGATCTAAAGGTAGAAGCGAGGATCTGAACGTAATCCTATGAAAGAAAAGAAAGAAGAATTGTTTTGTCCACTTTGAGAGTCGCAGAGAGACGAAGTGGACGTAAAAACGGACTTATCCTTGCAGGCGGAAACGGAGATGGTCAGAGACCATACAGAGGAGAAAGCTATAGGTCTAGTTATACTAAAATCAGTCATATTTTACCTTAATGTTTTTGTTTCAGTTCTACATTAGTGTCGGCGTCTCCGTTGGTGGTTGTCATGACTTTCCAGATTCCTGTGTCAATAAGCCGTGGGTAAACTTCGAAGTTAAGGTAAACACTTTCACAGAACTGCTCTCAAAATTGTATTGTCTCTGTGTAGTACATTCGTGCAACGTTCTCAGTTTCCTTCCTTGCGAACGGCATCATTTTGCCTTTATCCGTTTTGTTTACGAGTAGTTCTAGTAAGTACACGTAGTAATTATACAGCTTAAAAGTAAATATTCCTTAAGAAATTTCTTGAAAGTAATTTAAAATAAAAGTCTTAAATAATTACATAAAACTATCCCGTTTCACTTCCATATTCAAAAAAGTATTGTCATGTTTTATGAAGTCATATACAAAAGGCATACAACTGCATATTAACTAAACGTATGCTACAACTCTGTGGAATGGAATATCATTTATAATTGAATTTTTCAATCGTTTTCCACATAACAATGTTAACACACAAAGAAAATCTACAATGTAGAACAAACATAAAACTGTAAATATACTTTAAACGTTAGTGGTCTTATGCAGTCTTCTGTTACTGGAAAAATGAGCCATAGATTTTCATTTTATTATTATATCTGAAACTTGAAAAAAAATTCATTATCAGGTGTAAGTAACCTTCCAACATAAATGACACGTTTTAATACTGAAAAAGGAGCTGTCCAGTTCCAAGTTGCACCATTATTAGTGTCATACTATAATTCACTATTTGACGTTGTAGTTTAAGGTTAAGATAAATTCTTTTAAAAAAAGCAGTAATGAAAAGGGTGAAAAGGTAATCGATATTTGTATACTTTGTGAACGGCAGCGGTATGCGAACATCTGCTCTCCGTTACCAGCGGCGGACACAGCGAGACAGTCAGGGATCAGTAGCCGAGACGTGACCAACTACGTGCTCGGAGCGAGTCAATCAGCGATCCCGGTTAGTGCATAAAACCCGGGCCGGCAGAAAATGTTAGCGCGTGACCTGATTGACACTTCGGATCCAGCTCTTCAACAGGACTGACCTCTCTCTGGACTGCTCTCTCCTGCCTGGACTGGAAGCTGCCTCAGCTTTGCTGCATTCGCCCACCTCGCCGTTGGACGAGGAATACTACCGCTTTCTTCAGGGAAAGAAGACTCCAAAGCCAGCTGCTGCCGGTGAATTAAGTAGCTGGTAGAAGAAGCAGCTGGCCGAAGACTTTATTAGTGCCACCTGCGCCGGATATCATTTGCTGGCAAGGAATAAAAGAGGACTGCTCTGGGCTCTGGTGAGTGCCGTAAATCCTAACCTGCTCGCGACTGTTAGGTAGCGCTGCCCCGGACGATCCTTGCAAGCCCCCACCAGTGGTAAGCGAGCTTGGATATCGCCGGGATAAAGGGACCAGTGGACACCAGTCTTGGTAAGGACTGGTATTCAACGAAGCTGGTCGTTAGCCCAGCTCCTCCCGCATCGTCGTGAGCAGGGAAGTCGCACGGGTAACCGGCTTCGGCCGGACCCGAGATCCCTGGCGTCTGGCGGTGACTGCCTAGCAGTCTCTGCCCGGCAGCCGCACCTGGCCAGCATGCCTACTACGGACAACGGACCAAGTGCCGAGTCGCTCGGCTCTGCCTTGCCCCACCTGGGCGACTCGCCTGAATCGCCTCGGGCGATGGAGACGGATGATCCTCTCCCTAACCCAATACCCCCTCTCCCGGTGGACGAGTCGGACGAATTCGTGACCGTTGGTCGGCGTAGACGCCCGGCTAAGAAACCGAAGAGGACCCATTCCACTAGATCCGCTTCCTCTCGGACCTCGGCCATGGACATCGGACCTTCTCAGGGCCAACAGGCTGGGGTTCCGACTGCTTCGGTAACAGCTCCGGCTGCTGCCGCTGTTGGTCGCGCGCCGCCCCTATTCGTTCATGGAGTGTCCAATGTCGCCGCCTTATACAGGCGGCTGATCGCGGCCCACGGCCTGTCGGCGACAAGCTTGACCTGAAGCTGCTTGGCGGTGATACGGTCAAGATTGTCGTCCGTCAGCTCGCGGACCATCGCTTAGTCGAGGCCTTTCTGCAGGCACACAGCCTGCAATACCATACCTTCTCTCCCAAGCGAGTCAAGCCCTTGTCAGTAATTCTGCGTGGGCTTGACGCGCATACAGATCCTCAGGAGATCCTTTTGGAACTCCGCGAACTCGGGTACCCGGTGCAGGCATTTTCCGCCTGTTCACCAACTCCGAAACCCGGGTACCTCTCCCGCTCGTCCGTCTCCAGCTCGAGAAGGGCGAGACTGCTGACAAGATATTCCAACTGACGCGGCTGTTTGGCTTCCGCGTCAGGGTGGAATCCAGTCGTCCCCCGGGCAAGCTCGCGCAGTGCCACCGGTGCCAGAGGTTCGGCCATCACACCGACGTCTATCGCAGTGCCCCGGCCTGTTTACGTTGTTCTCTGGGACATTCTACGCAGGCCTGCACTGTGTCAGACAAGACCAATTTTCGCTGCATAAATTGTGGCCGAGGCCATGCAGCCAATAATATTAACTGGCTGGTCTACAAAGCGGAGCTCCTGCGAAAGCAAAAGCCGCAGGGGCCCCTCCCGAAGCCACGGCAGCCAGTTTCGCAGCCCCAACCACAGAGGCAGCCTAAAACACAGGCTAGGCCGCAACCGAAGGCACAACCGGCACGGCGCGCGCCCTCTCCGGCTCCACCTCCAGCCCCTACTAAGGCACAAAAACGAACCGCGTCTCCTTCTGAAGCAGAGACAAGCCCTGTAGCCGTCATCTCGGTTATGGACCCGGAGAATCAACCCTCCACCTCCGCGGAACCTCCAACTCCCGCCTCTGAACCACAGGTAGCCTCGCCACCACTGCCACCTCCGCGATTTCCGCGAGCAGGCATCACAAAAACAAAAACCAAAGGGACAACCACACCGGGTGCTCGGCCCCGAGCTCCTGCCTGCCCACAGCCCAAGAAAAGTCCTGCTTCCCGGAATAAGTCCGACGAAGCGCAACAGCGTACTTTTCCTGTCGCTAATTCAAAACCGTCTGCCCCTAGTCCTGTTGCTTCCACCACGACCCGATCTGCCGTACAACCTGGTCGCTCTTACGCGGCCTCAGTTTCCAGGCAAACCGCCCAGTCCGTCATATCCGATGACGCACAGTTCGTCCGCGACTTTCTGTCTGGCTACGATCTCAAGAAAGTCGCATCCACCTTCAGGTCCATCCGAGACCGCCTGGAAACTGCTGACCCAACTGAGAGATTCATGCTCTTGGTGGAAGCCTGCGAAGTCATAGGTCTTCTATGAACCGAGCCCTTAGACGAGATCTCTCGCTCATATCCTGGAATGCTAACAACATCGGTTCCAAGCATTCCGACCTTCTAGAATTCCTGGCTCGGTTCAAACCTGACGTACTTCTCCTCTCTGAAACCCACCTGACCCCGGCGAACCGGTTTCGATTACCAAATTACGTGGTCTATCGGGATGACCGAGTTGGCCGACGAGGAGGCGGGACGGCGATCGCGGTGAGGACCTCCATAGGTCATCATCGTGTCGCTTTGCCGCAGCTAACCAACCTAGAGGCCACCGCCATTGAGGTCCACGGAGCTCTTGGCGGCGTCCTCGTGGTTTCAGCATACAAGCCCCCACAAGCTGAACTCCTTGTCGGCGACCTGGACGTCATCTTCGATTCCCACCGAAGGGTAATTTTGGCCGGCGATCTGAATTGCAAGCATCGCGTTTGGAATAGTCGCTTGACTACTCCGAACGGGAGGCGCTTGCTCAGTTTTGTTGAATCGCGCCGGGCGATGTTATTTGGTCCAGCGCAACCCACGTTCTTTCCGACGCGGCCTAACGCGGCTCCCGATGTTCTGGATATCGCGGTGAGCCAAGGAGTTGTCTGTCCGGTCGAGGTATTCTCACTTACGGAGTTGACATCCGACCACAACCCTATTTTGGTCCACGTCGCTACCCAGCACGCCTATGCACGTTCTGACCAGAAGAAGGTTATCGATTGGGATCGCTACGGCCCGGCCTTGTGCCGTAGATTGCCGCCAGCGGCCCCACTCGATTCCGTTCGCCTCCTAGACGAAGCAGTAGCGGGAATCGAAGAGGCAGTCATCTCGGCTATAGGCGTGTCTTCACGTACCCGAGCTGGTTTCACGCCTGACTACCAACGCATCCCTGAGGCAGTCTCTCTTCTCGCTCGCGAGAGGAATTACTTCCGGAAACGTTGGGAGAGGACCCGTGATCCAGCCGATAAGGCGGCATACAATCGGCTCACCGGACGACTGCGTGGCAGTCTGAAGGCGTTCCGACGTAGCTGTTGGGAACTCGCTGTGGCCCGAACGGGGGGATGTGGACCCGCAAAGTCACCCGTACAGAATACCTACCGCATTGACGGGACGGAGGCGACGACCTCCACTCCCCGCCATTGTTGGACCGTTCGGTCGACTCCTGGGAGTCGAGATGGCTGTGGAAGACTTTCTGTCTCTTCCGATCACGGCGGAGCCCGAACCCATCTCTTTGGAAGAGGTCTCAGATCGGCTCGCTGAACTTCAGCCAAGAAAAGCTCCAGCCCCGGACAGTGTTACGAACACCGCTCTACGACTTCTTCCCGACCCTGGAGTTCAATTCTTGACTGATTTGTTCAACTCGTGTCTTAGACTGGCCTACTTTACCAAGAAATGGCGATAGGCGACGGTCATCGTGATCCCGAAGCAGGGAAAGGATACCACCCGCTCTGAAAACCTCCGGCCTATCAGCCTACTCTCTGCTACGTCCAACGTTTTTGAGCGCCTCGTGCAGCGTCGTGTACGAGAACATCTAACCAACTTTGACGTGCTGGTCCCCGAACAGTTCGGCTTTCGTGTGGGGCATTCGACCACTCATCAACTGATGAGAATGGTGGAAAGCGTCACGGAAGCCGGGTGTCGGAGAGAACGGACCGTTGGCTGTTTCTTAGATGTTGAAAAAGCCTTCGACAGCGTGTGGCATGATGGCCTATTATTTAAGCTTAGGGAAGTCCAGCTTCCGGACTGCTACCTCCATCTGGTTGCTAGCTTTCTGACGGAGAGGACCTTCTGCGTGAGAGTTGGAGATTCAGTCTCTTCCGAGAGACGAATCACAGCCGGCGTCCCTCAAGGTAGTGTTCTAGGCCCCCTTCTGTTCTCGATCTACGTCAACGACGTGCCGAGACAGCCTGGAGTCCAGATGGCCCTCTTCGCGGACGACACGGCCGATCGTCATGTGGAAAGGGCCGCCCTACGACTGCAGCGCCAGCTCGACACGCTCGTGGACTGGACTGAGAATTGGAGAGTGCAACTCAACGCTACCAAGAGTGTAGCCGTCGAATTCTCCAAGCGACGGAAGAACCCTGTTAGGGAGCTACGTATCGGCAGAACGTACGTGCGCTGGTCCAAAGAGGTCAAGTACCTTGGATTACACCTCGACCGTCGGCTCACCTGGCGTACCCACGCACAGACAGTTCTTAAACGAGCATCCACTCGCCTGTGCGCACTGTTTCCACTCCTGATCAGCTCAGCCATGACCAGGAAATTGGGCAGGATGATCGTCGGCGCGTATCTGCTGCCGGGCATTACCTACGCCTGTCCGGTCTGGGGTTACCTCGCCGCAATGCATAAAAAGAAGTTGCAGAGCGTCCTCGACAGGGGTCTTCGGCTAGCGGCCAAAGTCCCCCGTCGCTTTTCATCTCGCCTTCTAAGGAGAGGACTTGGCGTCCTCTCCTTAGACGACACATTCAGGCGGCTTGCACGCAAATTTTATGCACGTGCGGCGAGGTTCCCAGGCAATCCTCTAGTGACTGGGCTGGGAAGGTACCGTATACGTCCAGGTGATTTGTGGAAACGCCCTCGGTGTATACTGCGCTAGTGTAGGCTAGCACAACAGCCAAGAATCGGCCTGCTATAGAGCACACGCCCTACTTGGGCAGGGCCACGAGGCAGGAGCTCCAGAAGGTAGCTCGGAACTCAGATCCCGAGCGGTTCGTCTCTGCGACGCACAACCGCACAGCCCAGACCGAAAAAAAAAAAAATTTTAGCGCATTCTGAGGTCAGCTCTCGAACGAGAAGGACGTGACTACCTGCCGCTCCGTACGGGTCGACGAAGCTTCGCTACGATATTGTGCAGTGAGTGTTATATAGTGCCGTCCATTGTATCTGTTCGATTTCGATCTTACAGTACACTATCCGTGTGTGTGCTCCGTGTAAGTTACGAGCTAAATAAGGTATTTATACTTAGAATTTAACTTTTTCCAAGAACGATTGAGTGTTGTGTGTGAGAGAAAACTGTCACTCTTTGTCTGAGCAGCTCTGCTGCCCAGGCCGGGCTCTGTCAGTTGTTTGAGCGCGTGTTTAATATTAGACCGCAAATTCGCTTTACACCGCATTTTATTTTTATAACAATACACATATTACTCTCATTTACACACACATACAATACAGATTTCGTTGTCTCCGCTCGGACTTCCAGTCCCTGTGGCACTCACACACTAACTACACTTACAGTATTACACTTTTCAAAAACCGTAGCCATAATTTAACCTATTTACTCCTATACCTCTCGTAATCGCTACCCGCCCTTTGTAACTATTACCTCGACACTATGGCATCTACACTACATAACACACATTGATTACACTAATTACGAACAGCAATAATACCCATATAAACTCCCCAGTTATACAGCACGCACTACACACACAACATATGCAGCCAAGACTTCCTTAGTAGCGCAGACAGTGAGATACTACAAAACATTGTTTATTTTTATATTAACATTTTCAGTGTGATAACACAAAGTTAATCTGATATTTAGTTATAATCCAATAACGTACATAACGCGCTACTTTTTTCTCTCAGTCTTTATGCCGCCAATTTCACCCTCGTAACCGTTGAAAACCCCGCACACCTCACTCCCTCGTCACTCGACCGCCTGGAATTTTAATTGCTTGGCTAAAACGCTCCTCCTCGCCACTCACACAACACACTGCACAACAGCTGCACACGCATCTCTGTGCCCTAGCAAGACTGCGCTCTCTCTCATACACATATAACCTACACTCTTCTCACTCGCACGCATACACTTCCTATATACAGTCTCCCCACACAACCGCCACACACTTTACTAACTATAAATACTTTACTACTATATTATAGGCTGTCCCTTTTATAATCTACGCTCTCTCTCATACGCATATACCTCCACTCTTCTCACTCATACACACGCGCTGACTGTACATACTCCCCTTCATACAGCTGCCAGCATCTCTCTCTCACTTGCACACACACACACACAAACTTCCTATTCTCTCTCTTTTCAAAACAGACGCACACTTCTAATTATTAGCTTAACAAGGCTGCATCCCACAATATACGCTCTCTCTCATACACATTCACCCCTCGTTACTTAACCGCATTACATTATTCTACTCTCTCCTTCTCTGCAGATTTCCCTTTCTCTCTCTGTGACCCACTAACACGCTACCGCTGTCCCTACTTATTCATACACACGCGACTCCCCCTATTCATTCTCAACACCACCTATACTTACTGCCTACATACTAATCGACACATTACCGACCTAATAATTTTATTCCCTTTTCTTCAGTTGCTAATTAATTTAATTATTTATTTTGCGTACTCTACTTTGTACACTTCCCTGACTTATCGACCTCGATCAACTGTACTTTAATCATGACCCGACGCAAACCCCGACCACCCGCTACCTCCCAAAAACATCCTCCTGATCGCTCGCCATCCCCTGCTTCCTCAATCACCTCATCAGCCTCATCGATTTCTTTACCTAATACTCGATCTCGGAAAAGGCAAGCTTCACCCAAATCGGCCTCGCCAATCCCCCACTCACCACAATCGCACTTACCTTCAACCTCAGCCCCCCTTAACCAACAAAACCCTACCCCTTCTAATACCCCCCGCCTCCTCAAACCCAAACCTTATTAATTCTCAAGCATACAAAGAACCCAAACAACCCAATCTTCCTCTCCAACCTCATCAAAACCCATTGCCCAAAACTTCGGCTCCCCCGCAACTTCTTCTCCCCCCAAAACGCTATTACAACCCTGCAATTCTCCTCCCTAACAGACCTCCAATTGTTCTGTAATTCCATTCCTATGACCACTTTCGGACCTAACGCTGTATTCAGGGCATTCCAAACCTCACAACCAACGCAGAAACCCAAAGACCCCCCCAGAAAACCTCTTAAAACCCTAGTCGTCCGTGGTGTCGCAAAGGACATCGACATATTGGACTTTCAGGAGGCTTTGGAAGAGGACCAGCGCCTCCAAATAGTTTTCTGTAGGCGGATTATGTCGGATCTGGGTCCAACCGGCCTTATCCGTATCTTTAGCCATGACACTGAGACCATAAATCTCCTGCTGACCGAAGGCGCCTTTGTCGCTGGAAGACACTACCGGACTGAAGAGTCCCGACAGACGGAACACCATATACCATGTCCGCGATGTCACCTTTATGGCCACACCGCATCCTCCTGTTCCTACCAACCCCGTTGCCGAGTATGCGGAAACAAAACTCCCACTACCCTCTGCCCCCATACCAACCACGACTATAGCTCGCCGTTCTGTGCCACGTGCAACTCCTCATCGGACCATTTCACAGGCCAAACGAAATGCCCGAAATACCCAAAGCAAGACACCTGTCCCTGCCTCGCAAACCCCAGTCGTACCAATAATACCCGCATCACCACCTAAAGCCAACCCTTGGAAACCGCAGCCCACAGACTTTCCCTCTCTCAATTCTGCTATCGCCACCGCCTCCGCACCTACACAAACCGCCCCCACCCTACCTCAACCGATCGATGACCAAACCTCCGACACCGAAACAACTCCTGAATCCCCCAGTGCTCCTCCTACTCCAGCAACAATTGACACTACAACTATCCTCGGCCTCTTCCAATCGATGATGACCGACGTACAAAAAATGATCACAGACATGACTCGCTCAGTCTTCGACGCCCTCATTGCAGTTATATACAACGTCACAGAACCCGTTTCACACAACAAACTACGTACTAGTGTCAACCAAATCACCAAACGACTTTTTGACACAAGGACGCTTTTCAACCGCACCCCTGAAGGCCTTACAATCCTTCACTCCAAGTCCAAGCGTTAAGCTTAGATGGGAGAAGACGGCAGCGTAATCAGCAAAAACCATCTCACCCTTCTTCATCTCAACGTTCGCAGCCTCCGGGCTCGACGAGATGAACTCCTCCACTTTCTGCAGGAATCGCATACAGACGTCGCCACCCTCAACGAAACTTATCTAACTGCCAGACATCGCCTGTTCTTCCCGGGCTATACCCTCTTCCGGCAGGACAACGCATCTCATTCGGGCGGAGTTGCGATACTAGTTCGTAACTCTCTCCGAGCACAAGTAGTACCCCTACCAAACAGCCCGACCGACTCGCTTCTCGTCAAACAGCTTCAAAAACTCCCCTCCCCTCTTCATTGCAACCTACTACTGCCCCCCGAGTGCCGACCTAGACGTCAACTACCTCCATCATTTGGCCACGACCTATTCCCGTTTACTTCTCTTCGGAGATCTGAACGCCCACCACCAGCATCTCGGAGACCGTTATAACACCGCCCGAGCCACGCGAGTGCTTCGGGCAGTCAATCAATAACTTTGGTCTCAGGCACCATCGTATCCCGTTTACCCGCCAGCCGATAACTCCGGCCCAACGACCAACCTGTCCAGATAAGCTGATTACCTCAGCTGACATCTCCCGTAAAATAAGCGGGATCTCCCAAGGCCCGGATGTTGGCTCTGACCACATCCCTAGTCTTCTAGTAATCTCCTACGGCCACGTAAAATACCCCACCCTTGAACCCCGCACGACGGCCGTAACAGACTTTAACGCTGCCGACTGGCCTCTTTTCTCACACGTTTTAGCTTCCCTTATATCCCCTCTTCCATCCCCACCCACCACCCCCACACAAACCGACGACTACAATGACTTCTTAACAACATCGATTCAGACGTCGATGGCACAGGCCATACCTACGAAACAAATCAGATATTCCCAGCTCAGGCTCCCTCCCCCTGTCCTTGCACTGATACGCCGGAAACGCTGGATCCGCCGCCTCTTAAACAGAGATCGGTGGAACGAGCATCTCTGCTCGGAGTACAGAAGACTTTCAAATGCCGTCAAGATCGCCATAAAAGACTTTCGATCTTCCCGCATTGAAAGCCTATGTACTTCAGTACAGGATTCCTTTCACTCCGACACACCCAGATTCTGGAAACAAGTTAAACGTCTCCACAATCCCCCAAAGCCGATACCCCTCTCCTGTCAGACGACCGCCTTCTTGTCAGCGATGACGAGAAGGCTGCTGCCTTTCGGGACTCTCTCCAGTCCATCCATAGTCACCCAGTCAGCCCGGACTTTGACGCCATCGCCGAACATTCGATAGACACTTTCTTGACTAACCACGCAGACCTCTTCACCCCCTTACGACGTCCTAAACGCAGCCCACGACCATCCGCTGGAGCGACCTATCGACCCAGACGACATCAAAGACAGACTCAATAAATGTAGAAATACTGCCCCTGGACCCGACGGAATACCAAACCGCATTTTAAAAGCGCTCCCTGACACGGCCATCGAAGCCCTAGCGCATCTAAATACTGCAAGTCTCCTCCTCGGCTACGTCCCGCGGGCCTGGAAACACGCCCATGTCCTCATGTTCCCCAAACCTCTCAAAAATGCCAGCCTCCCGTCGAACTATCGCCCGATTTCTCTTACCCCTGCAATCTCCAGGCTTTTCGAGAAAATCCTGGTCGCCAGGATACATCCCCACCTGCAAACTCATAGCGTCCTCCCTAGTACCCAGGGCGGATTCCGCCCTGGCTACAACATATATAACCAACTTGTTCGGGTTATCAGCGCCATCCAGGACAACTCGGCCCGCAAACGCCCGACTATCTTAGCCCTACTCGACATCCGCAAAGCCTTCGACTCTGTCTGGCACAACGGCCTCCGTTTCAAGATCCTCGGATGTCACTTTCCCCCAGCCATCATCAAATGGCTCTCCCAGTTCCTGGATGGACGCACTGCACAAGTCCGAGTCCGCCAGCATCTCTCGGCACCCTTCCACCTCAATGCTGGTGTCCCCCAAGGCTCCGCCATTAGCCCGTTACTATATATCATTTTTACTAAAGACACCCCTCCCCCCGCCAACTATACCCTACCCATCAGCAGGCCTAGCCCAGTACGCAAACGGTACTGCCTACTGGGTTTCAGCAGGCGCACACTGGCAAGTCCCAACCAAACTATAACAAATCCTCGAGCCTTTCTTCGCCTACTGTAACACTTGGCGAATCAATGTAAACGCGGACAAAACCCAACTCTGTGTTTTCAACTCCACTGGACGCAACATGACGCATTTCTATAACACACCAGTCCGCGTAGACCCATCATCAGTACGCCCGAAGCGTGATTGCCAGTATCTGGGCGTCACGCTTCACTCCAAACTTACCTGGCGACCATCGCCCGCACCCGCCTCCGTTCTCTCAGAACCCTCAGCCGACTAAACCATTGCTCCAGCGAATTACTAGGTCGCATCTACACTACTTGCATTCGACCCCTCATCACGTATGCCCACCCAGTTCTCCTTACCGCCTCCCCTGCCTACCTACTAGATAGATCTCCACCGTGTCACAGAACGACGGGCCCTAAGACTCATATACCGCCGACCATAGTAAGACTCATATATAGTCTCCAAAACAGCCCAAGTCCGACCACACTGGTCGGTCTCAAAAAAAAAAAAATTAGCGCACTCTTCATCGCAACGCCATCTCGGACGCACTTCATCTCCTCTCCTCTCTCGGACGACATCGGCGCGGAGTCAGCCGGAAGGAACGGCCGAAGAATAGAACCGGCGTTCTTGCGTCTTCGCCCTCCAGTTCCGCGCCAGCGATGGATTTCGCTGGGCCGACAGCCGACTCTACAACCGATGCCGAAAGAAGAGGAGGACTGCAGTACACCACGAACAGTGGGCGCAGCCGCCGAACATCCCTTCTCGCCACAAGGTCCTTTTTAGGGCCACCAAAAACACTAGAGTGTACGATTGGCGCCATTTGTCATGCGGCAAGCCTTTTTGTCCGGTGACAACTTACTAAGATTTATTTGTTTATAAATCCTGTTTGAGTTAAATGAAGAAAATTTAATTATTTATTATACAGTTTCCTTATATTACATATTGAATATTTTTAACGGCCTAATAGTTGGTACTGTGATAAGCTATGCAGAATATACTGAGTGGAATATAAAATAAATTCTACTGTAATGCCTCGAGACTGACAGTGATATAATAATTCTATAACTAGCTTGAGGTTGACAGTAATTTAATACCAGTCGTGAGTTTAAAATCACGTTAATTTCTCTGACCAATCACTCCGTCAAATTTTTTTGCAGATTTAAAAATTTTTAAATCATTTAATTTTTTGTTTATAGTTACTTTTTATTTCATTTTCCTAATTTTGTTGTTGTCCATTTTCTAATTGGAGTAATTTCTTCCTCTTTATTTATATAATTTTTCAGAATATTTTTCTTACTAATTTTTACAACTACACACTTTCTGCATAAAGCTTCATAATGACGATATTGAAATTGAGAATTCGAGTGTCCTTAAAATTATCTTCTGGGCGGGCAGGCAAAACTTGTGAAAGAGTATGAATTAGTGGTCAAGACATGACCGGGTAGCCTTACTTATTCATAGAAACCTTCTTTATTGTAAACATATGGTAAGGCTATACATAAATCTGCATACCTGTGCTATGGCTGTGAAAACTGGATATTAACTCAAAGAGCAATTGACCCACGCTTGAAGATATTTGAAAGGAAGCTCCTGTGACGGATTCTGGGCCCCATATATAGAAAGGGGAATGGAGGATACGACATAATGATGAGATATATTGTCACTTTAACGACCAACGGTAGAAATGTACATAAAACTGAGGAGGCTTCAATGAGCTGGCCATGTAGTAAGAATGGACGACAAACGAAGACCTAAAAGGGTCATTATGGGGAGAATGGATGGGAAAAGACCAAAAGCCGTCCAAGGATTAAGCTGCATGGGAAGACGGTTTTAATGTGGATGCAAGAGAGATGTTGGGAGTGCGAGGATGGAAGTCCTTTGCTACTAATGGATAGAGGTGGAGGGTCGGGATAGAGGAGGCTAAAGCTTGACTTCGAGCTGTAGCGCCATAGGAGGAGAGGGATATATAAATCTTTTTATAGGTTTTGCGAAAATGAGGAAAATGAAACATTTTCTGGATAAATTCCTTTTGAAACAATTTGAAATGAGGAAAAATTGAAAAATTCTTCTTGGCCCTATTAATCGACAGAGACTATGTGGCAGTGTCCTTATTCTGTCCAAATGGAAGCGTATTTACGATCCTCATATCTGGAACAGTATCGTACGTATTTACAGTGAAATATGTAATGATAGATCCGTATTAAGGTTTAAGGTTAAACAGGGGGATCAAGCATTCCCTCCATGCAGCTTTGTTCGTGTTTAAGGGTATTGTCACGTAGCACTAGAAATTTACCGACTAAACTTATAAAGAATTACAGGAATTTTTATTTTTAAATATAGTCGCCAAAATTAGCGATAAAAGTATTGCTAGCGGAAAAGCCTCAGCTATTCTAATAATAGCACGCACAGTATGAGTTAGTAACTGCGGTATTGTGGTAGGGGTGGAAGACTTAGTAGTAGCTGCAAAGAGAGCTCTCTAGGATATAAAACATAGAAGGAAATCCACTGATTTCTAGGAGTCGGGCGAATTTTCATTCGTGTAAAAAAAGAATATTACAAAATCTCAAATACATAGCTTGTGAAGGCAGTAGTTGCAGCGCAAGAGCGGCTACATGCCCTTTTAAGAAAAAATAGAAATATACAAATTAACTTTATGGAACTTTGTGCTTGTCTTTTAACATTGAAAATGTTTATAAGGACGTGTCGCACATTTGCGCGTGATCGCTGGTGCGTTATCGAAAATTGGAACAGGTGAGTTTCCATAGAAACTACTTCTTTGTTGTCAGTAACGTAGTACACATATAAAACTTCGCTTATGAATGCGACTACATTTAACTTATAATCTGTACATTGGTAAATGAAGAATGAATTCATTGATTGGTGAATGAACATTATATACTTACTCGCGACGGGTGATCGTGTGTATGTTAATAGCCACCAGTTTGTTGCGTCAATTTGTTAGGTATCACGATTTCTTCCTCTATATTATTTATTTGTATCTTCTAATTCCCGCAGTAGTTGTCAGTCTGTCAGAACAGTATAAGTTCCAATTTAGTTTTTTCCTCTGATCTGATGTTAGTTAATTTTATTTCCCGTTTTAAGGCGCCAAATTGTTTTCTTGTTAAAACAATTAAAATTATTCTCCTTATTTATTTATCCTTCTCTCTTATTTTAGTTTAGTTCAACTCACCTTTGTCTGTAGTTTAATTTGAATTTCGTTCCTAAAAAATAGGGGTTACCAAACTCTATTTTCTGATAAAAAATTTTCACCTTGGCTATATAAAAGAATAAAATGTCATTAACATTAAAATAAATCAAATATACGATTGAAAATAGTCAATGCTGTATTATTTCTGTAGTGTTTTTTATTTATTTCTTTTCTAAACAAATTAAATATTTTTATAATATAATGTTTGCTCCAGCTCTAATTTTTATTTGCTCAGCGGTTGGCAATAATGCCGGCTTTGATAACTAAAACACTATGTTTTATTTCGTTATGTTAAATTTGTTGGGTTCTTGTGATTACAGAAACATTAACAAAATATCTTTAGAAAGTACAAAACTTCACATAAAACATAATTAAATAATATACAGCTTCTTAATAAACTAATTCTTAGGTTATAAAGTAGGGTCTATGTGTTGGGTCACAGTTGGTGAATGTAGGTTAACAGTTCGTTTTAAGAGAAGATTACATTGTCCAATAATTTGATCACCATAAATTAATAAGTGAATAATGACATAAACTGATTGTCACTTGTTTATTCATTAATTGAGTGTTTGAATAAAGTTTATTAGTGAGTGAAAAAGTGTCAAAGTGTAGTCTTAGTCTTTTTCTTATTTAGTTTTTAATTCAATTTTATATTTAGCACATTCCTTCACATCTGAGGTTTCACTCCATGTTCATTTTCTTTTATAATTTGTAAGATATATTTATTCTTCCAATTTAAAGTGATTTGGTTTTAAATACTTCTTCTTGTCAGGCATAATGTCATTTCAGTGCATTACAATCTCTTTTTTTTTTTTATTTATTTCTTTTATATAATTATATTGAGCTGCATGGATTTTTTAATCTTCTCTTCTCTGAATCCAGTAAAGAACTAACGAATTTTTTAGTAAATGTTTGGTTGTCAAGGCACCAAGCCTATTCCTCCCATTGGTTGAAAAAATCTTTTACATTGTTAGACATAGTTACTGATTTTGATACAGTATTAACATATATTTTTAAATTAGTATAATCTTCTTATACTACTATCAATCCTTAAGATAATAACACTATTGTATTGCTCTTCTTTTATAAATTAATTTGAAACCAAATATGAATAATTTCTGTACAGTATTTATCAAGTTACTATTTTAACAATTTTGTTTTTATTATGAATTAATTTATAACTAATCCTTTTAGTAATTATGTTTCTTGAACGTTATATAATCAAATAATATGATTACATACATTTTGCCCTTAAAATGTTAAATTTTACAAATTTCTGATTTTTACTATAGGCTTCTTATGGGCTAGTGCATCTGAAGTTCATTACACCTTTATTATAACAAATTCCTTTATTTTTATAGAACTTAATTATTTTAAACACAAATACAATGAACAATGTATAATATTTGATTATTCCTAATCATTTTAAAACATAATACAATTCTTTTTTAACATGCTGCAAATGCCAGTCTTCAATACCTACATGACATAATTTCTACTCACATTAATTATCATTCATTAAGTATTCTGTTTTACCCTTATATATCATTTTTAACACAAACAAATAATTATAACTATTCCTTAACTATTAGATCTTATTCTAAAACATAAACATTAATTCTACCTATCTGATAGGCCTAGTAGGTTTTAGTTTTTTACCCCATACTTTATTATTTTTTTATCTTTTCTCATTAAGTATTATTTTTAATTCACTTCACACTTTGTTTCTACATTTTGAGTCAGTATCATTCAGTGTTTCTACACTGATTTTCAGTTAGTATCACTTTCTTGGTTTTTTTATTCACTGGGGACTATTCACTCAACTCACCTTACCAATAAAATTGCATGTTTATTATATAATGGTTTTATTCACTGTATATTCTAATAACAATATTCCTTATCATTAAACAAATTACTTTTATCTACTTATAGTTGTACATGGAACTACTTATATTTATATCTACAGTTCTGTACCTCCATTATTATAGTTATTATTTTTTTATTATTGGGAAAGGGGTTATGTTAATGTCATAATGTTATTCTTCTTTATCTTTCACATTGCCAATCAATTGGGTTTTGTCATCGTCTTAGTTCTTGTCTAGTTTCTATGTCAGTATTGTGCTACATTCTAATACTCCTACTCATTAATTCTTTGATACCTTGATTTTCTTCATTCCTTCAATGTTGTAACTTATTTTATTTTAAATGGTAAATGCATGTTTTATAGATGGGCTACTTTATGTAATGTTATAACATAAATATATATATTTTTTTTAGATTTATTGAAGCATTTTCAATGTCCTTCTCTGTGCATTGCATTTGTGTAATACCTGTACATTTTTTAATATTCATAGTTTATTGTTTTAGCAAATGCTGAATTTCTGGAGGACCAAACACATCTGGTACTCAACGTGGAGCCAACCGATTATGGAAGTAGAACACGTAAAGGTTACAGCATTCTGAATTTTACTGACACTAATATTTTTCTCATGCCATCAAAGTGCTTTGGTAGTGTTAAACTTGTACATATGTTTAATGAAATAAAAGTGAAGTCAACATTTTAATTTCTTTCTTATTCTTTTTTTTTTTGTTTATTGAACTGCAAAATTCCACCTTACTCATATTCAGTTTTAAAATATTATTTCTGTTTCCAAAGCAGCATTTCATTTTAAATCTTCAAAGACATACTAATTACAAATAATGTAATATAGCGTCCACTTAACATTACGAATCTGAAACTCATAATAACTTGGTCTAAAACATTTGCTCAAAACTGATTACACAGTTTCTTTTAAAAAAAGTATGTAAAATCTTAAAATAATATCCTACCAACTTAGAAAGTATATTTAGCTATCCCCTAAAAGCTGTTGAACTAATGACAAGCAAAGGCAGAAAGAGATTGTGAAGGGATACATACGAGCAGATAGAATAACTAATGAGGATACACATCATGAACTAAATACTCCCTCACTAAGTGAAATGCTTGGGCAGTGGTTACGTCATATAGACTGAATAAGGTTGCCCCTGCTTCAAGTGCTCTTTTATAAGCTCAAAAGAAAGCGACCTCCCGGAAGACCGAGGAAGAGACGGTTTGACTTTCCTGACCGGAACAGGCGATATCACCTAATCCTGTAAAGAGAAGAAGAAGAAGAAGAAGAAGAAGAAGAAGAAGAAGAAGAAGAAGAAGAAGAAGAAGAAGAAGAAGAAGAAGAAGAAGAAGAAGAAGAAGAAGAAGAAGAAGAAGAAGAAGAAGGAGGAGGAGGAGGAGGAGGAGGAGGAGGAGGAGGAGGAGCCGTTGCCCTGAAGGTCTTTTAGGAATGATTTAAATGTAAAATGAAAAGTATAACCAGTAAAGAGCAGTAAGTAAAACCGACGAAAACTAAAGATACCCCCCCCTCCCAACGACAATGTAGCCATACTTATAATCGACAGTGTATGTAATGCGTTTGTAAAGTTTCCACAACCCAATATATTATTAAATTCAGTAAACAGAAATTAAATTTAAACTTCAAAATGTTAATAATATTAAAAAATTTATAAGTCATAAAATTTAAATAAAATATAAAGTCAAAGAATTTTAATTTGTCAGAAATTAACTCTGAAGAATGTAGGCAATGTTCTAACAGAAATGTATAGAAAGCAAATTAATGAAATAAATGTTCTCACAAGCAAACACAATTATAAATAAGTAAATAAATACATACCTTACTTATTGCCACAGCATAAAAATGAAATATTGAAGTGAGAACTTCATATACGGCACTACGGTGCCCGGCTCACTCCCATACAGCTCGCGCTCCTAAGGCAGTAAACTGATTCAACGCGTCACGAAATAGCTGAAACGAGAAAGCAGTGATCCCAGGTCAATCAAAGTTCTTTTCCCCACAGAGCTACCCAGAATTTCCCCACTAACATAAATGTGGGTGCTTTAAGCAAAGCCTAATATTTTAAAGAATGTGAGCATATTATAAATGTTTAAATACTATTACAATAATTACGTAATATTAAATATAATACAGAGTTCCTAACGCTTTCACGGCTGGTGTCAACATAGTTGGAAATATTCTTTCCAACTCTGTTGTTCGTGTCTATTGTCCAGAGTCCAGAGAATTCGTTTGTTCTCTACGAGATTATTTCGAGAAAGAGAAGGAACATGGTGGGCCTCTGATTTCAGTTAGTCAAGTCGTTGATAGAACAGCAGCTGCACTCTCTATAAGTAAAAATACGGTCGTAACGATAGGTAAGAAGTTTAAACAAAGCGAGGAAGCTGGCCCTTCTAAACTGGAAACACCAGGTAAAAAAAGACGGATAGAAAAACATGTTACTAATCTGGATGCTTTTGCAGAAGATGGGATCCGTCGCCACGTATATGAGTATTACAGTCGTAAAGAGTATCCTACAATAAAAAAGCTACTAGTTACTCTTCATGATGCAGAGCTTTTCACTGGTAGCCACTCGTCTTTACGGTCCGTAATGAAAAATTTGGGATTTAAATTTACTACCGTTTCGGGTAGAAAAGTATTACAACAACACGTAGTTGCTTCTCGCTGTAGATTTCTTAGGCGTGTAATAAATGAAAATTTTAATAACGTCGTCTGGGTTGACGAAACATGGGTGAACGCAGTAACCGACATTCTTTAAAAAAGTGTTGGTCGGATGATTCTACGGCGGGAACTATGCCAGTGCGAATTGGAAAAGGTGGAAGACATATAATTATCCACTCCGGAAATTCTCAGGGGTTTATTCCCAATTGCCTCTATCTATTTAATTCGAAAAAGACTTCTGACTGTCACGAAGAAATGAATCATAACAAATTTGAAACATGGTTTGAAGAATTCCTGTTAAAGAATATTCCTCCCAATTCAGTAATCGTGATGGACAACGCCCCATATAATTCAGTGATTAAAGACAAGGCTGCAACAATGACTTCAAAAAAAGATGAGATGGTTGAATAGTTAAAACGTCGAAACATTCCATTGACAGAGGATATGAAAAAAGCTGAGTTGATGGAATTAGTACTATTTAATAAACCAAATTTTCCTGTGTATATTGTTGACCAGTTGGCTGAAAGTTACGGTCATAAAGTCATTAGGTTGCCTCCATATCATTGTCACTTTAACGCCATAGAACTAATATGGGACAGGGTTAAAAAATACGTTGCCATAAATAATACAAAATTCACGACGACTGAAGTCGAAAAATTAACAAATGATTACTGGAGAAGACTGGAAAAAGGTAGTCGAACACACCAAGTCAGTTATTTAAGACGCTTGGAAAAATGAAGGTATAGTGGAACAGCAGGTAGAAAATTTGATCATTTCTGTGAATTGTTCCAGTGACAGTGAATCAGTTGAATCTGAAGATAATGATTCTACATTAAGCGGTGTTCACCCATTATAAACGGAAGTTTTTATTTTGTTTAATGTTAAAAGTAATGTTAAATATAAAATTGCAAAATAAAAGTATTTAATTTAATCTTTAACTAAACAAAAATTAACAAACGAAATATTATAGTCCAATATTACAATTTCTATCAATTATAAATTAATATTTCACTATTTATAGGCAATTTCATTTATGAAGAATTCACAAATATTTATGCTTGCTTAATACCAAATTATCTATATTTATTAAGTTCGTGATATAATAATAGAGTAATTATTTATCACGTTTTTCGAGTAAATTATTATGATATTAAATCCTTGGATTTCGTTGTCCATGACGTGTCCGTTACATAACTAAATATCACTATTACATTAACGACTCGGAACACTAGGTTTTTTATAAGTAAAAGCATAAAGTTTTACCTTACAGCCTGAACCGGTTTTCCCCTTTAAAAGGCTTCTTCAGAGGCTGCCGCTGGTAGCGCTGTCCGTCTTGTTGTGGGTGACGGAATCAAAGCAAACCACCTCATTGAAGCAAACCACACATATAAAAACATCGACAATAACATGAACATTCTACACGTACACACAAAAGGCCGAAAACTAGACACTCTAGAACAATTGGAAATATACAAACACACAAAAACAAATAAAAACGACATCCTAAACGAACAGACACAATTCAAATCGCACGCATTATTCGAACATATCTCACCCCACACACACAGCATCGATCTTTCGAAATTCGATTCCGTTCATTTTCGCACATACTTGGGAACTACATTGGGCGACTTGTTCGGCGTACCACCTATTACGAACATTTTTGCTACTGAAGATGGCCACCGGTGGTGTGGCCGAAACGTCTAGCTGCAGAACATCAAGCATTCGACCACGGCCTTTCAGCCCGGAAGTTTTAAATAATTATAAATACGTATTGTTACGACGTCTCACTGATCTTCGTATGGTACAATGGAAACAAAATACAGACAGCAATGAAGTTACTAATTACCAGCTTTAATTTAATCACAAATAACAATTCGTAATCAACTCGTACAATAATCCAAATTTGTCCACTTGCAATAATGTCAAATAATAAAGTTCCACACTAATTATAACACAATGGCACTTCGCCACAATACTTCAACCACAGTACTCATACTTTTCATACTCGATCCACAGTATGAAAAACCGCTCAACGAACTGACTGACAATGCCAGCCTCTGTCACCTTTGTAGGTAGTGCACGTGTTCCAAAATTTTCCATCCTTACTGCAGCGTTCGCATAATGCGTATTGCAAGTGCTCTTCAGAACACTCTGGAACGTACTTGAGTACGGCCTTGGCAGAAACACGCACCTACTGGGTATAGGAGAAACGGGTGGAGGACACTCTCGGCTGTTCGATAGGTCTTTTTACGACTTCAGGTCTCGGCTATTCGACTGTTATGAATATATAAACATGGATATTTACGCACCAAATACGCAAGGGAGTCTCCATCTTTAGCCGAAAAATGCACTTAAGTCTATTGTTTTTCTAAAGCAAACAGCGTTGTACTATTAGCAAAACATTATAATTTTCGTGGAATAATTCAGTATGAACGTAACCATGCAATATAATTTGTCTTTCTCATCCTTGCAACCACATCTGTTCGTACAATTAAATGCTTACACGATTGCACCATTCTAATTGATTATTTACTGCAATTAATATCGACATAAAATTGCAGTATTAAAAAAAGTTTGTTGCCCACACTATAGCGGAATCAGCGGCGTTCAATTTGGCCCGCGGCAGTGCTCTTATGCAACATCTAGTGTCTAGTATAAATACTGTATCTATGTGTCTAATATACAAGCCTATTCAATATCTGTGAGAAGACACGCGCAGAACGCAAGAACATCCATTTCCTGCCAACCACTTCCTTTATCCTGTTTCCGTTCACGTTGTCTTCAGTTTCCGCTCTTGTATGCTAACATGTACAGCTATGATTTAGGCATCAACCTCAGTCTCAAGAATCATCTACATACTTAAACTCCGACCAAACCAAGATCCTTCAAGAATGCGTTCTACAGTTAAGTAATCCTGGGTATGATGGTAAAGCAGTAACAGGGAAAATTACAGTCATAACAGCATTAGTTACAAAATTGAAAAACACTCATGAATTGTAGAAGGCTTTTCTCGTAGACTGTGCAAACGTCGTCGGCGTAGCCTGCTAAGGGCCTGCAGGTACTGCTGCTGGTAATGGAAAAAAATGTGCATGAAAAAAAAATTGTGACCAAGAGGCATATCAGTTTCGTCTTTCGGTGATCCTTGCGGCTTCAACTACTATATTAATAGTATCTACTGTAGACCTGCCCTTCCGGAAACAACTCTTTCTGTCGGATGAATTTCCGGAGTCCTTTATATCCTGCAAAAGATGAGGTTTTATCAATTTTGCTGTCACCTTCCCGGCAGTGTCCATCATGCACAAAGGCCTGTAGGATGCTGGGGAATTGGCATCCCTCTGCATTTGCTGATAAGGACCAGCCTTGGGGTGAGCCCGTACCACAGCCTTCAGCACTTCTACTGGTATGCCGTCGGGCCCTGGCGCCTTTTAGTTTGTAGCGATTCCATTGCTAGTATCAATTCGTCTTTTATTAATATCGGGATGTCTGCGGGTTCTATCGTTCCACTCTCTCTTTTCCTCACAGGGAGTAACAACAACAACAATAATAATAGTAATTGTATATGTTATTATTATTTTCATTATTATTTATTAATTATTATGGTCTTCTTCTGCAAGAATAGGTAAGAGATTAGTCTACTAATTGTTATTTTAAGCCAGTTTATATTTGTACATAAAAATGAATTAAATATGTTATAATTTTAGATTAAACGAGTGAAATTTGAATTTTGTAAGAGTCTAGAAATTGTTGAAATGTGTTCCAAAAATTCTCGTAAAGTTTTCTAGAGAAATCTTCAACATTCTGGCTTAGAAACCAGTAGGACTTTGCCTTTAGCAAACTATAGTAGTTGTGATGTGATTCAGACTGAGCCTCGTTCAGCTAAATACTCTTCATTTCTTCAGAAGTGAAAGATCTGTAAAAATTTATGAATGGGGTCAATTAAAGACTTAATATTTTACAAGTTTTGACATATTTAATATGGATTTTGTTTTGTGTCAGTTTGTGTTTGTGCTGTAAAACAGGGGATAAGGACTTTTCGTTATCGGTCGAGAAGAATGAAAACTTTGGAGAAAGAGGATGATTGCCTGGGACAGTCGCGTACATGTTCCGAGAGAAGTCGTAATCATCAGACAATTTTCAAATGATTTATAATCGTATTTACAATGCCTTTTGAAGAATAAACGTTTTGTACACTAACCTTTCTAACGCGGTACACCTATTACTATATATAGTGTCATACTGAAATTATCAGCCACTGAATTACCCATTTATCTAATGCAGGAATTTTATTCTGTGCAGATATAATAGCAGCCATGAAGTGTCCGCATTAATCGATCACTGAACACACTTCCAATAGCAAGTGTAAAAAACGGCTGTATGTTAATGAACAGGAACGTTGTTTTTGACTGCAGATATTTTCAAGTCGACTCGACTTTAATTTTTGTACTGTTTAATTTTATCACTACGTTCGGTATGTTGTAGCAATGTGACAAAAACTAGCAATATCAGAATGAAACTAGAAATGAAAAATAAAGTGTTTAATTTAAGTGACTGGAAGTTTCTTAAACTATAATTAAATTATTGTGGTATTACGTTTAAGCCAGTAAAATATCTATATAATGTTACAAAAAATTAAATTACGAGTACATGAATATTTTTGCCTGAAATAAAAATAATATGAACAATATTAACAAAAAAAAATAACAATTGTATTTTTAAGTGCAAATAAATTGTATATACCTTGTTTACTTGAATTTGTATAATTGAATTACTAAAGCCTTTTAACAAATTTATAAAGTTGTTTTCCTGAGATGACGTCTCCACTCCTTGCAGATCATGTTGTACGGTCTGATGAAGCTTCAGAAATCGTATACAACTTCAGAAACCTGAGCTGATTCCCACCCTTTGATACGATGGCTCTGAGAGTGTAATACATAGAGATCTTGAGAAACTAAAGTATTTAATGAGTCTGCCTTGGTCAAGACTACGAAAAACTCCTTCACACTCAACAAGATCTCAAGGCTTGCTCTTTGAACGCTTCCAGATGGATTCTTCATTGCACTTCCAGATGGACTCTTCATTGCACTTCCAATCGTAATTGCTTAGTTATTTCATGTATTTTATTGTATTACGTTAAGTGTATTACACTATAAATTTGTTGTATTTTATTTAATATTATTTTACACAATTAATATAAATAATAGTGGATATATTGAAGGAATTATATAATCTACTTTTAAAAATACATGTCCTCTTTATTTAGATATAAAAATAATATATTTGTTACGAATAACAAATTTACATTAAATAAGTAACGTATATGTTACAGGTCTCCTAAAGTAGTTATTTAATAATCCAGTTAGATCTCTCACCATATAGCCTATCTAGTGTTTCTTACGACAGCTGCGTGTAAGCAGAATCATTAGACAGGAAACAGCCTTCTCTAATTTGTAATTCCTTCTCCCTTGTACCCCCATGTAGAGAGTTTTATGAAAACATGACAAGTGGACCATATTAATAAGTTAATAATAAGAAGTCGACACCACTTCATAAATATTATAATTTTACAAAGTAAAGTAACAGTCCTCAGCAAAATAATAAAAGATTAAGGATGTCAAGTAATAATTTATATCATTAAAAGTTTTAAATGGTTTTCCCAAGTATGAAAAACCACATAGCTGTGATTATGAGGCAATACATCGGGTAATAAGTATACTTAAACCAATCAGAAAATCACATCATTAGTTAACTTATACGTTCAAAAAAAATAATGTACGAAATCACGTTATTTTTGTGCCGTCGGTAAAAACAATTCTAAGTGAATAGACCAGACTTTTTATATGATTGTACGCGTACAACAAAAACATTAAATATTTTGTTAAAAATCTGAAACACGTAAATTTCTTGCAGTCATAATGTAACAAATGCAAAAAATAATTATTTTCTTATGTGAAAATAACATTTTCCCTTACGTTATGCGGAAAACTTCTGTATCATCAAAAGTTTTAAAATGTGTGTGTTGTGAGACACGTCAGAAGTGAGAACTTCAGCATTCAGTGGCGAGTGAACTGATTCACTGTAAAAGGTTTCTCGTAAGTATTCGGAGTAAGAAAGATTTTGGTATAAATAATTTAGATTCAAATAAGAGTAAACGGATATTTAAATGAGACGAGGGCGTAGTAGTGTTTATATACATTTTATTATAACAAATCGATATTAACAATGAACATAAATAGAATCATATCATACGTAGTATTATTTTCAGTATCCATACATATACAAACAATATGAAACAAATAATTTTTTTAAATGTTACAATATGATGTACGCAATATTATTTAAAAAGTATAATGTAATATGCGTAGTATATAGACTAATAGTTCAATTTTTTACAAATTATAATAGTTAAATTACTAAAGCGAATTTTGAAACATTAAAAAAATTCCATCCAAATACTATATAAAACCGGAATCTACTCACGGATCAACTAAAAAACGTAAAAAGAAACCAAGACACAAAATTATGCTGTTTCGAAATTTCAAACAAGTGCTCAAACGTTCTCATTGACGATACAGTAAATATTGTAATATAGTATTTAAAATATTACATATTTAAAAACTAAAAACTCACTGAGCATAAATAGTATTATGCTATATACGTTAACCAATATATGTTAAATGGTGTCGATTCTCTTTGCCGAAAGTGATGTTTTTTCCTTCAGTGCATGTTTGCAAAAAAAATTTCGTTGATGGAATTTATTCCTGTTTCCTGAGCCCCCTGAGCGCTTTTCACACTTGATCAGAGTTTTGGTGTACAAGTTTTTGAAACTCACTCGAATATTATTGTTCTAGTAGGCCCTAATCTTCTTTTTTTGCTTTTTATCAGAGTTAGTTACATGTATTATACATAATATAAAAAGTTTAGCCCAAATCAGAGACTAAGGTTTTCTCTCTTTTATTTCGGCCGCTCTCAACTTTCTTACAATTTTTTATTTTTACTTCTTATCAGAATCAAATAAAAATCTTATTTTCTGCCTTCTTTTATTATCTGTTCCCTCTGTACATATTCTAAATCCTTATATTTTTAAATTTGTTACCTTTATCATTTATATTTTGAGGTACACGAACAAATACGGTCGAAAATTTTTAATACGAAAAACCTAACATAAACTGACGGGAATCGATGCCACGACGACTATTACCAGGAAGAGGAACCTTACTCTTGCATCTGAATTGCGGATTATTCAGCATGCTTTATTAAAAATTAAAAAGAATCTACTTATACAATACACATGTAATTATCTGCGATTCAATTTTCCGATTTAAAAAAAAAACGTATACTAGGCCTACAGCTAACCGTCGAGCAACATATTATACAGACGAAGTATGGTCAGAATATTAAGTTAGGATATTACGATTCATTAAATTTCCTTTCCCTAAATTACTACTCAAAGTAGACTCAATTGTTATTCGTGTAACTATTACAGTTTTATTCGTACATTGCCGAGTCGTGCGTAATCGCACTTACTTGGGAACTACATACTTGGGAATTTTTAACTTGAGAACTAGTGTTGCTACGGAGTAAGAAAAATTAATTTAACTAGGAGGCGAAACTCGTTTTTTCTTATTTTAATCTCCCAAGATATACAGGCACTAGTAAAAAAACTTTTTGAGTGGTAGGAGATTTTGCATGGATCAAAATACTAGGCCCACTTGATATTGGAAAATGATATTTTCACATCTTTTAAAAAGGTATAAATTTTTACAAGAAATGTCAAATTTAAACATAGCTTTTAAGAAATATATTACCATAAAATAAATAATAAGCAAATTCTTAGCTTAAAAATTTAAAAAGAATTTTTTTTGTTCGAAAATGTTTTCTTAAAACAAAACAATAATTTTTATATGTTCAACGTTTAAAAAACAAAATTCAAAATACCATAGTGTAATAAGACTTTTTATTAATTTCCATTTAATATACGTTTTTTACACGTAAAATAACGACCATAGATGAGCTCAAAATGTGCTAGATTTAAGAGTCATGGTTCAATCCCCGGTACAGGATACAGGAACTCTCGGAGAAGTCCTACGTAAAGCATAATTTTGTTATTGTTTCTTTTTTAAGAAGAGAATTTTAGTTTCCTCTCAGTTATTCATTATAATAAAATCTTTTTTCAGTGATCTCACGGATCCGTTTAAAACAGCTTTTTAAACGGTTGGAAGATAAAATTGTTCATGATTTTACGAATACAATCTTGGAACATAGACTGACTTACGTAGTATCTACATCAATTTTTTGCTATATTAATATACAAATTTACACATTTTAACTTTTCAGCAGATGTTCAAATATTATTTGAATTATATAAACATTTTATTTCATACTTGTTAATATACTGCTAACAGTCGATTATAAAATGCATTTATGAAACATTGTCTTCAATGGGAATAAAAATCCGTGAAGTAAAACCCTATTAGCAAAAGAATTGAACAAATTTATACAGCTTACAAGTAGGCTATATCGCAGTAACGTGTATTAAGAAATACATAGAAATTTAAATGTATAAAACTTTTAAAACGCATAAAACCAAATCGTGTAACCGTACATTGTAATACATTTCATAATATAAAGCGAATTTTAAAAGCAAATGCTTCAAAGTTACAATTAATATATTTGTAAAACTCACATGCGTAATGTGAGAAGCAAATTGTGCAATACATACAGCAGTGTTCGTTTCAATACGAGCAAATCTTTGTCTTGTAATTACAATTAAATTAGTTTAATTCCCCTAGACAGCAATGTACGTTGTTTTCATGCGATATTTGTAAAGAGAATTCTTTTACACTTTGCTTGTGAAGACACCTGTTCGTTTGACACACATCAAATCTGTTTAGACACTTTCTATTAGGAACTTTTTCGTATTAATTCAAGGTAAGTAAACAAAAAGTGTGCTTTTTCGTAATATACTTATATGGGTTTTGTATGCCAAACGAAAATAACACTAATAAAAAGAAACAGACTCACTAATTCAAAATGAGAATTGAAATTTACCTCTTCACGGTAATTAAATTTATTAAGAATTGTTCATAAGAACAAATTAAGAATATTTCTTCTTATATTTTTTGTTTGGCTATTAAATTCATTACTCTAACACATAACATTGAAAGTTGAAGTAGGTAACTTGATAACTTCACGTAATTATTTTTATGAATTTCGTTCAAAATTCAAAATAAAAGTAGAAGTAAATTATTATTTTAAATGAAAATCAAACTAAACTTGACTTACATATAAAAACATTAACGTAAAAAAAAGGAACAGCTAATTTTATTTCCGTAACACAGAACTTTCGGATTTTACAAGAGTGAGAAAACGACCTACAAAACTTGTCAGAGCTGCCTGTTATGTAGGTTACAATTAAAATTACATCCAATTGCATATGGTTATGGTATAAAATGTAATATTGGGATTTTTTCTAAATAATAAACAGAATTCAAAAACTATTAAAAATGAAAAAGCTCTGCAGTTAAATCAAAATATATTTCGCCTCTATTTATTAAAAACCAATTACATAAAACCATATTATGTTTACGATTTAAAAATATTTTTTGAAATTTTAAAACTAACTAAGTTTATATTTTATAAAGAATTGTGAGACCAAACATGGTTAGTAAATCTGATAGCGTGTCACAAATCTGTCTTTGTTTAAAGTGTTTAGGAAGCTCTAATATGAACCCTGTACACATACTCGTAATGTACATATTAATTAGAAATAGCAGTTTTAATCTCATTCTCGCTCACTGGTCTCTCAGTGTTATATTGTTTAAAGAGTGGTTTGCAAAACTGAATCATTCTTCATAACTAGAAAGCAAGATACAGTCTACCTATCTCTCAATGTGTCGCGTAGCGAGTGGAAGATGGATAAAAAAGGAAATGCCTAATGTTAAAAAATATGCTGGTAAAAATGTAGTCATTGACGTCAGATTACATAACTAGAATAATTAGTAATGTAATAGGAACGTTAGTAGTGTATTACGTTAGTAATACGAACATTTTTAATCGCAGTTGTCTTACAAGTTCGAAATGGCTTCGGTTAACAGTTGTCAAAATTCAAATTTTTATCCTAATTTTTCAAATTATGTCCTCTTAGGGAGTATTAAATAAGCGGCCTTAGAATGTCTGTACAGCCCGCAATACAGCTAACTCGGTTGTTTACGATATTTATAGTGCAGTAATTTATTCAACACCAACTTGAAAATTTTCAATTTTAAACAGTTGTTTTTGAAAATTCGACTCTTGAATCTTAGACAGATGTGCCTATATTGTTGCATATGGTTTTTCGACCCGTATTTAATCATTTTCTCGTAATTTTTAATTTAGTGCCTTATTACCATTTCAAAATCAGTACTTAAAATCTCGTTTAAAACGCGTCCGTTATTCCGTACGTCATTTGCAGGGACTTCAAGTTTCTACTGGTGAACTGATTTCTTTGGGAATTTCAAAAAAATGTACGGTCAACTTCGTATTTGTGCATCCGATAGCGCACTTTTGAAATGTTTGTTTCTGAGGGTGTATTGTTTCCATTTAATGAGCATCTTTTATTCATTTTGTGTCCAACAGCGTAGACTGATTTAATTCCATATGCTGCAAATGTTTACAAACACACGTACTCTCTACGGTGGAGTTTTGAAAAATTCGTACAAAATGTTTAACCCTGTCAGTGTCCGTAAAAGGTGGGATAAAATCTGTACCAGTTTCCCGGTATTGTTTATTTTATTTATATTGTAACGTAAGATGCCATTTTTTTATTTCATGACTTTCTTAAATTTTAAATATTTAAATTTTATGTAACCGTTATTTTCCAGCTTACCTAATTGATACAACGAGTTCTTTTTCTTTTAACATTTTTTTGTAGTTACGTTTATAAAAATTGTACCCTATAATGCCAGAAGTTCTGACTGGACTTATGCTCTCAGTATATCATCATTTATAGTATGGAAGGCATCTTCAGAATAGGTAAACTGAAGTTAACTGCACTTTATAAGTATTACAGAATACAGACTGAAAATTTATTTAAATATTTGAGGATTTCTTCCTAGACGTTAGTTTCACCAAAGAAGTTAGTCCCTCCTTCTCTCTACAAATCCCAGTTTGTTCAAATGCCTTCTATTCAACAATTATTGTTTAATTACCATTGTAGAGGCGTTCTCCGATCAGATCTTACGACCCATTTGTTTAATCAGTTTGTCCATTCACTTTATGATATTTTTAACATTGTTTCTTCTTTTCTAGGCTACTAATCCATTTAACTGACAATCGTTCTGCTGTTTTATTTCGCCCTCTCAAGTAACCTACAAGCATCTTCTCATGCAACTAACTTCACAGTTCGGATTTTGTCCCTTCTTTTAGTCATAAGCGATTACATTTCTGTCACATATGTCACAGCATTTTTTCAATACTGTTGAAAATTCCTTCTTCATATCTTGGTTAATAATTCTGTGCAGATTAAATCATACAGAAGCTTAATTGTCTCTTTCTCCACAGTTAGACACTGAACATTAAATTCAACACATTTTTCAACCTCTTTTTGCACAAAATTAGATATGATTTTTTGCCTTTAATGTAGGCTATGTATATTTTGAAATTAATTCTTAAATCCTATCTCATACATAACATAATTTTTAGATTATATATCCCATGCCTTTCTTGTCTTAGAAAAATTATCTGATTATATTTAAAAAGCAGAGAATATAACGTTTCTCTGCTCACCTACTGGTGTTTGCATTCCAAAACATTTTCTGTAGTGTATAATTAATATGCTGGTAGTCTTTTCCAGTGCATTGGTGTATGTTAAATAGTAAAGAGGCTGTAGTTTTGCTTAAATTTTCTGAAAGACCTGAAGTTTTAGTATGGTAATTTAATAGGAAAAAATGAGAGCCTGAAATCCCAACTTTTTTCTTTATCTTTCAGACAAAATAATCATCCTGACTGTTTACTGATATAAGTTTTGATTTCAAAAATAAAATCTAATTGTTTTTCATTATTTTTGACTACTTTTCAGAAAGTAACCTCTCATGGATTAATTCATTCCAGTTTTAACAATTCAACTAAGTAGTCCCTGTATTCACAAGAAGATGAAATAATTAACAAATGTGTTCCAATAACATCACAAACAATTGATAGCCATTATTTTCTGTTTTGTTGATGAAATAGAGAACATAGACAAGTAACCAGTATTTTCTAAAGTACGGTATCGTCTACTGCTGAGTTAACTCTGTACTAGTGTATCAATTTCTGTTCAAATTTGAAAAGGATACATTAGCTGTCTTGTGACTGATATAAATTTATAAAATCTTACATTTCCTTTTAAAGAAACACTTCGGGCACACTACAAATCTATAGCTATCTTTAGGCAGAAAGGCTATTTCTAAAATATAAAAAAATACAGATGTCTTAAACACTCATCTAAGTAAGACTCAAGTTAACAACAATTACATAAACTACTGATAATTATATACAAATAAGCAAAATATCCTTATCTTACAGAATCCAGTTGAAGGGTAAATTAGCAGAGTACTCTCAGTATAAAGAAGAAAACAAATTACGTAATGCATTACATGTAGAAAATAAATATCACCAATGCAACACAGACTTCTCCTGTGTTATGCAATTGCAATTGTTCTAGGGTTATGCAATTAATAATTCTTGGATTTTTTCTTGGTGGGGGGGGAGAGTTTGTTGTTCATGATATGTCTGCAGCTGCATAACTATGGACTATGGGGGGATCAGAGGATCAATTTCCCCACAGAACTATTAATAAAAAAACAGAGAAATTCTGTTACCATTAAATGTAGATCTGTTTTTAAGCCAATTGTGTGAATTAAAATAAGGCTTATAAATAACTGTAGAAATGAAAGGAATACAATACATTAATGAAAGGAAGTTAGAGTTTTATTAATAATGACAATCATTAAACATTTGGTAATTAACATACTGAAGCCTTACCAGCCTTAAAAAAACAATTTTCCACGCACCAGAAAACGAATACAAAGTCTGTTAATCTACCTTTATATTTTTGTTCACACTTCCTTTTACAGGGTTGTCTATGTCACAACTGCTCTAGTCTAATATTTCTATTGTTTAACTCATCATCTCTGCATAGGTAAACTAGCTGTTTCTTGACTTTAATTCAGAAAAATAAAAGACTCTGATGCAGGATTTCACAATAAAAATTACATACTTTAACATAAACTATAAGTTGGTTAAAACATTCTTGGGACAACATCCTTAAATTAAAATATGAAGTGGTAAGAAAATCTGCTTTTTCAATATATCTCGAGAAAGATTATTTTCACAGGAATAATTAAGAATAGAAATTTAAAATCAATGTGAGTCTTCATAACATGGAATTATAACCTTTAGTTCGAATAACAATGAAGATAGCATATTTTGAAATCAGTGCTTTCCAATATTGCTTTTAACCCTTATGCTTCAAATTGGTTTACTCAGAAAACTTTGAGTAGCAAAGATTGTATAAAATATATTTATAAAATTATATGGGAATAATGCTGAATTTCTCATTTGTCCTAAAGAAAATAGAGGGTCCAACCTCCAACCAAGTCTCTCACATATCCTGCTAGAAGATAGTCTCATCACCCCTCACCCTCTCAGGAGCACCTCCTAGTTACCACACACACACACACACACACAGGTAATAAAGAATTTTAATCTGGCTAAGGCAATGTTAATTTTTTGTTTAATTTTTATCTAAATTATTAGCATTCTGTGTCACAAAATTGTATATTAATAATAATTAATAACTCATGTAACTGTTGTTAACTTGGTTAGTATTTAAGATAATGTTGAGGATAGATTAGTGTTTAAGTTATTTGTATTCTTCATATTTTAGAATTAGACTACTTTTCATTATAACTGAACATTCCTTAAAAAAAAATCATAAAGATGCTTAATGCTGGTTTCCAATTTCAAAGCTGAGTGAAGGGCTGAAAATTCTTTGTAAAGCTTGAAACAGTGAAAATTGAAGAGTAACTTTTCATATAATATTAAATGACTATATTTAGGAAAGGCAACTTACATTTAGTATAAACATATATAACATATTAAAAATTTTGTATAAAAACGTTAAATTTGCATCAGACTCATGTTGCATGATTAAGTTAATTATGCCAGAAAATTGTCAATAGGGTACTTAGGCATTTATATATTAACTTCGGTTATTAATAAATTAACTTAGCCATGTTATAATTTTGGTGTATAACCTGTTCCCTTTCTAGCTTACACTCTTCAAAGAATAATATACAAAGCTGACTATGCTTGAAGAAATTACTTATGTCAGTGGAGACCTGGTGGAAGCTGTTAAATATGACAATGAATTAGAGGTAGGCTGTTTATATACAAATGCAATATAAAACAGTAGTAGTTAATTTATGTTAAATGCATGTGTTCCACCCACATTTGCACAGTAGTTTACAAATATTATGCATATACCAGGAAGTTATTCACTACACACTAAGAGTAGAAATATATGATGTACATGTGTGTGTGTGTGTGTGTGTGTGTGTGTGTGTGTGTGTGTGTGTGTGTGTGTGTGTATGCGTGTGTGTGTGAAATAATGTATTTCGTATATAGAAAATTGCAATAGAAAATCATATTCAATTTTTTTATTAAGATTCAGACATGCACATAAAAACTATAAGTAGTTATACTGTAGGTGTTAATGAGAATAAATAGAGCTACAGTGGCGTTCACAACATTGTAAAACATCTGGTGAGAAATAGCTACCGACCTTAAGACCAATGGTTCAAGTCTGGGAAGTAAGTGTCCTTCAAATTGTTTTCTGTAATCCTGAAGTCAACTCAACCTATAGAATGAGTAATTAGGTGAATACATGATAATAATAAGCACTTGAAATGATTTGCTTGGGATTTGCTTGGCCACATGGTCATCCTTCATGCCATGTGACTGAAGTTAGCAGATTACCATGCCATCCCAAGCCACTTTAATGGTACAAAAAGCAAATTATTATTATTATTATTTATATTATTATTATTATCATTATTATTATTATTATTATTATTAACAGTACTGAACTTCAAAACTTCCATAGTATTTTGGGCATAATTTTTTTAATTAATCGGGTATGCTACAATTTTTCTCAACTTTAATTTTCACTACACCTAAAGATTTTTGTCTTAGTCCCTCTTTAAGTTGTGAGAATCTAACACTGAGTCTAATGGTACCAACAACTAGTTGTTGGCGAGTGAGCCTCTAAAACTGATTATACGTATTATATGCTAATACTTCATTACTTTCAACATTGTTATCTTAATTGCTTACTTTCAATTTTTGAGTTCCAGGTACTGTGGTTATAAATCTGGTTCTTGGTTAAAGAGAAATATTTTTTAATGAATCACCACATAAACATTATTACATTTTATAACTGATAAACATTCAATATTATTTGTTTTTTATTTAAAATGAGAGGAATAAGGTATGCCACAATATGTTACATTTTGATCTTGAAGTGTTTAAAAACATGAAGGAATGTATGTCAATTAAATTTTAATAGTTTTAGTGACAATTATTTCCTTAGATCCACCAAACAGTTACTGCAGTCATATAAAGAAGACCTCATAAAAACAAATTTTTATTAAATTGTTACACTAAAATAACTCAGTTGCTGGAGGTGATAAAGACATATTTGACCAACCTAGGGAAGTCTGGACTTTAACAAACATTATGAAAAAAGACTCGCCACAAGAATTAAGACCTCCTAAGACATTTGTAAGTTTCTCATGAATACCAAACATGAGAAGAGTGCTGGTGGAGGAATGGTATCTCAAATCTCTAAAAATTCGTTTAACTTCTGTTGCCATTGAATGTGATAAGCTGTGTTTGTGACTGTAAGGTTCCTCTGTAAGTAAACTCCCATTGTACTTACACCATGTAAGTGATTAACTAATGCATTGACTACCTTTGGGACATTAACCATTTTGTGGGCTCCGTCAGTTGATATTTCACAGAAATAGATTGCCAGTTAACTTTCCTTGTATTTTCTAAGTTATTAACATTTCTTTTAATATCCATGCCTTAACATGCCTGCAAGTTGACAATTTCTGCATTTGTTAGTAGTCCCTTACCTCTTTTTTTTTAACATCACTACTGTTTCCCTTTATAGTTGTCAACCGTTATCAGTTAACGCAACCGTGATTCCATTCGTTTTTGCACATGTTCAATGGAAGTTCAATTTTTTTACTTTGACACAGTCTACATAAGCTTTTGATTCACATATGTTCAGAAATCCCAAGCTATCACCATCTCCAAGGGATAACACACCATGTTGAAGTTTACATACCTAACCCTACTGTTCATTAGAGTAAGGTAAAAATGGAAACATATTTTAAAAAATTCATTTAAAAAGATTATTTTTCAACAGATAAAACTGATAAACATATCGTTGTAAAGGGAAAATTCTGAATTAAAAATTGATACAAAAAACAAAAATTAACACAGAATTTTGATTTTTGGCTTGCTTTGCCCCTTCAATATAAATTATCTCATTCCCACTGTTAAGCTGAAGAAAATCATGTATACTATAGTGATAATTCATTACAGCCTCCAATACTACTAATACCTTTTTTGCCATCATCAATTCATTTTCTTTCTACAGTACATACCGTAACTAAGAATTATTGATGAATTTAAAAATACAGATGAATAAAGAGTGAGTGTCCATTTTGCCAATATCAACTGGTAATATACTACGTAATTAATGTAATTGAGTCGACTAGTGGAACAAATGTGATTGAGTAAATTAGGATCAATGTGCATTTCCAAATTTTTCATATTCAACAAGTTTCAATATTTGACGTTTGAATAACTGATACTGTACTGTAATTGTTAACAAAGCAAATGTGTGAGTTGTGGTATAGCAATAGAATTGTCCACTGTAATTTATGCAATATATACAAAGTAATATTTTCTTTGAAATGATATTCAGACAACTCAGTTACCTACTTTAGTGATTTCTATTGACAAAAATAGGCCGGTGACAAGCCACCGACAAATCCATAAAGATTGTTGATTCTGGTCCCAATGGTGGAAGGCCAACTTGAGACTCAGGAAGTGGCATCATTGCCTCATAAGACCTAAAAATTGATTGTTTTTGTACTGTAAATAATGTATAATATACTTGTCGAGGAATTGTCAAATTAAGTAGTAACATAACAATTAAATTTTTATAATGTAAAATTTGTGGTTATTTTACCACAGTTGTAATGTATAGCTCAAGTTTTACTTCAAAGATCACTAGCCACATAATAATATTAGACACTACATACACTACAGTACTAGACATAGTAAATATACATATTATATTTACTATAAGAACAAATACCTCTGAAAAGGTACTATTATCTATTATATATTACTATTATCTACCTCTGAAGAAGCTTTTTAAAAGTGAAAACCGGTTCAGGTTGTAAGGTAAAACTTTATGTTTTTACTCATAAAAAACTTTGTGTTCTGAGTCGTTAATGAAATAGTTGTATTTAAATATACATATGTTAGTTAAATCAGTAATTATATATATTCTTTTAGATTTATTTTAACATTTCTATGTATTTTTTCCAAATGCTTCATATATTTAAAAATTCTTTAATCACATTAAACCTCAAGCATGTAATCCCATTAAGCAGTATTGGAGTTAATCTCATTGAATACTTCTCTAAGAACTGAGTGTAATTAAAAATTAACACCGTATTATCAAAAGGCCTTTTAGCTTTCTTATGGACATTTTATTTACAACTTCATGAAGAGCCTGCAACTCATAATGATCTGAATCCATTATATGGTAGGCAAGTTACTATAATCTCACTATTATGATGTTTTATTTTTATCCGAGACAGCATCTGTTGTGTTAACATTCTTTGTCAGATGTGTTATCAGTCTTTTAATCTGAGTCATTTTTTATAAACCAACTATCTCCTATCATCATATGTGAATCTAATATGGAAAACTGTCTGCATTTTCCCATGGTAGGTATCTGTCATAAAGTTAACATATAAACTTTGGCTTAAATGGTAAGTAAAGAGCTATTAGATAAGGCTAGTACTTTTTGATTAGCTATTAACTTGTGATGGGTGAATGGCCTTTTAAAGATTTACAATAAGATCATATAGTGTACTCGGCCAGCATCCTATACATCATGACACAGTTACCCCCATTATAATGGACAGAGATTTGGAAATCACTTTCCATTTAATAAGGCTGTGGAGTTGTATGAAGTACAGGTGTAAGTCACAATCAATGCCATTAGATTTTTGGTTGTAAATTACTGCTTTGTTGTGAATAATCACATTTAATCTCACCATGCAACAATATTCTGAGATAAAGGAGTTACTGTATCCTTTTGGTTTTTATTTTCTGTCTCTTTCTATTCTGGTGATTCTTCCTTCATGCATCTAATTAATCTCTGTACATTATCACTATAAAGGGTATTCATTTAGGGGTGTAACTTTAATTTTGTTTTTTCACATATGTTTCTGATTGAATTCATCAATTATTCTTAATACACACAATTCTAAGACCAACATTCTAGAACAACAGCTTGCTAGGGTATTGAGTTGTCATGTAAGACACCGTTTTTACTGTAGAACAGAGTTCAAACCCACTCCATAGATTAGGATGTCATTTCCAATATCCACAGGCCAAGTCAACTTGATTCAGGTTGAAAAATTTACCTTAGTTTTGTAGAGCATCCTGGATTTAAGGAGAAGTCAAAGTTATTAGAAGGTATGCACCATATCCGCTAGTCTACTAAGCCCTATTTTTTCCAATTTTATTAATTCTTAAACTGAATGGTAACAGGTTCAACAAACAATTTTTTTGTAATGACAGTGGCTGTTGTAAAGCACCTTCACATCTCTAGCTGATCCATATTAACTTTTTGGAATGTTATTTTATTGGATTTTATTCACCAGTTGAACAATTTATATGTACTCACTAAATGATTGATTATGTACAGTATATACAGTATGATCTTTCCACTGGCCAATTTCAACAGGCTGTAAAATGATAGTTTATTCAGAAATAAAATTTTATAACACAAGGTTAAGATAGTTTCAGTCTTACAGTCTGATAAGTCCACTGACTAGAACATGATTTCAAACTGGTGGCCCACAATACCTTTTTATACAGCCCACGACCTTGTTTTTGAAAACCAATTTAATAATTACTCTATTTACTTAAATAAGGAAAAGAATAAAATATTATTTTAATTGATATGTCTTTGCAGGAGAAACCTATGAAAAAATGTTTTACTGATTCACTAATAAATGTACAGTAGATTTCACTTTGATTAATAGAAAGTGTATTTGCGGTAGGCCTCTTTTATTTTCATCATATTATAAGACCCAGTCTATTTCTTTCTGTTCCTCAGCTACACAAAACAGACACACTTGTCCAATGTTTCATCCACAGGCGAATCTTCAGAGCAAGCAACGCAAACAGTGTGCCCAAAGAAACTCAGGCAAAAGTAAATAAATGATTATGTAACCAAAATTATTGTTGTCACAAAACACTGTTGTACATGCCTTCTTGTCTCTCATCTTTTGGAAATTAGCAGCATATTGACACCTATCTTCCAGTCAAAATGATATTGATGACTTGATTTGATCAAAGTCATTGATATCACTTCGCTTCCAGCTCTGTGCACAACAGCTGACTGACTGCCCCGCCCCAAGGTAATCACTTCAAAAAAATGCTTCAGTGCACTAATTATGAGATGGGCATAATTTTAGAAATCTTAGCATTTACTTAGGTTTTCATAACTACGTTTTCCTCAAGTTAGAAATACTTAAACTTATAATAACCTAATCTACGAGTACGATGGTTTGCTGCTACCTATGTAGAATGATAAGGCGCACAGCACCTGGCTCTCAGAGATGCAAAGAGCAAGCACATTTTAGCGCTTTAAGTTGCTAGGCCTGAAAATGCTGCCATTTTTTTCTCTTGTTTATTGTTTTGGTTGTAGCTGTTTGACGTTAGCTCACCATGGTGTGTCCTGGATACTGGCCATTTAAATTATTTTTTTTTTTTAACTAGGAAGTAGAAACACAGCTTGCTAAATGCCACTTTTTAATCCTCATACTAATTACACCTCATGAATATTTTTCGCACAGAGACACAAACAAGTGCATGTATCTGAATTCTTTTTAATGATTTTCTAGCACTGAAATTTTTATATTGTGCTATATATTAATGATATATTATAATTATATTAATGATTTCTTGCTTATGTTGTGCTTAGAGTCAATGCTTTCCCTACGCATCAGGTCAGGAATCACCACCGGTTTCATCCTTGATTTTTAGTCAGTTGCATCTGTTACTCAAAGTTATGTTTAAGAGTTTCCAACTAGAACTACTGTGTTAATTACAAGTCAACCCCTTCCTGCAGACCAGGCAAGAAAAGGGGATTGGATTTCTTTAAGCTGCTACTTGATGAAATATTTCCCTGTTTTCAAATCTGCAAAATTTTAGACAGAAAATGTAATTGGTATACATCTGTGAAAGTTTAATTTTCACAATGAAGTTAATCAAGAACTACACAGATGTTACCTCACAGATGCTTCCCTGCTTCACCTACTGAGATATGTTAAATGTGTAAAGTACCTCTTTTTATTTGTTTAAAATTAAATACTTCTTTTGTATTTTACATTCCTTGTCAAAAACTGATTGCTTATGATGTGGCCCGCCAATTGTTTCCTCAGTTTATTTGTGGCTGTCAGGTGTTTTGAGTTAGAAACAAGTGGCTTAGAACTGTAATAACCATGCATTAATGGTCACAGTCTCTGTAACAATTGAGAATAATAGTATTCTCAGTAAAGTGTTGTACGTTATAATACCCCCAACCCACATTCAAAGTAATATTATCAATAATTATTAGAATACCTAGGTTAAATATGTAGGTTATGTTACTCACATAGGTTAAATATATACTCATATGTATTTGTATTAGCCATTATTTATGTGTAATTTATGTATCTTTATGCACACTATTTTTTGGAGACACTATTTATAGAATGCACTAGAATGTTCTGAATCAAGTACTATTACATTTATAGTTAATGTAGTTTACTTCTACTATGTTCTAGTTTATATGCCTCGAACAGCCCAGATTATTCTAAGTAAGTATCAAATAATGATGAATGTTGTCATTACCAACAATATATATAACAGCAGTCGATGGGGTCAGGAGTCAGTCTGTATTGAGATTTCGGTTAAGTGAGTTACAGAATTAGTGCATGTGTTTGATACCATATTTGTAGACTAATATTATATTTGTGTTGGTGTTTGTACAAATTACGTTTGTGCCAATAATTGATATCAAGTTGTGAATCAAAATTTTTATTTCTTTTGTTATATATTGCTAAACATAACAATAAAAACTACTGTTAAACATAACAATAAATAAACAAGGTGTCTACATTGATACGAGTGCTGCCTAGAGATGACAAAATTGGCAACTGTGAAGGATTAATTCTGTTAACATTATAATTTAGTAATTCTGCAATGTAGGTGAAAACATGGGAAGAGCACATTTGAAGAATATGACAACCATCCAGCTACAGAAGCAATTAGAAGGAAAAGGGTTTCCCATAATGAGAATTAAGGTCCCCCTGGAGATGCGTTTGGAATAGGTTATATGAGAGACAGGCGGGAACTTGGACAAATTCTTTGTAATGGTTGAAGAAACGCCTATTGCAAAGGAAATCCTGATAAGCGACATGTTTAATAAAACAGTGGTAGCAATTCAGGCCCCGTCAGAACAGTCCTCACAAATTCAAACACAGATAAAAGCTCTATCTGACAGGGTTATTCGCACAGAAGAATTCTGAAGGGCCTAGATGCCTAATGTGCAAAAAGAGTATTGAATGTTCAGGAACAAGTGAATTCCCTAAATCAGAGTTCAACACCACAGTAAACAGACTGGACCACGAATTAAGAACCACCAACACCACAGTAAATAGACTGGATATAGAACAAAGTGCCACCAACCAGAATGTCAACAGAATAGAAGAACAGATTAAGGACAAAATAATCTTCATCAAACAGGCCTGGCTGATAGTAACTATAAATTTCCTCATTAGGTTCCAGTAGATACAAAAGTGATTAGAGAGATTCCAAGGTAGTTTGGAGGAATGTCCGTCATGATCATTCAGAGCTGAGTATCACTAATAAATCAAATAAACCTACTCCAGGAAATTTTTACTCAGATCCTGTCAAAACAGTTAAAAGGTTCAGCAGCCACCTGTAGCAGAGCATTAAAGGTTTGAGCCTCAGTTGGGTTGACTTTCAGAAAGAATAAGTATTTAGATTTGAGTCAGTCAGATTTTGATACAGTCAGAGCAGTAATACACATCAAGTTCCTAACTGAGGTTCAGTCAACAGAAATGCAAGCAGCTGAATTTGTAATCCATAAATTACAGTTATTGAAAAGGAAACATCCAGAAAAGAGTGGTGATGAATCTGATCCTTTTCTAATTAAGCTGCTCTACAATAAGATCATGTCATTAGTAAAAGCGTCCATCCCAAAACGTTTGAAGAACTGTGGAACATCATCAGAAAATTAGAAGAGGACTGTCCTGCTAAGACAAGGCTCGTTGCAGAGGAAGGTGCCCACAGAAAATGTTTTAGATGTGGGAAGTTAGGGTATTTTAAGGATAAATATCTTATGGCAGAAAACTAGAGCTGGACCATTCTAGGTTGGGGCGGGATGGTACCAGGAATGTGATCCCTCCCCCCAAAAAACCAGTTTGTGTGTGTAGAGATAAGTGGTTACAGAGCAATGGCATGGGGCAGATTTTATTGGACCTTGCCAACCCCACCCAGCAATTAGCATTAACAGTCATTTACAACTGTATTTGATACCTAGGCAAGTCACTCCTTTATTAATATGAATGAAGCCAAATTAGTTCAACCAGGAAACGATATAAGCATGAAGAGGTCCATAGAGCTGTCTACTGGTACATTATCAAGTGATAGGCCAGACATCCTTGAAAGCAAAGCATTCAGTCATATCCATAGAATTGCCTGTTCAAATAATCAAGGATTTGATACCAGGTGTTATCTTGTGTCATAACTTTTTAGATATAGATGGAGTGATTATACACCATACTGGTCATGTAATATTTTTAGGGAAGGATGAATGGTTAAGATTGGCATTGTGTGTGGCAGCATTAAAAAGGATACAGCTACAAGGATGATCTCCAAATAGGACTCTTGGACAATAAAGAGGAGATGAAGCATAGAGAATTGCTGCATATTTATCCAGAATTTATTATCGACAAAATAGGCTACACAATGACATTTAAACATAGAATTAACTGTAAGGATGATACAGCCATAAAACAAAGGCCTATCCTATACACAAAGATAAAATAACGTTTATTCTGGATAGGATAAAAAAGATGTGGGGTACCAAGGATTAATAGAACCAACAACATCCAGCTGGGTATTACCCATTGTGTTACCAAAGAAGAAGGATGTTACGTATCAACTGTGTGTAGACTTCAGGAAGTTAAACAGCCAAACCACATGCGATAGCTATCCAATGCCAGATTTAAAGGCCTTGCTGAAGCAAGTGAGTGGTTCAGTAATCTTCACTACACTGGATCTGAACTCTGGGTATTTGCAGGTTAAAGTTGAAGAAAGCTCCAGGCCAATGAGAGCTTTCACTTCACCACCACCACCATCACAAGGACTGTATCAGTTCAAGGTTATGCTATTTGGTCTGAATAATTCTGCAGCACCTTCATGCACCTGATGGAGTTTTATCTGGCTACACTGGAGAATTCTGCCAAGACTACTTGGATGACATTCTGATATACAGTAAAAATCTACAGGAATACTTTAAACACCTCAGTTGATTTTTTTAAAACTCAAGATTCATGGTCTAACCTGCCAATTGAGGAAATGTAATTTTTGTCACATATGGTGGAATATTTAGGATACATCTTAACACCTGAGGGTCTGGAAAGGCAACCAGAGAAGAACAAGGCTATTGAAAAAATTAGAGGCCCTGTAGTAAATGTCAAATTGTCAGTTCCTCAGACTTTGTGGGTGGTACAGGAGCATTGTACCACATTTTGAGACAAATGCAGCTACTCTAACAGACCTACTGAATAAGCAACATTCTTCCAAATTATCTTACAAGGAAGAAGAAGCCTTCCATAAGATGAAGGAAGCAATCAGCAGTGTTCCTCAACTTGCCTACCCAGATGCTAAACAGACAATCTGTCTGCAAACTGATGCCAGTGGTATGGGATTAAAGGCAGTATTATTCAAAGAAAAGGAAGATACATAGTGAAGTATGCCAGTAGGAAACTGTACCCACTAGAAAGACTTTATTACACAGCAGAGAAGGAGGCGTTAGCAGTGGTATGGGCTGTTGTGAAACCTGGAAGATAGGAAATTCCAGCTATACACTGATAACTCATCTCTTTAGTGGCTTCATAGTCTGTCTGGTACAAAATCAAAATTGATGCACTGGGCATTGCTGTTAGTAGACTTTGATTTTGATGTGTATCATGTCCCTGGAGCAAGTAATTAAGTAGCAGCCTTTCAAGACATCCTGTGGCAGACCCTGAGGCAGAGAAAACAGAGCTGTTGGAAAGGTAAATTCTAAAGCAAACACCAGATAGGTCAGAAGGACCAGTTTTAATAGTTATTAAACATGGTATAGACACTGCAGTAGTTAAGAAGTAACAAGAAAATATTAGGCCTGTAGGAAGATGAAGGAATGGCTTATGAAACAAAAAACAATTTGTCCAGGTGTACCAAAGTAGTTCAAGATATGTTATAAGTGTTTCTGTGTGAAGAATAACCTTCTTATGAATTTATTGCATCTGACTCAATCATACCCTGTTCTACCCAGATCGTGGAGACGTTCCGTGACCACAATGAGGCCAGACACCCAGGAGAGATAAGATGGAAACCTACGAGTTCATATCTTCCTACCTTCCTTCCTATCTTCAAAACCTACCTGTCAACAGTTCTTCTGGGTTTTCAATGTGAACAGTTACTAACGCACATAAACAAAATATACAAAAACATAACCTTTACTGCCGAATATGAACACAACAATAGCATAAACTTCTTAGTCCTCTCCATCACAAAATTTGAACACAGGCACAAATTCAATATATACAGAAAACTGACTACAATTTTATTGACACACTAATACACAACTCCTCCAATCACCCAATACAACATAAACTAGCTGCCTTCATAACTATGATACATAGACTTAACAACATCCCACTAGATGAAAAATACTACAAAGACGAACTAAACATGATAAAATATCTAGCAGAATCCAACGGATACAACAGAACAATAGTAAATCAACTCTACACAAAACAAACAACAGACAAAGACAGAAAACAACAAATTCATAACACTAACATACATCAACAACCAAACTTAAAAAAAAATCCACAAATTCAAAAAAGCAGGATACAGAATCGCACACAAAACTACTAACAAAACAGAACACACACACAAAGCACAAAAAAAATTCGATCTACTTGTTTACAAACTAAATTGCTCAGATTGCAACAAATTCTACATAGGCCAGACAGGACATAGCTTCAAACAAAGATACATTGAACACACAAAGGCACTATACTCCACTACAGAATCCACCTTTGCAAACCACCTCATTGAGGCAAACCACACATACAAAAACATCAACTATAACATGGACGTCCTACACGTACACACAAAAGGCCGAAAACTAGACACTCTAGAACAATTGGAAATATACAAACACACGAAAACACATAAAAATGAATCCTAAATGAACAGACACAATTCAAATCACACGCATTATTCGAACATATCACACCCCACACACACACAACTTCGATCTTTCAAAAGTCGATACAGTCACCAACAACAAGACGGACAGTGCGCCCAACGGCAGCCTCTGAAGAAGCTTTTTAAAAGAGAAAACTGATTAAGGCTATAAGGTAAAACTTTTACGTTCTTACCTATAAAAAACTTTGTGTTATGAGTCGGTAGTGAATTAATTATATCTGAAAGTCTATTAGAGACCAATATAATAAAAGTAATTATGTAAATTGTTCTAGCAGATATTGTACAGTTATTTAAAATAATTCATAACAGCTCTTATATGACTTTAAAAATGCCAAAATAATACAGATACACAATGGTAAATAAAAAATAGTCTGCAACACCTTAACTATTTAATTTTATAATTTATAACATAATTTAACACATTAAATTCATTCACCTTAACTGATCACAGCAGCAACCTACTGTCTGTAATATTATTTGCAGTTATATTTTTGAAAGATCAATAGAGATGGCACTGATATTAGTTATTTGTGGACATTAGATTTCAAATGTTAGTTTTAGGCACCTGGGGCAAATAAGTTAATAACCGAATTGCTAAAAGTAGATTTAAATTTCACTTCCAAAACAGTGGGTTTTCAAGAGATAATAGTGATATATCCAAAAGGTTGTGTTCAGTTTGTGAGTGCACAAATAAGTTTTTATTCTTCTCAAGGCTGTAAACGATCTTCCGTTGAGGAACTTGTAACTGGAATTGTGATAATAAGATGTACAAGCCTTCACATTTGAGGAATGGAGGAGTCTTCAGATCTGCTGAAGCTAAGTACTTTGACAAGTCACTGACACTAATTTTACAAAACTGCTAATCTGAATAAACTACAGAAAGCTCATTCCTTGGTGATGAAAAATTAAAATACTGACCATACAGTGCATTTTTGAGAAGCAAAATACTCTCCTGACAATTTTTTAAATTACAGAAAACATTGTGAGTTTAGTAGAGCAACAAATTCAAAATGGCCTACATCTGCAAACCTCTGATTAAGTTTAGAGTTTACTGAATCAATACTTTTATAATACAATCTTATGTAATAGGTTTCCAAATCTGATTTATGTTATCAACACGTGATCTCTTACTTCTGTGTGTGCTTGCAGGTTGGTCCCACCTTCCTGTGGAATATTCTGAATATTATAATATACAACGAATAGATTGATGAGTGTTTCGTGTTTTAATTTAATTTAATTTAATTTAATAGTGTTAGGTATACTCTTCACTCCTCACATTGTAATATAATTAACGAGTTGTTGTTTATATGGTTAAAATGATTTAAATAATGTTTATGTTTAAAAGGACTAAAAAAAACTGTTCTCTTGATGTGTTTACCTCCCCACTTACCATCAGTGAACGTCTTCAATCTTCTTAATAGGCGCTCTATATCACTATAAAGTCATGAATAACACACAAAATATTTCACCTTGACATTAACATATTCACCTTAAATAAAATGATAATGATATTTAATCTTGGATTAAATATTTAAAAACTGGCCGCTGAAATATTCCTGCCACCTTGAGAAATAATTGCTTCTTAAATGGAAGTTACTTGTGTCTATTTAAAAGAAATAAATACTCTTTGTTCACAGGTAAGATATTTAGAATTTTATTAATATCAGTTAAATTGAATGAATTCATTTTTAAAAACAATAAATAAATTTTTATAACAACAAACGTTAATTATTTTCTGAAAATCCTTCAGCTCAGGGCTGGTAACACTGGTACAATATACAATATTATGGTAATTCTTGTTATGTTAATTTTGGTTATTATGTTACCAAATTTCATGAATTCTTTGAATTGTCATTATACAAGATACAAAGATGTTTATTAAGAATAATATTTATTCATATAGAATGATCAAAAGACAAAAAATTAAAAATAGTTAACCTCAAATACGATATTAAAATTATCGTATTATCGTACAACAGGTTTACTGTAGCTATTCATTCAAGCCTGTGTAACACGTGTTCATAAACGTTACACATTAAAACAATATTACTGGTTTAATTATTATCATGAAATGGATTTGATAAAAAATAGAAAAATCCTTATTATTGAGTCTATTTAAAAAAACTTGTTAATGAATGAAGTGACTCTCTGTTGACATGGAAGTATATGTTGTTTATAGGTTAACTTTACCTATAGTTGAGAGTAAGTTAACAAAGTAAGTTATTTAATATTATTCAATCTTAATACTACATTCAAAACATTATTAATCATAATAAGATTGGTAATTAACGGCATTGACAGTTCTCGTAAGTTAAATTATTATTTATTCGATTCAACTGTGATTGTAGTCAAGTAAGCGTCTATATTTTATAAGTGTTGCTTACTGTATTTATTATTACTTCGACTCCGGTTATTATTTTTCTTGAACAAATATTAAAATATTTTAATTAAATAACCTCATTAATTAAACGAGAACTTTATTCATTGTGCCGGTCAATATACAATCGTTCGCTAGGTTAACCATGCATGGTGTATGCTTGACTAACGTAGTCCGATATAATATTCGTCGACTGACGAGAATTATATTTCATTTTATTTTAAAATTCGTTAATTGATAGTACTCCCTGTATAATTCACTTGCCCTTATTATACACTGGCAATGTTTTAATAATTCACTTTATTATTCGTAGCACTGTCACACGTAAAAAAGGGGTTATTCTTCAGTTGAGGTTAATTACAATTGTTTACTATGTAACGCGCACAAATTCAAAATATTTTCTTCATGACTGTCGCGGGCTCCGCTCGCATCGGTGGTTGGAAAACAATTAATTCTTCTCATCGAAGCTTCTCCTCACGTCTGGTAAAATCCGATCATCGCATTGGTGTAGAAGTCTGTACTCTCTACCCCAAACGCCTTGGTTACATTAAAAATTTAATTTTTAGCGTCTGTCCTTTGGGTTGGAGGCTCGGCTATGACGCGTTCATTCCCATTCGGAAATGACAGAAAATCTTATAACATGCATAAGTTTCTTAATAATCGTCTGATCGTAAATGGAATAGTTGCATTGTTTTGCGGATACTTAGGTCTTTCGTTTAAGTCCAAACAAGTCATAAATCTGTCCAGTAACAATTCACTTCACTTTACACAATACACATATAGTGGTTCTTAATAAAAAATAAGTTTTTACCACTATATTTTGGTGTTATTATAATCTAGTACTTATAATTAAATGTGCAGAGTTCATATCTCTCATTATTTAACACAGAATATTAACATATTTGTGGTGTAAGCAAAATGCATTCATGGCATGCAAGCCATATATGTCCCAGCATTTGTATTTGCTTGTATTACCATTATTTCTTATACCATTATATACCTCTGGTATTTAAATGTTACTTAACATTCTTTTATACCTTTGCTGATACTTTGCTCCAGCAAATGTTGTCTTATTTAAACATATAGCATTGTTTAAAATGCACTATGCAATAATTTCGTTATTTGGTCACTCTTATTTAGTTATTATAAGTATATATTACATGTATTATGAGTAATTAAAGTGTACACAGACATTGTACATGGTCTGTTTACTGTACTTACTAACTTTTTGTTAGTTGAACTTCCTTAAATTGCAATAGGATGGTTATTTACACCTAGTCCTATGGGTACAGTTAGTTATATAATTGTTATTAAATTACTTATACAATGATTGTGAGGTATTCTCATAGTTGAATTGAACATTCTTCTCACTACTGGTAAACTTCTTTACTCTCTCTTTACAAGTTTTATTAGTGTTTTTTGTGTAACTCTTTAGTCACTTGGGATTTTGTCTAATTTGTTTATTGTCATTTTCAATAATTTGACTCATGTAGTTATGTTCTTCAGCTTATAAGGTATTCACTGACTTATATATTTGTTCTTATTTGGTTTCTGTTTGAAACAATTACTTGTAATTACTTTATTTAATTATTGTGTATAATTTTATATTGTAGGTCTTGTTCAGATGAGGTTATGTGTTACTGATTTGACAACAATATGCTTCTTATTTTGTTCAACATTCAGCTTAAATATTGCAATGTCATTATGGCATGTTATTACTATTGTTCATTACTATGTTTTACACACTTTGTACACATTTTACACTATATGTTTATACAATAATACTTGGTTTTTTACTTAACTATGTTACACTTTTTGGTGGGTTTGCATCTTGGTTTGTACACATTGGTTTGTTTCTTTACAACAAATTGGTTTGTTCACTACATATTAGTTATAACATTTATCTACATTTTGTCCTGTGTTACTCTGACATTCAGGCACATTCCATATCAAGGATTATATAGCTTATATCATTGGTCTTTTTGAGCAATTATTTCTCTTTTCAGTTCCATTAAATTGGTGGTCTTACTAGGTATGTTTGTGTTACAATCTTGGATTATAATTTGTACACTAAATGTTTGTGTATTTCACTTGATAATCGTTGATTTCACTTGTTAACAATTATTCACTTCCCTTTGTCATAAATGCTTCACTCATATTGTTTGTGTTGCTTATTTGGGGTAGTGTCATTACATTATTTACCGTTGCACTCATATAAGGTATTCACTATTATTGTTTGTGATCACTTACTAAGTTTTCAACACTTGGTTCCTATCATCTTGGTTTCACTATGTCCTTCCTTGACCGATAGTTTTATTACTATTAATCTGGTAATCATTATTCTTATTTTGTTACTATACTGGTTGTGGTGCCTTCCATACTTTGGGAATGCTGGTGTCTTGTTCTAGTTATACATATTCTTCATTTCTCATGGTACATTTCTTCTTCTCCTTCTTCTTCTTCTCCTTCCTCTTCTTACTTCCTCTTCTGGTTATTCAGTTGCTTACTCTTCATTTTAATTTCTTATCACTTATAAGGCATTTTTTGGTTCCTCACTATTTGTGATAGCTCATGTTATATTGATAACACAATTATTTATATTATATCTGTCGTTGTTTGTCACAATTCACATTTATTTGTCTTTTCATCATGTTCACTTACTATAGTTATAATTTATAACATGTCCACTCACTATGATGATCATTATTTTATATATGTCTCACAATTATTATAAATTAGTTTATCCTCTCACTACGATGATTACATTTAATATATGTATTCACTATGATGATAATAATATTGGGTATATCCCCTCACTATTATGATCTATTGGGCCTATATTGCTAACGTATTATATTGATCCATTGTCTTCTCTCTTCCTCCTTTCTACTCGATGATATATTTATTATGGTTCTTCTTTCTTCTTCGTTGACTTCTTCAACATTATTCATTTATAGATACACATTTGATTTTTATACTTCTGTTCTTTATTCTCATGTGTGATGAAATATGTTTGTGGTACACTTTTATTTGACACATTATATCATTTCTATGTAACCGTCATTTTGATACGTTACAATATTGCTATTCAATATTGAATAATTCTGCTTTTGAATATTGAAATATTCTGAATTTCGATCCTGTCTGTCTAGAATTTATTGTAGTTATTCCTTAAGTTACTCAAATATTTGTCAAAATCTTTATGTTTTCATACAAAATCTGATTTCCAAACTTTTTCTGCAAAATTTTGAATATAGAATCCACTTGTGGTAGTAGTGGACCAAACAGATCAACTAAAGTCCAAATCTTGTAATGTAACAAGAAACCCTATTGCTCCAGTGACTCACTTTTCTCCATTCTCATCCATAGATTCAAAGAGACTTATGATCTCAGGCATGTGTTCTATTACAGTAGACACTAGTCTGCTGTTGTAATTCCATCTGGTAGGTGCAACTGTTGGAAATTGCTTCTTCACTTATTGGTAGGAGCATGAGTTTGTCTGGATGATTTTGTAAAAAGAAGTTAAACAAGCTAAACATGATAAAAAATGTTTTACAATCTTTAATTTGATGCACTGAGTTCTTCAAGACCAAGCTCATTTTGTGAATATAGCAATGGAGAAATATTGCTTGGTTGGACTTACTTTTTACCAGCGCCTATAATTCTCGATGTTCACCAGACATTACAGCAGCTCTATCATACATTTGTGCAAGTAATGTCTCTGAAAAGTCATACTTAGACCATTAAATATGTGGCTTACTAATGCATTCACTGTACAGCCTTCCTTAGAATCACTAAATCTAATAAATTTTAATAATTGGTCCCAGTCTTATTGATGTAACAAAACTACAATGCTACAATGGGAGTCAAATTTATTTCATTTCTTATTTCTGTTAATAAGACTTGAGAATTTAATTAATTAAATCATTTTGAATATCACTAGGTAAACCAGAAAAAATAGTTTTTAAAGTGTCGTCATAATTTAATAAATAATTTATTAAATTATTTAATAGTCCTATATAATTTTCTCGATTTGACGATGCCACCACCAGATTCATCATGCCCATGAAAAGGGAGTTCATTTTCAATCAATGGACACTGCAGATCAATTAGGCAATGAACAATCTACTGGTTTTGTTTTACCATGTCATTGTGCTTTTTAATGTTACTTTTAAGTTGTTCACTAAGAACATACGTAATCCTGGTTTTGCCTGTTTTAAAGCAAGAAGGAAAGCAACATGATTCTGTAAAACCTGATGATGTTTTTTTGCAAATTAAATTGTTCACCCAGAACTCCTAAATATATGCAGATATTTTTCTGTGAATATGAATAATGTGAATAATTTTTGGCCAACAACACATGAAGTTTTCCTACATCTGCAAAGCCAAGTTTTTACATCATAATGTTGTTTATTTAAATGTCATGTATACGTTTTTGATTTGATGTTAACATGAGAATTAAGGTGTTCATGTACTACTAGAGATAATGTTTATCTCTAGAACTTCTACTACTGAATGGCTGTAGTGTGTAACTTTCATTTGCACAGTTACATTCAACTAACACACAAAGATGACATTCGCTACACAGGTTTTACTACAAACACACTCATTATTAAGAATAATATGGACTATGAATACACTAAGCAGAAGTAGTAGCACATACAGGGCACTGATTTGAAGACAGCTGTTGTAGCTAAGAGAGGGCAATTCAGAAAGCTTTGTTCTTTCAAGAAGCTGGATGGGGTTTATGAACACTTCAAGAAATGTATTCGTTTGTCCCATTGCACACATTTATGTACTGAGCTATGCACTCTTATAATTGCTATATCCTTTGAGTGGACTTGAGTTTTTGAATTTTGAGATGACTAACTTTCATTATGTCTCAACCAATGTCAAATTAGTTACAAAACTTTATACCTTTGTATATATAATTTTAAATTGTATGCACCGCATGCTCCACTTAAAAGCACGCCTCAGCACTGATTGTTGTCTTCAAATTAATCACAGTCTGTAAGAATTTAGTTTTGATTTAATTATGCTTATTTGTATTTAAAATTAAAATTTAATTTGTGTTTATAAAAAATAAAATTCTATTTCAATTGTCTTTTATAAATGGCTCACTAATTCATTCCTATTATTCTTGTATGGATAAAGTTCATAGACTTTGCAATGGAACTGGAAAAGCTTGAGTTACAGAATAATGACTTAGTTATTCTACACATTCAATAAAGTAATTTTCTAGCCATAAGGTACTTTGTAGAGATTTTAACAAGTTTCATCAAAATGGTACTCTTCTTTGGGTTTATATTTCATCTGAAGAATAACTTAATGACAATGAAAATGAAAATATTATACAATCTATTAAATGTAGTCCTACTAAAAGTTTGTAAAGAATTTCAAGGTCACATAGTAGGCCTATATCACAAACCAGCGTACAGAGAACAGTAAGTTTTTATGAATTATACCTAATTTAATGTGAGGATTGTATAGCATCTTTGAGTAGGACATTATACTGTGCAGCACACTACTGTGGATTTGCATATTAATGCAAATCAATTGTTTACAACTACTGACTACAGATTAACCAATTATTACCTTTGTTGGTATCAACTCAAAATACTCACTGACACTGCAGTGGAAGTGAATTTTTAAGCAGAGATTTTCAGTCAATATGTGGTCACAGTATAGGCCTAATAGTTAACCATTTAATTGAGTTTTGTTATTAAAAGATCACACTTACTTACCATACACATCTATGGTACACTGTGCCGGGATTTGAATTTTACTGGCGTGATTTGAATGATCTGTGCCGCAAAAGCGCGTGGCCGCTGGGTGGCACAGCTAACGTGATTAGTAAGGCCATGTCTGCGCCACGGCGACGCGATCTAGTAAGCCAGTCAACCTTGTCATCTGATTGCAGGACGCAACTGTCAGAATACGGTTTGTCAAAGATTAGCTTCTGCAATCTGCAACAGGTAGAATTTCTGTACCATGGTGGGTTCACAGAATGAGTGGTTCTCTCTCATTTCATCTTCAACCTTCCAACAGGGTGTGCTGGTCTGACGGTCCAGGTGAGCACCTATAGTTTATATGTAGGCCTACCTAGTTGCATCTTGATACGACTCGTGATCTAGTAAAGGGTTTTCAGGTGAGCTCAATCATTTTGTTCGATGTTAATTTAATGATGGGTATGTGTGTTATATTTGTGTATGTGTGTGTGATCCAAATGTGTAAAGCCATTTAATTGTAATACCTTTCTATCAGGGCCGTCCCTAGGGGTCTAGGGGCTCGGGGCAAGCTTAGAGTCTACGTTGGGCGCCCCCCCCCCGCCGCGGTTGAAATCGTCCTGACCACAGAGAAGAGAAGTTCTCTTGTCTGTGTCCTGACCATGCCAATCTAGACTGGTTTTTATAAAAATATACCGACTAGTAGTCATGAATGTTAGGTAAATAAGAACAGAAACAATAAAAGATATTTCATAGAACATGATTGTATTTAATTATTTATAGCTAAAAGTAAAGAAATTGAGTTTTTTATAATTTGTTAATTATTGAATAGGCCTATATACACAGAAAGGGCTTAAAAGATATAGTATATTGTGTTACGTGTCAAATTGCAAAATTACATTCAAAATGGAGATTAAATCAAAGCATTTTAAATTAGTACGAGAACAATATTACGGGTCCGCCTTTGCTAGTATTGCTATACAATTTAAATTGGAATTCTTCTTGCTTTCATTTTTGCAAAATTGGCAATAATGTCATCCATGTTGAGTTGTTTGGTGACTTCATTCTCGATGGCAAGTATTGCGAGCGAGGATAATCTTTCTTGCATCATTGATGAACGCAAGTAAGTTTTTATTAGTTTTAATTTGCTGAAGCTACGCTCACAGGTTGCCACTGAAACTGGAATAGTGAGGAGAATACGGACGGAAATCCACAGGTTAGTGAATAGGTCTCTTCGATCAGTTTTCTTTATAATTCTTAAGGCTTCCAGAGGAGACATTTGCTTTCCATTTGGGGTTTCATTTGTCAGAGCGTTTACATGTGAAAGTTCATTGTAAAGGTCCTTGCCATTTATGTCAGAAACGTTATTTACAGTAAGGTGATCTTGCAAGCTGATGCAAAGTTCTTCATAAAGGTCCTTGCCATTTATGTCAGAAACGTTATTTACAGTAAGGTGATCTTGCAAGCTGATGCAAAGTTCTTCAAGTTCTTTATTTTCTGGCAAATGCTTCAAATCAAATATAAATCCCCATTTTGATTTGTGGATAGAAAACTTATCCATCCTATCTTTTAAAGACGTCAGCATTGTGTCTACCAGTGGCAAAAAAACATCTCTTTTAAACATATCCTCAGGGGTTGGGTTGTATTCATCTTTACTTTCATAAGAAAACATGTTTTTCTTCATCCTTGGTCGTTTTGTCTGAAATGTAGAATCAATGTCAAGGTCTTTGGCTATTTCTTTTGCTTTTGCTATAGAATCATTCAATCCACTTTCTCGAAACTGCTTTACAAAATCCGTGCAAGCCTTTAACTGGTTTGTGGCCAAAGCAATGTCAGCACTTTTGTTCTGGAGTGTTTTGCTCACGGTGTTTATTTGAAACAGTAAATCGTGCCATATGACTAAACACACCAGAAAAGAAAAGTCTTCCATGTGAATCTGCAAAGACTTTCCTTCTGATGATATTGTAGCGTCATTTGAGTCTTCACTTAGCTGTTCTAGTGATTTTATAACACTGCCATACTGGTAAAGAACGGCAGAGACAGAATTAATCCGTGCTTCCCATCTGGTTTCACATACTTGCTTCAGCGTGAAGCCTTGAACATGCTCGCTTACTATACACCAACGCTGTGGGGATCCTGCAAATATTGTGTATATTCGTTGCAAAACACCGAATAGGAAGTGTAGATTTTACCGATGTCTTTGCTCCATCAGAGACAACTAAGTTGAGACTATGACAGCCCCAAGGCGTATAGAAGGCTAACGGGTAGTTTGACAATATCCTAGCTTGAACACCTTTTTGTATTCCAACCATGTTGGCCCCATTATCGTACCCTTGTCCTCGGCAGTTTTTGAGATCAAGACCACAAGATTCAATTTCTTGATTCAAAAGATTTGAGAGAGCTTCACCTGTCGACTCTTCACCAACAGTATAACCTATGAAGCTTTCTTGGACGACTATTTCACCATTAGTTTCATTTTCTTCATGAACATAACGAATTGTTAGTGACGTTTGTTCCTTGTGACTGACATCTGGCGTACAATCCATGATCACGGAAAAGTATTTTGCAGAATGTATTTTTTTGATGATGTCTTCCTTGACATGCTGAGCAAGTAGGTTAATAATTTCATTTTGGATTTTAACGCTTAACATTTGGACCCGCTGTTCTTTAGCTTCGATCTGTCGTAAGTGTTCTTTCATTGTCGGGTCAAACTGCCCCAGCAACTGGATGAGGCCAAGAAAATTGCCATTATTCTTTGTGAAAAGCTTTGTTGAAGATCCTCTAAAAGCTATATTATTTTCGGCCAGAAACATTATTACTGATATAACTCGTTTTAAAATACTTTTCCATCTTTCTGTTTCAACATTTATTTGGTCTATTAGCTGTTGATCAATAGCTTTATCTCCCTTCAACCTTTTCTCGGCATCAATCCACTTTTGAGTGTTAAGAAAATGTCCAGGTGATGTGTCGTGCGATTTTGCTCGTTCACAAAATTTTCTCCATTTGTTAAATCCCTCTTTCTTTCAAAAAAAGATTGAATTGAAGGTTCAAATAAACAACAAGGCAAGCAAAAAGCTGCGTCTGCCTTTCGAGAGTACACAAGCCACCTACGTTTAATTCTTTCACCATTTTCTGCAATTCTGTATTGAAATTCATTGGAAAAATGGCGTTTGTCAATCCGTGGGTACTCTTTATCATTTGCCAAAAAAGGTATTGGCTCCATCATTGCAATAATGTCTCTTTCTCTCACTGATAGGTGCTCAGGCCAAGTTGATGGGTCATTGGATAATTGACGTTCAGAACTACTAGTAATAGATTCAGATTCACAATCAGTGAGAACATCGTCTACCTCAAAAGTATGGGTAGTTTCATGTTTAGCTGTCAGTGGATTATCTTGAGCGTCTTGTTTGTTTGTACTGAAATTTTTGGAATGGTGAGATTCTACATTATTAGTTGAATTACAATGCAGTTCGTCATTTGGCAGAGCTACAGATGAAGACGAGGTGGGCATAAAAAAACTTGTTAATTTAGGAAATTTACTAAGCAGTACTTCATGCGCTGCTTCAGCTTCCCTTCCCATTTTCCGCCTTTGAGTCCCTGATTGCTTTGAGGACATTTTTCTTATTTGAAATCTTGGGATATATTGTTCAACCAAAATTCAGTCAAAAGTGTAAGATCTTCATTTTATTCTAATAACTGGAAAAGAAAAAAATGTCACAATCCTCATTGAATAGGTTAAGAACTTTCATAGTTGGCAGTACAAAAAATAATTAGGCCTAACATAATAATTTTCAGTTAAAAAAAACAGAGTTAATTCTTATTTATAGTTAAACAATGATACAATTTCCAAAATGAGCTCTCAACCCAAAAGAGTGCTTTATTACGCAAAAAAGATTTAACCTTCTATTTAATACTTTTGAAAAGTATTAAATCTACGTTTAATTCTTTTTAAATTTAAATCGAAACGCACTTTTAAAAAAGTATTAATTTCACCTTTAATTCTTTTTTACAATTATTTTATCGATGCGCACTTTTTTAATCATTACTTTATCACAGCGCACTTTAAAAATGATTAATTTTTAGATCAATTAATTGCATGTTTAGATCAAAAATTTTTAAAATACTCGATTAAAAAGAGAATATTGAGCATTCACTATTATTTCACCTGCATCTCGCACATTAAAATTATTATATAAATACACATTATATTATGTACACGCACGAACACAAAAACAATATACACTACACGCTCGTTTTTATAACATACACTATATACACGAAATTTTACTAAAACCTATAGTGTAGAGTAGAGTGATGATCATCTAATATAAGACGACAGTAAAGAAAGCATTTCTTATAAATATATAATAATATAAAAATAGAAAATGTAGGCTAATGTAATAACTGGAAACTCATTGGTTTCCTTCTGTTTATTTACTAGGATATATTTTTATTCTAGAAATGCTTAGGAATATACAATAGTCAATATGCATAATTATAATAATGAGAAAAATATTTAGTAGGTCTAAATGTATCACGTAGGCCTAACTTACCTTTCTAGGTTATGTATACACACTATAAACATCCACATTATACACACTATAAACATTAATATTCACTATAATACACTAACAAAATACAAAGTAATAAACAATATTTATATAAACTGGATAGAATAAATAAATTTTATAAACTTCAAAACACGAAAGATTGACTGAAAATTTGACGTAAACAACATCGATTACTGTCAGCTGTCAACCTACCAAAATTTCACAAAGAAAACAGTGTAAAATCGGCCGCGGGGCGTGAACAGACGAAGTGTCGTGCAAACGTAATGGGGACCGCGGCGGGCAGCAGAGATTAACATTCGATTCTAGTAATTGGAAGCGTTTGGTACTGGTACTATTACAAGCCAGTATATTATACGGCATAACGACGATATATGCGAAATACAAATTTCTCCGACTCGTGGCGCGCCCCTGACGCGGCGCCCGGGGCAGCTTGCCCCCCAAGGACGGCCCTGCTTTCTATTGTAAATTAAATTACACATTACTTCCAGTCTGGGAGCACGTGGCGAGTTTGCATTTAACTGTAGAAGTAAATGTTACAAAAATAGTAAACATGATGTTCAAACAGTATGAGAAATTTTCAAGTTTCTTATTACAGAGAACAGTATAATGTATTGGTAATAACAGAGTAGTAGTATTAGTGCTATTCAATGAGAAATTATGTTCATCATGTTTTGGCCATACGTATTCTAGTAAATTCAGCTAATACGTGTAGTTCACTGGATCTCTTAAGAATGTATTTTGCAGTTAGGCCTACTAGTTATTTTGAATCTTTTTTGCTATTGCTTTTGTGACCCCTCTAAATAAAAGTTTGATATGTCAAGATAACCAAACCTTGGTGAGTAGAGTAAAACAGATATAACTTATATATTTCTCAAACAAAAGTAAACTTATATTTATGGTAATGTAATAAAACAAATTTCCAGATTATGATGTGTATTAGTATAATAAGAACAATTAGAGTGCTGATAAAGATTGTGACAGTGTGTGTTGTGTCTGTGTTCTGAGGCGAGAGAGTGTAGGGGTAGCTGTATTCTCTGACGGTTAATTGCAAAAATGTTATAGGGTCCCCGCACAGCTGGAAGAGAGGGTTATGCGAAGATGGTGACACCGACATTAGTCACCATCTGCAGAGCAGTGTAGCACGAAGCTTCCTGAAGCCGTCAGGTACAGAAATACTACACCTACAGACCTTAATTGCCCACTACAAATGATTTAAAACTAGACCACTTGGCCTAGACAAAGCGAAAAATGTGCTGGAGCCCAGAGTGACAGAACTTGCAATAAAATACTCTTGTAACCAGTAACAATTTTTATTAGTGCTATTTTAGTTACAGCCTTCAAAAGATTTAACTCTAGTTTGATTTACATTACAAATTTAAATTATGTCAAAGGTTTAATTACAGCCTTCAAAAGATTGAATCTTAGTTTGATTAAATTAACATCGAACAAAATGATTAAGCTCACCTGTAAACCCTTTACTAGATTACGAAGTCATATTAAGATGCAACAAGGTACATATAAACTAGGTGCTCCCCTGGACCATCAGACCAGCACACGCTGTTGGAAGGTTGAAAACGAAATGAGAGAGAACCACTCATTCTGCGAACCCACCATGGTACAGAAATTCTACCTGTTGCAGATTGCAGAAGCTAACCTTTGGCAAACTGTATTCTAACAGTTGCATCCCGCAATCAGCTGACAAGGTTGACTGGCTTACTAGATCGCGTTGCCATGGTGCAGACATGGCCTTACTAATCACGTTAGCTGTGCTGCCCAGCGGCCACGCGCTTTGGCGGCACAGATTGTTCAAATCACGCCGGGAAAATTCAAATCCCGGCACAACACAGAATTTACCAACTAAATTTTCCTCTCCAAAAATCTAATATTAAAATAAAAATGTTTTATATTTTAGCTGTTCTCTAAGTAAAACGTCTACTATTTTCAATTTCAGAAAGAAACTAATATTTTTCTACCACGTCATTATTTAATAAAAATTGACTTTCTCAAATTCTTTGTATGCGGTATGTTTTTCATTAATATTATTTACATCAATTTTTTCATACTAAAATTATCTACAATTAAAACTATAAAATTTGTATTATTTATTATTAATTTAATAAAACTATTGTATGATAAGCCTTAAAATTTGTGTTTTAACCCATTCACTGAAGTTAGCAAGTGTAGTTCACACCATTTTATCAATACTGTGGAAACTTTGACAAGTATAGCTCATGCCACTTGTTCAGTTCATTGATTTTGATGGCAATCGCTCGCCTGTGTTATGTCAGTGTAAGAACTGCTTTGTAGTAGTTTTTTGAATCTCCAACAGATGTTGGGCAAAAACATACATATAAACTGTAAGTAAAATTTTTTAAATAATTTTTTGTACATTGTAACATATTTCTAAGTATTAATTTTCAATAAAAAAAATAGTCATTTTTGGAAAACCAATTCTTTAAGAAAATGGTAAATGAATGGGTTAAAACTCAAATTGTTTATAGTTTTCAGCAATTTCTCTGCAAAATACTAAAGAGAGAACTGGCAGCCATTCCTTTTAGTATCAAACACCATACGGAGCTAATAATTTTGCCCCAATTTGTCTTCTAGGAATTTTCATACTGGATTATTACACATTGGGAACAAAAATATGGGTTAATATTTTACATGTGATAACTTGAAAACAAAGCATTTCCAGATCTATTTGCATAATTTTTTTTAATTTTTAGCTCTAGAATTACCCCTAGAAATATTTCCCTTTCCTCCTGGAACACTCTGTATACAGCAGATGTGAAAAATTTGCAGCTGAATGCAAACACACATACCTGAGAACAACATCAGAGCAGATAGATATTGAAACATAAGAGAAAAATGAAGAAGTGCAAAGTCGTATTCAAAAAAACCAATACTAAAAATACAGGACAATGGACTAGTATATATTGGAATAGAACATTGCAGTAAGGGAAGTGTAGCCAGGACTACATGCTGTTATAACAGGTTATGACGTTATAGACATGTTAAAATTTGATTTTTGTCCGAATATGTAAATTAGATGTAAGTATTGAAATAAGAATTGGGTAAAAGACTATTATGTATTAAAATGCCCATAAATGTATTTGTGATCATGTCATGTGCGAGTGCGAGAGTGCGCGTGTCAGTGTATTTTTTATGAATAGCTCAAGTATAAATGAACGTACCGAACTGTGATTTGGACAGCGCACGCATCTTAAATAGCGCTATATTTTCTGGATGTCAGAGACTTGCTACGTAGTATGTAAATAGGGATTTTGTTAGTAAAGCAGTTTCTATAAAGTCCTTATCTTTTAGAAGGCAGAAAACTCATAGATAAAATCTATACCTGCTTCTGCAGAAATCTGCAAATCTTTTCAAGAAATCGGCTATCAGTTGTAGCCATCAATCGCGTGGTAGCTGTTTCGACCAATCAGCGGCCCCAATTTCCATTAAGATTGGGTCTCCGCCGACGAATATCTAGTTAGTTCCATCCTGCTGCTCGAATATTACAGACGTGCTCTCTGTGCGAGTTTTTCGAACAGAAACGTGCTTTTGTACGAGTGATCAGGGTCAATTTAGCGACGAGTTACCCGTTGCTGATACCTTGACTGGGTACGAACTCATTATTACAAAAAAAATAAGCTATTTAATATTGTTAAACAGTGCTAGTATCGCGTGAGTCAAGATTTCCGCATAGGGAAGGTTTATCCATCCGGGATACTCCTATGTGATCGCGAGGACACCTCAAGACGCGGGAAGGTGCATGCTTAAAGCACCAAAAATAAGTAAGATTAAATTAATACCCAATTTGTGCCCTGAGATAAGATTAGACTGATTACCGGTGTGACGGCGTGCGCGCGTACAAGAGGAGCTCCAGCGAGGCGGGAGTGTGCAGAAAGGAGGAGACGAGAGAGGAGCAGATTGCGGCGTTTCACAGGACTGGCAGTAAGACGAATCAACCCACGAAAACAACACCCAAGTAACAAATTGACGTTTCTTTTTAAAATCAGATCAATCTGATTTCAGAGACAATTTTGCAATAAAATAAATATTTTGTAAACTACAAACCATATAAAATTTTGTCTTAAAATATACAACCTTGCTCCAGATAACTGAATATATTGTTCCATTATTACTATGCCTAACATATGTTTTGTCGCAATATGCTTATTACAAAATATAAACTAGCCATTGAAATATGTTTTATATAATAGATAAGTGTCATAAAATATTTGGCAGTTGTACCTTTTCTCAGCATTCCCAAATGTATTTCTTATACATAAGGATATGAGCTTTGTTCATTACAGTCCTATAATTTTTAGATCACAGCATTAAACATGTTAGCAATTTACATAAGAATTTCATTAATATAAATTGTAATGAGTTATTTCTTAAATTTATATTAATAGTTCATTTATACTTTATAACAGATAAATATTTTGAAGTAGATTATATTTATTTACAAAATATTCAAATATTTTGTAGTATAATTTTCTACTTTTTTCTATGATTTATTTGTATGTGTTTATTTTTCAGACTTTTGTAATACAGGATATAATTGAGATAAAGGAAGAGGGATTTTTACAGAACGCAGATGACGCATACTATTGTAAAAGTGAGGTATATACAATTTATGCTGGTCTGCTCTTTTCTGACTTATTAATTTTTTACTTTTCTGTATTAATTAAGATTGTAAGTGATCATACTAAACACTTTGGTCATACAAAATTACAAAGAAAAAACTTTTAATCTAATAATTAGACTTTCAGATGTAATAAAATCTTTTTATAACTGAAATTAGGATCTTAACCCTACTGTCAATAACCGAACTTTTCAACGTCGTTCAATAACCGTGGTACTGCGATACCCCCCGGCAAGTATAAGCTAATTTACGCTTCACCTATGTTTCTGTTGTTATTTATACAATAGTAGCATTCTCATAAGGCAGTTTGAGGGCCATTAAATGGAATCTGGTTTTTACAAGGGGCTTTCGTGATAAGTCGTGACAAGTCCAAGGGGATAAAAAAAGTGGGAGTTTTACAATCCGTATGAAATAGCATTGTAGTAAAGATTCTCGTTGCAGCTGTGTCAATAGAAAGTGAGAGTTCACTCAGTGTAAACGTTCAAAGAGGTCTGGTGAAATATCTGCTAATATAATAGTTGATATTAGTTAGTCTGGCCGTCTGGCACCAGCATGTTATCAACTAATGAAGCTTCTACAAGTCACCCTGGATGGATGTTGTATTCAGTTGCCACAGTCAATGTGTTAAAACTGCTTTTTTTACCAAAAAACAAAAAAACAATAGAGGAATTTTTGGAACGAGAATTTGTAAGGTATTTTTATATGGAGTTTGCTTCGAATAAAACTTGTATTCCATATAAATAGAAAATAATAGTGAATTTAGCTGTGCTTCTTTTGTAGGTTGACTGAAGAAAAGAAAGCAGTGTATTTGCAGCATTTTTGAGCAAGATTCTGCTGAGGAAGATCCAGCATCAGACAGTGAGAATTAAGAACGGTTTCCTTTACCGAATGATCGCTCAGAGCAAGACAGTGAAATCTCTGACAATGAAGAGGTAATGGAAAATCAGGACAGCAAAGTACAGCTGGATGATGATGTTGAAGATTTGGAGGAAATTGAAGAACCAAGTGACTCGTTTAGTTTCAAAACCAGATACATCCAAAAAATGAAAATTTTCAGGAGAGCTAAAAAACTTTATTGCAGTAGAGCTGATTCTGCAACTAACCAGCGATTTCAACTCCAATTTTAATAAGGATGTATCTGTTTCAGAAACTTGTGAAGTAGATGTGTAGAAGGTATAGGGAAATGCAAAAAAAAGTGAATGTGAAAAAGTGGATGTATCTGGTTTTGAAACTAGACAACTCAAGTGTATTTTCAGATTCTGCATATTTCGTCTCTATAGATCAAACAAAATGGAGTCAAACTCAAACTTCTATCCAGCATCAAACTTCAGCTCGTAACATTGTTCTTGAGAGATGTGGTCCCACACAGAAACACCAAAACATTGTCAGCTTCGGCTACATTTAAATTTTTTTAAGAATGAATTGGTCGATATTATCATGCACCACAAAAACAAAAAAGCAACCTTGGTATGTGTTAAATACAACCAGAAAAATCCTACAAAAAAATAGCTCGTGTGGAAAGATGTAATGTGGAGAGAACTCTACACATTTCTGGGGGTTCTTATGTCTGGCGCCAATAATTCCAACACCAATCACACTACTGACATGTGGAAAGCAACTGCACATCCTTTATACTGAGTGACAATGGGAATCAACAGATTTTGGAACATCCTCAGATTTATCCGATTTGATGATGCTAATACGTGAGATGTATGCATAAAAGAAGATAAGGCTGCACCAATACGAGACTTGTGGACAATGTTGAATTCTAAATTATCTAAATTATACAAATCTATGGAGTGCTTGACCATCGACAAACAACTTTTTCTATATCGTGGAAGAACAAGATTTACTCGGTATATCCCATCAAAGCCAGCAAAATACGGAATGAAGGTTTGTTGGATTTGTGACTCTGAAAACTTGTATTCACTACTTGGACAACTATATACCAGAAAAAGTGCAGCCTTGCACCTTTGCAAAAGACCGAAAACTAGACACTCTTGAACAATTGGAAATATACAAACACACGCGTATTCGAACATATCACACCCCACACACACAACACTGATCCTTCAAAAGTCGATACCGTCAACAAGAACGAGACGGACAGTGCTCCCAGTGGCAGCCTCTGAAGAAGCTTTTTAAAAGCGAAAACTGGTTCAGGCTATAAGGTAAAACTTTTACGTTTTTAACCATAAAAAACTTTGTGTTCCGAGTCGGTGGTGGCGTAATTATATTTAGTTAATTAACGAACACGTCATGGACAACAAAATCCAAGAATTTAACAATTTTTATTTTTGTTGATACGAGATGTTTTATGTATTTCATAGTCAGGTGAGACTACTGACAAACCACTGTGGATTCCTAATTGTAGAATGGTTGAAACATTTAGTGTAACAGAAATAAATTGTTATTGAACCTGAAAACCACATTATTTACTAATTAATGGTTACTGTTTTAATTAATGATTGCTGTTTATTTATTGCTCATTGGGACCTTTGTATGAGAAGCACCTAAGAAATCCTTCTTTCTTATATTAACTACAGATACAAAGAGTATTCCATGGGTGTTTATATGATTTGATATGAGAAAAACACACATACACAAGTATTGTTAATGAGTTAAGTATTAATGTTGTTTAGTGGATGAAATGGGATTGTATATCTAGCATACATTGTGTGTTCTGAGAACATTGATTACTCAACTTAATTGTTTGCTTGGTAGATATATTATAAATAATTATTTGCAAATAACAACATTCATCTTACAAAAAGATATTAACAGAAACATTTTGAGGTTGTCAATAGCTCTATACATTGTTATATACACTTTGTACACAGTATTTTTAGTTTGTAACATTATATTAGGTATACAGTATTTCAACAAATTTTATAAGTAATTTGATTAATCTAAATATAGATCATATTTGAATTTCCACTGACCATTGTTTGGAAAGATTATATAATAATTAATTAAGCTGATATTATGTCTAGGAGAGTGACACTGCAACAGAACAGAACACATCAGAAACATACAGTTTTCCAAGACCTTACATGGTAGATTGCTACAACTATAATTCTAACTATAGCACAAACAAACAAATTGGACAACAAAGAATAACCCAAGAGACTGGATATGGACTACAAGAAAACAAAAATATCAATACTCAAACAAATGTGTCTAGATCTTCAGAATTATTGTTGCACAAATGGGTCCGATGTGACATATGCAACAAACCATTTGCCTATGCATGTCTTTTGGCCCAACATAAACTTATTCATCTAGGCATTAAGAAATATCTTTGCAAAGTTTGTAACAAGGCATTCTCTCAGCTGGGCAATTTAAATGTTCATTTACAGATTCACAGTGGTATTAAAAAATACTACTGTGATATATGTAACAGAGCATTTACACAGTCCAGTAATTTGAATCAACACAAGCTAATACACAGTGGTATTAAAAAGTTTAAGTGTGATATATGCAATGAATCTTTTGCCCAGACAAGCACTCTGAAGAGACACAAGTTGATTCATACAGGCATAAAAAAATATAAATGTAATGTTTGTAGTAGAGCTTTCACACAATCAGGAACTTTGCATAATCATAAATCAATTCATAATGAAAATAAAAGCTATGAGTGTGAAATATGTGGAAGATCTTTCTCACAGCCCCGTCTCCTTAAAAGACATAAATCATCAATACATGCTTGTGATATAAATAAATACAAGTGTGATGCATATATAAAGTGTTTTGTATAGCTTCAACTGCACCAATAAATAACAGAATGGAATATTAAACAAATTTACTTTCATTGTTATTCCATTTCTGTTTCTTTTAAAATTTTGAAGTAGCAATTTTTCTATCAGATTTATGAACTTCCAATTTTAACATAATACACAAGCCACTCTAAAAATTCAAAAGAATGTTTGTAGTGATAGGCAATGTTCAATTAACTTAGTATTATGTATCAAATGTTTCATAAAAATACATATTATTAATGTAGTTTACAAAATGTAACTACCGTTTAGATTTCTAAATCTTAAACACCATTAATAATTAAACGAAGTGATTAATTTATATTTAATTATATTTTTATATTTATAGTATTAATCACTGGTTAGTTTTAATGTAATAATTAACTTGTGCTTTAATAATTTGAGAGAAATGTTGTTAAATAAGTTAAATAATAAATAAAATGAAATTTCAGATAAATTTGTGAGAGTAGTGTTAAAGTTTAATTTTATGAATGAAGGATTCTCTAATTTTTAACAGTGAAAAAAGAACAAACCAAATTTTGTGTTAAGTATCGAATTCAAGGTCTAGGAATAATGCATTATGTTCTAATAATTATTATAACTTCATTTTGTATAAAGAAATAAAGTATACTGTGTGTTTGTGTACTCCCAAGAAGACATAAATATAACACAGCTACTAGATGAGGTCATCTTTTCAAGGATCAGTATGAGGGAGCTTATTTTCCTGTAAACCTAAGCATGATCAAGTTTTCAAGCTGTGAGATGTCCTAATTTTAACATTGATGAGATAAAAAACTAGATGACTTCTAGAATAGGTCATTGCTTTTCTAAAACTCTTCAGTTTACAGTAAAACATTAAGTTATAGAGCAGGAAGCTTTTATTTTTCTTACAGACCTAAACATGGTCAGGTTCTCAAGCAGTATGGGTGTTTACATTGAAAGCACATAGATATGCTAGTTTTACTTTTGATGAGGATAAAAAAATTGATTCATATTAGAATAGATCATTGGCTTTCTAAAACTCTTCAGTTTACAGTAAAATATTAAGTTGTAATTTTTTCACAAAAAGATATAAAACATGTACTAAGCCAGGGGCTTTTTGTTATGAGTACTTTAGTTTTTGCTTTAAGGGATACAGTTTCTCTAGAGCTAAGAGTTTTGTAGTTTATACCCAGTTAACCATTCATGGTCTTCCAAGTTAGTGTCAGATCTTTGGATGTCATTTATGATCATTTTATTATAACTACTGTAACTCAGATTACTGTTCTGTGCTACAGAATAGGTGTTGGTATAAGTAATGTAGCAAAAATACATTCTGTGTACTCAGCATTTACATGAGAAAGAATATGTAGTGTCTTCTTTTTTATTACAACTATTCATTCACAATACATCAAAGTAAAGTATTTTTAATTCAACTATAGCTGATTCAAACTTTAATTAACATTAAGTTTAATTTTATTTTTTTAAGAACTATTCAACAGGCTACAGGTACATATTGTGACAGATGAATGTTATCTATATTTGACTTCACAGATGATCACAGACTTTTCTTGAAAAACTGCCTTAACTTACAACATGAAAAAGAAGAATAAAATGGTTTTCATTTCAAAATTGAATGTTTCTTAAAGAAAGTTTCATTACATTTCTTACACTATTTATACACTGTTTATATATCTTTTCAAAACTGAAGGCTATACTCAACATGCGAATGAGCAGGTTCTCTCTAGGTTTTGTGGCTAGACAGAATACAGTACTAATTTTATTTATGTAGGTTTTATATTACAAAAACAATAAGCAGTTTACGAAAACAGACGTTCGATATTATTCTATAAGTTGTTTTCTGATAGTATTGTATCACAAAAATGTATATGTATGTGATCTTATTTGTTATTACACATTATTTTTCGTTAAAAAAGAAAGAGTTTAGGGTACCAATTTAAATGTTTTATTCAGGGTCTGATTTACCATAAGGCTGAGTAGGTTGTAACCTAGGCCACAAGATTTTCCGGGGCGCAAAAAATTAAAAAAAAATCATGTTACTTTGTATATATTTTGTCATCATGTCATTGCCGAAATCATATCTTTTCAAGCGCAAAATCTCTTTTAACCACAAAGCATTTTTTTTAGTGAAACAGTTCATCAATTTTAAACTGCAAAAGCCAGAAAATAAGGTTTGAGTTAACAAACATTTTTAGCAGTTAATAATGGACATGACAATTATTTTAAAACTTTTGTTCTTAGCGTTTTGATTTCTTTGTGTAAACATTAAGGAAAGTATGAACCTTGTGTAACCTTATTATAATTTGTCAGTGTGTTATGTTATTGCAATAAATAAATTTATGTGATTAAAATTGAAACAAGACAAATTTTTGCTCATATAACTCACATAATCCTAAATAATAAGTACCCTTTAATATAAAAGTAAATCGTGGATAATACTCGTTGTTTGAGAGGTTGGAAGGTAAATCCAGGGGGGGTGGCGGAAAAAATTCACCAGCCTAGGGTGGCGCAAAAAACCTTAAGTCAGACACTAGTTATATTAACAGATATCTAAAAACTAACAGTAAAGAAACAATAAAAATGATTTCTTACACCAGAAAATAAATAAAGTAAATGATACCATTAATAACACAAATTTCCTCCCTCTTCTCTTTTTCTTTAATAGCTGAAGAAAGTTTCTTAAATAATGTTACATCATATTTCTTACATTATTAATAAACTATTATTATATATATTTTTTTAAATGAAGACTATTCAGGCAAGCAAATCTTAATAGCATTAAACGTTTTGTATAAATTTTGTAATCCTTCACCTTAGGATGTGTCTGCAAACATTTGCAACATATAAAGTAGCTTACTCATTGTAAGTTAATGAGTCATTCAAATTTCATTTAATGAAATTAGATTTGCCTACTCATTGTGCCTCAGAAACGAATAAAGATTTTCGTAAAATAAGCACTATTGGCCTTCAAAAGAAACATTTCACAATATCATTATAAGGTGCATAAAAACACGGTTGGCTGTAAACCCAGGATACAAACAGAGTTTACGGGTAGCACTGTAAAACACTAGTAATCACCATATTTGGTCTTAGGTCTATATATATATATATATATATATATATATTGTACTGCTGTAAATTGTTACAGCATATAAACTTTACTAAACTAGCTGAAAACTGTAAACTTTGTAAAAAAGATTAGGTCATAGAAAGGAAAGAAAGCTTTCAGCCATATTGGACTGGGTGAAATGTCAATTTGTAGTGTAATAAGAAAATATAGTAAATGATTTAAAATGAAAATAATAATGTAATATACTATTAACCAATGTATGTAAAAACTGTAAACAATTAACCTAAAATTATGTATATGATAGTGGAAATAAACAAAACTCAATTAATCATAATGTAGAAAATGTTGAAGTAGTTTGTAAGAAAGAGAAATTAAAATCATCCATAAACGTAATCAAGGAATCACAAGCATTATGTGAAGTTAGGTACTATAATAAATCTTATAAATTATAAATGATATTATAATGATATAAATTATTTTCTAGGATATTCTAGAAAAGATGCCAACTCATCTTGTTTGCCTGATCAGAGAACATCGAAAAGGACGAGTGATGTACATTAGTGACAGAAATAGTAAATAATTGTTAATCAGTGTCAATCTAGTAGTTCAAAGTAAAGAAGAACAGTTATATTCAGTGACAATTGTGTTAGGAAAGATCAAGAAAAAATAATTTACAAGAAGGATATAATCAACAACGTATCAAGGGAATAATTTACAAGTTGAAATAATTACAAACATAAAAAATAAAGCCTAGTGGAAAATAATAATCAGCTAAGAAATATTATGAAGAATACTTACGAGGTAAAGAATAAGCTAATAGTTGTCAGTAACAACCTGAACTCTGGTAGCCACAAGACTTGCAAAACCGCGTTTTTTGTGTTTATATGTAAACTACATTCCAAAACTAGGTACGGACGCAAAAAATTCTCAATTTATATTTGCAAGTTGCAAACAAATGAATAATTAAGAAATATACTATAAAAATACATTTAAAACAATGCTTTTCCAATGATCTGCTCAAATACCGAGTATTAGTGGAAAACGAGTTCTGCCACAAAAAGTGAGACATGTGTAGTAATAGGCAAGAGTGGGCCACCCCGCCTTACTTCGAGTTGGTTGCTTTTTCTGTGATGTGCACAAAACCGAATAATATTGAAACAATGTGTACTAGTGGAAAAACGAGTTCTGTCACAAAAAGTGAGACATGTGTAGTAATAGGCAAGAGTGGGCCACCCCGCCTTACTTCGAGTTGGTTGCTTTTTCTGTGATGTGCACAAAACCGAATAATATTGAAACAATGTGTACTAGTGGAAAAACGAGTTCTGTCACAAAAAGTGAGACATGTGTAGTAATAGGCAAGAGTGGGCCACCCCGCCTTACTTCGAGTTGGTTGCTTTTTCTGTGATGTGCACAAAACCGAATAATATTGAAACAATGTGTACTAGTGGAAAAACGAGTTCTGTCACAAAAAGTGAGACATGTGTAGTAATAGGCAAGAGTGGGCCACCCCGCCTTACTTCGAGTTGGTTGCTTTTTCTGTGATGTGCACAAAACCGAATAATATTGAAACAATGTGTACTAGTGGAAAACGAGTTCTGTCACAAAAAAGGAGTCACGTATGGTATCAAGCAAGTTACCCAAGGGCCACCCCGCCTTACTTTGAGTTGGTTGTTTACATGATTTCACAAAAAGTGAGTATAATTTTAAAGGCATATTGGCTTTCATGTGTAATTTTACTTTACATGTTAACCTAACAAAGTCAATTTTTACCTTATTTACGTCAAAACACTACCTTATATACCACACTAGCTAACCCGGCAATGCTTCGCTATTGCTAGATTTGGGTATATATATAGATTAAGTGAACACAATTTAAAGTTTGATATCAATTATTGTATTTATTTAAAATTATGTACATATACATAATTATTTTTGTGTTTTCTATACATTCGTGGTCTTACATATTAAATATCTCCGTATATACTACGTTACGTGACTCGCCATCTGGGGCCAAAACAAACAAATTTTCTTTGGAAGTAACACGCGACAGGGCCACGTAGAGTTGACCATGAGAAAAACATTCTACTCTCAGGTCTCTCAGGCCTGTAACGTTTAGAGTTTGGCCCTGTGCTTTATTAATGGTCATACCGAAACATACTTTTACTGGAAATTGGAGCCTTTTAAACTGAAATGGTAGGTCGGTGGGTATCATTGGTATTCGAGGGACCAAAACAGTTTCACCGGTTCCACACCCACTGAGGATCGTGCACTCAAGTAGAACATTTTTTAACGATTTTATTAGCAATCTTGTGCCATTGAACAATTTTGGTGTGTTTAGGTTGCGGAGTAATATTATAGGGGAACCTACCTTTAAAATGAGTTTGTGGGGAGGAGTTCCAGGAGGAATCAAAGAATTTAAAAAATCAGTTGGATAATGTACCGCCTCTTCTATATCCATGACAGTATCAACTGAATGGTACATTTTAGACGACGCATCAAACCTAGACATTATCAAGTCATTTACTTTATTGACTTGTTCGTTAGTTGGACACAGTATAGCTCTCTCCTTAAACCAACTCTGCGTCTTAATAGAAATATTTGAAAGGTCCGGGTAAACCTTTTCTATCAAGTCCTGAAGATTTGAGGACAAAACACATAGGTCACTCAAATCAATTTTTCCATTTCTGGTTGGTAATTCACCATTACCTATTTGAAGTAAAACATCAGCAAAGGCCCTACCATTTTGTCCAGATGAGGAAACCCTCATATTGGCTTTTAGTTCCAGTTTGGTTACATCTGGCCAAAGGTAAGACCTCTTTAGTGATGTGTTGACTTCATCAGCTCTCGTCCCTCTTGCTACAACTAGAGGTATTTGGCGAAAATCTCCAGAAAATAAGACAGTGCAACCACCCATTAATGTGTTGTTATTTCGTAAGTCTCGCAGTGTTCTATCCAACGCCTCAACAAAGCTTTTATGTGACATGGAAGCTTCATCCCAAACAATCAACTTGCAATCCCTTATTAATCTAGCTGTGTCGCTTTGTTTTGGTATGTTACAAACGTTGGATGCGTCGTCAGGGCAAACCTTAAGTGGGATCTTGAAAGTAGCGTGTGCAGTGCGACCACCTTCCAAGAGCGTAGCTGCAATGCCGGACGAAGCCACAGCGAGAGCGATTTTTTTCTCTGACCTTATTTTGGCGAGCAATAAATTAATTTAAAATGTTTTGCCTGTACCTCCAGGGGCATCAAGGAAGAAAAGTTTGCCTTTGTTATTGTTAATTGAGTTCATTACTGCATCATAAACCGTTTTCTGGTCCAAGTTTAAACGAATCTCATTTTGAACAGTTTGTAACAGACGGGAGTTATAGTAGGACGTCTCTCGTAAATAGTCTCTGTTGGCAATCAGGCTTGTGTTGTTTGACAGAGGTAATCCAAAGTCTTTGACGGTTTTTCCACAAATAGATTCTACCACTTTGTTTAACTCCAGCAAAGCTTCGTTGAAAATATCGGCATCGTAATTTATCTCATCTGAAGAACATTCCTGTCTTCTGCGGTACAATATGTCTTCAGCCATACTTTCACGACGATTTTGCCAAAGACTAAGGGGGTCCGTAACTTGGCAAAATGTTATCAAAATGGCAAATAAATGTCTGAGTGATTGGGGTGTATTAGAAACACCAGCTTCAGATAACGTGTTTTCCCGTTGGGAATCATCTTCTAACAGACCCATTGATTTGCACGCTCCTTGAAAGGTATCGTGAGTTACTCCTTCGACAGTTCTTAGGCTTGCAAAAGACGTCGGACCTTTGACTATGTGGAGCAACATCCGTAGGTAAAAGCATTCGCTATTAATCGGGTGAACTGCGTATACCCTCCCAAGAGCGTCTGTTTGTTTTACTCTTGGATGGCCTTCGACTGTAGTTCCTTGTTTTCTCCGTTGGAATGTTTTAGTAGACTGATTCCAAGTATAAAACCCAGGGACCTTGTCGTATGTCAGAGTTTTTGCAAATTCATCATCGGCACATAATTTGAAATAGGCAGTCAATGTGGTGTCACGTGGATTGTTCACAATGTCGTTGATGTTATTTTCTGTGAAGAAAACTCTTTGTCCATTTTCTAAATGAATTGCCAAGTGAGTAATAGTAGGTGCCCGTTCATGTATGTCAAAAGAAAAAATACGCCGAACTGCTTCTGAACTGCAAATGTAACGACCTGACTGAAATTGCTCCACTTCATTTCCAGATTGTAGGCTAAATGTAGCTTGATCACTGCCTTTGTTGATATATTTTGTGACATATTTGATCGACTTTACAGAGCTACATATTTCCACATTGATATGGGCGTCAAATATTTTCAGTAACAGCGGATTGTGAGGCACAACCCATCTGTTATCAATGTCATAATGTCGGATGGTAGCGGATTGTCCGCCGTCCTCAGGTGATAACCTCCGATATTTTGGATAACCATCATCACCTGTCGATGTGTTACTCTGAAATGATTTGGGAAACTGTTTTGAGCACCTTCCCTCAGTCATACATGGAGAATTTGAGTTTAAAGCCCCACATGGTCCATGAATCATGTGTCTTAATACTGTGTAGAACAATACTGGATCGTCTTCTCTTCTTGGTATCTGTGCTGAAATCACGCTGTCGATTTGGTCTGGTCTGATTTTAGTTTTAAGCCATAGTAGCAAATGAATGTGTGGTAACCCACGCTTCTGCCATTCGACCGTGTACATAAAGGCGCGTGGTTCACCAAATATATGAGCTTTATTAATGAGATCTAATAATTTATGTATTTTTAAGTGGAATACCCTATTCACTATGTCATACCTCTCTTGGGGTGTTCCGTTTGGATGGAGGTTAGTTTTAATTTCTTCCCAGTTTTGATTGCACGTGAACGTAATAAAAAGTTCCGGTTTTCCATAATTTTTAACATAGGTCATTGCATCCTGTGTCTTCTCATGAAGATATCGCGGTCCACCAGTAAAGGATGATGGCAATATTACCAATTGACCGATTTCAGTACTATGTTCATTTGAGTGCAAAGCATCTTGTAGATGAACATAATTTTCTGTGCCTAATTTTGTTTGACTATTCCGTATGAACGCTAACCGTTCCGATTATATTTTCGAGTACTGGTCAACTAAATATTGGTTAAGTAACATGCCGTATCTGAGTAATACGTTAAAATTGTGTTGTCTTTCCATGCTGCGATAGCAGTAGTAAGTCATACATGAAACAGTTTTTCTTTTCTTAGCTCCAGTATTCGGATCAATTTGAGGGATATCAATGAAATACCCATCTTCACCACGACATAACATTAGCGGGTATTGCAAGCTGTCATAAGACCTATGTATTTCTGATATTCTTTGAAGATTATCGTCGCGTCTTCGTAGTACAATATCTCTCCTGTCAAATTGTTGTCCAGCAATTACAACGGCTACTTCACTCGTAGTTGGAGCATTGTAGCGTCCTCGGTGTTCGCCTACAGGTACCCTACTGGCGTGAATGACTACATTGTAATCCGGTACATCTGGAGGCACACTTTCAATGGCTGTTTTGAACGATTGTACGTATAGGTTATGCGAGTGCAACATATCTTGCACAGATCTGACCAAAGCACTATCCAAGCGTTCTCGAGAATTTATGTTACATCGAGCTGTCACTTGCGTTTCAGGATCTGCAATGAAGTACAATTGCAGAAATTTGTGTTCGTCAGTTCGACATGGTAGTAGACTGCCAGCCAGATGGTAAACCTGTCCTTGCACTTTAAATGTTGGCATAAAACCACGTTCTACAACCTGACGACTTTTAAATGATGTCATTTGGAAAGCATTATTGTAATGACGTATATTGCGCATGAAATGTTTGTGTTTAGTATGTTCACCTTTAATTAGAGAATTCAGTGGTTCGGGAGGTGTAATAATTTCATTTAATTTAACTTTACCATTTAGACAGCACATTCCTTTAGATTCATCTTTCCATTTCAACCCTGAACAATATTGACAGACAACAGTCATAGCACCTATCGAAACCATCGGATAATTTTTATAATCTATGGTAGAATCGTAATTCATTGCTGAACATTCTAACCATAAATTATTAGAATTACGTGTTGTAACAATATTATGATATTGTTGTGCATGTCTGGTGCGATCTCTGAGCATATGCTGTTCTCTATCAACAGACGTTTCTCTATCTCTTCGGGACCTATCTTTTTCACGATTTTGAGATAATCTACCGTTTCGTTCCATGGAAGTTTCCCTATCTCTCCGCAAAGACTGGTTTGCCTTTTGAGTCTCTAAACGGCCTTCTCTTTCATCCGAACTTTCATTATTGCGTAGTACGCGTAGTTTCTTAGCATTTGCCGTCTTGTATCCTATATTAGCACGTCGTCGAGGCATGATAAAATCGCAAAGTAAACAAAACCAACGACTTTATCGCAGTCTATATTATTGCTCAGCGCGACCATTCACTGCAAGATACAAAACTCATATGATGCGACGTAACAAACCAAAAACTGAAAACTTGAAATAAAATCCGTTCAGTACTTCCTGAGATTAGCGATTTCAAACATAGAGAGAAAACGGACCGACTTTACTTTATACTATGTATAGATACGCAACTAAATTAGACTTTGATTCCATCTAGAAAATTAAAAAAAAAACACATACTATACGCGTTTTTATAATAATAATAATAATAATAATAATAATGGGAACCATTATTTGGATCCCTTAACTAGTTTTTGAAATGTTTTTCGCAAAACTTTTTTTTGCGTCCCCATCTGATTTTGGTTTGTATTTTACGCAGAAACACAAAAATGCGGTTTTTGCAAGTTTTGTGAATCCCAGAGATCAGGTTGTTACTATCGACTATTACTCTATTTCGTCTGTATAACTAAGCAATTGTAATTGCTGCTTTGTTTTCAAAATGGTAATAAAGCAATACATTAAAAATAGTAAAAATTATGAAATACAGATAAAAAACATATGCGTTTGACAGTTCTGTATAAGATTTGATACCAAGGAAAAACTGTTTAAGTTACTGTAGAATAAATTATTGTACTGTATATACATTTTGTTGACCAAGTTGGATACACTCTGTGTTGAATAAGCATTCAGAGGGTAGCTTTTTCTACTCGCTAAGAGGTTATAACTAAAAAACAATGATAAAAACTTGAACCATACCACAACCACCAGAAACTATTAATGTTTACAATAAATGATTTCATACTCACGATTTCAATGTTTACAGTGACCACAATTTAAAATGTTTATACTCATTTTTGTAACTAACTAGCCTAAATATTGAAAACTGTTTTAATTTATTATAAATTACTGTTATTACAGTTTGGTAGAAGGCTGACTGCTTGAAATTTAAATATCGATGATACAATTAACACTAACAAAGATTACCATGAGAATGAATAAGAAGAAACAGTATATAAATAAATATACATAAATATATAAATAAACTATATAAATACATAAATTCAATCTTTACAAAGTCATTATCACTTATCTTTATACCTATTATATAACTTTTACTTATTATATGTAACACTGTAAAAAACTAAAGCAGTGTTGATTGTTTTCCTCTTAAATCATTATCACATATCATCATCAACATTCCTGGTCATTAACATTACAATTCTCTGTTATTATTAGTAGTTCTTAGTAGAAAAAGTTTGTAAACCAATGTTTATTCTGTTCAATTTTGTTGGCAATGTTATTGTGCACTCCCTGTAACTCCAATTTATTTTTATCAAACTTACCAGAACTTCAGTGTTTTCAATTTAACCTATTACACAAGTACATCTATGGTTACAGTCACTCTTAAAATTTGATTTCAGTTAATTATAATTTATTTGTATATACTTGTTCACATATAACAAGGAAATAAATCTTCTTACTAACAAAACCACTCTGTAGAGAAATGAATATAATAATCATGACTCAGTAAAAATATACAAGATCCATTAAACTGGATAATAATAAAATAAATAACCATGTTCATTCACATGTAATATCACACAAACACCCCCCCACACACACACACGCACACACTTCAGTTTTGTTATAGTGCTGTAACACTAATGTGATCGATTTCCATGGCAGTGTGTGTGGGGTCCCATGTTTGATACCAACTTCGTCTTGCCTTCCAAAAGTTTGCCATTTGCTGAAAACAAACAAACTATTTTTAATTTTTAATACAGCCATTCTATATAGAAATACATAATACTGTAAATACATAATACATATGTATGTGCTGAATGTTTCAGAAATTTTCTGCCATAGATTAGTCACGTGACAAAATAATGAAAACCGTTTGTATAAACATACGTAAGTCTGTGAACTCTTTGTTTTCTACTTATGGGCAATAAAAGATTTTCCCTTTTTTGGCCTCGAGGGTAAAATAATGCAATATCGCATCTAAACAGTCAAAACTAAGACATAAAGTTTTGATTTTAGGTGGAATTTTTCACGATTCATTTAAAAATCAGTTCTAAGTGTGCAAATTTATGCCTTTATAATACCATTTTAGAGCCTCCTGGTGGTCTAGTGGCTAGCGCGGGCGCTTGATGCGCTCGTGGTCCCGGGTTCAATTCCCAGCGGAGGCCTCCGTACGGCGTGCACTCAGCGTCGTTAGATGAGTATAGGCGTTGAGATAACAGCGCCGCCTCCTGGCTGTGAATACCGCAACTTAGCGGCTGGTGGCACGTTGTACTAGTCATGCAACCGTCACATTGCACACAGCCGCGCGGGTACGCCTTGGTCCTTTCAGGGACTGTTGAGCGGAGGTTTCACTTTTTGAATACCATTTTAAAATCGACATGAAAATTGCGTTTTCACGTATTTTTGTAGGAGAACAACAAATAAAGTGCTTTAAAATGAATAAATGTTTCTCTAAAAACAGTTCAGAATACGCTTCTGAACAACTCAATACAAACAACTTTCTGTACAAAAATGATTACAGAAAGTAATCATTTTTTTGACTTACACAACTTGAACAATATTTTCAACTAAAATAAAGATACAGAATACATAAGGAGAGTAAAATAAGAAGGTAATGATTTTCGTGCATATTATGAGGGTTTCGTAGATCAATGGGTATGCCATCTGGCTAATAATCTAGAGATCCCGGGTTCGATTTCCTGGTACACCATAAAACCAAGGTACTTTCTTCAGCTTCCCAACTCACCCTGTGGAAATGAATACCTGGGATTACATTCTGCAGTAACAATGGGCGGATGATGTGTAGTCTGGCCACGCTTCCTTCCTTTTATGACAAAGAGCTCCTAGACTGCTTTGGGATAAAAGAAGATCCATTATGTAGGCCTATATGTGAGTTCCTTTATTCCAACCATAGTATCTAAACTTCTAAATGGATTCTGATGAATAAGGTGTAAAAAAAATCCATTATGATCCCACAAGTGATATTGGGTATCCCACGTGATGTATAAGTCAATATGGCAAACGCTAGGTATCATATGGCTAACACAAAATGTCAAGATCCTCTTGTAACAACGTATCTAATGAAAGGGTTTGACGAGAGGATTAAAAACTATATAGATTACAGGTAGTTAAAATTTAAGTGCAAATCAAAAAAAATCGGTATGGAGAACCATACATGACTTCCATATTCTAAGATTTATATTTAAAATCATTTTCAGCCAAACAGCCAGGGAAGGAATTTTAACAAAAAAATACTTCTTTGTTGCCAATAACGTAGTACACATATAAAAAAAAAATTATCCCCTCCCCCTTCAACTATAATTTTGATTTATAGAAAATTACCCCCAGCCCGTTCAACTAGCCTCTTCATTTATAGATATTTCATCTACGTTTCTACAGTGGATTATTAAGATCTTATCAGGATACTTTATCAAAATTAAGTACTTTACTCATGTTACAACAAAAAATGTTTCAGGTAAACTGCCCTTTCCCCGTAACCGATCTTCACCAAAATCAACAGACATTGAGTTCTCTATAGCTGAGGCACATATGTAAAAAATTATTTGATTCTGTTTGAATTTACGGCAGTTATGGTTCGTCATATAAAAAATTACCTATGTTAAAACATAAAACATGAGATTTATAAAACATATCTAAGATTTATATTTAAAATCATTTTTGAAATAAAATATTTTCATAGAACCTACTAACGCTGGGGAAATCTGAGGAGCCAATCAGAGTTGGGCCTACCTGTCACTCTGCTGAATTTGGTGGAAAGCCCTGTCACTGTCGTCAAGTTCCCACCTCAATGAAGAACCCATTGTTTTATAAAAATATATTTAAATTTTGAAAACTGAAAATTCTTTTGTTGTAAATATTTATATTTTATAATCAAAATGACTTTATTTTTGTTACCTGGCAACAAAATTATTTTATTTTCAACAATTACCATTGTTTCAAAAAGTTTAAATAAATTTTCAAGTACTTTACTCTTGTTAAAACGTAAAAGGTTGCAGGTAAACTACCCCTTCCCCTTAACCGATCTTCACAAAAATCGAAAGTCCTTGAGACCTCTACAATTCAGGGATGTATGCAAAAAATTATTTGATTCTGTTTGAATTTGCGGCAGTTATCGTTTGCCATAGAAAAAAAAAACGTTGCAGGTAAACTACCCCTTCCCCTCAACCGATCTTCACCAACAACAATAGGTCTTGAGTACTCTACAAATCAGGGCTGTATGCAGAAAATTATTTGATTCTGTTTGAACTTGCGGCTGTTATCGTTTGCCATAGAAAATACCCTTGTTAAAAAAACGTTGTAGGTAAACTACCCCTTCCCCTTAACCGATCTTCACCAAAAACAATAGGTCTTGAGAACTCTACAATTTAGGGCTGTATGCAAATAATCTTTTGATTCTGTTTGAATTTGCGGCTGTTATCGTTTGCCATAGGAAATACCCTTGTTAAAACATAAAACGTTACAGGTAAACTACCCCTTTCCCTTAACCGATCTTCACCAAAAACAATAGGTCTTGTGGACTCTACAATTCAGGGCTGTATGCGAAAAATTATTTGATTCTGTTTGAATTTGCGGCTGTTATCGTTTGCCAAAAAAAAAATTTCCCTTGATAAAAAAAACCGTTTTAGGTAAACTACCCCTTTCCCTCAACCGATCTTCACCAAAAACAACAGGTCGCGAGTACTCTACAAATCAGGGCTGTATGCAAAAAAGTATTTGATTCTGTTTGAATTTGCGGCAGTTATCGTTTGCCATAGAAAAATATCGGTATGGAGAACCATACATGACTTCCATATTCTAAGTTACATTGCCCAGCGATCCACAGGAAGCAAATTGATGTCCATTTTTTCGGCTTGCACGCGTTATGTTGGTGTGGGTTTCGGCACTTTCCATTTAAAAAGCGTGCAAATGTAAGAAAATAAACATGAGTGAGGCCAGAAATAACGTGAATTGTGTGTGTGTGTGTGTGTGTGTGTGTGTGTGTGTGTGTGTGTGTGTCTTACCTGCCTTTTTATTGCTGTAGGCATAATAATAAAATGGAAACGTAAACATTACATAACTGAGATATGCTTACCTGCCACGAACGATATATTATTTTATACATGGAGGAGTTCAGTGACATACACACGTACAGAAGTCATCTTCAAAAATACTAGAAGTCGTCCACGCTTTTATGTTGGCAGTTTAACTTACAGGAAGTTTTTTGATGTTTTTAAAACATCTAGGATGCAAACTTTTCCCGATAACTAAAAGTTTCCTTTTTTCGGTTCCCGTCATGTTCGCACAAACAAAAACTGTAACTCTTTGTTTAGAGAGCTTCCCACCAACACACTTTTCATTTTTATTAAATTTGAAAGTCTTATCTGGAGTTAATTTATAAAAAATTCCGGCTCCATGTCCATTAAAGATGTCTTCATCTTTATATGATCGTCTAATTTCTGGCCAAGTGTTACGCACCCAATCGCCTGTAACGTTCAGATCTACGCATTTTGCCTCACCACAAATTTTTGCAAAGGAAATCGAGTGTCGGGCCTTAAATCGATCTAGCCATCCGTTGGAGCACGTAGAATGGCTGGCGCCGGCAGTCCTGTTACAGTGCTTATCGCTTGCATACAATGTATGTCTGTAGCCATGGGCTAGCGCGCGCGCGCGCGCGCACATATATACGTTTATATGAAATTTAGAGTAAAATATCTGAGAAATATTTGACGCTATAACAGAGTAGTACAATATTTAGTGACGTTAAAACCGGGAATTTTTATAATGTTAAAGATATCAGTTTGACCGGACTTATGACAAAATAACGCTACACCCGAGTTGACGTAACACAAAAAAATCTACAGACAGACACACAGACAGACACACAGACACACACAGACACTTTTCGGAAAACGACTTTTTTCATGTTTTGAGTGTAGTAGAATCAGAATCTGCAATAATCTCGAACACGATTTTTTTTGCCATCAACATACTTCCATTCCTTAAGGAATATGAAAGTAAAAAAGTCATTTTACTTCCATATTCCTTAAGGAATGGAAGTATGGTGATGGCAAAAAAAATCGTGTTCGAGATTATTGCAGATTCTGATTCTACTACACTCAAAACATGAAAAAAAGTCGTTTTCCGAAAAGTGTCTGTGTGTGTGTCTGTCTGTCTGTCTGTCTGTGTGTCTGTCTGTGTGTCTGTCTGTCTATAGATTTTTTTTCTATGGCAAACGATAACTGCCGCAAATTCAAACAGAATCAAATAATTTTTTGCATACAGCCCTGATTTGCAGAGTACTCGCGACCTATTGTTTTTGGTGAAGATCGGTTGAGGGAAAGGGGTAGTTTACCAGCAACGGTTTTTTTTTAGCAAGGGTAATTTTGTTTGTTTGGCAAACGATAACAGCCGCAAATTCAAACAGAATCAAATAATGTTTCGCATACAGCCCTGAATTGTAGAGTTCTCAAGATCTGCTGATTTTGGTGAAGATCGGTCAAGGGAAAGGGGTAGTTTACCTGTAACGTTTTATGTTTTAACAAGGGTATTTCTTATGGCAAACGATAACAGCCGCAAATTCAAACAGAATCAAAAGATTATTTGCATACAGCCCTAAATTGTAGAGTTCTCAAGACCTATTGTTTTTGGTGAAGATCGGTTAAGGGAAAGGGGTAGTTTACCTGTAACGTTTTATGTTTAAAAAGGGTATTTCCTATGGCAAACGATAACAGCCGCAAATTCAAACAGAATCAAAAGATTATTTGCATACAGCCCTAAATTGTAGAGTTCTCAAGACCTATTGTTTTTGGTGAAGATCGGTTGAGGGAAAGGGGTAGTTTACCTGCAACGTTTTTTTAACAAGGGTATTTTCTATGGCAAACGATAACAGCCGCAAATTCAAACAGAATCAAATAATGTTTTGCATACAGCCCTGATTTGTAGAGTACTCAAGACCTATTGTTTTTGGTGAAGATCGGTTAAGGAGAAGGGGTAGTTTACCAGCAACGTTTTTTTATCAAGCGTATTTTCTATGGCAAACGATAACAGCCGCAAATGCAAACAGAATCAAATAATGTTTTGCATACGACCCTGAATTGTAGAGCTCTCAATGACTTTCGATTTTTGTGAAGATGGGTTAAGGGGAATGGGTAGTTTACCTGCAACCTTTTACGTTTTAACAAGAGTAAAGTACTTGAAAATTTATTTAAACTTTTTGAAACAATGGTAATTGTTAAAAATAAAATAATTTTGTTGCCAGGCAATAAAATTATAATTTTTTCATTTTAATGTAATATAATATTTTTCATTTAATACAGCAATAAAAAGGCAGGTAAGACACAGCCTGGCTGTTTGGCTGAAAATGATTTTAAATATAAATCTTAGAATATGGAAGTCATGTATGGTTCTCCATACCGATATTTACTTCCATATTCCTTAAGGAATGGAAGTATGGTGATGGCAAAAAAAATCGTGTTCGAGATTATTGCAGATTCTGATTGCACTACACTCAAAACATGAAAAAAAGTCGTTTTCCGAAAAGTATCTGCGTGTGTATCTGTGTGTGTGTCTGTGTGTCTGTCTGTGTGTAGATTTTTTACTTCCATATTCCTTAAGGAATGGAAGTATGGTGATGGCAAAAAAAAATCGTGTTCGAGATTATTGCAGATTCTGATTCTACTACACTCAAAACATGAAAAAAGTCGTTTTCCGAAAAGTGTCTGTGTGTGTGTCTGTCTGTCTATCTGTCTGTTTGTCTGTCTGTAGATTTTTTTTCTATGGCAAACGATAACTGCCGCAAATTCAAACAGAATCAAATAATGTTTCGCATACAGCCCTGAATTGTAGAGTTCTCAAGATCTGTTGTTTTTGGTGAATATCGGTTAAGGGAAAGGGGTAGTTTACCTGCAACGTTTTTTTATCAAGCGTATTTTCTATGGCAAACGATAATAGCCGCAAATTCAAACAGAAAATAATAATGTTTTGCATACGTCCCTGAATTGTAGAGGTCTCAATGACTTTCGATTTTGGTGAAGATCGGTTTTGGGGAAGGGGTAGTTTACCTGCAACCTTTTACGTTTTAACAAGAGTAAAGTACTTGAAAATTTATTTAAACTTTTTGAAACAATGGTAATTGTTAAAAATAAAATAATTTTGTTGCCAGGCAATAAAATTATAATTTTTTCATTTTAATGTAATATAATATTTTTCATTTAATACAGCAATAAAAAGGCAGGTAAGACACAGCCTGGCTGTTTGGCTGAAAATGATTTTAAATATAAATCTTAGAATATGGAACTCATGTATGGTTCTCCATACCGATATTTTTCTATGGCAAGCGATAACTGCCGCAAATTCAAACAGAATCAAATTATTTTTTGCATACAGCCCTGATTTGCAGAGTACTCACGACGTATTGTTTTTGGTGAAGATCGGTTGAGGGAAAGGGGTAGTTTACCGGCAACGGTTTTTTTTTATCAAGGGAAATTTTTTTTTTTGGCAAACGATAACAGCCGCAAATTCAAACAGAATCAAATAATGTTTCGCAGACAGCCCTGAATTGTAGAGTTCTCAAGATCTATTGTTTTTGGTGAAGATCGGTTAAGGGAAAGGGGTAGTTTACCAGTAACGTTTTATGTTTTAACAAGGGTATTTCATATGGCAAACGATAACAGCCGCAAATTCAAATAGAATCAAAAGATTATTTGCATACAGCCCTAAATTGTAGAGTTCTCAAGACCTATTGTTCTTGGTGAAGATCGGTTAAGTGAAAGGGGTAGTTTACCAGCAACGTTTTTTTAACAAGGGTATTTTCTATGGCAAACGATAACAGCCGCAAATTCAAACAGAATCAAATAATGTTTTGCATACGTCAGTGAATTGTAGAGGACTCAAGGCCTTTAGATTTTGGTGAAGATCGGTTAAGGGGAAGGGGTAGTTTACCTGCAACCTTTTACGTTTTAACAAGAGTAAAGTACTTGAAAATTCATTTAAACTTTTGGAACAATGGTAATTGTTAAAAATAAAATAATTTTGTTGCCAGGCAATAAAATTATAATTTTTTCATTTTAAAGTAAATCTGTACATAGTATAAAGTAAAGTCGATCCGTTTTCTCTCTGTGTTTGAAATCGCTAATCTCAGGAAGTACTGAACGGATTTTATTCAAGTTTTCGCCAATAGATAGAGTGTATATCGAGGAACATTTATTTGTATAATTAATACATATATGTTGTACATTAGCTTAGCTATCACGGTTTATGTCAAGTAAGTGGTATAGTTTACATCTTATATATAATATCGGTATGGAGAACCATACATGACTTCCATATTCTAAGATTTATATTTAAAATCATTTTCAGCCTAACAGCCAGGCTGTGTCTTACCTGCCTTTTTATTGCTGTATTAAATGAAAAATATTATATTACATTAAAATGAAAAAATTATAATTTTATTGCCTGGCAACAAAATTATTTTATTTTTAACAATTACCATTTTTTCAAAAAGTTTAAATAAATTTTCAAGTACTTTACTCTTGTTAAAACGTAAAAGGTTGCTGGTAAATTACCCCTTCCCCTTAACCGATCTTCACAAAAATCGAAAGTCCTTGAGACCTCTACAATTCAGGGACGTATGCAAAAAATTATTTGATTCTGTTTGAATTTGCGGATGTTATCGTTTGCCAAAAACAAAATTTCCCTTGATAAAAAATGTTGCAGGTAAACTACCCCTTCCCCTTAACCGATCTTCACCAAAAACAACAGGTCTTGACTACTCTACGAATCTGGGTTGTATGCAAAACATTATTTGATTCTGTTTGAATTTGCGGCTGTTATCGTTTGCCATAGAAAATACCCTTGTTAAAAAAACGTTGCTGGTAAACTACCCCTTTCACTTAACCGATCTTCACCAAAAACAATAGGTCTTGAGAACTCTACAATATAGGGCTGTATGCAAATAATCTTTTGATTCTGTTTGAATTTGCGGCTGTTATCGTTTGCCATAGGAAATACCCTTTTTAAACATAAAACGTTACAGGTAAACTACTCCTTTCCCTTAACCGTTCTTCACCAAAAACAAGAGGTCTTGAGAACTCTACAATTCAGGGCTGTATGCGAAACATTATTTGATTCTGTTTGAATTTACGGCTGTTATCGTTTGCCAAAAAAAAAATTTCCCTTGATACAAAAAAACCGTTGTAGGTAAACTTCCCCTTTCCCTCAACCGATCTTCACCAAAAACAATAGGTCGCGAGTACTCTACAAATCAGGGCTGTATGGAAAAAATCATTTGATTCTGTTTGAATTTGCGGCAGTTATCGTTTGCCATAGGAAAAAATCTACAGACAGACAGACAGACAGACACACAGACACACACAGACACTTTTCGGAAAACGACTTTTTTCACGTTTTGAGTGTAGTAGAATCAGAATCTGCAATAATCTCGAACACAATTTTTTTTGCCATCAACATACTTCCATTCCTTAAGGAATATGAAAGTAAAAAAGTGTCTGCGTGTGTGTCTGTGTGTGTGTCTGTGTGTCTATCTGTGTGTAGATTTTTTACTTCCATATTCCTTAAGGAATGGAAGTATGGTGCTGGCAAAAAAAATCGTGTTCGAGATTATTGCAGATTCTGATTCTACTACACTCAAAACATGAAAAAAAGTCGTTTTCCGAAAAGTGTCTCTGTGTGTGTCTGTCTGTCTATCTGTCTGTCTGTCTACCTATAGATTTTTTTTCTATGGCAAACGATAACTGCCGCAAATTCAAACAGAATCAAATAATTTTGTGCATACAGCCCTGATTTGCAGAGTACTCGCGACCTATTGTTTTTGGTGAAGATCGGTTGACGAAAAGGGGTAGTTTACCAGTAACGTTTTATGTTTTAACAAGGGTATTTCCTATGGCAAAAGATAACAGCCGTAAATTCAAACAGAATCAAAAGATTATTTGCATACAGCCCTAAATTGTAGAGTTCTCAAGACCTATTGTTCTTGGTGAAGATCGGTTGAGGGAAAGGGGTAGTTTACGTGCAACGTTTTTTTAACAAGGGTATTTTCTATGGCAAACGATAACAGCCGCAAATTCAAACAGAATCAAATAATGTTTTGCATACAGCCCTGATTTGTAGAGTACCCAAGACCTGTTGTTCTTGGTGAAGATCGGTTAAGGGGAAGGGGTAGTTTACCTGCAACGTTTTTTTATCAAGCGTATTTTCTATGGCAAACGATAACAGCCGCAAATTCAAACAGAATCAAATAATTTTTTGCATACGTCCCTGAATTTTAGAGGTCTCAATGACTTTCGATTTTGGTGAAGATCGGATAAGGGGAAGGGGTAGTTTACCGGCAACCTTTTACGTTTTAACAAGAGTAAAGTACTTGAAAATTTATTTAAACTTTTTGAAACAATGGTAATTGTTAAAAATAAAATAATTTTGTTGCCAGGAAATAAAATTATAATTTTTTCATTTTAATGTAATATAATATTTTTCATTTAATACAGCAATAAAAAGGCAGGTAAGACACAGCCTGGCTGTTTGGCTGAAAATGACTTTAAATATAAATCTTAGAATATGGAAGTCATGTATGGTTCTCCATACCGATATTTTTCTATGGCAAACGATAACTGCCGCAAATTCAAACAGAATCAAATAATTTTTTGCATACAGCCCTGATTTATAGAGTACTCACGACCTGTTGGTTTTGGTAAAGATCGGTTGAGGGAAAGGGGTAGTTTACCTGCAACGGTTTTTTTTTATCAAGGGAAATGTTTTTTTGGCAAACGATAACAGCCGCAAATTCAAACAGAATCAAATAATGTTTCGCATACAGCCCTGAATTGTAGAGTTCTCAAGACCTATTGTTCTTGGTGAAGATCGGTCAAGTGAAAGGGGTAGTTTACCTGCAACGTTTTTTTAACAAGGGTATTTTTTATGGCAAACGATAACAGCCGCAAATTCAAACAGAATCAAATAATTTTCTGCATACTGTCCTGATTTGTAGAGTGCTCAAGACCTGTTGTTTTTGGTGAAGATAGGTTAAGGGGAAGGGGTAGTTTACCTGCAACGTTTTTTATCAAGTGTATTTTCTATGGCAAACGATAACTGCCGCAAATTCAAACAGAATCAAATAATTTTTTGCATACGTCAGTGAATTGTAGAGGACTCAAGGCCTTTAGATTTTGGTGAAGATCGGTTGAGGGGAAGGGTAGTTTACCTGCAACGTTTTTTATCAAGCGTATTTTTTATGGCAAACGATAACTGCCGCAAATTCAAACAGAATCAAATAATTTTTTGCATACGTCAGTGAATTGTAGAGGACTCAAGGGCTTTAGATTTTGGTGACGATCGGTTAAGGGGAAGGGGTAGTTTACCTGCAACCTTTTACGTTTTAACAAGAGTAAAGTACTTGAAAATTCATTTAAACTTTTGGAACAATGGTAATTGTTAAAAATAAAATAATTTTGTTGCCAGGCAATAAAATTATAATTTTTTCATTTTAATGTAAATCTGTACATAGTATAAAGTAAAGTCGGTCCGTTTTCTCTCTGTGTTTGAAATCGCTAATCTCAGGAATTACTGAACGGATTTTATTCAAGTTTTCGCCAATAGATAGAGTGTATATCGAGGAACATTTATTTGTATAATTAATACATATATGTTGTACATTAGCTTAGCTATCACGGTTTATGTCAAGTAAGTGGTATATTTTACATCTTATATATAATATCGGTATGGAGAACCATACATGACTTCCATATTCTAAGATTTATATTTAAAATCATTTTCAGACAAACAGCCAGGCTGTGTCTTACCTGCCTTTTTATTGCTGTATTAAATGAAAAATATTATATTACATTAAAATGAAAAAATTATAATTTTATTGCCTGGCAACAAAATTATTTTATTTTTAACAATTACCATTGTTTCAAAAAGTTTAAATAAATTTTCAAGTACTTTACTCTTGTTAAAACGTAAAAGGTTGCCGGTAAACTACCCCTTCCCCTTAACCCATCTTCACAAAAATCGAAAGTCCTTGAGACCTCTACAATTCAGGGACGTATGCAAAAAATTATTTGATTCTGTTTGAATTTGCGGATGTTATCGTTTGCCAAAAACAAAATTTCCCTTGATAAAAAATGTTGCTGGTAAACTACCCCTTCCCCTTAACCGATCTTCACCAAAAACAATAGGTCTTGAGTACTCTACAAATCAGGGCTGTATGTAAAACATTATTTGATTCTGTTTGAATTTGCGGCTGTTATCGTTTGCCATAGAAAATACCCTTGTTAAAAAAACGTTGCTGGTAAACTACCCCTTTCCCTCAACCGATCTTCACCACAAACAACAGGTCTTGAGAACTCTACAATTTAGGGCTGTATGCAAATAATCTTTTGATTCTGTTTGAATTTGCGGCTGTTATCGTTTGCCATAGGAAATACCCTTGTTAAAACATAAAACGTTACCGGTAAACTACCCCTTTCCCTTAACCGATCTTCACCAAAAACAATAGGTCTTGAGTACTCTACAAATCAGGGCTGTATGCAAAACATTATTTGATTCTGTTTGAATTTGCGGCTGTTATCGTTTGCCATAGAAAATACCCTTGTTAAAAAAACGTTGCTGGTAAACTACCCCTTTCCCTCAACCGAACTTCACCAAAAACAATAGATCTTGAGATCTCTACAATTTAGGGCTGTATGCAAATAATCTTTTGATTCTGTTTGAATTTGTGGCTGTTATCGTTTGCCATAGGAAATACCCTTGTTAAAACATAAAACTTTACAGGTAAACTACCCCTTTCCCTTAACCGATCTTCACCAAAATCAACAGATCTTGAGAACTCTACAATGTAGGGCTGTATGCGAAACATTATTTGATTCTGTTTGAATTTGCGGCTGTTATCGTTTGCCAAACAAACAAAATTACCCTTGCTAAAAAAAAACCGTTGCAGGTAAACTACCTCTTTCCCTCAACCGATCTTCACCAAAAACAATAGGTCGCGAGTACTCTGCAAATCAGGGCTGTATGCAAAAAATTATTTGATTCTGTTTGAATTTGCGGCAGTTATCGTTTGCCATAGAAAAAAAATCTACAGACACACAGACAGACAGACAGACAGACAGACAGACAGACAGACAGACAGACAGACAGACACACAGACAGACAGACAGACACACAGACACTTTTCGGAAAACGACTTTTTTTCATGTTTTGAGTGTAGTAGAATCAGAATCTGCAATAATCTCGAACACGATTTTTTTTGCCATCACCATACTTCCATTCCTTAAGGAATATGGAAGTAAAAAATCTATAGACAGACAGACACACAGACAGACACACACACAGACAGACATACACACAGACACTTTTCGGAAAACGACTTTTTTTCATGTTTTGAGTGTAGTAGAATCAGAATCTGCAATAATCTCGAACACGATTTTTTTTGCCATCACCATACTTCCATTCCTTAAGGAATATGGAAGTAATAGTAAAAATGTGTTGAAACATAGACGCTTGCATCACTAACTTATTTCTATTACTGGTTAGATATGAGTTTCTTTGCATGCTGTATTGTTAAACAGGGGGCCTTATCGACCTCTTTTTGGTGTACGGCGTTCGTCTCCGACGGAGTTGTCGCCCCAGTCCCTTGCGAAAAGATTCTCTTCCTGGTCGCAAGCTCTCCGTGTTGTACTTTATTTTTACAGCAAAATCCTCTAGACCGGATAATAGGTACTTCTAAAAAGTATTTATAAGCTCAATCAGAATTTGTTATTCTTTTTACGATGTGAAAACTTGTGCAACGTGAAGTTTCAGCCTTAAAAATAACGTCATAATCGATCTATCAATTGTATATTCTTAAATAACATTATACTTTCATTAAGTTGATTCTTTGTTAATATTCCATTTAGGTCATCAGAATATTCCAAAATTTCGGACGTAACAAATAGATTAACTGAACACTCTACCCTCCTGGAGAATACACTAGAGAATATTAGTAGGTTTTAACCCATACATAAATTACAAGGGACTGACGTGTTAAAGATATTATAAATTTTATCTTCCTCTGCTTATCAATGTTCAGTCTTCCGGTGTCAGCTGTTTCTCCCTCCTTCATTCAAAAACACTTCCTTGTCACATTTATATAATTACTGGCTCCCCATTTTTAGCAATACATTACTTTGCAATATGGAACTAAGAGAAAGATATCTTAGTCATGAAGGGAAGTAACGACAGTGCGAGAACGAGGGGACAACTTTGCAAACAGGTGTTCGCCACCCAGGCCACTACTTTAATCAACAGAGAAGTCTTATCAAGCGATTATGCGTTCTATCAGTGCCGAATAAAATAACACACACGAGCCAAGGAGACGTGGGGTGGTATGAGGTGGCAACAACAAGAAACAACAGAGAAGAGCAGATGTTTGCGCTAAAGAAGAAAAGAAACCGGGCTGCCAAAGACTTATAAACTTGGTGTGTAATGAAGCAGGATGAACTGAGAAACTCATCCTGCTATTCTGCGTACTCGTGCGCTTGACTCAAGCGTCAAGTCCAAATTCATATTACTACTCGTTGTTAGTGACGCGTGTATCTTTCCGGAGGAAGGGTTACTGGCTAGAATCTGATGCCGTAACAGGGGCGTTCTGGACCAAAAGAGATAAATTATGATTGTTACAGGAAGACTCTGATGCGGAACTACAGGTAGGTGGGAGGCTGATGTTCAGCAAGTGGCTCACCATCTGTTCAGGTACGTTACATAGTGGCAAGAAGACCAGGTAGCGGGCGTCGTTGGCGATAATGAGACCGATAAAAAAGCTGGCCACCGTCCTATGGAATCGAGAGACAGACTAAGATGGAGAGACCAACCAGCACTATCAGACAGTTATGATCTCGTTTAACATAAGACAGCGCTAATTACAAAAAAAAAAAGAAAAGCTGATAGGTTACTTCATCAAGGATTCAGAGCCATTGCGTGCTTTCTGACCGTGGAGGATATAGGGTACCAGAAAAAGGTCATATTCAAATTCTAACATGTTAGAAGACTGATTTATTTTTGTAGCAGTAAAAGCATATCCGTTACTGCGCTTATTTGTGTAGCAACTAGGCTGATAGATGGGTGCACTCTGGACTCCACTTTTGCACTTATTTGCTTCGGCTATAGGGGTGGGTGGCTGTGGGCTGATACTGATTACCCAGTTGTTCTCTCCATCGGTATCTTCACCTGAACACATCTCAGCATGTGGTACGGGAGTGCAACCGGCAGTACGGCTATATTGAGGCCGATTTTCACATAACCAAGAGCGTGTGGCTTGGGAACGAATACCAAGGTTAGCTGCGGTGATTAGCTGCACTAGGTGGGGTGAACCGTACTAACAGGCACGAAAGAGAATCAGAGATAGCCTGTCTCTATCAATAAATGCACAAGGAGCATTAACCACGAGTAACGACGTGTGTCTTGAAACCAGGCTCCTTTTCGCTGGCCAGTAGCCTCTTCGGTAATCCGTTCTTTGGGCGTCGGGTGGTGAACCCAATCGTCCATCCACGAACCGTAACCAGTGTCATCTAGAAAATAGGGCTGACCTGGTATAAAATACCTCTTTTTTCAGCGGCATTCGATACTGATGGTTGGGAAACGTGCGTGCCACTGTGTGAAAGATAGGCAACGCTAGGCATTCCTGGTAAGTAGCTCTGTTGGGCCTCTCACACAAACTCCGTAATATGTATTGAAAACACAGTGAATCGTGGGAGCTATTCGAGACCTAATACGCTTGTGCCTCTCCTCCATGGTGGGCTGGAGTCCACGGAGTCGGTAGAGTTACACTGGCGTAGATCCTAGGTATACTAGAGTTAGTACACAAAGGTGGGCCCGCAACTATTCTGAATATGGGAAGTCGTCGTGTGTGCACGCGGCGTTCACAAAAATGGTACTATAGGATTGTGAACAGTTTGGTCAGCGTCCTATCCCTCGGTGGATGAGTTAGGAATGGCTTGGTAGCGGTTATGCTGTCACTCCAAGCTCGTGTCACTCGTTCCGTTCTGTATTCCTGGGTGTTCGGAAGTCATAGTGAGGACTCGGCATCCATATATGCCACTCTCAGTTCCTTTAGATCACCAATCACAAATCCGCGCGCTCTTCAGGTGCACACCCCTAGAGTGTAGAAAAAGACACAACTGAGACTTTACGATTACTACCAAGTGAGCGGCTCCAAAGAGAGACTAAAGTGTAGGCTCGAAAACTGTTTAATATTTGATGAGATTGCTACAGTCCAGTGACGAGGCGTGGAACCGCTACCGGACTTCAATTTTAATGTTTTTACGCGAGATTGTAGTTTAGCTGGATTCCTTAGTTCTAGTTCTTTGACTTTTGTTTGTGAAGCTGTCAGTTACGTACATCGTCGTAAAAAGACGCTGTCTGACTCAGCCGTCCAAACTTTCACATAACTTACGTTTCGATTGTCTTCTCTGATTTTTCATGGCATCATTGAATGCTCTGATAAATCATTACGTAATTATTTTAAATGATTTTTAGTAGAAGATTTTTAAGACGGGAAGTGGCGCTACGCCATTGTTATGGTGCCATATCTTTCGCTTTGCACCGTGTACCTGCACCTTCAATAGCTAAAGCAGGAGCAAAATTAGTTCGGTTGCGTCAATGTTCTCCTCTTGCGCTTTTATGCAGCTGCCGCTTGTGACACCTACAACTTTCGTTAGTTCCGGACGTGGCACCCGACGTGGCTCTGGCAGCTTTTTAAATTCTGCGAGCTACGGAAAAACACGAGGCAGGCGGATTATATCACCTTCGTGGACGTTCTCAACAATCTGAGCGTCGGGAAGCTATCCATAGACAGTAGAAACTCCTGGACAGCCGCTGAGGCACATTGACTCTTTAGGGACCGAGAAGCAGTGAGGAATTTGCCAACCACAATAAATTTTATAATAAACTATAATTTTGTTCAAATATGGAATGACTGTTAAGTTATGAAAAACTTCAAAATTTTGCCAGGTGAACGCAGTGGATATCTTTCTCGAAGTCAAAACTACAGCCAGCGCCCTCGTACTGAGTTAATTCTCGATATCCAAAACATCTGGTGTCAGTAAATGTAGAACATTCTGGGATTACAGGCCTTGATCGGTGTTCAAATACTCTGCTGAACGTTTCAGCTGCACCCATAGTAGGTAGCCATCTTCAGAGGTGTAAGCGGACGAGGTAGTTAAGTCAGTATAGAACTAACAGGAGTAAACAAACAACAACCCTGTCCGTAAACCTGGGCTGTGTAGGTTGTGCATGCGAGACGACCCACGTGGTCATAACAGCACCTCGCGCGGCGGCTAGAGCACTCCACGTTGGCAACTTAACTTGTGGGAGATCCGAAAGATCTACCGTACCACCTCACGGTAGATCCACTTGGTCTCTTATGACCACCTGACGCGGCCGTTAGAAAACTCCGTGGTGGCAACTGTAGGATATCCGAAAGATCTACCAAAACTGCTCCCAAGGAAATTACGATCTAGTTTGTTGGCGAGAGGCCGGGCGCAGAGATTACCCGCAGATAAAATCGTGCGACGTCGCTCACACTGAGCGAACACCGCGAACGCGGCCGACAGCAGGAGACGCTTACATGTGACCCGAAACGCAGCAGGTTCGGACTGGTATTGTCCTCAGCGTGACTAACTTCCATGCTTGAAGCTGAGGAAGCGAAGAAAGAAGTCTGGTCGTTCTTCGCCTTTGTTTACTTGGCACTCTCATGGCCTAACCAACACGAATGTATTATCCGAGTCTTCGTCGGGAAGAACAAGCAGACATGAATCAATGCAAGAGTCCGTCTCCATCGAAGTACAAAGTGGGGAGTCGTCCAAGCGAAAGGGAATGTGACGTGCGACTCGTCGCTCGCTGGCCTATTGCTCGTGAAAGGTATGCTAGCCAACGGGCCACTGGTCCGCTTGGCAGAGACAGCAGGGCTACTTCCTCTAGCTGCCAGGGATCGCGGGTCCGGCTGCAGCCGGATGACGATGGAAGGAGTTGAACTGTTCAGGACTGACTTGGGGTTTGTTGCTGGACTAACAGCTTCGTTGAATACCTCCCCTTACCTAGGAAGATATCCACTCGGCGGCCCTTTACTCCGAGGGTATCCAATTTCGGTTACCAGAGGCAGGAGCTCACAAGATTCGTCTGGAGAAGTGCTATCTAACGAAACCTGAGAAACAGGAAAAGAAAGAGACAGAAGCTCTGCACTTTAAGGAAAGCCCAGACAAAACGGGGTCCTCTTTCTTAATGTTGCCAGCAGGTCAGTTGCTGATGCTGTAATTCCAGCGAAGCAGTGTTTCCACAACAGGCTAGTTGTTTACTCACTCAACGGAGGTGAGTACGAGCTGTTTACAGCTGTACCTGTCGTTTTCCAAAAGCAAATCCTCTGCAGAGGCGGGTAGCCTATACTCCATTTAACTGAATTGTAACCATGTTGAGAATCAGCAAATCAGAGCAGAATAGAGTAACCAAGAATTCTGCTCATTTCTTGTGAATACTGAGCACAATCCGCTTAGCTTCTCGTCTTCAATCGAGACTGACGCCAAGTCCTGATGTACCGTGATGTACTAAATGACGTATTTGATTAGATATGTACGAATTATTTTGTTATTGCTTGATCCGTGTACATGGAAAACCGATATTATAATGACTCCAGTTTTTGCCCCTAAGCAGTACAGGAGTTAGGTAGTGTAGGCTGCCTTATGTGAGCTGTTTGAAGGTGACGTGGTCAGCACTACGTTCCAACCGTCCTTTATTATATGATGTTGTTATACTCGTTTCTACAGGCTGTGTGGATCTGAGGCTGAAAAACGCACCTTGATTGAATAGAACGACGAACCTCGGACCTATAGATTAGTAAACTGACGCCATACCCACTGCTCTAGTAAAACCAATATTTTTTATGTTTAATAAAAGTTAAATTATGAATGAAAAAATACATGTACATTAGTAAATGACATTATTATTATTATTAGTCTATATTTTTGTTACAAATGTCATAACAAAATTGTTGCGCACATGCCCAGTACATGGCGTGACTAAGGAATGGTTATCTATAGGCCTGGTAACAAATCTGCAGTGATAAAATTGTAATTATAAATTATTAATTAATCTCCATAAAAATTTAGTAAACAACATAGTTAACGGTAACCAAAGTATGATCATGAACTAGGAAGAACTTTAGAGACCACAAAAGTAAAAATCTTTGATTGGTCACAAGTACAAAACAAATGTTTCCATACCTACTTTTATATTGGGCGACTCGTGAACTTACACCCCCTCTACTTTAAGAGCTTATTCCGTAGGTATAAATAAAGAAAATATATCATACATATGTCTGCAAAAGCTTTTTCTTCAAGCTGTGGCCCATCAAACATTTTTCCATATTTTTTGTCTCAAAAGTAAAAAATATGATACTAGAGTTATTTGAGAAATGTTTGTTTCCTTAATGAATATATATATGAATGACCAGTCACTTAAAAGGCATCATTTATAAACGAAAGCTAATGTATGTGGCTTCTTCAATAGACTATGTGATACAGAAGCCTGTGATGGATCAAGCTGTGCTTAATACACTGTATAGTCTTTGTAGTTTAATATAAGCTTATCGAATTTTAGGAAAAATTCAGTGTATACTTTTGTTGATTTCTGATGTGTGATTAGATTCTTACGTTGTAAAGGCAGTCTTCTGAAATATACTTTTTTCATCATTGCATGTTGGGTAGGCCTACAGTTGATAATACAAAGAAATATTGATAAAAGTGAAAGTGCCACTATGTGGGAAAATGTAATTTTGAAATGATTTTCAAACAATAAAATTGTTACCTTAGGATCTAAATTTCTCCAAGGTTTGTTGCTGCAGGAGTCTGGAAAGTCCCTTACACCACCAACAGAAACGCCAATACTAATGTAAAACTGCAAAAGCAAGTAAAACAGGTCATATAATTAGGTTTACTAAAGTGTCCTACTTTGCATAATAAAATAAACTGTTATTATTAACAAGAAGTTTGGACATTCTCTAAGAAAATCAACTCAAAATAACAATAAAAAATGTAGGTGTAAATTTTTGTGGTTTGTATTTTAAGAGAAAAATTCAAGAGATTTAAAATTGTAAATGCCATATAAATATTGTTTTGAGACAAAATGTGCAAATCTTTCCTAAAACTGCCAGACAGTCTTCTCCCTGAATGTTCTAACCTACTACGACTAAACAGAAACTTATTAGGGCAGGAAAACTGAGACATGATTGAACATTTAGATTGTGTGCACTGAGTCACAGCCCAGTTGGCCCTGGGACCTTGTGTATTCTGCATAGGTGTGTGCTTCACTATGAATAGAAGCCTGACTAGCAGGTCCTCGTTGGACAAACTGTTAGAGAAAACAAACTGGAGAAAGCGCAAAACATAAGAAATGACCATTGTGTTGCAACGCGTATGAGGCTATAAGTTCCTGGTGTACCGGTACCTTGTACTGATTTTGGAAAGCACAGAGTTATATTAGTATATGGCACGCATTGATTGTCTGGAAGGTGTTAGTGGCATTCAAATGAGACTCTACTATTATCACTGACTATTTTTAAAGACAGATGTTGCACATCTTTAGGAAACCCACACCAGAACTGGCTGTGGATGAGGCAGCCTCATATTAGTATATTAGTTTTTATGTTAGTAGGCTATGAGATTCTAATGGCTGTTCAGGTGTGAGATTATACATACAACTAGGAAATGTATGAGGAGAGTTGAATACTGTACTCAAATTTGTCCCTGAATCTGCAGTGTTTTTACAGACTATTAATATTACTATTTCTTTTATGAATTTGCTAACTGCTATAATTTTTATTGTTCGACTAAGCTTTTCATCACTGACATCTTCAGGTCTTAAACAACGTCTATCAACTGTACCTGAAGACCTGTATCTTGTTTAAGACCTGAAGATGTCAGTGATGACGAAAAGCTTAGTCGAACAATAAAAATTATAGCAGTTAGCAAATTGATAAAAGAAATAGTAAGGATGGCTGCTAATTTAAACAATACGAAGAATATTAATATTACGTGTATCCGTACTTTCAAGACCCCGAAGAGACACCACATTATAGTTGTCAAGACTTAGCATTAGACTGAATAACAACAAGACAATATGTCCAAAATTTAATTGCTCATCATAATATTAATATATTGATTAATAAAATAATAATATTAATATTAATACCTTTTATAATCATGTTAACATTAATATATTATTTGTATTAACATCATAACCTATTAATTGTATTATTAATATAATTATAATTATTATGTTAGTACTTTTCAAACATTGGTAATAGTAATAATAATCTTTATTATATTATTATGAATACTGTTAAGTGATCTTAGAACAACACCAATCAGAAGACTGAGGTAGTTCAGTCTTTTCTTAGTTACAGTATCATGGCATCATTCATTGCTTTCTTTTTACGAGCCAATTGTGAACACTGGGGTATTATGACTCTGAAAAATAGAAGAGCACTATAAGCTGTGGTCTTTCAATACAAGAGCATTCACAGACTTATTGAGATAGGTTATTGTCCCAGTTAGATGGAGTGCATGTACCACGATATTCACTCTATTCTATGCAATCTCCTCACATCAGTACAGTATTAGTCATCCTGCTTCCTTGTTAGAAACGAATCTTCAAGGAAGTGGGGATAGGTATAAGGGGAGATGCTGGGCTGTCTAAAAAATATAATAGTAATAATTATTATAATTATAATTAAAATTATAATTATTATAATAATTATTATAATAAAAATAATAATAATTATTATTATTATCATCCACAAGAACATGGTCATTAGATCATGGACATTTTCGTGCATGACTTAATAAAATGGGGGAAAGTAGAAGCTCTAGGATGCGTAGTTTGTGGTTCACTCAGGATGATGCGTTTCACACATTATTTGAATGCCACAGATTGGGTAATACAATGATAACATTTCAAAACTGAAGTAGGGCATATTACCCCTGATAATATTATTGAGGTAATGTTCAGTAGTGAGTAATGAAGGGATAAGGTGGCTGCCTACGTAGCGGCTGCTCTACGCCTCAAGACAAAAGACGAAAATGAAATCATCATAGCCCTTGAGTGAGCTGCTTGTTATACACGAGGAATAAGTATGACATCGCTTTATTAGGAGAAATAAGACACCACTCCGAAGTATTAAAAACATTTGTTTTCCATATTTTCCTCATTAAAAAAATTATTATTACAGTTGTACTGACTATTATTATTTTCAAAACCAATTTAATGTTTTTACACCTTTGGAAATTTTTATTTGTACAATAGAAGGAACTTAAAATGATTTGTACATAATTTTTATAGTTCGGTGTAATAGGTATAGTAGGTTATTAACCTACAGATAATAAATTGTTAACATATTTGTTATTTCTCTTGAAAATAGGGAAAATAAGGTACATCAATTTGAAAAACTATAAGAACATTTGTTAGAAAATAGCTGAAAGTATCAAAACCATACGAGTACAGGGAAGGCTCAGTGGTAAGTAGTCCTACACTTTTTTTGGAAACAATGTTGTCTGTTCAGATATTTAAGACATATTTATGACAGACGTATATAGTCAGTTGATTCTCATCATGATATATAATGTTAGTAGTAATATTTACATCATCATCGAAAGGTGCCATGTAAGATCCTGGACCCCATATTCTGATATCATCTGAATTAAATCCAAGTCTTTCACGAAGTATGTTTCCATCAGGCACCAGGGTTTGCTCATCTTGACCGTCAACAAGGAATGAGATTCCATCTGAAAAAAGAAGAACGTCTGTTTTATTTAGGTATAGACCTATCTGTGATTGCACATGTACAGACACACACACGCATGTGCGCGTGCGCAAACACGTTTGTTTCTGTATACTGGCAGGCACAATAACAGCATGTACTATCAGTAGTTCGCCTTTGCAACCGAACAAGGAATGTGGTGACGTGCCATTCCACTGCTCGTATCACGGTATTACTATACATTTAAAATACGTTTAACACTGGCTATCACACGGTATTTCTAATTGCATATAGCCATTATGTTTTATCTATGCCTGTTTCATTTATTGCTTGCACTTTTCAGATCACTATTGCCTACCAATAAAAATGTTAATTTAGAAAGTGTAAACTGCATACTGAACAAATACTTACTGAACAATGTTTACAGAACCAGTAATACCGCACCAACACAAGCACGCGTTATCATTCAGTAGACCACCCGCTCTTCAGGCGTCTCGGTAGCACAGCTGGTCCGCGTATAGTACATTATCCCGCTATACGGAGTTTCCTCTGCTTTTTCTTTATACAGAGTGTTCCCAAATATTAGTGCCAAATTTCGGGAAATTATTCTACTCATTACATTGAAGAAAAAGTGTTCAATAAACATATGCTGAAAATGCTTAATTTTCTGTCTGTATGTTTGTACGTTTTTTTTTTAATCAGGAACATTCCTAACTGCTAAGAGATCTCCTGCCAATACACTACAAAGACAAATCACATATAATACATATTCAACCCATTAAACACATTACGTTATACTTTAAACATATACAACGAATTTCTCAATACACCTAGTCATTCTCCCTGGATAATGGTTCTCAACTTCTGTCCACCATTGAAGGCCATAATTGCCCATCTCTTGTCTACACAGTCAATCCATTTTTTCCTGGGTTTCCTCCTCATTCTTCTTTTCTCTGCCTACCATTCGGCCACTGCTTTGGGGATTCCACCTTCTTCCATTCTTCTGAAATGCAAACACCACATCAATCTTTTCTGTTCCATCACTTCCATAACCATGTTTTCCGCTTCCATCATTTGCTTGACTGTTTCATTCCTCACTCTTTCCATCCTGGATGTCCTAACTGCTCTTCGTCAGTAATCCACCACTGTTAAAATCAACCTCTTCTGATGTTGTATGTTTATTGTTCATATTTCTGCACCATATAGATAATATTATACTCTCAACAGTTGTCTTGTAGATTATTGCTTTGTTTCTATTTATTAAATTCCTACTCCACAAAATCGGATTTAATATTCCCATTGATCTTTGGCCATCACAAGTTCTTTCCCTTATATCCATATTAGATGATCCATCCACTTTCATTATTGGTCCTAAATAACGGAAGCTTTCCACATTTGTAATCAAATTCCCATCAATATATAAACTACCTGGGTCAGACGTCATGTACTCAATTTTGCTGTAATTCACATTCAAATTCCATTACTTTTTTGTGTGTATTCCTTCACTAGTTTGCTGCACATATAAAAAGCATGCTTCCTGTCTTGCGAAGAAACAAACATGGTCATCAGGAAACAGCAAATGGTATAAATATCTATCTTGTGCCATTTCTAACTCTATTTTCACACATTTAATAGACCATCCTTGTAAACACATTTGTACGCATGTACAGTATAACTTGAATAATATATGGATAATGGACATCCTTGCAATAAGCCTTTACTAGTTTGCAACAAGCCCTGGGGGGGGGGGGATGTTTTTAAAATTAATTTCTGCCGAACGACATGAGGTGTGGAGTTGAAATTTTGGTATACACATTAAGTGTACAATTTCGTATAAGTACAAAAGAAACCAAAATGTTATCTTAGAAATGTTGTAAATGCAGGCTGATTGGAATTTTGAATTCTAAATTTCATAAAAATCAGCACTTATAATTAAACTGTACACACTCAACATCGAAAATACACAAAATCTAATATATACACCACTATCACACACAATAATACCAATTTAAAATACCAGAGGCCAACAGGAAACCACAACAACATCCAACCAACACACAAGTACTTACAAGATTCAAAATCAGGAAGGCTGAAGATGGGAACACAAGGCTTCTCGAAACATGTTCCAAATAAGGAGAAAACATCTTGAGGTAAAGTCATTATAAATATTATATACATCAAGAAACAGACTGTAGCAAAAAGTGTTTTAATTTATAATAAAAAATATATTAGTTAAAATGACCCTTTTTATTTTTAATCCAAAGATATAACATGCTATTACACATATAATGACAAATGTAGAGTAACTACCAAAGTACAAGTTTAAGAGTGTCTTGCCGTGTTATATAATTTTGTGTTACAATGTATGTTCCTCTCTTCAAAAATGTTAAACTATTACATATCAACTGTGATGTCAACAGATTGGTAAAAAAAATTTAAACAAATCAAACCTCGTGCCCAGATAACGGTGTAGTTATGGAATCGTGTACTCCACACTTCGTTGCTGCCCCTCTTGATGCTAATCCTTTTAACGTTCATGTCGTCCGTGCCAACCAGAACCCCGGACTCGAGAACTTTCGCGCCCAATTCCTCGCTACCACAGACTAATTGTTGGTTGCCGCGAATCATAGCGACCCTAATCCGTCCAGACCGGTATCCGGATCCATACTTGTGGAATTTCGGCTCCAGTATTAGCTCTGCAACACTTATATATTATTTACACAACCTTTCTATTGTCAGATTATTGTGTTATATATGTACGATAAAGTGGGTGAACGTAAACTACCATATAATTGAATCGGCAGCATTACTTGAAGGATACAAGCATGTACGTCACTGTCAAATTTTAAATTCTTTTATAAACTATCCTACAAGAAGGACAATGTAAACAATGTGTAAACAAATATTAATATCAAAAAGATATCAGTTTTAAAAGTGTTAGTTAACAGATTCAGAAGAGAACCGTCGCTTGAATGCTATGAAAAAGAAAAACGGTGGATATTGAATGCTTTCGCATTGTGTAGAACACACATTAAGATACAGAGCAATTAAGAATTGCAAAATACAGAAATAAACATGTGTGTGTGTGTGTGCGCGCGCATGCGCGCGTGTGTATATTATTTACAAAACATTTAACGCACATACGAGATAGGAAATTTATACATAACATGGTAGGAAACTTAATCAGTTTTCTGTTGACTTGGATATAGCTTTGTTAATTATCACATTGGTGAGTGTTAATTTAGTACAATCGGGAAAAACAACTCCATATTAATCCCGTAAATTTAGTCAGGATTACAGCCTATATAATATCTGAGAGCAGATCATCGGCTGCGATACACAAAGTGTATCTGGGCCGGGCAACAATGCGTGAATCGATACGGTACGTGTAAGAGACTTCTTAAGGATCCGTAGTAATTGCACAGTAGTATCAAGAAAGTCATTCCGTCATATTTAAGATTAATTTACTGAATTTTAACTGAATCATTCAACTGAAATTTAAATGTTCATTTATTATAAACAAGCAACATGTAGACTGCGTGTGTCCATTTTTTAATAGACACTTTATGATGTTGATTTTTATAATATCCGAATGTTATAAAGGCTTTCATAACCCACTGAGACTATTAAATAAATTTACTTGCTTTTAGAAAAACTAAAAATAAAAATGGGTCAATTTCGGGTTTTTACCGCACAATTTTGACGGTTCATATGTATAATCGTATTCACTATAGCATGTAGTTTTCTATGACAGTAATTAGCGGATATGAAAAACAGTATATAAATTAGAGCCTCATAACAAAAATCACAGTATAATTGTAATAAATAATAATTAGTTTTTATTGTAATACGGTTGCATATAAGGTAAAGGCGGGACTGATGATGCGGCGGGACAGTTGCCGCACATTCCGTTGCGTAGCGTGGAGGGGAGCTGGCATCTGGTCTGCTCGTCACTGAGTTAGCTTGCATGGTGAAGGTTGTGTATGTTTTTGTCGTGATACAGTGGTGAGTGGTGAATATTCGAGAAATCTACAATTATTTACAAAACTTGATCTCGGTAAGCATAGAAATTTTCTGTTCATTTCTGAAAATTAGATTTTTAGGCAGTAAACACTTATTTTAATTGTAAACTGTGAGCGTTACTGTTGAGTAGAGACGTATAGGTTACGTATTGTGTCTCTTTGCCAAACATTTCCCCACTACGGGCCCAACCTGGCGGTGCGGCATCTTACCCGCCGTATTGGGACAGATGACGCATTGCTACTGCGGGACAGATGCCGCAGTATTTCGTTTTGTTTCAACGGCCTAATACCATTACAACTTCGTTTTTTCAGAATTTTAAGTGCCGACCAATCGAGAAAGAACTACGGATAGAGGAAAATGGACTGAGGAACAGTTAAAAGAAGCTGTTCGTCTCGTCAAAGAGGAAGGTGTTTCCAAAAGAGAAGCGGCTAGGCAAAACAATATCTCAGAAAGAACACTAAGGAGAAGATTAGAAAAGGGAAATTTTGAGAAGACTGAGCTAGGTCCATCATCTTTGTTAGGAAAAGAAGCAGAGGGGAAATTAATTAAACATATTGCAACCCTTCAAGCTAATGGATTCGCACCAAAGCCTTTAACAGTTAAGTCAATAGCATTCAATCTAGCTAAGCAAATGGGATTGAAAGGAAACTTCAATGAAGTAAAAGAAAGAGCAGGAAAAGATTGGTTCAATTCGTTTTTAAGAAGAAATCCTGTACTTTCTATAAGGAAATCTCAAGGACTCTCACAGGCTAGAGGGAAGGGAATGGCAAAAGATGAAATAGGTAAATATTTTGATCTACTGGGAAAAACGTTAACTGAAAACGATTTAATGTGCAAACCGGCAAATATATTTAACACCGATGAAAGTGGACTGCAATTAAATAATGATCCCGGGAAAGTTGTTGCCGTTAAAGGTAGTAAAGATGTTCATAATATAATTTCAGCAGAAAGAGGAGAGAATATAACAATAAATGGCTGCATCAGTGCGGAAGGAAATTATTTACCACCTTATTGTATATTTAAAGGGAAAAATAAGAAAAAGGAGTGGGAAGACAGCATGCCACCTGGTTCTTCAATTGCAATGAACGCCAAGTCATCATATATTAGTACAGAAATACTGACTGGCTAGTGAATCATTTTGTTCCTAGAGAACCTTCCGGGAAGGTATTATTAATATTAGATGGTCATTCTTCACATATGAACTCTCTGGAAATGTTGGAGACTGCTGAAAAAAATGAAATAATCATGCTGTGCCTTCCAAGTCATAGCACACAGTACTTACAACCTCTGGACAGGTCTTTTTTCAAGTCTCTGAAGCACCACTGGAATGAAGTGTGTCACAACTGGGTGACTTCTCACAAAAAACAAGACGAACCAAACCGAAGAATCACAAGGATGCAGTTTGGTGAATTACTTTCGAAGGCTTGGGCCCAATCTGCTACTGCAAAGAATGCTGTAAACGGATTCAGGTCAACTGGCGTGTACCCTTTTAACCGTAAAGTTATCCCAGATTATGCATTCCGTATGACGCAGCAGGAAGAAACCAACGTAGAAGAAATCATTCCAGCTTCATATTCTGGTGATCAAGGATCAAATATGAGCCCTATTGGTCTGTCACATTTAATATCTGAAGGAATTAATAAATCTGCTGAAAACGATTGGCAATTAACTGAAGCCTCCAGTGGCCCAGGGATACTAATGTCTGAAGGACAGCCCGGACCATCTACAAGTGCACAGATTGGGATTACTGAAACACCAACAAAAATTCTTCACAAGGTTTCCCAATTCTTAAATTAAATAAAAGCTTACCAAAGTTTAAGCAATCGGCGGCAAATTTAACGTCAAAAGAGTATTTAACGGAAAAAAGGTGCTAGTAAAGAATTAGTATGGAGAAAGAAGAGAATAAGAAACATAAAAATGAACAGGGAGTCTCAAATGTTAAAAAACCCAAATCAAGCTTGCGGAAGAAACGACGTTTCTCGAAGAAAAGAAGGATGTCTGTACCTACTTCGTCTGAAGATGAGCTGGAAGAGTTACCACTAAGTCTTTGTGATGATGCAATGAGTGACGATCTTAATGAATTTGATCACAACGAGTGTGTAGTGTCTTGAATTGTACACTCAGACACAATCGGACGACGATTGGATTCATTGTGTAGAGTGTCGAAGAGTGTGGCTTCACGAGTCGTGCACTCTTTACGGAGACAAAGGAAAGTGTTGTGGTTGCGGACGGAAAGCTTGATGAAAGAAAATCAATATGAACAATTTTGATGACTTAAAATAAATCAGTAACATTTTTCAGATAAATAAAAAGAATTGTTTTTAATACGTGCTTGAAGAAATATGAACAGTTAATTAAAAATCAATAACTGAAGTTGTTTTAACTGAAACAGATTATTAAGTAAAAAATAATAGTATTTGAATTTAGATTTTACGAAAAATAATTTTTTTAAACATTCTTAGTTTCAATTTTTTTCTAGATTATCACATCCTGTTTTTAACAGCTAGTTATTGTCATTTTTGAAACGAATAATTTGTAGTTCTTATGTATTCATTTCAAATTTTGTATTGTATTAATTAAAAATTGTAAACTAACAAAAGGTCACCTTGATTTTTATTACGTCATACTGTTGAAAAACATTTCTCCTTTCAGTTTACTTTTAAAATCTGTCTAGGTTAAGTTGTATAGGAATATTATTTAATTAAAAAACACGCGGCATCTGTCCTGATTAGTTTTTTAATAGTTATATTACATTTCATGTATGGTGATATAACATTATCAAGTTATTTCTATGTTAAATGCCATAAGCCATCTTACCCGACACTAGTGCGGCATCTTACCCCTCATACTTGAAACGAGACAAAAAACATACTTTTTTAATTTACGTATTTTGAAAAGAATATTAATGGTTATTTAATTCCGATTGCAGCATAATGTGAAAACCTCTTTGTAGTTCACCTTTCAAATCCTATCTAGGTTATGTTGCTTAGGAGTAATGATCAGCAAAAAAATGTGCGTCATCTGTCCCGCCTTTTCCTTAAGTATTAAAAACAATATCAAATTGACAATACTATAATTACAATTCATTTGAACTGTAAATATACATTTTAAAATATTTAATTTTCTATAACTTTTTATACGGTACTTAATTCAGATTTATGCATTACATGTGTATCGATTAACATAAAAGTCATTTTAAGTTAAAGAAAATGAAAAACAGATAGAAAGCACATATTACGATAAGAAAATTGTATTTATCAAAAAGAGAAGTTTATACCAACCTGGTACAACCCAGTCGCCTAGAGGTAGCCGTGCTCGAAATTGGACGATTCCGTACCGGAAACTGAAGGATTTTCTCGTAGTGATTTTGGAGCTAAGTACTGGCGGCAAGATCATGTAATGGAGACCGTGGACACTGCACTCGTCTCTATCAGCTCTGCCCGTACATCTACAATGAAATTGCAGTAACAGATCGTATGATAACCAATGGTAATCAATACTTTCATTAAGTAATCATGTGACGAAAGATTATTTCATGCATTACTGGTGACCTTGACTACGATGTATTTAAATATAGATGGCGCCAAGCGGCAGTTGTTTTGTGGTGATTAGTTTCTGCGCTGTGGAATTGAATTGGCATTAACTGATTATATGGTTTCAATTGCGATTTAAATGAATTCAGTTATTAGTATTGTTACTATTGTAATTAGGTTTATTATTATTAAGAAGAAGGATTCTGAATTACGTCTGATTTGGATAAACGTGGGATTGTTTTACTGTCTCTGGGGCTGAATTAAATTTTCATCTAAAAGATAGCTATTATGTAATCGGTTGCAACTCATTTAGAAAAGCGTGCACTTTAAGAAACATGTTGTGATTGTGTAAAGCTAAGAATAAAAATCTGAAGTTATGAAAACACATACTTGTCACCAAGGTCTACTTGACCGGTCCTCACTAGCTCATCCGGTAAAAGTGCTGGACTTATCCTGAGTGTTCCGTCGTGGACCAATATTGTTGTATTGTCCTTGTTATACGTGACAAACTCATAATCCTGGAAGAAAAGCATATAAACCTAAGGATTCAGTTAATTGATTAAAAAATAGCAAGCAGATAAAAACAAACACACATGCACGCGCGCTCGCGCGCATAATTAAACAAGATTCTGTTAGAATATTTGTTATTCGAGGTATTAGCCTACTTAAACTTTCCGATTTTTAAATTACTGGTTTTAGCGGAAACTGTTGTAACGACTTACTTTAACATTTAACTTCTTTAAGCTGACAATACAGAGTAGTTTTCTAGTTATCTCTTCATTGATTCACGATAACCACATTTATCACACCCGGAAACTTAATTTACTAGGAACACGGAGCGAGAACATTTTGTTCTATGATCTCTTAGATTTTATCAGAGAAAGAGACTAGCACGTTGATCACACTTTATGGCGGACCCATGTGCATATCTTGAATACTATTTGTGTTTGGATCTGTGTGGTATAAGGGCGTGGATTTGTTACCAACGCATTTTACCAAAAATATGTCTGGACCATTTTAATGCTGAGTATTAGTGGTAGGCAAATAGAGATCACTGCTGAACACTGTATGTAAAATTTGTGGCGGTGTAACCATTAACTAAAACAACTGCTATGTAAATTAATGCATTAGCTTGTACCACTGGTTCTCAAACAAGAGACTATATGGACCCCTGGGGACACCAGGATATTCCAAGGAAGATATAAGTTAAAATCGCGCGTTCAAAGGGGGGGGGGAACAAACACAAGAATAATAAGCCGCAATGTTAGACAAGTGCAACATAGCGCATAAAGTATTATACAGATGTTGGTACACAAGGAACCTTGTTTGGAATTGTTGTAATACAGGCGTTTTCCACTCAAGGAATAGGTGACTTGTAGCAGAGACATGGTGGACTGTTGCTTGAGAAGTCGTCAGATCTCACCCTCACGCATTGCTGTTCTTTTCTACTTCCACACTCTATCTAAGCGTGTTGGCGGTCACACATCGTATGTCACGAGCAGTGTGCGTGGTTGTTCGCAAAGCGTGGAGTGCTGTTTCTTCGTGCGAGCATTGCTATAGGTATTGGCAGGTATGCTATAGGTACTGAAAACGACGTGCGCAGAACAAAATTTGTTGGCACACTGGAGACATTTAGAGAAAAGTCACGTGACGCAAGGCAACTGAGTGGAGAGGATCATGCATATTTGCCGAACATCGTAGATGGACTGAAGCGGTCCGCGGTTACAAAAACCATCCTGTCGTACTTTGTGTTTTAAAAACCGTGTGTAGTTATGCTTCGTGTGGTTATAAAAAAGTGCTTGTTGTGTCATGGCGTCTATATCAAAATCTTGCTGCTCCTTTGGCAGACCGTTGCGTGGTCAAGGGCGAGATATTGTATTTAATGTATATAGTCATTTGAGGGAACAAAAAGAGTTATATAAATTAAATATAATGTCGAAGCTACTAGTAACTCGGTGGAAGTGTCAGAAACACTGAAGAAAATATTGCTGCTGACGATAAACATTCTTTAGCTGGAGGCTCGCTGATTTTTTCTACACCTACGGAAAAAAGAAAATTGTCTTTGACGATTTAACACGTGATTTTATTCGGAGGAAAGCCATAATTTCTACTTGGTGAAAAAATAACCCCCAACTCTAAAAAAATTTAAAGTTTGTATTGAGAAAAGAAAGTATTTTACATTGTAGTAATAGAGTTCCTCCGTAGAACTCTTAAATCCATTGGTTTTAGCTGGCTAAAATGCCTGCCGGAGAGAAAAATATTACGTAGCCTAATTGAAAAACTTGAAATTGTTTCCTGGAGAAGAAATTACTTAAGAAGTATTCGGCGCATGAGGCAAGATAATAAAAATATTGTGTATTTGAACGAAACTTACCTCTACAACACCCATATCGCTCAGCGTGTTGGCAATCCGAGAATGAAATTGGGCCTACAAATTCCGTTGGTAAAGGATCAAGGTTAATAGACTAATAAGTTATGTTAGCGGGGAGCAAGGTTTTGTCCCAATGTATATAAAATTAATACCTATCTGAAGTCAGCTTCTGATTTTTTGAAAATCGAAATTTAATTTTTAATTACTTATGCGGAAGTTGGAGGCTTATTTTTGTATGTAGGCCTACATTTATAATCACAGTATAAAATGAATTAAACTTAACAGTACGCTTACAATATATTTTACGTTGTTCATGTAGGTTAATATTGTGCCGTAGTTCAAAGTTAACATAGAAATTACAGCTAGCAGTGTGTAATGTTAGCACACGTAGCCTACACACTACAACTACGGCGTACGGTGCAACTGTGTACATTAAACATTCGGTAGTGAAGGCATTTTGTTGCACTTAGCCTACCTGAACTACAGCGTGCCGTGGATTAGAAAGAGAAGAGAGGGCAGTAAGTCGGAGAAAGTGGAAGGGAGAGGAGCCTTACTACTCCACCTGCACGTACTGAAATCGGTGATGGCTTTTTCAAAGTTATCAGGCCATAAGAATGAAGGCACGTTGCTGCATCCAACACTTCTGCATGTGACCTCTAGGTATATTTTCAGCATTGTGTACAATTCTTGCAATCCTTTAGCTGTGTTCAATTTCTTTGTGTCATGAAGAACTATGAGAACTTTCATTATCGTCACAAAGACAATAAATTTCATTTGTCCTTCTCGTTGAGATGTTCTCACGCTCTTATTTCTGAGAAGTGATTTAATTATTTCTTTTAATTGCAAAAACTTGTCTGCAATTAATATTAATATTACTATGCAACGAATAATCTAATTAATATTAATCTGTATCTGTGTCGAATATCGTTTTTTTCTGTTGTCTGATCGCAATGGATACGCTGGCTAAGCAGAAGTGTCGACAATATTTATTCGAGTATCTACGCTACAAATCTGTTCCATCGCCACAAGACCGCACGATGTCAATTTGTTTATACAATTCATGAGTGCTGAGACGTACTGATAAAATGGCAAGATAATGATGAAAAGATGATAAAAACCAACTTGCCTCGCAGTTAAAAGCTAAGAAGTGTGCACTGCAAATCGGTGTATCGTGTTTACGAAACAAGACACCAACTCTGAGATATCTGCATTAGGACAACTTGAAAGAAAGAATGCTGCTTGCACGAAAGTTGTAAGTAAGTTAGATACCAAAGATGAAACGATTTTCACCTATAGTAAAGAAATAAAGAAGTTAAGCGGTACTTCTGATATAACTTTCAAGAACAATCTCGTCTGTCTGAGCTACTGGTGGTGTTTCTTCTATGACAGGTAGATACAGAGTATTTATTGCAAGTGTTAAAGATTCTGCGCTATAAGCATTTTGTATTCTTTGCGTAGTTAATTGAAAACCCTTTATTATGAAACAATGCCAGGTCGCTTGCACACTTTCATCGGTCTCTGTAGGTTATAATAAAAGAAGTAATTACATTAAACGTATACCCTTCAAGACCTTCAGCTTTGTAAGAACAATAACGAAGATTTCACATGATTATTATTGCATTGGAGGCCTGTTGGCTGTTCAATGATAACTGCTTTCGTCATTCTGTTTCTTTGTAGAATTGAGTTATGACATTTTGCCCAGAGGAGACGGAAGAAAAGATGGTCTCCGGTAAAGATACATTTTACCTGTGCAGATTTAGCATACTCGCAAATTACAATTTTATCCCGCAAACTAAATTTATTTTGATAACTACTAAAAGGCAGAAATTGTAATCTTTCTTCAGGCAAACAAATTATTACAGTGCTACTTGAAAAATAAACAAGCCGTGTGCCTCCAATATTGTATATTGATAATTGTCCCAGATTTCTTAATTCACAGCTATTAGTGAAAATTCATTTTCACATAAAATTATATTTGTGTCTGTGGTTCATTTGAAGAAGCTTTATAGTAATTTGGAAATTCGTTTCTGTTATCAACTGGACATGAATTTTCCAGCGTGAGTAGTTGATCCATTTGCCGTTGCAAGAAGCGCTCATAGAGCTGCGGAGCAATATAGCACCCAATGTTACCTTCACTTAAAGAAAACATCCTTTTGGTTAAAGAGTACGATGTGGAAAGAAGTCTATGTAGATTCAATATAATTAAAATTGTTTTTTAAAGCAGTTCCTAATTCTTGTTTGGTAGAATCGGGTTTCAGTATGGTAAGTTGTTGACTCAGACAACCCGGGATCGCCTTGACATAGGCCTAAGGAGCAAAGGTAATAGCCTATTCGGTTATCCCTCACTGATATCTGCGGTGTAAAACACTGGTTTTGGTCAAGCACAATAAATGATAAATATTTAAAAACCAAATTTATATATAAATTATGAAATTTCAAAGTGTAACATATTCTATTTACAATCAAAAGATTTGGGTAGCTTTCTCATGTAGAACGGGGACCACAGAAGGAAAACATCGTCGCAAGGTCTGTATACTAGAGAATCCCAACCCACATTCAAAATAATCTTATGAATATTGCATAATATATTAAGTGATATTGTAAATGGCATTATTAAAACTATCTGTCAGAATAATACGTTTAGGTCAACTACATAGGTTATGTTACTCGCGCGAGCACGTGCGCGCGCACACACACTCTAAAGTTATTCATGCTATACATGATATAAACCTGAAGGTATGACTGATGATGATTTGTAGGTGAAATGTGTGTTGAAATGATTTATTTCATACTATAGCGTACAAAACAGTAAACGAAATGATATCTTCTGAAGAGTATGTAATGTGATATTATTGTAACTTAATTGGTTTGTTTGAACTTCGCACTTTAAAATTCGTACAATACAGTTAAAATATGCGAACAGATTCGGGCACAAATCGTTTAGTATTAAGTACTGTAAGTGGCTGTACTGTGTTGGCTTCCAAGTATGGTTTGTACGTTAGGCTAAAGTTTTAGAGGTAAAAAATATTCACTTACAGGTTCTTGAGGAAATTTTATCGTGTACTCCCACGTATTCTCTGAAACTGGAGATTCAAAGTCTTGGTAGAACACCTGTTTCCCTTTGCACGCTTGAATCCCGTTGTATGTCGTCACAGATGGTTCACAGACGTAATTCCTAGTCTCTAAAACAAACGCGATTAACAGTAAGATACACTTTATTTTTTTGGATTCAGTAACGTTATGTAGATATTATAAATAAACTCAATTCCGAGTATGTTTTTCTGTATGTTGTGAATCAACGACCGCCTATGAGATGAAAACATATGTCAGAAATATAAAGGTAACGAGGAAAGCGAACACATTTCTGTGGAAGGGCTGTATATTTTTATAAAAATATGTTATTGCAAAGTAAAAATCACAAGTAGGTTATCGCAGAGCTTTTTGTCACTGAAAATCTACGACGGGGAATCATACAGCGCAAAAACAATCCTTACAATTCATAAAGAACGCGCATTAAGAGTACAGAAAAGGAAATTACTATGGTTTTTGAACTACGGAATAAGACAATAAATGCCTTACAATTCGCTGACCAGAAGGTGATTGTGTAAACCTAGAATATGTAATTCGGAAATTACCGGAAGACCATAAAAGAGTATAAGCTACGAGTTTTGACAGCTAGTGTGGAGAAGGGTAAGTATATCACATCAGTATGGAAAACTTACTATATGTAAATAAATTTAAGAATAAACGAGAGTAAATTCATAAGCTACATGCGCATACAAAACAACAAAAATTGGTACTTAAAAAACTAAACGCGTTCAGACACCAGGATAAAGTTTTATAGGATCTAGATGGGGATGGTGTACTATTTATTTCCAGTTATGTAGAATAGAAACACTATTGATGGATGGTTTGTATTTTGGGTGAAAGTGATTTGAATAGCTGGACAGATTGACCAGTGACAGATTACCTTAGAAAATCCGAGTATACACACTGGATAGTCGCTAAAGATTTGAATGTCAGTTAATTATAACAAATCGTCTAATGCATAAAAGAGGAAGAAAACAAACCACTTGCGTTATTACTCCTGGCACGATCGCAACTCTTACATATAATTGTCTGTCATTGTTACTAATAAAATAGTTGTAGCGGTGTTGTTCAATTGCATGAAAAGGACATAAGAAAAAAGGTAATTAGAAAGATCCAGACTCACTGAGGATGGGGCTTGGTATGATCTGACTACATCATCTCAATGTGCACATAAGCTATACCAAGATCACCTAGGACAACAATCTCAGGAAAAATACACGTATGCGACAACAATGTGGCCTGTGCTTCATAGATAGCACACATTGCTTCTCCCATGCTCTCCTGGAAATTTGGCAATAGACTTACTGACAGAACAGTAAATGACAGTTAAGATAGACTCTTTACTCATTCTTTAAATAATTAAAATTCTTTATATAGGTTTGTGAGGGAGGATACATGTATATTTTAAATAATAGTTTTAAAAGATATTTGTCTATGTCGAAAGATGGAAGAATTTGTTAGTAATACTTTCAGTGAGCTTAAATAAGTGTGTGTAAGAGAAACAGTAAATAATATATTCTATGTACATTGTAGGCCTACGTGAATAAACTGGTTACCCGACTTCTGGTATGAGGAAACAAGAGTAGGCTACCGGCCGACCTGACACATTCATTCATAAAATTAATTGAGAAACATTTTGGAGGTGTATAAGAATTCAGAAGTTAACAAATAAAGAAGACGCACACTATTGAATGGTTAAGCACAAAAAGGATAGAAATAGGCCTAAATGTCTGCCACTAAGCAGAATTTAATTTGTAGATTAAAAATGTTGTAATTTTGTTTGCTCGTAATTGTTATTCGTGATCACTAAGGTTATAATTGTCGCGAGTTGGCACTGAGTTGCAAAATAATCAGTAAGCCTGAAAACCCTGCTATTTACCTGCTATTTATTAAAGCTAAATGTTTTATGATGACAAAAATCGAAACTGATCATCCAAAAGGAGGTGGATGGAAAATAAAAAGAGCTAATCATTCATTTGCTCCGTCGATTTCGTGTCAGTACTCACAAAACTATTAATAACTGTAATCATAAGGCCATTGAAAACCGGTAGAGACCTCTGTGTGGCTAAAAATCATAACTTCTTACGATACCCTAATTCATAATCTCGATATTTGGAACAAACACCGGCAGAGAAGAAGAAAGACTTTGTGATGCGAATCGAAAGAAAGCAATGCGAATCGAGTCACATATGCGGGAACGGCTGTTTTGAAGTAACTTCCATTCACCTCAGTGTGAAGAAGAGTGGATGGTTAAAAGAAATGTAACCTACGATTTGACTATTAATCTACTAAAAAGAGAGAGGAGGGGAGACGTCCATGAATATTTAAAGATGGGAAACTCGGAGGAGTTATTTGGATTATTATCTCCTGCTACATAAACAAAAATTGAAAACGTAGCTCACGACACATGTAACTGAATGGTAAGCTAACAGTCGGCGTATTAACTTAATGATGAAAATGCGTACGATAGATAGTTGGAGAATAAGCGAAAGGGAGTGAAGAGAAGGAAGAAAGATGAGGGAGGGAGAGAAGGGGAGGGAGAGAGAGAGAGAGAGAGAGAGAGAGAGAGAGAGAGAGAGTGTGTGTGTGTGTGTAAATTTACCAGTGTCTCTGGAAAAAGAATTTTGAACCCATTATTTGGTCATCAAGAAGAAAAAAGCCAATAAATCATATGCATGAAGTGATTACGTTCGTCGCGATCATTATTCTTGTATTTGTTTGTCATTGTGGTTTATGAAAGCGAGTTACAGCGGTGAAGCCAACTACAAAAGCCGTAGTAAATGTCTTTTAGAGAGATACAAACCGCTTGATAGGCCAACAAATGAAGGTACGTCTTATACATCAACTTGAAGTAATTACGAGTTTGCAGTATGTTTTTTTAGCTGGTAATTAGTATCTCAACATGGTAGGTAAATCAGAATTCTTATGTCTTTTTATTGTCACACAGATAGCCTATATCAAGACTAGAATAAAGAATGGACACGCAAAATGGGTTATAAAGTAGGTTATATCCGTGTTGTGTTTTAGATCATGAATGCCATTCTTGACGTGGAATCACACACTCCATTATTGTAACAAAATAGTGGACAAACGTCTTTGTTACGCAAAAGTCTATGCTAACGGTAATTCATTTCTTGTTGATCATTCCACAGGAATAATGTTCACCAACTAACGTTTTAACGTGTACCAATACTATATCAAAGCTTAATACGCACAGCAAGTAGGCCTATTTGGAGTATTTTATTACAGAGCGTTCACGAATTTACCAAATGATATGATATTTGCTCTCTATAACAAAAAATTGATTTTCATCTTAATTTTATGGGTTTATCGCATACAACGTTTTTGTAATTTGCACAATTAGGCTAGGGGAACTAAATATCATATTATGTATGGGACGTTATAAGCATTTAATGAATATTAATTGCTACACTTTCACATTTGAAACTTACTTTGCTTATTTTCCCCGTACGACGTTTCAGCGTGATGTTCGCCTTCCTCAGCGAGGTACGATACAGAATGTCCGGAACTTGTAACGGTTTTTTTCTAGTTGGTAGGTTGTGTGGGGGGGGGAGGTGGAAGGGTGTTGGCGCGGGATTCCGAATATTGTATGTTTTGTGTATAATTGTGTCAAAGAGTGCGTGTGATTTAAAGTGTAATTGATCGTTAAGTATGTTGTTTGGTTGTATTATATATAATATATTATGTATTATATATATAATACAACCAAACAACACACTTAACGACCAATTACACTTTAAATCACACGCACTCTTTGATACAATTATACACAAAACATACAATAACTCGGAATCCCGCGCCGACACCCTTCCACCTCCACCCCCCCCTACACACAACCTACCAACTAGAAAAAACCGTTACAAGTTCCGGACATTCTGTATATCATACCTCGCTGAGGAAGGCGAACATCACGCTGAAACGTCGTACGGGGAAAATAAACAAATCTTTAAGTTTCACATGTGAAAGTGTAGCAATTAATATTCATTAAGTGCTGTGAATGAAGAGGATGAACATTCAAAATAACGTTATAAGCATTCTTTACTTCTTGTACTTCTTGACTCTGCTCCGTTCTTCCAAAATTACAACTAATATGTATATTGCAACGGTACATAGTGTAGACTTGCGTATTTACCCAGGGCAATAAATTTATATTTTTGTATATAATTAATGTAGAGAAGTTGTTGGAAATAGTTTTAAGTAGTAGTACATGTATGTGCAGGCAGCTTATCGATTATATTCTGTCAACATAGTGAACACTCGTCGATTTAAGCTGTATGTCTATACAGTGTAACGACGTGCGTGCGTGTGTGTGTTAGACGCGTGAGTTGATGTAAAATTATTGCTAAAAGTGCAATAATAACGGAGTAAAAGTATATTATGTATGTAATTAACTAACAATAAACACAAAAAGAGTTTATGTACAAACATACCTGTGAAACAAACTATAGACATTTTAAACAACAATTTACTAACTACTAAAAAGCTGGACTCACAAAAGATACAAGAACTAATACTCTTATTGAAAACTATTTTACAACAGAATTACTTCACATTCGACGACGGTTATTATTACCAAAGAGACGGGGTCTCGCCATGGGGTCAACGCTATCCGGCATATTAGCAGATATATATTTAAATTATTACGAAAACAATTTCTTTTTCAATGATAACACATTTGCAAATAATATCATTTATTACGGCCGATACGTCGACGACACATTTTTAATATTTAATGATTCTCTGCGCCAATTGAACAACTTGAAGAATGTTTTAAATGCAATAAATAACAATATCCAATTCACAATGGAAACCGAGACCGAAAATGAAATTTGCTTTCTAGACTTAACAGTCATCAAAAATAGAGATAACCTGAAATTTAAAATATATCGTAAACCTACTACTACTGACGTAACCATCCACGCTGAGTCACATCACCCATATCCACAAAAATTAGCTGCTTACAATAGTCTTATATACAGATTACTATCCGTTCCTCTTGAAAAAGATGATTATAACACTGAGCTAGATATAATTAAACACATAGCCACGAAAAATGGATATGATCATCATATTATAGATAATATTGTCAAGAAACAAAAAACCAGATTAACGAGAAAAACACATAGTATGCAACCAACAACCAAATATGTTTCCACCATATTCACAGAAATAATGCCAAAAATACTAACTCCTACTTTTCATAAAATAGGATATAATACAGTTTTTAAGACCTGCAATCAAATATCAAATCTAATACGACATAAACGTCATGTCCCCACTAAGACAAGAACAGGTATATATAAATTAACATGTGACGATTGTGATTGTTACTATGTGGGTCAAACGGGGCGCCCATTTATAAAAAGATTTAAAGAACATACCCCTCACAAATCAATTAGTAAAAATATCGGCTCCCTAGATAATATTAAATCCAATTATGCTCGACACTTGATAGATAATAATCACTCATATAGAAGTTTTGACACAAACTTCATACCCCTACATTTTTGTGACAAAGGACTCAGGATGAATGCACTTGAAGAATTTGAAATATACAGGGGTCATAACAACCCTATATATAAGAACAACATATTGAATGATAAATTGAATTTCAAAAGCAACCCGCTATATGATACAGCAATACTAGCGTTCGCAAAAACAAAACGTTAAAAGTTACACTACTCAGTATCGATCGGTAATCGCGTGGTGCACCACGACAATAGTGTTATTCATGTTTTTGATCATTTAATTATTGACAATGAATTTACATATGTGTTTTTATTTTAATTGAATTTTAATATATGACGACCTCTTTTCGAGCAAGTGTCTGAGGTGGGTCAGATGACCCGAAACGCGTCACACTAATTTTATTCTAAAGATAAAAGTCACAAGAGCGACCTAACAAAGGTAAGAAAATAAGAAATTAAAACACGTGACTTGGACCGTTAACAAACAAAAATGTTTAAAATTGAAGCAAGTCAAGCTAATACGGTTTACAAATACCAAAACATTAAAATTCAGTTATATAAGACCATAGCACATATTAAGTTCAACAACACGTTTATAATACAAAAAATAACTCCTAAATATGCTACAGTTTATATTAATCCAGTCTCAAAAGCAGCGATTACGACTAAGAAATACGCTGAGATATTCGCATCAAACAAGAAATCAAATCCTTATACAAGAAAAAAGTTAGGCTAAATAAATCCTTAATGAAAATACATCTATAATTACTCAACCAGATTCATCCTGCAGTTATTGACAACATAGTAAATAAGATAGATAAATATGTCTCTGATATCATGCAAAATTTAAAACGTAAACAAAACTTAAAAATTCAAAAACTAATATCTACACAACATCCGAAATCACCATCTGAATGTAAACATTCATTCTATCCACGCACGGTTAACCTCACAAACATTGTGTTCGATGATAATGAAATCTGCCTTTTCAATAAAGGATTAAACTACAACATTCCACCTACACATAGGCAACAAATTTTCAATGAAATAATTAGTGCTGAAAGCGAAATTAAGGCAATTACTGATCCTAATACACAGATGGAATCAAGACATTTAATTAATAATAAATTTGTAAGGACATCAAATACATATAATGATAATAAATATTACACACAAAAACAAATAACAGCTCGCACAGAATTCAAAACGGTACAGAACATAAAAGTAAAATTAATAGATAACGACGCACTTATCACAAAAGCTGACAAGGGTCATACACTCGTAATAATAGACAGAAACACTTATAAACAAAAAGTACATAAGTTTATATTGGAAAATAATATCGAAATATTGAATAACGACCCTACAAATTCATACACAATATCTTTAAACAAAACAATCAATAAATGTACGAGCTTATTGGATGAACCCACAAGACGTCAATTAAAGCCCATAAATGCAAGAGCACCCATGCTGACTAGTCAACCTAAGCTGCATAAAACGGATATTCCAATTAGACCGCTGGTAAATTTTACCACAGCGCCAGGATATAGAACAGCAAAAAAGCTAGCGACAATAATTAAAGAGAACATCGTTTTAAATAATAATCGAACTATTATAAACAACTTAGATTTCATAAACAAGGTACGCGATAATAAAATTTCACCTAATTATAAATTAGCTTCCTTAGACATTGTTAGTTTATATACAAACATACCTGTGAAACAAACTATAGACATTTTAAACAACAATTTACTAGACCTAACTACTAAAAAGCTGGACACACAAAAGATACAAGAACTAGTACTCTTATTGAAAACTATTTTACAACAGAATTACTTCACATTCGACGACGGTTTTATTACCAAAGAGACGGTCTCGCCATGGGGTCAACGCTATCCGGCATATTAGCAGATATATATTTAAATTATTACGAAAACAATTTCTTTTTCAATAATAACACATTTGCAAATAATATCATTTATTACGGCCGATACGTCGACACATTTTTAATATTTAATGGTTCTCTGCGCCAATTGAACAACTTGAAGAATGTTTTAAATGCAATAAATAACAATATCCAATTCACAATGGAAACCGAAACCGAAAATGAAATTTGCTTTCTAGACTTAACAGTCATCAAAAATAGAGATAACCTGAAATTTTAAATATATCGTAAACCTACTACTACTGACGTAACCATCCACGCTGAGTCACATCACCCATATCCACAAAAATTAGCTGCTTACAATAGTCTTACAAACAGATTACTATCCGTTCCTCTTGAAAAAGATGATTATAACACTGAGCTAGATACAATTAAACACATAGCCAGGAAAATGGATACGATCATCATATTATAGATAATATTGTCAAGAAACAAAAAACCAGATTAACGAGAAAAACACATAGTATGCAACCAACAACCAAATATGTTTCCACCATATTCACAGAAATAATGCCAAAAATACTAACTCCTACTTTTCATAAAATAGGATATAATACAGTTTTTAAGACCTGCAATCAAATATCAAATCTAATACGACATAAACGTCATGTCCCCACTAAGACAAGAACAGGTATATATAAATTAACATGTGACGATTGTGATTGTTACTATGTGGGTCAAACGGGGCGCCCATTTATAAAAAGATTTAAAGAACATACCCCTCACAAATCAATTAGTAAAAATATCGGCTCCCTAGATAATATTAAATCCAATTATGCTCGACACTTGATAGATAATAATCACTCATATAGAAGTTTTGACACAAACTTCATACCCCTACATTTTTGTGACAAAGGACTCAGGATGAATGCACTTAAAGAATTTGAAATATACAGGGGTCATAACAACCCTATATATAAGAACAACATATTGAATGATAAATTGAATTTCAAAAGCAACCCGCTGTATGATACAGCAATACTAGCGCTCGCAAAAACAAAACGTTGAAAAGTTACACTACTCAGTATCGATCGGTAATCGCGTGGTGCACCACGACAATAGTGTTATTCATGTTTTTGATCATTTAATTATTGACAATGAATTTACATATGTGTTTTTATTTTAATTGAATTTTAATATATGACAACCTCTTTTCGAGCAAGTGTCTGAGGATGGGTCAGATGACCCGAAACGCGTCACACTAATTTTATTCTAAAGATAAAAGTCACAAGACGGACCTAACAATGGTAAGAAAATAAGAAATTAAAACACGTGACTTGGACCGTTAACAAACAAAAATGTTTAAAATTAAATAGTAACTCAAGACAACTAACAAATTACAAGGAAATCAGGACATCATCGTCATCGTCCACATCCAGGAGCTGCATTCACACGCACGGCACGGGCGCGCAATAACGCTTCGCAACGGTAACTGAACAAATGCACAGGTGAAAAACGGACAATTACTATTTTTTAAACAAAGAGAAAACTCGTAAAGAACTGAAGTATGAGAGAACGAAGTAAAATCAATACGTAAATGTAAACAGTGTAAATAGTCAAAGTAAAATAAATAGTATGGAATATTAAGTTTTATTAAAAGTAAATTATCTAGATAATTTAAAATGGGTGATCTGTTGTAAATAATGATTATTTTACTTAATGTAAATATCATGTTACAAAAATATTAATAGTAAACTTTCAGTTGATTTAATAAATATAGTACTAATTTCGTAAACGATTTTCTACGATTTAAAAAAGTTTATAATGATTCAAAGTTGAGACTCTTGTCAAACACCCAAGCGATGTAAGTAACTTAATAATGTTTTTATAGGTTTTGATAAACATATGCTGTTAACATTATGTTTTGATAATATTGCTAACATTCTCCATGTTTCTCGTCTATCAAAGCTGTAACCTGCGTGTGTGTGCGCGCGCGCGCGTACATATTGCTGCTACTTTGAGATGAAAGACAATTACGTGACACTTATCACGCGTCAACCACCGAGGCTGTTCCAGGCTTCACCGGTCCGCGCGTACTGTGTTCAAGGCCAATTACGCTCTAGTGTTTTCTAGTGGTTTTGACGCTATACTGGATTATTCTGAAACACTTGTGCTATCTATTTAAACAACGACAGCTACAGCTTATTTTTAGTTTAAGTGGCGATTTATTCCAGTGAGGTTCGAAATATTGTGGCGAAATATTATGTGTTTTATAATTGTGCGGGACTCTATTAGTTGACATTATTATTGTGTGTGTGGACAATGTTTATTTGATTTGTTGTAAGAGGCCATCTTGTTGATTACAAATTGTTAATGGTGATGGTGATAATTAAAGCTGGTGGTTATTGGTTTCACTGGGGTCCTGTAATTTGTTTTCTACTTATCATAAGACGATCAAGGAGACGGTGGTAACAATATGCTATTATTGTGCGTTAATAAAACAGATGTAATATGTTACCATTGTATATTCTTATAAAAGGAAATATATTTGAATTTACATCTTTTTAATTATTAATATTGCATTATTTTTAACGTAAAAATTAATAAATCGATGATTTATTCTTTTTTAATATTTTAATTAGTTATTTCATGCTATTAACGTCTCACTCCTCTATAAAAAAAAGGTTTACAATAAACACACAAAATCCTTCGGCCTAGCCGGTGGTTAAAAAACAATTAAGTTGCGTTGTGTATAAACGCAGAATTGTATCCATAACATTATTTGCAACGTTGCAATATATATAACATATATATCTTCTCACACTATTCTTGTTTTCAACAATAAATAAATTATATTTGTTTTCCTCATAAATGTAAGAAAATCAAATATATAATTTTTATACATAACGGATGTTTTATATATATAGGCCATATATTCAAGAATTTTCCGCTTGCAAGAATCTGTAAAGACTATTCGGCGATAGTAACGCGTGCGAAGACTCAGAACAGTTGAATATTACCTCTTTACACACGGCATTATTACTAAAGCATTACGTGTGTAATAAGTGAGTGTGAACTGTATCACTGTGTGAGATTTTCTGCAGTGCCAGTAAAATTTAATAATTACGCAATAGTAAATTTTATCATCAAGAAGTTTCCGCGTTAGTGGAAGATTTCCGCATAGGGTGGTCTGCTGATCGCGGTAGACCTTGTTATTCGCGTCAACACTTGAAGAGTCCGGAGTGGTATAAGTTTAATATACCGTTGTTATATAAAACTCACTGTTACCTGAGATACTTGTAAGTTTAAACTCTATATTAAATTTAACGAATAGTGTAACGTTACATAACCCAGTCCCAATAAAGTAACTCATGATAAAAAAAGTCAGAAATGGGTAAACTAAAGCTCGCTCAAAATTTAATTATATCACTCAATATGATAAACAATTTGAGTGGTATACAGTGCAAAGTGAGTGATAGTGTACCCATTGAGGTGAAAAAACAAAAGTGAAGGCAACGTATTACCAAACTGTGTTGTATGTTTTGGAAAGGATAAACTTATGGAAGTAGTATGTAATAATACTAATTGATTTTTGTAATTTTATTTATTTATTGTAATTTATATTGTATGAACCACAAATTGTTATACCCAAGTTAATATTATATTTTTTCAAATAATTGTCTTAGATTATAAGAAAACCCAGGGTTAGTTTTAAAAGACATAAAAATTTAACTACCAAAGATAATATAAAATTAAAATAATCCTATGAAGGAAATGGCAACAGGAAGTAGTGCCGGGTATGAATACTATTCGAGACTAAATAAATAATATATAAATTTATTTAAGGATAATAAAATGATAAAATATTTATATACAATGTCATAAAAAAAAATTAACCAAAACATATTATGTAAATTAAATTAGTAAAGAAACCGGAATGGAAGGGAATTATTTTTCCATAAATAAAATATAAATTTATAATAATTACAAACTGCCTACATAATAAAAATACTATGTGTTACTAAGAGTGATGAAAAATAACAAGTATTGTTAATAAGAGATAAAATTTTGAACTAAACCGGAGAGTTGAAGAAACGATGCGACAAAAATTATAAAAAATAACCTTTTTTGGACGTTGGAGGAGGTGAAATTCAAGCAAGATTAATAAACAGAGTGACTACTATCTAATTATACCTGAGTAATCCAAATTAAATGGTGATATACATTAAAAACCAGTGGATGAAAACATTCTGAGGATACAACATAGTTCGGCCTAGTTCTTGTAGACAATTAGAAAATACTCCAAACTAAAAGGAAATAATAACGCAAGACGGACCTCATCACAGAATAAAACTTCAATCCAGTAAGAACAATACGGAGCGAGGTAATATAAACGTTTTTTCGTAATAAGTCCAGAAGAAAACTCATTTTTAACAGTGAAATAGAACAAAAATATTCATTTTATCATATGTTTTTTTTCAAAGTAAACAAATACATGCTGCTCTCTTACGGCAATTCCGGAAACTACGGAATACTTGAAAAATAAACAAAATTATTTATTAATTTTTCGGTATTTGTAAAGTGTAGCAATTATCCATTTCTGACACTCTCATAACACAAAGAATTCACCCTGAACCCTGGGGAATTATTAAGAATTATGTAATACTTGATGTTTTTTATTATGGCGTAATATTGGGTAAATAACAACATATATGTTTTGCTCCTGAGACAAGTCTATGTTTGATCGGTAAAGTCGAGATGATGTTTTTTTTCAGATAAGATTAATTGTGATACCTATATTTTGGTGGCAGGAGACAAAGGTCAATAATAAATAAAGCAATATTATTGAAAATTAATATTGAATTATAACGTGTTATAATTTATTGTAGTGGGTAGTTAATAAAAATTTCAGCACAACATACAGAAGAAATCGTCACAACTGAGGGGCAATAATGATACTTACTCTCTCTTCTGCATAAGGCTGAACAACTTACCTCCTTGACCCCAAATCACACAATCTCGATTTCTTTTTAGATTGAGTAAAACAAGATAAACAAAATCTTTTATTTATACCTTTTAAAACGTCAGTTAGTATAATTCAAAAGTGACGCATACTACTTGAGGCATATAAATTAACTCTACTGTACCTCAATCACAGTGTGACGTTACAAGATTGGCGCTCAACGTAAAAGGGCGGTAATTAGAAAAGAATTTTGATATTTAATAAAAATATATATCAAAAAATCTAATTATCGTTGGCAGTTATGAGAAAACAAGAAATGCCTAATACCCGAGGAAAATCGAAGAAGAGGGCAGAAGAAAAGGAGATTGAAGAAGGTGGACAGGAACAAGAAATAGAGTTAGTCACGGACAGTGAAATGGACCAACAGACAGGTGATACAGAAGTAACCGAAGTAGTTATGGATACGGACAAGGAAATAGTTGAAGAGGATGCCCAAGGGGATCAACCAGATAAATCCAACCAAAAAGAAGATATAAGCATACAGGAGATGTTAAGAATTATAATGGAAGGGAATAACAAGATCCAGGAAGATAATAAGCGAACCAATGAGGAAAATAAAGAAAATTTTAGAAAACAGGAGGAAAACTTAAAACAAACTATGAATGAACGATACCATGAACTGAAGGAAGCGATTGAAGGGCAAAGAGAAGAGATGAATGCAAAATTTGAAGAGAATAATGAGAATTTAAAACAAATTGAGGGTAAGATGGAGAATTTCAATAAGGAATTAAGAGAAAATCTAGAAGGTAAAATTGAACTGGTCGATAATACGTTAAGCCAAAGAGTAGAGGCATATAAGGAAGAGGCAGAGAAGAAATTACTAGAAACTAACCAAAGATTAGATGCAACTGAAGAGATGGAACTAATTAAAATTGGAGTTGAGGCAAGAATGGAAAAAGAAGAACAAGATAACCAAGTTCGTGTAATGGCCATACGACAAGAAAATAATGACCAGTTAGATAGCATTAAAAGCAGTCTAAACTGTAAATTTTCAGAGTTTCATAAAACTGTAGAGAATGTAAAAAATCAGTGTAATAGCCAAGCAGAGAAATTAGATAGTTTGCAACAAATACAAACCAATTTTCAATGTGATGTAGATAGAATAAGTGCTAGATCTGCATGCAGCAGTCATCATGTTTATCCAGACAATAAGGAAAGTGTAAACTTTCGGGATTATCGCAGAAACCCACTTGAATTTTTAGGGAGAGTAGATGAAATTTTGAACAGATCAAAGGAGAATCGATGGAATATGATAAAAGGTCTATTAGACGAATCGTTCAAGAATATCAATGATAATTGGTGGACAGCAATTAGGAACGAGGTGTGTGATTATGAGGGTTTCAAAACTATGTTCAAACTTAAGTACTGGTCAGAATCAGTACAAAACATTAATAGGGACGATATCTGTCATGGTAGGTATGACCGTACAGTGGGACAAACACCTACTGCTTACTTTTTGGGGAAGGTGTGTATCGCCAAGTATCTAGACCCTAAGATACCTGAAGAGTGTCTAGTGACCAAAATGGCGTATCATTTTGAAGAAAAGATCATAAGTGCACGCTTGAGTGGACAAATAAAAACTATTGGAGGCATGGAAACGCTGCTAGAAAATTATGAACAGGAATCTTATTATAGGAGAAGTAGATGGAGGTCAGGGAATACCGAGGAGCGGAGGAATGAACCACCAAGAGAGAATCGGCCCCGAGTTAATTATGTACATGCTAATAACAGTTATTTCAATAACAGATATCGCGGAAGATGGTCTAATAATAATCGACAGAATTACAGACATGATTATTATCATCGAGACGAAGGTCCACAAAGGAGTATGAACATCGATCAACCTAGATCCAGAGAGAGGGATGAAGAAAGGATACCGATAAACAATATTCAACATAATGAAAATGTTGAAGCAACCAATAGTAATGATATAAATAGGGGAAACGGGTACCAGCAGTGAGAAGATGTGATTGCCCGTCACTGCTAGAAACAACAGGGCACAGAATTTACCATACACCCAATTATAATACTAATTTGAATAAACCAATAACCATTATCAGAAATAATTTTCTAAAAAATATACAGTCCGAGTTAATGGAAGAAAGAGTAATCAAAGAGTCATCACCAAACAATGACATAGTCTATATACAAATAAAATTAAATGGAGTGTCAGCAGAGGCCATGATTGATACAGGAGCCAATATGTCAATTATTGATCAATTAGAATTAGATCGTATTACTGAGTTAACTACTGAGAGAATACCTACTTTACCAATTAACAATTTAACAATTGTTGGTGCTACCGGGAAACAAAATAAAACAATCAAAAAACAAGTGTCTTTGAATGTTACCACTAATGGAATAGGAATACCTATGGGATTTTTAGTAGCGAAAGGGCTACCGTTTAGGGTGTTAATAGGGTGTGATATGCTACGGCGACACACTGCAATTATAAATCTGGCCAGGGGTATAGTAACCTTGAGCACAGAAAATGGTGAGTTAACGGCTGAGATAATTGGTAGCCAAAGTGCCCCTCAGTGTCCGAGCTCATTTTTTGTTAGGGAGAATAATAGATTAACCCTAGGTAATAATATAGAAGTAACAGAATCAAAGATTTGGAAAGAGAAGATAGAAGAAATAATGGAGTTTCAGAATAGGCAGGCACCGGAAATAATTAGTATAGAACAGAAACAACAACTTATAAAAATTTATAATAAATATAAACCAGTATTCTCAGAATCACCAGGAAAAGCTAAAAACTTCTTGTGTGAACTAAAATTTAAAGAAAATGTCAATTTTAATAAACGATCATACCCTATTGCTCAAGCTTTGAAAGAGGCAGCAAGGAAAGAAATTCAAAGAATGATATTAGAAGACATAATTGAAAGAAGTAATTCTCCATATACTAGCCCATTGGTGGCCGAAGAAAGATGGTCAAGTTAGACTATGTCTCGATGCTCGGGAGTTGAATAAAATGCTCATTAACGATCGTACGTCTCCAGGTGAGATTGAGGAGATAATGAAAAGATTCTTTGGATGCAAGTACATGAGTACTTGGGATGCAGTCTGTGGATACTGGCAAATAGAATTGCACCCTAACAGCAGACAATATGTTGCTTTCATATTCGAAGGACGAAATTATCATTTTAAGCGTTTGCCTTTTGGATTGGTAAATTCTGTGGCTGTGTTCATTCAATGCATGGACCAAATTTTGGGTAAGGAAGTTTTAGATTTTACTACCATATATGTGGATGACATACTAATTACGTCTTGTACTTGGGAGGAGCATTGTAACCGAGTGGAAACAGTGTTAGATAAACTTTTGCAACATAATATAACTTTAAAACTGGATAAATCTAAGTTAATCACACATGAACTACCATTTTTAGGGTTCATTTTATCTGCTACTGGAATTAAACCATCTCCTGAAAAAGTAAAGGCTATTCAAGATTTTCCCAAACCCAGAAACTTGAAACAATTACAATCCTTTTTGGGGATATGCAACTATTATAGAAAATTTCAACAGAGTTATTCAGAAATAACAGCTAAATTTCAATATTTACTTTCAAAGAAAAACAAGTGGAAATGGGAAGAAAGTGAAGATAATAATTTCCAGATAGTAAAAAATAAATTTCTTGACTGCATCATGTTACATCACCCAAATTTTAATAAACGTTTTTTCATAAATTGTGATGCTAGTAACATTAGCCTTGGGAGTGAGCTATATCAGGAAGATGAAGAAGGAAATCATGGAGTTATCAGTTTTGCAAGCAGAGTACTGAGCAGTTGTGACAGAAATTATACAGTAACTGAAAAAGAACTGCTGAGTGTTGTGTTCTCATGTATAAAATTTCGAACATTTATTTTGGGATACCCAGTGACTATCAGAACTGATCACAGATCAATTTCGTTTTTAAAGAATTGTAAACTTAATCACGGCAGACTTACTAGATGGGCATTAATACTTCAAGAATATAATTTAGACTGGGAATATATTCCAGGTAAAAAGAATGTAATAGCAGACCGATTATCCCGGATTAACCTTGAAAAAGGAACTTGTGAAATAGAACCAGAAAGCATTGGAAAAATATATTACATAATTAAGATGGCAAAGGAGTTACAAGATATAATTAATAAGATAAAAGTCGATCAACAAAGTGACACTAAATTAACAAAAATTAAGGAAAGAATATTACAACATGACCCTATAATAATGAATTTTTTTTGTATTCATGAAGAGATCCTTTTTATTCGTCCTACCATTAAGGATCATGTCTGGAAGATGTATGTACCAGCAGCAACAGAAGTAGCATTGATTCAGGATTATCATGAAAGGTATGGCCATATGGGATCACTCAAAGTTATTAAAGCTTTATCTGAACATTGTTACGTGAAAGCTATAAATAAAAGAGTAAGAGAGATAGTAAAAACCTGTAACATTTGTCAGCTTGTAAAAGTAAATAATGAGAAGAAAACAGGCACCATGATTACTATAACATCTAATAAAAAACTTGAAAAGATTTTTTTGGATATCTGCGGACCTTTTCCCAGAAGTGGAGGAAGACATAAATATAAATATATCATCATATTATTTGATCATTATACGAAATACACAAAACTCTACGCTATTAGTAGAGCTACAACGAAGAAAATTCTAGAAGTAATTATAAAAAAATACTTACCTGAGGTGGGAAAACCGGAAATGATTATAACGGATCATGGAACGCAATTTCGGGGGAAAAGGTGGAAAGAAGAATTGAGAAATTGGCAAATAAGAACGTACAAGACATCCGTGTACCACCCTAGTAGCAATCCTGCTGAGCGTGTATTAAGGGAAGTTGGCAGAATTCTACGCACCTGCTGTCATCAAGAACATAAAAACTGGAGTCAGTATATTGAACCAGCCGAGATTTTTCTTAATTGGTCATACCATGACACTATCGGTACTAGCCCTTATCAAATAATGTTTGATAAACCACCACCAAGAGAAATTATGTCATTGATAAATTTCTCTCCAGGAGAGAGAGCAGAATTCGACCAAGTGGAAATGCACAACAGAGTGTTACATAAAGTGGAACTTCAACAAAAAAGGGATCAGGTAAAAAGGAGAAGATTGGATACATACCAGTTGGGAGATAAAGTACTAATAAAAAATAGACAACTACCCAGTTCTATAGAGGGTATTGCTCGGAAGCTATTGCTACTTTATACTGGCCCTTACCTCATAACCCAGGTGAAGGGTAATAATACTTACGAAATTAAAACAATTACCAATAATAAAATAAAGGGAGTGTATAATCAGTCGGAAATGAAACACTATTATGAAAACAAAGTCAAGACCATTAGAAGACTTGAACCAATCAACAATTTATTTCTAGCAACAAGTTGAACTAAAATAAATTTGTTCTAGTGGGGGGGGCTTTATGTAACGTTACATAACCCAGTCCCAATAAAGTAACTCATGATAAAAAAAGTCAGAAATGGGTAAACTAAAGCTCGCTCAAAATTTAATTATATCACTCAATATGATAAACAATTTGAGTGGTATACAGTGCAAAGTGAGTGATAGTGTACCCATTGAGGTGAAAAAACAAAAGTGAAGGCAACGTATTACCAAACTGTGTTGTATGTTTTGGAAAGGATAAACTTATGGAAGTAGTATGTAATAATACTAATTGATTTTTGTAATTTTATTTATTTATTGTAATTTATATTGTATGAACCACAAATTGTTATACCCAAGTTAATATTATATTTTTTCAAATAATTGTCTTAGATTATAAGAAAACCCAGGGTTAGTTTTAAAAGACATAAAAATTTAACTACCAAAGATAATATAAAATTAAAATAATCCTATGAAGGAAATGGCAACAGGAAGTAGTGCCGGGTATGAATACTATTCGAGACTAAATAAATAATATATAAATTTATTTAAGGATAATAAAATGATAAAATATTTATATACAATGTCATAAAAAAAAATTAACCAAAACATATTATGTAAATTAAATTAGTAAAGAAACCGGAATGGAAGGGAATTATTTTTCCATAAATAAAATATAAATTTATAATAATTACAAACTGCCTACATAATAAAAATACTATGTGTTACTAAGAGTGATGAAAAATAACAAGTATTGTTAATAAGAGATAAAATTTTGAACTAAACCGGAGAGTTGAAGAAACGATGCGACAAAAATTATAAAAAATAACCTTTTTTGGACGTTGGAGGAGGTGAAATTCAAGCAAGATTAATAAACAGAGTGACTACTATCTAATTATACCTGAGTAATCCAAATTAAATGGTGATATACATTAAAAACCAGTGGATGAAAACATTCTGAGGATACAACATAGTTCGGCCTAGTTCTTGTAGACAATTAGAAAATACTCCAAACTAAAAGGAAATAATAACGCAAGACGGACCTCATCACAGAATAAAACTTCAATCCAGTAAGAACAATACGGAGCGAGGTAATATAAACGTTTTTTCGTAATAAGTCCAGAAGAAAACTCATTTTTAACAGTGAAATAGAACAAAAATATTCATTTTATCATATGTTTTTTTTCAAAGTAAACAAATACATGCTGCTCTCTTACGGCAATTCCGGAAACTACGGAATACTTGAAAAATAAACAAAATTATTTATTAATTTTTCGGTATTTGTAAAGTGTAGCAATTATCCATTTCTGACACTCTCATAACACAAAGAATTCACCCTGAACCCTGGGGAATTATTAAGAATTATGTAATACTTGATGTTTTTTATTATGGCGTAATATTGGGTAAATAACAACATATATGTTTTGCTCCTGAGACAAGTCTATGTTTGATCGGTAAAGTCGAGATGATGTTTTTTTTCAGATAAGATTAATTGTGATACCTATATTTTGGTGGCAGGAGACAAAGGTCAATAATAAATAAAGCAATATTATTGAAAATTAATATTGAATTATAACGTGTTATAATTTATTGTAGTGGGTAGTTAATAAAAATTTCAGCACAACATACAGAAGAAATCGTCACAACTGAGGGGCAATAATGATACTTACTCTCTCTTCTGCATAAGGCTGAACAACTTACCTCCTTGACCCCAAATCACACAATCTCGATTTCTTTTTAGATTGAGTAAAACAAGATAAACAAAATCTTTTATTTATACCTTTTAAAACGTCAGTTAGTATAATTCAAAAGTGACGCATACTACTTGAGGCATATAAATTAACTCTACTATACCTCAATCACAGTGTGACGTTACAATAGTAAGATCCATAGAACCGTTGTGGTGTGCGAAGCGTCAGAGTCATCGTGGGAACTACAGGACACCAGCCCAGCTGAAAGCGTTTCCAGGGTGAACCGTCTATCATCTATAAGCCACGTCTGACGACTCAACAACGCAGCAAAGCCCCCCCCCCTTTTTCTTCAGCAACATCATCGTGGGAATCGTCACGTATGTAACGTATCACATCACGTGTATGAACAGTATTTAACAATTTAAAAGACTCTATATCAAACACTACCATTATTATACTTATCAAATATACCATATAAACAATTACATATGTCTTGTGCAATAAATAATCTTAAACCCTCCAATATAGACGTTCGATTTAAGATACACATACTACCATACCCTATGCGCCAATAGTTTAGTAATTTGTGTTGTCGCAATATATATATATATATATGCTCATGCAAAGGCTTTCACGGTGAATATCTGTTGTAGCAGGTTTTCGGGTACATCCGTGCATGTGATGTTTATATTGGCGACGTTTTATTCCGTAATCCCGGAACATTTACAAGGCGTACTGATGCTGATTTAACTACGGCGCGCGTTTCATATCTTGCTTTCCTTGTGATTTTTACCGTGGGAGGGTTAGAGCGTGGGGTGAGTGTGTTGTGGCCATATGTTGTTTGTTAATTTGTGAAATGTCAGTTAGGAATTTCCAAGTTTTCGCTAATTTAGTGTATTAATTTCTGTCGTTGTCCGCTCCCTCTCTCATCCGGTATATTCCAATGGCTTCTCTGTACTGTCTGATTTTCTTATAGTTAGTTCGTGCCAAGATTTTTGAGTAGGGAGAATACTCAAGAAAAATTACATCAGGACAACATTCAATACGCACAAAAAAAATCAGTGCCTTTCTACAAAATCCAAAGGACCGCACACACTTAGAGGGACAAGATGTATATCAAATACCATGCAAAAACTGCGACTGATCTTATATCGGCCGCTCTGGGAGAAATATCTGTCAACGAGTCCGCGAACACGAATTGGCAGTAGCAAAACAAGAAGACAACACATCCCTAACAGAACTCGACAAAGAAACAGGACACTTTTGATTTCAAAAATAGAACTTGAAATTGTGTGTTATCATTATCCGAACTAATTATAACACAGTAATCACTTTCCACAACAACCACTTGATCCTCGCTGAAGAAATCGCCCACGGTAACTAACTTCCAAGCCGGGGGCTGTTGTCATATTTATCCTGCAGAAATTCCAGAACAACGTTTCATTCTTTTGGCGGTGTGCCAGTATAATTTGCGTAGTTAGCAAGCACTCGAAAGGTCTAGAGGGTACTTTTGTACACGGCCTTGATAGAGACACTCGCCCGCTCGGCTTCGAGAGCGTCCCGTAATTGTCGTAACACTAGATCACGATATTAATTGATAACTCGTTGGGCACTTGGTGAAACATATTAATACACTCTCTTTGACAATGGCTTAAGAAGTCGAAACATCTGTCAGAGTTAAATAAAATCTGTGAAACGTACCACGTGTTTATATATTTGTAACACTATATTCTTGTTCAAAACACATAACATATTATATAAAAACCTATGAAATACTTAATCCTATGAATTGTGAACTTTACGGAAATTTCCTCAATTCGGTTGTAAATCACTTTTAAATGAAAATTTATTTGCGGTAGTTTAATGTTGAAATAACTTACTTCTTATAAAATTATGATTTGCAAAAACAGTGGTAAACATAAATTTATTACACTGATTCAAGGTGTATAAATGTGTGTAACAAAACAAAATTTACAATACTTATATTACTGTCAATTTTTTTTAATATAAAAACGTCAACGCATATTTCTTAGCTAAAAGTCGTTAAAACGTTAACTACGAGTCATTTGTTTCTTATACGTCTTCCACAAGGGGATCATTTAATTCATGTATATTCTTCCAGAAGGATCACGATCAATGTTGTCTTCTTCACAATTGGTAATATTGTTAATCTGAATTTGTCTTCACGGTTTTGGCAATCAGATCATTGACATAACACATAATTGTGCATTTTAATCCGGTATTCTAACATCAACGTCTTAGAGTAATCGTCTGAGCAACCAGGTGATACCAAATATCAGACTGAACCTAGGTCTTTTTCTAAAATATTTTTAACAACTTTCAAATAATACAAATAATAATCTCTTCTGTAAAATCTAAATTTTCCGCAGTCTTCTGGTTACTAAGATCTGGATTTAGTGGTAGCATTTGAACAGATTTTGTACAGCACTGTTGAAGTTGTGAACAGAAATTCTAACCATTTAGTTTTCCTTTATAAAGAGTTTTTTAACATGTTTAACCGAAGCTCATTAAGTACGTATAGTCCATAATTTGCACGTATACCAAGGCTTTTGCACCTGGACTGAAGGAGCGCCAATGAATCGTTTTCGGCATGCATAGATGTAAAGATCTGTTCTCATCCTTTTCAGTTGATTTAGCTAATCAGATCACACCCACTGAAGGCATGTACTAAAAGACATTTTTTTACGTGAAGTGCCTGTAAATGGTTTGGGAAAAACTATATTATTTATACCCAGCAGATTTAATTGTTCCTGTGTACATTTCTAATTCTTCTTCTTCTTCTTCTTCTACTTCTTCTTCTTTCTCCCTTTAAGCATTATGTCTGCTGCCTGTTGGGCCCCTGTCGGTGATACAACTCATGTTCCACCATCCCGAAAGAAATCAGCCATCTAGTAACCATGCGCGATCGCGAGAACCACGGTGCAGTGGGAATTTTTTGTGTGCGTTCGTGTGTAATGTAAATCTGTCTTTACTACTTATCTAGCCCAGGCGTGCCAGACAAGACCGCTGTATTATTGTTTCCAACGATCGAGGGGGTAGACAGGCTAAGTTGTGACTGGACTCGATTTCACCACCACACCACAGAGATTGTGAGTCTCGAACGTTAACACTGCGCCGACCCGCGCCACGCCGATTTTTCTTAACCGTGGAAAATTATTTTTTTCTCTTGTGAAATTAAAGATCGGAAGAATAAGATCAATATGTTGACCTAAAATCAATTTTCGGACAGAAAGGATTCCAAAGCAGTTTTTGATTTGTCACTCGATAGATAGAAGAAATATGGGAAAACCGAGAATTCCCTTACCATGAAATGGCAGAAGAAGAAGAAGAAGAAGATCTTGACGAACATTCAACGTTTATAATTTTCAGATTTGTCTAGCACAGTTCGTGAAAATTTCATTTCTAAATAAAATTACTTACATCACCAGGAGATTGTGTTTCATAACTTTTAAATGACTGATATATTAATAAACAGCTTTCCATTTTTTCTTCTAAAATGTTTCTAGACTACCTTATACATAAATTTTTCGTTTATTCCAAACTATAGTATGTTTATAAATGGAAAATTTGTACATCGTTTGTAACATGATCCATCCAATAATCACAAATATCTTTGTATATTCTATACTTTATACAGTCGCTATTATTTCTGTACAAAAAAAAACTCCCACCTAAAACGTACATGTCTAATTTCACTTTATTTGAAATACAATTCAATCCGTATTACACATTTCCATCAAGTGTTCTAGCTTTTGAATTATTAAAAAAAGTTAAAATCTTGATTAAATTAACATCGTTTTGACAATGCAGAGCAAGGTTTCTAAATAACGGCATTCATTCCCAACTTGCCGTACCTCGACCAACATTTTTTTGTCAGAAAAAACTAAGTTGTATATGTTTTAAAAAATAATAGGATTTTATAAAATTAAAAGAATGGTGTAAAGTTATTTGAGGAAAACCGGTCTTTAAAAATGACTTTTTGTAGGGATGCTAAAATACTAGACTTCCGAAACTCGGTCAACTGGTGTAGTTACATAATGCAAATCCAAATTAAAGAATTTTTATTGTCTAAAATAACTATTAGAAGGACGTTTACCTCTTGAACCTATAGTTTTTATGTTATTCCCTTACTGTAAAAGACACGTCATATCACTTGGTAAACAGTTGTACATGTATGTATAAGACATTCATTACCCGCTAAGGATGTTGAGCGAGAAGCGCATAAGCCACAGCCTTCTCAATTCTTTGCTCGGCCTTCTCCTGGCGCTAGGCCGTGAACAAGTAAGTCCGTCGCCCACGATGTTTCGTATGCCGTGCGTGCTGCCGCAGGGATCATAGGTCTTTACGGTCAGGGTGTGGCTACTGACCACATTCATTATCTAACAGTTTCTCGTTCACAATTGGAAAAGAATTTAAAAGTAAATCGATGGATTTAAACCAAAAATAATTTTTAAAATATAATCACTGAAGAAGCAAATTCGTGACGAAAATCATACTAACCTCCAAATCCTGTTCTGTACACGCTGGCGAGCCATCCTCCGCCGCAAGTTTCCGTCGGATCGCCAGGACATGGCGCGTTACAGTTGTTGTCGGGCTTCGTGCGGTCTTTTGGCGGACGTGTGTGAGAACAGAAACATTGAAACCTGCGTTGTAAAATTATCTTATTAATACAAGAAAACAGATGTGTGTGTGTGTGTGTGTGTGTGTGTGTGTGTGTGTGTGTGTGTGTGAGAGAGAGAGAGAGAGAGAGAGAGAGCGAGAGAGAGAGAGAGAGAGAGAGAGAGAGAGATTATATTGGAATGCGAAGCTAATTTCGCGTGTGTGCGCGGCTCCTGGATAATGATGATGATGATTGTTCTAATTCTCGCTTATATTGTTGGTTGTCTGTATTACTACTGCATCATCATGATCATGATCATGGTTCTTGGTAATCTTCCGTCAACCGTCGTATGTGCTGTTTACGGCTTGATCATTATTTTAGTGAAGAAGTACCTATGTCTCGAAGCAGAGGGACATAGTGTCCTCGTGAGTCTGGTGTAAATCGCCATGTTAGGTATGGAAAAATTCTGTCTTTAACATGTCAAACTTGGATCAAGCCTGCATAGCATCATTTTACAAACATATCTTTTTTACATGTTTTTTCACAAATGGCATAATTGATGTGCAAAACAGTACTCGCATTAGATGTTCGATTTTCCAAACAACTTATACGTCTACACATACAACTTAAGTGTTTGTTACTTACTACTTACAGAAATAATTAATTTCATTTTACATATCTCCATTATTTTTGCGCACTTTGCAAAAAATTTGCAACTATTAACGCGTCAATGTGGATTTGTATGTAACATGCAAATTTCATTAAATAAACATATTTAGTAATTTTCATTCTTTCGTGTCTTAACCAGAGTTACCTAACATACTTAAAATACATACGTACATAGAGATGTTTCCCTTCGTAGTACAAAACAACTATGGACTTGCAGAACACGCGTTTATCGAATACTGCGCGCGCGCCCACACACACTCACACAGCTTAAAGTTCACGGGTATTCAAAACGACACAGGCTGGTAATTGTTTGTCAACTTGTCCATTCCCGTTCACACCACTTGAAATTATTTATAACACTCACTTGTACATACAAATAATATACTATCCTGGGTTAATATGCAAATATGTATTGTTGCACATATTCCTCAGGTAGATATGAAATAAAATTGTAATCTTATTCAGTATTTATTTACATCTTCACTTACGTACTATTATTATATAAGAATAAGTTTTACAACATGCTACTTATAAAAATGAAAACTTAATAGTTACATAGCAAACATTTCAGTGGTAGGCTTAAAAACTCGTCACCCTATTCTGATATAAACAGTCATTGACAATATCCAGTATCCTGTGCAACATTGTTAGGTGTTATCCTTCCTTTATAGGGAGTTGGTAACAATGATTACTATACCACTTGTCCGTATTACTTCTACTGCCTTTTTCTCTAATACATTATTTATACTTAGTCACATCATTCTCGGTCTCTCTCTCTCTCTCTCTCTCTCTCTCTCTCTCTCTCTCTCTCTCTCTCTCTCTCTCTCTCTCTCCCTCTTTCTCTCTCTATCGCGCGCGCGCGCGCACGCACACACACACACACACACACACACAATGTTCACCTAGTTCCAATTTCTCGTTCAGTGTTACGTTTCTCATCATAGGTCTACTAATTTTTTCTCTGGAGAGTTGGTCTTACGCTCGTATTCGGTGTGAAACATGTGTTCCGATTGTGTGAGTAAAATTAATAATTCCTCAATGGTTTTATTCCTTGCGTATACACTGCTAACCTTATACGTCAGTTAAAGTGATAACCTAATTTTAACATTAATTCGTTTTCTCTGAATTTTGGACGCAAAAGTTTACTCCTTTCAACCAGCTGAATGAGTACCCTAGAAGGATATGTTTTCCACCTGTTTTGTATCTACCATATTCTTATTGGTCTCTTACTTGTCTTTGGGTATGCATATTCTAATAGTGGTTTTCAAACGAGTCTTTAAATCGTAGGTAGTTAAATTGTCTCCGACAATCGTGCACAATCTCGCAGCAGAATCTTGTACACGTTGACTAACAAAGTCAGTCGTCACTTTGTAGATTGTATTCTTATCTATCAGTTCCATTTATCGTTCAGAATTCAGCAGGAAATTAAGTTGATTGTCTTCCTTCAACCCTCTGAATACTGATTTGGTCCTCTCTTCCATACGTGTAGGATGCACCATCACCTGCGCCGGTCTCCTCTTCATTTCACTTTATTACCACGTAAATCTTCGTGGAGCGTATTTATTTCACCTGAATAGTCGTTTGTTGTTTTAGCAGACTCTACCACTACAGTTTCCAGTGTAGTACTTCTGGCTTCTAATTCCTGTCTTACCTAGTTTTCGTGTACTCGTTCACTCACTTCTTTTTTCATATTTTTTTACGGCTTTGATAGCTGTCTGTGTGTGTGTGTGGGGGGGGGCACGCGCGCGATTTTGTATTAATCACGTGACAGAATATTCTCCAAATTAGGCCTTCAGTATATTGAAACTTCAAACTTCAAACTCAAAAGGACATCTTTGCAGTGAACAAAGAATTATTGTGTATTGTATAACAGCTTTTTTATTACCTACTAACGGAAAAAGAAATACAATCAACAAACAAAAATGTTGGCTTACATAAAATACCGAGGTTCACCACGTCCTTAGTATAAATGGTACAAGTAAAATTCTAAAAAATTAAGTTGCATTTATTGTTTTGAAAATGTCATAACTTTCAGTGGTTAATACTCCCGAGCTTATTCGATTCAGCATTGTTGTTTATAGTATCATCAGTAGTGTGTTGTTGGTTTCTTCTTGTATCTCTACTTCAGTCTTTCTCCATCACAGTGTCTGCTCATTATTTCACATTTCTGCTCACATTATTTCAGTGTGTGCTCGGCAGACGTTCTTCGTCTTCTCTCGTTGAGTTGTCCACGGCAATTACAATTTGCATAATAATATTTTCGTTTAGTATTTCAAAGACCCCACTGTCCACTTTGTCAGTTCCTAACCATTGGTGAATAGCTCTAAATAAAACGGACTTCACACAGCTTGTAACATTAGAATAGACGTACAGTTTTTCGATGGTCTGATACTTTTAAATGTCTGACGGTTAGCAGAAACTGACGGTTCCAATGGCGACGAATAATCAAGCTTTTACTGTGTGTTATAGCTAATAAAATAATGTCATGAACTTTTAAAGTCGCATACTAAATTGTAAAATAATAATTACCAAAATCGTTATTAACAGATGTGTACAGTAATTGCGTGTCATCCAATATACCACAGACATTCAAGTAAACATGGTATATATTAAACTTTTTAAAACTATAACAGTTACCCATATTCGACTCCTGAATATGCGTATCCCAGTTTGAAACAAATATTCATACACCTTCGTGGGGAGCTGGTTTTTACAAGGTCCACTTTGTAGTCGGACAAAAGTCTGGTGTCACCTTGGTCGCTGAAGCAGCCGATGTATTTGCCTAATGTCGGTGCGTCTGAAACAGAAACGGTAAATTAATTTAAAACGTTCGGCCATATTGTCTATTACGAAACGTGTAAAGGATTTCAGTTACCATTGTAAAGTTCTTCAGTTCAGTGATGCAGATTGTAACGCAGGTTCCAATTTACAGCCCTATGTTGTAATATTTAGTATATTAAAATATGTAATGTTATAAATATGTAATATTTAATATTAAATATTAGGCCTATATATTTGGTTTGTTATATAGTTTTATTATATATTACATTCAATGTGTCATATGTTAGGTGTTAAGAGTAATATTTTATACTAGCTGAAGTACCCGTTCTACGTCCGGGTGGCGAGCATTTTTATTGGCACATATTGATAAAACCACGCCTGGCTATGAAGTTTAATTATTGGGCGAAAACTTCTTTGTAGACCACATTTTTGGTGTAAACTCTGTAGTCTTTCTTTAAGTTGCCTTGTTGGTCAGTTCCTAAGACTATTACCTAGACTTGCTGAAAGGACTTTGTTCTTGAAAATGCAACATAAAGTTGTCCATGACTGAATACTGGAGATGGCAAATAAATACCAACTGAATCCAGTGTTTGTCCTTGGCTTTTGTTGATGGTCATAGGAAAAGCAAGTCTAAATGAAAACTGTTATCGTCTTAATGTAAAGGGAAGGTCAGGGTCACTGGGTGCAAGAATAACTCTTGGAATAAATACCCTGGTACCTTTAAAAGATCCGGTCAGGATTTCACAGTCAATGCCTTTTGACATCATTTGCTTGACGACCATTCTGGTGCCATTGCAAAGACCTCTTGTTGAGTCAAGGTTTCGTAGCAACATTACTACTGCACCAACTTTGAAGTTAAGTCTATGAGGAGGCATACCTCCAGATGTTAAGCTGTTCAAAAACTCCATTGGATAGTTTGCTGTCTCCTCGGCATTTTCACTGTCTTGCTGAATAGAATCTATGCTGGTATAGCATTTCAATTCAGATTGAATTTGTCTAAGAACATTTTCATTAAGTTCAAAGGACTCGTGGTTTTTTGGAGTCAGGATTGCACGGTTAGCAATGCTGTCATTTCCTGATTGGATGACCTCAGGAAAGACAGCATCAACAATACATCCATTTTCAATGCAGACTGGAGGAATTTCGAAGATGCCTTCCTCTAATCCAGGCTCTTGGAGTTTTCCATTCCCAAGTTTTAAAAGCCAATCGGAAAAGCCTCGGTGTTCTGATGGGACATTGTCCTCATTGGCACGCATGTTTTGGTCTAACTTTAGGACCTGAATATTTTTCCAACACTTACTATTCTTCATGTATGAAGAAAGTATTTCGGTTCTGCTACCATGTGGAACAACAGGGAGAATTTGTCTAAAATCTCCACCGAAAAGAAAGACCGCACCTCCAAATGGTTTTTTAGAAGGAACTTTTGGATCTTCAGCTAAGAGTTCTTTATACAGTGTGTCAACTGCATTTACTCCATGTGCTGGGGCCATTGAAGCTTCATCCTAGTTTATCACTGGCCTTTTCCAGTTCATTTGCCGTATTAGTCCCATGTCGAACATTAGAGGTTGATGTTTCATTTATTGGAATAGGCAGCTTGAAACGACTGTGGGAAGTTCTGCTTCCCTCAAGCAAAGTTGCTGCTATGCCTGTAAATGCACATGGCAAGACTAATTCATTTTTTGCATGATTTTGTTGTAAAGGAAGGTTTTACCACTTCCGCCAGGTCCATCAATAAAGAATAGACGTTTGGGTAAGTTAGGGTTTTCAATTGCTTCCCTGATTTTGTCGAAAGCCCTTCTTTGCCCTGGGTTGAGCATTTGAAACTTTTCTTCGAACATGGTTTTTTCGACAATTGGATCGTAATATTTTACAGAATGGATTGGCTCGTCATAGCTGCCGACTGGAAGTTCTAGGCAAAAATCTACCAATGACTTTCCATATTTTCGAAGGACAGATTCAATTTCTTTAAGTGTCAAATAGAGAGCTTTTTCTCCATCAGGAAAGCGTCTCTTATAGTCTTGCATAAGATTGTCCTTATGTCTGTCGAATAATGCTGCTGCATCCGACGCCTCACACATGATACAAATAAATGTAAACAACTGCCTAAGTTGTACTGTCATTTGATGGGTTGCAGCTTCTGTTAGGCAAGTATCCCATTCTCAGTCATCATCAGTTAATCCCCTTGCAATTCATGCTTCTTGGAAAGTTGCAAAGGGGATAGGATTTCCTTCGACCGTTCTTAGATCCTCGAAAGATGTTGCTCCTCTAACACTGAGAAGGAGAATCCGGAGAAACCATTTTTCTCTATCCGTGGGACTTACGGCTGGCAAACATTCTGCCAATTGTAGTTTCATGTCCTCTAAGACGTGGTTTCCATTTAGAATTTTTGTCATCCCAGGTATAGTGTTCGGGAATTTCAATATATAAATACTCTCGGCCATTAGGATCTTCCTGATTAAGTTTAAACCAAGCCAGAAGTTTGGACTTGGTGGCTTTTTGCTGTACAGCTTCAGCTTCCTTGCCTGGTATAAAACATATTGTATGCTTGTCCTCAAGGTGGACATTTAATCTTTCCACATGATCAGTTTGGTGGTGCATTTTGTATTCCCTGAGCCTCCAGCATGCTTCAGGTGCACTTACATACCGGGTCTCCAAGTAATTTTTTACTTCGTCCCATTCAATAGTAGCTTCCTGTTCTGTGGGAACAGTAACGAATTGAATATTTGCACAGTCATGCCCCTTGTAAACGTATTTGAACAGGTATTTAACGCTTTGAATTGAGCTACAAATCTCTACGTTAACGTGGGCGTTGTATTTCAGAGACAGGTATGGGTTGTATGGCACCACACATCTGTTATCCACTTTGTTTCCCCCAAGTTCAACAAAGTTACCATCATCTCGGCGTTGATATTTTAGGTTACCATTGACATTGCTGTTGGTCTCGGCACAGAAATCTTTTGGGAATTCTGTTGTGCATTTGCCGTTTTCCATACACGGTGCGTTTGGATTTAATGGACCACATGGGCCGTGTATCATACAGGATTTTACAATTTCATGTAGCCTCGGGTGGGCATCTTTATCAGGGAGTTCTGCACAGACAATTTTGTCAATTATTTCCTTCTCCCAGGCTTTGTCTTCCGGGGCCATGAATAGCAATATGTGCCCATGTGGTAGACCACGTTTTTGGAACTCGATCACGTGAAGCATAGGCCTAACACGTCCAAATCTATGGTGTTTGGTTAAGTCTTCAAGTAGCAATTTCAGTTTCAACTCAAACACTCTTGCTACTAAATCAGGCCGGTCGCATGGTTGCTGACCGGGAAGTAAGTTTTCCCAGATTTCCCTCCATTTAGGATTGGACGTGAATAATACAAATAAGTCAGGTTTGCCACATTTCCTGACCATGGCCATAGCATCTTGGTAATTATGAGCCATATTTCTTGGACTCCCTTGGAAGGTTGAAGGCAATATAACTTTCTTTCCAGGCAATATGTTAACGTCCTCAAAATTGTGGTTGTTCACAAATCGGTGAAGGACATCATAGTCTTCAGCTCTTACTGTGTTTTGATTTTTTCGAAATCAATTCAAACGGTTTGCCTCGGTCTTGCAATAGGCATCAACCATGAATTGGTGAGTCAGCTTTCCTGCGTTGAGGAACTCGTTAAAGTTTCCATTACGAATGGCATAATGGTATGAATACCATTGAAGCTGGGACACATTTCCTTGACCAACAGCTTTCTTCCGATCTGTGGTCCACCCTGAATCCCCATATGGGAAAATCAAATGGTAGCACATTGGGTCACAGAGTCTACTCAGGATGGATATATTTTGTAAAATTCCGCTTTTCGGATAAATTGTAATATCCCGATTTTCTGGGGGTGCACCACCTGCACTGTGAAAAACGGCAGCAATTTCTCCTCTGGCAGTGGGAGCTTGGTTCTGCCGGGGTGCACATTATTTACTCTTTCTCTCAAGTAAGTCATCCTATATTCAATTGGCGTTCGGTTTTCCCGACTTGCCTTTAGCATTTCGTCTTGTTCAAATTTGAGCATGTTCTTGTATTATCTAGAGAACGGATTGATATCTCCAAGAAGTTTTTGGAGGTTCTCAATTACGACACGAATGCATCCATTGTTTGCTTGGGCCATCATCATCCATTCTTTCTGTCAAGGCTTGGGCCGAATCCAAAATGTACAGTTGGGCATACTTTGGTAATTCACCTTGATTTGGGTGTAATGCAGATGTAGCGTGATAAATTTGCCCATGGATTCTGTAACAAAAAGGACCTGAACGTCTGCTCACTGATTGGTCAACTTGTGCTCCCATTGAGGCAAAGGCCATTGCACTGTTGTAGGATCTTATGTTTTCCATGAAATTTTTGGAATTTGGATCAGATCCATTCATGTAATTTGTAATGAAGGGATGCATTCGTATTTCTTCTAATGCAATGGTCCCTTTATGGCAGCAATTTGACATTAATTCATTTTTGAAATGCGTGGCATTGCAAAATGGACATTTAGCGTCCATTGGGCCAAGATAACTTTCTTGAATTTCGTCTTCATTGAAGTTTTTGGGAAGCAAAGCGGTGTTGCGGGATCGGACACATCTACTCAGACGTCCTCTTTGATGTTGGCGTGCAACCCTTTGTCTTTCAGCGTTTGCCTCGCGCTCTTGTTGAAGTTGATTCTGTGGCATGTTTCCTCTGTGTTGTCGTTGACTTACAGCATTAGCTTCACATTCTCCTTGAAGCTGCTCTTCTGACATGGCCGCTCTACGGCGTCTTTGAGCTTCAGCATTACGTGCTTTTTTTGCTGCAATTTCTTCAGTAGTTGGTGGTTGCTGGCGTTTAGGAGGCATATTTGATCGTATTTCATTACTTATTCATTGGATCATCAGAAATACGTATAAACATAAATTTCACAATTAAAACATATACAGAAATATAGGACAATTACAAAATATATAGACGTACCTGTATACAAAATTACAAAACATATCAACACAATCGCATAGTAAAAACATTAAAAACTATAGGAACGGATAAATGTATACATTCGATGCCGGTAAATATCATTTGTTTATTTACTTGTTACTATGGTAACATACCGATGACTGACACACTACCTACCGCGTTATATTATACAGAAATATAGGACAATTACAAAATATATAGACGTACCTGTATACAAAATTACAAAACATATCAACACAATCGCATAGTAAAAACATTAAAAACTATAGGAATGGATAAATGTATACATTCGATGCCGGTAAATATCATTTGTTTATTTACTTGTTACTATGGTAACATACCGATGACTGACACACTACCTAGCGCGTTATATTATAGATTTCTGTACCAATTATATAATTTTTATTTCATATTATACATTGTCTATTTAGAATAAGTGTAAACGTTCTGTAAAATATTAGTGGCACATAATCATCACTAGTAATTGCTAGGCAAATGTCTCCCCCGACCAAAATAATTTTTCAATGATTTCTTCCGAGGTAAAAATCTTGTACACGTCACTGTAATAAATTACGCAGACTGATGATTTAATAGACCCCTTCAATGGGGTTTAGCAGATGATTTAATAGTGCCTTTATTCTTTTTGGTCACCAAAGCATTTTTACTGATAATGCGCTGTCTTTCCGCGTAACCAAAAGTCCCATCCAACAAAGTTTATTTTCTTTATTTTACAAATGATATCTCACGATTAGCCCGGATATAATCAACCGTTTTAAACAAAATCCGATCCAACAAGCTTATTCTTATCTTGGTACCGAAATAACCGTGATTATACGATCTAACCAATTCCACTTCAAAAGAAGTGTATATGTATGAAAATCTATTAGAAACAAGTGCATACCCCCTGGAGTAACAGAGCTGTAGACTAGAATATCCCACATAAAAATATACTCGAGGGAAAAGAGATTATACAATGATATACCCTACAGGCTACTGAATAAAATAGTGATAGGTATAGAGTAGATACTCTACAAAGGAGACCCGGCCCGATTCTTGAGAAAAGAAGAGTACTAATACAGGAATACAAATAATAAAATGATAACAAATTCCCGACTCACCCGGAATATCAGTTTCATAAACTGCAACTTTCCAATCGCCACCGCATATCCTGCTCCTGTCTCCAGTACATTTGGTTTTACAATTGTCATCAGACACTCTGTTTTCTGTAGGTTCTAGGTCTCCACAGAAGCATTGATATCTGAAAACAGATGTATTTCTGTTAACAATGCATATGCTATAACAACTGAATCATTTAATATGATTGGGCCTAATGTTCTCCATTATTCTAATATTTTAAGCTTATAGAAGTAAAATTTAACTGCTAACACCAAAAGCAAATATCAAAAGCGTGATATGGTCAAACTCCTATCTTAATTTAATAATATTCATTTCTTTCGTAAGCTGAATCATACATTTTAAAACTGTTTCTCTGCATGTACGGAACTGAACAGTATAACTAAGAAAAAAACATCATCAATGGCTTTTATTTATTGAAAGTGTGAAAAATCCTAATTAAAACGACCTCCTTAACAAAAATTAATTTTACTTTATCCCTTTTTCGTCATCAGTCTTTTATTAAACGTACATTTAATAGTCAGTCTAAACGCTGCGTCCTTGAGTTACACAATGTAACCTTTAACCTATCTCGCAGACAGCCCTGTAAACTGAAGTACTAATTTGAACAAGTCATTCCTTATTGTTAAACAATCCGCTTGCTCATGCCAATCGTTTTGGCTATCCCGCTTATTTGCGTAATTCGTCTGAACTTAGTTTATTCATTACGCCTTATGTATTATTCGTTACGCAAACGCAACAAAAATTATATCTACTAAAGGTGGAAAGATTTATGTCAGCAACTATCTATAAAAGAGTATACGGTGTAAGCGATTTACACGATAAATAAAAAACGACGAACGGCTTCAATTAAAAGTTATTTTATTGCAACCCCAGACCTTTTTTAGCAAACAGCCTTAGTCGGTGCTTTAGGGACAACGTGCATGAAATAAAATAATTAAGGTTCAAAATCGCTTTTAAAAGAAGGAGTAACAGATAACCAAAACTAGAGTTTCACGTACTCAAAACTGTTTCCCACCGTAGATCGTCACTCCTCACACCTCCTGTTCATACCAGTCTCAAGATATGACTACGAAGCTGTGTGCCTCCTTTATTAGCAATATTTTCTTACAAATTTGGTTTCGCTCTTTGTCTTTCTAGAGCCTCTTCACTTCTAACTCTCTCAGCCTATTTGGTTCTGACAATTTTCTTTAAAATCTGTGCATACTGTGTACAGTACATAGGCGATGTCAAGTCTTATAAGTAGGTGTTTATTACCGACATGAATACATTTGCCATTAAAATCTTATCACACTAACCTTCAAACTATAAATAATAATTATAACTGTATTTAGTATAGTGTTTGACACATTCGTTTTATGTCGAGTCCGATTATTCTACACTTTGTACTAAATTTATTGTGATTACATAAATGATCATCTGAAACATTTAGCTTGAATTTATTTTCAAAATATTTACGTTTGGACAGATATGACCCAATGCGTTCATATTTCTTCTACATCGTTTTTTCTTCATTATTCCGATAATAGGCCACATATTACCTGTTCGAGTCTTTATTATGAAGCCTTCTTTCCGCACTATTTTTCATCATTCACTTTCAATTTGGATTTATATTTAAAGTGTATTGTGGCATGCTGTTCTCTTTCATTTTACCGCGGAATAATCGATGCAAACATTATATTTTTATCACAAAAATTAGAAGTTTATATCGAAAAGTAGTAGCGGTTCAGAAGTCGTCATTATCGACACAAACAATAACAACAACGGGATGAATGTTACAGTACAAATGTTAATAAACGGACTTAATAGTTAACGGTATTGTGTTTGGATACAAATCAAAACTTCTCGGCCGCTTCATGAAATTAAAATAAGTTTCTCAGCTACCAGGTTTGGTTTTAACAATGGATAACTTTGGTAACATTTCCCTCGAAGTATCAAACAGGCTGCTGAACACTCCGCTTTTTTCATGTAGACTCTACCGCAGTGGTGTGCTGAGCAGCCTACTATTCCCCTTCTAGACAATATAATTTGGTACAAAAAGGAATCTACAATAATAAATATTTTGCAGGGCTCCCACTCACCCTTAGACCTTGCCGACCATCCACTAGGACAGAAGAACACCCAGTAGACGATCAAGGAGGACAAGTGTAAACGTTTACTCTCCAATCTCAAATAACACACTTTATGACAACGTGGTTAAAGAAAAAAACGAGTCAGACATTCTCTACAGTGTGAAATGTCTTTTAGTCAGTAAAGTAATAGACGCTGTCAATATAGAGTTGACAGCTTCACTGTACTTACCGATCACAGTGTCCGTACAATTTGTGTAGTTGGGGCATTCTTAAATCCATAGTCATGGGCAAGCCGTGAAGGACGCTACGGAAAAATGTAACTTAACTAGTGGAAAACTCAGAGTGGAATAACACCGAAGCTTTCTTGATCTCCATTTGACGACGTAATGATGTAAATTTGATTGTCATTCTCGACAAGAAGCTCAACTCCCTCAGTAGGTTTATTGGAATATTCACGGTTTCTGTTGCAGATGGCATAAGCATATTCTAAGTACTTTCTTACAAGAGACGATTAAAAAATGAATATACAATAGTATATTACAATTATAATTACGGTTATAACGACAAAAACGAGGGTGGTGATGATAACGATAATAACAACAACAACTAAAATATTAATAACAATAATGATTGTGATAATAAAAACAATGATAAAGTTGCCATAACCTAGCCATTTTCGTGAAGAAAGAATAAAATCTTCTTTATCTCAGAAAAACATACGCTTTTCCAGGAATGATTAGTAAACTTTATATTGGAAAGTAAATAAATAGTATTTACTTACACTAAAAAAGTAAGTGTAAATCGGAGTAGATACAGAGCCCGATTCTGTAGAAGTGACAATTGTCGGCAAGAAAGAACAGAGCCAAGTCCAGTTGGCAACGGGTAGAAGATGAGCAGAACGAGAAAGGTAACGACAAGGAACTGCATTTAAATCTGTTTCAGTTTATTCTGTAGGCTAAATGAATAACGTGACTAGAAAATTCATTTCGTCAAACGAGGAAATGTTTAAGTTCTTACTGTATCAATTTGCATAGTAATACCTAAAGTGATAAAACAAATGACATTATTACGTTCTGCTTTCAAAATGGAAATATTTGAAGAAGTCGGGACGGGGGTGATAACACTAAACAGTAGGAATTTACGTCCGCGTTCAGTGCAATCTGGCTGTTGTTTCCGCTCGCAGCTTCAAATTTCCGTCGCACTCAAGTGTCTAACAGAAAGAATTATTTACTGTATTGCTGCTGAAATAGTACTTACTGTACTGAAAAAGTTTCCTGCTGACTGTCGACTTCAGTTTCTTTTCAAACTCAACCACCACCTAACTAAGGTTGGTGTTATGTATCCTACTACACCGCAAGGACTGAGAGAACAGAATTAGCGAGAACATGTTTTGATTTATTATGAAAACTCGATCTAACGTTGTTGAATACAAATTGTTTTATGTAAACTCCGCTAAAAATGTAATGAAGAAATTTTGATGTTTTGATAACTTCGAAAAAATATCGGTATGGAGAACTATACATTTTGTCTATACAACTATACATGTTCTAAGATTTATATTTAAAATAATTTTCGAAATGAAATATTTCCATAGAAACTACTTCTTTCTACTTACTGCTTCAGCCTTAACCACAGTACTGTGGTCACTAACGTATACTACCTCAAGTTAGCGCACTCGATTTTCACAGACGATAACAGCCGATGGCACAGCCGAAACGTCTGGTTTTGCAGAAAACATTGGACCACAACCAAACAGCCCGGGAAGGAATTTTACTAACTACTTCTTTGTTGCCGATAACGAAGTACACATATAAAGTATTGGTATGGAGAACCATACATGACTTCCATGTTCTAAGAGATTTATATTTTAAATCATTTATCTGAATTCGGTTCGATAATTTCTAACAAGTTAGGCGTGTCCTTGTAAATCGAGTTTTATGTTTGACTCGAAATTGAAATGAAATATTTTCATAGAAACTACTTCTTTGCTGCCGATAACGTAGCAGGCTTATACATATTAAAAATTATCCTCTCCCCATTCAACTATCATTTTCATTTACAGAAAATTACCCCTTCTCCTTCAATTACCCTTTTAATTCATAGATATTTCATCTACATTTCTTCAGTGGTCAGTTATCGGTATGGAGAACCATACAGGACTTCCAGTTCTAAGATTTATATTTAAAATCATTTTCGAAATGAAATATTTCCATAGAAACTACTTCTTTTCACTTACTGCTTCAGCCTTAACCACAGTACTGTGGTCACTAACGTATTCCACCCCACGTTATCGAACTCGATTTTCACTGATGATGGAAGTCGATGGCACTGCCGAAACGTCTGGTTTTGCAGAAAACATTGGACTACGGCCAAACAGCCCGGGAAGGAATTTTAACAACAAACTACTTCTTTGTTGCCGATAACGTAGTACACATATAAAAAATTATCCCCTCCCCCTTCAACTATAATTTTCATTTATAGAAAATTACCCCCACCCCGTTCAACTAGCCTCTTCATTTATAGAGATTCATCTACGTTTCTATAGTGGATTATTATGATCTTCTTATCAGGATACTTTATTTATAAAAATTAAGTACCGTACTTTACTCTTGTTAAAACATAAAACATTGCAGGTAAACTACCCTTTCCCCATAACCGATCTTCACCCAAAATCAAAAAGCCTTGAGTCCTCTAAATCTTAGGCACATTAATTTGTAAAAAATTATTTGATTCTGTTTGAATTTACGGCAGTTATAGTTATCGTTCGTCATGAAAAAATTACTCTTGTTAAAACATAAAATGTTGCTGGTAAATTACCCCTTTCCCTTAACCGATCTTCACCAAAATCAACAGGCCTTGAGACCTTTACAATGCAGGAACGTGTGCAAAAAATATATGATTCTGTTTGAATGTGCGGCAGTTATCGTTCGTCATAAAAAAAAATTCTACACACAGACACAGACACACAGACACACAGACACACAAATAGACAGACAGACATACACAGAGAAATTATTCGAAAAATGACTTTTCTTCATGTTTTGAGGGTAGTACAACCAGAATCAGCCGTTATCTCGAACACGATTTTTTCGCCATCACCATACTTCCATTTCCTTATGGAACATGGGAGTAAAAATTATCCCCTCCCTCATCAACTATCATTTTCATTTATAGAAAATTACCCCTCTCCCTTCAACTACCCTTTTCATTATAGATATTTCATCTACCTTTCTACAGTGGATTATTACCACCTTCTTTTCAAGATACTTTAATTATCAAAATTAAGTAGCCTACTTTACTCTTGTTAAAACATAAAACGTTCCAGATAAACTACCCCTTCCCCTTAACCGATATTCACCAAAATCAATAGGTATTGAGTCCTCTCCAACTTAGGCATATATGCAAACCTTTATTTGATTCTGTTTGACTTTGCGGCAGTTATCGTTTGTCATGAAAAAATTACTCTTGTCAAAATATAAAACAGGCCTGGAGTCCTCTATAACTCAGGCACATGTGCAATAACTTATTTGATTCTGTTTGAATTTGCGTCAGTTATCGTTTGCCATAGAAAAATTCTACACACACACACACACACACACACACACACACACACACACACACACACACACACACACACACACACACACACACACACACACACACACACACACACACACACACACACACACACACACACTTTTTTCAGAAAATGACTTTTCTTCATGTTTTGTGGTTGGTACAATCAGAATCAGCCCTTATCTCGAACACGAGTTTTTTCGCAATCACCATACTTCCATTTCCTTATGTAACATGGAAGTAAAAATCGGTATGGAGGATCATACATGACTTCCATGTTGTAAGATTTATGTTTAAAATAATTTACTTGAATTCGGTTCGATAATTGCTAAAAAAGGTATTCCCCACCTTGTAAATATAGTTTTATGTTTGACAAATTGAATGAAATATTTCCACAGAAACAACTTCTCTGTTGCCTATAAAGTAGTGCACATATAAATAAAAAATGATCTTCTCCCCCTTCAACTATCATTTTCATTTATAGAAAATTACCCCCTCCCCCATCAACTACGCTTTTCGTTTATATATATTTCGTCTACCTTTCTACACCGGATTATTACGATCTCTTCTCAGGATACTTTATTTATCAAAATTAAGTACTTTACTCTTGTTAAAACGTAAAACGTTGCAGGTAAACTACCCCTTTCCCTTAACCGCTTTTCACCAAAATCAATAGACCTTGAGTCCTCTACAATTCAGGGATGTATGTAAAAATTATTTGATTCTGTTTGAATTTGCGGCAGTTATCGTTTGCCATAGAAAAATTCTACACATAGACACACAGACACTTTTCGAAAAATGACTTTTCTTCACGTTTTGAGGGTACGGTAGTAAAATCAGAATCACCCCTTATCTCGAACACGATTTTTTCGCCATCACCATACTTCTATTTCCTTATAGAACATGGTAGTAAAATCACACGTATTTTCACAAACAACATCTAGCACGGAAACTACGTATAATCAGAAAGAAAGAGGAACTTGACGTTGGCAGATTTAACAGTTGCGGTTCCATAACCGACACAATATCCAGGAAACTGTTATATCGTACGTACAACCATTTTTAGTGGTTTTTATTTTTGTTTTTAATTTAATTCTGAGAGAAGAATCTGATGAACCACAGTAACGGATATACGGAAGTGCGGAGCATTCATACTTATTTGGGAGGATTAACTTTCCCGTTTTCATTCATATTCTTGTAGCCAGACACGGAAACGTGACGGAAACGTCTCGTCTCAGTCGATAAGGAAGGTTTCATTCATTTGTGTTACTGGACGTTCAAAGCCCAGTTAACGCGCAATTAATTTTCGTCATCTCAAGGAATTTTTGTTTAGATACTTACACATGTACACATTTTTCAATATATTCCGATGTCGACAGTGTGAATAATGTAATACTAACACACAAATTAATACATAAGACATACTTCATGCTGTAACACACGAGTTATAGACAGCATATTTTAGAACACTAGGACCATCAATTTAAATTTTGGCGGTTTATTTTCCAAATGTTTACTCACATCGACCATTCTAAGTTTATTCGTTTCACATATTTTAAATTACGTCATTGTCGCACATATTTCTATATCTACCATGAACTTTCGTGCTAGTCTGCATTTTCAAACTCCCATTTCTAAAGGGTATCCGAAAAGTTTAGCTGCCCGCCTTTAATTGCCTAATGCCTTCATATCCGCTTACCTTCTTATTTAATTTTTCAGAAGTACCCTCTATTCTCCTCATTTTATTGTTGTATTGGAGTGTTAGTGGTCTCAAATATTTCTTCTAGTAATTTTATACAAACCACTATGTTGTCTTTGGTATTGACGAGCCCTTTTAAATGACCTGAAGATGGCTTGACTGCCGAAAGCGCTCGTCAATACCAAAGACAACATAGTGGTTTGTATAAAATTACTAGTAGAACTATTCTCCTCAATTTAATCTAGATCTCAACCTGTCGTTTTGCATAAAGTTCGTATGTAATGGATGGAACATAGGTACACAGTTACGTTCGTGTTTATATTTGTGTGTTTCTGTACATGGTTTTTATGCAGATGTGTATTTTATCCAGAATTAAAATATCTGCTGAGTTTTTCCTTTCCTGATGGCAGTCTCTCATTTTAGTTTCTGTATTTGTTCTATTAAAACACTTACGAACTTCGCCTATAATAAATAAAAGATGTTTGGATTGAGTAGCATATCTGATACCATTGCAGCTCTGAAATCCGGTGTCTGATGGGCTTAACTACCTTCTGTTAGTAAAAAGTATTTTGGTTCCAAGGTGTATTCTCAGATACCAAGTTTCGGATCAAACGTGAAACAAATATAGCGGACTTCATGAGAAATGGCGGACTAGACTTTGGAGGAAACTTAATAAGGTAAAGTGGGATCAGAGAATACCAAACCCTTTTTTAAAACAAAGAAGTAATAATGAAGGTGGGAAGATTTGTATAGGTGTTTGTAGATTGTCAGAAACCAATATAAAATGAAAAGAAACTAAATTAAAAACTACACAATGGGCACACAACAGTGAACCTTCGTATGGTACATATAAAGAGAGAGCCGCCATTTGCCGGAACAATGAAATCAAATGGTTCTTTCAGGCACTAAAATTACTTTTAGTGTTTTATTATTCCTCTTCGACAAAAGAAAAATGCTTTCTTGATTAGATGTACAGTTTCGAATGTCGAACACCTCTCATCCTCTAACAGAAAGTCTATTTTAATGCTAGGTTACTAAAATTACTTTTATGCTATCAATTATTATAAAAGATCAATTTAAATAAAACAGTTGACTTTACTGCAATTTATATAATTATGTAAGTTTGTTATTTATTTTTCTATTAACAAAATAAATCAGGATGTATCATGCCTTACTTTATGACTGTGATCTGATTTTTTCTAACATTGAAATCAAAATACGTACAAAATTTGTAAATAGTTTAAATTCATTAACTGTATTTTAGTATTGTGAACGAATTCCTTTTTGAAGTGAGAGATTTCCTTTTTCTTAAAATGTTGTCTAATTAAACATTTTATCAAACAAAAAAAAAAGAAGATGGAATGCCACAATTCAGTTGTCTGTCACGCGAGGCAACCCTCGCCTCCCCTTAAGCCTCCCCGCAGGTCTCTGAGGTGGATTCGGAGATATCGGACCTCTAGAGGAACACAGTACACGATCCGAGTATATATATATATATATATATATATATATATATATATAAAGGCACTATTTGTTCTTAAAATAGTTACTGCTAAAAAAAATAAACCACATTTTTAAAATAAAAAAGTACATTATAATTTATTTGTTGATATGAGGCTTAGGATATTTGAGCGGTGTGTGTGTGTGCGCGCGCGCGTGTGTATGTGTATGTTTTTGTGTAACGTTTCTAATATAAACACATAATTTGACCTCTGAACTTGTTTATTGTGATGGTATATAAACACCATCAACGATTAGTAATCTCTCTGCTACAGACCTGCTGCATGTGGAAAGTCGATCCATTTTCTGTGGGCCGCTAAGTATTTTTATAATGCAGGAAGAAATTAATCGAAACTGATACAAAAAATATTGTGTATGCAAAACGAGAACTAATCAATAAATCACTAAACAATTATAAATTATTTTAAATAAATACCAAAGTTCAACTTATTCCAAGCATTCAGTTCCGACAGATGATTATTTTTCTTAAAATCCATTCTTTATGTCTGTAAGACAAATTTATTTCGTAAACTTGCAAAATTTAAAACGTGTATAATATATTTTAATAAATGATTTTCTTACTACAGTATTTAATATTTAACATTACCCGCTCTCCAGGCCGGCGTATAAGAATCCCAGTTTAAAGCATTGATTTATACAGCGAGATTTCGTAAGCGATTCGCGCCAGTCGGCTGTCCATCCGTTCAACACTCTGTCGTTTAACGTATCATGGTAGCACCCCAGATACTTGTTCTGGCCTGAAACAGAAGAAAACATTCAATTGAGTGTCGCCTTCTCTATCTAATCTCCTAAGCCGCTTTAGATTGTACCCTGAAAGAACAGAAAACATGAAAACCTTTGGTACATAAAGAAGAAAAATGAAGAGATAGTCTGCATAAAGACTTAGGGGTAGAGCTAAAATGACATTAGCATGTAGACTTAAGGAAGGAACAATTAAGAAACGTTTTATGAAGCAATACATACACATCAGGATAGAAAGTTCTTGCAGGTACAAATACATGCTAAAACCTAATATCACTTTCAAATCCTCAACAGGATATGAGATCAGAGGACGAAGTTTTTATTAATAACTTACATTCACAATAGACACTAGAGATACACGTTTTTATAATAGTAATCGTTTAAAATATATATTTAAATGCACTCCAACAATATAATTTTTCCTTTTATGGCATTTTCTACTTAAGAAATAATGTTGTCATCATCGTTATCATTACAATCTTCAATTTTTGTAAGGCATTTTTGACTTATCGTGAGTGTTTTAGGCATTCTCTACTTTTCCTTGAGTTATATTTAGATGGTAGTTTTGTTTTTCGTGTTTCTCGCAGTCGCTCCGTCTGATGTTTTCAATTGTTTCTGAATTTATTTGCAAGTTCTTTCAAATTAAGTGCGTTAAATTCTTAACTGGCGTCTTCGCTGCTGTTACGTGTATTTCCCTATTAGTCACTGTGTATCCTTCAACTAATCTGATGATAGTAGAGTTTAAAGAGTGTACCACTAATAAGACTTTAAAAATTAAGGCTCTACCACTAACCACAAAGCACGTCAGCATCGCTAATTGTAGAAAACTCTGCCTACTGTGTCAAAACGTGGTCCAACACATGCGGTATTGTCGTGAATGTAGTAACCACAGTCTATGGGGTCTGTACTATAGAATATTTGTTCACACAACTTATCCTTGACCTATTTTTCTTAATTCTCATCTGGGAATTAAGTAAAACGAGTGCACACACAGTCTCACGCATACACGCGCACGCGCACACATTTTATATATATTGTTACGACGGCCGCGCGGATCGTTGTGTTGTACAATGGAAACAGAATAACCAACACCAGATCAAGTTAATTAAGAATTTAATTTTAGTTATAAATAAACAAATACGCACTTATAAAATTCCTAAAGTTAAAATCTGTTCAAAACAATAAATGTTACCTTATTACAGTTTTGCACCAACTAACACATCAATAACTAAACCTCAAGTCATGTAACTACTAATCGCACTGTAATATCGCTGGTCCAAAACTGAAGCTAGCCGGCCCCTGGATGCTAATACCTTGCTGAGGTTCAAGAAGAATCTGTCACTTTTACGTGACGCATCATCGGATGATGCGTTGAGGAAAACTGCGTAATTATGGCAGCTCTCGAACTCGCTAGAAACAATGTCAATGTCCGGCCTTGTATACATTCCGCAGACCGAATGCCGGTAGAATAAGCGACAAACGTCTGTGAAGCCTGTCTGGAACATTCTCGATCGTTGTCTTGTGTGAAGTTTTATGTTCGATAACTATCATCTCCATCCGCCTCTGATTAGTCTCCTCAGATCCTCCATCGGAATCCTCCTCAGACTAGGACTGGAAGTACTACCATGGCATTAACAAGGTGAAGTGCACTCTCGCCGGTGACTTGGTGTTTCCTGCAAGAAGGTGCTCACTCGTAATGACATGTTTGTATTTCATTAGCATGTGACCAATATACAATCTTGATATAACCAGTTGATTTATTCTGGACTCTGTAGCAAACACAGTGTGCTCGTAAATGTTTTTCCTTATTAGGAATGCTTAGTAGGCCATTCTACTAGCGAGACCTACTAGTAGTATTATACTATAGTTGAAAAGTTATGTCGAGGTACATCTATCAAGAGATGTTAAAATGATGTAAAAATTTTCGTATCCCTTAAATGTAAAAAAAATGATGTACCTCATTGGAGAACACATTTTTGTAGACTCTTAGAAGACAGTAGTAGACTTTACAAACATTAAAGTGCATGTCTTTTTAAATCTTCTATTTGTATAGATAATATATAACTTTTTTCATCTTGACACTCTTTTAATATTACACCTTTAATTTGTTACTATAACATAACGAAAAAATAAAAGTCACTAATATTTTTTTCTTAATTATTACTTTGTGTGAAAACAATACGTGTCTCCACAGATCGCGCTCGTACTGCAACCTCTCGTTTCTGGTGCTCGTTTCGTTTGGAGATTACTACTCACATTTGATTCGTATCTTGACATTGGCCAAATAAGTTTCCTTTCTTTCCATCCTAAGCCGTTGCTTTCCAGAATGCTCACGATAACGTCATCGTGTCTCAAGATATGACTTACAACACTTTTCTTATATAATCTTTCCTGTATAAACGTTACTTTCTTTTTACCTGCATTCCTCTTAGTATTTACAAATTTGCTGTTTTCCACTCCAAATAGTTCTTCTTATAATTTCTACCGTATTGGCGTTTACGTCTGAAATTGAAACACATCTACTACTGACTTCTCAATGTCCAACGCTCCCTGGTATAAACTTTCTGTAGAAAAAAGTAAGAAAATCTTACATTCACCACAAAAGTATGCTGAAAATTAATTAAAATCTTACGTCAAAAAATTCTTATTAAAAATAATAATGCAATATAGTGGTGAGTTAATATATAACTTTGATTATTAATTTTAATTAGCAATCTGGAATTCATTCAACCTTGTTTGTAATTATCTGACAGTGGTATAACATTCGACTGCGGTTTTCCTTTAGGTTTTCCCAAAGTGCATTTGAAAGTTGGAAATACCACAGGAAATACGCCGCTATCGCAATTGTTTGTATTGTACTGACCAAGTGAAATGTGATCTACATAAAATGGAAATAATACTTGGCATTGTAATTCCTAATTTATTAAAACACAATGTAATATAACTAATAATAATATTATGACAGAGAGAGACAGAGAGAGAGAGAGAGAGAGAGACTATATCGCATACCATTTACCAAAGTTTGCTAAACACTCTAGGTAGTGACCCGAAGAACACTAGGCCACTTTTGTGGAAGAAAGGCCCAACTAAAATTTTATATCATACGTCAGCACCATCACTTTTAGGCCTATATAGTCAAGGCCTATTGTTTAGTCAAGAAAAAAGTCGAACAAACAATGCAATCAGGACAGATGAGTTTTAAGGGCCGTGAAATGTAGCATCCGAAACTGAAGACATAAGAAATGAACTCAAGAGTATTCGCGGTGGCAGAAAATATTAAAGATTACCGGTGAGCATGAAGTCACAGAATACCAAAAAGTGGCTCTGCAATACAATCCGAAAGCAAAAAGGCATATAGGAGAAATAGTAGGAGGATCAGGGTGAAGTAGAAACAGGCCAGGGCCTAACCCCTATCGACGACGAACACAGGCAGTGTGACTTACACACAGGTGGATAGCTATTCCACTATCCCTTGCTACGCTGTTGACATCCTTCTATTCTTGTCTCCCTACTATTGGCAGCCAAGCTCGCCACTATATAAAACCGTTTCCCGAGAACGGTAAAACAACCACATGAACTAGATAAACTTAAGCACGGATAATGCTGAAACAGGTACAGAACTTTATACGTAAGTTACATGTAAGTTACATACTCTCATATTAATAGTAATTAATGACCGTATCGTTCCGGCGCATTAACGAGGAAAAGCGGACATAAAGTGCAGGCGAATTTACGTATACCAGGAAATCTGTGGTGGGGTCTGTATGAGAGAGGGTGCGCGCATGTTGTAAGACAATAATGTTAACCCGGTTTTTGGTCAGGGTTTGGAAACTAAAACAAATATAATTACAAACATACTTTTCCTCAAATGTCTATACTTAATGCGTGTTATTTAATCACAATAATTAGAATTTGTTAAGCGATGTAGCAGTGGGTTGCACATGAACTATAACGGATAAGCGATAACACAGTGTTTGAGGCAGCTGTTAATATTATTAGCAATGTGCATAGATTGTTTTCACTAGAATATGTTTGTCAGTGAATCCCATATCTAGAAATTTTGTTTTTGTATTTTCCGAATGTGTTGAGACCGTGATTCATTGCTGAGAGTTTTCTGCTGCCCGACATTTCAACTGAAACATCGGGTAGTCCTTATTCAGTGGCAACCTTTATCTTTCCACCAGGCAGCAGTGATCTCCACAATCTACTTGTATTAATTTTATATTAATAGTTAAAATGTTGTCATAAAATAGTAACGAGATTGCTAAATGTAATGACCAAACAGGTTACCTACTAAGTACATTTTCTCAACGATATTAGTAATTTAATAATTAATTTTTATATAATCTTATAGTTAAAAGTTCAAATCACACATTTTATTCAACTTATTATAAATAATAACGTATTTGTAGTAATAAATAATTGTTAATAAATAAAATTATTTATAAATAAGTAAATAGTACTATATTAATTTGATGTTTATTATTTGTTCGTGTCTTGATATAAATAATATTTTCTTTTAATTTCAATTTCTTTAAATTCTCCTTTACTACTGTTACAGGTTGACATAAAAAGTAGTGTGTATTAAAGGGACGAAGCGAGACATTATACTGTAGCTACGTAAAACGCGTTGATATGTAGCCTACAATGCAAAGCGTGATTCTGAAATCATCCTTTTTCTGTTCTGAACTTAAACTCGAATATTCCAAATTTATCTTCTCCTTAGGGGTTCTGTGTGTTTCTCTCTCCCTTCGTGCTTTATTATTTCAGTAATCTATAATTTGTTCTTCGAATAAAATTTGTTAGTATTTTATTATTTTTATAATATAATAGTATTATATTCAGCGATGCAGTATAATTTATTTTTCTTTAATAACTCGTTTTTGGTGTACAAAATAATTTCCAATAAACCTTTTGGAATATATTACTTTCCCTACTTGCAAATGGAAAGTGCCAGGTATTTTGTTGGTGAAGTATGCGACTTGTACATAAGAATTCCTGAACTGTTTGAAAACTATTCTCAAACCTAGTCATGTCACGTAAATTTTGCCTCAGTGCTTGCCAAATTTTATACTTGAATTTGTAATGTTCGATCACAGTCATGTCAATATTCAAAACATCTTTGGCGTCAGCTCAGCTTTCAGCAAGGTCACAAAAGCTGGATACTGTGTGGAGCTGTGGTCACCAATACTATAAAACCCCCATGTCAATTCATTTACACAAAGTTACATTACTCTAACTATTTGAAGTGTCGTTATTAATCGTACGGAAACACCCAAGTAGAGTGATACTATTCATATACACTATGCTTCGCCGATGACCAGGTAGTTATAGCCCAGGATGAAGATGATCTAAGCTACATGGTCAGAAAGCTGAATGAAGAATACACAAAGATGGAACTGGAAATAAACATAAAAAATACTGAATACTTGGCAATTAGAGATTAAGAAACAACAGATTTAGAAGTAGACGAAAATGTTAAAATTAGAGGAACAGACAAATTCAAGTACCTAGGATTCACACTGAGTAAACAAGGCACAACGGAAGAGGAAATAAAAAGTAGATTACGGCAGACTAGAACAGGGATTAGACAATTACACAGTGTTATATGGGACAAAAAGATTAGAAAAAGCACCAAAAAATGATATATCAGACCATAGTCCAAAGCATTATGATGTATGCAGCGGAAGTATGGGTTATTAACAAAAAGAATGAAAGAAAGATTCTTACGACGGAGATGGAATATTGGAGGAGGTGCTGTGGAATAACGAGAGAGGACCGAATAACAAACGAGGAGATCAGAAGAAGAATGGGAACGGAAAGAAGTAATCTTAATTGACTACATCGAAGAAAAAAGATTGGTGTGGTACGGTCATGTCCGGAGAGCCCAAAATAGGTGGATCAACAAAATGACGGAATGGGGTCCCCATTAAGAAGGATAAAAAGGGGAAGACCGAGAAGATCTTGGAGGGACGAAGTGGATGAATCTATACAACGAATAGGACTTGAGGAAGGACAATGGGAACATCGGGAGAATTGGAAAGCCAGGTTGAAGGAAGGGAGACGGCACTAGCTGTAGCAACCCGATTATATATATATATATATATAATAGGGTTTATATTTTATATATATATAAAGTCTGTCATTTTCTGTTGTTTTAATGCTGCCGAGGTTTTTGGGCAGCAATGTTGCGGACCTTACCTAGAAGCAACAGCTGCATCATATTTTGCCTGTTTTAATAAGCTCGTTGTATTGTATCTTTAGAAAAGTATAGAGAATATACTAAAATACTAAATACTAATATATATCTACTAAAATGTAGTATTCATTGCATTGATTGATAGTTGATAGGCTTAAGTAAATAAAACATTAACTTTAATGATTTTTGGCAGTCTGATGGTTTACAATGGTGACGTTTCTACTGTATGGGGTATATCAGTGGCGTAAATCTTTTTCCTTTGCGCCCTCCTCCCATGACCCTTACTTAATTCATGCTTTCGTTCCCTCCTGAATATTATCCCCTCCTTATAACTGAAAACGTGAACAGAATAACTATTCTTTTTTCTTTTATATAACTCGATTAATAAAATATAATTCAAAATATCTCAATTCAATATAATAACTTATCTTTTAAGTAATAGTTGGATTTCTTATTTAGTGTCTCTTATGTCTTTGATCAGTGTAAAAAAATACTGATATTCAGATATCTAACTAGTAACCAATCTTGTCATTTATTGAATTTATATGCCTTTTGAAAACAGTACAATTTTTATTAAATTTAAATTAATGAAGACAGCGAATGTTTCCATTAAATATTGTGTTGTACACTTTATTAATAATCGAATATTTTAAAAACAACCAAAAAATCTATCTCACCTCTTAAACTTTCTGTCATTTGCTTATAGCCTTAGTCTATAATTTGCAATAATTTTATTACAGGACTAATATTGACATTCGAATTAAAGAAAAATAGTCTGATATAAAAAAAATTTTATTTTTTACAAAAATAGGCGTTTGGTATTTCAAGACGTTATTTAGTACAGAATGATACAAAAACGTAATTTGAAGATTATAGCATTTACAAGGTAAAATTACATTATCTAAACCCCATTACTATATAAAAACAGTAGTATGCTAAAAATTCAATAATAGTATTAGCTTAAATAATAATAGTAATAGTAGGTCTAGTATTAAATTTAAGTAATTTTAATTTAGTTTTCTTTTATTTGAAACCTTCGTGATATAACTGCATCTAACCTTTGTGACTGTCATGCCGCTGTTATATTATGTTAAAATATATTAACATTAGCTAAGAGTCGGTTGTTTTTACAAATCAACCAAAAAGTGATGACCACTTCCAATGTCAGTACGCGACTTAATGCCACCTGCTGACATATATCCTGTTTATAGTATTTGTTTTTAGTTTATTTACATCATAAAAATGGCTTGTATCCTTGTTGACGTTTCGAAAGTATTTTCGATATTCAATTTACTTTAAGTTACTTTTCCAAGTTCTCACGTAATCTCACGGCATAATTATTAGGTTACAAAATTAATTTGAAATGAAAATCTGTTTGCGTTTTAACTTATTGTACGGTATAATTATTTCAGGACACTAATTAAATAAACAACACAGTTTTTACAAATTTTGTTTCCCTAAGAGTATTTTATGTTTCACTGTTTAAACAATGTATTTTTTATTGCCACACATACGAATATAATTAATTATTTGTTTTCAGATAACGGGTAAAATATCAGTCTGCCAAGCACACACACACACACACACACACACACACACACACACACACACACACACACACACACACACACACACACACACACACACACACACACACACACACACACACACACACACACACACACACACACACACACACACACACACACACACACACACACACACACACAGTATATGTAAATATTTTCATGTAAACGTTTCGTATTTTATATAAATAAATTTAATAATTAGTAAATATTGCGCTACAAAAGATATACGTAGGTCACAATCCTATAAAACGGTCGTCTGTCACTATAACTTTAACAGTTCGAACATCGCTTTTTATAACTATAAGAGAATAATAATACGTTAAAATAATGTTTACAGTATCGAAAATTGTGACTGAATAAAAAAATTTGCTTTTTCTAAATTACAATACTCTCATGGCGATGATTTTGTACTTTTGAAATGTATAAAAAAAAAATTTGTTTAAACTATTGTTTTTATTTTCAAACTGTGTTATTGCTATATCGTTCATAGGAATATAAATTCTCAAGAAGGACGAAACAGTATTGAAAACAAATATTAATACATGCGTGCATATTTATATTCTTGACCTATTTAAATTATGGAAGTTTTTAAATGTGACAACTCGTAGCCTTGAGTGGCAAATACATCATTTGTAATAAACGATGCTGAGACGGCGAGCAGTGGAACTTTCATTTGCAATCGATCTGAAAGTAGTACGATCGCAAGGTTAGAAAGCGATTTCCAGATAGGCCTACAGATTCTGTCTAGTGGTTCAATTAACATTGTACATGTGATAGGGTTTAGAATGAATCTCGAAACCTGTAGTCACAATCATCTGCCTATTACCCGTTGTCGTCACCATTGTTTCGGAATCACTTTCATCACCGTCACCATCAGTCGTAGTCATCGTGTCCTAAATATTATCACTCTTATGTACTCGTTGGCACAACGTAATATTGAGTTTCTGTGTTATTTGTACTACAATTTTGTACTAAAGTGTAACACATTTTCTAAATTCTTGTAAACTGTTCTATAACCCGTCGTTACAAAAATTTTCTCTGGCATGTATTTGTCCTTCTTATAGTAATAACGACGACCAGATTAAGGAATTGATTTTTACTGTGTTATGAGATTGTATTGCTAAATTGAAAAAAATAAATCGTTGACATTTAACACTGTGAAAGCTATTTTACAAACGTATCTAAGAACACAACGCATAAAAGTGAGGGCGATCCAACCGTCTTTACAAAAATAGCAGGAGCTACAAGGTTAACCGGTAACCTGGGACAAGACTGATAATTGCGTCTACTATAGTCATTAGTGGCGGAACGCTAAATAGGCCTATATTATCTCCTCTTGATTACGCTTCACCTCTCCCCTCAAACATATCTGATTATTAATAATAATAGTCTCCTTCTTGTACTACCGAAGAAACTTAGGATACACAGGTTAGCCTGCTTATGATTCAGGGAAACCAGCACTATGCTTCAGCCATTATCATTAAAAAAGTTGTTATTCTGTGAACTCATTTTTACAGGCTGAGTCTACTTTGACACTTTTTGGATGTCTTGCTTCCCGCGAAAGCGTTTAATTTCGTGACTATTCGTGGCAATAACTTGCCCGCAATGTTCCCGCCATAACTATCCCTGTGACGCTGTATAAATACTAACAAAAACCCACATCCTCATGCTCGTAGTTCCTACTTAATAATTATTTATTAAATTCTAAGCTAATGACCAAATACAAAATACCAGACGGCAAGTGACGGGGTCGCCAAAGTTCTGGGAAATGCTAAAAAGGTAGTGACAGTTTTTATAATAATATAATATAAAATCATAAAACCTACCCACCAGCAATAATGAAAATTGAAGATCTCTGCTACCACAGGGAGCAGATGTTTGGCTAAACCTCAGGTGGAGCCAACTGCTCTCGTCATTGATCCCTCTAGACCCATATGTGAGGCCTGGGTCCCTCAACTGGTTACTTCAATGCACCACTGCCAGCTGGGACCCGTGTCTGATGGTCTGACCAGTAAAGGCTTCGGTCTATGGCCAGTCGGCGACCACAGATCCGTCCCATGAACCTCCTCACCCGAAGAATCTGAGCCCGTCGACCAGTAGCCGCAGGTACGAGTCAGGAGATTATTGGAGGCAGCTGAACACTCCCTCATTCGGATAAGCCTTTTGTCATTTAGCCGCCAGCCGGGACGGGAGGACGCCCCATAGCGCTCAACCCGGCCGACGTTGCCCGGCCCGTACCAACTAGGAGGAGACCAATAGGCATGTCCTGGCCTTAGCATCCAGGTAGCACAAAGCACTATTCTGGGCAAAGACTCGGGTTTGCAGCGTCCTGGTAGCCTCATAACGGGGAGTTAAACTCCCAAAAGAGACGCAGCCACTACAGTGGCCCCGCCCTTAAGAGTAAAGTTTGTAAGTATCACATACTGATGTTATGTCGCTGCTGGGAAGCGAATGCAGATCCTCTACATTGACAGCAATGCGCCATACCTTCCAACAGAACTACCAAACTTTTGATTTAACTTCTTAAGCTAATTCCACAATATCACTTTTTATTAGATCTCAAAGCAAACGTGTGTAACAAGTTTCACGCTTTGGCAGCCTAGTCAGATAGTTAAACCTAGTTCATTGGTATTTGAAGAAGTAGTGAACATTTATAAACAATGAGAGGTCACAGTTCACGGAATACCCCACTCTTATACTACAAAAACAATTTATCACTATTCAGAATACAGTAACGCACATTGATCGTTCACGTCATAGGGCATCCCTATCACATTCCCATGCTCTCGATATCACAACGTAATATGTAGGCTACACATTCGCGGAAAAATATTACGCAGTCCAAACTTGTCTTGTTGTAGTTGTCTACATTCCACCAAAACAATGTCAACAATAGTCCTCATAGCTCGGGCTTCAGGCTACTTAGGTAAACATCGCGCACCTCTTCCATCGAATATAGAAGATATACGATTTGTAACTTTTAATTTAATGACACAAACTATGACGAGGTTTAGTAATCTGTCTCTTCTAGTCCAGGTGCCCCGGGTTCGATTCCCAGCCCCACTATAAAAATCAAGAGGCGATTTTCAGCGACCAAGTCAATTCCACCCTGTGAAATAACACTGACATAATACTGGATGGATGAAGCATAGTTCTGGCCACGTAAACTTTATTATATGCCAAAGGCTTACATAAGTCATAAGGGAAGTATGTATCCTGCCTAACTACTAAACACTTCAGTAGTATAGAGAGGCGCAATTATTATTATATTAAGCCTACATTTTGTTTGTTGTCACCTCATTGTGCGAGTACACTCTGCGCAAATTCCCCTTCTGACGTTTAAAGAGTCTAGAAATTTATTACCGGTAAATTAAACAACGCTGACTTTATTTTAAATCGCAACTCATTGAAAGATTTATTAATGTTCTATGTTCTTGTACCTGAAGTTAATTACAGACTTCTTACTAGCAACACCTAATGAATTGTCTTTGATAATATACGTACCGCTGTAAACTTAATAAATAACTTAAACATAACCAATTCCATCTTAACAGGACAAAAATATGTCGCCCTAGTAGTAGCGTATCCGAAGTCGGCTCGGCTTCATACAAAAGAAAACACAAGTTAGACCAGGGCTTGATTTCAGGGGGACTGTAAGTCCCATTATTTAAAAAAAATGTCTTTTCATTTGATTTTATATTCATGTATGTTACTATATTATCACGTTTTGATAGCTGATGTGAAAACTGTTTCGCCATCTAGGATCACGTAGGTCATGCCCTGTACAGCAAACAATCAAAAGTGTCCTTGTTTGTGAAACGTACGAAGATCAAATATTCTATTATCAGGGAGATCAGACCGCTACCGCTATCATCTGAACTCGAAAACGATCGGGAAATCCCCTTATATTTCCTCAAACAAACGTCATCAGGTTTTCCAAACTTTTTACCAGCTGTGATAGTAAGTTCATAAATTTACATACTGTAACAAACATATGTCATAACAAACTTTATCGCTAGGAAATAATGTATGGTTATGGTAAACATATCTTTAACTGGGAGATCAAAATGTCAACAAAAGAAACTACTAGAATTTAGTTTCCTTATAAGTTGTTATGTTACATAATATATTTAAAATAATTTAATAATTTAAGCGTTATATATATACACAATAATATGTTTATCATTATTGTTGTTGTTGTTATTATTATATTTATTATATTATTATTACTACTACTACTGCTATTACTATTATTATTATTATTATTATTATTATTACTATATGAGAAAACGTCCTCTTACCGGACAATGCCAGAGCCAGTAGTCCTGGCGATAGTGGGAGTCATTCCCACAGACCTGTTGGCTCTAGAGCGAAAGCATTGCTTCGAAAGAAGAGATGTAAAGAAGAGGTGCGGCAAAGTATGAAGCCAGGGAACTCACTCTCTGGCACTGGCAAAGGGAAAAGGGAGGATTGAGGAAGACGGACCGCTCATATCGAACTTGAAGAAACGGATTGACCGCCAACACGGTGAGGTTAACTACCACCTGACACAATTCCTCAGTGGCCATTACTTTCCTCCACAGAATGGGAAAGGTGCAAAATCCAGCATGCCACTACGGTGACTCTTCCCATGAAGACACCTAGCACACCTTTTACAAGTGCTGCAGATTCACAAGACAGAGGATAGCACTGGAGATAGAGCTCGGGGAGTTCACACCAGAGAGCATAGTTGCGATTATGTTTCGAGGAGGGCGGAATGTGACCGCATTTATTCAGTGAGTCCTACTAGAAAAGAAAAGGCAGACCCAGCTTGTACCCGACGGTCAGTAGAATATAATTAGAAGGAGCCCGATAAGGGCACAATAGTCTCCATCCTGAAGTAATACGCTAAGTGGTTCCAGCAGGATATGAATGCTTGAATTAGAGGTGGATTTTTTAGTGAGTGAGAGTCCTAAATACCAGGGGACACACGGTTTCCTTAGACCATGCATAGAGCATTTTTTCCCCCTCTAAAAAAATATATATGAGAATGTCCTGCTATCAACTATGTTTTAGGGTGTGAAATATTAGACTTCGTATGTGGGATAGGAAACAATGTTTTATTTAGCGGAAATATCTACCTCAAGATGGACTTCCGGTGTGACAAGACGGCAAGAGACATGCGGGCGGAACAGGAAAACTGCTTTACTGCTTCTGAACCTTATAGAGTTGATGAGCAAATTTCTGATTATATAAAAGGCAACACGGTACGGATATACAAAGGAGAATTGAGGCTACACCAAACATAACAACGTGTAAATGGTTCTTGGAATAGTTAAATTTACCTACATAATAGAAAAGAAAAGTATTCATAAAGGCAAAATTATAGGTAGACCATAAAAACGAAAACAAAAATTACTGTTATACAAATAATAGCCCGGCGGTACGAACATGTAGTTAAATCATCGTGATTCTACTTGTTCTACTTGCAAACTCTGCCGTTACATGCAAATCTGGTTGGATGATTACAGCGCAGCTCAGTGGCCGGGAGCCTCCTCTACACTCGCAAGGCGAAACGAAACACACACGCGCGCGCGCGCGCACACACACACACATATATATATATATATTTCAATCACTTTCTGCTTGAAAAAAAAAAAAAAAAAAAAAAAAAAAAAAAAAAAAAAAAAAAAAAAAAAAATACATCTTGAGGTAAAATAGTTATAAGTATTATAGTAATATATATATATATATATATAAGCCTGTATATTCAGAGAAATAGCTTTGTATTAAAACATTTATTAAAAGAAATAAAATAAATAAAATTTGAAAGTTGACAATTGAAAATTGAAAATTAAAAATTGAAAGTAATCCACTAAAATACAGATAACTGATTAAAATTCACGACCCAAACAACGCAATTAACTTATCAGTCAAAATTGGAAAAGAAACACTTTGTTATTTATGTTTTAAGAATGCGATGATGAGTTTCAATCAATAGCTGAATTTTTTTTAGGGTGTTGAAATAGGCTCAAAAGGTTTCCACATGAAAGTGGATATTAAATACAAGTTATAAGCTTTAGCGAACAAGCAAAGTTTCTGTGGATCACAAAATTATCTCTTCCTTTGAGTAATTTACCGTTCTACAATAAAAATTAACAGAACTGTACCATTTTAAATATTAGATATTTTCCCGCTAACCAGCTAGCATTTTGTAAATAATTATAATAATCATTAATTTCCATTCAGTACATATTAACATTCAGTCCAACAGAAATATTACTCTCCCTTTACATCAAACTTAATCATCGTTATAATAAAATCTTATAACTAACTAATAACCAAACATTGTTTGTGGAGGAAAACAGGACCGCTACAGCTTTTGCCTGATGAGAGGTTTCATTGCTGATATATAAAAGAGACAGAGTTTCGTGGGGTGGTAAAACATACAACACAAAACTCTCTTTTAACAATATTGTTTTATAATATACAATTAAACTCACAATACTCCGTGCAGCGTTCAGAGAAAAGCATAGTATTATTTACAAATTAAAGCTCTGGATGCTTACATTGACACTGATATCTTTGGAAACTCCACAAAGCCTCCGCATCAACAAAATCTAATAGTACGTTTTTATTATTAGATGCTTAATGTTGCCATCTAATTTATTAAAAACGTTCTGTCCAATAATGTTAGCAATTTTATTATAAAAAGTTGTATAAAATCATGGTACCCTGAAATCACAATAATTTCTTTTACCACTAAATATTTTCAGCGCCCTCAATGTTTCTGTTTCCACTTCTGTTATAAAATTTCTTTAAAACCTTAGTTTACGTACGTATAAAAATCTTAACGGCAACATTTGAAGCTCAGAAAACATGGTTGCAAATATTTCCGTTGGTTTTTTTCTCAAATTCAGTCTTACAAATATTTTTTCAAATGTCTCAACGAACTTTAAAACTGCTTAGTACGTGCCATCCCAACACACAAACTCGTACTGTAAGCTGCTATGTTTGAACTAGACACATTATCATCAATATCATCATCTTCACAACACGGCATAGCCAAGGTGCTGCTTGTTCCGCCTTCAAAGATCCTCCAGCCATCTCTTCCTGGGTCTACCCACCTCTACGCACATACCTGTGCCCTATAGGTTTGTATTGTTTGGCCAGTCTGGATTCTGACATTCTTTCTAAGTGTTCTTTCCACCGTTGTTTGTAATTTTTTAATTTTTTTATTAAAGTTAGAAACTTGTAACTCTTCTCTTATGGCCTCATTCTTTATGAACGCTATTACCGAGGCCTGTATTTTACTGTCTTGTTTCTTGGTTGTTGTCAATTTCATAATTCACACCCACAGGACAGTACAGGGACTGCCTTAACTTTGTAAAACTTTAATTCTGTATCTCAGCGTACCTTGTTTCTAATAATACTGTTGATTGTCCCACACATCAACCTAACCTGGAACTTACCTAACTTAACATCGATATGATAATTCCTCTCATAACCAATATCATTTGCCAAATAACTAAAGTGGCTGCTCATCTGTTCCACAATTTGATCATTAATCATTATATTTGTTCTTATTGGTTCCTTGTCTTGAAATGCCATTACCTTTGTTTTTATAGTAGAAATTTTCATACTGTATTGTTTGAAAATCTGATGAAGCCCAAAAACAGTTTTTTGCATATCAGATTCTGCATTTTGAATTACAAGTAAGTCGTCAGTAAACAACAGCACATTCAAAAATCTGTCTCGTGATATCGTAATACCAGAAGATTAAGATACTAGATAAGTAATACGATTAAGATAATAAATAACATCGTAAGACACTAGATGTTAATAACTATAGCTGTGTCTAATAACTAGACACATAAGCGGACATAATACGTAAAACTAACTCAACACAATGTAGGTTTAGATTTCAAATTTAACAGCTGACTTCACCAAGTCAATTCTTTGTGAAGTGAATCTCATAGATATTAAATCTGAAATCTCTTTCGTACTTCCGAACACGAAGCGCAGTCTGGCTCTTTAACTAAACAGTCCAAACACTTGTACAAAATTCTAACATTAAATTTAGCACTATTCCTTAGGAAAATTTTTGAGTTTCTTGAGTATTTATTACGCAAATCGTATCTAAAACACTGCAAATCCAATAACATGTTATTTTCTATACGTTCCCACTTTCCCCAGATGTAAGTGCCATATCATCTGCGAACACAGTAATTTTTCATTTAATCTAGCCATATATACATCACTTATGTAGTAAAGTAGCAGCCAGTACTGATCCTTATAGGACTCCGTCGGCAACTTCCACCATCTGACTGTACAGTATCATTTATCTTTACACATTGCAGCCCACCACTATACAGATAACTGCAAAAACGATTATGCGCAACTCCGCTAATACCAATCCAATGAACCTTTGCAGCAAAATTGAGTGATTAACAGTGAGTGTCAGTAGCTTATAATCTGAAGGAAAACCCCACTTACGCTACTTCTACTATTCTTAAAAATAACTAATCTCAAATAATTTAGGCTAAATGACTTAACGTTAGGGAACAACTAATATTTTGATAGCTTGTGTGTCTAAATAAGTGTTTTAATAGCTCTTCAAATTCTTTCAATTAGATTACTTTTTATTAAACAAAGATTAAAAAATTATAGAGTTTCACGTGTAGCATCGCATATAAAAACAACGCGAACCTGAAGCGTTAAAAACCAAAAATAGGATAACAGTTTTGAAGCTAATGAACTTACCTTAACCTTAACCTCTACCTTTACCTCTTTGGTTTCTTACTCACCTTTCTACGATAAAATTTAACCGAGGTAACATTGTTTTAAAGAAGGGATACTTTTGCTCCCCTAAAAAAACTTCATTTGATGAATATTTTTAATAAATAATTTGATAAGTATAATTAACAAACTATTAATTAAGTCGTTTTAAATGTTAACTATCAATTATTTTGGTTCGCTAGCTTGTACTATGCAATCTGTCCGATTTACAGTGGACTTGAATGTATAAACAATCTTCCATCATCTATTAATTTTTTTTTTTTAATTTTAGCGTTTAAATAAGATTCTCTTGATCCTAAACTCTTTGTCTTTGTAGTAAACAATTACTACACTATATTAATTGATGACTCGTTGGGCACTTTGTGAAACATATTAATACAAAGGTTTTTAAAACATTTTTAAAAACCTTTGCATTAAATTACTACACACATTGAAAGCATTTATTTTAAATTACGTTTAATTTGATTTAAAGTCAACTCTGAAAAAATGTAATTATAGCGTTTTAAAAATTCAGAAACAAAATTTAATTCAACGTTGACTTTTTGAGAAAATCTTAAAAAATATTGATTTTCCCCGAAAGCGGAAAATTTCGTGTGTGGTAGGAGGTCAGTCCTCGAAACTTCCTATGCCTACGCCCATGGTAATTGATAAAAGTGATAATACTGGCTCCGTTTTACACACATCATGCAGGGAAGACTGCTAGCTTGGGTAATCAGCCGCCCATTATTGCTTCACGATGTTTTGTCATGTTTTCATTTACACAAGCTAAGTTAACCTGGAGACTGGAAAAGCAGGTTGGTTTAATGCTGCTGCCCGGGAATCGAATCCATGTCCTCTAGATTAGTAGCCAGACGCGATACACACTGGTCTACTGGCGCCTTAACCGTAATGAACTTAATTTTCGTTATTGGATTAATTTCACCTAGTATTCCATTTTCAAAGACTATCACAGAGCTTTGCTTCGTACACCTCTCTACACGTTTCTCATCGTATGACCATAGTATACCATGTTTCACATGGACTTACCCTTACGAATTTCTTTGTTTACTGTGATGGTTCCATATACTGTACACTTATTGATCGCTACAATTATCTTCGAAACGACCAAGCAGTTTTCCTTAACTTTCCCTCAATCTCGCAGTAGTCAACTTCTCACTTAAATACTGTTGCAATCAAAATTTAAAATTGTAATTAATTAAATTTTACGATAATTCTAGTCAAATAGAGTCAGTCATATATTCATTTTCTACTTATTTTAAATATTGCCATTTTTAATAGTTGAACCAGTTTTTTTATCTAACAATTTCTGCAGTTGAATAAAACGAGGTAAGGAAACAATTTTAATAAAGTAGTAACACTCATTAAACCATTATCACACGTCTAGTTGATGTGAAACACTTAATTAGAAAATACTTCATTCTTACCTCTAGAGTATTCTTTTTCGCACAACACCCCTCCTCCACTAATGAATATTACAGCATTCGTCACGGTCTTGTGATATCATAATAATCTGTGAAAGTCCGAACCAGCCGGAACCAGTCCGAACTAGCACGCCTTTTTTCCAGCCATATCACATCAAAACATCGTCGAAAAAATCTTCCCATGAAAAAAGTAGTGTTGAGGTCCGAAATGCCGCCGCGTCAAAACATCCTCGCGTCATTGTTCCCGTTAAAAATGTCGTGATTAAAATATCGGTGTATCGATAGAAAGACTCTGTTCTTGTTTGCTTGTTGTTCACTTTCTTTTCTTATCGTTTTTGTTTTATTCATTATTCACTGCATTTTCCTTTGTTTCTGTTTTGCATTTATGCCTTTTTATATTTAAGAACTTGGAAAGTTAGGTTTTCCTTCATTAAATTTTTGCATTCGCTGTCTATTTGTGTGTATTCTATATGTAATATACATACAATATATGAAAAGCTTATATTCGCCGTTAAAGTTGTTGTAGATGAAAATTCGTCTTGTAGCCTGAAGAAATTTTTGTTTATTTTCTCACCGTATTGTTACAATATTATTTTAATCGTGTTAACAGAATATGTTAGCACAATATTAGAAGGAAATTTACAACTTGTTAAACGAAGTTCTAAAGGTCTGCTGACTGCTGTTTTCTTTGAAGATGCCACTACACTTGCAAGCAGAGAGATATGTTTGTATGGGAAGAAGCACACAATAATGCAATAGATATCAATAAAATAAAATACACACCAAGTACCGCACCTTCCTAGCTCCAAGTACTAAACATATAGCCTATATACGTAGAAGACATAAAACCTTAAGAGAGAAAACAGTCCAATAAACAATGAATATATGAAAACATAATAATAACAAATAAAAAACAATTTTAGAAACATAGTCCTACTGTTAACATGACACTTAACAGCGACCTTTTTAAGAGTGACATTATAACCCCGTCACATTCAACCAGGATGTTGTGATGCGAGGGTATTTTGAAAGGCGAAATTTCACCGCATGTTGTTCACGCCGACATTTTGTCATTGAACTCTAGGCAGGAGTTGTTAAAAGAAATTACGATAATATTTACAGCTATGGCTGCTGTAGGTAATTCATTCATGCACATATTGACATTTCATGCATATATTGACATAAGAATTTGAGAGAGTACATGGAGGGCTCCAGATAGATAGTGGCTCTATGACTAGAAGGGTTCTAAAGTCACATTTCTGCTAAGAGCACACTTTCTCGGGGTTACGCTCCACGGGAAACCTTCTGTAATTTTGTAAAGCCCTCTCTGGCAATTTCTTAGAAATTTTCTGCGGGAACATATTTTTTTACTTTAGGCGTAGAAACATTTCCAGGCACCCCATAAAAAGGGAATCTTTTGTAGGATCTTTCAATCCAATCCTTATCGTTTACCCTCCCATTACTAACACAAGTGAATCACGATGTTTCAGTACATTACATAATCTTTATGCAAGCCGTCATCCATTAGAAGCAGTATTGACATTACTCCCTCAGGATCTTCTTCTCATTTACCTACGCTGTTTAGATGTCTTACTCCTGTGGCTCTGTGTTTTCTATGGAGTGTTTCTGCCTATGGTCGTTCCTTAGCAGTACCTAAATTGGAACACGTTTTCTCCAAGTAATCAATGAACCCGCTATGCAACACAGATTGAGCGAGTTCAATCCGTAAAACAAACTAGATAAAATTTGTTAACAATTAATTAATCAGTCGTTATTCTATCTTTACTAACAACTCGATCTTCTTATTCGAATTTTCATTTTTCAGTGTGTTTTACAGTTCACGATTTTATCTATCTCAGCACTTGGGTTTATTTACAACGTGGTCTTTCCATGAGTGTCCCATCAGAGAAATATTTCCAATTCTTACTACATTCTGTGCATTGTGTGTGTGTGTTGGCAAACAGAGACGCTGAGAGAGAGAGAGAGAGAGAGAGAGAGAGAGAGAGAGAGAGAGAGAGAGAGAGAGAGAGAGAGAGAGAGAGAGAATCTTTCCAAATAATTCATTTTATGATTGTACTGTGGCCACGGTAAACGGCAAAGGTGTTTTTATACATTATTTTATAAAGAAGGTACTTTTACTTCGCCGAAAGACACAACCTGTGTTTTCTATGTTTATACACTTTTTGTAAAGGCCTAGGAGTTTGTGGTTCAAGAGTTATCCCTATACTTTACCACGAATTAATGATAAGGAAACTTCTGAGTACATGTATTAGAATAAAAAATTACATGCACGCTCGCGCTTGTTATGTGTACGCCTATATGCGTCTCAGTTGATAAAAATTCTTGTTTTAGAAACAGCTTATAACGTCTCACCTACGTTATAACATCGGGAACCTGTGCTTAATTGCCTCGGATCAATTGAATAGGCTGCCATAGTCGTAACCAACTTCTAATTATTAATTTTACAAGCTGTAGTTAGAATTAAAGGAAATTTTACAGGGGTGTCTGATGATTTATTCACTCAGTTTTAAGTGTTATGTAATGACATCTCTTTATTAAACGATTTCTTTAACAGCTCTACATGAGGTTTTCACCATAAGGTTTTCTTAATACATAGTTTAGAGTTTACAACATATTTTCTGAAGGGGCCCTCAAAATAAGGAATGTTATATGCTAGCATTTTCCACGGATCCGGGATATTAAACTGGTTTGTAAGTTAAGCTCACTTACTCATAAACTATCATACTATTTGGGGGGCATTTGAAGAATGGACTTGATTTAACTTTTAGTATCAGAGAAGCTTTATAATATCAGCATTACTTGCTACTACAAACATTTTTTAATCGTATGACATACTACATGTTACAAAGTGACTATTATTAAAGTCTTTTATATTGTTATTTAAAGTGTCTTTTACAAATCATTTGTTTGAATGTTAATTAACCACGGAAGACAGGCTTCCGCGTCACCTTGCTATTCTGATGTTTACTCCGTGTCCTGCTCCTTGGCCCTTGGGGTGTCCACAGATGGTCGATCTTTATTGTAGTTTTCTTTCCTGCTGAAGTTCCTGAAGTGATTCGGTCATTATGAAGCTGGTATACTGTTCTCAGAAGTCTGGTAGCTAAGCCTCTTTAGTAGTATAATTCAAGTTAATGTTTTTGTTTGCCACAGAAATGCACGTCACATCATTATTGATAAAAGGTTCTCACTTTAGGTACGTCGTACCTTTTTATTTTAACAAAACATTGATATCTTACACACTAGTCAGTAGAGATGTCATCCCGCACACTTATTTATTCCTTTTTTTTTTTTAGATTACACGTTTACTTTATGACACACTAATTTACCGCTACATTCCTCTGCACCTTGTTAAATCTATACTTAAAAAAAAACAAATATTGTCGTACTTTTGGGGCATGGTTCCGGTATGTACTGTTTACAACGAGAACGCTCCATCTCGACTGATTTACTATGTTAGGACAGGTAAGTTAACTGCGCGGAGTTTACGCTTCACCATAAAATACTTCCACCTTTATTCGATAATTACGGTATTAATGTTTGACCTATTAATTATCCAAAGATATGCTTTACTTCAGAATTAATTAAGGTATACTACTGTGTTATTGTTTATTTATTTATTTAATTGCAAATTTACAGGTATTATTAGTTTTGTTTATGGGTCTGTATGCAAGTTGATTCCGGTTACCGCATGTCGATGCATGGTAAATTATTAAAGGGTTTCCTTACCTTTACACTCGCATTCCTTTTGGCCTTTTAACTCTCTTTATTAAATATTATTTTGAGTTATTTCAGGGGTTTAAAATTTGTGTAAATGTGCGATTTATTAAAATTTAAATTTCTCTCCTTTATTTATTTTTTTTTATTTTATTTTTTTTATGAAATCGTCACAAGCTGTGGACAAGTGCGTGTAATTTCCAATGAATCATTTATCTGATAAATCCAGGAGACATTCGTATTTCACGACACAACTAAAAATTGGCACGTTAAAAACAAAAACACTTTGAAACATCCCTTTTAACTTCAAACTGCACTGTCAAGTGTACTAAATTATAATAATATTTTTGTTGTTATCAATTTGATGTTAACGCTAGTTTCTATTATTAATTTAATTTATAACAATGTTTTTTTAACAAGATGTATCATTGACCACATGGCTTAACCGGCTGTGTTTTTTATGAGTGGAGTGCCCGTTTACCAGCAGCTAGAAGCTACTGGTCACACAGTAGCGAGAATGAAACAGGAGTCGATGACGTCGTTATTATCAACAAAAATAAAAAACTATTACAGGAGGCTCTACTGAAATTGTATAATAAGATACATAAACTTTATTTAAAATGAATAAACGAAATTATTTAACAACACTAACAGTTAAATAACGGGTCAGTTACTGTGTTGTGTAAGCAGTATGACTAAGGGGGATATGTTACTAAAGGAGGAGGAGAAACAGCCAAGAATAACTTTCAATTCAGGCTTTGACAAGTAAATTCAATCTTGGACAGAAAAGACAAACTACTATACTCACGCATGGTGAAAACAGTAAATTTAATTCTTCTCCAAGAGGACAGTGTGAAGTCACAATAATTACCGCGCCCAAAACTTGAACCTCCGGTGCTAAAGACGTCGTTAACAAAGACTTTAAAGTCTTAAGGAAATCGTGAGTTAAACGTATACTGTTATCGGGTAGTGTATAACATATATATATATATATATAATAATATTTTTGTTATTGTTAGTCTGATATTAACGATAGTTTCTATTATTAATTTAATTTTTAACAAGATTTTTTTTAAGAAGATGTATCACTGACCACATAGCATATTAACTGTAACAGATTCGTCGCGTTCGAGTCGCAGGCTTTCCGATGAATAGATATTGGCATCGTACAGAATAATAAACAATTTTGTATTTGAGTTAATATAAAAATACTTTTGGTAGTATGTAATTTATGGTCGAGAATAATTCTCAATTTAATTTGAGGAGTCGCAGTACTGCAGAGGAAGAAGAGGACGCCTACGCGAGGAACGCCATTGGTCAGCCTGAAGAGGATGTTGACAGGTACGTCAGGAATATCAAGAACTTCATAATAATAGGAAATGTTAAACAGGTTCATAATAGATACAGAATATTAAAATGTCCTTTGGCACTAAAATATCATACGTCTAACAACAATATTTTTCAATATTTAAACTTATGTAAATGAACTACTGTAAATATACAGTTTTAAGTAGGCTATATTTGTAAATTTTGCAAATATATCATCCATTCATGTGTAATCATTACGCAATACAGCTTCCTAGACAGCGTAAATGCGTGTACCGAAACAGACCTATCGCCTTCAAACTGGTCTGTATAAAATCCCATTGTCTAGGAAAGGTGCGTTTTCGATGTTTCATATTAACTTAACAACCAGATATTATACAACGCATGAACATTTGAACATACCCGAATGTTTCTTATTTACTGTCACAAGTCATAAACACTAACTCTGCTGGGATTGGAATAATATCCCGTATCATAAGCGCGAATAGACGTCGTTGTTCGTACGAAAAACTACTGATATCAAAGGTACTAAACAAACAAATAAAGCCGACGATATGTAACAGTCCTATTAGAGCAATGACGACATACAGATGCGAGGACTGGATACTGATTAGTAGAGAAGAACCACTTTGAATATTTGAACGAAAAATTTAAAATTTTCCGGCCTGAAAGAAATTATGACAAAGCCTTTATAATTTTAAGGAATTAGTAACTGTATTAGTCGATAAACAGCTGATACACTATATTTTATTCAAAGTTTTGTTAAGTTCAAAATTAGAATGGTTGGATTATATAAGAAGAATGGATAAACTAAAAACGAATAAGAAAATAACAAACTGGAAGCCAGTGAAAAGATGAATCACAGGAATAGGCCTATCATGAAAAAGATGTTTGAACTACGTAGAAAACAACTTGACATACATGAGGTGACAAGCTGTATGGTTATGTAGTAACAGGGCGCGATATAGGAAGATCAAACAAGAGGCAAAAACTCTTCCTGGGCTGTGAAGCTAATAGAAGAAGAAGACTAGTAATTAAACATAGAAGCTTTTATTTTAAATTTAACAGTTTGTTCATCACAGACTTCATAAGTCCGATAGTAAACGAATAAATTACGTACATGAGAAACAGTAATAGGCCAGGTAAAAATAGGGTTTGCTTTGGAAAAAATAGAATAGATACACTGACATACACTGAAAACAATGTATATTCATGTACTAAAGTTGCGCAAAAAATTCTTAGAACAATAGCCTCATGTTAGGAGTTGAAAAACAAGTTTATAAAATATGTTCAAATATATGCATTTTACACAATTTAGGATGAGTACAAATTTGAAGTTACGGTTTTTACCGAAACAAATCTCTCAGTCCTATTTAATTAGCTTTGAGTTGATACCTGTCACATCACCATTAAAAATATTTGAGAAAAATACGATTATTCAAATATTAACATTGCATGTTTCATATTTAGAATGTACCGTATTAAAAAAATAAATAGGACATTTTAAGTACACTTTTTGATAAAGAATTGTGTTATGTATTTAACATAACATAAACAAGCATAAACTTAACTATTTCATAAAATTTGGTGTTTTTTACATTTTGTCAGAAAATGATGGTTCTTATTCTTTATTAAATTATATTTTGAATTATCTTACGGCTAAATTTATCTTAATATGCCTAGAGCCTGTGAAAAAACTATATGAACGCAACTGAAATTTAAAAGGAATGGTTTGAATTTAATCACTAATAATATACGTAAGTTGTTTTTGATACGTCTTTTGAAAATTTCAATATGTTACTTAAGAAGTACTGTCGTACCTGTAGATCTCGGGGTTTACTCATTTATATTATGAGGAATTCGTCTTTGAAAATACGTCTATATACAAATTTACATATACAAATATGTATATTCTGAAGATGACATTCTAATACTGTCAAAACAGTGTAAATATATAAAAAATATATTCTTGTAAAAACAGGTATTATTTATTTTAATGATGTGTGTGCGCGCGCGCCCGTGCGTGTGTAAAACAATTGTTCTGATTTATTTAAGTAAATTGTATAATATGTACATTAATGACGACTTAATTACGCAGGCAAACTGAATTATCGTTTCCTACCTGTGACTAAAAGGCCAGCTGTTAAAACCAGGAAGGCGACGTGCCACAAAAATTGGAATGGCTTCATCGCGGAACGGTGAATAGCTTACGCGCCAGAAACCCCAGTTTGTAACACGGTCAACAACACGACTTCGCCACTGTTTGTGAGTTAATTAAGTTCGTTTGATTAAAAGCCTGGCGGTCAAACAAGAAGTGGATGGAAACACAATAATAACTGCGCATGCGCGAATGTGTGTACTGTTTTTGACTTGTTTTTATTAAAGTGATAGCGTCGCACACGGTCATTTTAGTCGGGTCAGCCTCTAGTATCGTTACGTCATAGCAGCCGACTCACTTTCTTCATCTACTCTTATCCAAGTCCGATTCCTTGACAACAGCTGAGTATTACGTCTGCGGTGCGAGAGTTAACGTTCCTTCCTTACACGCGAATACACGGCCCTTGATAATTATTGTAAACAAACATTCTGTGATGACACCACACCGTTAATTGTACTACTAATGTTCTTTGTGAGATATGTCACAAAAACCGCCGTTGTTTAATTTCTTGGTGCAATATAGCAAATTACATTACTTAACGAGTTAATACTTTGATGTTATTAAAACGTAACCAGTTATCGCACACGACTGAATAAATAAACAAAAGAATAGGTTGGCTCAAAACATACCACTCTTCTTACCCTTTGGATAATGTCAGATCTCTTCAGCCCACTCTGTCTACTTCCTCCCACACCACCCAACCCCTCCTCACTCTTTCGCTCTCTCTCTCTCTCTCTCTCTCTCTCTCTCTCTCTCTCTCTCTCTCTCTCTCTCTCTCTCTCTCTCTCTTTTTGCGCTCTTTCAGCATCTTCCACGACCTTCAACTTTTCTTCAGTTCTTCTCAATTTGTTCTGTCATGTTTTATTTATTTCTGGAATAAAACTTAAAAGTTCAATATTTGTTTAGGAAGTCTACGGTCAGCCACTCTCTGCACGTTGCTACGATAAATGGGATTTATACTCCTTATCTAATCCATACTCAAATGTGGAACACCCATGATTAGGTCTACTCTTATACCTCGTTACCTTCTTGGGTCTCGCTGTCATTTTTCGTTTTTTGTCCACGACGTGTCCAAGTATTATTAATTATTTGTAACTACTACCCCAGCGCAGAACATTAGTATTTTAGATTTAAATTTAAAACTTTTTACCCTCAAAGTTAAAAAAGAAACTCTCGCATGAACTTTAACGCACAAACAACAACGATCTGTCAATAATTTCAAACAACGACGTCATCTCCAAAATCGGAACTGGCCTCCTGACGGCAGCCGGTGACTAAGCTTACAACGAGCGAAAGATGATTCAGGCAATAACGTAGAATTTTTTAAAATTTTTGTCTAAGATACTAGTGTTCCGCATCAGAGTAGTGTTTACAAGTCGTCGACAAAAATTAAGTTACATAGATACCAAACAACGTATAGAATTACAAGGAGAACATTAAAAAATAACACCAGAAATGGAATTCAGTTGAAGTTATATGTGGCTGTCCCAAGTTACTATACGAATCGGAATCATGGGTAATGAAAAACAAAACACTATAGTGGAATCCGAACAACTAAAATGAGACTTTCCAATAGCCGCTAGATGACGCCAGAGAGTATACTATGTGGCAAAAGTAAATATAAGGAACGAGGTGGGCATATTTGCAATTAATAAAAAAACGGCGATTAGAAAGAAGAGTGGAAAGATCATATTAAATAATATATGAGCGATATTAGGCCTCAGAAACAAATAATGATGTGTAAATTCAAAGGTATAAGATGAATAGGAAGACGTTTAAAATGAAGCCAAAGAGCAGTCGTTGAACGGCGGCAACGACGATTTATGAGAAGTTACAAATATATTATTCTGATGTTAACAATATAATTATATCATGAGGGTATACTAAAGACACATTATAGGCTCTCAAAGTCCGCTAATCATGGCAAAATAGGCCTATCATTTTCGTTACTTGATAAGAGGGATAAAAGTTATCGAATTTAAAAGTGGTTGGCATAGTTATTAAAAGGTTTAAATTCTGTATGAAACAAGTAATCGAAAACTTTTGATTATAACTGTTTTAGCGATAACCTGAAAGATTAAAAATATCACTTTTAAACAAACACTGGCTGATTTTACAGCGTCAAACCATTTTAATTATTCGAATAGTTTTACTACCCTTTCAGAGCTCTAATAAAGTAAAATACTTTTAAGGAAATTGTAATATACACATTCTTATGAGACTGCTGTCTAAACGATAACTTTAAGACTTAGTTTTGGGTGAGAAAGTTCACGAACTCCTATATATACATAAAAACAGTTTTACTAACATTCTTGTCTTGATAGGTGAATAACTTAATATTATATTAATGTACGATCAAGATGTTTTTTTCTTACTTGAGATACGTTTCCTATGTTTCCTTGAGGCTAGTATCCTACTTAATGCTCGAAACATATCTCAAGTAAGAAAAAAATATCTTGATCTTATATTAATATATAATATAGTGTTAAGTTGCGCACACACACACACACACACACACACACACACACACACACACACACACACACACACACACACACACACACACACACACACACACACACACACACACACACACACACACACACACACACACACACACACACACACACACACACACACACACACACACACACACACACACACACACACACACACACACACACACACACACACACACACACACACCATGTGTCTGTGATTATAGGGGACGTTTTTCATGGTAGACCGATATATGAGGAGTCCCACACTGGCAAGAAGTACGGGCTTCCTGTGAATTTTAGTCTATTTTGCCTCTTTTAAAACACACAGACACACACATCTAGTTCAATTCTGATCACGTGGTCAAATCATGATCAAGCGTTTGGATTAGTATCACGATACAATTGTATCTCCGGTTCCGTAGACGTGAAACATTTCAATATCAGTATGTCTCTAAGTTTAAATTTCATAAACTTAATGCGTTGTTTTGTAAACAGAATCAATTTGTACGTAGATGATGTTGGCCTAGTTCTGTTTACAGAGTGGTTCGTAGTATCGTATTTGTGATCTTTCTACGTATTTTTGTGAAAGGGATAATGAGTGAAATACTGAATGAAAATAACATTTCTTTTGTGTCGGATGAATTGCTGAAACATTGATGATCGGAACTACACAGCAACTAATTATTTGTACGAAATATCGACTTTCACTTCTTTTATTTTGTAAAAACTAAAAATTTTTTTAACAACTGTAACTTTAATCGTTAATAATTTAACAATTGTTTTAATCGTTGTAAATTTATGTAAATGTTAGTGGCAGATTTAAATTGTAAAAAATTGACTTTCTGGTTTATACATACTTGTGTATATGCGAAACTAATTAAAAATACAGGGCAAAATCGGTCAGTTCTGTAGAAGTATATAGATAATTTTCGCACAAAGTTTTATATATATTTGAATATAAGTATATATAAGAATATATAAGCACATATTATTGGTACAGTTACTTTACTACTGAAAGTTATTCGTGGCTCTTCATCGCATTCTTGTTACTCTCTGCCAAACTATTTATGCGAAGCATGATTTCAGATTCCGATTGTTTATCCAATGACATCATCCAGGATCCACCGAGGATCCGGTGGTTTCCACTAGTCGTTTTTGGCCGAACCTCTGAATGCTCACAGTGAACATTACCACCAAGACACAGTACCGAATCTGCCATCATATGACCTACCCGCTTTTGTTCCTTTGCTACTCTAGTCAATTTAGGCATTCTATTATTTTTTCGAATTCGATGTATTCACCCTTTTCCTGTCTCGATTAATGGGTTAGTACTTCTGCAATCTCTTCAGTCCTGCACACATTTCTTTTCTTCTAATGAGTCAAGTAGCTAATTTTTTGTTTATTTTTTCGCTCAACTTTAACGACTGTTTTCATTACATTTTTGAAGAACGGGTGTCATTTTTTTTGTCGCTGTTTATTAATCTGCATTTTCTTTGAGGGACCGCGTTCTTTGACGTTCAATACACATCTTCAATCTTCAACGTTTCGTTTGTGTATATTCACTACTTATTGTCCGTCCACTCTCATATTTGTATCCATATATGCCTACGTATTTCCCTTACAACTTTCTCTGTAAAACTACTGGTGAATTTTCGCTAATTTCTGTAGTTTTTTAAAATTTTGGGTCATTGGTTTTAACTTGGGTTATATGTTTTATCTCTGGCTCGAGACAGTAATAAAGAACTGCTCAGGGTCATTTTTACAGAAGAGTGATGCATTGAAACAGAGCGTACTTTGCTCACCTATACATAACCAACTTAGATCTCCAGATTTCACCTGAATTATAAACTGCTAATTAGTATGCACTGAAAAAAATGGGATTTAATGCAACAGATCCAAATTTTGTTAATGCGTTTGGAGAAAAATTCTAAGTTATGTAAGTAGCACAAAGAGTCCTCGTGTCTGTGAATTTCCTAGAATGTCTGAATTCCCTAAAACATATTAAATTATAGAATAAAAATGACAGTTTCAAAGTTATGATCACCCAAAAATGAGAAACCAAATCGAGAGAGGACTTAGATCGCATGAAAATCAAATAGAGATAGGATGTAGATCGCATGAGAAACCAAATAGAGAGAGGATGGAGGAACTTGACCAAATAGTTAGGAAGACCTTGAAAGAGATAATAGGAGGATTACCTTATGATGTGGAAGATTTTTTAAATTCTGTTGTTAATAGAGAAAAGAATGATCAAATGGACTATTGTGGAATATAAAAGGGAGAGAGGGAGGTAGAGAGAAAGAGAGACAGACAGAGACAGATAAGTAGATAGACAGACAGATAAAGGTAAAATTTTAACGTTTTGCACTTCGTAGGCTATTTTTTTTAATGTCAAAATACTTCTATATTTTGTTGGTGTAGTTTAAAGTTATATCCAAACTCTGAAAATTTAATCGTTTGTTTCGAGAGCGCTGCTTTGCCTTGTGTCTGATTTTAGTAATATTTTTATTCTTCATCGTAATGAACATCGGCTTTCTTTCTACTCGCCTGTCTCCTCAAGAATTTATTTATGTCAAGAAGATTTTTTTCCACTGTGACTAAATCAGGCATATTTGCCTACTTTTTTTTTGTTATGAAATGTAACATTGTCCTTGACTGTTGAATTCGACGTTGAATACGACTTATGTTGTTGACAACGTGACATCCTGTTCATTTCCACGCATGATCAAAATTAAATAAACATGACTTTAGCTCACATAACATAACACACATAGTAATATAAAAATTTTTTACATAAACAGTTATATTCATATATGCTCATATTTTTCTTGTATTTATATATTTTTATATTTATTAATAATAAAACATTTTAGAAGAATAAATTTTTTATACAAGAAAATTAATTTATATCTGATAATGATAGTTGGATCACTATCAAAACATATGTAAATTTACAAAATAATAAAAAATTATGTTCTTGTAAAAAGTTTTATTATTATTAAAATATAAAAAATAAACAGTTATGTATACAAATGTCTTAGATAAACTGATATTTACATTCTTCAGTACATTACTAAATATTTAAAAAAATTTCCACAGGTGTCACAGTGAATGGGATAAACTGTTGAGAGATCGTGTCAATAAAAATCTACTTTAAACAAATTTTTTAAGGTAAAAATATTTAATACGACTTAGTAGCCATTGTATATTTGCTTCAAATCATTTATTGGAAATTGAAAAGCAAAAATATCACTTCTTGTATTATAGGCATTATATTTGTTTGCCTTTTGACACTTTTCACGAACATTAAAAATCGTCGAATACTTCTTATAGTGAAATACGTTTCTAACAATAATTAACGAATTTGTTTAAATATAGCCTATTTATTTGCTTCACAGTTGCATTTCCAATACACCTGTGCTTAAAATTCTCGTTATTGCAAACATAGTCATAAGCATTATGCGCACTAGCGTCATCATTATCATCAACATAACAATAGAATTATTATTATTATTATCGATTTTGGACCTTTGGCCCCATCCTTTTGCTCAGTTTTGCTACTTCGGAACTGAGGCTGCATCTTGAGCATAAGAGGCTTACGTCTCAGTGAGCTGGCCTTGTGCATGAGTTCAGCCGGTTCGGCTGGACAACTATCCTGCGCAGTCACTCAGTGTCAGTCTTCGTTATGTACACTGCTTTCAGGCGTTGGGACTGCAGAAAGCCACGGCACGCGTTGTTTTCCTCTTCATCTGTGTGTAAGTTGCGAGGTCAGTCTTCATATAGATCCTCTGGTAGGTGGAGTATATTCAAACCTGTTCCTGCCGCAGGCCATCGGCATAAGATTCTTAAATAATACAGATATTGTCTTATTAAATGATAATAATTTTTAATTTTATGACTCGAGGTTTTTGTCTTAATTTTAGTTTAGTTTCACTGACTAAAGGTGGTACTGCCACTTCTATCACTTTTATAAGTCTCTTGTTATTTTTAGGTTTGGACATTTCTTATTCTTTTGTTATGGCAAACAGTAGAAAATATAATTGTTTGCACTGTGACAAACCTTTTTGGGAATGAAATATTCCATGATTGTTCTATGTGCAGTCAGAGGTTTCATTTGGCTTGTGTGAATATCACAGAAGATGAATATATTATTTATAAGCAAATAAATATATGAATATATTTATAAGCAGGGGTGTTTATGTGGACTGAGTTTATGAAGAGGCCGAAGGTGATTAATGAATGATGATACACTTTCTAGGAGGTGGGATATTGATAAAGCCGTTACCAATAAAGTTAGCGTCAATGACGAAGATGCATTGCCTCCTGAAGATGATTTCACGACATTCTTATGTAATCGTGTAATCGGTTGGAGGTACTGCTGCTGAAGCAGACAAAGCGAATAGTGGAGTCCTTTAAGCATGAGTTAAATTCCTTAAGGAGGGATATTCCTCGTGAATAGAATAGTGGTATATAATCCACTATCACTGACCTTCAGTTAGACAAAGTTCTTAATGCTACAAAAAAGTAATCAGCCAAAAAGGGCGGCAAAAAAGAAGTCCCAGCCATTATGCCTGTCGTTGTTAATTTCAAATTGTTATTTGTGACTAATTAAAGCTGGTAATTAGTGACTTCATTTGTGTCTGTATTTTGTGTCGCTGTATAATACGATGATCCATGAGAGCGTCGTAACTATATTTAAAGCCCTTTTGGAAGATAATCTGGGTTTAACCTGAGTGTCTGTTGTTAAGTTTCCATGTGATGGCGGGAACACAGCACCCAGCGCTATTGTCGATCGTCAAGAGAAGCATTTGGAGTGGTTGAGGTTCAAACTGACTTCGGCGTTGGCCCCCTCATTTTTCAGATACCATAATGTATTCCAGTATGCTTCTTCTGAGGTTTCGACAATTATAGCATCCCGCACGAAGACTTCAGACATTGGGAAACTAGCAACACGTCTCCATTTCAATTTTCTTTGGCCTCTCATACATATATTGATTCAAATGTCTATATGTTTTGAGGAATACCAATTTATATTAGAATACCAAAAAACTACTAAATAGAAGTAATATTTTTGGAATAATTAACCATTACCGTGAGGGACTGGGCCTACATTCGCCTAAATAAACTGGAAAGTTGTGATGAAGCTGTTTCGGATTACTTCCGAACAATCTTGGCTAATTGTTTAAATCTGTCTCATAGGCAAAACATTTGATCACTTTTGCCTCTTGGAAAAGTTTAAGTGGTGTATCGTACAGACCGTCTCCGAAAAAAAAAGTAATTCTTTAAAGCGGTTTTAAATCTGCTGCAACAAACTACCACAGATTCTTGTGGAAATCGAATAAAGATATTAAATAATTTAACAAACCAGTACGACTTTAGCACATACAGAACTGATAATATATTTAAGGATATATTTTACAACTTTCCAAGTCTTACGTAACAAAAAAAGAAGCTGACAAAACACACTTTAAAAGAACATGTATATAGGAACATTTATGTTAGTTTTTCGTAACAAAAACGTTGATGGAAAAGAAGCAAAAAAATTTTAGTACACTAATAAGTAAGGGTACTGGAATGTAATCGGAAGAAAAAAACTATAGGGACAATTGAGTAGGTTCCAATGTGACGACACGAGTAGGTTGACCAATCGGCAGATTAAAATGCCTGAAACGTAAAATTCAGTACTCATAGCAAACGTCGCGTCGTTACTCACTGAGTTTGCTTAGCTATACAGACGTTCAGTTTACGCGTGTTATTACTTACGCAGTCGCTTACTAAACGAGACCCTGACCCCACGTGTTTTATACTGGCTTTCCTCGTCGGTCGTAAATTGCACAGACTTTTTGCAGAAACTTTATCGTTATCGAAATGTGTGTGTGTGTGTGTGTGTGTGTGTTTGTGTGAGAGAGAGAACACTGTCTTCCTGTTTTTCAGTGCAGACATGAAATCTTATAACTGAACAAGCCGTAATTTCAACGTGGACACCTAAACCCAATATGTCTTACAATAAAAATAAAACTGATAACGCGATTATTTTCTTCGTTTTTAAGCATCAAAGTCACGTATGCAGATACAAAATTAAATTACGAATTTGTAATTTCTATTAATTCATCAACGGACTCCACACAAAGACGAAGACGGAAAACTTGGTAAATTAATAATTATTTTTTCCAGGTGTCTAACGCGAACACATGAGTTTTTTTAAACATTTATTTATGTCACAGGCAACTTCAAGTGTTTTGTATAGTTTAGTTTAACATTAATATAATCGATCTTTTTCGTTATAATTTGTAAATATTCGTTTAACATGGTTAACTGTAAGCAAAAATGAAAAGAGCAAACACATTTGCAATAATTATAAATTATGATCAACTTAAAAGTAGGTCAAAGATCGCAGCGTATAAAGAGAGTTGTACTTTCCAGCAAAGTGGTCAGCCTATCGTTCACGGAATATAGGTAGGCCTACGTTTCAGTTTTTATTATTGACGAACACGTGGTAACAACATGGTTTCCAATAAATTGATATATTTCAATTTAACTATGTGACATACTTTTAATATGCAACAAGACAAACAAAAATGTTCTATTTTTACAAAGAAGGTATATACGTATAGTCTATGTGTGTATATAAACAAAAATATCAATAACTACCTCAAACTATCGTTCGTTATCAATGGCACAAAATTTAAAAGTATTTAACCAATTTTGGTACAATTATTTACTAATTCTGCTTATTTTTAACATATGTAACCGTCAGATTTTCAGATTATGTAACCGTTAGATCTTTGCAGGTCTAATTAATTTTTAGTAAAAAATGACACATCGTTTAAATTTAGAACCGTTTCCCTATCAGATCATTTTCTTAATGTGAACAACAGACTTTCAATTTTTGTACTGCATCATCTACTTTTATAAGTTAATATCATCTATGTTAAATAAGTTATAGAGATACAACAAAGTTATCCGGCTTCCATTCCTACGCCTCGAGCGTGATGTGCGACCCAGGTGGTTTAGAATTGTCTAATGGTTCCGTCCGTACTCCCCAAGAAATACGTTTAACGCCCTTCGGGGTATACTGCATGTACGGCATTCTTGGAATGGAGAAAGAAATACTTATAGATTTAGGCCTACTTTATAGCTTATTTTATATTATTTCACTGCCGCAACAGAACAACTCGGCACACACGCGCGCAGTAATCACTATCGTGGCTCAGGATAGTAGATACATTACATAGAGGAGTGCCGTTAGTACCTGGGAACCTAGCTCCCTCAGTGAATCGATGTGAAACCTTTTGCACTGTTTTGAGGACACTAAATACAAAAACGTTTACCCCTTGAAATCTTGCGCTATGCACGTGTAAACAATAATAAACACATAGGAAACATCTTCAATAACTTCAAAAAGTTTATTTCCATTATCATGGAAATTTACCTAACGGGATTTCTGGGATATCTGACTACGAATATGACGTCAAAAATTAAAATTAAAAATGGCGGATTCAAATTGGTGGACTAAACTTGTAAGAAAAACGTATTTTGTTAAAAAAAGTTGTTAATACGTTAACTATAATTATATAATTTAGTAATAAATAATAAAGTAACAATTGAATAAATTTCAAAATGATAACACCTATTCTTATATGTAGTTTATGAAATTTATTGATATGTGTAATTGATGTTTATAATTTATGAAATTTGTTTGAAGCATTTACGTAAGAAGTTTATATATTTCCAATTAACAAAACAATTTTACGCAAAATGAATTTTGATTAAGTTTTTTATAAACTTTGTCAAGCCACTTATTACTAAACAAAACATTTTTAATATTAATTAGCGTTTACAATAATATATTCGTCTTCAACTTTATTCATATGTGCAGAAAGTTTAGTGTTTAGGACACTAATTCCACTGCACACTGAAGAAGCGTCAGTATTCCACTTTTCCTCCACCTGCATGCAGTACTATATCCCCAGTTACATTAACAAACAACAAGTTTTAGAAATACAATTTTCAGGAGCAAGTGATTGATTCATCACTTTCAACTCCGCGAAATTCTTTTCGCCCCCTATTCTGCTGATAACAAATAATTTCGCTTGTAGATAAACTCTTTTGAAATGGCTTTAAAGCTGCATAAAATGCTGGTAACAATGAAGGTAGCTAGCACACACCTGTTTTTAGCTGTAGCTTTAATATAATAATTAAAAGTTACGTAAAGAATAAATATTTCTCTTTAGTGCGTTTAATGCTAGAGGGAATTTTACCCTAACTTCTGAAACTTGTCTTTAGAAGGCAAGCCCATCTTGGCTTTCTTTTGCAAAATACGAAGTTTTTCAAAACTTCCTGCAAAAGTGTTCTTACATTTTTTTAAATATTGTGTGTAAAAGTACTCAGGCAGATTTAAAAATTAATACCAGTTGTAATGACAGCTGAGTAAAATAAACAGTGTTTTTAAAATGTTATTTACTTAACCTAACTCATTTTATTGGATTTTATAATTGTCACTTTTTGTCAATCTTGAAAAATAATGAAGAATTTTTCTACACTGATAAACAATGGTGATAAGCCTATGTCTAATAATTTCGATATGATTCGTTTTATAGATCAAAAGAATATTATGCGTTTAGAAAGTTAGTAGAAAGTTCTGAAAATAAGTAGTTAGAACTTGAAAAAAGAAGCAAATTTCCAAGTTGTGTGTCAAATATGTTCAAGTAATAATTCAAATATCAGTAAAAGCATCAGTAAAAACAGGACAAGTCTTTCACATTTGGGAATTTTTTTCTGAGATTTTAGATGAAAATACTTTTTACAAAACGTTTCGTTCTGATTGTTTTTAGCATCACCTCTCTCCCGTGGTGTTAAATATAATAATAAACTAATAAATCGATATCCTTCGCGATAATGACGACATTTTTCTATCGGCACATTTAATAATCTTATTTTAAATCTGTTATTTGCCAGGAAACTTTTTTTTGTCCAACTTCGAGAGATATGTTGTTAAATATATGAGTAATATTTAATATTAGCAATTTAATTCATTGAGTTTGTTCAGTGGTTTGGTCAAGGATATACCTGAAACAAATTCACCTGTACGACTGGAAGACCCAGAATACCTATTCGGTAAATTTTAAAAGTCACTAGGTCTATTTTTGTTTTTTAATGCTGGTTTTTTAAATAAATTTGTGCAGACTACACATACGGAAAATGTTCAGATGCTTAAAATAATAGAATCGATGTCATTTGAACATATTTGACACACAACTTGGAAATTTGCTTCTTTTTTCAAGTTCTAACTACTTATTTTCAGAACTATCTACTAACTTTCTAAAGGCATAATATTCTTTTGATCTATAAAACGAATCATATCGAAATTATTAGACATAGGCTTATCACCATTGTTTATCAGTGTAGAAAAATTCTTCATTATTTTTCAAGATCGACAAAAAGTGACAATTATAAAATCCAATGAAATGAGTTAGGTTAAGTAAATAACATTTTAAAAGCACTGTTTATTTTACTCAGCTGTCATTACAACTGGTATTCATTTTTAAATCTGCCTGAGTACTTTTACATGTAAAAAAGTAAATTTGACTTTTTCCATTTGTCTTTGATAAATGTAGCGTAGCTCATCAGGTATAAAAAGTACCCTCTCACATCAATAATAAATTAATTATCTTATTTATCTAAGTGTCTGCAAGTGAATTGGTGCAAATGCCACTGTTCACAAATGGCAGAACAGTGTACTGTGTGTGTGTGTGTGCTCGCTCGTGCGCATGACATTTAAGCAAGAAACGGGATATGTGTAAGTTGCATTTAAGAAAGATTTTGCCAGGCTTCTAGTACTACTTATTATAGTGTACAATTTACTATCATTTACCGGTACCCTATTATAAACTTCACAATTACTCTTGTCAAACACTGTCACTATTCTAAGATCTTTCAAACAAAGCTACACATGTCCATCCAAGTTGTGAATAACTCATTAACCAGTAAACAATTGACAAAATGTTCCGAGTAATTATGTTTTAAATTAAAATCAACAGAGACAAACTGATATTTTAATTCGACTTGAGTTAGCCCTTAGTCACTTAAAAGTAAATTATATGCCCAGCGTCTAGAAACAGTAAAACTGTTGGATACATAAGCTAAGTCAGATAGTAAATATCGGTATGGAGAACCATACATGACTTCCATGTTCTGAGATTTATATTTAAAATCATTTTCGAAATGAAATATTACCATAGAAACTACTTCTTTCTACTTACTGCTTCAGCCTTAACCACAGTACTGTGGTCACTAACGTATACCACCTCACGTTATCGCACTCGATTTCACTGATGATGGAAGTCGATGGCATTGCCGAAACGTCTGGTTTTGTAGAAAACATTGGACTACGGCCAAATATCCCGGGAAGGAATTTTAACAAAAACTACTTCTTTGTTGCCGATAACGTTGTACACATATATATAAAAAATATGCATACAATTAATGGCTTGTATAAGTTAATGTTTGATCTCCATTAAGTAGTGCTCAAGTTTCCAAAGTTTTAATATTATGATGTCCGTAATTAAAACATCAGAGCAGTTTAGTGTGTATGAGGGTACACCGTGGACAAAAATTTTCAACATTTCCTATTGAGCGTTGCTTAGAGTAAAGCTGCGAATCTACAGTATACGTTCCACAGAACAAATACGCGGAAAAGAAGGAGCGCTCCGAAGTCACTCATGGACCCTCAGCATCTTGCAGAGGGTTCATTCCCTAAAGACGAAAAGTCTGTCTATGAAACGTTCCTCTGTAAACACGTGCAGTTACACTGCCCAGCGATCCACAGGAAGCAAATCGCTATCCACGCTGGACACTTTTTCGGCTTGCACGGGTTATGTTGGTGTGGGTTTCGGCATTTTCCATTTAAAAAGCGTGCAAATGTAAGAAAATAAACATGAGTGAGGCCAGAAATAACGCAAATTTTGTGTGTGTGTGTTTCCTGTCTTTTTATTGCAGTAATCATAATAATAAAATGGAAACGTAAACATACATAACTGAGATATGCTTGCTTGCCACAAACGATATATTTTCTCTCATACATGATTTACATGAAAATGAAAAAATTATAATTTTAATGCCTGGCAACAAAATTATTTTATTTTTAACAATTACCATTGTTTGAAAAAGTTGAAATGAATTTTCAAGTACTTTACTGTTGTTAAAACAAAACGTTGCAGGTAAACTACCCCTTTCCCTCAACCGATCTACACCAAAAACAATAGGTCTTGAGTAATCTACAAATCAGGATTATATGCAAAACATTATTTGATTCTGTTTGAATTTACGGCTGTTATCGTTTGCCAAAAAAATACCCTTGTTAAAACATAAAACGTTGCTGGTAAACTACCCCTTTCCCTTAACCGATCTTCACCAAAAACAATAGGTCTTGAGAACTCTACAATTTAGGGCTGTATACAAATAATCATTTGATTCTGTTTTAATTTGCGGCTGTTATCGTTTGCCATAGAAAATACCCTTGTTAAAACATAAAACGTTGCTGGTAAACTACCCCTTTCCCTTAACCGATCTTCACCAAAAACAATAGATCTTGAGTACTCTGCAATTCATGGCTGCATGCAAAAGAGTAGTTGATTCTGTTTGAATTTGCGGCTGTTATCGTTTGCTATAGAAGAAAATTACCCTTGATTAAAAAAAACCCGTTGCAGGTAAATTACCCCTTTCCCTTAACCGATCTTCACCAAAAACAATAGGTCTTGAGTACTTTACAAATCAGGGCTGTATGCAAAAAAGTATTTGATTCTGTTTGAATTTACGGCTGTTATCGTTTGCCATAGAAAAAATCTACAGATAGATAGACACACAGACACACAGACACACACATAGACACTTTTCGAAAACCGACTGGTCAAACTTTGTACCCATGTGTACTTTGTAACCTAAATACTAGGTTGCGAAGCGTGCAGATGACGTCACGTTTGTTCTTGTTATCGCCAGCCGAGATTCAGACCGGCTGACTACAGACAACATTAAATTAGTTCTACTGTAGACTCCGAGCTGATCACTCGTTCTCACTCGCCACAGCGGCTACATACCGTTCTTTGTTCAGTATTTTTAATTCTATTAGCATGGACACCATGCGACTATTTAGTTAGGCCATCTAGGCTTTCGGGTTGTAATGCAAGCCCCCGCTTTACTTCTATTCAATTCTCCGGCACTCATGCCGTGTTAAAATCTGCACGCTTCAGCAATCAATCAATTATTTCAATCTAAATTTTAATAAGAAATCAAATATGTCGCCTTTACTCAATAAACCATTATTTTCTGAAACATTATACAGTCCACTCAATTATTTCATCACAAACCAGCAACTCCAATATCGTTCCTAAGATCAACTCAAGAGCTTCTAAGACGCAACATTTGGTCCTCCGGGCCGGATTTTATTTTGGCCTTACGGGCAACATTTTTGGTCCACAAGCGACCGCAGTTTCGTCCGCAGCGACAGCATTTGGTCCTCACGGGCAGGATTTCATATATTTTTGCTCCACAAGCGACCGCATTTTTTGGTCCACGAGCGACAGCATTTGGTCCTCCTGGATCCGGATTTTCGTCCAACATTTTGGTCCCCACGGGACAACGTTAATATTTCATTTAATGTGCCCAAACGGCGTTTGGTTAAAGCCCCAACATTTTCAACTTGAATTGTTGACAGTTGCGTGCCTCTATTATTTTCGAAAATCACGTCATAATTAACACTACAAGATTCTACAAAGCAGTATTCCAGAGACGACGGGACACGGCGGGACAGCATTACTTATTCTACATGAAAAAGTTCCACAGCTTTAAAAGTATGGAGAGCTGCAACATCAGGCATCATCTGACCGGTAGAGACAAGAGGTGCAACAACTCCTAACAGGATCGAGTAGCGGGATCGAAGCCAGCTTCAGCACGCCTGGATCAACGTCCACGTGATTATGAACTTTTATTTTTTATAATCTTTTCATATAATTATGACAATCTAAGTAACTTTTTTGGTATACAGTTAACAACAATTAATATAACATTATTAATAAGCCTTACAGAAACAGATATCTACTTAAGTGGCCATAAACTTATTATCAGGTCGAATGATTTATATTGTCGATAACATTCACAACTAGTTTTAAGCAAATTAAGTACCTATTATAATCAGTTATATATTAAGGTACATAGATCACTGGCTCTCGCATTATATCAAATTGTAGTAAATCGTTCTAAATTGCAACAACTGTTCACCTTCCCTACATCTAGTTTTTTGGTTTCAATTTTCATTTTAAAATTTTGGTCATGGCTAATGTGAAGGCCTTGATAAAGAAACGCGGCACAATTAAGGCCTCCGTATCTCGCGTAAATACTTTCGCGGATAACTTTGATCCAGACATAAGTGATCATCGTGCGTTAAAAATAAAGCTCCGCCATTTAATGGAACTGTCCGCTAAGTATGACGATATTCAGACTCAAATGGAGGCTGACGATTCAGATTTAGCTACAGTCAGCGACAGGGTTCAAACCGAGGAAGATTTCTGTAATATCGAATGTATATTACATCATCTATTGAAACAAGTAGAGGAGGTGAACCAAAAACCGTTAATTCAAACCGAAATTACGCCAATTTAACTCCCCCCCCCCCCCGATAAAATTAGAACCGATTAAATTGCCTTCCTTTTCAGGAAACATTATTGATTGGCGACACTATTACAATATATTTGTCGAGTTAATACACGTCAGAATTGATCTGACAGATATTCAAAATTACACTACTTACACTCGTCATTGAGTGGCGAGGCATTAAACGTAATTAAATCTATTCCAATAACTCATGAAAATTATGCAGTAGCCATTGATGTATTAAAAAATAGATACGACAGTAAATTAATCGTGTCACATAAGGAATGTCTTGGGCGTCAAGTCAGTACAACCAGATTCCAGGGTCAGCATTTCTAGGTTCATTGACGAGATTACGGCAAATATAAATGCCTTAAATTCATTAAATGTACACGTAAATACATTTGAAATGATTTTAGTTCAACACTTAACGCAGAAACTCGATACTCAAACGTGTAGGCTCTGGAAAGAAGGCTTGTCGGACGAACGACTTCCCGATTTTAACAATTTTATAAAATTTTTAAATAACCGTAGGCAAGTATTGCAAAATTTAGATAGCGTGCCCAGTTCCGTAAGCAAGGTAAACGTTAGCGATAAGAGTCCATATCGCAGAGCAATTAAACCGATTAGTATCAATAGAACCACATTCCATGCTAGTATCGGCAATAACATATGTCAGCTGTGCAAAGCGAAACATCGTCTTATTGAGTGTCCGCAATTTGTTGCGATCACTCCTCTCGAGAGAAAAAATATCCTAATTAAAAATAAACTTTGCCTAAACTGCATGCGCACAGGCCACGACTTTGCTTACTGTCCCTCCAAATTCTCTTGCAGAACGTGCGCTAAACGCCATCACACAATGATACATATACCTAGCAATAACGCTTCGTCAAGTAACAATCAGTGTTCGTTAAAATTACAAACAAACAGATCGATATTATTATCCACCGCAGTCTGCATGTCTATTACCTTACTTTGATCTTTTATTAATTCATTGGTACCCTTTAATTCTTCCTTTAATGGTTCCTTGTTTTTATTATTATCTTCTTTTATTGTTCCTTTTGACTGTTTCCAACCCTTTCTGACTTCTTCCATCCACTGTCGGTCCTCATCACTCATATTCTTAGCAATATATTCCAGTTCCTTCCTGAATTTTTTAAGTATCCTCTCAAACCATTCTTCATAGCTTTCATCTTCTCTTTGTTCTGACATTTTCTTTGCTTTGTAGTCGCCGCTAGAATAAAAACCATTAAAGAATATAACACAATAATATAATGTTATGTTCTGTTTCTAGCCTCACTAGTTGGTGCGCCAATATGTAACTTGCCGCGTTTTATCGTCTATAATTTGTGTGTTTTTTATTTATGGTAATTTATTTTCATTAAATTAAATTATTATTTATATTTCTTTAGGTGTTGAGTGCCAAATTGTTTTGAAATAAACAATTAAAATTTATTAAATAGTAGTATTTTTCTTCCTTTCCTTGTTTATTTGAACTTACCTTGTTAGTTTATTCAAATTCAAGTCTAGTGCCAAAAAATAGGGCTTGCCAACATTCCTTCTCTTGTTAAAGAAAAAACTAACTTTTGTTATATAATAAAATTGTTAATTATTAAAAAGAATAATTATCCATACAAATTATATTAATCAATACTCTTTTATTTGCTTTAAATTCCTTCTATTTTCCTTTATTCAAATTAAATAACTTTTATCATATATACATTTGTCCAGGCTAATAATATTTTCTGCTCAGCAGTTGGTGTGACTTCTTAATTCAGGCTTTGACATTAAAATCTGTTATTATTTTTAATGTTGTGGATTCTTTTAGACTACAAACAATTAACGAAAATACCACTTATGAAGTACCAAACCTCACAAACATAAATCAATTATAATATTATACAACAGTCAATAAATATAGTGTTATAAATAGTGACTAAGTTAACAGTGTTAGTTTATAGGTTAGTTAGGCCTTATAAAATTATTTGCTTCTAATAATTCTCAAATACAAATAAATAAGAGTTCATAAGTGAAATAATTATAAAATATGAGTGTCTTATTTCAGTGAAAGTGTATTTAATCTTGTTTAAGTGTGTAAAAAGTATAATAGTGAATTGTAGGTAACTGTTATTTAATCGTTTTCTAATTTAATACTTTCTACAATACTTTCTTGTGTTTATTATTTCTATACACTTTTTTGATCACTTTAAAGGTTTCTTCTTTGTTGATATATTGTATTATAATCTTTTGTCTTCAATGAATCTTCATTAAGTCTTCTTTCATCTAACTTGATCTTCAGTTTGATTCCAAATTCAATTTATTTCTTCTTAGGGTTACAATTTTTAATCAAGTGTACAGTATCAAATCTAACAAAGGACTAAATAATTTTTGTTTAAATATTAGGTTGTCAAAAGACAAAATTGTAAAATTTCCATTGGTGGAACTTCAAAACATTGTTATTGATGACATCATTTTCTAAGATTAAAATTTACAAAATTATTTATAACTGATCTAACTTTCTTGTACTAAGTACTAGCTTGAAGTTATTAGTACCATTGAACAGATCTGTTCTTACTGATTATTTAAATATCTTACATGATCAGTTTCTATTCATTAATTCCAAAGTTACATTTTATAAAATTGTGACTACTTCAATAAATTAGATTTACAGTAATCTTTTTGTACCTAATTTATTACTGTAGTTATATAAATAAATTCTTGTTAACATTTATACATTTAGTTATTTATGATTCATAATAATATTATTAATTTCTACAAAATTTTTGATTAAACTGTAGGCCCTATAATGCCTAATGACTCAAGTTAGAATTCATTTATATCATAAATTTTCTTATTTCTTTTACAATTTTACATTTAATAATTAAACCTAATTAATCACACTATCTATTCTTATATATTTTATAGTTTCAAAGCTTTCAGTATACTACAATAATACTTTCCACATTCCTATGTAGATGTAAGTTTTTTCTTGTCTATAGCAAATACATTCTTATTTACATTATAAAATGATCAATTATAAACACTTATAATTGATTCTGACATACTGAAAATAAAATATAATATTTATTATAATGTATAACAAGGTTTAACATAAAATTTTTCTACAATAATAATCTTATTTTACCTACTACTCAGGTATAATAAGATTCTCTTAACTAAGTTCCTAGTCTTTTATGGTTTTGTATTTCAATGTTTCTTTTATTAGATTATTTTTATGTGAAGGGAATTTTCACGTCACAATATATAATAGGGTTGCTACATCTAGTGCCGTCTCCCTTCCTTCAACCTGGCTTTCCAATTCTCCCAATGTTCCATTGTCCTTCCTCAAGTCCTATACGTTGCATAGATTCATCCACTTCGCCCCTCCAAGATCTTCTCGGTCTTCCCTTTTTTCTCTTTCCTAGTGGACTCCATTCCGTCACTTTGTTGATCCACCTAAGGGCTCTCCGGACATGACCGTACAACACCAATATTTTTTCTTCGATGTAGTCAATTACACTTCTTTCTGCTTCCATTCATCTTCTGATTTCCTCGTTTGTTATTCACTCTGCCCTCGTTATTCCACAGCACCTCCTCCAATATTCCATCTCTGTTGTAAGAATCTTTCTTTCATTCTTTTTGTTAATAACCCATACTTTCGCTGCATACATCATAATGGTTTGGACTATGGTCTGATATATCATTTTTGTGTGCTTTTTCTAATATTTTTCTCCCATATAACACTGTGTAATTGTTTAATCCCTGTTCTAGTCTGCCCTAATCTACATTTTATTTCCTCTTCCGTTGTGCCTTGTTTACTCAGTGTGAATCCTAGGTACTTGAAGTTGTCTGTTCCTCTAATTTTAACATTTTCGTCTACTTCTAAATCTGTTGTTTCTTCATCTCTAATTGCCAAGTATTCAGTCTTTTTTATGTTTATTTCCAATCCCATCTTTGTGTATTATTCATTCAGCTTTCTGACCATGTAGCTTAGATCTTCTTCATTCTGGGACAATAAAAATAACGAAGCAATAAACCGCGATTTACGATCATAAAACGTGTATTATGTCAAAGCAAAGTGCCTGGCTATTCGTCAACACTAACAGAAGAAGGTCACAACGCCTCACGGTGAATACAATGCAAGAGATCTGGATTGCACGCAACGGTTCCAAGAAAAAAAAAAATTAAACTGCAGCCATTCACTCGCTCCTCTCTGCAGAGCGAGAGTGAGCGTAAACTGTAGCGAAGTAAGGGTGGGGGGGGGGGGACGCGCGCTTGGGAAAATATAACCCAGCCGAGCCAGCGCACGTGGCAACAATTAACATTCCCACATCTGTTAGCCGATGTAGAGGCGTTTAACACGCAGATTAACCAAAGAGAGAATGAATGACGACAAAACCGCACATGCTACGCCTTCAAATACAGTTGCAAATTGTTAAATAAACTTCGTCAAAATTACAAATTATGCCTAAAGGCTCACTCTTTCTACAAAATACAGAATATCATAATGTGAAAACATGAAAGGACCATATTTTTAACAAGTTAATACTACTTACAAACCACTACTATATACACTACAGAGTACAAAACATATAAAATAATAACAATACGTAAATAGTTATGTGAAAGTGAGGAGAAAAAACATTCTCCAAGCAAAGAAAGTAAGAAGTAGAAACCATAAAAAAGAGACACTTTTCGGAGATGCACATGACGTGATTTAGTCGATTTCTACAAGCGAAATGATCACACACACACGTTTAGAAGCGAAACAACCTGAATTTTGTATGTCTATGGGAAACAGTGAAAGGAATCTTTTATAAAAAAGAAATATAAAATTGTATTAAATAATATAAAAGTAACAACAGCGAGTTGTGTGTGTTCGACTTACCGAATGCGGCCGTTGTTCGTGAATCCCCCGTAGAAGTGATAAGAAGCCGAGAATAACAACACACGCGCTAATAAGTGAAGTAAGAAAGAAGAAAGTAAAGCATTATGTAACTAAAAAAAAATATATATATATATAAAAATACACACCGCAATCACAACTGTACTCTCCGAAGGAATCACACGTACTAAAGCAAACGGGCCTGTGCTGCACTCAAATACATTCAAAACCTTCAGACGTTTGTTGATGTCTGAAAAGACACATGGCTATCATATCGTGGGAATGAGAACAAATATATAAACAATTGTGCAACAGTACGGTGTAATTGACCCCCTCGCAGAGCGTGCATGAATGTAGAACGCGAACAGAGTACTCAACGAACAGGCGAATGCAGAAGGACCTTCTGTCACTGTAACGGAAGTGAATTCAAAGTTTTGTATAAGGTTGTGCAATAACGTTACCACCATATTATCTAAATATCACAACGTACTTACAGCTGTGCGCGCGCAACGATGCCAGCGCCTATATACTGTACAGATTTACTGCCTAGGCCTCAGCAGCTGGACACACTGCTGAACACAGCTACGATAAATGTTGTTGATATTAACTGTGTTTGTTACAAAGTGCCCGTAGACATTGACAAAAACTATTACGTGTTTAACCTAAAAAAAGTGTGCTTTATTCTAAAGAAAACTAGTGCGTGTAACCTAAAAAAAAAGTGTGCTTTATTCTAATTAAGATCGCAGATCCCAGAGTACAGAACCAAGGCAGTATACGCAACTCGTACAGTCGCACTTAACGGGAGTGTAAAGACAATAAAGTATAACGACTTTGAAGACGGAGTGGACACGGTATCCGTATTGTTGTAGAGAATGGCGGACGTTATTCCGGAAGACGTGCGCGCGGAATCACGCGATATGGGGGGGAAAGTTTCAAGTGGTACTTGGCCGTACGCGTCTTATTCAAAAAACTAGTAAGCCATCACGAACTGGAGCAGGCGGGAGTGTTTCGTTCGCGTACGCAACTCGTTTTACCCGCATTGGTGGCGGCGGACGCGGAAGACTTGAACGAACAGTACAGGGAGTGCGTCGAAAAAGTGCTGAAATCGGTATCAAAGTTTACTCGTGAAGTTAGCGGATGGGTTGAGATCGTAGACGCTGAAGTGAACTTGTTAAAATATCGTCCTCTGGCCGGATCCAGTTACATCCCCACTCCAACAAAATTATTAAGGAAGAAAGCGTTAGTGAACGTGCAGAATCTATACGACGATAAATGCTTCCTATGGTCCGTTCTAGCCGGGTTACATCCGATCGCTTCTAACCCGCGCCGCGTGTCTCACTACAGACAGTATGAAAACGAGCTGAATATGGAGGGGATTGACTATCCGGTGCCGGTGACTCAAATTAAAAAAATTTGAAAAACAAAACGTAAACATTTCGGTGAACGTGTTCGGTTATGAAAGCGAAATTAACGAGTCCGGATACAGAAAAGATGAAGTGTACCCTATTCGGATAACCGAGCATAAAGGTAGGACGCACGTGAATCTTCTATTACTGGTCAGTGATGAATGGCTCAAACATTACTGTCTTATTAGAAACATGTCTAGTTTGCTGTACACAGTAACGAAAAGTAAGTCGGTTTCGTTCTACTGCAATTACTGTTTTCAACGATTTCGCGATAAAACGGATCTGGAGGAAGCGCGGAAACAGATGAAAGAACATGATATACTCTGCACGCCGCACGGAGCGCAAAAAGTCGAACTCCCGACCGGAAAATACAGTCAGGTACATTTTAAAGACTACACGAAGTGTCACAGAGTACCGTACACGGTGTACGAAGACTTTGAACCTTTTCTTCGTCCCGTGTCCGGATGTACGCGCGAAGAGGACAGATCGCACTCGCAGGACATCGCGCATCACGTACCGTGCAGTTTCTGCTACGTGATCGTCGATTGGATAGATAAAGCCGTGAAAGAACCCGTCTTGTACCGCGGCGGTAATGACGTAGTGGAGACGTTTCTCCAGACTCTTCGTGAAGACGTGAATCGACTCGAACGCGACTTCGACAGAACCCTTCGCATGACTGAAGACAACGAACGCGAGTTCCAGAACGCCACCACGTGCCATTTGTGCAGAAAAGTATCGAGCGCGGCGACGCGGGCGACAAAGTGCGAAACCACGATCACGTGACGGGCGAGTAACTGGGAGCCGCGCACAACGCGTGTAATTTAAACTATAACGTGCCGCAACACGTTTCCGTGTTCTTAGACAACCTGCGCAGTTACGATTGCCACCATCTCATCCAAGCGTTCGGGAAATTCAAACACGAAGAAATCAAGTGTATAGCCACGACCAGCGAGCGGTACGTGTCCGTCTCCCCCGGACCTCTCCGGTTTCTCGATTCCGCGCAGTTTATGAACACGTCGTTAGAGAAGCTGATGAATAACATGTGAAAAGACAAATTTAAAATATTACGACAATGCATGCGATCGGACGGAAACAACGATGAAGAAGGAGAAGAAGAACGCGTTGAAATGCTGGTCAGGAAGGGGGTCTACCCGTACGAGTACATGACGGACGAAAGTAAGTTCGAGGACGCTTCTCTTCCCGCGCCGGAACATTTACAACCGCCTAACCGAGACGCCCGTGTCGGACGAAGATTACGCGCATGCGCAAAACGCCAAGGCCAACAAACCTTAAGCTTAGTTTTGCTCGGAGCGGCTGTTGCGATCATCGCTGAGCGATCATCGCCATCTACTGCTCTAACCAGGTTCTCATAGTTCCGTTTTCCTCCAAGCGTCTGTCGCTAGAGGCGCTAGCGTCTCCAGCGTCAGACGCAGACCTGACCGCCCCAGGACCAGTTGGAGACGCAGTCGCGAGCGATTATTGCGTTGTGTAGCACGTGCTGTAGATGTTGGCCATATGCTGTGGGCCATAGACAGTCTAAAAAACTCTAAGAACTTATTTTCGTCCTTGCGTAAATGGTTCATGATCAAGTTTTTAAAGTATCCTTCAAGAGTTCTGTTACTAAATACGGGATGTATCACTTGTCTTGGTTTTATTAAAGTTTCAATAATACCACCGTCTTCCAATTCTTCCACTGTTAAGAGTTAATGTTTGTAAATTGATTTTGCCAGGATGCTGAAAATAATGATGAGCGAGTGGACTGTAGTTTAATACATTTATTAAGAATGAATGTTACAATATAAATTTGAATTTACAAGATCAGGTAAGTCTTGTACGCATTATAAATTTTGAACGACCACGTTCGGTAAAAAATGTTACATTGTAAGGTGAGGTGCAATTACGCAACACTCGAGTCTACATTAATGAATGCGGTAGGGCCTAAGGCCTACATAATTTGTCGCGACAATGAAAACATGAAGAAATGACAGCCGATGCAGCAAGCGCAATTACGTCTGCTGCCTTCGGACGCGCGTGTCACTGTATCTAGGCCTGTTCGCTACGCGAGCGAGGCCGGAGCATGTACAGATTAGCCAACCTTTTGATTATAAAATTCCCACATTACTGTCCATAGCTGCCCGCAAAAATCGAACGATTTTTTATAATACATTTTTAATAATTTATATTATAAGAAAACACAATGTACGTTCTTAATAATAGATATCAACCTCAGTAAGTTGTATTGATTATTGACATTGAAATGTTAGATAACAGTTAAACTGTTCAGAGATAAAACCTCAATAATGATGATAACAGTTAAACAGGCCACAGTTGGCTTACAAACTGATTTATACATGAGTATAAATGTGCATGAATTAACAAAAATGTATACAATATAAAACATGATTAATGAATAGTCTGATAATGCTTGATGATGAATAATCGGTGATTCATCGCATGATGGGTCCGATACAAATTGCAAATATTTATCTAAACCATTCAAGGCCAGCTGATTTATACATAATAGTATTGAATATAAAATGCGTAGACAAAATTATTACAAAATTATGCATGTAAAAACATAGATTTAGAATAACGCTGTAATATAATAATTCAATAGTGCATGCTATACCCAACAGTTGCAGGAATGCACAATAAATTGACATGTGAAAACAGATTATACATTGTTGAATGGTTGCAAGTACATAAGCGTAATGACATGTATGTCATAATCAAAGGCATGAATAATAATATATGTGCAATACGTGATCGCAAAATACAAATATAAAATATGTGTAAAAATATGTGCGTGGCGCATAATCATAGACAGTAAATGCGGGTACAATAATGTGTTTTACATAGATACAAAGTACATGATAAAATACAGTAGAAATATGTGTTGCATAATTACAAATACATGAATACAAGGCATGATAGTATAAGTGACAAATACAGCAAATGTGTTCATACAAAAATGTAATGCATGTGTTGAACAATTACAAGTAACACACAAAATTCATAGAATAATAAAATAGCAATGCACACATATTAACAAAAAATGTGCAGCAAATATGCATACATGGTTTGTATACCTCCAAATCCATGTGAATATTATATAACAAAATTTATGGCATAAGAACAAATACTAACCATAGACATAATACACAAATCAAATGTTGTATAAAAGAAAATACAAAAATAATTGAAGCCTTACATATTAAACAAATTGACTCTTGCTTAAGTAAAACAAGCAGTTTCTGAGTTGAAAAAATATAACCTAAGCTCATGATAAAAATAAAAGTGCTTATAACTAACACAATCTTCTTAAAACATTAACACATGTTTGATAAATACATACATTTAATTTTAAAAGAAAATAAACGACATCTTTAAATTTATAAAGAAAATATCCTCTTTTTTACTGTTCGTCCCTCGCTGGCACCAAACATAACTTATGAATTGGTCTGCGAAAGGTACCAGTAGGCGTACGGACGTCAACTACTCTGATTAAATTGTCTGGTCCGAGAAATGTGGCTGCGATTACACCAAATTTCCATGCTAATGGGGGCAAGTTATCCTCGATCAGCAAAACCAGGTCACCAATGGAAACGTTTTCCTTTGCGAATTTCCATTTGTGACGCTGTTGCAGTTGGTGTAGGTAGTCGCGAGACCATGATTTCCAAATAGCTTGGACAAACTTCTGGAGAAGTTGCCAACGGCCAAGACGAGAGATGGGAACGTGTGATAAGTCAGGATCGGGTATTGCCGTTAATGGTGCACAAATTAAAAAATGGCCAGGGGTAAGTGGCACTGGATCGTTTACATCCGACGAAATAATGGACGTGAGTTTAGACAGGCCTCTACCTGTGACAAAACAGTAGTAAACTCCTCGAAAGTGAGTATGGACTTGCCGACAACGCGGCGCAAATGATACTTCAAACTTTTTATACCGCTCTCCCAGAGACCACCAAAATGAGGTGACGATGGAGGAATGAATGACCACTTAATACCATGAGAAGTTGCAAAGGATTGGATCGATGAGGTGGCATCCTTTTTATGCCAGAGATTGTAAAGGTTATGCAAAACGTTGCAGGCCTTCCTAAAGTTCGTGTCATTGTCAGAATATAACTGGCTAGGTATGCCCCTACGGGCCATGATGCGACGTAAGGCAGCTATAAACGCATTGGCCGTAAGGTCGGAAACCAATTCCAAATGAATGGCCCTGGTGGCTAAGCAAATGAATAACGACACGTATGATTTGGACAGAGTCCTAGATTTCTGGCCGCCATGACGAATCATGAAGGGACCACCATAATCCACTGCGCAGAATAAAAACGGCCGCGAAGGAGTAACCCTGGGAGATGGCAAAATACCAAGCCTTTGAACTTGATATTTGGTGTTAAATCTGAGACATTTGACGCATCTACGAATGATGGAACGAATGACTATCTTAGCGTTAATGATCCACCAGCGTTGACGAAGTGAATGATGGACAAGTTGAGCACCAGCGTGGAGGAGACGAGTATGCTCACTCTCGATTATAAGGCGAGTGACGTGGGCCGATGGATGCAAGACAGTAGGATGCTTATTGTCATAGGGTAGTTGCGACTGCTGTAGGCGTCCGCCGACACGTATGATGCCAAACTCATCAAGAAATGGGTCCAGAGAAGACAGCTTACTCCTAATAGAGACAGAAGCCCCATTACAAAGGCAATTAAGCTCAGCAGCGAAGTGGATGGACTGGGATTGCTTTATGAAGAAATTAAGAGTAGAATGAATTTCGGTGGGGGTAAGAACTCCCGAATTTTCTCTGCCCTAGAGGGTCTAGTATTTTTGATGAATCGAAAGCAATAAGCATACACGAGGGTCAGTCGGTGCAACTAGGAAAAGTCCTTTGAGAGATCAATAGGTAGGGTAGAAATTAGAGAAAGTTTGGGGGTTTGTTTCTCCTCAACAGAGCATTCAGGAAGCGACACATTAGAAGGTGAGAAAGGTGAAAAAAGATTGGGTTCAGAAGATTGAGACAGACAAGCGGGACCATGCCACCAAAGCGAACAATCCCGCAAAACGTCAGGGTGACATCCTCTAGAAATAATGTCCGCAGGATTATTTTGCGAATTAATATGATGCCATGTGTAGGTTTCAGTGAGACGCTGAATCTCAGCAACACGATTAGCGACGTAGGTCTTCCACCTAGAAGACTGAGCATGAATCCAATAGAGAGATACCATGGAGTCGGAGTACAGGTGAACGCTATTGACAAAGGAATGGAGAGCAGGGGTGACTTTGAATAAAAGTCGCGATAACAACAAGCAAGCACAGAGTTCAATGCGGGGTAATGACACCTGTCGTAGTGGAGCCACGCGAGATTTGGAACACAAAAGGTGACAAGAGGCCGTTAGATCTTGATAAATAACTCTAACGTGAATACAACATCCATAGCCCTTTTCAGAGGCATCCGCAAAACCATGTAATTCAACTATCTTTGCCTTGGACTTGCTGCGAATAGAGCGTGGAACAATAATTTTACCAATCAAATACAACTTGTCGCACAATGAACGCCAATACAAATATAATTGCTCAGAAATTGGCTCATCCCAACCAAGATTGCACAACCACAGTTGCTGCATAAACTGTTTATAAAGAAAAACAATTGGACCAATGAGTCCCAATGGGTCGTAGATACTCGCTATAATTGACAGGATTTTCCTCTTAGAAATGCTTGACTGAACTGGAAATGACTTGATGTCAAACAAGAATGAATCTGTAGAGTTGTTCCAAAGAATGCCCAACGTACGCACATTGCCTTGTTTGTTTAATGGAAGTGATAAATTATTATGCTCAGTGACCACATTTGGTTCATTTGATGCCCATTTATGTAGAGTAAAGCCATATTGACTCAACAACGTACCTAAGTCAGATTTCAACTTGGTTAGATTAGAAATGGTGTCTGCACCGGTTAACAAATCATCGACATAAAAATCATTAATTATAGCTGCAGCAGCGTCAGGAAAATAAACTTCATGATCCTTACCAATCTGAATAAGGCAACGAGTGGCTAAAAACGAAGCACTAGCAGTACCGTATGTTACAGTTCGCAGCACAAAATGTTTAAAATGTTCAAGCGGAGAATTACGCCACAGAATACGTTGGTAATGACAATCGTTATCAGACACTAGAATTTGTCGATACATCTTCTCGATGTCAGCGATCAGAACATAGTTGTGTATGCGAAATCGCAAAAGAATATAGAAAAGATCTTGTTGGACATTTGGGCCTACTAATAAAATATCATTGAGAGAAAGACCATTGGTAGTTTTGGCCGAGCCATCAAAAACGACGCGAAGTTTTGTCGTGGAACTAGAATGTTTGAAAACGGCATGGTGAGGCAAATAGTAGGTATTTGAAACCTTGGAATTAACAGAACAATCGTCAACCAGCCCCATGTGGCCAAGATCCCTATATTCTTGAATAAAATTTGGGTATTCACGCGCAAGCTCAGAATCACGCTTGAACCTGCGTTCTAAATTTAAAAATCTCGCTTCAGCGGTAGCATAGGACTCACCCAACTGGGGACTATCAGACCCGAATGGTAATGAGACAACGAACCTACCTTCATAATTACGATGAGTGGACTTAACAAAATGTTCCTCGCAAACTGAATCGTTAATAAGGGGTGCATTATCATGGACGGTTTCGGTCTCCCAAAATGTCTCAAGAGACGCTAAAATTTGATTATCGTTGTTTCTTGCCAAGAACGAAACAGCAGGACCCTTAGAATGACAATGTTTGGGCAAATTGCCTGCTAGAATGTAGCCTAACTTAGTTTCTTGTATAATAGAACAGTTAGGACCACGTACATATTTGTTAGCTAGAATCAGGTCTAAATAAAACTGCGCTCCTAACAGTATGTCTATGTCAGCTGATACGTTGAAATGTGGGTCAGCAAGGAAAATGTTATCTGGGATATTAAAATGATTTATGTCGAAAGATTGTGCTGGAGGTTTATGAGTCAACGCAGATAAGACTGCACACGGAGCGTTAAAGCTGAACCTTTGATAGCGAGAAACAATACGAATTGATGCCAAATTCGTGGCGCAACATGTCGCATTACTAATACCTGAAATTGGTATATTAGATTTAGTCAAGTTAAGTTGCAATTTTTTAGCAAATGATTCAGTACAAAAGTTTACTTGTGACCCTGCATCTAACAAAACTCGGGCAAGTTGTCTGTTACCAGCATGGTCGATGACGATCACAACGGCTGTAGACAAAATAACATTGTTTGCTGATTGAAGCTTAAATGTACAATAATTACTACTGCTGGCAGAACCTTGTTTTGACACATTATTTATATGTAGCAATGTATGGTGTCGTCTGGAACAGATTTTACATGATTGTTTGACCTTGCAATTAGGTGAAAAATGATCTGGTCTTAAACAATTAGTGTGCTTTAATATAAATTTCCCTCGTTCCGATATGCTTAATTCGCGAAATTTGTCACACATATAAATTGGGTGACTGGCCTTGCAGCATGGGCATAAATAATTATTTGATGTTGAATGATAACTTTTAAATGCAGTGCTGCCAGCAGAGTTTCGTAATTTATGTTTTTCAGACTTATTATTAAATTTTAAAGTTGGTTTGTTAAGCTGCTGTCCAGCTTCTATCGGTATTGTGTTTTCTAATAATTGTCTACGGGCGTTTAAAAACTGTAAAAAGCTCTGAAAGTTAGGAAGATTTTCAGGATCTATAGACTCTTTCCATAATTTAAATGTGGAATGGTCAAGTTTTGCTGACCATAGCTGTACAGTAATGATTTTAAATGAATCCACTGACAATTGCATAGCTGTCAGCGAATTGACAGAAGACGTTATTGTATTTATAAATTCTGCTAAGCTCTGTACAGAGTCTTTGGTTGTAGCCCTCACATCTAGTAAATTTTGGATGTAATATTTAGCTAATATGAATTTATTATCATATCTAGCGGACAGCAAACTTAACGCTATTGAATAGTTTTCATTATAAATAGGCAAGGCCTTAATTAGATCTAGAGGCTCATTTTTGAGAGATGAATATAAGTAATGTAGTTTTTGCACTGAAGTTAAGTCAGATCTGGCATGTGCCAAGTCTAGAAATATTGAATAAAAGTGCTGCCATTCTAGTATGTTGCCTGTGAAGCAGGGCAAGCTTATAGGTTTTAATTGAATATTACTGGTTAATACTTGAGATTCAGTCTGAATGTTGAAAGTGTCTATTAATTGTAAGATGTTAGCTTCGGTTGAATATAAAAGTTCTTCAACCTCGACTCTGTCCTCTTGGGCAGCGTTTATGTCCTTAGAAATTAATTCAATTTCAGACTGTACCTCATCATATTTTATTGCTAAACTCTTTAGACTCTCTAGTCTAACAGTTAAAAAATGTTTAGTGTTACTGTTTTTGTCAAAATTAAGTATAGCGGAATTGATTCGCACTATGGCAGACTTTAAGCCGCCTCTCTTTCTAACCAACACTCTTAAGCCTTCTTCCGTCATTTTACGCACCTTTTACTGATGGCGTTGATGTCGTACCTTGTGTGAGATGTCCTGCAGCGTTGAGGCCGTGGAATAGATGGCAGACACGCACGGACTTGATGGATGACTGCTCTCAACTTGGAACTGCTCAATCTGGTGTGTAGGCGTTAACACGTGGATGGTCATGTAATGGTGTTGTCTATGAGGCTCAATGACGACGACGAAAGAAATGCTGAATACCTCCCGACACGGTCGGATAAGCGAACATGCTGAATCGCCCGTGATGGCCAGAAATTGAAGTGGAAAAAATGGTGAGAAGCCGCTCGATATGGTATAAAGTTTGAGAGAAGGTAAAAAATGGTGAATCCAGGCGCGGAGTGACCAAAAAAATGTTAAGAGTTAATGTTTGTAAATTGATTTTGCCAGGATGCTGAAAATAATGATGAGCGAGTGGACTGTAGTTTAATACATTTATTAAGAATGAATGTTACAATATAAATTTGAATTTACAAGGTCAGCTAAGTCTTGTACGCATTATAAATTTTGAAAAACCACGTTCGGTAAAAAATGTTACATTGTAAGGTGAGGTGCAATTACGCAACACTCGAGTCTACATTAATGAATGCGGTAGGGCCTAAGGCCTACATAATTTGTCACGACAATGAAAAAATGAAGAAATGACAGCCGATGCAGCAAGCGCAATTACGTCTGCTGCCTTCGGACGCACGTAGCACTGTGTCTAGGCCTGTTCGCTACGCGAGCGAGGCCGGAGCATGTACAGATTAGCCAACCTTTTGATTATAAAATTCCCACATTACTGTCCACCACTATTAGCCACTTCAGTATGCATTTTCTTTTCATACAACTCATCGCAACACTTGACACCAACCAACCTCACCAAACTGACAAAACCCCAGATCTATCTCTCAGTGATGATCGCTGAGCGATGATCGCAACAGACGCTCCGAGCAAAACAGAGCTTTACGTACCGGACTACGATCGCGAACGGGAAAACAGTTACCTCCTCTACCTGGACTGTACAGACCTGTACGGCACCGCTATGAGACAGCCGTTACCTCACTCCGGATTCCGATGGCTGGAACGTGAAGAAATCGACGCGTTAGATTTGAGTACGGTAGGCGCGGAAGACGAAATCGGCTACATTCTCGACGTCGATCTACGTTATCCCCGCCGTCTACACGACCTAATTTCGGACTACCCGCTGGCACCGGAACGCAGAAAAGTCGGTGAGCACGAGTTGTCCGCGTACAGCAAACGTTTCAAGTATTTAAAGAACTTCCATTTGCCCGCCACCGGCACTGTTGAAAAACTGATCACCAGCCTCGAGGATAAGAAAAACTACACCACACATTACAGAACGCTGCAGCTGTACCTTAAACTCGGGATGGAACTGAAAGCCGTCAATCTCGTGTTAGCGTTTCGTCACAGCGCGTGGATGAAGCCGTTCATAGACTTCAATACGGAGAAACGCAAAGCCGCGGCGAACGATTTCGAAAAAGACTTCTTTAAACTGATGATCTACGCGGTGTACGGCAAATAGAAAACGTCCGGAAACGTATAGGTTTTCGGTTAGTATCCAACGAACGCAAAATGATAAACTGAGTGCGAGCCCGAGATTCGTGCACGCGAACGTGTACTACAAAGACTTGGTAGGCGTGATGATGAAAAAGAGAACCGTGTATCTCAACCGTCCGCTGTACGTAGGATGCACCGTGTTGGACATTAGTAAACACGTGATGTACAGTTTTCACTACGCTTTCGCGAAGTACGGACCGCGTGTTCGACTGTGTATGACCGATACGGACTCTTTGCTGTATGATATACGTACCGATAACTTGTACAACGATATTAAGGAGAACCTACATCTATTCGATACGTCGGAATATCCCACGACCCATCCCTGTTATAGCGCGGTAAATAAAAAACGCTTGGGAACGTTCAAGGACGAGACGCACGCGAAACCTATCGTCGAATTCATCGGGTTGCGCGCGAAATCGTATTCGCTGCTGGTGTTGCAGAACGACGGCGATAAAAAAGAGAAGCGCGTAGCGAAAGGGGTACCGCGAGTGGCTATACAAAACCGATTGACTCACGCGGAATACAAACGCTGTTTGCTGTCACTGACGACGACGTCGACTAACCGACAAACGTACACGTCCGCGCAGATCATACGCAGCGAATACCATCGACTCTACACGCGCCAGAAAGTGAAACTGTCTTTGTCACCGTACGACAACAACAGATACGTCTTGGACGACGGGCAGAGAACTCTAGCCTACGGTTATTACAGTATTCGCGAGATGGAAGAGGGACGTGCGACGGTTCAACGGGCCAGCGTGATACGGACCGCGAACCGTGAAAGCGTGATTCGGTAAGCGTGAAGAGCGTTAGAGGCTGAGGAGGAGGAGGAGGAAGATATATATATATATATATATATTGTAACAGTACATATCATTACCAAAATACAAACATCAACAAGAAACCATCATAATCAGTCAAATACCATCAAAACAACCAAACTTGAACTTTAAAGGAGGAAGAAGACTAAATAATAAACTAACAGAGAAGAATAACAAGATTAGCATTAGTAAATAATGGACTATGAAAGAAATGAAGACAACGGACTAAAGACAAGACCAGCGTTGACCCAATATACCCAATAGATCAGACAGTGAGAAGAAGACTGAAACCTCCACATAAGGATATTAATCAAATGATATTAAGGGAATAAGTTAAATAGGGAAAAATTGAATTAACTCAACCAAGAGAACAAATAGATAATGAAAAGGATATAACAAATAAAGAGAATAGAAAATAGTGCTCATGATTGAGAAAAATAATTAGTTTAAAACAATATGCAAACCCTATGACGACTATGACTTAACTATGACATCAAAGCATTAACAGACTATTCTAGGTGTTGCGGTTTGGAAGCTCTTGATGAGTCTCGAGTTATTCCAAAGACGCTATGCAGGAAAGGCTGGATTGTATGTAAGAAAAGAAGTGGACTGTATTACTGATATTTGAAATGCATTTATTGAAATTTTAAATTATATTGATCATGATCGACACGTGCGGATGTATTTGGTGGCCATAACGCCCAAAAATTAGTTTTGAAAGAAATCGTGGTCCATTGAAGATGGACGCAGGTAGTCTGAATTAAATTAAATCGTATGATACATATTTAAGAATTGTCCAGAAGCCGCGGCTGGAAGAGAAAATGTTTTACGAGAGAACCGCTCGGAGCCTTGTTAGAAACTAAACTAAACCTGTCTCCCGTCGGCCGAACTGGCCGGCGGCAGCGTTTGATAAGCACGTGACGTCACCGCCCGAGTCGCATTGCAGTAGTCCACTGCGTACAGCTGATAAACAAGTACAAAGTTTAAACATACTGCCCGCCAAAATCGGGACGATTTTGTACATTAAACATTAACTGGGAACAGTATATTACAAATATTATCAATGTTATATATATAAACAATACATAATACACTTAAAAGGCTTATACATTAAATTGACTCTTGGATTAAAGTAACTCACTTCTAATATAAAATTTGTAGAAAACAAAATTCATTAAGCTAACACAAAGCTCAAAGTAAAAACAAAACAATTTCTGTGCTAGAAAAGGTACAAAAAATAAAAAATAATGATAAAAACGAGTCTGTACATAACTAAACATGATCTCTCTTGAAGCATAACATATGGATAAGAAATACATATATTTAAACCTTGACAAACGTAAGTGACAGCTTTAAATTATATAGGAGAAACCATCTTGAACACTGCTTCACATATAATAATACAAATAATAAGAACATAATGTTATCATAATCACACCAAAGTTCACTGGTACATGACATTGAAAAATACAATACATACAATAATTTATACCATAATAATTTTCAAATTTGAATATATAATCATATAACAGTACATAATTGATAGCACAATGAAAACGCAGTCACTGTTACAATAATACCTATCAAAACTTAGTAATAATGACAATGCACATGATACAATTAACTTGTATGCTCGCCCGGGGAATGTCCCGGGCGTAGTCCAGGCAATGTGACACGCACACACACACACACACACACGTCTCGTATGGCACGCATACGATTAGCTTGTTGCCACCGGAAGGGGGCATAATTTGTGGATGGGTCGGCGTAAGATACCTAGCGCGGTGCGAACTTCTGCGACGCGTACTAAGGAATCTTGACCCGGAAAAACATTGGTAATTACCCCACGCTTCCACTCTAGAGGGGGGGAATTGTCATCCAAAATGAGGACAAGCTGTCCGACATTCAAATTCCTTAACGAGGTGCGCCATTTATTGCGCTGCTGCAGCTGGTGCAGATAATCCCTAGACACACACACACACACACACGCATATGAATAACGCGATGTATGCCTTTGTCGTGGACTTAGAGCGCTGCCCGCCATGGCGCAAAAGTACAAGACCGGCGTAGTCCACGGCCGACTGTGAAAATGGCCTAGAAGGCGTGACCCTAGAAGGGGGTAACTGACCTAGTAGTTGATTCGCGCCTCTAGCCCGGAAACGAAAACAAGTGACACACTTATGTATCACTGAGCGGATATAAGATTTGTCGTGTATGATCCAATATTTTCACCTGAGCGAAGTTTGAGTTGATTGCACCCCAGCGTGCAACAAACGGATATGCTCGTACTCAATTATTAATCGCGTGAGATGAGAGTGCGGGTGCACAATTATTTGGTGTTTACTCGCGTAGTTAAGTGGGGAGAATTGCAAGCGTCCACCCACTCTTAAAATGCCTGATTCATCCAGGAATGGGTTGAGAGCAAGAATTTTACTACTGCGAGGAAGGCACCGGTTTGCCTCAAGTTCCTTAACTTCTACGCCGAAGTGCAACTGCTGAGATTGCCGGACAAAAATCAAGAGTGTGTCAGACAATTCTTGAGCAGACAAAAAGGACGTGTCTCTGTCAACAACCGCGAGCCTAGAATTGCGAAAAAATCTGCGGCAATATGCGAAGACGCGAATGAGCCTAGTAAGGGATGAATAATTTTCAACATAACTATGTGTTGAGGAGGCGACAATTAGTGAGGTTTGAACTTGCTTGCGACGTTCCTGCTCAAGGTCGGGAAAAGTACAGGGAGTATTAATGTCGAAAGCAATATTTAAGAATTGTCCAGAAGCCGCGGCTGGAAAAGAAAATGTTTTACGAGAGAACCGCTCGGAGCCTTGTTAGAAACTAAACTAAACCTGTCTCCCGTCGGCCGAACTGGCCGGCGGCAGCGTTTGATAAGCACGTGACGTCATCCGCCCGAGTCGCATTGCAGTAGTCCACTGCGTACAGCTGATAAACAAGTACAAAGTTTAAACACTAGGTGACTTGACTGTGACCATCACCCGAAGTTAAAATAATAATATAAGAAAAAATGATCAGGAGAGTGAGATTAAAACTTGTATTAGTATGGGTTAATAATGTATAAAAGATAACAACAAGATTGTATCTTATCTACTATTTATGTAAATGATATAGACACAGGGATATCAGAAAAACTGATAATCACCAATGTTCATGTTTATGAACAGTTGGATGGCGTCGCGATGGGAAATCCTCTCAGCCCTGTGGTTGGAAACTTCTACATGGAAAAATTTGAAGAGTTGGCAATTTCATCTGCGCCACTGAAGCCGAAGTGTTGGCTGCGGTATGTTGACACTTTCGTGGTCTGGAGCCATGGGGATGAAGAGTTGGGACGCTTCCTTGGACATCTGAACGCTGTGCACCCGCGCATACAGTTTACGATGGTGCGCGAGAGCGGTGATCAATTGGCATTTCTGGATGTGTTGGTCCTGAAAAGGACCGATGGCAGATTAGGGCACAAAGTTTATAGGAAGCCAACGCACACTGACAGATATCTGCATAAGTCCTCCAATCATCATCCTAGGCAGAAGAGGGCGGTGCTGAAGACTCTGGTTGACTGGGCAAAGAGGATCTGTGAGCCCCGGTATCTCGAAGATGAGTTTCGGCATCTCGAGGAAGCACTGCAGTCCAACGGCTACTCTGCTGCGGAGGTGAGGAGAGCTGCCCGGCCGAGAAGATCTGGTAGGCCGGACGAGTCGGTTTTGACCGAGGTTGTTGGCTCCGCTGTCTTGCCCTACATCCGTGGCGTGACTGACCGCATCGGCAAGTTGCTGAGTAAACGGGGCGTCAGAACGATCTTTAAGCCAACCAAAAAGATCCATCAGTTCCTGCGACCGGTAAAAGACGCCAGGGATCCGCTCTCGTCGTGCGGGGTGTACAGTATTCCGTGTACGTGTGGCCAGGTATACATAGGGACCACGAAGCGTAGTGTCCGAACGCGCCTCTCTGAACATCGGAGATACTGCCGCCTGGGCCAGCCGGAGAAGTCCGCAGTTGCTGAACACGCTCTTTCCCACGACGATCACCGGGTAATGTTTGATGAAGCCCGGGTGTTGTCTTCTGTCCGGGGTTACTTCACTCGCCTGCATCTGGAGTCCATCCATATTCATAGGAATGCGTCCGTCGCTATGAACCGCCGACACACAACTGGGGGTCGCGAGTGGATCAGTGTCCCGAGTCTCAGGAAGGACTCCTGCCACTGGGTCAGTTTGAGTTCAATTTATATTGTTTTATCTATTTAGGGGGGGGTCTGAAGCGACCTGCGATTGGTGGATTATACCACCAGGACTAATAGACGAGGTCGCTTCCAGGACTCACCTGGTCGCGGGGTGTATTTACCAAGTCCGGCAATGAGGGAATTGTGGGTCACTCTGTCGGAACGAACGTAGAATCTGCGCGCCAGGCGTCTCACGGTGTCATCAAGAGAGCGGACACCGAGTCCTCTCCTCAAAAGACGAGAAGAGTACCTCCGGGGGACTTCCCACGCAAGCTTCAGTCCCCGGTCGAGTATGCGCTGGAGCGTTGTTCTATGACCACGAGCCAGATATCCCCAAACAGGACAGGCGTAGGTAATCACGGGCAACACGTACGAGTTGACTATGAGCTTACCTAGCCGGGGGGGGGGGGTCATTGCCGGATTATATAGCATGGGCCAGAGTCTACTGAGTTGCGCCGAAGCGCGTTGTCGGATGTAATTTGTATGGGTTAGCCAGGTGAGTCGGGAATCCACGTGGAGCCCGAGGTACTTGACGCTATTGGTCCAGGGCACCTCGACGGGCCTACTTTAAGCGGCCGAGGCCGCTTGCGTTTGCGCGAGAATATTACCGCGGCGCTCTTGGAGGCGTTAACGGCAACTCTCCAGTCGTCGGTCCACCCGACATACGCGTCGAGTTGACGCTGGAGCTTAATTGCCGCATAACTCGCGTTCGCCTCTGAGGCAAAAGCCGCAGTGTCGTCCGCGAACAGCGACAACTTTACTCCAGGAACTCGGGGCGTGTCGTTGACAAACAGCGAGAACAGGAGAGGCCCAAGGACACTTCCCTGAGGTACGCCAGCGGTAATACGCCTCTCCGAAGAGAGAGCGTGGTCTATTCTCACTCGGAAGCTACGGTCTCGCAGAAAGCTGCCGATCAAATGAACGTAGCAATCTGGAAGAAGGACTTCCGTGAGTTTGTAAAGGACACCCTCGTGCCACACGCGGTCAAAGGCTTTCTCTACGTCTAGGAAGATCGCAGTTGTTTGTTTGCCCTGGCAGCCAGCCTCGGTAATGCATTCCACGAGTCTTATCAGCTGATGAGTCGAGGAGTGCAGCTCACGAAAGCCGAACTGCTCGGGGATCAGCACGTCTAGTCTTTCTAGATGGTCGCGGATCCTACGCTGGATCAGACGCTCGAAAACCTTGGACCTCGCGGACAAGAGGCTGGTGGGCCTGAGGTGTTTCACGCGAGAAGAATTCTTTCCCGGCTTGGGTATCACGATTACTGTAGCCGTTATCCATTTCACCGGAAAGTAGGCCAGTCTGAGGCATGAATTGAACAGGTCAGAGAGGAACTGGGTTCCTCGCTCCGGAAGGCGATGGAGGGCGGAATTCATGACTCCGTCCGGGCCAGGCGCCTTCCGGGGCTTGAGCTGAACAATCCTCTCAGAGACCTCCTCTGAGGAGATGGGCTCCGGTTGGACTGTGATACCGGCCGATAGAAAGGGCTATACCTCGCGGCAGATTTGCTCAGTGAAAGCCGGGTTCTTGGATGGGTTGGGAGCGAACTGTCGCTCTAAACTGTCAGCCAAGAACTCTGCCTTTTCGAGGGGGCGGCCAAGGGGTTGACCGCCGGTTCCGACCAGTGCGGGGAGAGGCGCGCGTTTACGCTTTCCCGTTAGGGCACTGAGAATCCGCCAGACATTACGGTCCTCGGCAGGGCCATCCATCTGTGTAACAGCTAGCTCCCAGTTGCGTCTACGGAACGCCAGCATGTCGCGACGCAACTTGCCGGACGCTCTGTTGAACGCAGCCTTGTCAGCCGGGTCACGAGTCCTCTGCCAGCGTCTCCGGAGGCGATTCCTCTCGCAAGCGAGCTGAGACACCTCTTCGGGGATACGCTGATAGTCGGGCGTGAGCCGCGGCTTCATCCGGGAGGACACGTCGACCGCCGAGACTACGGCTGTGTCAAATAAGGCAACTGCCTCGTCGACATGCTGGGTAGTGTCGAGCGGGATATGCTCAGGTAGGCGGCGACTGAACGCCGGGCCAAAGCGGTCCCACTCGATTACCCGCCGCTCGTCGCGGACGGTGGCGTGCTGGGTAGCTATATGCACACTGATAGGGCAATGGTCCGAGGACAGTTCCAAAATGACGGAGACATGGACCGGGCAATAAACGCCCCTGACCGCGGCAATGTCCAGTACGTCAGGGCGGGAGTTAGCCCTCGAGGGATAGTACGTAGGCCCGGTAGGACCCATGACTGTGACCCAAGCCGCATCAGTATACCTGCGTAAGGGGGCCCCGTTTGGGTTCACCAAGCGGCTCCCCCAATCAGGGTGCTTACAGTTCAGGTCGCCCGCCAGGATTACCCTCCTTGTGCGCCAAAGACGGCCTCCAGATCGTTCGACAGGAGCTCCGTTTGTGGAGGCTTGTAAGCGCAAACCACGAGTAGACCGCCTAGAGCACCATGGAGCTCAACCGCGGTGTAATCGAGGTTCCGCCGCTGAGGCAGGACAACGCGGTGATGGCGAAGACTCGCCTTCACCGCGATGGCTGTGCCCCCTCCTGCGCGACCCGACCGGTCATCCCGGTGGCGCACGTAGTTGGGCAGTCGGAAACGACGATGCGGTGTCAGGTGCGTCTCACCAAGAAGAAGCACGTCGGGCTTGAGTCGGGCAACGAACTCTAAGAGCTCAGAATGCCGGGAAGCGAGGCCGTTGGCGTTCCACGCCACGAGCTCGAGGTCTCGCTTGAGGGATTGCCGTGGTTGTCCGTTCATAACAGACCTATAATTCGGCAGGCTTCCACCAAGAGGAGGAACTTGTCTTGGGGCGAGGCTGTTGCCAAGCGTGCCTTGATTTTAAGGTTCCGGGGGCGCGGTAGGTGGTTTGGCCTGTTGAGCTATGCTCGGGTTCACTGCACGTTGAGGTTTCGGAACCGTAGCAGACCTAGGGGCTGGTTTCCGGACCACAGGTTCAGCGGCTTTGGCCGTTTTGACTGTTTGGCTGACAACTTGTCGAGGCTTAGGCTGGACAGGTTTAGTGAGTTTGCCCAGCTGCTCTTTGTAAACTGGGCAGCGCCTGTTGTTAGCAGCATGGGCGCCGCCACAGTTGATACAATAACGGTGGTTGTCCGGAGCAGCGCAGGCCTGCGTTAGGTGGTCATTTCCACAGCGGACGCAGGTCGGCGCGTTCCGACAACCGAAGCTGCCGTGGCCGAACCGCTGGCACCTGTGGCACTGGGAGATTCGCCCGGTCTGACGGCAGGGCTCCACGCTAACGCAGCGCCCAGAAAGCCGTTTCAAGTCTAAAAGGACCTGGGAGGAATCGCCCTTCTCCACCAGGCGTCTGATTAAGGGGAGTGGTCGACGCGAGCCATAAGTAGTGTACAGCCGAGAGTCTCCCACGACCTTATAGCCCGCGTCGCGCAGTTCGTCGAGGACGACCTGCGGGTCCGCCTGTATGTCCAGGCCCCGAAGGACGATGGCTACAGGCTTGATTCTATTAAGGGAGTATGTGTGGAACTGGAACGATTCACGTTCCAGCCACTGGATCAAGTGCTCAGAAGCGCTGCGGCAGGTCTCACTCGCTAGGAGTTTGACCGAAGCGTTATCTGCCAGAGCAACGACCTTGCGGAGTCGGCGACTAAAGCCGATAATGTCCCTTACGTTCGTGACGAACACCGGCGGGATCCTTCCTTCGGAGGTGCGGCTGGGCGCAACCTCAGCGGAGGCTTGGAATGCCGCCGAGTCCGTAGCCGAACTCAGGGAAGCCAGGGAGGGAGACTTCCTCGGCTTGCCACCGTACCCTACTACCACCCAGTCGGTGGAAGCCGAGGTCTCCATGTCTGGGGAGTCAGACTCCGGCAGAGGTTGAGGGCTGCTTGGCCTACTAGCGGCCGTGCAGCCGGAAGGTCCGGCCTTTATGGGCTTGGTCGGCCCTAACAAGGACCGATTATTTTCACGAACTTGCGCGGGTTGAGCAGGGCTTCCCGCGCGAGCCGTAGGGTTCCCGACTGGCCCAAGTGGCCGGTCGGGGGGCTCGTCGCTGCCGCACAGTGCTTCAGGGGCACTAACAGCTGGTCTACTGCTGACTAGCTCAGCTCTTTGTCCAGCGGGTATCCGGGGGCCGAACTGTGACACCGTCACAGTGGCGGCGCAACCCGCATCTCTATTTGTAAGTCCTACTCACGGACTCCCCGGATTCCGCTGGACAGCGCTACCTACACGACTTACCGGCACTGTGCGGCAGGTCCCAGTTGTGCGTGCTTGCTCCTCGTCTTGCTGGCAAGGCGGCTGGTCCACTTCCATCGCAGCTTGGTGTTGTCGCTGGCGATGTGGCGAGTGTTTCTCCGGTGGCTTCTTCTTAACCGCCTCCGTAGATTGCTGGGATAGCCTCTTCATAGCAGTCTTCTAGAGGTCGAGGCGGTACTCTTCTGCGTTGTTCTGCTGAGATGTTTACTCTTCCAATGTAAGCAGTCGAGTGCATTCTCATTCTTGTATGAACCGCCATGTCCGGTGGTGTACGGAGCAGCAGCTAGTCGTGCTCCGGTGGTCGCAGTGTCCGGGTGATACCCGATGACTGCATGTTGCCTGTTTGTTACCTTGGCTAGCGATCTCGCGCTTTCAAAGGAATGGAGCCTCCATCAATTTTATTTTGGAGGGACAGGATGTTACGATTTTTCTTGGACCCTGAGACCTCGAAGAGACCCGTGACGGCTGAATGGGGGAGACCTCAAAGACCTTTCGCTTGAGAAGCAGGAATTACCCTCCCACAACGGGTAGGGCGCCCCTAGCGGCTCAGGAAAAGTCTCCGAGGGCTGCCAAGCGGCAATGTCGGCCCACGGGAGAGAGCGTAGGAGAAGGCAGCGTCCACCAGAGGTGGCACTAAGCACACCTAGGGCGAGCGCAGACCCCCCTCTAGTCTCCCACCGAGCGCCAGCACGGACAAGAGAAAGAAGGAAAGAGGAGGAGCGTGAAAATACTCAAGGTCGGGGGGATTGGGCAGATGTTCTGTAACTGCTTATGGGGGGTCGTCGAGCAAAGCTCGGGGGCGTTTGTGTCGTCTAGGTGGTGGGCCGACATCTGTGCTTAGTCGACGGATGTGGGGATGGGTCGAGACATAGGCTCGGGAGAATAGGTTGAGGGCTAGGGACCGAACGAATTCGGTAAGTGAAGGAACCTTCAACCCTCGCCTGATGGCATCATTTCTGACAAACCAGGGAGAGTTGGAGATGTAGCGGAGGGTTCGGGATTGGAAAGCTTCCAAACGTGCGACAACGGATGGGCTGAGTAGTACCCAAAAGGCGGGGGCTGCGTAAGTCAGGAATGCCCTAAGAAAGAGCAAGTAGATGGTGAGTTTAGTGCGCACAGGCACTGAACCCCGATGAGAGAGAAAGGGAAATAGTTTGGCTCTGACGCCTCTGGCGCGCTGGAGACTCAGAGAGACATGAGGTCCAAAGCTTAGGCGTCGGTCAAGAGTGACGCCCAAGTACTTTACAGTCCGTTTCCACTCGATTGGGCTCCCGGGAAGGGAGAGGGACTGGCAGCGGGAAGTTAATTTATGAAAAAAGGCGATCGCCTCGGATTTCTCCGCATTGACCCCCATCCTCCACTTCCTTAGCCAGTCCGGAAGTACGGCGAGCTGACGTTGCACCAGGCCAGCTGCGAAATCAAGACTCGCTGAGCTGGCGTGGTACATTGCGTCATCCGCATAGAGCGAGAGAGTGACTCCAGGCTGAACAGGCAGGTCGTTCGTGTACACGAGGTACAGAACGGGGCCAAGGAGAGATCCTTGAGGTACGCCTGCGGCGACTGATCGGACGGATGAGTACGACCCATCGACGCATACCCTAAAGATGCGATCGCACAAGTACGATCGGAGAAAATGAACGAATGAGGCAGGGAGGGGGAGTGGGCCAGTTTGTAGAGAAGGCCTTCGTGCCGGACTCGATCGAAGGCCTTACTCACGTCGAGCAATACAGCGACGGAGGACAGATGCTTGTTGTAGGCGTCCGTCAAATGGGTAACAACCCGGACGAGTTGAAGGGTCGTCGAGTGCTCTCTGCGGAAGCCGAACTGCTCCTGCCGACTGAAACCATCCAGCAGAGGCGCGTAACGACCGTGCAGGAGTCGCTCGAGAACCTTCGATATGACTGGCAACAGTGAGATGGGTCGATCGTTTGAGGGGTCAATACGCAGCTTGCGATGCTTGGGGATCATGATGATTTTCGCACGCTTCCACAGGCTGGGGAAGTAATGGAGCCGGAGACATCCATTGAACAGCTCGTGGACCAAGTTGATGAGGCTAGGCGTGTTGTAGCGCCGCCGCTCCGATACAATCATCGCCGGGCGCCCGCTTAGGGCGGAGTCGACCAATAGCCGAGACAACATCGGCTCGGTCGAACGGGTCAGGGATGTCAGCTGGAGGGCAGGAAAAATATCCAGATAGGAAGTCTGCGACCTCGGCCGAGTGGACGGAGTCGCAGACGCCTCCGTGGACGGTGAATTGCTCCTCCATGGTTGCGGCAAAGACTTCTGAACCGCCAAGTCCAGTGGTCCAGTGGTGTACGGAGCAGCAGCTAGTCGTGCTCCGGTGGTCGCAGTGTCCGGGTGATACCCGATGACTGCATTTTGCCTTGCTGTTACCTTGGCTAGCGATCTCGCGCTTTCAAAGGACTGGAACCTCCATCAATTTTATTTTGGAGGGACAAGATGTTACTATTTTTCTTGGACCCTGGGACCTCGAAGAGACCCGTGACGGCAGAATGGGGGAGACCTCGAAGACTTTTCGCATGAGAAGCAGGAATTACCCTCCCACAACGGGTAGGGCGCCCCTAGCCGCTCAGGAAATGTCGCCGAGGGCTGCCAGGCGGCAATGTCGGCGCACGGGAGAGAGCGTAGGAGGAGGCAGCGTCCACCAGAGGTGGCACTAGGCACACCTAGGGCGAGCGCAGACCCCCCTCTAGTCTGTCGCCGAGCGCCAGCACGGACAAGAGAAAGAAGGAAGGAGGAGGAGCGTGAAAATACTCAAGGTCGGGGGGATTGGGCAGATGTTCTGTAACTGCTTATGGGGGGGTCGTTGAGCAATGCTCGGGGGCGTTTTTGTCGTCTAGGTGGTGGGCCGACATCTGTGCTTAGTCGACGGATGTGGGGATGGGTCGAGACATAGGCTCGGGAGAATAGTTTGAGGGCTAGGGACCGAACGAATTCGGTAAGTGAAGGAACCTTCAACCCTCGCCTGATGGCATCATTTCTGACAAACCAGGGAGAGTTGGAGATGTAGCGGAGGGTTCGGGATTGGAAAGCTTCCAAACGTGCGACAACGGATGGGCTGAGTAAGGCCGGGCGCCCGCTTAGGGCGGAGTCGACCAATAGCCGAGACAACATCGGCTCGGTCGAACGGGTCAGGGATGTCAGCTGGAGGGCGGGAAAAGTATCCAGATAGGAAGTCTGCGACCTCGGCCGAGTGGACGGGGTCGCAGACGCCTCCGTGGACGGTGAATTGCTCCTCCATGGTTGAACCGCCAAGTTGCCAAGTTGCCAAGTTGAAGTAGGGCACAGCACAGTGCGTGCCCCAGTGACGGCAGCGTCCGGGCGAGCCCGATGACTGCCTGTTGCTTCTGCAGTGCTTGGAGCGAGACTTGTCGCAGCGAAGATAGGTACCCCCTTTTTTATTTTGGCGGAGGTGAAGGAGATGGGCTGTGATTGGCTGAACCGCTGACGCGATCCACCAATGGCCTGAGAGGGAAGCCTACGCGAACGCTTAGCACGGATTGGCGGGATCTGTTCGCCCACAACGGGTCGATACACTTCCGCCAGCCCGGTAAGAGTCCGGTAGACTGCCTTATGGCGATACCGAGGCAGGCGAGAGATTGGAGGGGCGAAGTTGCCGACTGAAGGTGGCGCTAGGCACACCTAAAGCCGGCACAACGCTCGACCAATCTGTCGGCCTGCAACGGACCGGATTTGACTGGAAGGATGGTGGTGAGATCCGATTGGTCGGCGCGTGGACAGATGGTGAGAGGGCAATTTATTTGAAAATTACGGTGGGTCGTCGAGCAAAGCTCGAGGGCGGCGGCGTTTGACTGGTGGTGGTCCATCATCGTTATCGAGATGTTGGAGGTGGGGAAAGTCTGAAATGGATGCTCGATGGAAGAGGTTGAACGTAAGAGTTCGCGCAAATCCATCGAGCGACGGAATCTTCAGCCCTCGCCTGATAGTATCATTTTTTACATACCAGGGAGAGCCGGAGATAAGGCGAAGGGTAAGGGCTTGGAAGGCTTCCATGCGTTTAACGACGTCGGGGGCGAGTTGGGTCCAAAATGCAGGCGCTGCGTACATAAGGACGGCTCGTAAAAAGAGCAGATAAATCGAGAGCTTCGTGCGCACAGGCAGTGGCCCTCGAGGCGATAGGAATGGGTAGAGTTTGGCTTTGACGCCTCGGGCGCGCTGGAGCACTGTGGATACGTGAGCTCTGAAGCTTAGGCGTCGATCAAGAGTGACGCCCAAGTACTTCACAGTACGTTGCCAAGCGATTGGACTCCCTTCAAGGGAGAGGGTCTGGCATCGGGAAGTGAGCTGACGGGAGAAGGCAATCGCCTCGGATTTCTCCGTATTGATCGCCACCCGCCATTTCCTTAGCCAGGCCGGAAGTAATGCGACCTGGCGCTGCACCACGTCAGTCGCAAAACGAAGGTTTGCAGAACTGGTGTGGTACATCGCATCGTCCGCATAGAGAGAGAGCGTGACTCCAGGCAATACTGGCAGGTCGTTCGTGTACACTAGGTACAGAACGGGGCCGAGGACAGATCCTTGAGGAACGCCAGCGGCGACGAGGCGGACAGAAGAGTACGTCCCGTCGACGCAGATCCTAAATTTGCGGTCGCAGAGATACGACCGCATCAGATGTACAAATGAGGCAGGGAGAGGGGAGGTGGCTAGTTTATAGAGAAGGCCTTCGTGCCAGACTTTGTCGAAGGCCTTACTCACGTCCAGAAGGACGGCGACAGTTTGATGGTTCCTGTTGATGGCGTCAGTGAGTTGCGTGACAACTCGGACAAGTTGAAGAGTGGTCGAATGCTGCCTGCGGAAGCCGAACTGTTCCTGCCGGATGAAATTATCCAGCAGGGGAGTAATTCGGCGATGCAGGAGGCGCTCGAACACCTTCGATAGTACTGGCAAAAGAGAGATGGGTCGATGGTTCTCCGGGAGAGTACGCAGCTTGCGAGCCTTAGGTAACATGATGACTTTGGCTCGTTTCCAAGGGCTGGGATAGTAATGGAGCCGGAGACATCCATTGAACAGCACGTGGATGAGGGAAACGAGACTTGCTGGGGCATTGAGTAGGGCCGCTGCACCAATACGGTCCTCGCCGGGCGCCTTCTTGGGGCGCAGTCGACTAATGGCCGTTTCAACTTCAGCCTCGTCGAACGGGTCGATCGGGTCTGCGGGAGGGCGGGAAAAATATCCAGATAGGAAGTCTGCGACCGCTGCCGAGTGGCCGGGGTCACAGACGCCTCGATGAACGGTAAATTGTTCCTCCATGGTATCGGCAAAGACTTCTGCTTTGTCGGCCGCGGAGTACACAATCCCGTTCGGTGATCGTAGGGGGTAGCGGGTCCTTTTCTCGCCAGTGAGTCGGCGCGCAGCCCGGAAAACGGACTGTGGCGTGACTTCCAGAGACTCAAGATATGAGTCCCATCGATGAGCAGTGGCATCAAGCAGAAGCTGCTTGACAAGGTCAGATTGGGCGTTTAGCCTGCGTTTTACGGCAGGGTCCCGGGTTTGTTGCCATCTCCGGCGGAGCTGGCGCCGGTTGCGGATGGCCAGAATCACCTCTTCATGTAACTGCGACCGTCTGTTGGGCGCAAGGACGTTATAGGTGTGGTTGTCCATAGCGGACGTGACGACTTCTTGAAGATTTTTCTGGACAACCTGAGAAATGGGTAGCCTTTCACAGTCTGTTTGAAAATGCAGTGCACAAAAATGAAACCATTTCTAATGTGGAGAAATTTACATACTTGCTTTCTTGTTTGACTGATGAGCCGCTAAATTTAATTAAATCGTTGCCTGTCACTAATACAAACTATACCATAGCCTGGCAAACTTTGCTAAAAAGATATCAAAATTCTAGATTGTTGATAACACTTCACGTAAACAATATATTTGAGTTACCACAATTGCACAATCCTTCAGTTAAACAAATGAGGAGTTTTCTGTCGGCCTACAATGAAAATTATCAAGCTCTCAAAGCACTAGGACATGATATTGCTAGCGAAAGTTTGTTGTTGACCTCATATATTTTGCGTAGATTTGACACAGAATTCAGGACCAAACTTGAACGTTCTCGAGATAATTTACAAAATGTTCCTACCATTACAGAAGTAATTACATTCTTAGAAAATGAATGTTCTTGCAAAGAGGCAGCGGGTTTAACTAATATCATCTCAAAAAATGAACCTTCTCTTCAAACCTCTCAAACAATCAGTGGCTTCAAAATGAATACAAACCAGTTTAAACCGCACAAAATAGCGATGGTCACTACTCACACTCAGCATTGTATCTTCTGTTCATCAAATTCACTCAACATATATAGATGTGCAGATTTTTCCGCACTTACTGTACAAGACAGACAAGCTTTTGTTAAAAATAAGAACTTGTGTCAAAATTGTTTTGGAACACATAAATTAGTCACCTGTAAGTCCGTCCACACATGCAATGTATGTCATAGGCGTCACCATAGCCTACTACATTTTTTTGTTCAGAACCGCTCCGCACAACTGCAACAAAAATTGACTCAGTCAAATAGACCTACCTTGTGCCCTTCTGTTGAAACGACGATGCATAAGCAAAACCACTCTGCAGAGTGTCACCAGGATACTACCTTGATAGGTGTTTCTTGCAACCAGAATAACACTGTGTTACTCGCAACCGCTTTGGTGCATATCATATCTGCCAATGGAAATGCAGCAGTTGTACGAGCTGTGCTTGATAGTGCATCCCAAACAACAATTATTTCAGAAAGTTGTGCAAAGACTTTGTGTTTGTACCGCTCTCAAACAGATGTTCCAGAACTTAGTGGCATCTCTACCGCCCCAGTGAAAACGAAGGGACTTACCTTTGTGACATTGTCTTCGCTCAGTGGGAATATTTTAGCAAAATCTCACCCAGTCATGTTTCTTAATAAAATATCATGCAATCTGCCTCGTGTTCAGCTCCCACCAGAAATTAAAGAGCGACTCAAAGGTTATATGCTAGCGGATCCAACTTTTGATGTTCCGGGTCCAGTCGACCTTCTGATTGGAGCAGATTTATTTGCATTGACTCTTAATGGTACCTTTATCAATCTCGGCAAGAATATGCCATACGCTGTCACTACAATCTTTGGCTATGTTGTGCTTGGTCCGACACCTGTTTCACTTAAGTCTAATCCTTACTCAGGCTTAGTGACTCTTTTATCGACGAATGATCGTGATCTGCACGCAACATTGCAACGGTTTTGGTCCATAGAGGAACCACCTCACACTACAAAACTCGCTCCACAAGATGAAAAATGTGAAGCTCACTTCGTCTCTACTCATAACAGAGATGCCTCCGGCAGATATGTTTGTCACTTGCCTTTCAGCGGAAACCCTGCTCAACTAGGTGACTCTACAACTTTGGCAAAACGCCTGTTTAATACACTTGAACGCAAATTTGAATCTCAACCTGAGTTTAAACAGAAGTATGTCAATTTTATGAATGACTACTTAGCATGTGAGCACATGAAACTGTGCACATCTGTGCCATCTCTGAACAAGACGCATTACTTTTTGCCACATCATGGCGTTTTTAAAGATAGGAAAATCCGTGTTGTTTTCAATGCATCAGCACCATCTTCTTCAGGTGTCTCACTGAACCACATTCTACATCAGGGTCCAAAGTTGCACAATGACATTACTGATATAATTCTTCGCTTTCGTCAACATAAATTTGTTTTCTCTTGTGATATCAAACAAATGTTTAGGCAGATATCCATCCATGAAGATGATCAGATCTTTCAGTTAATATACTGGAGAGAAGACACTTCAGTCCCGCTAAAGGTCTACCAATTGACTACTGTCACTTATGGTATGACGTCCTCGCCTTACCTTGCTAATAGAGTAGTACAACAGCTCATTATGGACGAAGGAAAAAATCATCCACTTGCTGCTGAAGCACTCCAACAGCAAATATATGTTGATGATGCTCTATTAGAGAGCAATTCTCTGGAAGAAGCTCTCCACCTTCAAGAGGATGTTGTTTTACTTTTGAAAAAGGGTGGATTCGAACTGAGCAAGTGGTCTTCAAACCATCCTAAACTCTTAGAAAATGTCATGCAAGATAATCATGAGACACCCCTCATGTTACGCACGTCGGAACAGCCATTTTCAAGTCTTTTAGGGCTAAAATGGATCCCAGATATTGATGTCTTTTCATATTTGATGCACACACCTTCAAGTAATTACACAAAAAGAACTTTACTTTCATCAATTGCTCAGATCTATGACCCTTGTGGTTGGATATCCCCAATAGTTTTTTAGTCTAAAGTCTTAATGCAGCATGTATGGACCTTAGGCTTAGATTGGGATTCTCCATTACCTGATCATATTTCCGAGAAGTGGTCACGATTCGTGAAAGAACTTCCAGAAATAGAAAAGCTAAGGATACCACGTTTCATATCCTTAGCAACTGCAGTCAATATCCAGCTTCATGGATTTTCAGATGGAAGTGAATCCGGATATGCAGCTTGTGTCTTCCTGCGCACAGAAGACGCAGAAGGAGATGTCAACATACGACTGCTGATCGCAAAATCAAGAGTAGCTCCACTGAAGCGTGTGACTATTCCCCGCTTGGAACTTTGTGGTGCGCACATGTTAGCCAAATTGCTACATTACTGTACAGAACAGCTCTCACAACATCACAAGATTGACAACATTTCAGCATGGTGCGACTCTACAGTAGTTCTATCTTGGATACGCACTCTATCTTTTCGTCTCAAGGTGTATGTTGCTAATCGTGTGGCACAAATACAAGACTTAGTTTCACCGCACGTCTGGAAATATGTTTCAACTGTTGACAATCCTGCTGATTGTGCTTCCCGAGGCTTGACACCCACGGTTCTGATGAAACATAGCCAGTGGTGGCTAGGACCACCATGGCTCGCTAAATCAACGCAGACCTGGCCACAATCGATCCTTCATCCAATTTCGGAGGAGTCTATTCCCGAAATGAAACCAAATGTGCTTAATCTTATGATGACCACAAAAGAAGTCCCAACATTTGGATTTCTTACAAAGTTTTCTTCTTGGAAGACTCTTCTTCATGTAATGGCTTATGTCTTTCGCTTTATAACCCGTTTGAAATTTAAAACCACCATAAGTGGATCATTTACAGTAACTGAATTAAATAACGCCTGTAACCGCATTTGCTGGCTCATTCAGAGACTTCACTTTGCAGAAGACATAGATCTACTCTCCAAGAAAAGGACATGCTCAAACCGCATCCAACGTCTAGCACCCTTTATTGATGATGCAGGAATAGTCCGTGTCGGAGGACGACTGAAGAACTCTGCGCTTACTTACAATGCCAAACATCCTATTCTTCTGCCAAAAAATCATGTCGCTATTCATTTACTCATCGATTACTATCATGGGATGTATTTGCACGCTGGTCCGCAGTTCCTCAAAGCAACACTATCTCAACGGTTTTGGATCCTCTCCGCCCGCAGTGTTATACGCTCAAGAATATTTAAATGCGTACGATGTTTTCGTACAAAATCAACAAACACGTTTCCGCTCATGGGTGATCTACCAGCCGGTCGTGTTACCCCTACTCGTTGTTTCAACGCTTCTGGAGTTGATTATGCTGGCCCTTACACGGTTAAGTTTTTTACACTTCGCAGGATACAGTCTATAAAAAGTACCTCTGCCTGTTCATCTGTTTTGCAACAAAAGCTGTACACTTGGAAGTGTTTACTGATTTAACTACAGACGCCTTCATTGCAGCCCTTACGAGATTCATCTCTAGGAGAGGTTTTGTATCAGACCTGTACTCTGATTGTAGGACTAATTTCACAGGAGCTGCTTCTTCGCTCAAAAGATGTTTTCAAGATCTCATGAAGCAACCAGAGATGCAAGATTTTGCTACGAACAACTGTTAGGAAGATGATGTTTTAAATGTATTTGCCAGGATGCTGAAAATAATGATGAGCGTGGACTGTATTTTAATATATTTATTAATGTTTCATTACTATTTAATTTGAATAATAAGGTTGGCTACGTCTGAACACATTTGAAATTTGAAAACCCACGTCGGGTAAGAAATATTACATGATGAATTGAGGCGCGAGTACGCGGCACTCCAAGCTACAGTAATGAGTACTGCAGGGCCTAAGACCTACATAAGTTGTCGACAAGAAAAAATGAAAAAATGACAGAACGAGGCAGCAAACGCGCTTACGTCCGCTGCCCACCGACGTACGTTGCACTGTGTTTCAGCTCGTTCGCGATAAGCGTTAGGCAGAGCGTACAGATTAGCCAAACTTTAAATATGAAAATTACCACATTACTGTCCATAGCTGCCCGCAAAAAAACCAAAAGATTTTATAATATATTTTTAATAATTTATTATACGAAAACACAATGTGCGTTCTTAATAATTGATATCAACCTCAATAAATTGTATTGAACCTTGAGATTGAAATGTTAGATAACAGTTGTAACATTAAACTGTTCAGAGATAAAACCTGAATAATGATGATAACAGTTGAGCAGGCCACAGTTGGCTTACAAACTGATTTATACATGAGTATAAATGCAAGAATTAGCAATGTATTGCTAATATATATTGTATGTATACAATATAAGACAATATAAAACATGAATAATACATAGTTTGACAATGTTTGATGATGAATAATCGGTGACTCATCACATGATGGGCCCGATACAAATTGCAAATATTTTATGCAAGACATGATGGACAGCTTAAACCAGTCAAGGCCAGTTGACTTATACATAATAGTATTGAGTATAAAATGAATAGACAAAAATTATTACAAAATTATACATGTAAAAACATAGATTTAGCATGACGCTGTAATATAATAATTAAATGGTGCATGCTATACCTGACAGTTGCAGGAATGCACAATAAATTGACATGTGAAAACAGATTATACATTGCTGAATGATTGCAAGTACATAAGTGTAATGACATGTATGTCATAATTGAAAGCATGAATAATAATTGTGCAATAAGTGATCGCAAAATACAAATACAAAAAATATAAAAATATGTGCGTGGCGCATGATTATAGACAGTAGATGCGGGTTAAACAATGTGTTTTACATAGATACAAAGTTATACATAATAAAATACAATAGAAATCGGTTTGGATAATTACAACTACATGAACCAAATTAGTTGTTAATATAAATCAAATTATAATAACCTAAAACTACGTACTGTATAATGAATGAAAGAATAAGTGAAACTTACATTGTCTAAGGTTTGAAAAAGTCTGTAATTGAGACCTGCTTCTTTCCTCGCATTAATTTCCTCGACGCACAATAGCATAAGTGACAAGTACAGCAAATGTGTTTATACAAAATGTAATGCATGTGTTGAACAATTGCGAGTAACATATAAATTCATAGAGTAATAAAATAGCACACATATTGACAAAAGGTGTGCAAGAAAATGCATACTTGGTTTATATAGCGGCAAACCATGTGAATATTATATAACAAAATTATGACATAAGAACAAATACCACCAATGACATGACACATAACCCATTACCAATATCAAATATAAGTATGCAAAAGGACATAGTATGTCTCACAAAGTTATCAATATATAAATACAAGAATAGTAAAGTATACCACCATAACAATATAATAAGAATACATATAATGACATAGTGAATGGTTGTACAATGACAAGCCACATGCGAATTTAATGTATGAAATACGCAAAAATGCGATATTAACATAAAAATGTTTGTGATATTGCATATCACCAATTGAAGTCGACCAAATTGTCAGAAAATAAAGTAATGAAAGCCAGTGGCCAGGTGAAATATAGCATTGTGCTAAGCAATTATATTGACCTTGTGTCTAAGCCTCGTCCCGCGCTGGCAACAAACATAACTTGTGAACTGGTCTGCGAAAGGTGCCAGTAGGCGTGCGAATGTCAACTACTCTAATTAAGTTGTCTGGGCCAGGAAATATGGCGGTGATTACCCCAAATTTCCATGCTAATGGAGGCAAGTTATCCTCGATCAGCAAAACCAGGTCACCAATGGAAACGTTTTCCTTTGCGAATTTCCATTTGTGACGTTGTTGTAGTTGGTGTAAGTAGTCGCGAGACCAAGATTTCCAAATGACTTGGACAAACTTCTGGAGAAGTTGCCAACGTCCAAGACGAGAGATGAGAACGTGAGATAAGTCAGGATCGGGTATTGCCGTTAATGGTGCGAAAATTAAAAAATGGCCAGTGGTAAGTGGCACTGGATCGTTTACATCCGATGAAACGGCAAATAATGGACGTGAGTTTAGACAGGACTCTACCTGAGACAAAACCGTAGTAAACTCCTCAAAACTGAGTATGGACTTGCCGACCACGCGGCGCAAATGATACTTTAAACTCTTTATGCCTCTCTCTCAAAGACCACCAAAATGAGGTGACGAGGGCGGAATAAATGACCATTTAATACCATGAGAGGTCGTAAAGGAATGGATTGATGAGGTGGCATCCTTATTATGCCAGAGATTGTAAAGGTCATGCAAAACGTTGCGGGCCTTCCTAAAGTTCGTGCCATTATCAGAATATAACTGGCTGGGTATGCCCCTACGGGCCATGAAACGACGTAAGGCAGCTATAAACGCATTGGCCGTAAGGTCGGAAACCAATTCCAAATGAATGGCCCTGGTGGCTAAGCAAATGAACAAAGACACGTAGGATTTTGACAGAATCCTAGATCTCTGCCCGCCATGATGAATCATGAAGGGACCACCATAATCGACTGCGCAGAATAGAAACTGCCGCGAAGGAGTGACCCTAGGAGACGGCAAAATACCAAGCCTTTGAACCTGATGTTTGGTGCTAAATCTGAGACACTTGACGCATCTACGAATGATGGAACGAATGACTATCTTGGCGTTAATGTTCCACCAACGTTGACGAAGTGAATGATGGACAAGTTGACCACCAGCGTGGAGTAGACGAATATGTTCGCACTCGATTATAAGGCGAGTGATGTGAGCCGATGGATGCAAGACAATAGGATGCTTATTGTCATAGGGTAGTTGCGACTGCTGTAAACGTCCGCCGACACGTATGACGCCAAACTTATCAAGAAACGGGTCCAGAGAAGACAACTTACTCCTAACAGAGACAGAACACCCATCACGAAGACAATTAAGCTCAGCAGCGAAGTGGATGGACTGGGATTGCTTTATGAAGAAATTAAGAGTAGAATGAATTTCGACGGGGGTAAGAACACCCGAGATTTTCTCAGCCCTAGAGGGTCTAGTGTTTTTGATGAATCGAAAGCAATAAGCGTATACGCGAGTCAGACGGTGCAATGAAGAAAAGTCCTTTGAAAGATCAATAAATAGGGTAGAGAGTTTGGGGGTTTGTTTCTCCTCCGCAGAGCATTCAGGAGACGACAGATTAGAAGGTAAGAAAGGTGAAAAAAGATTGGGCCCAGAAGATTGAGACAGGCAAGCGGGACCATGCCACCAAAGCGAACAATCGCGCAAAACGTCGGGGTGACATCCCCTAGAAATAATATCAGCAGGATTATGTTGCCAATTGATATGATCGTGTAGGTTTCAGTGAGACGCTGAATCTCGGCAACACGATTAGCGACGTAGGTCTTCCAACTAGAAGACTGGGCATGAATCCAGTAAAGGGATACCATGGAGTCAGAGTACAGGTGAACGCTATTGATAAAGGAATGAAGAGCAGGGGTGACCTTGAATAAAAGTCGCGATAACCACAAGCAAGCACAGAGTTCAATGCGGGGTAATGACACCTGTCGTAGTGGAGCCACGCGAGATTTGGAACACAGAAGGTGAAAAGAGGCCGATGAATCTTTTTAAATGACTCTAAAGTAAACACAACACCCATAGCCCTTTTCAGAAGCATCCGCAAACCCATGTAATTCAACTATCTTTGCCTTGGACTTGCTGCGAATAGAGCCTGGGACAATAATTTTACCAATTAGATATAACTTATCGCATAATGAACGCCAATGCAAATATAATTGCCCAGAAATTGGCTCATCCCAACCAAGATTGCACAGCCACAGTTGCTGCATAAACTGTTTATAAAGAAAAAAAAAATTGGACCGACGAGTCCGAGTGGGTCGTAGATACCCGCGATAATAGACAGGATTTTCCTCTTAGAGATGCTAGACTCAACTAGAAATGACTTGATGTCAAACAAAAATGAATCTGTAGAGTTATTCCAAAGAATGCCCAACGTACGCACATTGCCTTGTTTGTTTAATGGGAGTGATAAATTATTATGATCTGCGACCACATTGGGTTCATTTGATGCCCATTTATGCAGAGTAAGGCCATATTGACTCAACAACGTACCCAAGTCAGATTTCAACGTGGTCGGATTAGAAATGGTGTCTGCACCGGTTAACAAATCATCGACATAGAAATCATTAATTATAACTGAAACAGCGTCAGGAAAAGAAGCTTCATGGTCCTTACCAATCTGAATAAAGCAACGAGTGGCCAAAAACGAGGCACTAGCAGTACCGTATGTTACAGTTCGCAGTACAAAATGTTTAAACTGTTCAAGGGGAGAATTACGCCGAAGAATAAGTTGATAATGACAATCCTTATCAGACACTCTAGTTTGTCTAGACAAATTCTAATTTGTCGATACATCTTCTCGATGTCGGCGATCAGAACATAGTTGTGCATGCGATGGGTTCAAATGTGTAATATACTGAGAACAAAATATCCTGAAAATTTCATCTAATAAAATTCTTGCAAGCTGTCTCTTACCAGCCCGGTCGATGACGAACACGAGTGCTGTCGACAAAAGAACATTGGTTGCAGACTGGAGCTTAAATGAACCATAATTCCTACTGCTGGCAGAACCTTGTTTTGACACATTATTTATGTGCAGCAGTGTATGGTGTCGTTTTGAACAGATCTTACATGATTGTTTGACCTTACAATTAGATGAAAAATGATCTGGTCTTAAACAATTAGTACAGCATTTATGCTTTAATATAAGTTGCCCTCTTTCTGATATGCTTAATTCACGAAATTTGTCACACATATAAATTGGGTGACTGGCCTTGCAGCATGGGCATAAATAATTATTTGAAGTTGAATGATAACTCTTAAATGCAGTGCTGCCAGCAGAGTTTCGTAATTTATGTTTTGCAGACTTATTATTAAACCTTAAAGTCGGCTTGTTGAGCTGCTGTCCAGCATCTATCGGTAATGTATTCTCTAATAATTGTTTACGTGCGTTTAAAAACTATGTAAAGCTTTGAAAGTTAGGAAGATTATCGGGATCTCTAGACTCCTTCCATAAGTTAAACGTGGAATGGTCAAGTTTTGCTGACAATAGTTGTACAGTAATGAGTTCAAATGAATCCACTGACAGTTGCATAGCTGCCAGCGAATTGACTGAAGACGTTACTGTATTTATGAATTCTGCCAAACTTTGGACAGAGTCTTTGATTGTTGACTTTACTTCTAGCAAATTTTGAATATAATATTTCGCTAATATGAATTTGTTATCATATCTAGGGGACAGCAAACTCAACGCTATGGAATAGTTCTCATTACAAATAGGTAAGGCCTTAATTAGATCTAATGGCTCATTTTTAAGAGATGAATACAAATAATGTAGTTTTTGCACTGACGTTAGATCAGATCTGGCATGTACCAAGTCCAGAAATATTGAATAAAAGTGCTGCCATTCTAAAATGTTGCCTGTGAAGCAGGGCAAACTTATAGGTTTTAATTGCATATTATTTATTAATACTTGAGATTCAGTCTGAACGTTGAAAGTTTCTATTAATTGCAAGATGTTAGCTTCGGTTGAATATAAAAGTTCTTCAACCTCAATTCTGTCTTCTTGAGCAGCGTTTATGTCCTTAGAAATTAGTTCAATTTCAAACTGTACCTCATCATATTTTGTTGCTAAACTCTTTAGACTTTCCAATCTAACCGTTAAAAAATGTTTAGTGTTACTGTTTCTATCAAAATTAATTATAGCAGAATTGATTCGCACTATGGCAGACTTTAAGCCGCCTCTCTTTCTGACCAACACTTTGAGGCCTTCTTCCGCCATTCTACGCACCTGTTAGTGATATCGTTGACGTCGTACCTTGTGTGAGATGTCCTGGAGCGTCGAGGCCGTGGAATAGATGGCAGATACACACGGACTGGATAGATGACTGCTCAAACTGGTGTGTAGACGTTAACACATGGATGGTCTTGTAGTGGTGTCGTCACGAGGCTCAATGGCGACGAAAGAAATGCCGACTAACTCCCGACACGGTCGGATCAGCGAACACGCTGAATCGCCCGTGATGGCCAGAAATTGAGGTGAAAAAAATGATGAAAGCCGCTCTGGTATAAGTTGAAGGAAAGTAAAATGATGAATCCAGGCACGGAGCGACCAAACAAATGTTAGGAAGATGATGTTTTAAATGTATTTGCCAGGATGGTGAAAATAATGATGAGCGTGGACTGTATTTTAATACATTTATTAATGTTTCATTACTATTTAATTTGAATAGTAAGGTTGGCTACGTCTGAAAGCATTTGAAATTTTAAAACCCATGTCGGGTAAGAAATATTACATGATGAATTGAGGCGCGAGTACGCGGCACTCCAAGCTACAGTAATGAGTACTGCAGGGCCTAAGGTCTACATAAATTGTTGACAACAAGAAAAATGAAAAAATGACAGAACGAGGCAGCAAACGCGCTTACGTCCGCTGCCCACCGACGTACGTTGCACTGTGTTTCAGCTCGTTCGCGATAAGCGTTAGGCAGAGCGTACACATTAGCCAACCTTTAAATATGAAAATTACCACATTACTGTCCAACAACAGTATCACATTCCATTTCATTCCTCCGCGTGCACCTCACCAAGGTGGACTTTGGGAACGTGCCAGTAAAAGTGCAAAATATCATCTCACCAGAGTCATAGGTGAACACATTTTAACGTACGAAGAATTTACCACTTAGTTGTGCGTGTTGAAGCTATCCTTAATTCGAGGCCGATAGCTCCTCTCTCGAATGACCCTTCAGATCTTCAACCTCTTACATCAGGACATTTTCTAACTGGAGGACCTCTTAATGCCCTGATCGAACCTCAACTAAGTAATCCACCACTTAATCACATAAAACGCTGGAAATTGGTTCAAGCCTTCACACAACATCTCTGGAAAAGATGGCAAATGGAGTACCTCCACACACTTCAAGAACGATCCAAATGGATCAGACCTCAAGAAAATCTCAAAATAGGAGATTTAGCCGTTATTCATGAAACGAACCTGCCACCCCTCAAGTGGAAGTTCGGGAGAGTCATCTCAGTATCTCCAGGGAATGATGGAGTGGTACGTGTCGTCAACATGCAGACTGCCGGTGGAACCTTGTCCCGTCCTTCTGTTAAGGTTTCCCGTCTTCCCATTTACTAAAATCCTTGACCAGTCAATTGGCTACTGCCCCTTATAATTTAGTTTTATTATACTCTTCCAAAGGATCAAATTCGTTCTTATGTTCTTTTAATGTTTCTTGTTGAACCAGTTGGTTCAAAGGGGCCGGTATGTCAGATATTTTGTTTTCATAACAATAATAAAACTCCCCCTATCTCTACTTCATTAGTTCTCTAATAGAGTGCACTCCCATTAACTGTTTCAAAGTACAATTCACCTAGTAATCAACAGTCATGATTAGAGCGTTTTTCCTGTAGTGTAAGGCATATCGTGCAGTTCAGTTCCTTTGGTTTATACACGCATACCGCAAGAATAGAAAGTCTGTTCACCGCTATTGTTATTTTACTCCGCTTATTATAATATAAAACTCCGCTTATTTCATGTGTTTATTTTATGTGTTTAACGTTTATTGGAATATTATTGTGAAGTTTAGGACTGCCTAAAAAATCAGCGAAGTGTTGCTTACAACGGGACATTTACAACGCACAAGGACAAGGTCAGTGAACGCTTAATATTTATGCATTGTTGATTACATGAGAATACTTTTAACTATTTAGTTTTACAGTATACAGTCCACTGCTAATAAAAAAGAACCCCACAGATACGTTTGGAATGTGGGATAAATACAGATTATTCCATACATTTAAAAATAATAAACTTGTCTATTAACAATTTGTAACGAGTACTATGGCTTGTAATATCGACTGAATGTAAATTTTTTCTTAGTTATTATAAAGAAAACGAAAATAAACATGTATTTTGTCATGAGTAGTTATATAAGTAGTTGCTTAAAGTTGTTCTAGGTTGTTTACCATGATTTATTAAATTTTAATTGTACTGAATAGTAGTGTATTTATCCTACATGTCAACTCATCTCAAACGTATGCTACTTTACACTGCTTCTACAGAGGTAAAAGCTGCCGAGTAGAGCATAAATTCGTACACCATGGTCAATATTTTAGAAAAGAGAAGTAAATAAATAATTAAACAATTATCTATATCTTTTCGTTTAGTACTTGGGAATCTGAAAAACATATTTCAGTTTATTTAAATTTCTAACAACGCAGAAAAAATACGTGGTTTTTATAAGAAAAACAGGTCGAATGTTTCGTTGGAAAAAAACGTAATCATTCAGTTATTTGTTACCCGTATTTCATAAACAAGGTTGTTGGGTTACGAACAGAAGAGGTTGTGTTTTATGTACTATGACATTTTTTGTAATAACTACCGATTTCTGTGAAAATCAGAATTGAAAATTTCAGTCAGTCGCCACTTTTAAGGTAACATTTTGGTTCTTTTTGTACTTATAAGATAAGAAATCGCAAACGTTCTGAGAATACCAAATGTCAACTGCACAGAACCCGTCGCCAACTGTATTCCCGTCTGCTTCGCTTCCCAGGTGTGTTAAAAAAAAGAACACATACACACGCGCGCGCGGATAAAGAAACATGTTTATTTCGGTACATGTTTATTGGTCATTTTTCCTTCAGTATAATGAGTAGAATAATTTCCCACAGTTTGACACCTTGACACCATCTTTTGGGAACACTCTCTCTCTCCCTCTCTCTCTCTCTCTCTCTCTCTCTCTCTCTCTCTCTCTCTCTCTCTATATATATATATATATATATATATATATATATATATATATATATATATATTTATATACACAATTATGTATGTATAAAGTTATTATGTGGAAAAAGTGAAAAACTGGGAGTACCTAACTTAAGGGGACCCAGAGGTAGATTTAGCAAATTTTTTCACTTTTTCTGTTTTTGGTATTATAAAATTCTACAGCTTTTACTCTTTAAAATGATGATTATAAATATTTTTTACGAATTTTTGAAATTTGTTTGTTAGGTTAGGTTAGGTTAGGTTAGACTCATGATGTGGGTACAGGAAAATGGAATGCGGTGCTGGGCCCAACTACATACATAAAAAGGTAGGTAGGATTCCATATGCTATTTTGAACGCAGTCAAGCCAATTTACCGTGATTTATCAAATCCTTCTCTCCTGGTCAGATGTATTCACGGTAAAACACAGAACGTAAACGAGTCATTCAATAACATAATTTGGAACCGAATACCAAAAAATGTGTTTGTGCGACTGCAGACATTACAGTTAGGGGTGTATGATGCTGTAGGTGTATTTAATTGTGGAAATATAATAAAATGAAGGTGCTTAAAAAACTGGGACTGAATCTGGGTGTCCATACTGTGAATATGTTGAAAGATTTGGATATTGAACGCATCCGAAATTCTGAAAGGAAAGGAAATTTAGTGATTATGAATGGGAAGCCAGGAGGAAGAAAAGGTCAGCTAAAAGGATCAGAGAGGAATGTGAAGAGGGGGACTCGGACTATGAAGCAGGAATGTTTTAGTTGGTAAGTGATATAGTTTTAGTTTTTACCCGTTTCCGAAAATTCAGTTTTTTGATGAAAAAGGAACATTTTCTCAGAAACTACTTGAGATATCAAGATGAAATTTTCAGGATATTTTGTTCTCAGTATATTACACATTTGAACCCATCGCATGCACAACTATGTTCTGATCGCCGACATCGAGAAGATGTATCGGCAAATTCTAGTGTCTGATAAGGATTGTCATTATCAACGTATTCTGTGGCGTGATTCTCCCCTTGAACAGTTTAAACATTTTGTACTGCGAACTGTAACATACGGTACTGCTAGTGCCTCGTTTTTGGCCACTCGTTGCTTTATTCAGATTGGTAAGGATCATGAAGCTTCTTTTCCTGACGCTGCTTCAGCTATAATTAATGATTTCTATGTCGATGATTTGTTGACGCAGACACCATTTCCAATTTGACTAAGTTGAAATCGGACTTAGGTACGTTGTTGAGTCAATATGGCCTTACTCTGCATAAATGGGGATCAAATGAACCCAATGTGGTCGCAGGTCATAATAATTTATCACTCCCATTAAACAGACAAGGTAATGTGCGTACGTTGGGCATTCTTTGGAATAATTCTACAGATTCATTTTTGTTTGACATCAAGTCATGTCCAGCTGAGACAAGCATCTCTAAGAGGAAAATCCTGTCGATTATCGCGGGTATCTACGACCCACTCGGACTCGTCGGTCCAATTGTTTTTCTTTCCAAACCGTTTATGCAGCAACTGTGGCCGTGCAATCTTGGTTGGGATGAGCCAATCTCCGGGCAATTATATTTGCATTGGCGTTCATCATGCGATAAGTTATATCTAATTAGTAAAATTATTGTCCTACGCTATATTCGCAGCAAGTCCAAGGCGAAGATAGTTGAATTACATGGGTTTGCGGATGCTTCTGAAAAGGGCTATGGGTGTTGTGTTTACGTTAGGGTCATTTATCAAGATTCATCGGCCTCTTGTCACCTTCTGTGTTCCAAATCTCGCGTGGCTCCACTACGACAGGTGTCATTACCCCGCATTTAACTCTGTGCTTGCTTGTTGTTATCGCGACTTTTATTCAAGGTCACCCCTGCTCTTCATTCCTTTATCAATAGCGTTCACCTGTACTCTGACTCCATGGTGTCCCTTTACTGGATTCATGCCCAGTCTTCTAGTTGGAAGACCTACGTCGCTAATCGTGTTGCCGAGATTCAGCGTCTCACTGAAACCTACACATGGCATCATATCAATTCACAACATAATCCTGCTGACATTATTTCTAGGGGATGTCACCCCGACGTTTTGCGCGATTGTTCGCTTTGGTGGCATGGTCCCGCTTGTTTGTCTCAATCTTCCGATCCCAATCTTTTTTCACCTTTTTTACCTTCTAATCTGTCGTCTCCTGAATGCTCTGCGGAGGAGAAATAAACCCCCAAACTCTCTCTGATTTCTACCCTATCTATTGATCTTTCAAGGGACTTTTCTTCATTGCACCGTCTGACTCGCGAATACGCTTATTGCTTTCGATTCATCAAAAAAATTAGACTCTCCAGGGCTGAGAAAATCTCGGGTGCTCTTACCCCCGTCGAAATTCATTCTACTCTTAATTTCTTCACAAAGCAATCCCAGTTCATCCACTTCGCTGCTGAGCTTAATTCCCTTCGTAATGGGTCTTCTGTCTCTATCAGGAGTAAATTGTCTTCTCTGGACCCGTTTCTTGATGAGTTTGGCGTCATACGTGTCGGCGGACGCTTACAGCAGTCGCAACTACCCTATGACAATAACCATCCTATTGTCTTGCACACATCGGCTCACATCACTCGCCTTATAATCGAGTGCGAACATATTCGTCTACTCCACGCTGGTGCTCAACTTGTGCACCATTCACTTCGTCAACGTTGGTGGATCATTAACGCCAAGATAGTCATTCGTTCCATCATTCGTAGATGCGTCAAGTATCTCAGATTTAGCACCAAACATCAGGTTCAAAGGCTTGGTATTTTGCCATCTCCTAGGGTCACTCCTTCGCGGCCGTTTCTATTCTGCGCAGTTGATTATGGTGGTCCCTTCATGATTCGTCATGGCGGGTAGAGATCTAGGACTCTGTCAAAATCCTATGTGTCTTTGTTCATTTGCTTAGCCACCAGGGCCATTCATTTGGAATTGGTTTCCGACCTTACGGCCAATGCGTTTATAGCTGCCTTACGTCGTTTCATGGCCCGTAGGGGTATACCCAGCCAGTTATATTCTGATAATGGCACGACCTTTAGGAAGGCCCGCAACGTTTTGCATGACCTTTACAATCTTTGGCATAATAAGGATGCCACCTCATCAATCCAATCCTTTACGACCTCTCATGGTATTAAATGGTCATTTATTCCGCCCTCGTCACCTCATTTTGGTGGTCTTTGAGAGAGCGGCATAAAGAGTTTAAGTATCATTTGCGCCGCGTGGTCGGCAAGTCCATACTCACTTTCGAGGAGTTTACGACGGTTTTGTCTCAGGTAGAGGCATGTCAAAACTCACGTCCATTATTTGCCGTTTCATTGGATGTAAACGATCCAGTGCCACTTACCCCTGGACATTTTTTAATTTGCGCACCATTAACGGCGATACCTGATCCTGACTTATCTCACGTTCCCATCTCTCGTCTTGGACGTTGGCAACTTCTCCAGAAGTTTGTCCAAGTCATTTGGAAATCTTGGTCTCGCGACTACTTACACCAATTACAACAACGTCACAAATGGAAATTCGCAAAGGAAAACGTTTCCATTGGTGACCTGGTTTTGCTGAGCGAGGATAACTTGCCTCCATTAGTATGGAAATTTGGGGTAGTTACCGCCACATTTCCCGGCCCAGACGACTTAATTAGAGTAGTTGACGTTCGCACGCCTACTATCACCTTTCGCAGACCAGTTCACAAGTTAAGTTTGTTGCCAGCGCGGGACGAGGCTTAGACACAAGGTCAATATAATTACTTAGCACAATGCTATATTTCACATGGCCACTCGCTTTCATTACTTTATTGTCTGACAATTTAGTCGACTTCAATTGGTGATATGTATTATCACAAACATTTTATGTTAATATTGCATTATTGCGTATTTCATGCACTAAATTCGCATGTGATTTGTAATTGTACAACCATGCACTGTGTTATTATATGTATGCCTATCATATTGTTATGGTAATATACTTTACTATTCTTGTAATGATATATTAATAATTTTGTGAGACATACTATGTCCCTCGCATACTTATATTTGATATTGGTAATGGGTTACGTGTCATGTCATTGGTGGTATTGTTCTTATGTAATAATTTTGTTATATAATATTCACATGGTTTGCAGCTATACAAACCATGCATGCATTTTCTTGCACACCTTTTGTCAATATGTGTGCTATTTTATTACTCTATGAATTTATATGTTACTCGCAATTGTTCAACACATGCATTACATTTTGTATAAACTCATTTGCTGTACTTGTCACTTATGCTATTGTGCCTTGTACTCATGCATTTGTAATTATCTAAACCGATTTCTATTGTATTTATTATGTATAAAATTGTATCTATGTAAAACACATTGGTTTACCCGCATCTACTGTCTATAACCATGCGCCACGCACATATTTTAATATTTTTTTTGTATTTTTCGATCACGTATTGTACAATTATTATTCATGCTCTCAATTATGACATACATGTCATTAAACTTTGTGCTTGCAATCATTCAACAATGTATAATCTGTTTTTACATGTCAATTTGTTGTGCATTCCTGAAACAGTCAGGTATAGCATGCATCATTTAATTATTATATTAAAGCGTTATGCTAAATCTATGTTTTTACATGTATAATTTTGTAATAATTTTTGTCTATTCATTTTACACTCAATGCTATTGTATAGGGCAACTGGCCTTGACTGGTTTAAGCTATCCATCATGACTTGCATAAAATATTTGCATTTGATATCGGGCCCACCATGTGATTAGTCACCGATTATTCATCATCAAACATTGTCAAACTATGTATTATTCATGTTTTATATTGTCTTATATTGTATACATACAATATATATTAGCAATACATTGCTAATTCTTGCATTTATACTCATGTATAAATCAGTTTGCAAGCCAACTGTGGCCTGCTCAATTGTTATCATCATTATTCAGGTCTTATCTCTGAACAGTTAATGTTATAACTGTTATCTAACATTTCAATCTCAAGGTTCAATACAATTTATTGAGATTGATATCTTTTATTAAGTACACACATTGTGTTTTCGTATAATATATTATTAAAATGTATTAAAATATCGGTATGGAGAACCATACATGACTTCCATGTTCTAAGATTTATATTTAAAATCATATTCGAAATAAATATTTCCATAGAAACTACGTCTTTCTACTTATTGCTTCAGCGTTAACCACAGTACTGTGGTCACTAACGTATACCACCTCACGTTTTCGCACTCGATTTTCACCGATGATGGCAGTCGATGGCACTGCCGAAAAGTCTGTTTTTGCAGAAAACATTGGACTACGGCTAAAGAGCCCGGGAAGCAATTTTAACAAAAAACTACTTCTTTGTTGCCGATAACGTAGTACACATATAAAAAATTCTCCCCTCCACCATCAACTATAATTTTTAATAATAGAAAATTACCCCCACCCCGTTCACTAAACCTCTTCATTTCTAGATATTTCATCTACGTTTCTACAGTGGATTACTATGAGCTTCTTATCAGGATACTTTATTTATAAAAATTAAGTACTTTACTCTTGTTAAATCATAAAATGTTTCAGGTAAACTACCCCTTTATCTTAACCGATCTTCTCCAAAATCAACAGACCTTCCGTCCTCTACAATTTAGTGAAGCATGCAAAAAAATATTTGATTCTGTTTGAATGTGCGGCAGTTATCGTTCGTCATGGAAACATTTCTCTTGTTACAACATAAAATGTTGTAGGTAAACTACCCCTTTCCCTAAACTGATCTTCACCAAAATCAATAGACCTTGAGCTCTCTGCAACTCAGGAAAGGGTGCAAAAAATTATTTGATTCTCATTGAATTTTCGGCAGTTATCGTTCGTCATAAAAAAATTACCCTTTTTAAAACATAAAACGTTGCTGATAAACTACCCCTTCCCTTAACCGATCTTTAACAAAATCAACAGACCTTGAGTTCTCTTTAGTTCAAAAAGGTATGCAAAAACCTAGTTGACTCTGTTTCAATTTACGGCAGTTATCGTTCGTCATATAAAAAATTACCCTTGTTAAAACATAAAATGTTGCTGGTAAACTACACCTTTCCCTTAACCGATCTTCACCAACACCAATAGGTATTGAGAACTCTACAATACAGGGCTGTATGCAAAACATCATTTGATTCTGTTTGAATTTGCGGCTGTTATCGTTTACTACAGAAACAAATTACTCTTGATAAAAAACCGTTGTAGGTAAACTACCCCTTTCCCTTAACCGATCTTCACCAAAAACGGCAGGTCTTGGGTACTCTACAATTCAGGGCGGCATGCAAACAATTATTTGATTCTGTTTGAATTTGCTGCTGTTATCGTTCGTCATAGAAAAAATACCCTTGTTAAGACATAAAACGTTGCTGGTAAACTACCCCTTTCCCTTAACCGATCTTCAACAAAATCAACAGCCCTTGAGTTCTGTATAATTCAAAAATGTATGCAGAAGAGTAGTTGATTCTGTTTTAATGTACGGCAGTTATCGTTCGTCAAAAAAAAATTACCCTTGATAAAACATAAAATGTGACTGGTAAACAACCCTATTCCCTTAACCGATCTTCACCAAAACCAAGAGGTCTTGAGAACTTTACATTTCAGGGCTGTATGAAAAATATTATATGATTCTGTTTGAATTTGCGGCTGTTATCGTTTGCCATATAAAATACCCTTGGTAAAACAAAAAACGTGTCTGGTAAACTACCCCTTTTCCTTAACCGATCTTCACCAAAAACAATAGGTCTTTAGTACTCAACAAAATAGGGCTGTATGCAAAAACGTATTTGATTCTGTTTGAATTTGCGGCTCTTATCGTTTGCCATAGAAAATACCCTTTTAAAACATAAAACGTTGCCGGTAAACTACCCCTTTCCCTTAACCGATCTTCACCAACACCAACAGGTATTGAGAACTCTACAATACAGGGCTGTATGCAAAACATCATTTGATTCTGTTTGAATTTGCGGCTGTTATCGTTTACTACAGAAACAAATTACTCTTGATAAAAAACCGTTGTAGGTAAACTACCCCTTTCCCTTAACCGATCTTCACCAAAAACGACAGGTCTTGGGTACTCTACAATTCAGGCCGGCATGCAAACAATTATTTGATTCTGTTTGAATTTGCTGCTGTTATCGTTCGTCATAAGAAAAATACCCTTGTTAAGACATAAAACGTTGCTGGTAAACTACCCCTTTCCCTTAACCGATCTTCAACAAAATCAACAGCCCTTGAGTTCTGTATAATTCAAAAAGGTATGCAGAAGAGTAGTTGATTCTGTTTTAATGTACGGCAGTTATCGTTCGTACAAAAAAATTACCCTTGATAAAACATAAAATGTTGCTGGTAAACAACCCTATTCCCTTAACCGATCTTCACCAAAACCAACAGGTCTTGAGAACATTACATTTCAGGGCTGTATGCAAAATATTATATGATTCTGTTTGAATTTCCGGCTGTTATCGTTTGCCATATAAAATACCCTTGGTAAAACAAAAAACGTGTCTGGTAAACTACCCCTTTTCCTTAACCGATCTTCACCAAAAACAATAGGTCTTTAGTACTCAACAAAATAGGGCTGTATGCAAAAACGTATTTGATTCTGTTTGAATTTGCGGCTCTTATCGTTTGCCATAGAAAATACCCTTTTCAAACATAAAACGTTGCCGGTAAACTACCCCTTTCCCTTAACCGATCTTCAACAACACCAACAGGTATTGAGAACTCTACAATGTTAGGGCTGTATGCAAAATATCATTTGATTCTGTATGAATTTGCGGCTGTTATCGTTTACCATAGAAAAACATTACCCTTGATAAAAAATCGTTGCCGGTAAACTACCCCTTTCCCTTAACCGATCTTCACCAAAAACGACAGGTCTTGAGAACTCTACAATTCAGGGTTGTATGCAAAATATTATATGATTTTGTATGAATTTGCGGCTGTTATCGTTTGCCATACAAAATACCCTTGATAAAACAAAAAACGTGGCCGGTAAACTACCCCTTTCCCTTAAATGATCTTCACCAAAAACAATAGATCTTTAGTACTCAACAAATCAGGGTTGTATGCAAAAACGTATTTGATTCTGTTTGAATTTGCGGCTCTTATCGTTTGCCATAGAAAATACCCTTTTAAAACATAAAACGTTGCTGGTAAACTACCCCTTTCCCTTAACCGATCTTTACCAAAATCAACAGATCGTGAGAACTCTACAATTCAGGGCTGTATGCGAAACATTATTTGATTCTGTTTGAATTGGCGGCTGTTATCGTTTGCCAAACAAACAAAATTACCCTTGATAAAAAAAAAACCGTTGCCGGTAAACTACCCCTTTCCCTCAACCGATCTTCACCAAAAACGATAGGTCGCGAGTACTCTACAAATCAGGGCTGTATGCAAAAAATTATTTGATTCAGTTTGAATTTGCGGCTGTTATCGTTTGCCATAGAAAACAAATCTAAAGACACACACACAGACACACACCGACACTTTTCGAAAAACGACTTTTTTTCATGTTTTGAGTGTAGTACAATCAGAATCTGCAATAATCTCGAACACGATTTTTTTTGCCATCACTATACTTCCATTTCCTTAGGGAACATGGAAGTAAAAATCTTTTGATTTTTTGCGGGCAGTTATGGACAGTAATGTGGTAATTTTCATATTTAAAGGTTGGCTAATCTGTACGCTCTGCATTAAGTTTATCGTGTTGAGGCTAAAACACAGTTCAACTTGCGTCGGCGGGCAGCGGACGTAATCGCGTTTGCTGCCTTGTTCAGTCATTTTCATTTTTTCTTGTTGTCGCGACAATTTATGTAGGCCTTAGGCCTTAAACATTTTATGTAGATTGGAGTGTTGCGCACTTGCGCCTTAATTTTGCCATGTAGCATTTCGTAAACGACTTGGTTTTCTTCAAAATTCAAATGTCTTTCAGACGTAGCCAACCTTAATATTGTAACATTACATTTGGAACAACATAATATCTTACCTGATTTAATGAAGACTTTTTTAAGAAGCTAACAAGGAGAACAATATCTTCAAAGATGATAGTGAAGAAGAACGACTAACAATTGTAGACTGACTAGTAAGACAACGGACCGTACCCAAATTAATGATTTAGGCTAAGTGATGCAGATATCTTCAAACCCCAACTATGACATGAATTTTCAGTATTGACCAAACAAAGAATTGTAAAGACAAACAGCTTATGAACCAGGACTATAAAGAAACAAATGGTTTCAGTTAATGTATCATTATATCCAGATAATCAAAATACAAAGTGAGGGATAATAGGCCCAAACATGTAAAGAGAAATATTAGTAAATAATTAAGTTAATTGATGTAACAAAAAAATAGATACACATGATTATAGATACATGAACCATACAAATAATTGTCACATATAGAGTTCATAGGGTTGTCCAGTAAACAACAAATTATAACATGGTCACAATAACATTTATAACAAGAGTAAAACCCAGATAAACAGTAAATGTAACAAGATTATTAGAACTGTGTGGTGAGGTGGAGCAACAGTGTTCAATTTATTGTAATTTTTGTAAGTCAAACATCAGTAAGTATACGGATGTTGAAACCCATATAAATAGTAAATATGACATAGACAGTGTCAGAATAATGAGTAAATTAGCTGACAAGGGACTAACCAATTAGTATAGAATTTGTTTTGTAAAATGTGCATGTTTTATGTTTTAGGCACAGTGTTATATCATAGTATTTGTGTTGTGTTTTTTGTATGTAACAGATGATACAGTTAGTTTAAAGGAATGTCAATTTAATGATATTAATTCCATTTTTGTATGTGGTGTTAACAAATATAACAATAGAGCTGATGTTAAACCATGGTAAATTAATTGACCAAGCAGAATGGACTATACAAAGATGTTTTGTTAAGTGTCAAACACTTATACAGTCTGAGTAGAAAACAATTATTTGTGCAAGGATTTGGTATAATCATAGCCATGTGGGCATGAATTTAACTATTGGAGTAATATATTTTTTGTGTTGTTAAAATAACGTTATATGTTAAACCATTTTGATGAGTGTTAAAAGTTAATTTAATTGTTAAAGATGTTAAAACATGGTGATGAAAGTAATACTATTACATAGGCCAGGTGGAACCAACTTTAGTAAATTTTGAACAATTATATTAGAAATTTTGTAAAGCAAATGTGGAAGGGTAGCTGTATTTATAGGTAATAACGTATACAAGGAATATAGAAACAAAATAACACATATCAAGTTATTTAAGAAAATTCCAAATAATAAAATTGTAACATCCATAGTTTTTAAGTAAAAATAGGCATGTTTGGTGTCTAAATATAACAAATGTGAAGATCAAAATAATGCTGATAATGGTTTTAAATTCCCATTCAGTATAGAAAAGTTATGTTAATTTAAAGATTTTGAACAAATTTTAGACTTTGAATTAACGAAAGTATGTGACAATGTAGATCCGAATTAACCAACCAGATTCCAAGTTTACCCTTAGCAACCAGAAATTTCGGATAAATAAAATGAGACTTCTTTGACAACGATCTTAGCAGATAGACGCGTTCTTAAATCGTCTTACATTATATGTTATAAAGTGTGAAAAAACAATACAACTAAATAAATACTGTTAGAGGTACACTACACGAACTTTTTGCAATAACAGAAGACTAGCCATTATATGGATTAGAAGAAATAACAACCAGGAAGAAGATTTGAAGTGGACGAGGGACGAGAAGGAAGATCTGACGTGTACGTGGGCCCTACCTTCAACCAAGAAGAGTACAAGAAGAGGATTTGGTGATTCTGACATCTCATTATATCGTACTACAACACACACATTTGTATACTCTACTGTTAAGCAATAATCAACTAAACTACAGACACCATTTAACACGAACACTAGAAACAACCACTAATAACACCATATAAGATTAACACCTTTTTAAACACAACAAGAACTGTTAATTCACATAATAACTATCAAAGCCTGAACTGGACATAACCTTTTTAAAACTGGTAACCACTATACAATTTCTGTGTGCACGTAACACTCTAACGTTGTAATATCCTATAATTGTAAACTTGTATTTTGATTAATAGTGTAATATTTTGTATAATTATTATCCCCGAACCATATACGCCCTGAGATAATTAATATTTTTATTTAAAACGTTAACAAAAGCATTGTTTTGGTCTGGAAGAAAGACTAAACGTTTGGCTACTGCTGCCAACTGGTAAAGGAAGAATTATATTTTGCGCTACAATTGCGATTATTCTGTTTAAATTTATTAAAACAGTCAATCAGTGTTTTTCCCGAATAAAGGATTCCACAAGGATATATGTTTGATAATATTTGTGTGTCGTTATTATTGCTGTAACATTTTAGTAAATAGAATTCACCGATTGCAGCGGACCCGACAGTTGGCATCGTTTGAGTGACGTCACGGAAACGTGGAGCATAGTGGGAGTAAGCGGCAATTTACAAAACCATTGGCCGTTCAACCTAACACATTTATAATTACACATCGACGACTCCAGTGCGAGTTTGTCACTACATTGTTTACCTATATTACAAGTTGACACTTCCAACGGGTGGTGTAATTCAAGTGCATACTACATAAATATAAGTAACCTGTTCATAATAACATTCTACGTAACGAAATATTCTTGTCGTCACAAGCTAACGAACCAGAAGTGAGGACACGTTACGTTTCGATAAGATTCAATCACTAGATAAATAAAAACTGGTTACAAATTGGCGCACCAACGCGTGAGGCGTGTAATTTAATATAAATTAAATTATTATTAATAGACAAATAAACCAAAATAAACAAGATGAGGAAGCGAGAAACATCGCGAAAACGAGCGGCCGAAACCGAGAAGGTAGACGAGTTAAATATGGAAGACAAAGAAGCGACACCGGTTGAGGAAATAGAAATTATAACAAGAAAGGATCCGGAGAAACAACCAGAAGAACCTACACAAACAGAAAGCGAGAAGACGCAAGAAATGTTCAAATGTATGATGGAATTAATACAGGAAACTAGTAAGAGGACGGAGGAGAGCAATAAGAAACTGAAGGACGAATTGAAAGAGAATAGCAAGAAGATGGAGGAAATAAAGAGTGATAATAAACAATCTACGGAGGAGTTGAGCCGAAAATTGGGGGAGACTAATAAGAAAATTGAAGAGAAAATGGGAGAATTGAAAGAGAATAACAAGAAAATGGAGGAGAAAATTGACGCAAATAACAAAGCATTGAGGGAAGAATTGAAGGAAAATTACCAGGAAATCATGAAGAAATTGGACGAGAATTTTAAGAAAAGGGAGGAAAAGATGGAGGAAATGACCAAAGAAATAATAAATGATAATAAACTGTTTAGGGAAGAATTAAGAAATAATAGGGCCAAAGAAATAAAAAATGATAGTAAACCAGAAACAGAAGAAATACCAAACGCCAAAACAGAGGAACCAGTAGTAGTATTACCTGAAAAGAAAACTAACGGAAACAAAGAAAATACTAAAGATAGTGAGGTGGAACCAAAGAAAGTAAGAAGAACGCATCTAAAGAATTTAATAAAAACACCAGAAGAATGGGAGATGATGAACAATGGGTTAATTAATGTACTGAACATCCCAATTACCAACAATGAAGAAATCATGAATGCCAGAGACTATAGGAGGAGATTAAAAGCAATTTCAATAATGACTTACCATAAAGCTATAGTTTACAACTTAGAGAAGACTAGAGATAAATGGGAAATACCAGAAATAGAAGTACGTGGGAAAATATCAATGATATCATTAGTCATTGATGGACCAGTAACATATTGTTTTAATCAACAATATGATAGGATGAGTCGAATAAGCTTTGCAGCAAATGAAAGAATAAGAACGGGAAGAATGAAGTACAAGGAAGAAGCGAGAGATGCCACAAGGAAAGAAATAATTACAAAGACAATGGTAGTGCGGACAATAAGGTCAACTGAGATTATGGACCCGGGATAAATTGTATACCACACAACATCAAGAAAAGGGACGGATGCTACGCTAACCGACTACGGCCAAAGAACCATTTTAAGGAGACGAGAAATAAGTTTCATTGAGGAACAATAATATGAATACAGAATAAAGAAACAGAACCATACAAATGAAGGTATGAGCAACTGACCGACATAACGAAAATTACCAAAAGATCATCAATACTGGGTACAGAAGGACATATGACAATAAGCACTATAATAAGAAGTGTAGAAGTTGTGAAAAACCGACAAAATTCTAAAAATAGAGTAAGAGCAACTTACAACTAATTATTTATGAGAATTAATTTGGAATTGAAGAATTTATTATTATAAAACTAACAAAATTCCAAACAAAGAGTAAGAACAACTTACAACTAATTATTTAATAGAATTAATTTGGAATTGAAGAATTTATTATTATAAAACCACCAAAATTCTAAAGAAATAGTAAGAACAACTTACAACTAATTATTTATGAGAATTAATTTGGAATTGAAGAATTTATTATTATAAAACCACCACAAAATTCTAAAAATATAGTAAGAACAACTTACAACTAATGATTTATGAGAACTAATTAGGAATTGAAGAATTTACTAATATAAAACCAACAAAATTCCAAACAAAGAGTAAGAACAACTTACAACTAATTATTTATGAGAATTAATATGAAACTGAAGAATTTATTATTATAAAACCACCAAAATTCTAAAAAAATAGTCAGATCAACTTACAACTAATTATTTATGAGAATTAATTTGGAATTGAAGAATTTATTATTATAAAACCTCAAAACTCAAAGAACATAGTAAGCCCATATTACCAACTTTGATAATCCAGAATATAACTTTAAATTAAGCTAAATAAACAAATTTGAATATATCAGAATTCAAATGAATAGTAAGGACAACTTACAGTACAGTTTGATAATGTTATGATGAATCAAACAGATAAACAACTGGGAATAAATTTCCAAATTCTAAACAAAATAAGCACCTCTTATTAAACACAGTTACGAACTTATTATTGGAATATAAAAGAAAGATACAACATCCATAAATTAGAAGAAACTATAGTGATATAAAATGAATAAGAAAGGACAAATGTAGACAGTCGACGATGAAAATGAGACAAGACTAGAAACGAATTTATTGCTAATAACCTATCATGATTGTGAGAGAATCAACAGCAACTGAAGATGCAAATACTTGTTATGTTTTAATTTGAAAGAAGATAGTGAATGAAAAATGAAGATTAAGCAGTACTGATAAAGAAGGAAGGAAGATAGTGCCAATTAAAAATAAAAAATGTTATTAATATCGCCACAAGAAAATAAACAGCTGAAAGAATCAATGGAAAGAAATATTTAGATCTGAGAAGTTAGACTGAGTGAACAATCCCAAGAATATATTATATTATTTTATTTATTTTAGTCGTGAATACACTAGTGATTATTAAATGTGATTGACTGACGAGCTAGCTCCAGCAAATCGATATTATTTATGTATTATGTATTGTAAGGACAGCGGGGTATTAGGTCAAGAGAGCCCCCCGACTGATTCCAGAATATATGGTGATTAATTTGTTAGGGAAGTAACATGTTCCAGGGATAGAACACTTATAATTAAAGACAAGTATACCAGATCATAATAAGAATAACAAATGATAATGTGAAAGATAAGATGATTGATAATTTCAACAAAAACAATATTTTATTAAAATGATCAAATTTGGTGGCAGGGTAATATGTAACATTACATTTGGAACAACATAATATCTTACCTGATTTAATGAAGACTTTGGTTAAGAAGCTAACAAGGAGAACAATATCTTCAAAGATGATAGTGAAGAAGAACGACTAACAATTGTAGACTGACTAGTAAGACAACTGACCGTACCCAAATTAATGATTTAGGCTAAGTGATGCAGATATCTTCAAACCCCAACTATGACATGAATTTTCAGTATTGACCAAACAAAGAATTGTAAAGACAAACAGCTTATGAACCAGGACTATAAAGAAACAAATGGTTTCAGTTAATGTATCATTATATCCAGATAATCAAAATACAAAGTGAGGGATAATAGGCCCAAACATGTAAAGAGAAATATTAGTAAATAATTAAGTTAATTGATGTAACAAAAAAATAGATACACATGATTATAGATACATGAACCATACAAATAATTGTCACATATAGAGTTCATAGGGTTGTCCAGTAAACAACAAATTATAACATGGTCACAATAACATTTATATCAAGAGTAAAACCCAGATAAACAGTAAATGTAACAAGATTATTAGAACTGTGTGGTGAGGTGGAGCAACAGTGTTCAATTTATTGTAATTTTTGTAAGTCAAACATCAGTAAGTATACGGATGTTGAAACCCATATAAATAGTAAATATGACATAGACAGTGTCAGAATAATGAGTAAATTAGCTGACAAGGGACTAACCAATTAGTATAGAATTTGTTTTGTAAAATGTGCATGTTTTATGTTTTAGGCACAGTTATATCATAGTATTTGTGTTGTGTTTTTTGTATGTAACAGATGATACAGTTAGTTTAAAGGAATGTCAATTTAATGATATTAATTCCATTTTTGTATGTGGTGTTAACAAATATAACAATAGAGCTGATGTTAAATCATGGTAAATTAATTGACCAAGCAGAATGGACTATACAAAGATGTTTTGTTAAGTGTCAAACACTTATACAGTCTGAGTAGAAAACAATTATTTGTGCAAGGATTTGGTATAATCATAGCCATGTGGGCATGAATTTAACTATTGGAGTAATATATTTTTTGTGTTGTTAAAATAACGTTATATGTTAAACCATTTTGATGAGTGTTAAAAGTTAATTTAATTGTTAAAGATGTTAAAACATGGCGATGAAAGTAATACTATTACATAGGCCAGGTGGAACCAACTTTAGTAAATTTTGAACAATTATATTAGAAATTTTGTAAAGCAAATGTGGAAGGGTAGATGTATTTATAGGTAATAACGTATACAAGGAATATAGAAACAAAATAACACATATCAAGTTATTTAAGAAAATTCCAAATAATAAAATTGTAACATCCATAGTTTTTAAGTAAAAATAGGCATGTTTGGTGTCTAAATATAACAAATGTGAAGATCAAAATAATGCTGATAATGGTTTTAAATTCCCATTCAGTATAGAAAAGTTATGTTAATTTAAAGATTTTGAACAAATTTTAGACTTTGAAATAACGAAAGTATGTGACAATGTAGATCCGAATTAACCAACCAGATTCCAAGTTTACCCTTAGCAACCAGAAATTTCGGATAAATAAAATGAGACTTCTTTGACAACGATCTTAGCAGATAGACGCGTTCTTAAATCGTCTTACATTATATGTTATAAAGTGTGAAAAAACAATACAACTAAATAAATACTGTTAGAGGTACACTACACGAACTTTTTGCAATAACAGAAGACTAGCCATTATATGGATTAGAAGAAATAACAACCAGGAAGAAGATTTGAAGTGGACGAGGGACGAGAAGGAAGATCTGACGTGTACGTGGGCCCTACCTTCAACCAAGAAGAGTACAAGAAGAGGATTTGGTGATTCTGACATCTCATTATATCGTACTACAACACACACATTTGTATACTCTACTGTTAAGCAATAATCAACTAAACTACAGACACCATTTAACACGAACACTAGAAACAACCACTAATAACACCATATAAGATTAACACCTTTTTAAACACAACAAGAACTGTTAATTCACATAATAACTATCAAAGCCTGAACTGGACATAACCTTTTTAAAACTGGTAACCACTATACAATTTCTGTGTGCACGTAACACTCTAACGTTGTAATATCCTATAATTGTAAACTTGTATTTTGATTAATAGTGTAATATTTTGTATAATTATTATCCCCGAACCATATACGCCCTGAGATAATTAATATTTTTATTTAAAACGTTAACAAAAGCATTGTTTTGGTCTGGAAGAAAGACTAAACGTTTGGCTACTGCTGCCAACTGGTAAAGGAAGAATTATATTTTGCGCTACAATTGCGATTATTCTGTTTAAATTTATTAAAACAGTCAATCAGTGTTTTTCCCGAATAAAGGATTCCACAAGGATATATGTTTGATAATATTTGTGTGTCGTTATTATTGCTGTTACATTTTAGTAAATAGAATTCACCGATTGCAGCGGACCCGACAGTTGGCATCGTTTGAGTGACGTCACGGAAACGTGGAGCATAGTGGGAGTAAGCGGCAATTTACAAAACCATTGGCCGCTCAACCTAACACATTTATAATTACACATCGACGACTCCAGTGCGAGTTTGTCACTACATTGTTTACCTATATTACAAGTTGACACTTCCAACGGGTGGTGTAATTCAAGTGCATACTACATAAATATAAGTAACCTGTTCATAATAACATTCTACGTAACGAAATATTCTTGTCGTCACAAGCTAACGAACCAGAAGTGAGGACACGTTACGTTTCGATAAGATTCAATCACTAGATAAATAAAACTGGTTACAATATGCCGATTAAATTGTAATGAAAAATTAATAAATGTATTAAATACAGTCCACGCTCATCATTATTCAGCATCCTGGCAATTACATTATAAAACATTAATCTTCCTAACAGTAGGTCTATAAGTAAACCTATAAAAAGAAAGTAGGCCTACGTATATTACTTGTTATAAAACTAATCTGTGTGTTACTTAAGTGTACACGTAAATAAGTATTAATAAAAGTTAAAAAATGTAGTCTTTTTCACAATTCCAACAAATTTTCCTTATAAATTTAAGATCAAATGAGATATTTGCAATAGATATAGTTGAAATTACTATTTTCAGCAACTTTTTTCAGCAGTTAAGGAGAATTGAATATATAGGAGTTACTTGTTGAGGGGCGCTAACAATAGTGCCTAGGGGCGGCAGGACACCTAAATCCGGGACTGATCATGAGACCAGAAGCGTAGCTAGGGGGGCTAAGAGGGCAGCCTCCCCGGGAGGCATAGTCATGGGGCGGCAAATTGAGCATAGACTTGAAAAAATTGTTTTTAGTTTATAAAACTACAAACAACTTGTTTCTTTGATATGACTATTCCTTTCATAAAAGAAGCATAACCAGCCAGCTTATCTGTTGTCATAAACCTTGCGTGATAAACAGTGTTAGTCAATTTATGCTCAAGCATCGTAATTACGGTTCACTATGATAACAAATTTGTAGTGACTTCGTAGTGTTGTGCTGGAAAGTAGAACTGATAATCATATAGTATTAGCTTTGTATAGATAATCATAACTGCTATTCGTATACAGACCAATATATTATTTGCAAACGTATAAAAAAATGTTACGTAGGCTACGTATTAACAATCCCTCCCGGTTCAGCGAAGTTATAGATCATAAATTATTGATGAGTATCTTGAGTGTGCCGTTTGATTTTCGTTTATCCGTCTTGTGGGTATATCTATAATACTTCACGTGTATGTCATCATACCAATTGAAAACAGATTTTTTAAATTTTATTTGAAGCTGATATGAAACGAAGTAAACTCAGTGGCCCCCCAGATTCGGAAGAGGAGGGAGAAAGATTAAGAACTAAAACAAGTTCCAAAGAGTTTATGAAGTCTTTTATTAAAGGAAAATTGAACCCTGAGAGTGAAAATATTACAATTAACAAGGAATCAACTTGCGATCATAAAATGGATGCTGTTAGCGACGAGGTTGTTGACAAATACAGTAAAGTTAACGACGTAAATACTTCAAGCTGTAAAAGTGTCAAAGTACAGTTACAAGATTCACTTGGTTCTAGTACCATGGTAGATGTTGCATCGTGCAGTCTTGAAATTACAGGCGATGAAGGACAGAACATTACTAGCAACAATGTAGACCGTGTTCTCGGTTCTGCTCTAAAAAATATGGGAGTTTGGCCAAGCGAGATATATCAATCCTTCCGAGATATAATGGTGAGTAGAGAAACATGCCAGTTGCACAACAAGAACAACCATTTTCCTGAAAATGAAAGATGAAGCTGGGCGATCCTTAAACAAGTATTGCTTTGATGAAACCTTGCAAATGGAAAGAAGGTAAAATTGCACTTGGATGCATTTCTCTGCAACTAAAAAATCTCTATTTTCCTTTTGTTGCACTTTATTTCCACAAAAAAATCTATTAAAGAAGACATTTCAATAGTAAAATGAGTTTTTGTCGTGACGAAAGTTGAATCCCCTATTCAGGATTATGAAAATAGTCTTGCTCATCGCTCTGCGTTTTTAGAATGGAAGGAATTGGAACGTTCTTTTAACAAAGGGGGACTTATTGATGATGTACTTCAATAACAAATGAGTAAAGCAGCTAAGACATGGAAAGAAATCTTCGAACGGGTCATTACTACAGTACAAATTTTTGCACAACAAATCTAGCACTGAGAAGACATCGAGAGTCAATTACTAACGATAAAAATCCTGGAAACTTTCTGGTTTTGTTAAAATACTTGGCTAAGTTTGACCCTGTAATGATATTTCATTTGGATTCAGTCTCTCGTAAACCTGGGTGTATATCGTATCTTTCGCCAACTATTCAAAATAAAATAATAAGCCTGTTATAAGAAAGAGTGCGCAAATATATTATTACTGCATGTGGGAAGGCGAAGTACTTTATTATTATATTTGACATAACACCAGATGGTTCACATGTAGAACAAATGTCTCAGATTATAAGATTTGTAGAAGTTAAACGCAATTCTGTTGATACCAAAGAAGCCTTTATAGAGTTTATTCCTTTAAAGTGAAAAAAGCGGAGGGAATCACACAAGCTATTACTAGTAAACGTGAGAGAGGTGGATTGAACCTTATCGATTGCAGAAGTCAGTCGTATGTCAATCTAGCAACAATGGCTGGTATCCAGTCAGGAGTTCAGAAGACAATATTTAATTTGAATCCACTAGCTGTGTTTGTTCCCTGTGACAACCATTCACTTAACTTGTTTGGAATTCATGTAATTTCAGCTCATGTAAATGTTCAGTCAGTGACATTTTTGGGACAGTAGAACGTCTATTCAACTTCTATTCCTGTTCCACTCATAGATGGAGTGTTCTTAAAAACTTTGTAAATATTACTGAAACCCCTCTTTAAGTATTTTATTGACTTAAAAAAATTTTTTTTTTTTTTTAAGAGGGGCCACAAGATAAAGAGGGGCCCAGATCTGCGATATTTCGATTTTCCCAGGAATTTCCCCCCTAAAATTTCACACCCCGTGGCGACCTACAGTTCAACAATACGAACAGGCGGGCAATGATACACACATATAATTAACAAAACCTTAAACATAACAAGACATAGGTACTTATAGATATAGGGACTTCTAGTAATTATTCCAAGTCCGATTCGAACCCCAAAATGTTTCCTGAGTTTGCAAGCCCCGTCACACCCAAAGGACCCAAGGGTTGACCCTAATCTCAACCACGCTCTGCTAACAAATGTAACCCCTCTTCAAGTATTTTATTGACTTATAAAAAAAATTTTTTTTTCTTTTTTTTTTTTTAAAGAGGGGCCACAAGATAATTAAAACTAGGCCAAAAGCCTAGAGAAGCCAAAAATGCGCTGGATCCAGTGAGACGGGACTTGCAATTAAAACTCACAAAATTAACAACCAATAAATTTTTATTATAACCAAATGTTAAATCTCTATCTCCCAACAAAATCAGTGTATTCTCCTTAAAATATTTTTGGTTAATTTTTTTTTGTTTTCAAAATAATTATAAAATTTAAATGAACTTAAGATCATGATTTCTTTTACAATTGGGGTTACTTTTCCCCACTTAGCCCTATACCTAACCCCCAGAAATAACACATGAATATACAATACATATAATGGACATATAAATATATATGTCTACAACTACAACACATACACACGTTCCACATCACAGGACAATTACAACTTTCAACATTAATATCTTGCCACACCTCTTTCACCCCAGGAGGTACATAATTCACAATTCATAAATAGTATTGAACGCAACACCTATTGCAAGATCTTAATACATAATAACCCATATATATATATTTATATATATATGTGTGTGTGTAACACCAGTGCCCCCAGGGCATACTAAAATTCAGGGGTTGGCATAATACCTGATACTACTATAAAGTGCTCCCACACTGAGCACTTAGACTTGGAGGAAATATAATTATAATTCAGTCAAAATACAAGTGACCATAATAAATTAAAAAGAATTTAAGCGTGATAAATTTTGCCAAATATTAATAACAGTTATGTGCCATGATGCTTTATAACCTTTAAGAATTAATTTGGCCCAAAGGCCGACATGTTCCTAGGCAAGATCGTGCATAACTAAACCTGTCCCAGGAGCATGTTCAAGTCTGCATGAAAAATCCGCCTATACAGGATTAAACTGGGCATCCAACTGAAACTAACAAACGAAACTCCTATCCATTATAGGACCCAAACTGAATATACATATGTGAAATTAATGAATCAAATGAAAACTAAATTTAACCTGTGAAATTACATGATGAATGATAGAATTACTAGCACTAAGGTAACCCTTTTACTGAAAACTAGAAAGAAATTTACATGTCTGAATGGTAATCAGCCACGGATACATGCCAACCTCTGGGCTCACATTTAATATAAATAATATTACAAAATGTACAAAAGATTCCCCCCAAGTCCGTGCACTATTCTGTCCCGTTAACCGGGGACCCAATTAAAATGTGTAAAGCTTAAAGTCATTTTAGGGTGTGGCGCTATATGCTCACGAGTTCTAGTGGGTTACATTCCCTTGTGTGAAAAAGTAATATTGGGTTGGTGTCACCTGATTTATTCCCTGGTGTGAAGTTTGACGTCCTGGTCTAAAGCATTTTAGTGTTGGTGTGGCCTGTCCTCGCTGTTCTCCTCCGGCAGATGAAGCTGAGAGCCTTGGATGTTCAGTTGTTCAGGTTGGGGCTGTTCCTCGACTTGAAGCGAGGGACTCTAAGCATACAATTATTATCAGCGAGATGCTCCAACAATTCTTCCCCCAGGTTACTCTCACACGCACCAAAATCCATTTATAATTTTAAACACTGCTTTAGGCCTACTTGAAATGAAAGTTTGACACACTCTACAACAGGTTATACGGGCATGTGGCCCTATCTTTGAAAACATTACGTTTGGCTAAATTACATATTATTTTGCGTTAACATAGATCAATTACGGGTCCTTAGTTAAGACTTCAATTACTGTTATACAATTAACTAATTTTGCATACTCTAATTCGCCACGCGGCGTGTGTGTAATAGGTTAACAAGTTTCATTCATTCTTGCACGTATATTAAACAAAACCCCTTTTACGTTACTTCAAATTAATATATATAAGTATACTGCACTCACTTACCGCAGATCTGTTTTAATTTAGCCTGCCATAGGTGGAAGATGGTATAATTAAAAAAACTTCTCTGTCGGAGACGAGGCGAGGTGTTTAGTTCAAGCAGCAAAATCAGACAAGAACAGAACCGTTTATTCTACATTTTCCCACTCGCGCTCCGCGGCGACCGCCAGGGGTCAGCACCAATCAGGCGCCGCATCATTACCTCCTGTAAATTCTGTGCTAACCGTTAAACACAGTACGGCAGAACGCCCACCGCTAAATACAGACCTATTTTTCTTTAGCGTATTCGTTAAAAGCAGTATAAGAATTTTTTTATTAGCGCCGATTTATTCAATCGGCACATTACTATAAAATGACACTATGATACCAGGTGGAGTTCAAAAGCAGTTGCGGTGAAAGCAATATCCACTCAGCTGGATGACGTGATCGCTGCACTGGAGAAACTGAGGGATACACCGACTGATACAATTGATACGTGGGAAGATGTAACGTTAATAATTAATGCGATAGAAAACTTTAATTTTGTGACCTTGTTCTTTTTCTGGACACATATTCTTTCTTCTGTGGACAAAATCCAGAAAATCTTGTAGACCAAAAGAATAAGCTTTATTCAAGCATTGACACTTCTGGAGAAGCTAACGGATAAATTAAATTTTTTGAGGAATGAGCTGTGTGACAATGTCATTTCTAAAGCAGAGTTGGTATGTAATGAATGGGGTAACAGTATCACAAAAAGGATAAGAAGGAACCGCATGATGCCAAGGAAGTATACAGACGATTCTGCATTAAACCGTTCGGTAAGAAATGCTACGTTCTCTAATAGAAATTTTGGACAACCTGTCAGGTGAAATTTCAAGCCATTTCTTTAACATAAAACAGTTAGAAAAACGCTTTGGGTTCCTCTGTAAATGTTAGACGTTCGTAATGATAAGGTTATATTATACATTTTAAAGAACAGCTTTCCCAAATCAATATTAAGTGCACAGTGCTTGCAAAACTGTATCCACATGACCTAAACAGTGAAGAATTGTTCAGTGACTTGAAAGACGTCATACGTTTATTAAAAAGGGCAAAAGCTAACGGAGAACAAATGGACTTTACACCTCATGGACTGCTACAATACACTTCTTCAATGAGATTAGATGCCTACAAAAAATTAGCAACAGCTTTAAAAAAATTTCTTACTTTACCAGTGTCTGTGTCTTCTTGTGAAAGATCGTTTAGTAAACCTAAATTGATTAAATCGTACCTATGATCAACAATATGTCACGACAGGGTATCAAATCTAGCGATACTTTCATTTGAAAACGATATTGCTTCGTCTTTAGATATAGTGATGTAATATCGGACTTTGCAGCAATTAAGATCAGGAAATATAGATTTTAAAATGTCTTGTTGTAAATATTTATTAATTATTAAAAATAAATATTTAGTGTTTATTAATAGAACACTAATTAATAGAACATTTATGAATAGAAGTAATTTATTTTATTACTTTTAATGCAGTTCTTGTTTAACTTTATGTTGCTTTAGGATATTGTCTGACAATGTGTTTTATGTCTACAAGGAATTAAATGTTTATTATAACATTATTATGTTATTAATTTTTTATATTACTACATTTTTATAATCTACATTTGTTACTATTCAATGTATACAAACTGAATACCGGTAAAATTTTAATGTGTAATTTCTTAATTTTGACTTAAGAAATATTCTTAAAACGTTTGCTGGACGTGCCTTTATACAAAATCTACACATTTGAATTTATTAGGTACTTTGTTCACTGGATGGGTCTTCATTTTTGCTCTTTTATACCATTTTAATTGTGGTGGCGAGGCGGCCGACGATCTCGTTGCCCCGGATGCCACAAAACCTAGCTACGCCACTGCATGAGAGCAATGAAAGGTTTTTACAGAAAACAGTTATACATATCAGCACAAATGGTAAAATGTCCGATCCGGTACACACTAACAAGGGTGTAAGTCCTAGCGCCTATTTTATTTAATACCTACATCGACAATATTGTATGAAATTTAAGGGAAAGTGATAGAGGAGGCATTTATTTAATTATAACACCACACTAAACTTAATTTTTGTACGCTGACAGTAGGGGGCAAGTGGGCGTTCTGAAACACTTCCGGGTTCAACTATTTGCTGTTTCATGACGTGACAGAGGCCCTGGTCGCTGGTGTCCGAGTCTAAAACACTGACGTCACTATTTTATAAACCTGTTTTATGACGTCACAGAGGCCCTAGCCGTTGGTGTCTGACTGCACTGTGACGACACAGAGGCCGTGGTAGTTGGTTTCTGCATGTCCAAAATTTGGTAGCCGAACACAATGTGTAGCGGATGGGGGTACACGGAATTCGGTGGTTGACGACACAGAGGGCCTGGACGCACAGAGGCAATGGTAGTATGACGTGTCATCGGGTACCGTTACGTGAAATTTGGGGGGCATCGGACACTGAAATTTGGTGATTAATGAGGTTGGTTTCTGCATGTAGCAGATGTGGTACGGTCCATCGGGTACCGGTACGCGAAATTTGGGGGCTTCGGACACTGAAATTTGGTATGGTCCATCGGGTACCGTTACGCGAAATTTGGGGGGCGGACGAGTGTCGCTACGGATTTTTTTTTTTACAGATTTGTAAAACAGGTCTACTCGATCTACTGTTGTACTATTGTCTAGCACAACGGTAGATAAGAGCAATGTGTAAAACCATAAAAGCACAATATAAGTTTATTTATTATTATAAAAATAAATAAACATTTTTTTACTTTTATTTTTTACATACTAAAATTGTTTAGAAATTTTAAATAAATATATTTACTCCGTGAATCATTCCTTGTGTTGATTCGTCTCCAACAGTGTAAAAGTACTCGAACAGGTTCTTAGCTGGCTCATGCGATGTGTGCGTGTGCGAATCAGTTCAGAAACTGGTTTTTTGCAAGCGAGCTCTCCTACCGTTGTTAAGTCGGTCTGGTGTTATACATTATTTTTGTATTTAATAACATTATAGTAATATGTGTAAGTATCAATGTATGTGCTAAAACCGTAAGATAGGAATTATCTTATTTATTTGCATAAAGGGTATAGAAATAACAAAGGCCATGGTTTATATATCAGTTTTAATAATGTCGGAAAGCTTTTACAACCAACTCATAAGCTATAATTTTTCTTTCTCTCTACACACACGTTCTATATTCACAAGACACTTCTAATTAATAAAACAAAACATAGGCGCTCTCTCTATATACATAATAAACAAAATAATCGTTCTCTCTCTCTCTCTCTCTCTCTCTCTCTCTCACTCTCTCTCTCTCACTCTCTCTCTCTCTCTTACAACCATGAAGACTGCCTCGCTTTCTCTCTCTCTCCCCCCCCCACTCACGCTCTCTCTCTCTCTCTATATATATATATATATATATATATATATATATATTTTGCAATGAAACACAGGATGCTGATAAGCAGGGCATGCTTATATAATACACAGACTATGAACATTCATGTTTAAATTGGTAGTTTGTTAGATTTGGTTGTGATATCAGTTGTATTTTAGTAAGGATAAGGAGTTAAGTTTAGTAAAACTGTGTATTATTTATTTGTTGTTTATTCATGTACTATGTCTGTGGAAATGTGCGCGCGTGCGCGAGTGATAAACGTTTCCCCGGCTGTGCGTGAATAAATTATCGTTGTGTTATGATACTGAACTGAACATAGACAAATGTATTCGCTACAATCCCTGTATATTTCTGGCTATTAGTTGACATTCATATATGATCTTATTAAAGTATGCAGTTATGCATGAGATAAGGGTATTCTGTGATTACCAGCTATGCATGCTCTTACAAAGTTAATGCACTTTACAGCATGAAAAGTTGCATGTCATGTTGTATGTAACCATATGACTTCCTTCCACCAATTAAATGCTGGAAGGTAGTCGGAAATTTTCTTAAGCCTGTTGTTACACAGGCAGTTCTTCTCTACCAGCTATCACGATCGGGTCGCGCAATTCTTGTTCAAAATTTTCCGCTTGCAGGAATTTGTAAAGACTATTCGGCGGTAGTAACGCGTGGGAAGACTCAGAACAGTTGAATATTACCTCTTTACACACGGCATTATTACTAAAGCTTTACGTGTGTAATAAGTGACCTTGAACTGTGTCACTGTGTGAGATTTTCTGCAGTGCCAGTAAAATTTAATAATTACGTAGTAGTAAATTTTATCATCAAGAAGTTTCCGCTATAGTGGAAGGTTTCCGCATAGGGAGGTCTGCTGATCGCGGTAGACCCTGTGATTCGCGTGAACACTTGAAGAGTCCGGAGTGGTATAAGTTTAATATACCGTTGTTATATAAAACTCACTGTTACCTGAGATACTTGTAAGTTATAAACTCTATATGAAATTTAACGAATAGTAAGATCCATAGAACCGTTGTGGTGTGCGAAGCGTCGGAGTCATCGTTGGAACTACAGGACACCAGCACAGCTGAAAGCGTTTCCAGGGTGAACCGTCTATCATCAATAAGCCACGCCTGACGACAACGCAGCAAAGCCCCCCCCTTCTCTTCAGCAACATCATCGTGGGAATCATCACTTATGTAACGTATCACATCATGTGTATGAACAGTGATTAACACTTTATAAGACTATATATTATAATAGTAACGTGTACCCGTAGTATCTTAATGGTATAATGATTTGCCCGTTTCATTCCTTGTATATGTTAATTTGTAATAACTAGTTGTAAATAGTGTATCAGCTGATCGTGGAATATTTATGTTGTGTGTTTACGAATGTGATTTAAATATATAAGTAAAAGAATCGAATTATTCTGCCTTGGTTGCTGAATCAGAATTATAATTATTCCAGTTCAGTAGTTAGAACTCCAAAATCAATTCAAAAAATAGCGGTCGAGTCATCCCAAAATTTTCAAGTCACCTTCGATATTAGGCTTTAACCTATTATTTGAGATTAATCTTGGTTTTGCAATTTACGTACTTCCAATGACTCCCCGAATTCTTCTTATCCTGGTTAATTATAAAATAACTGCTGATAATATATTACGTTCCTGAAATAATAACGCATGGATATGATTTAATAACATAATGGTTTAATCTCTGTAACATAAATTCAAATTATTGGAAAATTCCATTCGATACATACGGTTGTCACAATCGATATTTATCTCAGGATTTAATAATTAAATAATTTTAATATATTTCGTGGAAATTCTTGTGGCTGCTACGAAAAGTTCCTTTACATGATAATTAATAATATAGAGTACCTTTACAAACAATATTACTTATAATCTAAAAAATTACAAAAATTATATATTAAGTAACATACAAAGTTGACGAGATTCAATGCTTCGTAAAAAGCATGTAGGTTAGAGTGATGTCAACATCATGGCTACTATATTGTCCGTCTCAGAAAATAATGAAGTTTATTAATGTGTCCAAATAAATGTTTCCTTGTAATTACTGTTCGCTTAGATTTTGAATTTGTTTTCACTTAAAATGTTTACTAGTGATTAGTGTTAGTGTAAATTGTTATAGTGTCTAGTGGTTGTTCCTTGTTGGATAAAAATATTGTCAAATTATACTTTACACATCTAGACGATATTGCTGAAGGGTTTCTGGTTTATTCTAGATAATGTATTGCTTGTGTGTGTTACTTGTTCATGAAAATTGTAGTGGAGGGATTATTATCTTCGATGATGGTCATTCAGATCTTCTTTCACAAACGGGTTATCTATTTTTATATTTTTAATTTAGTTACATCTAGACACGCACTATTCAACTGTTTTCCATCACAATTAACAATTAAGTGTTATTTCTTCTTTTTTAGTCATTGAACTCATACAAACTTCTTAAATTTTGATTGGCCATTTATGTACAGGTTAAATGTTATAGGATGAACACCCATTACCTACTTTATATTTTATAAATTACCTTTAATAGATAATTTTATTATTATACTCTAATGATACATGCAATGTTTATACAATTATTAATTAGATAATTATAAACAATTTGATACTAAACATGCCTCAGTTTATAACTGTAAAACCTTATTAATTTGAATTTCTATGATATGTGGTGGAACAATACAATTTGTTATGGTTGATTGTAATTTCTACTTTGACTACCTGAGATAAATATATTTACATAAATTAACTGGTGACATAAAATCTTATAACATACAACAAAAACTCTTAATAATAATACTTGTTTTTAACAACTTTAATTATTTCATACTTTTAAACTATTGTCTGTATGATAATAATAATAACACTTTTTATAAATAATAAATAACACTGTTTAACGGTAGTCTGTGTCACTATTTATATTATATCACTCATCACTGTAAAGGTTTGTGTCCTCTTTTTCTATTCTTATTATAGGTCTATATGATTTTATTTAATACAATTTTTATTTTGTAAATAGGTACTCTTTATTGTTTGGTTGTTATTCAGGGTAAGTTGATCAGGCCTACTAGGTTTATTTATGTAACTTTTTTCTGTTTACTGCCCTATTCTACTGGGTTATTTCTGGGTTTCTTGATAATATTAAATAAGTCAAACCAACTAGGTTTCCTTTAATTTGCTAGCAATTATTATTTCTTGGTTCCTCTCTGGATCGGATTTCACTATTATTTACTATTTTTTGTAACATTTTGTTTCGTTACAAATTGCCTCCCTTCAGAAGTAATTATTTCTGAACACTTCATTAGGTGTGAGGACATAATTACTTAAGTTATTTTACCTTTTCTTCCTCATGATATTTTTTCATGGATTGTTGATTATAATTGCCCTTGATCTTCTTTGAAATGGGGTCGGTTAATTCGTACGTGTTGTTGTTGTTGTTTTTTGTTATGGTGTAGGGTCCAACGTATAGTAATAATAATTTCTTTGATATCCCTTCTAGAGTGTTAGGCAATTCCCTGTTCTTTAACAAAACGTTCTCTCCTACTTCATATTTAATTATTTTACCCTTTATTTTCTGGTATTTATTTCTGCGTTTTTCCAGATTTTCCATCACCTGATTATAGAATTTTAATTTATTAAATTGGTACGGTGGAGACTTAGGAAATTTAATCAATTCTTGGATCTATCTGGGTGGTTGTTTTTCATACATGGCAGTGTATGGAGTGCAATTTATAGATTGATGATAAACCAAGTTTAAAAAGTCTTCTGTAGCTGATAAGTAATCAGGCCACTTCCTTTGTTGTTGATGACAATAGGTTCTTAAGATTTTACCAACCTCTCTCAGTATTCATTCTGATGGATTGCTACTGGGGTGGTATACGGAGGTCTTATAGCTTTTGATTTTCAGTTCTAACAATGTGTTCTTCCATTTTCTGCCTCGAAACTGTGTACCATGGTCTGTAAATACTGAAACAGGTATTCCTATTTTTGGAATGTATTGAGTAGATATTACTTCAAGAATTTTCTGAGTAGTTGCTCGACTGATTGGATACAATTTGGTGAATTTGGTGAAGTGGTCCATAATGATTATAAGGTATTTCTACCTTCACTCCTAGGAAATGGTCCACATATGTCAATGAATAATTTTTCTAATTTTTGTTCTGACGATATAGGTATCATTACACCTTCCCTTCGTTTATTATTAATTTTGACCAATTGGCAGATATGACAGGGTTTTATATAATTTTGTACCTTCCTGTGTATGTTCTTAATATAACAATTCTCCTCCAATGCTTTCACTATCTTTACTGCACCCATATGTCCGTATCTTATGTGATATTCCAAAACTAGTTCTTTCTCCATGATTCTGGGAATGATTACTTTCCAGTCTTCTTGGTTCAATGTATTTTTTATAAATAAAATTCCTTCTTGTTCACAATAGAATTGGTTTATTGAAGAGTTTTGGTTCGCCATACGTTCCTTGATTTTTATTAATTTTGGGTCTAATAACTGATTAGCTCTGATATTTTGTAATAATGCCTCCAAATCAGATCTACTTTTGAGAATGTTGTACACCTTAATAATCCTTTCCTTCTCACCCTCAAATGTCTGGGTGTCCAGGTTTATTCGAGATAACACGTCTGCTATCACGTTTTGACTCCCTGGAATATATTCCCATTTGATATTATACTCCTGCAAGGCGAGTATCCACCTTGTAAGCCTTCCGTGACTCAGCTTACAACTTCTTAAAAATGAGATGGACTTGTGATCTGTTCTGACAGTTACTGGATATCCCAAAATGTACGTTCGGAATTTACTACAAGCAAAGACTATGCTTAATAGTTCCTTTTCCGTAACATTATACCTTCTCTCACAGTGGTTTAACACACGACTGGCAAAACTGATGACTAAATGGTTTCCTTCTGTGTCTTCTTGGTACAATACCGTCCCAAGACTGACATCACTTGCGTCACAGTTCAAAAAGAATGGGTGATCAAAATTTGGATGATGAAGGATTACTGTCTCTAAGAATTTATCCTTTATCTGTTGTAGTATAGCATCCTGTTCATGTCCCCATGTCCATTTGTTTTTGGAAGACAGCTGTTCCTGAAATTTAGATGTCAATGCGGAATAATTGCGTTGGAACTTCCGGTAGTAATTACACAGTCCTAAGAAGGATTGGAGTTGCCTCTTATTCTTTGGCTGTGGGAACTTCTGGATTGCAGTAACCTTTTCTTGTGATGGGGAAATACCTTGTTCAGTCAAATTGAAACCTAAAAATTGAACCTCCTTCGCTATTAATTGGGATTTTTCGAGTTTTAGTGTTATGTTGTTCTCTGCTAACTTACTCAATACATATTCCACCCTGTGACAATGTTGCTCCCAGTTGGATGAGGTAATCAACAGGTCGTCTACATAAACTGTGGTGAATTGTAGCGCTTCCTGACCCAATACTTGATCCATACATCGTACAAAAATTGCTACCGAATTGACTAATCCAAATGGCAATCTCTTAAACTGGTAGTTTCTACCCTCGAAAATAAAAGCCATATATTTTCGACTCATCGGGTGCAACTCCACCTGCCAGTAACCACAAACTGTGTCCCAGGTACTGATAAATTTTGTACCATGAAATTTCTTTAGAATTTCTTCTATTTCTCCAGGTGACGTGCGATCATTTACTACATGTTTATTTATTTCTCGGGCATCCAAGCAAAGTCGAACCTGCCCGTTCTTCTTCTGAATTGCTACTATTGGACTAGTATATGGTGATTGGCTATGCTCAATTATATCATTTAACAACATTTTATTAATTTCAGCTCTAAACGTCTCCTTCAATGAATATGGTATAGGATAGGATTTTCTGTGGAATTCTGCTGGTTCTTTAAATTGCATTCTACACTGATAGTTTTTTACTTTTCCTGGTTTTTCTGAAAATACATGTTTATACTTCTTATATATCATAATGAGATCTTCTACTTGTTTTGCTGTCAAATTATTTGTGCCTTGGTGTCTAAACTCTCTTATCTCCTGTAATTTACTGTTCCACAGGTCTTCATTTGTCATATTATAGATTATTTTTCTGCATTGGGTGTCATTCTTTAAAAAATTTAATTCCCTAACTTGGTGATGGGTACGGTTCAGAGGGGCACCATCGCTTCCTATTAACTCTGCCGTCCACATAACACCTTCTGAGTTCAAGGACACCTTCTCCTTGCTCAAATCAATAATGGCTGAGTGTTTCCTCAGCATATCGCATCAGATTAATAATTCGAATGTAGGCCGATTGCGACCAAACATATAATATTAATTGTAACACCTTTGCTTTCAATTTCCAATGACACTTGTTTTCTCACTGTTTTATTTTGACGCCCAGTGGCACCTATTAAAATAACATTATTGACAGGTAAGGTAGGTATTATATTTTTACTTTGTTTCTGTATTCTCTCCAGTTCAGCGTCGTTAATAAGTGATACATTTGCACCAGTATCTATCATTATTCGTGTAGGAATTCCTTCAATTTGAGCGGTTATGTATAAAATTTCATTATGCTGGTTGATTCTACTTGTCACCGTTTCCTCCAACAGTTCTTCTCGAAGATTTTTCAAATAATAATTGTAAATAATAGTAAGATTTTGACTATCCGTCCTTAAACTTTGGTTATTGTTATACTTCAAAATTCTTTTATTTTCCATAATTAGCTTTTCATAATTAGTTGGTAGTAATTTGTTATTACTATATTTTTGAATTTGGTGGTGTTTGTACCCAGTAGTTAGTAGCAGTAAGGGGTCGCGAGGGTTTATTACTGCCCCACTCCGTTTAAATTAAGGCTATCATGATTATTTTCCGGGCATGACTGTTGATTTGCCTGGAATGGTGTGCTGGTTCCTGGTTGTTCAATCTCTCGGTTGTCTAATTGTTCACTTCCCCTTGATTCTCGGAAGTCCTCCTGGCTTCTACTTCTTACTCGGTTATAATGGTGACTCATCCCTCTGGGATTTCCTCTTTGATCATAACTGTTATTAAAACTGTTCCTCCGAGGTTGATGGTATCTCCAGTAATCCCCTTCTTCGGCACTGATATAATTTATTCGGGGTCGGTACGGACGATTATTATTATAATTACCCTGATTATTATTGTTATTAACTCCTGAGTTACTCCTAAAATTATTATAATTTTGGTTTGTTCGGTAGTTATTATAATTATTATTATTTCTATTACCCGGATGGTAATTTTGATTGGGCCTGTTGTTATTATTATTGTTAATTGGGTTTCGATTGAAGTTTGCTTGTTGGTTATTATTTGGATTAAAATTTTGGTTGGAACTACGATCGTTGCCATTAAAGTTATAACTATTCCTGTTATTTATGTTATTATAGTGATTAGGATTCATACCACGGTTATTATTTCTTGAACCGCACTGATCAGTTCGTTGTCTGCTTCTTTTTTAGTAACCCTCGTGTTCATAATTTTCTAATAAGTCAGCCATTGCGTGGACCGTTTTAATCTGGCTTCCCAGGCGTGCTCTGGCAATTCCTGTGTCATAATGGTATGCCATTTTAGTTACTAGGGATCCTTCTGGTATTCTTGGCTCTAGGTGTCTCGCCAAACACACCTTTCCCCAGAAGTAAGTAGTTGGAGATGTACCTCTATTTCCATCATATCTTCCCTGACAAATGTTGTCCCTTATAATATTTTGTATGGCTTCGGACCAATATTTTTCTTTAAACAGTTTTTTAAATTGAGCGTAGTCCACTATCTCATTCATGGTTGCTGTCCACCAGTTGTCCGTAATCTCCCTAAAATGCTCATCCAACATCTCTCTAATCGAGCTCCAGATAGTTATTCGATGTTTATTAAAATGTTCCTCGATTCTGGCCAGGAATTCCATGGGTTTCTACGATAATTTTTGAAATTAATCCCTTCTCTGGTTTCATTTGTGGAAACATGAGTAATATTATTTGGTCTGGTTCTAATTAACTCAATTTCTTCTTGATTTTGGCGTACTTGACCAGTTAAATTATTCACCGTAGTGTTAATATTGTCACACCTTTCTCCGGTTTGTTTCTGTAAATTCACTAAATTTTCTTGTTCCTTTTGTATTCCTTCTATTTGAATACGACTATTTTCTTGGACCTGGTCTATTCTGGTATTTATCACTGCTTTATTTTGTATATGGTTTCGTTAGCTTTTCTCAATCTCTCATTAGTGTCAGCTATTTCTAGCTTCCTTTCCTCATCGATATTGTCCATCTTCTGGTTAATTGTATCATTGACCTGTTCAATTCTACCATTAATTCTTCTTAAATTCTCTTCATTGATTTGTCTGAACTCTTCCTTCATTTGGATATTATTTTCACTTATAGTTTGCCTTAAAGTTTCATTAGTACTTTCTTTAATACTATCAATTTTCTCATTTATCCGTTTATTCTCCTCCCGGATTTGTCTTAAATTCTCATTATTATTCTCGTTTTGTTTTCTAAAATTTTTATTAGTTTCTTCTCTGTTTTGGTCAAATCTCTCCTCCATCTGTTTTATTAAATATTCACTTATTTTCTCATTTTGTATCCTTGAGTTCTCGTTAATCTCTTCCTTCATACCGTCTATTTTCTCGTTTGTTTGTCTGTTATCTTCCTTGATACTATCAATTTTCTCATTTGTTTGTCTGTGATCTTCCTTGATGCTCTTCAAATCTTCCTTCGTTTGCTTGTTTTGTTCCTCCATTTGTTTTAATATGTTTTGACTCAAAATTTCATTTTGTTTCATTGAGTTTTCCGTGATTTCTTCCTTCTGCTTCTTAAAATTGTCATTGGTTTCTTCCTTGTTCTTGTCCAATTTCTCATTCATACTATTCATTAACTCCATTAATTTTATAAGATTCGGGTCTCCTCTATCTTCCTTTCTTGCTATCGTCTCCACATCCTCCACCGATGTTACTTCTTTCTCTTCCATCCTGACTTCTTTCTCTGCTTCCTTCGTCCGTCTCAGTGACGACGCCCTTTTATGCATCTTTATTATTTTTTGGAACTTACAGCAGTCGCCAGCTAAAAATTAGGAAATTAATTTGCTTGTTTCAATTTCTTCACCTAATATTCCCTAATTTCAGCCTCACTAGTTGGTGCGCCAATTTATAATACGACTCGTGTACCCGTAGTATCTTAATGGTATAATGATTTGCCCGTTTTATTCCTTGTATATGTTAATTTGTAATAACTAGTTGTAAATAGTGTATCAGCTGATCGTGGAATATTTATGTTGTGTGTTTACGAATGTGATTTAAATATATAAGTAAAAGAATCGAATTATTCTGCCTTGGTTGCTGAATCAGAATTATAATTATTCCAGTTCAGTAGTTAGAACTCCAAAATCAATTCAAAAAATAGCGGTCGAGTCATCCCAAAATTTTCAAGTCACCTTCGATATTAGGCTTTAACCTATTATTTGAGATTAATCTTGGTTTTGCAATTTACGTACTTCCAATGACTCCCCGAATTCTTCTTATCCTGGTTAATTATAAAATAACTGCTGATAATATATTACGTTCCTGAAATAATAATGCATGGATATGATTTAATAACATAATGGTTTAATCTCTGTAACATAAATTCAAATTATTGGAAATTTCCATTCGATACATACGGTTGTCACAATCGATATTTATCTCAGGATTTAATAATTAAATAATTTTAATATATTTCGTGGAAATTCTTGTGGCTGCTACGAAAAGTTCCTTTACATGATAATTAATAATATAGAGTACCTTTACAAACAGTATTACTTATAATCTAAAAAATTACAAAAATTATATATTAAGTAACATACAAAGTTGACGAGATTCAATGCTTCGTAAAAAGCATGTAGGTTAGAGTGATGTCAACATCATGGCTACTATATTGTCCGTCTCAGAAAATAATGAAGTTTATTAATGTGTCCAAATAAATGTTTCCTTGTAATCACTGTTCGCTTAGATATTGAATTTGTTTTCACTTAAAATGTTTACTAGTGATTAGTGTTAGTGTAAATTGTTATAGTGTCTAGTGGTTGTTCCTTGTTGGATAAAAATACTGTCAAATTATACTTTACACATCTAGACGATATTGCTGAAGGGTTTCTGGTTTATTCTAGATAATTTATTGCTTGTGTGTGTTACTTGTTCATGAAAATTGTAGTGGAGGGATTATTATCTTCGACGATGGTCATTCAGATCTTCTTTCACAAACGGGTTATCTATTTTTATATTTTTAATTTAGTTACATCTAGACACGCACTATTCAACTGTTTTCTATCACAATTAACAATTAAGTGTTATTTCTTCTTTTTTAGTCATTGAACTCATACAAACTTCTTAAATTTTGATTTGCCATTTATGTACAGGTTAAATGTTATAGGATGAACACCGATTACCTACTTTATATTTTATAAATTACCTTTAATAGATAATTTTATTATTATACTCTAATGATACATGCAATGTTTATACAATTATTAATTAGATAATTATAAACAATTTGATACTAAACATGCCTCAGTTTATAACTGTAAAACCTTATTAATTTGAATTTCTATGATATGTGGTGGAACAATACAATTTGTTATGGTTGATTGTAATTTCTACTTTGACTACCTGAGATAAATATATTTACATAAATTAACTGGTGACATAAAATCTTATAACATACAACAAAAACTCTTAATAATAATACTTGTTTTTAACAACTTTAATTATTTCATACTTTTAAACTATTGTCTGTATGATAATAATAATAACACTTTTTATAAATAATAAATAACACTGTTTAACGGTAGTCTGTGTCACTATTTATATTATATCACTCATCACTGTAAAGGTTTGTGTCCTCTTTTTCTATTCTTATTATAGGTCTATATGATTTTATTTAATACAATTTTTATTTTGTAAATAGGTACTCTTTATTGTTTGGTTGTTATTCAGGGTAAGTTGATCAGGCCTACTAGGTTTATTTATGTAACTTTTTTCTGTTTACTGCCCTATTCTACTGGGTTATTTCTGGGTTTCTTGATAATATTAAATAAGTCAAACCAACTAGGTTTCCTTTAATTTGCTAGCAATTATTATTTCTTGGTTCCTCTCTGGATCGGATTTCACTATTATTTACTATTTTTTGTAACATTTTGTTTCGTTACAAATTGCCTCCCTTCAGAAGTAATTATTTCTGAACACTTCATTAGGTGTGAGGACATAATTACTTAAGTTATTTTACCTTTTCTTCCTCATGATATTTTTTCATGGATTGTTGATTATAATTGCCCTTGATCTTCTTTGAAATGGGGTCGGTTAATTCGTACGTGTTGTTGTTGTTGTTTTTTGTTATGGTGTAGGGTCCAACGTATAGTAATAATAATTTCTTTGATATCCCTTCTAGAGTGTTAGGCAATTCCCTGTTCTTTAACAAAACGTTCTCTCCTACTTCATATTTAATTATTTTACCCTTTATTTTCTGGTATTTATTTCTGCGTTTTTCCAGATTTTCCATCACCTGATTATAGAATTTTAATTTATTAAATTGGTACGGTGGAGACTTAGGAAATTTAATCAATTCTTGGATCTATCTGGGTGGTTGTTTTTCATACATGGCAGTGTATGGAGTGCAATTTATAGATTGATGATAAACCAAGTTTAAAAAGTCTTCTGTAGCTGATAAGTAATCAGGCCACTTCCTTTGTTGTTGATGACAATAGGTTCTTAAGATTTTACCAACCTCTCTCAGTATTCATTCTGATGGATTGCTACTGGGGTGGTATACGGAGGTCTTATAGCTTTTGATTTTCAGTTCTAACAATGTGTTCTTCCATTTTCTGCCTCGAAACTGTGTACCATGGTCTGTAAATACTGAAACAGGTATTCCTATTTTTGGAATGTATTGAGTAGATATTACTTCAAGAATTTTCTGAGTAGTTGCTCGACTGATTGGATACAATTTGGTGAATTTGGTGAAGTGGTCCATAATGATTATAAGGTATTTCTACCTTCACTCCTAGGAAATGGTCCACATATGTCAATGAATAATTTTTCTAATTTTTGTTCTGACGATATAGGTATCATTACACCTTCCCTTCGTTTATTATTAATTTTGACCAATTGGCAGATATGACAGGGTTTTATATAATTTTGTACCTTCCTGTGTATGTTCTTAATATAACAATTCTCCTCCAATGCTTTCACTATCTTTACTGCACCCATATGTCCGTATCTTATGTGATATTCCAACACTAGTTCTTTCTCCATGATTCTGGGAATGATTACTTTCCAGTCTTCTTGGTTCAATGTATTTTTTATAAATAAAATTCCTTCTTGTTCACAATAGAATTGGTTTATTGAAGAGTTTTGGTTCGCCATACGTTCCTTGATTTTTATTAATTTTGGGTCTAATAACTGATTAGCTCTGATATTTTGTAATAATGCCTCCAAATCAGATCTACTTTTGAGAATGTTGTACACCTTAATAATCCTTTCCTTCTCACCCTCAAATGTCTGGGTGTCCAGGTTTATTCGAGATAACACGTCTGCTATCACGTTTTGACTCCCTGGAATATATTCCCATTTGATATTATACTCCTGCAAGGCGAGTATCCACCTTGTAAGCCTTCCGTGACTCAGCTTACAACTTCTTAAAAATGAGATGGACTTGTGATCTGTTCTGACAGTTACTGGATATCCCAAAATGTACGTTCGGAATTTACTACAAGCAAAGACTATGCTTAATAGTTCCTTTTCCGTAACATTATACCTTCTCTCACAGTGGTTTAACACACGACTGGCAAAACTGATGACTAAATGGTTTCCTTCTGTGTCTTCTTGGTACAATACCGTCCCAAGACTGACATCACTTGCGTCACAGTTCAAAAAGAATGGGTGATCAAAATTTGGATGATGAAGGATTACTGTCTTGTAATGATCGAAATTTTAAAAAAATTTTAATTCCTCGATCAAGTGACACGTTCCCACACTCAAGTCGACGGACACAAGCCCAGGTCGTAAATAATGACGAATCGAGGGCACGTCAAACCCGACGACAGAGCGAAGACAAAGAAAAAATGTCTGAGCACTGCACACAATGAGTATTTCAAGGCGTCACTGACAGCTAGCCGTTTGTCAAAATTTACAGCACCCAACAATCTGAAACAAAGACTTCGTCCAGCTGCCGAGTTACACGGAATCGAGATGGAACGCCTGCTGTGGAAGCAAAGTGTAACTGCTCAATTATGAAAGGCTTTACTATGTTACAAAGGAAGTACAGAGCAATTTTAACGGAGAGATAGACAATAGACGTAACTCAGTGAATACTGCCAGTGTACCCTGCACAGCGTGAAAACACATTCTTGACAGTTTACTGAAATTTACGACTGAAAAGTAGAATTTCACCGAAATGAAGACAACGAAGGGTTGATAATCGGCGGAACGAACGTCGTGGAACTTAGACAATTAACCAAGACCTGGAGTCTGTTAACAAAAGCTCAGTCAGAACCTTAGGGAAAGTCTAAACAAAGGATAACAGAAGGCCATGAAATTGTCCTAATTTCTTAGAATCTGTGCTACGCTCGTCACATGAAACACTCCGGGGATGACGACGACCAACCAGCATCAAGCATCTTCTAAGAGAGCTCGTGGAGAGAGTAGGAAGGGTTCGGCCGACGAATCGTGAAACAGAGGATGAGATCTACAGAAGGGTAGGAATTTGTACGACCAATCAAGAGTTCGAGAAGGCGTAGAGATCGAAACTTAGACTTATGGGTAAGATGTTCCAATAAAACTGTTTGGCGAAGACGCGGAGCAGGCAGTCAAGTAGTTAATCGAGAGTCAGTAATTTTCAATCGGGCAGTCAAGTAGTTAATCGAGAGTCAGTAATTTTCAATCAGGCAGTCAAGTAGTTAATCGAGAGTCAGTAATTTTCAATCGGATAGTCAAGTATTCAATCGAGTAGTCAAGTCGTTCAATCGAACAGTTAGTCGCAGTTAACAGTCAGTCGGTAGTCAAGAGTATGTAGTTAATAGTAGCAGTTGGTAGTCGCAATTAATAGTCAGAAGTTAGTGCGTACGATAGACAGACGATTGATTATGTCGACCGACCGGATTCACTAATTTGTAAATTCATAAGTGAACAAAGACATCGGTATAGTCACACTTATACACAATTCTGTGCGGAAATATAAACTATGAGTGCGTACGGGACTTGAAATCTCAACTGACGCGCACATAATAATATACTAATTAACATTTAAAGTAGAACAGTGAGTGTCACCTCAAACATTCTCACATCATAACGTATCACCATGTTGAACAATTAGTTGAATAAACTATACCAAACAATTAAGCACGCAGTACGCGATACACCCAAAATAGACGGCACAGTTAACCATGTACACAAATATGGCAAACTTTCAGAACAATTCAAGTTAATGACAACATTAACACCTCACTATTTGAACTCCGGACACTCGACATCAGCGGGTTACCACAATACCATACACATGACGGGAGTGGAGATTTAGTGGAGTGAAGTGAAATTATCAGTGCTCTGCGTAACAGTGATTATGATCTTCGACGAATCATCTAGAAAGTGTCTTCTCACGACGACGGAATTGGATAAACACTCTCAAAGATAAGCTTTATGTCTACTTAATCTTAGTAGTATATACTACACTACTGTTCTGTTGCCTCTTTTCAAAGAACTAACCCCAAGAGAATAATTACATATGAGTCATATGAATCATAAAATCTATAAAATAACACTAACGTAATTCGTTATCTGAGAAATAATGAACGCATTTTAGGTAGGAATAAGTATAATTGTTGATTGTTTATTATTCGTGTATGTTTTATATATGTGCATTATTTACTGCATTTGAATGTACCATGTGTTTATGTTTCAGGAAACATCGTATAAATTGAATAATTGTATTTATATCATGTGCTTTAATATGTATGTAATTTGCAGGATATAGTTACTTACTTCAGTAAGATGTGTAATAAATAAGTAGTTAATTTACAGTATTCATGCGTTCATTATTGAAATTTCACCTTTGTTATTGATGTATTTTCATTGTAAGTATTACACTAAAAATCTCATAACTTATGCTAAACATCAATGGATACAATAAACTCGACCATTGAAACGTCTGATTAATAGACTCATAAAATCGTATTTAATCAGACACTGTGTTGAGTCAAATCTGACGAATAGAAATAATTTTAGATATATCAATTTTAACGTATTACCTAAATCTTTAATTAATATGATTCATAATTGTTGAGTAATTAATCCGCGCAGATAATTAGCACAGATTAATATTCACTAGATGTAAATGGTTTACACAATTAATTACCACAGATGTAAATTATATTTACACCACTAAATGTAAATGGCTGCACAACGCTTGGCATTAAATGTAAATGGCATCCAGCTTTAGGGCGAGATACATATGAGAAAGTGATAAACTCACATAAAATACCACTAGTCCCATTTACTAAATGTAAATCATTTATATCACGATTAGCATAATAAATAAACCCCATTTATGCTAACTATAAATGGCGCCCATCGCATGGCAAAAGAGAGCAGACAGTAGTATTTAGACTAATTACAATAATATAGTACGTAAGACATTATTAAATAAGTGTAAGGTTAGCTTGACTGGTAAATGATAACGCGAAGCAAGGCGAAAATGGCTAGCGGTAGTTCTGATAGCATGGACTTTGACGTTAACAACCAGTTAGGCGCACCCGACACCAACGAAGAAAACTCATCAGTCGTCGAACCAAATATGACGGAGGAGACGTCAGAGGTCAGAGCGCGGGGATAGGAGTCACAGCAACCACAAGAGTCCCAGCAATCACATGAAGAGGCATCGCTACGTTCATTGTTGATGGACTTCATGCGCACGAATAATGAAAGCTTCAAGATGATGAATCAGAAATTCGATCAGAAATTCGATCAACATAAAGAAGAAATTAAGGAAGTAATCGATGAAGGGTGTGACAAATTCAACAAAAATTTAGATAGCTATGCAAAAGAAATTACGCAAAATATGAACGAGCAGTTCACGCTGTTTCGCACAGAAATACGTGAATACAAGGATACCTGGAACGTGGATGGAAACGAAGTCCAGAAGAAGCAAGAAGAAGTGATGAATGAGAATTACGAAGACGTACGGAAAGTACAAGACACTGATAACACTGTTGATTTTACGGATGTATCAGCTACTAAGAAATTATCAACTATTCGAGCTAACGTAAGTTCAAGAAACAAATGGATTAAGAAGAAAAACGACTTTGTTCCTTTGTATATGAGGAAGTGGGAAGAGGAGTATCCAGACGTGGATAAAGATAGTAAAATTTTACTACCACCAGGTAGAACGCATAAAAGGTACAAATTAAGAAACGCGAGAATAGATACGGCATCAGTGAATTCTATGATGAAGTATCCAGCTTGTGAAATAAGCATAGACCGGCGAAGTAGTCGAGCTGCATCAATAAGAAGCATGAAGGGAAAGTTTAAAGTTGAAACAAATACCGCATGTTATAAGGCTAAAAGCAAATTTACACAAGCCATGGATGACATGAAACGGAAGGACCTACAAGATCCGTATGCATGTTCATCATGGACAAGAAACGTCATGAGGAAGAGGAGAAGAAGAATCTCTACTAGACGACTTAAAAATGTTGTAAAGGATCGTGATAGTACTGGAGGAAGAGTCCAAGCACTCGGGGTAAGATCTCTTAGGAACCTAAGAAACAAAATTTTATTATGTAAACACACGAGTAGTAAACTGACTGTCGAACAACGGAATTGTATACAGACTTGGAAACGGCGGCAAAAGCAGAACGGCGCGTGTTTACTTAGTGAAAGCTACTGGAAAAAGCGGCAAAAACTACGCACTGTATATGTGAGCAATGGAAGTACGGTTGCGAAGGGTTGTATAAGCCAAGGGAGGCAGTTTAAAGCGTGCTGGCCTGAGGCAGACCGACAAAAAGGAAAGTGGGACACACCTCTCACTCACTCACATAGAACGAGACGGAGAATGGTCATAAATCTTAGGCGCGCAAGTGCAGCACATTGTAGCGGAATAACGGGGACGGCCAACCAGCCATTGGAAAAAATATGTTACACAAAACCCAAGGTCAAACACCTTACTGTTTACCAACAAAAACGCGTGCGTTAGTAACAGCACGATAGTGACGGGACATAAAAATATGTCATCACAAATGTAAATTAAGAATGAATAATGAAAACGTATTAAGAAGACGATTTTAAGAATGTTTGAAAATGTAATGATGAAATTAGATAGTACTGAATAAAATACATTAAATACATTGGTTGTATGGGAATACATAAACCAAAGAAAGTAATTAAAGATGAATATTGATGAATGAAGAGTAGAAGATTAATGAATGAAATTAAAACAAAGCCACGTATGAGCTTGTAGAACATACGGCAAATCAAAGTGCATTAAAAGGTATCATGAGCCAGCGAACGGAAGTATAGATAACACGAGTGGTAGCGACGACTCCCGGCGACCAGCAGAAGACATAGTTTAGGTAATTTGCTCGCGCGGCCAGTCCAGCTAACCAAATAATGATATGCATTTTACTTGTTGTGTTTAGTCTGTATTTCAATGCTAACTGTGTTTGTGATCAGCACATAATTGTCATTCGTTATGTTAATTAGACGTATAAATACCAACATATACAGAAAGTGATTTGTGAAATGTACCATGTGTCAGAAGGACAGTGTAATACTATGACACAGGACACCAAAGACGTTAATAATTATGAATAATAACTTGTTAAAATGTAGAGACTCGAATAATTTGTTTATGTAAATAATAATTCAAAATGGACGATTGTTTTATAACTTTAAGAGTATGCATCACGAAGTATGCTGATTCCTTAACTATTTAATTAATATGTATGTTTCTTTTACCAATGTAATCATTTATAATATGTTACGAATTGACCATATGTATATATTTGTTAGTATCAACTGTATTCTAGAGACAGTAATGACAAGTTTAAAAGTATTTTATTGCTATATAGGTCATCGACATAAGATCGATTAATATAATGGGTAGCTAATCTACAGCTTATCTAATACATTGTGTGTAAAGAATAACGAGACAAACTGTCAAATGGACAAACGTCCATGTCTTAAATTCAATTATTTACTCGAAATCGTATTGTACAGTCCGCATATGGACAGACAAAGTGTAAAAATGCGTTCATTCACTCAGATGTGCGGCAATAAATTCATATGACCATGTAAAACATTAAGATGGGGAATAACAATTAATTGCTTCCTATGAGAGATAGATGTCAGTCAACCATGTCCATTCCGAAGCAGACATCCACGACTGGGACAGAGCGCAGAAATTGGATCAGATGTCTCCCGAAGTCCAACATCCAATCCAATTTGGGGACAATGTAATGATCGAAATTTTAAAAAAATTTTAATTCCTCGATCAAGTGACACGTTCCCACACTCAAGTCGACGGACACAAGCCCAGGTCGTAAATAATGACGAATCGAGGGCACGTCAAACCCGACGACAGAGCGAAGACAAAGAAAAAATGTCTGAGCACTGCACACAATGAGTATTTCAAGGCGTCACTGACAGCTAGCCGTTTGTCAAAATTTACAGCACCCAACAATCTGAAACAAAGACTTCGTCCAGCTGCCGAGTTACACGGAATCGAGATGGAACGCCTGCTGTGGAAGCAAAGTGTAACTGCTCAATTATGAAAGGCTTTACTATGTTACAAAGGAAGTACAGAGCAATTTTAACGGAGAGATAGACAATAGACGTAACTCAGTGAATACTGCCAGTGTACCCTGCACAGCGTGAAAACACATTCTTGACAGTTTACTGAAATTTACGACTGAAAAGTAGAATTTCACCGAAATGAAGACAACGAAGGGTTGATAATCGGCGGAACGAACGTCGTGGAACTTAGACAATTAACCAAGACCTGGAGTCTGTTAACAAAAGCTCAGTCAGAACCTTAGGGAAAGTCTAAACAAAGGATAACAGAAGGCCATGAAATTGTCCTAATTTCTTAGAATCTGTGCTACGCTCGTCACATGAAACACTCCGGGGATGACGACGACCAACCAGCATCAAGCATCTTCTAAGAGAGCTCGTGGAGAGAGTAGGAAGGGTTCGGCCGACGAATCGTGAAACAGAGGATGAGATCTACAGAAGGGTAGGAATTTGTACGACCAATCAAGAGTTCGAGAAGGCGTAGAGATCGAAACTTAGACTTATGGGTAAGATGTTCCAATAAAACTGTTTGGCGAAGACGCGGAGCAGGCAGTCAAGTAGTTAATCGAGAGTCAGTAATTTTCAATCGGGCAGTCAAGTAGTTAATCGAGAGTCAGTAATTTTCAATCAGGCAGTCAAGTAGTTAATCGAGAGTCAGTAATTTTCAATCGGATAGTCAAGTATTCAATCGAGTAGTCAAGTCGTTCAATCGAACAGTTAGTCGCAGTTAACAGTCAGTCGGTAGTCAAGAGTATGTAGTTAATAGTAGCAGTTGGTAGTCGCAATTAATAGTCAGAAGTTAGTGCGTACGATAGACAGACGATTGATTATGTCGACCGACCGGATTCACTAATTTGTAAATTCATAAGTGAACAAAGACATCGGTATAGTCACACTTATACACAATTCTGTGCGGAAATATAAACTATGAGTGCGTACGGGACTTGAAATCTCAACTGACGCGCACATAATAATATACTAATTAACATTTAAAGTAGAACAGTGAGTGTCACCTCAAACATTCTCACATCATAACGTATCACCATGTTGAACAATTAGTTGAATAAACTATACCAAACAATTAAGCACGCAGTACGCGATACACCCAAAATAGACGGCACAGTTAACCATGTACACAAATATGGCAAACTTTCAGAACAATTCAAGTTAATGACAACATTAACACCTCACTATTTGAACTCCGGACACTCGACATCAGCGGGTTACCACAATACCATACACATGACGGGAGTGGAGATTTAGTGGAGTGAAGTGAAATTATCAGTGCTCTGCGTAACAGTGATTATGATCTTCGGCGAATCATCTAGAAAGTGTCTTCTCACGACGACGGAATTGGATAAACACTCTCAAAGATAAGCTTTATGTCTACTTAATCTTAGTAGTATATACTACACTACTGTTCTGTTGCCTCTTTTCAAAGAACTAACCCCAAGAGAATAATTACATATGAGTCATATGAATCATAAAATCTATAAAATAACACTAACGTAATTCGTTATCTGAGAAATAATGAACGCATTTTAGGTAGGAATAAGTATAATTGTTGATTGTTTATTATTCGTGTATGTTTTATATATGTGCATTATTTACTGCATTTGAATGTACCATGTGTTTATGTTTCAGGAAACATCGTATAAATTGAATAATTGTATTTATATCATGTGCTTTAATATGTATGTAATTTGCAGGATATAGTTACTTACTTCAGTAAGATGTGTAATAAATAAGTAGTTAATTTACAGTATTCATGCGTTCATTATTGAAATTTCACCTTTGTTATTGATGTATTTTCATTGTAAGTATTACACTAAAAATCTCATAACTTATGCTAAACATCAATGGATACAATAAACTCGACCATTGAAACGTCTGATTAATAGACTCATAAAATCGTATTTAATCAGACACTGTGTTGAGTCAAATCTGACGAATAGAAATAATTTTAGATATATCAATTTTAACGTATTACCTAAATCTTTAATTAATATGATTCATAATTGTTGAGTAATTAATCCGCGCAGATAATTAGCACAGATTAATATTCACTAGATGTAAATGGTTTACACAATTAATTACCACAGATGTAAATTATATTTACACCACTAAATGTAAATGGCTGCACAACGCTTGGCATTAAATGTAAATGGCATCCAGCTTTAGGGCGAGATACATATGAGAAAGTGATAAACTCACATAAAATACCACTAGTCCCATTTACTAAATGTAAATCATTTATATCACGATTAGCATAATAAATAAACCCCATTTATGCTAACTATAGTCTCTAAGAATTTATCCTTTATCTGTTGTAGTATAGCATCCTGTTCATGTCCCCATGTCCATTTGTTTTTGGAAGACAGCTGTTCCTGAAATTTAGATGTCAATGCGGAATAATTGCGTTGGAACTTCCGGTAGTAATTACACAGTCCTAAGAAGGATTGGAGTTGCCTCTTATTCTTTGGCTGTGGGAACTTCTGGATTGCAGTAACCTTTTCTTGTGATGGGGAAATACCTTGTTCAGTCAAATTGAAACCTAAAAATTGAACCTCCTTCGCTATTAATTGGGATTTTTCGAGTTTTAGTGTTATGTTGTTCTCTGCTAACTTACTCAATACATATTCCACCCTGTGACAATGTTGCTCCCAGTTGGATGAGGTAATCAACAGGTCGTCTACATAAACTGTGGTGAATTGTAGCGCTTCCTGACCCAATACTTGATCCATACATCGTACAAAAATTGCTACCGAATTGACTAATCCAAATGGCAATCTCTTAAACTGGTAGTTTCTACCCTCGAAAATAAAAGCCATATATTTTCGACTCATCGGGTGCAACTCCACCTGCCAGTAACCACAAACTGTGTCCCAGGTACTGATAAATTTTGTACCATGAAATTTCTTTAGAATTTCTTCTATTTCTCCAGGTGACGTGCGATCATTTACTACATGTTTATTTATTTCTCGGGCATCCAAGCAAAGTCGAACCTGCCCGTTCTTCTTCTGAATTGCTACTATTGGACTAGTATATGGTGATTGGCTATGCTCAATTATATCATTTAACAACATTTTATTAATTTCAGCTCTAAACGTCTCCTTCAATGAATATGGTATAGGATAGGATTTTCTGTGGAATTCTGCTGGTTCTTTAAATTGCATTCTACACTGATAGTTTTTTACTTTTCCTGGTTTTTCTGAAAATACATGTTTATACTTCTTATATATCATAATGAGATCTTCTACTTGTTTTGCTGTCAAATTATTTGTGCCTTGGTGTCTAAACTCTCTTATCTCCTGTAATTTACTGTTCCACAGGTCTTCATTTGTCATATTATAGATTATTTTTCTGCATTGGGTGTCATTCTTTAAAAAATTTAATTCCCTAACTTGGTGATGGGTACGGTTCAGAGGGGCACCATCGCTTCCTATTAACTCTGCCGTCCACATAACACCTTCTGAGTTCAAGGACACCTTCTCCTTGCTCAAATCAATAATGGCTGAGTGTTTCCTCAGCATATCGCATCAGATTAATAATTCGAATGTAGGCCGATTGCGACCAAACATATAATATTAATTGTAACACCTTTGCTTTCAATTTCCAATGACACTTGTTTTCTCACTGTTTTATTTTGACGCCCAGTGGCACCTATTAAAATAACATTATTGACAGGTAAGGTAGGTATTATATTTTTACTTTGTTTCTGTATTCTCTCCAGTTCAGCGTCGTTAATAAGTGATACATTTGCACCAGTATCTATCATTATTCGTGTAGGAATTCCTTCAATTTGAGCGGTTATGTATAAAATTTCATTATGCTGGTTGATTCTACTTGTCACCGTTTCCTCCAACAGTTCTTCTCGAAGATTTTTCAAATAATAATTGTAAATAATAGTAAGATTTTGACTATCCGTCCTTAAACTTTGGTTATTGTTATACTTCAAAATTCTTTTATTTTCCATAATTAGCTTTTCATAATTAGTTGGTAGTAATTTGTTATTACTATATTTTTGAATTTGGTGGTGTTTGTACCCAGTAGTTAGTAGCAGTAAGGGGTCGCGAGGGTTTATTACTGCCCCACTCCGTTTAAATTAAGGCTATCATGATTATTTTCCGGGCATGACTGTTGATTTGCCTGGAATGGTGTGCTGGTTCCTGGTTGTTCAATCTCTCGGTTGTCTAATTGTTCACTTCCCCTTGATTCTCGGAAGTCCTCCTGGCTTCTACTTCTTACTCGGTTATAATGGTGACTCATCCCTCTGGGATTTCCTCTTTGATCATAACTGTTATTAAAACTGTTCCTCCGAGGTTGATGGTATCTCCAGTAATCCCCTTCTTCGGCACTGATATAATTTATTCGGGGTCGGTACGGACGATTATTATTATAATTACCCTGATTATTATTGTTATTAACTCCTGAGTTACTCCTAAAATTATTATAATTTTGGTTTGTTCGGTAGTTATTATAATTATTATTATTTCTATTACCCGGATGGTAATTTTGATTGGGCCTGTTGTTATTATTATTGTTAATTGGGTTTCGATTGAAGTTTGCTTGTTGGTTATTATTTGGATTAAAATTTTGGTTGGAACTACGATCGTTGTCATTAAAGTTATAACTATTCCTGTTATTTATGTTATTATAGTGATTAGGATTCATACCACGGTTATTATTTCTTGAACCGCACTGATCAGTTCGTTGTCTGCTTCTTTTTTAGTAACCCTCGTGTTCATAATTTTCTAATAAGTCAGCCATTGCGTGGACCGTTTTAATCTGGCTTCCCAGGCGTGCTCTGGCAATTCCTGTGTCATAATGGTATGCCATTTTAGTTACTAGGGATCCTTCTGGTATTCTTGGCTCTAGGTGTCTCGCCAAACACACCTTTCCCCAGAAGTAAGTAGTTGGAGATGTACCTCTATTTCCATCATATCTTCCCTGACAAATGTTGTCCCTTATAATATTTTGTATGGCTTCGGACCAATATTTTTCTTTAAACAGTTTTTTAAATTGAGCGTAGTCCACTATCTCATTCATGGTTGCTGTCCACCAGTTGTCCGTAATCTCCCTAAAATGCTCATCCAACATCTCTCTAATCGAGCTCCAGATAGTTATTCGATGTTTATTAAAATGTTCCTCGATTCTGGCCAGGAATTCCATGGGTTTCTACGATAATTTTTGAAATTAATCCCTTCTCTGGTTTCATTTGTGGAAACATGAGTAATATTATTTGGTCTGGTTCTAATTAACTCAATTTCTTCTTGATTTTGGCGTACTTGACCAGTTAAATTATTCACCGTAGTGTTAATATTGTCACACCTTTCTCCGGTTTGTTTCTGTAAATTCACTAAATTTTCTTGTTCCTTTTGTATTCCTTCTATTTGAATACGACTATTTTCTTGGACCTGGTCTATTCTGGTATTTATCACTGCTTTATTTTGTATATGGTTTCGTTAGCTTTTCTCAATCTCTCATTAGTGTCAGCTATTTCTAGCTTCCTTTCCTCATCGATATTGTCCATCTTCTGGTTAATTGTATCATTGACCTGTTCAATTCTACCATTAATTCTTCTTAAATTCTCTTCATTGATTTGTCTGAACTCTTCCTTCATTTGGATATTATTTTCACTTATAGTTTCCCTTAAAATTTCATTAGTACTTTCTTTAATACTATCAATTTTCTCATTTATCCGTTTATTCTCCTCCCGGATTTGTCTTAAATTCTCATTATTATTCTCGTTTTGTTTTCTAAAATTTTTATTAGTTTCTTCTCTGTTTTGGTCAAATCTCTCCTCCATCTGTTTTATTAAATTTTCACTCATTTTCTCATTTTGTATCCTTGAGTTCTCGTTAATCTCTTCCTTCATACCGTCTATTTTCTCGATTGTTTGTCTGTTATCTTCGTTGACACTATCAACTTTTTTTTCATTTGTTTGTCTGTTATCTTCCTTGATACTATCAATTTTCTCATTTGTTTGTCTGTGATCTTCCTTGATGCTCTTCAAATCTTCCTTCGTTTGCTTGTTTTGTTCCTCCATTTGTTTTAATATGTTTTGACTCAAAATTTCATTTTGTTTCATTGAGTTTTCCGTGATTTCTTCCTTCTGCTTCTTAAAATTGTCATTGGTTTCTTCCTTGTTCTTGTCCAATTTCTCATTCATACTATTCATTAACTCCATTAATTTTATAAGATTCGGGTCTCCTCTATCTTCCTTTCTTGCTATCGTCTCCACATCCTCCACCGATGTTACTTCTTTCTCTTCCATCCTGACTTCTTTCTCTGCCTCCTTCGTCCGTCTCAGTGACGACGCCCTTTTATGCATCTTTATTATTTTTTGGAACTTACAGCAGTCGCCAGCTAAAAATTAGGAAATTAATTTGCTTGTTTCAATTTCTTCACCTAATATTCCCTAATTTCAGCCTCACTAGTTGGTGCGCCAATTTATAATACGACTCGTGTACCCGTAGTATCTTAATGGTATAATGATTTGCCCGTTTTATTCCTTGTATATGTTAATTTGTAGTAACTAGTTGTAAATAGTGTATCAGCTGATCGTGGAATATTTATGTTGTGTGTTTACGAATGTGATTTATATATATAAGTAAAAGAATCGAATTATTCTGCCTTGGTTGCTGAATCAGAATTATAATTATTCCAGTTCAGTAGTTAGAACTCCAAAATCAATTCAAAAAATAGCGGTCGAGTCATCCCAAAATTTTCAAAGTCACCTTCGATATTAGGCTTTAACCTATTATTTGAGATTAATCTTGGTTTTGCAATTTACGTACTTCCAATGACTCCCCGAATTCTTCTTATCCTGGTTAATTATAAAATAACTGCTGATAATATATTACGTTCCTGAAATAATAACGCATGGATATGATTTAATAACATAATGGTTTAATCTCTGTAACATAAATTCAAATTACTGGAAATTTCCATTCGATACATACGGTTGTCACAATCGATATTTATCTCAGGATTTAATAATTAAATAATTTTAATATATTTCGTGGAAATTCTTGTGGCTGCTACGAAAAGTTCCTTTACATGATAATTAATAATATAGAGTACCTTTACAAACAATATTACTTATAATCTAAAAAATTACAAAAATTATATATTAAGTAACATACAAAGTTGACGAGATTCAATGCTTCGTAAAAAGCATGTAGGTTAGAGTGATGTCAACATCATGGCTACTATATTGTCCGTCTCAGAAAATAATGAAGTTTATCAATGTGTCCAAATAAATGTTTCCTTGTAATCACTGTTCGCTTAGATATTGAATTTGTTTTCACTTAAAATGTTTACTAGTGATTAGTGTTAGTGTAAATTGTTATAGTGTCTAGTGGTTGTTCCTTGTTGGATAAAAATACTTTCAAATTATACTTTACACATCTAGACGATATTGCTGAAGGGTTTCTGGTTTATTCTAGATAATTTATTGCTTGTGTGTGTTACTTGTTCATGAAAATTGTAGTGGAGGGATTATTATCTTCGACGATGGTCATTCAGATCTTCTTTCACAAACGGGTTATCTATTTTTATATTTTTAATTTAGTTACATCTAGACACGCACTATTCAACTGTTTTCTATCACAATTAACAATTAAGTGTTATTTCTTCTTTTTTAGTCATTGAACTCATACAAACTTCTTAAATTTTGATTGGCCATTTATGTACAGGTTAAATGTTATAGGATCAACACCCATTACCTACTTTATATTTTATAAATTACCTTTAATAGATAATTTTATTATTATACTCTAATGATACATGCAATGTTTATACAATTATTAATTAGATAATTATAAACAATTTGATACTAAACATGCCTCAGTTTATAACTGTAAAACCTTATTAATTTGAATTTCTATGATATGTGGTGGAACAATACAATTTGTTATGGTTGATTGTAATTTCTACTTTGACTACCTGAGATAAATATATTTACATAAATTAACTGGTGACATAAAATCTTATAACATACAACAAAAACTCTTAATAATAATACTTGTTTTTAACAACTTTAATTATTTCATACTTTTAAACTATTGTCTGTATGATAATAATAATAACACTTTTTATAAATAATAAATAACACTGTTTAACGGTAGTCTGTGTCACTATTTATATTATATCACTCATCACTGTAAAGGTTTGTGTCCTCTTTTTCTATTCTTATTATAGGTCTATATGATTTTATTTAATACAATTTTTATTTTGTAAATAGGTACTCTTTATTGTTTGGTTGTTATTCAGGGTAAGTTGATCAGGCCTACTAGGTTTATTTATGTAACTTTTTTCTGTTTACTGCCCTATTCTACTGGGTTATTTCTGGGTTTCTTGATAATATTAAATAAGTCAAACCAACTAGGTTTCCTTTAATTTGCTAGCAATTATTATTTCTTGGTTCCTCTCTGGATCGGATATTTAGTATTATTTACTATTCTTGTGTAACATTTTGTTTCGTTACAATATCAAACACTACCATTATTATACTTATCAAATATACCATATAAACAATTACATTTTTTCTTGTGCAATAAATAATCTTAAACCCTCCAATATAGACTTGCGCTTTAAGATACGCATACTACCATATCCTATGCGCCAATAGTTTAGTAATTTGTGTTGTCGCATAGTGATATTTGGCGCTTAGCAACGTAGGGCACGTAAAATAGCGGTAATTGTACGCTATTCTATATTTGTCTAAGAGTATAAAATTTGTTGGTAACATCCGACGTATAATTATAATTAATGTAATATTTGTATGTGTATGGTTCATATGAAAATTTGAGGATATAATTTATCAATTGTGCATATTCTCTTGTGTGTCATATATGAACAATTTTATCAGTATATTGTAGGTAGATTATTAGTTGTTTTGCGTCTTAGATAAGGTTTATTTACATTTTGATATATTGAACTGCTTTCTGTGTGCGTTTAAACTGGTTACACTACGTTAATAATCTTGTAGTAATAATAATTTCCTTAGCGTATAAATCAGTAATTTTGAATTTATTAAATTTTTAAATTGAATTTTGATCACTATGGCGGAGTCGAAAGGGATAGAGAATGCTTTAGCGGCCATATTAGCGAAGATGGAAACCGATAAAGAGGAGATGAAGGCGTGTATACAGAAAATTTCAGACGAAAATAAAGCCTGGCGTGAAAAGATGAAAGCCGAGGAAGAAGAACGTGACGCCAGTATGCAGAAATTTTGGGAAGAAATGGAACCCGATATGGAGGAGATGATAGCGAATCTACAGGAAATTTCAGCTGATACTGAAGTAGACTTAACTGTTGAGAATATTGTACCTTGTGTTAAGTTTGGAGTACCAAATGTTCTTGTTGAACATACTCTCAACGAAAGTAATATGGAAGGTAACCAAGATGAAGGATTAACGGAGAACAGTAGCGTAGTAGATGAGATTGAAAGTGATTATACTGAAACAACCCACTTAGTGCCTAGTAGTTCATCTCTCGGTAAGGTCGAGTATCTAGAGTCTGCATCAAATGGTAGTGAAGATAAAGGAAGTGAAATTAGTAGTAACAACACTATTAGTCCAGAACATACTTCAGGTAAGTGCAGTGATGAGGTGATAGTTTATAATGTAACAGATATAGCATGCGAGAGCCGTGAACGGATCATAGAATCTGAAGCTATTATGGATTCGGACAGTGTATGCACAACACATAAAAATCCCGAACCAGTAGTAGAGCCTGGAACCTAGTATGGGTACTAACGGTGCAGGTATTTATGACACATGTCGTAATGATGAGGTACTAGATGAATCTATATCAGATACTGAGGTGTTTATGGAGGACGGAGAGGTGAATGATACTGATGACAATAAAGTGACAACAATTATGGTAAATAATAATGAACCACCGCGTAATCAGTTTCAAGTTCAACAACCACAAAATCAGCCACAATCACAACAACATAAAAATACAACTCAGCAATTTAATACCAACTTATTAGCAACGGTTACTGAAAGTGATTCAGTTAAAAAGCAGTTCAATCGATCGAATGTGAGTAATGTTAGTTGTAAGAATAAAATTGTTGTGTCTGGCCTATATCCTGCAGAAATTATGGATAGTTTAGTGTGTAGTAATGATAATAGTAATAAACATGAGGGAAATATTAGTATTGAAAATGGCACCGACCTTATTGTCGAAGCAAAAATCAGTGGTTATGTTGACGAGATATTGTTCGACAGCGGCGCAGAAATATCGCTGATGGACGAGCGGTTACTAAAGAGGCATAAAAACCACTTTATATAAACTCCAGTTCTGCCGGTAAGTCACACAAGGATAAAATCAGCAACGTGTGAGTCGCAGATAGTTGAAACCAGGCACTTATAACAAGATACGTACAGGGAACGGAAATAGAGGTGACTGTACTTGGAGTTAGAAAACTCGGACATGATATTATTTTGGAAGTCGATAAATTGAATAAACTGCACGCTACAATTGAATTTCCGAACGAAACATTGCAAGGTAAAGTTGATAGTGACCGCACATTATCAGACTTGGACGCTCGAAAGATAAGATAACGAATAGCTTGCTGACCCACAGAAGACAGATAACAGGCAGCGAGCAAAATAAAATACAGCGTATATTAGATAAATTCAAATCTATATTTCGAAGTAAACGTGTGCGTTTCAAAACTGAGAGAAATTTATACAAAAACCCAAAAATAAATGTCAGGATATAGGGTGTAAGAATGTGTAGCTAATTTAAATATGTCAGTTCAGGTATAAATGTGGTATGTAGGGTAATTGGTGAATGAACGATAATCTAGTAAAGATAAGGAATGCAGTCTGTTGTACCTTGTGACCCTGCGTAATTTGCTATCTGCTTGTCAAGAACATGTGTATTTGTTTTGGTTTAAAGGTTACCACGTGTCTTTGGTTTGTTGTTTCTGCCTAGGTGACAGTTATGAAATGTTAGTATTGCTATGTGGATGTTTATTTGATCTTATGTTTGAGGGTATTAGTATTATTATTCTTAGGATTAGGAAGTGTTTTGGTTATATCAAGAAAAAAAAATTTTATTTTTTGTTAGTCTACTGAAAAAAAAAAAAAAATTTTTATGCGGGAAGGGGTTAATCCTACAATGAAACACAGGATCCTGATAAGCAGGGCAAGCTTATATAATACACAGACTATGAACATTCATGTTTAAATTGGTAGTTTGTTAGATTTGGTTGTGATATCAGTTGTATTTTAGTAAGGATAAGGAGTTAATTTTAGTGAAACTGTGTATTATTTATTTGTTGTTTATTCATGTACTATGTCTGTGGAAATGTGCGCGCGTGCGCGAGTGATAAACATTTTCCCGGCTGTGCGTGAATAAATTATCGTTGTGTTATGATACTGAACTGAACATAGACAAATGTATTCGCTACAATCCCTGTATATTTCTGGCTATTAGTTGACATTCATATATGATCTTATTAAAGTATGCAGTTATGCATGAGGTAAGGGTATTCTGTGATTACCAGCTATGCATGCTCTTACAAAGTTAATGCACTTTACAGCATGAAAAGTTGCATGTCATGTTGTATGTAACCATGTGACTTCCTTCCACCACTTAAATGCTGGAAGGTAGTCGGAAATTTTCTTAAGCCTGTTGTTACACAGGCAGTTCTTCTCTAATAGCTATCATGATCGGGTCGCGCAGTTCTTGTTCACGATTTTCCGCTTGCAAGAATCTGTAAAGACTATTCGGCGGTAGTAACGCGTGTGAAGACTCAGAGTTATTCGTGTTTTACATCTACACACAGTATTATTATTACAGCATTGCGTGCATAATTACGAGAGTTCTTCTCTGGCAGCTATCACGATTGGGACGTGCAATTCTTGTTCAAGGGTTTTCCTTTTGCAAGAATTTGTAAAGACTATTCGGCGGTAGTAACGCGTGCGAAGACTCAGAACAGTTGAATATTACCTCTTTACACACGGCAGTATTACTAAAGCTTTACGTGTGTAATACGTGACCTTGAACTGTGTCACTGTGTGAGATTTTCTGCAGTGCCAGTAAAATTTAATAATTACGTAGTAGTAAATTTTATCATCAAGAAGTTTCCGCTATAGTGGAAGGTTTCCGCATAGGGAGGTCTGCTGATCGCGGTAGACCCTGTGATTCGCGTGAACACTTGAAGAGTCCGGAGTGGTATAAGTTTAATATACCGTTGTTATATAAAACTCACTGTTACCTGAGATACTTGTAAGTTATAAACTCTATATGAAATTTAACGAATAGTAAGATCCATAGAACCGTTGTGGTGTGCGAAGCGTCGGAGTCATCGTTGGAACTACAGGACACCAGCCCAGCTGAAAGCGTTTCCAGGGTGAACCGTCTATCATCAATAAGCCACGCCTGACGACTCAACAACGCAGCAAAGCCCCCCCTTCTCTTCAGCAACATCATCGTGGGAATCATCACTTATGTAACGTATCACATCATGTGTATGAACAGTGATTAACACTTTATAAGACTATATATCAAACACTACCATTGTTATACTTATCAAATATACCATATAAACAATTACATTTGTCTTGTGCAATAAATAATCTTAAACCCTCCAATATAGACTTGTGTTTTAAGATATACTACCATACATATACTAGACATACTACCATATCCTATGCGCCAATAGTTTAGTAATTTGTGTTTAGCAATATATATATATAGAGAGAGAGAGAGAGAGAGACACACACATAATTAACAAAATAATAATTGCATTTACTACAACCAAAACAAGCATTAAGCTCTCTCTTTATACACACGTTTTAATAATACAATGTATTACCTTATATATATATATATATAATAATAAAAATAATAAATGTATATATGTAATTAATAACATACAATATTACAATGTTGATGTGCAATATGTCAATAATAACATACTAAATGTAGACACACATCAAATGATAATTTCTATGGTGTTAAATACATGTCTAAAATGGTACACCAAAACCTTGAATTAAACTCTTTTTGGTATTTTAGATAATAACAGATGTAACAATGCTTATAAAGCGGACATCCAGTGGAATTATCCCTTAACCAATTATATTTTTTTCGAGAGTGGCACAGCGCGTATTATTAAAATCATAAATCATTGAGTATGTCTCCTTAACCAGCTTCCTTTTACCAATTACGAAATCATTCTTTTGTAGATGTTCAGTATTACGATTTTTACAATAAGTAAGCGGTGTTGTGAACAGTGTGAAAAATTGATTACTAATAACTTTATTACAGTCTTCTTTTATTTTACAAATATCTTTTTTCTCCTTTTTCGAAATCCATCTATTCTAGGTTAAATTTGATGGTATATAAAATCGATGATTAACAGTAGTTTTAAAATTATAATCAAATTTAATCATTTCGCATTGACAATATAATCTGTTAGTACCATGTATTTCTCTGTTTAAAATTTTTTAACAATATTACAGCGAAGCGATATCTTGTTCTTTCTCTGATAAGAAAATGAATCGGTAATTAAAAAAACATGAACCAAGTTTTTAATTAACAGAGATAAAAAGATATTACTATTATTATTATAAAAATAAAACAATTGTTCTTCAGAGTGTAAATTCTCTCCACTCACAAGCACTCAGAATGTTACAGTGGCTACCATATGGTGGTGAACGACATTCATCTCCCTCGCATTCGCACAAACACATAACATTGAAACAAGGTTTCTGTAACTACGAGAGAAATCTTTTAAAAATTTAATTACACACAAAACTTTAATTAACACATTACTAACAATTGCTTATTACAATTTTCTATGTTATAAATCACATACGTTTTAATAAATCAAAACAGAATATAATTTCCTACAAGACACACTTATAATAATATTACTTGATCAAATACAAAAGAATGTAGACACATCAAATGTTAGTTAGTGTGGTATTAAAAAAAACATGTATTCTGAATTAAAGTCATTTTGGTATCTTAGATAACAACAGATGCGACAACGGTTACTAAGTGGACATCCGCTAGAGACATGCCTTGACCATTCATATTTTTACCAGCGAGGTATACGCTATACCAGTAAAATTATACATCATATAGTACATCTGATTAACCAGCTTTGTTTTAGCAATTAGCAAATCTTTTATTTGAAGATATTGAATATTATGGTTGTTACAATAATAAATTGGTGTTTTGAAGAGTGTAAAAAATTCATTACGAATAAATACCTTCATTTTGTTAATCTTTATTTCGTTTCTTATTGATATCCATCTACACACTGTCCTATAATCAATACGATTATTTTTAAAATTATAATCAAATTTAATCATGTCATATTGACAATATAATCTCTTAATACCATGTATTTCTCTGTTTAAATTTTTTTTACAATATTACATCCAAACATCTTGTTCTTTCTCTGAAAATAAAGAAAATAAAACAGTTAAAAAAAGGAGAGAAACCTATTTCAACATTTACAAAAACATTTTTAATATTATTATTATTATTATTATTATTATTATTGATTGGTTCTCTTGTCGTTTATTTTGTCTGGAAAAAAGAGAAAGAATAATTAATACATAACCACTTCTGTATAAGTAAATAATAGAAGTACTGAAATATCATACTCACATAATCAATGTCCAGTTGGACGCTAGTTTTCTCGTTCGGTAGTGGGACGTGCGATGTGACGCAAAGTGACAGCACACACGGTTTGACTGCTTTCAGTTGATCTTCCGTGAATACGTCGGTCCATCTTTTTGGTAAATAAACGAAAAAACGATTCTCTTCCGGCTGCGGACAGGCCCCATCGTCTTCTAGATCCACAACAACAGAGTCTCCAAATCTTGTAGATACGAAGTTCATTTGTAAAATGTGATACATCACGTTCATCTTTAAACTTGATAACTCCCGTTTTGGGAGAAATTTCTGTACAGCTTTTGCGTTACTTACTACGGCTTCCATTGCGAGTACTGATGGTTGGCTAGGGAAACATTGGTGTATTTATTCTGTTTCCCCCGACCACTAGGACTACGTTATTTCCTTCCAAAGCGTCATCTCCTTCGGTCACGGCCGGTCGTAGACACGGCTACAAAAGCGTTACCCCCCCCACCAACAACCCGAAAGTCTGCTTGGTGTTCGGTCACGACCAGACGACGACACCGCTGACATGGTCACCGGCTACGAACGCGACAACCTAGCCCCACATCATACACCCCTACCCCGCACCACCACTTACCTATCGCTCCGCATCCCGCACTCCACCATCAAACGCGTCGCCTACCTGTCGCTCCGCACTCAGCACCGCCTACTTCACCATCAATGCAACGATTCGTTTACCTTTCGTTCCGCACCCCGCACCGCCTACTTCACCGTGAATGCAACGTCCGATAAACACCCCAACCGAACATCTGCTTGGTCACGACCGGACGACGACATCGCGGTCACGGTCACCGGGTACGAATGCGACAACCTAACCCCCATCTGGCACCTCTACCCCGCACCCATCACCGGCGACAACGTGGAGCCTCACCACCACCCCGCACCCATCACTGGCGACAACGTGGAGCCACACCACCACCCCGAACCTCGCCTACTTCACCTCGGTGTCGACCGGACGACGACACCGCGGTCACGGTCACCGGGTACCAATGAGACAACCTAGCCTCCCATCCCACACCCCTACCCCACACCCCTACCCCGCACCCATCACCGGCGACAACGGAAAGCCTCACCACCACACCGCACCTCGCCTACCTTTCGCTCTGCACCGCCTATTTCACCTCGAGCCCGTCGGTCACGACGGTCACGGTCACCGGCTACGAATGCGACAACCTAGCCCCATCCCGCACCCCTACCCCGCACCACCAGCTCACACCCATCACCGGCGACAAAGTGGAGGCACCCCGCACCTCTACGAAACCCCACCCCGCACCGCCTTTCTTTAAATGCGCATCCCGCACTCCACCATCAAACGCGTCGTCTACCTGTCGCTCCGCACCGCCGTGAATGCAACGTCCGGTCGCCTCGGGCCACCACACCGCACCCCCGCTTATCAGGAAGCGACTCATTGAGCGCGGCTACAGGGTCGACCTGCAAGCCAACGGATGGTTACCCGATGGTCGTGGACTCCACCCCGCCCGCACGAATGTACTGTACAATCGTTCCGGAACATTTCGCAGCGCGCGAACGAACATTGGAGAGCGAGCACAATGGAACAGCGTGGGCTCAAAGGTAATGTAGTTAACATTACGTTTTCTTTCTCACAAAATACTTTTGACATACACACACTGTTACCACAATACAAAGACACAATTATCGACAGAATATGTAGGGAAGCTGCCGTGTTACAACATTAAATGGTATTTGGCCGCACGCACCTCTTTCAGAAAGTTAATTGAAAGTGAAAGCGTTTCATGCACGGCGGTATTTAGATCTCGAACAGAACGAAAATCGCTTGTTTACGACATTGATGAACAGTATTCTACAAGCTGTGAGAAAATAATCGAGAGCGTTGAAAATTTTACACGTAACGGTAGCGGTTGGGTGCAGAACGGTGTCGAGACGCTGGAATTAAACGTAACAAAATGTAATCCTCTTGTAGCATCGATTTTTCTGCGGACGCCTTTGAAATTACTTAGAACTAAAGGAATTGTAAATGTAAAAAAATAGATACGACGGAAAGTGTTTCTTGTGGTCCATGCTGGCCGCTATACACCCGATCGCCAGTAACCCTCATCGTGTTAACCATTACTTACCGTACGAGAACGAACTGAACATGAACGGTATTAAGTACCCAGTGGAAGTAAATAAGATTACACGGTTCGAGAAACTAAATGAAAACATATCGGTCAATGTATTTGGATACGAAAACGAGATATACCCTATACGTATCACTGAACATCGCGGTAGAAATAATCATGTGAATCTTCTTTTATTCCCCTACACCGATAACTCTACGCACTATTGTCTGATAAAAAACCTTTCTCGTGTTCTTTCAACATTGACAAAACATCACGCCGCGTCGGTGTACTGCAACTATTGTTTACATAGATTTGCAGACAATAGAAATTTGAACGCGGCCCAACAACGGTGTAATGAAGATGAGGTACACTGTTCAAAGTACGGTGCACAAAAAGTAAAACTTCCTGCGGAAGAGGATAAATGGATGTATTTTAAAAATTTTACGTTGTGTCACCGGGTACCGTATACAGTATACGCTGATTTTGAATCGTTTGTCGTACCTATCCAGAAAACGACGGGTAACCAGTCGGAGAACGTGGCACACCATGTACCGGGTAGTTTCTGCTACCTAATAGTAGAGTGGACGGGGAAAACTGTCAACGAACCGGTACTTTACCGCGGCAAGGACGTGATAGACACGTTTCTGAGTATGCTATTAGCAGACGTTGAAGGATTAGATACAAATTTTAATAAACCCATTATTATGACGGTGGAGGACGAACGAGGATTTCAGCACGCTACATACTGTCATCTGTGCAAGAAACCTATAACAGATGAGAAGGTTCGCAACCACTGTCATATAACGGGACAGTACTTGGTGCAGCACATAATGCATGTAATGTAAATTTTAAAGTACCTACACACGTCCCGGTATTCTTTCATAATTTGAGCGGGTACGACAGTCATCATCTTATTCAAGGGTTCGGAAAGTATAAATTTGAAAAACTAAAATGAATAGCCACTAGCAGTGAACGTTATATCTCGGTGTCACTAGGCCCGCTCCGCTTTTTTCGATTCGTTTCGCTTTATGAACGAGTCTCTAGAAAAGCTCGTCTCTAACCTTTCGACAGAAAAAATTAAAATACTTCGTCAGTTTCACACAAACAATGTAGACCACCTACTACGTAAAGGCGTCCATCCCTATGAATAATTCACGGATGAAACAAAATTTAACGATACGCAATTACCAGATCGTAAATATTTTTACAATGGGTTGACAGAGACAGCAGTAGCGGAAGAGGATTACGCGCACGCACAAGCTGTTTGGTCGGCTTTCAACATGGGGTCGTTCGGGGAGTATCACGATCTCTATTTAAGAACCGACGTTCTTTTGTTGGCTGATGTTTTTGAAAACTTTCGAAACATGAGCATTCAGTACTATGATATCGATCCCTGCAACGTGTTCACCGCCGCCGGTTTAGCGTGGAACGCGATGTTGAAGATGACGGGGGTATACTTGGAGTTACTGACCGACCCTGACCAAAACATATTCATCGAGAATGCAATCAAAGGCGGCTGTGCGATGGTGTCTAATCGATACGCAAAAGCCAACAACCCGTATGTACCGGAGTTAGACGCTACTAAACCCCATAACTACATCCTGTATGTTGACTGTACCAACTTATATGGGACGGGTATGACACAACTTTTACCCATATCCGGTTTTCATTGGTTAGAGAGTGACGAGATCAATGCGCTAGACGTGCATGCGTTAGGTGACAACGACGTGACCGGTTACATCCACGAAGTAGATCTTAAATATCCTGAAAACCTACACGACTTACACAGTGACTATTCTTTAGCAACCGAAAAGCGTACTATCACGAACGCTATGCTCTCCCGTACTCTTATCGTATTAAGTTGTTGAAAGATTTTTTTTGTTCCAACGGAAAAGTAGAGAAACTAGTAACCACTCTAGAGGACAAGAAGAAATATACCGTTCATTACAGAACCCTACAACTCTACCTTGAACTAGGTATGGAATTAACAGCAATTCACCAGGTGTTGTCGTTTAATCAATCACCTTGGTTAAAACCATTCATCGAGTTCAACACGGCACGGCGAAAAGTAGCAAGAAATACTTTTCAAAAAGACTTTTTTAAATTAATGAATAACGCACCGTACGGCAAGTTGTTGGAGAACGTACGGAAACGGATAGATTTCAAATTAGTCGCGAACGAAATAAAACTACTCAAACTTACAGCTAACCCCAGTGTAACTCCTCTTTAAGTGTGACTTGTAAAAAAAAATTTGTTTTTCGAAAAATAATTTTTTTTTTTTTTTTTTTTTAAAGAGGGGCCACAAGATAATTAAAACTAGGCCAAAGCCTAGAGAAGCCAAAAATGCGCTGGATCCAGTGAGACGGGACTTGCAATTAAAACTCACAAAATTAACAACCAATAAAATCTTTTTATTATAACCAAGCTCATTATATCTCCTTAAAAATGTTACTTAAAAATTAATAAATATAAAATCTATATTCTATATTCTCCTTTTAAAACTGTTACTTGAAAATTAATAAATATAAAATCTATATTCTATATTCTCCTTTTAAAACTGTTACTTGAAAATTAATTTAAAAAAAACCTATATTCTATATTCTCATTTTAGCCCTATATTTAACCCCAAAATACACACGAATATACAATACATATACATGTTCCACAACATAGGACATTTACAACTTCTATCATTAAATCTTGTCACACCTCTTTCCACCCCATGAGGTACATAATTAACAATTTATAAATACCCTTGCACGTAACACATATTGCAAGGTCTTAATACCTAGTATGTGTATAACATATTATATGTGTTTAATAAGATATATGTTTGTAACACCAGTGGCCCCAGGACATACTAAATTCAGGAGTTGGCATAGTGCCTGATACTATTATAAAGTGCTCCCACATTGAGCACTTAGACTTGGAGTAATTATAATTAGAATCCAGTAAACACACAAGTGATCATAATCAATTAAAAGAATTTAAATATTATAAATTTTGTTAAATATTGAAAACAGTAACGTGTCATAATGCCTTATAACCTTTTAAAATTAATTTGGCCCAAAGGCCGACATGTTCCTAGGCAAGATAGTGTATACCGCAACCTGTCCCAAGAGCATGTTCAAGTCTGCATGAAAATCCACCTATACAGGATTAAACTGGTGACCCGACTTAACTACCAAAGAACTTCTATCCCTATATGACCCAAACTGTATATAAAAATGTAAAATTAAAGCATAAAATGAAAACTAAATTTAACCAGTGAAATTACATGTTGATTGAATGAATTAGTAGCACTAAGGTAACCCTTCTACTGAAAACAAGAAAGAAATTTACACGCCTGAATGGTAAGCAGCCACAGATACATGCCAACCTCTGGGCTCACAGTTTATACAAACAGAGTTACAAAATGTACAAAAGGTTCCCCCCCCCCAAGTCCACGCACTATTCTGTCCCGTTAACCGGGGACCCAATTAAAAATGTTTAAAGCTTGAATTCATTGATGTAGTGTGACTTTATGTCCACGGGTTCTAGTGGGTTACATCTCACTGTATAAAAGTAATATGGATTGGTGTCACCTGATATATTCCATGTGTGAAGTGGTGGTATTCTGGTCTACATGTTAGGGTGTTTGTGGCCCATCCTCGCTATTCTCCTCCGGCAGATGAAGTTAAGAGAGAGTCTAGGTTTTCATGTTCAGGATAGAGCTGTTCCTTGACTTGCAGTGAGGGACCCTATTCATACAAAATATTATCAGCGACAAGTTCCCAAAACTAATTCCCCCAGAAACCTCACACGCACTAAAATCCATATATAATATTAAACACAGCTTTAGGCCTACTTAAAATGATAGTTTGACACACTCTGCAACAGGTTATACGGCCACATGGCACTATCTTGAAAAACATTTAGTTTAGTAAAATTTCATATTATTCTGACTTTACATTATTCTCAATTCTGGTGCCTTAGTTAAGACTTTGAAATTAATATAGTATTACTATCATTACCAATAAAAGTTACATTTAAATTACTCAAAATTACACATTTCACAACTTGCCTCGTGGCGTGATAGGTTAGCTGAATTCATACACATCTGGACTTATTAAACAAATTCCTTTTGGTATAACTTTAAATTAATGTATATAATCATATTGCCGCGACTTACCGCAGATCTGTATTAGTTTAGCCTGCCAAAGATGAACATGGCGCAATTAAAAGCTCCTTTCTGTCGGAGAAGATATGCGACGAGGCGATAGGTTGGAAGACCACCGAAAGACAGCTTTTAGAACGCAGTTCCGGCTTTTGTTTGCTCGCAATCAGTAGCGAACACCAGAGCGCAGCACCAATCAGGCGCACTTAAATACCTCATTACAGTATTGTGAATGCTACCGCTAAATACAGTACAGTATCTTTTGTCGGCTTTCTTGTTAAATACCGTACACGGTTTTTGAATATTCGCGCCGATATAAATTAATTGGCACACCCCCACCCCAAAAGGGCAACATAGTTGCCCCATAAGTAGACAGAGGAGCAGAACAAAAAACTCCTCACAACTGCTACCATCCCCATTCGACCCTCTCAGCCATGCCAACCCCACGGGACCGCCCCAACACTTCACCCTCTCTGGTGACCACAACCTACTTCTACTGGTCCCACTCACATACTCGTCCAAAGAACAAACAAGGTATCACCCACCTTGGTATGTGAGTGACCGTACTACTCCTCTCGTCCACCTCTCGGACCGACCAGCCACATGCACCAACAAGGCATCTCCATCCTTGCCATATGGCTGGCCCACATCCCTACACTAGGGCGGACGGCCCCGCTTAGCCGGACAGAGAAAACCGCATAGAGGGCACGCGAACATCAATCCCTTCTCTTACTCTTTAAATACTGCGTAACTAGCAAGGGGGTTTACTACAGCACGGCATCGTCTAACAAACCCACTTAATCCAAAATAACCTACCAGGGAAATCAACCGGGGAATGCGGCATAGCCTCGACCCTACAATAATCAACAACAAACTACAATCTAACACTAACATCACTACACCAACCTAGTCACAACTCTTCCAACAAACTTCTTTTCTAACTCCTTTCTGATATTTTTCTTTTTTCCTTTTTAATTTTTATTTTTTTTTATTTATTTTTTTTCTAAGGGGAGGGGTAGGAAAATCGGGAAGATGAAACGGGGCAAGGATCATTAAAAGTTCAATAGCTAGGACTAAGGGTAAGGACATGGTTCCCTCCGAGAATAAGGATGGGTGGGGAAAACCAAGGCTCGCGGAGGCAGGGGCGCATCCCTGAAGTAGACGAACACCACTGGGACTGTGGGGAACATCTACCCGCTACCCGTTAACCGCTTCTTCTTACCTTTTTATGACGAACTTTAGGTACTCGTTCCTTTTGGACACCTCTCTCTGAGAAACTATCTCGTGTTGAGATGTACTGATTTGTTTCTTCTGAATTAGAATCAAGGTAACTGACCTGACTACTTTTACCCCGATTTGGATTATCCTCAACCTCTAACTCCTCTGCTTCTACCTTCTTCTCTTCTACAATTTCCCTTTCTTCGTCCCCATAACCCAAATCTACCTCATTACACTGCACATCTTCATCCTCTAGTTGCTCACCTGGTCCGCATGAAACTTCTTTCCGTTCCTCGGAATCCTCAACACTACTTACAGAAGGCGTCTGCACATCTTCACACACTACATCATTCTCACTCACACACTCCACAACGCTGCCACCCAATTTCTCCTCAACTTCTACCTCATCTACTTCTACCACACTTGCAGCATGGACATCCCCTTGTCCATCCGAAACCTCAGAAACACTTGCAGCCTCCCTAACACTTACACTTATACTCCCCTGCGCAGCATGTGCAGACCGCTCTTCTGCCTCTTCCTTCGATTCCTCTTCTTCACCACTATCAGCAACTACAAATTCCTCACCATTTCCCAACCTGGAATCCAGCTGTCCAGGTCCATGTGCAATGTCTAAATTAAATTCTACTGACGATGGTAAGGCTACACCATCAAGTGACTTCTCATCTCCCGGCGTAAGCGATGATGATGTTACCGGATCTGGATCCGTCATGAACTGAGATGGAGATACCGGAACAAATTCTGCGGCATCTGGGTTCAACCATGACGACCTCTCAGAGTCCTGTAATTCAATATCAACAGACGTGTTCTTGTCGTCTTGTATTGATCCACAGAAGTTACTTCGATTTTCTTCTTTCTCTTCACATTCTTCATCTACAACTCTATTAGGCACTGGGACTTCCTCTGAAACCTTCAAAGTTTCTTTTTTCTGCAAATAGGAATAACGCCTTGCTACAGGCTCCCTACTTGCCGATGTTAGTTCTTTAATATAACTTCTTCTTTCCCTGTTAATTTCATACTTATTTCTTTTCTCTGCTGTAACCGTTGCTACTGTCTTCTCACTTGTCACCCCCTTGTAGCCTCCATTACTTCCGGAATATTCAGTTTTTCTGACAGTCTCTTGTGTTCTTCCCCAACCGCCATGTTTGTCCTTTCTAGCTCTTTCTAACAGACCACTGGAGTATTGGACATCCGTAGCAGCTCTTCCCCGGGACTCGTCCCCTGCCTGGACAGTCTTAGAAACCACACACAACCGGTACAGATCCGCGGAACAACGTGGACGGTCTGCGAATATCAAACGAGATCTCACTTGGGGATTTAGTCCTTCCAGGATTGCTTGTATCACTTCCGTCTCGGGCTACCCTAATCTTAATACCCGGGCAGCTTTCCGTATGTCCTGCACGAAGTCCCCCAACGCCTCTCCATTGGCCTGTAGGCGATAGAATAAATCTAACTTAAGCTGGGAACGTCGTCGATGGGGTATGAAGAAATCCAACACTTCCCCATGAAAAGCGTCGACACTGCCGCCCCGACGCAGAGTGTTGGTGACCAACCCTGCCAATGAACCCCGGCAATACGGGTATATAAGGGACAAGACCTCCCCGTCGGACACACCCGGGAAATCTGCCAACTGCAGGACAAGATCCAAGAAGACCAGCAACCCGTCCTCATCTATTCCATCTACCACCGAAAGTTTTTGGAGAACTCCTGAAAGGGGGTGGGGCAATTTCTGATAGCATAGCGCCGCCAGAATTGCACAATTCACAATACACAATCAAAAAAACATAATTCCCACAAAACACCTAACACCCTACAAAATAATGACAATAAAAACACAGGAATCAGAAAAAACTCGAGTACTATACTCTTCCTTCGAGCAGACAGCGGGTCCCCCTACCGTTGCGAGGACCCAGCCCACTTACCTGAACTAGCTCTCAACAACACTACACATTAAGGAACGCGACACACACACTAACACACAACATGACAAAATTACCGACCAACAACAAATTCTCAAAAATTTGCAATGACTTCGGCTCCCGTATCTCGGAGGAGACCGCCTGCCGATCAGGCCATACCGCATAAATAAAACGCCTCCCCTATTATGGGCAAGGTAATACGCGAACCATATCTCCACCTAGGCACAGATCTGCGATAATTCGCGTTTCCACGGAATTTCCCCCTTTAAGATTTCACACCGCGTGGCAACCTACCGTTCAACGATACCAACAGGCGGGCAAGTGTATACACATATAATACACAAAACCTTAAACCTAACAAGACATATGTACTTATAGATATAGGGACTTTTAGAGATTATTCTAAGTTCTATTCGAACCCCAAAATATTTCCTGAGTTTGCAAGCCCCGTCACACCCAAAGGACCCAAGGGTTGACCCTAATCTCAACCACGCTCTGCTACCAAATGTAACCCCTCTTCAAGTGTGACTTGTAAAAAAAAATTTGTTTTTCGAAAAATGTGTTTTTTTTTTTTAAAGAGGGGCCACAAGATAATTAAAACTATGCCAAAGCCTAGAGAAGCCAAAAATGCGTTGGTCCAGTGAGACGGGACTTGCAATTAAAACTCACAAAATTAACAACCAATAAAACCTTTTTATTATAACCAAACTCATTATATCACCTTATAAATGTTACTTGAAAATTAATAAATATAAAAACTAGATTCTATATTCTCCTTTTAGAAATATTACTTGAAAATTAATAAATATAAAATCTATATTCTATATTCTCCTTTTAAAAATATTACTTGAAAATTAATAAATATAAAATCTATATTCTATACTCTCCTTTCAAAAATGTTACTTGAAAATCAGTAAATATAAAATCTATATTCTATATTCTCCTTTTAAAACTGCTACTTGAAAATTAATAAATATAAAATCTGTATTCTATATTCTCGTTTTAAAACTGTTACTTGATAATTAATAAATATAAAATCTATATTCTATATTCTCCTTTTAGCCCTATATTTAACTCCCAAAATACACACGAATATACAACACATATACACGTTCCACAACACAGGACCTTTACAACTTCTATCATTAAATCTTGCCACACCTCTTTCCACCCCATGAGGTACATAATTAACAATTTATAAATAGCCTTGCACGTAACACCTATTGCAAGGACTTAATACCTAGTATGTGTATAACATATTATATGTGTATAATAAGATATATGTTTGTAACACCAGTGGCCCCAGGACATACTAAATTCAGGAGTTGGCATAGTGCCTGATACTATTATAAAGTGCTCCCATATTGAGCACTTAGACTTGGAGTAATTATAATTAGAATCCAGTAAACACACAAGTGATCATAATCAAATAAAAGAATTTAAATATGATAAATTTTGTTAAATATTGAAAACAGTAACGTGTCATAATGCCTTATAACCTTTTAAAATTAATTTGGCCCAAAGGCCGACATGTTCCTAGGCAAGATAGTGCATAACTCAACCTGTCCCAAGAGCATGTTCAAGTCTGCATGAAAATCCACCTATACAGGATTAAACTGGTGACCCGACTTAATTACCAAAGAAACTTCTATCCCTATATGACCCAAACTGTATATAAAAATGTAAAATTAAAGCATAAAATGAAAACTAAATTTAACCAGTGAAATTACATGTTGATTGAATGAATTAGTAGCACTAAGGTAACCCTTCTACTGAAAACAAGAAAGAAATTTACACGCCTGAATGGTAAGCAGCCACAGATACATGCCAACCTCTGGGCTCACAGTTTATACAAACAGAGTTACAAAATGTACAAAAGGTTCCCCCCCCCCAAGTCCACGCACTATTCTGTCCCGTTAACCGGGGACCCAATTAAAAATGTTTAAAGCTTGAATTCATTGATGTAGTGTGACTTTATGTCCACGGGTTCTAGTGGGTTACATCTCACTGTATAAAAGTAATATGGATTGGTGTCACCTGATATATTCCATGTGTGAAGTGGTGGTATTCTGGTCTACATGTTAGGGTGTTTGTGGCCCATCCTCGCTATTCTCCTCCGGCAGATGAAGTTGAGAAAGAGTCTTGGTTTTCATGTTCAGGATGGAGCTGTTCCTCGACTTGCAGCGAGGGACCCTATTCATACAAAATATTATCAGCGACAAGTTCCCAAAACTAATTCCCCCAGAAACCTCACACGCACCAAAATCCATATATAATATTAAACACAGCTTTAGGCCTACTTAAAATGATAGTTTGACACACTCTGCAACAGGTTATACGGCAACATGGCCCTATCTTGAAAAACATTTAGTTTAGTAAAATTTCATATTATTCTGACTTTACATTATTCTCAATTCTGGTGCCTTAGTTAAGACTTCTGAAATTAATATAGTATTACTATAATTACCAATAAAAGTTGCATTTAAATTACTCAAAATTACACATTTCACAACTTGCCTCGTGGCGTGATAGGTTAGCTGAATTCATACATATCTGGACTTATTAAACAAATTCCTTTTGGTATAACTTTAAATTAATGTATATAATCATATTGCCGCGACTTACCGCAGATCTGAATTAGTTTAGCCTGCCAAAGATGAAGATGGCGCAATTAAAAGCTCCTTTCTGTCGGAGAAGATATGCGACGAGGCGATAGGTTGGAAGACCAGCGAAAGACAGCTTTTAGAACGCAGTTCCGGCTTTTGTTTGCTCGCAATCAGTAGCGAACACCAGAGCGCAGCACCAATCAGGCGCACTTAAATACCTCATTACAGTATTGTAAATGCTACCGCTAAATACAGTACAGTATCTTTTGTCGGCTTTCTTGTTAAATACCGTACACGGTTTTTGAATATTCGCACCGATATAAATTAATTGGCACACCCCCACCCCAAAAGGGCAACATAGTTGCCCCATAAGTAGACAGAGGAGCAGAACAAAAAACTCCTCACAACTGCTACCATCCCCATTCGACCCTCTCAGCCATGCCAACCCCACGGGACCGCCCCAACACGTCACCCTCTCTGGTGACCACCACCTACTTCTACTGGTCCCACTCACATACTCGTCCGAAGACCAAACAAGATATCACCCACTTTGGTATGTGAGTGACCGTACTACTCCTCTCGTCCACCTCTCGGACCGACCAGCCACATGCACCAACAAGGCATCTCCATCCTTGCCATATGGCTGGCCCACATCCCTACACTAGGGCGGACGGCCCCGCTTAGCCGGACAGAGAAAACCGCATAGAGGGCACGCGAACATCAATCCCTTCTCTTACTCTTTAAATACTGCGTAACTAGCAAGGGGGTTTACTACAGTACGGCATCGTCTAACAAACCCACTTAATCCAAAATAACCTACCAGGGAAATCAACCGGGGAATGCGGCATAGCCCCGACCCTACAATAATCAACAACAAACTACAATCTAACACTAACATCACTAAACCAACCTAGTTAAAACTCTTCCAACTAACTTCTTTTCTAACTCCTTTCTGATATTTTTCTTTTTTCCTTTTTAAATTTTATTTTTTTATTTATTTTTTTTTCTAAGGGGAGGGGTAGGAAAATCGGGAAGATGAAACGGGGCAAGGATCATTAAAAGTTCAATAGCTAGGACTAAGGGTAAGGACATGGTTCCCTCCGAGAATAAGGATGGGTGGAAAAAACCAAGGCTCGCGGAGGCAGGGGCGCAACCCTGATGTAGACGAACACCACTGGGACTGTGGGGAACATCTACCCGCTACCCGTTAACCGCTTCTTCTTACCTTTTTATGACGAACTTTAGGTACTCGTTCCTTTTGGACACCTCTCTCTGAGAAACTATCTCGTGTTGAGATGTACTGATTTGTTTCTTCTGAATTAGAATCAAGGCAACTGACCTGACTACTTTTACCCCGATTTGGATTATCCTCAACCTCTAACTCCTCTGCTTCTACCTTCTTCTCTTTTACAATTTCCCTTTCTTCGTCCCCATAACCCAAATCTACCTCATTACACTGCACATCTTCATCCTCTAGTTGCTCACCTGGTCCGCATGAAACTTCTTTCCGTTCCTCGGAATCCTCAACACTACTTACAGAAGGCGTCTGCACATCTTCACACACTACATCATTCTCACTCACACACTCCACAACGCTGCCACCCAATTTCTCCTCAACTTCTACCTCATCTACTTCTACCACACTTGCAGCATGGACATCCCCTTGTCCATCCGAAACCTCAGAAACACTTGCAGCCTCCCTAACACTTACACTTATACTCCCCTGCGCAGCATGTGCAGACCGCTCTTCTGCCTCTTCCTTCGATTCCTCTTCTTCACCACTATCAGCAACTACAACTTCCTCACCATTTCCCAACCTGGAATCCAGCTGTCCAGGTCCATGTGCAATGTCTAAATTAAATTCTACTGACGATGGTAAGGCTACACCATCAAGTGACTTCTCATCTCCCGGCGTAGGCGATGATGATGTTACCGGATCTGGATCCGTCATGAACTGAGATGGAGATACCGGAACAAATTCTGCGGCATCTGGGTTCAACCATGACGACCTCTCAGAGTCCTGTAATTTAATATCAACAGACGTGTTCTTGTCGTCTTGTATTGATCCACAGAAATTACTTCGATTTTCTTCTTTCTCTTCACATTCTTCATCCACAACTCTATTAGGCACTAGGACTTCCTCTGGAACCTTCAAAGTTTCTTTTTTCTGCAAATAGGAATAACGCCTTGCTACAGGCTCCCTACTTGCCGATGTTAGTTCTTTAATATAACTTCTTCTTTCCCTGTTAATTTCATACTTATTTCTTTTCTCTGCTGTAACCGTTGCTACTGTCTTCTCACTTGTCACCCCCTTGTAGCCTCCATTACTTCCGGAATATTCAGTTTTTCTGACAGTCTCTTGTGTTCTTCCCCAACCGCCATGTTTGTCCTTTCTAGCTCTTTCTAACAGACCACTGGAGTATTGGACATCCGTAGCAGCTCTTCCCCGGAACTCGTCCCCTGCCTGGACAGTCTTAGAAACCACACACAACCGGTACAGATCCGCGGAACAACGTGGACGGTCTGCGAATATCAAACGAGATCTCTCTTGGGGATTCAGTCCTTCCAGGATTGCTTGTATCACTTCCGTCTCGGGCTACCCTAATCTTAATACCCGGGCAGCTTTCCGTATGTCCTGCACGAAGTCCCCCAACGCCTCTCCATTGGCCTGTAGGCGATAGAATAAATCTAACTTAAGCTGGGAACGTCGTCGATGGGGTATGAAGAAATCCAACACTTCCCCATGAAAAGCGTCGACACTGCCGCCCCGACGCAGAGTGTTGGTGACCAACCCTGCCAATGAACCCCGGCAATACGGGTATATAAGGGACAAGACCTCCCCGTCGGACACACCCGGGAAATCTGCCAACTGCAGGACAAGATCCAAGAAGACCAGCAACCCGTCCTCATCTATTCCATCTACCACCGAAAGTTTTTGGAGAACTCCTGAAAGGGGGTGGGGCAATTTCTGATAGCATAGCGCCGCCAGAATTGCACAATTCACAATACACAATCAAAAAAACATAATTCCCACAAAACACCTAACACCCTACAAAATAATGACAATAAAAACACAGGAATCAGAAAAAACTCGAGTACTATACTCTTCCTTCGAGCAGACAGCGGGTCCCCCTACCGTTGTGAGGACCCAGCCCACTTACCTGAACTAGCTCTCAACAACAGTACACATTAAGGAACGCGACACACACACTAACACACAACATGACAAAATTACCGACCAACAACAAATTCTCAAAAATTTGCAATGACTTCGGCTCCCGTATCTCGGAGGAGACCGCCTGCCGATCGGGCCATACCGCATAAATAAAACGCCTCCCCTATTATGGGCAAGGTAATACGCGAACCATATCTCCACCTAGGCACAGATCTGCGATAATTCGCGTTTCCACGGAATTTCCCCCTTTAAGATTTCACACCGCGTGGCAACCTACCGTTCAACGATACCAACAGGCGGGCAAGTATATACACATATAATACACAAAACCTTAAACCTAACAAGACATATGTACTTATAGATATAGGGACTTTTAGAGATTATTCTAAGTTCTATTCGAACCCCAAAATGTTTCCTGAGTTTGCAAGCCCCGTCACACCCAAAGGACCCAAGGGTTGACCCTAATCTCAACCACGCTCTGCTACCAAATGTAACCCCTCTTTAAGTGTGACTTATAAAAAAAATTTGTTTTTCGAAATTTTTTTTTTTTTTTTTTAAAGAGGGGCCACAAGATAATTAAAACTAGGCCAAAGCCTAGAGAAGCCAAAAATGCGCTGGATCAAGTGAGACGGGACTTGCAATTAAAACTCACAAAATTAACAACCAATAAAATCTTTTTATTATAACCAAACTCATTATATCTAATTAAAAATGTTACTTGAAAATTAATAAATATAAAATCTATATTCTATATTCTCCTTTTAGAAATATTACTTGAAAATTAAAAATATAAAATCTATATACTATATTCTCCTTCTAAAAATATTACTTGAAAATTAATAAATATAAAATCTATATTCTATACTCTCCTTTCAAAAATGTTACTTGAAAATCAGTAAATATAAAATCTATATTCCATATTCTCCTTTTAAAACTGTTACTTGAAAATTAATAAATATAAAATCTATATTCTATATTCTCCTTTTAGCCCTATATCTAACCCCCAAAATACACACGAATATACAATACATATACACGTTCCACAACACAGGACATTTACAACTTCTATCATTAAATCTTGCCACACCTCTTTCCACCCCATGAGGTACATAATTAACAATTTATAAATAGCCTTGCACGTAACACCTATTGCAAGGTCTTAATACCTAGTATGTGTATAACATATTATATGTGTATAATAAGATATATGTTTGTAACACCAGTGGCCCCAGGACATACTAAATTCAGGAGTTGGCATAGTGCCTGATACTATTATAAAGTGCTCCCATATTGAGCACTTAGACTTGGAGTAATTATAATTAGAATCCAGTAAACACACAAGTGATCATAATCAATTAAAAGAATTTAAATATGATAAATTTTGTTAAATATTGAAAACAGTAACGTGTCATAATGCCTTATAACCTTTTAAAATTAATTTGGCCCAAAGCCGACATGTTCCTAGGCAAGATAGTGCATAACTCAACCTGTCCCAAGAGCATGTTCAAGTCTGCATGAAAATCCACCTATACAGGATTAAACTGGTGACCCGACTTAACTACCAAAGAAACTTCTATCCCTATATGACCCAAACTGTATATAAAAAGGTATGTGTGTGTACCAGAGTACACAGGTAAGAAGTGAAACTTGTTTATGACATATCATTTTTCTACTATTTACAACTTCACAGAAATTGGGTAGATAAAGCTTAAGAAAAATAACTTACTCAATTACACAAGTTATGAGTAAATAATTGGAATTATCTATTCAAAGTAATACAATTATATGATGACAGTTAATCTTGTAGACATGCAATGATTTTATAGAATTCAAAATGAATAAATAAATCATTAAAAACGAATAATTAAAAAAGATGTACGTATACATATTTTTATTTTCTAATTGTGTTTTGTTTTATTTTTAAATTATTATTTAATTTGTTCTTTTTATTGTTTTTAGAATTAATAATGTTTACTAGATTTACAGTCATATTTATTAATACTTGCTAATTTTAATAGATTTATATACATTTACTGATACTTACAATCAAAAAGTGAGGTTAACCTCAAATAAATATTAAAATCACGCTCACGTGTTGGATTTTTAATACTTGCTAATTTTAATAGATTTATATACATTTACTGATACTTACAATCAAAAAGTGAGGTTAACCTCAAATAAATATTAAAATCACGCTCACGTGTTGGATTTATCAAACGAAATATATAATCACTCTCACTTTTACTATAAATTCACTTGAATTTGAATTACTTTGCTTTCAATAACCAATTTTTCATTGAGGATGATGGATTGGCCATGGGTTCACCTCTCTCTCGTCTATTGGCCGACGTTTACTTGAATTTTTATGAAAACTCTCATTTGCTCTCACATAACAAATAATAAGTCTTTCTATTTTATCACTTTCAAACTAATATATTATTCTTTAGGTCACTATACTGAACTTTGATAAAAAAAAACAACATGGCGCGTAACCGAAAATAGTGACGATTTTTTTTTACATTGCTATAAAATTTCTCTCATACGTCGATAAAGAAGTTTCACTTCAAAAATGTGAAATTAAAGCATAAAATGAAAACTAAATTTAACCAGTGAAATTACGTGTTTATTGAATGAATTAGTAGCACTAAGGTAACCCTTCTACTGAAAACAAGAAAGAAATTTACACGCCTGAATGGTAAGCAGCCACAGATACATGCCAACCTCTGGGCTCACAGTTTATACAAACAGAGTTATAAAATGTACAAAAGATTCCCCCCCAAGTCCACGCACTATTCTGTCCCGTTAACCGGGGACCCAATTAAAAATGTTTAAAGCTTAAAGTCATTGATGTAGTGTGACTCTATGTCCACGGGTTCTAGTGGGTTACATCTCACTGTATAAAAGTAATATGGATTGGTGTCACCTGATATATTCCATGTGTGAAGTGGTGGTATTCTGGTCTACATGTTAGTGTGTTTGTGGCCCATCCTCGCTATTCTCCTCCGGCAGATGAAGTTGAGAGAGAGTCTAGGTTTTCATGTTCAGGATGGAGCTGTTCCTCGACTTGCAGCGAGGGACCCTATTCATACAAAATATTATCAGCGACAAGTTCCCAAAACTAATTCCCCCAGAAACCTCACACGCACCAAAATCCATATATAATATTAAACACAGCTTTAGGCCTACTTAAAATGATAGTTTGACACACTCTGCAACAGGTTATACGGAAACATGGCCCTATCTTGAAAAACATTTAGTTTAGTAAAATTTCATATTATTCTGACTTTACATTATTCTCAATTCTGGTGCCTTAGTTAAGACTTCTGAAATTAATATAGTATTACTATAATTACCAATAAAAGTTACATTTAAATTACTCAAAATTACACATTTCACAACTTGCCTCGTGGCGTGATAGGTTAGCTGAATTCATACATATCTGGACTTATTAAACAAATTCCTTTTGGTATAACTTTAAATTAATGTATATAATCATATTGCCGCGACTTACCGCAGATCTGTATTAGTTTAGCCTGCCAAAGATGAAGATGGCGCAATTAAAAGCTCCTTTCTGTCGGAGAAGATATGCGACGAGGCGATAGGTTGGGAGACCAGCGAAAGACAGCTTTTAGAACGCAGTTCCGGCTTTTTTTTGCTCGCAATCAGTAGCGAACACCAGAGCGCAGCACCAATCAGGCGCACTTAAATACCTCATTACAGTATTGTAAATGCTACCGCTAAATACAGTACAGTATTTTTCGTCGGCTTTCTTGTTAAATACTGTACACGGTTTTTGATTATTCGCGCCGATATAAATTAATCGGGACACCAGACTACAACATTTCTTTATCTACAATGAGGATCTGGTTGGTGTTACGATGAAGAAGGAATGCATAACACTTTATCGTCCACTGTACGTAGGTTTTTCTGTACTAGACATTAGTAAGCTAATTATGTATCGGTTTCATTACGGTTTCACGATAAGCACTTACGGGTCACGCTCGCGTTTATGCATGACTGACACCGATTCTCTCTTGTATGACATACAACAGACTGATGACGTGTACAATGACGTCTGTTTGACACCTCCGAGTACGCAACGACGCATCCCTGCTACAGTTTGACAAATATGAAGAAGTTGGGTACTTTCAAAGGTGAAACAAAGGGGGTACCGATACGTGAATTTGTTGGATTAAGAGCAAAGTGTTACTCCATCGTTACGCTACCCGATAACGAGGAAAATGTAGCAAAAGGTGTGCCACGGTCAGTTATAGCTAATCAATTAACACACGAGCTGTTCAGGACATGTGTGAAAACCAGATCACAAACTTATACTACGGCGCAGATTATCCAGAGTGAAAAACATAACCTATACACGAGAAAGGTTACAAAATTGTCGCTGTCACCGTATGACGATAAAAGATATATTTTGGAGGACTGAGAAAGGACCCTTGCCTACGGACATTGTAAAATTTTATAACTCTGTCAGCCCAAACGCGAAATTGTCCAACAAGCGCGAAAATCCGTTATAACGTTCGCGTCCGGAACATGACACTATAACACCCTCTTACGTGAGCGACACACTGTCAGTAGTGATGGTGAAGTCGGTGAGGTTCAGTGAAGACGTAACGGTATATCTCGTACCAAATTTTTGCGATTCGCGTTTTGGGTGGCGATATGGAAAACGTACGGAAAACAATTGCAAGGGAACTGCACCGACCGGTGAGAAGGAACTTCCTCAGACGTGCGGTGGAGGTGAAGGGGTTACACGATCTGTACCAAGCGGATTTGGTGGAAATGATACCTCATGCCAAGTTGAACAAGGGGTACAAATATACAATGACTGTAATTAACGCATTTAGCAAGTATGCATATGCGATTACCTAAAAACTAAATCGGATGTTGAAGTAGCGCAGGCTCTCGAACCAATAATTGTAAAAAATAAAATGAAATACCTGCAAACGGATAACGGGAAAGAGTACTTTAACAGTACTGTACAAGCTTTACTAAAAAGATTCAACGTCAAACACTATTCAACGTATAGCGAGAAGAAAGCGTCCATCGTGGAGCGATTTAATCGTACGTTGAAAACGAACATGTACCGTGCGTTCAGCGAACAATATTTTAGATAATTTTTAGATATATACAGTATTTTAGATAATAACAGAGGTAACAACGCTTATAAAGCGCACATCCAGTGGAATTATGCCTTAACCAATTACATTTTTTCATCAAAATAATTTTTTAAAACAATTGTTCTTCAGAGTGTAAATTCTCTCCACTCACAAGCACTCAGAATGTTACAGTGGTCACCATATGGTGGTGAACGACATACATCTCCCTCGCATTCGCACAAACACATAACATCGAAACAAGGTTTCTGTAACTATGAGAGAAATCTTTTAAAAAATTTAATTACACATAAAAATTTAATTAACACTTTAATGATTGTTTATCTCAACTTTTTATGTTATAAACCACATACGTTTTTTAATAATTAAAAACAGAATATAATTTCCTACAATTAATAATACTTGATCAAATACAAAAGAATGTAGACACATCAAATGATAGTTAGTGTGGTATTAAAAAAAACATGTATTCTGAATTAAAGTCATTTTGATATCTTAGATAACAACACACGCGACAACGGTTACGAAGCGGACATCCGCTAGAGTCATGCCTTGACCACTCATATTTTTTTACCAGCGAGGTATACGCTGTACCAGTAAAATTATACATCATATAGTATATCTGATTAACCAGCTTTGTTTTAGCAATTAGCAAATCTTTTATTTGAAGATATTCAGTATTATGGTTGTTACAATAACTAATTGATGTTTTGAAGAGTTTGAAAAACTCATTACGAATAAATACTTTCATTTTGTAAATATTCTTTTCGTTTCGTATTGATATCCATCTACTCAGTGTCTTACGATTATTTCTAAAATTATAATCGAATTTAATCATGTCGCATTGACAATATAATCTATTATTACCATTTATTTCTCTGTTTAAAAGTTTTTCTACAATATTAGATCCAAGCAACACCTTGTTCTTTCTCTGAAAATGAACAGTTAACATTAAAAAACGACAAAAAAAAATAGAGAAGTCTACTTCATCATTTAAAAACATTTTACTATTAATGTTATTATTACTATTATTATTATAATAAATCAATCCTGTTCTCGTTTATTTGGTCTGGAAAAAAAGAGAAAAAATTAATACATAACCACTTCTGTATAAGTAATTATTAGTGGTACTGAAATATCATACTCACATAATCAATATCCAACTGCACGCTCACTTTCTCGTTCGCCAGCGGAGTGTGTGAGGTTACGCATAGTGATAGGACACAAGGCTTCACAGCTTTCAATTGCTCCTCTGTAAATACGTCACACCATCTTTTAGGTAGGTATACATAGAAAAGTTTATCCTCCGGCTGAGGACAGGCTCCGGTATCTTCCAAATCTACCACAACTGGCTCCCCGAATTTCGTTTTCACAAATTTCATGTGAATTATATGATACTTTACTCCTAAAGAAAGACTTGACAAGTCTCTTTTTGGTAAAAAATTTTCAACTGTCTTCGCGTTCGCAACGATTCCTTCCATGGCGAGTACTGATGACTGCACAGGGAAACACTGGCGTATTTATTCTGTTTCCCCCGACCACGTTCCTTCCTTCTAAAGCGTCATCTCCTTCGGTCACGACCGGACGACGACACCCTACCCCGCACCTCTACCGCAACAGTAACGGCTATAATTTTGCTTCCTACCCCACCCCGCGTCGTCACGGGCCACCATCTGCTTTCGGTCACGACCGGACGATGACATCCTACCCCGCACCCCCACACCGCACCCAGAGCCTCACCACCACCCCGCACCTCGCCAACATATTTTGTTCAACTACTTTGTCTGTCGCTCCGCAAAGACCGGGTTTACCCCCCACCCCGCACCCCAATCGAGTCCGTCGGCGACAACCTAGCTTCCTACCCCACCTCGCGTCGTCTCGGGCCACCATCTGGTTTCGGTCACGACCGGTCGTACAACCCAGCCCCCCGTACCCCGCACCCTACAACCCGCGGGAGGCGACTCAACGAGCGCGCTTCGGTCAAGGTCGCCGGCATCCGGTACCCCGCACCTCGCCAACCTCTCGGTCACGGACACCGGCTGCAACCTAGCTCCCTACCACGCACCACCATCCCACACCTTTACCCCGCACCGCATCGGTCACGGACGTCGGCTTCTTACACCGCACTCCCCACCCCACCCAGCCCTCCGCAACGCGCGTCTTCGGTCACGACCGGACGATGACATCCTAGCCCGCACCCCCACCCCGCACCTCCAGCACACGCCGCATTGGTCACGACAACCCCGCACCTCGCCCCGCGCAGCTGCTCCTCGCGAGCGGAGCGCGGCGACAGCGTTACCGGTCACCGGACTGTCTATATAGGGAACCGACGACGCGAAGCCGGCCTCAGTCCTTTCACAATGGCCAGCAGCGAACACCGTGCTATCAATGGTAATGTAATTACTATAAAATTTATGATACTTGACAATACACTAAGCACACAAACAGTATTATTAGATTACAAACACACGGTTATTGATAAGATTTGTAGCGAAGCCGTTGCATTAAATAATTATATAAAGTGGTATTTAGCAGTTCGTGTATCTTTTAAAAAATTAATAAACACCGAAAATATTTATTGTAATGCGGTATTCAGATCGCGTACAGAACTTAAGTCACAGTATGACGATATCGATGAACAGTATTCGATAGCTAGCGAGAAAATAATGGAATCCGTTGACAAATTCACGCGTGACGGAAGCGGGTGGGTCGAAAACGGTGTCGAGTCGGTGGAATTAAATATTACAAAATACAATCCTCTTGTGGGGTCGAGCTTTCTACCTACACCATCGAAATTATCAAACAGTAAGAAAGGAATTATCAATATAAAAAATGTAGACGATGAAAAGTGTTTCTTGTGGTCTGTGCTCGCTGGTATACACCCGATCGCGTGTAACCCGCATCGCGTTAGCCATTACCTTCCGTACGAAGAAGAAATAAACATGAAGGACATTCCTTATCCCGTCGCACTCAATAAGATAAAACGGTTCGAAAAATTAAACGAAAACATATCCGTTAACGTTTTTGGCTATGAAGGCGAGGTATATCCTTTACGTATCACTGAACATCGCGGTAGAAAGTACCACGTAAACCTACTGCTACTGTCCGACGCGAACACTACTCACTACTGCCTCATACGGAACCTTTCGCGTATGCTTTCATCGTTGACAAAACGAAAGGGCACTTCGTTTTACTGCAACTACTGTCTACACAGATTTGCGGACAATAAAGATACTAACGCGGCGCGAAAACGAGTTGAAGAACACGAACTCAACTGTTCTCAGCACGGAGTACAGAAAGTAAAACTTCCTGACGAGGACGAAAAGTGGATGTATTTTAAAAACTTTTCACTTTGTCACCGCGTACCTTATACGGTATACGCTGACTTCGAATCGTTTATTGTTCCGACCACCGGTAAAAACGTGGCACATCATATACCAGCCAGTTTCTGCTATGTGATAGTTGACTGGATGGGAAACGCCGTCAAGGAACCTGTAATATACCGCGGTAAAGACGTGGTGGACACGTTCCTTCGTGTGCTTTTAGCCGACGTTCAACGACTCGATAGAAAGTTTAATAAACCGATCCAAATGACAGCGGCCGATGAACGGTCATTCCGAAACGCTACGCACTGTCATCTGTGTAAGAAGGCGTTAACGGATGACACGGTTCGAAACCATTGCCACATAACGGGAAACTATTTAGGCGCTGCTCACAATGCGTGTAATATAAATTACAAAATACCAACACACGTTCCGGTTTTTTTCCATAATTTAAGTGGCTGACTCGCATCATTTGATGCAAGGTTTCGGAAAGTACAAGGAAGATGAAATAACGTGTATCGCTACTACAAGCGAACGTTACATCTCCGTTACACTCGGTCAGCTCCGGTTTCTCGATTCTCTGCGGTTCATGAACGCGTCACTTGAAAAACTCGTTTCCAACTTATCCGCGGATAAATTTAAAATCCTTAATCAATTTTACACGCGTAATGTTAACTTACTGTTGCGTAAAGGCGTGTACCCTTACGAATACGTTACGGACGATTCAAAATTTGACGAGAGGCAGTTACCGGACCGCGAACATTTTTACAACGGGTTGACAGAGTCGGATATAAACGAAGAAGATTACGCGCACGCTCGAGCGGTTTGGTCGGCTTTCGACATGCAAACGTTCGGTGATTATCATGACCTTTATTTAAAAACGGATGTACTACTGCTTGCAGATGTATTTGAAAACTTTCGAAACATGAGCCTGCAGTACTACGAACTCGATCCGTGTAACGTTTTTACCACCGCCGGTTTAGCGTGGAACGTGATGCTGAAAATGACAGGAGTTAGGTTAGAGTTACTCCGCGATATAGACGTACACCTGTACATCGAAAGAGGTATCCGTGGCGGCTTAGCAGCAATTTCTAATCGGTACGCCAAGGCCAACAACCCGTACATTCCCGATTATGACGCAAGCAAGCCGCATAACTATTTGCTCTACCTCGATTGTACCAACCTGTACGGAACGGCTATGACACAGCCTTTACCACTGTCCGGTTTTCGATGGTTGGAACGTACAGAGATCGATACGTTGAACGTGCACGCGTTACGTGACGATGATGACACCGGTTGTATCCTAGAAGTCGATCTGGGGTATCCACATTACCTACACGACTTACACAGTGACTACCCTTTAGCACCTGAAAAGTGTACTATTACAGACAGTATGCTTTCACCGTACTGCTATCGCATGAAGCTGTTAAAAGACTTTGTGTGTAGTAACGGTAAGGTAGAGAAACTGATAACGTCCCTCGAGGACAAGACAAAATACATTGTTCATTACAGAACATTGAAACTCTACCTCGAACTAGGAATGGAGTTGAAAGCGATTCACCGTGTGTTAGCATTCACACAGTGCGTATGGTTGAAACCTTTCATCGATTTTAATACGGAGCGACGAAAGGAAGCCAGAAACACCTTTGAAAAAGACTTTTTTAAGTTAATGAATAACGCGCCGTACGGAAAATCGTTGGAAAACGTACGGAAGCGAATCGATTTCAAGTTAGTTCCAAACGAGAAGAAACTTCACAAACTAACCGCTAACCCCAGGCTACAACATTTTTTCATCTATAACGAGGACCTGGTAGGTCTCACGATGAAAAAAACGTCCATTACACTGAATCGACCTTTGTACGTTGGGTTCAGTGTATTGGATATTAGTAAGCTGATCATGTATCGGTTCCATTACGGATTCACGATGAATACGTACGGGTCACGTGCACGTCTATGTATGACGGACACTGACTCTCTGTTGTACGACATTCGCACCGACGATGTGTACAAAGACATGGAGGAGCATCTCGAACTCTTTGACACGTCGGAGTACCCTAAGACACATCCGTGCTATAGTGAAACAAACAAGAAAAAGTTGGGTACGTTTAAAGACGAAACAAATGGAATACCGATACTTGAATTTGTCGGGTTGCGCGCAAAATGTTATTCATTCGTTACGGCAAACGATAAAGAGAAAAAGGTAGCGAAAGGTGTGCCACGTTCCGCGATAGCTACACAGTTGAAACATCAACTTTATAAGCAATGTGTAAAGACCACTTCTCAAACTTATACTACGGCGCAGACTATCCAAAGCGAAAAACATATCATATACACAAGAAAGCTTACAAAATTATCGCTGTCACCATACGATGACAAACGATATGTCTTGAATGACGGTGAAACAACACTGGCGTACGGTCATTATAAACTCTGTCAACCCAGACGCGAGATAATTCAGCAAGCGAGAAAATCCGTTATAAATTATGCGTTCGATATACGTTGATATAAGACTCGCTTGCAGGAGCAACACACTGTCAGTAGCGACGATGAAGTCGGTAAAGTTCAGTGAAAACGTAACGGTATATCTCGTACCAAAATTTTGCGATTCTCGATTCGGGTGGCGATATGGAAAACGTACGCAAAACTATTGCAAAGGAATTGCACAGACCGGCGAGAAGGAACTTTCCCAGACGTGCGGTGGAGGTGAAGGGGTTACACGATCTGTACCAAGCGGATTTGGTGGAAATGATACCTCATGCCAAGTTGAACAAGGGGTACAAATACCTAATGACAGTAATAAACGCATTTAGCAAGTATGCATATGCGATTCCCTTAAAAACTAAATCGGGTATTGAAGTAGCACAGGCTCTCGAACCAATAGTTGTAAAAAATAAAATGAAATACCTGCAAACGGATAAGGGGAAAGAGTACTTTAACACTACCGTACAAGCTTTACTAAAGAGATTCAACGTCAAACACTATTCAACGTATAGCGAGAAGAAAGCGTCCATCGTAGAGCGATTTAATCGTACGTTGAAAACGAACATGTACCGCGCGTTCAGCGAGCAAGGGCATTATCGGTGGTTGTCGCTTTTACCTAAACTGGTGATGGAATACAACGACAGAGTGCACATAACTATAGGGATGAAGCCGCAACAAGTCGACGAGAGTAACGAGCGAATAGTGTTGAAACGAATAAAAAGAAATACCACACCGCGGAAAGTGAGTAAGAAACATAAGTTTAAATAGGCGATCGAGTGCGTATCAGTAAATACAAAATCACATTTGCTAAAGGTTACACACCAAACTGGACAAATGAGATATACACCGTGCACAGAGTTCAACCGACCGTGCCGGTTACGTACTTGTTGAAAGTTCACACGGGTGAAGTGTTGGAAGGCGGGTTTTACGAACAAGAGTTGAGTAAAACCAGCGTTGGTGATGTGTATCTCGTTGAGAAAATATTACAACGTAAAGGTGATCGCGTGCGAGTGCGCTGGTTCGGGTTTGACGGTAAACACGATTCGTGGATACATAAAAAAGATCTGATATAATAACGTTACCACAATATTTTGCCGAACGTAAACGAGTTAAGATGAAGATTGAACAACAATCGATAAAGTTAAACGTTAACAACGTAGACTCTACTAAGTACAATGGTGAAGTTGCATATAGTAAACACAGTCCAGTGTTTCCGAACACAGTTCGATGCATCGTGTGCGGCGGATCGTGCGAGAAGTCAAACGTTGCCTTTAACATGTTATTCGATCCAAACGGACTGCGATATCAGAACCTGTACGTGTTCTCCAAATCGTTGTTTCAACCGAAATACCGTATGTTGGAAGACGTTTTTAAGGCTCTCGCTGACAAAGGAATGACGTACTCCACGTACAGTGAAAACGATGAAGTACCGCCTCCGCACGAGATTGCATCTAATTCAATCATGTTGTTCGACGATGTAGTATTCGAACGACAGGATAACATACGAAAATATTTTGCTATGGGACGGCATAGCGGCGTGGACACTTTGTACCTTTGCCAGACGTACAGTCTGGAACCGAAGCAACTGGTGCGTGATAATGCCAATATCTTGGTTTTGTTCAGACAAGATGATCTCAATTTACGCCACGTTTACAATGATCACGTTAACACAGACATGAAATACGAAGAGTTCAAAGCGATGTGCGCCGAAGCGTGGAAGGATCGTTACGGATTCTTAGTCATCAGCAAGGACTCACCGATAAACGCGGGCAGATACAGAGTGGGTTTCGATCGTTTTATACATAAATAGAATAGTTTGTGCGAGAAAGTCATTAACATAAGACAAAAGTATCCGGCGTTGAAACATGACCTCAGAGAGAGCGATGAACTATTAACGAGAACGTACAAACCTATTTTAGAACCGTTAACCCAAATTTTAGAAAAATTGAATGTCTCCGGTGATAAAATTAAAAAAATAAAAGTTGAAGTGGAAGATATGAAGACAGCTGTTGAGATGACACCACCACCATCACCACCACCACCATCACAACCTCGTTTCCCTAGAACGGAAGTGTTGGCACAAACGCCTGATGGTGAAACACCGGACGTGACTCTTGAAGAGTTTTTAGCAACACCCGAAGGTCGACACGAAGCACAAGAATACGTTGAACAGTCTGTCGAAGGTCCGCTCGCGAGGAAATACTTATTACTCGCGTTATCTGACGATCGAGAAAAGAAGATGGATCATACGTACGGTGTCCGTAACGTTGCAGACAAATGGATGGTGGGCAATTCGGTGTTGGAAATCAATCAAGACGGCAGCTTCTACATAGCTGGAAAACGATACAGGGGCACACCGGGTCTCTACTAACTTATGTTTATGAAAGAACCCAACAAAAGCCTCTACGATGAAAACGATTTAGCAGCGTACAAATCTATACCTACTATCGGACACTAACGCTCATAAACATTATTATTTACCTGGTGCTAAAGTAAATACAAACAAAGGTGTAAAGTACAGAGAGATAATTGCCCAATTGTTCCCACCGCGCAGCGGACGTGGTATCGATTACGTACACTGGAACGATCCCAACGAACTGGTTGAACGGTTGAGACTGTTAGTAATTTCAAAACGCGCCGGTCACACCGGACACGACAACGAAAACATCTCCGTAGTGGACGAATTACGTAAAGCCAACATTATCGTATAAATTTTGTGAACACCGGTGTAACAACTCATTGTTGTCAACACTGTCGAGATGTGCGGGTTAGATTTGGCGCCTGACTTTGAAGTCGAAAACGAGAGACTGAAAACCTTTACATCATGGCCTGTGCATTTCATCAGTCCGACCGTTATGGTTGCCGCAGGCTTTCATTACACAAATGAATTGGACAGGGTTCGATGTTCATTTTGCGGTATAAGAATCTTTCGTTGGAAAGAGGGCGACGATCCGATTGTGTTACACACGCGATGGTCACCGCAGTGTCGTTACATAAAACGGTTAGCACACCTTTTGTAGTGTGCAGTCGTACGATGGTTGTGGACAAGTTCGGGAGGCATCAAAGCGCCGTAAGCGTGCGACGAGACACAAAAAGACAATTACGCGATACTGTAGGATTTAAGATTACGGATGATGGGCACATAGATGTAGAAAACAAGAAGATACGAAATTTGGCTACTCCTGCAACCTCGTACGACGTTGTTCCACTGAATTTCGTTCAAGACCGCTGTCTGTTACTACCGGAGGAACATGACAACAGCGGTATCAATATGAAGGGATATAGACTCCACAACGTTGATATTCCCTTAGATCACAAGGACGTAACAAACAAAGTGTACGTCGACGACACGTGCTTGTGTTACGCGAAATCAACGGACGGTGATCCAGTCATCAATGCACGCGATCATAACATAATATCTGCCAAAGAACCTACTCGGGATAACAATGCGTCAAACAAATATTACGTGGTCAAGAACGTGATACAGAGGGATAAACGCAATAACTTGTCAATTGGATATCATAGGATAATGCAAGTAGACCGTCCTCAATATGATAAAGATGTAGTAAACTTAGAATTTATGAAGAATAGTACGGTTAGTTTAAGAGGTGACGCGTTCAGTGCGAACGGAAAGAAAATAACGAACGTGGCTAACGGTGTCGGTGATACGGACGCTGTGACCGTACGTCAACTGTACGACTACGAACAAGATGCAAAGAGCGAGTTGCATAGAGTCGTCTAAATCTTTCAAATGCGTATAGAGAAAGTGATGTTATATATCTATAAATTGCATACACATACGGTACGCAGTTCATTAAACGGAGAAGAGTCTGAGTTAAGAGCTCGTGACAATGCGGAGACGAGAAATTTAATAAAAGAACTAGATAAAGTGATAATCACTGACGGCTGGAGAACTCTGTTTTAACAATGTATAAAAAAAGGGGGCGTGGTATCGTTGAAAACGTGTTTAAAAGCGTTGCACCAGCTGCTGTTTCGTCAGTTATCAATAGAGCGGTGGACGCACTACCTGTCAAATTACATCTACCGGGTTACAGATTCTGTGGACCGGGCATGAAACTCGAAGAAAGAATAGCGCGTGGTGATCGTGGAATCAACCAATTAGACGAAGCCTGTCTCGAACACGACATCGCTTACGCTCAATACAAAGACAACGAAAGTAGACGCATTACGGACCGTAAACTCGCTGAAAAAGCGTGGTGACGGGTAAAGGTTTTGGATTCGAGTATCACCGAACGAGCTTATGCGACAGCAGTTGCAGCGGCCATGAAAGCAAAATCAGCAATAGGAAGCGGGCGACGTCGTAAAAATAAAAAGAATGTGAGTGGTCGTGGTGGGATGAGGAAGAAGAAGAGAACTGTCCGGACCACCAGGAAGAAAAGGAGAACTGCGTCCGGATTGTATCTACGTCCGTACCGAAAAAATTAATTCACATACCGCTCCGCCCGTTGCCCGAAGATGAATTACGTTTATACGCAAAAAACTAAACATACCGTATTTTAGAGGTGTTTACATGCGCAACGCATTACCGGATACAGCGCCGTGGAAGAACGAAAGCGTCATCATGAATTTGGACGACGAGAGCGGACCGGGAACCCACTGGGTATGTTACAAGAAGCGTGGAAATCGAGTACACTATTTTGACGGGTTCGGTAATTTACGTCCACCTCTCGAGCTGATGCAATATTTTGGCTATAGAGCTGACGTTCGTTACAACTACGAACAGAAACAACCTCCTAACACGGGCATCTGTGGTCATTTATGTTTAGAATTTTTATCGTCTTCTGATCAGTAAACTTCAGCATGTCGTCGCTAACGGTCACCGTGACGGGTACCGACGCTGCGAATCTCGTATGTAACTTTTTCACACCCTTCGAGTTATAAGGCGAATGGTACGTTGGCCTAATGGATTTTACATCGTATAATTCAATACCAAACGTTATTGAAGGAAAAAATAATGAATTTCCAGTAAAAATTTCCAATGACACGTGGTCCGTCATCAGGTTGCCTACCGGCACCTACGAAATCAGCGATATCGAATCGTATCTGCAGAAATAGTTGGGTGAGAGAACAATCAGTTTACGTCCAAACAACAATATATTAAAGTGTAAACTTTACTGTAAGCACGAGATCGACTTTTCGCATAGGGCCTACACCGAATACCATTGCAAGTATATTAGGATTCAAGGAGAATCAACAGCTGGAAGCGTATAAAACACACGAGTCGAACGTACCCGTCAACATAATCAAAGTTAACACAGTTTACGTACAGAGCAATATCGTACGGGGTGCGTACAAGGACGGCCGGGACCAGCGACGTTACATTCGTTTTATCCGACCGTGGCACCAGGTTTCAAAATAGTTGAAACGCCGAGAAACCTAATATACTTACCGGTAAACGTGCAACGCGTTGGCAACTTCACTTTGTCTCTCGTCGATCAGGACGGGGATTTAGTCGATTTTCGCGGTGAAGTTATCATGATACGACTTCATCTGAAAATATGGGATTGTATTTCGGACAACGTTACCTGTAAAAAGGGAGTGTATACGAAAGAAACCTGGTAGTCGGTGTTCAACATTGAAGCGATTGACATCAAGGAACAAGCGTTTCTTGCTTTCACTTGGATTTAGATTATACGATTAAAATAATCGTGGGTAAAATTTTAGCTATCGAACGAGGAGCGGCTTTCAGTAACAGAATCGTTGAGTTCGAATATCGTACGCACGCACCGTATGCTTCCACCCGATACGGCAACAACGATGAAATACGTATACCTATCCAACAACAGGATGTTTTCACTTTACCGGCGGAGAGTTTTCTGTACATCGAAGGAACGTTGACCAAGGTTAACGCTACCGATACAGCGTTGAACGTGAAATTAATCAACAATGCAATGGCTTTCTTGTTTGAGGAGATCCGTTACGAAGTGTGCGGTGTGGAAGTGGACCGTACGAAAAAAGTTGGAATTACGAGCACTGTGAAATTGTTACTCTCGAGCAATGAGCACGAAAGAAAGCATCTGATCAATGAAGGATGAGTGACGTCAACCAACGAGTCGTTGACAGTACACGAGAGTACCGGTGATTTTACGTTTTGTCTTCCGTTGAAAATGCTACTCGGTTTCAACGAAGACTATACACGCATCATGCTGAACGTTAAGCAAGAATTGATTCTGTTGCGTACCTCTACCGATCAGAACGCAATGGTGCTAAAAGAATCGGGTGCAACTGCAAACGGTAATCTCGTAATAAACAATGTACACTGGAAGATGCCCTATGTGCGCGTGTCAAACAAGTACCGAATACCGTTATTGGAGCACATCGAGGAGGATCATGAACTGGTGATGCCGTTCCGCAGTTGGGAATTCCATGAGTATCCCGTTCTACCGACGGCAAATCGACATTCGTGGACCTTGAGGACATCGTCACAGTTGGAAAAACCTCGGTATGTGATACTCATATTTCAGACGGACAGAAAGAACAATATAGCGAAAACGCGTCAAAATTTGATCACTGCAATTTAACGAATGTCAAGCTATTTCTGAACGATAAATACTATCCGTACGATAACCTGAACTAGGACATCGAAAAACACGTTACACACTGTTCTACGACATGTATACACGTTTCCAAAAGTCATAGTCTACTATGACCGTCGCAACAGAACGCCTCTTTTGTCACCTAATGAATTTATAAAGAAAGCACCGTTGTTTGTCATCGATTGTTCCAGACAAGAAGAACCAATCAAGTCGTTCGCCGTTGATGTGCGTTTAGAATTTGAATCCAGTAACAATTTTCCGGATAAAACCACCGCTTACGCTTTGATTATTCACGATAGGATAGTACAGTACACAGCGTTGTCGAATACTGTTCATCGTTTGTCATGAAACGTGTTCTCCCCTCTACCAGTTTATAAAGATAGGTATTACCGATCTCTGGCTTGCAACAAGCTCAGTCCATTTCAACGATGGAAGGTGACTGTGGTAGCAGCAGCAGCCATTGTGAGTATAACGTTTACTTGTCTCTTGCATATCCAATCAACTCGTACTCTTAGTTCGTTACCGTCGGACTGTTTAAAGAACTCAACTCTGAACCGGGTGTTTTGTTTACAAACGGGGAAAAAACGTATATTACTTGACTTTTCTGAGTGGAATTACTTGATGATCTTTCGTGAACAGTTACTATCCAGTATGTTATTGTACGAAGATGGTGAAAACCGTGAAAATAAAAAGAGTGTGATGATCAGTCATCACTTTGGGAAAACGTTTGTTCGGATTAACGGAAGTAAGAACGAAAAATTTTTTTCACAGAACCCGAGTGGATGCGTTTTGGTTGTTTATTAACCGTACTGAAGAAATATGTTGTTCGTTTGTTTTATGATAAAGATCATTTGAAATCATACATTACTCAGGTAGTAGCCAAGGGGTGTTATGTACCACCATCCTTCTTTTTCCCCTCGTTTTTTCGATTGGAAAGCAGTCGCCACGACCAACAGTTAACATTTGATCGTCTTTACGATGAACTGGTGTTGGAAGGAAAAGTAGAGGGGAAATTTCAAAAAATTAACGTACTCGATGCAGACATGTGTCACTCGGAAAAATTAACTTAAATAGGACGGTTATTGCCGAGTTTGAAGCGTTTCGCGGTGATAAAAAATGAATATGTAATCAAAGAGTTCGTTGCAGTTGACATAACAACCGGATGTTTTGTGATCGTGTCGTTCGCTCCACCATACAAAAGTGCACGACTGCACCAGAAATTCCGAAAACTCAATGACTGGTTGGAAGCACATTATCCCAGGATACGATGGAACGATGGTAGTGTACCGTACAAGAATATGGTACGCATCGTTGCAGACTTTTTTCAGATTATCCTGTTGTCTATACGAAAGGGTTTGAGAAGGCAAATTTCTTACGACAGTTGTATCACCATGGTGAGGTGATTGACTTAAACGATATTCAAGCACCTGTAATTCCTAGCTCCTTTGTACCCATCATACAATGTCCTGTTCCTCATCGTCAACCCGTTACCACTCCCCCCTTACACTGTGCATTGCGCAAAGTTTTGTTTTATGCAGAATGGTTGCTGCAACGATATAAAATATAGTTGGTTGTGAACATGTTTTCATCATGGTGTTGGTGTAAATGCTACCTGGCAGAAATGCCCATAAACGTAGAATTAGGTACCGTAGTGTGTGCGTGAATGCTAACCTTGACTACGTCACTGTCGCGGTAGAAATAATCATAAACGTAGGCCTGGTAGTTCGAGACGGATCACTGGCACGGTAGATATACCTGTAAACTCATCAATGACCAGTATGGATGTGAAAATTACTCATTACGGTACAGCAAATGTGAATACGCATCATGTATAAACAACATATTCACCCGATTACAAAAAATAATAATAATAAATAAAGTAAATAAATAAAAAATACATGTACTGCTTTTACACATTGGCTTAGCATTGCATAGTGTATCTTATCATTATGTACCACTGTATTAGTCAATAGTACAGCGATAGATAACGTGGAGTAGGCCTGCTTTACGAATCTGTAAAGTTGGGGAAACCACGTTAAAAAAAGCGTAGCGGTCTCTCATTCGCCCCTGGCCGCTAGGAAGAGGATGAGAGGTAAAAAATAAAAGTATAATTTTTATACTAGTATAAATATAAATATAAATATAAATATAAATATAAATATAAATATAAAAAGTATAATAAATATAAATGTTTATTAATTTTTATAATAATAAATAAAGTTTTATTGTGCTTTTATGGTTTTACACATAGGACAACAGTAGTATCACTCGTCCGCCTCATGGTTGCAAGCAAGAGACGAGAAGTAGAGGGTATAAGTACAGAAATAATTACAGTTAGACGACACTTGGTGTAGTGGATGCATGCCGGTTTGGAGCACCGGAGGTGCCGGGTTCAAATCCCGGAGAGGCCATAATTTATTTTTTGAGGAAACCAACTGTCTCGCCTCCTTTATACATACAGCAGTCGAACACATGCGTCGTGTGGGCGTACCCACATTTCAAATTTCGGGGTACCACCAACCGTTGTTTAAATATTTCGGGTGTCAAATTTCGGACACAAAAAATTTCGGGGTACCCCCAACCGTTGTTTTAAACATATCCGGTGTCAAATTTCGGACACCAAAAATTTCGGGGTACCCCCAACCATTGTTTTAAACATTTCCGGTGTCAAATTTTGAACATAAAAAAATTTCGGGGTACCCCCAACCGTTGTTTTAAACATGGCGTACCCACCTTTCAAATTTCGGGGACCCCTCATCCGTTGTTTTAAACATTTCGGACAAATTTCGCGTAACGGTACCCGATGGACCATATCACCAAATTTCGGTGTCCGATGCCACCCCAAATTTCGCGTAACGGTACCCGATGGACCATATCACCAAATTTCAGTGTCCGATGCCCCCCAAATTTCACGTAACGGTACCCGATGACACGTCATACTACCATTGCCTCTGTGCGTTCAGGCCCTCTGTGTCGTCAACCACCGAATTACGGGTACCCCCATCCGCTACACAATGTTTTCGGCTATCAAATTTTGGACATGCAGAAACCAACTATCACGGCCTCTGTGTTGTCACAGTGCAGTCGGAAACCAACGGCTAGGGCCTCTGTGACGTCATAAAACAGGTTTATAAAATAGTGACGTCAGTGTTTTAGACTCGGACACCAGCGACGAGGGCCTCTGTCACGTCATGAAACAGCAAATAGTTGAACCCGGAAGTGTTTCAGAACGCCCACTTGCCCCCTACTACTGACGACTTGACTGTTATCGGGAATGTAGACAATGAATTTTAAATAGTCCTATATCAACTACAACAAGTAAGCATTAAATATAATTTTAAAATATCAATTCTTAAAACAAAATTTTTAGCTTTCCTAGCAGTGAAACCCATAAGGGCCAAGATTGTCTTAGACAAGAAAATGTTGAGCAGAGAAGCGACTTTTATGTATTTAGATTGCGATATTTTCTATGATTACAGTAAAGATCTGGATCAAAAGTTAGGAGTTTTTGAACGGTTTCTGAATAATAAAACATGAAAAGAGACTTTGATAAAATTTACAGAGACCAAGAAGGAAAGTGGAGTGGAGGATGTTACAGAAAGCATTGGGAACGACAGACAAAGACAAAGATGGAGAGAGAGAAACAGCAAAGTGGGGTGTACGAAACTGGTTTGTTTGTGTAGGCCTGTGTCACGCACATACGTATAACGAAGCTCATATGAATCTATAAAACATAATACATATACACTACATTTTTTCAATTTTTCCACACTACAGCTAAATTCATAAATGGATGTTAATATCACAGTTTATATAAATATATATGACATTTATAAATCTCCACATGTGTAACATGTGGCAGCTACATATTTGATAACAAAACCACAGAGAAGTGGTTACGTTATCAGCAGTTTTAGTAATAGCAACAAAAGCAAATTTAGGTATGTGTCTTGAATTAAAACTTTGAAAAAAGTTCATACTCGTTGCTTTCATACGCTTTCATATATAAATGTTCTCACTTACCCACGACGCTAGCAAAGAAAAGAGACAGGAGGCAACAAGCCCAAGACAGGCGTCCGCCAACGTACATTTTTACTGACTATACGGATTACTCTCCGCTGTAGTCCGTAACGCGTTTGAGGAAATCTGAACACCGACTGCTTAATTTGTTGTGGACGCGATTTACTGCTGCTTCTTCGGGGTCATCGTAAATGACACTGCCACGAGCGCGCTCGGGCACGCAAGCACTGCACGCGTGCGTACGCAACTGTATTTTGTTTGCAAATATGTGTTGTACGTATATACGTCACAATCTGTTGTAACATAACAAGATTACGCCCTAGAATAAATATAATTTAATCACCAAAATTCGTTGTGAATTATGCCTAAACCCAATCTTTCTTATAAATAAAATACAAGGAAGTATAAAATTAATTTAACAAATAAAGAAATGAAAATATAATGTAACTATTTAAAAATAAATAATAATGTCAAGGAGTAAAAGGTAATAAAAAAACAAAAGGGAAATATTACAATAAGTACATACAATAGAAATGGGAAAGGAAAACCTATTAATTAATTAGTTTAATGACAATGACAAGACTATCAAACGACACGACTATGACTACTACACCAAGGAGGGAAGATCGAATGATAATAAAAATGTAAATAGTTGTTAATAAATAGAAATATAGTGTATAAATGTTAACAAGCTAGGAAGTAAGTAAAAAAAAAAAAAAAAAATCAACGAAACCGAAACACCGAAGCATGATGGTTTTAGGCTTTTGAAACGTAGAATGTGCATATAACAAATATTTACTATATAACAAACATTTTTACGTTAAAACGACAGCGACCGAAAATTTCTACACTGTGGGGAATCGAAAGTGTGGAAGCGTTACTTTTTTCGATGACGTTACATTTTTGTGGAATGACCCACAGCCTAAAAACATTATCATGTTAAAACACATTTGTTATTGTATAAGCCTATTAAACTATAGAGAGGTCTGCGAACCTCGAGCAGTTATTTTGTGTAATCGCAATACGAAACGTAAGTGATATAAAAAAAAAAAAACAATTAAAAGAAGGAGTCACGAGGACTACTTACAAGGATATATCATTTATATACACTTCCAAGAAATCATGAAAAACGGACATCCCATGAAGAATATGTGGGCATGTTGTGAATTATGTTCTGTGCGCCTTTGTTGAGACGGTTAGAAGACGTATGGATTTGAAACAAAAATTAATATTTATTGTTTTCTTCTTCACCTTCTTAAAAACCCGTAGTTTCCTTCAACCCCAATTTCGTAGGGCGTTGTCCGTGGATTTTTGCCTCCTTTTTAGTATTTGTAAAAGTACATAAATTTTATGTTTTTTCCACAATAGAATAGTCTTTTCAATTTTTCCGAATCGTTCCTAACTTATCTGCATTATAATTTACTTTATGCATTGAAAAAATATAAAAGCAAACTCCACACATAAATACATTTGTATGTAGCTATTATTTCACTGAAATAAACATCAGCGGTAGCTTTGATAATCCCTCATTATAACTAGTACTGAGCACTTAGATTTGCGCTACGTTCTTTTAAATTTCTCGAGTAATTTTAAATGTATACAAAATTTTTTTAAATGGCTAGAAATTTGTTAAAGTTGAATTAACAAGCTTTTGTGTAGTATACGGTTCAATTCCATTTATTATTATTATTTTTTTTTACTTCGTACGGACATTTTAAAAATTTTAAATGGACATTTTAGTGACAAAAACAGTTATTTTTTTGGCCAGCTTCAATTGTATGTAACTTCGTTGAAAATTTTCATGCAGTAAAAAAAAAGAGCAAATTTTGTTAGTTTTAACTAAAGTATTGTATAGGTTGTTCGGTTGTTCAAAGATACACTGGTTTCAGATTATTTGCCAAAATCTAAATATTTTTTCAAATAACGGAAATATTGTAAAAAATATAGGGTGTTTTCAAAAACGTGTTTCTCAGAGTGTTCAAAAAAGTCTCCAACTCCCCGCAATCTGTAGCTCCAACTATGTTATACTTTGGTATAAATTAAAAACATGCTTTTAATAACTACTCAGTTCTAACCATTTTTAAAATTTTTATTGTAGTTTTCCCAAGGCATTATTAAAGTAAATCGGTACCATCAGTAATATTTAAAAAATAATTTAATTAATAACCAAAATCAATATTATTTCTAGTTGTTTCATTTATTTAAACATTCCTGTCTGTCCAAAGGAAATAATCAACAACACAAATTTTTTGCGAAATAATTGTTTAATTTATACAAATTAATGTTTTTAAAAAACTCAACACATTCATCATCAAAAAGCAATAAAAACATCTCTACTCGTTATTGGGATTCGACTCATTCTAAACGTTAAATACGGAAAACTAACTTAAAAATCATGTTATTGCATATATTTCTGTACATAACTTGGTAAATTTTTCGTTGAACAGGGATATGACAGGGTCAGCTCAACACAGGTTGAAGAGGCTTCAGCTTCGTAAAGCAGTTTTACATAGCGCCCTTACTTTTAATAAAATATATTAAAAAGTAATTAGTAAAACTATAGCAGAATAATTTCGTAATCTCCACAACACGGCATAGGCAAGGTGGTGCCTGTTCCGCTTTCAAAAAGGTTCCAGTCATCACTTCCTGGGTTTATCACACACCCAGGTTTGTATTTCCAGACTTGTTTGGCCAACCTGGAATCTGACATTCTTTCTAACAGTTCTCTCCACCGATGTTTGTTATCTTAGTTTTTCAGTCAAGTTAAAAACTTGCAACTCTTCTCTTACGGTCGCATTCCTTATACTCTTATCTCTTACGCACACCTTAAACTCCTCTTAAGACTCTTAAGAAAGCCGTTTCCGAGGCCTGTGTTTTACTGTCTTGTTTCTTGGTTATTGTCCACAATTCACACGCATAGGGACTGTCATAACCTTGTGGAACTTACTTTTGTACGTTGATGTATCTTGTTTCTAAAAGTACAGTTGGTTGTCCCACAGATCGTTTGCAACTTAACATCATTATCATAATTCCTATCATAGCCAATATCATTTCCCAAATAATTAAAGTAGTTCATTTATACAATGAACAACCATTACCTAAAGAAATTCTTTTGGTAGCAATCGTTTGTATGTGTAAACCAGGATGTGACATGTGACACTGCATGGTATTGCAGGGAAATAACATTTCATTACTGCATGTATAGAGTGGAATCGTAACAGTTGGCTAAATACTCAACTGTCTGTTCCTATGAATAAAGTTCAGATGAAAATACGGCCGTATATGGAAATTAAACAATAAAAAATATCTTATTCTGAATTAATTTGTTCTATAAAGATGCTTAAAACTTAATTAATTTGAATATGGGAATATACAAATTCTTGCAAAACCGTTTAAACAGTGTTCACAGTTGTAAATATTAATCATTCTACGCTCGGCCATTTTGCATTTTTATTTCATTATTAATTTATTATTCACTGGTATACAAAAAAAAACCTACAATTGCTACATTTCAAACGTTTTTATACTAAATATTGTAACAAGGGTTTTGAAACGAGACTCGCTTGTAGTAATTATTAGTGTCCGTAATTTTATAATTGTTTGTTTTAATTAATTTAATTATTTAATTCGATTTTGATGTTTTTTATTATTTTATTTATGAGTAAATATTTAACTGTAGATCCGTTGATGAATGTACACAATTTCGTAGATCTCTTGATGTTAGTTTACTCTCCTAGTTAAAAGTGTCGTCTGTGTATGTCAGTGTATTGTCTTGACAAGGTTATTATACATAAATCAAACTTTCACGTACCTGTGATGTAGTACTAGGCGTTCAGTTGGTCACAGGTGGTTAATAAACTGTCAAGCTTTTGATTGAGCAGTATATTAATGCTGTAAAAGCTTTTTATAAACACTTTTAATTTTTATTTGGGCGTCATATGGGGTTTCGTGTGTCCCATAAAAAGAATTCTTCTGAATAAATTGATAGTTGATTCTGATATTTAATTAATCAATAAATGATCAAATGGTTAGATCGAGATCATGCATTAAATTTCTGTTTGTTTGTTTATTATCAAATGCACCTCAGTAATTAGTAATACTGATTAATTACTAGTTGAAACAATTGTTGACAGATGTTGTTACTATACAATACTGTTATTTATTATTCGATATGGAATAACTTCAATTAAATACATTCATTAGAAAATTAACAAACGGATCACAAATCGTCCGGTTTCTTTACCTTGTCTAGCTCAGTTTAGTTAACAATGAAAACTCGAATTATGATTGATAAATTATTTATTATAGTTATTTATCTCAAGGGTGGCTTCTTTTAAGCTACAGAATAGAATGCCACTTTATTTCACAATGCTATTATGATATATCATATGGTTAGGTTAGACACCTTTAGTTATCGAAAGTTAATAAACGAAAAGTTCGTTTGTGCTGAATAAAATTGAGTTTAGTTATAAAAACGTTAACATATGAAATCTTAAGTCGGAATCTGTTAATTCCTCTAAATAACTTTGATACAGTGTTAGTTACTTATAGTCTTATTGTTTTTTGCGTCAGTGCAATTGTGTATTATTTTATACTGTTATTGGCTAAAATGTAAACAAGTAATTATGAGCACTGTACTACCTGTTGATTAATCGTAATGATTAATTTATTAACACTTTAACGATCTTATTCTATGATCGTGTTTACACTTCACTAATATTCGCACTGGAACGGGTTAATCTTCTTCTTAAGGTTCTGCACGCTAAATTTAAAATTCCATTGTCGATACTGGCGCACTCACAGCAGCGGATGCAGGAGGAATTACTTGTTAACTATCCGGTATGTAACGTATAAAAGTTTGTAAATTCTGCAAGTCGTACTAATTACTACGACACAAAAAATAGTCCCCCGCCGCCTGCACTCGGCTTCGCGCCAGACCAGACCCCACTCACGCAGGTACCTATACACTCACCTCACCATTCTATCAACACCAATATTGTTACATAATGTGTACGCACAGCAGGTCATCTGCAAAATATGGCTACTGACAGTACGGTCTAACATAATCGTGTCAGTATAGCCAAAATAACAAGTAATTTGTGTGACTTTATTTAAAGTGTATAAACAAAATAATTTATGTTTTCTATATACTATCATCTGTAGGCCTATAATAAATGAATTCCTAACACTTAGAACGAATAAATGAATTCGTAGCACACGCCATAGTATTTACTATATCCATTTACATTTGGAGTTTCAAATCTAAATATTTATTGTCATTGATAATCTCTAATAATCGCACACACACAAAAAACAAATTATCCGTATCCCACATTAGACTGCTACAAATTATACGATAAACGCAAGTAACTTACTTATTGTTCTGTTCGTTCAATAAACAGGCCTTATCCACAAAGCAGATTCATTTGTAAAGCGCAATTTTTTGGTCATTACTCCTATAACTTCTCAGAAGTAGTATGTGATAAATTAGTAAATATGTACTGATTAGAGAAATGTGAATTCGCTGAAGTCTTACTGATTGATTCTATATTGGTGATAATAAATCAACTGTTGGCATAGACGAATCCATTTTCTTCACGGTGTAAATCATGTCGGGAGACTGTTTCTTCAACTATAGGTTTTTTAGAGGGATCAATCCAAAACATTGTTGTATTGCCGATTGAACGGGGGAAACAAACAGTGAAAAACTGTAACCTAGTGCGAAGATTATGTTGGATTGTTGGGAATTTTATGGTGCTATACATTTTGTGCGTGAAACGTCAATCATTCTGTGAATTTCGAACATCCTGTGTCGAGTATTCACACCAATACGATAAAGTTTATAATCAAAAGCTAAAGTGAGAAACGAGAATTTTATGCTGGGAGGCGCTCAACTCATATTCTATTTGTGCGAATTTGGCTATTCCAACAATAACAGTCAGTAAACATGTCATATAGGCCTACATTATCACTAAATAAATGAATGTGGTCGTCAACAGTAAAAAGCATCCGCTTTACAAATGCGTTCGCTTTCTGAATAAGCCCCCAATACATTTCATCTGCAAAAAAATAAAATATTTTTAGTGAAAGGAAGGAACGTTATAAATTCACCAGTCTGCTACACTCAAAATATTTTATTTGTAAAGTGTGGTTTAGCAGTGTTTACTGAGTGTCAAAAAAGGTTATTTAATCTTGATATTATAAATAAATCACATAAAAAAATAATTATATGCATCATAAATCATTCACATCTATATATATAATTATAAAACTCGAAGTCTGCGGATTTATGGGTACTGAATACAAAATACGAAATTATCTCTGAACAAGAAATGGTTGGAATATTTTCCGTCGGAGTTGTCACTAGGGCTGATTACAATTCTGTAAATTATTAAATTCCGTAATATTCTGGTCCACATCACAGTTAATAACAACGGCATCTGTTACACTACAATTTCCTTTTATTGTTATTTTGGAGTGTTAGTGGTCTCAAATATTTCTACTAGTAATTTTATACAAACTACTATGTTGTATTTGGTACTGACGAGCGCTTTCGGCAGTCAAGCCATCTTCAGGTCATTTACCAACCACTACAAAGCCATCTTCAGGTTGGTAAATGACCTGAAGATGGCTTGACTGCCGAAAGCGCTCGTCAGTACCAAATACAACATAGTGGTTTGTATAAAATTACTAGTAGAACTACAATTTTCGGTTTCAATTTTTTTGTTCTTATTGTTCTTCACACGTTCAGGAACTAAATTATATTGTTTTAATATTCTCCACTCCGCTAGTCATTCACCACCACGATTTTTCCGTTTAAGAGTATTCCTTTTATTGCCCATAGTAATAATTAAATAACAAAAAAGATAAAGACAGTGAATCGTAACGTCACACAGAACACAGTTGTACAGTTGAACAGTCATAAACAGTTGAAAGCGATAACAACACGAACGCGCGCAATGTAATTTACCGCCACTGCATACCAGCTCTTCGCAGTAATCTTGAGATCCCCTCCAGTCCGGCGCTGAATCGTCTAATCGTCCGTTGCCTTCTCACCGCACCTATATTCATCCCCCACATACAAGTTGCTTTCTTGGCCGCCAGGCGGCAGAGTTATCACTTGTTAAAATTTGACAGACCGTTGTGAACACAGTTTCATTTAAAAGTAAATAATATTGTCATCGGAGATATAAACGTTATTGTATTATATATCTTTCCAAAGGCAATGAAATTATGAAGCGAGTCCGCTGGTTCAGATTCTTTTTTTTTTATTACTTTCACTAATCGAGGTCAAATATTGTAAAATATAATTAATTTTTTTTTTAACACTAATTATAATTTTACAACTTGTTACAGAGGATCCAGTCCAGATTTTTGAGTTCTTTAAAAGTACACCTTGTTTGTAATTTTCCGTTTACGATTAAGGGAGAAATGTACTAGTGAATAAAGCATTGTTCTTATGGACTTTGAAATTCAATATGGCGGTGTGCATGCAGACCCTTAAATAGGCTACTGCTTTTAGGTTATGTTGATACTTAACCTCGTTCGTTCACACGCACTACTGGTTAAAGTTTCACTACTATGTCGATGCACAGATTGAATTACACTTCTCCTTTATCGTTGATTTATACAATTTTGATGATTATTTGGTCTGGATTTGTTGTTGCTGGTTGAGTGAATTTAGACAAAATGCCCTGTGTTTACAACGATCCACGTTTATATAGTTTTTTCAGCAAGCCGCTTAGAGCGCTCGAAGTCTTACTAACATCGTTCGTGATTGGTGCGAAATTATGTCATGATGACGTAATTCTATTAATAGGCATTACATATTTGTATTTTGGCGTCTGTTTTCAATGTTGATATTATTCGTCGTATTCAATCGTAATTCACCAATTGTATGATGCTAACGTTAATATCTCAACTATTACAATTCCATTTCGGGTTCTATTACTATAATTGTACAGCTTATTTATTTATCTTTATTTTGATATGGCTTGATGCCAGTTTAGTCACAGTTTTCATTAATATTTCATTCATTTAAACTTACTAGGACATTGTTTACATGTCGTCTGCTAAAAGTGGCAAATCCGACTATTAACATTTTTCTAATATTTGTTTAATTATTCTTAATTTCTACTTTGAACATGATTAATTGATTAAAAAGAATACCTTATTAGGGGAAGGATGGGTAAAGTGGCCACTCTAAGGTTTGATGAATTTTTATGATACCTTTTTAATCAGCAAAATTATAAAAACATATACCAATAGTAACTACGAGGGGGTACCCAAAAATAACCGGAATAGCGCTGCGATTGGTGGAGCTTACGTAGTACGCATTTCTCCCGCTAGGCGAGCGTAGCGCAACTTGTTCCGAGTTCAGTGCCGTCATTGTTGTCGCCTGGGAAGGTTGTGTCCGGTCACAGTAATTCGTTTTGTAAAAGCAGTTTCGCTTGCTCCTCGTTTTTTGTCATGGCGGATTTAAGTGAACAGCGCGGTGCTGTGAAATATTGCTTCCTGCTTGAGAAAAACGCCGCAGAAACTGTTGTGATGTTGAAAACAGCTTACAAGGATAGTGCTATGGGAAAAACTCAAGTGTACCAATGGTTTTCTCGTTTCAAAGAAGGTGAAATGTCAATTGATGACAAACCTCGTTCTGGACGTCCGTCAACTTCCAGAATTGACGAAAATGTTGAAAACGTTCATGCAATCGTGCTTGAAGACCGACGAGGGACCATTGAAGAGATTAGTAAGTTATCTGGAATAATTTGGAGCTCGGTTCAGTGAATTTTGTCAGACGATTTGGGGATGAGAAGGGTCACTGCAAAATTTGTGCCTCGGGTCCTGACTGAACAGCAAAAAGAGAATCGAGTTGAAACATGCCGTGCATTGAAAGACCAGCTCCGAACCGACCCAGATTTTTTCCAAGGTCATTACTGGTGACTAGTCATGGTGCTATGGTTACGACCCCGAAACTAAACAACAGTCAAGCCAGTGGAAAACGTCATTGCCGCTTCGCCCAAAAAAAGCTCAAGTGAAATCAAACATCAAGACGATGCTCATTTGTTTTTTCGATGTGAGAGGGGTAGTGCATTCTTAATTCGTCCCACCAGGTCAGACTGTTAAACAGGCTTTCTATTTGGAGGTTTTGAAAAGATTGCGTAACAATGTGCGACAAAAAAGGCCCGATTTGTGGCAGACGAGAGACTGGTTTTTTCCACCATGACAATGCACCTGCTCCCGCAGCCATTACAGTGCGCCAGCTTTAGCAAAAAACAACATGACTCCCTTGCCCCACGCCCCTTACTCACCTGACCTCGCTCCGTGCGATTTCTTCTTGTTTCCGCGAATGAAGAGGGACATGAAAGGACAACGTTTTGACGACGTGGAAGTGGTAAAGAAAAAAACGAGGCAGGAGCTGTCGGCCATCACAACAGACGAGTTTGAAAAATGTTTCCAGGAATGGGATCGCAGATTAAACAAATGTATTAAGTGTAACGGAGAGTACTTTAAAGGTGATAAGGTTGTTTTGTAAAAAAAATTAAATACATAGCTTTAAAAAAAATTCCTGTTATTTTTGGGTACCCCCCGTATAATAACTTAAGTTCCAATTGCTATTGTATTTTTTTTATTTTTTTTTTTAATGTATACATGTTACTTTAAAAAAAATCTACAAAGTGGCCACTTTGCCAGACCCTGGCCACTTTAGCCGCATGGGTAAATGAACAAATCACATTGATTCAGAGTGCGTATTTAATCAATACAAGCTAAAGTAACACACATTAAGAATAAGTATTATGTTTTTTAAGTATTATCTTAAGCATTAAATCATTACAAGATAAAGTAAATAGTAATTCGTAATCAATTGTCTATCAATAAAGGATTAGGCGTAGGGCCTATTTGCAAAATTCGCACTCAAACTCATCATCTTCTTCTTCACATCCGGCGCACTCTTCATGTGCCCACTTCTTACATTTTAAGCATCTAATCCATCCTTCATTGTCTTTCGATTTTGAGTAGCCTCATTACAATAGAAACATTCTTCATCACCATCCTCTTCTTCTTCTTCTTCTGTTTCAAAACTAAGCTGTTTTTTTGTTTGAGATGCCTTTTTAGTTTGAGTTTTCTTCTGACTTTTAGGCTTATGTTTTTTATTAGGTGGGAGGCGTTTTTTCTCCATCCTCTTTCTCTTCTTGGCCTCCTCTTCTTCTTTTTTCTGCTTATCTGCATTTACTTCATTTTTATAAGGACTAGATGTTATAACTGCTGCTCTGCCTTTTTTCCTATTTTTTCTTTGCTTTACAAAGGTTTGTTTTGGTAGAGAAATAATTTCTTTTGGACTTACTGCAAACGAACTTTGCACTACACCACTGGATCCAGCCACTGCCACCTCTTCAGCCAAAGCTCCGCCACTGGGTCCAGCCACTACTTCCTCTTCTGTTGAAATAGGTCCATCTCCATGTTCATCCAGTGCGTTTTCACAGTTTGCGTCGGTAACATTGAGATCATTGTTTTGAGGGTTCATCGGAATGTCAGACACTTCTGCAGCTACAAAATCAGCATCAGAAAACACATCGGGGTCCAAAGGAAAGATCCCGCACTTGCGAAACCCGTTGATAGCTGTAGCAGGAACAGCTGCACGCAAAAATGCCTCTCCAAGAAGTTTACTAATTTGGAACTGTGTTATGGTCCTTCCAGTGTTGTTCCGGAGGAACTTCTCACAAGCTTGAATGTAATAAGCCTTAAAGGGGGACATAAAAGACACATCTAGTGGTTGCAGCTTATGGCTGCAGTGGGGAGGCAAACATACCACTGTTATGTGATTTTCCCTGGCCTTTTCAATAAACGCCACGTTCTTAGTGCGGGTGGCATGACTATCCAAAATTAGAAGGGCTGGATCTTCTGCTGAAGGCTTGGCATATTTTAAAAAATGGTCAAACCATTGCATAAAGATATCTGTTTGCATCCAGCCATTGGGATTGCAGGCAAACTCAGAACCAGGGGGAGCTCCATCTTTAAGCTCTGCCTTCATTTTTTGTCTTGGGTATATAACAAATGGAGGAATAAAAGTGCCTCCAGCAGACATGCAGACTGCAAATATCGAGAGTAAGCCTTTCTCTGCAGAAGTTATTGCCTCAACCTGCCTTCTTCCTTTCAAAGAGAATACTTTTGAGCTGCGAGTTTGAACGGTCAGAAGGCCAGTCTCATCGACATTGTATATCCTATGAGCAGGATGGAAGTCGTTGTCTTGCACTGTTTTAAGAATGTTAAAAAAGTGTTGACATTAGTTTTATTAAAACCTTGTGCTCTTCCCATGGAAGTAGCCTCTGGTTTTCTCAGAGTTATGTTAGGGTGCCTTTTCCTAAAGCAAGCTACCCAATCCTTGCCTGCCATCTCCTTCTCTTTGTTAAATGGGTGAGGAATATTGTTTTTCTCTGCAAGAGAATACGCCAAGTAGCGTAAGTCATTTAGGGTAATACCATAGAATCGTTGTTCCATATCAAATATATGCTCACAAAGTTCCATTTCCTGTAGCTCGGTAAACACTTTTCTGTATTTACCTAGAATTTTCTTATATTCAATCGCATCACGATTTTTCTCCAGAACTCGCCTTTTGAGGGTGTTTCTTGGAACATTAAACTGTTTCGCTGCAGTAGCAAATGGCATCTTGTCTCTTCTTACAGCTTCTATAGCATGTTGCATCGCCTCCGCTTCCCACGACTGTTGTGTAGATTTTCTGATGTATTTGTAGGGCATCTTGGTGTCCTGTAACAATGAAAAATGGTTGAAATAGGATTTTGTGCTGTAAGGATATTATTAGGCCTATAGGCCTAATTTAACTCACATTCAACTCTGAGTAGGCTATATATATTTTAAACTGACTATAAACGTGAAATCGCATTTATATAAATTCAATTTCACTGTTACATATTATAATGTTATAATATCAGTTACTAAAAATGGTTTGAGTAACATTTTATTATGTACAGTGAATAAAAAATTGTTGCCGGGCAAAGTGGCCATTTGGCCATTTTGCCCGGTCTGTTTAGTGGCCACTTTACCCGGAATGACGCCATTACAAAAATTGTGGTCTAGCATCTAACCTACATGACTTAGCGTTTTCAAACACACGTCATTTAAAAGCGTATTTCACGCTGATCAAACAGCACTAGAGCAAATAATTATAACACTACTTATTATTTAGCTACAATCAAAATTTTGTACCACTTACCTAAAATCAGACATGCGAAAAAACGAAAAATGAGTTCAGAAGTAAAACAGTATAGCCTCCCGCTTCAAAGTCACAGACAACGCTGACAGCATCCGTTCCGACTGTTTCGCCCGGCTCCCGCATGACTGCAGCACTATACAGCGGAGAAAACTCAATGGCCACTTTGCCCGCACTGGCCACTTTATCCATCCTTCCCCTATATATAAGTGCTGCATTCAGCTGAACAATATTAATTATCTGTCTAATTTGTTGATTTACTAGCATAAACTTTCATATTTTACTATCTATATTTTAACATGTCCTTCTCATCTCTTATTTGTATATCACCCATGTGGTGGTACCTTACATTCTTTTCATCATAGTCATGACTCTACTGCATTATGCTTAGTAGGGTTTCTATTTACCTCTTATTTCATTGATTTAAATTGGTCATTCAGGGTCTGTTATCATTATGATACAATGTTTTGTTCCCTGACTATTATTATCTTTTGTACACATTTTACTTACTTATGAAGTTACCTAAACACATATAGTGCTTACATTTATAGTTATTCTTAATTTATAATAATACATATTTGGCTTTCACCTTATCTTTTACAGTTTGTGACTATTTCTAGTATAGTACCTTATATTTGTCTTTTTTATATCATTGTTCTACTTAGATCAGCTAATGTGCTGTTATTTATTCATAATATATATTACAATATTATTCAAGTCAGTTATTTTATTTATACTGCTTGATTTTATTTATCAAATGTTTTTATTGGGCTCACTTGACAGTTTATGTGGGAAACTTGTCTTGCCGTTTTGTCTTTGTCATTCAGTTTATTTGTGTTGTAGTGTCATTTAGTACATGTTGTGGATTCATCACTGTTTACTTGAATTCCTTCTCTTCTTTTCTTCTTTATTGGTTTACTATTTATACTGTTACATTCTTTCTGGTTACTCAATTATAGTTCTTTTAGTATTATTCACCCTTCTGGTGTTCATTATTGTTATGGAACATTTTGTGATGTTACATATGGTCCCCTCTCAAAATTGATAATTTGAGAAAAACAAGTTTTGTGGTTTGATGAAATTATCACCTTAGCTTGGTTTAATTATAAAACTACTGCTTTCTTCTTTATCTAACTTAATGGTTTTTTGGTGTGTTGGTCTAGACTATGTTCATCGTTAGTCCTATCTTCAGCTTACAAGTATTGGTCACTTTTTTATTCTCTTGGTAATTTGGTTATATTATACATTTATTCTTATTTTGATAATTTCCCTGTTCTCCTGTAGTAATACATTTTTCCTTCTCATTATAGGTATCCTGATTCTTGTGACAATTCTCCTTTTCTCTTTCATTTACCTCGAAGTTGTTGATTTAATCCTTGAAATATTATAATTCCCTAACATTTTTCCCTAACATTTATAGCAGGTTCGGAGTCAGAGGGGCTCTCATCAGCATCCATTCTCCGCCGTTCCTTAACTATACACTCACAGATCAGAGGAATCTTCATCTCTGTCTGAGACAATGAAAGGTTGTACATAACAACAGTTGCACTATCACAACACATAAGACATAATATATTATTCATACTTCATTATAAGACATTATATTCATTAGAATACTCAAGGGATTGAGGTTCCATTACATAAATTCCATTACTCTATCACTTCCGACGCTTTATCCATTCATTTAACATATTTCTTCTCACAGGTCATTATTTGTTATAACTTGACATAATTGTTATATTATCATAAGCTTTGTTGTTATTCATCAATACTAGTTTGAACGTTGGTTTTGTGATTATTCATATTTTTATTTTCACACTTATCTTCATCACCATATAATTATCCAGTTAATTCTTAAATTCATCATCATCTTATGTTATAGTCATCTATTCTTCTTCATTTTAATCATAATTCATTCATAACATTGTTTATATAATAGTTGGTAACATTTCTAGTAATTCTGTCATTTAACATCATTCTCTTGTTAGTCACTTAATCATTATCTCATTTTATTTGTTATACACTTTATATTAATTGGGTTGTTCATGATATTGTCTAGTCTTCGTCTGTTCCCGTAATCATTTTATTTTCACTCATAGTTGGTTTAATATATTTTAGTTAGATTCACATAATTCTTCTTCTCTGGTTTGCTTCATTTGGTTATCTATAACATCCGTCCCTCTTCTTCAATGGTTGATTGTTTAATATTATTCATTCCACCTGTCTGTCGTGGACTCTACTTCATTGACTTCCTGATCTTCTACCTGATGTGTGTTGGAGTGGTTACCATTCCTTCTTGGGGGGATACAGTTTTCTGGTGGGTTCCGTTGATTGTAAGCAATTCGGAAATTTTCCACAGGGTCATCGCTGAATGGTATCCAACCATAGTCCTCAGTTATGTGACCGTTCTCATTCTGTCTACTCCTTCGAGTCTCACCACTTTGATTATTTCCGGAGGGTGCGACTTCCTCCTTGGTTACTGGTTTGTATGAAGTGTACTTGGGGTCGATAATTGTTATCCCTTCTGTCGCCTTCATTACTTCGGCTCCTCCGTGGTTCGCCCCTTGAATTTCTCCTGTCGTTGTGATGGTACACCCTATCAACGGATATGGTACATCATATCCGTTAAAGCTCCGGCGTCTCTGGTAATATCGCCTCCTCTCATAATCATTAATGGCATGGACATAATTAACCCTTCTGTATGGTTGGGGCTGATTATTCCCGCCTTGGTTGTGTGGTCGGTTTAGGTTATAATTATTATATGGAGGCCGTCTCATGTTATTATTATTATTATTGTCAGCGTAGTTGTTACCCGGATTGTTCGGTCGGTGATTGGTTTCGCTGTTTCTGTTGACATTTTGGTCGTAGTTATTCTGGTTGTTCCGGTAATTTGGGTTGTTATTACCACTTTGGTTATTATTCCTATCCAGGTAATAATCGTTCCTCCTACGACTTCTTCTGTAGTAAACCTCCTGCTCATGGTTCTCGAGTAGCGCTGCCATGGATTGGATGGTTTTAATCTGTCCCCACTGCTGTGCTCGCGCTATTCCCTCCTCGTAGTGATACGATAATTTCGTCACCAGGCATTCCTCCGGTATTCTAGGTTCGAGGTTCCTCGCCAAGCATACTTTACCGAGGAAGTAAGCGGTTGGTGTCGTCCCTCGACTGGCGTCGTACTTGCCGTTACATATGTCGTCTCGTACAATATTTTGAGTGGACTCTGACCAATACTGAGCCCTGAAGAGTGTCTTGAACTCCTCATAACTTTGAATCTCGTGTCGGGTTGCCGTCCACCAGTTGTCGTGTATTTCTTTAAAATACTCGTCGATTAAACTGTATATCACGGTCCATCTATTCTCTCGAATTCTGGCCAAGTTCTCTTCTACTCTTTCTAGAAATTCGATTGGATTCTTTTTGTAATTTTTGAAATTTATGTTGTCGCGATTGTCCGCGTTTTGCAAGAGTAGAACCCCATTAGTCCGAAATTCCGGATAATCCGAACCACCTCCAGGAACCAAATAGGCAAGGAAAGCTATAAAAAGTGACAAATGATTTCATTACATTTCTAATAAAATGGTTACATTTTGCAAAATCAGTAGAAAATAATACTAACCACTGTAATACGTATTAATCAGTAGGCCTACAATTACTGGAATAAAATTCTTAAAAACAAAACTACAAAAACAGAATTCAATTATTGTACTGTACAGTACTTAGATTACAGTTTCTATACTTTATTAACAGAATTTCCAAATAAACACTTCAATATTAACACTTCACTTATTCACTGGTTCCACAAAATCAGTTATTCTCTGCTGGCGTAAAGACGTGAATCTAGCAGATGACGCAATATTCCACCAGCGTCTCATGAACATGATGTCCGCCGCTGTAGCATTGGCATGCTGCTCCACACACTGCAGGGATATTTCCAGCGCCTTTGCTGCTTCTGAATGCGAAATGAGATGTTCTGAATCATCGGCTTCATCCATCACATCAGAATCTTCATCGAAGTCTTGTCTGATCAGGGAAACGATTTCCGTATCTGTCAAAACTTGATGGTCTTCCGTGTCAGCTGCCACCCACTCGTTCACATCTGTTTCGTCTGCTTCTTCACAGCCTGGAATTTGATGCATGAGCTGTAAAACTTCAGTCCTGTCATCAGCTTGTTCCGGACTATCGATGTAAGAGAGACTTGGCCATAATTTTTTCCACGACTTTCTCAGCAGCTGTTCTTTGAGATTGTCTCATGCTTCACCTAACCAATAGATAACATCTTTGATGTTGATTTTCTTAAGACTTTGGAGAATGGTTTGTGAACTGTCTTCATTTTCAAGAAGGGACCTTAGAAGAATTTTTTTATACACACATTTCATGTTTTGTAGCACCTCTTGGTCCATGGGTTGTAACAAAGGTGTTACATTCGGAGGGAGAAAAATAGCTTTTATATCTCCATTAACAAGTTCTTCTGTCGAAACATGTGATGGAGCGTTGTCAATGACAAGTAACGCCCGGGGTGGCAGACCATTTTTTTCACTGAACTTTTTTACTGAAAGAATAAACTGGACATGAAACCATTCCTTAAATAAAGCACTGGTCATCCATGCCTTTTTTTGATGCCTGTAGAATACAGGAAGCGAGTTCACATTGATGTTCTTAAATGCTCTTGGGTTTTTTTGATTTGCCAATAACCATTAGTGGCAACTTATTAGTCCCAGCTGCATTACTGCATGCTAAAACAGTCACACGTTCCTTGCACATTTTGAAACCAGGTGCATTAAGTTCTTGTTTGGCGACGAGGCTTTTGTTTGGCAATGCCTTAAAATTTAACCCAGTTTCATCGCAATTGTATATTTCTTGAGGCGAGTAATTTTGCGATGAAACTATGTCTGCGAATTCAGTGATGTACTCTTGTGCAACCTGGTGATTCGCTGATAGTGATTCACCGGTAATGGATAACTGTCGTATTCCGTGTCTTTTTTTTCACCGGTCCAGCCAGCCGTTACTCGCAATGAATTTAGGATCACCATTCATCAGCTTATTGAGGTGAACTGCTTTTTCTTGGATTAGGGGACCACTCAATGGAGTACCTCTCTGCCTTTCTTGTGAAAACCATATGAAAAGGGCTTTATCAATTTTGTCAAATTGTGACACTTTTGATGTATGACGCTCCTCGAGAGTCTTCTCGGATGTTGTCGCACAAAACTGTTCAATCTTGGACCGGTTTTTCTTCCAGTTACTTATTGTTGGTTTACCCACACCAAATTCGACTGCTAATTTCGTTCCACTTTCACCCTTGTCCAAACGTTTCAACACTTCAAGTTTATCTTTTAGTGCACATGAACTATGTTTCCGCTTACCAACCATTTTTATACAATACGCACTTAAAAAACAACACTGAAAACGTATGTAAGTTGGAATGCACACACAATGTCTCAGACTGACAGGTGTCTCACTACTGAAAGCAAGGCCACGAGAAGAAACAAACAAGAGTGGGGGAAGTGGGATTACTAAGAAACTGGCACGAGTCATTGACGCCCTGGCGCGCCTGTGATACTAAACAACAATACCGCACTAGAAAGCCACCGAACGTCAGGTCAATACTGTTCACCTTATCTGTACTGTATTACAGTACTGTACTACGCAGAGGCGGCTCACTCATAAGGGCACATGGTCACGTGCCCCTCCAGAAAATCACGAAATAAATAAATATTGTAGAAACGTCCTCGTTTCAAATGATAGCAATAGTTTGTAACAGTGAAAGTCTGGAGAAATGTGGCAACGCGAAAACAAATGTGGCAACATAGCGACGGTCACAGAGACGTGACCCAATATTATTACTCCCTTCCTCTTCTCTACTCTCTTGTGGTGGGAGAGCGTAATGCTAAATTCCCATAGCGTTCGGTCACACTAGACTATGTGACCATTGACCAAAAATTAACAGTCTTCAAGTAGTAAACTCTGAATCCTGTAGGTGCGCCACATTACTGCAACTAACGGATATGAATCGGAGCTATTTAGTAGACTATTACATTTTACCGCCATCTGAGCTGTGCTATAGGCTAATACTAATAATTACTGTTACTTTCTTAGTATATATTGTTACGAAATAATGTTATTATAATGTTTCTATCGTGAATATGATTATAATAATTTTTGCGATTTTATATAATTTTAAATTATATTCTCATTGAAGGAAATATTAAAATAGAATGTGTACCTAGAGCGGTTATGTTATGTGCTATACGATAATTGTGGTGGCAGTGCTTATAGTAATTGTATAAATTGTAGTGTTACAAGTGGTTTTCAGTAATCAGTGTTACGCACACGTGTAAATAACGGTGTTGAAAATATTCAAGTGTCGGTATTTTGGGTGCTTGTGTAAATCTCTGAGACAAAATGAATGATCTCAAGTATTTACAGAGTAAAACTTTGTGCTATGAAGATAGGTTAATAGCAAAACAATTGGGTCCACCAAGACCGCAGTTGTCTATCAACCAAGTGTTTAAGGACAAAAACAGAACCCATGATAGAACGTTCAATACCACAGTGTACCAAAAATGGGAATGGATATGCAGATGCCCCACAATCAATGCTTTATTTTGCTTTGCTTGTCTTCTGTTTGGCGGTGAAGACACGTGGACTAAGTCGGGCGTTAAAGATCTGAAACATTTACCAGAAAAGAGTAAGAAGCATTCGCTGTCTAAATGTCATTTAGACAATGAAATGAGTTTAGCCGTGCTAGGTATTGTAAATATTAGGTTGCAACTCGATGATGGTTACAGAATTTCTGTTCGTAAACATAACGAACTTGTAGACAAGAACAGATACATCTTGTCTCAAATAATTGATGCGATTAAATTTTGTGGGGAATTTTAATTAGCTTTACGTGGCCACGATGAAACGGAAGAAGCAGACAACAACCCAGGGATTTTTAAAGGACTAATCAATTACACTGCAGCACTTGACAGTGTTTTGAAAGATCATTTAGAAAATTCAACAGTGTTTAAAGGAACCTCGAAAACAATTCAGAACGAACTTTTAGATGCCATTTTGTCAGTGTGTCGAAAAAATATTGTGACTGAAATTTCTACGATAGACTTCATATCACTTCAGGCTGATGAAACAACTGACAGTTCGTGCAAAACACAGATGGTACTGATTTTGAGATATCTCATTGAAGGGAGAAAAATTGAAAGGTTTGGGGGTTTTTTTGAAGTCCCTTTTGATAAAAGTGCTCGAAGTTTAGCCTCGACAATTTTAGGACAGTTGGAAGAAATAGGAATAGACAAGTCCCCGGAAAAACTAATTTGTCAGACTTACGATGGTGCATCTGTTATGAGTGTCAGAAAGGAGGGGTCCAGTGTTTGGTTAAAGGGAAGTATCCAAATGCAAATTTTATTCAGTGTTATGCCTATCAAGGGAATCTGATTCTTCAAAACTCAACATCGTCTGCCTCCCAGAGTAGAATATTTTTTCAAGACCTGCAAGGAATAGGACCATATTTTTCAAGATCTCCAAAGAGGATGGATTATTTAGTAGAAATTGTAAAAAAAAAAATTGGGTCTGTGCCTCCTACAAGATGGTACTTTCAACACAGGGCTGTTAATACTGTGTTTGAACATAAATATAATCTAATAAAATGTTTTGAACACATTAGGGACATAGAGATTTCTGACAAAAGTGCTTCTAGCCAGGCTGCAGGATTTGTACGAACTTTGAGGGATCCTCAGTTCATTTTCTGGTTGACTTTTTTCCACAAAATTATGCCTCATGTGGCGATTTTCTTTGATTGCATTCAACAAAGAAACATTGATGCAATAAAAATGAGAACATTTGTTAAAAATGTTGTGAGTGCAGTGGTTAATATTCGTAAGACCTAATATTCTGAAGACAGTGAAGTGTCTGTAAGTGAGCCTGTGACTAAGAGACAGTGTGTTGAACAATTAAGTAATAGGAGCAACCGTGTGGCCGCTTTGGAAGTATGTGATATGATTGTGAACTATATTAATGAAAGATTTCAATTTTCAGATCATTTATGTGTTTCCAAATTGTTTTTAGTTGAAAAGTTCCCACAGTACTGTGTTGAGTTTCCGGAAAATGATTTTCAGACTACAATTAAATTTTATCCCACAATAAATGGTCCGAAACTGAGAACCGAACTTGAAGTGTTATACAGTCGTGAAGATTTACGTATTGCTTCTGGTGCAACACCCTTATTACAGTTTTTCCTTGATAATAACATGTTTCGTACCTTCTCAGAGTGTGTGACTATTTTAAAGATAATTGTTACCATATCGATGACAACTGTTGAGAGTGAAAGGTGCTTTTCTACATTGAAAAGAATAAAAATATTTTTAAGAAATTCCATGGGCACTGATAGACTGAATGCATTGGCTATGCTATCCACAGAAAAAAAATGATTCATGGAATTCAAGATTTCAACAAACAAGTGATAGAGGAATTCGCTACATCTAAAAACAGGAGAATGGAATTGTTATACAAAAAGTGAAATACCAGGTAAGACATTCTATATTTTTGTACCTAAGTACTAATTACCGCCAATGGTGGCCCACCTTAGATCCTCCCCACTGTAAGCCCCTCCCATTTCATTACTCACGAGCCGCCACTGGTACTACGTAATATTTTATGAAATATTCAACTCTTATAAACCGTAAAATGCATTCGTTGAATAAAAAACGGGCAGATCTGAGTTACATGTAAGTTAAAGACCATATTTAAATCAAATAAATAATTATAATTATTTAATAATAATTATTTCGGATAATCGGAATTTTTGCCAATCCGAACCGGCCCCGGTCCCAATTAGTTCGGACTAGCGGGGTTCTACTGTATTGACCCGGTGCTGCAAACTGTTTATTCTCATTGACTCTTGTAGCTTAGTATACTGTTATGTTGTAATTATGTTTTTGATGTTTTTTCACATTATTTGTTGTGCTATACATTATACTTTTGTTTATGTGATTTTAACTTCACTGTACTTCTCAAGTAAATGATGAGATTGTTGTAACGGACAGTTATGCACTTTATCTGGTCATGTTCATTAAATCTTTACTGATCTGATAAGGCTACCCTAAAAACAAGGTATTTTCATAAATTTGTTTCTTTTATCTAAACTACTGATTTTGAATTTTTGTCTCTTTCACTTTACTTATCATTTGACTAATAGTAGTTTCCACTCAGTAAAGAAATAAAAATAAACTCCATAAAAGATAACACATTTAGGTGTAAATGGTCAAACTGCAGCCTAAGATAAATACACGATCTGATGAAGATAAGAATTTACTAAACTTATTAGAAGGCCATCACTAAAACAAGGTAATAAGAAGAGAAAGCTACAAATTTATCTGAATTTCTTGGAGACTGTAAAACATTTATGATTGATTTATGATATGGTTGGAAGTTTCCATTATTTGTCCAACTTGTCCTTTTGCCAGGACCTATCAGTTACACAGTTGATCTATTAGCAGTGGTTTCCAACCTTTCTGGACCCGCATACCACTTCAGTCTTCCGCATTCTTATCGAGTAGAAATAAGAATAGGTTATCCGCATTCTACCTGATAAGAAAATAAAATAAGATAAGATAAGATATCTAATGAAATGTTACCGCAAACTGTTTAGGTTGTGTTTTTATAAGGACAATCAGTTTAAATCATGTTTATTCTCATTCACTCTTATAGCTTACTGTTATGTTTTTATTATATGTCTCTGATGTTTTTTTTCACATTATTTGTAGTGCTATTCTAAATATCATTGCCTGAGTTTTACAACTGATTTGTCAAACCAATGTTAGTTTGTTTACTCTTAGTGGAAAATTAAATTAGAATTCCCAAAGGGAGACAGGCCTATAAATTCTCTTGTTTCTTATTTTCTTTTAAACAGTAATAGTTTAATAAAGTATCAGTGTAAATTAACACTTTTAATACTTTTAGTTTCAATTTATTTCTTATAACAAATTATATAATATAGGTTATGTAATATCGTCAAATAAATACACTACAAGTAGGTTAATTAATACTTCCTCATAGTTTGAAACAACAGCTTCCAATCAACATTGTCGAACGCCTTCTCGAGATCCACAAATACTATATAGGTTTTCCTATTCACTTCAATTCTCCTCTCCAAGATCTGCCGCAGAGCCAAGATTGCTTCTCTGGTTCCTCTACCTGCTCTAAATCCAAACTGATCCTCCTCCAAAGTGTGATCAGTTATGTACATAGGTTATGTATATATAGTATATAATAACAGGTAGGCCTATTTGTACCTGTTATTTTTTGTAACGGTATTTTCATACCTATTATTTTAAAATAACAGTTTAGCACACTTCTACTCGGGGTCATCGTAAATGACGCTGCCACGAGCGAGCTCGGACATGCAAGCACTGCACGTGTGCGTACCCAAATGTATTTTGTTTGCAAATATGTGTTGTACGTATACGTCACAATCTGTTTACAAGGATTTACATAAGTCACGAGGACTACTTACAAGGATAAATAGCTATCATTTATATACACTTCCAATAAATCATGAAAAACGGACATCCCATGAAGAATATGTGGGCATGTTGTGAATTATGTTCTGTGCGCCTTTGTTGAGACGGTTAGAAGACGTATGGATTTGAAACAAAAATTAAAATTTAATGTTTTCTTCTTCACCTTCTTAAAAACCCGTAGTTTCCTTCAACCCCAATTTTATAGAGCGTTGTCCGTGGATTTTTGCCTCCTTGTTAGTATTTGTAAAAGTACATCAATTTTATGTTTTTTTCCACAATAGAATAGTCTTTTCAATTTTTCTGAGTCGTTCCTAACTTATCTGCATTATAATTTACTTTATGCATTGAAAAAATATAAACGCAAACTTCACACACAAATACATTTGTATGTAGCTATTATTTCACTGAAATAAACATCAGCGGTAGCTTTGATAATCCCTCATTATAACTAGTACTGACCACTCAGATTCGCGCTACGTTCTTTTAAATTTCTGGAGTAATTTTAAATGTATACAAAATGTTTTTAAATGGCTAGAAATTTGTTAAAGTTGAATTAACCAGCTTTTGTGTAGTATACGGTTCAATTCCATTTATCATTATTATTTTTTTTACTTCGTACGGACATTTTAAAACTTTAAAATGGACATTTTAGTGACAAAAACAGTTATTTTTTGGCCAGCTTCAATTGTATTCGTTGAAAATTTTCATACGGCAAAAAAAAAGAGCAAATTTTGTTAGTTTTAACTAAAGTATTGTATAGGTTGTTCAAAGATACACTGGTTTCAGATTATTTGCCAAAATCTAAATATTTTTTCAAATAACGGAAATATTGAAAAAAATATAGGGTGTTTTCAAAAACGTGTTTCTCAGAGTGTTCAAAAAAGTCTCCAACTCCTCGCAATCTGTAGCTCCAACTATGTTATACTTTGGTATAACATATTCAAATTTTTGAAAAATTAAAAACATGCTTTTAATAACTACTCAGTTCTAACCATTTTTAAAATTTTGATTGTAGTTTTCCCAAGGCATTATTAAAGTAAATCGGTACCATAAGTGATATTTCAAAAATAATTTAATGAATAACCAAAATCAATATTATTTCTAGTTGTTTCATTTATTTAAACATTCTTGTCTGTCCAAAAGAAATAATCAACAACACAAATTTTTTGTGAAATAATTGTTTAATTTATACAAATTAATGTTTATAAAAAACTCAATACATTCATCATCAAAAAAGCAATACAAACATATGTAGTCGTTATTGGGATTCGACTCATTCTAAACGTTAAATACGGAAAACTAACTTAAAAATAATGTTATTGCATATATTTCTGTACATAACTTGGTAAATTTTTCGTTGCACAGGGATATGACAGAGTCAGCTCATCACAGGTTGAAGAGGCTTCAGCTTCGTAAAGCAGTTTTACATAGCGCCCTTACTTTTAATAAAATATATTAAAAGTAATTAGTAAAACTATAGCAGAATAATTTCATCATCTCCACAACACGGCATAGGCAAGGTGGTGCCTGTTCCGCTTTCAAAAAGCTTCCAGTCATCGCTTCCTGGGTTTATCACACACCCAGGTTTGTATTTCCAGACTTGTTTGGCCAACCTGGAATCTGACATTCTTTCTAACAGTTCTTTCCACCGATGTTTGTTATCTTAGTTTTTCAGTCAAGTTAAAAACTTGTAACTCTTCTCTTATGGTCGCGTTCCTTATTTGGTCAAGTTTTAAACACCTTAAACTACTCTTAAGAAAGCCGTTTCCGAGGCCTGTGTTTTACTGTCTTCTTTCTTGGTTATTGTCCACAATTCACACGCATAGGGACTGTCATAACCTTGTGGAACTTAATTTTGTACGTTGATGTCTCTTGTTTCCAGGGGTGCACTCGTAAATTTTCCAGTACCGGAACGCTTTTTTTTTTTTTTTGCAGGCGGCAAGACTATGTCCACAGCCAATGTCGGCTACATAGTCGCGCCATAATGGATAACATATCACTGAAAGTAAAGTGATGGTTGGAATCTAACTAAACACTTGTAATATTCACAAAAAATATTTATTACTTGAACATTTGAACAACATAATTTAACTTACCTTAATCACAAATATTTAGCAAATGGATTGGATTCTTCCAGAGTGGTTGGTTTTGCTTGTTTCGTTCGGGTGTCGTCTGCAGTCCGGTGTTTTTGGAGCCATGTTTTTACATATGGCTCTGGACCCCAGTCACTCAAGTTTGGGCCGTGTAGTTTAACAAACATCAAACTTGACACATGTGGCACTGTCAGTTTCGTACGGGTGGGTATAATGATGAGATTCATTAAACTGAATCCTCTTTCGCAATCAGCTGAACTGCAAGGGATCAGTTTTGTACAGTTAAGCAAAGGTGTTAAATGTTTTGGTATTGTTGTATGGTTTTCAACAAAATCCCTGTAGCTGTTTTTGATTTTGGGTATGTTTAACTTAAACCTTCGGCACAACTTCTCAATCTCTGGTTTGCCAAAGCCTGCAGGTTTTTCAGTAGGCCACGTATCTGGTTCCAGCACTTTTAATTCATGTAAAAGTGATTCGTAAGCTTCATGATGATGTGATGGCGCACTTGACCGATGGGGTTCGTGGCTAGAAACTGTAGTAAACATTCTTCTTTTTAAGTTATTTATGACACTTGTTATTAACTGCTGATGATTGATGGTTGGAATTGTGTGATTTTCTATGAGTGGAACGCCATTAAATGTTCCTTCCCTGATGCAAATTTTTGATTCCAAAGTCTTAATACCGGGATTTTCCTTCATAGCCTCAAAAAACCGGACACTTCGTCTATCAGCATAGATTACTGTTGTTTCTTGGTTTTGTAATGATTCTGACAGCATCGACAGCTCAGCCAAAATATCATACATTATAGCCAAATCTAGCAAAAACTGAGGTGATGAACATCGTTTTGATAGTCCATTGTACATGGCTCGGTCTGTCAAATTTCTGCTCTTATTGGCTTTAGCAAAGTCAAAGTGTCTGTTTCAGGCACCGTATCCATACCAAGTAGCTGACACGGCTCTAAATAAACTTGCTACCCAACGTGTCCCTAAAATTTTCCCGATTTTGTTTATTTCTTGATCTAGGCCACTAGCACATTCTGCTAACTCCCTTTGATTCTTTGGAGACCTGCTATAAACGGAGTACACTTTGTCCATAAAAATTTGGAAATGGTTTACAGCTCCCACTTCGTTTATTGCATCACTCAGAGCTAACTCAAGTCTGTGGTTCATGCAGTGCCAAATGATAAGGCTTGGATATTTTTCAAGCAATCTTTCTGCGACTCCTGATTTTTTCCCCAGCATAACACTTGCACCGTCACTTGCAAATGCAACAAAGTTTTCTATTAAGAAGTTGTCTTCAAAACCGTATTTGCTTAAGCAATCAAGGAGATTTTCTGCTACGGTCTTAGACGTTTGGTCGGATAGTTCTAGAGATCTAAGAATAAGAAATGTGGAGAGTCCTCTTTGCAAACTTCACACTTCAAATATACTATCAGAGTAGACTTGCTGCAGAGAGTGGTCGATTCGTCTATCAGGACTGAAATTTTGCCTGATACACCTAAAATTTGTTTCACGACTCTTTTCTTCATTTAATCAGAAACGTGACAAATTATTTCCATTGCAATTCTTTTAGAGTGTAGCCCCACACCTATATCCAAGCCATTCAATTTTTGCATCTGCAACAGATCAAAATGGTCAGTGCAAGGCCTATTGTTTTTCGCAATGAAGTAAGCAGTTCTAAAGACAATTTTTGTTGTCACTAAGTGGGCTGCATTCATTTCATCAAAAACCTTGTCTATTGACCCTTCTTTGGCTTCAGCAGCAATTCTTTCAGCTGTTGTGTGACCAAAAGAGTTTTTATTACATATCAACGATGTAAGTTGAGAGGTTTTACTTGATCCATTAAACGTAATTAGGAACAAACGCCATCCGTTTTTTTATATGCTCATGCGCTCTTTTTTAAATGTGCCAAGTTGAGCAACTTCTTTACAAACATTACAGCCAAGTTTGCCGTTGATACAATCAAGCCAAGGAAAAGCATTCTTTTTACGTTCCCACATTTCTTCTGTCCAAATGGAAGGCCAACGAGAAATAGTTGAGTCCTCAGTTGATGAATTCGGTACAGACAGAGAATTATCAATAACACAAATACCTTCGGTTTCTGTATGCTGCACAAATGAGCTTTCGCCAGGTTTAAGGAGAGTATTTGCATCTCGAGAAGCAAAGGTTGAAGACTCGTACGAAGACTGTATAGTCCCTCTACTGAAGAACGACGTTAGAGTTTTTTGTTTCTTGTTGGGAGATTCCATGACTGTTGTAGCACTGAATAAACACACGTAACGGTTTACAACAGCGATTTACAACTGACAAGCAAGACTCAGGAACCACTAATGACTCATCAGTAAATACCGAGTTGAGTAGTGAGCCGATCGGTGGAAGGTACCCCCTCCACTGCACTGCCCGCTGGTCTACACTTCAAGGTCATCCCGCATCCAAAATAGATCTCATGTGCGTTGTGTTCGGCGCCGTTCGGTGAGCCTAGTGCATAGTTACCAAATGATTATGTTATTTTTTATTTTCTTTCGTCAGTTTTAATTTTCGATCTCGGTGATGGTCATTGAGATGAATAATGTGTATAAACAAAATTAACAGTATAACTAAAAAGGAATTATTTGTCGAATATGTTAATATTTCTTCATTATCTTGCAATAAGAAGTATAATAACAGTGAGTACTAAATCTTAAAATAATACGTGACCAGATTTTTGAGTAAAAACACATTTCATGTGAAAGAAAATAATTCTTTTTCTCAAAAAGCAGTACCGGAACGCCGCGCGTTCCGGTACCAGTGCACCCCTGCTTGTTTCTAAAAGTACAGTTGATTGTCCCACAGATCGTTTGGAACTTACCTAACTTAACATCATTATCATAATTCCTATCATAGCCAATATCATTTCCCAAATAATTAAAGTAGTTCATTTATACACTGAACCAACCATTAGCTAAAGAAATTCTTTTTGTAACAATCATTTGTATGTGTAAACCAGGATGTGGCACTGCATGGTATTGCAGGGAAATAACATTTCATCGCTGCATGTTTAGAGTGGAATCGTAATATTTGGCTAAATATTCAACTGTCTGTTCCTATGAATAAAGTTAAGATGAAAATACTGCCGTATATGGAAATTAAACAATAAAAAATATCTTATTCTGAATTCATTTGTTCTAGAAGGTTGCTTAAAAACTTAATTTAATTTGAATATGGGAATATACAAATTGTTTGCAAAACCGTATAAACAGTGTTCACAGTTGTAAATATTAATCATTCTACGCTCGGCATTTTGAACGTTTATTTCATTGTTAATTTATTATTCATTGGTATAAAAAAAAGCTACAATTGCTACATTTCAAACGTTTTTATACTAAATATATTTTTTATAATTTTGGTCAGCCATATTGTATCCACCACTTTGAATTTACATTGTTTGCCATCATATTCTATTCATAATCCTAAAAACCCCCTTAGGAAAAATTTTCATTACTATTGAAATAATAATTTCGAAGTTATTCATCATCATCATCTTCACATGAGCTCCAGACAGCGTTTTGAGCGTATTGTCTGAATTCTTTTCAGCTCACCAAGTGAGAGATCATCAGGAGATCTGTTCAATACTTTCTCAGAAGTTCCTCTGGTAGTTCTGAAGTGTCTGAAGCACTGGGACTTCATATTGTCATCCCGGCTACCCAGAATACAGGATAAATTTTACTCAGATGAGTATTGCTTTGTAAAGTGACAGCCTGATCCACAATATTCGCCACTCTATAATTTGTACAATTTTTATTTGGTCTGGTTTTACAAACATCAGGCAATTAGTCCGGTGTGCTGGGGTTCGAATATAGAGTACTGGTTCGCCCAGTATCTACCTCGGTTCTAACTATGATCATTTTTTTGGAGTTTGGCGAAATAGTTGTTGTCGTACATTAAAAACCTCAACCCACATTCAAAGTGATATTACGAATACTGTGATTGATATTATTAAAAATATTTTGTCACTAGTTTAATACATAGGTAAGAATAGTACGCAGGTTATGTTAAATATGTAGGTTATGTTACTCACGGTATATTTATATTATCCACAATTTATGTATATTGATGCACACTAGTTTTGGAGACACTATTTATGTTCTGTATCCCATACTGGCATGTTCTGTATTCTGTATCAATGTACTATTACATTTATAGTTAATGTAATTGTTTCTATGTTCTAATTTATCTGCCTTGAACGGCTCAGATGTTCTAGTATTGAGGTCGGATGGTGAATGCCGTCATTACCAATAATATATATAGGCAGAGGTTGATGGAAAAAAGTCAGTATTTAATTTTAGTTGGGTTAAGTTAGTTTTTAGTCAGTATTTATCTAGAGCTCTATTAATGAGTAAGAGAGTTGAGTGCGTGTGTTTTGATATTTGTGGATTACCATTGTATTTGTGTTGTTGTTTGTGTGTATAAGTTACGATTTTGTGAATAATAATCTATACCATAATTGTGAATCGGAATATGTATTTTTAATTGTAAAAATTATTTGTGATAACGATAAATAAACAGGGCGTCGACAGTGATACGCGTGTTTTTATTTCGATCGCTGCTTTAAAGACGACATTGTGGTCACTGATTTATCACGTCCATTGATTTTTCTGAAGTACTTGTTGTGGAGAGCATTACTTCTTCTTCCCCGATTCTCAAGACATTGTTTTTGAAGTCGACTGCAACACCATACACGTTCATAATGTCCACACCAAGAATTGCTTCATCCACAGTGACAGTAAAACGATCAAACTCAAGTCGACCGAGGCGTAGGTGTATCTCTACTTTCCCAAATACTTTTACTGGCCTTCCAGTAGCTGTTTGCAAGCTGCAAGAGAACCAGATTGGCTTGAGATTTTTACCAGATCAGGGCGCACAGTGGAAACTGTGACACCCGTGTCTACTGTAATTGAGGTCGGCTTTAACCCAGGTAGCACTACTCCCTTCCACTTTCTTAATTCTCTTGTGGTGGGAGAGCGTAATGCTTAATTCCCATAGTGTTCGGTCACACTAGACTATGTGACCAGAAATTAACAGTCTTCAAGTAGTACAACTCTGAATCCTGTAGGTGCGCCACATTACTGCAACTAACGGATATGAATCGGAGCTATTTAGTAGACTGTTACATTTTACCACCATCTGAGCTGTGCTATAATACTGATAATTACTGTTACTTTCTTAGTATATATTGTTATGAAATAATGTTATTATAATGTTTCTATCGTGAATATGATTATAATAATTTTTGCGATTTTATATAATTTTAAATTATATTCTCATTGAAGGAAATATTAAAATAGAATGTGTACCTAGAGCGGTTATGTTATGTGCTACACGATAATTGTGGTGGCAGTGCTTATAGTAATTGCATAAATTGTAGTGTTACAAGTGGTTTTCAGTAATCAGTGTTACACACGCGTACTGTTGAAAATTTTCAAGTGTCGGTATTTTGTGTGCTTGTGTAAATCTCTGAGACAAAATGAATGATGTCAAGTATTTACAGAGTAAAACTTTGTGCTATGAAGATAGGTTAATAGCAAAACAATTGGGTCCACCAAGACTGCAGTTGTCTATCAACCAAGTGTTTAAGGAAAAAAACAGAATGTATAATAGAACTTTCAATACTGCAGTGTACCAAAAATGGGAATGGATGTGCAGATGCCCCAAAATAAATGCTTTATTTTGCTTTGCTTTTCTTCTGTTTGGTGGTGAAGACACATGGACTCAGTCGGGCGTTAAAGATATGAAACATTTACCAGAAAAGAGTAAGAAGCATTCGCTGTCTAAATGTCATTTAGACAATGAAATGAGTTCAGCCGTGCTAGGTATTGTAAATATTAGGTTGCAACTCGATGATGGTTACAGAATTTCTGTTCGTAAACATAACGAACTTGTAGACAAGAACAGATACTTCTTGTCTCAAATAATTGATACGATTAAATTTTGTGGGGAATTTGAATTAGCTTTACGTGGCCATGACGAAACGGAAGAAGAAGACAACAACCCAGGGATTTTTAAAGGACTAATCAATTATACTGCAGCACAACAGTGTTTTGAAAGATCATTTAGAAAATTCAACAGTGTTTAAAGGAACCTCGAAAACAATTCAGAACGAACTTTTAGATGCCATTTTGTCAGTGTGTCGAAAAAATATTGTGACTGAAATTTCTACGATAGACTTCATATCACTTCAGGCTGATGAAACAACTGACAGTTCGTGCAAAACACAGATGGCACTGATTTTGAGATATCTCATTGAAGGGAGAATAATTGAAACGTTTTTGGGTTTTTTTTTTTTTGAAGTCCCTTTCGATAAAAGTGCTCGAAGTTTAGCCTCGACAATTTTAGGACAGTTGGAAGAAATAGGAATAGACAAGTCCCTGGAAAAAGTAATTTGTCAGACTTACGATGGTGCATCTGTTATGAGTGTCAGAAAGGAGGGGTCCAGTGTTTGGTTAAAGAGAAGTATCCAAATGCAAATTTTATTCAGTGTTATGCCCATCAAGGGAATCTGATTCTTCAAAACTCAACATCGTCTTCCTCCCAGAGTAGAATATTTTTTCAAGACCTGCAAGGAATAGGACCATTTTTTCAAGATCTCCAAAGAGGATGGATTATTTAGTAGAAATTGTAAAAAAAAATTGGGTCTGTACCTCCTACAAGATGGTACTTTCAACACAGGCTGTTAATACTGTGTTTGAACATAAGATAATCTAATAAAATGTTTTGAACACATTAGGGACATAGAGATTTCTGACAAAAGTGCTTCTAGCCAGGCTGCAGGATTTGTACGAACTTTGAGGGATCCTCAGTTCATTTTCTGGTTGACTTTTTTCCACAAAATTATGCCTCATGTGGCAATTTTCTTTGATTGCATTCAACAAAGAAACATTGGTGCAATAAAAATGAGAGCATTTGTTAAAAATTTTGTGAGTGCAGTGGTTAATATTCGTAAGACCTATGAAGACAGTGAAGTGTCTGTATGTGAGCCTGTGACTAAGAGACAGTGTGTTGAACAATTAAGTAATAGGAGCAACCGTGTGGCCGCTTTGGAAGTATGTGATATGATTGTAAACAATATTAATGAAAGATTTCAATTTTCAGATCATTTACGTGTTTCCAAATTGTTTTTAGTTGAAAAGATCCCACAGTACTGTGTTGAGTTTCCAGAAAATGATTTTCAGACTACAATTAAATTTTATCCCACAATAAATGATCTGAAACTGAGAACCGAACTAGAAGTGTTATACAGTCGTGAAGATTACGTATTGCTTCTGGTGCAACACCCTTATTACAGTTTTTCCTTGATAAAGACATGTTCCGTACCTTCTCAGAATGTGTGACTATTTTAAAGATAATTGTTACCATACCGATGACAACTGTTGAAAGTGAAAGGTGCTTTTCTACATTGAAAAGAATAAAAACATTTTTAAGGAATTCCATCGGCACTGATAGACTGACTGCATTGGCTATGCTATCAACAGAAAAAAAATTATTCATGGAATTCAAGATTTCAACAAACAAGTGATAGAGGAATTCGCTACATCTAAAAACAGGAGAATGGAATTGTTATACAAAAAGTGAAATACCAGGTAAGACATTCTTTATTTTTTTACCTAAGTACTAATTACCGTGAATGGTGGCCCTACCTTAGATCCTGCCCACTGTGTGCCCCTCCCACTTCATTACTCACGAGCCGCCACTGAGTATAAGTCTTATTAGTTATCAGAATTTATTGAGTGTTAAAGTATTGATTTGTACTGTACATTCATTTAAGTTTAATGGTAGATAACAGACTCACAGTTACAGACATAGTAGACGGTCATGAGGTACACATGTGTATTAAGTGAGTAGCCTATATCTGTGTCAGCATTGAACAGGTTACAAGATGGCCAATAGCAGAGGCAGATATAATACATTACAGTGATGATACTACTATATCAGGTGTATCCAGAAATTGAAGATAAAATACTATTAGCATTTTTAAAATAATATTTACAAATCTTGGTACCCAAATCTTTAACTGGCAATTATTTAAGTATAATTATCTTCATTTTTTGATACAACCACTATAATTGGACAAGTACTGGTATCTTTTAAGCCTGGGAACCAGCTTTTGTATCCTTGTGTTCACAGAAGTTTGCCACCAGTTCGTTGAACCACATCAGATCTTGTGCATCATCATCATTTTTTGACATTTTCCAATTAGATATTTCTTTAGGGGAAACAAAGTAAAAACTGGGTATGTGGTCTGGATTATGCAGAGATTGTTACAAAATATCCTGTTTCCAACTATCGAGCTGCATAGAAATGACATGTGCAGTATGGGGCCAAGCATAATCTTGGATAATGTGGAGAATTCTACTTCTTTCCAGAAATATGACAGAGGACACCACCTGAAAAAAACTTTGTCGAGTCAAACTGTCACCAAAAACTGTGTAAGTTGTCTACAAATTTCCGTTTCCCTTTTCTGAGATTCCTGAATGGGTATTTCCTTTTGATGCTCAGAAAACAGAACAAACTTTGCATTTGGTATGATTTTGGATCATCTCTACCAATTCCAAAATATGTAACACAAACTACTCTAGCAAATCAATTTTCTTACTAAATATGATAAATTGGTATCTACTAGCAATTACCACCACAGCTAAATAAAAAATTTACCTTCACTTTTTGGATATGCCTCGTAATAATGACGACAACGTTGGTGATAATATGAAAATGGTGGTGGTGGGGGTGGTGGTATTGGTAATAGTAGTGGATGATGGTGATTGAAATGTAATACATATTCAACAACTGAATTCATTTGTACACATTTTACAAAATAAATCGCGCACATTTTATCGTTCCTTATGAGACAGAGCATACTTACTCTGTGTCATGCTCCTTACTTTTCTAACTATGGCTATCATTTATCTATAAAACATGTGAGGTATTTTTATAGAACCAAGTGTTGCATACTTTATTTACAAAGCAGTAACTTTAATATAGTCTACTTGAAGTAAGGCTGTGTCATCATGCCAAGTTGACTGCCAAGAGGCTTTGTCTCTCCAGAAGTTGCCCATTGCCTATTAAAAAAAAATAATGCTTCCAGTTACAATATAACAATATTATTGACCTCTACACATACATATTTAGTATTTATTAATATGAAAAATATACATCAACACCAGTCAATTTTTCACTTCACATTTATTATATAACGTTTATCACATTATTTATTTCAATCAAAATAAAAATTATAAAATCTATGCCTGCTTATGTTTTTTTCCCAGCACACTTCAGTTATAATCAGAGTGTTGTGTGCATTTATGGCTTGAGAATCAAGTGTGTTTAAGGCTTCAGAATCCATTTGTTCTGTTCTGAATTCTCTATTCTGGGACAACTATTCAAATTATATCCCAAGTCTTCTGTTAGCCTATCTGCTCATTTCACTGTAGATCTATCCCTCAATGCTGATATTACCTTGTATAAAAGTTTTCCATTTCACCAGTCTTCCTAGATATGTTTTGATGTTTTCACCATATGTACTTTAGAAATATGTAGGAAAACTCTAATTTTAAAGTCTGTATCTTATCTACACTTCATGTAATGTGTAAACATTCATTTCATGTCACACCCATGACAGTTTGAAAACACATATATAGACGCATGTTGTATAATCAGATGCATGTTAAAAACAAAGTTTTTGGTTGCTTTATGATCTTGTTTCAACAGCTACTTTTTTAAGTTCATAGGTGGCAATTGTGAATATCAAAGTTACTGTCATGATTATATTTCATTATATATTTTATTATATTTCAAAAGGTTTGCTGTTTCTACAGTTTTTTAACTTGGTTGTTATTAGTCTGGCTATAGTCAGTGTTCTTTTAATTTCTCTACACTCCTCATTGTTATATAGCAAAGAAATAATTATATGAAAATTCCACCACTTCATAATTCACCATCTGAATAATACTGATGGAATCATAACTAACATGATTGATGACTACTGATAACTGTGACTTTGATCTTAGAATGAATCGTGTTCAAACTGTATTCTTTCTTGCAGTTGTCCAATCTGGTCACTATGTCTGTCAGTTTCTTTGATCTAATATTCATCAGTGTTTAAAGTACCATCAGCATCAATCAGTTTATTAAGTTTGCCTCCCACTGTAACTCCATTATCTGAATCTTATAACATATTCACTACATAAATAGAAAATTATGGAATCATGGAAGTTATACTAAACAATCAAGAAAATTATGCAATAATATAATACTTGATATTAAACACAGGTAACAATCATTCTATAAATATAACTTTACACATAGACAATATTGGATTAGTGGTGAAATGTTGAAAACAGCTATAATTACCTTGATGTCTAGATTTTTCCATGGTTTTGGTCTTCCTTGTGAGCTAGCAACATTGTCTGGAAAGTCCCTAAAACCTCCAGCAGAAACGCCCAGTGAAATGTAAAACTGTAAAAAAAAAAATAAATAAATAAAATTGTATTTTATGATTCTTTTATAAAATTAACATATACAATAGCATCACTGTACCAGCCAACCTATCTTTAACAGGAATCAAAAAGCAGCTCTTTTTTTCTCTGTACCTTCCACTGAATACTCACTGGTTTGGTAGCAGTGGCGGCGCTACGGGTGGGCCCGGGCCCACCCATAATTTTCTTGGCCTACCCTCTGGCCCACCCAGATAAGACAGAGAAATTCCAGAGGTCAAATTCAAACTATCTTTTATAAAATTCAACAAGAAATATGTTTTCCACGTGTTTAGAATGAAACTAAAAGATCTTTAGAACGGAAACATGAAACAAACAACCATCAGAGTGTACACAAACCTTCGGTCGGTCAGTCTTGGTTTCTCGGTCTCCGGTCGTACTTTCATTTTCGTTAAGTCAACGATTTTATTTTTGTGTCTGTGGTTTTGTGGTTTGCATAAGCAGAGTTAACGTGTTTAACTGCCAATTTTATTTAAATATGGACAGCAGTTTGTCTCATGTTCGATTCATTCTTTCGGTTTTTATGTTATGTACGTTTCAATACGTTTGAGGTTAATTACATATAAAAATTAAAAGGTCTCATGACATTAATCTGTGTTTTGTGTTTGACCGTTTGTGTAGAATATTGTGCATCTTATTGAAAGTGAATGTGGCAAGTGACAATAAAAATGGCAAAATGTCCTAGCATTTCAGACTTCTTCATTCTGCAACAAAAAATTGTTAAACCAAATGAAGAGGACATTACAACGCCTACAACGTTTACACCTGTAACTGCTGAGGTTAGTTTTCAGGATCCTGAAACTGAACCTGAAAAAATTCTGTTCGATGATGATGATATGGAAGTAGGGAAAGAAGGAAAACAGTCAGAAAATGAAGAAGAACTCGGTGAAAATAAAGGTACTGATTTATTTTCTAATCCTAGCAGTAGCACCAACAGCACTAATCCATCTGGTTCAATTAGTGATATAGCTACGAAACCTACTGATGAACCAAAACAACCACTATTACAACATTTTCCTTTTCGCCAGTTTGGAGATAGAAAAAGGAATTTCCAGCCAGGTTGGTACAAAATCCACCCATGGCTTGAATACAGTATTATAAATGATGCTGCATTTTGTTTTGCCTGTCGATTTTTTCGTCCCCAAACTCAATGCACAAAAAGTGAATTGCTTAGTTTTGTAAATGAAGGTTACACTAATTGGAAAAGAGCAACAGAATCTAATTCCAGTTTTAAGCAGCATGAGAACAGCTCATCCCACAAACATTCTTTAGTTGCTTGGGAGTCTTTCAAAAATTTAAAAAGTAAGTTTGGGGAGGAAGCATCAATTGCTGCTCTGCTAGATGAAACATATGCTCTTGAAGTTCAAGAAAATAGAGGATACATTGAAACAACTGCTGATGTACTTCGATTCATAGCCCTACAAGGAACAGCTCAAAGAGGTCATGATGAATCGAAACAGAGTGAAAACAAGGGAAATTTTTAGAATTAATGGAACTTATAGGGAAAAAAGATCCAAACTGTTAAAAAAAGCTTGAATATAAAAGAGAAAAGTACACTCATCATGGTATTCAAAATGAAATTCTTAGCACCATGAGGAATATTGTGCTAGATCATATAACAGATGAAGTAAAAAAAAGCTCAGTATTTTGCTCTAATGGTTGACGAGTCAAAATATTGTTCAAAAACTGAGCCATTATAAATAATGATTCGTTACTATTTAGATGGGAATATATATGAAAGATTTCTAGGCTTTGAACCTGCAAACAAATTGGATGCTTCTTCTTTATTAATTTGTATTAAACAAAAACTAGCAAACTGTGGAGTTGATTTAAACTACTGTATTGCACAAACGTATGATGGAGCTGCAGACATGAGTGGCTCTTGTGCAGGTGTTCAAGCTCTTTTAAGCAGGGAATTTCCACAAGCCAGCTACATACACTGTATGAACCATAAATTGAATCTGGTTATAGTGGCAACATGTAGAGGGATCAAGTCAGCTACAGATTTTTTTATGACACTGCAGGGACTGTATGTTTTCATGAGTGGGTCGGCAGTCCATCAAATGTTTATAGATACACAAATGAAAATGAAGATAGGAAAAGTGGAATTGAAAAAGTTAAGTGACACCCGATGGGTCTGTCAGTATGCTACATGTTTGGCTGTGAAGAAGATAATTGAAGGTATTATTGTAACACTAGTAAATATACAGAGTGAAAATTCAGAACGAGCTGTAGAAGTGTCAGGATTCAGTGCCAAGTTGAACTTTTCTTTTATTTTTCATTTATGTCTGATCACACGTGTGTTGAAAGAATGCAAGTCACGGTCTGATTTCCTCCATAGCAAAGGTTGTGATATTGTTGCTGCGATCAATTTGGTCGAAACTACAAGGGATCTTTTCAACCAAATTGCGTGAACCTGATACAGGTTTCACTTCTGTGTGGAAAGAAAGTGTAGATGTAGCAACAAAAATAGGTGCTGATATTCCCACAGATTCCTCTACTCTTGGCAGAATTCGAAAGTTACCAAAACATCTTGTGGAATATGTTTGTGATATGCCAAATAAAGACAACTTGAAACCTGTACACCCAACTGATATCAAGTCTCTAGTATTTGATGAAATTCTACATATCATAGATAGCGAACTTGAGAGACATTTTATTTCAAACTCTGCAATAATTAAAGGAATCACTTTTCTGAATCCCAAAAGTAAAATGTTCCTGAATAAAGAAATGTTAATGCCGTTGGCACAAAATTATTCATGCAACACTGATTCGTTGGAGGCAGAAATAAAAATATTAAAAAATCTCATCCTAAGGCATGAACAACAAACCGGAGTGGAGACTGTGAATCTACTTGCATTGCTCAAGTTGTTAGAGCAATACAAACTAGCATTCAATTACTTGTACAAATTGACTCAAATAACAGTGACTATTCCAGCTTCTTCTGCATCATGTGAGAGAACATTTTCGTGTATGCAACGTGTTAAGAGTTATTTACAAAATTTGATGTCTGATGAATGTCTTAGTTATTTGTCTGTGCTTGCAATATAAAGGACTTTGACCAAGAACATTGACTTGAAAAGAGTCGTTGATAATTTTGCCGTTAATCACAACAATCGAAGAATTAATCTGTTTTAAAAGTAAGTAAAAGCCTGTTTAGTGTTTTGCATTCATAGTATTGTATTTTGCTTAATATTTCAGCTATTCAGTTTTGGGCTATCAATTATTCATCTTTATTGTCAGCACTGATTTAAACATTGTATAGTTAAGATATTGTCATTTTGTACAAATAATATACACATGTACATAAATATATAGGCCTATAATAACTACATTCACACAACACAAACATATAAATTCAATCGGAATTACAGTCCAAATTTTGCTCTCTGTCAATGATAAAACTATTTTAAACTGCAAATTTATACCAGCGAACTCAAGGTTAGGCCCACCCATTTTATAACCTGGCCCACCCTCAGCCCACCCATGTGACCTACGCTAGGGCCGCCACTGTTTGGTAGTAAGTGACCCGCTATTATACCTACATCTCAGGAAACATATTATATAATACACCGCATATTGTATATTGGGCCAACCAATTACATGCAGATTACTATTCATAATGCTTTGTTTACAGTCTTCATGTAAACATGAGTTCCAATTGACCACAGTGTTTTTGCTTATATGAAGTTCATCTTCACAGAATTTCACTGTTGTGTATTATTTCCACCATGCATAAATAAACAAATTATTGTGCAATAATCTGTAAGAAACGTAACTGCTAGAAGAGGTTTCTTGGTACAATAGTTTGATTTAGAGCACCATCAAACTATTACCCTCTGTTTTCTGAAGTTGTGTACAGTTTCATTTCGTGGCCAACATTTCATGGCCAGGTTGTTTAAAATACCTTTCTGTTGTAGAAATGAAATTGTATGTTCTTTGTAACAATTTCAGCTGCCAATTATAGGAAATTCATTGCCAACAAACACTGCCACAAACACTGTACACAACACCAGTAGTCAACTGTACAAATAGTACAGTAGATATAGGTTTTTGGGTGGAACTAATTCCCACAAAGATGGGGTTTGAATTTTTTAGTTCGTTGATGGTATATTTTTGACATAATAAAAGTCTAGAAAAATCTGAGTGTGCAAAATAAGTTATTTGGCCGCCATCTTGGAAAACACTTGGAAAACTAAAAGTCTAGGAAAATCTAAGTGTGTAAAAATATTTAAATTCCTTTTTTTTTCTGGTGAGTTCTTCAAGTATTGACGTCTTCTAAGAAATTGAAAATGGCCGAAAGGAACTGTATCTTGTGCTCTGAAAGTGAAAGCGAAACTTCAAAGTGTGTTAAGTTGTCTACTAAAGTTATACAAGTCATCATCAGTGCAAGTAAAATTCGAAAAGACAATATCCATGAGTTATTTGAACCATTGCCTGATCACCCCGTGAGTGTCCATGTGAAATGCCGCCGTCTGTACACAAATCCCTATAATATCCAGAGTGATATGAAATATCAGATACGCACAAAACAATCATTAGTAACAGTGAAATTTACTGAGAGCTCTCCACTTCTTATTGGCAACTTCTTTCTTTCTAATAATGAAAACAAACAGTGCTTTATAACCATGCTTGGGAAACACTTAGAAGCGAATGGCCACACTGTGATTCATGCTACAGATGATGCTGACACTGTTATTGTAAAAACAGCACTGACCTTGGCAGAAGAAAAGCATGTAAATGTTGTTGCTGACGACACCGATATTCTTGTACTATTGATTTACCATAATACACGAAATATTTGTTTGCAGTCATCTACGTTCAGTGATAAAAAACGTGATATTAAATCGATGCAACATGTGCTTGGTGAAAAGGGATGCAAAATTATTCTCTTTTCACATGCTTTAACTGAATGCAATACCACAAGCTCCTTATTTGGTAAAAGTAAATCGGCAGCATATCGACATTTTTGGAAATGTGAGGAATTTAGTATTTGCACTACTCTGTTTGGATCAGAAAATGCAAACAGAAAGGAACTCACAGATATTGGCACCAAAGCATTGGTATCATTGTATGGTGGAAATCCAAAGACAGAAACTCTGAACCTACTACGATATAATCTCTACTTGAAAAAAATCACAACTGCCAAAAGTGAATTTAATATTGCAAGATTGCCACCTACAGAAGATGCTGCTGTTCATCATCTTCTCCACGTACATTTACAATGTCTTTGTTGGAAAACTATGAACACCAATATTGCCAATCCCAAAGAGTGGGGTTGGAAAAAAGTAGGAGACCAACTACAGCCCATAACATGTGAAATGAGCCCTGCACCATAGTTATTACTAAACATGATCCGTTGCACCTGCAAAACGGGTACAGATGAGCCGTGTGGTAGTGGCAGATGTACGTGTCGACGTTATGGTGTAGAATGTACTGAGATATGTTGTAACTGTTCTGGTAGAGATTGTACAAATAGTGCACTGAAAGAAAGTGATTTAAAAGAAACTGAAGAAGACTATTAGATTTAGTTTTTCTCTTATGTAAGATTGATGAAATACATATGCATTTGTATTATAAAACGCATTTTGATTAATAAAAATATGATTTTCAATACTGCATAAGCTTTCAGTTTTTCGGCCACCATTTTGTTATTTATTTTTATTTTGTAAAACCAATATCATAATCTTTTTCAGCCTGAAATTTTCTGTAATTTGATACCACACACGAATTTTTATGATTTTTAAAATTTTTTCAATATGGCGGCCAAAAAAACGCAGTTTGCACGCTCAGATTTTTCTAGACTTTTAGTATGTCAAAAAGATACCAACAACAAACTAAAAAATTCAAACCCTGTCTTTGTGGGAATTAGTTCCAACTATCACCTATTTTTTGCATATATCTACTGTACTAAATTTTTTAAGCACTGATACAACACAGAAAACTACAGAGAAATCATATTGATCAATAAGAGGTTGTATTTGAGTGGTTAGTGGTTAGCATTTAGCTTACTTGATGTTCACTGGTCAGGATATACAAGTTGGGGCAGAGGGACAAAATATTAATAAAAACAAATAATAAATAATACTGATGTTTGCACAATCAGAAAAAAGAAAATTGGATCAAACCTTTATGTTAAAATTCATGTTTCCTGTATCCAAGCTATAATTGATTTAGTTATTATATTAGTTTATTTCAATTCCGTCTTGTGGCTTTTAGTAGCTGTGAGATGTGTTTTGGAATGATTGTTGCATCATCAGACACATAAGAAATTGTCAAACAATAAAATACACTGTTGAAATTGTTATTACTAGCCGTGCTGTTAGGCCATGGTCCACAGTTGTTGCTATTGACAAAAGTTTCGGCCCCACCATCGGAGGCCATCATCAGTGTCTAGATTGGCACAATGTCCGCCGATTCACCTCAGAGATGAGTTAGAGACTATGTATTATACCTGAGGAGGCCCACTTATATAAACTTTTGTACCATCATGATTTAAGCTGGAAAGCAGCATCAAGTGCTGTCTGATTGGCTTGGGAACACAGCATGCCAGCTCCAACCATGTTGTTCCAATATATCATCTAAATCATGAATGTATATGGCATATGATACATGAACTCAGAACTGATTCCCTGCAGCAACTTAGCCAAAATTGAGTACTCAAGAGTTGAACAGAAACTTGTGATGTTCTGAATTAATTTCCTTTAACTACTCATTGAATCAAAGTTCTCTCAACAATATTTATAAAACCTAAGACCACTATCAGCGTATAAGGCTGTTTACATGTTTGCACTCTATTTTCCTAATATGTCATGCCTTCAAATCATATCTAAAATTATGAAGTATCAGCTTCACATAAATTTATTTAAGGCTACTACTAAAATTTAAATAAAATGCTTACGTCTTTGTCAAATGGTGCTATTTTGGATGATGCACTCCAAGCAGGTGTGACATCTGGTGTAAACCCTACTGAAGCTGATAATGTTTGACCTCTGTTTGGCATCACTGAATGCACTTGTTCATCATCTACCATAAACATGAGACTCTCTGAAACAAAAGCAGATGTACTAGTTACAACTTATTATGATACATTGTATAATAAGTCTTTGTAGTTTTTATATTCAGGTTTATGATTATAGGAACCTATGAAATTATTCATTTAAATTTTATATGACCTAAGTTAATTTAGAAGGGCTAGTCCTTTTCCTTTGATAAAAGGGGTTGAAATCTTACTGCAGGTAGCAGACTGTAATTGTGTTTAGGATTGCTTATTCATCCAGTGACCAAGAATCTGATCCTGAGTGACTGAAAATTTTACTAGTAGTTGTATGTAGTGTCAGAGGCTCCATGATTATAAGGAATTATACTTGGTGCAACATCAGCCATTATTTTCAGTACCTCTAATAACCATATTTGTATATAAGATCTGATGATGACACAGTTGTGATCGAAACTCGAGTAATCCCGCAATTGGATTCAAAGAAACATGACAGAAGGTAATTAACCTGTTCTATAGTCTAATAACCAACCTTAATGTCAATTAAGGTTCATATTTGTAAATATATATCAAATTCTTCTGTAGCTTTCAGTAATATTCTAATGTCCTATTATTGCTTATGGATTGTTCTTATCACTCTTTAACAGAAAAAGAGTAAGAGACACAAACATACAGAATGATATACAAGTAGCTAGACACATAAGCATTAAACTTATGTTAATTATGACTTTGTATTCTTTTTTGTATATTCTAGCATCTTTTAACTGTTTCTTTTAATATTGTTACATGATACGGAAAAAGTGTTACACCATTACAAAACATTCTATGTGTTTCTCAGATGTTCCAGTGGAATCTGACTCTAATGTTTGTGCGTATGTGATCTCAACAAACGTTAGCGAGACTTTTCTAGACTTTGCTGGCCACACACACACTGTGTCAAGGCCACCATCAATTACGTTGTAGTGTATCGCTGATGCGTAGTATGGATGTTTCTGGAATTTCAGTTCAGTATAAATATAGGCAATTAGCAGCGCTTAGTTTAGTTATTGTCAGGCGATTTACATAGTGTGGTTCGAAGTACTGTGGCAAAGTGTTATGTGCGGAGTTGACATCATTATTGCGTGTGAACAATTTTTATTTGATTGCTGTAGGCCTAAGAGATTATCTTGTTGATTACAACCTGTTTAACTATGATAATTAAAGCGGTGATTAGTTTTAATTGGTGTCTTTTATTTTGTTCTCCACTGTACCATATGATGATCAGTAGACTGTTGTAACAATATCTTTATTACTATAAAGAGTAAGCTGAAGAAGAAAAGGACAGAGAAAAGTGAGAGACAGAAAGAGAGGTATATAGACTAAGTGGGATACTGATAGACAGAAGGATAAGAATAGAGACTTGAACAGGCAATGTACATAAGGCCTCCAAAGGTAAGATCCTTGAAAAGTCACAAGATAATATAATGTTTACTATTTTTGAGTTGTAGTAGTGATACGTTTACTTCTGATACACAATTATTAATCTAATAAATTGTTAATTCTTTTATGCCCCAGAGTTGGTGCGCCACAATTTGTAATGTGTAATTTTTATGTTGAGTATGTTATATTTATAATTAGGGTTGCCACCTCAAAGTATCACGAAGTCGGGAGATTTGCCACCTCAAAGTATCACGAAGTCGGGAGATATACTCATCCTCGTTCGTGCATATGAATTTGTGTGTGTGTGTGTGTGTGTGTGTGTTAATAAACAACTTATAGTTATAAATGTTTAATAATTAAATAAATACTCAAAATTTAAATAATTATTTTATTTTAGGCCAAAATTATAAATAATTAACATAAATTAAACATTTTTATTGTTCACAACGTGTTTTTAAAAAATAACTTAGTTATTATCATTATCATTAAATTTAAAGTCATATTTGGTATTTTTTTTACAGCTTTCCAGTAAAGCTCTTTGGTCAGACTTAGTGATAAAATCTAAAAATTCATTACAATTCATGTTATAATTTATTCTCACACATAACTCAGCCTTTACCATCGGAACACTCAAATTATTTCTCTCTTCAGTCCATAAGTTATTCATGATTGAAAAGATTCTTTCAACAAACGCATTACTTATAGGTATTGACAATACTTTACTAACTATCTTCACCAATTCACTCGATTCAAATATCTGACACCATTTTTTGTCAGTAGGGATATCCATACCAGTAACTTTTTCGCAAATAGAATTAACTGCGCCAATTTCATCAAATATTTTATCTTCATCAATACTGATGACTAACTTCTGGGCTAATTTTAAAACGTTATCATAATTGATATGTGTTTTAAGATCGAAAATCGAAAAATATTGGAAATAACTATTATCAAAGTCAAAAAAATCATTTAAATAATCTAATGTCTTTGTATAGACCTTGTTAGCTTCAGATATAAATTTTTTTTGTTGCTGCTGTGTCAAATAAATCAGAGCTTGTTTAATTCTGGCGCCATAAAAACTTGAATCTAATCTATGTTTTATTTTTTCTCTTAGCTGGCACATTATGTCGTGTAATTCTATGCTGGTCAGATCTTTTTTTTTCCAAAATCAAAATAGATTCAGTCAAAACATTCATATAATGATGCACAAAATATAAATAAATTTCAGGAAATGTTAATTGGCTTGACAGATCATTAGTTACTTCATCTTCATCATCAGTGAATCTCCAGATCGCTGGCTCACAGTTTTCCTTGCCTATTGAGATGAAATATGATTTCAATGCAGGCCAATTCAAAATTAATCTATTTACGCATCGAAATAAAGATAACCATCGCGTTGCAACATGACGAATGACTTTATGATACTCTAGGTCAAAGTCTTCAAAAAATGATTTTAAAGTGTCTAAATTCTTTGCACTTGTAAAAAATTCAGCATAAACTTTGAGTACTAGAGTTTCAATGTCGAAAGAAAGTGCTGCACAAGCTTTACGGCCAGCGTTATGAATGATGTGACAGCAACAGTTTGCTTTGACAATTCCTGGTGATGTTTCAGATAATTTTTTAAACACAGATTTATGTATTCCATAATTAACCGGCGCGTTATCAGCAGAATATGATGAAACTGATGTAAGCTTCAATTGGTGAGATTTTAAGCACTTTTCAATGTTTGAAAATATATCTTCAGCAGCTTCTTTAGAATCTTCTACGAAATCTAATAGCTTGTCTTGAATTCCACTCTTGACAGTGAAATAACGAACAGCTATTGGAAATAATTTTTGGTTACCTTTGTTTGATGCGTCACTGGCAATTGAAAAGTAAACAGGATTCTGGTTAGCAGGCTTAAGATCGTTAATTATCATTTCTACTGATTTAGGACCTAGCACATTCTTAACGATTGTCTCAGATTTAGTTCTTCCACAGTGTACTTGCTTAGAAAGTTTCGAATCACTATAAATTTTCGCATTTAGTTTAATTCCACAATCCGTACTTAGATAACTGTGATGATGACGTAGACCATGATAAATTGACATTAGCTCAATTTGAGTAACTTTTAGATCATTTGAGGATGATTCAGATGATAAAAATCGAGTTAAAAGGGAATTTTTTTAAAAATTACTTTGAATCATCTTATGGTTGCTTGAATCCAGATGTTTCTTTATTGCCATTTCTCCTTCCCACTTTACGGTAAAATTAGTTTGACAATTAACACATCTACCTGTCTTGTCATCTAATTTTCGTAACCAGCTGCTATATTCAGGATTTTTAATCCAATCATCGCTAAATGATGTATAATATTTTAGACGTTTCCTCTTGTTTGGGTTTAGCACATTATCATCGTCTGACTTTCCCATCGTTCAAATAAAAATCTTGGATTAATACTTCAAATAGGAACAAATACTTCTAATCAGTTTTCTTTGGATGAAAAACGTCTGTATTGATTAATATTCTAGGTACTTTGGATTATCACAGAGTAACCTAAGAAAACAATAAAAAATATATGTTAAAAAACATTAAAGAGGTAGTAAAAAAAAATCGTGGGTATTATACCGTATATACGTATAATAGTGAAAACTCGTGATTTTTTCGAAATTTATTATTGATAGATTAAGATGTAAGATTCTATAACGAGTAATTGATGATGAAGGTTAAGAACAGTAATTTAATGATTATTGAAATATGACATGCATATTTAATATTTTCATAATACTTACAGTTACGAACTAACTTATACTAATTAGATTTACTAATTTATTTAATGATCACATTTTAACTTTAAGTAACTTGTAACTTTTAAAATCACTGCAACGAGGACTACATTGTAAACAAACGTTTGGTAATTTGGTTATGTACAGCTTGCACTGCCACTGCCATTTACTCGTAGATGAATGTGCGCATGCGTCGATTTACAAAAAAAATAAACCCAATGTACTCTGAACAATTTAAAGGTACTTTACATAACTGTAGAGTTCATGACTGAGAAAATAAAATTAATTTTAATACAAAAAATATTTTTTTACAAAAGTCGGGAGCTTAAAATTAAAATCGGGAGTCGGGAGAAACGATACGATTTCGGGAGTCTCCCGATCAAATCGGGAGAGGTGGCAACCCTATTTATAATATAACGATTTGAGTTGATGGTTGATATAGTTTGTTATATTTTATTAATATATCGGTTGATACGTTAAGTAAATTGTTCAATGATAACTGAGTACCGGTATTGGTTTATGATCTGATTGAGTTTCACTTTTGGGCGCTAAAATAGGTAATAGTAAATTGGAATGTGTTTAAATTTCTACCCGTACCTTCAGATATGTAACTAAATGGTTCCAGGTTTTTTGGTTATGTTTCATTAATTACAATAATTAATGTCTCGACTAATTAAAATTCTTTAATTTCAATTAATCCCTTCCTTTTATTCCATTTGAATTTACTTACCTATTTAAATAATTTTAATTGTACGTGGTACACAATCAATTAGGTACTGGTACTACCAACTTATTCTTCGAAGGTGTATGACCACGCTAATATTCAGAAACTGACAAAAAAAGTTTAAGTATTACACATAATTGTTCAAACACAATTCATTCCCTTCAATATTCTTTTATTTCCTTTTCAGATTCTGTACTTTTCTTTTTAAATTAAACTGAATAACATTTTTCTTAATTTTAATAGTTCAGGCTTGTTAAATTTTTAGCTCAGCAGTTGGCAATGTGATCTTAATCAGGCCTATGTCTAATGGTTAAGTTATTAAAAATATAAACTCGGGTTCTTGTGACTACAATAATTAATTACAAAAATGTCTTTTGCGAAGTACAAAACATCACAATACAAAGTTGACTTCAATAGAACAAAACAATATCTTAATCTCAAATTTATCTTAATTGGTTCGTATGTGCCGAACAGTGTCTATTTTGAGGTTAACCTAAATTCAATAGGTTATACAGTTTTAAACATTAAAACAAAGAAATAATAGTTGAAACGTGAAAAAATTACAATAGTGTTATTGTTTTTGTTCAGTGATAGTGCAATAACTAGTGTTTAAGTGTCCATAAAATGTTACAATTGTATTAGGATAATTTGTTATAAGTCGTTTATAATTTTAAGTATGCACACTATACTTTCCTTTACTTTTGCACACACTTTATTATTCACGGTAAAATTATTCATGCACTTTAACTCCCTTCGGATTGAATAAACAATCCACAACACTTTCTCACTTTTTGGTTATGTTGCGTTTATGACTGTTTACGCTTCACCAAAACTAGCCGAGGTTCGATTCTGATGGTAATTTTGCAGCTATCAGTGTCACAGAGGAGCCATTCTTTACTTTACGAATTCTAACAATCGACTGCCTGGCTTGGCGTCAGTTTTTGGATTGCTCGGCGTCAGTCTTTGGGTTGATACAAAAGTGAAAAGTTCCCATTGGTCGAAATCTCACATTGTCGTGGATGGCGTCCCTTCTGATATCAAAATTATTAAATTTAACATATTTCTCTTATGCTATGTACAGTTGTAAAGATATTACCAATGATCTGCGTTTTTCCTCCTGATCATTTTAAGATCTCACAAGATATGTTTCTATGCAGTAATTCCAAAAATATCAAATTTAAGGTTTGGCCTATTCTGACAAATTATGTTTAAAAGTTATCTTTTTTGTTACATAACTAGTTTTCTTGGTTGTACATATGATTTTATGTTACTAACATGTCTTTTAAAACTAGTGATTACAATTATAAACATCAACTTTTTATAAAAACATAGGCTTCTACAATAGGTCTAAGAATGTCTTGTGTATAGTAAAATTGAAAGTTAAGGGCATATGCGCAGAAACCAATTTATGGATGGACGAGGCCACTTTGAAATTGTGAATGGCGGGAGGGTAACGGAGGATCAGCTGGTATACAAGTGAAGGTGTTGCCAACTTTGCATGTGATGTTTTAGTTACCCGTACATTGTTAGTTACTGTGTGACGTACTATCTCAATCTTGCAATTGTTATTATTATTTGAATTTATTATTAATTGTTTCGTTGTTTTACAGTCACTCATTTTTATTAGTTATTTAACTTTTTAGTTTAGTTTAGTTATTGGTAGTTTTTATTCTGTAATTACGTATTATCATAATTATTTGTGTTATCATCCAGTAATAAGATTTGTTAAAATGAATACTTCTCCTTCAACTAGCAAAGGCAGGAAAGTTATTCATAGTCAAGCACGGGAAATAATAATAAACAGTTTTGTGTTGTCCAAGATTAAAAAGATTCTTGCAATTAAATAATATGAGGAACAAGGAACACGTTCCTTTATGTAATGATAAACTGCAGAGATAGTCGTGTGTAATTAAGGAGTGGAAGTGTACAGTTTGCAAATTCCATTGAGATAAGAACGGTCAGAAAGGCTGTAGTTTTTTACATCTCAGCAGTACACAATGACAGAACCAGATAACACTCAGATATGTTTATAAAACATTCTGATATGTAACAGCAACAAATTCCGATACGTGTGAACAGTACATATCATTTGCTTGATTTGTATAGTAATACAATTACAGTATTATTATTAATATTATTTACGTCGGAAACAATAAACGTATAATTCTTTTTTTAAACCCAGCTGTGTGACTGTACACACACACACACATGCACACACACACAGATTCGTGGTGACAAACAAACATAAACTTATTATCATGTCGATTGGACCTATTTTAAAATCTTATTATGTCCTTACAAATAAAAATAACTGCAATCTCTGCTCCTTTTTTCCATTTATGTATCACGGTGCAGGCTTATAGTATACCCTGTTACACTCTGAAAGACTTTACTCTTTTATTTACGTTATTTCAGCATAATCGACATTGAATATAAAACTCTTTGTTTAGACAAAGGTTTAGACAAACTCGCGACATTTACAAACAAACCTTAACGGGCACGAGTTTTTGTTACTATTAGAAATAATGTTCATAGGTTGTCAGCACCGTCTCTGATAACAGCAATTCTCTTCTCACATCTCACAGCGACTCCCACCACATCGCCTTTCCCCTCTGACCATAAGAGTTTCGTGCATTTCCATGCCGTTAACTTTCAATTTTGCTATACATTGGACTATTATTTGTTTCTTACAGTAAAATTGCTTAATTCTAATACAAGTTAACATTTATACTTTATTCATTTTAACCCCTATGATCTATGACTGGACATACCATGAGCTAATATAACATTTATATTTTGTAATGTCCCTGTCTACCTTCTACAGTAAATGTAGGTTTTTGCCCAAGTTAACATCTTGTTAATTACATTCTTACTTGTCCATTACAATCACTTATGATTATTTATACCTTAATCTAATAACATACACTATTTCTGTTTATATATGACATAGTCTAGCACTCTTTTTATATACAAAATTGTCTCTTTTTACCTTCCAAGTAGATGTAAGTTTGGTGTAACATTAATCTCTAACTAAAGTATTATCTTGTCCGTAACAAATAATAGTTATTTCTTATTTTATAATCTACTAGTCAGTTTATCTGTTACACTTTGTATTACTAAATTATTTACATCTCATTCTTCTTTACATCTTTAGGATTCTTTAAACATACAATAAGTAGTTCCTTTTTTTCTACCACACATTCTTACATTTTTATACAAAAATAAATCTTTATCCACCCCCCATTTATATCATAATAATATCTATCTGAATAGTCTGTGTGCCTATAAGCCACAATCAGATCTAACTATTTAATCTAGTTTGATAGTTTTATATCTTACAATTTATTTAGGTTATGTTACCCTGTTTCCAGATACTGGTTATCCAGCTAGGCTCTGCATTATAGGTTTTACCTATTTTTTACATTATTTCTTATGCAGTTTACTGGAATTATTGTTATTAAAGTCAATATAGTCATGTTTGATCTTTTAGTTTTTTCTTACTCTACTTTACAACGGTCTTAAAGTTTACTTGTTAATACATCTATTTCACAACACAGGTTTATTACTTTATTCTTGTTTTGTACTTCAGTATATTTATGACAATCTTTATGCTGAGGGAAACGTCACGTTACAATATACATGACAAACAAATTATTCAAAATTAATTAAGTCATAAGTACCCAATTAGAGATATATAAAATTGTAACTAAAATATTCTTGCTACTTAATTATAACTCAAGAAGATTCATATAAAATGGACTTAATTGGCAAACATTAATCATCTACCTATATTTAATAAAATTAATTATTTTAAAGAAACTGGCACAGGAACGTTTACTAAATGGTGAAAAAATAAATAACTTTGTCAAATTTTGTTGCTTCCCTGCTATATACACTTTTTCCTCGAAGTTCGAGGAAAAAGTGTATATAGCAGGGAAGCAACAAAATTTGACAAAGTTGTTATGAAGACTGCTAACATAGAGAAAATAACTGATAAAAAATAAATAGTTAACCTGGAGTCCAAATGACAGAGTACTTGTGGTATTCATTGGGCCAACCATAACCATCCACAGTTTGCGTTAACATTGTATGCTGTCTTACATCATTTTCAACCCCTAAAAGAACACCTGTCTCCAACTGTTTATAGCCAATATCATTCCCATTCAATTTCAAATCACTATTACCTCTTGTCATGGCTATACGAACTCTGCCAGAAGTATATCCAGGACCATACACTTCACTTGTTGGTTCCAGCCATATTTCTAGAAAATGTTATTAAAGGAAAAACATAAAAAATTGTTTGATACATTTACATTATAAAATATAACATATACGTATGTTCATCTGTATAATTATATTTATAATAAGTTTTTAACAGTCCAATATAATACAGCTTTTATTTTTCTGAACTTCAGTGTGCTAGTTTTTGTCTTCTGCTTTATGTTTTGACATCATCCCCAGAGGAAGATATCAGAAGAGATATCAAAACGTTCAGCAGAAAATGAAAATCAATATAGTAAAATCTTGAAGAACAACAGTGTTAATATATAATGTTTTTTGTTCCTTTTATGGGTGAAATATGAAATAGGCCTATAGTTTCCTCAGATTGTTACCTGTATCAGAGTTGTAAAATTTCAGAACTGTCTCATATATCACTATTTGATTGGTTGATTTATTCTAAAATCTCTGTCAACCTGAAGTTATTCTAGTCTAGTCTAGTAGATGTTTGGCTCTAATATTTGGTTACATTTATCAATTGCGACAAGTCCAAAGATTGATATATGACACAAAATTAGATATAAGACCCAGAAAATGATAATTAACATAAAATTATTATGAACACAGCTTATACAATTGCTACCACACACTGAAATTTCCTAACCTGGTACCAACCAATCTCCTGTTGGCAGTTTGGCAGAGATTTCTACTTTTCCATATAGAAAGTTAAATGATTTACGTGTTGTCAAACGTGCAGATAGTACAGGTGGTAGAATTTTATATGATATGGCCTTGTATCCACATTCACCTGCATCTGGTTTACCAGTACAACTGCACAAAACAGAAAATAAAATTAAGTTTGTATTCATAGTTCTTCAAAATGTTAAAAATTAAACTTACTTCATCTTGACGGTGTCCTGTCAGGATCTTGACAATATTAATACCTACTTTCATTCTTCTCTTTTCACATTATAACAATGATTATAAATTTTAATTCATTTACCTGTTGTTACGGAATCTTCCTACTCGGATGACATAAATACTATATATTGGAATTTAGTAACTGTTTAGTCTCCATACATGCTTAAAGCGCACACCATACTTTTTCAGGTTAGTGTTAGTGTTAGTGTTTAAAATATATGGCATTTAATAAAAATCTGTAGCTCTTAATTTTTTTGGCAAATTGAAATAGACATTTAACTTTTAAATTACCATTTAGTCCTAAAACAATTAATATACATTTTTGGTAGTTTTTGGTAAATTTGTTTTATTTATGTGTAAGATTACTTGCCAATTACTCTATTGATGTATAAAGAAAATCTAAGTCTCTCATTTGCACATGCAATTTAGATCTAGGCAACACACAAACCATTAAACATCTAAACTCAAAGATTCATTGAGTGTGAACAAATAATTTTTAACATGATAATGTTTTTAGGCTGGGGGTCATTCCACAAAAATATTTGTATTATATAGTAAATATTAAAAACATTATCATGCTTCAATGTTTCGGTTTCATCGAAATTTTACTCAATTAGATAGAAAAATATCAAGTGATGAATATAATTAAACAAATTTAAAGAAATTTTGACGAAACCGAAACATCGAAGCATGATAATGTTTTTAGGCTTTTGAAATGTATAATGTGCATATAACAAATATTTACTATATAACAAACATTATCATGTTAAAATGACAGAGAACGAAGATTTCTAGACTGTGGGGAATCGAAAGTGTGGAAGCGTTACATTTTTCGATGACGTTACATTTTTGTGGAATGACCCCCACCCTAAAAACATTGTCATGTTAAAAGTGTGGAGTATTGTTTCTAATCAGTGGTCAAGGAAAACCTTGAATTTCTTTTTTGTTCTGATGACTGTCTCAATATTATATTAAAAAATATAATTCTTGTTGCCTTTCTTACCTGACTGAATACGATTAACCTTTCAGTGTATGGCAGTTGATGAATTTGATTTGATTGGATTTCATTCATTATGAAAATTTACTGATATTATAAGAAAACATATAAATATAAGCTCAATTATAGAGTTACAACTTTCCCAACTTTTCAACTTTTATATTCTAACTATATACAGTTCACCAAAAAATAGTTTGAAAATATACTTAAATAAGGTAAAAAAAACTAAAGCTACCTAGCAGTAACTGAAAACATAAATGTAATTACTTTTGTAGGTGAAGGTCTCCATGTCTGACTTCAGTATCTGGGAGCAGTGTAGGTTTAATTGCGAGTTTTCCATTTGAAATATAGGCATTTGCATTGTCTGAATTATAAATAACAAACTGATCGTCCTGAAAAGTGTAAATACCAATTATTTTATTACATTTTACTTATCTATTAATTAACTAATACTGCTGGTTTTCAACTGTGTAAAAATAAATATTCAGTATAGGCCTACCCATGGTTGTATAAATAAATTATGTGAACAAGCCAGTAAGAAGTTACATCGCAAATTATATACACGAACACTTTACAATTTAAATATACTGTTTGCTGAAAGGAAATACAATTATAAAATAACATTAACAGCTGGAAAAACTTAGCTGGAAAAACATGGGAAAACCTTTTTTCTAGAGACATCTGTTTTCATGATTTTTCTGTTTACTGTACAAATGTATTGTTTTTGGTACATTCATTTCTCAGCAGACATTATTCACGTTAATGTTAAATTATTTGTGAACAGGAATAGTCTTGTTCACTTCTATAATCTGTTTTCTCCACATCGATCATTCCTAAAGGTGTTAATCATGACATTGTTAATTAAAATGATAAACAATATAAAGTAAAATATGGAATAATTATTTGATAAAAGTATAAAGTAACATTTAGTAGTTTATAATGCATGAATGTACAACTTTTTACGAGTTCAAAATATTTAAATATGCAGCTTTATATACATATCTGCAATGTTTGTAGTGACTTCTGGTACAATTAGTGCAGTGCTGCATGCTTGTGAATATAAATCCTATCCACATTTTTTACTCTGTAGTACATTGTGACACAGATATAGCATAAATTGTCATACAAGTTAAAGATACTAGTTGTTATCAGACCATTCACTTATTTGAATCGGTTCGCTTTTAAAAAGCTTCTTCAGTTCTTCTCTGAAGAACTTTGTGTTCCGAGTCGGTAGTGAATTAATTATATTTAGTTAAGTAACGGACATGTCATGGACAACGAAATCCAGGAATAATTGTTTTGGCAGAGCACACCATCACAGTCAGCATGGTGGAGACCAATACTCAAAGTGGTGTTAACATTGAGAACAGTCAGGGTGAATATAATTGTAATCATTGTCAAATGAATTCTTCCATTGTACAAATAAATTATTGGTGTCAACAACTTGTATATTTTCTAAGAAACGAGAATGACACATTTCTACATAAATTGAATGCCTCTTCTCAACAGTGTTGAGTATTTACTTTTGATTTGAGGCATTCACATGAAAAGTGTTGCACTTAACATAGTATTTTTTTGTATTAATATTTTAACATTTCTTACTACTTTATCTATATTTTTCCATTTTATTTTATCTATGTATTCCATTTTCTTTAAAAAACTGTTTTTCTTCTACTTCAACTAGTAATTCAGTTTAGTATTTATCTGTCCCATTTATTACTACACAAATAAATATTATACGAGGTTTGTTCAAATAAAGACAGGACTTTTGAAATAGCGCTCCGATCAGTGTACGGAGCGTGTTCCGACATGTGCCGCCTAGCGGCCACCTTCGGCAACTTAACCCCGATTGTTGCGTCGTTCTACTCGTATTAGTTGGTGGCCTAAAACTGTTGAAGTAAACACGTGCATTCACCGTTCTGCGAAGTAAAGATGAAAGATTTTATGGAGCAGCGCGTTTGTGTGAAATTTCGCTGCACGACCGACAAAACTTTCACTGAAACGTGGGCTTTGCTTCAGCAAACCTATAAGGAAGACTATGAGCCGTTCGAAGTGTCACGAGTGGTTTAAACGTTTTAAATCGGGCAGAACATCGATTGAGGAAGAGTTATCGACCTTCGACGTTAACAAACGATGAAAACATCGATGCTGTTCGTTCCGTGATTCGTGCAAATCGCCGTTTGACTGTGCGAGAGGTTGCTGAGGAAATCGGCATCAGCATCGGGTCGTGCCACGAAATTTTGACCGTAAAACTTGGCATGCATCGCGTCTCTCCAAAACTCGTGCCACGTCTGTTGACCGACGACTAGAAGGAGAACCGTGTCAAGATCGGCCAAGAGCTGCTTGATCGTGCCAGTACCGACAAAAACTTCATAAAAACCATCATAACAGGAGACGAAACATGGGTTTATGGCTACGATATCGAAACCAAGGCGCAATCGTCACAATGGATTGGAAAATGTCGCCCCGACCGAAAAAAGCACGCATGAGTCGGTCAAACTTGAAGTTGATGTTGATTATTTTTTTTGATTATCGAGGAGTAGTCCACCACGAATTTGTGCCACAGGGTCAGACTGTTAACAAGGAGTTCTACGTACAAGTTTTAAGGCGTTTGAGGGAAGATGTGCGGCGGAAGAGGCCTGAGCTGTGAAAAAACAAGAGCTGGGTGTTGCATCACGACAACGCGCCAAGCCACTCGTCTCTGCTAGTCAGCCAATTTTTGGCCGGTAACGAAATAGCCGTCCTTCCTCACCCTTCGTACTCTCCAGACTTGGCCCCGCGGACTTTTTCCTGTTTCCAAAATTGAAAACCACCCTGAAAGGACGTCGTTTTCAAAGTGTTGACGAGATTCAACAGAATTCGCAGAGACAACTACGCACCATCTCACAAAATGAGTTCCAGGGAGCATTCCAACAGTGGCAGAAGCGATGGGAGCGGTGTGTTGCAAAGCAGGGGGGAGTACTTTGAAGGGGACAAACATTTGTAATGTTGTAATTACAGTAATAAAGTTTGTATGACATAAGTCCGGTCTTTTTTGAACAAACCTCGTACATGTATCATGCTATGCTATACAAAGCAAATGAGAATTGTTCATAACTAGAAAGTTTCTAGATGTATTAGGAATTAAGTTCCTGATGAAAACCATGTTATTTCATTAAATGAAAAGATACTATTTTTCACTGAAGAAATTTTGAAATTTCTATTGATATTTTAGTATTCTTGTGGCATTAAAGTGTACCCCTGAATAAGACACTCTAAAGTGTTTTATAGCAATTTTCATTATCTCTATTGAATGATGTACAACCAAGTCTCTCAGAAAAATAAAAAAACCATGAAAGCTACTATTTCACTGTTTTAATGATACAGAAGTATTGGAGGTAGTGGCAGTGCTACGGGTGGGCCCGGGCCCACCCAAACTTTTCTTGGCCCACCCTCTGGCTCACCCAGATAAGACGGAGAAATTTCAAAGATCAAAGTCAAACTATCTTTTATAAAATGCAACAAGAAATATGTTTTCCACGTGTTTAGAACGAAACTAAAAGATCTTTAGAATGGAAACATGAAACAAACAACCGTCAGAGTGTACACAAACTGTCGGTCGGTCAGTCTTGGTTTCTCGGTCTGCGGTCGTACTTTCGTTCTCGTTAAGTCAACAATTCTATTTTTGTGTCTGTGGTTTTGTTGTTTGCATAAGCAGAGTTAACGTGTTTAACTGCCAATTTTATTTAAATATGGACAGCACTTTGTCTCATATTCGATTCATTCTTTCGGTTTTTATGTTATGCACGTTTCAATACGTTTGAGGTTAATTTGCATATAAACAATAAATAAGCCTTGGTTTCTCAGGCCTGCAGTTGTACTTTCGTTTTCGTTAAGTCAACGATTTTATTTTTGTGTCTGTGGTTTGCATAAGCAGAGTTAATGTGTTTAACTGCCAATTTTATTTAAGTATGGACAGCAGTTTGTCTCATGTTCGATTCTTTCTTTCAGTTTTTATGTTATGTACGTTTCAATACGTTTGAGGTTAATTTGCATATAAACAATAAAATGTCTCATGACAGTAATCTGCGTTTCGTGTTTGACCGTTTGTATAGAATATTGTGCGTCTTATTAAAAGTGACAATAAAAATGGCAAAACGTCCTAGCATTTCGGATTTCTTCATTCTGCAACAAAAAATTGTTAAACCAAATGAAGAGAACATTACAACGTTTACACCTGTAACTGCTGAGGTTAGTTTTCAGGATCCCGAAACTGAACCTGAAAAAACTGTGTTCGATAATCATGATGGAAGTACGGAAAAAAGGAAAACAGTCAGAAAACGAAGAACTCTGTGAAAATAAAGATACTGATTTATTTTCTATTCCTAGCAGTAGCACCAGCAGCACTAATCCATCTGGTTCAATTAGTGATATAGCTACGAAACCTACTGATGAACCAAAACAACCACTATTACGACATTTTCCTTTTCGCCAGTTTGGAGATAGAAAAAGGAATTTCCAGCCAGGTTGGTACAAAATCCACCCATGGTTTGAATACAGTATTATAAATGATGCTGCATTTTGTTTTGCCTGTCGAGTTTTTCGTCCCCAAACTCAAGGCACAAAAAGTGAATTGCTTAGTTTTGTAAATGAAGGTTACACTAATTGGAAAAGAGCAACAGAATCTAATTCCAGTTATAAGCAGCATGAGAACAGCTCATCCCACAAACATTCTTTAGTTGCTTGGGAGTCTTTCAAAAATTTAAAAAGTAAGTTTGGGGAGGAAGCAACAATTGCTGCTCGGCTAGATGCAGATGCAACGTATGCTCTTGAAGTTCAAGAAAATAGCGGATACATTGAAACAATTGCTGATGTACTTCGATTCACACCCCTACAAGGAATAGCTCAAAGAGATAATAATGAATAGAAAAAGAGTAAAAACAAGGGAGATTTTTTAGAATTAATGGAACTTATAGGGAAAAAAGATCAACCGTTAAAAAAGGCTTGAATATAAAAGAAAAAAATACACTCATCATGGTATTCAAAAGAAATTCTTAGCACCATGAGCAATATTGTGCTAGAAGATATAACAGATGAAGTAAAAAAAGCTCAGTATTTTGCTCTAATGGTTGACGAGTCAAAATATTGTTCAAAAACTGAGCAATTATAAATAATGATTCGTTACTATTTAGATGGGAATATATATGAAAGATTTCTAGGCTTTGAACCTGCAAAAAAATTGGATGCTTCTTTATTAATTTGTATTAAACAAAAACTAGCAAACTGTGGAATTGATTTAAACTACTGTATTGCACAAACGTATGATGGAGCTGCAGTCATGAGTGGCTCTTGTGCAGGTGTTCAAGCTCTTTTAAGCAGGGAATTTCCACAAGCCAGCTACACACACTGTATGAACCATAAATTGAATCTGATTATAGTGACAACATGTAGAGGGATCAAGTCAGCTACAGATTTTTTTATGACACTGCAGGGACTGTATGTTTTCATGAGTGGGTCGGCAGTCCATCAAATGTTTATAGATACACAAATGAAAATGAAGATAGGAAAAGTGGAATTGAAAAAGTTAAGTGACACCCGATGGGCCTGTCAGTACGCTACATGTTTGGCTGTGAAGAAGACAATTGAAGGTATTATTGTAACACTAGTAAATATCCAGAGTGAAAATTCAGAACGAGCTGCAGAAGTGTGAGGATTCAGCGCCAAGTTGAACTTTTCTTTTATTTTTCATTTATGTCTGATCACATGTTTGTTGAAAGAATGCAAGTCACGGTCTGATTTCCTCCAGGGCAAAGGCTGTGATATTGTTGCTGCGATCAATTTGGTCGAAACTACAAGGGATCTTTTCAACCAAATGCGTGAATCTGATACAGGTTTCACTTCTGTGTGGAAAGAAAGTGTAGATGTAGTAAAAAAAATTGGCGCTGATATTCCCACAGATTCTTCTACTCTTGGCAGAATTCGAAAGTTACCAAAACATCTTGTGGAATATGTTTGTGATATGCCAAAAAAGACAACTTGAAACCTGTACACCCAACTGATTTCAAGTCTCTAGTATTTGATGAAATTCTACATATCATAGATAGCGAACTTGAGAGACATTTTATTTTAAACTCTGCAATAATTAAAGGAATCACTTTTCTGAATCCCAAAAGTAAAATGTTCCTGAATAAAGAAATGTTAATGCCGTTGGCACAAAATTATTCATGCAACACTGATTCGTTGGAGGCAGAAATAAAAATATTAAAAACTCTCATCCTAAGGCATGAACAACAAACCGGAGTGGAGACTGTGAATCTACTTGCATTGCTCAAGTTGTTAGAGCAATACAAACTTGCGTTCAATGACTTGTACAAATTGACTCAAATAGCAGTGACTATTCCAGCTTCTTCTGCATCATGTGAGAGAACATTTTCGTGTATGCAACGTGTTAAGAATTATTTATGAAATTGGATGTCTGATGAACGTCTTAGCTATTTGTCTGTGCTTGCAATAGAAAAGACTTTGACCAAGAACATTGGCTTGAAAAGAGTCGTTGATGATTTTGCCGTTAATCACAACAATCGAAGAATTAATCTGTTTTAAAAGTAAGTAAAAGCCTGTTTAGTGTTTTGCATTCATAGTATTGTATTTTGCTTAATATTTCAGCTATTCAGTTTTTGGCTATGAATTATCATCTTTATTTTCAGCACTGATTTAAACATTGTATAGTTAAGATATTGTTATTTTGTACAAATAATATACACATGTGCATAAATATATACAATAACTACATTCGAACAACACAAACATATAAATTCAATCGGCATTACAGTCCAAATTTGGTTGTCTGTCATTGATAAAACTATTTTAAACGCCAAATTTATAGCAGCAAACTCAAGGTTAGGCCCACCCATTTTATAACCTGGCCCACCCATGTGACCTACGCTAGAGCCGCCACTGATTGGAGGGGTAAAGGGTTGAAAACTGTTTAGATTATACTCTTTTCTGTTCATGTACATGTTTACATAGACTTGGATATTGTTGTCCATGAAATGTCTGAATGTCACTAAGAACTAATAAACACTGCTGCATTGTGAGATTCATCAGGGGCTGATGCTAGGAGCATTGTCCATTCTGCTTTTGGAGATGGTGCCTTTGCTGTATTGCTTAGAATGTAACAAATTCTACACAGGATGCATATTTAAACAAAGGTACATTGAACACATAAAATAATTACAATCTTGAAACGCCGAAACGTAGGAAAAATTAAAATTTTTTTGGGGAGAAGATAGGGACCACCTGACAGCGAGTGACTTGACAGTGACGAATGAGTGAAACAATAAAAGAAGAGATTTACAATAGATGTACACCCTTCAACATAGGAGTACAGATGCCTAAAAGCATCATAAATTTAAACAAGAGCAGAGAGAAATTTTCCAAGAAAGATTATGGAGGCGTGTGAACCCAGTCAACATGTACGGCCAGGAGGATGTTGAAGTAAGGAATTGTTCTAAAAGAAAGGCAAACAATCGCCAGAACGCAGTACAATGAAAATTTACTAAGAAAGTGTTACAACAAAGACTGACGTATTAAATCAACAGAACAATTGTATGTCAATGAGAGACATCCTTGAGAGTGGTGCATTTAGCTACACAAAGGGTGGCGCACGTGGGAAGGCTTATGTAACACGCGCTTCAGAACAATGTAAGAAACAAAGGGTGTCTCGCTAAATGACATGAACAATGCCAAGAAGAGTTATGGCCATAACATATTTTAAGGACTACAGCAAGGGTAGAACCAATTAGCCGATGCAGCTGCCAGCTGGACAGAAAAAAGAATGTCACTGTAGAACAATACCCGAAGTGATTTATGACCGTGGGAGCGAGCATGCTTAAACAAGAGGTAGCTGAACCCAGAGCAAGAAATTGGTAGGAACAGAAATCACCTATCAGAAAGCAGCTAAGAGTATAGGCGGGTTTCCTGAAGGGAATTATAGGTAATCCAAAAGGAAAAACCAATGAACAGGAAGCAGAGTAACTTGTGGGAGTACAAGGAGGGACTTTCTCAAGAAATGCAGAGAAAGAACCAATGGAAACTAAAGTGAAGTACGGAAAAGGACTTAAGTGGGGAAAAGTAGAGGAAATGATAAATACACAGGACGAGGGTAAGATCTAGAGAGTCTTTACAAAATTTTCGAGAGAGTCTTTGCTAAAAAACGTCAGAAGTCGATAACTAAAGTTACGGAGAGTCGGTAAAGCCCGTTAAAATGATTTGGAGTAGTGACTAAACACTTAGAGAGTCGAGCTAAAGTTTACGGAAATTTGAAGTAACAGTTCGGATAGTTTAGTTAGAATCAAGTGATGTCATCAATAAGAACGATCTGTGAAGTGAAAATAAATGTATAATAATGAAAGTGTATATGTGTAAATTACTTCACGTAGGAGTTACATTCCTTATGCATGCAATGAGACAGTCTTCAACGCAATTCAGGGAGCGTCTACATCTCCATACGCTGAATTAAGTAGTAGAGAAGTAGAGTTCAGAATGACGACGCGCCGTTGTTTATCAGAGTAAATCTTTTATGTATTAATTTTATTTCTAAATCACCTGTCTGTCTCTCTAAAAGAATCCCCCTAGAGGATTTCATAATATAGGATATACTCATTTAAAACTTACTTATAAATGATAAAATCACAGCGTTTTAAAGTTATAGAGAATTATAGACAGCTACATTACAATGAATCCATTTAAAATTATACTTTATAATGAAATGAGTAATTAGTTGAAAGAAGCAATTCATGTTTTAATGATACTCAAAAGTAATATTAGGATAAAAGGAATACTGAAGTGTGAAGAGATGTTTTAGTTTCTTTTATAATTGTTTTTTTTTATTGGTAGAAATAATGTATTAAAATAAATCTTGATAACCAATTGTTAATCAGATTAGTATTATGATACCAATAACAATAATCGTTAACATAATAAATGTAGTAGTATACAGAGAAACCCGTCTTATATATTTATTGAAGATAACCCTATTAAATTAATCAGTAGAATTAGCTGTCAATTCCTTCCAAGTAGTATTGAATAATAGAGCATTATAACGTGATTACATAACTGCTAATGGATAAATAATTATTACAATTAAAAACCCTGAGATAGTAACGTTAACAATTAAAATTAGCATTGCATTTGACACCCACACTAGGGACGTAAAAATTAACGTAGTATTGACGCAACAACGTGTGGCTTTTCACACTAAGAACAAAAATAATCGTGACATTGGCTTCCCAACGCGGGGCTTGAGAAGGCTATAATCACCTAATTAATTGTTTACAAATAAATTAAAATATGTTAATTAATTTATGCTGAATAAAATAAGCAGCATAATATTTAAACGTACAATCTACTGCCGAATCAACCTTTGCAATCCATCTTATTGAAGCAACCCACACATTCACAAACATAAAAAACAACATGGAAATTCTACATGTACACATAAACAAAAAAAAAAGTACTCACACTTGAACAACTGAAAATATACAAACACACAAAAACACTGGAAACAACATTCTAAACCAGGTGCAGATCCACGGTAGGTGGGGGAATTTCCCTCCCAAATGGTCACTTCAGACAAAATTTTTTTGTCATCTTATGATTGTAGAATGGTTTTGTGATTGTCAGTGTGATACAACATTCATGTCACTTTATGTAGTTTCATGGTTTTATGGGTTTAAAAGGGGACTTAGTTTTGTCTGACCATGTTTGTGCAGGCTGAGGCAGGTTAGATTCCTGTCAAATTTTGTCAACCACATGCTGGCGCGCTTCCACAGCTGCTAGGGCACAACCGTTTTATTGTAATTTCATTTCAATTATATTTATATAGCCAGTCGGATTTTAATAGAAAATAATTTGCACATTTTTTGGGCATATACTAGTTGATTTTGTACCTCACAAAAGTCTAGACTGATTGTTTTTCTTTTACTTGTAAAACATATAATGATCAACCTTATCCACTTGTAGCATATACTGGTTTATTTTTTTAACTGTAAAACATACTGATTGATATTTTTAACTATAGAACATATAATGATTAATTTTTTTTACTTGTAAAACATATACTGTTGATTCCTTTTTCAAAATTTTGTAAAGCCTCGACTGATTAATTTTTCTACGGTAAAGTATACTGAATTATTGAATCCTTCTGAATTTGTGAAGCAAATTAACCTTTTAGAATTGTATAACACCTCTTTAAAAATCAGGTGATGTAGTTTCCGTAAATTTTTATTTAATGCTGTGGAAGGAACTTAAGGTTCATACGCTCATGATGGGTCATTGATCAGTGGAATGCTATACATATGGGCGGTCCGGTCTTACTTATGCGTTATGAGTAATTATCATCCTTTTTGGCGTTTTGGCTTTAAGTAATTCTACAGAAACGGGTTGCTGATGGGCGAACATTTTATCACTGCTGGGTTCTGGGTATGGTACTAACACTGCCTGCAAGGTGGGTGCATTCCAGGGGCATTCGTGTTAGAATTGATGTATAATTGTGAGTCTATGTGCCTTATGTTTCAGTGTGTCTTGTTATGTTTGTCTGTGTCTAGCTAGTCACGAAATGGGGGAGAATTTTATATTATATATATTTACTGAATATTATACACACTTGTTATGATACACACATGTTGTCTGAGTGCGTCAGCGAGCGGAACACCTGCAACATAGACGGGAGAACTTGTCCGCACAAACTACAATCGCTGAAGTCAGCGCCACGCTGAAGCTGATTTCGGAACAGGTGGCTAAAGCATTGCGAAACTTCGAGCCCGTGAAGTCTCAGCTTTCCGTGAGCTCTCCCCAGCCTCCTGAAATGGACATAGCGCCGACGCCGAACCCGGCGGCTCAATTGCCAACGCTCTCGGGCGGATCGAGCGTCTCTTATAATAAATTACATAACCCTCTGTCTTCCATTATTCAGGAGCTTCCGGTGGTAGACGGACTAGACGTGGACAAATTGATGTTTTTTTTTCGAATTTTGTTTCAGCTGTCCGACTTCCCGGGGATGTCGGATAGCACCCTACTCGAACTCGTGTATCCCTATTGTCGGGGGTCTGTGGCTGAGCGGGTCGCGCGGACAATACGAGATGGCGGCAGTGTGGCGTCTTTCCATCGGGGGGTGTTGGACGCATGCGTGCCTGGCCGATTGCGAGAGCAGCTGCAGCACAAACATTGTTATCGGGTGCAAGCACACGGGGAGAATTTTGCGAAGTTTGCACAGGGTATCCGTGATGCTGTCCGGATTTTAGGGTTGGGACTGCCCGAGAATGAAGTAGTGCAGATGATATTCGAAGGGGTTACTCCCCAGGAGATATCTCGTTTAACTTTTGCTGAGCGACCGCGGAATTATGAAGACCTCGAGAAGCTGTGCGTGTTATCCCGGGCTATACAATCAATAGATGAATCCCGTGGGCCAGTCCGGGCGAACCCCGAGTGGTGGAACGACGGGTCGTTCAGTCCCAACCCCGGCCAGAGAGAAATAACGGTGATCGAGGTGGACAGTTGAGAGGTGTTGTTTGCTTTCGCTGTCGCAGACAGGGGCATGTTGCCCGCGATTGTCCGGAGGGTGGTATGCGTCCGGCGCTTCCCCCGAGGGTCCGGTACTCAAAAAACTAAATTACCAGGGGGGGACAAATCGGAGGTTGTCTTCCCCTCGTTACAAGACTTTTCGGAATTCAAGTGCCTCCAGGCAGAGGATAGGTCCAGACTCTTCTAATATCAAGGTCCTTACTACCGTTCCGCAAAAGGCTTCTGTATGCCCCTTCCTGTCGCTCGAGGTAAAGAAGGGTCAACTCAGAGCGCTAGTTGACTCCGGGTCAGCCCGATCTATCATCTCATCTCGAGTATGCGCGGACCTTGAAAAACAGGGCTTAATAAAAGGGTCGAATCGGTCGTCTGTGGTGTGCTGGACTGCTTCTAGGGAAATTCTGCCCATCTCCCGGGTGGTTTCCTTTAAGTTCAAGATTGATGGCTTTTCTTGGGTGTGGCCTTTTCTGGTTTCTCCGGCTCTGGGAGTTGACTGTATTGTGGGTGCCGATTTCATCGCTAAAAGTGGTCTCGTGTTGGACATCCATGGGCACCAGTGTTATTTTAAATTTAATCGGGGTGTTGTCATTCCATTTCTTGGATACCAGGGAGCTAAGGGAGGTATCCAAGAGGTCGCTTGTCCCGATTCTGCACGAGATCATCTCACTCCCGCCCAGCAGAGAGCTTTAGACCGATTGTGTGAGGAATTTCCCTCCGTATTAACTCCTAAGTTGGGACTCACACATTTATTAGAGTATAAAATTCGTTTGACGGACTCTAAGATAGTGAGGTCGCACCCATACAAGTTCGCCCCTCCGAAAATGGCCGTTCTGAGGGAGAAGGTTCAAGAGCTTTTAGAGCAAGGGGTAATTGAACCTTCCAATTCCAGTTATGCCAGTCCAGCGTTCCTGGTACCCAAGCCTGGGGGTAAGCACCGTATGGTGATAGATTACCGGAAGTTAAATTCTAATATTGAGGTGGATTCGGTTCCCCTTCCGGATCTCCACTCAGCTTTCGATTGGTTTAGTGAGGCCAAGTACTTCACCGTGATTGATCTCAACGCTGCATATCACCAGATCCCTTTGTCCAAGGAAAGTAGACCGTACACGGCGTTCTATGTCCCGTGGAATTTATATCAGTATACGCGGGTTCCTATGGGTCTGGCGGTGGGCGCCCAAAAGCTCACGCGTCTGCTTGACCTAGTGTTTCAAGATGTAAAATTCAAGTTCATTTTCAACTATTTGGACGACTTGCTGGTCTACAGCAAAACCTATGATGAACATCTGTGTCATCTCAGGGAGGTGATGAGCAGGTTGAGAAGCGCGGGCCTCACGGTCAATCCGGAGAAAGTGCTAATCGCCCAGGAGAGCATCTCATTTCTGGGGCATCTGGTGTCGCACCAAGGCGTTACAGTGGACCCTGAAAGGACACAGGGTATCCGGGATTTTCCCCCGCCAAGGGATGCCAAAGGCATCGCCCGGTTCGTGGGGATGGTTAACTTTTATCGGCGGTTTATCCCCAATGCAGCGGAGATAGCTGCACCCCTAAATGAATTGAGAAAGAAGGGGGCCAAGTTTGTGTGGGGCGAAAGCCAGCAGAAGGCTTTCGAAACGTTGAAGGAAGCTATTATTTCCCCGCCGTTAAAGCAGGGCTTAATTTATTTGTGATATTTATGATTCATGGGGGGGGGGGATAACTATGTGATAGAGTTTGCCTACATGTATTAATTCTTGGCATACAATAAAAACCGTTATTGTTATATTACAGCTGAGTTTCATTGCAAGTCCCGTCATACTGGACCCGGCACAATTTTTGTTTCTCTAGGCTCCGGCCAAGTCCTAATTGACTTGTGGCTTCTTTCAAAAAAAAATATTAAAATAAAAGAAGTTGTTTTATACTCTTAAAAATACATAAAAGGAAAGAGGGGTTACAAATGGTAGCAGAGCGTGGTTTCGATCCACGGACCTCTGGGTTATGGGCCCAGCACGCTTCCGGCTGGAACAGAAATGAGTAAATATTAAATTCACCTTGGGTTTAACATTTAGGGCTGGGGGTTTTCCTTTTTTTTTTTTGGCCGTTTTCTGGGGTTTAAAAAGGGACTTAGTTTTGTCTGACCATGTTTGTGCAGCCTGAGGCAGGTTAGATTCCTGTCAAATTTTGTCAACCACATGCCGGCGCACTTCCACAGCTGCTAGGGCACAACCGTTTTATTGTACTTTCATTTCAATTATATTTATATAGCCAGTCGGGTTTTAATAGAAAATAATTTGCACATTTTTTGGGCATATACTAGTTGATTTTGTACCTCACAAAAGTCTAGACTGATTGTTTTTTCTTTTACTTGTAAAACATATAATGATCAACCTTATCCACTTGTAGCATATACTGGTTTATTTTTTTTAACTGTAAAACACACTTATTGATATTTTTAACTATAGAACATATAGTGATTAATTTTTTTTACTTGTAAAACATATACTGTTGATTCCTTTTTCAAAATTTTGTAAAGCCTTGACTGATTAATTTTTCTACTGGTAAAGTATACTGAATTATTGAATCCTTCTGAATTTGTGAAGCAAATTAACCTTTTAGAATTGTATAACAACTGTTTAAAAATCAGGTGATGTAGTTTCCGTAAATTTTTATTTAATGCTGTGGAAGGAACTTAAGGTTCATACGCTCATGATGGGTCATTGATCAGTGGAATGCTATACATATGGGCGGTCCGGTCTTACTTATGCGTTATGAGTAATTATCATCCTTTTTGGCGTTTTGGCTTTAAGTAATTCTACAGAAACGGGTTGCTGATGGGCGAACATTTTATCACTGCTGGGTTCTGGGTATGGTACTAACACTGCCTGCAAGGCGGGTGCATTCCAGGGGCATTCGTGTTAGAATTGATGTATAATTGTGAGTCTATGTGCCTTATGTTTCAGTGTGTCTTGTTATGTTTGTCTGTGTCTAGCTAGTCACGAAATGGGGGAGAATTTTATATTTATATATATTTACTGAATATTATACACACTTGTTATGATACACACATGTTGTCTTTAATACTGTTAAAGCAGGGCTTAATTTATTTGTGATATTTATGATTCATGGGAGGGGGATAACTATGTGATAGAGTTTGCCTACATGTATTAATTCTTGGCATACAATAAAAACCGTTATTGTTATATTACAGCTGAGTTTCATTGCAAGTCCCGTCATACTGGACCCGGCACAATTTTTGCTTCTCTAGGCTCCGGCCTAGTCCTAATTGACTTGTGGCTTCTCTTTCAAAAAAAAAATATTAAAATAAAAGAAGTTGTTTTATACTCTTAAAAATACATAAAAGGAAAGAGGGGTTACCAAATGGTAGCAGTGAGCGTGGTTAATTCGAGGGTTGAACCCTTGGGTCCTGGTGTGTGACGGGGCTTGCAAACTCGGAAATATTAAGGCGATTGTTATGACATTGTTTCGTAGGTATATGCCCGTGTAGGCTAGTTGTAAGTTGTATAGCTTGTGAGTCGGGTCGCACCACTGAGGCGGTTATTTGTGTTTGAAAAATGTGATAGCTTGTACGGCCGGGGAGTCTCAAGTGTGGCCTGGATGATGGAATGTTGATTCAGGGTTGGAGTTTAGCGTGTGAGATTGGCGGATGCGGTATGGCCCGATCGGAAGTCGGTACCGACACCGACTTGTGTCCGGTTAATGTTGGAGTATTATTTCTCGAATTATGATTTTCTATTGTTAGTTGGTTGTTGTGAGTTATGTGTTGGTACGACGTGTGTGTGTCGAATTGCTGTTTGATGTTATGTGTGTTTAGTATTGTTGGTTGTCACTTGTCTCCTTCTGTCGTGGGGGTGAATAGGCCAGGTGTCCGCAGCGCTAGAGAACCCGGGGGTCCTCTTGATGGAAGAACAGTACTCAAGGTTTTCCTGGTTTAGTGATTGGTGTTTTTATGTTTGTCTGTGGTTCGTAGGAGAAGTAATTAGAGCATTGGCGGCATGAGCGTTATAAATCCAGATTTATTTTTGAAGCACGAGTTGGAGTTCGAGATTAAGTCCCGGGGTGGGAGGCCCCAGGGGGATGTCGCTTCTTTGAGGAAGCAATTAAGAGACGCCCTCGCGTCCGGAGGGACGACGTCGCTCGTAAAAGTCACTGATGTGACAGCAGAGCTCGAGTTGTGCCAGGAGAAGTGGGGAGAGTTGCGGGAGGTGATGGAGGATTTGGAGTCGGCCCCTTCCAGCCTCAGGGCAAGACAGAGAGTGCGTCAGCGAGCGGAACACCTGCAACATAGACGGGAGAACTTGTCCGCACAAACTACAATCGCTGAAGTCAGCGCCACGCTGAAGCTGATTTCGGAACAGGTGGCTAAAGCATTGCGAAACTTCGAGCCCGTGAAGTCTCAGCTTTCCGTGAGCTCTCCCCAGCCTCCTGAAATGGACATAGCGCCGACGCCGAACCCGGCGGCTCAATTGCCAACGCTCTCGGGCGGATCGAGCGTCTCTTATAATAAATTACATAACCCTCTGTCTTCCATTATTCAGGAGCTTCCGGTGGTAGACGGACTAGACGTGGACAAATTGATGTTTTTTTTTTCGAATTTTGTTTCAGCTGTCCGACTTCCCGGGGATGTCGGATAGCACCCTACTCGAACTCGTGTATCCCTATTGTCGGGGGTCTGTGGCTGAGCGGGTCGCGCGGACAATACGAGATGGCGGCAGTGTGGCGTCTTTCCATCGGGGGGTGTTGGACGCATGCGTGCCTGGCCGATTGCGAGAGCAGCTGCAGCACAAACATTGTTATCGGGTGCAAGCACACGGGGAGAATTTTGCGAAGTTTGCACAGGGTATCCGTGATGCTGTCCGGATTTTAGGGTTGGGACTGCCCGAGAATGAAGTAGTGCAGATGATATTCGAAGGGGTTACTCCCCAGGAGATATCTCGTTTAACTTTTGCTGAGCGACCGCGGAATTATGAAGACCTCGAGAAGCTGTGCGTGTTATCCCGGGCTATACAATCAATAGATGAATCCCGTGGGCCAGTCCGGGCGAACCCCGAGTGGTGGAACGACGGGTCGTTCAGTCCCAACCCCGGCCAGAGAGAAATAACGGTGATCGAGGTGGACAGTTGAGAGGTGTTGTTTGCTTTCGCTGTCGCAGACAGGGGCATGTTGCCCGCGATTGTCCGGAGGGTGGTATGCGTCCGGCGCTTCCCCCGAGGGTCCGGTACTCAAAAAACTAAATTACCAGGGGGGGACAAATCGGAGGTTGTCTTCCCCTCGTTACAAGACTTTTCGGAATTCAAGTGCCTCCAGGCAGAGGATAGGTCCAGACTCTTCTAATATCAAGGTCCTTACTACCGTTCCGCAAAAGGCTTCTGTATGCCCCTTCCTGTCGCTCGAGGTAAAGAAGGGTCAACTCAGAGCGCTAGTTGACTCCGGGTCAGCCCGATCTATCATCTCATCTCGAGTATGCGCGGACCTTGAAAAACAGGGCTTAATAAAAGGGTCGAATCGGTCGTCTGTGGTGTGCTGGACTGCTTCTAGGGAAATTCTGCCCATCTCCCGGGTGGTTTCCTTTAAGTTCAAGATTGATGGCTTTTCTTGGGTGTGGCCTTTTCTGGTTTCTCCGGCTCTGGGAGTTGACTGTATTGTGGGTGCCGATTTCATCGCTAAAAGTGGTCTCGTGTTGGACATCCATGGGCACCAGTGTTATTTTAAATTTAATCGGGGTGTTGTCATTCCATTTCTTGGACACCAGGGAGCTAAGGGAGGTATCCAAGAGGTCGCTTGTCCCGATTCTGCACGAGATCATATCACTCCCGCCCAGCAGAGAGCTTTAGACCGATTGTGTGAGGAATTTCCCTCCGTATTAACTCCTAAGTTGGGACTCACACATTTATTAGAGTATAAAATTCGTTTGACGGACTCTAAGATAGTGAGGTCGCACCCATACAAGTTCGCCCCTCCGAAAATGGCCGTTCTGAGGGAGAAGGTTCAAGAGCTTTTAGAGCAAGGGGTAATTGAACCTTCCAATTCCAGTTATGCCAGTCCAGCGTTCCTGGTACCCAAGCCTGGGGGTAAGCACCGTATGGTGATAGATTACCGGAAGTTAAATTCTAATATTGAGGTGGATTCGGTTCCCCTTCCGGATCTCCACTCAGCTTTCGATTGGTTTAGTGAGGCCAAGTACTTCACCGTGATTGATCTCAACGCTGCATATCACCAGATCCCTTTGTCCAAGGAAAGTAGACCGTACACGGCGTTCTATGTCCCGTGGAATTTATATCAGTATACGCGGGTTCCTATGGGTCTGGCGGTGGGCGCCCAAACGCTCACGCGTCTGCTTGACCTAGTGTTTCAAGATGTAAAATTCAAGTTCATTTTCAACTATTTGGACGACTTGCTGGTCTACAGCAAAACCTATGATGAACATCTGTGTCATCTCAGGGAGGTGATGAGCAGGTTGAGAAGCGCGGGCCTCACGGTCAATCCGGAGAAAGTGCTAATCGCCCAGGAGAGCATCTCATTTCTGGGGCATCTGGTGTCGCACCAAGGCGTTACAGTGGACCCTGAAAGGACACAGGGTATCCGGGATTTTCCCCCGCCAAGGGATGCCAAAGGCATCGCCCGGTTCGTGGGGATGGTTAACTTTTATCGGCGGTTTATCCCCAATGCAGCGGAGATAGCTGCACCCCTAAATGAATTGAGAAAGAAGGGGGCCAAGTTTGTGTGGGGCGAAAGCCAGCAGAAGGCTTTCGAAACGTTGAAGGAAGCTATTATTTCCCCGCCGTTAAAGCAGGGCTTAATTTATTTGTGATATTTATGATTCATGGGGGGGGGGATAACTATGTGATAGAGTTTGCCTACATGTATTAATTCTTGGCATACAATAAAAACCGTTATTGTTATATTACAGCTGAGTTTCATTGCAAGTCCCGTCATACTGGACCCGGCACAATTTTTGTTTCTCTAGGCTCCGGCCAAGTCCTAATTGACTTGTGGCTTCTCTTTCAAAAAAAAATATTAAAATAAAAGAAGTTGTTTTATACTCTTAAAAATACATAAAAGGAAAGAGGGGTTACAAATGGTAGCAGAGCGTGGTTTCGATCCACGGACCTCTGGGTTATGGGCCCAGCACGCTTCCGGCTGGAACAGAAATGAGTAAATATTAAATTCACCTTGGGTTTAACATTTAGGGCTGGGGGTTTTCCTTTTTTTTTGGGCCGTTTTCTGGGGTTTAAAAAGGGACTTAGTTTTGTCTGACCATGTTTGTGCAGCCTGAGGCAGGTTAGATTCCTGTCAAATTTTGTCAACCACATGCCGGCGCACTTCCACAGCTGCTAGGGCACAACCGTTTTATTGTACTTTCATTTCAATTATATTTATATAGCCAGTCGGGTTTTAATAGAAAATAATTTGCACATTTTTTGGGCATATACTAGTTGATTTTGTACCTCACAAAAGTCTAGACTGATTGTTTTTTCTTTTACTTGTAAAACATATAATGATCAACCTTATCCACTTGTAGCATATACTGGTTTATTTTTTTTAACTGTAAAACACACTTATTGATATTTTTAACTATAGAACATATAGTGATTAATTTTTTTTACTTGTAAAACATATACTGTTGATTCCTTTTTCAAAATTTTGTAAAGCCTTGACTGATTAATTTTTCTACTGGTAAAGTATACTGAATTATTGAATCCTTCTGAATTTGTGAAGCAAATTAACCTTTTAGAATTGTATAACAACTGTTTAAAAATCAGGTGATGTAGTTTCCGTAAATTTTTATTTAATGCTGTGGAAGGAACTTAAGGTTCATACGCTCATGATGGGTCATTGATCAGTGGAATGCTATACATATGGGCGGTCCGGTCTTACTTATGCGTTATGAGTAATTATCATCCTTTTTGGCGTTTTGGCTTTAAGTAATTCTACAGAAACGGGTTGCTGATGGGCGAACATTTTATCACTGCTGGGTTCTGGGTATGGTACTAACACTGCCTGCAAGGCGGGTGCATTCCAGGGGCATTCGTGTTAGAATTGATGTATAATTGTGAGTCTATGTGCCTTATGTTTCAGTGTGTCTTGTTATGTTTGTCTGTGTCTAGCTAGTCACGAAATGGGGGAGAATTTTATATTTATGTATATTTACTGAATATTATACACACTTGTTATGATACACACATGTTGTCTTTAATACTGTTAAAGCAGGGCTTAATTTATTTGTGATATTTATGATTCATGGGAGGGGGATAACTATGTGATAGAGTTTGCCTACATGTATTAATTCTTGGCATACAATAAAAACCGTTATTGTTATATTACAGCTGAGTTTCATTGCAAGTCCCGTCATACTGGACCCGGCACAATTTTTGCTTCTCTAGGCTCCGGCCTAGTCCTAATTGACTTGTGGCTTCTCTTTCAAAAAAAAAAATATTAAAATAAAAGAAGTTGTTTTATACTCTTAAAAATACATAAAAGGAAAGAGGGGTTACCAAATGGTAGCAGTGAGCGTGGTTAATTCGAGGGTTGAACCCTTGGGTCCTGGTGTGTGACGGGGCTTGCAAACTCGGAAATATTAAGGCGATTGTTATGACATTGTTTCGTAGGTATATGCCCGTGTAGGCTAGTTGTAAGTTGTATAGCTTGTGAGTCGGGTCGCACCACTGAGGCGGTTATTTGTGTTTGAAAAATGTGATAGCTTGTACGGCCGGGGAGTCTCAAGTGTGGCCTGGATGATGGAATGTTGATTCAGGGTTGGAGTTTAGCGTGTGAGATTGGCGGATGCGGTATGGCCCGATCGGAAGTCGGTACCGACACCGACTTGTGTCCGGTTAATTTTGGAGTATTATTTCTCGAATTATGATTTTCTATTGTTAGTTGGTTGTTGTGAGTTATGTGTTGGTACGACGTGTGTGTCGAATTGCTGTTTGATGTTATGTGTGTTTAGTATTGTTGGTTGTCACTTGTCTCCTTCTGTCGTGGGGGTGAATAGGCCAGGTGTCCGCAGCGCTAGAGAACCCGGGGGTCCTCTTGATGGAAGAACAGTACTCAAGGTTTTCCTGGTTTAGTGATTGGTGTTTTTATGTTTGTCTGTGGTTCGTAGGAGAAGTAATTAGAGCATTGGCGGCATGAGCGTTATAAATCCAGATTTATTTTTGAAGCACGAGTTGGAGTTCGAGATTAAGTCCCGGGGTGGGAGGCCCCAGGGGGATGTCGCTTCTTTGAGGAAGCAATTAAGAGACGCCCTCGCGTCCGGAGGGACGACGTCGCTCGTAAAAGTCACTGATGTGACAGCAGAGCTCGAGTTGTGCCAGGAGAAGTGGGGAGAGTTGCGGGAGGTGATGGAGGATTTGGAGTCGGCCCCTTCCAGCCTCAGGGCAAGACAGAGAGTGCGTCAGCGAGCGGAACACCTGCAACATAGACGGGAGAACTTGTCCGCACAAACTACAATCGCTGAAGTCAGCGCCACGCTGAAGCTGATTTCGGAACAGGTGGCTAAAGCATTGCGAAACTTCGAGCCCGTGAAGTCTCAGCTTTCCGTGAGCTCTCCCCAGCCTCCTGAAATGGACATAGCGCCGACGCCGAACCCGGCGGCTCAATTGCCAACGCTCTCGGGCGGATCGAGCGTCTCTTATAATAAATTACATAACCCTCTGTCTTCCATTATTCAGGAGCTTCCGGTGGTAGACGGACTAGACGTGGACAAATTGATGTTTTTTTTTCGAATTTTGTTTCAGCTGTCCGACTTCCCGGGGATGTCGGATAGCACCCTACTCGAACTCGTGTATCCCTATTGTCGGGGGTCTGTGGCTGAGCGGGTCGCGCGGACAATACGAGATGGCGGCAGTGTGGCGTCTTTCCATCGGGGGGTGTTGGACGCATGCGTGCCTGGCCGATTGCGAGAGCAGCTGCAGCACAAACATTGTTATCGGGTGCAAGCACACGGGGAGAATTTTGCGAAGTTTGCACAGGGTATCCGTGATGATGTCCGGATTTTAGGGTTGGGACTCCCCGAGAATGAAGTAGTGCAGATGATATTCGAAGGGGTTACTCCCCAGGAGATATCTCGTTTAACTTTTGCTGAGCGACCGCGGAATTATGAAGACCTCGAGAAGCTGTGCGTGTTATCCCGGGCTATACAATCAATAGATGAATCCCGTGGGCCAGTCCGGGCGAACCCCGAGTGGTGGAACGACGGGTCGTTCAGTCCCAACCCCGGCCAGAGAGAAATAACGGTGATCGAGGTGGACAGTTGAGAGGTGTTGTTTGCTTTCGCTGTCGCAGACAGGGGCATGTTGCCCGCGATTGTCCGGAGGGTGGTATGCGTCCGGCGCTTCCCCCGAGGGTCCGGTACTCAAAAAACTAAATTACCAGGGGGGGACAAATCGGAGGTTGTCTTCCCCTCGTTACAAGACTTTTCGGAATTCAAGTGCCTCCAGGCAGAGGATAGGTCCAGACTCTTCTAATATCAAGGTCCTTACTACCGTTCCGCAAAAGGCTTCTGTATGCCCCTTCCTGTCGCTCGAGGTAAAGAAGGGTCAACTCAGAGCGCTAGTTGACTCCGGGTCAGCCCGATCTATCATCTCATCTCGAGTATGCGCGGACCTTGAAAAACAGGGCTTAATAAAAGGGTCGAATCGGTCGTCTGTGGTGTGCTGGACTGCTTCTAGGGAAATTCTGCCCATCTCCCGGGTAGTTTCCTTTAAGTTCAAGATTGATGGCTTTTCTTGGGTGTGGCCTTTTCTGGTTTCTCCGGCTCTGGGAGTTGACTGTATTGTGGGTGCCGATTTCATCGCTAAAAGTGGTCTCGTGTTGGACATCCATGGGCCCCAGTGTTATTTTAAATTTAATCGGGGTGTTGTCATTCCATTTCTTGGATACCAGGGAGCTAAGGGAGGTATCCAAGAGGTCGCTTGTCCCGATTCTGCACGAGATCATCTCACTCCCGCCCAGCAGAGAGCTTTAGACCGATTGTGTGAGGAATTTCCCTCCGTATTAACTCCTAAGTTGGGACTCACACATTTATTAGAGTATAAAATTCGTTTGACGGACTCTAAGATAGTGAGGTCGCACCCATACAAGTTCGCCCCTCCGAAAATGGCCGTTCTGAGGGAGAAGGTTCAAGAGCTTTTAGAGCAAGGGGTAATTGAACCTTCCAATTCCAGTTATGCCAGTCCAGCGTTCCTGGTACCCAAGCCTGGGGGTAAGCACCGTATGGTGATAGATTACCGGAAGTTAAATTCTAATATTGAGGTGGATTCGGTTCCCCTTCCGGATCTCCACTCAGCTTTCGATTGGTTTAGTGAGGCCAAGTACTTCACCGTGATTGATCTCAACGCTGCATATCACCAGATCCCTTTGTCCAAGGAAAGTAGACCGTACACGGCGTTCTATGTCCCGTGGAATTTATATCAGTATACGCGGGTTCCTATGGGTCTGGCGGTGGGCGCCCAAACGCTCACGCGTCTGCTTGACCTAGTGTTTCAAGATGTAAAATTCAAGTTCATTTTCAACTATTTGGACGACTTGCTGGTCTACAGCAAAACCTATGATGAACATCTGTGTCATCTCAGGGAGGTGATGAGCAGGTTGAGAAGCGCGGGCCTCACGGTCAATCCGGAGAAAGTGCTAATCGCCCAGGAGAGCATCTCATTTCTGGGGCATCTGGTGTCGCACCAAGGCGTTACAGTGGACCCTGAAAGGACACAGGGTATCCGGGATTTTCCCCCGCCAAGGGATGCCAAAGGCATCGCCCGGTTCGTGGGGATGGTTAACTTTTATCGGCGGTTTATCCCCAATGCAGCGGAGATAGCTGCACCCCTAAATGAATTGAGAAAGAAGGGGGCCAAGTTTGTGTGGGGCGAAAGCCAGCAGAAGGCTTTCGAAACGTTGAAGGAAGCTATTATTTCCCCGCCGTTAAAGCAGGGCTTAATTTATTTGTGATATTTATGATTCATGGGGGGGGGGGATAACTATGTGATAGAGTTTGCCTACATGTATTAATTCTTGGCATACAATAAAAACCGTTATTGTTATATTACAGCTGAGTTTCATTGCAAGTCCCGTCATACTGGACCCGGCACAATTTTTGTTTCTCTAGGCTCCGGCCAAGTCCTAATTGACTTGTGGCTTCTCTTTCAAAAAAAAATATTAAAATAAAAGAAGTTGTTTTATACTCTTAAAAATACATAAAAGGAAAGAGGGGTTACAAATGGTAGCAGAGCGTGGTTTCGATCCACGGACCTCTGGGTTATGGGCCCAGCACGCTTCCGGCTGGAACAGAAATGAGTAAATATTAAATTCACCTTGGGTTTAACATTTAGGGCTGGGGGTTTTCCTTTTTTTTTGGGCCGTTTTCTGGGGTTTAAAAAGGGACTTAGTTTTGTCTGACCATGTTTGTGCAGCCTGAGGCAGGTTAGATTCCTGTCAAATTTTGTCAACCACATGCCGGCGCACTTCCACAGCTGCTAGGGCACAACCGTTTTATTGTACTTTCATTTCAATTATATTTATATAGCCAGTCGGGTTTTAATAGAAAATAATTTGCACATTTTTTGGGCATATACTAGTTGATTTTGTACCTCACAAAAGTCTAGACTGATTGTTTTTTCTTTTACTTGTAAAACATATAATGATCAACCTTATCCACTTGTAGCATATACTGGTTTATTTTTTTTAACTGTAAAACACACTTATTGATATTTTTAACTATAGAACATATAGTGATTAATTTTTTTTACTTGTAAAACATATACTGTTGATTCCTTTTTCAAAATTTTGTAAAGCCTTGACTGATTAATTTTTCTACTGGTAAAGTATACTGAATTATTGAATCCTTCTGAATTTGTGAAGCAAATTAACCTTTTAGAATTGTATAACAACTGTTTAAAAATCAGGTGATGTAGTTTCCGTAAATTTTTATTTAATGCTGTGGAAGGAACTTAAGGTTCATACGCTCATGATGGGTCATTGATCAGTGGAATGCTATACATATGGGCGGTCCGGTCTTACTTATGCGTTATGAGTAATTATCATCCTTTTTGGCGTTTTGGCTTTAAGTAATTCTACAGAAACGGGTTGCTGATGGGCGAACATTTTATCACTGCTGGGTTCTGGGTATGGTACTAACACTGCCTGCAAGGCGGGTGCATTCCAGGGGCATTCGTGTTAGAATTGATGTATAATTGTGAGTCTATGTGCCTTATGTTTCAGTGTGTCTTGTTATGTTTGTCTGTGTCTAGCTAGTCACGAAATGGGGGAGAATTTTATATTTATGTATATTTACTGAATATTATACACACTTGTTATGATACACACATGTTGTCTTTAATACTGTTAAAGCAGGGCTTAATTTATTTGTGATATTTATGATTCATGGGAGGGGGATAACTATGTGATAGAGTTTGCCTACATGTATTAATTCTTGGCATACAATAAAAACCGTTATTGTTATATTACAGCTGAGTTTCATTGCAAGTCCCGTCATACTGGACCCGGCACAATTTTTGCTTCTCTAGGCTCCGGCCTAGTCCTAATTGACTTGTGGCTTCTCTTTCAAAAAAAAAATATTAAAATAAAAGAAGTTGTTTTATACTCTTAAAAATACATAAAAGGAAAGAGGGGTTACCAAATGGTAGCAGTGAGCGTGGTTAATTCGAGGGTTGAATCCTTGGGTCCTGGTGTGTGACGGGGCTTGCAAACTCGGAAATATTAAGGCGATTGTTATGACATTGTTTCGTAGGTATATGCCCGTGTAGGCTAGTTGTAAGTTGTATAGCTTGTGAGTCGGGTCGCACCACTGAGGCGGTTATTTGTGTTTGAAAAATGTGATAGCTTGTACGGCCGGGGAGTCTCAAGTGTGGCCTGGATGATGGAATGTTGATTCAGGGTTGGAGTTTAGCGTGTGAGATTGGCGGATGCGGTATGGCCCGATCGGAAGTCGGTACCGACACCGACTTGTGTCCGGTTAATGTTGGAGTATTATTTCTCGAATTATGATTTTCTATTGTTAGTTGGTTGTTGTGAGTTATGTGTTGGTACGACGTGTGTGTCGAATTGCTGTTTGATGTTATGTGTGTTTAGTATTGTTGGTTGTCACTTGTCTCCTTCTGTCGTGGGGGTGAATAGGCCAGGTGTCCGCAGCGCTAGAGAACCCGGGGGTCCTCTTGATGGAAGAACAGTACTCAAGGTTTTCCTGGTTTAGTGATTGGTGTTTTTATGTTTGTCTGTGGTTCGTAGGAGAAGTAATTAGAGCATTGGCGGCATGAGCGTTATAAATCCAGATTTATTTTTGAAGCACGAGTTGGAGTTCGAGATTAAGTCCCGGGGTGGGAGGCCCCAGGGGGATGTCGCTTCTTTGAGGAAGCAATTAAGAGACGCCCTCGCGTCCGGAGGGACGACGTCGCTCGTAAAAGTCACTGATGTGACAGCAGAGCTCGAGTTGTGCCAGGAGAAGTGGGGAGAGTTGCGGGAGGTGATGGAGGATTTGGAGTCGGCCCCTTCCAGCCTCAGGGCAAGACAGAGAGTGCGTCAGCGAGCGGAACACCTGCAACATAGACGGGAGAACTTGTCCGCACAAACTACAATCGCTGAAGTCAGCGCCACGCTGAAGCTGATTTCGGAACAGGTGGCTAAAGCATTGCGAAACTTCGAGCCCGTGAAGTCTCAGCTTTCCGTGAGCTCTCCCCAGCCTCCTGAAATGGACATAGCGCCGACGCCGAACCCGGCGGCTCAATTGCCAACGCTCTCGGGCGGATCGAGCGTCTCTTATAATAAATTACATAACCCTCTGTCTTCCATTATTCAGGAGCTTCCGGTGGTAGACGGACTAGACGTGGACAAATTGATGTTTTTTTTTCGAATTTTGTTTCAGCTGTCCGACTTCCCGGGGATGTCGGATAGCACCCTACTCGAACTCGTGTATCCCTATTGTCGGGGGTCTGTGCCTGAGCGGGTCGCGCGGACAATACGAGATGGCGGCAGTGTGGCGTCTTTCCATCGGGGGGTGTTGGACGCATGCGTGCCTGGCCGATTGCGAGAGCAGCTGCAGCACAAACATTGTTATCGGGTGCAAGCACACGGGGAGAATTTTGCGAAGTTTGCACAGGGTATCCGTGATGCTGTCCGGATTTTAGGGTTGGGACTGCCCGAGAATGAAGTAGTGCAGATGATATTCGAAGGGGTTACTCCCCAGGAGATATCTCGTTTAACTTTTGCTGAGCGACCGCGGAATTATGAAGACCTCGAGAAGCTGTGCGTGTTATCCCGGGCTATACAATCAATAGATGAATCCCGTGGGCCAGTCCGGGCGAACCCCGAGTGGTGGAACGACGGGTCGTTCAGTCCCAACCCCGGCCAGAGAGAAATAACGGTGATCGAGGTGGACAGTTGAGAGGTGTTGTTTGCTTTCGCTGTCGCAGACAGGGGCATGTTGCCCGCGATTGTCCGGAGGGTGGTATGCGTCCGGCGCTTCCCCCGAGGGTCCGGTACTCAAAAAACTAAATTACCAGGGGGGGACAAATCGGAGGTTGTCTTCCCCTCGTTACAAGACTTTTCGGAATTCAAGTGCCTCCAGGCAGAGGATAGGTCCAGACTCTTCTAATATCAAGGTCCTTACTACCGTTCCGCAAAAGGCTTCTGTATGCCCCTTCCTGTCGCTCGAGGTAAAGAAGGGTCAACTCAGAGCGCTAGTTGACTCCGGGTCAGCCCGATCTATCATCTCATCTCGAGTATGCGCGGACCTTGAAAAACAGGGCTTAATAAAAGGGTCGAATCGGTCGTCTGTGGTGTGCTGGACTGCTTCTAGGGAAATTCTGCCCATCTCCCGGGTGGTTTCCTTTAAGTTCAAGATTGATGGCTTTTCTTGGGTGTGGCCTTTTCTGGTTTCTCCGGCTCTGGGAGTTGACTGTATTGTGGGTGCCGATTTCATCGCTAAAAGTGGTCTCGTGTTGGACATCCATGGGCCCCAGTGTTATTTTAAATTTAATCGGGGTGTTGTCATTCCATTTCTTGGATACCAGGGAGCTAAGGGAGGTATCCAAGAGGTCGCTTGTCCCGATTCTGCACGAGATCATCTCACTCCCGCCCAGCAGAGAGCTTTAGACCGATTGTGTGAGGAATTTCCCTCCGTATTAACTCCTAAGTTGGGACTCACACATTTATTAGAGTATAAAATTCGTTTGACGGACTCTAAGATAGTGAGGTCGCACCCATACAAGTTCGCCCCTCCGAAAATGGCCGTTCTGAGGGAGAAGGTTCAAGAGCTTTTAGAGCAAGGGGTAATTGAACCTTCCAATTCCAGTTATGCCAGTCCAGCGTTCCTGGCACCCAAGCCTGGGGGTAAGCACCGTATGGTGATAGATTACCGGAAGTTAAATTCTAATATTGAGGTGGATTCGGTTCCCCTTCCGGATCTCCACTCAGCTTTCGATTGGTTTAGTGAGGCCAAGTACTTCACCGTGATTGATCTCAACGCTGCATATCACCAGATCCCTTTGTCCAAGGAAAGTAGACCGTACACGGCGTTCTATGTCCCGTGGAATTTATATCAGTATACGCGGGTTCCTATGGGTCTGGCGGTGGGCGCCCAAACGCTCACGCGTCTGCTTGACCTAGTGTTTCAAGATGTAAAATTCAAGTTCATTTTCAACTATTTGGACGACTTGCTGGTCTACAGCAAAACCTATGATGAACATCTGTGTCATCTCAGGGAGGTGATGAGCAGGTTGAGAAGCGCGGGCCTCACGGTCAATCCGGAGAAAGTGCTAATCGCCCAGGAGAGCATCTCATTTCTGGGGCATCTGGTGTCGCACCAAGGCGTTACAGTGGACCCTGAAAGGACACAGGGTATCCGGGATTTTCCCCCGCCAAGGGATGCCAAAGGCATCGCCCGGTTCGTGGGGATGGTTAACTTTTATCGGCGGTTTATCCCCAATGCAGCGGAGATAGCTGCACCCCTAAATGAATTGAGAAAGAAGGGGGCCAAGTTTGTGTGTGGCGAAAGCCAGCAGAAGGCTTTCGAAACGTTGAAGGAAGCTATTATTTCCCCGCCGTTAAAGCAGGGCTTAATTTATTTGTGATATTTATGATTCATGGGGGGGGGATAACTATGTGATAGAGTTTGCCTACATGTATTAATTCTTGGCATACAATAAAAACCGTTATTGTTATATTACAGCTGAGTTTCATTGCAAGTCCCGTCATACTGGACCCGGCACAATTTTTGTTTCTCTAGGCTCCGGCCAAGTCCTAATTGACTTGTGGGTTCTCTTTCAAAAAAAAATATTAAAATAAAAGAAGTTGTTTTATACTCTTAAAAATACATAAAAGGAAAGAGGGGTTACAAATGGTAGCAGAGCGTGGTTTCGATCCCCGGACCTCTGGGTTATGGGCCCAGCACGCTTCCGGCTGGAACAGAAATGAGTAAATATTAAATTCACCTTGGGTTTAACATTTAGGGCTGGGGGTTTTCCTTTTTTTTTGGGCCGTTTTCTGGGGTTTAAAAAGGGACTTAGTTTTGTCTGACCATGTTTGTGCAGCCTGAGGCAGGTTAGATTCCTGTCAAATTTTGTCAACCACATGCCGGCGCACTTCCACAGCTGCTAGGGCACAACCGTTTTATTGTACTTTCATTTCAATTATATTTATATAGCCAGTCGGGTTTTAATAGAAAATAATTTGCACATTTTTTGGGCATATACTAGTTGATTTTGTACCTCACAAAAGTCTAGACTGATTGTTTTTTCTTTTACTTGTAAAACATATAATGATCAACCTTATCCACTTGTAGCATATACTGGTTTATTTTTTTTAACTGTAAAACACACTTATTGATATTTTTAACTATAGAACATATAGTGATTAATTTTTTTTACTTGTAAAACATATACTGTTGATTCCTTTTTCAAAATTTTGTAAAGCCTTGACTGATTAATTTTTCTACTGGTAAAGTATACTGAATTATTGAATCCTTCTGAATTTGTGAAGCAAATTAACCTTTTAGAATTGTATAACAACTGTTTAAAAATCAGGTGATGTAGTTTCCGTAAATTTTTATTTAATGCTGTGGAAGGAACTTAAGGTTCATACGCTCATGATGGGTCATTGATCAGTGGAATGCTATACATATGGGCGGTCCGGTCTTACTTATGCGTTATGAGTAATTATCATCCTTTTTGGCGTTTTGGCTTTAAGTAATTCTACAGAAACGGGTTGCTGATGGGCGAACATTTTATCACTGCTGGGTTCTGGGTATGGTACTAACACTGCCTGCAAGGCGGGTGCATTCCAGGGGCATTCGTGTTAGAATTGATGTATAATTGTGAGTCTATGTGCCTTATGTTTCAGTGTGTCTTGTTATGTTTGTCTGTGTCTAGCTAGTCACGAAATGGGGGAGAATTTTATATTTATGTATATTTACTGAATATTATACACACTTGTTATGATACACACATGTTGTCTTTAATACTGTTAAAGCAGGGCTTAATTTATTTGTGATATTTATGATTCATGGGAGGGGGATAACTATGTGATAGAGTTTGCCTACATGTATTAATTCTTGGCATACAATAAAAACCGTTATTGTTATATTACAGCTGAGTTTCATTGCAAGTCCCGTCATACTGGACCCGGCACAATTTTTGCTTCTCTAGGCTCCGGCCTAGTCCTAATTGACTTGTGGCTTCTCTTTCAAAAAAAAAAAATATTAAAATAAAAGAAGTTGTTTTATACTCTTAAAAATACATAAAAGGAAAGAGGGGTTACCAAATGGTAGCAGTGAGCGTGGTTAATTCGAGGGTTGAATCCTTGGGTCCTGGTGTGTGACGGGGCTTGCAAACTCGGAAATATTAAGGCGATTGTTATGACATTGTTTCGTAGGTATATGCCCGTGTAGGCTAGTTGTAAGTTGTATAGCTTGTGAGTCGGGTCGCACCACTGAGGCGGTTATTTGTGTTTGAAAAATGTGATAGCTTGTACGGCCGGGGAGTCTCAAGTGTGGCCTGGATGATGGAATGTTGATTCAGGGTTGGAGTTTAGCGTGTGAGATTGGCGGATGCGGTATGGCCCGATCGGAAGTCGGTACCGACACCGACTTGTGTCCGGTTAATGTTGGAGTATTATTTCTCGAATTATGATTTTCTATTGTTAGTTGGTTGTTGTGAGTTATGTGTTGGTACGACGTGTGTGTCGAATTGCTGTTTGATGTTATGTGTGTTTAGTATTGTTGGTTGTCACTTGTCTCCTTCTGTCGTGGGGGTGAATAGGCCAGGTGTCCGCAGCGCTAGAGAACCCGGGGGTCCTCTTGATGGAAGAACAGTACTCAAGGTTTTCCTGGTTTAGTGATTGGTGTTTTTATGTTTGTCTGTGGTTCGTAGGAGAAGTAATTAGAGCATTGGCGGCATGAGCGTTATAAATCCAGATTTATTTTTGAAGCACGAGTTGGAGTTCGAGATTAAGTCCCGGGGTGGGAGGCCCCAGGGGGATGTCGCTTCTTTGAGGAAGCAATTAAGAGACGCCCTCGCGTCCGGAGGGACGACGTCGCTCGTAAAAGTCACTGATGTGACAGCAGAGCTCGAGTTGTGCCAGGAGAAGTGGGGAGAGTTGCGGGAGGTGATGGAGGATTTGGAGTCGGCCCCTTCCAGCCTCAGGGCAAGACAGAGAGTGCGTCAGCGAGCGGAACACCTGCAACATAGACGGGAGAACTTGTCCGCACAAACTACAATCGCTGAAGTCAGCGCCACGCTGAAGCTGATTTCGGAACAGGTGGCTAAAGCATTGCGAAACTTCGAGCCCGTGAAGTCTCAGCTTTCCGTGAGCTCTCCCCAGCCTCCTGAAATGGACATAGCGCCGACGCCGAACCCGGCGGCTCAATTGCCAACGCTCTCGGGCGGATCGAGCGTCTCTTATAATAAATTACATAACCCTCTGTCTTCCATTATTCAGGAGCTTCCGGTGGTAGACGGACTAGACGTGGACAAATTGATGTTTTTTTTTCGAATTTTGTTTCAGCTGTCCGACTTCCCGGGGATGTCGGATAGCACCCTACTCGAACTCGTGTATCCCTATTGTCGGGGGTCTGTGCCTGAGCGGGTCGCGCGGACAATACGAGATGGCGGCAGTGTGGCGTCTTTCCATCGGGGGGTGTTGGACGCATGCGTGCCTGGCCGATTGCGAGAGCAGCTGCAGCACAAACATTGTTATCGGGTGCAAGCACACGGGGAGAATTTTGCGAAGTTTGCACAGGGTATCCGTGATGCTGTCCGGATTTTAGGGTTGGGACTGCCCGAGAATGAAGTAGTGCAGATGATATTCGAAGGGGTTACTCCCCAGGAGATATCTCGTTTAACTTTTGCTGAGCGACCGCGGAATTATGAAGACCTCGAGAAGCTGTGCGTGTTATCCCGGGCTATACAATCAATAGATGAATCCCGTGGGCCAGTCCGGGCGAACCCCGAGTGGTGGAACGACGGGTCGTTCAGTCCCAACCCCGGCCAGAGAGAAATAACGGTGATCGAGGTGGACAGTTGAGAGGTGTTGTTTGCTTTCGCTGTCGCAGACAGGGGCATGTTGCCCGCGATTGTCCGGAGGGTGGTATGCGTCCGGCGCTTCCCCCGAGGGTCCGGTACTCAAAAAACTAAATTACCAGGGGGGGACAAATCGGAGGTTGTCTTCCCCTCGTTACAAGACTTTTCGGAATTCAAGTGCCTCCAGGCAGAGGATAGGTCCAGACTCTTCTAATATCAAGGTCCTTACTACCGTTCCGCAAAAGGCTTCTGTATGCCCCTTCCTGTCGCTCGAGGTAAAGAAGGGTCAACTCAGAGCGCTAGTTGACTCCGGGTCAGCCCGATCTATCATCTCATCTCGAGTATGCGCGGACCTTGAAAAACAGGGCTTAATAAAAGGGTCGAATCGGTCGTCTGTGGTGTGCTGGACTGCTTCTAGGGAAATTCTGCCCATCTCCCGGGTGGTTTCCTTTAAGTTCAAGATTGATGGCTTTTCTTGGGTGTGGCCTTTTCTGGTTTCTCCGGCTCTGGGAGTTGACTGTATTGTGGGTGCCGATTTCATCGCTAAAAGTGGTCTCGTGTTGGACATCCATGGGCCCCAGTGTTATTTTAAATTTAATCGGGGTGTTGTCATTCCATTTCTTGGATACCAGGGAGCTAAGGGAGGTATCCAAGAGGTCGCTTGTCCCGATTCTGCACGAGATCATCTCACTCCCGCCCAGCAGAGAGCTTTAGACCGATTGTGTGAGGAATTTCCCTCCGTATTAACTCCTAAGTTGGGACTCACACATTTATTAGAGTATAAAATTCGTTTGACGGACTCTAAGATAGTGAGGTCGCACCCATACAAGTTCGCCCCTCCGAAAATGGCCGTTCTGAGGGAGAAGGTTCAAGAGCTTTTAGAGCAAGGGGTAATTGAACCTTCCAATTCCAGTTATGCCAGTCCAGCGTTCCTGGCACCCAAGCCTGGGGGTAAGCACCGTATGGTGATAGATTACCGGAAGTTAAATTCTAATATTGAGGTGGATTCGGTTCCCCTTCCGGATCTCCACTCAGCTTTCGATTGGTTTAGTGAGGCCAAGTACTTCACCGTGATTGATCTCAACGCTGCATATCACCAGATCCCTTTGTCCAAGGAAAGTAGACCGTACACGGCGTTCTATGTCCCGTGGAATTTATATCAGTATACGCGGGTTCCTATGGGTCTGGCGGTGGGCGCCCAAACGCTCACGCGTCTGCTTGACCTAGTGTTTCAAGATGTAAAATTCAAGTTCATTTTCAACTATTTGGACGACTTGCTGGTCTACAGCAAAACCTATGATGAACATCTGTGTCATCTCAGGGAGGTGATGAGCAGGTTGAGAAGCGCGGGCCTCACGGTCAATCCGGAGAAAGTGCTAATCGCCCAGGAGAGCATCTCATTTCTGGGGCATCTGGTGTCGCACCAAGGCGTTACAGTGGACCCTGAAAGGACACAGGGTATCCGGGATTTTCCCCCGCCAAGGGATGCCAAAGGCATCGCCCGGTTCGTGGGGATGGTTAACTTTTATCGGCGGTTTATCCCCAATGCAGCGGAGATAGCTGCACCCCTAAATGAATTGAGAAAGAAGGGGGCCAAGTTTGTGTGTGGCGAAAGCCAGCAGAAGGCTTTCGAAACGTTGAAGGAAGCTATTATTTCCCCGCCGTTAAAGCAGGGCTTAATTTATTTGTGATATTTATGATTCATGGGGGGGGGGATAACTATGTGATAGAGTTTGCCTACATGTATTAATTCTTGGCATACAATAAAAACCGTTATTGTTATATTACAGCTGAGTTTCATTGCAAGTCCCGTCATACTGGACCCGGCACAATTTTTGTTTCTCTAGGCTCCGGCCAAGTCCTAATTGACTTGTGGCTTCTCTTTCAAAAAAAATATTAAAATAAAAGAAGTTGTTTTATACTCTTAAAAATACATAAAAGGAAAGAGGGGTACAAATGGTAGCAGAGCGTGGTTTCGATCCACGGACCTCTGGGTTATGGGCCCAGCACGCTTCCGGCTGGAACAGAAATGAGTAAATATTAAATTCACCTTGGGTTTAACATTTAGGGCTGGGGGTTTTCCTTTTTTTTTGGGCCGTTTTCTGGGGTTTAAAAAGGGACTTAGTTTTGTCTGACCATGTTTGTGCAGCCTGAGGCAGGTTAGATTCCTGTCAAATTTTGTCAACCACATGCCGGCGCACTTCCACAGCTGCTAGGGCACAACCGTTTTATTGTACTTTCATTTCAATTATATTTATATAGCCAGTCGGGTTTTAATAGAAAATAATTTGCACATTTTTTGGGCATATACTAGTTGATTTTGTACCTCACAAAAGTCTAGACTGATTGTTTTTTCTTTTACTTGTAAAACATATAATGATCAACCTTATCCACTTGTAGCATATACTGGTTTATTTTTTTTTAACTGTAAAACACACTGATTGATATTTTTAACTATAGAACATATAGTGATTAATTTTTTTTACTTGTAAAACATATACTGTTGATTCCTTTTTCAAAATTTTGTAAAGCCTTGACTGATTAATTTTTCTACTGGTAAAGTATACTGAATTATTGAATCCTTCTGAATTTGTGAAGCAAATTAACCTTTTAGAATTGTATAACAACTGTTTAAAAATCAGGTGATGTAGTTTCCGTAAATTTTTATTTAATGCTGTGGAAGGAACTTAAGGTTCATACGCTCATGATGGGTCATTGATCAGTGGAATGCTATACATATGGGCGGTCCGGTCTTACTTATGCGTTATGAGTAATTATCATCCTTTTTGGCGTTTTGGCTTTAAGTAATTCTACAGAAACGGGTTGCTGATGGGCGAACATTTTATCACTGCTGGGTTCTGGGTATGGTACTAACACAGCCTGCAAGGCGGGTGCATTCCAGGGGCATTCGTGTTAGAATTGATGTATAATTGTGAGTCTATGTGCCTTATGTTTCAGTGTGTCTTGTTATGTTTGTCTGTGTCTAGCTAGTCACGAAATGGGGGAGAATTTTATATTTATATATATTTACTGAATATTATACACACTTGTTATGATACACACATGTTGTCTTTAATACTGTTAAAGCAGGGCTTAATTTATTTGTGATATTTATGATTCATGGGGGGGGATAACTATGTGATAGAGTTTGCCTACATGTATTAATTCTTGGCATACAATAAAAACCGTTATTGTTATATTACAGCTGAGTTTCATTGCAAGTCCCGTCATACTGGACCCGGCACAATTTTTGCTTCTCTAGGCTCCGGCCTAGTCCTAATTGACTTGTGGCTTCTCTTTCAAAAAAAAAATATTAAAATAAAAGAAGTTGTTTTATACTCTTAAAAATACATAAAAGGAAAGAGGGGTTACCAAATGGTAGCAGTGAGCGTGGTTAATTCGAGGGTTGAACCCTTGGGTCCTGGTGTGTGACGGGGCTTGCAAACTCGGAAATATTAAGGCGATTGTTATGACATTGTTTCGTAGGTATATGCCCGTGTAGGCTAGTTGTAAGTTGTATAGCTTGTGAGTCGGGTCGCACCACTGAGGCGGTTATTTGTGTTTGAAAAATGTGATAGCTTGTACGGCCGGGGAGTCTCAAGTGTGGCCTGGATGATGGAATGTTGATTCAGGGTTGGAGTTTAGCGTGTGAGATTGGCGGATGCGGTATGGCCCGATCGGAAGTCGGTACCGACACCGACTTGTGTCCGGTTAATGTTGGAGTATTATTTCTCGAATTATGATTTTCTATTGTTAGTTGGTTGTTGTGAGTTATGTGTTGGTACGACGTGTGTGTCGAATTGCTGTTTGATGTTATGTGTGTTTAGTATTGTTGGTTGTCACTTGTCTCCTTCTGTCGTGGGGGTGAATAGGCCAGGTGTCCGCAGCGCTAGAGAACCCGGGGGTCCTCTTGATGGAAGAACAGTACTCAAGGTTTTCCTGGTTTAGTGATTGGTGTTTTTATGTTTGTCTGTGGTTCGTAGGAGAAGTAATTAGAGCATTGGCGGCATGAGCGTTATAAATCCAGATTTATTTTTGAAGCACGAGTTGGAGTTCGAGATTAAGTCCCGGGGTGGGAGGCCCCAGGGGGATGTCGCTTCTTTGAGGAAGCAATTAAGAGACGCCCTCGCGTCCGGAGGGACGACGTCGCTCGTAAAAGTCACTGATGTGACAGCAGAGCTCGAGTTGTGCCAGGAGAAGTGGGGAGAGTTGCGGGAGGTGATGGAGGATTTGGAGTCGGCCCCTTCCAGCCTCAGGGCAAGACAGAGAGTGCGTCAGCGAGCGGAACACCTGCAACATAGACGGGAGAACTTGTCCGCACAAACTACAATCGCTGAAGTCAGCGCCACGCTGAAGCTGATTTCGGAACAGGTGGCTAAAGCATTGCGAAACTTCGAGCCCGTGAAGTCTCAGCTTTCCGTGAGCTCTCCCCAGCCTCCTGAAATGGACATAGCGCCGACGCCGAACCCGGCGGCTCAATTGCCAACGCTCTCGGGCGGATCGAGCGTCTCTTATAATAAATTACATAACCCTCTGTCTTCCATTATTCAGGAGCTTCCGGTGGTAGACGGACTAGACGTGGACAAATTGATGTTTTTTTTTCGAATTTTGTTTCAGCTGTCCGACTTCCCGGGGATGTCGGATAGCACCCTACTCGAACTCGTGTATCCCTATTGTCGGGGGTCTGTGGCTGAGCGGGTCGCGCGGACAATACGAGATGGCGGCAGTGTGGCGTCTTTCCATCGGGGGGTGTTGGACGCATGCGTGCCTGGCCGATTGCGAGAGCAGCTGCAGCACAAACATTGTTATCGGGTGCAAGCACACGGGGAGAATTTTGCGAAGTTTGCACAGGGTATCCGTGATGCTGTCCGGATTTTAGGGTTGGGACTGCCCGAGAATGAAGTAGTGCAGATGATATTCGAAGGGGTTACTCCCCAGGAGATATCTCGTTTAACTTTTGCTGAGCGACCGCGGAATTATGAAGACCTCGAGAAGCTGTGCGTGTTATCCCGGGCTATACAATCAATAGATGAATCCCGTGGGCCAGTCCGGGCGAACCCCGAGTGGTGGAACGACGGGTCGTTCAGTCCCAACCCCGGCCAGAGAGAAATAACGGTGATCGAGGTGGACAGTTGAGAGGTGTTGTTTGCTTTCGCTGTCGCAGACAGGGGCATGTTGCCCGCGATTGTCCGGAGGGTGGTATGCGTCCGGCGCTTCCCCCGAGGGTCCGGTACTCAAAAAACTAAATTACCAGGGGGGGACAAATCGGAGGTTGTCTTCCCCTCGTTACAAGACTTTTCGGAATTCAAGTGCCTCCAGGCAGAGGATAGGTCCAGACTCTTCTAATATCAAGGTCCTTACTACCGTTCCGCAAAAGGCTTCTGTATGCCCCTTCCTGTCGCTCGAGGTAAAGAAGGGTCAACTCAGAGCGCTAGTTGACTCCGGGTCAGCCCGATCTATCATCTCATCTCGAGTATGCGCGGACCTTGAAAAACAGGGCTTAATAAAAGGGTCGAATCGGTCGTCTGTGGTGTGCTGGACTGCTTCTAGGGAAATTCTGCCCATCTCCCGGGTGGTTTCCTTTAAGTTCAAGATTGATGGCTTTTCTTGGGTGTGGCCTTTTCTGGTTTCTCCGGCTCTGGGAGTTGACTGTATTGTGGGTGCCGATTTCATCGCTAAAAGTGGTCTCGTGTTGGACATCCATGGGCCCCAGTGTTATTTTAAATTTAATCGGGGTGTTGTCATTCCATTTCTTGGATACCAGGGAGCTAAGGGAGGTATCCAAGAGGTCGCTTGTCCCGATTCTGCACGAGATCATCTCACTCCCGCCCAGCAGAGAGCTTTAGACCGATTGTGTGAGGAATTTCCCTCCGTATTAACTCCTAAGTTGGGACTCACACATTTATTAGAGTATAAAATTCGTTTGACGGACTCTAAGATAGTGAGGTCGCACCCATACAAGTTCGCCCCTCCGAAAATGGCCGTTCTGAGGGAGAAGGTTCAAGAGCTTTTAGAGCAAGGGGTAATTGAACCTTCCAATTCCAGTTATGCCAGTCCAGCGTTCCTGGCACCCAAGCCTGGGGGTAAGCACCGTATGGTGATAGATTACCGGAAGTTAAATTCTAATATTGAGGTGGATTCGGTTCCCCTTCCGGATCTCCACTCAGCTTTCGATTGGTTTAGTGAGGCCAAGTACTTCACCGTGATTGATCTCAACGCTGCATATCACCAGATCCCTTTGTCCAAGGAAAGTAGACCGTACACGGCGTTCTATGTCCCGTGGAATTTATATCAGTATACGCGGGTTCCTATGGGTCTGGCGGTGGGCGCCCAAACGCTCACGCGTCTGCTTGACCTAGTGTTTCAAGATGTAAAATTCAAGTTCATTTTCAACTATTTGGACGACTTGCTGGTCTACAGCAAAACCTATGATGAACATCTGTGTCATCTCGGGGAGGTGATGAGCAGGTTGAGAAGCGCGGGCCTCACGGTCAATCCGGAGAAAGTGCTAATCGCCCAGGAGAGCATCTCATTTCTGGGGCATCTGGTGTCGCACCAAGGCGTTACAGTGGACCCTGAAAGGACACAGGGTATCCGGGATTTTCCCCCGCCAAGGGATGCCAAAGGCATCGCCCGGTTCGTGGGGATGGTTAACTTTTATCGGCGGTTTATCCCCAATGCAGCGGAGATAGCTGCACCCCTAAATGAATTGAGAAAGAAGGGGGCCAAGTTTGTGTGGGGCGAAAGCCAGCAGAAGGCTTTCGAAACGTTGAAGGAAGCTATTATTTCCCCGCCGGTGCTGCGGATGCCGGATTTTTCTCAACCGTTTATCTTACAGACGGACGCGAGTTCGGTGGCGCTCGGGGCGGTTCTGTCCCAAGTCGTTGATGGTGCTAGGCCTGTGGCCTTTATTTCCCGAACCCTGACCCAGCAAGAAAGAAAGTCATCAGTATATGAGCTAGAGTGTTTAGCTGTGGTATACGCTCTAGATAAGTTCAGGCGTTTTCTGGAACACGCTGAATTCCTGCTCGATACCGACAATCAGGCTCTCTCTTGGCTTCTTGCTCACCCCCGGCAACTGGGTAAAATTGGTAGATGGTTAAAATCTCATCCTTCAAGTTCAAGGTGCAACACATTAGGGGAACTCAGAATGTGGTTGCAGATGCTTTGTCACGCATGTTTTCCCAACCCAGTGAAGTCCAATCTGAGCAACCCTGTTCTGTTCTGCTAGACTTTCCGTTAGCCTTCACTGATGTGTTGCCCCATCAGTTGAGTGATGAAGAGCTGGGTCCTGTCATCCAGAAAATAAAGGAGTGTAACGCGCAGGCCCCTTACTTCTTGTCCAAGGGCGTCCTGTGTTGTCGAGAAAGAAAGGGACGTGCCCCGAAGATCGTGCTGCCTAGCAAGTTAGTGCCCATGGTCTTCAGCTATTATCACAATTCCCCAGTAGGAGGCCACAAGGGAATTTCGAAGACCATTTCAGGTATTAGGAAACACTTCATCTGGAAGGGCATGGACAGGGACATCGCGACGAGGGTTAAGAGTTGTCATCTGTGTGGCTTAAGCAAGCCTGCCCAAAACACAAAGTTGGGGTTGTTGTCATCAGACGTGGCGAGCAGACCGATGGAGAAGCTATTCATCGACTACGTGGGACCCTTCCCGCGTAGCAAGTCAGGTAACGCTTACCTACTTGTCTGTGTGGATGCTTTTTCGAAGTTTGCCTGGCTACTGCCCTTACGGCAGGCAACAGCTCGTTTAACCATAAGCGCGCTTCAGAACCATATTTTTCAGCATTTCGGTCTTCCGACCATCATTGTCTCCGACAATGGACCACAGTTCATTTCGAGTGAGTTCCGGCGGATGTGTTTCGCCAGCGGTATCAAACATGTAACCACTTCCCCGTATTACCCACAGCCGTCCCATGCGGAGAGGTTCAATAGGAATCTCCGGTCCGCACTCATTGCCTATCATGCGGAACAACAGACCACCTGGGACCAGAATTTGAAGTGGTTGCAGCTAGCTTTTAACACGGCCCTGCATGACAGTCATAAGGCCGTGCCCTTTGAGATCATGTTTGGATTCTCGCCCGCACTCCCGTTGACTAACTTGTGGAATATTGACGATCTTCTACCACGGGAGCCCGATAATGGAACTGTGGAGAGATGGAGGGAGGCTCGAAAGAATTTGCTGCGAGCGCACGAGCGGGTCCGTCGACGATACAATCAGGGGCGAATTCCGAACCCCTTTCAGACCGGCGACTGGGTCTACTGCCAGAGCCATCCGATCAGCTCAGCCGCGGACAAAAGAGCTGCTAAATTGTGCTATCGTTGGTCGGGACCATACCGTATCCTAGGGTTTACGTCACCGGTGACGGCGCGGTTGGAAGAGCAGGGTAGTAATCTTAAAGAGATTACCACACATATATCAAAATTAAAATTATTTAGAAAAGGGTAAACGGGCTGTAAAGGGGGGAATGGTGGTGGTCTCTGTACGAGTGGGGATGTTGTCTATTTTAAGAGGGTGTGCTCCGGGGGCGGTATTGAGAATGGTATGGTAGCGGGTAGATGTTTCCCACAGTCCCAGTGGGGTTCGTCTACTTCAGGGATGCGCCCCTGTCTGCGCGAGCCTTGGTTTTCTCCAATTGTCCTTATGTCCGGAGGGAGCCATGTCCTTACCTTCAGTCCCAGCCCATGACCGTAATCATCCTTGACCATCCACCCTCCGATTTTCCTAACCTTACCTAGAAAAAAAAAAAAAAAAAAAAAAAAGGAGTTAGCGAGAGAAGTGGAGCAGTAGGGTGGCAGGGGTCTGTTGTGCTCCTCTTCCACCCTGCTGCTCCAGGCATGCCCTTTGAGCACACATGTTAAACTTTTATGTACGTGAGATGAGGTGCCATAGTCAGAGTTGGCATGGCTTCCCGTCGGGTCCAGTGTGGGGACCACCGCATCATGGAGACCATCATCTCCCCTTTTCCCTTCTCCCCCGTACCGTGATGCTTTGTGTAAAATGGGGGGGTCGTATTACAGAATTACCCCGTAGGTATATGGGGGAGATGCCCTGTTTAGGTGGCTATCGTGTTCTGGCTTGAGTGGACAAGCCTCAGGAGGTCGGAACTCAGGGAGCTCCCGAGCTTTTCTTTCGTCTTTCTTCTCTGTCCTTCTTTGCGGTGGGCTGGCCCTGATCAGGTCAGCGTGCCGCACATACACACTTACAAACTACATGTCTTCTTTCGTCTCTTTCGTTTTCCCTTCTGAGCCTCTGTTCTCCTGGGAGCAAGTGCCGCCGGGCCACCTTACCCACGATGTCCACCGGAGTATTTAAGAAGGGGGTACACTGCAGGGTACTCTCCAGAGTTTCAGAGTGGGGCAACCGGGTTGCCCTTTCGGGGTGGGGGTGTGCCGGTGTAAATCCGGCTGTCGAAGGTTTTAGAAAATTTTTGTTTTAATTGTAAAATAACGCGAAGGCAAGGGTCAGTTGAAACGACCCTTGTACGGCTCCGTTAAGGCTGCGCGCGCAACTCGTAGTAAGGGGGTCGGTTTGCTCTGTCGGTGACGGAGTCCAGTTCATCGCCCCGCTACGAAATACATCGGCTTCCCTTTCCGAACAATTACTGCGTAGTTATCTGCATCTACTATGGCTTGCTGAAACTTAAGTTACTCCCGGGTTCTTGATTAAGACGGAGATTTGGCTTTGCTGATTGCCGTACAACTGCATCAGTCATGGACCATTAGACACGATCCTGTCCGGAGAGGGAGCTGGTGTCCAGTTCACGATGTAGCACTTAGGCAGCAGTATTAAGGTGATATGAACTCTTTATTTTTCTTTTGGGGCCGGGCCGGCAGTGCACCTGTTTTACAGTATTATTCATTTGAATCCATGTGACCACGTGTCCAGACTGTCTGCTAGAAATGGGAGCAGCTGATCATCATGAGTTAATTTCAAAAACACTTTTAATAACTGAATTACCTAACACTAAGTGCACTGCTTGTAATTGTGTGCTGCACTGGGGGAGCGTGCCAGTGATATTTGTTCTCTTATATATTTTACGGTTTGCAAATTGTTATCATTTCACTCTTTACAAAATGTATAGAACATGTTATGGCCTCTGTTCCGGCTGGAACAGAAATGAGTAAATATTAAATTCACCTTGGGTTTAACATTTAGGGCTGGGGGTTTTCCTTTTTTTTTTTTTTTTTTTTGGCCGTTTTCTGGGGTTTAAAAGGGGACTTAGTTTTGTCGTCTGACCATGTTTGTGCAGCCTGAGGCAGGTTAGATTCCTGTCAAATTTTGTCAACCACATGCTGGCGCGCTTCCACAGCTGCTAGGGCACAACCGTTTTATTGTACTTTCATTTCAATTATATTTATATAGCCAGTCGGGTTTTAATAGAAAATAATTTGCACATTTTTTGGGCATATACTAGTTGATTTTGTACCTCACAAAAGTCTAGACTGATTGTTTTTCTTTTACTTGTAAAACATATAATGATCAACCTTATCCACTTGTAGCATATACTGGTTTATTTTTTTTAACTGTAAAACATACTGATTGATATTTTTAACTATAGAACATATAATGATTAATTTTTTTTACTTGTAAAACATATACTGTTGATTCCTTTTTCAAAATTTTGTAAAGCCTCGACTGATTAATTTTTCTACTGGTAAAGTATACTGAATTATTGAATCCTTCTGAATTTGTGAAGCAAATTAACCTTTTAGCATTGTATAACACCTGTTTAAAAATCAGGTGATGTAGTTTCCGTAAATTTTTATTTAATGCTGTGGAAGGAACTTAAGGTTCATACGCTCATGATGGGTCATTGATCAGTGGAATGCTATACATATGGGCGGTCCGGTCTTACTTATGCGTTATGAGTAATTATCATCCTTTTTGGCGTTTTGGCTTTAAGTAATTCTACAGAAACGGGTTGCTGATGGGCGAACATTTTATCACTGCTGGGTTCTGGGTATGGTACTAACACTGCCTGCAAGGCGGGTGCATTCCAGGGGCATTCGTGTTAGAATTGATGTATAATTGTGAGTCTATGTGCCTTATGTTTCAGTGTGTCTTGTTATGTTTGTCTGTGTCTAGCTAGTCACGAAATGGGGGAGAATTTATATTTATATATATTTACTGAATATTATACACACTTGTTATGATACACACATGTTGTCTTTAATACTGTTAAAGCAGGGCTTAATTTATTTGTGATATTTATGATTCATGGGGGGGGGGATAACTATGTGATAGAGTTTGCCTACATGTATTAATTCTTGGCATACAATAAAAACCGTTATTGTTATATTACAGCTGAGTTTCATTGCAAGTCCCGTCATACTGGACCCGGCACAATTTTTGCTTCTCTAGGCTCCGGCCTAGTCCTAATTGACTTGTGGCTTCTCTTTAAAAAAAAAATATTAAAATAAAAGAAGTTGTTTTATACTCTTAAAAATACATAAAAGGAAAGAGGTGTTACAATAGTGTAATAACGAGCAGCACTCATCAACTTTACATAAACTCCTACAAATTTTGAAAAATATTGATTTTTTTTTTATCTTGTGGTGTGTCTAAGGTTAGATAAATTTTCTAAGTAAACACTACATTTAGCCTTTGGTCTAATGCCAGTATGAATTTTTACGATTTTTGAAAATCTTGAGCTTTTTGCAGATCCAAAAATTTTGAAATTTTCAAATACTGAACACTATATTTAGATTTTAGTTAAAATTCTCTTTAATTTTCTTTACATCAGGTTGAATATATGTTTTACACTCATCCAAAAATTTTAATAAAAAAGTTTCAACAAAGAAGTAAATATTAGATTGTTTTAATATTTTCATAAAGAAGTGAATAAGCTTGAAAGAAGCTTGAAATAAATTTTGACTTAACAGGTTTAAAATTAATTCATTAATGTTATCTCTCAATTATTAATGAAAGGAGGCTACTTCACAGCCTGATACTCTTTATATTCATTATATTTAATTAAACACTAAAATGTGTAAAATAAATGTATCCGATTAGAAGGCATTATCAAGTGAATAATGTTAAAAACTTTGGCTTCATTAATTTAAAAACCAAAATAGAAGTAATATGAGAATCTGAACTCTTGTTACTAATGATGATTTTAATAACACAACGTATTTTGTGATCATAGGACACTGTTGTTAAACAATCAAAGTCAAACATTTTCTAAACCTGTCCTTCATAAAAGGAAAGGGAAGCCAAGAAAGGAAATTATAATGCATCCAATCAAAAAGACGATGGCACATGGGTAAGGAAAGACACTGAAAAGATGAAAGATTTGATTTGCATTCAGCCAATACTTTCAGCTACATCTGGTTACAGTTGATGAATTTTTTCCAGAAGTGAATAATACAGAAGATGCAGAAGATAGAACAATAAACCTGTAACTCCTAATGAGGTTCTCAATGAGATCCAAACGAACGTTATTTCTAAAAAGACATCATGTTAAGATTTAATAATTGGGCAGATGCTAAAAGAATTGCCAGATAGAGGAATAAGAAAACTCCTCAATATGTGCCATTCCAGTAGAAAATTTTTGAGACGATTATGTTTCCCAAACATGGCAAACCACAAACGAGAAGTTATCATATCAGCTTATATCCTTTATTACAAATTATATCTAAATTGTTCAAAAAATTGCTCTACAAATGTTTCAGACCAATAATCAAGGAAACGCAACTTATTCCAACCCACCAATTTCAATTTTGTAATAAGCACTAAAATTTTGAGCAGGTGCATCATATCACTGATGTAATTGAATGGTCATTGAAAGTAAATATGCACATTCAATATTTTTGGATATGGCCCAAGCTTTTCAAAAAGTGTGGCATGAGGATTTGATATATAAGATGAAAAAACCTACAGTACCTTTGCAGATTAACCGTATTCTCAACTCATATATCTAAGAATGACAGTTCATAGTAAAGTGTGGTAATGATTATTCTGAGTTTAGTAATACCCTTGCAGCTAGGGTACCGCAAGGGAATGTTCATGGACCTAATCTATACTTATTGCACACAGGACATATTCTGAATGCAATGGGATCACAACAGCTACATTTCCTGATGACACTGCACTTTTAGCTATTAGTAACTATGTAGAAACAGAAACAGTCTACAGATAGTAGTTAATAATGTCACTAGATGGACAATACAATGGTGTATTAAACTGAATGAGACAAACTCTGCTCATCTCAGCTTTACCATCAGGAAAATAGAGCACTTACCTATTTTAGTCAATCATGAAATAATTCCAAATGAAAACTTAGCAATGTATTTGAGCATGATTCTAGATGCTAAGCTTAGATGGAAAGAACATGTCAAAAAAAAAAATGTGAAGAACTTGAGATAAAATTTAAAAAAACTGTAGTGGCTACTTGGAAGATACTCCGAACTACCACTGCATAATACGGTGTTATTATACAGACAAGTCTTGAAACTAGTGTGGGTTTATGGTATATAGTGGAATGCACAATGAAACACAACATAAAAAAATCCAACTTTTCAAAATAAAGTACTTTGCAGTATTGTTGATGCACCATGTAAGGAATGATGACATCCATCAAGACCTGAAAATCCCTGTGCTTACTAATGTGATCAAAATGGTTTACAGCTGAATATGAACAAAGGCTTCATAAACATCAAAATAACGAAATAGTACAACTTCTTGATAATGCTGTACTTGTTTGGCGATTGTAGAGATGGAAACCATTTGAACTGGTATAGGAAAATGAAGTGTTTAAGAAATATCTACACATGAATGAATTGTAAACTATAGTGAGGAGTGTACCAATGGGAGAACATTCTACACACTGCTAATGTATGTGTTAGAATAAAATTGCTTGATAGTTTGTAAATATTTGCAGTATACAAAAATAAAAAAAAATACTAATTAGCATTAAGACATTTTTAATAATATAGTATTTCAGTTTCTGTTACTTCAGGAACTATTCATATATGCCATGTGTACTTACAGGTTTCATTGCAATTTGAATAATGTGGCTCCAATTTTTAGGAGATAACCTGTCAAAGTTATCTTCAAACACTACTTCATTTTGACAAGCGGCTTTCCCATTGACTCTAGTCACTGACTTGATACATCCAGCCTCCTCTGCATTATTATCTAAACATATACCAATATTGAACATAAGTCTGTTATACACATATACTTTTTGGGTAGAATTCGTCATAACCATGTAGACCTACTCATATTTTAAGTTTCTCAAGGTGCAGTATAGACTTCAGAGTCTGTTACTGTGCTTAAATTGCCTTATTACACATTCGATCCTTATTTTCATGATTTGAGGTATATATAATAAGATGTTATTTAGCAAAATAATAATAAGATGTATTATGATATTATACAATTTTAAATGGCTTAGATTACTTCTGACATTCCTGTTAATTTTTTTTTTATTATCTGAGAACAGAATAAACAGAGTATCTTTCAAAAGTAAAAAGTGGTTCTTTTTCCAAATCACATTACATCAATAAAATAAGTTTACTCTAGAGCTTGAATCATATATAACTGGTTATACTTAAAGTTTCATGTAAAAATGGCATTTACACAATTCTGTTATTAGACATTTCAATACCTTATATTCAACTGACAGATAGTCGTTTTTGAAATTTGGGTTTTATGAACATTTGTTTTCACACTACCTAGATTACCAGTTTTGTACACGTTATTATCCAATGAATACCACCCTTTCACCATTTCAAAGCTCTCCTTGGAGTGCCACTCTTTTACGAACAATAACGCCAATCTAGTATGGTTTACCAGCCACACTAGCGTTTATTCTCTGTTCCCGCTATCTTACCTGCTATCAATCTTTATTAATTTCCGGTTTAAGGCGCCAAATTGTTTTTCATTTAAAACAATTAAAAAGATTTAAATGAGCAAATTATTCGGCGTAATTCAACAGTTAATTTTACTGCCGCCTTCTGTTCAAATTCGAATTTTGCTCCGAAGCGTCAAGGTTACCAACTTTGCTTTTTCAGCAGCGGATCTTCACCTATGCTATATTAAACATGTTACACATCAACAATTACTTATGGAATAATGAACAATTATAAATTCTGATTGCAGGTTTATTTAATAGCGTTTGTGCTCTTTTTTAGATTGTTTAATACAAATTGTCACATACATATAGTAATAATTTCCGGCTCTTGATTTTTTTACAAACTCAGCGGTTGGCACTATGGGGTCGTTTATCTAACAACAGACTCGCTATGGGAAAGTGTAATCTCATCAAACTGTTGTTTAGTCAGGATTCTTTTGATTACCAGAGAAGTTAACAAATTGATAATTGAATGTACTAACCTTTACAAAAGAATTACTATTCTATACTATATTTTTCTTTACAAATTTAGTGCTTAATATCTAAAGTAAGTCAAATTCACTACATGAATCTTGGTTAGGTTTTTTCGTTAATAATTAGTTATTTTTTTTGTTTAACTCAACAAAAGTGCTGTTGTTCTGATTTAACAATTTATCGGAAATATTTAATTAGTTATTAATGTCATTCATTGATACTGTGTTTGAACCAAGTGAAAAGTTGGTGTATTTGTGTCACAATGTTCAACCGTATTTTTTCTTCCGAGGTGTTGGCATTTATTTGAAGTTATACTTTATGCTATTCCCAAATCATCTGATCTTCTGTCCATACGGGATTATTATGGTAGCTATCTTCCTTCGGTTTTTTCTTCCTTCTGGGTAGTTACTTCATCTTTTTTATAATTTTGCTGGTAATTTTTACGTTTTAATTTTGTTTAATTTGTATTCATGGTTTGTTATTAGCGATACTAGTTCAATTTGATAGGCATATATTCTGTCATTATTTTTGTTTTTTCTAATCGTTTTAAATCATGGAGTAAATATTTTCTCATATATCTTCGACTGAAGCCAATAATTAACTCTTAAATGTTTTTGACCGTTTTTTCGTTACTAGGCTACTAGCCTACCGATTTCATTGGTTAGAAATGTTGTCCCATTGTTATATTTTGCTTATAATTTTTTACTGAAAATGATCAAATGTTTGTAATTCGGATAATTTATTTATAGTATATCTAATATACTTGTCATTAGCATATTTGAATGGCTTTTTGGTTGTAGATTATTTTGAAAACAAACAAGACTAACTTTCATTCAGTATTTACTGATTTAGTATGTAACAGATTTGGCTCTTTCTACCTTTTTATATTTATTTATTTTATAGTTGTGTTTTTTGAGTAATATTTGTTTCCTTTATAATTCCCTATTGAAATATATTGTGTTTACCTACTTTTCCCTTTACTTAAAGTTATTTTCTTATTACAATTTACAATTAATCTATCTGCTATCTAGGCCTACATATGCTTACAATGGTTGATAATTTACATAATTTAGTTACATCCTCTTTCCTATATTCTTTATAAATTCACTTAGTTATTGCATAATTAGGTTGAATTAGTACATACTGTTTTAGGCCTATTGTTAATTTTGAACAAATTCTTACTTCTTAAGCCTAGGTTTGCTACATTTACTTTTAACATTTTTAGACTCCTGCCATTCCTTTAAAACACACTACTGTTTTCTTAATTATCCATCATTAAAATTCTAACATAATATAACTTATAATCAACATTCTGATAACGTGTATAACATTTAGTGTTTTCCTTACTCTACTATTATTCTTTCAATAACATAAATTAAACCGTTTATTGTATGTCCATTTAGGATTAAGAATTGGCTTATTAACTATCTTTATAATTCATATTGTTTTAGTATAAACACATTTAGATTTAGTGTCAACACACTCCCTGTCTCCTACTATCTACTTATAACATGATTAAATCAATTATTTTTAACATAAAAAACGTAATGAATCCTTTGCATTAGGATATTATGATCTAATTCATAACACTGAGTGGTTGGTATTAACACTTATAAAATTCAATGTCAACACACTCTCTCTGCCTCCCACTATTTTCTTATAACACAGTTTACACAGTTTACTAACTCATCATTAAGAAAAGAGAACATCATTGGTCCTTTATGCTCGGATATAATGTTTATTTCCTTACACCTATTGGTGTTTTATACACTTTGTTTATTCCCTGCATTTGAGTTGACTCCCAATTTTTGGTGTTCATCACTTTAATGTCTTTTTTAGTGTACACTTTTGCTTGACGTCCCTCAAAGTGCATTGGTTATTGCTCACTATTTTGTCCACTATTTCCGTGTTTCTTTTCACTAACTGTGTACCTACATAATACACTTGGCTCTAATCTGGGTTTATTTAAGTGAATATTTTTTATCAATAATATTGTCATTTTAAAACTACTTATTTTCCTAAAGTGTTGTGACACGTTAATATTCTACTATAATATATTATTTGTCATTCGAGGTTTTGTACTTTCAAGGCTCATCATTCCTTTCACTTATTACAAATGAATATTTTTACATTTTGTTATTATAGTTTTTTATTGTTCATATCAAGTTTGGTCGCTAATGCCAATCGCTTGTGTAGGGTTATTATCTTTGTCACGTCTAAGTCAATTGTCATCACTATGCTTATTTGTTAAAATGGTTATATACATCACTTTATTCTTCTGTAGCTGTACTTTCTTTAGTAGTTCTATAAGTTATTTCTTCTTTTATTAGGATTGCTATTTTGTTTCGTTACAAAGTTAATCCTTTCATCACCTCCACAGTTATATGTTATATCACCAGGACATTTATGTGAGCACTGCAACTCTTAACAGCTTGCTTAGCTGGTTCTGGATCTTTATCACCACAGAAGCAATCGGTTCCAAAATTATTTTTTAGAGTTAGAGTCGGTTCGAGAGTTACTGTCGGGCGAAATTACTGTGCGCGTTCAAGTGGTTATTAGTTAGGTGTTGTGTTTTATAATCAGACAGTAATTGTAATACAATTGTGTTTAATTTTAGTGGACATTTTATTGTGTGTGAACAATTTTTATTTGATTTGTTATAGAGATTGTGTTGTTAATTACGAACTGTTAACTGTGGAAATTAAAGCTGGTATTTAGTGACATAATTGGTGTCTTGTACTTATTTTGTTTCCACTGGACCTACGACGATCGAGTTGACCGTCGTAACAGTGGTGTCAGAACTGGGATAAAACGTAACATTGGAAACAGTTGACACTTTGTACAAGACGAGTGTAATTCGTAATTAATCGGAAAAAAATGGATGCCAGTCAGATGATGGAAAATTTACAGGCGCTGCTGTTACAGACGGAGAAACGACATGATGAGAAACGCAGACAGGAGGCGGAAGAAGCAGAAAGACGACAAAAAGAAGAAAGAAGACAAGAAAGGGAAGAAACAGAGGAACGATGTAAGCAGGAAGCAGAGGAACGTAAACGTGAAGCAGGTGGCATCAAAGCATTAATTCATGAGCAAAAGCAGATGCAAGAACATACTACCGCAGAATTGGGTCTCCTACGTGGTGACGTATGTGAATTACGAGGTGAGCTGAATAATCAGATTACCAGAATATCTGACGTAGAAGAATCCATGTCAAATAAAATAGCTGAAGTAGAAAAATCTGTCTTGACTGTGGAAGAAGCTATGTCAACAAAAATATCTGCAGTAGAAAACTCAATGGCAAATATAAAAGAGCAAATTAAAAACGAAGTTGAACAGTTCATGAAAATACAACTAAAACAAACGTCTGGACGGACTGTAACAATGATAAAGACAGAGAAAGACACAGAAAATAAGTCAATAGGGAAAGTAACTTTGCCTGCAGTAGGGACAGTTATTGTCAAAGATCCAACCTTTGACGGAAGCAGCAACTAGGAAACGTACTTCCGCCAATTTGAAGCTGCTACATGCGCAAATAATTGGACAGAGAAAGACATGGCTGTTTCACTCGTTCTTGCATTAAAAGGACCTGCGGCAGAATTACTACAGAAAGTGCCACCTGACAGCCAAAACACCTATACCGAATTGATAAAAGGTCTGGAATTACGGTATGGTGATAAACTTTTGCGAGATGTGTACTGCACCCAGTTGAGAGCAAGGCGACAGCATTCCGTGGAGAGTCTTCAAGAGTTTGAGGCAAGTATCGACAGACTAATTAGACTGGCCTATCCTGAAGCGCCAGAAGATTTTCGAACGAGTTTTGCGATGCAGACATTTACTGCCGGTGTCCGAGATAACGAACTACAGCAAGTGTTACGAATGGCAAGACACGAGAACAGTGCGGACGCCCTGCTTTGCAATTTGAGGCCGCGAAATCAGCGTCTGGTTGGACAAGTCATAAAGTGCGCGCGCTAAAAGATCGCAACGGCACAGACGATGAGGAAGAAGAACAAGGAACAGAGATTCGATGGTCGGCGCCACAGAATTAAATAAGAAAGGATGGAAGACCGAAGTGTTATAGATGTGGGAAACCTGGATATCTACAACGAGATTGTCGGGTTAGAATTCAGCAGCAGGGAAACGAGCAATAGTCAGTACAACGGGGCGTGTGCTGACTAACTGGAGGAACGAAGCCTCTAGACAATACGCAATTTCTGCACTTCAGAAAAACAGCGGGAGCTTGGTAGTTACCGGATTTGTTCAAGATAGGCCAACCTCGATTACAGTTAACACAGGCGCAACAGTTTCTATTGTGGGCCCCGACGTGGTGAAAGATCTCAAGCCAACCTGGTCCTCTTGGAGCTTGCGAACAGCTACTGGAAGGCCTGTAAAAGTGTATGGAAAAGTGGAGATACATCTACGCCTCGGTCGACTTGAGTTTAATCATCAAGTACTTGTTGCAGACATTGTGGATGAAGCAATTCTTGGTGTGGACGTTATGAACGCATACGGATTTATAGTCAAATCAAAAACAGTGTCTTGAGAATCAGAAGGGAAGAGGTAATGCGATCAACAATGACGACAGCAGACAAACCGATGAACGTCATAAAACAAGTGGCCGTAACTGTTCCGCCAAACTCCGAAAAGATCATCATTGTTAGAACCGAGGTAGAAACTAGAGGCACCCAGTGCTCTATATTCGAAACCCAGGTAGTCAGCACACCGGGCATACTAATTGCCAGAAGTTTAGTAAATCCTGACGAAACCGGAAATGTACCTATTAGAGTGGCGAATATTTTGGATCAAGCTGTCACTTTATAAAGCAATACGCTCCTAGGCAAATTGACTCCCGTGGCCTGGGTAGCCGAAACGAAGATCCAGTTGTGCTTCGGATACTTTCAAATTACCAGAGGAACTGCAGGAATAATTGAAGAGTTCTTCTAACGATCTCTCAAGTCGTGAGGTAAAAAAACTCAGACGGTTTTTACATGAATTCAAAGATTCTTTTGCAGTTCGGGGACAGTCACTGGGAAGAACCTCTCTTGTACAACATCGCATCAATACCGGGGACACAACATCGATACTCCAACCTCCTCGAAGGCTTCCATTATCTAAGCAAGAGGAAATGTCTCGGTTAGTACAGGACATGTTGACAGAGGGAGTAATCGAACCTTCGTCAAGTGCTTGGTCTTCTCCTGTAGTTCGGGTAGCAAAGAAGGATGGTGGAATGCGTTTCTGCGTAGATTACCGGAGGTTAATTGACGTTACAAAGAAAGACTGCTATCCATTACCTCGCGTTGACGATACATTCGACACGTTGTCCGGAGCACAGTGGTTTTCCACATTGGACCTGAAGAGTGGATATTGGCAAGTGGGTATTCATCAAGAAGACAAGGAAAAGACCCCTTTCTTGACCCCAAGTGGTTTATTCCAATTTAACGTCATGCCATTTGGACCCTGTAATGCAACGGCAACATTTGAAAGATTGATGGATCTGGTACTCCGAGGCCTGACGTGGAAAAAAACATGCCTTGTTTATTAAGACGTTATCATAGTCATCGGGAAGACTTTCAAAGACCATTTGGAAAAACGCAAGGAGGTTCTAACTAGAATTCACGGTGCCCAACTGAAGCTGAGCCCGAAGAAGTGTTCTATATTCCAGAAGGAAGTGCAGTATCTGGGCCATCTGGTTTTGGCAGCGGTTGTTAGCATGGATCCTAATAAAGTAGACACCGTAAGAGATTGGCCAGTGCTGAAGAGTAAACATGAAGTTAGGAGTTTCCTAGGTTTATGCTCACATTACAGACGTTTTGTGAAAGGCTTCGCTACTATTGCTAAACCACTACATGAGCTAACGGAAAATAAACGCAACTTCCAGTGGTCGAGAGAGTGTGATTTAGGACTTTGAAGATTGCGTTATGTTCGCAGCCAATTCTCGCTTTTCCAGCTTCCGAAGAGAAGTACGTCGTAGACACAGACGCAAGCAATACTGGTCTAGGAGCAGTTTTGTCTCAAGTGCAGAACGGTGAAGAACAAGTAATAGCGTATTACAGCAAGACGCTTTCTAAACCAGAGAGAAATTATTGTGTTACAAGGAGAGAGTTGTTGGCAATTGTCAGAGCTTTGGAGCACATCCATAAATACCTCTATGGGAGAGAGTTTTCACTACGTACCGACCATACCGCACTTGCAGTGCTCTTGAGATTTAAAAATCCGGAGGGACAGTTGGCAAGGTGGCTCGAACGTCTGCAAGAGTACAACTTCAAGGTACAACATCGGCAGGGGCGCCTGCACGTTAATGCAGATGGCTTATCACGAAGACCGTGGCCGGAAGACTACCGACGTTGCCACAGAAAGGAAGAACAAAACTCAAGCGAACATGTTCAAGCCATCACTGTAGATTTCCTGGCAGACGGCTGGACAACATAAGACTGTCGACAAGAACAGATGACTGATGGAGACATCGGACTGATCTTGACAGCAAAAGAGGAAGGGCGCCACCCGGATTGGCAAGATATCTGCCATGGTTCAGAAGTGCTGAAGGGCTACTGGGCACATTGGGAACCTCTTACCTTAGAAAACGGATTGCTGAAAAGGGCTTGGGAAAATGCAGATGGATGAGACGTGGTCATGCAGTTGATAGTTCTCCGAAGTAAAGTGCAGTCTGTTTTGAAGGAGATGCATGATGGAACATCTGGAGGCCATCTTGGCGTTAACAAAACCCTTGACAAAATACGGAAGTGATTCTATTGGTTTCATCTTCGCCACGACGTTGAGGTAAGGGTTCGGACGTGTGTAAATATGTGCTGCAAGCAAGGGCCCACAAACCAGAAGCAGGGGAAAAATGAGACAGTATAAGGTTGGATTGCCTTTCGAGAGAATTTCCATAGAAATTGCTGGACGATTCCCAGTTACTGACGATGGAAACCGGTACATCATGGTTGTAGGTGACTACTTTACTAAGTGGGTGGAAGCCTACGCAATTCCAAATCAGGAGGTTACCACTGTGGCAAAGCAGTTAGTTCACAACTTCTGTTGCCGTTATGGAGCCCCTATGGAAATCCATACGGATCAAGGGAGAAATTTCGAATCAGGAGTGTTTAAAGAATTATGCCGTCTACTCGGAATTCGAAAGACCAGGACAACGCGTCTTCATCCTTAGTCTGATGGGATGCTTGAGAGATTCAATAGGACACTTGAGCATCATCTTTTGAAGGTTGTTGACGAGAACCAAACAGACTGGGACCAACGTATACCACTATTCCTCATGGCGTATAGATCATCAATACACGACACAATCGGCATAACTCCAGCAAAATTGGTGTTTGGGTGGGAGATTCGTCTTCCTGGGGACTTGATGTTCGCATCATCTGAGACTCACTTCCAAGAGCCACAGAACTATTCCTCACAATTAGAAAACCAACTTCGAGAAATGAATCGCTTGATAAGAGGACGGCTGAAGATTGCCAGTGATAAAATGAAAACTTGGTATGACATTCGCAGCAATGGTGTGGGTTTCCAAGAAGGAGATCAGGTCTGGTTGTTCAACCCAAAGCGCCGTCGTGGTCGCTCACCTAAGTTACAAACTAACTGGGAACGACCCTATACTGTGAAAAAAAGAATCAACGATGTTGTTCATTGGATTCAACAGGAAGGACAGCGAAAGTTCAAGGTCGTCCACCTAGATCGCCTGGCTAAGTATTACTTCAGAGACGGTTTGTCAGTTCGGGACGAGCAGGCTTAAGGAGGGGAAGTGTTACATCACAGAACAATCTACGTGTCGAATGTGCTAGAAGAATCTCGATGTAATGCGTGTGGCGTACGTGTTTGTTGATGCATTTTCGAGAGGTTTATCGAAGGCGCCAGCCGCGCGGACTGTTCAAGGCCCCAGTTAATTACGTAGTTCCCACGAGTGTTAAGACGCAATTAGGAACATTCTGGTCTGTGAGCGCAGGTATAAATACATGGCGGCAGCGGCCTTAAGTTTCAGTATTAGTGCGATATATTTACAGCGCGGTTCGAGAGTTATTGTCTGGCGAAATTACTGTGCGCGTTCAAGTGGTTATTAGTTAAGTGTTGTGTTTTATAAATGGACGGTAATTGTAATACAATTGTGTTTAATTTTAGTGATCATTTTATTGCGTGTGAACAATTTTTATTTGATTTGTTGTAGAGCTGTGTTGTTAATTACGAACTGTTAACAGTGGAAATTAAAGCTAGTAATTACTGACTTAATTGGTGTCCTGTACTTATTTTGTTTCCACTGGACCTACGATGATCGAGTAGACCGTCGTAACAATACAATATATGGTGTATACCTATATAATTTTACACACTGTCACAATTTATTTTTTTACTATTCTTGATTTATTTTATACTACTTTTTAATGTAAATTATTTCAATCATTTAAAGAAACCACATTAAAAGTTAATTTTCAATTTGTTTGGATACATATTTGTAAAGCAGTATTTTGAGTTAATTTAATACTTTGCGCGAAAGCTCGCATGTGTTTATGAGAGGGTACAAAAATAAAATATTATTTCAACTAATATGAATTAGTTACCGGAATTTCTAGCTTTGTAAATACTGTTTCTCCACATTCCTCCACAGAGTTCCAATCTCCTCGTTGCAAGCCTCTTTTCTCCAACTGATGAAAAATGTCTTCCGTCCACAGCCTGCTGGGTATATTCTGTTTTAGTTTTCTAGTTGGATTCCAAGTAACAAGTATTAGGGCCAACGATCATCAGGCGTTCGTTCCACGTACTATATAAGGGGCTTCGTATTTATGGCATCTAAAATTGTTTGTTTACACAAATTTGCCTGCTGATGTCTTAATTCTTTCTCACTGGAGCCTGGACACCCTACAAGACCTTCTCTACAAATCCATGTTCACTGTTTATAGCGTTTGGAAATTTCTGTTCATTACGATACAAGTTTCAGAACCTTAGGCTACTACGCTGTCTAAGATCACAGTAATTTATTTAAGAAATTAAAACAACTTTCTTAAAATATATGCTAATTTTATGGTGCACGGGGCGGACGCCACTCATCCGGAACTAGCTATGTCTCTGTTTACAACAGAACTAATGCAGATAGAGAATACAACCTTGGATTTTTGGTATCATTTATCAAATGTTAGTTCATGGTCGATACTACTGTTCAGTCTATTACATAGACTAAAGGTTTTCTCACACCGCACGTCCATGCATCCAGTGAACGGAATTGATGAACGTTCGAAAAAGATCGCTCGCCGGCTTGTCAAATGAGAACGTTCACACCGACATCGATCCATCCAACGGACGGCCATGACGATCAGTGGAGGGATGTTTTGAAATCGCTCGCAGGGCAATTCTTTGCTAACGTCTGTGTGGAAGCAACTCAGCAGCTGCAGTACAGCTGCGCCACGTGGTCGACTGGTCGTTCTCACTTTTGCTTTGTTTGTATTTATCTTTGATTGTGGTTTTCTTGGCTGCGGAGCAGCTTATAGAAGAAGTGAAAATACGCGCTGTGTGTGTGACAGTCCCCTACGTATCGGGATATCACTTTGAATTAGAAGACCTGGGACGAGTTTCCACAATCCATGTTACACTTTTCACAAAATCATTCTGACACCAAAGCACCTGATCAGAAGACATACTGCACACTACACAGCTTGGGCAGCTAAAATATACTGACGGGAGTAGGGACTGGCACAATAAAACATCCGTCCATCCGTTGGATGGAAATTCTCCGTGTGAAATGGTATTACATGGACGTCCAGAACGGCCAAACCATCCACTGGATGACCTTGAATCTATGTTAGAGTCTAACTGGTGATTGTGTTGACATTGCCAGCAACATTGGTAGAGTAGAAGAGAAATTATTGAGCAAAGGCCTAAATTATAACCTTCCAAGACTATCTAAACACAATATTATTCGCGAAGTAACTAATGCCGAGGCTCGCGTGTCCATTAATAACAAACTGAACCGTATGTTAAAAAGTGAAAACCACTAAAAGCGTCCACCTGACTACAAATATCGCAGGGATATAAAAACTGTACGCAATATTAAGCAAAAACTCGAGAACAATAATGCTATCATAACTAAAGCTGATAAAGGCAATACGATTATAATCTTAAATCAAGACGAATACAAACAGAAAGTTTATGAGTTTATTCACGATAATAACATACGTACTTTGACAAGAGACCCCACTACAAAATACGTTAGGGATATCAACAACTGTATTAATAGATCCACATTCCTATTTGATACACGCACTATGCGTATGCTAAAACCAATACACGCCCAAGCTCCCGCACTTAACGGCCTCCCAAAATTACACAAGGAGAATATGCCCATACGTCCTGTGGTTAATTTTACCACAGCACCTGGGTATAAGGTAGCTAAGAAACTTTTACAGATCTTAAAAAGTAATATTAAAATAGACATTAACCACAGTGTCAGAAATAGTATTGAGTTTGTGGACAGAGTGAAATCGTTAGTAGTATTACCACAATATAAGTTGGTGTCCTTTGACGTTACGAACCTTTACCCTAATGTTCCTGTGCCCCAAACGATTGATATTTTACAGAAAAACCTGGAGGATTCAGGCACTTTGGATCAGCAAAAAATCCATGAACTTATCGCGTTACTAAGAATAATATTAGGCCAGAATTATTTCACTTTTGATAACCGATTTTTTGCGCAGGACGACGGCCTTGCAATGGGATCGCCACTTAGTGGTTTCTTGGCAGATCTTTATCTTAACTATTTTGAAAATGAACACATATTATCGCATAAAAACAAGCTTTAAAAAAATATCATCTCATACACTCGGTATGTGGATGACACATTCCTTGTTATTAATGGCACGCATAGACAAATAGAAACCTTGAGTAAATACATAAATAGTAGACACCCAAAAATAAAGTTCACGTTGGAGATGGAAAATAACAGTAGCCTAAATTTTCTGGACATAACTGTGCGGAAAATAAATAATTTGTTTAGGTTCAACATCTATAGGGAGCCAACCGCCATAGATATTACTATTCACGCTTCTTCATTTCATCCATTTGCACAAAAAATGGCATCATTCAACTCGTTGGTTAACAGATTACTAAAAATTCCGTTAGAGGCGAAAGACTACATCGATGAGCTTAATACGATAAAGTATATCGCGGTGGCCAACGGTTACAGTAGTACAGTTATAGACAAAATAGTAGAGAGACAGAGGAGGAACATATGTAAAAATAGAAGCATAAACAAAACACACAACAGTGACATTAAATATATACCAACGGAATTTACAAATCTTTTGCCTAATACTATTAAGAACGTTTTTAAAAAACACGGTTTCGCAGTTTCTTTTAAAACGAGTAATTGTATTTTGAACGTTTTGAGACCAGTGACCAACAGACTAGTAGAAAACTGTTCTGGTATTTATAAAATGGAATGCGAGGACTGCAATAATTTTTATGTTGGACAAACGGGCAGGAAATTTCTGGATAGGTACAGAGAACATCTCCCTAGAGGTGATATCCAGAAGATAAAATCAAACTTTGCCTTGCATATAGTCAACCAGAACCATAATTACTCGAGTTTTCAAAGTAGCTTCAAGCCGTTGAATTTCTGTAAAAAGGGCAGGCTTATGGACGCGCTGGAAGAATTTGAAATTTATAAGGCCTCAAAAACCCAAGGTAATCAGCTCTTGAACGACAAGCTTTCTTTTAAGTCCAACGGACTGTATGACACGGCCATACGCGTGTTGGAACAACACATAGATAAAGGTAGAGATAGTGCGACGCGTAACGGTTAGTCGCTTGCAAGTTCCGATACGATGCGCATCGTGTAGTTGTGTAATTGTATACACGCGGTATGTGCGAGTGAAACTTTTTATTTATATCTTATTAAGTTGACGTACTCCATGTGAGTGATTCTTGTTTTTTTACCAACCTGATGATGGGACCATGAGTCCCGAAACGCGTAGTTTTTTAAAGAACCATTGAAGTTGCAAGGAGGAGCACCAGTGTACCTGGATACACAAGGTAATATTAAATATAGTTAACATTGGTGAATTTGCTAATTATATGCATTGCTAAGTCAAACAACAAGAAGAGCAAACTACCACAGGTACTGTCGAAATATTTATGCGTAGACTTTGTGACCTCCAGATTGATAATGAGCAGCATAGCCTTCTTCGTTAACACTACCATTACAACAATTTCGGTTTCTTCATGTCAGCCTGTTTAACTGCTGTACGTTTTGGAGAGTAGGGAAAACAGTACTGTAATTACGTACCTTAACCTTTTCAATTTAGTCTTATCTCACGACTCCAGATAACGATTTTTCCATACTTCAGTTTAAGTTTAATATGCACATCTTACTGTATAGAGATACAAGTAAACAACAGTCACATTTTACACTAAACAGTCGTGTTTTGTGGTCTATTTGTGTGTGCGTGTGTGTAATTTGTAGGTTGAGTTCCTTGCATATTTATGTATACAAACATGTAGTATGAATGATATGTTTTCAATATGCAAGTAATAACTATTTTATTGTATTTTCTTATGTAATGTAGTTAGAACATTGTAAAACCTCATTAAAGATCCTTTATTAAGTATTAAAGTTTTTGACTTTGTTGTTATGTAAAATATACTTAATTAAATGAAAAAATTATATGACTTTCCAGAAAACATAATAAATAAAATATTTAAAAATTTTTCAGAAACAGCCTCTTCTGATCAGTTGGACAGTGTTCTAATGAAATGTACCCAAGAGAAATTAATAAATAATTACTTCATGTTAAAAAAATATTGTAAATAAGTAAGCACATACAACATTACATAATATACTGTTACGACATCACAGACCAATCTACGTATTTGTCGAATCTGCCAGAAGGATCTCGATGTAACGCGTGTGGCGTACGTGCTTGTCGACGCATTTTCGAGAGGTTTCACGAAGGCGCCAACCGCGCGGACTGTGTCAAGGCCGCAGTTAATTACGCAGTTCACACGAGCGCTAAGACGCAATTAGGAACATTCTGGTCTGTAAGCGCAGGTATAAATAAATGGCGGCAGCGGGCTTAAGTTTCAATATTAGTGCGATATATTTACAGAGCGGTTAGAGAGTTAATGTCGGGCGAAATTACTGTGCGTGTTCAAGTGGTTATTAGTTAAGTGTTGTGTTTTATAATCGGACGGTAATTGTAATACAATTGTGTTTAATTTTAGTGGACATGTTATGGCGTGTGAACAATTGGCGGTTCGGCGCGTAAAAGGGGATAAGTCACCAATTTGTGAAAAATGAGTTATGTACACTGCCAAACTTGTATTGATGTTCGTCATGTCTGTGCCTAATGAGACAAGTCATATTTTGTAAAATAACAGTTTTATTGGAACTGTGATTTTTGTGTTATCTCAGACAGTTAACCTCCTGGATGTGTAAAAGGGGATATGTACATAAGATTCAAGTTATCTCCTTTTACACGCACTCGACTGTCACTGTGTAAAAGGGAATATGTCAAGGGAGATGACTTATCCCTTTATACACGGACAAAGCTTTTGAAAACTCATTCTTCTTATCACCACATAAATCATTTGACACGCATATTACAATATTTTTTTATAACAAAGTTAAAGTAAATTATTTACAACAAACAACAACAACAATTTTAATAACAGTTTTTTTTATAGTATCAGGAAATTTTTGTATTTAACAGTTGGTATTCAAAAGTGTTATGTTCTTCATTTAGAATATTGTCAGTTTCATCAAACGTGTTTACACTGTTAATAAAATGTCTCGAGGAAAGAAGATTTTGGAAATGTGTCTTCAGAAAATCAGCTGTAAGTAAAAATATGTTTTTAGTTCAAAATGTTATAAATAAATTCATGGCTACTTTCAAACTTTTATGTAAACATATCCGTTAATAACATAACCTATTCAATATGCAGTACACCTATTTCATATTTAATAATTATTAATAACATTGTTGTAATATGTTCTACACATAATTGATTATGTTATTTGAATTACGTAAACCATATTTGTGAGATATATTTGGCCTACAAACTTTCATTATAACTAGGTCTAGTTATAATGAAATTTACTCAAACAACAAAAATATGCACTAGGCTAACCTACTTGTAGTTCAATAATATATGTTTTTTAGATACGTATTTTTTATTTGTTTAAAAAAGGAAAAATAAATTATTTTGTAATAAATTATTAGGAAAAAGGACATTAAAAGTGATTGTTTTGAACAGTTACTTTCTGTTTTGTAATAATATTTTTGGTTACTGTTTCCTTTTTCTGCCTTTTATGTAAGTACTTGATTTTGCAGTAGTGGTGTGGTGTGGTGTGGTGTGTGTGTGTGTGTGTGTGTGTGTGTGTGTGTGTGTGTGTGTGTGTGTGTGTGTGTGTGTGATGTTTAACAAAAGTACCCGCTATTATGAGTGGTTTAATTTTTTTCAGGTGTAGATGTGGATGTAAACAATTACAATACTACACAAAGGGGAATCAATAATACATTTGATGCTAATACACAAAGTAAGACTTTTCCCATGTCAGGAATTAATGAATCCTTGGTTAGTTCAGTGGAAACTGAACATCCTAAACTTTTAAACCTGGAACCTCTGGACCCTGCATATGGTGGTACGGATGTTGCTGAGGAAGGGGACCATTTGCCTTTTCTTACCGACACTGATGGGGATGTGAATGTGTTTACTGATATCCTGGTGGATTTCAAAAATACTGGAACCAATATTGTGGAGGACGTAGTTTGCAACACCAACAGCTTTGATGCAAATGCTACAATGGACTATGATGAGCTATCAATCCAGTATGATTCTGATAAGGATCCTAGCTTGTGTATAGAAAATGAAGATGAAAAGTCTACAACTAGTTCTGATTATCGATTAGGCTTTAGTTGTAATGGATCAATGAGCAACGGAAATTCTGGGAACCTTATTAACCAGTCCACAGTCAATGAAGATGCTTCAACCAACATTTCAACTTCAGACAGAGCTAGGCAAGGTAGAGGGAAAAAACGTGTAATAAAGGTGATACAAGAAAAGTAAGAAATACTAGGAAAATTTGTAGGAACCAGGGCGAAGAGTACATAACCAAAAGTGGTAAGACTGTGTCAAAGAGGAAGCCAACATCTCTAGGTTGGTGCAGAATGAAATGCCAAGAAAAAGTTGAGCAGTACCGGGAAGAACTCTTTAAAGAATACTGGGCAGTTGGTGATGGTAGTAAAAGGGCATCATATATTGCAAGTCTTATTGAACTACGAAACATAAAACAACATAGGCGAAGACACTGTCATGCCAATAATAGGCACTATCGTCAGGTGACTGCAGTATACAGTGTTCATGTCAATGGTCAGACCATTCAAGTGTGCAAAAAGTGTTTTCGACAAATTTTTGATAAAAGTAACAAATTTATTGAAACAGTAATAAGGAAAAAACGAGCTTCAGTCTCCGGTATTATTCAGGATGACATGCGAGGAACTCATTCTCCTACGAACAAGACTTCACAAGATCGTCTGAGACATGCTTATGAACATCTGTTGTCCTTACCATCGTACGAGAGTCATCATACACGCAGAGACTCCTCCAAAAAATACCTGCCTTCACATTACACTATTACGCTTTGTTATGAAGAATACAAAAAAAACGTGTTCTAATGTGGATGCAGTTAGTGAAAAAAATCTACAGACAACTTTTTCATGACATGAAGCTTTCCATAAAAACACCAAATAAAGATACTTGTCAGACTTGTGACCGGTTAAATATGGAAATTAACATGAGTAAGACTCAGGATAATAGGCTGAAAATTCAACAGCAACTTACAGTCCATCAGACACTTGCTGACAAAGCGTATGATGCTAAGGCTAAGGATCGCAGTGGATCAAAAAATGATCCTTCTAAGAAAACAATAACCTTTGATCTACAGCAGTGTCTTCCTACACCACATCTTCAGAGTTCTTTATGCTTCTATAAGCGACAGTTATGGGTATTCAATCTTACCGTCCATGACTGTGATGACGGCCAGGGTTATTGTTTTATGTGGAACGAAAGTGTTGCAGCTCGGGGAGGGAATGAAATTGCATCTTGTCTGTATAAGTACTTGCTCTCGCTCCCTCCGACAGTTACTGATGTCACAATGTATAGTGATACGTGTGGGGGACAGAACAAGAACAGTCACTTTGCTACAATGTGCATGGTGGCATTGCAAGATTCGCCAACATTAAAATCGATAAATCACAAATTCTTAATTCCAGGACACAGTCATATGGAGAGTGATTGCGATCATAGTTTGATTGAAAAAATGAAGAAGAAGTTCAGTGCTCCCATCGAACATCCACATGACTGGATTCAACTGGTCAGGGTCGCCAGTAAGAAAAAACCATTTGTTGTACATGAGATGAAAATAGAAGAATTTTTTTCTTTCTCTGGATTGCTGAGAAAAGGGCCACTACAAGTAAGGAAATTCGATCAAGAGAGACAAAAAGTTAACTGGAGAGACATCAAATGGTTTCACTACGAGCATCAAGACGTTGGAAAATTCTATTTCAAAACAACACTGGAAGAGTCAGAATCGTTCCGAACATTAGATTTTAGGAGAAGAACACAAAGCAGCATTCATCTTAAACCAGTTCTAGCATATAATGGACCTCTTCCTATCAGCTGTGAAAAGAAAAAAGATCTCTTACATCTTCTCCCATTTATATCAGAAGTGTTCCGTGACTTTTATAGAAATTTGAAGACCAACGATAAAGTGAAAAATATTCTTCCTGATGAAAGTGAAGCTGAAGAAAGTAATGACGATAATGATCTGTAGGACAGTTTATAAGTATTTGTGTTTGTTTTGTTTTTATTAATGTTTTCTTTTTAACAGTGTTTTTAAAAAATCGATTAGTTTTTGTGTTATTTCAGTTGAAAATATAAAACAGAGTGAAGACAAGTTGATACTTTATAGTGTAAAATAAGTTAAAAGACTTATTTTACTTAAAAGTATAGAATAAATAAATACAAAGTAGTTATTAGAAAATAATTGTATTTTTGGAAACAATATAACAAGTAGTTTTTCGTAAAAAAGTTAAATTTTCCTAACGTGCAAAAGGAGATAAGTCACATTCCATTATGTGTCAAAGGAGTTATGTCACGTAAATCTCATGATAATGACATTTTTTAAATTTAATGTGCATGTGTTGAAAAGTAAACTAGAAAGTAATTTTTTAACAATAATCATTTTACAAAAAAATTCCATTGCAGTAATGTATTAAGTTTTTTTCACTTTCCCAAAAAACAGTCTGCAGTGACTTAACACCTTTTACGCGCTGACCCACGAATTTTTATTTGATTTGTTGTAGAGACTGTGTTGTTAATTACGAACTGTTAACTGTGGAAATTAAAGCTGGTAAATAGTGACTTAATTGGTGTCTTGTACTTACTTTGTTTCCACTGGACCTACGACGATCGAATAGACCGTCGTAACAATACAATATATGCTGTATACCTATATAGTTTTACACACTGTCACAACTTATTTTTTACTATTCTTGATTGTTTTATACTACTTTTTAATGTAAATTATTCCACTCATTTAAAGAAACCACTTTAAAAGGTAATTTTCAATTTGTTTGGATACATAATTGCGAAGCAGTATTTTGAGTTAATTTAATACTTTGCGCGAAAGCGCACGTGTGTTTATGAGGGGGTACAAAAATAAAATATTGTTTCAACTAATATGAATTAGTTACCGGACTTTCTAGCTTTGTAAATACTGTTTCTCCAATGTCCTCCACAGAAGGATGACCTGTCTCCAAGGCATGTTATTGAACAGTCGCTGTCACTGACCTTGGCTAAAGCAGGTAGGTCATTATTTCCACACCAACATTGATTACTGTGAAAAATTATTTATACCTTATTAAGATAAATATGCAAAACAAAACTGTGACTTACGTTTTACAACGTGTAACACAGTTAGATACAGTTCTATCACAGGTACAATTGAGATAAACTTATACAGTAGGGAACAAAGTACACACACACACACACACACACACACACACACACACACACACCCCCAGCGCTTCGACAAAATACAATATTTAAAATACTCAGAAGATATAAAAATTACAAACTAGAACTAAACAAAATTTACAAAATCTATACAGAAACTAATTAGAACTAATAACCAACACCATCACCATTAAAATCAGTGCCGTGAGTTCGTTGATTATGATTATGATTATTGTTATTATTATTATTATTATTATTATTTACGTTCACAACTGGACGTAACCACGCTTTACTGCCACAAAATATTGCGCGTTGCCCTTCGATCTACCATAGGTTCTCTAAGAGCCCTCTCTAGAACTATATTAAGTTTCCATTTTAAGGGAAAGTAAATATTAGAAGCGTTTCACACTTGTACAAATTTAAAACAAACGTTTTGAGAACGAGGTAGGGTTAATTCATTATCATCAGTAGGTCCACAGCCCACCGTGGGCCTCAACTTTCCCCAGGATTTTCCTCTAGACTTCCCTATCCTTAACAAATGTCCACCGATTTTTCACTCCAAGTACTTTCACATCTTCTAGGATCCCATCAAGCCATCGTAATCTAGGTCTTCCACTTCTCTCTTTCCTTCTGGTGTGCATTTCATAATGCTCTTAGAACATCTTCTGCGAGACCGTAGCTTATGAGTGAGAATAAACCATGCTCTCTTATTCGGAGAGGCATATTACCGCTGGTGTCCCTCTGGGCTGTGTCCTTGGGCCTCGCCTGTTCTCGATGTTTGTCAATGACACGCCCCGAGTGGCTGGAGTAAGGCTGTCTCTGTTTGTGGACGACACTGCGGCTTTTTCCTCGGAGCCGAACACAAACTTTGCGGCCGTCAAGCTCCAGCGCCAACTCGACGCGTATGTCGGGTGGGCCGTGGATTGGAGATTTACCGTTAACGCTACTAAGAGCGCAGCGGTAATATTCTCGCGACGCCGTAAGAGGTCTCGGACGCTTACCGTAGTCCCCGTCGAGTTGCCTTACACCAACAGTGTCAAGTATCTCGGGCTTCATGTAGACTCTCTAGCGACCTGGCGAACCCACTACATCCGTCAACGCGCCTCGGCGCAACTCAGCAGCTCAGCAGACTTTGGCCCGTGCTACGTGCTACTAATCCGGCAATGGCTACCTAGCCGGCGTGCTATCTAACCCCCCCCCCTCGACTAGGTAAGCTCATCGTTAACACGTTCATCGATTATCTACGCCTGTCCTGTATGGGGATACCTTGCATGCTGTCATAGATCGCCGCTCCAGCGCGTTCTTGACTGGGGACTGAAGCACCGTGTAAAGTCCCTCGGAAGTTCTCTTATCGAGGTTTGAGAAGAGAGCTAGTATCCAATCTTTTGAGGACACCTTGAGAGGCCTGGTGCGTAGAGTCTATTGTCGGGCTTCCCGTGTGGCCCACAATCCCCTCATCGCCGGACTCGGAAAACCATCCACGGCCAGATGAGTCTTGGAAACGACGCCGTATACTAGTCCCGGTGGTATAATCCTCCATCGAGGGTCGCTTCAGGCTCTCCAATAAGTAAAAGTGTAATTGAACTCAACCTGACCCAGTGGCAGGAGTCCTAACTGAGACTCGAGACACTGCACACTGCAACCCCCACAGCCGTCGTCGTCGCGTTGATCAGTTTTTACTTCAACTTTGAAGACAAGTAAACAGTACACGAGAGTTACACCTTCACAGAGTTTTTACCATTTTTGTTTCTCTATTCAGTTGTTCATTCATCGTCGTATCAGTTATGTTTATTCGGTCGAGTTATTCTGCATTCCGTTATTCGATTTCCTCAACTACACTACTTTTAAAATCCACCTTCATTTACATCAACCCTCCTTTTCAGTACGATTACTTTATCATCTTACTTGAATCTGGGCAGGTCACATGTTATTGCGAGCAGCTTAGACACCCGAGAATCGTGAATCCCGGCTTGAACAACAACGAAGAAGGCAGGCAGAGATTAGGGCCGCGGAAACACGTAAGCATGGGGAACGCGCAGACCGACAACGTCTGAGGCAGGCTGATTTAAGGGCCGCGGAAATACCTGAGGAGCATGGAGAGCGCGTCGAGCAAAAACGTGTGAGGCAGGCTGAATTAAGGGATGTGGAATTACCAGAACGACGTTAATATCAGCTTGAAAATGGCCGCAGATGGCATGCCCAAGTCAGACAAGTGAGCAGACGAGGTAATTTGACTTTAGAGGCTTTTCAGTACGATCCAAATTATGACTATTAGTCACATCCGAAAGTTACAATTGCGAAATGGATGTAATATGCGAATTCTGTCAAGGCAAAAAAATTTAAACTCACTCGCCTGGGATGTGCTGCTCTATTGGAAAAGTAATTTTACAACCATTGAATCAGCCACCAGAACTACTTCGTTCGTACATGTCAGGAATGACTTCAGAGCCCAAGCATTTTCTCTAAAATATTCGGAAATACAATTCATGCTTTCAGATGACATCTTTCGGTACGACAGCAGCAATCAAAGAAACTGATGGCTATATACCAATTTTTAAAGTGAAGGGACAAATACGAATCACACAGTCGGGTCGTTGCTCACTATCCCAAATAAAAATCAGAAATTTTTACAAATCTGTTTCATGGGAGACGATCAAGCCCAGGCCGATCGACACTGTCAAGCCATCCCCAATACTAGAAAGGATATTTTTTAAATTTCCAAAAGCTGTTGCACTAACATAATAATTTAGTAAATGTGTTCAAATCAGCTTTGGAGATAATGCCGACTGATGAGTACAAAATTGTTATACGAGCTGACAGGACACCAGTTGGCGAACATCAGTGACATTTTAATGCCCCAGCCATTAGTGAATTAGCAACTGTTTTGTATGGAGATGATTTTGACAGAAGGGGTATAATTATCCAGAGACGGAACGAAACCCTTCAACGCATTGCAGAAACAAATCGTTCGTATGATGCTTTGCAATACCCAATAATATTTTGGGAAGGGGAGGGTAGCTATCGTTTCAACCTTCAACAAACCGACCCAAGATCTGGTAAACAAACCAATAAAAATATATTGGCAATGGATTTGTACTCCTACCGAATAATAATAAGGCAGGGATCGTCAAATCACATTTTACAATGCAGACAGCTCTTCCATCAATTTATTGTTGATATGTACGCCACAGTGGAAAGCTTCTGTACATTCTAAATCAAATGTTCTTTATGTACATTCGCCTTCTGTTTTTTTAATTGAAAAAAAAAACTTTGAGTTGAAGATTACATTCATTTGAGGAATGCTGTCGTCAATAATGGAAGCGTTACGGACATTGGACGTATGGTCATATTACCAGCTATCTTCACCGGAAGTTCCAGACATCTGCACGAATATGCTATGACGTACGTTCGAGCGTACGGTCGTCCAGATTTATTTATTACATTTATACATGTAATCCAGCACGGACAGAAATAAAAGAAGAGCTTCTTGAGGGCCAAGCGCCAAGCCAAGCGTCATGACTTAACAGCCAGGGTTTTTAAACAAAAGTTGATAAAGCTCATGGACGTGATTACTAAGTGTCACATCTATGGAGCGACTCGATGCTGGATGTATTCGATCAAGTGGCAGAAAAGGGGACTTCCACATGTAAACATGTTAGTATCTCTCAAGAATAATATAAGCTCCACTGAAATAGACAGCATTATTTCGGCGGAGGTACCAAACCCAGACGAAGAACCTATTCTTTTTAAAAGTCTCTCCAAAAATATGATTCACGGCCCCTGAGGAGGATTAAACTCTAAATCGCCATGCATGAAGGACAGAAGATGTACTAAAAAATACCTTTGCGAGATGCGACAAGAAACGCAGGCGGAAGACGACAGGTACCCGCTTTACAGAAGGCGACAACCAGAGCATGGAAGTTATACTGCTACTATTCACATGAAGGTAGATAATCAATTTCAGGATATTGAAGTAGACAAAAAACGGATTGTACCTCACACTCCACTACTTTCAAAAATGTTCCAAGCACATATTAACGTTGAATACTGCAACTTAGTGAAGTCCATTAAATACATATTTAAATACCTAAATAAAGGTAGTGACATGGCAGTTTTTCAACTTCAAACTTAAAAATAGGCAATCTGATGGAATTATGCAATGTCAAATGGGAAGGTACATCAGTAGCAACAAAGCGGCTTGGCGTATACTAAATTTTCTGATTCACGAACGACATCCAAGTGTTGTTCATCTGGCCGTGCACTTGTAAAACCTTCAAAGAGTTTATTTCACAGAAGAAAACGCCCCGGAAAAAGCTGATCCACCACCCAACACAACATTGACAGCCTTTTTTTCTTCTATGCCAACAAGATCCATTCGCAAGAACTTTGTTGTACACAGAAGTTCCAAAATATTACACTAGAATAAATCAAGCAGAATGTTTTCTACGAGGAAGCAAGATGAACGGGTACCAGGCTACGATGAACGTGCAAGTGATGATTTAGGACGTTCATATACTATTAATCCAAGCAATGCCGAACGCTTTTACCTCAGATTACTTCTTCACACTCTCCATGGGCCTCCTTCTTTCACATATCTTAAAACTGTTAATGGGGATGTATGTGAGACATTCAGGAAGGTATGCCAAAGGCGTGGCTTACTTGAAGATGATCAACACTGGGACCTACCGTTGCTTGAAGCGTCTCTCGCACGCGTTCCAGCTCCGCTACAAAATCGTTTCTCTGTAATAATAACGACTTGTGATTTGTCGAATCCGCGTAATTTTTAGTACAAATGCAATGAAAGTCCGATATGGATTTAAATTTAATTCCGATGTATTTAATGACGCTCTGATTTTGGTTTAGGATAAATGTGTATCCATCTGTGGCAAAACTCTTTGTCAATACAGGCTCCATCGCTACGAATAAGCCTCTCTTACTCGATGACCAGAGGGCAGAATATAACGCAATAATGGACATCATCTCAAGTGAAACTGGGGGTCCAGGTGGGACAAGGAAAACATTTTTAATTAATTTATTACTAGCAGAAATTTGGGCGCAAAATAAAATTGCTCTTGCCGTTGCATCGTTAGGTACAGCCTCTACACTTCTGGAAGGAGGGCGATCAACTCAATCCGCCCTAGCTTTGCCCTTAAATTTAACACTATCAGAAAGTCCTATTTGTAACATTAGCAAAAGCTTGTGAAAATCTAAAGTCTTACAAATGTGCAAAGTCATTGTTTGGAACAAGTGTCATAGCACACAAGCGAGCTCTTGAAGCCCTTGATCCCACAATAAAGGATTTACCAGGGAACACTCGAATAATGGGAGTAGCTGTTGTGGTTTTGACTGGAGATTTTCGCCAGACATTACCAGTTGTACAACGAGGAACACCTGCCGACAAACTTAGTGCTTGCCTCAAAGCATCATATCTGTGGAAACATATTCAAAAGCAAACACTGGCGACCAATATTTTCGGGACTTTATTTACTGGGAGATATTACTGCCGAAAAGCTTGCAAAACAACTACTGTGCCTTGTAGATTTCCATGTACTAGGTAAATTTCCATCCGATCTAGTAACTGGTTTCTTTTCCGGAAGATTTTTGCAATATCGTACCATCTGTTCAAGATATTTTTGACAAAGTTTTCCTGAACATTGCAACCTATTTTAAAAACCATCAACGGCTTTACGGCCACTTTAGCCCCCAAGATGACAGCTTGAATAACGTTAATAACCAAATATAGGACCGACTTCTCGGCCCCACGACGACTTTCAAGTCCATCAACACAGTCATAGACAACGAGCAAGCTGTGTTTTATCCCACAGAATTCCTCAATTCTTTGTGAGAATGCCCGCGCACATGGTACGAGGCTATGCATTAAGACCCTCATGCAGAACGTAATAGAAGCTACCATCATAAAGGGGTACGCCAAAGGAGAAGATGTCTTTATTCCATGTATTCCATTAACACCAAGCAATATGCCTTTAGATTTTAAGTGGCTGCAATTCCCCATAAGGCTTGCATTTGCGATGACAATAAACAAAGCGCGAGGGTAGCCGGAATCGAAATCGCTTTAAACACAAAATCGGCGCTGTTGATAGAAAAACAAATGAGAAAAACTGAAAAATGAGTTTTCTAATTTTTAAATTGTTCGTGCCAAAATGAATAAAGTAACCGAGCTAACCTGGCTTGAAGACCAGCGTACTTGAAGTTCTTACTGTTGCAGATTGCAATGCACAGTTGAGGAGTCAAGGAGTCAATAAAATTCTCCAAGTAACCACGTAGTGTCCTTGGATCGTTCTGGTCTCTGTAACATCCTACATACTCGGCGCCAGGTAGCTTTGCTATGCTTGGTGCTGAAAACAAACAGTAAATTTATAGTTACACATTTTTCGGGTAACAGGTTTAACATTTAATACTTCTTTCAGGCATATCGATGTTAACAGTTCATGTTTCAAGCTCTCAGAAATAATACTACAGGTACCGAAGTGTATTATTGACGTAATTGCTTTATTAGCAACGTTATCACTTGATAAATATTAGCACACAGATATAAAATGTTTGTATGTAAAATACAATTTTATACAGACAAAACGATTGAATGTACTACAAACTTAATAATTAATATTAATAAAAACATTCAGTAACTATTTTTTTTTTTCTAGACAGGCTTACCAATGAAAGTCTTTACTGAAGGTTTCAATTTTGTTCAATGGGAATTGCGGGTACATTCACGTTTAATGAACGCTTAGTCTAATAAAGTAAAATTTCTAGAAGGGCTGAGATTACTTAAACACATGCCCGTACATACACCACTCAACATCACAGTGTCGTTGTCTCACAGACCTTTCATGTCTAGGTATACTCTCGCACAGGGCTATGCATACACAAATGTTTCAGTGGCTAAGAACCTGAAATCTTGAAATTAAAAATTGGACCTCTGATGTTAAAACTTGAATTCGGAACTAAAAGATGTGGTAATGAGAGTCGAAACACAAGGATACACACCTTTTCGAGGAAGAGAGAATAATGCTGAGGTTACAAAAACTGAGTATAGGAAATTGAAACACTTCTTCCTGGATTCCTTTTCCCTTGGATCTTTCCCTGTATAATAACTTGCAGAAAGGAAAGTTGTATCTTCCTCCACGCATTATGTGTCTCACTTATTCTAATTTTCTGATTTTAACAGTATTACTAATTTCTTTTTTTCTTCTGCATCCTTCGGATCACAACAATATTAGAGACTGTACCTCACCAACTTCTTCCTTAAATCCATTGTATACGTAGTGAAGTGAAATCCTCTTGAACGGTTTTCTGACGTGTAGAAAATTTGCCATTTCTCTGTTCGTTTCATCATATTATATTGTAATGCGATGTGTCACTTCACTCAACCATTAGTCTTATGTAGATCAAATGATGAACCATGAGGCCTATGAGGCGTAGGCCTATAGAACAAGATTACAATCTGTCTCCGCTCTTCTACAGCCTGTTCGTTCCCAGTCAAACATAATTTTTACGTATTCAATCAAATATCATTGTAACGTTTTCTTATTAAACGCAGGTAAGTACCGCATTTTGGCGATTTCATTGCGAAATAAACGTTCTGTAGAAGTTCTAGTTTCAGTCTAGACAAGACTGAAAACTAGTAAATATAAGTGGTATAATATCGAGAGTTCTGTAGGCATATGTCTGTAACTTCGCCAGCTGTACCTTGTAGATAGGCCTAACTGTCTGCGAGACATAACCGAATTAATAGTTTTTCTGAATAGTTACAAACGATATCAAACGGCTTAATAATATGAAACCACTTATATAATAGTGGGTCCTTTCTTTATCACTAACTGTTTATGAATCAAACAAGGTAGGGTATGCTGCCTTTTGTAAGGCGTACAACATGCCAAGTAGCCAGTGTGACCAGGCATTTCAACCGCCCATTATTTCCTCAGAATGTTATACCACGTACTCATTGCCATAAACTGAGTCGACCTGGAGGTTGAAAAACGCACCTTGATTTTAATGCTACCCCCAAAACTTTAACCCTGGTCCCCTGGGTTCTAGGCGCCACATCCACTGGTCTACTAAGGCCATAAACAAATTCTCCAGTGAAATAGATTATTCTGTAAGGTGCTTAGGCTAGTATTAGTGTGTCTAAACTTGTATCTACAGTGGAAACGTTTAATGCGAAATGACAGGGACAAGCTGTTTTCTCGTGTTAAACGGCCAAAAAGTGAAACAAAATGAGATAAATGATGAAATACTGTATAGGTTACTTACTGTATTTTATAGTAAGATAAAGTAGGCCTAATAAATAAAATTCAAAAGGTACTTATATATAAACTCTTTATTTATTCTCCTGGATAATTCTAACATGATATATACTAAGAGTATAAGTCAAAAAGCATGATTTTTCAAAAGAAGCATTTAAAGATTTTAGTTTGTCGTTACAGCTTTTTCAAACTCACAGACACCACGGTTTGCTGAACCGATGGATTATACCTATATTTTAAAGCTAATAACAAACAATAAATTTTTTTTAAATTAATTGGCTGACTTATACTGTTAGAACGCTCTGTCAATCATGACTTATACTCCTGGTCCAGCAATTCCACTGTGTGATAGCACTGGTTACTTTCATTCTCTGTAGTAAAATAATATACTTCTCGTGATGAAATAATTACGGGAAAGCTAGTTTGGTACTTATATAAAAGCGAAAACTATACAAATTTGAAATTAACGAAAATGGATGTCACTATTTTTTGGGACATTTTTAATTTCGTATACTTTAGGATTTTTTTATTGTAATGAACTATATATGTATTATAAATTTATAAATAAATATATATATGTATATATATTTTTTGTAATAAATTATAATAATTATTAATATACGAGGGACCCCCTCACCTGCGTCCAAATCAAATTGTAAAGAATAAAAAAAATTAAAATAAAGTTTAATGAAAGGTAAAGGAGTGTATTTAATAAAACATTATAAAAATCTTACAATAAAACAAAACTAATAAGTATGACCTGTATGGCATATTTAAATGTTTCTTAGACTATTACAGACTACTTTTTTTTGCCTTAGGTATAAGTAAATAAAAAATTATTCCACAAATTCCTCTAGGTCCGGCAACATGTTTTTTGCAGATGAAGTGTTTTCAAGTTATTGTAGAAATCGTGGAAATCAGGGCTAATTAGTGGAAGAAGATCCAGTATGTCTTTTTCTTTTCCATTGATATTGGTAGGGAAGAACTTTATCAGGGTTGCGGCATCAGAGGTGCATCTAAATTGTTTCTTCCTGTAAGATCAATGCAACGAAATGGCTCTTCGTCATTGAGGGAGCACTTGAAAAATATTTTGGATGCGTTTCCGTGAGTGTACCTTAGCCAGCGAATCTCAGTCCATTTGAATGGGTTTCTTTCAGTATCCTTCTTCCTCAAGAACAAGGGCTGCTTGTATAAATCAGCATAGTTTACGAAGTCCTTATAGTGAAGCTCAATCACTTCGAACTTTTGTTTCTTACCCACTGTTCTCAATAATTGATACCAGTCATGGGGAATAGATATTTGCACCTGTAGCTTTCTTTTTGTTTCTCAATAAGCCCATGACCTATGTCACATTCAAGATGGCTGTGTCCACTGACCCTGAACTTATAGTCTACTTGTTCTATCTGAGGACACTCTTGAAGAAGGGACAAGAACATGGCCGATACGTGGGAGTTCCTGTTTTGGCCTCCACAAGAGTCTTGAGTAGAGTATAACCCGTTTTACACTTTTAGGAAGGCTAGAAAGCTCCTTAAAAATGGAAGTAGCAATTTGGTTTGCACCTCTTCCTCCTTCTCCCTCGTGCCACATGTAGCATCTAACTCTGCCAGTAGTTGTCTCGTAAAAAGTGAGATTAAAAGTCCATAGTTGCCGCTTATAAAACGAAACAGATGAATTCAAATCAAATAAGGTGTTGGTAGACATTGTTGAAGGTCAAACGTGTAGAACTTGGTGGTGTTGTTATTTTTGCAGCTTTCCTTATCTGCTCTTTTCATACTGTATGCGAAGTCTGCCTCATTGTGGTGCTTCTCTTTTTCTTCCCTCACTGCATTTAATTCCCTTTCTGTTTTAGCCACTTTCTCTTTCATACACAGTGTGTCGCATTTATGACATGTGTCCACTTTGGGACTTTTGAATGAAATATTGAGTTTTTTACATTCTTGCTCGTACACCGACTTGCTAGCAGGAGTGTTCACCTGCTTCTTATAAAGCGAATACATTTTACTAAAATTTAAAAACGATGGCAAGTATTTCTTTTCGCTCTTTGTTCTCCTGTAGTGGGATTCATACGCAGGGAACGATTGAATATGGTCTTTTATTGCTTTGATAGCTTCATGCGAAAGTTTCGTTGGAGGAGGGTCTTTACCTCTTTTGTCGCACTCGGTAATTCCCGACGTTGACCTAAGGCCGAAAGCAATAACGACTGTAATAAACATATTTGTCTCTCCCAATGTTTTCATAAAGCACCCTCTGCAAACTCGACATTTTTTCCCGTTAGTCTTCAAGTGGAATTGATGAGTATATTGCCTGTATTTTTCTTTTTATTGATCTTCTGCGCATTTCCTCATTACCTTAGGCTCAGTTGTTTCTACTAGACTCGAAACAAAACTAGCACGTTTATCGCGGCTTCCCAAGCTCCAGTATTCTTCAAAAATATTGGCCTGTATCTCGGGAGAGATGCGGCCCATACACTTTGCTCGACAAGAGGCTAAAAGTGTAATTTTCCTAGCAGGCTTCTCTTTTCCATCCAGTGTTTCATAACTAAGACCTGTGTTCCATTTAGTGTATTTTTGCACTTACACATGAATATACCTTATTAATAAATAGAAAATAATCATAGGTACTACACGAATACTTATGAATGGCAAACAAACAATGCCAAAACTGAATCAATAGTGAATGCTGTGTGCCACAAAGCAAAATCTCAACAATATAAGTCACACAGCGCTTGTGACAGCTGGATAGTAGTACTAACAGGATAACTTGACTTATACTCTTTATACGAAACATATTTCGGTAGCTTAAACTTATACTATCAGCACCATTCGGTGTTTTCTTTTGTATTTACATGCTCTTGACTTATATTGTTGGAACCCAGTGTGCAGTAACCAATGATAAATCAAGCTACAGAAGAAACAGAAATGAACAAAAATTTACTTATACTCTTAGTATACATCACATTAGAATTTCTGGTTAATTTTTGGAAAAAACGTGGTTAATTATTCTTAAAACTTAGTACACGAATTATAGCTGTTGTTAACTTAGTTTTACGATTTACGTTTGGTAATGTAGTACGCTTTTTAAAGTTCCTATAGCGGCAATGTTCAATTCTTTTTAAAATAGTCCGCTTATTTTTTTTGCAAACTCTTCTGCATTATTTTATTTTCAACAAATTGCTCTAATTTATCAATGTGGTCAAACATTTCACTCTCCGAGTTGGCTTCTAAGTATCAACGAACACGGCACAGCAACGAAAGCATGTCGGTATCAGTACGAACTCATAAATTTTCATTGTCATTTTCCGTGTCAAGTTCGTCGGCACTGTCATCATAGTTTTTAACATTTACTGTTTTGGGGGTGCGTGTATGGATTTGTTTATTATGCAGCTATTGAAAAGCCAGCAAAAAAATTATTAAACTTTTTCGTTTTCAACGATATTTTGTAGGTAAAACTTTCGTGTTGACCTCGCAAACTGTAATTATAAAATAAATATAAGCATCGATCAGGACTTGAGTTATGTTTCGTGTTAACCGTTTTCCACTGTACATACTATGTCTGTACCAACGTTACCTGCAAAGCCAGTTTCGTAGATGGAATTTCTCCATGTACCGCCACAATTTTGCAACTGGTCACCGGAACATTTCGCGTTGCACTCATCTTTTGGTCTGGAGTCTTTAGGACTAGGGCTGACTTCACCGCAGAAACAAAGCGAACTAGAAACAAACGGTTTGGGCAAAGTATAGAAGATATCATACTTTCTGGTATCGTGTGCCATTCCTACTATTACAAGCGTCTGTTATGATTTTAATTTCACGTATAAAGTCAATTGTAGTCACGAGTTGTATAATTAGTTTAGTGTATAAGACGACGTACAGAGGTCGCTCGTAAACTTGAACGCAGTTGGTCACACAATGTGTAAGTACTGGGTGAACAGCGGCGCGTTAAATAGTTAGATTAACTAACCCACGTTGCTTACTACACGCCTGATACAGTCTGATACATATTTACTACTGCAGTACATTAGTGTTTTTTTATATAAATTTAGAAAACCACTTTTTAAGAACAAATTTAGTTTAATTTTGAAAAGCGGTTTTGAGAACTGAGAACTAGTCCTTTCTTATTCGTCAGTTATTTTATTCTTATCATTACTTTTATAATTGTTGAACTCGTGTTCAACCTGTTTCTGTTGTTTCTGGTTTCTCGAGTTTTTTGTTACTGTGTGTATAGTGAAACCTTATCTGTGTGTGTGTGTGTGTGTGTGTGTGTGTCTAGCTATCAGTTTGTACGCCAGCATTGAAAATTATCTGTTGAAACACACATCTATATTTGTGTGTGTGTGTGTGTGTGTGTGTGTGTGCGCGCGCGCGCGCGCGTGTCTGTTTACTTTTTCTTTTATTATTTATTAATTTGAATACAATATTGTGTTTGGTGTTTATTTATATTTTCTTGAGTGTCTGCCTATTGTTTGTGTAGTAACTTTTGTGTATGTAGGCCTAAAGGTTTTCTAACATTCATTTCTTCGCCTTTTGGAACTGATTTCATAAGTTTAATATTTCTTGCTTGCTTTGCTTTTCTTGCAATTGATTTCTTTTTTAATATTTTCATCGGATAAAGTAAGACACGTCTCTGCAGTACAATTTTACTAATAACTTTTGTTCAGACTCTAGAAGTTTGTTAATAATTTTCTCACCTGATTAGTCTCAATAAAAGGTAAAGCAATTCCTCTTTTAATGAGTGGCGTATCTAGAATTTGGCCTTGGGATTCATACAAATGACAAAACACGTTAAGACTAATCTTTAAAGAGGCTGAAAACGTGTGATAACATCATGAAACCAGTCCCATTCAATTAAACGGTAATAACACAACAAAACTACGCGTTATTGAAACATTCTTTACAAGATACTTACTTATTGACTTTCCTATATTTCATATTTCAAACGTATACGGTACTGCCGTGTAATAAACCTGTTTGTACGACTTATTACAAAGCTCGTATAAATAAACCTCGTACGTTTACAAATACTACTCTATTAGCGTACACAGCTGAACAAATAATAAAACAGCCTAAAAATTAAGTGATTAACAAAATTTGTTAACTTTTTTCCACCTTCTGTAGGGGATCCGGTCCCATTCTGTAGGGGTCCTGCAAATACGGCTGTGCTTTTCATGCTTTAAATTACAATTGTAACTCACTAACTGGTAATACATAAGGAAGTAAACTAATAGTTGCATGTCCAACACTTCTTATGTTAACAGTAATTAATTAAGGCAGTATTATATTTTTATACTTATATTTTTTTTACTGTCCAAAGTTTACTTACGGGTACTTAACATCATTTAGTAATGGCACTTCAATACTATCTTAAAACTCGGTGCAACGAAAACCTTGGCTACATATATATATACTCAAATTTAAATTCAATTTAGGTTCAATATTATTTAACAATTTAATACTGGTCTTGAAATTTTCCATTCACCACTTGTCTTATTCATTAAACGATGACTTATCTTCTGCTCTTTAAAGCTGGTTAAACATCGATTGAGTCAACACCTTTCAGTCATACAACTAAATTAGAATAATGTATTAGTTAACAATCGTTTTTAATTACATTACGACTCAAAAAGATACTAAATTTTTAGATTTTTTACCATCAGCAAACTTATATTTAGATGAAATAAATAAATTTAATTAAACTTTTTTTATTAACTTCATATAACGTAATCCTAAAAGTCTGACTATTAATTTGTTTTTAAAAGTTAGTAAGTTCTGAAGTCAATACTTGCGTTCTAGTGTTGCACCTAATAATCTATCCACTCACGAACCGTCTAATACACTATACTAAATCTGCTAAAATGGCTTTGTTGTTTTTAACTTCCGAGTAGATTCCGGCTGTCAGGAAGCATCGGCTGCATCGACTTTAAACTTAAAACAATTGACTGTGGAATTGCTGGTTTATTGAAAGTAAAACATAAATTCTTAACTTAGGTTTAACATATAATATAGTTCATTTGAACATGTAAACAATAATTTGATAATTTCTGTAATTTCTTCAGTGTCTGAAATTATAAATTATGTATTAGTGTTATATAAATGCGTCTTGATTATAGTAAAATAAAGGTTAAAATAATGCAAAGAGTAGCAAAATAAACAACAAACGAGCCAGATTCTTACCTGTGTTGCGTCCCCGCAAATTGGTATCCTTTGTTTTTACAATATTCAATACAAGACTGAGGCGTGAGAGAGTTACCAAAATCTTTAAAGTCACCTATTAATCTTCTATCAGAATGCTCGTCAACATAACATCCCTTGTATTTTGATGTAATCTCAGCTGAAACAAACACTGCTAGGAGTATAAAAAAGGAAATCAGTCACCTTTGTCTATTTTGTACACAAAGTTACAACCCTTAGTTATTCTTGAGAATTTTGTATCCTTAAACGATAAATACAATTTAGCGGTTAAATCTAACTTTTGCTAAACTTGTGTTGCTACCACTAATACTCACTTATATTTCCATGAGCGCTTTCAAGCCTCTTGGCTCATCTTCAGATGGAAACAACCTCTGTTTGCAACAATGGAAGCAACACAAGTTTAGCAAAACTTATTTTGTATCCGCGGTTACCAATACTTAATTTTTATTTCTGTTAATTTATTTCTTGTTTCTTAAATAATTAACTAATCTTAATTAAGAATAATTAATTCTTAAAACATATTAAACTAAATACATTACTATATTTATTATTACAATAATAACATGCTGTAGAGTTTTAAGATGATTTTACTGGGAACGACGGTTGCACAGATCGTTGTATTTCAACAATAGATGTAAAATAACTGACACCGGGTAACGCAGGTGAAATTAAAAAAAATATAAAGTAAAAACATAATTAAAATAAAAAATACTGGTGAAATTAGACATTAAAATAATGGTAATTGGTAAAAGAATTAACAATACCGATCGTATTCTATAGGCCTTCTTTAATCGCTGAATAGGTTTTAGGCGATATTAAAAATTGTTATCCTTTCTCATTTATTGTTGTTATCTTCAAACCAATTGCTGACGAGTCTTATACATTAATTCTAAGAACAACAAAGAAAAGATTAAAGGTGCTCTGGTGCCTCTTTAAAACATTACTTCCAATAATAAACCTATACGATCAACTAATACATTGCGCTCTGACTATTATTATTCCGTATCAGCGGGTCCTCTGATAATTTACACTACTTAATTCTTTGTATAAAATAATTGGTAAATGCTACTTCAAATAAATAAAAAAGGTAAATTAAATAAAAACATAATTAAAATAAAAAATACTGGTGAAATTAGACATTAAAATAATGGTAATTGGTAAAAGAATTAACAATACCGATCGTATTCTATAGGCCTTCTTTAATCGCTGAATAGGTTTTAGGCGATATTAAAAATTTTTATCCTTTCTCATTTATTGTTGTTATCTTCAAACCAATTGCTGACGAGTCTTATACATTAATTCTAAGAACAACAAAGAAAAGATTAAAGGTGCTCTGGTGCCTCTTTAAAACATTACTTCCAATAATAAACCTATACGATCAACTAATACATTGCGCTCTGACTATTATTATTCCGTATCAGCGGTCCTCTGATAATTTACACTACGTAATTCTTTGTATAAAATAATTGGTAAATGCTACTTCAAATAAATAAAAAAGGTATATTTTTTCTTTTAGAATTTCTGTTATTAATGACTTATTTGATTTACAAATTGGAATATTTTAACGTATTAGAGTGAAATAATTACAAACCCATAGCAAGAGGAGGCCCAGAGCGGACTGCGTCCAGTTTTCATATTATTTTGTCCTTACAACAACTAATATCTCAGCCTCGTCAGCACTCGTTTTGAAAATAATAAAAATTTAAGACAAAGGATAAAGTTTTTTAATAGCGCCTGAACCCGTCCATTCATATATTTAACGATTAAAGTAGGGACAGGGTGGACGGGAAATCGAATGAATTATGTCCGACCTAGCTCGTCTCTTAAAACTTCTTCCCCAATTTCAATTTAAGACTTTTATTTTTAAAATTCTAATTGAATTAATCCATAAAACATTATGATAAACTACGAGTAAAAAATCCTGTTGATTTAAGTAGAGAAATAAACGAAGTTTCCGCTATTTGAAGTTTGGTTTCTAGACGCTCGACATAGAATTACAAACGCCATGTTAGATCATGTAGTGCAGCCATCATTTCGAACGTGGATTTTCTGTATATGCTGCTTCTGAAAAAAAATAATAGGAACAGATGTGCAACTTTTGTGATTAGTGTGGTGAGTGAATGTGACATTGAGCAATTGCGAAGTTGAGGTCAACTTTACTGGAGGACATAGGTTTTCTTTAACAGGAAACCTCAAGATGATCGCGAAGCTGGTAGTTTTGAATATCTTAGGCCTAAAGTAAAAAACATGAAGAGGTTATGGTGCCTTCCCCGCTTATGGAAGAAGGCGAACATTATTTCGAAATATAAAAGTGCCAACGATTCCTGAAGCAACTCTCTTTTTCAGCAATCTCGGAGGTATGCAAGCAACTCCTTTTAGCCCCCTGGTGGATGGCACTATCCGCGAAGAGCAGTTCTGGTTTCGGCAGCGGCACTCGACTACTCTTCAGGTAGTGAAGATCGTTACCCATCTAGCAGACGCCTCCAGTAGGCATCAGTCCACATGCACTGTCGTGTTGGACGTGAGCAAAACCTTCGACAAAGTCTGACACGAAGACCTGAACTAAAAGCAGCTATACGCTACTCCATTACCACTATCCACTGTGCATAGTATAAGGTCGTATTTAACCGACCGAACTTTCAAAGCGACCGTCGTTGGGAATAGTTCTCTGGATCGCCTCGTCGCTGCAAGCTTTCCTCAAGTATCTTTCCTTGACCCGTTGTGTACTTCGTGTACACGAACGACCTGCCATCCCGGAGTCTAGTGGTCCCTATTCGCTGACGATGCGATGTTTTATTATAGCGCCCCCTCTCACCAGGCGACCGCATTGATGCAACGTCATATGAGTATTCTTCAGGACTGGTCGTGGAAGTGGCGTATAGCAATCAACACGGATAAGTCCGAAGTGGTCTGCTTTGAGCGGTAGCCCACTTGCACATATCACTGCATCTTCTTAGATAGGAGAGCATTTCAGTGGACCGAATCAATGAAATACCTTGGCGTTCGGCTAGACTGACGTCTCAACTTAAATGACGACGTGACTGATATCCTAAAAAAGGCTCAAAATGTTAGAGCCAAAATGTTCGCACGCCTTTGCGCAATAGCCGCCTGACCGTTTACTCAAAAATGTGTTTGTATCTACTGATCCCACGTGGCACCCCACTTTGTGGTCTCTCCTCTTGGTCACCAAAAGCGTAGGCTGACAGTATTTCCCTTAGGGACCCTATGATATGTATGAAATGATGTTATATATCACGGTCTACGTGTTCCTTTTCTGGAGGATTTCATCCGATTCCTGGCAACTAATTATTCAACAAATGCCTTCTTCCCGCACATCCGTCAGCTACACAGTCAGGACAACGCACCGCCCTCGGGCGCTACTTGTCAATCCCTCATAGCCATTCTTGCCGTGAACCCCGAATGAATCAACCATCCTAATCTCCCGTGATCCGTTGCTTGTCATTTGGCGGACTACACCCCATGACGGCGGTTTCACCTCGCTTGGGTAACCAAGCGTCTTCATCAAGATTCAGCTACAAACGGCACGAGAAGCTGGATGCGCCTGTTTTCACTGTCGTCTTAGTACGCTATACCTCAAGATGTGCAAGTGGGAGCCATCTGCCTCAGTATGGCAGCTCATTGTCCTAGCCGACACTTTATGGCGAACATGCCAACCGCCCACTCCACTACGGACATAATTTCCTGCTGACGAATCCTGAAGGGAACCATCAAACCTTACCTCAAATGTTGGGGTAATCCGCATCGGCGTATTAATGCAACGACCTGGCCGTGGGGAGTGTACAATAGTCATTCATATCGTCCATACCTGTAAGGGAGTTGCTACAGGTGAATCCTTAAGGGAACCACAGAGCCCCGTACCACAGTCGTGGAGTCGGGCCGGAACAATCCAATTATGCAATTTTTACCTACACGTCCCTATCATGCAAAGGGGGCCTGCATCCTAACACTGCAAGAAACTGGCATTCATTGGGCTGCGACCCGATTGGGCGCCATTGGGCGCACGCATACACCAACAAGCCGCTACGCTCAATTTTGTCAACATGAAGATGGAACGTTAAAATCCCAAATATCCTATTGCCTACTCCGAAAAGAAACAACGAATATTTTGGTTTACCTCCAAAAGTTGAAACAATTGCTATAATACTCTGTGGCAAAACTTACATCATTTTGCTGTGGTATATTTATTTTGACGTCGGGGTTTCTTCCTTGCAGAATGATACATTCTATCAATAATTGATTCGTCAATTATTGAAGAATTCACGATTATCAAAAACCTTTGTAAATAATCTTAAAGCAAAAGCTAAGGCACACTGCAGTCTATCACAGGCTGGGAATAAAATTAAACTGAAGAATAAGAGCGACATTGATCTCTTCGAAGACAAATTGTAACTCTTCAATATTTCTTTTAGTTTATCAGAGTTATATAGGCCTAACTAAGATGACTGCTAAAATTATAGAGGCATAACAGTTACTATCACACTAAGTCGGCATTGTGGAAGAGTACTTGAAGATTTTTTAGAAGCTGAGTATAAGCAAATGGAGGCTGAAGAACAAGCAGGTTTCAGAGTTAGTAGATCAACTACACAGTAAATAACTGAAAATAAATCAGTTCGATCACAACCTCTTAATTTAGTTTTTATTGACATTGATAACGCCTATGACAATCTGTGGACAGCTTTAAGATCAACTAGTATCAACCCCATTATTATAAAAGCTATACAAAATTTCTACAACAATTCAATATCGAGAATAAAAATAGAAAAGAATTTGTCATCAGGGTTTCAAGTGACCAAAGGCGCCAGGGATGTTGTCTATCGCCAACGCTTTCCAAAATTTATACGGAAAAAGCAATAGAGACTTGAAAAAAAATGTGTAGGAACTTTTCTTGATGGTGATACAGTTTATTCATTACAGTTTGCTGATGACCAATTACTTTTGGCTCAAGATTTTGAAGACATAGAGTACATGAATAGAAAATTGATACAAGAATATCAGAAATGGGGACTACAGGTAAATATGAATAAAACAAAGTACATGGCAATAGGTGACCTTCATCAAGACTTGATATTAGAGAAAGATATGGGAAAAATTTCAAATACAGAGAAATACAAGTATTTAGGGGTGAAAATTACTGCCAGTGAGAAGCTAGACAAAGAAATACAATCCAGAATTAATTTGAGAAAGATGGTTATATCTACGTTATATGGAATACTGTGGGCTAAGTAAATTACACCAGAAACTAAAATAAAATATTTAAAACCATTGTTAGAAGTATCATGACTTACGGCTCAGAAGTTTCGACTACTAATAAACACACAAGAACAAAATTAATGACAGCAGAGATGGACTTTTGGAGACGTTCTGCAAGAGTATCCGGACGTGAGAAAAATAGAAATGAAGTCATTCAGGATAAAACAAATGTGAAAAATTAAATTGCTGATTTTATCCAAACAAAAAAATTACAGTGGTATGGACACACAAAAAGAATGCCACAGGAAAGATTGGGAAGGAGAGTTATGGAATGGACCCCACCAGGAGGAAGGAAAAGAGGAAGAACACCGATCACCTGGATAGAAGAAATTCAGACTATATTGAGGAAACGAAAAATTGAAGATCTTTGGATGGACAAGCAGCAGTGGAAACTGAGAAGTCAATCACTTCTTTAATATTTGGTTCCGGAAAATGTGTAAACATTGTACAGGCGGAATAATAATAATAATAATAATATAGGCCAAACTAATATTGTCTGCAAGGTAGACTTTTTGTATCCCATACGTGTTTCACAGATAAAATCTGTAGTCAACTTAATTTTGAAAAAATAGAAGCAAATAAATGTTTGACCCAACTGGAAAATGTAAAATATATTACTAGTCATGGTCTTAAAAATTAGATAATCAACTAATTAAGAAAAGTAATATTTGACTACTAAGATGACAATGCTTTTGAATATAGGCCTATGTACATATTTACCGACACGTATGACAGGCAGTGGGTATTCTGTGGTGTTCCAAATGTGTTTAACCGCAAACAAAAATTGTCTTTTACATTCGACGTACAGGAAACTCACACACGAATAAATCTAGGTTAATCAAGATAACTGGTGGCTAGCTTTCGAGATAGGAAACGTTTTGTTGCCTGAATACTGAAAACAATCTAATAAATATTATTCGCATGGGTATTGAATGGAAGGGACATATCTAAACTGCAAACGAATTAAATCAAATTTTTAAAGCTGGGTATACTAGATTGGGTAGAAAAAGAAATGCTAACACTCGAGAAAAATTGATCAAATTATAATTCACTTAAACAAATGGTTACCCCACGTTTGAAGGATGGAATCATAAAGATTTCCATATACTTCTACAGATATATAAAAGTGGGCCACTGGGGAAGTAAATGCCGGCCGTGTGAGTAAAACGATGGGCGGAGCAACTGTAGCCCAAATGTAGATGCCACAGGCAGAAATGCCTCAATCATGAAGGAAGAATAAGAAGAAGAACAACAACAACAACAATGAAAAGAAGAAGAAGATATTATTAGATATTATTGCAATGAACTTATAACGTCAAAAGGTCGTAAATGAAGATGTTCCTCCGTTAAACTAGAACCATATGGCTGTTAATTATGAGTACTATTATTACACGTATTTAATGATACTACGTACTACAAGGGCAGCAGTCGTATTAGGATTGAGACTCCTCATCAAGTGATAGGCAAGACAGTCCTTTCATAGTTCAGACATGACTGTGAGCTAGTTCACTTTATTCGGCTACAGGAAAAGACAATGAGTAATAGTCCTAAATAGAAACAGTAAGTCAAAACAAACGTCTTCAAATAATTTTGCTATTAACAACATATCGTCATAAATTATTTTCAAAAATGTAGAAACGATTTTTGAATTTTTACAATAGCTTTAGTTGTTGAAAATTATATCATTTAGATACTGTATTGTGACAGATAATATTATTGGGTCTGATGTTATTAAAAAACTCACAACAATAGCTATTACAACTACAGATTTACATTACTTTATAAAGAGGAATACGAAACGTAAGTCCTTACTGCACATAATATTTAATGTAAAATAAATATTACATTAAATATCTACCTAACTGGCACAATAAATTGTCAGCAGTAAGACAGTAAAATGTCATCATCCTTCCAGTTAAACGTTTAATTCAAAAGCAATAAACATCAAAGTAAAAAATATCAACTGTGTTAATAGTGATGAAGTGAAAAAAGATTAGCGGGAGTGACCTTTGAGGCTCCTGGAGTCATACACTTAAGTAAGTGCATTATTTGCATTTGTTTTCCTACACATTTGCGAATACTGTACGTTAAGTTACGAATATTTTTTTAACTACTGAACGCACAGCAAATACAATTTAACCTTCACACTTGTAGAGCACCTATTACTAGTAATACTACTACTAATATTACACTGTTCTTATATACAGGTATTTTCTGTCGAATTTTATTTCCTTAAATGTTTCGTGTTTAGTGTTATTATAGTAAACTTATAACAATGTGTATACCAATTACTATTTTAATATTGCTAAGGAAATTAAGATTCTGTAGCTGATATATCTCCACTTCCCAGGGAAGCATATATCCTCAAGTTCTGAAACATATATGAATATGGACGGACCAATCTCATTTACAGACTATGCCTCTAATTTATAGGAAAACATCACAGGCAGATTGATTATAAAAAGAAAATAAACCTATTCGATTACGGCATAACGCATCGTTGTCTCTAACTGATGACATGCAATCAATAGCACCAATACAATTAAGAATTTTCCTTAAAAAAATTTTAATTTTATAATTCACGTCCAGAATTAGACAGATAAATATTCAGTATTCAGATATACTTCAATGTTATCTCTCATATTCATTAGGGAATTGCCTGATGCGAAATACCGTAAGGTGATTAAAAACGTGTCCACAATGAAGAGTGCTTCATTGGTTTTTGGTCCTGAATTAGATGATTTGATTGGTTCAAAACTATATTAACATTTACCATGTGTAACAAAAATGCCAACTTCTTCTTCATCCGAAAAATAAAACTGATTAATTCTTGGTCGATTATTTCTGACTTTTTACGGTATTTTCTCCAAATTATTATGATCATCATCTTCAGTTTTATTAAGACTTCCAGCAAAATCATCATTTGTAAACACTACATACTACACTTTATGAACATACCACTATTGGTAGCATAATCTACAAATTTTGAATTATAAATTCGGTTTGAACCACAAAGATTGGCTGCTCAAACTAAACCTCAGATCAAACTTTTTTCACGGGTTAAACTTGAATCAAGAAAATGAATTTATAATTAATCTTTAGTTTAAACCAAGGATTTTTAAGATATCGTATAAACCAAAGTTTAAACTGAGATGTTCAAAAAGCCCTTAGAATAAAAAATTCCGTAGGCTGTTGAATAAGTATTGGGTAATGGAAAACAAGAATAAAATAAGGATAGAAAATTTTTCGTCAGATTAATTCTACCGCAAAAAAATAATTGTAATCTAAGTTTTATACTGTAACGCAAGCGTACAGGATGTAAGTCTTACTTAACATGTGTGGTGTATACATACAAACTGTGTGGTTCAAGACATCTGTCAAGCAAGATCATTCTGTACAACAAATGCTAGAACAGGCATTTTAAATTCAAAGGTGGGAAAGCAAAATAAACTTATTCAAATTTCAAAAAAAGTTCAGCATCATTTCAAGAGTAATATAATTACAACGTTAGAATATTATAAAATGTAGTGGCAGTAGACTGATATTCTACCTAACTGCCACTCTAAAGTGGTAGCAGTAAAACAGTAAAATTTCACGGTTTTTCCAGTCAAATATTTTAATTTGAATGCAAAATGACCGTCAAAGTATAAAAAAATCAACAGTGTTAGATACTGTAGCTCAGTAACAGAAGTAAGTCATTTTCATACTAGCTCCATTAGGATAGAATACTGGAACAAATAATTGAATATGTCTCTTCAAAAGAGGGTATAGCCTACTGGTCGGCCGAGATAGTGAATTTCACAGGAAGTACTGGTGCCTCAAATTGAGAAGGTTAAAAGGAAGATCCGGGCAGAAACAAATCGAGGAAACGATTTGGATGAGACAGAAAGGATATGTCATCATAGATTGTATCGGAAACGCAGCATCATGTTTGCACGAGAGAGTACAAAGTCTCAATGGATTCAAAAGGGAAACACGGAAAAATCTGTACAAATTATATTCTTTCATAATATCCGTAGGACGGTATCGTTCATTGTTAAGCGATGATGTGTCGTGTTTTCCTGGTGACGAAATACATCTAATAAAGAAATTCTAATGTGTCAGATCAGCGTTATAATTGTAGTCATGTCCATATAGTAAGCTTTATAAACGACTAAATAATTCTGAACTGCGCGCGCGCGCGCGTGTTAGGGTGGGTCGAAAAAAATAATTATTTTTTTTTTCAAACGCTATAGTGCTTAAAAGTGTCCTGTGGTATGTAGAAAGAAAATGACATAAAGAAAAAAAATATCGGTTGATATCTTCCGTTCGCGCATCACCGCTAAAGTTTGTAAAATTTGACAAAATCAGATATTTTTGAAATTTTTTTTTCCAACTACCATAATAATTTAAAAAATGCTATAGCACGTTTTGTTTAGTTGAGGGTCCCAATAGTATATTTCAGCAAAGAAATAGTTGATATTTTAGTATTAACCGATCGCGCAATCTATTGAAAAACGGACAAAATATCGGTTTTTTCAACTTTTGATGTGCAGCTCTTCGCCCGTTTTGTAGTGACAAAACGACCCAGAACTAAGGTCTTCCCACGTGTAATTCAATTTGACGAATTACGCCATTTTTCCATCCAGTGTTGGTTGCAGTGCCGTCACATCCGATCACTTCTAGTTTGTCAAGAGATAATCCAATCTGTGAAATATAAGATATTATACTGATAGCTATGTCAGAAGCTGAACTGGTACTGGGAGAAACATGAGCTATGTAATTTGATCCTGGTTCACTAATTAATGAATAATGTTCTTCTTTTTTGCTCCTTCGAAAGTGCTTTGTGTTAAATTTTTCTACAAATAAACTATCATCCTTTCTGCCATCAAAATAAAGGCCATAGATTTCTGTTGTCTCTTTACTTTGCAAACCAGTTCTAACTAAGCTTTTCTCCCTTCGAATTTTACATTTGTCCACTACGTGTGAAGTGTCTGATTCCGTAATTAAACCTATGTCTTGTAGTACACTCGAAGCGATGGCAGCAGTTGCGCGATCAGACACACAATAGCGATCACTATTTAAAGCTGTGGCTTTTAATTTGATTCGCATTTGCCACTGTGGTTTCGCAGGTGATGTTCTAGGTTCTGGTTCAAATTCAGAATCAGAATCGTCATCCTCAGAAATATTAGGTGGACGATTTGAATGCTTCAAATCTGAATCTTCCATGTTTAAGGTGACTTCCTGTTGTTCGTTTGACGCTGAGGACTCGATTTGTGGAATATATCGCATTTTTCGCTTTAGTTTTTCCTTATTTCTTTGAGTTTCCTTTAGGTCCAGTGGGCCAATTTTCCCTAATCCATATTTCCTTTGCATAAACATAAATCGTAACTCTATTACAGGAATTTTCTTTTCTTTTTCACAAATACAGTCAATTGATAATTGACATTTACATGCGTCTGGAGTTTTTTTGCATGTACATTCTATATTGATAATACATTTACATGCGGCAATGTCAAACAGGGAGGATGCGTTTATCTTAAACTGCACAATTTTTTCTTTGTATGTTGTTTTATCTTTGTCACGGCAGTATGACTTTCTGAGCTTATAATATGAATCATGATAAGCATTAATAAGCTGAACTACTCTGTACTCAGTCACAGTTGGGATGGATGATTTGTCGTACAAACACTTAACTTTATTTGCTACTATAGCGGCAACTTTTGAGAAACTTACCCTCTTATTATTAGTTTCACATGATAAGTTAAATCTCTCTTGAAAGCAGCAGCGGAGAACATCTTCGTGCATTGGTAGCCTATTTCCTAATAAATCTCTTGGATTACCAAATATAGGACATTCAAAATCTTTTCTAGTTATTATGCTAACTTTTGAAGTATTCATTATATTAGCAATCACTCATCATCATCACAAAACCACGAAAATACAACCGCACTTAAGTTCGAAAATGCACTACAGTACGACAACGTCACTAAAACAACGCTCTAATGCCAGTGGCAGATTGAACTCAGGGGCACAAAACACACACACAGGTTTTACACGCTGTGTGGGACAAGTAATATTCAGTCGAAAGAGGTACAGGAGTGGAGCGCGGGGGCCGGACGTGAACTGCGGCGAGCGGTAAAATAGCCTCAACCAGGCGATTTTCGAGCCTACTGCGCGAACGGTTAATACTAAAATATCAACTATTTCTTTGCTGAAATATACTATTGGGACCCTCAACTAAACAAAACGCGCTATAGCATTTTTAAAATAATTATGGTGATTGTAAAAAAAAATTTTGAAAAATATCTGATTTTGTCAATTTTTACAAACTTTAGCGGTGATGCGCGAACGGAAGATATCAACCGATATTTTTTTCTTTATGTCATTTTCTTTCTATATACCATAGGACACTTTTAAGCACTATAGCGTTTGAAAAAAAAATAATTATTTTTTTTCGACCCACCCTAGCGTGTGTGTCTATAAGGGTTTTGTTTATAACCTTACAAAGCATATCCTTACAGTTTTTAAGGCTTTGCGTGTAGCCTGATTAGAGTTGACGCTGATTTATTTCTTTCTTATCAATTACATTTAGAATATTCTAATAAATGTGGCCATGGTACTGTACTTTTAGAACATTTGGCTATAGGCCTAGTACTTTCGGACGTGCTCTTAATACCAAAACTTTGCTGCTCCTTCGTTTCCGGCTATACTATCACTTTATTCTAAATTCCGATTATTATCCCTCGGTTCAAACACCACACAATGCGGATGTGGTAATCCGTAAATTATGCTATTTAAATGCTGAAATGTATCTTTTTAAATATTATTTACCTGATTGTTTACGTTGCACCCGAATAGTTTTGTACACGTTGTTTCTCCAGTCAGACCCACAGTTGAATCTTTTGTCACCAGAGCACTTGGCTTTGCACTGCTGTTGATCGACACGTTTCTCTAGCTTGGGTTCTTCGTTACCGCAGAAGCACTGTGTCCTGAAAACGTATTTCACATATACCTACTCAATCATTGCTATACAGTTATATAGGTTTTTCTCATATCGAATGCATGATCAGTGTATCAATGTTGAAACGTGTGATGATGTAAGCCATTTTAAACCATTATTAAAGACACAAAGTACATTAGTATTTGTATAATTATAAATATTTTAATAAATTTTCCACCGCTATGTTTTGCTCGACTGTTTGTATATTATACCCATTTCATGTATTATAAGCATAATGTAAAATATATATAAGTTTATAATAGTTTGTAAGTTTATAAGTTTGTAATATATATAAGTATATAATGTAATATAAATATATAACTTGTGTGAGACTTACAGATAAGCACAAGTAGACACATTTTCATGTATAAACTAAATTATTGGCGATTTATTTTATAATTACTCGGTGAATGAAATAATTTCTGAGAACGTATTAATACACAGCGATGGTGCAGGAAATCTCAAATCCATGCGACTCTTGGCTATATGCATGCAATTCGGGCAGCTATCCAAACTTTTACGTATTTTAAAAGTGCATTCAATTCGATCTAACGAAACTACTGTAGTCTGGTTAACAACGGTATAAAGTATTCTTTGGCAGGTTTGGATTGTCAAAAGAATAAACGAGCGGATAAGTTAGCGTCCCGATCTTTCATACAGCTTGTTCTTACAGCAACTTGTCAGTCTGCTCATCCAGTATTGCTGTGGCGAATACTGCTACTACTTTACTACTTTACAATACTGATATATCTGGTCAACGGTGGAAACTCACTCACTCAGTTTTCGCAGGTACATCGAGATCAACTTGGACAGTACACGTCACACACACACACTCTCTCTCTCTCTCTCACACACACACACACACAAACACACACACACACACACACAAAGGGTATGTCGCACGACAACTTTTGAACGCATTTACCAATCTTCTTAAGCTTAGCACGCGTGTCCATGCCTTTAACCTACAGCGCCCTATTGTTTCTCTGAAATTGTCTCCTCCCCCCCAAAAAAGTAGTACGGCAGGGGACAATGTGGGGTCAAAAGTTTGAAACAATCAAAACATGACTATATTGGTATAAAATCAAAGAGAATTTTAACTATAATCAGAACATAATTTTCAACTTTGAAAAATTCAGAATTTTAGGGCACCACAGTCCCAAACAGTGTACCAAAATTTTGGAAAAAATTGCATAATCCATGTGAGGTATCAAATTAAACATAATTTAAACCACAATCTGAATACAGTCTTCAGCTTTGATATTAATACGTTTTTGGATACAGACGCCTAAGAAAGTATTTAAGTTTTGGAAAAATTGAAAAAATTCATGACGTTAATGGGAATGACGTTTCTGAATGTAGTTTTTACTTTTTATATTTTTATTTTTAAAGGTACCACAAGCCAGAAATTTTAAGTCAAAATTTTAAAAAACTCTAAAAATTCTGAGCGAGTTCTGCAGATCAAGGGAACTTACTATCCTATATATTTTAGTGATAGCGTACAAAGCATGGAGCGCATTGTTATCAGTTAGAAGCTATAGAAATTAACCGAAACTAGGCTGTAACCTATAACAATGTTGTGACCTACCTTTGCTGCAAACCAGCAAACCTGAAGCCTTTTTCTTTACAAAGAGTAATACACCTCTCGGGATAATTGTTCTCGCCTAAGTCTTGGAAGTGTCCACTGAGCTCCCTGGAATCTTGGTCTACGTAGCAGCCTTGGTAGTCATATCTACTGTCGACTATCAGTGCCTCTGAAACATAGACAGATAAACTGCAACCTGGAATATCATTTTGCAGGAAAGAAATTTATTTTGTAATTTAATATACAGTCAACATAAAATTTAAAACATTATAATTATTATAAAAATAATAATATATTTGTACGTACGTCATATAATAGAACTTGATACAAATAAAAATTAGATAATTATTTTAACTTTTATATAAAGGAATACTTTTATCATTGGCAACGCCTACATTGCATTTTACGGCTAAATCTGGAATTTATTAAATTTAAGATACCGCTATATCTTTTTGTGTGTATGGAAGTCTAGTTGTATTGACTGACTTTTAGTTTAACGCCTAGTCAAACTTGTTTTTTTTATTTTCATGTCATAATAAATAGCTTTTGGTTTGTTCAGACTTTTTAATGTTATTTGGACATAATGTAATGTTACAATACACGATGGTATTAAAAAACTATTCTCAAATGTAACTTGTTATAAGTATAAACGATCTGTGAAATCTCAGTTGTTTTTTAAGTACGGTAATACTATTTATTGTGCTTTTAAAGAAACTATTTGTATTTCTACTATATAAAAATTTGAATTTATACATGCATGTACAATAATGTGGATCACTTTTAAAATGTCAACAGCGTTATGAAGAATAACAAAGTGACGTTAAGTTTTAAAAAAATGTTTAATCACTGTGTGCTGTCTACAATTATTTACGACTGAACAATGAATACCACATAATACAGAAACTCCAGAATGCACAGGGAAACAAGAAAATATGATATTCAGATAAATTCTTCACGTTAGCTAAGAACTTCTTTAAATTTTTTCTTTACATTTTATTCTTCTTCAAAATCGTTAAAGTTATTCTTTCTACGTATGTTATTTAATGCTCCAGCTATACACTTAACATTATATTATCTAAATTACTTATTAATTGGATTTTATTCCAGCGATAACTTCAAATTTGGATGAATCAAAATCGGGATCCCATGTATAGAAATTAAACTATAAATTTTTGTGACGTTTGCCCTAGAATTCGCCAAGCCACTGCGCATTCTTTACGTATTATAAAAACCAGTTATATTTCTGCGGCTGGTAAACTATAGCTGTAGTCTCAGCCACGTGACGTCAAAACATTTAGAAATAGTTAGAGCTGTCGTGTCAGAAAAACATATTTTCCTGTTTACCTTAAAAGAGTTCAATAATAATTCAAGGATTTTCCTAAAAATTGTACCTCCCAATACACGCTTCACATATATAACCTTCAGGCAATATCTTACACACGAATGGTATTTTGTTCAACTATGGAACGCAAGCTTATTATTACATCTTTCTGCGATTGATAAGGTTATAGGTCAGAAGGAGGAAAACAGTGTGTACTGTGTAATCCGTTTGTCCAATCCGAATCACAGATACCTTAACAAGAATCTTATATGCCAACCGTGATAGAGTATTCTACATCTAGAGTATGCACATCTCACTGAGTGCGTAAGTGTTGATGCGTTTTCAAAAACATTTACCGTATAGGCCTGTAGTTCATTTATTTATTATTGTCAACACAAAAACTTATCCTACGCTACGAAAACTTCATCAACTTCTAAAGTCTAGTGTAAACTTTCAAGGTAGCTTATCATGTTTGAGAAAAGTTATTATAAACTTAGGCTTTAAATGGAAGAAGATTAGAAATAATAGAAGTGTATTAAATGAACGTCAAGAGATAAGGGCAAGAAGAATTGAATATTTCAGGAAAATAAAACTATTCAGGACAGAAAAGTGGCCAATACTAGTAATTATTTATTCCTTACATTATGTAACGAATAACATTGTTCTCGGATTACAAATGCATATTTGATAAAATTTTGAGTAATACTGAGTAAAATTACAAACAGTAGTTAGTTGAATGAAATCCGGAAATGTCAACACTGTGTAAAACCCGAGTTGTAATAATTAAATAGTTAAGGGCATCCATAAAGCCGGGTGTAGCAACAGTAAAAAGACGGACGTTTTTGAAATGAAGTGTTACAACGGAGCACACTTAGTCTCCCCGCTACCCTCACTTTTCGCGCAGCTATGAAGCGGCCACCGTAAAGTAACGCGATTTTACTTCATTTCGTTTGCTTACGCACCATACATTCTACTAGTTTACAGACGTGTTAGTAGAGACTGATTGCACGACTACTGTGTGTTTCAGGAGTTATGATACTAAGTTTTAGACATACGGGAAAAAATGAACTGATAAATCAATTCCAATGAAAGTTAAACCAAAATTAACTGGTTTTTATGGACGTTTACGGATATTAATCAGAAATGTAGAATTGTTTAATTAATTTGCCACTGTTAGAATCAACAATCTACCCGTCTTTTATTCTTTCTTGAACAAACGTAAATTTTAAAATTTGATCAAATAAACTGCGCTATCCGATCATGGTAAAATGGTACCAGTAATTGACCAGATTTTTAAGCGTCTGTAAACACCGTTAACTATACTCCTGTCATAAAAAAAGTGCGATGTTTCTATTTAGTTGATTAACGACTGTTTAGTAGGAAAGGTCCTACTCGACATCGCAAAAGTAAAACTTTTTAAATGGCATTTTTTTATTATAACTAACAAAATAATTCTACATTCTTGTTTAACTACACAAACGCAAGAAGAAAGACGCCAATATTCTGGAGTGACCTTGCATTGAAATTGATCTATTTGTTCATTTTTAATGAATGTCTTAACTCGAGTATCCAAACTTGTGTGCAACGGACAGAAATCTTGCATGTTTCTATGTGGCACACTTCATTTTCTAAGCGCTGTGTCATAAGGAAAACACTATTACTACTACGCCATTCAGATTTTAGTTTTACAGTATTTTATTTTATTATCAGTTAATTTATATTGATCTTGTAAAATTCTAGTGTACAATATTTGCCTGTATTTGACCATGCAGCCCTTCTGATCTTATTAACTGGGATGAATGTCGACATTAGGGTGGATGAAAACCGACTGGATAAACACAATTACGTCGGCTGTTATTTACGAGATGAGATTGCGTGAATTGTAGTATAATCCCGGTAATCGAAAACAAAAACATGTTTGACCATTTCGCATTTTGCATTAACGGGTTTTTAAGATTACTGAAATACTGTATTTTTTATTGTACGAGGATTGTGCAATATAAACACGTTCAGAGGCTGTAAATCATTTTTTATTCAACGATTTCAAAAGAAGTCTCCACTAACATTAAGGCACGAGTCCCACTGTTGCACTAATCTGTAGATTCCCTGCTGGTAAAATTCTTGCGGCTGTTTGCGGAACCATTCGCTAACAGCAAACTCTACCTCAGGGTCCGATTTCAACCGCCGTCCTTTTAGTGAGTTCTTTAATGGACAAAAACAACTTTGTGATAGCCAAGAGTATGAATGAAGGAATGAACAGGCCCCACGCTGATGCTCAACATTTGAGAAAGTTCTCTAATTTTGATGCGCCTATTTGCGCGTAAAGCAGTTTTCAGCTGTCTCAGATTTTCATCTGATGCTACAACATGTGGAGGTCCGGGACGGGCCAAATATTTAGTGGATTCTCTTCCTTGTTAAAATTTATTGCACCATTCAACTACTCCCGAATGAAAATAACTATAGTCACCCATATGCAGCTTTAATTCTTGTATAAATTTCCATTGGCTGACGCCCCTCAGCGGCCAAAAACTGAATAACGGGACGCAGATTATTTTTGGACGGATTTTTTATCATAGATGTCATATTTCAACCCAGTCACAACGCTTAGAAAAAAGCAAACTGCAAATATTTTTGCCAGACCCGTCACTAGTACTTAAACAGACAATATAAACAAATGAATTCAGTTGCCATGGCGATGAAGTCACAGCTGTGCAGATCAAACGTGTTTCTATTGAACAATCCTCCTAGTACGCAATGTATTATACTACAGCACAGTACTATTTACTACAATACGACTGAAATGTAATAAAATGTTCACTAAATGAAGGATTTTTATCACAAACATTTTGGTTATATTAAAACGTCACATGAAACCATAAAATACTGCACTCAATAAAAATTAAACATTATTGTTACATAAAATGTTCAATAATAGTCACACCAAAATAAAATATGAATTATTAAGCCATTTAAATTTTCTTTTATTACAGAATTAGTAGATTATGCTGCTTCTTCCTTTAAAAATCAGAATTTTTTTTAGTTAGGTTTATTGAACGCTTTCTTGATAGCCCTCTTTCGATTATGTAGCAGCAACGAAACCTGATGTAACAGTATTTTATTTTGGGTTGTCCAATCAATAGACATGCTGGAAACAAAAATCGCACCATTATCATCATCATTATCATAATATCTCGTCATCCGTTTTGTTTAACTTAGCATAAAATAAATTTAAAATCATAGTGGCCTTTCTTTAGGTTTTTATTATTAATACTAAACCCCAATTTCGTCACTTCTAATATAGTAACTAAGTGCAGGAATTTTTTATAAATGCAGTTGAGTTTTCTTCATAAGATGTTTCGGATTACTGGGCTTTTCGATGTAGCAGGATTCATATTACAGAGATTTCATTGCATATTAGACAATGTATTAAAGCAAATCAGTATATACCTTTATATCCCGATATGTAAACAGAATTTCTCCAACCTCCGCCACAAATCTGGGATCGATCGCCAGTACACGGCATGTTGCAATCGGATTCCTGTCTCTTGTCCAAAAAAATCGGCGCCTTGTCGCCACAAAAACACTTTGAGCTTTAACAAATGTTTTGAAATGAAAACAAAATATAAGAATGAAATATTATAAGTACATTGTTGATGTCCTACAAATATTTACCCACACGAGTATTACCCAAGCTTTTGTGTCTTTTTCCTTTGTACCTATAAAAAGGAAATTGTTTTAGAGCATAAGAAGAATCTCGTTAGATGGTGTCATGTTAACAAGTTTCATGATTAAATAGTTACGAAGAAAACTTAAATTATACATATAAGTAATTAGAATATAAACCACGTTTTACTAAATTCATACCACTAGTCTTTTAAGTGTACTGCTAAAAGTGGTCATTACTTACTTGCTAACGACATTTACTATGATATTACTTACTACTTAGATATTATTATAGTAAATTATTACCTTATATTCGGTCCGCCGTGTGACTTCTCAATTTGGTTTACGTCAAAAGTTAAACGTTACGCGTTTCGAGGCGTATGCCTCATCATCAGACGTTAAATTTAAAAACTTTGAAACACACACATCACACAAGAAACGTGTTTGTCAAAAATAAAATTGCAGATTATTGGCATATTATGTGCACTTGTTGTAGGGTGCGCACCCGTTCAGGTACTGTCTGCTACTGATCGGATATTGTTGAGCAGTCCCAAGGCTGTTTCAAAACAGCAAAAATTCTTGCACGATTAATTAAAGACAATTTACAGTTAAGAAATAATCATAGCATAACAAATAATATTGATTTCATTAATAAGATCAAAACGGTTAAATTAAAACCTAATTATAAATTGGTCTCATTTGATATAGTAGATTTATATACGAATATTCCAACCGATGAAACTTTACAGTTATTGAGGGACAATTTACATAATAATGCTTCCATGAGTGCACAGATGATAGATGAGCTGACTGACTTGCTTAAAGTCATTTTAATCCAGAACTATTTCACATTTAATGGTTTATTCTATAGCCAAGATGATGGTCTAGCTATGGGCTCACCCCTCTCAGGCCTATTGGCCGATGTATACTTAAATTTCTATGAGAATACTCATCTACTATATAATAACATATACACAAATAAGATAAAATTTTATTCACGTTATGTAGATGCACACGTTCATTATTTTTGACGGTACTCTGAGACAAGTTGACTCCTTCAAAAAATTTTTAAATGGAATCAACAAGAATATTCAATTTACCCTAGAGACTGAGCATGATAACACAATCAACTTTTTAGACCTGACCCTCACTAGACGAATGGACACATTAAAATTCAATATTTATAGGAAGCCTACTGCCACTAGCCACACAATACATGCAGACTCCCACCACCCATATTCACAAAAAATGGCAGCATATAAAAGTTTAATCCACAGATTGCTGACAGTCCCCCTTGACAATAATGATTTTCAGGCTGAGCTAAATACTATAAGATTTATCGCAGTTTCCAATGGTTACAGTAGCTCCATCATTGATAAATTATTAAAGAAACATACTAACATTCAACTTAAGCCCCGTTCACATAATGAAACACAGAAAAAGTTTATTTCTGCGAAATACACGTATGTTATGCCAACAATTTTGTCTTCAGTGATGAACAATATTGGTTTTACTATGTCATTCAGAACCAATAATAAGTTGATAAATATACTTAGACCTAAAATGCCCTTACCCATAGAAGAAAAAACAGGTATTTATAAACTGGTCTGTAATGATTGCAACAGTTTCTATATCGGTCAGACCGGAAGAGGTTTTTATAAACGCTTCCGGGAACACATACCAAAAAAGACATATAATTGCAATTATATAAAATCTAATTACACTCGACATCTGACCCTACATAATCACAACTATACAGACTTTAAGTCTAATCTGATGCCATTGCACATATGCAACAAGGGCCGATTTATGGATGCCTTGGAAGAGCTTGAAATTTATAATGCATACAGTAATGATAGCAGTCGCGAGTTTGTTTTGAATAAATTCAATTGAACTTTGAATCTAACCGCCTGTATGATACCGCCTTGGGACTGCTCAACAATATCCGATCAGTAGCAGACAGTACCTGAACGGGTGCGCACCCTACAACAAGTGCACATAATATGCCAATAATCTGCAATTTTATTTTTGACAAAAACGTTTCTTGTGTGATGTGTGTGTTTCAAAGTTTTTAAATTTAACGTCTGATGATGAGGCTTGCGCCTCGAAACGCGTAACGTTTAACTTTTGATGTAAACCAAATTGAGAAGTCACACGGCGGACCGAATATATGGTAATAATTTACTATAATTATAAAAGTGACTTGGATACCAACACGAACATGAATGTTAGATATTATTTCCAAACGAACAATATTTATATTGTATTATAATATAAACAAATTAACAAATGTTGAGGCGTATATATAATATAATAAAAACGAACAAACGAACAATTTGTGTACTGCTAAGTGGACAGAGAAGATATAAGGTGGAACTAGTTTATAAGGGTTTAGAAGATAATATGTATCTATTCAACTGTGTAGAAGATCGGCCATACTAATTCATCTATTTTTGTAAGTGGCAACATAAATATAAATTAAAACAGCTATAAAATGATTTCTAGTTAACAGCGGACAAAACGTGACAAACTCTTCCGCGATCAAAAAATAACATTAAACGTAACAATTAAAATTTTAATGTAATTAAAAAAACCTATAGTACTGTCGACTGTATATAGTAATATCAGGATTATGACAAAGTCAAAACTACACTATTAGCCTATTTTTTGGCAAAGTAGTCAAGTGATGTTAGTTGCATGACCAGTTTTATAAAAAAAACAATCAGAAATCGCAGCTATTTTCGACCGATTCTCTACATCTAAAGCCAAACCTGATCTGCGTAAAACTCGACAGACTCTAAACGTGATAGGCGAATGTGCCTAAGTACCTGTACTGCAGCCCGGCGAATGGGAAGGATCTGTCCTTGCAATACTCCATGCACACGTCTGGCGTCAGTCCGGTAGGAAATTCTTTAAGGTCGCCTCTCATGTTTACATGCGAATTATGGTAACATCCCAAATACGCCATACGATCTCCTGAAAACGGAAGAAGCTAAATAAAATATTGTATTAAATTTCTTTTTGTGTAACAATAAACTGTGTGAAGTATTTTAAAAAGTATTGTAAGAATTCTACCGTTAGAATTCATAAATTTATTAGACAGTTTTAACCTTAAAGTAATCATTTACATAATAAATTGCTCGGAGAAATACCATGTCAACAGAAAAATGATACGTGAGTAGGCTATAGCTCACACGCATATTTTATAGAAATTTTTAGTTAAATTTCTTAGTGCCGGAAATATTCGTCCTGCAGATTCTAGGTACTTTTGTAGTGCGATGTTTTAGTATGAAGGGGCTAATTGTCTGACCATCTATTATACCAATAATACACATAAACCTAAAATCTATGCTGAAAATGTAAATCTACAATAGCATGTTAATATAGTCTTCAATTTAATCTGGATATGTAAGAATTTAACTTTGATTTAATTATGTTAATTTCGATTTAAAATTCAAATTTTATGTGCGTCTATAAAGAACTAAAGTTCTATATCAATTGTCTTTTAAAAATGCCTTACGTATTCATTTCAATTATTCTGACAAGAATTACGTCTGTAGCTTTGCAATGAAAATGCAAGAGCTTCAGTTGCAGAATAACCACTTAGTTTTTCTACACGCACAGTAAGGTACTCTGATAGATCATAAGGTACTCTGTAGAGATTTTAGACAACTTGCGTCAAAATGGTACCCTTCCGTGAAGTCATATTTGATCTGGACGGTACCTTGAACACGAAGATGAAATTGAAACCATTCTTTTATTTGAACGTAGTGTGCCGTGACAATTTAAATCCGAATTCCACGGCGAGCTTTAAATGTAATTAGCCCGTCCGTATTTCGCACCGGCTGTGTGACGATAGCGATATGCCAACTGGTTTCCCCGCGCGGGACTGTGAGCGGTGAATTGCTATATAGTCGCGCTCTGTCACCGAAATCTAGACAGCTCTGCTCAGCTGTTTCCGTCCGTCTACCTCATGGTCGCGAGCCTGTTTTTTTTGACATTTCCACATCACGACTCCTCGTGTTCACTTCTGGTCCGACGGCGAATTAGTCTTCTATTTTGTGAAGTTTTGTACGACAACTATGGATAAATAATTCTATAAAGTGCCTCTTGTAAGCTTTATTACCTATTTGCTTGCTAGTTAATAAGGGAATATGTGTTAAAATGTATTTACTGGTTGGATGCAGATTGATTGACGAATGTGTGTGTGACCCACTTCTGGTTACTACCCGAATTCAAGCCACGTGGTAAATTTTAATTAATAAAGTTAAATGTAAGTTAAATGTAAATTGTGTGAACTACTGATTGATTATATATGTAAAAGAATTCTAGCAAAATATGTACAACTAAATCAGCAATAGATTATCAATTTGTTAACGCAACTCAAGCCACGTGGTCAGTTGTATTAATCGTCTTAATTGTACAAATTCGTACCGAATAGAATGGTACTAAAGATAGCACAATACTTAGATACAATAACACAATAGCAAAATAGAATCGTACAAATAGAATTCAGCAACAAATTATGGCATTTTGAGAATAGTACGAACTTTAATTATTAAAGCATGTATAGCCAACGGTTATGGTAATATCAAGTATAGTGTGTGCATAAATTGGATGGTGTGTGTGTGTGTGGTCAGAGTCGAGTCAAGAGAGTTGGTGTTATTTTTTGTGTGACGGCGCACTACAGATAAAAACTGTTCTAGGGTTCCCGACCCGTCAGGAGAATCGGGAGAGGACTGTTGGTGATACTGTCATCTTTCACAATCAACCGAGCTATGCTAAGAAAAGCTTCCCGTCGGACACAGGAAGGCCCAGGATTATTGGAACACCGGACTGAAACATGCATCAGTAACAACTACCCTTGACTCCATCATCATCAACTGGTAGACATTCCAACCGCAGGTGAAAAACTTCCATTTTATTTTCAACCATGACCTCCACAAGCAACAGTTTCCGCGTTATAAACAGTTATACTTTCTTATTCATAGTAATTGAAAGTTTGTTTTACCAAGCTCATGATCATAACTGTACATGCTTTTTCATGATGTCAATGAGTTAAAGTATCTAGTGCTCTTACTGTTTTAATTGCAACTCTTGTTAATAACATTAGTAATTGTTTTATAAAAGAAAGCATCCAATTCTCATACTGTTTATTAAGAATTCTTGTTAATAATATTAGTAATTGTTTTATAAAGAAAAGCACACATTTACAGACGAATTATATTTATTTATTCACAGTGACTGAAAGTGGATTACCACAAATGTCATGATCATAGCACAGGGCGTTCATGATGATACTTGAATAGAAACATCCAATTGTCATACTGCTTTATTAAATATCCTGGTCAATAGCATTGTAAAGCTTTACAGAGAAGATAACGAGTATACACTAAATCATATTTTTATATTTATAATGTTGAGACCAGTGGCAGCTCGTACAGGGAGGGCAAAAGGGCGCAGCCCTCCCACTAAATTTGCAAATTAAACTTGTCAATAATATAACTATAATGTGTAGTATCCTTATGTGAAAGATATTTTTCGGGCGACTAATAGCGATCACCCGATGTTTTTGGCATGGTCCCACAGCCGGACGTTTTCGCTGTTATCCTCCCTACATAGGCTGGTCTTGCGGGGAGCAGGGAAAGAGGACATGTACACGTCTATGCTTTTAAATCAGCATCAGCCATTACAGGAGGGGCTCTGCCCGCTGTCTGATTTCGCAGCACTTTTCATAGAGAACCGGAGCGTTGTTCAAAACTTCTCTGTTGCTGTTTAAAGTGCATATATCTTCTCTTGTGTTTTATATAGTTTTGATTGTGTTCTTGTTGTACTTTTTGTGTAAACGTAATGTTCTAATAATGTATTCTTTTTTAGGCAGTGTATTCTGTGTACGATAGTGTTTTTGTTGAACCTTGCGTACATAAACGTGTAACTTATTCTGTGTAGGCCTGAGCCTGTGTGTTCTCTGCGTATTTGTTAGAAACGATTAAAATGGCTATGAATTCAGTAAGTAATATTAAACGTTTGATTATTTCAAATTCACTTACTTACGAAAAGAAAATAGAACTAAAAAAATTAGTGCCACCAAAACCGAATTTAGATATTACACAACAAAATTATAAAACGGACAGACCAGTATCAAGTAAAAAAAACTACACAAGAAAATTTAATAGAAACTGTTACTTACATGCTGATTGGATATGTGGATGTGAGGTGATGAATTCCTTTTTTTGTTATGTATGTTTGGTGATGAACCTAAATAGTGATTTAGTCTGGACTGAAAATGGAATTAAGGACTTGAAACATCTGGGGGAAAAAATTAGAAAACATAAAATTAGTGAAACTTATATGAACAATTGTATTATATGTTCATTGTTACGAAAAGTCAATATTAGTTGCCAGTTAGACAGTGCATATAGATTAAAAATTAAACAGCATAATGAAGAAGTCTCTAAGAACAGATACATCCTAAGTAAGTTAATTGACTGTGTAAAGTTTTGTGGAATATTTGAACTAGCTTTAAGGGGACATTATGAAACAAACACATCTGAGAATCCAGGTATTTTTATAGGGGCTTAGTAAATTTAATGGCAGGCCTAGATAGAACCTTAAGAGAGCATATTGAAAAAAAAAAATAATAAACAATAAACAATAATTCGTTGGTTCTAAAACAATTCAAAATAAAATTTTGGATTCTATTTATGCAGTGTGCATTGGACTAATAAAAAAAGAAATAAATGAAACTGACTACATTTCAATTGAAGCAGATGAAACCACGGATTGTGCCACTCTGTCACAAATTGTGTTAGTTGTGAGGTATGAATTGAACTGAAAATTACATGAGAGATTTATCAGTTTTGACAGTCCACAAGATCACACTCCGCTGAAGGTATTGTATTAGTAATACTATTTTGAATAATTAACAAAATTAGAACTTGATAAGATGCCTAGAAAAATTATTGCACAAAGTTATGATGGGGCAGCAGTAATGAGTGGAAAACATAACGGTGTTCAAGCAAAAGTTAAAGCTGTGTACAAGAATGCCCAGAATATACACTGCTATGCCCATCAACTAAACTTAATTATTGAGCGCGCTGCATCACAAAACAAGCAAGTAAAAATATTTTTCTGTAATTTAGATGGCTTTACAACATTTTTTTCAAGATCTTCCAAGCGAACTGCCATACTTGATGAAGTAGTAAAGAAACGTCTCCCAAAATGTTCTAATACCAGGTGGAATTTTAAATCCCGTTGTGTGACAACAGTATTTATTCATAAAAATATCATTTCCGCTGTTTTTGAAAAAATCATAGATGATGACAAGAGTGACAAGTCCACTGTTCAGAAAGCACTAGGACTGAAAAACACATTAAATAAAAATGATTTTAATTTTTCGTTAACATTTTTCAACAAAATTATGCTAGCCTGTGACATTTTTTTTAATCAATTACAGCAAGTAGAAATTGACAGTATTAAAACACACCAGTATGTTGCCTCATTCAAGTCACACATTCAAAACGTCAGAGATTATATTGATTTTGATGCCAGTCTGTCTGCAACAAATGATTTTGGAGAATCATCACAAAATCCAAAAAGGTCACGTTTTGATGAAAGCAAGAAGACTGCAGCTAAAGAAGTTTGTGACATAATAGTTACCAACATAGACGACAGATTTTCATTTTCAGACCATTTAGCAATAGCAGTTTTGTTGCAACCAACCATGATTTCTAAACATCAGCTTATCTTTTCAGAAACACAGTTACAAATTGCTGCTAAACAATTTAATTTAAATGAAACTGCATTAAGACATGAACTGGTAGTTCTATACAGCAGGCCTGACTTCACAAAGGCAACTGGCGCATTGGTTCTACTCAATTTTGTATATGAAAACAATCTAGTTACTGTTTTTCCTGAACTGGTAAAACTATTAAAAATTATTTATACAATCCATATGACTACAGCAGAAAGTGAACGATGTTTCTCAACTCTCAAACGCATTAAAACATTTACATGTAATACAATGAAAGAGGACAGACTAAGTGCTCTGGGAATGTGTTCAATAGAAAAAAAATGTTAGAAATAACTCCTAACTTTAATGAATTAGTTATTGACCATTTTGCCAAACAAAAGGAGAGGAGAATGGATTTCATGTTCAAGCAAATAAACTAATCCAAGGTAGGGAACAAATATATTTAATTAGTAATGCATGCATTTAATATTATAATTTATTAAATATTTAAGCTTAGGAACGTGAACTGCTTAGGGTTATAAATAATTTCAGTTTCAAACACTGTTTAAATATTGGTAGTTTGCAAGGTAGGTTTTTGATATTAACAATACTTTTAGTAGTAAAGCAAAAGGTTCAATTTTACAATTATTTCATGATAATAGCAATAATTTAGTTTCTACTGGTGACTTTTGTTACATATGGGTACAACAAAATTTTGCCCCCCCCCCCCCCCCCCACTGTCAAAAACATTACCAGCCGCCACTGGTGGAGACTTTAACTTGATCATGTATTCTGGATGCATTTTGACTATTCATGTTTTTAACTGTGTTAAGCACCTATAATTGCCATACTTTTGATTTTTATTTACTAAATGTATTTATCATGGTTGGTGATACCCCATGGATTGAGTATTGAGATATATGTATACTTATTGTCACCGGACAAAAGGCTTGCCGCATGACAAATGGCGCCAATCGTACACTCTAGTGTTTTTGGTGGCCCTAAAAAGGACCTGGTGGCGAGAAAGCTGATGTTGGTCGTGCCGCGCTGAGATGTTCGGCGGCTGCGCCCGCTGATCGTGGCGTACTGCAGTCCTTCTCTTCTTTCGGCACCGGTTGTAGAGTCGGCTGCCGGCCCAGCGAAATCCATCGCTGGCGCGGAACTGGAGTGCGAAGACGCAAGAACGGCGGCGGTTCTATTCCTCCTACCCAGCACGTCGTACGCAGAGATGTCAGGAAGGTGGTAGAACGGGACCGCTATGGCCCGGCGTTAAGTCGCCGATTGCCAGACGCGAGACCACTCGAAACCGTCCGCCAAGTCGACGAGGCAGTTGCCGCGTTTGACGAGGCTGTCGTATCTGCGATCGACGCGTCTTCCAGGATGAAGCCTGGCGTCATGCCCCACTGGCAGCGGATCCCAGAGGAGACGAGTGCTCTCGCTTGCGAGAGAAATCGCCTCCGGAAACGCTGGCAGCGGACCTGTGATCCGGCCGACAAGGCAGCGTACAACCGGGCGACCGGCATTTTACGTCGTGAAATGCAGGCCTACCGGAGACGCTGTTGGGAACTCGCCGTGGCCCAGGCAGGGGACGGATCGGACGAAAGTAGCCCTTACCGGATACCTTCGGCGTTGGTAGGGAAGAGGCGCCGGCCTCGTATCCCGGCCATTGCTGGACCCTTTGGTCAAATCCTGGCTCGCCCGGAGGCGAAGGCCGAGTACTTGGGCGCGTGTCTCGAGCGACAGTTCGCTCCTAACCCGCCCATGGACTGGGACTTCGATGAAGAAGTCGAGAACGAAGTGGAAGCCTTTCTGTCTCTTCCGATCACTTCGGAGCCCGAACCCATTACTAGGGAAGAGGTCACAGATCGGCTCGTTGAACTCGTGCTGAGAAAAGCTCCTGGCCCGGACGGCGTCTCGAACGCCGCTCTTACTCGACTCCCGGAGCAGGGAGTACTTTTCTTGGTCGCGCTGTTCAACGCGTGTCTTAGACTGGCCTATTTTCCCCAGAAATGGCGCAAGGCGACGGTCTTAGTGATCCCGAAGCAGGGAAAGGATGCTTCCCGTCCCGGCAACCTCCGGCCCATTAGTCTACTGTCAGCCACGTCAAAGGTCCTCGAACGTCTCGTACAACGGAGAGTACTAGATCATCTAAGAAATTTCGATGTACTGGTCCCCGAACAGTTCGACTTCCGTGTGGGGCATTCCACCACTCATCAACTGATGAGACTGGTGGAATACATCACGGACGCCGGGTGTCGGAAAGAGCAGACTGTCGCCTGTTTCCTAGATGTGGAAAAGGCCTTTGATAGTGTCTGGCATGACGGGCTCTTGTTCAAGCTCCGGGAAATCCAGCTCCCAGATTGCTACCTTCGCTTGATTGCTAGCTTTCTGACGGAGAGGACTTTCTGCGTGCGAATAGATGACCATGTCTCTTCCGAGAGACGCATTACAGCCGGGGTACCTCAAGGTAGCGTGCTAGGGCCTCTCCTGTTCTCCGTATGTCAACGACGCACCCAGAGAGCCTGGAGTCCAGATGGCTCTGTTTGCCGACGACACGGTGGTCTATACCGCCGATCGGAACGCAGACTTTGCTATCCCACGACTTCAGCGCGCACTCGATGCGTATTCGACGTGGACGGAAAGCTGGAAAGTTGCCGTCAACGAAACCAAGAGCTCCGCGGTGCTATTCACCAAGCGCCGGAAAGAACCACGAGGCCGAGTGAGACTCGGTAGAACGTACTTGCCCTGGTCGAGAGAAGTAAAGTACCTCGGTTTACACCTTGATCGTCGGCTCACCTGGCGTGCCCACGCTGAGACGATGCGAAAGAAAGCGTCCGCTCGTCTCGCGCAACTGTTTCCGATACTTGTCAACAAGGCTATGACCCGCAAGCTGGGTAAGCTGATCGTCAACGCGTATCTGTTGCCGATCATTACCTACGCTCTTCCCGTCTGGGGTTACCTCGCAACCGTTCATAAAAGAAAGTTGCAAAGCGTTCTCGATAGAGGTCTTCGGCTAGCGGCCAAAGTCCCCTATCGGTTTTCTTCTCGTCTCCTGAGAAGAGGGCTCGGTGTCCGCTCCTTGGATGACACCGCAAGGCGACTTGCACGTAAATTTTACGTCCGAGCTGCGAGGACCCAGACAAACCCTCTCATAGCTGGCCTTGGCAGGTACCGAACACGTCCAGGTGAATCTTGGAAACGGCCTCGACAAATACTGTACTAGTCGACCTAGTACGAGCATGTCGTTTTAGCGACCATTAAAAATTAAATAAATATATTCCGTCTGGACAGGACCACTAGGCAGGAGCCCCTACCGGAGGCTCGGTACTAGGAACCCATTGGGTCGTCTCACGACGCACAACCCAACAGCTCTGACCTGGCCAATAAAAAAAAAATACTGTTACGTTAAAAGGAGTGTCTCATTGCAAGTCCTGTCACACTGGGCTCAGTGCATTTTTATGCTTCCGTCTAGACCATGCGTCTAGTTTTAAAATTTAAGTGACGTCCCTCAAAAAAAAAAAAATTTACAAAAGGGTTTAAAAATTTTTAAGGGGACGTTTCAGTAGTCCCACTAAACGTTTTGAGGCAACGTAACATATCATAAATTTAGTTTATGGGGAACGCTACATTTTTGTGGCATGTGCCTAACTTAACGTGTAGCGAGTGGACTACCTTGGGCTAAGAGACTCACGTCTGTGATGGATTAACGCGAATCACTGCATATATAGTTATTTATATTTGTATTTACAACTATTGACTATGGTTGAAGCAACCATTACCTGTTTTGATATGAACCGAAATTCTCTCTGACGCTGCAGTGGATTCAAGTTTTCAGCAATGATTTTCAGTCAATATGTAATCACGGTATAGGTAACCAGTTAATTGCCTTTTTCTTATTAAAACATCACACCACATGTCCAAGATAGCCAGAATTTCACAAAATAAAATTTACCTCCTCTAAAAAATAATATTACAATGGTTTATAATTTTTTAGCTGTTTTGTAAATAAAACATCTGCCATTTTTAATTTGATTCAGAAACGTGACATTTTTCTAACACGTCATTATTTAATAAAAGTTGAATGTCTAAAATTTTTTTTTTTGTTTTTCACTAATGTTATTCACATAAATTTTCAGAATAAAACTTTCTACAAATCTAATTACAAAATTTGTATTGTTTACTAGTAATGTAACAAAATTATTATACGCTAAACCTAAAAATGTGTTTTTGGACTCAAATTTTTTATACGTGTCAGCAATTTTCTTGCAAATACTAAAGATAGAGTTCTAATATCCTTTTCTTTTAAAATCTTAGGTCAAACAACATATGAAACCACAAATTTAGCTCATTATTTGTCTTCCAGGAATTTTCGTATTGCATTATACTTGCATATTACTTCTTCGGAACAGGAAAGATGGGAGTACATTTTACATAGTCATAATCCGAAAAAAGCATTTCTGGAGTGTGTGTGTGTGTGTGTGTGTGTGTGTGTGTGTGTGTGTGTGTGTGTGTGTGTGTGTGTGTGTGTGTGTGTGTTACACGGCATCAGTTTCTTAGCAACGATGTAAAAACAATTGTTCCTTTCAATCGTAAGAAAGGAACTTCTTCTTCTTCTTTATATGATTTTGTGTTATTCTGTTTTGACTGATCATAGTGGAGTTGTGACTGACTTGTGACACAAGTCACAACTTGTGTCTGACTGTTGATGAGTTGTGATAAATAAGGCAGTCCCCACTAATCGGCTTTTGTTGCTACTGGCATTGGTACTGCATTCAAGAGTATCAAGTACAAACAAACTTACAGTGGCAATGTACTCTTAGACGCGTTCAATATTTAGTAAGTAAATCTGCAAATAACGATTAAAGATTTGAAATTATGTGCATGTTAAGCGTTGCTATGTACAAACTGTCCCGGTCGACGCAGCGAGGATGACTCATCGTAGCGAACTGTGGTAAATGTTCGGTGACATTCACCGAACGCAAGCAGAATATTAACTGTTGCTATCCAGTACTTTGAGTTGAACTAAAAGAAATAAAATGGTATTTCTAAAGGAAACATGCAATGTCATCTTAAATCTATCACTGCCTCTCATCGATACAGTGATGCCTTCCAATGTCTGTTGCTCACACCGAGGAGACCGGGCAATGGACACATCACTCATTGTGTCATTCTATCGTAGTATTCACTTACGAGCATCTGCTCGCGAGCAACAGCTTACGGACAAGTGCTCGTCGCAAACAACTTCTGTTTACCGCATGCATCTGCTACACGTCTACACTTCAACGTACACTTACTCGCTAGAGGCAGCTGTCTGATGTCACGTTGCCACCACTTTATACAATTTTGTAGTAGCTACTGAAACAGTAACGGCCCGACAGAGTTTAATCTGGACCTGTCATGAATCGTGTGATGTCCGTTTCCTCACCGTTCCTTTTAAGCACGCCCACACCAGCTCGTTAGGATTTAAGTTGCAATGGTTAGGAATGTACTCTTAACACTTCTTACCCGTTTTGCTGTGCAGTGTCGTCAATAGAAAACTCTCTCTAAATATTAGATTTTAATAATTTTGCAGCAACACAGATCTAATGTGAAGCGGTTCAGGGAACTTTAAATTGTGGTCTTTTATAAATGTTACAATATTGTGTTTTGTAGTCCACGTATTCAATGTTCTGTATTTTAATATACGCGTAGAATAGTAACCAACGTTATCAAAAACGATAGGGTATTTTTTGTTTGGCGAGAGATTCTTTAACAACGTGTTTTTTGAAGGGAGGTACAGGCAATTAGGAACCCAGGCCTCACAACTTCCTGCGTGCAATACCATAATTTGTTGACAACGGGACACGGATACTTTTAAACTGCAATAACTACTTCCACTATCCCATTCCAACGTCATGTGTACAGTGACGGATTAGTGTCACTTTTGGGGGGGGGGGGCGGAGGTCAAGACTAAAATGACCAAACTCCAACAAAAATTATCCAAGACGTATCTTTTCAGAATGAATTATGACACCACGGAAACTCATTTTCAGCACTATTTTTCTGTTTGTACATTTTTATTATTTCTTTTTATAAGTACAAAATAGATTATTTTAATTTCATATTATTATATTATCCATACAAAAATATAAAAATAGAATTTAAGCATATTTTTAAACATTTTATACATTCCGAGGTTTTTATTAACTTATGATATACCACAAAAAAGCTAATCAACGAAAAAAAAATTAATTTTAAGTATTATTCTAAGCAATAACTAAATAAATAAGCAAACAAAATAATTCTGTTTATAAGCAAAAGAGAATTTACAAAGAGAGGAATTTGTTCAAAAGATAACATAATAAATAATTTCCAAAGATACAAAAACACTAAAATATAGTATAAAAGAATTACAGTATTTCTGTTCTTTTTCTTTCTTCTTTCATGAAAACATTTCTTTCCTTCTCTTTCCACCTTTCTCAATATATCTGTTTATGACTTTTGTTTTTTCAATAACAATATCTTTATGAATATACATAAGGGCAAGGCCAGTTAAACGTTTTTGGCCACAACGATTTCGAAGCCATGTCTTTGTTATCTTTAAGGTTGAGAAAGACCTCTCAGCTGTTGCAACTGATACTGGTAATAAGGCAAGTATTACTAAAAGATGTTTTATTGTGGGAAACATTTCTGCAACACAATAACCTAAGCATTCTATTGCTGATGATGGTAATGGAGTTTTGTTGTAGTTTTCTCTTTTCCATTTTGCCATCCAAATGTTCATTTCAGCCTTTAAATCAGATTTAAAGGCACTATCGTCTTTTTCCATGGTCTTGCCATATTTTTTTGAAACCAACTCAATATCAGCATTTAGCCTCTTCTTTGTTACAGTATCATTTATACATTATTTTGGTAAGAGTATATTAAGTCTGTATAATTCTAAGGCACCAGCAGAAAATCTACTCTTCATATCTGTGACAATTGAATCAAGGATTGGTATGTACAAATTTACCCTGAAATAACTTTTAACATCAGATGTGGCAGCATTTGCTCTATTCACTTGCCTAGAAGTGGTTCTAGGGACTTTCAATTCACTGTTGACAGATTTTGCAATTTCTGTTGCTTGCTCAAAAAGTTCATGAAATCCAGTTTCTGCATTCTGTCGTTTGTCTTCAAGCACAAAAAGAATGTCGGACAAAAACTCAGAAGCCTTGTATACGTCAACGTTTTCTTTTTGAAAATATCTGCTGAGAGGCAAACTAAAGTAATAATAAACTCGCCATGAGTAATTGAACATAGAAGAGTTTTTGCCATTGCTGAGGACTTATCAGACATAAAAACAGCCCAGTTTGAAATTTTTTCTAGAGTCAAAACAATCTTATTAAAATTCTCTAGGAAAACAGCAACAGATAAATGTCTCTCCACCCAACGTGTTTCGCACATTGATATCAATTGCCTTCCAACATTCTTCAAAAAAGCATTATTTCTTTTCGGGGAGGCCGTAAAAAAGGAAACTGTTTCCTTTATTATCCCAATTGCATTTCTAAGTGCTTGTACATTAGAGCAACTAGAAATTGAGAGGTTTAAGGAGTGGTTTAAGCAGGGTGTTCGTTCTGCGAAGACACACTGATCTTTTATAGTTTTTATCGCCCCTACCAGCTCAGAAGGTCATTACAGAACAACCATCTGTTGCAATGCCTATGCAATAACTTGGATCCAGGTTCATTCCATGAAGGGACTCTAACACCAGTTTACCTAACTTATCTCCTGTTAATCTGGGATCTTCTGACTCAACAGGCTCTTCCTCACTCTCACTATTACTTGAAAAGGATGATAGGGTTTCTTCACTTACAACATGATTTTGGGGTTTTGTTTTGTTTTCCCAAAGATTGCCACTGTCATTCCGTGGGTCGATAAAACCAACAAAGTCTTCCCTTATACAGTTTTTACAAACATATCTTAAGAAAATTTATAACTGGGTCTTATGTGAAACATCTGTTGTTTCATCAAAACCAATACTGTAGACTATATTTTCTTCAATTCTTCTAAGTACTAGTGATAAAATTTCCTCCCCACAGCATTCAATCAAATAATTTTGAACGGTCTTGGTCAGAAAGGAATTTCTGTGCCTTATAGAGTCACACTGCTTTTGAATTTGTGCATGTTTACAGACCTCAATTCTAAACTTCATTAGTTCTTTAAAGTTTCCCTGATTTTTCAATGGATCATTTTCAAATCCGTCATCTCGTCGGGCCCGAAAAGAATACTTTGTCTACCAAGAAACAGAACATTATCCAGAGATGATGACAACCTTTCTTGATTTACCTTAGCACGTTGAAGCCTATAAGAATCAACTTGATTTTCCACTGATTTTTCAGGATTGTGGTAAGTTAACAAAAAGTCATTTGCTTTTCCCATTGCCTGTTGGTGATACAATAATTTACTATGCTGTTCTAAATCTCCATCCTTCCCCAAAAGCTTGGCAAATTTAGTTAGTGGTTGATTAACAAGGGTATTCAATTTCATCCCACCATGGTGTCCACCCACATGCACATGGCCAGTAGCAAAAAAAGGGCAAAATTTACAGAAAAGACCTTGCTTCAAATGAGAAAGGACAAGCCACGATTTATACTTCTCTAGATGATCTTTTTTTAACTGTCGGTTTTCAGTTCTGCCATTCTTGATATGTGATGAGTTTGGATACTTGTATCCGGAAGGAGGTTTCCAATGATTTTCGAGAAGATGGGCAAGAATTCTGTCTGAGGGTTTTGTTCCAATGTAATTTCCAATGTCATTTTCATAGATTACAGATGACGTCGGCAAAGATTCACTGAAAGATTCATTTTCCCCTAAAACGAAAGAAATTAGTTTTCAATTAAAAAAATTCTGAAATTTGCTTATTTTCCAACGATCTGGATAAGAAAGGCCCTTAAGATAGTTCATAACCTTAACAAACAGAATTAACAAACCTTATGGAATTAACAAACAGAATTCCATAAAACTCAGTATATATATATTATATTTTATAAATTTTATATATTATATATATTAAATTTTATATTTTATAGTATATATATATGTATATATATATAATTTGTGATCTTTTCAATTTGTTTCTTCTGCAAGTAGATAAATTGTATATTCTTTTTAACACCTGACGCACGTTTCACTGAAAAATATCAGTATCATCAGAGGTTTCTAAGTGAATTAATAACAATCGTAATAATTCTATTAATATAAAAGTAACGAATAATCGAATTTGTATCGATTTTAACGTAAAATAAAATAACTGATAATCGATTTAGGTCGATTAGTTAACGATTGTTTTAATGTTTATTTCTTCAGCAGCTGTTTTCTCGGTTATATTTGAAATTTTGTTTATATAATATTTTATTCACATTTATTTTTATTTTTTAGTAAATTTATAATTTTAAATAGATCGTCTTGTTTTGTTTTTATTTGGGTTTGTTCTTTAATTAATAAATTATTGTTATTGTGTTTGTAAATGTTAAGATTTTCCCAAATATTCATTTTTTTACCTTTTTGTATGTTTTTAATTAATTTTATATTTTCAATGTTTGGAAACTGGTGGTTATTATTTAGACAATGTGTGGCTAAATTAGATTTATAAATATTTGGTTTTAAATATGCATTGCGGTGTTGAACGAATCTATCTCGTAGTTTTTTCTTCGTCTGGCCCACGTAAAATTTATTGCAATCTGGACATTCTATTTTATATATTCCATTTTTATTGTGAGTATTGGATTTAGTTTTAGGTTTTATTTTATTAAAAATTATATTATCTGTGTTATAAGATATTTTTAAATTAGTATCTTTAAATATTTTATTTAGTTTTTGAGTTATATTTCCGTAATAAGTGAAGGTTGTATATTTTATATTATTATTAATAGATGAATTTTTAAATGTAGTGTTTTTAGGAATTTTATTAGTGATTTTATGTTTAATTTTATTTTCTAATTTATTAATAGTTTTTATTTTGTATCCATTTTTAACTGCTATTTGTTGGATAATTTTTCTTTCTTTGTTTCTTTCTGTGTTATTTAATGGGATCCTAAGCATTCGGTAAATCATGGAATTAAATACTGCCATTTTGTGTTGGGGAGGATGATTAGAAGTATTTGGTATTACTAAGTCAGTTTGAGAAGGTTTCCTGTATATTGCGTATTCAAAATTTGTTTCATTTTTCTTTATTGTTAAGTCTAAATAATTAAATTTGTTATTAGATTCTTCTTCTAACGTGAATTTTATTTTAGAATGTAAATTATTTATGGAGTTGAATATTTTATTTATATTTATACCATTGTTTTGGGAAATGTACAGAGTGTCATCAACGTATCTAAAATAACATCCTAATGGGTCGTTTAATTTTATTATATTTATTATTTGTTCGTCGAGTTTTTGTAGGAAGATTTCTGATATGATAGCGGAGGTTGGGGCTCCCATAGCAAGGCCATCTGTTTGATAGTACAATTTGTTGTTGTATTGAAAATAATTTTGATTTAAAATTATTTTTAAAGTATTAGTTAACTGTTTAATGTATGTGTTACTTTCGTTATTTGTTTTCAGATTATTTATTATAATATTTATAGTTTCTTCAATGGGAATGTTTGTATACATGTTTGATATGTCGAATGAATATATTTTTGTATTTCTGTTTACTTCTACGTTTATTAGTTGTTCCGTGAGTTCGATACTATTTTTTATATTGTGTTTTGCTGGAAGTTCAATTTTATGTGTTAAGATTTGAGTTAATAATTTCGATATTTTATAATTTGGTGCGGTCCTAGCGTTTATTAAAGGTCTGATAGGTTTATTGATTTTGTATAATTTTATTAAAGAATTTAATTTTGGTGCACAAGGATTATCCATTTTATATTTAAAGGAGTCTTTAGGATTTATGATTTGGTTACTATTTTTTAATATATTTGTTATTTGTGTTTGATATTTATTTGTGGGATCTTTATTTAATGTTATGCAATTATTATTAACTATAAATTCTTCTGTTTTATCGTCTAAATCTTTCTGAGAAATTATTATTGTACTATTACTCTTATCAGCTTTGGTTAAAGTGAGGTTATTAGTCATTAGTTATTAGTTATTATTACTAATAACCTCACTTTAACCAAAGCTGATAAGAGTAATAGTACAATAATAATTTCTCAGCAAGATTTAGACGATAAAACAGAAGAATTTATAGTTAATAATAATTGCATAACATTAAATAAAGATCCCACAAATAAATATCAAACACAAATAACAAATATATTAAAAAATAGTAACCAAATCATAAATCCTAAAGACTCCTTTAAATATAAAATGGATAATCCTTGTGCACCAAAATTAAATTCTTTAATAAAATTACACAAAATCAATAAACCTATCAGACCTTTAATAAACGCTAAGACCGCACCAAATTATAAAATATCGAAATTATTAACTCAAATCTTAAAACATAAAATTGAACTTCCAGCAAAACACAATATAAAAAATAGTATTGAACTCACGGAACAACTAATAAACGTAGAAGTAAACAGAAATACAAAAATATATTCATTCGACATATCAAACATGTATACAAACATTCCCATTGAAGAAACTATAAATATTATAATAAATAATCTGAAAACAAATAACGAAAGTAACACATACATTAAACAGTTAACTAATACTTTAAAAATAATTTTAAATCAAAATTATTTTCAATACAACAACAAATTGTACTATCAAACAGATGGCCTTGCTATGGGAGCCCCAACCTCCGCTATCATATCAGAAATCTTCCTACAAAAACTCGACGAACAAATAATAAATATAATAAAATTAAACGACCCATTAGGATGTTATTTTAGATACGTTGATGACACTCTGTACATTTCCCAAAACAATGGTATAAATATAAATAAAATATTCAACTCCATAAATAATTTACATTCTAAAATAAAATTCACGTTAGAAGAAGAATCTAATAATAAATTTAATTATTTAGACTTAACAATAAAGAAAAATGAAACAAATTTTGAATACGCAATATACAGGAAACCTTCTCAAACTGACTTAGTAATACCAAATACTTCTAATCATCCTCCCCAACACAAAATGGCAGTATTTAATTCCATGATTTACCGAATGCTTAGGATCCCATTAAATAACACAGAAAGAAACAAAGAAAGAAAAATTATCCAACAAATAGCAGTTAAAAATGGATACAAAATAAAAACTATTAATAAATTAGAAAATAAAATTAAACATAAAATCACTAATAAAATTCCTAAAAACACTACATTTAAAAATTCATCTATTAATAATAATATAAAATATACAACCTTCACTTATTACGGAAATATAACTCAAAAACTAAATAAAATATTTAAAGATACTAATTTAAAAATATCTTATAACACAGATAATATAATTTTTAATAAAATAAAACCTAAAACTAAATCCAATACTCACAATAAAATGGAATATATAAAATAGAATGTCCAGATTGCAATAAATTTTACGTGGGCCAGACGAAGAAAAAACTACGAGATAGATTCGTTCAACACCGCAATGCATATTTAAAACCAAATATTTATAAATCTAATTTAGCCACACATTGTCTAAATAATAACCACCAGTTTCCAAACATTGAAAATATAAAATTAATTAAAAACATACAAAAAGGTCAAAAAATGAATATTTGGGAAAATCTTAACATTTACAAACACAATAACAATAATTTATTAATTAAAGAACAAACCCAAATAAAAACAAAACAAGACGATCTATTTAAAATTATAAATTTACTAAAAAATAAAAATAAATGTGAATAAAATACTATATAAACAAAATTTCAAATATAACCGAGAAAACAGCTGCTGAAGAAATAAACATTAAAACAATCGTTAACTAATCGACCTAAATCGATTATCAGTTATTTTATTTTACGTTAAAATCGATACAAATTCGATTATTCGTTACTTTTATATGAATAGAATTATTACGATTGTTATTAATTCACTTAGAAACCTCTGATGATACTGATATTTTTCAGTGAAACGTGCGTCAGGTGTTAAAAAGAATATACAATTTATCTACTTGCAGAAGAACAAATTGAAAAGATCACAAATTATACAATTACTGCAAGAAACATCGAGTTACTTATATAGAAAATGATATATATATATATATATATATATATATATATTATAACGATTCATATTGTCGTCCTATCTGAGCGTTATATGAAAGTGTCAAACGGAGCGAGTATAGCGACGTAAGCAAGAGAGAGAGAGCGTATAATTGCAGCCATCTCTCTCTAACCTCGTCACTGCTACGACAAATGCCGGTACCGACATGAAATTTTACTCAATTGAATTTATGTGTTAAAACTGCAATATCTTTAAAACCAATAAATATACAGCAATTCTGAAAACAGCATAGTGTTCAGCAATTAAAGCTCTTTAAGTAGCCAAAATATCAACCAATATAATTAACATTTACAGAAGATATACAGAAGAAGAACGCCAAGCGAAATAACTCGAGAATTAGGCTAGGTACGAATTAGGTGTTTTCACACACACACAGATAAAGACCCAAGCAACAATATTCTGTGGTCAGATCTTTGAAAACACGTTTGCAAATACCTGTAATCAAACGATTTGCAAACAAAGGAAGTGCGATTTTAGCCAGTAATTCTGTGCCGTCTCAGACCTGTCAAGGGGCGTTTGGTCGACCTGTCCGATATTGTTTCAACTGGAAAAACGCATGATTTATTTGAACAACCAATCAGAATCCTGCATTTAGAACAGACGCCAACTCTGACGGAGGGTAGCGAGCACTCTTCGTTCGGATCTTCAATGCGCTAGACGTGTGTAAATTACGTGCTTAATTTCACAAACACGCAAAGTTTCATTTAAGTAAAAAGTTCGAGAAGTAGTCCGCAGTTGCAGAGGAACTAGTACAGTTCGACAACAACTCTCGCTGTGTAACACCACATTAATTAATTAATTAATTAAATAATTATCAATTGTGAAGTGACTGGTGAAACAGAGAGCTACAGCATCTGTAATTGCCCAGATCATCGTTCAACAGGATTGGTCAACATCATTTCTTCTGTGCTGAACCATCAAAAGGAGGATCTCTACGGATTTCTATCTACGGTCGACGCATCAAACAGTAATAAATAGATTCATTGATCAATGAAATAAATAATAAATAAATAATAAAAAAAATAAACAATTTTAAAGGACACTAAGTAACTTCACACTTTGTATTTAATTAGTAAGATTAGTTACAACATGGTATAGGAGTGTTGAATGGAAAGTGAGGTGTAGTATTGAACGTGCAAATTATTGCAGACCTGTTCTTTAGCACTGGTTTGGGAGATATAAATTTTCTTAATTAAACCAGATAAGAGCAATAGGTCGTTTGGACGTTTAATCTTCACTTTTCACGCACACTCATTAATTATAAGAGTTAGGGTAGCAATAAGTCCTACAATTAGCATTTTTCAAGAAGTTAACAAAATAATTAAAACGGTAATTAAACAAACTTTAAAAAACAAACTTGTAACGATTCCCCTTGAATTCCACATTCACTGAACGAATCCTGAGGAAGTGTGTCTCTATGCTCTGAGCTAAGCTGAATCCGTGTCATTTATAACTGGGATTTGTTCTGGCGCCCAGGTAAAGTAAAATCACGGGTAAGTAACGTTTTATCTATCATTAAATATATTATATAAGTGTGTTAGATAAAAAGATGCGTTGTAATATATATAGATTATTATGAAAAAATATTGTCTTTAAAGTTTCGAATACAAAGCGAGTATAGAAAAAAAGATATAACAATTAGAAAATGTATTCATTCATTCACACGCGTTTTTATGGGAAATGCGACATTCTCAATTCTCTGAATATCTTTCTATATAACTATTGAATTGACAACCGAATATCGATAAAACTTACCTTCTTTAGAAGTTTGGTCCTTATTTCCCTTTGCAATCGTATTGTCTTCAACAACTTCAAGACACACGTTAAATGTTGAAGGTCCAGTAGCATTGTCCAGAGGCACCAATTTCTCACCACTATTGCTACACTTCTTTTTCGTAATGAAACTTTTCAACGTTGATTGTATTTTCATTATAACAAACAACAATAAAGCAAGAGTTAAAAATGTAAACTTGAATCTAACACTTAAAACGAATTTACGAATCACGTAGCAATCAAAATACTTTTAAGCGAGCAAACAACGCGTATAAGGCGAGTGCGTATTTTCGTGTGGCGAATTCCTCGAATTACTAAGGAGCAATGCAACGATCGCACAAACGTAAACTTCACAGTTTAACAGATTCGCATACGCAGTAGGGATTGACTTCTAGATCGAGGCGCCCCAAGCGATATCGAAACAAACTATTTTAGTCGGCTAAAGAGCGGACAAGAATTTCAACATTTATTTGATTATTTTTCTTCACTAATATTTTTTTCACTATTTCGCTGGGGGGTGGGGGGAGAATGCCCCCTCCGCCCCATTAATCCGTCACTGCATGTGTATCAACGTAAAAAAACATTCAACTTCGAAGCGGTGTAACTCCAAAAGTACTGCCGCTAGACCGGTTCTGAGCAAACAGCTGTTTTTGTCGTGTTGCGGTGGTGGGGACTCGATTCTGTGCCAACTCGCCACACTGTCATCTGTTGTTTCTTGTTTGAACGTTTTTTTACCAGATTTTCGAGGAAACTAAAATTTACTGTAGGGGTGACAAAATGAGAAGGAAATTTTTTTCAGAGCTGATAATATTATTTTTTTATTTAGTATGTTAAAACCTAGCAATGAAAAAGAAAAAATATTATAATCTTAAAGTAAAACGTTTAGGAGGAAAAAAATTTTGTTTCCCTAGAAACATTTTTTTTTTGCGTGAAAAAAAAGGAAAAAAATCATAACTATGGACCTATGTCACCCAAGACAGTGAAATTTTTACGCAAACACTGTGTTTATATGCATATTTGGACCGATACTTAAAATGGACAAAACGTTAGTAAGTTTAGGGACAACAGCAGAAATACTGAAAATCACGGCTGTCACTAAACTTTCTAGCAAAACTGTATACTTCACCTCCATGAAATTTTCAACCTTCCAATATTGTGTTGGTATCCATTTCCACGTTTTCTTACGCCATCTTATTTCTGCCAAACCAGTTTAATTAAATAGCTTCGATTGTCTATAATATTGATGTCTACCCTAGTTTGTCTGGTATAAGGTCTACACACAATTATCAATTGTAGCACTTTCTTGTATACTAATCATTTAACTCTCTTAGAGATCATTTGATTATAAGCAACCAGATGCAGTCTCTTCTACTTTTTTGTGCATTTGTGTTCCTATTCTTATTTGTAATTTCCTGTTTTTATTAATAATGCTCTCAGATTTTTCACTAAACATTACATAGTGGCCGGATACTGATTACAGGAAGAGACTGTTACATTAAGTTTAATTAGTTTTCAGCAAACGATGACTTGACAGAATATCGACAAACGTTCTCTGCTTGGCAATAAAACCTTGTAAAGATAATTGGTTTGTACTCATTTTTTAAGTGGATCTTTTCCTTGCAATTTAAAACCTCGTGATTTCTACATTGGGACAGAGAAACATTTATTGTTGTCTTTTCATTTACTTCAGAGAGTTTCATTGTTTTATTCCCACGTCTTATTTTGTATTAATATTCATTTACTAATTCACCTCTGCTTTTTAAATCACCGTCTGTCGAACTGCCAGAGGCAAATAAATAAAGCCTTTACATGTAAAGGATATTAATAGCAGAAGAATATTTTATTTTTTCTGAACACAGACAAACGATGGCACACTGATAAAATATATCTACAAAATATACCGATCAGACTTCTATGTCTTGCGTTTCATTTTGTTATATGCTACGCCACGCTATATACCAGGATGACTATGGTCCTTGCTGCATGCACTGATGTTGGTGGCTGCAGAGGAGCGTGCACCCACGACCGAAGCAACAGTACACGACCACCCAGTTTAGCACGCAACCACGTTGGCCGCGGCTGCTTGTTATATGCCCGCGCCTTCAAATATATGCCGTAATGGGACCAATGCCTTTTGGAAGAAAACTAGTGAACAACGTTTCGGAAATTCGGGCTTAGACAAAACATATGATCGACGCGGCTACCAGGATCTTTCTGGTGTCTGTTGCAAGAAGTTTGCACATCTCCAGAAATACCGTCTACAACAATGGGTCTTATAAGAAAACAGACGGTGTAAGAAGCACAACATAATAAAAAAAAAACAATCACTTCATAATTACATGATTACGAAAGCTGGGAGTCTTCATGCAGAAAACCAGAATATCGTTGACATAACGATTAGGAAGCTTTAATCAGTACTAGGAAAAGATCTAACAAAACTAGTCTTTACGAAATTCACTCTTTTCAAACAGTTTGCCTCCCTTCCTCTCTTTTACTTTCTCTCCTCGCTCTCCATTTCGTACTTTCCTTTCTCTCCCCAATCTTATATTGTGGCGCCTGCATGGTAATACAGATGGCTTATCACAAAGACCGTGCCCAGAAGACTGCCGACATTGCCAGAGAAAGGAAGAACAAAACTCAAGCGAACAAGTTCATGCCATCACTGTAGATTTCCTGGCTGGACAACACAAGACTGTCGACAAGAACAGATGACTGATGAAGACATCGGACCGATCTTAACAGCAAAAGAGGGAGGTCGCCGCCCGGATTGACAAGATATCTGCCATGGTTCGGAAGTGCTGAATGGGATACTGGGCACAATGGGACTCTCTTACCTCAGGAAACGGATTGCTGAAAAGGGCTTGCGAAATTGCAGACGGACAAGACGAGGTCATGCAGTTGATAGTTCCCCGAAGTAAAGTGCAGTCTGTTTTGAAGGAGATGCATGATGGAACATCTGGAGGCCATCTTGGAGTTAATAAAACCCTTGACAAAATACGGAAGCCATTCTATTAGCTTCATCTTCGCCACGACGTAGAGGAATGGGTTCGGACGTGTAAAATATGTGCTGCAAGCAAGGGCCCACAAACCAGAAGCAGGGGAAAAATGAGACAGTATAACGTTGCATGCCTTTCGAGAAAATTGCCATACACATTGCTGGACTATTTCCAGTTACAGTTACTGACGATGGAAACCGGTACATCATGGTTGTAGGTGACTGTGACGATTTAAATTGTAACAATAATCAAAAAATAAAAAATTTTAAAAATTAAAGTTGCGAGCTATTAAGCCATTTAAATCTCACTATAATAACATAAAAACCTGTATGTACTCAGTATGAGAGGAAGAAGTAATTAATAAGCCCAAAGAAACTTTAATAAAAAGCATATTGTAAATAGTTATTATTGTCGTATTTAACCCTTTGCTTGTTAGCAGGCGCTGGCCTGTTAGTTCCGGACTCGACATGTTTCCCGAGTCGTTTGGAATTTAGATTAAGATAAAAAAACATAAGGTTAATAATTAAAAAATCTGAAGACACAGATAGTCGCTAAAGTAACTTACTTAAATTATGTATGTTTATTAAGGTATAGTTTGTGTAATTAAAAAAGTTTACTTAAAGAGAGATAGGGACTATTTTCTCGCGCAATAGTTGCCCCTCTACCTCTTGTCCAGTACCAGTCGAAGGGAGCAGAAATTCGCTCTCTCGCTATGTTGACTCCATGCAGTGCACACGTACGAGCTAAAGCTCTAACACTATGTTGCCGTTACTTTTGTTTTACTTTAATATTGTATCCGAGAAATTGCTGCTGAAAGCATATGTTATGTATTAATAGTTATGTGAAAACAAAAGACTTAACTTATAACAAGAAATATAAAAAATGGTGTAAAACAAGATGACTGCTAACTTCAAGAATAACAACACTTTCAACATCATACCTGGAGATGTGAACTACCAGAACATACAAACTCTAGTAGACCCGAGAGAATATGCAGATCAGGACATCCGAGAATCTACAAGTACCATCGTAGAAGCTTCAATCTACCCTACGGACTTTCGAGCCCTCTAATGACGAAGACCAGACCGAGATGATGACGGCATTTTAAGGATTCCCAAGACGGACACCCCAGGACGAGGTTTCTACATACCAATTTAAAGGTGACTCGATAGCCTGTCTATCGAGAGTTAATAATATTTGTTACACAACACACTTTAAAAGAGACTTTTCAGAGACTATTAACTTTGTAAAGATTAAAAGATTAAATCTAAGAGTTTTAATGTAACCATTCAAACATCATACGTTGTAACAGTTTATATGTTAATGTATCGTAGTATAATTCAAGTAATAATACCATTCTTCAAATGGAATAATAATAAACAAAAAACCAAAAGTCTTGCAAGCTAATATCATGAATTGAGTATAACTAGAAGTTGTAAAAGACTAAATATCGAAGGTTACCCGGATCCGAGGTATAGCTAAATAAAATCAATTTTGATCCCAAAGATTAAAGAAAGCATTCAAATAACATTAATAAATAATTTAATTAGTAATGTCATGGGATCTGTCAGTAAATGTTTTTAAATGTTAAATAAAGAGAAGTCGTCTTGTTAAACACATATAATGAGTGCGTACATCAATAGTATACCTTCCCTTGTTTCCTTACTCAGTTGGTAAGTAAATTTGTTAAGTTAATTATTTGTGATACATTTCGTTAGAACGTAGGCAGCCCATCTAATTGACGGAGCTCAGTTAAGATGGGTTCCCTGGATTTGTAACGCAGCAATACGTTACAAAATTGCGCCACTCTGCTATTTTAAAAGGAAACAAAGGAGAGAGTTTTATTCGTGTACAGAGTGTCACAAACAAAATTGCGCCACTCTGCTAAATTTTATAAAGGTGTTGTAAGCCTCGTGACGTAAACATAATTGTGGCACTTTGCTTGGTTAATTTTTATATTCAGTTATTGATCTATGCACTCAGAGAATGTAATTAATGTAAATTTAATTTTCAAAACATATATCGTATTTTACAAAATATGTAAATGATAGTCTGTATAAATTGAAATATCATTAGCTTCATACAATGCAAATAAGATATATGCATGTACCTACATGCATACATGAATTGTGAGCAAACATTACAATTTTGCTCAGTTGACAATCTGTAACAGGTTTGTTTTGACAATCCATGACCTGTTGTTTCTTGAATACTTCTGCATAGTATATGTTAGACATACACCAATATGTGTCATAAAAAAAAAAATTTGTTAATAATAATGCTCCTGTGTAATGTAGACCCAGGTAATTAAGTAGAAGTTCGTAATTAGTAATTGTGAACAAAATATTAATTTATTTAATTGGGAAAATATATGAATGAACGGAGTCAAAGTGTTGCCAAGCGTAATAATAATAGAGTAGTTGAATAAGATTCACCCTAGCGTCTGCGCTCCCCTTCTCTTGTTTATACCGGTCGTTGGTGTTATTCAATCGCATTGTGTAGACAACAATACGTAAAAGCCCACCCCCCCTTACTCTCACACACGCTCAACCTTCCTTTGTTAACTAAATACAGAGGGTGACCTACATTCCAGTAAACAGCTGATCGGCTATTTAACTTGATAAATATGTGTGTGGAATTTCTGTCTCTCCCTTAGAAGAGAAATTGTTCTTTTCTAATTTGTGTAAATTAATTACTTAAGAATTTATCCTATATATGTGTAATATATGTGTAGTGTTGTAGTATTAATTTTAAGTACGTGCTAATGTGTTAGAACAAAAATGGCCCAATTCAACCCGGATTTGTTATTAAAAGACGAGCTGTCTTACGAAGCTCTTTTGCGTGGACTACCCCATGCGAATGTAACAGTCGCGGAATTACGTCGGTCTATTCGCGAATGTGGATTTGATGCCCCCGTGCAATTAAACTATCTAAGCCAACTCGATTATGAAAGCGAGAAAGAAATTTGTAATGCCAAGTATAGTGAACTATACTTATTGTCTCAAACCCTCCAAGACGAGAAATCTCCGGCAATAATTTTGCGGACTACCCAAAGAATAGAGCATTTAACCAGGCGAATAAAGAATTTGTCGATCTGGCCGAATCTCACAGAAATACCCGTTGATGTACAAAATCTAGCAGACGAAGCTCTACGCCGTTTACCTTCAATTATTAACGATTTAAGACGAAAATCCGACTCATTCAGGATGGACGAAATAGAGAAGTCATTAATGAAATTACACATCTCTCCAGTACAATCCCCCACCACTGGTTTACCTCCGCTTAACACGGATCGGAACTCACCCATTGTATCGCAAGTGCAAGCGAACCAAGAACAAAATACTGATAAAGATGTAAATGCCCCTCCTCCCGAGCATTTTCAGTTTCGTCCCGGAAATAATGAATTGACCACCACCTCCATTGAATCCAATCGCCCTCATCGAGGAATTACACCTATGAACTATAACGCGGACCTATACGGTAAAATGACTCACCCTGTGGAGAAAATCTTAACCGAAATCCCTTATACAGATGGTTTAAATGTTTCCAAATTACTAACATTCATTAGTTATCTTCTTCAGATAAAGGATCTACAGCAGCTGAATGACTGGCAAATTTTACAAGTTCTGTTACCAAAGTGTAAACCCCCGTTGAAAAATCGTGTCCTAGAAGCCCTAACCTCTACATTCCCAGTAGAAGAGCTACATAGCTCTATAATAAAATACTTTATTCCCACCGGCATCTATGAGGAAATAAAAAGAAAGACAGTACTCCGAGTACAAGGACATCAGGAGAGATTAGCTCACTACATCTCCGACATTAGGGAGTCATCTCGACTACTACGTCTAGACTGGAATGAAACACAACTGGTGGACACCATTTTAATAGGAGTGTCACCTGAAGAAAGGTCTCGTCTATCATTGATGAATAGACCCAATACAATAGCTGATCTAGAACAGTGCAGTATCCATTCTTCAAATGTTTGATACTCCGATCAAAATAGAGAAGCAATGAAAACCGCTGGAACTAATAGACATCAATTGCAAGCATTAGTGCCTGATGTAACAACCTAGTATGAAGGACAAGTTTCAAGTAGACCTCACCATGTGCGCAAACCTGGTAAGTTAAGTGTAAACCCATATAAAGCGGAAACCAAGTACCCACCTCGCAAAAAACCCACCTGTTATAATTGTGGCAAATATGGGCACATAAGTAAAGAGTGCAAAAGTAAGCCATTGGAACGGAATAACCCCAATTCAAAAAACATGTAAGGCAGGGAGACCCGAAATCCTGTGTCTTCCGCAGCTACTCGAAAATGGGTGAACAAAAGGAAATTAATAATAATAATAATGAAATATTTTGTAACCAAAAAAAAAAAAAAGGTTCGAAAGAAATAGATCCCTATGTGAGAGAATTTCGTGAAAAATGTAACGCGATTAATAAATGTAAGTGGACTAAAAATCTATTACCATTAATACGAGTTGACTTAGGCGTTACATCCACCATCGCCTTAATTGATTCGGGATCTAGTAGAACTTTAATCAGCCAAGAATTAGCGGACATGTTAGCTAAACACCATCTAGTAAAACGGAACCAACCAGTGGATATAAAGTGTGCTACCGCTGATAAACGTAAAATAAATATAAACCTGAGTATTACCGTTAAGGTAAAAATAAAAAACCTAACTTGGATGTTTACAATGTTAGTATGTAAAGAATTAGGAACTGATTTAATATTAGGTGCAGACTTCATCAGTAAGACAGGAATGATTCTTGACATCTATGAGCACGTATATTATTTCAGATTTGACCGTACACGGAAACATAAATTTGATAGTAATCAAGAAAAATATTGTTCATCTACTGCTCATGTAATACACCAAGACTCAGACTTATCTCACCTAGAAAGAAGAGATAGAGTGAGAATACAAAAACTAATAAAAGAATTTTCCTCGGTTCTTACACCTAAACTAGGACTTACGAACCTAATAGAGTATAAAATTAATCTGAGTGATCAGAAAGTAATACCACTACCTCCGTACAAGTTGTCGCCTCCCAAGATGGAAGTCATGCGAAACCATATCAACAAGTTGTTGGACCAAGGAGTTATAGAACCCTCTACCTCCCCATATTCTTCACACTCCTTTTTAGTACCAAAAGGACAAGATAAACACAGACTAGTTGTAGACTATAGGCAATTAAATAAAAGAATAGAATTTGAATCAATCCCTCTTCCAGACATTCATAGTGCCTTTCATTATTTCACTAAAGCTATGGTCTTTACGGTAATGGATCTGAATCAAGCTTTTCACCAAATACCTCTTTCAGAAGAATCAAAACGTCTAACCGCGTTTGCAGTTCCTTTTAACTTGTACCAATTTACTAGGGTACCCTTTGGAATATCTCAAGGAAGTTCCGTATGTAGTAGACTATTAGAAAAGATATTTCACGACATTAAATTTAAATATGTGTACCACTATTTGGACGACATCGTTATATACAGTGAATCAATGGAACAACATCTCAAACATTTACGTGAAGTCTTATCTCGGTTACTAAGAGCAGGATTAACGGTGAACCCAAATAAGGTAAGTTTTGCCGTCCCGCAGTTTTCTTTCTTAGGTCACATCGTGAAAGTGAATGGAAAAGTGAGCATTGACCCCGAACGAACCCGCGCTATTAGAGAATTTGCACCCCCACGAGATGCAAAAGGTATAGCCCGATTTTTGGGTATGGTGAATTATTTCCACAAATATATCCCCCATCTTGCCGAAATAGCAGCACCCCTAAACTCCTTACGAAAGAAGGGAACGAAGTTCGAATGGAGCTCAATACATCAACACGCGTTTGAGCAACTTAAAGAAAGTATTATATCTCCCCCAGTTTTGCAACTAGCGGATTTCACAAAACCATTCGTCGTGCAAACCGACAGTTCCAGTGTAGCGTTAGGTGCAGTGATATATCAAGAGATAGATAACTGTAGACTACCAATTAGTTATGCATCACGAACACTGAGCGATCAGGAAAGAAAGTATTCCGCATATGAATTGGAATGTTTAGCAATTGTTTTTGCGTTCGAGAAGTTTAAACCCTTCCTAGAACATAAAGAATTCCTTTTGGAAACCAACAATCAGGCGTTATCGTGGTTATTGAATCACCCTAAACAGTTAGGACGAATTGGCAGATGGATATTAAAATTAAACTGCTACAAATTCAGAGTGCAGCATATTAAAGGTACTCAAAATGTAGTCGCTGATACCCTGTCCCGTATGTTCCAGTCACCCACTAAAATTTCCGAAAACATAGTGAAACCTGAAATAGCACGTGCTAACGCCGTAATTACTGAATTCCCCCTTGCCTTTACAAACATTGCCCTGTATCAACAACAAGACCCCTTACTGAAGCCTATTATAGAGCAACTTATGCAAGGTATTAAATCCGAGAAGTACGTATTGAGTAAAAATGTATTGTGTCACAAGATAAGAAACGGAAAGGAATTAAGAATAATAGCCCCTGATGTAATTAAGCCCATGCTGATGGAATACTTCCATTCATCTACCATTGGAGCCCACATGGGTATCAATAAGACAATACATCGAGTTCGAAAGGAATATCATTGGAACAATATGAACTGCGAAATAGCCAACTTCGTAAAGAAATGTTCATTATGCGCCCTCAGTAAACCCGCCAGAAATACTCAAGTAAGCCAACTGATTTCAGAAATCCCAAAGACCCCTTTTTCGAAACTTTATCTAGATTTCTCAGGTCCGTATCCACGATCCAAATCAGGAAATACCATGTTACTGATCTGTGTAGATTCGTTCACCAAATTTGTTTGGATGTATCCCATGCGACGAGCATTAGCGTCGACAACTGTAAAAATACTACAGGAAAGACTATTTAAAGACTACGGTACTCCAGTACGTATAGTATCTGATAACGGTCCACAGTTTAAAGCAAAAGAATTTAAGAATATGTGTTTCAAGTTAGGGATAGACCATATAACCACTACAGAGTATCGACCGCAAGGCAATATTGCTGAAAGGTATCTACGAAACCTCAAATCTGCGCTAATCGCCTATCATGCGAACGATCACACGTCGTGGGACCAAAACCTATCCTGGATTCAATACGCTTTTAATTCAGCTTACCACGAAGGTCACAAGTCGACCCCGTTCGAGTTACTATACAAGTACCGACCAAACCACCCTTTGTCCACAAGGTGGAATATACACGATCTGCTGCCTCCGCAAATAACGGATAAGCAGATAAAGCGAATATGGAACAAAGCCCGCTCTAACTTAAGAGCAAGCTTAGAAAAATCCAGAAGATACCACGAGAAAGGTAATCATAGCAATTCAGTCAGGTACCAAGTAGGTGACTTAGTAATGTACAAGACTCACCCCACTAGTAGTGCGATTGATAAGACCACCTCTAAACTATCATTCAGATGGTATGGACCTTACCAAATCCAGAAGTACCTGACTCCCGTTACCGTAGCCCTGTGCGAACCTGCGACTCAGAAATATGTGCGGAGAACGCATATTTGGCAACTAAAGTTGTATAAGAAGAAGAGACGGAATAGTATATCCCGAAATAGAAAAGGGAATACTAGGCAGTAAAGAAAATTATATTTCTGAATCCACGTGGAAAAATTTAAAACGTAGAGTTTGGAAACGAGGCCTGATCAACCTGAGTTCCAGTTCTGCGAAGCATACATTAATGAATACTCATTAACTAAATGGGAACTAACACTCATTAACTACATGAGTTATCTAGGACTCACAGAAGACAAGACAGAATTCTAAATAGTAAACATTTAGAAAGTTACTCTACAGAGAGAGAGAGTAAGACAACCAGAAACAAAAAACCGGTAGTAGATTTAAGTGATAGAGATAAGAAAGAGTTTTGTGTTTTAATTGTGTAAATATTAAGTGTAAATAGTATGTATAAAAAAAAAAAAGGTAGTTAATAAGAACATATAAAGTATACTGTATTGTAACTATATGAAATAACTATGTGGACAACGTTGTAAAGTGTCCAACAACTATGTGAAAGAAATTACACACACTGACCCCATTCATACTCCAAGCCCCCAATAATAAAAAAAAAAAAAAAAAAACTCTACCGTAGCGTGCAAATTAAGCGGTGGAGTATGTGACGATTTAAATTGTAACAATAATCAAAAAATAAAAAATTTTAAAAATTAAAGTTGCGAGCTATTAAGCCATTTAAATCTCACTATAATAACATAAAAACCTGTATGTACTCAGTATGAGAGGAAGAAGTAATTAATAAGCCCAAAGAAACTTTAATAAAAAGCATATTGTAAATAGTTATTATTGTCGTATTTAACCCTTTGCTTGTTAGCAGGCGCTGGCCTGTTAGTTCCGGACTCGACATGTTTCCCGAGTCGTTTGGAATTTAGATTAAGATAAAAAAACATAAGGTTAATAATTAAAAAATCTGAAGACACAGATAGTCACTAAAGTAACTTACTTAAATTATGTATGTTTATTAAGGTATAGTTTGTGTAATTAAAAAAGTTTACTTAAAGAGAGATAGGGACTATTTTCTCGCGCAATAGTTGCCCCTCTACCTCTTGTCCAGTACCAGTCGAAGGGAGCAGAATTTCGCTCTCTCGCTATGTTGACTCCATGCAGTGCACACGTACGAGCTAAAGCTCTAACACTATGTTGCCGTTACTTTTGTTTTACTTTAATATTGTATCCGAGAAATTGCTGCTGAAAGCATATGTTATGTATTAATAGTTATGTGAAAACAAAAGACTTAACTTATAACAAGAAATATAAAAAATGGTGTAAAACAAGATGACTGCTAACTTCAAGAATAACAACACTTTCAACATCATACCTGGGGATGTGAACTACCAGAACATACAAACTCTAGTAGACCAGAGAGAATATGCAGATCAGGACATCCGAGAATCTACAAGTACCATCGTAGAAGCTTCAATCTACCCTACGGACTTTCGAGCCCTCTAATGACGAAGACCAGACCGAGATGATGACGGCATTTTAAGGATTCCTAAGACGGACACCCCAGGACGAGGTTTCTACATACCAATTTAAAGGTGACTCGATAGCCTGTCTATCGAGAGTTAATAATATTTGTTACACAACACACTTTAAAAGAGACTTTTCAGAGACTATTAACTTTGTAAAGATTAAAGATTAAATCTAAGAGTTTTAATGTAACCATTCAAACATCATACGTTGCAACAGTTTACATGTTAATGTATCGTAGTATAATTCAAGTAATAATACCATTCTTCAAATGGAATAATAATAAACAAAAAACCAAAAGTCTTGCAAGCTAATATCATGAATTGAGTATAACTAGAAGTTGTAAAAGACTAAATATCGAAGGTTACCCGGATCCGAGGTATAGCTAAATAAAATCAATTTTGATCCCAAAGATTAAAGAAAGCATTCAAATAACATTAATAAATAATTTAATTAGTAATGTCATGGGATCTGTCAGTAAATGTTTTTAAATGTTAAATAAAGAGAAGTCGTCTTGTTAAACACATATAATGAGTGCGTACATCAATAGTATACCTTCCCTTGTTTCCTTACTCAGTTGGTAAGTAAATTTGTTAAGTTAATTATTTGTGATACATTTCGATAGAACGTAGGCAGCCCATCTAATTGACGGAGCTCAGTTAAGATGGGTTCCCTGGATTTGTAACGCAGCAATACGTTACATGACTACTTTATTAAGTGGGTGGAAGCTTACGCAATTCCAAATCAGGAGGTTACCACTGTGGCTAAGCAGTTAGTTCACAACTTCTGTTGCCGTTATGGAGCCCCTATGGAAATCCATACGGATCAAGGGAGAAATTTCGAATCAGCAGTGTTTAAAGAATTATGCCGTCTACTCGGAATTCGAAAGACCAGAACAACGCTTCTGCTTCCTCAGTCGGACGGAATGGTTGAAAGATTCAATAGGACACTTGAGCAGCATCTTTCGAAGGTTATTGACGAGAACGAAACAGACTGGGAATAACGTATACCACTATTCCTCCTGGCGTATAGATCATCAATACACAACACAACCGGCATAACTCCAGCAAAGTTGGTGTTTGGGCGGGAGATTCGTCTTCCTGGGGACTTGATGTTCGGATCACATTGGACTCACTTCCAAGAGCCACAGAACTATTCCTCGCAATTATAAAACCAACTGCGAGAAATGGATCGCTTGATAAGAGGACGGCTGAAGATTGCCAGTGATAAAATGAAAACTCGGTATGACATTCGCAGCAACAGTGTGGGTTTACAAGAAGGAGATCAGGTCTGGTTGTTCAACACAAAGCGCCGTCGTGGTCGCTCCTCACCTAAGTTGCAAACTAGCTGGGAAGGACCCTACACTGTGAAAAAAAGAATCAACGATGTTGTTTATCGGATTCAACAGGAAGGACGGCGAAAGTTCAAGGTCGTCTAACTAGATCGCCTGGCTAAGTACTACTTCAGAGACGGTTTGCTAGTTCGGGACGAACAGGCTTAAGGTGGGGGTATTATTATTACGACATCATAGAACAATCTACGTGTTTGTCGAATGCGCCAGAAGAATCTCGATGTGATGCGTGTGGCGTACGTGCTTATCGACGCATTTTCGAGAGGTTTATCGAAGGCGCCAGCCGCGCGGACTGTTCAAGGCCGCAGTTAATTACGTAGTTCACACGAGCGCTAAGACGCAATTAGGAACATTCTGGTCCGTAAGCGCAGGTATAAATACATGGCGGCAGCGCCTTAAGTTTCAGTATCAGTGCGATATATTGACAGCGCGGTTCTAGAGTTATTGTCGGGCGAAATTACTGTGTGCGTTCAAGTGGTCATTAGTTAAGTGTTGTGTTTTATAATCGGACGGTAATTGTAATACAATTGTGTTTAATTTTAGTGCACATTTTATTGCGTGTGAACAATTTTTATGATTTGTTGTAGAGACTGTGTTGTTAATTACGAACTGTTAACTGTGGAAATTAAAGCTGGTAATTAGTGACTTAATTGGTGTCTTGTACTTATTTTGTTTCCACTGGACCTACGACGATTGAGTAGACCGTCGTAACAATACAATATATGCTGTATACCTATATAGTTTTACACACTGTCACAACTTATTTTTTACTATTCTTGATTGTTTTATACTACTTTTTAATGTAAATTATTGCAATCATTTAAAGAAACCACTTTAAAAGATAATTTTCAATTTGTTTGGATACATATTTGTAAAGCAGTATTTTGAGTTAATTTAATACTTTGCGCGAAAGCGCGCGTGTGTTTATGAGGGGGTACAAAAATAAAATATTGTTTCAACTAATATGAATTATTTACCGGAATTGCTAGCTTTGTAGACACTGTTTCTCCAATGGTCTCCACAGAATAATGACCTGTCTCCAAGGCATTTTAATGAACATTCGCTGTCATTGACCTTGGCTGAAGCAGGTAGGTCCTCATTTCCACACCAACATTGGTTACTGAGAAAAATTATTTATACCTTATTAAGATAAATATGCAAAACAAAACTGTGACTTACGTTTTACAACGTGTAACACAGTTAGATACAGTTCTATCACACGTACAATTGCGATAAACTTGTACAGTAGGGAACAAAGTACATCCACACACACACACACACACACACACACACACACACACACACACACACACACACACACACACACACACACACACACACACACACACACACACACACACACACACACACACACACACACACACACACACACCCAGCTCTTCGACAAAATACAGAATTTAAAAAACTCAGAAGATATAAAAATTACAAACTAGAACTAAAAAAATTGAAACAAAAACACATTAATTTTAGCACATATACGAGTAAATGAACTACACAAAATCTATACAGAAACTAATTACACATAACAAGCAATACCATCACCATTAAAACCAGTGCCCTGAGTTCGTACATTATGATTATTATGATTCTGATTCTGATTATTGTTATTATTATTATTATTATTATTATTATTTACGTTCATAACTGGACGTAACCACGCTTTACTGCCACAAAATATAGCGCGTTGCCCTTCGATCTACCATAGGTTCTCCAAAAGCCCTCTCTAGAACTATATTAAGTTTCCATTTTAAGGGAAAGTAAATATTAGAAAGGTTTCACCCTTGTAAAATTTTAAAACAAACGTTTTGAGAACGAGGTGGGATTAATTCATTATCATCAGTAGCTCCACAGCCCACCGTGGGCCTCAACTTTCCCCAGGATTTTCGTTTAGACTTCCCTATCCTTAACAAATGTCCTCCGATTTTTCACTACAAGTACTTTCACATCTTCTAGGATCCCATCAAGCCATCGTAGTCTAGATCTTCCACTTCTCTCTTTCCTTCTGGTGTGCATTTCATAATCCTCTTAGAACATCTTCTGCGAAACCGTAGCTTACGAGTGAGAATAGACCACGCTCTCTTCTTCGGAGAGGCATATTACCGCTGGTGTCCCTCAGGGCAGAATCCTTGGGCCTCGCCTGTTCTCGATGTTTGTCAATGACACGCTCCGAGTGGCTGGAGTAAGGCTGTCTCTGTTTGCGGACGACACCGCGGCTTTTGCCTCGGAGCCGAACGCAAACTTTGCGGCCGTCAAGCTCTAGCGCCAACTCGACGCGTATGTCGGGTGTGCCGTGGATTGGAGATTTGCCGTTAACGCTACTAAGAGCGCAGCGGTAATATTCTCGCGACGCCGTAAGAGGTCTCGGCCGCTTACCGTAGTCTCCGTCTAGTTGCCTTACACCAACAGTGTCAAGTACCTCGGGCTTCGTGTAGACTCCCGAGCGACCTGGCGAACCCACTACATCCGTCAACGCGCCTCGGCGCAACTCAGCAGCTCAGCAGACTTTGGCCCGTGCTATCTAATCCGGCGATGGCTACCTAGCTACCTAGCCGGCGTGGTTTCTAACCCCCCCCCCGGGCTAGGTAAGCTCATCGTTAACACGTTCATCGATTATCAACGCCTGTCCTGTATAGGGATATCTTGCATGCTGTCTTGCATAACTATTAGTCACATCCAAAAGTTACAATTGCCAAATGGATGTGATGTGCCGATTCTGATAAGCCAAAAAATTTAAAACTCAATCGCCTGGGATGTGCTGCTCTATTGGAAAAGTAATTTTACAACCATTGGATCAGCCACCAGAACTACTTCGTTCGTACATGTCAGGAATGACTTCAGAACACAAGCATTTTCTCTAAAATATTCGGAAATACAATTCATGCTTTCAGATGACATCTTTTGGTACGACAGCAGCAATCAAAGAAACTGATGGTTTTATACCAACTTTTAAAGTGAAGGGACAAATATATCACAAAGTCGGGTCGTTGCTCACTGTCCCAAATAAAAATCCGACATTTTTACAAATCTGTTTCATGGGAGACGATCAAGCCCAGGCCGATCGACGGTGTCAAGCCATCCCCAATACTAGAAAGGATATTTTTATTAATTTCCAAAGGTTGTTGCACTAACATAATAATTTAGTAAATGTGTTCAAAACAGCTTTGGAGAGAATGCCGACTGATGAGTACAAAATTGTTATACGAGCTGACAGGACGCCAGTTGACGAACATCAGCGACATTTTAATGCCTCAGCCATTAACGAATAACAACTGTTTTGTATGGAGATGATTTTGAAAGAAGGGATATAATTATACAGAGACGGAACGAAACCCTTCAACGCATTGCAGAAACAAATCGTTCGTATGACGCTTTGCAATACCCAAAGTAGGTTATGGGGGTTCCAACCCAATATCTTACCAATGAGTCGAGTGAGAGCAACGATATATTTAATGTGTGCGAGTGAGATGGAGTGAGTGTGCAGTGGGGGGTCACGTATCGGGGGTTTGGTTACGTGGTTGGTACCATGTGATGGTGGTGGGGGCAGGTGTGCGGTACCACTCGACGGTGGTGGGGTTGTCATGTGACATTGGAGGTGGATGTCGGCCATGTTGGAAAAGTAGTGGTGAGGTAGTCTGTCATGTTGGAAAAGTTGTCGGCCATGTTGGAAACGTTGTCGACCATGTTGGAAAAGCTGGGTGATGTGTATTGTCGGGCAATGTAGTGATTGGAGGGGATAAATTTGAATATTGGCGGCGAAGAGGACGACAACGACGACGGCGACGCTGACGACGACGGGGGTAAATTTGAATGGTGGCGGCGAAGAGGCTGTGTGACGTGTATTGGCGGGCGACGCGTTGATTGGTCGTGTATGAACGGTGGTGGTAAATTTGAAATTAGGGCGCGGACTCCCTCCGCTGCCGCTGCCACTGCCACCGCCGCCACCGCCCGGTTGCCATCGTTGATTGGTCGTCACATGACATTGTTGGGGGCTGATGGGTGTGGTCACGTGACAGTGGAGGCAGAAGATCGGTCATGTTGGAAAATGTGTGGTGGGGACGACGGGCATGATGGTAAAGGCGTCGGCCATGTTGGCGGAAGTGACGTGTATTTGGCGGGCGATGCGTTGTTTGGTCGTGTATGAACGGTGGTGGCAAATTTGAAATTAAGACGCGGACTCCCTCCGCCGCCGCCACCTCCACCCGGCCGCCGTCGTTGATTGGTCGGCGTATGAACGGCGGTGGTAAATTTGGAATAGTTGCCGGCCATGTTGAATAAGCTGTGTGACGTTTATTGACACACAAACGTCCGTCACTCAAGAAAAGCTACGAGGTTACATCATGCAAAGGAACGCTATGCTGAACAGTAGAGGCGTCTGCTAGAACTACAGCAGCAGGTGCAGAGCAACATATCACTCTACACTACAGCAACCAGGTGGGACCATGAGGAACGAGTAACTGGAGGACGACAAGTGGAACCGGGGGACCGTGCAGGGAACTCCATCAAAAGAGGACCGACGGATTTACGGAGGACATGGGTATGAACTACAGAATCGAGGTGACATATAATCAAATTATAAATTTTAAATGAGAGACTAAAGACATTGAAAAGACACTTTGAAATTTAAAAATAAATAAGAGTTATGTAAAATGTAGATATAGAGGTTCAGAGAATCTAATTTAAATTAAGTAAATATGTCCATTGATTGTTGACGATTAATTTAATCAATTTAAATTTTTTTAAAGTTTATAAAGCAAGCAATGATTAATATGTATGCAATATATAAATTAAAGTAGTTGAAAGATATATAAAGAAAATAAAACAAAACTGCAGTAAAGCACACAGTCAGACTGAGCAGTCGAAATTTAAGATTAACAAATAAATATTTAGACTATAACTTTGTTACTGTAGAATGTAAGATTAATTTAATGATAAATGTATTGCCACATTTGAACATTTTGAAGTGAATAATAATGAATATTTATGGCGAAGATAATTTTTTTTTAACACGCTTGTGGTTTATGAATAAAATTATGAAAGCTCGTTACAATTCAATCAATGACTATTCTTATTACCATTACACGCAAACTCCATTAATTGGTACACTTTACCAGGAATGTTGTATGAATTATGGCACTCTACAAATTAATGTACTTAAAGTTATAATTTGTTTTGTTATGTAAATTGTCTCCCAAAAGCGTGGGGCTATACAATATAAATTGCATTAAAATTGGTAATTTGTACTGTTATTATATATTGTAAAAAAAGGGTAGTATGTTCTGCATCGGGCGACTGTAGTAAACAGGTGTGTTCTTCTTCTTCTTCTTCTTCTGCATCTGGCGGTCGTCGTAAGAAACTCTTGATGACTTGCGCATAATGTGTATGCAGCGCATAATTGAAAACCACTTCACTTGTAAAAATTGTGTAACACACTGAGGTTATGTTTAATGAAATGTATGTGTCTGTGGTAAGTATCTATTGTAAAAAAAGGTAGTATTTTCCGCGTCTGGCGGTCGTTGTAAAAAGATGTAGTGACCTCTTCTTCTGCATCTGACGGTCGTTGGTTTAAAATTATTCTATAGTTTCTTCTATAGAAATATAGATATAGAAGAAATTCTATATATATATTGCAACGAATCACAGGATCATGATAGGCGGGGCAAGTCATATATTACACAGACAACGGACATTCATATTATATTTTGGTAGATGGTTAAGTTTGGTTGTTATCAATTGTATTTAGTAAGGTTAAGGGTTTAGTTTAAAAAAACTGTGCATTATTATTTGGTGATCCATGTACTGTGTTAGTGGAAATGTGCGCGCGTGCGCGAGTGGTAAACGTTTCCCGGGTGGCGCGTGAAGTATTATCGTTGTGTGGCCATTAACTGAACTGAGACGTGTGTATCACTACAATCCCTATACCTGTCGGACTATTGTTTACGTTCATGTATATTATTAATATGTAGGCAGCATGCATGAGATACGAGTAGTCTGATTACCGCTATGCATGCTGTTACAAGGTAAATGCACTCTGATGCATGAAAAGTGCATTGTCACTTTTACTAACCATGTGACTTCCATCCACCAATAGAATGCGGACTGGTGGTTGGAAATTTTCTTAAGCCTGTCGTTACACAGGCAGTTCTTCTACGCCATCTACCGCGAACGGGTCGTGCACTCCTTGTACAAGAATTCTACCGCTTGCAAGGTGTTGTAAAGACTATTCGTCGATAGTGAAACGAGAAGGCTCAGAACTGTGTATGTAGTACATCTGCACACAGGTGTGTTTAAACGCATTACGCGTATAATTACGGAGTTCTTCTACGCCATCTACCGCGAACGGAACGTGCACTCCTTGTACAAGAATTCTACCGCTTGCAAGGTGTTGTAAAAACTATTCGTCGTTAGTGAAACGGGAAGACTCAGAACTGTGTGTGTGGTACATTTGCACACACCAGTGTTTTAACGCATTGTGCGAAAATTTACAAGCAGTTCTTCACTGCTGCTACCGTGAACGGTACATACAATTCCTTGTACAAGATTATACCGCTTGCAAGGATCTGTTAAGACCTTTCGGGGATAGTAACGCGTGTGACGCATAACAATTGATTTTATATCTTTACACACGATATTAATATTGTAGTATTACGTGTGTAAGAAGTGAGTGTAACTGTATCACTGTGCGAGATTTTCCGCAGTGACAGTATCATTAATTGTTACGCAATAGTTCCAACAAGACGTTTCCGTGCTAGTGCAAGATTTCCTCATAGGGTGGTCTGCTGATCGCGGCAGACCTTTGTATTCGCGAGAACACTTGAAGAAGCCGGAGAGGTATAAGCTCAATATACCGTTATTAGATTAACTCACTGTCACCTGAGATATTACTTGGTCTTAAACTCTATATAAGTTTTGCGAGTGATAAAATCCGTAGTACCGTTGTGTGTGCGAAGTGTCGGATTCATCGTGGGAATTGCAGGACATCAGCCCAGCTGTTACAGGACATCAGCCCAGCTGTTACAGGACATCAGCCCAGCTGTTACAGGACATCAGCCCAGCTGTTATAGGACATCAGCCCAGCTGTTATAGGACCAGCCCAGCTGTTACAGGACATCAGCCAAGCTGTTACAGGACGCCAGCCCAGCTGTAAACGTTTCTGGTGAAACGTCTGTCATTTGTAAGCCACACCTGACGAACCATCTATACCGCAAAGACCGGCCCTTCTCTTCAACAACATCATCGTGGGAGTCTTCTTATGTAACGTATCACGTCTTGCGTATGAACATTATTTAACATTTTAAAAGAAAGACTCTATATCAAACATTACATTCTGTACATTTCAAATATACCATATAAACTATAACTTGTGTTTGTACAATAAATAATCTTAAACCCTCCAATATAGACTTGTAATTTAAAATACACATACTATCATATCCTATGCGCCAATAGTTTAGTAATTTGTGTTGTCGCATAGAGATATTTTGGCGCCCAACGTGGGGCGCCAAAATATCTCTATGCGACAACACAAATTACTAAACTATTGGCGCATAGGATATGATAGTATGTGTATTTCAAAATACAAGTCTATATTCGAGGGTATTATTATTATTTCAGGATTAGGAAGTTGTTTTAGGTATATTAAAAAAAAAAATTTTTATTTTGTGTTGTTAACTAAAAAAAAAAAATTTTTTTTTATGCGGGAGGGAGTTAATCCTGCAACGAATCACAGGATCATGATAGGCGGGGCAAGTCATATATTACACAGACAACGGACATTCATATTATATTTTGGTAGATGGTTAAGTTTGGTTGTTATCAATTGTATTTAGTAAGGTTAAGGGTTTAGTTTAAAAAAACTGTGCATTATTATTTGGTGATCCATGTACTGTGTTAGTGGAAATGTGCGCGCGTGCGCGAGTGGTAAACGTTTCCCGGGTGGCGCGTGAAGTATTATCGTTGTGTGGCCATTAACTGAACTGAGACGTGTGTATCACTACAATCCCTATACCTGTCGGACTATTGTTTACGTTCATGTATATTATTAATATGTAGGCAGCATGCATGAGATACGAGTAGTCTGATTACCGCTATGCATGCTGTTACAAGGTAAATGCACTCTGATGCATGAAAAGTGCATTGTCACTTTTACTAACCATGTGACTTCCATCCACCAATAGAATGCGGACTGGTGGTTGGAAATTTTCTTAAGCCTGTCGTTACACAGGCAGTTCTTCTACGCCGTCTACCGCGAACGGGTCGTGCACTCCTTGTACAAGAATTCTACCGCTTGCAAGGTGTTGTAAAGACTATTCGTCGATAGTGAAACGAGAAGGCTCAGAACTGTGTATGTAGTACATCTGCACACAGGTGTGTTTAAACGCATTACGCGTATAATTACGGAGTTCTTCTACGCCATCTACCGCGAACGGAACGTGCACTCCTTGTACAAGAATTCTACCGCTTGCAAGGTGTTGTAAAAACTATTCGTCGTTAGTGAAACGGGAAGACTCAGAACTGTATGTGTGGTACATTTGCACACACCAGTGTTTTAACGCATTGTGCGAAAATTTACAAGCAGTTCTTCACTGCTGCTACCGTGAACGGTACATACAATTCCTTGTACAAGATTATACCGCTTGCAAGGATCTGTTAAGACCTTTCGGGGATAGTAACGCGTGTGACGCATAACAATTGATTTTATATCTTTACACACGATATTAATATTGTAGTATTACGTGTGTAAGAAGTGAGTGTAACTGTATCACTGTGCGAGATTTTCCGCAGTGACAGTATCATTAATTGTTACGCAATAGTTCCAACAAGACGTTTCCGTGCTAGTGCAAGATTTCCTCATAGGGTGGTCTGCTGATCGCGGCAGACCTTTGTATTCGCGAGAACACTTGAAGAAGCCGGAGAGGTATAAGCTCAATATACCGTTATTAGATTAACTCACTGTCACCTGAGATATTACTTGGTCTTAAACTCTATATAAGTTTTGCGAGTGATAAAATCCGTAGTACCGTTGTGTGTGCGAAGTGTCGGATTCATCGTGGGAATTGCAGGACATCAGCCCAGCTGTTACAGGACATCAGCCCAGCTGTTACAGGACATCAGCCCAGCTGTTACAGGACATCAGCCCAGCTGTTACAGGACATCAGCCCAGCTGTTATAGGACATCAGCCCAGCTGTTATAGGACCAGCCCAGCTGTTACAGGACATCAGCCAAGCTGTTACAGGACGCCAGCCCAGCTGTAAACGTTTCTGGTGAAACGTCTGTCATTTGTAAGCCACACCTGACGAACCATCTATACCGCAAAGACCGGCCCTTCTCTTCAATAACATCATCGTGGGAGTCTTCTTATGTAACGTATCACGTCTTGCGTATGAACATTATTTAAAATTTTAAAAGAAAGACTCTATATCAAACATTACATTCTGTACATTTCAAATATACCATATAAACTATAACTTGTGTTTGTACAATAAATAATCTTAAACCCTCCAATATAGACTTGTAATTTAAAATACACATACTATCATATCCTATGCGCCAATAGTTTAGTAATTTGTGTTGTCGCAATATATATATATATATATATATAGAATATATAGAAATTAGTCTATAGTTTCTTTCACGAGTACTGTGTTACCACGGAGTCGCTTTCCCCTCCCACCGTTCGTACCATTGGAAAGAGGGCTACGATCGAGAGGATATTACGAAATTAAAGTACACGAAAATTGTTATAAATGACTACATTTATTAATATAAAAAAAACCTACATTAAACGTTGTGTGTACACACATAATATTCTTATGCTAGAAAAAAGCAACATACTATTTACAGCAAAACAATAATATACAGCGTACGCGAGTGTAGTTACGCCGTTGTCCAGTACATACCTCTTATCGTCATAAGGTGCCAGGGGAAGTTTCGTTACACGGTGCGTGTACAGCTTATGACGATCGCTTCGTATACACTCGGCAGAGGTGAAAACCGTAGACTGTCGAAAAGACACATGCTGTACAATCGATGTCGTAACCTGTTTTTTATCGACGCCCTAGGGACACCTTTCGCCACCTTTTTGTCGGTGCGTTCAGACAACAGGAGCGAGTAATATTTCGCTCTGAGTCTGACAAATTCCCTGATGGGTTTCCCGTGGGTTTCATCCTTGAACTTCCCCACGACCTTTTTGTTGTCGACGCAATGACAAGGATGATCCACGGGATAGTCCGACGTGTCGAAAAGATAGAGATCCTCTTTCATATCAGCGTACACGTTATTCGTCCGTATGCTGTAAAGCAAACTGTCCGTTCACGTTTGTTGCCCACCTGTTTACGTTTTATGCACACCTGTTCATGTTTGTTGGCCACATGTTTACGTTTCGTGCCCACCTGTTCACATTTGGTGCACACATGGTCACGGTTGGTGCCCAGTTTTATACGTTTGGTTCCCACCTGTTTACGTTTGGTTCCCACCTGATTACGTTTGGTTTCCATCTGTTTACGTTTGGTCCGCACTAGTTTGGGTTCGGTTCCCGCTTGTTTACGTATGGTTCCCACCTGTTTACTTTTGCTCTGCTACTGTTTACGTTTTGTCTACACCTGTTCACGTTTGTTGCCTACCTGTCCACGATTCGTACTAATCTGTTCACGTTCGGTGCACACCTAGTCACGGTCGGTGCCAAACTGTTTAGGTTTGGTTCCCACCTGTTTACGTTTGGTTCCCATTTGTTCACGTTTGATCCGCAACTGTTTACGTTTGGTCCGCACCTGTTCACCTTTGTTGCCCGTCTGTTTACGTCTCATGCGCACCTGTTCACGTTTGTTGCCCACCTGTTCACGTTTCGTGCCCACCTGGTCACGGTTGGTGCCCGACTGTTTACGTTTGGTTCCCACCTGTTTACGTTTGGTTCCCATCTGTTTACGTTTGGTCTGCAACAGTTTGCCTTCGGTTCCCACCTGTTTACGTTTGGTTCCCACCTGTTTACGTTTGGCTCCCACCTGTTTACGTTTGGTTCCCATCTGTTTACGTTTGGTTCCCATTTGTTCACGTTTGTTCCGCAACTGTTTACGTTTGGTCCGCACCTGTTCACCTTTGTTGCCCGTCTGTTTACGTCTCATGCGCACCTGTTCACGTTTGTTGCCCACCTGTTCACGTTTCGTGCCCACTGGTCACGGTTGGTGCCCGACTGTTTACGTTTGGTTCCCACCTGTTTACGTTTGGTTCCCATCTGTTTACGTTTGGTCTGCAACTGTTTGCCTTCGGTTCCCACCTGTGTACGTTTGGTTCCCACCTGTTTACGTTTGGTCCGCACCTGTTCACGTTTGTTGCCCACCTGTTTACGTTTCATGCTCACCTGTTCACGTTTTTTGGCCGTTGATAGAAGAACCCTTGTTCACGACAAGAAAGCCGTAACGATTCTTCCACGCTCCACGCTTCTCAATCAATACACCACCCACACTTGATTAAACCTAACCGACTTCACCGCCAAAATTCAGTTTAACCTCACCGACGACGGCGAAAAATACCGGATTAACCTAACCGACTTCACCGTAAAAATTAAATTTTATCCCCACCGACTCGATGATGATGAGGGCTATTCAACACATGTACGAAACGCCGAGCAGCAGTATAACCTCATCATCATCGACGACGACGAACGACACCGTCCGGTCGACGACGACGACAACGACGGATTTATGCCGACTAAAGAACGTTAATCGATTTTTTAATAATTAACAGACACGTGTATAGTGCACGATAACTTTTCGTGGACACTGGACATCGAGTCGAAGCGACCGTACGATATCGTCGGCGGCGGCGGGAGTCCGCTTTTATTGACGGTTTGGCTTACGTTCTTACCGTCAACGTTTCGGAAATGTACCAGAGACCGCAGACCAAAGAAATGGCGCTGTTTATAGTCAAATACATTTACTGTAACCGTGTATTCATTTGTGTTTTATAATTTTTTTTTTTTTTTAAATGGGTCACTTGATATTTATGACTAGGCTGAAGGCCTAGAAGGAAGCATAAAGTGTGATGGGTCCAATAAGACGGGACTTGCAATTAATACTCTCTGGTAACAAGCAAGATAACCTTTATTATTTCGTATACCATAAATATTTCAATATCATCAACATATAAACATTGTTCATTATTTCAATATTATAATTCCAATATTATCAACATATAAATATTATTCGTCATTTCAATATTATAAATTCAAGCATTTCAAATATTATCCCAGATGTCATAAATATTTCAATATTAGCAACATATAAATATTATTCATTATTCCCAAATAACAACCTTATGGGACGATAACACATAATTCACAAAGACCGTACATATAAATCACAAATACAATTAGCAGTTTAAACACCTTGTGGACAGCCTGTATATTCTTATCAAAGCACAATTTATAACTTTCAAATTCCTGCAAACAGCCTATCAAAATACAATTTATAAATTTAAAGTCCCGGTAACAACCTGTGCAACTTAATCAAAGAAACATGAAGCATCAAATTACTGAAAAGGCGATTGGCTATCATACTAAAAGAACACAAACTATGAGTGTAAAACCCTTGTGGACAGCCTGTATAATTTTATAAAAACCCATATATGTAGGCATATTTAAATGCCTGTAACCAGCCTGTATGGTTTTATCAAAATACAATATATATGTAAATTTAAAATGCTTGGAAACAGCCTGTATAATTTTATAAAAGTACAATTTATAAATTTAAAATAATCTGGCTTGGCCATAATAACAAGAAGATACAAATTACAACATTAAAAATTGCCTGTAACAGCCTGTATGGTTTTATGAAACGTACAATTTATAAAGTTAAAGAAAATAATCTGGATTGGTCCGGCCGCTGACATGTTCCCCACGGCTTCCGAAAAAGCAATCAACCATTACAAAAGGTTTAGGAAAAACCCCCAAAGCCGGACAGGGTAGTAGAAGGCTAGACAAGAGCCAGACCCGACATAAGGTAACATGTCCGGGAGCTTGCATAGGTTTGCACCAACAGGTAACTACCCATGATTCTATGATTTTAAAATGTACCCTGACCTGATTGCAGAATAAGAAAACCCATTTATGAAATAAGAGACTGATTATGTGCAAAAAAAACTGATTATAATAGATACTAGACCAGCCGGTCCAGATCAGCATGTTACAAACAGCACCCACCTATATAACTAAAATACCAGTCCCCCACAAACGTCTACAAACCCCTTCAGTATCAAGGTAAAAAAGGTAGCATAAAAAAAAATTAATGAGCGCCGGAGACATGCCGGCGAACGGGCCTACAATTGATCTTGAGACTAATTACATTATCAACGCAAAGTTTGCATACAAAATATGTCCAGCCGGGCACGCGCACAATTAAAATGATTTTATGCAGTAGTGAGTTAATGAAGTATAACTTGAGGTTTTGTGGATTGTTAAACGCACGATACATGTTGTTTTCTATAGAGGCCAAATCTAGGTAAGTATTGGATCAATATCACCTCATTTTGTCCAGGTGCTTCCCAGGTGATCGGTGCCTTGTTGGACAGTCAGACGGTCTTGCTGAGGGGGTGTTTACAGTGGCATGCTTTCGGTTCTTCTCCTCCGGCAGGTGAGACACGAGAGTCTGTGTGGGCGTGTTCCGTTCAGGGCATGATGGAAGATGGAAATTCCACCATGCTAGGATCAGGTCTCCGTCTGTCTCGGGAACCCTAAGTATTAATAATAATTAATTCGCTGACAAACCACATATTCGCGAACATAACACACACATGCACCACTGCCTAAGCTTGTACAGACAAAATCAAACAGGCATCAAACACCTGCCACCCCTGACCATTTCCACTGAATACTTTATAAATAGGTATAGCGTTCTTTCTTAAAGTAACAATTCACCCACAAGGCCTCAATGCCTCATAATTCGGTTTAATTTATAAATCACGCCTACATGCGTATGCAAGTTTAACACTCTGCAACATGTTCTAAGTTAATAATGGCCACGTGCTCTCACAATCGCTAACTCACAGCTCCCAAGAATTACCTAACTTTACACCCCTTTTGACATGGGCAATTACTAGTTACTAATTACATATGTATAAGGCTGTTTCAGTGGTCAAATGAATTATAATACATGACAAGGAACATACATTAGATTCACACACACGAGGCATGCTTCAACATTATCCGTTCACATCTAAGCCAATTATTATTTAAATTAGAATTTTTTACAAGCAATGAACAATACATATTTAATTTACTTACCGGAGGTCTGTAAGCGTCTACCTAGTCATGATAGGATAGAAATTACACGAAATAACCCAAAACTCAGTCCGCCGGAGGAAGGCTGTGCACGCTCTGATAGAAAACTGCCGACTGAACAAATTTGCAGTCCGCAGATGCTTTGAGACGGGAAACACAATTATCCGCTTTCGCTAACAGATAGCGCAGGCATGCAGTAACGAGAAACACGTGCTCGCTGTACATCGTGAAATAATAATAATTCGCAATTCATATTAATGAATTTTTTTTTATACAGTAGCCCGGTTTCTTTGAGAAACCGCGGCACATTACATGTTCGATATACAGAGTCTGCAGCCGGTGAAAGGATATCCTTAACCGATCACGATGCTCGGCGTTCGCACGCTGTCGAAAATAAACGTCGAGATACACACCTACACGGGTGGTACTCTTCTGTACGATATGTATTACGGGGAGGTAGACGAATGTTTTTTCAAGATCAAAAACCTACGTTAAAGATCATTTCGTCGGCTTAAGCGTAACTTTACTATGTAAATCATCTCTTCTTTCAGTCCTCTGCTCATCCGCATTGGAATTATTTGCGCATGCGCGTAACGGCTTTTTTAGAACAGTTCCGCGCGCATCGACACTCGCTGATCGTGGCGATACATTTAATGTCTTCACGCATGAATTTTCCGAAAGCCTGCATCAGATGGTGACAGTCGTAGCCTCACAAGTTTTGTGAAAGAACACGTGAACGTGTTGCGGTACGTTGTAGTTCAAATTACAAGAGTTATGTGCAGCTCTCAAGTACTCACCCGTCACACGATCATGGTTTCGCACTTTGTTCCCTTCGCGCTCGAGACATTTCTTACATAGATGACATATGGTAGCGTTCTGACACTCGTGCTCGTCCTCTTCTGTCATGCGGATGGGTTTGTTTAAAATCACGTTCGAGCCGACTAATGTCTTCAAACAGTTTTCGAAATAACGTCTCCACAACATCTTTACCGGGATACAAAACCGGTTTTTTAACAGCTTTTCCGGACCAATCAACGATTACATAACTACATGACACGTGATGCGCGTAGTCGAGCAAGTGCAATCTATCGCTTTTATGTTTACAACCAGACACGGGAAGAAGGAACGATTCAAAATATGCGTACACCGTGTAAGGTACTCTGTGGCACTTTGTGTAATCCTCGAAGTACATATTACGATATTTTCCGGTCGCCAATTCGACTTTTCGCGCACTGTATGGTGTGCAGAGTACCTCGAGATCCTCGAGTCGTTTTTGTGCTTTTTTAGGATCTGTATTATCTCGAAAACGTTGTAAGCAATAGTTACAGTAGAACGAAGGAGTCTTACTTTTAGTTAAAGTATTCAACAAGCGTGACATGTTTCTAATAAGACAATATGCATGAGTACCGTAAGGGTGTTATATGTAGCCTTATCTTCAATGAGATGAACTCAATGAAGATCTATGTGGTTGAAATATGCCGTTATTTTTATCCACTTGCTACAGGATGCTGAATGGCCATATGTTATCGCAGCGTGTTAACGTTGTGATGGCTAGGTGGGGGACAGCATGTGTTAAACTTGTACTTTTTTTCAGCGATGGTAATGGTACTCCTGCTAGCTCATCTCCTCAACCCGCTGCTGCTGCTGCTGTTGCAGGCACAAGTCGGTAAGTACGTTTTCATTAACACTCTCTTGTACTATTGCATTTACAACAGGTGTTAAACATATACCCTTTTTTTCAGCGATGATAATAGTATTGCTAATGTTTCCACATACACCAATGCCCTGTACAACAACGAAGCAGGGTCCAGAATGCACAGCAACCTAACCACCTGGCATATGGAGTCCGATGACGATGGTGAACTAACACCCGCATCATCATCATCGCTGCCTGTTTTCGATGTACATATGTAAGTCTTCATCATATTATGCGTACATATTTTATTTCCACGTCTGTACATGATGTTATATTTTATTTTTCTTCTGCTACCAGTGAAATACTTCTGCAGAAAAAATGCACGTTTGCCCCAGTAAGTTCCCCCCCTCCTGCATCGCTGGAGAACTAAAGGGATCGCTGCGCGCGCAGTCGGTAATTGGTAGTGGGAGAGGGGATCGCTGTTGACAATTGGTAGTGGAAGCGGTGAGGGGATAGCTGCGCGCGCAGCCGGCATAGGTAGTATAAGCGGAGAGGAGATCGTCGCCAGCGTTCACTTCGTAGTTAACGTCGGTCTCGTGCGGACTAACTGTGTCATACTGCGTAAACTATAAAGCGTTGATTATTTTCCAACTACGCATCAGTCGTCCATTTTTCCTCAAGCAAGCAAGTAATTGTTTTGCTTTATGATAATCGCTTCTAACCGTACGTATTTTGTTGTTGTTGTGATTATTACTTCAAACAATGCAGTCGTTTGCTGTTGATCGTAAACATTCGTTGCGCAGTGGGTTGGTCTCGTAAGTTTACACGCCTGTTATAGAGGACGAAGGATGTGTCAACCATGTCATAACCTTCTTCGATGAAATGCACTATACGTTACATACGGACATTCTAAACCAACTGGCATGATTACTTACTATAAAGTGGCATTTAACGATTAAAGCGAGATTTATCAAGCAGATCGAAAAACACGGACACGGACAAGGGCGAGGAAGTGACGACCGAAGGCTATTTTCACGGACGATGTCATACGACGTTGGTCGCTGACCAAGACACGTTGCCCAATCGTTTAAAAGCTTCGTACGAAAAAATCATTGAATCAATTATTAAATTCACACGCGAGGGTAGCGGTTGGATGTTGACCCACATCGTCTTTTTGGGACTCGTTCTCTCACGGTACCAACCGCTGGCCGCCTCCAGTTTTATCCGTACACCCCCAGAATTGTCTCGTACTAACGCCATCATCAACGTGAACATTAAAGGCGATCAAATGTATTTCGTATGGTCAGTGTTGGCCGCTCTGTTTCCTCAACACTTACACGGCGAGCGTGTATCCAAATACAGATCACATTTCCACAGTATCATCACTTCTGGTATAACTTATCCCACCCAACTATGCGACATTGTGAAGTTCGAGTGAGACAATTCTGACGTTTCCATAAATGTTTTCGGATACGAAGACAAAGAAATTTACCCATTACGAATAACACCTTCCAGAGGCAGACGACATCACATTAATCTATTACTTTTTACCACCGCCGAGCGAAAACATTACTGTTTAATAAAAAATATGAGTCGCTTACTGTCTCTACTAACCAAACACAAGCCCCGTTCTTTCTATTGCGATTACTGTCTGTACAGGTTCTGCGAAGAACGACTCCTTACCGAACACGTCCCCCAGTGTTCACCATACGGCGAACAGAGGATTCGTTTACCACGAAGGAGGAGGAGAAGGTGATGTGTTTCAAAAATTATACCTACTGCCATAAGGTCCCATTTGCGATGTACGCAGACTTTGAATCCTTCATCGTCCCTTGCCATCGCTGTGACGCTCCTCTGCACACAGCGTCCAACACAACGGAGTCGTTACATCTTCCTTCGGGTTTCTCCTACATCATAGTCGACCACGAGCGTAATATTTTCAAACCCCAGGTCGATTATCGCGGCGAGCACGTGGTAGACACCTTTCTCGCTAGACTGGTCGCCGAAGAGACTATTCAGACTATTCTAGACTGTTAGAATCATGCGTTCCATCGTGCCCATGACTATGACTGACCGTGATGTATTATCTTTCGCGAACGCCGTCGTATGCCATCTCTGTGGAAAACCGCTGACCGACGACGACAAGGTGCGCAACTATTGTCATCTGACCGGACGATACCTGGGTGCAGCCCACAGCGTCTGTAACCTCAACTTCAAGACTCCACGACACATACCCGTCTTTTTCCGTACCTTACAAGGTTACGACATGGTTCACTTGGTACAAGGGTTGGGTAAATACGACGATCTCGCTTTTATCGCTACCACTAGCGAACGCTTTGTATCGGTCTCGTTGGGTGCCCTGTGTTTCGTAGACATGCTTCAATTTCTGAACACGTCCATGGACACACTGGTTGGAAACTTGCGCGCGAGCGGTGCGGATTTCGCTTTAACGAAACAATGTTTCGAAGAACACTTCGAGCTACTCTTACGTAAGGCCGTGTACCCTTATGATTACATGACGGGTAGCGAGAAGTTCGACGATACACGTATGTCCGCACACGAACACTTTTTCAACAGGCTGAGTGAATCGCCCATGTCGGACGAAGATTACGCTCACGCACAGAACGTGTGGCGGACTTTCGGACTCCGTACACTGGGCGAATATCACGATCTGTATCTGAAAACAGAAGTAATGCTGCTGGCCGACGTATTCGAGGCGATCCGTGAGATGGCCTTGCGGTACTACCAGATCGATCCGTGTCATCTTTACTCGCTTCCGGGCGTCGATTGGCACGCGATGTTAAAGATGACCAGTGCGACTGGAGCAGTTGACGGATATAAATCAGCATCTCTTTATAGAATCGACCATTCGCGGCGGCGTCAGCATGGTACCCAACCGCCATGCCAAGGCCAACAACCCGCTAATCGCCGATCAGCACGATGCTTCAAATCCGACCTCTTTCATACTGTACACCGATTACAACAAATTTTACGGTGCGTACATGTCACAACCGCTCCCTTACGCCGACTTCAGAGGGCTCGATCCTAACGAGATCGAGTCACTGGACGTGAATACTCTGAGCGATGACGGTGACACGGGCTACATACTTGAGGTGGACCTACACTATCCGACTGAACTTCACGACCTCCACTCCGATTATCCGCTGGCGCCCGTCCGTTCTTGCGTCAATCCCGACACGCTTTCACCGTACTGTCGCCGACTCTACACACGACTGTCCTATACAAGGGGGTATAGCGGATTGGAAACGCCTTCGTCTTCCGTTCCCAAGTTGCTGCGACTTTGGACGACAAGCAGAATTACGTTCTCCATTTTCGAAATTTTAAGTTGTATCTGAGTCTTGGCCTAGAGTTGAAAGCGATTCATAGGGTGTTGAGTTTTAAATAGAGAGCGTGGATGAAACCGTTTATCGATTTCAACACGCAAAAGCGAGCCGCAGCCACAAACAGTTTTGAAAAGGATTTTTTCAAACTGACAGTCGACGCCGTCTATCGCAAATAGCTGGAGAACGTGAGGAAACGAATAGACTTCCAACTAGTCTCTAACGAACGTCGGCTGCAGAAACTGATTTCCAGTCTACGGTTAGAGCGTATGATCCGCTACACCGATGACTTGGTCAAACTGGCCTTACGACACAGGACGATATTCCTTTCCCGTCCGGTGTACGTCGGCCTCACAGTATTGGACGTCAGCAAACCGATAATGTACGACTTTCATTATCGGTACACTGTCGCCAAGTACGGTCGACGATTAACGTTACTAATGACCGACACGGACAGTTTGCTTTACAGCATACGGACGGACGTGTACGCTGATATGAAAGAGGATCTCCACCTTTCCGACACGTCGGACTATCCCGTGGATCATCCTTGTTATTGCGTCGACAACAAAAAGGTCGTGGGGAAGTTCAAGGATGAAACCCACGGGAAACCCGTCAGGGAATTTGTCGGAATCAGAGCGAAATATTACTCGCTCCTGTTGTCCGAACGCACCGACAAAAAGGTGGCGAAAGGTGTGCCTAGGGCGTCGATAAAAACAGGTTACGACATCGATTGTAGAGCGAGTGTCTTTTCGACAGTCGTACGGTTTTCACCTCTGCCGAGTGTATACGAAGCGATCTTCATAAGCTGTACATGCAGCGTGTAACGAAACTTTCCCTGTCACCTTATGACGATAAGAGGTATGTACTGGACGACCGACGGCGTAACTACACTTGCGTACGGACACTACAGAACACGTAAACGTACGCTATCTGACGACGATGCCAGTCCTAACATCAAAGTGAAGAGGCGGCGGTGCACGGAACAGTAACTGACGGTAAGAATAAACTCGTATTTCGTGTATAAAAATTATTTATTACAATTCACAGAGTGCAAATTCAATAAACCTTTACGCACACGAGGTAGAGGGGAGGTAGGCGACTAGACGGCGACGGTTCATTTTTTTAATCTTGTGAAACAGGATGCAAACCGTCTAGATTGGGTGATGTAATCGACTCCCTCCGAGACCTTCACACATGATCGGGGGGGAGGGAGTTTGCGTTTATGTTTATCCGCTTACAACAAGATGCGGACTGACCATATGTTATCGCATTGTGTGAACGTTGTGAAGGGTGGGGGGGTCCTCTTCATCTTATGTGTACATATTTTATTTCCAACATCTGTACATGTTGATATATTTTATTTTTATTCTGCCACCAGTAAAACACAACCGCAGCAACGACCACAACCGCAACAGCCGCAGCCTCAACCGCAGCCGCAGCAGCCACAGCCTCAGCCGCAGCAGCACTTGGGGGAGAAACCTGCCTCCGTTCAGGGAATGTTCCGAACCTAGATATCGATAACGGGTGTTACGCTCTGCTGTAGGACATGTATTCATGATTTCAAAAATCGTGCTACCGTAGAACTCAACCCAACGTACGTCTAACACCGACCGAGTTCATAACGAAAGCACCGCTACACGTCTTCGATTGTAGCAGAGAGGACGAGTCGCTCAAGTCTTCGCCGGTTGGCGTCAGATTGGAATTCGAGTCCTCGATCAATTTCCCCGCTCAGACCACGGCCTACTGCACGATACTGCACGATTTGCAACGTATACACTCCGCTGTCCAACACGGTGCGCAGACACAATTAAACACACGCACGCTGTATAGGCCTATTATTGTTTTTTGCTGTAAATAGTATGTTGCTTTCTTTCTAGCATAAGAATACTATGTGTGTACAGACAAATTTTAATGTGTTTTTTCATATTAATAAATGTAGTCATTTATAACAATTTTTGCGTACTTTAATTTCGTAATACCCTCTCGATCGTAGCCCTCTTTCCTATGGTACGGACGGTGGGAGGGGGAAGCGTCTCCGTGGTAATACATTATTTGTGAAAGAAACTATAGAATAATTTTTAACCAACGACCGTCAGATGCAGAAGAAGAGGTCACTACACCTTTTTACAACGACCGCCAGACGCGGAAAATACTACCTTTTTTTCACAATATATACTTACCACAGACACATACATTTCATTAAACATAACCTCAGTGTGATACACAATTTTTACAAGTGAAGTGGTTTTCAATTATGCACTGCATACACATTATGCGCAATTCATCAAGAGTTTCTTACGACGACCGCCAGATGCAGAAGAAGAAGAAGAACACACCTGTTTACTACAGCCGCCCGATAAAGAACACACTACCCTTTTCTTAAAAATATATTATAACAGTACAAATTACCAATTTGAATGCAATTTATATTGTGTAGCCCCACGCTTTTGGGAGACAATTTATATAACACAAGAAATTATAACTTTAAGTACATTAAATTGTAGAGTGCCATAATTCATACAACATTACTGGCAAAGTGTACCAATTAATGGAGTTTGGGTGTAATGGTAATAAGAGTAGTCAGTGATTGAATTGTAAATAAATATTCATTATTATTCACTTAAAAACGTTCAAATGTGGCAATACATTTATCATTAAATTAATCTTATATTCTACAGTAACAAAGTTATGTTCTAAATATTTATTTGTTAATCTTAAAATTCGTCTGCTCAGTCTGACTGTGTGCTATACTGCAGTTTTGTTTTATTTTCTTTATATATCTTTCAACTACGTTAATTTATGTATTGCATACATATTAATCATTGATTGCTTTATAAACTTTAAATAAAATTTAAAATGATTAAATTAATCGTCAACCATCAGTGAACATATTTACTTAATTTAAATTAGATTCTCTGAACCTCTATATCTACATTTTACATAACGCTTATTTATTTTTAAGATTCAAAGTGTCTTTTCAATGTCTTTAGTCTCTCATGTAAAATTTATAAATTGATTATATGTCACATCGATTCTGTAGTTCGTACCCATGTCCTCCGTTGATCTGTCGGTCCTCTTCTGATGGAGTTCCCTGCACGTTCCCCCGACTACACTTGTCGTCCTCCAGTTACTCGTTCCTCATGGTCCCATCTGGTTGCTGTAGTGTACAGTGATATGTTGCACTGCACCTGCTGCTGTAGTTCTAGCAGACGCCTCTACTGTTCAGCATAGCGTTCCTCTGCATGATGTACCTCGTAGCTTGTCTTGAGTGACGGACGTTAGAGTGTGTAGACATCGTCAAGTATGTTCTATAATCGTATTCGTAACCAGACTAAGAGTTACTGTTTAATATTTAAGATGAACATAGCGTCCATCCGCCTTTAGTGTTCAATTAACAAAATTTAAAACTCGCGTCGATACTGGACATAGCGTTCCGCCGCTACTGAAGACTGATTGAGAAGAAAACTAGCTTCTTCCGTGCCCTTATTTATATTCGAGCATCGTACTGCACCTGTTGGGACAGAATGACAGAATTCTGCCTGTCTGAAATTGCTTGGTGGCGTCTGTTCCCCCACTATCGTCCAATTTCATATTTTCGCTCATTTCTGCCAACGGCAAAGTCTAATGTAAACTACAGGGTGCTCTCACGATGGTTGATTTAATTACACATGTTCAACGTAATTACCATCGTAATCGAATTATTCGTGTAATTACTACGCACTTAAAATCGCACTGAATTTGCACTTCGCGTCCTTTTCACGCCGTTTTCTCACTACACATGTGTATTAATTTTATACATATTTACTAGTCTTTGAAATTTTTCTACCATTTATGGTTTTCTTATAATTAAATAAAAACTATAATTTGACATTTATTTAGGGTGAGATGTCTACTCTACACACTCTCAGCGACAATCGCGTGATCGTGCAGGTCGGTTCCTGTATGTCTACACGCCGTATTTTTAACATAAACTCAGCTTTCAATCTCATACCTGCTTATTTATTACATATTTATAAATTTATTTTACATATTCATTTTATCTAATAAATGCACAGTACAGCGTATGATTGTATTGTCGCAATATACTTACCATAGACACATACATTGTCATTTAACATAACCGTCTTCGCCACGAAAATTCAAATTTACCCCCACCATTTATACACAACTAATCACTACAATGCCCGCCAATTCACATCACACAGCCTCTTCGCCGCCAAAATTCAAATTTATCGCCACCAATCACACACAAACACTCACGACATTGCCCGCCTATACACGTCACACAGCTTTTACAAAATGGCCGACAACTTTTCCAAAATTACCACCGCCGTTCATACGCCGACCAATCAACGACGGCAGCCGAGTGGCGGTGGTGGCGGCGGCGGCGGAGGGAGTCCGCACCTTAATTTCAAATTTACCACCACCGTTCATACACGACGAATCAACGCATCGCCCGCCAATACACGTCACTTCCGCCAACATGGCCGACGCCTTTTCCATCATGGCCGTCTTCCCCACCACACAATTTCCATCATTACCGATTTTCTACCTCCACTGTCACGTGACCACACCCGTCATCCCCCACTAATGTCATGAGACGACCAATAAATGACGGCGGCGGCGGCGGCGGCGGCGGCGGCGGCGGTGGCGGCGGCGGCGGCGGATTGAGTCCGCGCCTTAATTTCAAATTTACAACCACAGTTCATACACGACCAATCAACGCATCGCCCGCCAATACACGTCACACAGCCTCTTCGCCGCCACCATTCAAATGTACCACCCGTCGTCTTCGTCCACTAATGTCATGAGACGACCAATAAATGACGGCGGCGGCGGCGGCGGCGGCGGTGGCGGCGGCGGCGGTGGCGGCGGCGGCGGTGGCGGCGGCGGCGGCGGATTGAGTCCGCGCCTTAATTTCAAATTTACAACCACAGTTCATACACGACCAATCAACGCATCGCCCGCCAATACACGTCACACAGCCTCTTCGCCGCCACCATTCAAATGTACCACCCGTCGTCTTCGTCGTCCTCTTCGCAGCCTATATTCAAATTTACCCCCTCCAATCCCTACATTCCCCGACAATACACATCACACAGCTTTTCCAACATGGCCGACAACGTTTCCAACATGGCCGATAACTTTTCCAACATGACAGACTACGTCACCACTACTTTTCCAACATGGCAGACATCCACCTCCAATGTCACATGACAACCCCACCACCGTCGAGTGGTACCGCACACCTACCCCCACCACCGTCACGTGACCCCCCACTGCACACTCGCTCCATCTTGCTCGCACACATTAAATATGTATTCGCTCTCGCTTGCACTCATTGGTAAGATATTGGATTGTAACCCCCATAACCACCCTACTACCCAATAATATTTTGGGAAGGGGAGGGTAGCTATCGTTTCAACCTTCAACAAACCGACCCAAGAACTGGTAAGCCAAATAATACAAATGTATTGGCAATGGATTTTTACGCCTACCGAATAATAATAAGGCAGGGATCGTCAAATCACATTTTACAATGCAGACAGCTCTTCCATCAATTTATTGTTGATATGTACGCCACAGTGGAAAGCTTCTGTACATTCTAAATCAAATATTCTTTATGTACATTCGCCTTCTGTTTTTTAATTGAAAAAAAAACTTTGAGTTGGAGATTACATTCATTTGAGGAATGCTATCATCAATAATGGAAGCGTTACGGATATTGGACGTATGGTTATATTACCAGCTATCTTCACCGGAAGTCCCAGACATTTGCATGAATATGCTATGACGTACGTTCGAGCGTACGGTCGTCCAGATTTATTTATTATATTTATACATGAATCCAGCATGGACAGAAATAAAAGAAGAGCTTCTTGAGGGCCAAGCGCCAAGCCAAGCGTCATGACTTAACAGCCAGGGTTTTTAAACAAAATTTAATAAAGCTCATGGACGTGATTACTAAGTGTCACATCTATGGAGCGACTTGATGCTGGATGTATTTGATCAAGTGGCAGAAAAGGGGACTTCCACATGTAAACATATTAGTATCTCTCAAGAATTAGTAACGCCCCACTGAAATAGACAGCATTATTTCGGCGGAGCTACCAAACCCAGTCGAAGATCCTATTCTTTTTAAAAGTCTCTCCAAAAATATGATTCACGGCCCCTGTGGAGGATTAAACTCTAAATCGCCATGTATGAAGGACAGAAAATGTACTAAAAAATACCTTTGCGAGATGCGACAAGAAACGCAGACGGAAGACGACGGGTACCAGATTTATAGAAGGCGACAACCAGAGCATGGAAGTTATACTGCTACTATTCACACACATAAAGGTGGATAATCAATTTCAGGATATTGAAGTAAACAAAAGATGGATTGTACCTCACATTCCACTACTTTCAAAAATAATCCAAGCACATATTAACGTTGAATACTGCAACTTAGTGAAGGCCATTAAATACATATGTAAATACCTAAATAAAGGTAGTGACATGCCAGTTTTTCAACTTCAAAATTAAAAATAGGCAATCTGATGGAATTATGCAATATCAAATGGGAAGGTACATCAGTAGCAACAAAGCGGCTTGGCGTATACTAAATTTTCCGATTCACGAACAACATCCAAGTGTTGTTCATCTGGCCATGCACTTATAAAACGTTCAAAGAGTTTATTTCACAGAAGAAAACACCCCGGAAAAAGCTGATCCACCACCCAACACAACATTGACAGCCTTTTTTTCTTCTGTGCCAACAAGATCCATTGGCAAGAACTTTGTTGTACCCAGAAGTTCCAAAATATTACACTAGAATAAATCAAGCACAATGTTTTCTACGAGGAAGCAAGATGAACGGGTACCAGGCTACGATGGACGTGCAAGTGATGCTTTAGGACGTTCATATACTGTTCATCCTAGCAATGCCAAATGCTTTTACCTCAGATTACTTCTTCACACTGTCCATGGGCCTCCTTCTTTCGCATATCTGAAAACTGTTAATGGGGAGGTATGTGAGACATTCAGAAAGGTATGCCAAAGGCGTGGCTTACTTGAAGATGATCAACACTGGGACCTACCGTTGTTTGAAGCGTCTCTCGCACGCGTTCCAGCTCAGCTACAAAATCGTTTCTCTGTAATAATAACGACTTGTAATTTGTCGAATCCGCGTAATTTTTAGTAAAAATGCAAGGAAATTCCGATATGGATTTAAATTTAATTCCGATGTATTTAATGACGCTCTGATTTTGGTTTGTGTATCCATCTGTGGCAAAACTCTTTGTCAATACAGGCTCCAGTGCGAATAGGTTTTGATGTACTTGACAGGGATCTTCTGCGAGAAAAAAAGCTGTGACACTGAACAATTGAAAAATTTCGTCGCTACGAATAAGCCTCTCTTACTTGACCAGAGGGCAGCATATATCGCAATAATGGACATCATCTCAAGTGAAACTGGGTGTCCAGGTGGGACAGGGAAAACATTTTTAATTAATTTATTACTAGCAGAAATTTGGGCGCAAAATAAAATTGCTCTTGCCGTTGCATCTTGTATATCTTGCTCTCGTATAACATCTAGCTGCGAATACAATAGAACAGTAAACCGGATACACAATCCCCACTAAATTTAGTAATTAATATGAACTTAATAAGTAGTGAAAAAGTGTTTATTTGATATTGAAATTGCGTTGGACTGGTGGTGTGGTATTGTATCTTTGATTAGTAACCATTTAATTTCTGATATTAACACATTGATAATAATGTATCAGAATAAAAAATATGCACACATTTACTATCTGTATAATAATACAAATATGAAATATTCCATTACACAGGGAAACAGGAAAACCAAGAACAATATAGTTTTAGGTTTATCATACTTTCATTATTATTATCTGTAAATGTTTCGCCATTCCTACGATGAGCGCCCATATTCTGCTGTTAGACTGACACTTTTAGGCGAAATGGTTGAGTTTAATTAAAGTGTGAAACGCGCTTTAAACACAAAATCGGCGCTGTTGATAAAAAAAACAAATGAGAAAAACTGAAAAATGAGTTTTCTAATTTTAAATTGTTCGAGCCAAAATGAATAAAGTAACCGTGCTAACCTGGCTTGAAGACCAGCGTACTTAAAGTTCTGTCCGTTGCAGATTGCAACGCACAGCTGAGGAGTCGACGAGTCAATAAAATTCTTATAGAGATCACGTAGTAACCTTGGATCGTTCTGGTCTCTGTAACATCCTACATACTCGTAGCCAGGTAGCTTTCTTATGCTTGGTGCTGAAAACAAACAGTACATTTATAGTTACACATTTTTCGGGTAACAGGTTTAACATTTAATACTTCTTTCAGGCATATCGATGTTAACAGTTCATGTTTCAAGCTCTCAGAAATTATACTACAGGTACCGAAGTGTATTATTGATGTAATTGCTTTATCAGCAACGTTATCACTTGATAAATATTAGCACACAGATATAAAATATTTGTATGTAAAATACAATTTTATACAGACAAAACGTTTGAATGTACTACAAACTTAATAATTAATATTAAAAAAACATTCAGTAACTATTTTTTTTTTCTAGACAGACTTACCGATGAAACCCTTCACTGAAGGTTTCAATTTTGTTCAATGGGAATTGTTGGGTTCATTCACGTTTAATGAATACTTAGTCTAATAAAGTAAAATTTCTAGAAGGGCTGAGATTACTTAAACACATGCCCGTACAATACACCACTCAACATCACAGTGTCGTTGTCATACAGACGTTTCATGTCTAGGTAGACTCTGACAGGCACAGGTCTATGCATGCACAAAAGTTTCAGTGGCTGAGAACCTGAAATCTTGAAATTAAAAATTGGACCTCTGATGTTAAAACTTGAATTCAGAACTAAAAGCCAAGCTCAAGATGTGGTTATGAGATTCGAAACACAAGGATACGCACCTTTTCGAGGATGAGAGAATAAAGCTGAGGTTACAAAAACTGAGTATAGGAAATTGAAACACACACACACACACACACACACACGTATATATTCCAACGAAACAAATTGAGGATGCATAGACGGTATTAGAACTAATCATATATAACAGAGACTCTTATCTGGAGATAGGAATTTATTAAACTAAAACAAATTAAAATCTTGTCTGTAAATTCCTTACATAAAACATTTATTAATTATATATTGTTACAGATACTAACGAATGTTTATTTCAACAATCGTCTATGTTACTTGATTGAGGAATTTCTTCTTGTAGTCCGGTTGAAAGCTGCTGCGTTAACGTTGATCTCTGGTCTCTCCGCCGCTGTCACACGCGATTCACTCACGCATGCCGTCTATCTGCCCGATATGGTTTTTGTTTACAAACTTCAGATGCAATAAGTGGGTTAGTTAATTATTATTTAAATGCGGTGTGTTTATCATACTCCTTCCAGCAATCTTAATGTGTCCACGCGTTCATACAGGTGTATTCCGAATAATACAACTGTCCCTAAGCGGAAAATCTTGACTAACGCGAGTTAGCACTATTATATCTTCACATAACTTTATTTTACGTTCTAATACCCCTTTGATTTAGCTTACCGGTAACTCGTAGCTAAAATCTAGGACTGTCGTCACCCTTATAGAGAACGTGTACTGTCGCGAAAAACTCGCACAGAGAGAACGTCTGATTAGGAGAAGTTGCAAATGAGGACTGTACAAAATTTCCTTTCCAGAGCACATCGCAAATGAAAATTGGATCTCCTGTTTGGTGAAATCTAGAACACGTGACAGATTTCTACCTTGGTAGCTAGAAATCATGTAGGACTATGTATAGTGTATAGGACTGGAATCTGCAAGGTCTTGTACAGATTTTATCTAAAAGTTTTATGACTTTTCTGCAGACAAAGCTTCTATAGAAAGTGAATTCATTTAAAAAGTACATAGTAAAATTATATGTTTTGAGTTAATGACATATGAAAAATGTAGCGCTATTTATGACGCATACGCTGTCCAAGTTTCATTCTGATATGTTAATTATTGTAGGAGTTACTCATAAAAACACGAATAACACGCGCACTCGCGCACTAAATTTGCACTTGACATGACAAAAAATAAATGTATGGGCATTTTGACCTATAACACACAATTACCCACCTCTTATTTCAAAACTTACAGCTACTTTACAAAATTTGAAGAAAATCGATTTAAAACATGTCTATAATGTCATAAATTGTAATAGCGTCTAGTCATTTCTAAAATGACTCTTACTGCAATTGTTCTATTGCAATATATGTGTGTATATATATATATATATATATATATATAATTTGTGATGTTTTTAATTTGTTTCTTCTGCAAGTAGTAACTCCCTTTTTATTTATATGACCGCAGTTGCTGGGATTGTACACTAGCAATCGTATTCGCACTTTCACTAAACTTGATTATTTTGTTTATATGACTTTATTAAGTCTTACTACTTGCAGAAGAAACAAATGGAAAACATCACAAATTATATAATTACTGTAAGAAACATCGAGTTACTTATATAGAAAAGTATATATATATATATATATATATATATATATATATTGTAAGAAGACGTTTGTCGGTGTTTATATATTATTTTATTCGTATTAATCTCAGGGTTGTTTTTATTTAATATGGGGTCTTGCAATCTGTTAATTATTATTATATGGTTGTTTAGTGACTTATTCCACTCAATTCAACCTATTGTTGAATCCAGTAATGAATAAGTCGGTTACTTACACTCTTTTTCGACGTTTTAATTGTCAGTTTAATTGGTTTAAATAAATGTTTTTTATTCACTGCTTAGAATTGTTCCACTCGAAGTTCCGTTGACTCTCCGTTGATCAGCGGTGGTGAGAAGATCAGTAATGTCCTGCCTATACACTAACATAAACATACACAAACATAATATTTATGATAACTTATACTTTGTAATAATATATATAGGTCAGTACGGTTGTAAAAAATCATTCCCTTTGAATGATTCGCACTGTAAGTATGGTACCAACCGTCTCGTTCTTCTCACTAAGCTGTATTTACTGATTACAATAAAAGCCAACTCTTTCAAAGGTAAAAATAACAATGATGATTTATTCAATTCTAAAACAATGAAATTTAGTACAATAATATCGTTTGCTCTTCTTTCTGGTTAACAATTAATATTTAAATTCGAACATGGACTCTAAAACATTTAAAAAGCTCAAGTTGGCATGACTGCCTTTGGTTAGTTACAAAAATGTGTTGACAAACAAATAGATTATGTAGTGTTCTTAAACTTGTAATGTCATTAACAATTGTAGTAGTAGTAGTAGGTTCTTTGAGTCTGCAAAATACACATATTTGATAAAATTGCTACGGCTATAACAAGTATATAAGATATGAATTCATGGATTATTAATTAAAAAATATAAAATATGAACAACTGTTCATGGTTAGACATAGGCTTTCAGTATAGTTTAGTGCAACCTTGTTTGGTTAAAAGTTATTAATTATTTGTTAATAAGTGATAATAATCATTATAATTCAGTGTCAAGGATTATGATCATCTCCAAAATTGGATGTACCTATTTCAGGTAATAGTAATTCATTGATTATATTTATACCACTCTCTGGTGTAACTCTTATTCAATTTTAGAAACAAAACATTAAACACTCTTATCTGACTAATAGAATTAGGGCACATACTCCCTTCATTGATGATACAATGTCTTTACTTATTCTAAACATTCATGTTATACAAATCGTTAAAATTGTCGTTAATTATATCGTTCAACTTTGACATTGTTTATTTGTATTATAGAGATCCCTTCCTTTAGGAATAGGATATTTAATTGCTTATCGGATGTTAATTCAAGTCGCTATTAGCGTTCTGTTATATTTATTATCATACAATCATAATATAATAGCTGTGGGTATTTGATACTTGCGTAACTGGTCGTTCGTAGTGTTTACACTTTTTTTCTTAAACTTTTTTAATTAATTAAAATTTTTTAATTAATTAATTAAATTTTATCACTGCACTGCACTCACTCCTATGCGCATGTACTCCGAATTATTTTCACTTAAAAATATACTGCACTATTTCTTCAGTTGACATAACCTCCACTCCTGGTTTGAGGTTAACGTGTGTTTACATCTGGTTGCTGTCAAAAGCACGTTTTTCTGGAGATACGACGAGAATGCAGTTCGCTTCGTGGGTGGTAAAAGACTGGCTTCGCTTCCTTTGTCGGAATGATGAATCTCGGATTTTTTATAGGCTCTGATTGGTCAATTTATTTTAATTCGTCTATCTCCGGCGGGCTTCGTCAAAACAGACGCCTTCAAGCGCGTCACTCTTTGGGAACAAGATTAAGAATTTCTGGTCGACATACCCACGCGGAAGGGTTCAGCATTATACAATTATTTTTATAAGTCCAATATCTTACTTATAATTGTACTGGTGACATTGTGATTACCCTCATTGTTTATGATTTTTTTTTATGACGATTAATTTGAATCCCCTCATCATATATTTCGGATTCGGGGTTGCTGAATTCGCACTTGGTATTTATACTTAGTGTCCATTCAGCCATTAATTATTAATAATATATTGGTTTTATTCCATTTTCCATGGTAATAACTTGTTCTTAATCTACTGTACAATTTTCCCTTAAAACTATGCCTTAATACTAACACTATGTCCGTTTTCATAGATTCAAACTTAAGCTTATGATTATACATTTTTGTTTTTCTTATACTCTATTAATAATAACCTTTAATTAAGTTCTAATATGGTATATTTATACATTGATGGGTTTAGTCACTACTGGCAGTGTTCTTTTTCCCTACATTATTAGTTTAGCGCCTTAATTATAGTTTATTAATTAGGCTTGTCATACTTTTATGGAGTTACCTTGCTATATGTTTGGTACTCTTCATATACTATTCGGATTGTTATCCAAATGATAGTTAAAACAGTCACAATGGTATTGTTATTATTGTGATGCAGTTCATTCTGCATTTGATTCTGTTATAATCTTGGTTTAGTAGCTGTCAACCTTGCTTGCAGCTAGTTGTTACAATAGTTTTGTTGTTATTACATTTATATGGATTATTTAGATAGTTATTTTGGTTGCCTTTGTTCATCTGAACAGTATTCTGTCTTACTTCAGGTTGTTAGTTGAGTTACTATCTTTGTATAATAAGTTTATAACATAATTTTGGTTGCATAATGTGTCTTTGCTATTACAAGCATATTGTCATATTTGGATTAGGCTACATAAATATAGCTTTTATATTTAGTTATTCTATTATCTATCGTGTACAAAACATTCCTTATATTATCTAGTTACTTCCTAGCTCAATACATTTTGGTTTAATATTGTTCTGATTTTGTTTTCATTAAGTTTTATTGAAAACAGGATGCCCAGATTAGGTTATGTTGTAGGTTCAGTAAGCAGTAATGTGTTGCTGCTGGCTGTGTATTTCTACATTAATCTTGTTGACTGGTTTTCATTCAATGTTTGTACATTGGTTATTATTATTGCACCTTTAGTTTACTCTTGTATTGTCTTATTTATTGTTAATTAGTGGGTTTTTTCTAACATCACTCCCACTGTACAATTGGTCATTCATATTTTGGAACCTAGTCTGCTGTTTATTTTATAACTACACATCATTTAGCTACAACAAACTTACCTTATTCTTATTTAGTTTACTTGTGGCTCTTTATTTACAATATTTAGTCCTTATTGATAATAATGTGTTTTACATAGACAAGGAATGTATTCATTAAATGATTTGTGGTCAGTGTTGACTTTACCATAGAGCTTAGGGATTTATATCATGTAATTACTTAACATTTCTTCTTAACATTTCTTAGTACAATTATTCTTTTAAAGGTTTATGTTAGTTTGTTATATTTCAATTTCCTTCCCTTTTTCTTGTGCCTGGTCTGGATATCTTCCTTCTTCCTTCTTCACTGATCTCTTTCTCACTCTTATTCATTTTATACATGATGTGGTTTTCTCTTGTCTTCTTCACATTGTTTCTTCCTTCTTCTTTCTTGAGGTCGTTATTGTTGTGTTCTTCTCCCTGATTCTTCTTTCTTCTTTTGTTCTCATGTTCTTCTCACTGATTCTTCTTTCTTCTTTTGTTTTCATGTTCTTCTCACTGATTCTTCTTTCTTCTTTTGTTTTCTTTTGTCCTTCTCACTGATCTATTGGGTAAGGTATGTCAGTCGTCTCGTCTTTATTCTTCTTTTCTTCTTTATTGGTACATTTACTAGTGATTTCTTTTTAATGATGCTTCACGTATTTAAACTTATGGTACTTTCTTCTTCTGTATCCATGGTGGTATTCTAGACCTTTTATGTATTCTTACTAGTGGTGGTTTTTTATTAATTTTCGGTACGTTGGTGGATGTGGTGTTATATGTACCGTTACAATATATATATATATATATATATATATATATATATATATATTGTAATATACCAAAGTCGTACGGCATATCAGTCGCACGTTGTATACGTCAATTGTAATTAAACCGGATTCCGTTCAAGTATTATTTTAATTTATTTTATTTATGACGTGTTTAAGTTCATTTAAGTTATATGGGTTCGGTTTTACTTATTGTGAAGTCGTTGGTTTAAAGTGTTCAAGATTAGTTGTAATTGTTTAAACTGTTCGTCGTTCATCGGATGTTGCGTATTGGACGGAGGTTGGTTCTTCTTCACTAGTAGATATAATTCGGTTGCATTGGTTCTCACTGGAATCAAAGTTATTTTAGTATAACGGTACTTACTTTGATAGACGTCTTGGTTATCAGTTAGAGTGTATCAGCTCATCTAAAAACAAAATTAATTCAACAAATTCACTCGTTGGCGCCGTCGGGTTGCCAACCGTTGCGTGTCATCTACCGAGCCTGTAAATGCCTATCTACGTGAAATAATTGGGCCAACTCTAATTAATTAGTTTAAACATAATTTATTTCTCGTTAAAGCCTGTTTATTAATTTCCTTGAACAATTAAAATATGAACGTCAGACTTCACAATTACTTTTTCATTTTTGTCAAACTTTTCTTAAAATCTCAGGGTGGTTATGCTGCATACGTGGATGAAACACTCCACGATGTTTTTGTTTACAATAATTTTAATAAACATGGGTTCTTTTAGTCCGCAAGATACTAAACGTTCACACAGCACAACAATTATACTTATTTAATAGGAGAGTGGTCACCTCGGATAACTAAAATCTCAATTCATTAAGAAAACTTTAACAGACGGCTTGCGTCAACTTCTAGGTTAGACCTGGCGTGTCTTGTATAATGCCACTTAAGTTAGCTAAAATTCTAAATGATCAACAACAATGAACATTCAGGTTTACTAAAGTCATAAACGCCTTCAGCATTCAACTATCGTTATACGACTAGATGGGATATCCTTTCACAGGTATATTTCTTAATTCTAACAACATAGCAGTAGGCTATGAAAAGATGTTTCCAGACTTGTTAATTTGCAAATGCGTGACTATTGAAAGGCAGGTTTGTCATGTGGTTAAAACAATATTGTTACGACATTTCAGAACAGTCTACGTGTTTGTCGAATGTTCCAGGAGAATCTCGCTCTAATGTGTGTGGCATACGTGACTCTCGACGCATTCGCAAGAGTTTTCTGGAAGCCGCCTGCCGCGGTTGTACACTGACTTAACCTACTAAATTCAGTAAAGCATACTGTCCTTTTATAATTGGTTAACAATCGTTTTATATTTAGTGCGAATAATATTCGTTAACTCTTATCCCTAATCTAATTGTTAATTGATTTTACGAGGGTTAATGCTTCTTCAAAGTTCGTTATATATCCTTAATCCTATACATTGACAGGTTATTGTTCACTTCATAAGTTTATAATAATAATATTAATTCACCATATTCCCTTTTTATTTACATGACCGCGATTGCTGGGATTGTACACTAGCAATTGTATTCGCACTTTCACTAAACTTGATTAATTCGTTTATATGACTTTATTAATGCCTTTAGAAATTTCTAGTTGTATTAACCCAAACATAACGTTCACTACACGCACACGTTAGGTCAATTGAGTTTTCTGGTGTCGAGGACTCTCGTCTGGTCTCCTGAGTCGATCGTACAAGAATGATGCTTAGCTTGGCGTCTTTTTTGGTCAAGCCTCGCTATAATTAATTTGATTGGTGGAAAGCTCGATGACATCTCACTCGCTTTTTCCGGTGGCGTCAGTCTTTGAGTTCGAGAGTATGAAAAATATTTTCTTCCAATTTACACAAATAGTTTAAATGCGTTTAACTTTCTTATGGTACTTGGGAGTTCTAATTTAATCATCTCAATCGTTTGGAATTGTCCTTTAGATTAATTAGATACCCCTCAAGCCATAAGTCTCTTCATGTTTGATAATTTCTTATTTTCACAACTTATGCCTATTACAATATTTTAATTTAAAACTATCTTACGTTTATATTCTTTACAATTTAACTTCACTACTAATTATTTTCGCTATTACTCAGTCTCTTTCTGCTTTTTAGTTAGATTATAATCAGTTATGGGTGAAAACAACTCTAAAATTGAGTATAAACCTTGCTGTACAGATAGCATTATGTTTTAGATTTAGTTGATATAATTCATTGGTGGTATTTTATGAGTTAGTTACATTTCACACTTATTCTTAAGTTTTCCCTTCAACTATTGGTCATCATTGTCTGACTTAATTGATGTCCTTTTTATGTATTTCTGTTATTAACATACTTAGTGTTTGGCATACCTAGGCCTTATTTTTATTCAGCTATTAATCTTAGAATACATTGTTTATTTTGATTACATTCTGATTACTACTTGGTGTCTTGTCTATCTTATGAGTTTACTACTGTTGGTTTAGTCTGATAGGCTACTCTGTTCAACATAATATTTAGTATTAGTCTCTAGGCTCCCTTTAGGCCTATTATCACTCCAGTTAATTTTACAAGTTGTTTGTTCATTGCTATTGGATTACTTCTGAATATTGTTACTTATTTATCTAAATTAACTATTACAATTTCTGGTTATTATATTTTGTGGTTTTGATACAATTATTCCTTTTAATTATACTCTTTACATTCACCTATATTTCAGGCACTATATGGTGTTACATCTTTTCTCTTAACTTTTAATTATTTTTAATTTAGTGATCATTCTCCGTTACAAAATAGTGATAGGAATTATTCTAAGGCGTTACAATCATTTGATTGGTAATAGGATATCACCTTTTTCTGTTAATTCAGTAAAACTTCATGCATCTGGTCTCAAGATACAAGTATGTCTGATATAATTTTAAGCTAATTACCATTGTTTTATATTATATAAGTGACTGTGAACCTTGCTGGTTCTATTAACAATAATTTTTCATCTCTATTACTCCTTATTGTTAAAGTTTTTGACAGATTTGTTAGGTAACTTCAGACTGTCCATTTCATTGTTTGAATTTACACTAATTACAATACAATTCTTATTATTTTTGTGTTGGTATTACCCTTTTAACATTTAGGTTCATTACCTTCCAACAGAAATTGGATTACTTGTCATTTAGTTACTTAATTCTTTTATTTGAGGTGCATAATTCACATTGAGTGAGGTTATGGATCCTATCTTGGTTTGATAACAATGTGTTTATTTTATTATGATTTCAATGTCTTTCATTTCACACTATTATAGTATTACTAATGTTATTTATTACTTTAGATTTATTAGGCACTTTTCTGTCTTTATCACCCTTTTTAAAACAGTATTCATTAATATCATTCTATAAGTTATATCCCTACATTTGCTCTGGTTACAAGACTGGTCTACACGATTCATTTTAGTTATTCTTCCAGATACACAGTTAGTTTATACTTAGACTAATTTTACTTCACTCTCCTGACTATTATTCATTATATCACTCATTTACTTTATAAGTTTTCTTTGTCAGCATAGTAATTTATATTAGTTTATCAGGCTTCATTATTATTCTGTTCTTTACTCTGGGCTTTTCTTGTTATGATCCATTCATCTTGTCTTAATTCTTCTCTTGTTTAGTATAGGACATATCTTATTCCTTCCTGTTTTTGTATCTAGTTGGGTTTTGTAGTATTCTTCTTTACTCCACTTATAGTTTCTTCTCTCTGTCTTTGGTTTTCTCATTGTTTCCTAATCTATTGGGTTATTTGTCAGTTACTTTACGTCTTGTCTATGTCTTTGTCACTATTTCTTTGATCAGTTAGTTAAAGATGTATTCTTTATTCAACTAAAATCAATTTCTACTTATCTTTGTTATTAACATTAAAGTTTGAATATAGTATTCCTTCTGATTAGTTATTGTTGGTTATTGTTTGTTTTGGACCCTGGTGGTCATGATATTATGTAACATTACAATATATAAGACTTAAACAATATTTTATAATACGTTGTACTCGGTTATCAGAGAGATAGGGTATTCTCCAATGCATGAAGACAACATCAGTGAGTTCGTTAAATTGTATGCGTATTCTTCTTCAAGTACCGTCTCTCCTAAAAAAGGTTGGCAATCAACATGGCAGCTCCAAATAACTCGTTGGAGCTGCAGTTGTACGATCCTCTTAAGTTCTTTAACCAGGAAGTGCGACTTCTTCCCAGATTCCTTTTCCCTTGGATCTTTCCCTGTATAATAACTTGCAGAAAGGAAAGTTGTATCTTCCTCCACGCATTATGTGTCTCACTTATTCTAATTTTCTGATTTTAACAATATTACTAATTTCTTTTTTTCTTCTGCATGCTTCGGATCACAACAATATTAGAGACTTTAGCTCACCAACTTCTTCCTTAAATCCATTGTATACGTAGTGAAGTGAAATCCTCTTGAACGGTTTTCTGACGTGTAGAAAATTTGGCATTTCTCTGTTCGTTTCATCATATTTCACTTCACTCAACCATTAGTCTTATGTAGATCAAATGATGAACCATGAGGCCTATGAGGCGTAGGCCTATAGAACAAGATTACAATCTGTCTCCGCTCTTCTACTGCCTGTTCGTTCCCAGTCAAACATAATTTTTACGTATTCAATCAAATATCATTATAACGTTTCCTTATTTAACGCAGGTAAGTACCGCATTTTGACGATTTCATTGCGAAATAAACGTTCTGTAGAAGTTCTAGTTTCAGTCTAGACAAGACTGAAAACTAGTAAATATAAGTGGTATAATATCGAGAGTTCTCTAGGCATATATGTCTGTAACTTCGCCAGCTGTACATTGTAGATAGGCCTAACTGTCTGCGAGACATAACCGAATTAATAGTTTATCCGAATAGTTACAAACAATATCAAACGGCTTAATAATATGAAACCACTTATATAATAACGGATCCTTTCTTTATCACTAACTGTTTAGGAGTCAGACAGGGTAGAGTATGCTGCCTTTTGTAAAGCGTACAGCATGCCAAGTAGCCAGTGTGACCAGGAATACGTTTCAACCGCCCACTATTTCCTCAGAATGTTATACCACTTACTCATTTCCATAAACTGAGTCGACCTGGGCGTTGAAAAACGCACCTTGATTTTAATGCTACCCCCAAAACTTTAACCCTGAACCCCTGGATTCTAGGCACCACATCCACAAGTCTACTAAGGCCCTAAACAACTTCATCAGTGAAATAGATTATTATGTAAGGTAGTAAGGTACTTAGGCTAATATTAGTGTGTCTAACTTGTATTTACAGTGGAAACGTTTAATGCGAAATGAGAAACGTGAAACAAAATGAGAAAAATTAAGAAATACTGTATAGGTTACTTACTGTATTTTATAGTAAGATAAAGTAGGCCTAATAAATAAAATTCAAAAGGTACTTATATATATACTATTTATTTATTCTCCTGCATAATTTCTGGTTAATTTTTGGAAAAAATGTGGTTAATTATTATTAAAACTTAGTACACGAATTATAGCTGTTGTTAACTTAGTTTTACGATTTAGGTTTTCTTGTATGGTAATGTAGTATGCTTTTTAAAGTTCCTGTAGCGGCAATGTTCAATTCTTTTTAAAATAGTCCGCTTATTTTTTTTTTTTGCAAACTATTCTGCATTATTTTATTTTCAACAAATTGTTCTAATTTATCAATGTAGTCAAACATGTCACTCTCCGAGTTGGCTTCTAAGTATCGACGAACACGGTACAGCAACGAAAGCATGTCGTGATCAGTATGAACTCATAAATTTTCACTGTCATTTTCCGTGTCAAGTTCTTCGGCACTGTCATCATAGTTTTTAACATTCACTGTTTTGGGGGGTGCGTGTATGTATTTATTTATTATGCAGCTATTGAAAAGCCAGCAAAAAAATTATTAAACTTTTTCGCTTTAAACGATATTTTGTAGGTAAAATTTTCGTGTTGACCTCGCAAACTGTAATTATAAAATAAATATAAGCACCGATCAGGACCTGAGTCATATTTTGTGTTAACCGTTTTCCACTGTACATACTATGTCTGAACCAACGTTACCTGCAAAGCCAGTTTCGTAGATGGAATTTAACCATGTACCGCCACAATTCTGCGACTGGTCACCGGAACATTTCGCGTTGCACTCATCTTTTGGTCTGGCGTCTTTAGGACTAGGGCTGACTTCACCGCAGAAACAAAGCGAACTAGAAACAAACGGTTTGGGCAAAGTATAGAAGATGTCATACTTTCTGGTATCGTGTGCCATTCCTACCATTACAGGCGTCTGTTATGATTTTAGTTTCATGTATAAAGTCAATTGTAGTCACGAGTTGTATAATTAGTTTAGTGTATAAGACGACGTACAGAGGTCGGTCGTAAACTTGAAGGCAGTTGGTCACACAATGTGTAAGTACTGAGTGAATAGCGGCGCGTTAAATAGTTAGATTAACTAACCCACGTTGCTTACTACACGCCTGATACAGTCTGATACCTATTTACTACTGCCGTACATTAGTGTTTTTTTATATAAATTTAGAAAACCACTTTTTAAGAATAAATTTGGTTTAATTCTGCAAAGCGTTTTCGAGAACTAGTCCTTTCTTATTCGTCAGTTAGTGCATTACTTTTATAATTGTTGAACTCGTGTTGAACCTGTTTCTGTTCTTTCTGGTTTCTCGAGTTTATTGTTACTGTGTGTATTGTGAATCCTTATGTGTGTGTGTGTGTGTGTGTGTGTGTGTGTGTGTGTGTGTGTGTGTGTGTGTGTGTGTGTGTGTGTGTGTAGCTATCAGTTTGTACGCTAGCATTGAAAATTATCTGTTGAAACACACATCCATATTTGTTTGTGTGTGTGTGTGTGTGTGTGTGTGCGCGCGCGCGCGCGTGTGTTTACGTTTTCTTTAATTATTTATTAATTTGAATACAATATTGTGTTTGGTGTTTATTTATATTTTCTTGAGTGTCTGCCTATTGTTTTTATAGTAACTTTTGTGTATGTAGGCCTAAAGGTTTTCTAACATTCATTTCTTCGCCTTTTGGAACTGATTTCATAAGTTTAATATTTCTTGCTTGCTTTGCTTTTCTTGCAGTTGATTTCTTTTTTAATATTTTCATCGGATAAAGTAAGACACGTCTCTGCAGTACAATTTTACTAATAACTTTTGTTCAGACTCTAGAAGTTTGTTAATAATTTTCTCACCTTATTAGTCTCAATAAAAGGTAAAGCAATTCCTCTTTTAATCAGTGGCGTATCTAGAATTTGGCCTTGGGATTCATACAAATGACAAAACACGTTAAGACTAATCTTTAAAGAGGCTGCAAACGTGTGATAACATCATGAAACCAGTCCCATTAAGTTAAACGGTAGACTAATAACACAATAAAACTACGCGTTATTAAAACATTCTTTACAAGATACTTACTTATTGACTTTCCTATATTTCATATTTCAAACGTATACGGTACTGCCGTGTAATAAACCTGTTTGTACGACTTATTACAAAGCTCGTATAAATAAACCTCGTACGTTTACAAATACTACTCTATTAGCGTACACAGCTGAACAAATAATAAAACAGCCTAAAAATTAAGTGATTAACAAAATTTGTTAACTTTTTTCCACCTTCTGTAGGGGATCCGGTCCCGTTCTGTAGGGGATCCTGCAAATACGGCTGTGCTTTTCATGCTTTAAATTACAATTGTAACTCACTATCTGGTAATACATAAGGAAGTAAACTAATAGTTGTATGTCCAACACTTCTTATGTTAACAGTAATTAATTAAGGCACTATTATATTTTTATACTTATATTTTTTTACTGTCCAAAGCTTACGTACGGGTAGGCCTACTTAACATCATTTAGTAATGCCACTTCAATACTATTTTAAAACTCGGTGCAACGAAAACCTTGGCTACATATACTTAAATTTAAATTCAATTTAGTTTCAATAATATTTAACAATTTAATACTGATCTTGAAATTTTCCATTCACCACTTGTCTTATTCATTAAACGATGACATTTTTATTTTTAGATTTTGTACCATCAGCAAACTTATATTTAGATGAAATAAATAAATTTAATTAAACTATTTTTATTAACTTCATATAACGTAATCCTAAAAGTCTGACTATTAATTTGTTTTTAAAATTTAATAAGTTCTGAAGTCAATACTTGCGTTCTAGTTTTGCACCTAATAATCTATCCGCTCACGAACCGTCTAATACACTATACTAAATCTGCTAAAATGGCTTTGTTGTCTTTAACTTCCGAGTAGATTCCGGCTGTCAGGAAGCAGTGGCTGCATCGACTTTAAACTTAAAATACTTGACTATGGAATTGCTGGTTTATTGAAAGTAAAACATAAATTCTAAACTTAAGTTTAACATATAATATAGTTCATTTGAACATGTAAACAATCATTTGAAAATTTCTGTAATTTTTTCAATATCTGAAATTATAAATTATGTATTAGTGTTATATGCGTCTTGATTATAGTAAACTAAAGGTTAAAATAATGCAAAGAGTAGCAAAATAAACAACAAACGAGCCAGATTCTTACCTGTGTTGCGTCCCCGCAAATGGCTGTCCTTTGTTTTTACAATAATCAGTACAAGCCTGAGGCGTTAGAGAGTTACCAAAATCTTTAAAGTCACCTATTAATCTTCTGTCAGTATCCTCGTCAACATAACATCCCTTGTATTTTGATGTAATCTCAGCTGAAACAAGCAGTGCTAGGCGTATATAAAAAAGGAAATCAGTCACCTTTGTCTATTTTGTACACAGAGTTTTAACCCGTAGTTATTTTTGAGTATTATGTATCCTTAAACGATAAGTACAATTTAGCGGTTAAATCTAACTTTTGCTAAACTTGTGTTGCTACCACTAATACTCACTTACATTTCAATGAGCGCTTTCAAGCCTCTCGGCTTATCTTCAGATGGAAACAACCTCTGAAGACCTCAGATGGTTGTTTCCAACTGAAGATGAGCTGAGAGGCTTGAAAGCGCTCATGGAAATGTAAGTGATTATTAGTGGTAGCAACACAAGTTTAGCAAAACTTATTTTGTATCCGCGGTTACCAATACTTAATTTTTATTTCTGTTAATTTATGTCTTGTTTCTTAAATAATTAATTAATCTTAATTAAGAATAATTAATTCTTAAAACATATTAAACTAAATACATTACTATATTTATTATTACAATAATAACATGCTGTAGAATTTTAAGATGATTTTACTGGGAACAAAGTTTGCACAGATATTTGTATTTCAACAATAGAAGTAAAATAACTGACACCGGGTAACGCAGGTGAAATTAAAAAAATATAAAATAAAAACATAATTAAAATAAAAAATACTGGTGAAATTAGACATTAAAATAATGGTAATAGGTAAAAGAATTAACAATACCGATCGTATTCTATAGGCCTTCTTTAATCACTGAATAGGTTTTAGGCGCTATTAAAAAATTTTATCCTTTCTCATTTATTGTTGTTATCTTCAAACCAATTGCTGACGAGTCTTATACATTAATTCTAAGAACAACAAAGAAAAGATTAAAGGTGCTCTGGTGCCTCTTCAAAACATTACTTCCACTAATAAACCTATACGATCAACTAATACATTACTCTCTGACTATTATTATTCCTAATGATAATGTGATGTATTTATAATATACACACACTTATTGTTTACTAATGCTACCTATTATCTCAATTTTCTATTGTATTTTATTTATTGTTCATAGCCTAAAGGTACCATACAAACGATTTGCAATACAAATTGTTTATTACTCACATTATTAAAAACGATCGATTTCGGTCACAGACCATCGTCAGATCATATAAAGCACATTTGCAGTCACAATATATTAAAACATTCACTATATTGAACATACCAAACATTCTCAGCATTCAAATCCGAACTCAACAGTAGCCAAACACATAAAACAACAGTCTTGTGAATATGGTCCAATACAGCAACATTTAACCGTATTGAAAACATGCAGTGATTAAATAAAATCTAATATATATGAACAATAACGAATATACAAACATGTAAAAGAAGAGGGCCATGAAAATCTATTGAACATCATGACAGATTTCAAGAATCGGATCACATTTGAAATATTGCGGCAAAATGAAAATCAACATTCAGTAATCAGCTGATATAATGTGTAGAACAGAATGTAAACATGAACACTCTGTAACAAGATCAGTTCTCGGGAAACTAGACAACAACGTACGTATCAAGTTAATCAATGTGTACGAATTCATTTTTGTAAATAGTGACATATTTTAATATATTGTGACCGCAAATATGCTGTGTATGACCTGACGATGGTCTGTGACCGAAATCGATCGTTTTTAATAATGTGAGTAATAAAAACATTTTATTGCAAATCATATGTATGGTACCTTTAGGCTATGAACAATAAATACAATACAATAGAAAATTATTATTATTCCGTATCAGCGGTCCTCTGACAATTTACACTACTTAATTCTTTGTATAAAATTATTGGTAAATGCTACTTCAAATAAACAAAAAATTTATATTTTTTTCTTTTAGAATTTCCGTTATTAATGATTTGTTGTATTTACAAATTGGAATATTTTAACGTATTAGAGTGAAATAATTACCAACCCATAGCAAGAGGAGGCCCAGAGCGGACTGCGTCGTTTTCATATTTTTTTGTCCTTCCTACAACTAATATCTCAGCCTCGTCAGCACTCGTTTTGAAAATAATAAAAATATAAGACAAAGAATAAAGTTTTTTAATAGCGCCTGAAGCCGTCCATTCATATATTTAACGATTAAAGTAGGGACAGGGCGGACGGGCCATCGAATGAATTATGTCCGACCTAGCTCGTCTCTTAAAACTTCTTCCCCAATTTCAATTTAAGACTTTTATTTTTAAAATTCTAATTGAATTAATCCATAAAACATTACGACAAACTACGAGTAAAAACTCCTGTTGATTTAAGTAGAGAAATAAACGAAGTTTCCGCTATTTGAAGTTTGGTTTCTAGACGCTAGACATAGAATTACAAACGCCATGTTAGATCATGTAGTGCAGCCATCATTTCGAACGTGGATTTTCTATATATGTTGCTTCTGAAAAATAATAATAGGAACAGATGTGCAACTTTTGTGATTAGTGTGGTGAGTGAATGTGACATTGGGCAATTGCGAAGTTGAGGTCAATTTTACTGGTGGACATAGGTTTTCTTTAACAGGAAACCTCAAGATGAACGCGAAGCTGGTAGTTTTGAATATCTTAGGCCTAAAGTAAAAAACATGAAGAGGTTATGGTGCCTTCCCCGCTTATGGAAGAAGGCGAACATTATTTCAAAATCTAAAAGTACCAGCGCTTCCTGAAGCAACTCTCTTTTTCAGCAATCTCGGAGGTATGCAAGCAACTCCTGTTGACCCCCTGGTGGATGGCACTATCCGCAAAGAGCAGTTCCGGTTTCGGCAGCGGCACTCGACTACTCTTCAGGTAGTGAAGGTTGTTACCCATCTAGCAGACGCCTCCAGTAGGCATCAGTCCACTTGCACTGTCGTGTTGGACGTGAGCAAAGCCTTCGACAAAGTCTGACACGAAGACCTGAACTAAAAGCAGCTATACGCTACTCCATTACCACTATCCACTGTGCATAGTATAAGGTCGTATTTACCCGACCGAACTTTCAAGGCGACCGTCGTTGAGACTAGTTCTCTGGATCGCCTCATTGCTGCAAGCTTTCCTCAAGTATCTTTCCTTGACCCGTTGTGTACTTCGTGACTTCGTGTATATGAACGACCTGCCATCCCGGAGTCTAGTGGTCCCTATTCGCTGACGATGCGATGTTTTATTATAGCGCCCCCCCTCCCACCTGGCGACCGCATTGATGCAACTTCATATGAGTATTCTTCAGGACTGGTCGCGGAAGTGGCGTATAGCAATCAACACGGATAAGTCCGAAGTGGTCTGCTTTGAGCGGTAGCCCACTTGCATATATCACTGCATCTTCTTAGATAGGAGAGAATTTCAGTGGACCGAATCAATGAAATACCTTGGCGTTCGGCTAGACTGACGTCTCAACTTAAATGACGACGTGACTGATACCCTAAAAAAGGCTCGAAATGTTAGAGCCAAAATGTTCGCACGCCTTTGCGCAATAGCCGCCTGACCGTTTACTCAAAAATGTGTTTGTATCTACTGATCCCACGTGGCACCCCACTTTGTGGTCTCTCCTCTTGGTCACCAAAAGCGTAGGCTGACAGTATTTCCCTTAGGGACCCTATGATATGTATGAAATGATGTTATATATCACGGTCTACGTGTTCCTTTTCTGGAGGATTTCATCCGATTCCTGGCAACTAATTATTCAACAAATGCCTTCTTCCCGCACATCCGTCAGCTACACAGTCAGGACAACGCACCGCCCTCGGGCGCTACTTGTCAATCCCTCATAGCCATTCTTGCCGTGAACCCCGAATGAATCAACCATCCTAATCTCCCGTGATCCGTTGCTTGTCATTTGGCGGACTACACCCCATGACGGCGGTTTCACCTCGCTTGGGTAACCAAGCGTCTTCATCAAGATTCAGCTACAAACGGCACGAGAAGCTGGATGCGCCTGTTTTCACTGTCGTCTTAGTACGCTATACCTCAAGATGTGCAAGTGGGAGCCATCTGCCTCAGTATGGCAGCTCATTGTCCTAGCCGACACTTTATGGCGAACATGCCAACCGCCCACTCCACTACGGACATAATTTCCTGCTGACGAATCCTGAAGGGAACCATCAAACCTTACCTCAAATGTTGGGGTAATCCGCATCGGCGTATTAATGCAACGATCTGGCCGTGGGGAGTGTACAATAATCGTGCATATCGTCCATACCTGTAAGGGAGTTGCTACAGGTGAATCCTTAAGGGAACCACAGAGCCCCGTACCACAGTCGTGGAGTCGGGCCGGAACAATCCAATTATGCAATTTTTACCTACACGTCCCTATCGTGCAAAGGGGGCCTGCATCCTAACACTGCAAGAAACTGGCATTCATTGGGCTGCGACTCGGACTACCACACACACACACACACACACACACACACACACACACACACACACACACACACACACACACACACACACACACACACACACACACACACACACACACACACACACACACACACACCAAGATACTACGCTCAACTTTTTCAACATGAAAATGGAACGTTAACATTCCAAATATCCTATTGCCTACTCCGAAAAGAAACAACGAATATTTTGCTTTACCTCAAAAAGTTGAATCAATTAAACAGGTAATTTATTCATGGCTCTCAGAAACAAAACCACAACTTTTGTTAACTGCGTCGTATAATTGATTAATGGCTATAATACTCTGTGGCAAAACTTACATCATTTTGCTCTGGTATATTTATTTTGACGTCAGGGTTTCTTGCTTGCAGAATGATACATTCTATCAATAATTGATTCGTCAATTATTGAAGAATTCGCGATTATCAAAAACCTTTGTAAATAATCTTAAAGAAAAAGCGAAGGCACACTCCGAGGCTGGGAATAAAATTAAACTGAAGAATAAGAGAGACATTGAACTCTTCGAAGAGAAATTGTAACTCTTCAAAATTTCTTTTAGTTTATCAGTGTTATATAGGCCTAACTAAGATGACTGCTAAAATTATATTATAGAGGCATAACAGTTACTAAGCACACTGAGTAGGCATTGTGGAAGAGTACTTGAAGATTTTTTAGAAGCTGAGTATAAGCAAATGGAGGCTGAAGAACAAGCAGGTTTCAGAGTTGGTAGATCAACTATACAGCAAATAATTGAAAAGAAAACACTTCGATCACAACCTCTTAATTTATTTTTATTGACATTGAAAAAGCGTATGACAATGTACCGTTAGCCAATCTGTGGACAGCTTTAAGATCAACTAGTATCAACCCCATTATTATAAAAGCTATACAAAATTTCTACAACAATTCAATATCGAGAATACAAATAGAAAAGAATTTGTCATCAGGGTTTCAAGTGACCAAAGGTTTACGCCAGGGATGTTGTCTATCGCCTACGCTTTTCAAAATTTATACGGAAAAAGCAATAGAGACTTAAAAAAAAATGTGCAGGAACATGGGACTTTTCTTGATAGTGATACAGTTTATTCATTACAGTTTGCTGATGACCGATTACTTTTGGCTCAAGATTTTGAAGACGTAGAGTACATGAATAGAAAATTGATACAGGAATATCAGAAATGGGGACTAAAGGTAAATATGAATAAAACAAAGTACATGGCAATAGGTGACCTTCATCAAGACTTGATATTAGAGAAAGACATGGGAAAAATTTCATATACAGACAAATACAGTATCTAGGGGTGAAAATTACTGCCAGTGAGAAGCTAGACAAAGAAATACAATCCAGAATTAATTTGAGAAAGATGGTTAAATCTATATTTTATAAAATCCTGTGGGATAAGAAAATTACACCAGAAACTAAAATAAAATATTTAAAACCATTGTTAGAAGTGACTTACGGCTCAGAAGTTTCGACTACTAATAAACACACAAGAACAAAATTAATGACAGCAGAGATGGACTTTTGGAGACGTTCTGCAAGAGTATCCGGACGTGAGAAAAATAGAAATGAAGTCATTCAGGATAAAACAAATGTGAAAAATTAAATTGTTGATTTTATCCAAACAAAACTATTACAGTGGTATGGACACACAAAAAGAATGACAAAGGAAAGATTGAGAAGGAGCGTTATGGAATGGACCCCACCAGGAGGAAGGAAAAGAGGAAGAACACCGATCACCTGGATAGAAGAAATTCAGACTATATTGAGGAAACGAAAAATTGAAGATCTTTGGATGGACAAGCAGCAGTGGAAACTGAGAAGTCAATCACTTCTTTAATATTTGGTTCCGGAAAATGTGTAAACATTGTACAGGCGGAATAATAATAATAATAATATAGGCCAAACTAATATTGTCTGCAAGGTAGACTTTTTGTATCCCATACGTGTTTCACAGATAAAATCTGTAGTCAACTTAATTTTGAAAAAATAGAAGCAAATAAATGTTTGACCCAACTGGAAAATGTAAAATATATTACTAGTCATGGTCTTAAAAATTAGATAATCAACTAATTAAGAAAAGTAATATTTGACTACTAAAATGACAATGCTTTTGAATATAGGCCTATGCATATATTTACCGACACGTATGACAGGCAGTGGGTATTCTGTGGTGTTCCAAATGTGTTTAACCGCAAACAAAAATTTTCTTATACATTAGACGTAAAGTAAACTCACACACGAATAAATCTGGGTTAATCAAGATAACTGGTGGCTAGCTTTCGGGATAGGAAACGTTTTGCTGCCTGAATACTGAAAACAATATAATAAATATTATTCGCATGGGTATTGAACGAAAGGGACATATTTAAACTGAAAACGAATTAAATCAAATTTTTAAAGCTGGGTATACTAGATTGGGTAGAAAAAGAAACGCTAACACTCGAGAAAAATCAGTCAAATTATAATTGATTTAAACAAATGGTTACCCCACGTTTGAAGGATGGAATCATAAAGATTTCCATATACTTTTACAGATATATAAAAGTGGGCCACTGGGGAAGTAAATGCCGGCCGTGTGAGTAAAACGATGGGCGGAGCAACTGTAGCCCAAATGTAGATGCCACAGGCAGAAATGCCTCAAGCATGAAGAAGAAGAAGAAGAAGAAGAAGAAGAAGAAGAAGAAGAAGAAGAAGAAGAAGAAGAAGAAGAAGAAGAAGAAGAAGAAGAAGAAGAAGAAGAAGAAGAAGAAGAAGAAGAAGAAGAAGAACAACAACAACAACAACAACAACAACAACAACAACAGTGAAAAGAGGAAGAAGACATTATCGCAATGAACTTATAACGTCAAAAGGTCGTAAATGAAGATGTTCATCCGTTAAACTAGAACCATATGGCTGTTAATTATGAGTACTGTTATTACACGTATTTAATGATACTACGTACTACAAGGGCAGCAGTCGTATTAGGATTGAGACTCCTCATCAAGTGATAGACAAGACAGTCCTTTCATAGTTCAGACATGACTGTGAACAAGTTCACTTTATTCGGCTACAGGAAAAGACAATGAGTAATCCTAAATAGAAACAGTAAGTCAAAACAAACGTCTTCAAATAATTTTGCTATTAACAACATATAGGTATAAATTATTTTGAAAAATATAGAAACGATTTTTGAATTTTTACAATTGCTGTAGTTGTAGAAAATCATATCATTTAGATACTGTATTGTGACAGATAATATTATTGAGTCTGATATTATTAAAAAACTAACAACAATAGCTATTACAACTACAGATTTAAATTACTTTATAAAGAGGAATACGAAACGTAAGTCCTTACTGCACATAATATTTAATGTAAAATAAATATTACATTAAATATCTACCTAACTGGCAAAATAAATTGTCAGCCGTAAGAGAGTAAAATGTCACCATCTTTCCAGTTAAACCTTTAATTCAAAAGCAATATGAACATCAAAGTATAAAAATATCAACAGTGTTAATAGTGATGAAGTGAAAAAAGATTAGCGGGAGTGATATTTGAGGCTCCTGGAGTCATACACTTAAGTACGTGCATTATTTGCATTTGTATTCCTTCACATTTGCGAATACTGTACGTTAAGTTACGAATATTTTTTTAACTACTGAATGCACAGCAAATACAATTTGACCTTCACACTTGTAGAGCACCTATTACTAGTAATACTACTACTAATATTAACACTGTTGTTATATACAGGTATTTTCTGTCGAATTTTATTTCCTTGAATGTTTCGTGTTTAGTGTTATTATAATAAACTTATAACAATGTGTATACCAATTACTATTTTAATATTGCTAAGGAAATTAAGATTCTATAGCTGATGTATCTCCACTTCCCAGGGAAGCATATATCCTCAAGTTCTGAAACATATATGAATATGGACGGACCAATCTCATTTACAGACTCTGCCTCTAATTTATAGGAAAACATCACAGGCAGGTTGATTATTAAAAGAAAACAAACCTATACATTATGGCATAACGTATCGTTATCTCTAACTGATGACATGCAATCAATAGCACAAATACAATTAAGAATTTTCCTTAAAAAAATTTTAATTTTATAATTCACGTCCAGAATTATACAGATAAATAAATATACTGTGCAATAAGCAATACTTCGTACACTAATTCACTAATGGAATTCAGATATACTTCAATGTTATCTCTCATATTCATTAGGGAACTGCCTGATGTGAAATACCGTAAGGTGATTAAAAACGTGTTCACAGGAGAAGAGCACTCTTCATTGGTTTTTGGTCCTGAATTAGATGATTTGATTGATTCAAAATTATACTAACATTTACCATGTGTAACAAAAATGCCAACGTCTTCTTCATCCGATAAATTAAACTGATTAATTCTTGGTCGATTATTTCTGACTTTTTACGGTATTTTCTCCAAATTATTATGATCTTTATCTTCAGTTTTATTAAGACTTCCAGCAAAATCATCAGTTGTAAACACTACATACTACGCTTTATGAACATACCACTATTGGTAGCATAATCTACAAATTTTGAATTATAAATTCGGTTTGAACCACAAAAATTGGCTGTTCAAACTAAACCTCAGATCAATCTTTTTCACGGGTTAAACTTGAATTAAGAAAATGAATTTATAATTAATCTTTATTTTAAACCAAGGATTTTAAAGATATCGTATAAACCAAAGTTTAAACTGAGTTGTTCCAAAAGCTCTTAGAATAAAAAATTCCGTAGGCTGTTGAATAAGTATTGGGTAATGGAAAACAAGAATAAAATAAGGATAGAAAATTTTTCGTCAGATTAATTCTACCGCAAAAAAATAATTGTAATCTAAGTTTTATACTGTAACGCAAGCGTACAGGATGTAAGTCTTACTTAACATGTGTGGTGTAACATACAAACTGTGTGGTTCAAGACATCTGTCAAGCAAAATCATTCTGTACAACAAATGCTAGAACAGGCATTTTAAATTCAAAGGTGGGAAAGTAAAATAAACTTATTCAAATTTCAAACAAAGTGCAGCATCATTTCAAGAGTAATATGATTACAACGTTAGAATATTATAAAATGTAGTGGCAGTAGACTGATATTCTACCTAACTGCCACTCTAAAGTGGTAGCAGTAAAACAGTAAAATTTCACGGGTTTTCCAGTCAAATATTTTAATTTGAATTCAAAATGACCGTCAAAGTATAAAAAAATCAACAGTGTTAGATACTGTAGCTCAGTAACAGAAGTAAGTCATTTTCATACTAGCTCCAATAGGATAGAATACTGGAACAAATAATTGAATATGTCTCTTCAAAAGAGGGTATAGCCTACTGGTCGGCCGAGATAGTGAATTTCACAGGAGGCACTGGTGCCTCAAATTGAGAAGGTTAAAAGGAAGATCGGGGCAGAAACAAATCGAGGAAATGCTTTGGATGAGACAGAAAGGATATGTCACCATACATTGTATCGGAAACGCAGCAGCATGTTTGCACGAGAGAGTACAAAGTCTCAATGGATTCAAAAGGGAAACACGGAAAAATCTGTACAAATTATATTCTTCCATAATATATTATGTTCCATTATTCTTCCATATTATATTCTTCCATAGGGCGGTATCGTTCATTGTTAAGCGATGATGTGTCGTTGTGTTTTCCTAGTGACAAAATACATCTAGTAAAGAAATTCAAATGTGTCAGATCAGCGTTATAATTGTAGTCATGTCCACATAGTAAGCTTTATAAACGACTAAATAATTCTGAACTGCGCGTGCGTGTATGAGCCTATATGGGATTTGTTTATAATTGCATATCCTTACAGTTTTTAAGGCTTTGCGTGTAGCCTGATTAGAGTTGACGCTGATTTGTTTCTTTCTTATCATTGACATTTAGAATATTCTAATAAATGTGGCCATGTTACTGTTCTTTTAGAACATTTGTCTATAGGCCTACTACTTTCGGACGTGCTCTTAATACCAAAACTTTGCTGCTTCTTCGTTTCCGGCTATACTATCACTTTATTCTAAATTCCGATTATTATCCCTCGGTTCAAACACCACACAATGCGGATGTGGTAATTCGTAAATTATGCTATTTAAATGCTGAAATGTATCTTTTTAAATATTATTTACCTGATTGTTCACGTTGAACCAGAACAGTTTTGTACACGTTGTTTCTCCAGTCAGTCCCACAGTTGAATCTTTTGTCACCGGAGCACTTTTCTTTGCACTCCTGTTCATCGTCACGTTTCTCTAGCTTGGGTTGTTCGTTACTGCAGAAGCACTGTGTCCTGAAAACGTATTTCACATATACCTACTCAATCATTGCTACACAGTTATTAGGGTTTTTCTCATATCGACTGCATGATCAGTGTATCAATGTTGAAACGTGTGATGATGTAAGCCATTTAAACCATTATTAAAGACACAAAGTACATTGGTATTTGTATAATTATAAATATTTTAATAAATATTCCACCGCTATGTCTTGCTTGACTGTTTGTATATTATACCCATTTCATGTATTATAAGCGTAATGTAAAAAATATATAAGTAATAACTTGTGTGAGACTTATAGATAAGCACAAGTAGACACATTTTCATGTATAAACTAAATTATTGGTGATTTATTTTATAATTACTCGGTAAATGAAATAATTTCTGAGAACGTATTAATACACAGCGATGGTGCAGGAAATCTCAAATCCATGCGACTCTTGACTATATGCATGCAATTCGGGCAGCTATCCAAACTTTTACGTATTTTAAAAGTGCCTTTAATTCGATCTAACGAAACTACTGTAGTCTGGTTAACAACGGTATAAAGTATTCTTTGACAGGTTTGGACTGTCAAAAGAATAAACGAGCGGATAAGTTAGCGTCCCGATCTTTCATACAGCTTGTTCTTACAGCAACTTGTCAGTCTGCTCATCCAGTATTGCTGTGGCGAATACTGCTACTACTTTACTACTTTACAATACTGATATGTCTGATCAACGGTGGAAACTCTCACTCACTCGGTTTTCGCAGGTCCATCGAGATCAGCTTGGACAGTACACGTCAGTCTCTCTTTCTCTCTCTCTCTCTCTCTCTCTCTCTCTCTCTCACACACACACACACACACACACACACACACACACACACACACACACAAAGGGTTGTCGCACGATAACTTTTGAATGCATTTACTGATTTTCTTAAGCTTAGCACGCGTGTCCATGCCTTTAACCTACAGCGCCCTATTGTTTCTCTGAAATTGTCTCCCCCCCCCCAAAAAGTAGTACGGCAGGGGACAATGTGGGGTCAAAAGTTTGAAACAATCAAAACATGACTATATTGGTATAAAATCAAAGAGAATTTTAACTATAATCAGAACATAATGTTCAACTTTGAAAAATTCAGAATTTTAGGGAACCAGGTCCCAAACAGTGTACCAAAATTTTGGAAAAAATTGCATAATTTATGTGAGGTATCAAATTAAACATAATTTAAACCACAATCTGAATACAGTCTTCAGCTTTGAAATTAATAACTTTTTGGATACAGACGCCTAAGAAAGTATTTAAGTTTTGGAAAAATTGAAAAAATTCATGACGTTAATGGGAATGACGTTTCTGAATGTAGTTTTTACTTTTAATATTTTTATTTTTAAAGGTACCACAAGCCAGAAATTTTAAGTCAAAATTTAAAAAAAATCGTAAAAATTCTGAGCGAGTTCTGCAGGTCAAGGGAACATACTATCCTATATATTTTAGTGATAGCGTACAAAGCATGGAGCGCATTGTTATCAGTTAGAAGCTATAGAAATTAACCGAAACTAGGCTGTAACCTATAACAATGTTGAGACCTACCTGTAATTCAAACTAGCAAACTTGAAGCCTTTTTCTTTACAAAGATTAATACACCTCTCGGGAGAATTGTTCTCGCCTAAGTCTTCGAAGTATCCACTCAACTCCCTGGAATCTTGGCGAATATAGCAGCCTTGGTAGTCATATCTACTGTCGACTATCAGTGCCTCTGAAACATAGACAGATAAACTGCAACCTGGAATATCATTTTGCAGGAAATAAATTTATTTTGTAATTTAATATAGCCTACAGTCAACATAAAATTTAAAACATTATAATTTTTATAAAATTAATAATATAATTGTACGTACGTTGTGTAATAGAACTTAATACAAATAAAAATTAGATAATTATTTTAACTTTTATATAAAGGAATACTTTTATCATTGGCAACGCCTACATTGCATTTTATGGCTAGATCTGGAATTTATTAAATTTAAGGTACAGCTTAAATATATTTTTGTGTTTATGAAAGTCTAGTTGTATTGACTGACTTTTCGTTTAACACCTAGTCAAACTTATTTTTTTATTTTCACGTCATAATAAATAGCTTTTGGTTTGTTCAGACTTTTTAATGTTATTTGGACATAATGTAATGTTACAATACACGATGTAATTAAAAAACTATTCTCAAATGTAACTTGTTATAAGTATAAACGATTTGTGAAATCTCAGTTGTTGTTTTAAGTACGGTAATACTTATTTATTGTGCTTTTAAAGAAACTATTTGTATTTCTACTATATAAAAATTTGAATTTATACATGCATGTACAATAATGTGGATCACTTTTAAAGTGTCAACAGCGTTACGAAGTGACGTTAACTTTTAAAAAAAAGTTTAATCACTGTGTGCTGTCTACAATTATTGACGAAAGAACAATAAATACCACATAATACAGAAACTCCAGAATGCACAGGGAAACAAGAAAATATGATATTCAGAGAAATTCACTTTAGTGAAGAACTTCTTTAAATTTTTTCTTTACATTTTATTTTTCTTCAAAATCGTTAAAGTTATTCTTTCTACGTATGTTATTTAATGCTCCAGCTACACACTTAACATTAAATTATCTAAGTTACTTATTAATTGGATTTTATTCCAACGATAACTTCAAAATTGGATGAATCACAATCGGGATCCATGTATAGAAATTAAACTATAAATTTTTGTGACGTTTGACCTAGACTTCGCCAAGCCACTGCGCATTCTTTACGTATTATAAAAACAGTTATATTTTTGCGGCTGGTCAACTATAGCTGTAGTCTCAGCCACGTGACGTCAAAACATTTAGAAAAAATTAGAGCTGTCGTGTCAGAAAAACATATTTTCCTGTTTACCTTAAAAGAGTTCAATAATAATTTAAGGATTTTCCTAAAAATTGTACCTCCCAATACACGCTTCACATATATAACCTTCAGGCAAAATCTTACACACGAATGGTATTTTGTTCAACTATGGAGCGCATGCTTATTATTACATCTTTCTGCGATTAATAAGGTAACATAGGTCAGAAGGTGGAAAACAGTATGTACTGTGTAATCCGTTTGTCCAATCCGAATCACAGATACCTTAACAAGAATCTTACATGCCAACTGCGATAGAGGATTCTACATCTAGAGTATGCACTCATCTAAAGTATTGATGTGCTTTCAAAAACATTTACCGTATAGGCCTGTATTTCATTTATTTATTATTTTCAACACAAAAACATATCCTACCCTACTAAAACTTCATCAACTTCTAAAGTCTAGTGTAAACTTTCAAGGTAGCTTATCATGTTTGAGAAAAGTTGTTATAAACTTAGGCTTTAAATGGAAGAAGATTAGAAATAATAGAAGTGTATTAAATGAACGTCAAGAGATAAGGGCAAGAAGAATTGAATATCTCAGGAAAATAAAACTATTCAGGACAGAAAATTGGCCAATACTAGTAATTATTTATTCGTTACATTATGTAACGAATAACATTTTTCTGGGATTACAAATACATATTTGATACAATTTTGAGTAATACTGAGTAAAATTACAAACAGTAGTTAGTTGAATGAAATCCGGAAATGTCAACAATGTGTAAAACCCGAGTTGTAATAATTAAATAGTTAAGGGGATCCATAAAGCCGGCTGTTGCAACAGTAAAAAGACGGACGTTTTTGAAATGCAGTGTTACAACTGAGCACACTTAGTCTCCCCACTACCCTCACTTTTCGCGCAGCTATGAAGCGGCCACCGTAAAGTAACGCGATTTTACTTCATTTCGTTTGCTTACGCACCATTAATTCTACCAGTTTACAGACGTGTTAGTAGAGACCGATTGCACGACTAGTGTGTGTTCACGAGTTATGATACTAAGTTTTAGACATACGGGAAAAAATGAACTGATAAATCAATTCCAATAAAAGTTAAACCAAAATTAACTGGTTTTTATGGACGTTTACGGATATTAATCAGACGTGTAGAATTGTTTAATTAATCTGCCATTGTTAGATTCAACAATCTACCCGTCTTTTATTCTTTCTTGAACAAACGTAAATTTTAAAATTTGATCAAATAAACTGCGCTATCCGATCCGATAAAATGGTACCAGTAATTGACCAGATTTTTAAGCATCTGTAAACACCATTAACTATACTCCTGTCATAAAAAAATGTTCGATGTTTCTATTTAGTTGATTAACGACTGTTTAGTAGGAAAGTTCCTACTCGACATCGCAAAAGTGAAACTTTTTAAATGGCTTTTTTTTATTATAACTAACAAAATAATTCTACATTTTTGTTTAACTACACAAACGCAAGAAGAAAGACGCCAATATTCTGGAGTGAACTTGCATTGAAATTGAATTGATCTATTTGTTCATTTTTAATGGATGTCTTGCAACATAACTTTACAAGTTATTAATTAATCCCATATCAGGTACAGTCATAATTAATGGACAAAATAGTAGGAGTAATTGATTAATAAAATTTTGTTAAAATTATTAAGCATAGAAGGAGGTAAATGAAACCATAGGTGTAGACATTATCATAAATAATAGAAATGAATTATAAATAGTAGTAATAAGTGTAAGTTCTTGTAAGAAATAGTCATGTATATAAAAAGGAAAAATGTGTAGAATAAGATTGAATAGAGCGGTAAAACTGTAATAGGGAGACAGGGGCGAGGCCAAACGCGCCGACACACTGGTGACAGCCAAAATAAAAATACAATGTACATCAGCATCCTGCATGTCATAACCATATAAAATGCTTTGTATGTTCAAAACATGCAAAAAACGCAAAAGTCCCGTTAGAAAGCAGAGGCAGTGACTTCCAAAAGACAATAGCCAACATCCCAATGTAAGGTGCGAATTTTAGAAAGTAGCATTTTTTTTTAAAAGTTAACTGCCACGCGGTGAAGAAATGCGCCAGCGGCCATTGACCCAATCGAAAAAAAGCATCAGTACAGCGCGCAAGTTTTCTTGTTGGTGTTTGTTCTGCTCGTTCGTATTTAATTATTTAAATTAGTTAATTTTGTAAAATTGGTTTAATAATGTGTAATAAAAAAGTTTGATAACGAATTATTTAATAGCTCCTCTTTGCACTGAGTGGTTCATTTAAATTGTAGCTCAGATACGAATTAGTCGTGTTGACTCCTTCGGAGGCGCATGTGGATAGGTGTAATTCGCCGTACGTTCAATTATTGCTGCAATAAACACAAGTTATGTACTCACCATGTACTTACTGAGTTTGAAGGTCTAGTTCGTTAACAAACACGTTAACAAGCGAATAGATAACTCGATTTTAATATATCTGAGTTAAATGCTGCCACCTGTGGAAGTACTAATGGTTACCTAACACGTATCAGTATTGTCTATTAAATGAAAGTCGTCAACTCTTTTTTCTGTCACACAATTTGATTTATTAACATATTTTAAGAAATTGAATGTTCTTAGTTGATGTTTATAACTGTCTTTTTGCCTTATTAATCATTGACATTATTTCTTATTAACTCTTACTCTCAGGGTAGTGAAACTATTTTTGTTTAAAAGAACTTTAATATATAACATTGAATCTTTGTTCATTAGTTTTACAATTTTTTCGTGGTTCCTTTGAGACTGCAAGATACATAATAGAAAATGTCTGCACTACTGTCTGAACTGGGTAGTTGAAACTGATTTGTATAGACAACACGACATTGAAAGTTTTTAAATTATTAACATAGAATTATAAATTCGACCATCGTCAACATTAGGGTTACTTCAGTCATGCTGAGTTGATACAACGTACAGTATTATCTAATTTAAAATAATGTAACTCCTTAACCTATACATAACAAAATACATAAATAATTGGAATTATAAGTTCATCTAATGTTCGTTACAAATTATCATGTCCATTGAATGCTGAACTCTTATCAGGTAAACAATTACAGTATATTGCTCAAATAGATTTGGTTAAAATATTCAACGATTGTTTATGAATTGGAACAATAATAATCATAAGGTTAGATAACCTCTACACGAGTTCATATTAACTCATAGTCTATCTCACTAAGTTGGTTAACCTTCATAATATAGGTAGAAAAAATATTTATTTTTCTATAAAAGTTCAAATAACGTTCATTAACGTTAACCAATTTATTTATTTATTCATGTTTAAAAGCTATGAGATTTCATGGTTGCTTCCATGACTCAATGTTAAAATCATAAAATTTCTGTTTTCAAGTTAAAATTAGATATGTATAATAAAACACTATACTTCCTGTAATTCACTTTATTGCAACCTACTACACATTCTGCAATGTCGTGTCACTTTTGCAGTGGCATTTATGCATTAAACTCACCATTTAAAAATTTTTTGGTTATGTTGACCAAATGTTTACATTTTTACCCGAACAGCTGTTCGATTCCGAATTCGACTTAATAGCGCACAGAAATGGCCGTCGTACTGCTTCGCTCGCCAGATATGAAGTGTGAAGAAATTTGCTCCTCTCCGCTGTTCCTATTTTGGGATTACATACTCCCCTGTTGATTTTGATCGATTTCATTTGCTTAGGAATTGCTGCCGTTCCTTAGAGCGAGGTCACTCCCTCGGCGAAAATAATTAATTTGTATAAAATTGTTAATGACTTTGGTGTGGAGAGTAGCGTCATGATGCTATCTTTTGGCCCAAAATAAACAGAATATGTTTTACCTTGGTTTAACGTCCTTGCATTACTAGTAATACTTGATATAGCCACACCATGTTATTACATTTGATTTGCTCTTTAAAACAAGTCCTCACAAGACATGTGTTGGTGCTTTAATTAAAAAGTTAATGTTTTTCACTTACGACTATGACATATTTCTTATGATTTCACATGTTTAATTATGGAAAAAGAACAAATGGTGATTACATTTCATCCATATGTTTCTTCCCAAGTCCTTTTATGATAATCTCTACTACAATAATTGTCAAAAATTAATAAAATTACAATATTTGGTCTATGCTTTCTTTGGCCTAGAGCATAGTTAATTTGATTCACTCTTTTTTATTTAAATAATTGGCTCTGTCCGTTTTTTTCTGTGATATAGTCATTCTGAGATGCCCATTACAACTTCTGGATATCTCAGCTTTTCTTCAAATATAATTTAATTTCTTGTTTTTTTTTTTAGTTTTATTAGTTATTCATAGTTTTAGTATGCCATGTGTCATTATGATTCGGTCCATGGTTAATGATATACTCAATTTTAAGTAATTCTTTTGTGTACAAATGGTCTTTATAGCCTAAAGGGTGTTTTATAATGGTTAGTCTCCCATTATTATATGTGAGATTGTGAATAATTCACTAATACTTTTTGCATCTAGTGTAGTTAGATAGTTACCTTAATTTTTCATAATTATGGTTTAATTAATAGTTCATTATCATTATTCTATACTATAATAGTAGTATTACATATTGCAGTACACATTTTAGTCACTGTCCTTCTCTGGTTTACAATATTGTGGGAATTCTGAGTGTGTTTAATGGGTACCTCTTTCTGTCCATTTCAGTCTGTGTAACTACATTAAACACAACCCATGTCACTCTTAATTACTAAATCATAGCACTAGGTTTGTCTTTATAATGTCTGTTTTTATTATTGCATAACCTAAACTAGTTTACAATGTTTTACTTTTAGATTATTCTAATTACAAGTGAATTTGTACCAGGATTGAGGTTATTTGTGACCCCCTTGTCTGACAACAATGGTCTATGCTTTTATCCCTGATCTCAGTGTTTTAAGGTTATTATTTTACACTTCTGTTCTTGTTAACCATTATTTATTATTTTTTCACACTATTTTTACATGTTTACTGGTGATTACCAGGTTTTATTTTATATATCTTAATTGGGTTTACTTGTATTAAAAGCAGGCATACTCTGTTATTCTGTTACTCTGTCTGGTAGGCCTACTCTGTTATTGCTATGACAACTAACTCATTCTTATATTCCAATATGTTATTTCATTGTTTTTATTGTTGATTAATTATATTTTTATCTTAGAATAAAGAGGTTTAGTCATGGTCAAGTCTTTAGTAATAGTTTGTCCATGTCTGTGTGTCTACTGGTTTCTTAACTCTGCAGGCTCCTTGCTTTATTTGTTTCATTATCTCTTGGTATTCATATTGGCACATTGTAAAGTAGATTTGTTAACTCTTCCTCGCTTATCAATTTACTTGCGTTTATTCATGTTACCTTCTGTATCTTATTCGTGTTTGTTGTTGGTATATTTCGTTTTGTCCTCTCACTTACCATATCTATTGGGTTATTGGTTAATCACATTACTATATTGTTTTTTATTTTTTCTTCTTCATTATTGTTTATGATTCTTCATTTATTGTTTTAATTAGTTCGTGAGTGGATATAATCTTTAGTACACAATGATTCATCTATTATCCATCTCTTGGGTGTTCTAGTGTTAATTAATGGGTGTTTTATTCCTTATAGTTGTTTCTAATGTACGGTAAAGATATGTACCGTTACATATTGCCCCATCACTAAAATTGATCATTTCAGAAAATATCGTTTATGTGTTGGTGAAATTATCAATCATTTTATTTATTTAATAACTTATTTACTTGAGCTTCTTTCTTTGATTTCTTACAATTTCTATCTTCTTCTTAATTTAATATAATATCTTCTTACTTAGTGTTTCATCCCTTAAATATTTAATTTCCCTAACTATTTTCCCTATCACGTGAGTTGGCACAAGTCGGGTGGGCACTTTTGGCTCCATTACATCGCTGTCCATCCTACACCTTCTGAGTTCAGAGGAACGTATCGTCTGTTCAGGTGTATGATTTCTGGATCCTCTCTCTACAGTCAATCATCAGAAAACTTTAAAAGTAGTCTAGGTGCGACTAATAAAAAATATTCTGGGATTATTCACGTTATCGTTGTTCAGATTATATAATATTTTCCTTCTTTATTGATTTCTTTTCTCATACTCTATAGCTGTCAGTGAAACATTGTTGATGGGTATTATTCATACTTCCTTCTTATTATTTATATAAAAAAAATTTTTTTTCTTTATCACCCTTCTTCTAACACGTACTATTTATTATTTGATTCAATGATTATCCTTTTAATTGTTTAATAGTATTTCTTCATGGATGACTGGTTGTAAGTCCCTTTCTTTCTCTGTGTACTTGGATCCATGATCTCGTAAGTATTATTATTATTGTCCTTAATCACGGTGTAAGGTCCGGTGTATAATAGTAACAGCTTTTTTGTTATACCCTCCATTGTGCTGGGTAGCTCTCTGTTCTTCAACAATACTCTGTCTCCAATTTGATATCGTACTGGCTTTGGTTGTAGTCTCTGGTATTTGCTTTTGATCTTCTCTGTCCGTTCTAATGTTTTGTTGTAAAATTTTATGTCGTCAAACTTGTATTTGTCTCCACTACGATATTGGATCAACTCTGTAATCTCTCTGGGTGGTGGTCTCTGGAACATTGCTGTATATGGTGTTGTCTCAATAAATTGGTGGTGCAATAAGTTTATAAAATCCTCCGCATCTGGTAAGTATTCTGTCCATCTTCTTTGTTGATTTTAACAATATGTTCAGAGAATTCTCCCTACTTCTCTCAAAACTCGTTCTGCAGAGTTGCTGCTTGGGTGTTATACTGACGTTTTGTATGTTTTTACCCCGTTATTCAGTAAAGTGTCCTTTTGCTCCCTTTGAATTGTGTCCCATGGTCGGTCCTATGGATTTAGGTGTTCCTACCTCACGGATATATTGTTGTATTATTATGTTTAAGATTTTCTGCGTGGTCGCACGGTTTATAGGATAGAGGTTTGTGAACCTGGTATAGTGATCAAATACAATTATAAGGTACTTGTACTGGTGCCTCCCTCCACTACGCTGGAATGGACCGCATATATCGACAAAAACTTTTTCTAGCTTATTTGATGATGTGATAGGTATCATTAACCCTTCCTTCTATCATTATTGATTTTTACGAGCTCGCAAATGTGACAATGTTTGATGTAATTTCGTACCTTTCTGTTGATGTCTTTAATATAAACATGTTCCTGGAGTGCCTTCACTACCTTCAATACCCCCATGTGACGTGGTAATCTAGAATTATATCCTTCTCTATGGTCCGTGGTATCATTACTTTCCATGTGTTATAACTGTATTGTGTCTTGATAAATAGTATCTCCTGGTGTATGCAATAAAATGGTGTTATACGGTCGTCCTGTTCTGTTAGTCTCTGCTGAATTCTATTTAGTTTGGGATCTTGTTTTTGTTGTTGTCCAAGTTCTTTTATGATGTTGGCTAAATCAGATCTACTCTTGATTATGTGGTACAATTTGATTATGGTCTCCTTCTCTCCTTCGAACGTTTGATCTCTGATGTTAACTCTGGATAGGGTGTCTGCTGCAACATTCTTTTTACCGGGGATGTATTCCCAATTAAGATTATACTCCTGTAGCATTAAACCCCATCTTGTTAATCTCCCGTAGTTTAGTTTGCAATTCTTGAGAAAAGATATCGACTTGTGGACAGTCCTAAGAGTGATTTGGTATCCCAAGATATATGTCCTGAACTTGTTGCAGGCGAATACGACACTTAGCAGTTCCTTCTCCGTCACGTTATAATTTCTTTCACTGCTATTCAAGACTCGGCTGGCGAAGCTAATCACACGGTGATTCCCTCGTCATCCTCCTGGTATAAGACGGATCCTAAACTGACGTCACTGGCGTCGCAGTTCATGTAGAATGGTTCATTGAAGTTAGGATGGTGCAACATTACTGACTCTAGGAACTTGGTTTTGATTAGTTGGAGTGTTATATCTTGTTCTGCTCCCCACGTCCACTTCTCCTTCAATGATAACTGATGGGAGAATTTTGATGTCAGTTCTGAGTAGTTCTTCTGGAATTTGCGGTAGTAGTTGCATATGCCAAGGAAGGATTGTAGTTGTTTTTTGTTTTTTGGCGTAGGAAACTTTTGGATGGATTCAATTTTGTCTTGGGATGGAGTAATCCCATGTTCAGATGTTAAATCCTAGGAATTGCACTTCGTCCGCAATGAATTTGGACTTCTCTAGTTTGAGTGTTATATTGTTGTCAGAGAGTTTTTTCAACATGTGTTCTATTCGGTGACAATGGTCATTCCAACTGGTTGATGTAATTAGTAGATTGTCCACGTAGACCGTCGTAAACTGAAGTGCCTCTTGTCCGAGAAGCTGGTCCATTATCTTAACAAACACGGCTACGGAATTAACAAGTCCGAAGGGTAGCCGTTTAAACTGGTAGTTCCGCCCTTCGAAAATGAACGCCATGTACTTCCGGCTGTTTGGAATTAACTCGACTTGCCAATACCCGCAGACAGTATCCCACGTGCTAATAAATCTGGTTCCGTGGAACTTATTAAGTATTTCTTCGATCTCTCCCGGGGATGTTCGGTCGTTCACTATAGTGTTTTTGACTTCTCGCGCGTCTAAACAGATTCTCACCTTCCCGTTTTTCTTTGGGACGGCTAAGATCGGACTGGTGCAAGGGGAATAACTTGGTTCAATAATGTCTTCGTCTATTAATCGGTTGATTTCCGTCCTCACTGCTTCCTTCAGCGAGTATGCGATCGGGTAAGATTTCTTGTTGAAATTCACGGACGGGCCCTCTAAATTCAATTTCGCATTGGTAATCCCTTACTTTACCCGGCGTATCCGAAAATACGTGTCGGTATCGATTGTACACGTTGATGAGCTGTTCTACTTGTCTTCAGTCAGTTTAGCGCTCGTCTTCTCCCTCTTGAAAGTACGTATTTCGTTGATCTTCTCATTCCACAATTGTTCATTGTCCATCTCATAAAATATCTCGTCATTCGTTAGAAGTTTTCTACGATCTTGACATTCCTTAATGTGATAGATTGTTCGGTGTGAAGGCGCACTGTCGCTACCGGTTAAGTCCGCTGTCCATTCTATACCATTTGTTTTCAGAAATAGTTTTGCTCTATTCATATCGATGACCGCTTAGTATTGCCTTAACATGTCGCAACCAATCAACATTTGAAATTTTAAGCCACTGGCTACTAAGAACATCATAGGAATGGTTTCGCCGTTGCTTGATAATTCCAGTCTTACTTGTCTCCGGACAGTTTTGTTCTGGCGCCCTGTCGCTCCCACGAGTACGCTGTTACTTATCGGTAAAGTAAGTATCGGTGTCTTACCTTCCTCCTGTATTTTGTTTAGTTTAATCGCGTCGATTAATGATACGTTGTCTCCAGTGTATATCATTATTCTTGTCTGGACTCCGTTAATTTCCGAGGTGATGTACGCGATTTCATTGTTATTATGACTAGAGTTGTCGTCTTCTTCTTCCAATAATTCTTCTCTTAAATTCTTCAGGTAATTGTTTTGTATTATAGTGATCGTTTTTCTTCTTCTAATGTGATTCTTTATGTGAATTAACCCAATAGACTGGTTCAGTGAGGGTCCTGTGTGCGTTTTCACTGCCGCGTTGAGTTTAAAGATGGTTCAGGCTCTTCGTCCCGTCTGTCTTGTTGATTTATCGGTAGGTTTCCGTTTCCTGTTGGTCTGGGTTCAGACTGGTGACGGTCGTCCTCGTAACGATCTCGTCGGTATACCTCCTGGCTTCGACTCCTCCCTCCAATGGTTCTGGTATCTCTTCCATTACTGTTGTTGTCCTGATTCCCGTACGCATTGCGGTCGAAACTCCGGCGTCCTTGGTAGTAAGACCTTCCTCTACCATTATCTTCGGCGTGCACGTAGTTCACCCTTCTGTAGTTTTGATTCTGATTGTTTTAATTTCGGTTGTTATAGTTCTAGTGGTTGTAGTTTTGTTGATTGTAGTTAGGGTTGTTCGGACGGTTAAATTGGTTGTTCGGAGTACTTGGCCGATTGTTGGTGTTGTTGTTCCCGTTATTTACCGGATTGTTGTTATTTGGTCGGTTGTACGTCTCATTATTATTATTACGGTTGGCGTAATTTGGCCGGTAATTACCGTTGTTGTAATGTTTGTTGTTATTCGGTGTGTTCCGGTTCTCATACCTGTCGTTCCTTTGCCGACTTCTCCGGTAATAACCCTCGTGTTCGTAGTCCTCAAGGAGGTCTGCCATGGATTGCACGGTCTTAATTTGTCCTCCTAGTCGTGTTATGGATACTCCTTCTTCATAGTGGTAGGCGAGTTTGGTGACGAGGCTTTCCTCTGGGATCTTCGGCTTGAGGTTTCTTGCCAAGCATACCTTTCCTAGAAAGTACGCGGTGAGTGTAGTCCCTCGATTAGCGTCGTATTTTCCGTGGTAGATATTATCCCTCACATATTCTGGGTGGCCTCCGACCAGTATTTTCCTTTGAACATCGCCTTGAGTTCTTCGTAACTCTGGAGATCGTGTCTTGTAGCCGTCCACCAGTTGTCACTGATTTCTTTGAAGTATTCGTCTATGTATCCCCGGATCACTGGCCATCTGGTTTCCCGATTCCTCGTTAATTGCTCCTCGACTCGTTCCAGGAACTCCATCGGATTTCGTTTGTACAGTTTAAAATCGATAGCCTCCCGGTTGTCCATTTGTTGGAGATGCGAAATCATGGTTGGTCGGTTACTGATTATTTCCAGTTCTTCTCTTATCTTCGGGATCTCCCGTCGCTTAATTTCCTCGATTTTCTCCTGGTTGTGTTGACCCTGGCCACGTACTTCATTTACTGCTGTGTCAATGTCCCGACATCTCTTTCCGATCTGGTCGTACTTGGTTTAAGTCTTCTTCGGACGCAGTTCGTATTGACTCCATTCGAATCTGGCTGTCTTCTTCAAGATTGGTCATCCGGGTACCGAAGTCTTCCTTCGCTTGTTGTAGTTCTTGACTATCTTGTTTTAATTCGTCCTTTAATGTTTCCATATTTTCTTCCATTTTCTTATTAGTCTCGTCTATTTTTTGGCTCAATTTTTGGTTATCTCCCTTTAATTCTTCTTTTTATTTAATTCCTCCTTAAAATCTTCCTTAACGATTCTATGTTTTTATTTAAAATTTCTTCCATCTTTTTCTGGTTATCTTCTCTGGATTGTTCAAACATCATCCTCATCCATTCCTTTAAATCTGCGTTCTCTGCTTGTGCGGGTCGGTTAGGTTCAGCGGGATGTAATATCGCTTCTATATCCTCAACCGGCGTCGCCTCCTTGTCGTCTATGTTGATTTCTCTCTCCGCTTCCGCCGCGCGTTCCTTCGACGTAGCTCTCCGTTGCATTTTCTGTTGCTGTATTGCAGCTGCCACTCCAAATTAGGTTGTTTTATTTTTTAAATTATTATTTTTTATTTATTATCGTCGGTTATTTCCCTAATTTTAAGCCTCTTACGTTGGTCGCCAATTTGTAATAAAAGTTTCCTTGTTGGTGTTTGTTCTGCTCGTTCGTATTTAATTATTTGAATTAGTTAATTTTGTAAAATTGGTTTAATAATGTGTAATAAAAAAATTGAATAACGGATTATTTAATAGCTCTTCTTTGCACTGAGTGGTTCATTTAAATTGTAGCTCAGATACGAATTAGTCGGGTTGACTCCCTCGCAGGCGCATATGGATAGGTGTAATTCGCCGTAGGTTCAATTATTGCTGAAATAAGCACAAGTTATGTACTCACCACGTACTTACTGAGTTTGAAGGTCTAGTTCGTTAACAAACACGTTAACAAGCGAATAGGTAACTCCATTTTAATATATCTGAGTTAAATGGTGCCACCTGTGGAAGTACTAATGGTTACCTAACACGTATCAGTATTGTCTATTAAATGAAAGTCGTCAACTCTTTTTTCTGTCACACAAAGAGCTCGTAATGCATATGAAAGAATTGGATGCACGACTAATGCCCTTATCAAGGAACGAATTTCTCAAGCTTGCGTATGATCTTGCAGAAAGTTTAAAATTGCCACATAGATTTAATAGGGAGAAACGAATGGCAGGAAAAGATTTTTTCACAGGATTCATGAAAAGACACTCTGAGCTAAGTTACAGAAAACCGCAATCAACAAGTTTAATGCGCTCAGTAGGCTTTAATAAGCCTCAAGTTGAGAGATTTTTCAAACAACTTATGAAACTGCAAGACGAGCGTTGCTTCCGTCCGTCTAGAATCTTTAACGCTGACGAAACGGGGGTGACATGCGTCCACGAAAATGAGATGGTAATTTCAACAAAAGGAAAGCGCCAAGTTGGGAAAATTACTTCGGGGGAGAGGGGTCGCACGGTAACACTCATGTTTTGTATGAGTGTGATTGGACTCTTTATTCCACCGCTGTTTGTATTCCCCCGAAAAAGAATGAATGACCGATTGATGATTGGTGCACCATATGAAAGTACTAGTTTCCCAACTCCAACTGGATGGATAAATGGACCAGCTTTTCTAACGTGGTTGAAACATTTTGTTTCATTTACGAAACCCACCACAGAAGACCCAGTTTTACTGATCATCGATGGGCATGACAGTCACAAGGAGCTGGACGTTATCATGTATGCACGTGAAAACAACGTTCATATGCTGAGCGTCCCCCCTCATACGACCCATAAATTGCAGCCCCTTGATAGAACATTCATGAAACCGTTTAAAGGTGCCTATCAAGTTGCTTGCAGTTTGTGGATGAGGGCTAATCCTGGCCTCAGAATAAATGACTACGACATCGCAAAGCTAGTTGCCGATGCCTATAGGAAAGTCTGTCGTTTGGACATTGCCGAAAATGGTTTCAAATGCACAGGAATATATCCTTTGAATTCACAGATATTCACTGATTTGGACTTTATGGGAAGTGAGTTAACCAACGTAACCAACAGCCCCTCAAAATCAAGAGTTGCTGTTCAACAGTCTGGTGAGACTTCTACTGGAACATCGTCGATGCCTGACAACTCAGCTGCTGCAGTTCCTGTTCCAACGTCTACTGAACCGTCTCCTGGGACATCGGGAATGTCTGTCATTTCAACTGCTTCAATTGCTGTTCAACAGTCTGCTGAGACTTCTCCTGGGACATCGGTGATGCCTGATAACTCAGCTGCTGCAGTTCCTGTCCCAACGTCTACTGAACCTTCTCCTGGGACATCGGAAATGCCTGACAATTCAGCTCCTACAATGGCTGTATTACCAATTCCTGGGCCTTCTTTGAAAACACACTCAAATATTATAGTGTCGTCTCCAGTTGTTAGGCACTCAAACTTCGAAAACATTCTTAAAAAACTGTCGCCTTTGCCATCATGCAGTGAAAGAAGATTGACAAGTCGCAAGAGGAAGGCAGGAAAAAGTGAGATTTTGACATCAACTCCCGTAAAAAATGCATTAAGCGAAAAGAAAAAGATAGGAAAAGAAAGAGAAGAAGCTAAGACATGTAGAAGACAGTTAAAGTTTGAAAAACAGCAGAGTGAAAAAGAAAAAGGAAAAAATCAAAATCCAGTGCCCCTAAGACTGGAAAGAAAAAAGTGAAGCATCTCATCATGACACTCCAAAATCCTCTATGTGTGAAAATGTAAACATTTTATTTGCCTCCAGAAACGGTTAAGACTATAAAATAGGTTAATTACCTTCTGTCAACGTTTCTCTGAATCCTAATTACGGGATTACTCGAATTTCGACACCAATGGTGTCATCATCAGATCCAATATGATTAAGGTTAAAACTTCATTGATCGATGTATATTCATCTCGTCAAATAATAAAAAAACAACACATACATTGAACAAAATAATAAATAATACACACATATTAAAACGAAATAACAAAGAATGAAAAATAACATGCGGCCATAACGAACCTGTACAGGAACTCCCCCACGGTAAAACTAATCAATACCGGCTTGACCTTCGTTCAACATAAAATGGCATTTTTTAATTGTATGATTCATAGATTGCTGGCATTGCCCCTATCTACGGAAGATTATAAAAATGAACTAGACATTATTAAACACATAGCGACACCCAATGGATATAAAAGTCACATAGTAGATAGAATAATTAATAAAAAACAAAATAAACCAATAAATATTTATGTGTCCAAAGAAAAAGTAAAAAAATATATTTCAATAGAATATGGTGAAATTTTACATTATACTTTAAAAAACCAATTAAGAAAGGAAAATATTATTTTGGCTTCAAAGGCGAATAATAAGCTTGAGAAAAAATTTACATTTACAAACAAAAATAAACCTTCCGATATATTTGACGGTACTGGTGTATATAGACTTAATTGTTCGGATTGGACACAGTTCTACATAGGACAAACGGGTCGTTCCTTCAAATTACGTTATAAAGAACATATCCCAAGCTCCAAGTCAAATGTAGAAAGATGTACATTTGCTGAACATTTAAGCTTACATGACCATAACATAAAGAGTATTGGTGATAATTTAGATATCCTACATAAATGTAAGAAATCACTAAGGCTGGACACTCTCGAACGGTTCGAGATATATAAAGCTATAAAGGAGGATTACAATTGTGTCCTTAATGAAAAATCAGTACATACAAATAATATTTTGTTTAATAGAATCGATCATATATAGAACGAGAAATCGGCTATATCAGATCGATAAAATTGAACGAAGGTCAAGCCGGTATTGATTAGTTTTACCGTGGGGGCGTTCCTGTACAGGTTCGTTACGGCGGCATGTTATTTTTCATTCTTTGTTATTTCGTTTTAATATGTGTTTATTATTTATTATTTTGTGCAATGTATGTGTTGTTTTTTTATTATTTGACGGGATGAATATACATCGATCAATGAAGTTTTAACCTTAATCATATTGGATCTGATGATGACACCATTGGTGTAGAAACTCGAGTAATCCCGTAATTAGGATTCAGAGAAAAGTTGACAGAAGGTAATTAACCTATTTTATAGTGAAACCGTAGACTGTCTTGTATGTGGTGAACATTTTGATGAAAACTGGATTCAGTGTCATACATGTGAAGGGTGGGCACATGAACTTTGTGCAGATATTGAAGACACACTGTATTATTATTGCGATTACTGCAAGTTCAACAGTATGCAGTCTAAATAAAAGTTAAAAACTGTATTTACACAATTTAAATTGAATTTGTATAAAAATTATACAATTCTGTTAACAAAAATAATTTTTATTTATCTTCACTCCTGTCTTTTAATTGTGGCCCATACTACCCGACGCCGAAAATTTTATCACAATTACAGCTATAAATTTGAAATACCACACACATTTTATTTGATTAATTTCAATTCCTTTTTCAGAGTGTGTGTGAAGTAAATGTTTCACTACTTAGTATTACATAATTTTAGATGATTCTGCGTATCATTTAATATTGCTACGACAGCATAGAACAATCTACGCGTTTATCGAATGCGCCAGAAAGATCTCGACGTAAGCGTGTGGTGTACGTGCTACTAAACGCATTTTGCGAGAATTTTCTCGACTGTGCCAGGCTCCGCTCGGGCGCTCGGACTGTGTCAAGGCCGTAGCAATTTACGTAGTTCGCGAGAGATAAGACGCAGTTTGGAAGCTTCTGGTGTGTGAGCGTAACTATAAATACATCGCGTCGCGGCCTTAGTTTTCAGTTCAATGCGAGATTTTTGACTGTGCGGTTCGAGAGTATTAGTGCGATATATTTACAGAGCGGTTCGAGTTATTACGGTGTACGTTCAAGTAGTTATTAGTGAAGTGTTGCGTTTTATATTCAGACGGTATAATTGTAATACAGTTGAGTTTTAATATTAGTGGACATTTTATTGCGTATGAACAATTTCATTTGATTTGTTGTAGACACTGTGTTGTTAATTACGAACTGTTTTACTATAACAATTAAAGGTGTGATTAGTGACTTAATTGGTGTCTTGTACTTATTTTGTTTCCACTGTACCTACGACGATCGAGTAGACCGTCGTAACAATATTTTGTGACACTTTTTGCATAAGTGGGCCATACTACCCGCCTCTCCCCTACTTAGAATGCTAAAAAGGGTCATACTATGTGTTAAAATAATTAAGGATCATTAAATGTTTAGAGTTAATTAATTAATTAAAAAATTTTTTTTAATTGTTCTTATGTTTGAAAGATGTAATGTTCATAAAACTAAAGGAATTTATAATAATAAATGTATAATTAGAATCAGATACACGAGGGCATATAAAGCCTAGAGTAAAAACAAGAAATTTGTAAAATTTAATGTTAAAACAATATTAATTATTTGCACAATGGATGTCATCATCTTAGATTTGATTGTACAACATCAGAAAAGCAAAATGTGGGCAAAATAATTAGTTTTTAATTAATTTATGATAGAAAGCATAATGGTAAATTAGCAACTATGGAATTACTGGACAGAAACCATTCAAATGAGGTTTCAAATTAATCTATGCCAAAAAAGCATCCCAATGGTGTTATTATCTTTAAAATTGACATTAGTATAAGAAAGTTATACTAATTTTAAGAAGTTGTTAATTTTTGTATCTAAAACAGAAGCCATAAAATAACAATGATACAAAATTTCCACCAATGGGAATTGCATTTTTTTGTGCTTCGGCGACCAAATCTCATAGCGAGGCGAGAGAGTTAGTTGATTGTTGGATTCCGAATTGAAAACGTTAAACCTCTGTACAACTCCCCAATATAAAAAGTGGCTACGGCATCGAACCGAAGTGAGGAAAGGCATGAGTGTGACTTAACAGAAAGGAAGAATGAAGGTAAATTGTGTATACATAGAATATTAAATGTTTAAAGTGGAAAAAATAAGTGGAGACTAATACTTAAAGGAAAGTATAATGTATAATATGGTAAAGGAAAAAACTATTAAGTACGATATACTACACTTCACATTTTACACTTTTCACTCTTATAAACTATACTTAAACTTCCCCATAGTGAATAAACTTAGAATTATACATTTATTTCACTGTTTAACTATTATTTTACTGTTATAAAATTATTGAAGTAGTATGAATTACTTGAACTCGATTAACCTATAAGCACGGACCGTTGTTAAGACGAACTGTTGTAAACTTAAATTTAATTTATTGATAAATCATATTAGATTTAATAGTATCGGTGTGACGTTTTGTACTTCACAAGATGTAATTTTGTTGACTTTTCTGTAGTCAAAAGGACCTATTAATAAAACCACTGTAATAGAAATAATTTGCCAGTAATACGGATAACTGAAAGCAAGAGGGGAATGCAGCCAACTGAGCGAAAATATTTTACTAGCCGGAGAAATTATCCTTTATATAAAAGCATTTTATTTGTCTTAAAAGAAAAAAAACAATTAGAAAGAAATAAAAATAATATTTGAGATTTGGAATTGCATGTTTAATTTATTCTTATGTTAATGATATCTTTATTTTTTCGTATAGTGAATGTTAATTTTTTATCACAAAAAAGAAGTTGGCAACACTGACTCTTGGAACGAATTTTGAACTGAATAATCCAAATAGGTAAGTCATTTTAAACAAACAAAGTGAGAAGGAATTAATAAAGAATTTATTAATTTTTAACAGACCAAAATCATCAACTTTTTATAAGGAATAAATAAATAGAATTATTAATTTTAATTGTTTTTATTGACAAAACAATTTGGCGCATACAACGGGCAACAGAAGAATAATTTGTAAAAATTAATTGATTGTTATAAATTGAGTTAAACCATATAAGGAAAACGTAAAGAATTTCGGGAGAAAAAAGAGTCATGTTACAGATTTGATGCTACCAAAGTGGGGCATAGATAAAAACAATATTTATATTTTCGTAATAACAAGAAACGTAATAAGTTACAATATTGATCTTGTAAATTTCTAGTGTACAATATTTGCATGTATTTGACCATGCAGCCCTTCTGATCTTATTAACTGGGATGAACGTTGACATTAGGGTGGATGAAAACCGACTGGATAAACACAATTACGTCGGCTGTTATTTACGAGATGAGATTACATGAATTGTAGTATAATCCCGGTAATCGAAAACAAAAACTTGTTTGACCATTTGTAACATTACATAAAGTAGCCCATCTATAAAAGAAGCAATTACCATTTAAAAGAAAAATAAGTTACAACATTGAAGGAATGAAGAAAATCAAAGTATCAAAGGATTAATATGAATAAAGGAGTATTAGAATGTAGCACAATACTGACATAGAAACTAGACAAGGACTAAGACGATGACAAAACCCAATTGATTGGCAATGTGAAAGATAAAAATGAATAACATTATGACATTAACATAACCCCTTTCCCAATAATAATAAAATAATAAATATAATAATGGAAGTACAGAACTTAGATATAAATATAAGTAGTTCCATGTACAACTATAAGTAGATGAAAGTAATTTGTGTAATGATAAGGAATATTGTTATTAGAATAAAGGGAATAAAACCATTATATAATAAACATGCAATTTTATTGGTAAGGTGAGTTGAGTGAATAGTCCCCAGTGAATTAAAAAAACCAAGAAAGTGATACTAACTGAAAATCAGTAGTAGAAACAAAGTGTGAAGTGAATTAAAAATAATACTTAATGAGAAAAGAAAAAAAAATAATAAGGTATAGGATAAGAAACTGAAACCTACTAGGCCTATGAGATAAGTAGAATTAATGGTTATGTTTTAAAGTAAGAAATAATAGTTAAGGAATAGCTATAATTATTTGTTTGTGTTAAAAAGGATATATAAGGGTAAAACAGAATACTTAATGAATGATAATTAATGTGAGTAGGAATATATGTCATGTATTGAAAACTGGCATTTGCATAGCATGTTAAAAAAGAATTGTATTATGTTTTAAAATAATTAGGAATAATCAAATAGTTCATTGTTCATTGTATTTGTGTTTAAAATAGTTAAGTTCTATAAAAATAAAGGAATCTGGTATAATAAAGGTTTAATGAACTTAAGATGCACTAGGCTATAAGAATCCTATAGTAAAAATCAGAAATTTATTAAATTTAACATTTTAACAGTAGTAATTAAGGGAAAAATGTATGTAATCATATTAGAATTGATTATATAACGTTCAAGAAACATAATTACTAAAAGGATTAGTTATAAATTAATTCATAATAAAAACAAAATTGTTAAAATAGTAACTTGATAAATACCGTACAGAAACTATTCATATTCGGTTTCAAATTAATTTATTTCAACCCAGTCACAACGCTTAGACAAAAGGAAACTGCAAATATTTTTGACAGACGCGTCACTAGTACTTAAACAGACAATTTAAATAAATGAATTTCGTTGCCATGGCGACGAAGTCACGGCTGTGCAGATCAAACGTGTTTCTATTGAACAATCCTCCTAGTACGCAATGTATTATACTACAGCACAGTACTATTTACTACAATACGACTGAAATGTAATAAAATGTTCACTAAATGAAGGATTTTTATCACAAACATTTTGGTTATATTAAAATGTCACATGAAACCATAAAATACCGCACTCAATAAAAATTAAACGTTATTGTTACATAAAATGTTCAATAATAGTCACACCAAAATAAAATATAAATTATTAAGCCATTTTTACTTAAATTTTCTTATATTACAGAATTTGTAGATTATGCTGCTTCTTCCTTTAAAAATCAGAATTTTTTTAGTTAGGTTTATTGAACGCTTTCTTGATAGCCCTCTTTCGATTATGTAGCAGCAACGAAACCTGATGTAATGGTATTTTATTTTGGGTTGTCCAATCAATAGACATGCTGGAAACAAAAATCGCACCAAACATCATCATCATAATATCTCGTCATCCGTTTTGTTTTACTTAGCATAAAATAAATTTAAAATCATAGTGGCCTTTCTTTAGGTTTTTATTATTAATATTAAACCCCAATTTCGTCTCTTCCAAATAGTAACTAAGTGCAGGAATTTTTTATAAAATACAGTTGAGTTTTCTTCATAAGATGTTTAGGATTACTGGTTTTTTCTATGTAGCAGAATTCATATTACAGAGATTGCATTGCATATTAGATAATGTATTAAAGCAAATCAGTAATTACCTTTATATCCCGATATGTAAACAGAATTTCTCGAATCTCCGCCACACATCTGGGACCGATCGCCAGTACACGGCATGTTGCAATCGGATTCCTGCATCTTGTTCATAAGATACGGCGCCTTGTCGCCACAAAAACACTTTGAGCTTTAACAAATGTTTTGAAATTAAAACAAAATATAAGAATGAAATATTATAAGTACATTGTTGTTGTCCTACAAATATTTACCCACACGAGTATTACCCAAACTTTTGTGTCTTTTTCCTTTGTACCTATAAAAAGAAAATTGTTTTAGAGCGTAAAAAGAATCTCGTTAGATGGTGTCATGTTAACAAGTTTGATGATTAAATACTTACGAAGAAAACTTAAATTATAGATATAAGTAATTAGAATATAAACCACGTTTTACTAAATTCATACCACTAGTCTTTTAAGTGTACTGCTAAAAGTGGTCATTACTTACTTGCTAACGACATTTATTATGATATTACTTACTACTTAGATATTATTTCCAAACGAACAATATTTATATTGTTTTATAATATAAACAAATTAACAAACGTTTAGTTATATATAATATAACAAAAACGAACAAACGAACAATTTTTGTACTGCTAAGTGGACAGAGAAGATATAAGGTGGAACTAGTTTATAAGGGTTTAGAAGATAATATGTATCTATTCAACTGTGTAGAAAATCGGCCATACTAATTCATCTGTTTTTGTAAGTGATAACATAAATATCAATGAAAACAGCTATAAAATCATTTCTAGTTAACAGCGGACAAAACGTGACAAACTCTTCCGCGATCAAAAAATAACATTAAACATAACAATTAAAATTTTAATGTAATTAAAAGAACCTATAGTACTGTCGACTGTATGTAGTAATATCAGGATTATGACAAAGTCAAAACTACACTATTAGCCTATTTTTCGGCAAAGTAGTAAAGTGATGTTAGTTGTATGACCAGTTTTATAAAAAAACAATCAGAAATCGCAGCTATTTTCGACCGATTCTCTACTTCTAAAGCCAAACCTGATCTGCGTAAAACTCGACAGACTCTAAACGTGATAGGCGAATGTGCCTAAGTACCTGAACTGCAGCCCGGCGAATGGGAAGGCTCTGTCCTTGCAATACTCCATGCACACTTCTGGCGTCAGTCCGGTAGGAAATTCTTTAAGGTCGCCTCTCATGGTTCCATACCAATGATCGTAACATCCCAAATACGCCATACGATCTCCTGAAAACGGAAGAACCTAAATAAAATATTGTATTAAATTTTTTTTTGTGTAGGCCTAACAATAAACTGTGTGAAGTATTTTAAAAAGTATTGTAAGAATTCTACCGTTAGAATTCATAAATTTATTAGACAGTTTTAACCTTAAAGTAATCATTTACATAATAATTTGCTCGGAGAAATACCATGTCAACAGAAAAATGATGCGTGAGTAGGCTATAGCTTACACGCATATTTTATAGAAATTTTTACTTAAATTTCTTAGTGCCAATACAGTACAAACTTACAGTGGCAATGTACTCTTAGACGCGTTGAATATTTAGTAATTAAATCTGTAAATAACGATTAAAGATTTGAAATTATGTGCATGTTAAGCGTTGCTAAGTACAAACTGTCCCGGTCCACGCAGCGAGGATGACTCATGTAGCGAACTGTGGTAAATGTTCGGTGACATTCACCGAACGCAAGCAGAATATTAACTGTTGCTATCCAGTACTTTGAGCTGAACTAAAAGAAATAAAATGGTATTTCGAAAGGAAACATGCAACGTCATCTTCTTAAAGCTATCACTGCCTCTCATCGATACAGTGATGCCTTCCAATGTCTGTTGCTCACACCGAGGAGATCGGGCAACGGACACATCACACATGTGTCATTCTATCGTAGTATTCATTTACGAGCATCTGCTCGCGAGCAACAGCTTACGGTCAAGTGCTCGTCGCAAGCAACTTCTGCTTACCGCATGCATCTGCTACACGTCTACACTTCAACGTACACTTACTCGCTAGAGGCAGCTGTCTGACGTCACGTTGCCACCACTTTATACAATTTTGTAGTAGCTAATGAAACAGTAATGGCCCGACAGAGTTTAATCTAGTCCTCTCATGAATCGTGTGATGTCCGTTTCCTCACCATTCCTTTTAAGCACGCCCATACCAGCTCGTTAGGATTTAAGTTGCAATGGTTAGGAATGTACTCTTAACACTTCTTACCCGTTTTGTTGTGCAGTGTCGTCAATAGTGAACTCTCTCTAAATATTAGATTCTTTAATAATTTTGCAGCAACACAGATCTAATGTGAAGCGGTTCAGGGAACTTTAAATTGTGGTCTTTTATAACTGTTACAATATTGTGTTTTGTAGTCCACGTATTCGATGTTCTGTATTTTAATATACGCGTAGAATAGTAACCAACGTTATCAAAAACGATAGAGTATTTTTTGTTTGGCGAGAGATTCTTTAACAACGTGTTTTTTGAAGGGAGGTACAGGCAATTAGGAACCCAGGCCTCACAACTTCCTGCGTACAATATCATTATTTGTTGACCACGGGACACGGATACTTTTAAACCGCTAGAACTACTTCCACTATCCCATCCCAACATCATGGGTATCAACGTAAAAAAACATTCAACTTGGAAGCGCTGTAACTCCAAAGTACTGCCGCTACTAGCGGCCCGCTAGACCGGTTCTGAGCACACAGCTGTTTTTCTCGTGTTGCGGTGGTGGGGATACGATTCCCCGCCAACTCGCCACACTGTCTGTTATTTCTTGGTTGAATGTTTTTTTACCAAATTTTCCAGGAAACAAAATTTACTCTAGGGGTGACAAAATGAGAAGGAAATTTTTTTCAGGGCTGATAATATTATTTTTTTATTTAGTATGTTAATACCTAGCAATGAAAAAAAAAACATAATTTTAAAGTAAATCATTTAGGAGGAAAAAAATTTTGTTTCCCTAGAAACATGTTTTATTTGCGTGAAAAAAAGGAAAAAAAATTCATTAACTATGGACCTATGTCACCTAAGACAGTGAAATTTTTACACAAACACCGTGTTTATATGCATATTTGGACCAATACTTAAAATGGACCAAACGTTAGTAAGTTTAGGGACAATAGCAGAAATACTGAAAATCACGGCTGTCTCTAAACTTTCTAGCAAAACTGTATACTTTACCTCCATGAAATTTTCAACCTTCCTACATTGTGCTGGTATCCATTTCCACGTTTTCTTACGCCATCTTATTTCTGCCAAACCAGTTTAGTTACATAGCTTCGATTGTCTCTATAATATTGATGTCTACCCTAGTTTGTCTGGTATAAGGTCTACACACAAATATCAATTGTAGCACTCTCTTGTATACTAATCATTTAACTCTCTTAGAGATCATTTGATCCTAAGTAACCAGATGCAGTCTCTTCTACTTTTTTGTGCACTTGTGTTCTCATTCTTTTTTGTAATTTCCTGTTTCTGTTAATAATGCTATCAGATATTATCACTGAACATTACATAGTGGCCGGATACTGATTACAGGAAGAGACTGTTACATTAAGTTTAATTAGTTTTCAGCAAACGATGACTTGACAGAATATCGACACACGTTCTCTGCTTGTCAATAAAACCTTGTAAAGATAATTGGCCTGTACTCATTTTTGACATGATAATTTCTTTTAGCTTGACATCGTTTGAAACTTTCTGTAACATGTATGGCTGTATGACGTCATCATTGCGTGACGCTTCCACACTTTCGATTCCCCACAGTCTAGAAATTTGATATGTAAACGCATCAAGACAGAAATAATCGCTGCTGACATTGAGTTTAGCAAACGTTTTAGTGAGAATAAATTTAGTTTTACATGCTTTTTTGTCTGTACTGCATCGTTTGAAACCTTCTGTAATATGTAACGCTGTATGAGGTCATCATTGCATGACCTCATTGGGTTGTTGTAAATAAGTTTGTTTTGATACGTCGCAATACGTAAATAAAGGTGTTGTGGTGAAATACACTGCTGCTGATATATAGTAACCAAACGTGGCGACTGACTAAAACAGCGTTCGACAATGGATAGCAGCGACGAGAAGGCTCAGATCAAGAAAAGACAAAATGCCGAGCGAGTAAGAAAGTGTCGGGAACGAAAGAAGCTCGAGAAGGAACAGCAACGAGCGGCTGCTGTCGGCGGTGAAGCTTCGGTACCAGCGCCCCATCGCAACAAAAACGAAAGGAAGATGACTTGATGCGCGAAGAATTGAACGAGTACTTAATAAATACACCGTTCGCGTCGACGATGACTGAGCAGGAGAAAATCGATGCATTCTACAACATGAAACTGGCAGAGAAGCGAAGGGAAACCAACGAACGAGTAAAACGTTGTAGATTGAATAAGAAAATTGAGATGGCAACTAAACGAGCGAATGAAGCAGCTGAATTCGAACAGGCAATCGCTGCGGTATCGCCAAAACGCTTGAAAACTGAAGAGATAGCAGCAGATGTGGAATTCACGAAACGATTCGACGACAACGAGTTCGGTTACGCCTGCTCCGTGTGCGATGCTTATGGTTCGAGAGAGATTTGCGACCACCGCCGCAAAAGAGTCAACACATACTGGCTGCTGAGTTCCCCGATGACGATGTAGCTACCTTCAAAGTGTGCGAAACGTGTTACAGATCCCTAGCACTCGAGAATATACCCAACTTGTCAAGATCCAATGGCTTCGTGTACCCCGAGTATTCCGATCATTTGCCACCGCTTGATTGTACAACTGAACGTCTGGTCTCACCGCGTCTACCGTTCATGCAGATACGACGCCTGCGGTTCGTCCACGGCAGTCAAAGTATTATAGGACAAATAATAAACGTGCCAGCCGATATAAACACGATGGTTCGAGCGTTCCCTCGTAGCTTGGACGACGATACAGCATTCAACGTGCACATTAAACGACATCTCATACATAAGTCGACGTACTTGCACGGCTACGTCAATAAGGGTACCGTAAAGAAATGGGTGCAATACTTGTTAACGAAACCGCTATACAAAATGAACAAGATATGGGTAGATGATGCATTCTTCAATAGTAGCAGTAGTGACACGACGGCAAACATGACAGAGGCAGAGCCGACGGACGAGGGACCATTGATCGAAAGCATCGCAGAACAGCCAGAGACCGCGAATGAATTGTTGCTCGCACAACAAAAGACGATGATGTGGGATGAGGAGAAGTACTTGGCCATAGCACCGGGCATGAAATCGAAGCCAGAGAATTTGCGCAAAAGAAACAATCAGTCAGTTAGTAACCATAATAATGTTGCGTTTAGCTGGCGGCTGAAAGACATTATCATGCTCTTAAGCTTTTACCATTTGGTAAACGGTACTGTATCTTTTTAAGTGGATCTTTTCCTTGCAATTTAAAACCTCCTGATTTCTACATTGGGACAGAGAAACATTTATTCTTGTCTTTCCATTTACTTCAGAGAATTTCATTGCTTTATTCCCACGTCTTATTTTGTATTAATAATCATTTATTAATTTCACCTCTGCTTTCTAAATCACCGTCTGTCGAACTGCCAGAGGCAAATAAATAAAGCCTTTACATGTAAAGGATATTAATAGCAGAAGAATATTTTATTTTTTCTGAACACAGACAAACGATGGCACACTCATAAAATATTTCTACAAAATATACCGATCTGAACTTTTAGGTCTTGTGTTTCATTTTGTTATATGCTACGCCACTCTATATACCAGGATGACTGTGATTTGGTCCTCGCTGCATACATTGATGCTGGTGGCTGCAGAGGAACGTGCACCCACGACCGAAGCAACAGTGCACGACCACCTCTGAATACCCAGTTTAGCACGGAACCGCGTTGGCCGCGGCTGCTTGTTATACGCCCGAGCCTTCAAATATATGCCGTAATGGGACCGATGGCTTTTGGAAGAAAACTAGTGAACAACGTTTCGGAAATTCGGGCTTAGACAAAACACACGATCGACGCGGCTAGCAGGATCTTTCTGGTATATGTTGCAAGACGTTTGTGCATCTCGAGAAATACCCTCTAAAACAAAGGGTCTTATAAGAAAACAGACAGTGTAAGAAGCACAACATAATAAAAAAAATAATCACTTCATAATTACATGATTACGAAAGGTGGGAGTCATCATGCAGAAAACCAGAATATCGTTGACATAACGATTGCGAAACTTTAATCAGTACTAGGAAAAGATCTAACAAAACTAGTCTTTACGAAATTCACTCTTTTCAAACAGTTTGCCTCTCTTTCTCTCTTTTACTTTCTCTCCTCGCTCTCCATTTCTTACTCCCCTTTCTCTCCCCACTATTATATTTATTCTCCCGATGTGGTTTCTCCCATTTTGTTCCTACAAAAAGCGGTTAATGGCCTAGGATTATAGCTTATTATAGTGACCTTTCGCTTGTTTCCTTAGTATGTTTTCCTCTTTATTATATGCCGATATGTTTCCTTAACACCTAGCTTATAGCCTTTTTGGTAAACAGGAATTATTATTCAAGTAGTTAACCAACTGCTTGTCCTAAAGATAATTAATTTTTTGTGCTCGAATAGTCTCTTCCTTCAAGTTAACCAGCTCAGTTTTGCAAATTCGACATTGTTGGAAGTTACAAAACATTACATACAGCTCAGAAAGATTAGAACTGTTTAATATTTACCCAACGTGTATCAGGAGAGTAAATAATTTTTAAAAAGTTGTTATAGTTTCACAATACTTTTCAATCCTGGATACAATGTATACAAGAAATGTATGTAAGATATGAAAGTAAGAGAAATGTTTTAACTTAAACGTAACTTGAACAGACAGCTTGAAAAGATCTTCCCCCACAATGTTTATTAACTGACACGTTAAACATTTACACTATACACGCAGGGCACTTACCTTCCTGTCGAAACATAACTCGCGTCAACGTGAACAAAGTTTACACGTCTTGAAACATATTGCATCGCCTTAGATCCGTCCTCTAGCGACAAGAACAGACGAAAACGTTAAGATAGGGTCTCCAACGGTATTGGAAACGTCTCCAATATTAAGATGGAGTCTGCAAATTATAACTTCATTAATAATAGCAGCATGTACGTATTTCGAAAAAAGTATTGTCAACACATTATAGGCATATAAACTAGAGTTTATTGACCTATTATGTAACGAGTATTCAGTGTATACATCTACGTGTATATGGCGGATAGCAAAATGGAATATATCACGTTTTACGTTGTGTGCTGTGGGATCGGCTTGAGGTCAAGTTAATCCAACCCCCTCTACATACTATTGTAGCAATACAATAGTCTGATTGTGATAGGCGGACCTCAATCAGTAACAAAGTGACATCTAAACGTAAACTCACAACAATCGTTCTCACCATTTTGCACATGGTTAAATGCAAACTGATTGTTTTGGTAAATAGTTGTTTGTAACTTTTACTACATTCATCCATAATTATTCGCAGTCACCGGGTTTGGGAAATGCCCGTGTTATTCAAATACCAAATAAACTATATTTTAAAAAGTATACTAATATCCACAGACACACACACAAGCTAAGAGTACACACGATTTGAAATGTAGACACAAAAAGTATTCATATGTGAACAGCTAACACGTTCACTGACAATTAAGAACACAACCGCACACTAACTTGCATTTAAACAATAGGACAATTTAAATAATTCGTGAAAATTGTATATGAAGTGTAAAACTAATAACAATACGTATTTCACTCTTTCTGACTACGGAACATGTAGTCCGTAAAAAAAACTCTTTTTAATGAAATCATACCTCATGCTGACATTTTATTTAGCAATTTTCAAAGAAAAGATATTGACAATATTATTGCTGTATGCTACGTCAAACAGTTTGAAGAAACATAAACCAATATCAGGAACAAACTTGATGAAAATAACTATGGAATTGCTGCATCATCAAGTACTGTCAAGATCAAAGGAAAAGATTCGATATTACAGACCTCAGTACAGAAGCAATGGAAATGTGTAATGCAATAGGCTAACTTATAATTAGTCAGGCTAAAGAGAGGCTTCCTTTTACTGCGCATCTAAAAGCGTCTTTTTTGTGTTTAAGTCAATGGTTTTCCCATTATCAGAAATATTTTTTCAAGGAAATCTGAACGGTTTGCAACGTTTACACTTTTTTATATGTAAAGCGACTTGTCTGTGAACTAACAACAATCTACAGTACTAACGAATTTGCATCAGTTAATGGTGCTGTTACTTTACTACGCTTTTTTAATGGAAAACAACTTGGAGAACATTTTTAGTGAAATTATGAAACTTTTAAAAATAATTCAAGACAGATTCGATCATTGCGAGCTTCTTCCGAGATGACCACTAGGTGCGCTCTTATTTCCGGTGCTGGAAGTAATGTAGTTGCTTGAAAGGATTAACAGATGATTATTTTGTGTGTGATGAGCTAAAACACATCATATGTGTGTGTGTGTGTGTGTGTGTGTGTGTGTGTGTGTGTGTGTGTGTGTGTGTGTGTGTGTGTGTGTGTGTGTGTGTGTGTGTGTGTGTGTGTGTGTGTGTGTGTGTGTGTGTGTGTGTGTGTGTGTGTGTGATTTCAACACCTGTCTGTTTATTTAGAATTTTGTTTCCATATGTTTTTGTGTGTTTGTATATTTCTTGTTGGAACTGTAACTTACCTTTATTCGTACCCGCAGTACATTTTCGATGTTTTTAATATGCCATTGTATCGATATATTACGATATGGAAAAGAAGAAGCGTACTAATTGTAAATTGTCGTATTGCTTAATGTAAAGCGAAAATACGTGTTGTTTTCATTTGCGAGGTTACGTAACAATGGTTTTGGGTTTTTAGTTTACTGCTGGAATAAATAGAAGCCATGGTTTGGAAAACGCATGACGTTTAATGTGTATCTATACATAGTATAAAGTAAAGTCGGTCCGTTTTCTCTCTGTGTTTGAAATCGCTAATCTCAGGAAGTACTGAACGGATTGTATTCAAGTTTTCGCCAATAGATACAGTGTCTATCGAGGAAAATTTATGTATATAATAATACATATATGTTGTACATTAGCTTAGCTATCACGGTTTATGTAAAGTATCTATATATATAAAAGAGAAATACCACTGACTCACTGACTGACTCACTGATTCATCACGAAATCTCCGAAACTATAACACCTAGAAACTTGAAATTTGGCATGTAGGTTCCTTATCTGATGTAGGTATCCGCTAAGAAGGGATTTTTGGAAATTCGACCTTTAAAGGGGGAAAAAGGGGGGAGTTTGCCTGACTGACTGAAATAGAATCAACGTAGCGCAAAAACTACTGAATGGATATCAATGAAACTTTGAACATAGCTTCATCATAGGTCTTAGGTGCTCACTAAGAAACGGTTTTAAAAACTTTCACTCCTAAGGGGCAACCCCCCCCCCCATTGTGTGTATGTATCTATGTATGTATGTTCCACATCTCCTCCTAAACCACTGGACCGATTTCAACCAAACTTGGCACAAATATTTTACGCGACGGGAGAACCAACATAGGATAGGTGTTTTTTCGATGGGGTCCTTTGGGGGGTTCTTTGGGGTCTTCCACATCTCCTCCTAAACCACCGGACCGATTTCAACCAAACTTGGAACAAATATTTTACGCAACGGGAGAACCAACATAGGATAGGTGTTTTTTCGATGGGGTCCTTTGGGGGGTTCTTTGGGGTCTTCCACATCTCCTCCTAAACCACTGGACCGATTTCAACCAAACTTGGCACAAATATTTTACGCGACGGGAGAACCAACATAGGATAGGTGTTTTTCGATGGGGTGCTTTGGGGGGTTCTTTGGGGTCTTCCACATCTCCTCCTAAATCACTGGACCGATTTCAACCAAACTTGGCACAAATGTTTTACGCAATGGGAGAACCAACATAGGATAGGTGTTTTCTTCGATGGGGTCCTTTGGGGTCTTCCACATCTCCTCCTAAACCACTGGACCGATTTCAATCAAACTTGCACAAATATTTTACGCAACGGGAGAACCAACATAGGATAGGTGTTTTTCGATACGATCCTTCAGGGGGTCCTTTGGGGTCTTCCACATCTCCTCCTAAACCACTGGACTGATTTCAACCAAACTTGGCACAAATATTTTACGCAACGGGAGAACCCACATAGGACAAGTGTTTTTTCGATACTATCCTTTGGGGGGTCCTTTGGGTCTTAAAAAGCTATTAGATCTGGTTACCATGGCAACCCAATAGAATAGATTCTGGTTACCATAGCATCGGTGGAAGTCTCCCGCGTAGGAAATAGCGCGGGAGTCGTCCGACGGGCCTTCCCCGGAGTTCATCCACGGAACCCGGGGAGTCTTAGGTCGGATCCCGCGAAAGACGGCGGGGTCAGAGTCCACGGTTCTTATAAATAAAGATATAGGTTACGATATCAAAGGTGGTGTATACTGTGACGATTTAATTGAAATTGTAATCTTAAATAAATAAAAATTAAATTTGCGAGCGCTTAAGTATTTTTTAATCGCACTATTAAATATAAAGCCCCTGTACTAAATCAGAATGACAATGAGAAGTGAATGAAAATCAACAGAAGCACTAATAAAAAGTCGAATTGTAAAAAAGTTATTAATGTCACAATTAACCCTTTGCTAGTCATCATGCGGTGACCTGTTAGTTCCGGACTCAACGTGTTTATCGAGTCGTCTGTAACTTAGGAAGATATAAAAATCATAATGTTTGTAATTAGAAATTTGAAGGCACGAGTAGTAGTTAAAATATTTCACTTAAATGAAATATTAAGGCAAGGTATTAAATCCGAGAAATACGTATTGAGTAAAAATGTACTATGCCATAAAATAAGAAGCGGAAAGGAACTAAGAATAATAGCCCCTGATGTGATTAAGCCCATGCTGATGGAGTACTTCCATTCATCTACCATAGGAGCCCATATGGGAATCAATAAGACAATACATCGTGTTCGAAAGGAATATCATTGGAACAATATGAACAGCGAAATAGCCAGTTTCGTAAAGAAATGTAAATTATGTGCTCTCAGTAAACCGGCCAGAAATAATCAGGTAAGCCAATTGATTTCGGAAATCCCTAAGACCCCTTTTTCTAAACTTTATCTAGACTTTTCAGGTCCTTATCCACGATCGAAATCAGGTAATACTATGTTACTCATCTGTGTAGATTCGTTCACCAAATTTGTTTGGATGTATCCCATGCGACGAGCATTAGCGTCGACGACTGTAAAAATATTACAGGAAAGATTATTTAAATACTACGGTACACCTGTACGTATAGTATCAGATAATGGACCACAGTTTAAAGCGAAAGAATTTAAGAATATGTGTTTCAAGTTAGGAGTAGACCATATAACCACTACGGAGTATCGACCGCAAGGCAATATTGCTGAAAGGTATCTACGAAACCTCAAATCTGCGTTAATCGCCTATCATGCGAACGATCATACGTCGTGGGACCAAAACCTATCCTGGATTCAATACGCCTTTAATTCAGCTTATCACGAAGGTCACAAGTCGACCCCGTTTGAGTTACTGTACAAATACCAACCAAACCACCCCTTGTCCACTAAATGGAAAATACACGACCTGCTACCTCCGCAAATAACGGATAAGCAGATAAAGCAAATATGGAATAAAGCCCGCTCTAATTTAAGAGCGAACTTAGAGAAATCCAGAAAATACCACGAGAAAGGTATTCATAACAATTCAATTAGGTACCAAGTAGGTGACTTAGTAATGTATAAGACTCACCCGACTAGTAGTGCAATTGATAAGACCACCTCTAAACTATCATACCGATGGTGTGGCTCTTACCAAATCCAGAAGTACTTAACTCCAGTTACAGTAGCCCTGTACGAACCTGCGACTCGAAAATATGTGCGGAGAACACATATTTCGCAGATAAAATTGTATAAGAAGAAGAGAAGGAATAGTATAACCAAAAATAGAAAAGGTAATACTAGGTAGTGAAGTATATTATACTTCTGAAACCGTGCTAAATGTTAATCGTAGAGTTTGGAAATGAGGCCTGATCAACCTGAAATCCAGTTCTGCGAAAGATAAGTAAATGAGTACTCAATGAATACTAAACTGAATTCTAAATAGCAAAAGATTTCTCTACGGAGAGCGTAACAAAACCCAAAGAAAAAACCGGTAGTAGATTTAAGTGATAGAGATAAGAAAGAGTTTTGTGTTTTAAAATGTAGATATTAAGTGTGAATAGTATGTAAAAGAAAAAAGGTAGTTTATAAGAAAATATAAAAGTATATTGTGTTGTGGAGAAGAAACAAGTGGATATAACGCTTACCAATAACTATGTGAGAGAAATTCCACACACTGACACCAAACATACTCCAAGTCCCCAATTGTGCGTTAGACTCACAAAACACCCGTAACGTGAAATTTAAGCGGTGGAGTATGTGACGATTTAATTGAAATTGTAATCTTAAATAAATAAAAATTAAATTTGCGAGCGATTAAGTATTTTTAAATCGCACTATTAAACCTAAAGCCCCTGTACTAAATCAGAATGAGAATGAGAAGTGGAATGAAAATCAACAGAAGCACTAATAAAAAGTCGAATTGTAAAAAAGTTATTAATGTCACAATTAACCCTTTGCTAGTCATCATGCGGTGACCTGTTAGCTCCGGACTCAACGTGTTTATCGAGTCGTCTGTAACTTAGGAAGATATAAAAATCATAATGTTTGTAATTAGAAATTTGAAGGCACGAGTAGTAGTTAAAATATTTCACTTAAATTATATATGTATAATTAATGTATTGTTTTTGGTAATAAGAATGTCAATCTAAATAAAAATAGGAACTATATTGTCGCGGAGTACTTGCCCCTCTCCGTTGTTATGTGCCAGTCGAATCTAATAGAGAGTCACTATGCTGCCGTCAGACCGTACAGACGTATGAGCGAGAACTCCACGAAAATGTATTTGTTATTTTAATTTAATTTTAGAATGTTAGCTACCACTGCTAAACGTGGCGAGCGTTGTGTAATGTGTGAATGATATTGCTACGACAGCGTAGAACAATCTAGGCGTTTATCGAATGTCCCAGAAAGATCTCGACGTAAGCGTGTGGTGTACGTGCTACTAAACGCATGTTGCGAGAATTTTCTCGCACTTTGCCAGCCTTCGCTCGGGCGCTCGGACTGTGTCAAGGCCGCAGCAATTACGTAGTTCGCGAGAGATAAGACGCAGTTTGGAAGCTTCTGGTGTGTGTAGCGTAACTATAAATACATCGCGTCGCGGCCTTAGTTTTTCAGTTCAATGCGAGATTTTTGACTGTGCGGTTCGAGAGTATTAGTGCGATATATTTACAGAGCGGTTCGGGTTATTACGGTGTACGTTCAAGTAGTTATTAGTGAAGTGTTGCGTTTTATATTCGGACGGTATAATTGTAATACAGTTGAGTTTTAATATTAGTGGACATTTTATTGCGTATGAACAATTTCATTTGATTTGTTGTAGACACTGTGTTGTTAATTACGAACTGTTTTACTATAACAATTAAAGGTGTGATTAGTGACTTAATTGGTGTCTTGTACTTATTTTGTTTCCACTGTACCTACGACGATCGAGTAGACCGTCGTAACAGTGGTGTCAGAACTGGGATAGAACGGTTAACAGTGGAAACAGTGGACGCTTTGTACAAGACGAGTGTGATTCGTAATTAATCGATAAACAATGGATGCCAGTCAGATGATGGAAAATTTACAGGCGCTGCTGTTGCAGACAGAAAAACGACAGGACGAGAAACGCAGACAGGAGGCGGAGGAAGCAGAAAGACGACAAAAAGAAGAACGAATACAAGAAAGAGAAGAAGCAGAAAGACGACAAAAAGAAGAACGAATACAAGAAAGAGAAGAAGCAGAAAGACGACAAAAAGAAGAACGAATACAAGAAAGAGAAGAAACAGAAAGACGACAGGATGAAAAACGGAAGCAGGAAGCAGATGACATCAAGGAGTTAATACAGCAGCAAAAGCAGACACAAGAACAAACCGCTGCAGAGTTGGGTCTCCTACGAGGTGAGCTTAATAAGCAAGTAACTAAAATATCGGAGGTACAAGAATCAATGACATTAAAAATAGCTGAAGTAGAAAAATCTGTCTTGACTGTGGAGGAATCGATGTCTACAAAAATATCTGTTATAGAAGAATCTGTGTCAAATAGAATATCTGCAGTAGAAAACTCAATGGCAAACATAAGAGAACAAATTAAAACTGAAGTTGAACAGTGCATGAAGATTCAACCAAAACAAATTTCTGAACAGACTGTACCAGTGATCAAGACAGAAAATAAGTTAACAGAGAAAGTCACTTTGCCTGCAGTAGGGACAGTTCATGTCAAAGCTCCAACCTTTGACGGAAGCACTCACTGGGCAACGTACCTCCGCCAATTTGAAGCTGCTGCATGCGCAAATAATTGGACAGAAAAAGACAAGGCTGTTTCGCTTGTTCTTGCATTAAAAGGACCCGCGGCAGAACTACTACAGAAAGTGCCACCTGACAGCCAGAACACCTATGCCGAGTTGATAAAAGCTCTGGAATTACGGTATGGTGATAAACATTTGCGAGATGTGTACTGCACCCAGTTGAGAGCAAGGCGACAGCATTCCGGGGAAAGTCTTCAAGAGTTTGAAGCAAGTATCGACAGACTAATTAGACTGGCCTATCCTGAAGCGCCAGAAGATTTTCGAACGCGTTTTGCAATGCAGACATTTACTGCCGGTGTCCGAGATAACGAACTACAGCAAGTGCTACGAATGGCAAGACACCAGAACAGTGCGGACGCCCTGGTACATGCTTTGCAATTTGAGGCCGCCAAATCAGCGTCTGGTTGGACAAGTCATAAAGTGCGCGAGCTAAGAGATCGAGATGGCACAGACGATGAGGAAGAAGAACAAGGAACAGAGACTCGACTGTCGGCGCCACAGAATAAAATAAGAAAGGATGGAAGACCGAAGTGTTATCGATGTGGGAAACCTGGACATCTACAACGAGATTGTCGGGTTAGAATTCAGCAGCAGGGGAACGAGCAATAGTCGGTGCAACGGGGCGTGTGCTGACTAACTGGAGGAACGAAGCCCCTAGAGAATACGCAATTTCTACGCTTCAGAAAAACACCGGGAGCTTGGTAGTTACCGGATTTGTTCAAGAAAGGCCAGCCTCGATTACAGTTGACACTGGCGCAACAGTTTCTATTGTGGGCCCCGACGTGGTGAAAGATCTCAAGCCAATCTGGTGTTCTTGCAGCTTGCGAACAGCTACTGGACGGCCTGCAAAAGTGTATGGAAAAGTGGAGATACACGTACGCCTCGGTCGACTTGAGTTTAATCAACTACTTGTTGCAGACATTGTGGATGAAGCAATTCTTGGTGTGGACGTTATGAACGCATACGGATTTATAGTCGACTTCAAAAGCAATGTCTTGAGAATCGGAGGCGAAGACGTAATGCTATCAACAATGACGACAGCAGAAAAATCGATGGACGTCATAAACCAAGTGGCCGTAACTGTTCCGCCAAACTCCGAAAAGATCATCATGGTTAGAACTGAGGTAGATACTAGGGGCAATCAGTGCTCTATATTCGAACCCCAGGTAGTCAGCACACCGGGCATACTAATTGCCAAAAGTTTAGTAAAACCTGACGAAACCGGAAATGTACCTATTAGAGTGGCGAATATTTTGGATCAAGCTATCACTTTACAAAGCAATACGCTCCTAGGCAAATTGACTCCTGTGGCCTGGGTAGCCGGAATAACGCAACGAAGACCCAGTTCTTCGGATACTTCTAAATTACCAGAGGAACTGCAAGAATTATTGAACAGATCTTCTAACGACCTCTCAAGTGGTGAGGTAAAAGAACTCGGACAGTTTTTACACGAATTCAAAGATTGTTTTGCAGTTCGGGGACAGTCACTGGGAAGAACCTCTCTTGTGCAACATCGCATCAATACTGGGGACACAACACCGATACGCCAACCTCCTCGAAGGCCTCCATTATCTAAACAAGAGGAGATGTCCCAGTTAGTACAGGACATGTTGACAGAGGGAGTAATTGAACCTTCGTCAAGTGCTTGGTCTTCCCCTGTAGTGCTGATAGCGAAGAAGGATGGTGGATTGCGTTTCTGCGTAGACTACCGGAGGTTAAATGATGTTACAAAGAAATACTGCTATCCATTACCTCGCGTTGACGATACACTCGACACGTTGTCCGGAGCACAGTGGTTTTCCACATTGGACCTGAAGAGTGGATATTGGCAAGTGGGTCTTCATCAAGAAGACAAGGAAAAGACCGCTTTCTCGACCCCAAGTGGCTTATTCCAATTTAACGTCATGCCATTTGGACTCTGTAATGCACCGGCAACATTTGAGAGATTGATGGACCTGATACTCCGAGGCCTGACGTGGAAAACTTGCCTTGTTTACTTAGACGATGTCATAGTGATCGGGAAGACTTTCGAAGATCATTTGGAAAACCTTAAGGAAGTTCTAACTAGAATTCAAGGTGCACAACTGAAGCTGAGCCCCAAGAAGTGTTCTCTATTCCAGAAGGAAGTACAGTATTTGGGCCATCTGGTTTCGGCAGCGGGCGTTAGCATGGATCCTAATAAAGTAGACACCGTAAGAGACTGGGCAGTTCCGAAGAATAAACACGAAGTTCGGAGTTTCCTGGGGTTATGCTCATATTACCGACGTTTTGTGAAAGGCTTCGCTACTATTGCTAAACCACTACATGAGCTAACGGAAAATAAACGAAACTTCCAATGGTCGAGAGAGTGTGAACAAGCATTTAGAACGTTGAAGATTGCATTATGTTCGCAGCCAATTCTCGCTTTTCCAGCTTCCGAAGGGAAGTACATCGTAGACACAGACGCAAGCAATACTGGTCTAGGAGCAGTTTTGTCTCAAGTGCAGAACGGTGAAGAACGAGTAATAGCGTATTACAGCAAGACGCTTTCTAAACCAGAGAGAAATTATTGTGTTACAAGAAGAGAGTTGTTAGCAATTGTCAGAGCTTTGGAGCACTTCCATAAATACCTCTATGGGAGACAGTTTTCACTACGTACCGACCATGCTGCACTTGCATGGCTCTTGAGATTTAAAAATCCGGAAGGACAGTTGGCAAGGTGGCTCGAACGTCTGCAAGAGTACAACTTCAAGGTACAACATCGGCGGGGGCGCCTGCACGGTAATGCAGATGGCTTATCACGAAGACCATGCCCGGAAGACTGCCGACATTGCCACAGAAAGGAAGAACAAAACTCAAGTGAACATGTTCAAGCCATCACTGTAGATTTCCTGGCTGATGGTTGGACAACACAAGACTGTCGACAAGAACAGATGACTGATGAAGACATTGGACCGATCTTGACAGCAAAAGAGGAAGGTCGCCGCCCGGATTGGCAAGATATCTGCCATGGTTCCGAAGTGCTGAAGGGCTACTGGGCACAATGGGAATCTCTCACCTTAGAAAACGGATTGCTGAAAAGGGCTTGGGAAAGTGCAGATGGACGAGACGTGGTCATGCAGTTGATAGTTCCCCGAAGTAAAGTGCAGTCTGTTTTGAAGGAGATGCATGATGGAAGATCTGGAGGCCATCTTGGCGTTAACAAAACCCTTGACAAAATACGGAAGCGATTCTATTGGCTTCATCTTCGCCACGACGTAGAGGAATGGGTTCGGACGTGTGAAATATGTGCTGCAAGCAAGGGCCCACAAACCAGAAGCAGGGGAAAAATGAGACAGTATAACGTTGGACAACCTTTCGAGAGAATTGCCATAGACATTGCTGGACCATTCCCAGTTACTGACGATGGAAACCGGTACATCATGGTTGTAGGTGACTACTTTACTAAGTGGGTGGAAGCCTACGCAATTCCAAATCAGGAGGTTACCACTGTGGCAAAGCAGTTAGTTCACAACTTCTGTTGCCGTTATGGAGCCCCTATGGAAATCCATACGGATCAAGGGAGAAATTTCGAATCAGGAGTGTTTAAAGAATTATGCCGTCTACTGGGAATTCGAAAGACCAGGACAACGCCTCTGCATCCTCAGTCGGACGGGATGGTTGAGAGATTCAACAGGACACTTGAGCAGCATCTTTCGAAAGTTGTTGACGAGAACCAAACAGACTGGGACCAACGTATACCACTATTCCTTATGGCGTATAGGTCATCAGTACATGACACAACCGGCATGACTCCAGCAAAATTGGTGTTTGGGCGGGAGATTCGTCTTCCTGGGGACTTGATGTTTGGATCACCTGAGACTCAGTCCCAAGAGCCAAAGAACTATTCCTCGCAATTAGAAAACCAACTGCGAGAAATGAATCGCTTGGTAAGAGGACGGCTGAAGATTGCCAGTGATAAAATGAAAACTCGGTATGACATTCGCAGCAATAGTGTGGGTTTCCAAGAAGGAGATCAGGTCTGGTTGTTCAATCCAAAGCGCCGTCGTGGTCGCTCACCTAAGCTTCAGTCTAACTGGGAAGGACCCTACACTGTAAAAAAAAGGATTAACGATGTTGTTTATCGGATTCAACAGGAAGGACAGCGAAAGTTCAAGGTCGTCCACCTAGATCGCCTGGCTAAATACAAATTTAGAGACGCTTTGCCAGTTCGGGACGAACAGGCTTAAGGAGGGGGCAGTGCTACGACAGCGTAGAACAATCTAGGCGTTTATCGAATGTCCCAGAAAGATCTCGACGTAAGCGTGTGGTGTACGTGCTACTAAACGCATGTTGCGAGAATTTTCTCGCACTTTGCCAGCCTTCGCTCGGGCGCTCGGACTGTGTCAAGGCCGCAGCAATTACGTAGTTCGCGAGAGATAAGACGCAGTTTGGAAGCTTCTGGTGTGTGTAGCGTAACTATAAATACATCGCGTCGCGGCCTTAGTTTTTCAGTTCAATGCGAGATTTTTGACTGTGCGGTTCGAGAGTATTAGTGCGATATATTTACAGAGCGGTTCGGGTTATTACGGTGTACGTTCAAGTAGTTATTAGTGAAGTGTTGCGTTTTATATTCGGACGGTATAATTGTAATACAGTTGAGTTTTAATATTAGTGGACATTTTATTGCGTATGAACAATTTCATTTGATTTGTTGTAGACACTGTGTTGTTAATTACGAACTGTTTTACTATAACAATTAAAGGTGTGATTAGTGACTTAATTGGTGTCTTGTACTTATTTTGTTTCCACTGTACCTACGACGATCGAGTAGACCGTCGTAACAATATAAAGATGTGTTAAGAAGAAAAATGTAATAAGTAAAACAAAAACTTAACAAGTAGTAAGCAAGATGACGTCTCCCCTCAAGAAGTAAATTCAAGTACAACCTTACACATGAAGATGTGATCTGCATAAACTTCATAAATACACGTATACGATGCATAAGACGCTGACGAGGACCTCCGTGGATCTACACCTACTTTCACAAAAGAAACTTCAATCTCCGCAGTGAACATCCTATCTAGTATTTGCCGAAGACACGACCAAGATGATGACGCCGACTTCAAGAATTCCCAAGAGAGACCCCCTAGGACGAGGTTACTACGACCAATTGTAAAGGTGACTCGATAGCTTGCCTATCGAGAGTTAATCATATTTGATACACAACTCACATTAAAAAGAGACTTTTCAGAGACTATTAATTTTGTTTAAAATTAAATTGAGACAAGCTAAGAGTTTACTGTAAGTTTCAATATCATACGTTGTAACGCCTTAAATGTAAATGTAATTTATAATCACTTTAAGTAATAATACCATTCTTCAAATGGTAAAAGAAGTCTTGCAAGCGTCTAGATAAACTCAAAATACTTAGAAGTCTTTGCTATAAATATACTTAAAGTAAACTCGGATCCGAGGTAAAAGAATACATAATCAGTTTGATCCCTAAGTTTTTATGAAAAGCATTTAAATATTTTAATCTAATTAATGATGTCATGGGATCTTTGAGTATCAGTTGTTAATAAAGAGAAGTCATCTTGTTACACATGAGAATGAGTGCATAAATCAGTGAAATACCTTCCCTTGTTTCCTTATAATTATCTTATGTAATTTGTTCAATTAATTTGAGTTTTATAACAGTTCGTTACAACGTAGGCAGCCCATGTAATTGGCAAGTGTCAGTTAAGATGGGTTCCTGGATTTGTAACGTGGCAATACTTTACAATGCATCCTAAGAAACTTCTTAATTGTGTGTGAATTCAGAGTTGTATCAGTTTGAATTTAAAAGTGGATTAGTTAAGATCGAAGTAAGTTATAAGCGAGTATAAAAAACAAAGTTTTGGTAGCGAATGTATTCAGATCATAGTGTTCAGACAATATAAATGCACTTGCTTTAGTTTGAATTTAAAAATTGATAAGCATAAATCTATAGAGGTATTGTATTGTTAGAATAAGTTTAGGAGACACTAATTTAACAAATGCTTTATTTCAACATTAACACAATGAATTATAAAACGACAGTTAAATACGCAGCGCGTGCAAGTACTGTAGACATTTTATTGAAAACTAATTTAGCTGTTTGCCCTCTCCCAGAGTTAGAAATCGAGCAGGAGCATCACGCGCAACAGAATTCTTCTCCAGATATAAGAATACAGTTTATGACTGTTCTTAAACAGGTGCGCTACAGAGTATTCCTCCAGTGAGAACGCGAACGTAACAATATAAGGAATATTATACAATATACAAGTAATATAACGTTAGAACAAGAATAGGTGCCTATGAGCCTATGAATAAATTATGAACCCGAGCAACGCTGGGTAAATCGGCTAGATATAGATATCTATATAAGCCAAATACCACTGACTCACTCACTGATCACGATATCTCTGAAACCACTGAATGGATATCAATGAAACTTTGAACATAGCTTCATCATAGGTCTTAGGTGCTCACTAAGAAACGGTTTTAAAAACTTTCACTCCTAAGGGGCAAAAAACCAAATACTGAAATTTATCGCGGGAATTGCATACTTTGTAAATGAAGTGGTTGACATCTCAGTTTACTGGAAACCCCGAATACATTTAGTCCTGAGTTTTTAATCATTGTATTAAATTGAAAAAAACTTCGTTGTTTGCAGGTTCTTATAGTCGAGAAAATTTCGAAGTTCAATTAATTAATAAATGTATGTCCTTTTTTTCTCGGAAACGGCTCTAACGATTTTCTCGAAATAAATAATAAATACCTGTTGCTATGAATGTAAATAAACAAACTAAGATTTGAAACTCCGTAGCGAAGCTAGTAGGAGGCAGCGCTGGCCGGCCGACTCCCCTCTAGAAATACGTTGTCATTAAATTTAATGTCAAACGTTTATAATGAAGTAATGATCAATGTACAAAAGAAAATTCATGCTGCATTTGCATTATCTCTCACTACCGATGGCTGGACCTCCAGCAATAATGAGAGCTACATAGCTATAACAGCACACTTTATAGATGACGAGACCAAACTTGCTCGGCTTTGCTTACTTGTCAAGCTTATAATGATAAGCATACAAGCCAAAACTTATGCAATTTTTTAAAAGATGCCATGGTAGAGTGGAATATTTCTCATAAAGTTGCTGCTGTCGTAAGCGACAATACTGGAAATATTATAGCTGCTGTCAGACTTGGCGAATGGCGGTCGGTCGGATGTTTCGCTCATCTTCTAAATCTCGTCGTCCAAAACGCTACAAAGGAAATATCAGATGTTTTAGTGCAAGTCAAAAGTATTGTTGATTACTTCAATCGAAGCACACAAGGCCAAAAAAAATTAACAGCTACACAAGAGCAAATGAGTTTGCCGCTACTAAAACTCAAGCAAGACGTACCAACTCGTTGGAATTTCACTTACGACATGCTTGAGCGAATAGTACGGGTAAAAGATGCTATGATTGAAACGGTTGCTCTACTATACGCTCTGATACTATAAAAGAAGAGGGCTGGGAGGTAATAGAAGGAGTTTTATCTTTAGTTAAACCATTCTACAAGGTCACGGTGGAAATAAGCGCCGAGAAAAATGTGACCCTGTCAAAAGTCATCGTATTTTGTAACTTGATTCAAGGTTTTCTGCAAAAACATACGTCACAAAACGAAAAAGTAGTCACTGTACAGTCAGCTTTAAAGAAAGGTATGGAAAACCGTTTTAGAGATTTGGAGAATAATCTTTTATACGCTGAATGTACAATTCTGGACCCGCGATTTAAAAGAGTGTTCAGGAACAAAAGAGCCTGTGAAATAGTAATACAAGGGCTCAGAAACAAAATTGGTAAAGTGCAATTACCCCAAAGAAAAAATCAAGAAGTTTCAACAAGTATTTCCGACCTTGTATCCAGTACCACTGGAAATAAAAAAGATAGTACGAGTATATGGGAAGAATACGACAGTGAAATGAATAAAATCACAAGACCAGATAACAAAACTGTGGCTGGCATTCGTGAACTGGATAAGTACCTAAACGAAGAGTACTTAGATCGAAAGGAAGATCCTCTACAGTGGTGGCAAGAGCGGCGCCACGTATCCTCATTTATATACATACATTTTGAAAAGGTTTTGCATCGTTGCAACATCCGTGCCCTGTGAACGCGTGTTCTTGGGGACCGGACAAATTATTAGTCAACGTCGAACGCTATTAAAGCCGAGCAAAGTTTCCAAATTAATATTTTTACACAATAATATGTAGATAAACATTGTGATATAACTACGTAGTATAGTATGTACAAGACTGTTTATCGACTGATTAGTAATGATAGGTGATTAGTACGGTATGACAGAAGAAATATAATTTTGTTTTTTTATTTTCTTTACCTATATAAGTAATTTTATGTGCCATTTTGTTTCTTATTGTTTAATTAAAGAATATGTAAATGTCAAATATAACTTCAATACTTAAAGTACCAAATAGTTATGTCAGTCAGACAACAAATAATATTTAAGTTGATTGTTAAATAATTGATTATTTAATAATTATTAAAAATAAGTATTGTTTGTGTTTAAATTTATTGGATTATTAAATATTTTGTATTCATTTCAATTAAAATAAAAAACATTGATTTTAATAGTTTTATTCTTTCCATAATATCTTTGTGCATTCAAATACATACTTAAAATTATCTTGTTGATTCATCCTCTTCGTTCCCTTTATTAAATTTATTAATATATATAAACTTTCACGTATGAAATTACTATTCGTTGTCACTTCCCCAAACGTTTCGAGGTGATGTTCCTCTTACTCAGTGGGAGTAATACTGAATGTCGATTACAGAATAACCGTTACGGACTATAGGTGTGTGTGGTGGGGGTTGGTGGTGGGAAGGGATTGGCGCTGAGGTTCAAATTGTGTGTTTGGATCAGTGTATCGAATAATGTATGTGATTTATAATGTAATTGTTCATTTAATATGTTGTTTGGTTGTAGTGTGTGATATCTGTATATTTCAAATTCTTCAGCTGTTTTTAGTTTTCTACTTTTAGGTAGGTAGTGTAATATTTCCATGTTGTGTTCTATGTTTGTGTAACTGTGGTTTTCGTTATGTAAATGTGTGGCAAATGTGGAATGTATGTAGTTTGTGGTGAGGGCTTTTAAATGTTCTGAAAATCTGGAAGAAAAAGATCTTCCCGTCTGGCCGATGTAGAATTGGTGACAATCATTACAATTTAATTTATATACCCCTGTTTCGCTGTATGTGTCAGTGTTTTGTTAGTATTATTTATGTGTTTTCTAATGGTGTTGTTGGTTCTGTAGGCTACTTTGTAATTGTGTTTCCTAAATGTGTTTGCAATTTTGTGTGTATTGGAATTGTAGTATGTACGTGTTATGTATTTGCTGGGTTGTGTGCTGTTAGTCTGATGTGTTTTACTTTTTGTGTTTAGGATTCGTTTGTGTAGTTTATTTATTAATTCGGGATTGTATCCATTTTTGACTGCTATATATATTTGATTGTGTTTAATTCATCTTGGTAGTCATGTGTGTTTAGGGGTATTGAAGTGAGCCTATGGAGCATGTAGTTGAAAGCTGCATGTTTGTGTTGAGTTGGGTGGTTGGATGAGTTATGTATGACCATGTCTGATGTGGTGGGTTTCCTGTATATTTTGTATGTGTGTGTGTGTTGTTTGTTTTGGTGATTGTAAGGTCTAAGAAGTTTATGCTATTATTTAGTTCTATTTCAAGTGTGAATTTTAATTTATGGTGTATAGTGTTAATGTATTTGTGAAAATTTTGTATTTATCTTTTGTTGCCGTTGTAAAGGAGTAAAATGTCATCAACATACCTATGCCAATACCCACAGTATGGACAAATAAAACGTATACTGTCAGACCAAGGTAAACAATTCCAGAATCAAGCGTGGACAAACACCTTAGAGCAGAATGGAATCCAGCCGATACTCACAGCAATACGGAGACCACAGGGAAACCTGGCCGAAAGAGTCAATAAAGAGCTAGGAAAATTATTTAGGTTATATTGCTACGACAAACATAGCACCTGGCCACAATACGTAGAATTCTTTGAAAAACCATTATATGAAAATTACAATCACACAACTGAATATACACCAAAGGAGTTGGAAACAGGCCAACGACCGAGCAGAGTGTGGTCTAAATATGTAAAGAAAATACCAACTGCCAATATGCTTAAACCTTGGCATATGAAGATCGAGGATGCAAAAGTTAACATCAAAAACAAAGCATCAAAGCGAACACAGAAATTCAACGCAGCTCACAAATTGCAACAATTCCCAATAGGAGAAACCGTATTATTAAAAATGAGCCCTGTTGGTAAAAGTGAGGACAATACTGCGACCAAATTCGTTAAATTATACGATGGACCTTACACACTAACTGAGAGAGTGAGTAGGAACACGTTTATGGTGACGGACACTAGAAAAAATAAATCTCTAGGAAAATACCACGCGTCGTCACTACGAAAATACTTTAATAAAACATAAAAGTAAGTAAATAAATAGTTATATGATTTGTATGTATAAACAACATGTGAAAATTTAAACAAAGAATTATGGTACGAAGTAAATGCATACGAAACAAAACAGCTGACGAGAGAAGACATTGACTCGCGCACACAGCTGACCGCAGACAACGAGGAGGGAGCGGGGGACACGCTACGTCACTTAGAAGCGACCCTCAACCGCAACCGAGAAATGTTTACAGCGGAAATGATAAGAATGGAATGCAGAAACTTGATGACAAGGCATTCTCCCACACAGCTGGTAGTGTTTTCAACACAGGAGGGGATTAGTAAATGTCAACAACACAAATTAAACTTGACAACAACATACCCGACTGACCTACTAACCTATAGAAAATCTGGGGTAGCATAAGAAAACATTTATGTAAATAATAATTAGTCAAGTAAGGATAGGATTATAATAACAAATAAATATGTAAAATGTATACCATAACAAATATGTAAAACAAAATAGAAAAAAAAACATTTCTTATGAAAGAAATTATGGCTGTAGGTGTATGTGACAGGACGAATAGTCACAATATAACAACCGTCACATATGCGTATAGCAAAATAGAAAATACAGTGCATAAAGCAATGCTCTGCTTAGTAGATATAATAAGAAACAATGTATAAGATTAAGTAAATAGAGTTAAGAAAGTATAATAATAAGAATTGTGTAATTGTGTATCAATATTTCAAATGTAAAAACAGTTATAAGAATGAAAAGTGTTGGAGTGCGATAGGAAGTGCGACGCGTACGTGCGTAAGGATACAATACAAAACATAGAGCGAGTAACAAAAGTGAAATAGCTAACATTAGTGCACAAAATAATCCCTAACCGCTTATTAACAGTTTAAAATAAAAAGAACCTATCAGAGCGTGAACAACAACACGTGACAGTTGATAAACCAATAAGGGTAGAGTGTCATTAAACTAGCGGGAAAATACAGGGCGACGTCGCTAACGCGCTCAAAGCACTTCAGTCTGCATTAAACCACCGGTTCGAGTAGTCCGCTTTAAAACACTAGTTCGGAAAGTCTATGTTAAACAACCAGTCCGAATAGTTTGCAGTAAAACACTAGTACGGAACATCGGTTTTGAATTACTAGCCCGAGCAGTGCGTAGTGAGTAAAATCACGCGACAAGTTAAACTTAAAAACACTCGAACTTAACGTGAAAGCGACTCTGTTCAAATAAGTCAACAATAGCGTAAAAATAGCATCTGAACGTAAAAATTCCACATCAGGGAGGCAGTACAATTCCACAACAGGGAGCTGAGGACATATCCACATCAGGGAGACTGGATGAACAAGAAGAGGAACAATTGGAACATTCAAACCCAGAAACGCCCATGAGATAGACGCCGGAGCTACAGTAACAAGTAGAGTATTAAACATTTAAGTTTGAATTCAAAAAGACAGTAAACAAGAAAGAGAACAATTTCAGAGAATATAAAAAACAAATTTATGTAATTAGTAAAGTAAGATAACAGAGCAAATTGAAGTAGTCATTAAAAAAAAAAATTATTAAAACACAATTCTTATAATAACTAGAGTTAGAAGTAATTATTTCAAAAATAACACCCATCCATCACATTCTCACACACAGGTCTACAGAATATAAGTATAGCAGAGAAGTAAAAGTAAATTCAGTTAAGGTAAGTCTAATTAAAATTGCATTGGTCTTTGTGTGTGTAAACTGAACAGTATTAATACTCGCTGTTGCCCAAAATTGGCGATACCAGTAAAACACACCAACAAAGTCCAGTTGCAGTATATTCTTTATGGCCTTAATTTCAACAGTCTTTGAGGCTTGTTTTTGTTAATTATTATACTTTTTCGACTACGTAAAATTTGAATATCAATAACAAATTGGAAACAAGTACTGAGTGCTTTTTAATTATGTTTGTTTTAATATTTCCGAGCTTAACATAATTAAATTTCAATCAACCAATTAAATTTATCAATGTAGTATAATGCTGTTACAACAACGTTTTTTTGCTAATATTTAATGTTACACACTTAGTTTATAAGTGTACTTTTACACTAAGTTTACTGAACACAGCGTTAAATATTTTCCTATATTCAAATACACAATTGTATATCGTCTACCGAAGACTTACGTTTTTGTTGGCAACGTAAGAAAACTCCAAGACCGCGCGAATTTAGTACAGTGTGCCCTAGAGCGAAGCAGACAGTACATTGGAATGACTGTTACGCAGCGCTGACGTAAGTGTGGCGTAGGTTAGGTTAGACCGCTGTAACGCTTAATTTATATATCTTAATATAACTTTATATAAATTTATTTGAGTATATATAGATTCAAGACAGTTGAAATTATAGTGCGCAATAAAAAAAGCTAAGATAATATTATATATTACATAAAAATATGGGGGTGCCCTTGGCCGCTCAGTCATGCAAAATTTCTATGTCCTCACAGGCGCTCATAGCGTGGTATATATATATATATATACTTAGGTATGTATAAAATTATTATGTGCAAAAAGTGAAAAAATGTATTTACTGGGAGTACCTAACTTAATATTCCCGCGGTCAACAAGCCAAAGGCTGGTGCAGGCCAATGAGATTTTGAGTATCATTTCAGACATGAATTTAGTACATCCTAGATGAGGTCGTGGATTATGTGGTGACAAATTAGAAGAGGGACCTTTCAATAAAATTAAGATTAGATGAGTATAGAAAAAGAACATGTTCAAGGCGATGACGGAACTATAGGAAGTAAACCTTCATAACAATAAAATTTGTCAAAGCTGACAATAACGAATGTCGGAGGGGATCAAAACACATACTAAATTAAAAGGAAGCAATAAATGATAAAAGCGATGAAAACGCAGAAAATTTATCGCAAATCCATCTGAAAAAACACAGAGAATTATATACAAAGAAAGAAACAGAGCAAAACAAGCACACAAAGGATAGTGGGATCGCTTCATCAATGACGTAGGGCATAATGAGCGCGGAAGGCAACTAATGGCATATGAAGTAATTCTCAGAGAAGGGCCGTCTCAGGATTAACACCATAAAAGAGAAAGGCTGGATAAAACATTACAAGAATCTCTGGTATGAAGAAAAATCATAAATGAAGATTAACACGTTGTTGACACAAAGCGATTGGACTTAACATTGGGAGATTTGACTGAAGCTCTCCATTCAATAAAAACCGAAAGGCAGCAGGGACGAATAACATATGTGCAGAATAGGTGAATTATGGTGACATAATCTTGCAATTGCGTTTGTTAACCCTGTTCAACATGTGCTGAAAGCAAAATAATATTCCAAACGTTTGGAGAACAGCAGGGAAAAAGGAGATAAAAATATATGTGACATAATTTATACAGAGGCATAATTTTTTTTGCCACACAACGTACAAAATATATGCAAACCCTGCAAACAACAGACCAAAGAAGATATTGGAAAATTTAAGAAGAGAAGAACAGATGGGATTCAGAACATGTCCAGTCGACATGACTTTAACCATACAGCAGATATCGAGAAATGCCGAGAATATAAGTCTTAATACTTGCATAGCCTTCGTCGACTTTGAGAAGGTCTTAGATTGCGTAATAGAGAAACGTTATGGGAAATTGTGAACCATAGACGATATCCACCACATATCATGAGCCAACCCGGATTTCCCACTAGGCACACTAGACACGTGCCTAGGGGCGGCAGGCTCAGGGGGGCGGCACGAGGTGAAAAATTATTTGTTAAAATTTTATGTTTTCTGTTTTTTAATTACAGTATTTGTATTGGCTACTTGCATTATGGCCAAATTGAAGAAAATGGTTTTGAAGTAACCTTAAATTATATCATTGAATAACACGGTATTGACACTGGGCCTATCAATAGCGGTGGTCCGAGCGGAACACGGTCGTATATACAGGTCTGGACGCTCCGTTGAAATTCTTGTCCGCTTTTTTGCCGACTAAAATAGTTTGTTTCGATATCGCTTGGGGCGCCTCGATCTAGAAGTCAATCCCTACTTCGCATGATCATATATTCAAAGCATAATAGAGAATGTTGTTTAAATGAAGGGAAGAACTTGATACATTTATTTTAGTTTTATATTAACTATTGATATTGCTGACTGTAGAGGACAATCGTATGATAATGCCAGCAATATGTCAGTGGATTGAAAGCGCGGATCAAGGGTGAAAATCCGAAAGCACTTTTCGTACCTTGTTCAGCACACTTTCTTAATCTAGTAGGCACTTGTGCTGCAAGTTGTTGTCCGGAAGCATGTGCATTTTTTTACTTAACTCAAAATGTGTAAAATTTTGGAAAATTTTGTAGTTTTTAAGGAACTGTCTACCACGCCATCTGCAACTGTCATTGAACGTGCTAAAAAACTTCGATCTTTGTACAAAAATGATCTTGAAGAATCATTTGCTAATGAATGTGTCCATTTTGCTGGACTAATAAAAAATGCTGATATTAAGAACACTCCACTGCATATGATATTATTCATGCGACAAGAGCATCTTCAATCAACATTTCAAAATATTGCAATAGCTCTTCAAATGTATTTGTGTACAGCTATCTCTAACTGTTCGGCAGAACGTACTTTTTCTGTTTTAAAAATAATTAAATCATGTGTTAGATCCACAATGAATGAGGAAAAACTCAACTCACTCTCAATCCTGCATGTTGAGGCAGAACTTTTAAACAGTGAACAAATGAACTTTGAAGGCCTTATTGAAGAATTTTCACTGATCAAAGCAAGACGAAAGCCAATGTAAAATCAAGCCATTTGTGTAATTTGGGATCTTATTCAATCACTCTTAAATTAATTGTTCTATTTATCCAATTTACATTACTTTCATTAATTTTACTATGTTTGATTATAAAACCAAAACATGTAGGTCTATAAGTAAACATATGAAAAGGAAGTAGGCCTACGTATATTACTTGTTATAAAACTAACCTATGTGTTACTTAAGTGTACACGTAAATAAATATTAATAAAAGTTAAAAATGTAGTCTTTTTCACAATTCCATCACATTTTCCTTATAAATTTAAGATCAAATGAGATATTTGCAATAGATATAGATGAAATGACTATTTTCAGCAACTTTTTTCAGCAGTTAAGGAGAATTGAATATATAGGAGTTACTTGTTGAGGGCCGCTAACAATAGTGCCTAGGGGCGGCAGGACACCTAAATCCGGGCCTGATCATGAGAGCAGAAGCGTAGCTAGGGGGGCTAAGAGGGCAGCCGCCCCGGGCGGCATAGTCATGGGGCGGCAAAGTGAGCGTAGACTTGAAAAAATTGTTTTCAGTTTATAAAACTACAAACAACTTGTTTCTTTGATATGACTATTCCTTTCATAAAAGAAGCATAACGAGCCAGCTTATCTGTTGTCATAAACCTTGCGTGATAAACAGTGTTAGTCAATTTATGCTCAAGCATCGTAATTACGGTTCATTATGATAACAAATTTGTAGTGACTTCGTAGTGTTGTGCTGGAAAGTAGAACTGATAATCATATAGTATTAGCTTTGTATAGATAATCATAACTGCTATTCGTATACAGACGAATATATTATTTGCAAACCTATAAAAAAATGTTGAGTGGGCTACGTATGAACAATCCCTCCCGGTTCAGCGAAGTTATTGATCATCAGTTATTGATGGGTATCTTGAGTGTGCCGTTTGCTTTTCGTTTGTGCGTCTTGTGGGTATATCTATAATACTTCACGTGTATGTCATCATACCAATACTATTATTGAAAATAGATTTATTTTTTATTTTTTTTGAATCTGATATGAAACGAAGTAAACTCAGTGGCCCCCAGATTCGGAAGAAGAGGGAAGAAAGATTAAGAACTAAAACAAGTTCCAAAGAGTTTATGAAGTATTTTATTCAAGGAAAATTGAACCCTGAGAGTGAAAATATTACAGTTAACAAGGAATCAACTTGCGATCATAAAATGGATGCTGTTAGTGACGAGGCTGTTGACAAATACAGTAAAGTTAACGACGTAAATACTTCAAGCTGTGAAAGTGTCAAAGTACAGTTACAAGATTCACTCGGTTCTAGTACCATGGTTGATGTTGCATCGTGCAGTCTTGAAATTACAGGCGATGAAGGACAGAACATTACTAGCAACAATGTAGACCGTGTTCTCGGTGCTGCTTTAAAAGATATGGGAGTTTGGCCAAGCGAGACATATCAATCCTTCCGAGATATAATGGTGAGTAGAGAAACATGCCAGTTGCACAACAAGGACAGCCATTTTTCTGAAGGTGAAAGATGAAGCTGGGCGATCCTTAAACAAGTATTGCTTTGATGAAACCTTGCAAAATGGAAAGAAGGTAAATCGCACTTGGATGCATTTCTCTGCAACTAAAAAATCTCTATATTCCTTTTGTTGCACTTTATTTTCACAAAAAAAAGCTATTAAAGAAGACATTTCAATAGTAAAATGAGTTTTGTCGTGACGAATGTTGAATCCCCTATTCAGGATCATGAAAATAGTCTTGCTCATCGCTCTGCGTTTTTAGAATGGAAGGAATTGGAACGTTCTCTTAACAAAGGGGGACTTATTGATGCTGTGCTTCAATAACAAATGAGTAAAGCAGCTAAGACATGGAAAGAAATCTTCGAACGGGTCATTACTACAGTACAAATTCTTGCACAACAAATCTAGCACTGAAAATACATCGAGAGTCAATTGGAAACTTTCTGGCTTTGTTAAAATACTTGGCTAAGTTTGACCCTGTAATGAGATCTCATTTGGATTTAGTCTCTCGTAAACCTGGATGTATATCGTATCTTTCGCCAATTATTCAAAATAAAATAATAAGCCTGTTATGAGAAAGAGTGCGCAAATATATTATTTTCGGCATGTAGGAAGGCGAAGTACTTTATTATTATATTTGACACAACACCAGATGCTGCACATGTAGAACAAATGTCTCATATTATAAGATTTGTAGAAGTTAAACGCAATTCTGTTGATACCAAAGAAGCCTTTATAGATTTTATTCCTTTAAAAGTGAAAACAGCGGAGGGAATCACACAAGCTATTACTAGTAAACGTGAGAGAGGTGGATTGAACCTTATCGATTGCAGAGGTCAGTCGTATGACAATCTAGCAACAATGGCTGGTATCCATTCAGGAGTTCAGACGATTTATACATATCAGCACAAATGGTAAAATATCCAGTCCGGTACACACTAACAAGGGTGTAAGGCCTAGCGCCTATTTTATTTAATATCTACATCGGACAATATTGTATGAAATTTAAGAGAAAGTAATAGGGGAAGCATTTATTTAATTATAACACTACACTAAACTTAACTTTTGTACGCTGACGACTTGACTGTTATCGGGAATGTAGAAAATGAATTTCAAAGAGTCCTATATCAACTACAACAAGTAAGCATTAAAGATAATTTTAAAATATCAATTCTTAAAAAAAATTTTCTAGCTCTCCTAGCAGTGAAACTCATAAGGGCCAAGATTGTCTAGAAAATGTTGAGCAGAAAAGCAACTTTTAAGTATTTAGAATGCGATATTTTCTATGATTACAGTAAAGACCTGGATCAAAATTTAGGAGTTTTTGGACGGTTTCTGAATAACAAAACATGAAAAGAGACTTTGGTAAAATTTACAGAGACCAAGAAGGAAAGTGGAGTGGAGGATGGTGCAGAAAGCATTGGAACGACAGACAAAGACAAAGATGGAGAGAGAGAAACAGTAAAGTGGGGTGTACGAAACTGGTTTGTTTGTGTAGGCCTATGTCACGCACATACGTATAACGAAGCTCATATGAATCTATAAAACACAATACATATACACTACATTTTTTCAATTTTTCCACATTACAGCTAAATTCATAAATGGATGTTAATATCACAGTTTATATAAATATATATGACATTTATAAATCTCCACATCTGTAACACGTGTAGCTACATATTTGATAACAAAACCACAGAGAAGTGGTTACGTTATCAGCAGTTTTAGTAATAGCAACAAAAGCAAATTTAGGTATGTGTCTTGAATTAAGACTTTGAAAAAAAGTTCATACTCGTTGCTTTCATACGCTTTCATATATAAATGTTCTCACTTACCCACGACGCTGGCAAAGAAAAGAGACAGGAGGCAACAAGCCCAAGACAGGCGTCCGCCAACGTACATTTTTACTGACTATACGGATTACTCTCCGGTGTAGTCCGTAACGCGTTTGAGGAAATCTGAACACCGACTGCTTAATTTGTTGTGGACGCGATTTACTGCTGCTTCCTCGGGGTCATCGTAAATGACGCTGCCGCGAGCGCGCTCGGGCACGCAAGCACTGCACGCGTGCGTACGCAACTGTATTTTGTTTGCAAATATGTGTTGTACGTATATACGTCACAATCTGTTGTAACATAACAAGATTACGCCCTAGAATAAATATAATTTAATCAGCAAAATTCTTGTGAATTATGCCTAAACCCAATCTTTCTTATAAATGAAATACAAGGAAGTATAAAATCAATTTAACAAATAAAGAAATGAATATAAAATGTAACTATTTAAAAATAAATAACAATGTCAAGGAGTAAAAGGTAATAAAAAAACAAAAGGGAAATATTACAATAAGTACATACAATGGAAATAGGAAAGGAAAACTTATTAATAAATTAGTTTAATGACAATGACAGGACTATCAGACAACATGACTATGACTACTACACCAAGGAGGGAAGATCGAATGATAAAAAAATGTAAATAGTTGTTAATAAATACAAGTATAGTCTATAAATGTTTGGAAGAATAAGGAATGCTTATAAATATCTTAAGCATCTCAGGGAAGGTTATAAACCATCTACAACACTATGTAGAGACAGAGAGAATAGAATTGTCAGTGATCCAGAGAAAATTAAAACTATCTGGCGAGAGTAGTTCGATGGCCTCCTTGGTGGTATGATACAGGGAGGAGAAATTGTTGCTCACACTCCGCGGAATGCAAACATTGGGGAGATGGAATCTGACCCACCATCAATTCAGGAAATAGAAGAAGCTATTAGTGCCCTCAGGAACAACAAGGCACCAGGTACAGACTTAATTCCTGCAGAACTGCTTAAAGCTGGAGGTACTGATGTGGCAGTCGCACTGCACTCCTTAATCGTGGACATATGGCAAACGGAACGAATCTCCATGGAATGGAATAAGTGCATTATATGCCCCATTTATAAAAAAGGCGACAAACTTCAATGAAGAAATTACAGAGGCATTTCGTTGCTGTGCACCTCCTACAAGGTTTTTGCGTACATCTTGAACCAAAGGTTGAGACCCCTCACAGAAAATATAATACGGGAATACCAAGCTGGATTCCGACCTGGAAGGTCTACAATCGACCAACTCTTCTCGGTAAAACAGATACTAAGATGCGGATGGTTTCGTGATATTGATGTGTACCAGATCTTTATGGACTTCAGGCAAGCGTATGACTCTATTAATAGAGACAAACTCTACACCATAATGCATGAATTTGGAATACCAGGCAAGCTGGTAAGATTAACGCAAGTGACTATGCAGCAGACTGAAGCCCAAGTAAAGGTGGATAGCCAACTAACTGAACCCATAAATATTACACGAGGACTAAAGCAAGGAGATGGGTTAGCCCCAACACTATTTAATATTGCATTGGAATATGTAATTAGAGGGTTATCAATAAATAGCTCCAATCTGTAAACAAATAAAACTGTACAGATAGCCGCATATGCAGATGACATTAATATCATGTCAAGACGGATCACGGCAGCTAAATAAATATTTATAGAACTTAAAAACAAAGCCAAGGAAGTTGGGCTTTATCCATAAATACGGATAAAACAAAAATGCTTATCCAAACAAGAAGGGACCAGGTTCATAACAACATCGAGATAGAGGAGGACACAATTGAAGTGGTGGACAATTTCACGTATGTCGGAGTGAATCTAGCAAAGACTGGATCAGAGGAGCCGGAGATCCAAAGACGGTCCATCATGGCTAACAAGGCGTACTTCGCATTGCTGCCATCATTTAGGTCTGGGGATGTGCACAGGGAAACAAAAATGAAAATATATAGGACTGTCATCAGACCGGTGTTATGCTACGGGTGTGAGGCATGGACAATCACACAGAAAACAGTCGACATAGTAGACACCTTTGAAAGGAAAATCCTCAGACGCATTATAGGCCCAATACAAGAAAATGGCTCATGGAGACTGAGATACAACAACGAACTCTATCAAATATATAAAGAGATACCAGTCTCAAAATTTATAAGAATTCAAAGATTGCGTTGGGCCGGACATGTTATGAGAATGGAGGATGGCAGGAACCCCAAGAGGGCTTTGCTGGGTACATGGGAGGGAACGAGACCTAGAGGTAGACCGAGGAAGAGGTGGGAAGATGGCGTTGCAGAGGACGCGAGAGACATGGGGATAAGAAACTGGAGGAGGGTTGCAGTGGATAGAGTGGATTGGAGGCGGAGATTGGTGGAGGCCAGGGCCCGATTTGGGCTGTAGCGCCATAGGAGAGAGAGAGTGTGTGTATAAATGTTAACAAGTTAGGAAGTAAGTAATAACACATTTGTTATTATATAAGCCTATTAAACTATAGAGAGGTCTGCGAACGTCAAGCATTTATTTTCTGTAATCGCAATACGAAATGTAAGTGATATAAAGAAATCGGTATGGAGAACCATACATGACTTCCATGTTGTAAGATTTATGTTTAAAATAATTTACTTGAATTCGGTTCGGTAATTTCTAAAAAAAATATCGTCCACCCTCAAACTAATTTCACTATTTATAGATATTTTTGTAATTATGGGGCAGTCGTTTAATATAACGTTATTTTCAGTCACTTTATTCATAAAAATTAGATAGGCTTACTTTATTCTTATAAAGAAACCGAACTACGCAGATAATCATCCCTCCTCCGAAGCCCTCCGAAGTCACTCATGGACCTTGAGCATCTTGCAGAGGGTTCATTCCGTAAACACGAAAAGTCTGTATATGAACCGTTCCTCTGTAACCACGTGCAGTTACGCTGCCCAGCGATCCACAGGAAGCAAATCGATAACAAAAGCATGCAAATGTAAGAAAATAAACATGAGTGAGGCCAGAAATAACGCTAATTGTGGGTGTGTGTGTGTGTCTTGCCTGTGTGTATACATGATTTAAATTAAAATGAAAATATCGGTATGGAGAACCATATATGACTTCCATATTCTAAGATTTATATTTAAAATCATTTTCGAAATTAAATATTACCGTAGAAACTACTTCTTTCTACTTACTGCTTCAGCCATAACCACAGTACTATGGTCACTAACGTATACCACCTCACGTTATCGCACTCGATTTTCACTGATGAAGGAAGTCGATGGCATTGCCGAAACGTCTGGTTTTGTAGAAAACATTGGACTACGGTCAAACATCCCGGGAAGGAATTTTAACAAAAACTACTTCTTTGTTGCCGATAACGTTGTACACATACTGTATATATAAAAAATATGCATAAAATTAATGGCTTGTATAAGTTAATGATTGATCTCCATTAAGTAGTGTGCCGTACTGGGTTCGGCAAGTAGGCGATGTGTTTTAAAAACGAGCGGGCTTTGACGTCACGCGCGGCCGCTGCATCTCGTCGTCGTGGGCTATGCTGACTGTTTGTTGTGTAGCGATGATATCCAGTTGGCGTGCCCAGCTGTAATTGTGTATTCCTGCATCGGCGAGGTTTCGTGGTTAGACATTCACATCGAATCTTTCTCATTTCCTTTTGAACCCTCAACCAGGTCATCTGCTCTCGACTGACGGCACTCATCGGTTCAGGACTTCGTTGCTCTTCTATATGAGTGGCTGAATAAAGTTCTGCTCCAGGTGCTCGAACAAGGGCGAGATGGGTGTCGGGTGTTGACGACCAACTGTCCATCCTCCTGGCAGAGACGACCCTTAAGCCATGATATGCCGTCAGTCGAGATCCACGCTTTCAGACACACTTATGACGCTACTCTGCCCCAGGACTTCTTAGTGCAACCGAGACACTACTGATCAGCCAAAGTATTGCTTAAGTGAGCCGGACGATCCAGGTGGGACCATTCTATTTATTTAATACTATCTCAACTACACTGTGAATTCACGGAAGCTCCCAGAAGCACACTCATGAGTTTTTTTTTAACCGCTAAAATTTTGCACAAACTCTCATGTTCAGTTCTGTGACTACATGTGTGAACCTTACATAATTAAGTCTAATGAAATCTATTATATCTTCTTATAATGTGTAAGAAAATTACACACACACACATATCCGCAGGCTCTGCTCTAAGTTCTACCTTTTATCGAATTAAAGCTATTCGAGAGTTAGTTATTTTCTGCTTTCATGTCATGCGGTCATGGCAGAATTCCGGTCACAAAGGGGGCTGTCTAATGTCTTTAAGTGTTGAAACTATTTTCATGATCACATACGCATATTGCTTATTATGATTAAAGTGGTGGTTGATTATTATTTTGAGTCTCTGGTTTGGTTGGGGGCATTTACATTTTCCGGTGCTAATTACTTTGACATATTAATGATCCGTAACTGAGATTTATCTAATTGCCTGGTTAATTATATATATATTTGTGTATTTATTTATTCTTGTTGAAAAGGGTTATTATGAGGGGTTTTGTGCAGAAATGAGGGATGTGTGTCATTTATGTTGTGTATGTGCTTGTGTGTAATCTTCATTTTTTAATTGGGGAATATGTTATAAATTATGATATCATAAATGTGCTTACTAAGTTACTAAAAGGCTAGCCTATTTAAATTATTTTCTATACAACACTCAAGGATTAGTAATTTTTTATTTAACTTGTGAATAATATTCTTGCAACAATTAACTTGAACATAACGTGGCAGGATCTATGCAATTTATGTTAAACTTAAATTCACTCACATCTTATGCCGTAAAGAATATTAATATATGTATATATAATCCTGCAGTAAATTTTACTCATTGTTGAATCTATAACTTGTCATGTCATGTAAGAGTTGCATGCTTAATAAAGTACACGCTTCTTTGTTAATAGACTTTTTCATTTGCAAGTCCTGTCATTCACCTGGGGGGGGGGACATGTCTGTAATTGTAACTTAGGCCTTTGCACACTTTTGCTTCCTCTAGGTTCTCCACCTAGTTCTAATATTATGTCTCTCCCCTTTACAAAAAAAAACTTAATAAAAATAAAATAAAATAAAAATTAAAAAAAATTTACAAAAAAAAACTTATAAAATAAAAGGGGGGTTGCAAATGGTAGATCAGAGCGTGGTTATGATTCTAGGGATGTAGTAGATATTATTTCTGCTTTTTTTCTGAACTTGGGAAGTTGTAGAATCTGGGGACTTGCATTTATTTTGTTAAATGAAATTTGGTGTGGCTACAGGCATGTCAGCTGGTGTTGGGACTTGCAAATTATTTCAAATTATTAGTTTTTGATCGGAGTCCAAGTGTTGAAAGAAAAGTTAATGGTAATGTAACGATTTAATAAAATGAATAATCAGAATAATAACATATTTTATAAAAATGAATAAGGGGTTGATTAAGTTTAAAATGATTTAATATGTGTTAGTGTTTAAGTAATTATTTTGTGATGTTGAGTGTAAGGTAGGTTTTGGAAAGGGGTTATAAGCAGGTGATTAATGGTTTTCAATATGAATGTGAGCTGATGGATTTTACTTGGGCATACTCTGGAGCTTAGACAGATTTTGAACATGATGGGAACCGTCAGTCATTGTTGATTTTGATTGGGACTTGTTATATGGAATAGACAACGTGTTTTATAGCACCCCCGTTATGTAGTATTTGTTTATTGAGGGCGTTGCGTTGCGGTATCGTGGATTCTGAATGCGGTTATGGTCCGACCAGATGTCATGGAGTTGATAGTTATATATTTTCGGATTATGTTGAATGTTATGTATACTTTGTGGATTGTGTATAGTGAGTCAGTTTTGTTGTTTTGTGTCATGTTCTCTTCTGGGCATTTTGAATGGCTGTTTCTCTGCCTTATGATACACCCATCTCGTCGCATCGCTAGAGCACTCTGGGGCGGCTCAAAGGAAGAATAGTACTTGAGTTTTTTTCGGATTCTTTGTCATTATGTGTTGTAGGTTAGGTTAGTGTTAGGTGTTTTATTGGGATTTACGTTTTATTGTGTTGTGTTTGGGAATTGTGCAATTCTGGCGGCGGTATGTTACCAGGGATTGCCCCACCTCATTTCAGGCATTCCCCAGAAACTTTCGGTGTTAGATGGAGTAGATAAGGACAGGTTGTTGGTCTTCTTGGACCTGGTCCTGCAGTTGGCAGATTTCCCGGGTGTGTCCGATGAGGAGGTCTTGTCCCTTATATACCCGTATTGCCGGGGTTCATTGGCCGATCGGGTCACCAACACTCTGCTTCGGGGCTGCAGTGTCGACACCTTCCATGGGGAAGTGTTAGATTTCTTCATACCCCATCGACGACGTTCCCAGCTTAAGTTAGATTTATTCTATCGCCTACAGGCCAACGGAGAGGCATTGGGAGACTTCGTGCATGATGTAAGGAAAGCTGCCCGAATATTAAGGTTGGGGTTGCCCGAGACGGAAGTCATACAGGTAATACGAGAAGGTCTGAATCCCCAAGAGAGATCCCGGCTGGTCTTCGCAGATCCTCCACGTTGTTTTGCGGACCTGGACCGGTGGTGTGCGCATGCCCGGAGGGTCCAGGAGAATGATGAGTCCCGGGAAAGAGCTGCTAAAGATGTCCAATACTCCGGTGGTTCATTAGGAAGAGCTAAAAAGGACAAACATGGTGGTTGGAGGAGAACACAAGAGACTATAAGAAAAACTGAATATTCCGGAAGTAATGGAGGCTACAAGGGGGTGGCAAGTGTGAAGCCGGTAACAACAGTTCCAGCAGAGAAAAGAAATAAGTATGAAATTAACAGGGGAAGAAGAAGAAATTATGTTAGTAAACAAACATCGGCAAGTAGGGAGCCGGTAGCAAGGAGTTATTCCTATTTGGAGAGTAAGGAAACTTTAAAGGTTCCAGAGGAATTACAGGTGCCTAATAGAGTAGTGGATGAAGAAGGTGAAGCGGAAGAAGAAAAGCGGAATAACTTCTGTGGATTAATACAAGACGACAAGAAAACGTTTGTTGATACTGAATTACAGGACTCAGAGAGGACGTCATGGTTGAATCCAGATGCCGCAGAATTTGTTCCGGTATTGTTCGTGAGGGATCCAGATCCTGTGACATCATCATCGTCTACGCAGGGATATGAGAAGTCACTTGATGGTGTAGCTTTACCATCGCCAGTAGAAATTAATTTAGTGATTGCACATGAACCTGGACAGCTGGATTCCAGGGTGGAAAATGTTGAGGACGTTGTAGTTGCTGAGAGTGGTGAAGGAGTGGAATCGACCGAAGAGGCAGAAGAGCGGTCTGCGGATGCTGCACAGGGAAGTATAGTTATAGGTGTTAGGGAGACTGAAGAGTCTGAGTTTGCAGATGGACACGGGGATGTCCAGGCTGCAAGTGTTTCTGAGGTTGTGGATGGACAAGGGGATGTCCATGCCGCAAGTGAGGTAGATGTTGAGGAGAAATTTGGTGGCAGCGCTGTGGAGTGTGCGAGTGGGAATGATGTAGTGTGTGAAGATGTGCAGACGCCTTCTGTGAGTAGTGTTGAGGATTCCGAAGAACGGAAAGAAGTTTCATGCGGACCAGGTGAGCAACTAGAGGAGGATGAAGATGTGCAGTGTTCAGATGGTGGTAGTGGACGTAATGGCGGTGATGTTGATGATGAAGGTGTTGATGAAAATGAGATCGGAGAAGAGGTTAGTGAAGAAGTTTGTGAAGGAGCTGGTGACGAGGGTGATGACAAAATTGGTGAGAAGCTGAGGGAAGATGCGGTTGAAGATGGACCAGAGGAGCAACTGGGGAGGTGCAGTGTCATGATGTTGATTTGGATTATGGGGACGAAGAAAGGGAAATTGTAGAAGAAAAGGAAGAAGGAACATTGAAAGAAAGAGAAGCAGAGCAAGATGAGGAGGATAATCCAAAGCGGAGTGAAAGTAGTGAGGTAAGTTGCCTTGATTCTGATTCCGAGGAAACCAGTCAGTACAGCTCAACACGAAATAATCTCTCAGAGAGTTGTGTCCGAAAGGAACGAGTACCGAAAGTTCGCCATAGAAAGGTGAGAAGAAGCGGGTAACGTGTAGCGGGTAGATGTTCCTCACAGTCCCAGTGGTGTTCATCTATTTCAGGGTTGCGCCCCTGCCCACGCGAGCCTTGGTTTCTTCCATTCATTCTTATTTCCGGAGGGAGCCATGTCCTTACACTTACTCCTAGCTATTGACCCTTTAATGATCCTTGCCCCGTTTCATCTTCCCGATTTTCCTACCCCTCCCCTTAGAAAAAAAAATCTATCAATAAGGAGTTAGAGAACCTTGCCGAGAGTGCACCTTAGATTGTGGTCCTGGAGATTATCAGTTTCCCCTGTTCTGGAAGGTTACCATGGAGAAAGTTAGGGAGTTGGAGAGTGCCCTTAGATTGTCGTGGTCTTGGAGATCTGGAGATCGTCAGTTTCCCCTGTTCTAAAAGTAAGATGGAGAAGTTATGTGCTGTTGTTTCATTGTTAATAGTGGTTGATTTTGATTTTAGTGGTTGATTTTGATTTCTGAGTATTGTAGAGTCGGCCCATGCCGCATTCCCCGGTTGATTTCCCTGGTGTGTTATTTTGGATTGAGTGTGGTTTGTTAGACGAGACGGTGAGAAGTAAACCCCCCCTGCTAGTTGCGCTGTATTTGAAAAGGTAAGAGAAGGAATTGATGTTCGCGTGCCCTCTGCGCGGTCTTCTCTGCCTTGTAAATCGGGTCCGCCCACCCTAGTGTGGGGAGGTGGGCCAGTCATGTGTCAAGGATTGATGATGCCTTGTTTGCTGCACATGGCTGGTCGGTCCACGAGGTGGACGGTTCTCGAAGGGTACTCGCATATCAAGGTTAGTAGCACCTTGTTAGCCTTCGGGCGTGAATATGTGAGTACCAAGGAGAGTTAGGTGGTGGTCACCGGAGATGGTGACGTGTTGGGGCGGTCCCGAGAGTTTGGCATGGAGGAGAGGAATCACGTGGGGGATGGTCGCAGTGTGGTAGAGATTTTCAGTCCTGGGAAAGGGGGGAATAAGGTCAATGGTCCTGGGTGTAAAGGTTTTGTTTCGTGATAGAAGTCTGTGGTCCTGGGTCTCAGTCGTTGGGTTTTGGAGGCCTTGGTGGTCAGTTCTAAGAGCTGGTATCGGCGATTCTTCTCTTTCTCCTGTTCTGTTCTGTTCCTTATATCTGCATGCGGACCAGGGCCCGGCGAGCATGCAGGACGCACACTTACATCTTCTCTTTCAGACACACATTGACAGACTTACACCCCTTCCTTCTGCCTCTTTCGTTTTCCTGAGTAACTGAACCCACCAAGTGCGATTTAGAATCTGGGATTTACCAGGATTCCCACAGCCGTCGAGATTGATTTCTGGTTTGATTTGGGTCAACAATGTTGCCCTTTTGGGGTGAGGGTGTGCCATACTGGGTTCGGCATGTAGGCGATGTGTTTTAAAAACGAGCGGGCTTTGACGTCACGCGCGGCCGCTGCATCTCGTCGTCGTGGGCTATGCTGACTGTTTTTTGTGTAGCGATGATATCCAGTTGGCGCGCCCAGCTGTAATTGTGTATTCCTGCATCGGCGAGGTTTCGTGGTTAGACATTCACATCGAATCTTTCTCATTTCCTTTTGAACCCTCAACCAGGTCATCTGCTCTCGACTGACGGCACTCATCGGTTCAGGACTTCGTTGCTCTTCTATATGAGTGGCTGAATAAAGTTCTGCTCCAGGTGCTCGAACAAGGGCGAGATGGGTGTCGGGTGTTGATGACCAACTGTCCATCCTCCTGGCAGAGACGACTCTTAAGCCATGATATGCCGTCAGTCGAGATCCACGCTTTCAGACACACTTATGACGGTTGATACTGAATTACAGGACTCAGAGAGGACGTCATGGTTGAATCCAGATGCCGCAGAATTTGTTCCGGTATTGTTCGTGAGGGATCCAGATCCTGTGACATCATCATCGTCTACGCAGGGATATGAGAAGTCACTTGATGGTGTAGCTTTACCATCGCCAGTAGAAATTAATTTAGTGATTGCACATGAACCTGGACAGCTGGATTCCAGGGTGGAAAATGTTGAGGACGTTGTAGTTGCTGAGAGTGGTGAAGGAGTGGAATCGACCGAAGAGGCAGAAGAGCGGTCTGCGGATGCTGCACAGGGAAGTATAGTTATAGGTGTTAGGGAGACTGAAGAGTCTGAGTTTGCAGATGGACACGGGGATGTCCAGGCTGCAAGTGTTTCTGAGGTTGTGGATGGACAAGGGGATGTCCATGCCGCAAGTGAGGTAGATGTTGAGGAGAAATTTGGTGGCAGCGCTGTGGAGTGTGCGAGTGGGAATGATGTAGTGTGTGAAGATGTGCAGACGCCTTCTGTGAGTAGTGTTGAGGATTCCGAAGAACGGAAAGAAGTTTCATGCAGACCAGGTGAGCAACTAGAGGAGGATGAAGATGTGCAGTGTTCAGATGGTGGTAGTGGACGTAATGGCGGTGATGTTGATGATGAAGGTGTTGATGAAAATGAGATCGGAGAAGAGGTTAGTGAAGAAGTTTGTGAAGGAGCTGGTGACGAGGGTGATGACAAAATTGGTGAGAAGCTGAGGGAAGATGCGGTTGAAGATGGATCAGAGGAGCAACTGGGGAGGTGCAGTGTCATGATGTTGATTTGGATTATGGGGATGAAGAAAGGGAAATTGTAGAAGAAAAGGAAGAAGGAACATTGAAAGAAAGAGAAGCAGAGCAAGATGAGGAGGATAATCCAAAGCGGAGTGAAAGTAGTGAGGTAAGTTGCCTTGATTCTGATTCCGAGGAAACCAGTCAGTACAGCTCAACACGAAATAATCTCTCAGAGAGTTGTGTCCGAAAGGAACGAGTACCGAAAGTTCGCCATACAAAGGTGAGAAGAAGCGGGTAACGTGTAGCGGGTAGATGTTCCTCACAGTCCCAGTGGTGTTCATCTATTTCAGGGTTGCGCCCCTGCCCACGCGAGCCTTGGTTTCTTCCATTCATTCTTATTTCCGGAGGGAGCCATGTCCTTACCCTTACTCCTAGCTATTGACCCTTTAATGATCCTTGCCCCGTTTCATCTTCCCGATTTTCCTACCCCTCCCCTTAGAAAAAAAAAATCTATCAATAAGGAGTTAGAGAACCTTGCCGAGAGTGCACCTTAGATTGTGGTCCTGGAGATTATCAGTTTCCCCTGTTCTGGAAGGTTACCATGGAGAAAGTTAGGGAGTTGGAAAGTGCCCTTAGATTGTCGTGGTCTTGGAGATCTGGAGATCGTCAGTTTCCCCTGTTCTAAAAGTAAGATGGAGAAGTTATGTGCTGTTGTTTCATTGTTAATAGTGGTTGATTTTGATTTTTGAGTATTGTAGAGTCGGTCCATGCCGCATTCCCCGGTTGATTTCCCTGGTGTGTTATTTTGGATTGAGTGTGGTTTGTTAGACGAGACGGTGAGAAGTAAACCCCCCCCCTGCTAGTTGCGCTGTATTTGAAAAGGTAAGAGAAGGAATTGATGTTCGCGTGCCCTCTGCGCGGTCTTCTCTGCCTTGTAAATCGGGTCCGCCCACCCTAGTGTGGGGAGGTGGGCCAGTCATGTGTCAAGGATTGATGATGCCTTGTTTGCTGCACATGGCTGGTCAGTCCACGAGGTGGACGGTTCTCGAAGGGTACTCGCATATCAAGGTTAGTAGCACCTTGTTAGCCTTCGGGCGTGAATATGTGAGTACCAAGGAGAGTTAGGTGGTGGTCACCGGAGATGGTGACGTGTTGGGGCGGTCCCGAGAGTTTGGCATGGAGTAGAGGACTCGCGTGGGGGATGGTCGCAGTGTGGTAGAGATTTTCAGTCCTGGGAAAGGGGGGAATAAGGTCAATGGTCCTGGGTGTAAAGGTTTTGTTTCGTGATAGAAGTCTGTGGTCCTGGGTCTCAGTCGTTGGGTTTTGGAGGCCTTGGTGGTCAGTTCTAAGAGCTGGTATCGGCGATTCTTCTCTTTCTCCTGTTCTGTTCTGTTCCTTATATCTGCATGCGGACCAGGGCCCGGCGAGCATGCAGGACGCACACTTACATCTTCTCTTTCAGACACACATTGACAGACTTACACCCCTTCCTTCTGCCTCTTTCGTTATCCTGAGTAACTGAACCCACCAAGTGCGATTTAGAATCTGGGATTTACCAGGATTCCCACAGCCGTCGAGATTGAGTTCTGGTTTGATTTGGGTCAACCATGTTGCCCTTTTGGGGTGAGGGTGTGCCGTACTGGGTTCCGCATGTAGGCGATGTGTTTTAAAAACGAGCGGGCTTTGACGTCACGCGCGGCCGCTGCATCTCGTCGTCGTGGGCTATGCTGACTGTTTGTTGTGTAGCGATGATATCCAGTTGGCGCGCCCAGCTGTAATTGTGTATTCCTGCATCGGCGAGGTTTCGTGGTTAGACATTCACATCGAATCTTTCTCATTTCCTTTTGAACCCTCAACCAGGTCATCTGCTCTCGACTGACGGCACTCATCGGTTCAGGACTTCGTTGCTCTTCTATATGAGTGGCTGAATAAAGTTCTGCTCCAGGTGCTCGAACAAGGGCGAGATGGGTGTCGGGTGTTGATGACCAACTGTCCATCCTCCTGGCAGAGACGACTCTTAAGCCATGATATGCCGTCAGTCGAGATCCACGCTTTCAGACACACTTATGACGCTACTCTGCCCCAGGACTTCTTAGTGCAACCGAGACACTACTGATCAGCCAAAGTATTGCTTAAGTGCGCCGGACGATCCAGGTGGGACCATTCTATTTATTTAATACTATCTCAACTACACTGTGAATTCACGGAAGCTCCCAAAAGCACACTCATGAGTTTTTTTTTAACCGCTAAAGTTTTGCACAAACTCTCATGTTCAGTTCTGTGACTACATGTGTGAACCTTACATAATTAAGTCTAATGAAATCTATTATATCTTCTTATAATGTGTACAAAAATTACACACACACACATATCCGCAGGCTCTGCTCTAAGTTCTACCTTTTATCGAATTAAAGCTATTCGAGAGTTAGTTATTTTCTGCTTTCATGTCATGCGGTCATGGCAGAATTCCGGTCACAAAGGGGGCTGTCTGATGTCTTTAAGTGTTGAAACTATTTTCATGATCACATACGCATATTGCTTATTATGATTAAAGTGGTGGTTGATTATTATTTTGAGTCTCTGTTTGGTTGGGGGCACTTACATTTTCCGGTGCTAATTACTTTGACATATTATTGATCCGTAACTGAGATTTATCTAATTGCCTGGTTAATTATATATATATATATTTGTGTATTTATTTATTCTTGTTGAAAAGGGTTATTATGAGGGGTTTTGTGCAGAAATGAGGGATGTGTGTCATTTATGTTGTGTATGTGCTTGTGTGTAATCTTCATTTTTTAATTGGGGAATATGTTATAAATTATGATATCATAAATGTGCTTACTAAGTTACTAAAAGGCTAGCCTATTTAAATTCTTTTCTATACAACACTCAAGGATTAGTAATTTTTATTTAACTTGTGAATAATATTCTTGCAACAATTAACTTGAACATAACGTGGCAGGATCTATGCAATTTATGTTAAACTTAAATTCACTCATATCTTATGCCGTAAAGAATATTAATATATGTATATATAATCCTGCAGTAAATTTTACTCATTGTTGAATCTATAACTTGTCATGTCATGTAAGAGTTGCATGCTTAATAAAGTACACGCTTGTTTGTTAATAGACTTTTTCATTTGCAAGTCCTGTCATTCACCTGGGGGGGGGGGGTCATGTCTGTAATTGTAACTTAGGCCTTTGCACACTTTTGCTTCCTCTAGGTTCTCCACCTAGTTCTAATATTATGTCTCTCCCCTTTACAAAAAAAAAACTTAATAAAAATAAGATAAAATAAAAATTCAAAAAAATTTACAAAAAAAAACTTATAAAATAAAAGAGGGGTTTCAGTAGTGCTCAAGTTTCCAAAGTCTTAATATTATGATGTCCGTAATTAAAACATCAGAGCAGGTTTAGTGTGAATGAGGGTACACCGTGGACAAAAATTTTCAACATTTCCTATTGAGCGTTGCTTAGAGTAAAGCTGCGAATCTACAGTGTATGTTTCACGGAACAAACACGCGAAAAAGAAGGAGCGCTCCGAAGTCACTCATGGACCCTCAGCATCTTGCAGAGGGTTCATTCCCTAAAGACGAAAAGTCTGTCTATGAATCGTTCCTCTGTAAACACGTGCAGTTACACTGCCCAGCGATCCACAGGGAGCAAATTGATGTCCATTTTTTCGGCTTGCACGCGTTATGTTGGTGTGGGTTTCGGCACTTTTCATTTAAAAAGCGTGCAAATGTAAGAAAATAAACATGAGTGAGGCCAGAAATAACGCGAATTGTGTGTGTGTGTGTGTGTGTGTGTGTGTGTGTGTGTGTGTGTGTGTGTGTGTGTGTGTGTGTGTGTGTGTGTGTGTGTGTGTGTGTGTGTTCCCTGCCTTTTTATTGCTGTAGTCATAATAATAAAATGGAAACGTAAACATTACATAACTGAGATATGCTTACCTGCCACGAATGATGTATTATTTTATACATGTATATTAACTCATACATAATTTACATTAAAATAAAAAAATTATAATTTTATTGCCTGGCAACAAAATTATTTTATTTTTAACAATTACCATTGTTTGAAAAAGTTTAAATGAATTATCAAGTACTTTACTGTTGTTAAAACGTAAAAGGTTGCCGGTAAACTACCCCTTCACCTTAACCGATCTTCACCAAAATCGAAAGTCCTTGAGATCTCTACAACTCAGGGACGTATGCAAAACATTATTTGATTCTGTTTGAATTTGCGGCTGTTATCGTTTGCCATAGAAAATACCCTTGATAAAAAAACGTTGCTGGTAAACTACCCCTTGCCCTTAACCGATCTTTACTAAAAACAACAGGTCTTGAGTACTCTACAAATGAGGGCTGTATGCACAAAATTATTTGATTCTGTTCGAATTTGCGGCTGTTATCGTTTGGCATAGAAAATACCCTTGTTAAAAAAACGTTGCAGGTAAACTACCCCTTTCCCTTAACCGATCTTCACCAAAAACAATAGGTCTTGAGAACTCTACAATTTAGGTCTGTATGCAAATAATCTTTTGATTCTGTTTGAATTTGCGGCTGTTATCGTTTGCAATAAAAAATACCCTTGTTAAAACATAAAACGTTGCAGGTAAACTACCCCTTTCCCTTAACCGATCTTCACCAAAAACAATAGATCTTGAGAACTCTACAATTCAGGGGTATATGCAAAACATTATTTGATTATGTTTGAATTTGCGGCTGTTATCGTTTGCCATAGAAAATACCCTTGTTAAAACATAAAACGTTGCAGGTAAACTACCCTTTTCCCTTAACCGATCTTTACCAAAATCAACAGATCTTGAGAACTCTACAATTCAGGCTGTATGCGAGACATTATTTGATTCTGTTTGAATTTGCGGCTGTTATCGTTTGCCAAACAAACAAAATTACCCTTGATAAAAAAAAACCGTTGCCGGTAAACTACCCCTTTCCCTCAACCGATCTTCACCAAAAACAATAGGTCGTGAGTACTCTACAAATCAGGGCTGTACGCAAAAAATTATTTGATTCTGCTTGAATTTGCGGCAGTTATCGTTTGCCATATAAAAAATCTACAGATATACAGATAGATACACAGACACTTTTCGAATAACGACTTTTTTTCATATTTTGAGTGCAGTACAATCAGAATCTGCAATAATCTCGAACACGATTTTTTTTGCCATCACCATACTTCCATTTCCTTAAGGAATATGGAAGTAAAAATATAGAATTTTGTTAAAGTGAAATGAAATGTTTCCATAGAAACTACTTCCTTGTTGTCAATAACGTATTACACATATAAAACTTATAAAATGTACTTTCTCCATCATCAAGTACCATTTTAACTTATAGAAAATTACCCCCTTCCCATTCAACTACCCTTTTCATTTATAGATATTTCATCTACCTTCCTACAGTGGATTATTATGACCCTCTTTTAAGAATACTTTATTTATCAAAATTAAGCACTTTACTCTTGTTAAAACGTAAAACGTTGCTGGTAAACTAACCCTCCCCCTTACCCGATCTTCACCAAACTCAATAGGCCTCGAGTCCTCCACAATTCAGGACTGTATGCAAAAAATTATTTGATTCTGTTTGAACTTGCGCCAGTTATCGTTTGACATAGAAAAATTCTACACACAGACAGACACACACACAGACATTTTTCGAAAAATGACTTTTTTTCATGTTATGATGGTAGTACAATCAGAATCTGCAATTATCTCGAACACGATTTTTTCCGCCATGACCATACTTCCATTTCCTTATGGAACATGGAAGTAAAAACAATTAAAATAATATGTACGTTAAAAAACAGTGTATAGTGAAAGTGTATATGAAATAGACCTGGTTATAATATAAACAGTGAATAACATATATAATTTATATAAAACAACTATATAGCTAGATTAAACAAGGTGTAAAATAATTAAAACTAGTTAAATATATCCATAGAAACTAATTATGTGCATCAGAGACGAGTAAAAATAAGATTCAAATGAATCATGTTAATTATAGGGTATATAAAAACAACCCTGTGACCCGTAAAAATTGTCGTGAAGTCAAGAGCTTTACTAAATGAATCTAGAGATTAAAGGAAGAAAATTAATTAGTATTGTTGAATTGGAAAAGAAGCCAGAACAGATATAATTTGAAGCTGAACATTTTCTACAAAAATAATAACGTCACACAGTAAATTCATGAAGAAAAACCCCGGAAATAATGAGAAGTATAATGGCTTAATATAATACACGGAAACCTAAAGGCCAGAAGAATTATAAGAAGAAAATAATGTGTAAACTAAACTACAATTTGGTGAGATTGTTCTAATATGCTAAGACATACATTTGTTCAATCATTATTCAATTTAAAGCACTATACCAGTGAAATGATATAATAAAAAACACTATAAACATTATGATTATTAATTTTATTTTCTCATTATAATTCTTTTATTATTTGTTCAGATTTGACTAAGTTGTTTCTTTTGTATAATCCAAAGAACCCATGACCCAACACACATACACAACATCACATTACTGAAACCGATTTATAATTATTATATTTTCTATCATATGTATGGCTTTGACTGTACATCGATTTTAAATTTTTTATTAACCCTGAGAAAGAGTTTTTATGCTATCGAACCTAAAGGAGCTACTAACTGAAGAGAAGGGCATTGCATGATAATAAATTTCAATATATGTTAAAAAGAATAGAATAATAAAATTTATTGAAAAAAAGACAAGACTCAATACGAGTTAAATTTTTTATTTCACTTTCCATCCATTGGCACCCACAACTTGGAGCTGCAGGATATAATTACACTGATGAAGGGTAAGATTTAGAGTTTTAAAATTATATTAGAATTTATAAAAATTAAGTACCCAAAACATTACACTGTTTACAAAGGTTTAGATAAGTCACGAGGACTACTTACAAGGATATATATACATTTATATACACTTCCAAGAAATCATGAAAAACGGACATCCCATGAAGAATATGTGGGCATGTTGTGAATTATGTCCACTGTGCGTTTGTTGAGACGATTAGAAGACGTATGGATTTGAAACAAAAATTAAAATTTATTGTTTTCTTCTTCACCTTCTTAAAAACCCGTAGTTTCCTTCAACCCCAACTTCGTAAGGCGTTATCTGTGGATTTTTGCCTCCTTTTTAGTATTTGTAAAAGTACATCAATTTTATGTTTTTTTTCCACAATAGATTAGTCTTTCAAATTTTTCCGAGTCGTTCCTAACTTATCTGCATTATAATTTACTTTATGCATTGAAAAAATATAAAAGCAAACTGCACACACAAATACATTTGTATGTAGGTATTATTTCACTGAAATAAACATCAGCGGCAGCTTTGATAATCCCTCATTATAACTAGAACTGAGCACTCAGATTTGCGCTACGTTCTTTTAAATTTCTTGAGTAATTTTAAATGTATACAAATTTTTTTTTAAATGGCTAGAAATTTGATAAAGTTGAAATAACCAGCTTTTGTGTATTATATAGTTCAATTCCATTTAATATTATTATTTATTTTTACTTCGTATAGACATTTTAAAGCTTTAAAATGGATATTTTAGTGACAAAAACAGTTATTTTTTTGGCCAGCTTCAATAGTCTGTACTTCGTTGAAAATTTTCATACAGTAAAAATTAAAAAAAAAAGAGAGCAAATTTTTTTAGTTTTAACTAAAGTATTGTATAGGTTGTTCAAAGATACACTGGTTTCAAATTATTTGCCAAAATCTAAATATTTTTTCAAATAACGGAAATATTGTAAGAAATAGGGTGTTTTTAAAAACGTGTTTCTCAAAGTTGTTTAAAAAAGTCTCCAACTCCCCGCAATCTGTAGCTCCAGCAGTATACTTCGGTATAACATACTCAAATTTTTGAAAGAATTAAAAACACGCTTGTAATAATTACTCAGTTCTAATCATTTTAAAAATTTTGATTGTGGTTTTCCCAAGCCAATATTAAAGTAAATCGGTACCATAAGTGATATTTAAAAAATAATATAATGAATAACCAAAATCAATATTAATTCTAGTTGTTTAATTTATTTAAACATTCCTGTCGGTCCAAAAGAAATAATTAACAACACGGATTATTTGTGAAATAATTGTTTAATTTATACAAATTAATGTTTAAAAAAACTCAATACATTCATCATCAAAAAAGCAATACAAACATATGTAGTCGTTATTGGGATTCGACTCATTCTAAACGTTAAATACGGAAAACTAACTTAAAAATCATGTTATTGCATATATTTCTGTAGATAACTTGGTAAATTTTTCGTTGCACAGGGATATGAAAGAGTCAGCTCAACACAGGTTAAAGAGGCTTCAGCTTCGTAAAGCAGTTTTACATAGCGCCCTTACTTTTAATAAAACTATATTAAAAGTAATTAGTAAAACTATAGCAGAATAATTTCATCATCTCCACAACACGGCATAGGCAAGGTGCTGCCTGTTCCGCTTTCAAAAAGGTTCCAGTCATCTCTTCCTAGGTTTATCACACACCCAGGTTTGTATTTCCAGACTTGTTTGGCCAGCCTGGAATCTGACATTCTTTCTAACAGTTCTTTCCAGCGATGTTTGTAATCTTAGTTTTTCAGTCAAGTTAAAAACTTGCAACTCTTCTCTTATGGTCGCATTCCTTATACGGTCAAGTTTAAAACACCTTAAACTCGTCTTAAGAAAGCCGTTTCCGAGGCCTGTGTTTTAATGTCTTGTTTCTTGGTTATTGTCCACAATTCACACGCATAGGACAGTACAGGGACTGTCATAACTTTGTGAAACTTAATTTTGTACGTTGATGTATCTTGTTTCTAAAAGTACAGTTGGTTGTCCCACAGATCGTTTGCAACTTAACATCATTATCATAATTCCTATCATAGCCAATATCATTTCCCAAATAATTAAAGTAGTTCATTCATACAATGAACCAACCCTTACCTAAATAAACTCTTTTGGTAGCAATCGTTTGTATGTGTAAACCAGGATGTGGCACTGCATGGTATTGCAGAGAAATAACATTTCATCGCTGCATGTTTAGAGTGGAATCGTAATAGTTGGCTAAATACTCAACTGTCTGTTCCTATGAATAAAGTTAAGATGAAAATACTGCCGTATATGGAAATTAAACAATAAAAAATATCATATTCTGAATTAATTTGTTCTAGAAAGTTGCTTAAAAACTTAATTTAATTTGAATATGGGAATATACAAATTGGTTGCAAAACCGTTTAAACAGTGTTCACAGTTGTAAATATTAATCATTCTACGCTCGGCCATTTTGCACTTTTATTTCATTGTTAATTTATTATTCATTGGTATACAAAAAAAAACCCTACAATTGCTATATTTCAAACGTTTTTACACTAAATAAGTTTTTGTATAATTTTTGTCAGCCATATTGAATCCACCACTTTGAATTTACATTATTTGCCATCATATTCTATTCATAATCCTAAAAACCCCCTAGGAAAAGTTTTCATTACTATTGAAATAATAATTTCGAAGTTATTCTTCATCATCATCTTCACATGAACTACAGACAGCGTTTTGAGCCTATTGCTGAATTCTTTTCAGCTCACCAGTTGAGAGATCGTCAGAAGATCTGTTCAACAGTTTTTCAAAAGTTCCTCTGGTAGTTCTGAAGTGTCTGAAGCACTGGGACTTCATTGCGTCATCCCGGCTACCCAGAATACAGGATAAATTTTACTCAGATGAGTATTGCTTTGTAAAGTGACAGCCTGATCCACAATATTAGCCACTCTATAATTCTATAATTTGTACATTTTATATTTGTTCTGGTTTTACAAACATCAGACAATTAGTCAGGTGTGCTGGGGTTCGAATATAGAGTACCGGTTCCCCATGATAACTTTTTCGGAGTTTGGCGAAATAGTTGTTGTCGTACATTAAAATACTCTCAACCCACATTCAAAGTGATATTACGAATACTGTGATTGATATTATTAAAAATATTTTGTCACTAGTATAATACATAGGTAAGAATAGTACGCAGGTTATGTTAAATACGTAGGTTATTTTACTCACGATATATATATTATCCACAATGTATGTATATTGATGCAAACTCGTTCTGGAGACACTATTTATGTTCTGCATTCCATGTTCTGTATTCTGTATCAATGTACTATTACATTTATATTTACATTTATTGTTATTGTTTCTATGTTCTAATTTATCTGCCTCGAACGGCTCAGATGTTCTAGTACTGAGATAGGATGGTGAATGGCGTCATTAGCAATACTATATATATATATATATATATATATATATATATATATATATTGCAACGATACGTTTAGCATAAGTCTCCGTATCAACCCCTGACTGCGGTATGAGAACATACGAACGCACGTATGAGTCGTGTGGAAGATGTAAATAATGAAAATAATGTAATAATTAAGCGTTAGGTATAAGACATACATAAAATAAACAAACATATTAATTAATTTTAAATAATGAAATAATTGTAAGTGAACATGCATATGAAATTGCCAAGCCTTGTTGGTTTTAAACGCAGTGAAGGAAGACGAAACACGTCTCGACCGGCCGCTGTGACGTCATTGTTGCAGGCAACCGTTTGGTATCAGTTTGTGTGTGTGTGTTAGTGTTAGTGTGTAAATGAAGAACAAGTTGAATTATGTATACGATTATGGAAAATTTTACACAGTTTTTTAAGTGCTGAACGAAAACCAGATGTCACACGAATCAGAGACATATTTAGAAACACAATATGCCCGGCGCCCGGCGCTACAATTCGATATTAGAGGTCTATGATCGTGGGAACCGTTTAGCTACCGTGTGGAATTTTGCCATAACTTCCATAGTTTACACACCTTAATGTTCATAATTTGCATAGGTTAAGTTTATTAATGTACCTAACGATTTGTCAAATAATATTTATAAAAAAGTGTGCGCTTCATAGAAAGACGAGTAGGTTGTAATTAGTTAATAAACCGACGCGCTGACTTGTTCAACTCTGTCCGAACAGTTTCCAACAGGAGTTGAACGCCGGCAGGAGTATAAAACCCCAGCGAGCGACACACTCTTGCTCAGATCATCAACAGACAGCACGTGAAGCCCACGCATCACGCCACCGCAAATTTTACAAAGTTTAAGTAATGTTTTAAATCGTATTATGTAAACTAAAGTGCCATGGAACAGGCAGTACGTCGGTGAAAGTTATTAGTGATATACACGAGTGATGTAAAAGACACTAATACCGTAAACTACGAGGAGTCGAAACGTCGTCGATGAACTTCAAGAAGTCCACGTAGAACTTCGAGACATCCACGAGGGAAAAGACGAGGAGAGGAGAGGAAACAGAGCAATATACTAGAAGACGCAGGGACAGCCACACGCAGCTACAGCCAGCCGTACGTCAACACGACCGGAGGTCCATGTCAGAACTCAGCATCCATTAGACGGAGAGAGTAATTCCAAAGGACGCGAGACAAAGAAGGTGATACCGGAAGGGGATCCCAAAACTCGAGAGTCCAGGTGACGGTAACAACACAGTTAAATGGATGCAGAAATATGCAGGTGAAGTCAGACATTTATTCAATCTTATATATGACCCTGAGGTCTATCAAAAGAAGGCTCTAGATTCCATATCCAAGTTTACATAAATTTTATTATTTTTATTTGCATACTGAATAATTAATAAAAGTTCAGAGAATATTAATTTATAACAAAGAACATAAAATTTATTAATCTCATAAATAAATGGTAATTAGAGAAACCATATTTTATTATATTGTTAAGGCATCACAAACAATCTACGTGTTTGTCGAACGTTCCAGAGAGATACAGAGTGTAAGCGTGTGGTGTGCGTGCTTGTATACGAATCTACGAGAAAGTTCTCGATGCCGCAGGTGTGCGGACTGTGTCAAGGCCGCCGTTAATTACGTAGTTCATACGCACGCTACGACGCAATTAGGAATCGTCTAGATATTCGACTAGCTATAAATACCGGTACTCAAACGACGTTCAGTTTAGTATGAGGCGAATTTTTGACTGTGCGGATCGAGAGTATTAGTGCGATATATTTACAGAGCGGTTCGAGTTATTACTGTGTACGTTCACGTAGTTATTAGTGAAGTGTTGCGTTTTATATTCGGACGGTATAATTGTAATACAATTGAGTTTTAATATTAGTGGACATTTTATTGCGTGTGAACAATTTTCATTTGATTTGTTGTAGACACTGTGTTGTTAATTACGAACTGTTTTACTATAATAATGAAAGGTGTGATGAGTGACTTGATTGGTGTCTTGTACTTATTTTGTTTCCACTGTACCTACGACGATCGAGTAGACCGTCGTAACAGTGGTGTCAGAAGTGGGATAAAACGGTTAACAGTGGAAACAGTGGACACTTTGTACAAGACGAGTGTGATTCGTAATTAATCGGTAAGCATGGATCCCAGTCAGATGATGGAAACTTTACAAACACTGCTGCGGCAGACACAGGAAGAAGCAGAGAAACGACAGGATGAGAAAGCAGAAGAAGCAGAAAAACGGCAGGATGAAAAACGCAGGCAGGAGGCAGAGGAACGTAAGCAGGAGGCAGGTGACATCAAAGCGTTAATTCATGAACAAAAGCAGATGCAAGAACATGCTACCGCAGAATTGGGTCTCCTACGTGGTGACGTAGGTGAATTACGAGGTGAGCTCAACAATCAGATTACCAGAATATCTGACGTAGAAGAATCCATGTCAAATAAAATAGCTAAAGTAGAAAAATCTGTCTTGATTGTGGAAGACGTTATGTCAACAAAAATATCTGCAGTAGAAAACTCAATGGCAAATATAAGAGAACAAATTAAAATTGAAGTTGAACAGTGCATGAAGATTCAACCAAAACAAATTTCTGAACAGACTGTACCAGTGATAAAGACAGAAAAAGACACAGAAAATAAGTTAATAGAGAAAGTCACTTTGCCTGCAGTAGGGACAGTTCATGTCAAAGCTCCAACCTTTGACGGAAGCAGTCACTGGGCAACGTACCTCCGCCAATTTGAAGCTGCTGCATGCGCAAATAATTGGACAGAGAAAGACAAGGCTGTTTCACTCGTTCTCTCATTAAAAGGACCCGCGGCAGAACTACTACAGAAAGTGCCACCTGACAGCCATAACACCTATGTCGAATTGATAAAAGGTCTGGAATTACGGTATGGTGATAAACTTTTGCGAGATGTACTGCACCCAGTTGAGAGCAAGGCGACAGCATTCCGGGGAGAGTCTTCAAGAGTTTGAGGCAAGTATCGACAGACTAATTAGACTGGCCTATCCTGAAGCGCCAGAAGATTTTCGAACGCGTTTCGCGATGCAGACATTTACTGCCGGTGTCCGAGATAACGAACTACAGCAAGTATTACGAATGGCAAGACAGCAGAACAGTGCGGACGCCCTGGTACATGCTTTGCAATTTGAGACCGCCAAATCAGCGTCTGGTTGGACAAGTCATAAAGTGCGCGCGCTAAAAGATCACGACGGCACAGACGATGAGGGAGAAGAGCAAGGAACAGAGACTCGACGGTCGGCGCCACACAATTAAATAAGAAAGGATGGAAGACCGAAGTGTTATCGATGTGGAAACATGGACATCTACAACGAGATTGTCGGGTTAGAATTCAGCAGCAGGGGAACGAGCAATAGTCGGTACAACGGGGCGTGTGCTGACTAATTGGAGGAACGAAGCCCCTAGGGAATACGCAATTTCTACACTTCAGAAAAACAGCGGGAGCTTGGTAGTTACCGGATTTGTTCAAGAAAGGCCAGCCTCGATTACAGTTGACACTGGCGCAACAGTTTCTATTGTGGGCCCCGACGTGGTGAAAGATCTCAAGCCAATCTGGTGTTCTTGCAGCTTGCGAACAGCTACTGGACGGCCTGCAAAAGTGTATGGAAAAGTGGAGATACACGTACGCCTCGGTCGACTTGAGTTTAATCAAGTACTTGTTGCAGACATTGTGGATGAAGCAATTCTTGGTGTCGACGTTATGAACGCATACGGATTTATCGTCGATTTCAAAAACAATGTCTTGAGAGTCGGAGGCGAAGAGGTAATTCTATCAACAATGACGACAGCAGAAAACTCGATGGACGTCATAAACCAAGTGGCCGTAACTGTTCCGCCAAACTCCGAAAAGATTATCATGGTTAGAACCGATGTAGATACTAGGGGCAACCAGTGCTCTATATTCGAACCCCAGGTAGTCAGCACACCGGGCATACTAATTGCCAGAAGTTTAGTAAAACCTGACGAAACCGGAAATGTACCTATTAGAGTGGCGAATATTTTGAATCAAGCTGTCACTTTACAAAGCAATACGCTCCTAGGCAAATTGACTCCTGTGGCCTGGGTAGCCGGAATAACGCAACGAAGATCCAGTTCTTCGGATACTTCCAAATTACCACAGGAACTGCAAGAATTATTGAACAGATCTTCTAACGACCTTGCAGTTCGGGGACAGTCACTGGGAAGAACCTCTCTTGTGCAACATCGCATCAATACCGGGGACACAACACCGATACGCCAACCTCATCGAAGGCCTCCATTATCTAAACAAGAGGAGATGTCTCGGTTAGTACGTACAGGACATGTTTACAGAGGGAGTAATCGAACCTTCGTCAAGTGCTTGGTCTTCCTCTGTAGTTCTGCTAGCGAAGAAGGATGGTGGATTGCGTTTCTGCGTAGACTACCGGAGGTTAAATGACGTTACAAAGAAAGACTGCTATCCATTATCTCGCGTTGACGATACACTCGACACGTTGTCCGGAGCACAGAGGTTTTCCACATTGGACCTGAAGAGTGGATATTGGCAAGTGGGTCTTCATCAAGAAGACAAGGAAAAGCCGCTTTCTCAACCCCAAGTGGCTTATTCCAATTTAAAGTCATTCCATTTGGACTCTGTAATGCACCGACAACATTTGAGAGATTGATGGACCTGATACTCCGAGGCCTGACGTCGAAAACTTGCCTTGTTTACTTAGACGATGTCATAGTGAGCGGGAAGACTTTCGAAGATCATTTGGAAAACCTTAAGGAAGTTATAACTAGAATTCACGGTGCATAACTGAAGCTGAGCCCGAAGAAGTGTTCTATATTCCAGAAGGAAGTACAGTATTTGGGCCATCTGGTTTCGGCAGCGGGTGTCAGCATGGATCCTAATAAAGTAGACACGGTAAGAGACTGGCCAGTCCCGAAGAATAAACACGAAGTTCGGAGTTTCCTGGGGTTATGCTCATATTACCGACGTTTTGTGAAAGGCTTCGCTACTATTGTTAAACCACTACATGAGCTAACGGAAAATAAACGAAACTTCCAGTGGTCGAGAGAGTGTGACAAAGCATTTAGAACGTTGAAGATTGCATTATGTTCGCAGCCAATTCTCGCTTTTCCAGCTTCCGAAGGGAAGTACATCGTAGACACAGACGCAAGCAATACTGGTCTAGGAGCAGTTTTGTCTCAAGTGCAGAACGGTGAAGAACGAGTAATAGCGTATTACAGCAAGACGCTTTCTAAACCAGAGAGAAATTATTGTGTTACAAGAAGAGATTTATTGGCAATTGTCAGAGCTTTAGAGCACTTCCATAAATACCTCTATGGGAGAGAGTTTTCACTACGTACCGACCATACTGCACTTGCATGGCTCTTGAGATTTAAAAATCCGGAAGGACAGTTGGCAAGGTGGCTCGAACGTCTGCAAGAGTACAACTTCAAGGTACAACATCGGCGGGGGCGCCTGCACGGTAATGCGGATGGCTTATCACGAAGACCGTGCCCGGAAAACTGCCGACATTGCCACAGAAAGGAAGAACAAAACTCAAGCGAACATGTTCAAGCCATCACTGTAGATTTCCTGGTTGACGGCTGGACAACAAAAGACTGTCGACAAGAACAGATGACTGACGAAGACATTGGACCGATCTTGACAGCAAAAGAGGAAGGTCGCCGCCCGGATTGGCAAGATATCTGCCATGGTTCCGAAGTGCTGAAGGGCTACTGGGCACAATGGGAATCTCTTACCTTAGAAAACGGATTGCTGAAAAGGGCTTGGGAAAGTGCAGATGGACGAGACGTGGTCATGCAGTTGATAGTCCCCCGAAGTAAAGTGCAGTCTGTTTTGAAGGAGTTGCATGATGGGACATCTGGAGGTAATCTTGGCGTTAACAAACCCCTTGAAAAAATACGGAAGCGATTCTATTGGCTTCATCTTCGCCACGACGTAGAGGAATGGGTTCGGACGTGTGAAATATGTGCTGCAAGCAAGGGCCCACAAACCAGAAGCAGGGGAAAAATGAGACAGTATAACGTTGGACAACCTTTCGAGAGAATTGCCATAGACATTGCTGGACCTTTCCCAGTTACTGACGATGGAAACCGGTACATCATGGTTGTAGGTGATTACTTTACTAAGTGGGTGGAAGCCTACGCCATTCCAAATCAGGAGGTTACCACTGTGGCAAAGCAGTTATTTCACAACTTCTGTTGCCGTTATGGAGCCCCTATGGAAATCCATACGGATCAAGGGAGAAATTTCGAATCAGGAGTGTTTAAAGAATTATGCCGTCTACTCGGAATTCGAAAGACCAGGACAACGCCTCTGCATCCTCAGTCGGACGGGATGGTTGAGAGATTCAACCGGACACTTGAGCAGCATCTTTCGAAAGTTGTTGACGAGAACCAAACAGACTGGGACCAACGTATACCACTATTCCTTATGGCGTATAGGTCATCAATACACGAGACAACCGGCATGACTCCAGCAAAATTGGTGTATGGGCGGGAGATTCGTCTTCCTGGGGACTTGATGTTTGGATCACCTGAGACTCAGTCCCAAGAGCCAAAGAACTATTCCTCGCAATTAGAAAACCCTCTGCGAGAAATGAATCGCTTGGTAAGAGGACGGCTGAAGATTGCCAGTGATAAAATGAAAACTCGGTATGACATTCGCAGCAATAGTGTGGGTTCCCAAGAAGGAGATCAGGTCTGGTTGTTCAATCCAAAGCGTCGTCGTGGTCGCTCAACTAAGCTTCAGTCTAACTGGGAAGGACCCTACGCTGTGAAAAAAAGAATTAACGATGTTGTTTACCGGATTCAACAGGAAGGACAGCGAATGTTCAAGGTCGTCCACCCAGATCGCCTGGCGAAGTACAACTTTAGAGACGGTTTGCCAGTTCGGGACGAACAGGCTTAAGGAGGGGTCAGTGTTACGGCATCACGAACAATCTACGTGTTTGTCGAACGTTCCAGAGAGATACAGAGTGTAAGCGTGTGGTGTACGTTCTTGTATACGAATCTACGAGAACGTTCTCGATGCCGCCAGTTGTGTGGACTGTGTCAATGCCGCCGTTAATTACGTAGTTCATACGCACGCTACTGTGGAATTAGGAATCGTCTAGATATTCGACTAGCTATAAATACCGGTACTCAAACGACGTTCAGTTTAGTATGAGGCGAATTTTTGACTGTGCGGTTCGAGAGTATTAGTGCGATATATTTACAGAGCGGTTCGAGTTATTACTGTGTACGTTCAAGTAGTTATTAGTGAAGCGTTGCGTTTTATATTCGGACGGTATAATTGTAATACAATTGCGTTTTAATATTAGTGGACATTTTATTGCGTGTGAACAATTTTCATTTGATTTGTTGTAGACACTGTGTTGTTAAATACGAACTGTTTTACTATAACAATTAAAGGTGTGATTAGTGACTTGATTGGTGTCTTGTACTTATTTTGTTTCCACTGTACCTACGACGATCGAGTAGACCATCGTAACAATATTTTTATTATATAATTAAAATCAAGTAACTGTAACGTAAAATCAAGTACGAAAGTTTACTTCAATTGTAGATTTTAATTAATTGAGACATTAGGAGTATAGTTAAATAAAGTAATAGAATGGTCTCTATTAGAATTTTTATAAAAGTTTAATTATTTATTTTTTTAATTAAGTGGTACATAATAAAAAAACCACACTTGCTAAGTCAATATTAATATTCAATTTCGTACGTGTTAATCACGCATTGTAATATTATGTGTTATGTATTATATGTCTGTGTAAATATTCTAGGTCATATATGCTTTATTTTTGTGTATAATGTGTCTTAGACTATAAGAGCTAAGATTTTGCCACGATATAATATACGATTTTGGCAGTATACGATATTGGTATAAGTGAATATAAGGGTTTCAATATTAGTTAACCCACACACTAATTAATAACACGACAATTTGCAGTTTTAATTAATAAACAAAATGATTATAATTTTAGTAACAAAGTCGTACTAATTTCACAGCCAGTAATAAATCCTCTGTACTCTTTACTTGTAACGATATTCACGTGCTTATCCACCCTCAATTAACTACCAAAGCCTGTGATATAGCTGGGAAACATCAAGGTAAATACTGCAGAAGAAGAGTATACCTTCGAGACGTGAGTTAAGTGCGCACAAATGAGTAATAGCATATGTGCAAAAGTGAGTTGTTAAGAGTATCGTTACAATATACATATATATATATTGTAACGATACGTTAAGCATAAGATATGTATCAACCCCTGACTGAGGTATTTTTAACGTGAAGTGCGATGGAACCGGCATTACGTCGGTGCAAGTAATAGTGGAACACGATTGTTTTAAAAGACTATAAAATCGTAATATACGAGAACTGGTATCGTCAATGAATTTCAAGAAGTAACATAGAACTTCGAGACATCCACGGGGGACAAGATAAGAAGAGGAGAGGAACTAGAGCAAGAAGACGAGAGGACGCAGGGACAGCCACATGCAGCTACAGCCAGCCGTACATCATCACGACCAGAGGTCTACGTCAGAACTCAGCATCCAGGAGACGGAGCGAGGAATTTCAACGACGCAGAGACAGAGAAGGTGATACCGAAGAGGATCAACAAACTCGAGAGTCCAGATGACGGTAACGACAAAGTTAAATAGTTGCTGAAAAATGCAGGTGAAGTCAGACGTTTATTTAATATTATAAATGACCCTGAGGTCTATCAAAGGAAGCTCTAGGTTCCATATACAAGTTTACAAAAACATTAGTATATTTTTAAATTTTCAGAATGAATAAATAAATGTTCAAAATATAATTGATAATAGAGAATATAACTGTAGTAATCTCATAAATAAATTATCAAGGAAGAACCATATTTTTATTATATTGTTGTATTTGATTAGATAATTAAATTCAAGTATGAGAGTTACGTAATTTGAAGATTGTTAATTAATTGAGACATTAAATAAGATAATCAAGTAAAGTAATAAATGTTCTCTATTAGTAGTTTAATAAATTTAATTAATTAAACGTTTTTATTAAGTGGTATATATTAAAAACCACACTTGCAAAGACAAGATGAATATTAAATTTTATACGTGTGAATCACGTTTTAAAATAATTATATGTGTTATGTATTATATGTCTGTGTAATATTTCAGGTCATATATGATTTATGTATGTGAATAATATGTCTTAGAAATATAAGAAATAAGATTTAAACACGTTATAATTGCATTATATTCAGATCGAATATAAGGGTTCAAGTAATAATTAACCCACACAAAACAAGTAATAATATGATTATTTGAATTTTTAAATAATAAATCAAATGAATATGATTTTATTAACACAGTCGTACTAATTTCACAACCAGTACTAAATCCTCTGTACTCTTTTCTTGTATTAAACTTATATAACGTTATTCACGTGCTCATCCACACTCAATCAACGACCAAAGCCTGCGACCCAGCCGGGGAACATCAAGGTAAATACTGCAGAAGAAGAGTATACCTCCGAGACGTGGGTAAGTGCGCACAAATGAGTAAGAGCATGTGTGTAAAAGTAAGTGTCTAAAAATAACGTTGTATAAGAATTGGCGCGCCCAACGTGTTGCCCGATATGTGTATAAAGTCACGATCTTGGAAACGTTGTATAAGAATTGGCGCTGCAAGATCGTGGGGCTCGGCAAACACAAATAAATTTATGTATGTTAATTATTGTTGTGTCATAATTAATGGCGTTTCTAATGTGTTGCTAAGTTTATGTTAATTATCATTTCAAGTAAATGGCGCCCTGGTAATAAATAAAGTCTAATAAATAATTAGCACAAATATTGTAGAAAGAATTGTAACCCCTCTTTCAACTTTTAGACTTTATAAAAAAAAATTTTATTTTTTATTTTATTTTTTTTTTGAAAGAGGGGCCACTAGTTATTTAAAACTAGGCCAGAGCCTAGGGAAGCCAAAACTGCGCTGGGTCCGGTATGACGAAACTTGCAATTAAACTCGTTGTTTAGCAACAATAACAATTTTATTCACTATTTCAAATAACATGCAAGTATCACTCCCTGTCATTAACACTCCTCTGAAAATATGCACGTATCATCTCATCAAAATATAATGCATGTAAAACATCAGCATAATAATATCTCCCCAAATATAAATAATATATAACATCGATCAATATAAATACATAAATACACATAAATAAATAGTTACATAAATACACATAGCGCACACATATCGATATACACACATATATATACTACACACATGTTCACCTGGCAGGCAGCTCATAGACATTTAACCATGCCACCGAAGAATACCATCTTCAGTATCAGTGACCTAGATCCCCATCCCAAACTACTGTAAAAGGGTAAAGTGCCCAGCCTCCATAAAAAACTTTCATAAACCAATCCATTAACCAGTCCGGTTATGACTGCTTGCAACCAATGAAATTATCACAAGAATTCGAAATTTTAGAAAGGTTCCCCCCCAGATAGGACTGCGCCATGGCCAGGTCAACATGGCTGCACGGCCGTACGAATGTATAACAGAATTTATGATTAGAAGTAAGAATCAATAGTGTACTCATATTAACAACTGCACTAGTAGTACACTGGCTCTGGCAGTAAAAGAACTGAATGAAATTTTACTCATATTGAATTATTACTGAGTTAAGATAATTTTTATAAAATATATATAATACGGTTTATGATTGAACCAATAGTGTGCTCATATTGACAACTGAACTAGTAGTACACTGGCTATGGCAGTAAAAGAACTGAATGAAATTTCACTTATATTGAATTATTACTGAGTTAAGATAATTTTTATAAAATATATATAATATGGTTTATGATTGAACCAATAGTGTGCTCATATTAACAACTGAACTAGTAGTACACTGGCTATGGCAGTAAAAGAACTGAATGAAATTTCACTTATATTGAATTATTACTGAGTTAAGATAATTTTTATAAAATATATATAATATGGTTTATGATTGAACCAATAGTGTGCTCATATTAACAACTGAACTAGTAGTACACTGGCTATGGCAGTAAAAGAACTGAATGAAATTTCACTTATATTGAATTATTACTGAGTTAAGATAATTTTTATAAAATATATATAATGACAGTTTTAATTAAAAAAAACTTTATAACATCAGCCCCTAATAAAACACATTTGAGATGTTCCTACAGTATTGGCTTGGCCACAGGCGAGGCCATGCGCACCACCAGATCCAGCAACCTAAAACATGCTATAGACCTGTTACTAACGGCACCTACGGGTGATGTCCACAGGTTACAGCACCTCCCCAAAGCTTTAAATCTACAAAAAAACGAAACCCATATAGCTATGAATACCCTTAATCAATGTAAGCATAATTCACCCCCTATAAATCAGTAAACTTAAGTCACACACACTTTTACCCTTAAAGAAACTTTCTCAGCAAAATTCGGTAGCGCATGACCCCGTCCGGGCTCACACTTACTCAGGGGGCATAAGCCTTAGTAAAATACACTGACAAAATTAAAAGCACTAATTGTCTCGCTGGACTTGTGTCCCAACAACTTTAACTGGAGATGTTCCAGGAAGAGAATACGGTGTTCTACATTGTAGAGGCCAAAATATAGATATATGGGTTAAATGTCACCTGGTAAAATCCGGCACAAAACCTGATGTATTGCCCATTTCTTCCTCCCGACGGCACAGACGGATTATCACTCGTGTAATACCATTGGTGGCAGATGTTCGGCCACCCGCTGAAGTGGATCGAGAATCGTCTTAGGTCGGGAACCCGAAGAGTCGCGTAGTCGATTATCTAGTCATGATACATATTAACAGACAACAAAATCAAACTGGTGGCCGCCGGGAGAAATTGGTTGCTGCGTCGCGTTCGGCTGCCTGGTGAGTACTGCCCAGATCAGTGACAAGTAAAACGCTGCGTATCACTCAACCTAGAGCGCGCACGGATCGGCAACAAAGCATGCCGATAATAGCGTATACTCCGCTCAAATAATTAATTCACAAACCCCCGCAATGACCGTCACATAATTAACTGGGAAAGGGGCCGAGTATTCCAAAACTCGGCACAGAATTAATAGTCAATTTATGTAATAAATAATATTACAAATTGTTAAATTAAGTACAGAGAAAAAGAGTTGTGAAATTAATACTGATAAATAAAATAACATTTAAATAAATAAAGAGTCACGGTGGACTAATAATTAAAAATATAATTCATATAACGAATCAGTTAGGACACAGTAGTCTACTATGACGACGAAGCAACTAACAATGGACTTCGAAACGATGTTTAAACGACTTCAAGAAGAGTTGAAAACGAATAGTGAAAAATTAGAAAGTAAATTAGATAGTAGCAATGAAAAATTAGAAAAAGTAGAAAATAAATTAGGAAGATTAGAAGATAGTAATACGAGATTAGAAACTCAAATAGAAGATAGTCGTAATAGATTAGAAATCACTATTGAAGAAGTGAAAACTCAGTTACAAAGTAATATAGAGAGTAATAATACAAGGTTAGAAGAGAAAATAGAACTCGTCAGTAATACTTTGAAAACAGAGCTTACTGCACGCGTTGAAGCAGTCTAACAGCGAGTTCAACAGTCACTTAATGAACAAGCTGTAAAGATTGATAGTAAATTCAAAGAACAGCGTGAATATACAACACGTGAAACTAAAGAACACATTCGACAACTGGCTGAACAGTGGAATGAGAAATTTAAAATTACAAAGCAGGAGCAAGACCTCAGACACAAAGACGTAAATGAGCGCATCCTGGACAACACCAACAGAACAAAGGAACTCACTGTGAGGACCGAGACTGTAGAAATAGCTGTGGAGGAGGTCACGAGAGAAACTAGGCACCATTCCATGGAAATTAACAATATGAAAGATGGACTACAAGCGGAGGTAGAAAAACTACGAGCGGACGTCAAGAGACGACCCGGTGCTATAATGATGTGTGCTGCAAAGGCAGACGATCGAGAGAAGATCAGTTTTAAAGGTAATAAATGGGAGAACCCCATAGAATTTTTACAAAAGTGTGAACGAGAAATGGCAACAATAGGAAGCAACTTAAGCGACAGAGATCGTATAGAATTTGTAAGTCGACATTTCCAGGAAACAGCATCCAAATGGTATACGATTGTTCGGGACCAAACAGAAACTTATGAACAGTTCAAGGCATCCTTCGGAAATCGATACTGGAATATACATACCCAGAGAGAGGCACGAGACCAGCTGGAGTATGGGCGGTATTACGTCAACAGCAAACGTTCCATGGAAGACTACATCATACAACTCGTCGAACGGTGTAAGCATCTTAGACCACGTTTCACGGAGCACGAATTAGTATTAAAACTAAGTTATCATTTTGACAGACACATTAGACTTGCCGTATATACCCAAGGAGTTAAAACCATTGAGGAACTTCTTATTCTTGTAACGCAATCATCACAATTTGTTAATAAAGAATACGAAAGAAGAGATAACCGGCCGCAGCAGCAGCAGTACTTTACACAAAATCCAATACAACACAAATCAACGCAGTTCGAGATGAAAGAAGATAAGTGGAAAGACTATAAACAACCCTTTGAAAAATGTAACCCAACTCCAAATAAAGGAGCGTACTCACATCCAGGTACGTCGAAAAAACACGTAAAACCGTACAATGCAAATGTACAGAACATTAAGGCAAATAATAATCATAATAATAATAAAAATAATTATGAAAATAAAATTGTGCAACAATCGACATGCCCGTCAACATCCAAAGAGGGAGGGGGTGAGCGTAGCACGACAATCGACAAGAAAGATGTATGACTGCGGAAGGGTAACCAAACGACAGCTCGGACAGGCTTGATAAACGACCTGCACACACATGAGTTGCGTGACACCCTAAATAATACACAACAGGAAAGAATGTTGTCTAACGTTGTTGTCTAATGTTGTCTAATATTGCCCTACACAAGGGGGGACAATCAGTAGTATAAATAAGTGTAATACGGTTAGAATATCAAACATTACATATCAAACAGATGATAGAGTTAAATATTTGCTAAACAATATAGCAAATGAACAAAATAAAGATCTTCAGATAATCACATGAAGTTATCACCACTATCTAGTAGATATACGATAAAAAATAGTATATTGTACAAACTCGTCAATAATGATTGGAAAATAGTCCTATCACCAGAGATGCTAAAAACACTAACTATACCATGTCATCAAAGTTTAGCACATACGTCTGCTTTAAAATGTCATTTAGCTTTGAAGGAAGACTTCATTTTGAATAATATGTTTAGAAGAATAAAAGCTATCTTAAAAGGATGCTACGAATGTCAAACAGCACGACATCCGAATCTTCACACATACGTAGATATGCAAAATATAAAGACACCAGGAAAGGGAGAATTAGTAGCCGTAGACTTCCTGGGCCCATTTCCGAGAGCTATTCACGGGGGTACAAAGCACATACTTGTATGTATAGATGTGTTCACCAAGGCAGTTCAACTCTCCGCTATTCGAAGACCCACCACTAAAAGTGTACTGAATGTCATACTACGCAAATACGTACCGAAGTATGGTCAAATCAAAAAGATATTGAGTGACCAAGGTAAACAATTTAAAAATAAAGCATGGACAGAAACGCTAACTCAGCACGGCATACAACCAGTGTTAACGTCAATACGACATCCACAAGGAAACCTTGCTGAAAGGGTAAATAAAGAGTTAGGAAAACATTTACGCATCTGCTGTAATGAACAACATAACCGATGGGCAGAGTACATATCATTTTTTGAACAAGCTATAAATGCTACATACAGTGAAGCTACGGGATATACACCGGTGGAACTGGAAACAAATTAAAAAAACCTAATAGATTCTGGTCGAGAAACATTGACAAACCTCCAAACCAAAACCTGCAAATTCCATTGAGTCACAAGTACGACAATACGAAGAAGAGGATGGAAAAAATTGGAGAAAAGAGGATCGAGAGGTTCAACAGAACGCACAAACTCATCACATTCCATGAAGGAGAGAGAGTGCTACTAAGAAGCAATCCAGTGGGAAAACGAATCGACAATACAGCTAAGAAACTATTCAGACTGTACGAGGGACCCTACTTATTAAAAAGGAGGAAAGGACGACACACATTTATCGTCTACGATCCGACAAGAAGAAACATTATTGGAAACTACCATGCATCAGCATTCCATAAATTCTATGGATGAATAAATAAAAAGTCAACTTATAAATCCATGGGAGGGACGTAATCCACCCAGGGAAAGAGAACACAATTTTAAGAACCCTTGTAACCACTAATTGTGAGTTATAATAAAAAGAAAATAAAATAAATAATTTCTGAGTAAAGAGATAAAATTTGAATAAAATTCAAATTTTATTTTACCCAGCAGGGGAATTTATGCAACGATACGTTTAGCATAACTATATATATCAATCCCTGACTGAGGTATGACAACATACGAAAGCACGTTTGAAATATATAAAATGTAAATAATAAACAATAATGTAACAAATATACGTTAGGTATAAGAGGTAATATAAGAAATAAACGTAGTATTTAATTTTAAATAAATCAAATATTGTAAGTAAGCCTGCATATGGAATCACATAGCTTAGTTAGTTTTAAACGCAGCAACGAAGTGGAGAAAATTGACACGCGCCAACTGGTAAGGGTGACGTCAGAACGACATGCCGCCGCTTGTGTATCAGTCTGCGTGTGTGTGTATGTGTACATGTGTAAACGACAGACAGGTTGAATTATGCAAACGAGGGTGGAAGATTTTACACAGTTTTTTAAGTACTGAATGATAACCAGAAGTCACACTTAACAGCGACATATGTAAAAACATAGCTGACGCCTGGCGCTTCAGTTTGGTGTTAAGTGGTCATTGATCGTGGGAACCGTTCAGCCACCGTGTGAAATTTTGCCATAACCGCCATAATTTACACACCTTAACATTCATAATTTGCATAAACAAAGTTTAATATTATACCGAACGATTGGTGAAATAATATTTATAAAAAAGTGTGCGCTTCATAGAAAGGCGCGTAGGTTGAAAGTAGCAATTAAATCGACGCGCCGACCTGTTCAATGTTGTCAAAACAGTTTCCAACAGGCATGGGACGACGGCAGCAGTATAAACCCCAGCAAGCGACACACTCTTTCTCAGATGAACTCACTTAGACACGTAAGATCCATGCATCTCGCAACCGCGAATTTTACAAAGTCATGTAAGGTTTTTAAACAGTATTCAATAACGTGAAGTGCGATGGAACCGGCATTACGTCGGTGCAAGTAATAGTGGAACACGATTGTTTTAAAAGACTATAAAATCGTAATATACGAGAACTGGTATCGTCAATGAACTTCAAGAAGTAACATAGAACTTCGAGACATCCACGGGGGACAAGATAAGAAGAGGAGAGGAACTAGAGAAAGAAGACGAGAGGACGCAGGGACAGCCACATGCAGCTACATCCAGCCATACATCATCACGACCAGAGGTCCACGTCAGAACTCAGCATCCAGGAGACGGAGCGAGGAATTTCAACGACGCAGAGACAGAGAAGGTGATACCGAAGAGGATCAACAAACTCGAGAGTCCAGATGACGGTAACGACAAAGTTAAATAGTTGCTGAAAAATGCAGGTGAAGTCAGACGTTTATTTAATATTATAAATGACCCTGAGGTCTATCAAAGGAAGCTCTAGGTTCCATATACAAGTTTACAAAAACATTAGTATATTTTTAAATTTTCAGAATGAATAAATAAATGTTCAAAATATAATTGATAATAGAGAATATAACTGTAGTAATCTCATAAATAAATTATCAAGGAAGGACCATATTTTTATTATATTGTTGTATTTGATTATATAATTAAATTCAAGTATGAGAGTTACGTAATTTGAAGATTGTTAATTAATTGAGACATTAAATAAGATAATCAAGTAAAGTAATAAATGTTCTCTATTAGTAGTTTAATAAATTTAATTAATTAAACGTTTTTATTAAGTGGTATATATTAAAAACCACACTTGCAAAGACAAGATGAATATTAAATTTTATACGTGTGAATCACGTTTTATAATAATTATATGTGTTGTATATTATATGTCTGTGTAATATTTCAGGTCATATATGATTTATGTATGTGAATAATATGTCTTAGAAATATAAGAAATAAGATTTAAACGCGTTATAATTGCATTATATTCAGATCGAATATAAGGGTTGAAGTAATAATTAACCCACACAAAACAAGTAATAATATGATTAATTTGAATTTTTAAATAATAAATCAAAACCTGTGGGGGTGGGGAGAAAGAGAGACACTGTTGTTTGTAAGTCGCTTTTCCAGTTGTTTGTCTTTGGTTGACTTTTTATTTTTTTACACACGTTTAATGAAAACCTTAAGTATCCAAAACATTATAAAGTTCAATACATATAGGATAACAACATCTTCGTATCAAGCAATAATTTTTTCTACTTTTGAAAAATCCATGCTGAAATAAGCCGTTTCTCGTTCTTCACCACTGTGTACAAAACTGTTCGTAGACCAGTATTGTTTACCTCTGTGTCTACGATGTGTTTTCCTTCGGAAGCTGGGAGAACAAGAATTTGCTTTCAGCATAATGTAATTTTAAAATTACTGAAGACTCGATCACACTGTCTAAACCACTCGAGTGTTTGTTCATGTAGTGGCTTAGAAACAGTAGCAAAATCTTTCAGATAATGTCTGTAATGAAACCTAACCCCAGAAAAATTCAAAAATCGTGTTTATCCTGTGAAAAGGCCAGCTTTTTACTGTGACTAGTTTAATATGCCTATACTATTACCAGCTGCTGAGATAAAATGGGTCCGAATTATTGTACTTTCCTCTGGAATAGAGTACATTTTTTCGGGCTCAGGTTCAGTTTGGCATCGAAAAATTCTAGTTATAACTTCCTTTATGTTGTAAAACATGTTCAAATATTTAAAACATTTTCAAATAACTACGATGTTGTCTAAGTAAACAAGGCAGTTTACCCCTAGGATAAACAGATCGGTTATTCTTTCAAACGTGACCGCTGCATAACAAAGTCCAAATGGGAGAGGTAACAATACCTTAAACTGGAAGAGGTCACCCACGGTCAGGAACGCTGTACTTTCCTTATCTTCTTGTTAAAGTCCTGCTTGCCAATATCTGCTGTTCAGGTCTCAAGTAGAAAAGCAATGAGCCTGAGACAGTATCGTCAACGCGAGATTCTATCCAGCAATTTTCTTTGTCACATTCAGTTTCCGGTAATCTACGCAGAAACTACGTGTCTACGTCTCATCCCATTTTCAAATAGTTAATGGAAACACTAAAAATTGTGCACATAAAAAAAATCAGAATCTTGATTTCCTCCGTGCTACACATTGTGAAGAACGTAAATATTTATTGCTAAACACTAACATTAGGTTAATGGGTTTCTAAGAGATTTGTCTTTTATTGTTTGCAATATTACTTGTTAATACTGCTTTTTTTTTAATTGCCACATTTTTCTGAATAACATCGTTTTAAAATAGTAAAATAGAATCCTACAATGTCTATAACTTGTACAGTAGTAGTAGTAGTAGTAGTAGTAGTAGTAGTAGTAGTAGTAGTAGTAGTAGTAGTAGTAGTAGTAGTAGTAGTAGTGTGTAGATGTGTGTGTTGTTAAAATCAAAGGAGGTAAAATATTCTTTATTTGCATGCGCAAGATTCTCAGATATCGGCTTACCGCTAGAACTTCCTACTTAACCAAGTTCCGTCTTTGTGGCATTACCTGATGCTGGTCAGTACTTCTCGGGAGTAGACGTCAGCCGAAGCTCTTATAATACTGTAACGGCTTACATTACTTTGTCACTTTACTTTGTCACATTATTATAGTCACTGACTTTGCCGGGAACTCCTTCGTAGCCTTCCGCACGTTGGAACTCATACTGTGAGCGTGTGCCTGTGTGTGTGTGTGTGTGTTCGTCTGTCTATCTGTCTTACTAATTTGCTTTAAATACAGTCTCACAAAAATACAGAAAAGAATAAGCTCTACTTCGGTGTAAAACTCCGCCACTTTTTCTGTCAAGTAAATTTTTTAACTCTGCATACGCAAGTGTTGTCTTTCGTGTCAGATCCTGTAGTCTTGGACAAATTTATATATTACTTCTGGCTCTGTTATAAGCAATTATTGACCCCCATGACAAAATGCTGCTACATACTGTCAATCATCTGCAGTTCAACGGTTGCACAAGGAACCTAACTATGTGCTACTTTACAAGACTGATGCATATTTTATATAACCACACAGGCAATTACAAATCAAAGTGCTGCAGATCATTTGTATAGACAAGTATATTCCAGGAATATTTTCAATATTAGGGCTGGAAAGAGAACTACTTTGCTTCTGTTACATAGGAATGATTATTTACCAGGAACTGTGTTACGCAACAACTCTAATAGTAACTGGAGACAGCCGTACATCTAATAACACATATTGTAATATAACATTGTGTTCTCCTGTAAGCCCCACTGGTTGGGCTAGCCAATTTTGTAATATAAATGTAAATTACAAAATATACAAATATAAAAATATGTGTAGTTGTATGAGAATTGTACTCTCACTATTGTGTGTAGTAATATAGATGATGTCTTCTAGTCTTCATTCGGCTCTCTCTGCTGGTCTTCACTTTGGTAATATATAATTGTAATTGTAATGGTGTTCTGGTATAATATTACCCAGATTGACTTTTATGGTGCGTAGGTGTAGTAATGACTTTCCGCTCCGGGAGACGTCGATTTGGTAATGTTCCTAAAAAATGCTGTTATCAAATGTTCTTGGTGTATGTTGTTGTTGTAGCAATTTGAAATGTGATATTATTTTATAATTCTGAAATAATTGTTTTCGAGGTGTTTATATTCTTAAAATTTCGTAATAAATTGAGATTATTGATTGTAATTATAAATAGTATGGTATGGTGTGTCTTCTAGTAATGATCTTCCCTTCGTTAAATTTATTAAAAAGACAATCCACTTTGAATTAGGCGCGAACAGCTCCCTTCTTCTTCCTCTTGAAAGGTTGTAATTCGCATATATTGCCTTTAAAGGTTGTCGAGTTTTCTTTATTAATTAATGGTTATATTCCTTTATTAAAGAAATCAAATTCAATTCACTAGATAACAAGCGTTTATTCAACAAAATAATGAATTTGCTTAATTGAAAACAATGTTATAATGCCGTATCGACTCACTCAGGTCCGGTCGATCTATGACTTTTATATTGGTATTATACACATATAGGTTCTTTTAACGGTTATTTATAAAAAAGCCAGAGAAGGTCAGGGTCAGAAAGTATAACACTTACAATGCTGAAAATGTATTAAAATTAAACAATAGAATGGTAATTAGTAATAATAAAAGTTTATATATAATTTTTATTCACCACAGTTCCGCAAACAGTCGACTGGTTGTGTTGATGAGATCAGTCAAAGTGGCCGTCTGGCGCATGCGTGGATTTCACCTTCTAACATTGACAAAGTACTTGTGGAATAAATATGTTCCTTCTGCGATTAAATCCTCTTCGTACTCGTTTAATCTCTTCTTGGGTATAGTTTAATGTCACTGGAGTAAGATGGAAAAGTCACTGGGTGTAAAAATGTTGTTAAATAAGTAGATCAATTGGTGTTTATGTGTGTCCGTTTAACCTCGAATATTCACTTGGTATTTGGTGTGATTCCAGTGTTATTTCGTTTAAATAGTGATATGTGATGCTGTTTATAGGTGTTATGTAGTTCATAGGGCAACTTCACCACTTCACAATGATTAGAATAGTTTAAAATTTAATTTTTACACAAAAACTGATTCCGAACTTTAGTTATACGTAATCGCCATTAAGGTTGGGTTTTATAAAATATTCACGTCAAGTGTGGTCTTCAATGTATAATAATGAACTGCGTGGATTTCCTTCGTCATCCGAAACGTCTTAGCCAATTTAATATTAAAAAGACATTGTTTAAAATTGCCATAACTTCCGACACACTTTAATTTCGTGCACTATGCTTATAAAGTAAATTCGTTATTACTTAACTGTTTGAAATATAAAATACATATTCGTTTTCACTATTCTATTCTACTTATTTTGATAGTAATTAAGTTAGTATTACAAAGTTTTATCTGAAAATTATTTCTTATAATTTTTTGGGAGGTAGGCCTAAAATTATACTTCCCTGTCTTCTATGTAAATAATAGCCATTTTAACTAATATAATTATTATTCTATGAAATCTGAAATTTGTATAATTATCAATTCTCACTTATTTTATTGCAATTTAGTATATTAATGATGGTTTTTTCATATAATTCAGTTGTATATGATTCCCCTTCTGATAAAGTTAGTGAACCTATTTCAGTTTCAAATGGTATTTCATTATACAAATAAATAATTTTACTCATAGAATGACCATATCTTTAGAAAGCCTTATTTACATAGTATTTAATATGTTGGGTGTATCTTGCCTAAATATTGTCAGTTTGACTGGTTTATAAGATTAGGTTTATTAATTATTCTGCATTTTAACTTTATTATATTGCCTAGATTTGAATTGTGGCTATTTGCAGAATGTTTTACTAATGTAATTATTTTATTTCCTTCTCTGACTTCTGACTCTGATATATTTGATTAAAAATTAGTTCTCTGATCTGGCATAACAGTAATTATAGATTATACAATTAAAATATAACACCCAGATATATAAAACTGGTGTTCTTAATAACATTGTTTTGGTATATCACCTAATAACATAATAAAAAGTATTTCTACAACATTGGAATGTTATCTAATTTTAGATAATGCATTCCTAAATTAACATGAACAATAAAATAACAATTATAATACTAATATTTCTTATGACTAACCCTTACTTATCTAAATGCTATATTTAATTGGAACCCCACATTTGGATCCATATATAATTGTTAATACCTTCTACTACTCCATCATAAACAGTTAGTTCTGTAATTCCCCATTTTATAAGATTTATGCCCCCTCTTAAAGTATAACCCTGGCTATCTAAGTTATATTCCATTCTATGGAATGTTCATACAGTTTTAGTAGCTTTTTATTAGTAAAATTACTACTTCATTATCAAAGTAGGCACTGTTCACAAAACTTAAAGTTTGTTACTTTGTACTGCTACTCATGCACCTTTCTTAAAGTTTATTAGTTATAATTTGATCACTTACACCTTTCCATGGTAAATTATTACTATATTTACTAGTCTTTTTCTAGTTTTTAATATGAAATATTCAACCATGGGGGAACTGTGAAGATTTGTTTATGCACATTACACAATAACTTTTTGAATGCACTAATATTTACTACAGCTAACACTTTTAGTTTTTTGTCAGTTTTACAGTGATATGGTTTTTTATTGTGTTATACTTTCTTTTTTGGGCATTCATTGATTTTGGGGTTTTTTGGGGGTTCTTTCCCTATGGAGTTTTTGTTTTATATGGGTCGTCTTAATTATTCTTCTTTCTTCTTGAGTTTGGTTATTCTTCCTTCTTCTGTAGTTTTGGATTATCCTTCCTTCTTCCTTCTTCTGTAGTTCTTATTTTTATTATTCTTCCTTCTTCTTTGAGTTTGGTTCTTCTTTATTCTTCCTTCTTCCTTCTTCAGTAGTAGTAGTTTTAATTAGTCTTCCTTCTTCTTTCTTCAGTAGATTTAGTTTGTTCTTCTTTCTTCAGTAATAGTAGTTTTAATTATTCTTCTTTCTTCTGTCTTCTGTATCTTTGATTGTTCTTCTTTCTTCAGTAATAGTAGTTTTAATTATTCTTCTTTCTTCTGTCTTCTGTATCTTTGATTGTTCTTCTTTCTTCAGTAATAGTAGTTTTAATTATTCTTCTGTCTTCTGTATCTTTGATTGTTCTTCTTTCTTCAGTAATAGTAGTTTTAATTATTCTTCTTTCTTCTGTCTTCTGTATCTTTGATTGTTCTTCTTTCTTCATTCTTCAGTAGTAGTAGTTTTAACTAGTTCTTCTTTCTTCATTAGATTTAGTTTGTTCTTCTTTCTTCTTTGAGTTTTAATTGTTCTTCCTTCTTCTTTAGCTTTGATTGTTCTTCCTTCTTCAGTAATAGTAGTTTTAATTATTCTTCTTTCTTCTGTCTTCTGTATCTTTGATTGTTCTTCTTTCTTCAGTAATAGTAGTTTTAATTATTCTTCTTTCTTCTGTCTTCTGTATCTTTGATTGTTCTTCTTTCTTCAGTAATAGTAGTTTTAATTATTCTTCTTTCTTCTGTCTTCTGTATCTTTGATTGTTCTTCTTTCTTCAGTAATAGTAGTTTTAATTATTCTTCTTTCTTCTGTCTTCTTTATCTTTGATTGTTCTTCCTTCTTCAGTAATAGTAGTTTTAATTATTCTTCTTTCTTCTGTCTTCTGTATCTTTGATTGTTCTTCTTTCTTCATTCTTCAGTAGTAGTAGTTTTAACTAGTTCTTCTTTCTTCATTAGATTTAGTTTGTTCTTCTTTCTTCTTTGAGTTTTAATTGTTCTTCCTTCTTCTTTAGCTTTGATTGTTCTTCCTTCTTCAGTAATAGTAGTTTTAATTATTCTTCTTTCTTCTGTCTTCTGTATCTTTGATCGTTCTTCTGTCTTCATTCTTCAGTAGTAGTAGTTTTAATTAGTCTTCTTTCTTCTGTCTTCTGTAGTGGTAGATTTGACTATTCTTCCTTCTTCTGTAGTTTTTCGCCGTGTATGCCTTCGTTTCTTCTGGTCTGGTTTCTTTGACGGGGTATATTAATTGCCTGCTTCTATCTTACCTGGGTAATTTTGTTATTATCATTTTTAGTCTTCTGGGTTTTTAAATTTGTATTATATTATATTGTTTGCAGAAATTTTCTTTATTCAACCTTTCTTGTGAATATATTATTAAACAGTGCATTTTAATTAATTCTCATCTGGATATTCCATATCTTAGAGCTTTATTAATGATCATTGAGTAATGCATTTGTGTGGATTATCTGTCACGCTACAATATCCTTCAATAGTTGCCCTGTGTGGACATTAAATGCTCTAACCGGAGCCTTTCAGGAAAGAAAGTTGGATAGTACTCGAAATTATAAAGTAACGTAAGAATGTTGATTAGGCAAAAATAAAGGTCTCTAAAAAAAGCAGAAACATGTTAGAACTTTTAAGGAAATCAGAACGGAAGGAGTTGGTGTGTAGGATTTCTAATAAGAACACGGAAGGAAAAAGCATTATGCAGTTAGCCATTAACGTAAGGGAAGAATAATGCTAATGTATTGTTCCACTGAAGGTAATAAATGTAAGGTAGGAGAAAAGCAGAAGATGTACAATATTTTTTTAGACTTACAAAACGTGAAGAGATTATGTATACAGTAGTCATTGAAGACTTTGATGAAATATGGTAGCCTATAGTGGAAAAATTACGAAACGTAATTCATTATCATCAGTAGCTCCACAGCTCAGGGTTCCATCAATGCATCATATTCTAGGTCTTCCAAGTCATCTCTTTCCTTCTGGTGTCCATTTCATAATCCTTTTAAGAACATCCTCCTCTTTCATCCTGTACATGTCCTGCCCATCTCAGCCTAGCTATCCTAATTGTTGTCACAATATCAGGCGATCTATATAACTCAGAGAGCTCTCTACTGTACCTTATTCTCCACTCTCCACCTTTCCTAATGAATCCATAAATTTTCCTAAATATTTCCTTTCAAATCTATAGAAACGAAACATATTTAGGTTTGTATAGTTTTCTTCTTCTTCTTCTTTTAGTGGACTGCCTAAAACGCTTCAGGCGTTGGCGACAGGAGTTATACACACAAAAAAAAAGGAAATGGATATACGAATTAACATATAAGTACGTTAATGACCGATAATGACGTGACATACCAGTAGTAGATATTTTCTATTATCTAGATAACCTGGATTCAGTTTCCGAAACCCAAATTCAAGGTGCATTTAGAAGTCCTCAGATTCTCTCTAAATGCAAATTATCTCATTTCAGACTATGACAGTATAAAAAAAAATGGCTAGTAATAATAGGCTAGTACAGAAGGATGAAGTGGAACTAGTAGTAGCCAGGCTAATTATTGATTTTTATGTTCTTTATTTTTATTATACTATTTTCTTTACTCAAATGAAAAGTTTTGCGTGCATTTTTAAGTTGATCAAAGTACGTGAATAGGTTTTTTTTAAGTTGAGAAGAGATTGACTTTTGTATTGACAGACAATTTTCAAGAGTAAAATTATATTTGAGGTCGAAAAAATTGTTAAAAGTCTTCCTACGAAAACAACAAAAAGTGGTCAAACAAAACCAGGAAAATCGACAGAGTTTTATATCTTGGTTTTCCTCTCTATGGAATTATATTCTTTCCGGGAAACGTCTACTGAAAATTAAGCGTTTACACAACAAAAGTCTGAAACATTCCTACTCCAGAGGTTACATAAACTAGAAGCGACACGTACAGCAACGTGGCACAACAGAATTAGTACGTATGTTACAAAATATCCTACGAAAAATATTCACAGAAAAATTACTAACTTTCGGTAAAATTTTTTGCTTTAAATAATTTTAACAGGTACACTATTGGGTGTAGGCCTACGTCTTACTGATTTGTGAAAGCCCAGTAAAGTAAAATTGTATGCTAATGACATGAAATTGTTAAGCATACAATTAAGGCAAATGTAAGAAAATAACTAATCGTTTGCACAAAGATAAGTAGTTACATGAATTCTAAAAACTATCTCATTAGTTTAATTATCACAGTAGGAATCAATGAAGACGCCTTGGAATATGGTTAAAGAAAAGCTTTAGAATTTACCATGTTGTGCCGCTTTGGAAGCAGTGAGTAAATAGTTGTTAATGAGTAAATAGTTGTTAACGGATTACTGTTATCACATACTACGTATATCAAACAGTAATATCTTCTAATAACTAAAAAAGATAAGATATGAAGAACCAAACTACACTGGCCTGTTTGAAGAGCCCACTGCTCTTCTTTCCTACGATTACTACCGGAGAAGACCTGGAGGCTGTTCTTGTCGACCTCCAACAATCGTTAGCTCGGTCAATTACAGCTCCGTTCCTTGTCGTGACCTTCATGACGTAGAAATGACGTAATTCCCAACTCGAGTATGTTCTACCTATGGTCAGGCGTAGATATAAGTTTACTTTCCCAAACACTTTCATAACAGTTCGAATGGCCGTACGCATGATGCAAGAGGAGCACCAAATTGGTCTGAGACTTAATATTAGTGATAAATTGTAACTTTCACTTGTGAACACTTACTCTTAATGTCCTCGTACGTTTCAGTGTGGTGTTCACCTTCTTCAGTGAGATTTAAATACAGAACCTTTAATAGTATACAAAACTCTTAAATAATATTATTTATCACTAATATTAAGTGCGTGAATGAAGAGGATGAACCATCAAAACAACTGGTTTGAGACGTTCACCAGAACAGGAGGCACAATAGAAACTGTAGGACCAATGGCAACTGTTACTGTGTTAGTCAGCGCACGCCCCGTTATACACACTGCTGTTCTTTTCCCTTCTTGAATTAACTTTCGACCGGCGATCTCTTTGTAGATGTCCAGGTTTCGCACATTTATAGCACTTTGCTCTTCACATTTTCTGTGGTACCGGAGATTGAGTCCCTGTTTGCTGAATTTCCTCTTCAACGTCTCTGCCGTCGAAATCTTTCTGTGTGACTGCCCGAGCCAGACACTTACTTGACGGCGTCTATATGTAGCACATCGGCACTATTATGGTGACTTGCTATTCGTAACACTTGTCCTATTTGACCGGATGATACACAACTCGGATTATGTAGCCTGTACTGTTTACGGAGAGTTTTACACCGACGGGTAAGCTATTGGTATAAAGTTTAGTTTCCATTTCGCAGGGTAAACTTTTTAATTAAGAAAGTTGTGTTAGTGGTTATAATCACAAACAGAATTATCACTGTTGCACACCACTATAGAAAAATTATTCCGATTAGCGCTTTCAAGCTTCTCAGAGCATCGTCAGATCGGAAATCCAATCTGACGATGCACTGAGAAGCTTGAAAGCGCTAATCGGAATAATTTTTTTGTAGTGGTGTGCAAAGGAAAACTTTTTGTTCATTGTATACCCATTATAATAACCTCAACATAATTTCATAGTAGGCCTATTAATTATTTTTACATACTATGACAGAGTGGTAAAGTAAAACATTCTATTTGAAAGATTGTACTCGTAGTTAACCATGATAGGAGCTTATGGCAGATGGCGTATTATTGTTTACAGATTGCAATCGCAAAGCATCCAACACCTCGTTCGTTTACGATTTTACATAGCCTAAAGGATTAAGTCACAAGATGCATAATTGACGTCACAAAATGTCGCATAAATTATTAAACTTGGACGAATTCATACCTGCTCAAATTTTACCGTCAATATTTTTCATCAAAATAAGCCTGATCAATCACGTTACACAGTTTAAAATTTTACGGGGTGACGTGATAAACCCCCCCTGTCTGACGTGACGTCACAAGATGTAAGCAAAATATTAAACATGGCCGACGACTAAATTTTACCGCCAAATTTTCCCATCAAACCATTTCAACCATTCACGCCAATCACGTTTACAATTTCTCACCAGTCCTGTGACAAGTGGCTTAGAATTTCACTGTTTCTACCATTCTTGATATTGAAATAGTATACCGGTACTTCACTTTAACATTTTTGCATAGAACACTAAAACTGCGACAGCTTACTTTTTATAGGATACCAAAACTGCGACAGCTAATGAACATCCTAACCCTTCTTATATGGACAACCGAGAATGATTGAGTGCGTGTATAAACAGCGTAAATTGCTAACGTTATGGAGTGCCATCCTCACATCTACGCAGTGTCTGACAGTGTGTCAACGCTTAGCTCCACTTAACATTTCAGCTAAACGTTCAGCATAACCATCCTGTATAACAAGAAATTCATAATAAGGGTCAATTACTGTGCGTAAGAGTCAATTCTGATATTTTGAAATTTTTCGTTAAGGAGTGTAGCTACTCTAAATGCGTGTTATATGTTTACTCAGTTAAAGTACAGAACAATTAATCTGCTATATCGTTACTATGTGCTTTAGTATCAGCTTTACAGAATCGAATAAGAATAAAAAAGTACAGCTTTAAATGATAAGAATACAATTTTTTTAGACAGCAAAAACGAAATAAAAGATAAATAAATTTTATATAAAATAGGTTTATATTGTATAAATTAAAGTAACTAGATCGATAGTGTGTGTAGGCCTATTAATTTTGTGGCAATACGAAAAAATTGGAAATCAATCTAAATCTTGTACAATTTCATAATCTAAATAAAATTCACACAAGAGTATATTACTTCACAATTCGAGAATGTTCGCCTGTCAACCAAAACATCGTAAGCATAATCTCGAATGAATTTTAAAGGAAACTGTCATGTATTAACAGAAAAATTCAGTTTTGTAAATGACTAAATTATATCGTGATTTCAAGGCGACATGGAAGGAGAAATGTAGAAGATAAAACATAAACTTCCGTTCGTTTTTTGCAGATGAAACAGTAAATTAGAGCAGCTGAACAAATGATAAAAAAATTTAGGAAAAATAGTACAAAAAAAATTGTTTAATGATGAACAATGAAAAATGAAGCGAAACAAACATTACTGCTTCCTTCCAGTCAGACGCTGGTTATTAGCAGTCTTCATTATTACCACCCTTTTATTATGCCAACTGATCACCTTTAGATGTAAATGATTGTTTCCGAGAAAATTATAGCCTAGCATATTTTCGAGAAATCTTATTTAGTTTTATAAAAATACAAAGTTAAAAAATTTGTTTGTCATTTCAATTCGTAATTTTTGAAGTGCAGGTGGTGCTCAAATTAGGTTTGTTTGATAATATTCATTCATAATCATAATATAATTCATAATCATATTCATAATTTGCTTTATTTAAGTTTCATTCCAGATGGTTCTTTTATTAGCGGTTGTTTTGGGAATTTGTCTCTTTGAAAACAACAAGTTCACGTTAACTTGAGTTTTTCGAGTTGAGACAGTAAATTTAAGTAGATTTTGTAGTGTAGACTTTGTAAATTTGTAGTGCAATTTATCCGGTATTACAAAACAAAAATTTTAAAAACGAGGTGAAAAGTATTTTGTTAACATTTTGTAGCTATTTTATGAGCACGAATATTTGACATTATCCAAGTATCGCATGGAAAGAGATGAAAACGCAGACAATGTTATTATGAACCATAGCAGAGCACACATTGGCCGACAGGATACACAATGAAATAATCAAACGAAGGATGGACAAATTTAATTCAAATGATCAAGTAGACGAATGTATAAATAATTGAAAAGATAACAAATGGAAGGAGTAAGAGTACTGAGAATTCTGTCTACATAGAACCTGGTCAGAAATGAGTGGCACCGCGAAAATTTAGAAAGATAAGATATACACCAAAAGGAGCAGTAGAGTTAACCTCTACAATAACAAGAACAACGACATCGACGACGATAACAATAACAACATCAATAATATACTATAGAGTTTTATGTTATAAAAAATAACAGCTTACATATGCTGATAATTATACATTAGGTCTGTAACATTATAATTCATACATCCGCTATCTGTGTTGTACATGTTACAAGGAGGAATAGGTTTCTTCGTATGTTTTGTTAATGTGTATTATACGTATTATTTATTATCGTATATGCACATATACAAAAAACCGAAATTCCGCTTTTTGTGTATTTTTTTATTTGTTGTAAAAATTAAACTCTACATTTTATAACTCCTACGAACTCGCTTGCCTTCATACGTCACCCTTCATAAGACGTCACCGCTGACTCGATGTTACAGACTGAAGGTTAAGGAAGTTCGTTCAATTTACCGAACACAATCTATTATTGTACCATCGTTTCGTATGAAAAAATTAATTTTTACTTTTGGAACCTGTACAACGGCAGTAATAATTAAAAATGTGGGTGTGTGGGCTCATATTAGCCTACGTTACTGGACCTACACAGGTGTGTTACTCTGCCGTATTATCGTTACAATGTGGGTGTGTGGGCTCATATTAGCCTATGTTACTGGACCTACACACGTGTGTTACTCTGCCGTATTATCGTTACAATGTGGGTGTGTGGGCTCATATTAGCCTATGTTACTGGACCTACTCTGCCGTATTATCGTTACAGTGTGAGTGTGTGGGCTCATATTAACCTATGTTACTGGACCTACACACGTGTGTTACTCTGCCGTATTATCGTTACAATTTGAGTGTGTGGGCTCATATTAGCCTATGTTACTGGACCTACACACGTGTGTTACTCTGCCGTATTATCGTTACAATGTGAGGGTGTGGGCTCATATTAGCCTATGTTACTGGACCTACACACCTGTGTTACACTGCCGTATTATCGTTACAATGTGAGTGTGTGGGCTCATATTAGCCTATGTTACTGGACCTACACACGTGTGTTACTCTGCCGTATTATCGTTACAATGTGGGTGTGTGGGCTCATATTAGCCTATGTTACTGGACCTACTCTGCCGTATTATCGTTACAATGTGAGTGTGTGGGCTCATATTAACCTATGTTACTGGACCTACACACGTGTGTTACTCTGCCGTATTATCGTTACAATTTGAGTGTGTGGGCTCATATTAGCCTATGTTACTGGACCTACACACGTGTGTTACTCTGCCGTATTATCGTTACAATGTGAGGGTGTGGGCTCATATTAGCCTATGTTACTGGACCTACACACGTGTGTTACACTGCCGTATTATCGTTACAATGTGAGTGTGTGGGCTCATATTAGCCTATGTTACTGGACCTACACACGTGTGTTACTCTGCTGTATTATCGTTACAATTGTACAAATTTAACTGAATTTAATTATAAACGTATAAAGACTACGTAATGCATATTGTGGCGTAACCAAATTACACAGAACCAACAGCTACTATTAACAAGTGAAAACTATGCATCGTGCAGAATCAAAACTATCCAAATTTAACTTGTAATGAAGAACTAATCATGAAAGAGAGGTAATATCATGTGAAGAATTAAAAAACAAAATATTATGAAATTAAAAGAGTTTTAAACCAACGCAATCACTATGAAGAAGAATTAGATTATATATAGAATAAATAAAGAGAAGACTAGAAGTTCAAGGCAAAGGAAATAAGTACCCCAATAACAGACTAGATATATTGAATAAAATGACAGTAAAAATGACTTAGACTTAAATTGACACATAGCCAACTAGATTAGAAGAGTGAGATAATGACAGTATGATTGTAATTAATATGATAAGATGTAATATAAGAGGAAAACATTGTATTTTAAATAGTAACAATACCATTAATGTAAATCGTTGAATATCAGAAAGGACTGATTGTTAACTAAAAATGTACTCAAAATGATAAGAAAAACTAGATAATTATAACCAGAAATATAAATAGTAAATAATACTATTCCTAGATGATTATATGTGAATAATATAACCAGAAAAAAACGAAACATGTAAATTAGATTTAGTCAAGGAAAGTGAAAGTGTGACAAACTAACCTAGCAAATAATAAAATTACACTTTTAATGATAATGTATGGGATCAAAAGGACATAAAACTGTTATGTATTATATCTAGATGAAAAATAGATAACATAAGGACCATTCTAATACAAATATTAGACAACCAAAATGTTGTAATTATTATAATTAATGTAATTTACTAAAATGAAGTAAGATAGAGAGTGAGGTATACACCTTGTACATTAAAAATCCACTAAAATAACTATTAAAAATGAGAGTAAACACTATCAAAAGCATCAGTGATAAATAAACTAACTATTGAAGGGTAAACAAAATAATACCTACCACTGATTAAGCCATTAATAATGTATTTATAATGAGCATAGCTGTTTGTACCCAGATGCAAGATTTGTTATGTAAAACAATCAATAATTAGATATGTCAAGCAGAGACAAACTGTCATAAACTGCATAGAAACTATAGTGTTTAAATTAGAGGTAAGATTTTTATAAAACAACATAAGTATCATAAAGAAACAATTATAAAAGACAGCCATCCTCATAGTACAAGAACTCATGTAATTTTTATGACAAAATACCTGAAAACAGGCATGTCATTAACAGAATTATGTTAACCCAAAGTTGGAAAGATTATTCAACATTAAATACAAAGTGTTATCAACCATTTAAAGGTACTGATAATAATGTACAAAGCTAAACTAAGTCATAATGTTATAGGCACCATAAGCATAGCACTCAATATTGTATTTATTTCATAATTAAATGTTCAAAGTGTTAGCTCATCAAAACAAAGGACATTGTATTAGTTAAGTTCAATAGAGATAATATTGATTGTGAATAAAATAGTAGTAACACATATTTTAATAAAAAATATTGTAATAGTATATAAGTTAGAATTACATCTTTGTTAATAATGGACGGATTTAGACCATAAGAGGTGTTAAAACTTGCAGCAGGACAAATGCCAAATAATGGTAAATTTGTATTTAATTTTACACGTGGTATAAGGAACTTACGTCCATTATAAAGTATTTTCATGAATTGTAGTAAGAAAGTCGTTTTCATAATCTCAAACCCAGGAACCCACGCATAAACAAAATTAATTTGTTTGTTTAACATAGGGAGGATAACTTGATGATGGAATGTCATCAATTCTGGCCAATCACAGGTCGTAAATCTAATAACCCCCAGGAATCGCAAATTGGAACAGCAAGGTGACGCTGAGTTTTAGGGACACTTTTTATCGAAGTTGTGATGCTATACAGATGACAGGCTCCGCTAACCAAATTAATCGCGAGTTACCCATCATCCTGTGCGACCACGAATGTAAACACGGGACGTTCTAACCTGATTATTCGAAATTAAGTAAAGTGTTGTGAAGTATAAAGTTCTAAAGTTTATTCAAGGTTTAACAGTGTATATTAAATTGCAGAGTGTATAATAAATTGCAATTCAGTGAATTTGAGGAAAATATAGTGCAATTATCACGACTTACTTATGTTAGCATAATATCCAACAATGCACTTCCAACTAATTACACATTTGTAAATAATTATACCATTACACAATCACAAATACATTTGTCATATAATCAATTTTTTATTGTCAAATTGTAATTTAGATGTAAGTTAAGGTTAAAGATGGTTAACCTTTCATAACATTGTAACCTCAAAGTGTCGAACATTTTCAGACGAGATTTATAGTATTATATTAAGAACCCATGGTTGATAGATGTAACCACTCTCCTATTCTGAGATTTTATAATTGTAACTGACCTATTTTAGTCCGTAGTTTGCAGTTCAAAGAACCTTATTGTTTAATGTTAACTCAGACGATTTTTGTCAACAAATATTTTTATGTAACAAGATGACAACCCTGAGATGCGAGTTTCAGAAACGTAATTGTTTATTGTAAAGCAAAGTTAATTGAATTGATTGTATTTAACGAGGATTCAGGATTAGATAAACGATGAATAAATAACCTCTTTTCAACATTAATGTAGCATGAATTTATTTTCATTAAGTGAGAAAGATTTTAGTAGTAGAGTCAAGGTTATGTTTACTTATGAAATCAGTTGGCAACACTTATCACAGGCAGCAGTGAAGTTATTCAATTATTTTATTCTTTATTAATGACAATAACTTATACAACTGGTTATCACCAATGAAGAATCTACATTAAAAGTGAGTACTTATTTATAAGACCGACATGATTAATTTAAAAATCAAATAAACTAGTTAGAACCAACATTGAGTAACGATTCATTCGGGTAATGTTATTCACTAAGGCTACCTTCAAGTCAAATCAACTCATGCCAATGATATAATCTCATCGTATTGTTCCATTAAAAATTAACCACTAAATAATAATAACAGTAATTATAAATTCAATAAACATAATAATTAAAGATGAACAAACTAGTCGGTAACGTTACAAATTGACGCAACCAACGTGTGGCGTTTGACCAATCCGAAAAGGTAATAAAGGTATCAATTTTAAAGGGAACGACGTTATATAACAAATTGGCGCATACAACGGGAGGCGCATAACCACATATCAACGTTATCGTTACGTAACAAAAAGTGGCACCAACAACTTGGGGCTTAAACGAGAAGGAGAAAGTCGTTAATACGTAACAATATTTAGTAGATTTCAATAAGCGTTCATACCAATAAACAGGCTAATGAAAATTCGTATGAATACACAGTACATATACAATTTAGACATACAAAATTAATTCAGTAATAGTCAGTATCTACTGAAACTTATTTTTTAAACTTATTTTTAATTTATGAAATAATATTTATTGTAAATGTTTCCGCAAGCGTGGTAATAACAATTACAACAATAATTTTAGTAAACATTAATTTTTAATTAAGTAATGTTACAGACTACAGCTTGTGCACTAACTATGTTTTGATTTTGCTTCCAATTTATTACGGATAATAATAAAATCCAAGATTTAAATATCAGGTACCGGTACACTAAGGTATTAAGTTGTTAATAAAGGAATTCAATTGGACTCTGTAAAGTGGTCACAAATAGTAAATAAATATAACATAATAGTAATTAATTAGTATTATACTGTAGCATATGCATGTGAATACGATTACATTCACGTTCTTGCGTACGCACAATAACGTATCTACGCATGTGGCACACACACACACACACACACACACACACAGAGAACCTGAAGAACTTTAATAAATTTGGTCGAAACGTCGATAGACGTATTTCATCGTATCTACGAATCTCGCTAAACGTACAGTAATTTTATAATTCACCATGTCTGGTTCTCTTATCGCCCGTGTGATTTCGACTTTTCGTTAACGACATGTAGTCTGATAGTTCAGGGACATCAAAATTTCGACATCACTATTGTGTTCGATGTTTAAGAGTCAAGTTACTTAAGGTCAGTGGTGGGTACAATGTACGCTGATATTTCTATACGATCACGATATCTAAGAACGTGTGTCGAAATTCCATTCATTCAAACGTGACGTTTTCAAGACTAATATATACACACACGACTAATTTCGGTGTAGTATCACATGTAGTAAATCGCTCGCGGTTAATTAGACTACTGTTCAAATCAGCATTATTAATGAATCCTGCAAATAGACTTGATATTACCATTACTCTGTCCCTTTCATGACCCATTGGATTGAAGGTTACCATGGTACGCTGGTACAGGTTTCTGAAATTTTGTTGTATAACAGATTTGATAGTACAGTAGACATTATAAAACACTCACCAGTTTAGTGCTTGGAACATTGTGATGATCTCTATAAGAAGTGTTTACCTCTCTGCATTAAAACTGACAGTAAAATCAAACGATATTATATAGTTTTAAACATTTCTCTTCAGATTCATCTTCGACACTACTTTAGAGTGTTATTCATCATTTTCCTATCATTTCGTTATTTACTCATTGAAACAACAACAGAAATTCAAAACACCTACAGAATTATTTAATATTATTTATACATAATAATGTCGCATATATTAAGCGTGTCATGAGTAGTGTTTCCTCTGTGTGAGTGTCCACGAAGACCCTACTTAGTCGACTTACCTAGAGTTCCAAAAAAGAAGAGCAGACATAAGATAAAAGTCAAGGGCGAACACAACTCAATGTACATATTTATACAGCACAAGTAACCAACACAGACTGTGACCAGATCAAGGAAAAAATTTTAGAACTTGTCTGGCTTGTTTACAGCGCGTGTGGATGGTCAGTCGCGAAACGTGGACATTCACATGCATCAACGCACGCACGCGCGCAAACACACATACACTCACTCAATCGTAGAAGTAATTCGAAAATTCTTTTTTTGTAGTCACGTGGTAGTTGGTTGGTTGGTATTGTTATTTTATTATTCTTGCTTATTAATTTAGTATTAATCAAATAAGCCTAATTTGCTTAATGATAAGTTACAATTTGTTTGTACATCTTAATCTGTTATGTTTTATGATTTTTGTAGCTGATCAATAATTAATAGCAATAGGTGAAAAATGGATATGTTAAAAACCTTTTTGTATACAAAAATTATAAAAGCAATAAACTAATATCTGAAGTGACACAAACAAACACCAAAGATAAAACTATATTTGACGCAATATCAAACTAATAATTAAATATATAATAAAATAACAATACCAACAATAAACACACACACGCACACAGAATTGAACCAGAGAAGTAAGGAAAGCTCAGATTGCCCCGCACTTTACTTAAGAAGCGGATGGTACCAGTCCCTTAAAGCGACCAGTAAAAAAACCTAGGTTCTTCAAATGGTGGTTAGTGAAATAAAATAATAATTTGATAAATTATACATTTTCTAATAATCACCCAACATATTTAAAACCTTGACTTAACGTCAAACCCTGATATATTTAATACTTAATATTATCAGAAACATTATCATAAGGAAATAAAAATCTTTAAGACAATTTATTTATTTGCCAAGTTGCAAGCATGGAAGCGAAATAAGGACCACAGTTCTAAGATAAAGAAACAATTGCTTCTGTTTGAAAGGATTATTTTAAGGCAAATATTGGAATCGAAAAGGAAAATGTTAACTGAATAATAAGATGGAAGGATGAGTTATATGGCCTTTGGAGACGACCGATTTTGTAGAGACAAAGGAAACTGTTCAAGTTGGAATAAATTGAACGTAGTCCTTGTTAAGAACCTATTGCACCAGAAACCCTAAAAAGAAAAACGTTAGGAGCAGTGGAAGGAAACCGACTAGCGGAAGTAGAGTGTGAGAAAATATAGTGAGAGAGATTAGCAGGACAGTATTTGGAGTGAAGGGATAGAGATTTTAGTAGGTTCCTAGAGATCTTGGAAAAATAAAATGTGTCAGGTAACATAATAAAGTCGTCGCTAAATCTGACCAGACGTGGAAAGAAGATCCGTCTAGAAGGAAATAAGAACAAACAAGCCATTGATGATTACTCATAGTGTGAAGCCGAAACGTATTGCATTTTTATCGTAGACCAAAACTTGATCGCCCGAAAATTTAATAAACAAATAGACAAATTATTGACGTGTACTCATATCCGTTATCGTGTTTTGGTAATGTAAGTTCAAAGACAACAGTGACAAAATATATATAAAGAATTCACTAATGACACTTTTATGACCCTATGAAATTTGTCTGCCTCAGTAGTAATGATGTGTTAATAGAGTAATAATAGTGTAGTACAGCGTAGTAATAATGGAATTAATAGTGTGTTGTTAATATTAATTGAATACAGGAAATCTTGCGTTATTACGGTTAATTTAGACAGAACCGCGCGCGCGCGCGCGCGTGTGTGTGTGTGTCACACATAGGCCTACACAACAATCCACGTGTATTCGTGAAGTTTCCAATGACTGCACGAATATTCGTACATACGTCTCCAACTTTGCCATTATAACAATGATTTATTAAAGTATTTAAAAATAATAACACCATTTCCAACCGCAAGGGAACATCATTTGAATCTTTAAGACTTTTTGGCAAATATCTGTTGTTGCTGCGGTTACAAGTTCACCAAAGATTTCAAACAATAATAATAAATAATTTGAACACAATACCGCTTATCAAACTTCCAGCTGTCCACTTCCGTTTTGAGATCACAGAGCTCACACTTCTTTCCGTCTCACTCTCTCTCTCTCTCTCTCTCTCTCTCTCTCTCTCTCTCTCTCTCTCTCTCTCTCTCCCTCTCTCTCCACACACACATACACACAGAGCCACAGCCATAGACACAGACACAGACGGACACACACACACACACACACACACACACACACACACGCCATATTGGTAACAACAATACTATAGGCCTATGTAGTCCTAATACTCAAAAAGTCTGTCCTATATAACATTTATTACGTTTTTAATTTACGTTAACCTAAGAATTATTACGTTTCAATTGATTATTTCAAACGTGTAAGTAGCAATCGCGCAGTAATTCTCCGTTCCCAAACTCTTCGTACGGTGACCAATTCGCTAAAGATCGTTTTGTGACTCAACGAAATTTCTGTATTCCTACAGTAAAACCGTATTAGTAGACAAAGATGTTGATATTAAGTGGATTTAGGAAATCGTCAATTAACATTGTTAGTTTATAAAACGTGGCAGTTAAACAGCGGTAACGCTAAATTACCTACACGAGTTGTAACGCCGCGACCTTGACCTTCCTCTTCCACACAAATATTTAAATATCAGTATGGAGAACCATACATGACTTCCATGTTCTAAGATTTATATTTAAAATCATTTTTGAAATAAAATATTTCCATAGAAACAATTTCTTTCTTCAGCCTTAACCACAGTATTGCGGTCACTAACGTATACCACCTCACGTTAGCGTACTCGACTTTCACTGATGACGGCAGTCGATGGCACTGCCAAAACGTCTGGTTTTGCAGAAAACATTAGACCACTGCCAAACACCCCGGGAAGGAATTTTAATAACAAACTACATTTTTGTTGCCGATAACGTAGTACACATATAAAAAATTATCCCCTCCCCCTGCAACTATCACTTGCATTTATAGAAAATTACCCCCTCCCCTTCAACTACCCTTTTCATTTATAGATATTTCATCTACCTTTCTACAGTGGAATGACCTTCTTTTCAGGATATTTTTTTATTAAAATTAAGTACTTTACTCTTGTTAAAACATAAAACGTTGCAGGTGAACTACCCGCTTCCCTTATCCGGTCTTCACAAAAATCAATAGGCCTTGAGTCCTCTACAACCCAGGTACATATGCAAAAATTATTTGATTATGTTTGAATTTACGGCATTTATCGTTCGCCATAGAAAAAATTCTACACACTCTCTCTCTCTCTCTCTCTCTCACACACACACACACATTTCGAAAAATTACTTTTCTTCATGTTTTAAGGGTAGTACAATAAGAATCAGCCCTTATCTCAAACACGATTTTTTTCACCATCACCATACTTCCATTTCCTTATGAAAAATGGAAGTAAAAACGATATTATAGAGGATGGAGATGTTGCGGAGACATTACGAATACTCGAATGACGGATACAATCTGACCTAACCTGTATAATATCTTAGACTTGTATTAACGCATTACGTATAATCTGTACTTTGAAAAATACTTTTAAATATTCACTTCATTATCATCATTGTTTCCAAAACGGTTAACCGATTTGCCAAGGGAGTTTGTATAGAAACTTAAAACCAACGAGGATAAAAAAACCTTACGCACACGTATGACCACGTGCTATTTGCAAATAATAAAAACGGAGTTAGAAATGCTGATAGATGAACGGAGGAAGCTTTGAAAAGTTAATCTAATTTGATGAAGACGGATGTGGTGACTTTAGCACATGACCGAAGTATGTGGAATTGGTGGCGCAGGCACGAATATATAAGAAAGGAGGCAAGTAAAATACCTAGAGGCAGTAATGGATGACACATGAAAATTTGATTTGGAAACAGCATATCGGATTGACGTTATTAAAGCATAAAATCCTGTATAACTTATTCTCTAGTAAGAAGGAAGCAACGAAATTTACGTCAGTTGTAGTTTTTTTTTTAAACGAGTTGGAAACAAGTGGCCTTCGAATGTTTATTTAGTTCCATTGTATCCAACTCGATACACTACATACGTAGCGCAATAATGTAAAAAAATCAACTCACAAAATGACTATATTAAGCGGTTCTTTCTTGCTGTCAGAAACTTATACAAATGCGCCTATTTTTGTACAAGTTTTTCGATACATATTAACAATTTTTTCCTTTTTTTTAATTCAGTGATTTATTGCGAAAACAATTCAACAATTAAAATCTTAAAATTCCATTTGCTGCAGATATTTTAAGACACGTAAGTACTCACTAAGACTTTGGTGTAGTAAGTATTTATTTTGTAGTAAATATTTCTAAAATTTCGGACAAAATATTGTCAGCGTCTACAAACGGCAGGAGAAAATTTGTGCTAATTTCCTAGTATCGTTTATTATATTTATTTTGTATTGGAAGATGTGTTACTTCTTGCATCTTGTTTCTTATTGTTTCATCGCTTTATTAAATTTTATAACCGCTATAAATTTTATCACATTAAAAGATTTTATAATCTTTTAATGTGAGCCTTACGTTTTCTTGACTACAACAGTGTAAATACCAAATAACAAGTTCTTTTTCTTTCAATTTTTATACTTTTATTCACAATAATGTAAATCATCCAGAAGGAAATCGTAATACCGTCATGAGTTGTTTTAGTGTTCTGCAGTTTCGCGTCCGAACACAACAAATCATCATGAGTTTTCTTATCTAAAATATCTTAGATAAAAACATTGAAGGATGGAGGCGAATATTATACTTTAAATCGTTTCCAGTTCTTTCACCTGCACACACGGAGAGGGGCAGACTTTATGTAAGGTTGGGTTTTGCAGTATTAACAGTAATAAGAAATTTCGTAAGCACTTCTATATATTTTCTTCCTATTAATATCTGTACTATTTGACTTGCATTAGGCCTACTGTGCCAGAACATAAACTGTGTGTCTTCATATAATCGTTGAAAGTCTATAGATATATTTTTAGAAAAGCAGTCATGTTATTCATTTGATTGCAAACCTACGGCGCTAGTCGGAGTGATGTATACCGAACTTTCGATCGTAATGGAGAGCTGCCACCATCAGTGACGTAATGAAGTCTTGTTGTGATGAATTAGTGGGGCGTCTTTGCGATCGTTGCTTGGTTGCAGCGTCCGCGTCTTGCACAGAGAAGTCTCCAAAGTTGACGTATCTTCTATCTAATGACAGATCGACCGTGGAGTTTTGAATTACTTTCCTGGTTTAACGTCATTTTTTAAGAACTGTGAGTAGGCCCTACATATTTTTAAAGCAGTTTTCATTCTGTTTGGGGAATTACCATCGCTTTTTTGAAGTACGCTCCAAAATCTGAAACTGGAGTTAGTTTCAGTTGCCTGGTTGTATCTTACCGCAACATATTTTGCTTGAAGAAAATAATTTGTTTTCTTTTTTTACATGTTTATTAGGGCTAATAGAATTTTAGTTCTTAGCAAAGACTTTACAAACCAGTTTGCTTTAGTGAACACGAGTCCTAACGTCTATAACTATGTGTTTTCAAATGCCTCCAAGTATACCTGTTGATATTTCCATTGGATTAGACTTTTATCCTGTTCACTATTGGCCAGTTATCTTCCATTGAGCAAAGTAACTTCCAATTGTCCTCCCATTCACACCATTTACCTGTACAACTACCTCTGTCTCTCTCACTCTCTCTCTCTCTCTCTCTCTCTCTCTCTCTCTCTCTCTCTCTCTCTCTCTCTCTCTCTCTCTCTCTCTCTACACACACACACACACACACACACACACACACACACACACACACACACACACACACACACACACACACACAGATTTGGCGAGGTGGTTCTTCTAGAGCTGAAAGCAAGAAATGCCATGTGAACATAGTTCGCAAATGCTTTAGTTACGACCAGATAGAAATTTCGCTTTCACATTTCTGTCCCGAAGGTATAATAAAATGCCTTACGAAAATTCTTGAAACACAACTTAAGGTGAAAAATAATTAGTGGTTCCATAGGTTCTCTGACCTGAAATATATAAACCTAGGTCTTCAGGTATGTATTTCCAGTAGTTTTTAAGAAAATTGCTGAAAAGTACAAAAATTAGATTTAAAAAAATCTAATTTGTTTAGTTTGGCGTACAATAACTTCGTTAAATTTCTAATAAACAAAACAAATTTTAAATAAATTTACAACTCCGTGGCGCTCATAGAGACATTTCATAGGGCTTGGCTAAACAATTGGCATGCGTCTGAAAATTTTTTACCAATTTGGAGCAAAGTTTAATTCGAACTTGCTTTATACTTCGCGACATACGGACGGCTTAACACACGTGCTCACTTCACCGGATATAATCGAAAGCTTAACAGTCACAGCGAGCGGAGCAAGGGGGAGTTTGTCTTTAAAAAATGTCGCTAAGCTACTGTATATTCCGGTTACCGTGCCACTAAACGATTTAAGCCTTACTGAATACAGTACATTTGGGAAGGGAGGTAAATATATCGGAATAATAAAACATTCCTTTTCAAATTTTTCCTTAAAAAATAGTGTTCTTTAAATACAGCTTTAAACGTGCGCTCTTTGAACGCGTTTTTTAATTTTAGATCTAAAACTAATCATTCCAGACAAACATAGAACAACTTTACTTCAGAATATTGGATTAATGAAGTTGTCTTAGTGGTTATAATCACAAACAGAACCGATGTATCCGATCGGCCTTCAAAGTGTGCTTACCCATACGAACGTGTGTGCCTCTATAAAATGTGTGTGATGTGATTTTAACAATAAACTACCTCGACTGAGCGGTTTATATCTGAAGATGGAACATACTGTTTCGAAACGCACCATTTTAACGCTCAAACGAAGACACACGACGGATCTCAGGTTATTCTATTAATTTATAAATAAATAAAATTAGTGTTCTGTGCATTAGTGTCCGTATCCTCGTCCGTGTGGGCGTGATTCTTTACAGTGTTGTTAATTTATTGTAACAGCTTTTAACTAAAGATATGTTTTATTTTACTTTATTTTGGCGTAGGTACGAGGATTGTTGAATAGAAACACGTTTGATCTGCGCAGCCGTGACTTCGTCGCCATGTGAACAGGATTAATTTGTTTATATTGTCTGTTTAAGTACTAGTGACGCGTCTGTCAAAAATATTTGCCTCCTCCTCCTCCTATGGCGCTACAGCCCAAGTCGGGCCCTGGCCTCCACCAATCTCCGCCTCCAATCTACTCTATCCATTGCAGCCCTCCTCCAGTTTCTTATCCCCACGTCCCTCGCGTCTTCTTCAACGCCATCTTCCCACCTCTTCCTCGGTCTGCCTCTAGGTCTCGTTCCCTCCCGTGTACCCAGCAGAGCCTTTTTGGGGTTCCTGCAATCCTCCGTTCTCATAACATTTCCGGCCCAACGCAATCTTTGCATTCTTATAAATTTTGAGACTGGTATCTCTTTATATATTTGATACAGTTCATTGTTGTATCTCAGTCTCCATGAGCCATTTTCTTGTATTGGGACTATAATGCGTCTGAGGATTTTCCTTTCAAAGATGTCTACTATGTCGGCTGTTTTCTGTGTGATTGTCCATGCCTCACACCCGTAGCATAACACCGGTCAGATGACAGTCCTATATATTTTCATTTTTGTTTCCCTGTGCACATCCCCAGACCTAAATGATGGCAGCAATGCGAAGTATGCCTTGTTAGCCATGGTGGTCCGTCTTTGGATCTCCGGCTCCTCTGATCCATTCTTTGCTAGATTCACTCCGAGATACGTGAAATTGTCCAATACCTCAATTGTGTCCTCCTCTATCTCAATGTTGTTATGAATCTGGTCCCTTCTTGTTTGGATAAGCATTTTTGTTTTATCTATATTTATGGCTAGCCCAACTTCCTTGGCTTTTTTTTTAAGCTCCAGAAATATTTCTTTAGCTGCCGCGATCCGTCTTGACATGATGTTAATGTCATCTGCATATGCGACTATCTGTACAGTTTTATTTGTTAACAGATTGGAGCTATTTATTGATAAGCCTCTAATTACATATTCCAATACAATATTAAATAGTTTTGGGGCTAACCCATCTCCTTGCTTTACTCGTGTGATATTTATGGGTTCAGTTAGTTGGCTATCCACTTTTACTTGGGCTTCAGTCTGCTGCATGGTCACTTGCGTGAATCTTACCAACTTGCCTGGTATTCCAAATTCATGCATTGTGGTGTAGAGTTTGTCTCTATTAATAGAATCGTACGCTTGCCATTATTAAGGGAATCTATAGATTAGTGCAACAGTGCGACTCATGCCTTAATATTAGTGGAGACTTCTTATAAAAACATTGATTAAATATGCTTTACAGCCTCTAAACGTGTCTCTATTGAACAATCTTCGTAGTTGTTTATAAAAGCGTATACTTACTTCATTTTAACGTTGTTTCTCATAAGTTTCATTTTTTGCTATTCTGAATTAGTTAGCTGCGCGAATTAATAGTAATAGGCTAACTATTATTATTATTATTAATCATTTACAAGGCCTATTGATTTTTGTGAAGTTCGGTTAAGAGTAAGGGGCAGTTTACTTGCAACTTTTTATGTTTTAACAAGAGTAAAGTACTTAATTTTGATAAATTAAAGTATCCTGAAAAGAAGGGCAAAATCCGTAGAAAGGTGTATAAAATATCTATAAATTAAAAGGGGTAGTTTAAGGAAAGGGGGTAATTTTTATATGTGTACTACGTTATCGGCAACAAAGAAGTAATTTGTTGTTAAAATTCCTTCCCGGGCTGTTTGGCCGTGATCCAGTGTTTTCTGGAAAATCAGACGTTTCGGCAGTGCTATCGACTGCCATCATCAGTGAAAATCGAGTGCGCTAACGTGAGGTGGTGTACGTTAGTGACCACAGTACTGTGGTTAAGGCTGAAGAAAGAAGTAGTTTCTATGGAAATATTTCATTTCGAAAATGATTTTAAATATAAATCTTAGAACATGGAAGTCATGTATGGTTTTCCATACCGATATTTTCTTTTTTATGAAGCAGTCCCGACCCCGGACCCTCTCCCCAAGGCCAATTTCTAGATACGCCACTGTTTGGTGGTCTGTTTTTACGTTATCTTCTGATGAAAAATTTACTCTTTCTAACTGAATTATTTGATATTTAAACGTACTCTCCATCACCGCTTCCTTTAAAGCGGAGGAGATCAAACCGCTGACAACTGTGGTATGTGTAGCTACACAGCTTCATCGTCGACGGACAAGTTTATCATAAGGCATATGTGGCAGTTAATCCAATGGAGCATGCCTAAAATGAATGCAGATTACTACAATCTATTCCCTGGATACTAATGATGCTTTGTTGAGGCTGAGGACCTTCATCGTCGACGGACAAGTTTACCTTAAGGCATATGTAGCAGCCAATCCAATGTGGCACGCCTATGATTTACTTTGATATCAGCCGAGGTGTAGTGCAATTCCTGAAGCGAATAATTTGTTCGCATAACGATTTCACGCAATACTTCTTGATGATAGAGAAGTAAAAACAGCAAGTCGAACAGTGCGACTACAGAAGACTCAATGTTTCCTCGTCGAATGAAATACGAGCCGTGTTCTCGCTCTACGCTGGTGCTGATGAAAGCCTTGTACGATGCCAGACAACGAAACTGTAGTGTAAAAACATGGCGGAAAGGTTATCATTAACGTGTGAAGTCCTTCACCTATCAGTGGTTCCTCTCAAAAGAGATACTCAGCTACTTCGTGGATCTGCAACTACGGAAACCTTGTACCAGACCTCTGCATCGTATGCAGGTTTAATATTCCACACCACCGAATCATTTTCGACCCGAGCACGTTTCGCCGGAAAGAGACATTGGATCCAGATCTGCGTCAAATTAATTTTAATGTAGTACATTTTGGTGCCAATCTTTTTCAGTGGTTCCTCGTCGACATTTAGATGTCAGTGGGACGCGACCGTGTACAGTGGAGCAAGCTAACCAAAAAAATTCTTGACGAGCCTACTAGAGTTACCCGCTTTTCAACGGCCTCTTTAATAATAAAGATGGTTAGTATATTATTGTACTAACAATAACAAGATATTATTGTTAGTACAAGATAACTGGAAGGTAATAGTATTACATTAAACAAGATTTTATTGTATATTATATAATTATAATAACGGCTCCTTTATGTACTACGAAACCAGTTTGAGAGTGGGCTGCCTTTCGGCATACTAGGAAAGCTGGTCGTGTGGCCAGCTTTACGCTTCACTCATCGTTATTACCCGGATACTCATTTCCACACGTTGAGTCAACTGAGCTGGTGGCTGAAAAGCGCACCTTGATTGTATGGTGTATCCGGGAATTGAATCCGGGACCTCTAGATTAACACCATAAAGACTGGCTAGTCTACTAAGATTCTTACTGTATGTTATGTAATATATTTGATTACAGAAATATTTAATATAAATATATAATCATAATTTTTGAATATGTATAATAAATATGACAGATTGAGAACTCCGTATACTGCAATCAAATGGACAAAACTTATAAAACCCCGTAATTTTCCTGAAGAAGAAAAACGTGAATTTTTTTTAACTAAACGACAAGGACAACCAGTTCACTTTAAATATGATAATCATACGTATATTTGCCTAAAAATAATAAAATTTTGTTTTATAGAAATGTGTAATTTTTCCAGATGCATTCACTCACTTCCTTTTTTAACTGTTTAGTTTAATTTAGTTCTTGACTAAATGTAGTAACTATATTTTATTTTAATAAAATTCAATATGCAATTAAATTAAAAAAAAAAAATTATTGGTCGGCAAACAAACAAGTCACCATTTCGACCGTTGTAATGATGTTACGTAGAGATAGACTTATCTGTTACAGAAAGAAGTTTTTGTTTGTAACATTTATTTTATTTATTCATAAATACTTTTTCTATAGAAATTTTAATGTTGTTATATACAGATTATCTTGTTATCGTGACCTTTAATTTCGTATTGATGTGTGTTTGGTTCTCTTGAATATTAATTTAGTAATTAATTTTCCCGTTTTAAAGACTCGGTGTCTTCAGGACACCTTATACTTCTTCTATCCTTCTATCATTGTGTGTAGCACTTGGGTTTTCGGTGCTCTTTTCTGTATAAAACTATTTTAATCCTATTTTATTTTTCTCTTTATTATTTGATATTTTTCCATAACTTTTAACCATTGCCTTTGTTTGCCTCTTCTACATCTACCAATTTATCTAGCTTTCAGTACACTTCTGGGAAGTATAGGGCTACTTTCAGACGTTCTAAATAGGTGGCCGTACAACTTTACTGTTTCTTTACCTTATTCCTCAAGAGCAGCTGCTCTTGTTCCTCTCTTGTTTTGAAGTTTAGCTGTCATACTTTGAATAACTTCGATTCTGTCGCCACTACTTTCCTTTGTGTATTTTCAGCCAGTTGGTAAATACGCACCTTCATGTATTTGTATTCCGACTTTGTTGCTTCCGCATACTTATGGAAAATTCCTTCTTGTGTTTTACCCTCTTTCTATGCTCCTCTTGGGAAGCGCATGCCTGAAACAGAAATGTTTGTGTTCAAAGCGAAGAAGACGATTTGGAGACATCTCAAGAGTCCCATGCTTCTACGTTTCAACAATCCCAGGCCTCAGCCTCTCAGAATATTAATGAGGCATCAGCCGTTCCTGCTTCAGACACGCACCATCCGACTCCAACACCATACGACCAGTTAAAATACCAAAAAGTAGGTCTAAAGACACGTGTAATGATACACGTGTGTAGGTATTAACGTACAACTGGTGAGTTAAAGCAGCTACAGGCATCAGTGAGCAAGGATGTATCTCCAGACTAACTTAATATTGTTACGACGGTCTAGTGATCGTCGTATGGTACAGTGGAAAACAAAATACAAGACAACCAATTAAGTCATTAATCACCAACTTTAATTATCACAATTAAACAGTTTGTAATCAACAAGATAGTCTATTACAACAAATCAAATAAAAATTGTTCACACGCAATAATAATGTCAACGAGTATACAACACAATTGTATTACAGTTGTCCCGCACAAATATAAAACACATAACACTTCACCACAATACTTCGAACAGGACTGGAATATGTCGCCACTCAAAACTGATACTGAGAGTCGCTGAGTACTTGTATTTATACCCCGCCGAAATTCCAGAAACATCCATACTACGCATCAGCGCTACACTAGAACGTAATTGTTTGCGGGCTTGATACAGTGCGCGCGGCTGGCGAAGTCTAGAAAAGTCTCGCTAACGCATATTGAAATCACATACGCACACAACATTACATCCGGATTCCACTGGAACATCCGAGAAACACGTAGAATGTTTTGTAATGGCGTAACACTTTTTCCGCATTACGTAACAATATATTTGGAAACAATGTTGCTGCACAATTAACAATTTTGCGATACGACAAAGCTTTAACAGTTCAGTCGAAAATGCAAACATTGTTGACTAATATTGCGGTTGAAAATTTGAGTAATAATATTAGTTCAGATGGGACTGAAAATCTTTCACTGTCTATAACATCCAACCATAGTACTGATTATCATTCTAACGTAAGGGGTTGCATAGTGACCATAATTCTCGTAAGTCTGAAGATTTGACACCTCAGGCTACTGGCAGTACCATTAATACAGATTTTCAAAGCTTCTAAAGATACATTTTGCGTTTTATTTTTTGTATGTTCTTCTTCTTTTCAAGAACACAAAAAATAAACAATGAGTGGTTTTGAAGTGTACACATTTATTTTTCTTACCTTTATATATTCCTTCAGACAGTCGTATACACTATACAGTATCCAGAACTTCAGGGATAATCAAAGTGATAGCTGGTTTGGAGACTCTGGAGAAGTAAGATAAACTATTGCCAGTAGGTAGATATGACTGCATGAATTCTATTTATTTATAAAGAACCACCTGAGATCGTCGTGTGACTTCGTTTTCCATTAAAATGACGCGTTTCGGACCATATGTTCCATCTTCAGCTATAAATCACTTAGTTGAGTTCGTTAATTGTTAAAACCACATGACTTTATACTCACACACGTTCGTATATGTGTTTTCTTTGCTTCGCAACATCTTCAAGGTCTTCAATAATAGCTGACATAATAGACTTAATTCTAGAATAACAATTAAATACTTTCTTCATAACAACATAACTATTATCCACTGATTCTTCACCATTGAACCACACAATTCCAGACAGACTAAATAACTACACTCGCACTGCGTGTGAACCCTCACTAACCATCATGTCCGTAACCAGAACTAGTTGTCCGGAGGAGCAAAATATTTTCCAGTTCGGGCAAACCATTTTACAGAGGGAACGTATGTTTATGTATTTTCCATTCGACTGTTGATGTATGTTTATATTGAGTCCTACACACACACACACACACACACACACACACACACACACACACACACACACACACACACACACACATACGCCTAATTAGTAATATTTCCGTTATATTTGTGGTACATTGAAAGAAACTTTAGGTTATAAATAATTCAGAAATATAAAATTGTTCTTATTCTTCAATTTAATTTTAATCTCATTCTAGCATCTTCGGACAGACCACAGTATGCTTTTGCCTTTTTCTTCTCTTCAAGACTTTTGATACAAAAGCGCGAAAACCACTAATTTTTTTTAATGCGGATCCTTCCACGTTGGGAAGGATGGCACCCGTAAAGAGGGACTTGCACGCCTAGTGGTTTCAAGTACCTGGACGACAGCGCAGCCGAGGCGGCTCGAGCTGTTCCTGTTCTGTCTGTTGCTGAATTTTTATGCAGCCAAGGGTGAGGAAGCCGCCGTCATGCGATGTTGTCTGGCTTGTGCCAAAGAAGGGATCATGGGGGAGTAGGAAGGAGGCGATCGATTCATTTGGTGTTCATTTGAAGAACGGCTTATAACGGACTTTCAAATACCGCCCGATGTCTTTTCACGTGCTTTTCCGCTATTAGCGGACGGCGGGGTATCCGTACCGTTCAACTGATGGATATGCGGGAAGAAGGATTCCCCGATCTTTGCGAACAAATGAGTTGGCATGGTTCAGATGAATTCCTTCAGGGAAGAAACCGGAGGCTCCAATGTAGAGCATCTTATCCCATCATCTCCCATGACTACCTTGGGAGGAGGGGACCGAAGAGTACGATTTTGGCAGTGGCGATTCCTGGCCTGATGGGTAGGGCAAGCATTGGCTCTAAGCACAACATAGGCACACATACATAAAATTCCAGTGCTAGAAAAGCATTACAAAATATTCAAGTACACACTTGTTTGTATCGCTGTGAGAAAAATATTCATCAAGTATAATTAGTATGAGGATTATAAAAGTGGCATTTAGCAAGCTACCTAGTTTTACAAAAATTATGATTTCAGCAGCCAGTACCCAGGACACACCGTGGGGAGGTATGCCACATGTGTTCTGCCCGATCCACCCCAACCAATTCCCAACCATGTGGATCAAAAGAGAAAACAGAAGAAAATACTCCGAGACATTTTTTGGTCAGTAGAGTAGTTTCTTCAATGCGACTAGATACTGACCAGAATCACTTGAAAATATATTCCATCCGTCTTTCATTCTTGATGAACTGTTTAATGACTTCATCGTAAAAATCAAACCCTTCTCGAGGTATTCTTATAGCCTCCAATAACTCTTTTTCACATGACAAGAAACTTAAGGAACTCAGACGGTTCTGCCCCATTGTATTTCTCTGAATTGATTTAATTCGTTTCAGGGCTGAAAACGACCTTTCAGCACTAGCAGAAGTAGCTGGGATTGTAAGAACAAGCTTACAGAGCTTACACAACTCAGGGAGAGCTTCTTGAAGGTCGTTTTGCACAATAGTTTCTAATATTTTCACTGGTGACTTGTTCTGATAGTTGTCATGCCTATAAATAATGTTCAGTTCTGTCCTAAGTATGGGTATGTCAAATTTCCCCGAATAAGTCGTAGCCAGGCAGTTCAAACTTTCAGTAGGAAATACTCTTCTAAAATCACTATATTTAGTAGCATCCAAAATTTCGAGAAACTTAAGTTGAGAGAGGTTTGAAAACCTAGAATCAATATTGACAATCAGAACATCCAAGATCTCATTAAACAATCTCCTGAACCGCAAAACTGGATCTACGTCAGCTTGTCTCCTGGTGGTGGTGGTGGGCTGCCCAACAAGAACAGTAGTTTCTTGTAAGAGGTCGTCGAAAAAAGAAGATCTCAAGTCATTTAAATATTGTTTGGTAGACGTTACTTCTGAGAGACAGTAAGAAATATCATATTTGTCTGCAGAATATTATACACATGACCAGTTTTTGAGTAAATGTTTTCGAATAACTGTAAAAGAAATACAGTTTCGAAAGACTGAAGAAAGTTAATGAAACCCCTAGCTTTAAAAATAGCGTCATTTTGCCATTCACTTTCATTGTCTACTATTTCCCAAAAACAATTTATGATGTCAAGCCTATAATGACACACGGTTTCAACCAGTCTATCATTGAAATTCCACCGAGTTGGTGCCATGGGCGGAAGCCTTTTACGGACAACTGAATCGAGTAAATACGTTCTGGAAGAAGAGGGAGAAAAAAATGAAACAAGACCACCCAAAGTGGAGAAAAAAATTCGACATTCTGAGATAAAACTTACTGACTGTGTTAAAATGAGATTCAACGCATGGGCAAAACAATGCACGAAAATTGCAGAGGGAAAATGAGTTCTTACTCGTTGCTGTGTGCCAGACAACGCTCCAGACATAACTGAAGCCCCGTCGTACGTTTGACAAACGATTTTCGAAATGCATCCTAACCTTTCTACAACTTCAATGACGTGCTCTGAAAGTGCCCTAGCAGAACGGTCGGAACTGACATCAGAAAAACCTAGAAATCTTTCCTGCATTGTACCACTCTCATCTATGTAACTTACCTAAATATCGTGGTTAACTGAGACTTTTTTGAACAGTCAGACGTTTCATCTATCATTACTGCAATGAAATCAGTTGCATTTATTTCATTTTTTATTTTATTAAATACCACATCTTTCACAGCATCAATTAAGTCGTTTTGTATTGAACATGAAAGACCAGTGAAAACTGTAGCCTCATCCAAGTGCTGAGCTAATAATGGGTCGTATGTCGAAAGCAAAGAAGCAAGTTCTCTGTAGTTGCCTTGATTGGTAGATGATTCTGATTCGTCATGACCCCGAAAACTTAATTCCTGTTTGGCCAAAAAACAGGTAATATCAATGAAACGTCTAAGGATGAGTCGGTTCTTTGTCACTTTTTCGTTATGCCTAGTAATTTCAATTTTACGTTGAATATCAAGGTGGGTGTCTACTCGAGTTTTACCGAATTCTTTAAACGTCAAAAAAGCTCTGACATGACCTTCTGATTTTTGATGACGGTTGCTAGCATTAATTAAATTGTTGAGGTCAGTATAACCTTTGTTGAACCAAACATTATTAATATCATTTGGATTAGCAAAACAAATACAAGGCCAGCAAAATAAAGAAGAACTAGATGCACACCCACATAGCCAAGAATATTTCTTGTAGTAAGAAGTATTGAGATGTCTTGTTACCTGCGTTTTGTTCAATTTTTTGGTTAAGGTAGTTAATTCAGACTGTGGTCGTGGACACGCTGCTATTTCTTTTTTCTCTTCATAGGAACGCATTCTAAAAGGTTTCTGTATAAGGGAGTGAATAACATAGCTGCACTGCGACGTCGAAGCTGCTGAACTTGTATCACACATAATTCACACAGATTCACAGGACGGATACAAACAGACGCACACCGGCACTTTACTTTACTTGTAACTTCCAATACAAAAGCTAACCTCAAACAAGTTAGTGCACCGAAGCACTTTTTAAAGTGCTTGCCTTGGGAGCGAAGCGCTCGGTCAGCTGTTAAAACAGGAAGTGAAGTGATACTGATATTAATGACTTTGATCAAATCAAGTCATCAGTAGCATTTTGACAGTAAGGTAGGTGACGAATTCGCCGCCGGTTTTCAAAATATGAGAGATAAGAAGGCATGTGAAACAGTTTTTGATGACAACATTAATGTTCGATATGTAACCATTTACTTTTGCCTGATTTTCTTTGGGCAAGCACTGCTTGCCTTGCTTGCTCTGAGGAATCGCTACTGCCAATTCCAAAATCATTTTGGAGTACTGCCACCATATGCTTGTTGGTGGCCGACTGGAGACGCCATCAATCGCGAGCCGTATACTTGTTGGTGCCCGAAACAACAACAGGTATGGATCTTGGTGCAAACAGCCAGGCGGTTTTACATGGAAGTATAGAGAAAAGTTCAGCTCTGATGCCTCGAAACCACCGGATGTCTTCCCTCCAAAGAGAGCGATTGCCACGCAAAAGTGAACTTATTCGTATAGCAGGTCGCTTCGGATTTTTCTGCGTTGGACGTTATACGCCACTTCTGCAGCAAATCGTAAAGAATGGCCAACTGACATTGCATCATTACGCTCGCCTGCCGCAGGCACAGGAAGCTATATAGTGGCGCGTCGCTCCATTAGTGAAGAAAGGTAACGTGTTTCCAGAATACTGGCAGGGCACCGTGCACACGAGATACGGCACTGGGCCGAGGACAGATCCTTATGGAACGCCACATTTCAAGTTATGCTTGAACTGGATATATAATTCTGCAACTGAATGCAAAACCTTTAGGTTCACTCATCTTCGAAGAAAAGCGTTTAGGTACTTACTAAAGATGGATAGCCTTGCCCACTTTTGAAGAGTTTGATCGAAAAATTATTAAATGTTTGTAAATAAGCAATTTATGTACTATCTATAATTCAAGTAAATTGAATCGGGCAGTGACTATTGATTTCAATCCTAATCTGCTCAGCAAATAAAAATTGCATAGTAAAAATTGTCCTCCCTATTTTGTATTTAGTATAATGAACTATCTTTCCATTTGTATGGGAGGTACTGTAAAATTTATGTTTCTGGTGGGGATGGGTCTGTATTCGAGCATGTTCGGTAAAACAAGTAGTGCATACAGAAAAAAGTCACACCTAACCATATAAATCAAGTCTGCAGCCAGTGCCAACTTTTCATCTATCTCTGCTTCACTACATATAACAAAGTAATTTAATTTCAGTATGTGAATCAACACCAGCCTGAAACGTTTGTGGGGCAGGATATTTAAGGGCCATTCCCTTTCTCTCTCTCTCTCTCTGTGTGTGTGTGTGTGTGTGTGTGTGTGTGTGTGTGTGTGTGTGTGTGTGTGTGTGTGTGTGTGTGTGTGTGTGTGTGTGTGTGTGTGTGTGTGTGTGTGTGTGTGTGTGTGTGTGTGTGTGTGTGTGTGTGTGTGTGTGTGTGTGTGTGTGTGTGTGTGTGTGTGTGTGTGTGTGTGTGTGTGTGTGTGTGTGTGTGTGTGTGTGTGTGTGTGTGTGTGTGTGTGTGTGTGTGTGTGGAAACCTTTAGATAATATCCTAAATATCCTAATCCTGTTTATATATTCATCTCCAGAAACCTAAGGGATGATTTAGTTAAAAGTAAAAATTATACATTTTCAATATGAGCATATTGACAAACTTCATACAAATTCACAAACATCTCTCATGAAGCCTATTAGTAGACCTATAGTATTCACAAAATTATAATACATTACTAGGATGTTTCATTTATTAAATGATAAATTATACAATTCCCTCTGTTCAAATTTTTGCCTCTGCCCTAGCGTGGTTGCTCTAATATCAGTTTGTGTTGGAGTTAAGTTATCGTGAATTTTGTGTTTATACCGATCCAAGTGTTAATTTCTGAAGACTTTCCTAAAGCTGTTGATAAGTAATAAACGGACTTTTGATATTTTATTGCTAATATAGCCATTCTATATGTTTTACACTTACACTTGTATATTACTGTACCATACATATTGTCTAATTCGGTTTCGTGACAACCTCACAATTGCAATTTAGTGCATAAGGGAGGTTTCACCCACATCTCCTGGGGAAGTTTGACCAATGAAATTTAAAACTAGTAACCTGTATAAAACGACATATAATTAATTCTGATATAATATCTCAGGAACAAAAGGCTAAGAAACATTTTTTTTTAATTTTCAGAACATGTCATTCTTATACAAAGAAGGAAAAAGACAAAAAGTTTCTCCAAATAGGATGAGAGTACCATAAAGCAAGTGTTAGAAGATGAACGCAGCATAAGATCTGCTGCATAAGAATTTAATACTAATCGTAAAACTTCGTGCAGGTAAGCTGAAAGAATAAAAGGAAAAAATTGATTTTAAGGCTAATCATGTCTTAAATATTTCTAACAAGCAAGAAGAAGAGTTGGCAGCATATTTAATTCATGCTTCTAAGTTAAATTATGGAATGATCTCTATGCAGACTCGTACATTTGTTTATAATTATGCTGAGGCATTGATAGTAATTGATGTCATGATTTTCATCCATGAACATTGGAATAAAACATAAACAACAAGTAGGCCTAATGGAAGGACAGTTGCTTTAATCACACTACCGTTGTGCCGCGTTTTGGAAAACTCGGCGATCTTCCGATATCTATATTGTGCTTTATTAAAGAAATTACGTATTTGTCGACGCGAAAGAAGTTGTCCTTTGGTACGGTCAATTGGACTTTGTCATTGTGAATTACCCCTCCGCCGCTCGCCTCGCGCGCGCCCTATCGCTGTTACATACGGTTTTTTCAAGAGCCAGTTAGTTCAGTTCCAATACGACGGTCGGCGCTTCACATTCTGGTCCCCGGCTGGCAGAGTAGATTGAACAGTTTTCGTCTCCCAGCTTCTTCTATGAATAAGTAGAAAGCTACGTGACCTCCGGTAAGTCCATTAAAATATGTATTTTAATTATATATAAAGACAAATTGGTTTGATTTAATATTAAAGTGGATGCGTTGAGATATATATTGCAGTGTATCCTTAGCGCATGGCGAGTTTCAGGTTATAATTTGTTTTATGTATGCTTTATCTCAACCCTGGTTAATTGACTGTAACGTTAAGGATATAATTATGTTTTATATTAATCCAGTAATGCTTCTACTAAATTAACTAAACTAAGATGGGGCGTAATTCAGTAATTTTCTGATATCTGTATATGTCACGAACTTGTTAAAAGTTGCCAATTCCTGTAAGTGCGTCATGAAAACTTTTGCGTAAAGGTTAATTAAAATTATCATGATTATGGAGTGACTATATTTAGACATATTCTATAGTAACATATTTAATGAAGTTATTTTTGAAGTGATTTATCACATTCAATGGGATTCTTGACTTAGGCAATTTTTTCGAGTTTATAAACCGGACAGTCCATGCTATGTCAGTGGGTAAATGTGGTAGTGTGTGTGTTTCATGAACTTATGAGTAATCCCAGATATAATTGTGCAGGGTTTCCGGGGTAGCCGGGAATCTGCCCCGCTCTGGAAGGATGGCCGAACAACTGCCTCCGACGATGTAATTCTAAAATCTTCGTCAGCTATGTCAGCCGGAAGGATGGACTGGACACACACTACTGAGCCCTCAACATACACCCTTCAAACCAGGTGAAATTTAACCATTTTTAAGCTAAATCTTGTGGCCGAAGTACTCGGTGAGACTTTCATGAAACGTTCCAGTGTGGACAGTTATTTCCGGACAATGGGTGGAATATTTTAATTGCATTGTGTAAGGCTTACGCCTCCTCAATTACTATCATGTATATCTCATTCTGAGAGTGAAAACTCGGCCGGGGTCACGCACCGCCCGGGTCGAGGGGAGTTCGGTAGATAGAGTTGAATATTATTCTATTTCTGTTTTAAGCATGTTGGGATATTTATGTTAACGATTTTCCTCCATCTGGACACGTGTGTTATTATTCATTCATATCTGGGGGTGGTTTTAAACCGTGGGCGACTCCCGTTGGAGACGTCCACTGCAAGTCTGTCTGTGTCAGATCTTGCTAGATCCCGTCCGATGCCTGACCCTGCCGGTAGTCAAGTTTTGTAACACTGTGAGCTGACTTAATACCTTTATGACTTAGATTCTGTATTACAAATTCTGTTCCACTGTTTAGCTAATTGGCACACTTTAAAATTACCATTGTCACAGTTTGTATTTACCATAAAAAAATCTTGTACCGATAATTGTAATTGCTCACTATAACAATTAGTTAATCATAAGAACACCCAAGATTAATCAATGTCAGTTATGAATACTCATGGTGGTCAAGTTCCACTATTTTTTTTTATTCTGTTTTGAAGGTAAAAAGAAACATAAAATGCAGTTAGGCAACCGGACATCCATGTTGACCTTGTGATGCTACTTTTCATTATAGTAATTGATGGGATTTAATTTGATAATTAAATATCGGCATGGGATTTGTGCGCGGGCCGCATGGCTTACAGAGAACATTCAGTTAACACTTATCTTGTTAAAACTTGGGGGCATGTCTGCTCCACTCCTGGGATATTTTAATTGAAGTTTTGGGGAGGGGGTTTTAGTCACCTATTAATTAATCAGTAAGGTGGGCCGGACACTTGGTCAGAAAAAGGGGGTTATGGGTGTTGAACAAGATTATGATATGCGCTGATAACCAGGGTGAACATGTGATGTGTTATTTATATGCAAACGTGGTTGATGTTAATTATAAGTATGTGTTGTTTTTATAATTGTTACATTGTTAAATTAATCCTACAGGTGTACATGTTTATATATATATATATTTATGTTTAGTTATAATATGTGATTATTTGCGGGTCGAGATTGTGTGCCACTTTACAATTGTATTATTGACATCATGTAGCATTTCATGAATTAATATTTACTGATCCTTCAGATCTTATACTTATTCAATGCTTGGTATCGTTAATAGTCATTATTCCTTGCTCAACTTTTGGCAAGGCACACATTAAGGAAATTACACTCAACAATAAAAAAAAAAACTTAGTTATCTAGCCTTTTTGGGGCTCAGGTGTTGTACTACCAGAGAAGAATAAATCGTTGTTGTTATCTTAAGTTCAGTGTTTCATTTGCAAGTCCCATCATACTGGACCCAGCCCAATTTCAGCTTCTCTAGGCTCTTGCCTAGTTCTAAATAACTTGTAACCTCTCTTTCAAAACCAGCAAGCAAGGAGATAGAAATTTAAAAAGAAATAAAATAAATACTAAAAGCATAGAGAGGTTACAAATGGTAGCAGAGCGTGGTTCATTCTAGGCTTGAACCCTTGGGTCCGTTGGTGTGATGGGGCTTGCAAACTTTGAGATAGTCTGGCAAATAAAATGGCACTTAATAGTTGACATGAAATGTAGAAGTATATGTTTTTTTATGAATTATTGTTAAATGTTTTGAATTGTAAATCTGAGGTCTCCATGGGCACGTGTTGTAGTTGGGTTGTTGTTTTGAAATTGGACATTGCCGGAGATCGCGTGGGGATGGGTTCCCGTATTTATTTTTTGAAAGTAAGTGCGCGTGCGGTTAGTGGGATGCGGTATGGCCCGACTGGAAGTCGGTATCGTCCGATTGTAATGGTGACAATGTTGTAGTCGAAATGTAGTATATTGTGGTTAGTGTTAGGTGGTGTGGATTGTATGTTGGTGTTAGTGTCTGATGTTGTTTCTTCTTGAGTCTGGCGACTGACGGAGAGTTAGTTCTGGAGCGGGGCAGGTTTTCGCAGCGCTAGGAACCCGGGGGTCTACTCAAAGGAAGGACAGTACTTGAGTTTTTCTGATTCTTGTTAAAATGTTTTTGTAGGTGGTGTTTGTGTTAGGCGTTTAGTGGGAATTTGTTTTATGATTGTTTGTTTTGCATTGTGCAATTCTGGCGGCGGTATGCTATCAGGAGTTGCCCCACCCTCTTACAGGCGTTCTCCAGAAATTTCCGGTGGTGGATGGATTTGATGAGGACCAGCTGTTGGTTTTCTTGGACCTGGTCCTGCAGGTGGCTGATTTCCCAGGGGTGTCCGATGGGGAGGTCTTGTATCTTATATACCCGTATTGCCGGAGTACGTTGGCTGGTCTGGTCACCAAGGCCCTGCGTCGGGGTGAGAGTGTTGATGCTTTCCATGGGGAGGTGTTGAACTTCTTCATACCCACTCGACGACGCTTCAAGCTTGAGTTGGAAAGATTCTATCGCCCACAGGCCTACGGAGAGGCGTTAGGAGATTTCGTGCGCGATATACGGAAAGCTGCCCGTGTGTTAAGATTGGGGTTGCCCGAGACAGAAGTTATCCAAGCAATTCTGCAAGGACTGACTCCCCAAGAGAGATCTCGTTTGGCATTCGCGGACCGTCCACGTGGTTTTGCGGATCTTGAACAGCTGTGTGTGTTTTCAAGGACGGTCCAGGCGGCTGACGAGTCCCGAGGAAGAGATGCCACAGATGTCCAATCCTCCAGTGGTTCATCAGGAAGAGCCAAAAGGGACAAACATGGAGGTTGGAGGAAAACCCAAGAGACGCTTAGAAAGCCTGAATATTCCGGAAGTGATGGAGGCTACAAGCGGGTGGCAAGTGTGAAGACGGTAACAACAGCTACAGCACAGAAAACAAGGAAACATGAAATTAACAGGGGAAAAAGAAATTATGTTAGGGAAAGACAGCGGCAAGTAGGGAGCCTGTACCAAGGCGTTATCCCTATTCGGAGAAAAAGGAAACTTTAAAGGTTCCAGAGGAAGTACAAGTGCCCAAGAGAGTAGTAGATGAAGAAAAGGAAGCAGAAGTGGAAGAGCGGAATGACTTTGTGGGAACAATACAAGAGGATAAGAGCGCGTCAGTTAATACTGAATTACCGGACTCAAAGAGGACGTCATGGTTGAATCCAGAGGCCGCAGAATTTGTTCCGGTATTTACATCTCGGTTCGTGAGGGATCCAGATCCGGTAATATCGTCATTGTCTACGCAGGGATATGAGAAGTCACTTGAGAGTGTCGCTTTACCATCGCCAGTAGAAATTAATTCAGTCATTGCACATGAACCTGGACAGCTGGATTCCAGGGTGGAAAATGTGGATGATGTTGTTGTTGCTGACAATGGTCAAGGAGTGGAATCGACAGAAGAGTCACAAGAGCGGTCTGCAGATGCTGCGCAGGTGAGTATAGTTGTAGGTGTTAAGGAGACTGTAGAGTCTGAAGTTGCAGATGGACACAGGGATGTCCGGGCTGCGAGTGTTTCTGAGGTTGTGGATGGACAAGGGGATGTCCATGCCGCAAGTGAGGTAGAAGTTGAGGAGAAATTTGGTGGCAGCGTTGTAGAGTTTGTGAGTGAGAGTGATGTAGTGTGTGAAGATGTGCAGACGCCTTCTGTAGGTAGTGTTGAGGATTCCGAGGAACGGGAGGAAGTTTCAGGTGGACCAAGTGAGCAACTAGCGGAAGACGTAGATGTGCAGTGTTCAGATGGTGGTAGTGGAAGTGATGGCGGTGACGTTGGTGATGAACGTGTTGACGAAATTGAGGTCAGAGAAGAGGTTAGTCAAGAAGTTCGTGAAGGAGCTGGCGATGCGTGTGGTGAAGAAGATGGATCAGAGGAGCAACGGGAAGAGGCTGAGGAGGTGCAGTGTCAGGAAGTTGATTTGGATTATGTGGATGAAGAAGGGGAAGTTGTAGAAAAGGAAGAAATTGTAGCAGAGGAGTTAGACGATGAGCATAATCCAAAGCGGAGTGAAAGTAGTGAGGTAAGTTGCTTTGATTCTGATCCCGAAGAAACCAGTCAGTACAGCTCAACACGAGATAATTTCTTAGAGAGTGGTGTCCGAAAGGAGCGAATACCTAAAGTGCGGCATAGAAAGGTAAGAAGCAGTGGTTAACGGGTAGCGGGTAGATGTCCCCCACATTCCCAGTGGTGGTCATCTATTTCAGGGTTGCGCCCCTGCCCACGCGAGCCTTGGTTTCCTCCATTCTTCCTTATTTCCGGAGGTAGCCAGGTCCTTACCCTCAGTCCTAGCTATTGCCCTTTAATGATCCTTGCACCATTTCATCTTCCCAATTTTCCTACCACTCCCCTTAGTAAAAAAAAAAAAAAAAAAAAAAAAAAAAAAAAAAAAAATCTATCAAACGGAGTTAGAGAGAGACTTAGCTTGTGGTCCTCGAGATCGTCCGTTTCCCCTGTGTTAAAGGTTAGATGGAGTGATGGTGTGCTGTTGCTGATTGTTGATAGTTGTTGAGGTTGATGTTGTTCATTAAAGGGTCCGAGCCATGCCGCATTCTCCGGTTTTCCTGGTGTTATTTTTTGTTGCGAGAGAAAGTTGTGTAGACGGTGCTGTAGAGAAGTAAAACCCCCTCGAGTTATGGTGTATTTGTTGAGTTGAGATTGGATTAATGTTCGTGTGCCCTAGGTGCGGTCCTCTCTGTCTGGCTAAGCGGGGCCGTCCGCCCTTGTGTAGGGAAGTGGGCCAGCCATATGGCAAGGTTGGAGATGCCTTGTGGGTGCATGTGGCTGGTCGGTCCGAGAGAGGGACGAGAGATAGTACGGTCGCTCACATCCCAAGGTGGGAGATGCCTTGTTTGGTCCTAGGACGAGCATGTGAGTGGGACCGGTGGGAGTAATTGGTGGTCACCGGAGAGGGTGACGTGTTGGGGCGGTCCCGTGGGGTTGGCACGGCGGAGAGGGTCGCATGGGGATTGGTGGTCTTCCTGAGAGCAAGTCTACCTGGCCAACTCACCCACGATGTCCACCAGAGTTTTTGTTGGGAGTACACTGCAGGGTACCTTCCCGAGTTTGAAGGTGAGGCAACCGGGTTGCCCTTTTGGGGTGGGGGTGTGCCGCGTTTTGGAAAACGCGGCGATCTTCCGATATCTATATTGTGCTTTATTAAAGAAATTACGTATTTGTCGACGCGAAAGAAGTTGTCCTTTGGTACGGTCAATTGGACTTTGTCATTGTGAATTACCCCTCCGCCGCTCGCCTCGCGCGCGCCCTATCGCTGTTACATACGGTTTTTTCAAGAGCCAGTTAGTTCAGTTCCAATACGACGGTCGGCGCTTCACATTCTGGTCCCCGGCTGGCAGAGTAGATTGAACAGTTTTCGTCTCCCAGCTTCTTCTATGAATAAGTAGAAAGCTACGTGACCTCCGGTAAGTCCATTAAAATATGTATTTTAATTATATATAAAGACAAATTGGTTTGATTTAATATTAAAGTGGATGCGTTGAGATATATATTGCAGTGTATCCTTAGCGCATGGCGAGTTTCAGGTTATAATTTGTTTTATGTATGCTTTATCTCAACCCTGGTTAATTGACTGTAACGTTAAGGATATAATTATGTTTTATATTAATCCAGTAATGCTTCTACTAAATTAACTAAACTAAGATGGGGCGTAATTCAGTAATTTTCTGATATCTGTATATGTCACGAACTTGTTAAAAGTTGCCAATTCCTGTAAGTGCGTCATGAAAACTTTTGCGTAAAGGTTAATTAAAATTATCATGATTATGGAGTGACTATATTTAGACATATTCTATAGTAACATATTTAATGAAGTTATTTTTGAAGTGATTTATCACATTCAATGGGATTCTTGACTTAGGCAATTTTTTCGAGTTTATAAACCGGACAGTCCATGCTATGTCAGTGGGTAAATGTGGTAGTGTGTGTGTTTCATGAACTTATGAGTAATCCCAGATATAATTGTGCAGGGTTTCCGGGGTAGCCGGGAATCTGCCCCGCTCTGGAAGGATGGCCGAACAACTGCCTCCGACGATGTAATTCTAAAATCTTCGTCAGCTATGTCAGCCGGAAGGATGGACTGGACACACACTACTGAGCCCTCAACATACACCCTTCAAACCAGGTGAAATTTAACCATTTTTAAGCTAAATCTTGTGGCCGAAGTACTCGGTGAGACTTTCATGAAACGTTCCAGTGTGGACAGTTATTTCCGGACAATGGGTGGAATATTTTAATTGCATTGTGTAAGGCTTACGCCTCCTCAATTACTATCATGTATATCTCATTCTGAGAGTGAAAACTCGGCCGGGGTCACGCACCGCCCGGGTCGAGGGGAGTTCGGTAGATAGAGTTGAATATTATTCTATTTCTGTTTTAAGCATGTTGGGATATTTATGTTAACGATTTTCCTCCATCTGGACACGTGTGTTATTATTCATTCATATCTGGGGGTGGTTTTAAACCGTGGGCGACTCCCGTTGGAGACGTCCACTGCAAGTCTGTCTGTGTCAGATCTTGCTAGATCCCGTCCGATGCCTGACCCTGCCGGTAGTCAAGTTTTGTAACACTGTGAGCTGACTTAATACCTTTATGACTTAGATTCTGTATTACAAATTCTGTTCCACTGTTTAGCTAATTGGCACACTTTAAAATTACCATTGTCACAGTTTGTATTTACCATAAAAAAATCTTGTACCGATAATTGTAATTGCTCACTATAACAATTAGTTAACCATAAGAACACCCAAGATTAATCAATGTCAGTTATGAATACTCATGGTGGTCAAGTTCCACTATTTTTTTTTATTCTGTTTTGAAGGTAAAAAGAAACATAAAATGCAGTTAGGCAACCGGACATCCATGTTGACCTTGTGATGCTACTTTTCATTATAGTAATTGATGGGATTTAATTTGATAATTAAATACCGGCATGGGATTTGTGCGCGGGCCGCATGGCTTACAGAGAACATTCAGTTAACACTTATCTTGTTAAAACTTGGGGGCATGTCTGCTCCACTCCTGGGATATTTTAATTGAAGTTTTGGGGAGGGGGTTTTAGTCACCTATTAATTAATCAGTAAGGTGGGCCGGACACTTGGTCAGAAAAAGGGGGTTATGGGTGTTGAACAAGATTATGATATGCGCTGATAACCAGGGTGAACATGTGATGTGTTATTTATATGCAAACGTGGTTGATGTTAATTATAAGTATGTGTTGTTTTTATAATTGTTACATTGTTAAATTAATCCTACAGGTGTACATGTTTATATATATATATATTTATGTTTAGTTATAATATGTGATTATTTGCGGGTCGAGATTGTGTGCCACTTTACAATTGTATTATTGACATCATGTAGCATTTCATGAATTAATATTTACTGATCCTTCAGATCTTATACTTATTCAATGCTTGGTATCGTTAATAGTCATTATTCCTTGCTCAACTTTTGGCAAGGCACACATTAAGGAAATTACACTCAACAATAAAAAAAAAAACTTAGTTATCTAGCCTTTTTGGGGCTCAGGTGTTGTACTACCAGAGAAGAATAAATCGTTGTTGTTATCTTAAGTTCAGTGTTTCATTTGCAAGTCCCATCATACTGGACCCAGCCCAATTTCAGCTTCTCTAGGCTCTTGCCTAGTTCTAAATAACTTGTAACCTCTCTTTCAAAACCAGCAAGCAAGGAGATAGAAATTTAAAAAGAAATAAAATAAATACTAAAAGCTTAGAGAGGTTACACCGTAAATGAATTCTTCAGTAGTTTATGAGAAGCGTATTCCAGTCACCAATATGGGTTTGAGGTATTTTCAACTTAGATGAAAGGGGTGTTTTAACTATGCAATGACAAGTAAAAATCATCTCACCTCATGAAGAAACACAAGTGTCAAAAGTAATGTCTGTAGAAAGGGGACCCCTCATTACAATGTATGCAGCAACTAATGCCTTAGGTACATCATCACTCCCCTTTTTTCGTTTTTCCTCCCAAAAGGCTTTCTGAGAAGATAAAAGCAGTATGCTGCTCATGAATCAGGCTAGATGATAGGTGCAAATTTTGAAAATCATACAAAATATTTTATTAAACGCATAAAATGTTCAGTAGAAAAGCCTGTCATTTTGACATTAGACAACCATGAATCCCACATATACCCACCAGTTTTATAATTATGTAAAAACAATGGTTTCACTCTTGTCAAGTTACCTTTGCATATGAGCCAGCTCCAACCACTTGAAAAGATAGTGTTTGGGCCTTTTAAGACTTTTTATAGTCAAGTAGAAGATGACTTCATGAGCACTAGAGGAGGAGAAAGGATAGACATTTTTGACATTCGAGACTTAACAACTACTGCTTTCCCTTAAGCCTTCACATCCAAAAAGGATATGAATCCACTGGAATTTGGCCACTGAATAGTAATATTTTTAATGATGAAGACTTTCTTTCTTCTAAAGTTACATATCAACATGAACCTGAAAAAACAGAAATCTATTTTTTTTTAAATTGCACCCATACAGTCATACAGCCTTTACCATTACATCAGCAGCTTCACCTATCTCACAGATGTTGGCTACAAATGCTGATAGTAGCCAGATCATACAATCAGCATTACTTCCACAGCCCTTGACTTCAGCAGTTCCTCTGGCCAATGTTCCACCTTTCCCTTACTCTCCAAAACAAGTTGGGTCTGTTAAGTAGAAGAGATCAAAGGGTAGAATTTTAACAGACACACCAATAGAAATCTATTGAAAAAGATTACACTTCACATCATTCTAAGAAGAAGGCAGTTCCCCTTACCACCAGAGTCACTGTATTGATGCAGTCAGTGAAAAGTTTCAATAAATATTTATCTCTAAAATACTAATGGTATTATCCACCACATAGTTTTTACAAGGTAGGATTTTATTTTCTTGGACATCTGAGAACGCTTACCTAAGAACAGTTAATCGTTTTGAAATTTAACCTTAATTGTTTAACTATCACTATTACATTAACGACTCGGAACACTAGGTTTTTTTTTATAAGTAAAAGCATAAAGTTTTACCTTATAGCCTGAACCGGCTTTCTCCTTTAAAAGGCTTCTTCAGAGGCTGCCGCTGGTAGCGCTGTCCATCTTGTTGTGGGTGACGGAATCGAATTTCGAAAGATCGATACTGTGTGTGTGGGGTGAGATATGTTCGAATAATGCGTGCGATTTGAATTGTGTCTGTTCGTTTAGGATGTCGTTTTTATTTGTTTTTGTGTGTTTGTATATTTCCAATTGTTCTAGAGTGTCTAGTTTTCGGCCTTTTGTGTGTGCGTGTAGAATGTTCATGTTATTGTCGATGTTTTTATATGTGTGGTTTGCTTCAATGAGGTGGTTCGCAAAGGTGGATTCTGTAGTGGAGTGGAGTGCCTTTGTGTGTTCATGTATCTCTGTTTGAAGCTACGTCCTGTCTGGCCTATGTAGAATTTATTGCAATTTGAGCAATTTAGCTTGTAAACACCGGGTAGATCGAATTTGTTTTGTGCTTTGTGTGTGTGTTTTGATAGTGTGTGTTCCGTTTTGTTAGTAGTTTTGTAAGCGATTCTGTATCCTGCTTTTTTGAATTTGTGGGCTATTTTTTCAGTTTGTTTGTTGATGTATGTTAGTGTTATGAATTTGTTGTTTTCTGTCTTTGTCTGTTGTTTGTTTTGTGTTTTGTGTAGGAGTTTACTGACTATTGTTCTGTCATATCCGTTAGATTCTGCTAGATATTTTATCGTGTTTAGTTCATCTTTGTAGTCTTTTTCATCTAAAGGGATGTTGTTAAGTCTATGTATCATGGTTCTGAAGGCAGCTAGTTTGTGTTGTATTGGGTAATTGGAGGTGTTGTGTATTAGTGTGTCAGTTGTAGTTGGTTTTCTGTATATACTGAATTTGTGCCTGTGTTCTAGTTTTGTGATGGAGAGGTCTAAGAAGTTTATGGTATTGTTGTGTTCGTATTCGGCAGTAAAGGTTATGTTTTTATGTATTTTGTTTATGTGCGTTAGTAACTGTTCACATTGTCTTTTGTTTCCCCTGTATAGTATTAGAATGTCATCAACGTATCTGTGCCAATATAGTATTTTATGTGAGTGTCTGTCATTGTTTGTGAGTATTTTTGTTTTTTCTAAGTGTTGGAGGAAGACTTCTGCTAGAATGCTGGATATGGGGGAGCCCATGGGTAAGCCATCGTTTTGTGTGTAGTATTTATTGTTATAAGTAAAGTAGTTTTGTTTTGTGATAATGTTCAGAGTTTCTGTTATTTCGTTGATAAGTTCGTCTGGTGTGTTGTTCTGGTTGAGTTTGATTTGTAGGATGGTGATCGTTTCAGAGATGGGGATGTTTGTGTACAGGCTTTTAATGTCAAATGAGGCTAATGTGGCATTATGGGGGAAGCGTATGTCTTTTATTTTTGTTACTAGGTCTGTGTTGTTTTTTACTGCAACGTTGTTGTCTAGTTGTTTGTGTTGTCTGATAATTTTGTTTAGATATTTTGTGAGTTTGTGTGCAGGGGCATTACGGTAGTTGATAATGGGGCGGATCGGAATATCTTCTTTATGGATTTTGGGAAGCGCTTTGAGGGTAGGGGCTGATGGTCAAATACATAACATACAGACAAAACACGACAGAAGAATAAAAAACCTGACACCAATCAACACAAATATAATTCCCTCACACAAATTCCATACAAATAAACTCAAAGGGAATGTTAAAATTAATTAAGGATTGTGAATTACTGGAAACAATTAAAATATAAAAATGAAGAATGATATTAAATAAATTTATGAGCTCTGAACAGGGCCGTCCCTAGGGGTCTAGGCGCCCGGGGCAAGCTTACGTTGGGCGCCCCCCTCCCGCCGCGGTTGAAATCGTCCTGACCACAGAGAAGAGAAGTTCTCTTGTCTGTGTCCTGACCATGCCAATCTAGACTGGTTTTTATAAAAATATACTGACTAGTAGTCATGAATGTTAGGTAAATAAGAACAGAAACAATAAAAGATATTTCATAGAATGTGATTGTATTTAATTATTTATAGCTAAAAGTAAAGAAATTGAGTTTTTTATAATTTGTTAATTATTGAGTAGGCCTATACACAGAAAGGGCTTAAAATATGTAGTATATTGTGTTACGTGTCAAATTGCACTTTAAAACAAAATTACATTCAAAATGGAGATTAAATCAAAGCATTTTAAATTAGTACGAGAACAATATTACGGGTCCGCCTTTGCTAGTATTGCTATATACTTTAAATTGGAATTCTTCTTGGTTTCATTTTTGCAAAATTGGCAATAATGTCATCCATGTTGAGTTGTTTGGTGACTTCATTCTCGATGGCAAGTACTGCGAGCGAGGATAATCTTTCTTGCATCATTGATGAACGCAAGTAAGTTCTTATTAGTTTTAATTTGCTGAAGCTACGCTCACAGGTTGCCACTGAAACTGGAATAGTGAGGAGCATACGGAGGGAAATCCACAGGTTAGTGAATAGGTCTCTTCGATCAGTTTTCTTTATAATTCTTAAGGCTTCCAGAGGAGACATTTGCTTTTCATTTGGGGTTTCATTTGTCAGAGCGTTTACATGTGAAAGTTCATTGTAAAGGTCCTTGCCATTCATGTCAGAAACGTTATTTACAGTAAGGTGATCTTGCAAGCTGATGCAAAGTTCTTCAAGTTCTTTCTTTTCTGGCAAATACTTCAAATCAAATAAAAATCCCCATTTTGATTTGTGGATAGAAAACTTATCCATCCTATCTTTTAAAGACGTCAGCATTGTATTGTGTCTACCAGTGACAAAAAAACATCTCTTTTAAACATATCCTCAGGGATTGGGTTGTATTCATCTTTACTTTCATAAGAAAACATGTTTTTCTTCATCCTTGGTCGTTTTGTCTGAAATGTAGAATCAATGTCAAGGTCTTTGGCTATTTCTTTTGCTTTTGCTATAGAATCAGTCAATCCACTTTCTCGGAACTGCTTTACAAAATCCGTGCAAGCCTTTAACTGGTTTGTGGCCAAAGCAATGTCAGCACTTTTGTTCTGGAGTGTTTTGCTCACGATGTTTATTTGAAACAGTAAATCGTGCCATATGACTAAGCACACCAGAAAAGAAAAGTCTTCCATGTGAATCTGCAAAGACTTTCCTTCTGATGATATTGTAGCGTCATTTGAGTCTTCACTTAGCTGTTCTAGTGATTTTATAACACTGCCATACTGCTAAAGAATTAACAGTGTTTTCAGAGACAGAATTAATCCATGCTTCCCATCTGGTTTCACATACTTGCTTCAGCGTGAAGCCTTGAACATGCTCGCTTACTATACACCAACGCTTTGGGGATCCTGCAAATATTGTGTATATTCATTGCAAAACACCGAATAGTAGTGTAGATTTTACCGATGTCTTTGCTCCATCAGAGACAACTAAGTTGAGACTATGACAGCCGCAAGGCGTATAGAGGCTAACGGGTAGTTTGACAATATCCTAGCTTGAACACCTTTTTGTATTCCAGCCATGTTGGCCCCATTATCGTACCCTTGCCCTCGGCAGTTTTTGAGATCAAGTCCACAAGATTCAATTTCTTGTTGTCTTGTTTGTTCATCATCTTCTTTCACTGCACTGCACTTTATATAATATTGAAAACTTTCTCAAGTGAAACTTAGTTGTCTGTTTTGTATGTAGAACGCGTTTCGGCGTCGTGTTCGCCTTCTTCAGCTTTGGGACAGACTGCCAGTACCTAGTAACGTTTGTTGGTTGGAAGGTATAGTGGGGGTTGTGTATAGAGGAAGGGGATTGGCGCGGGGATCCGAATTATTGTTTGTTTTGTGTATAACTGTGTCGAAAAGTGTATGTGATTTATATTCCAATTGGTCGTTTAGTATGTTGTTTGGTTGTGTTGTGTGGTGTTTGTATATTTCATACTGTTCAGCTGTGTTGAGTTTTGTTCTTGTTTTAATTGTTCTTGTTTCAATTTCTTGATTCAAAAGATTTGAGAGAGCTTCACCTGTCGACTCTTCACCAACAGTATAACCTATGAAGCTTTCTTGGACGACTATTTCACCATTAGTTTCTTTTTCTTCATGAACATAACGAATTGTTAGTGACGTTTGTTTTGTGACTGACATCTGGCGTACAATCCATGATCATAGAAAAGTATTTTGCAGAATGTATTTTTTTGATGACGTCTTCTTTGACATGCTGAGCAAGTAGGTTAATAATTTCATTTTGGATTTTAACGCTTAACATTTGGACCCGCTGTTCTTTAGCTTCGATCTGTCGTAAGTGTTCTTTCATTGTCGGGTCAAACTGCCCCAGCAACTGGATGAGGCCAAGAAAATTGCCATTATTCTTTGTGAAAAGCTTTGTTGAAGATCCTCTAAAAGCTATATTATTTTCGGCCAGAAACATTATTACTGATATAACTCGTTTTAAAATACTTTTCCATCTTTCTGTTTCAACATTTATTTGGTCTATTAGCTGTTGATCAATAGCTTTATCTCCCTTCAACCTTTTCTCGGCATCAATCCACTTTTGAGTGTTAAGAAAATGTCCAGGTGATGTCTCGTGCGATTTTGCTCGTTCACAAAATTTTCTCCATTTCTTAAATCCCTCTTTCTTTCCAAAAAAAAGATTGAATGGAAGGTTCAAATAAACGACAAGGCAAGCAAAAAGCTGCGTCTGCCGTTCGAGAGTACACAAGCCACCTACTTTTAATTCTTTCACCATTTTCTACAATTCTGTATTGAAATTCATTGGAAAAATGGCGTTTGTCAATCCGTGGGTACTCTTTATCATTTGCCAAAAAAAGTATTGGCTCCATCATTGCAATAATGCCTCTTTCTCTCACTGATAGGTGCTCAGGCCAAGTTGATGGGTCATTGGATAATTGACGTTCAGAACTACTAGTAATAGATTCAGATTCACAATCAGTGAGAACATCGTCTACCTCAAAAGTATGGGTAGTTTCATGTTTAGCTGTCAGTGGATTATCTTGAGCGTCTTGTTTGTTTGTACTGAAATTTTTGGAATGGTGAGATTCTACATTATTAGTTGAATTACAATGCAGTTCGTCATTTGGCAGAGCTACAGATGAAGACGAGGTGGGCATAAAAAAACTTGTTAATTTAGGAACTTTACTAAGCAGTACTTCATGAGCTGCTTCAGCTTCCCTTCCCATTTTCCGCCTTTGAGCCCCTGATTGCTTTGAGGACATTTTTCTTATTTGAAATCTTGGGATATATTGTTCAACCAAAATTCAGTCAAAAGTGTAAGATCTTCATTTTATTTTAATAACTGGAAAAGAAAAAAATGTCACAATCCTCATTGAATAGGTTAAGGACTTTCATAGTTGGCAGCACAAAAAATAATTAGAGTTAATTCTTATTTATAGTTAAACAATGATACAATTTCCAAAAGGGGCCATCCATAAATTACGTCACACGTAAAGGGGGAAGGGGGTCGACGAAGTGTGACATTGTGTGACAAGGGGTGGGAGGGGTCCTAAGTTTCGTGACGTCACATTTCAAAATCTAATATATCTAAGTATTAAAACGCGAAATTTGAACTGTTAACGAAAAACTTAAAAATATTTCCAACTCTATCTGTATAAACATAATGTTTAAATTGTTTTATTGGTGAGTTCACACTCGCTCTAAGTACTATTGTCACGCGCCGACCGCATGAGCCCTTTGGCAAATGCCGCGCCTCGCCGTGATTTCATTGTTTCTATTTCATTCGACACTTGATTTTCGCCGAGTGAACGACGTCGTTTTCTTAGTTCTACTATTTTGTGATTTTCAACTTTATGAAACAAGTTTAAAATGAACAAAAAGAGTGATTTAGGTAATCTTTACCATAAACTATATAAAGCATACAGTGCAGCTTATGCTGATAAAAAAAAAACAAAATGTACAAGAAGAAGTTAACACCTTATGGAAAAGTTTGAAAAGTAGTGACAATGTTGAAGGTGAAGTGGAATCTAAAATCAAAGAATTGCGAATAAAAATGACGAAAAAGAAAGCGACACTTATGAAGTTTTTTCGAAAATTCCTTCGTCGTCAACATCACGAATACAACTAGAGCCCGAGGAAGTAAAAGTAAGTTCGAATTTTATAATAACAACCAAACTAAACTGACTAGGTATACTGGGTCGTTCCGCGAAATACTAAATATGTATACAGGGTGGAAACGATAAGTGATATCATCGATTATTATTTTTTAACTATACAAGATATCGGAAAACTGATCACTGATCCTGAAAGTGCTTCACAAGCTCTATCAAGGCTGACTACCTTCACATCGTAAGGTAGTCAGCCACGCTGTAGTAGGCTTTTGCTATTAACTTACGTTTTACAAGAGCTTTAAAGAGTCATGTCACTTTCATACATTGGTTTGCACCGAAAATTAAAATAAATTTAGAAGGCTTCAAATGTATTTAAATGTTTAGAGTATATTACCAGGAATAGATTGCTATACTTGAAATATTTTTAAAACACCGCATAATTAAAATATTTCGAAATGAAAATATCAGTTTTTCTATGAACCATGAACATTTACATACAAAAACTTATTTTTATCCCGGGGTTGTAAAAATATTTTGAAACTACTCAATTAATTCAAATTAATAATTATAATTAACTCTTACCTTAGGGTTCTTCCCAGAGTCGTACAGACGAAACTGCTGCAGAAAGGATTATTTGAGTTGATTGGTGAACATATAATAACACAGTTTATTCTGGCTAAAACAACTTATTTGGATTTTATTTAATGAAATTAGATAATGTTTTACAGCTATGCAATAACGTATCAAATGCTATGCTGGTTAATTACTACATTGATTCAAAGTTTCTTTAGTTTCCTGTTAAATGGAAATCACATATAAAGTATCGATATGTCAAAATGAGAAAAACAATTCTTACAATTACTATATTTCTATGACTACAACAAGGTGTTAAAATGTTTAGTACCCATACTGCATACTCTGATTCACAAAGCCTGCTGCTGGCAAAGTGTTACGTAATGCGTCTAGACAATTGTTTAGACTAACAGTGTGTATTGCTGGTTAAACTGAGGCACCTCACAGGTGAAAGCTGACAATTTGAAGATTGGAACTGAATTGATATAGAATAAAATTAAAACTGGGGTAGCGCACAATTCTGTACCGTTACAATTTCAAGTATGTAGAAATATTCTTTAGGAACTCAAAATCACTTTTAAAGTCATTTTATCTTCTCTAAAAATCTTTTTTTTTTTGGTGCAAAAGTGGGCATGATTCTTTGTTTAAGGATAAGTTTTGAATATCAATTGGAATTTTATTATAAAAGCGAACGCAGTTGCCGAGGAAAGAATAGTTAATCTTGTGTAACCTAGTCGTGGGCACAGTTAGTTCATGTTTACTTCTGGTGTTATAAGTGAAAGTCACCGAATTTTTTAAAACAATTAATATTTTTGTGTATATATAGTATATTTTCATAGATATATTGGCCAGGCAATGTCATAATATTTACTTTGCCAAATATTTTTTTGGCAAATGGTATCAATAATGGTTAATAATGGAAAAATATAGTGTGAAATGTCCATTATTCAACATTTTACATGTTTATTTTTAATTTCAGGGAAATACTATACAAGGCATACCAGAAGACACTAAAGATATTGTTATACAATCAAGTGAATGCCAGTTACTTCAAACAATACCTAAACCAAAGCCTAGTCAGAGCGCTTCTAGGAATAAAATTGTCGTTCTAGAATCTGAGCTCAATTTCTGAGCTTGTTGTTAGCACGCGATACTGGTATAGCTACAGATGAAGCAAAAAACAGAATAGCAACTTTGAGGAAAGATATTCAGCAGGAAAAAAACATATTGAAGCGAAAGATTAGCGCAGCGGAACGACAAAAAAAAGTCGTGATTCGAAAAAACTAAAAATTTTAGAACTTTGTGAAAATAATACCGACCTATCAGCAGCTCTAAAACTTCGAGATACTGTTGGTCGGCCTAGAGTAGAAGAAAACCAATCCGGTATACTTGAAGTCATAAAGGACATTGCAGTTTTTGGTGGCGCAGCTGATGATCGACGTCGCACTGAAACTATAAGGTGCTGCAAAACATTGGACGACTTACAAGCCGAACTTCATAAACAAGGATATAATATCAGTCGATCAGGGTTATACTTGAGACTTCTTCCCAGACGAGTCAATACAGAGGAAGGAAAAAGACACGTCGTAACTGTTCCTGTTAAACTATGCAAACCAGACTCTACGCTACATTTGAAACATAAAGATGGCACATTCTGTACTGCTACGATAAGAAACCTTGAATCTTTAGCTTCAATTTTGGGGCCTGATCAAGTTTTCTTTTTATCGATAGATGACAAAGCACGCGTGCCATTAGGTATTACAGCAGCAAACGCTCAAACACCAATATTAACGCACCTTGATTATCGTGTAAAATTACCGGATCATGATTTCGTGGTCGCGGAAAAACATAAACTTATTCCCTCTGTTTATGCAGGTATTGTAATAAAGAAAGATGGTGAAGGGAAACCTGAAGCTGTGACACACTCTGGGCCTACATACGTAGCAATTCGTAGTGGAAAGCATTCTTCCTCTAATGCAGAGACTCATGCCACAGACATACATAGACTTTCTGAAATACCTGCTTTCGAAAACTTTATGAGAACTCGAGAAGGTTTTGTAAAACCCGTATTTATTTTTACTTGCGATGGTGGTCCCGACGAAAATCCACGATACGAGCGAGTTATAGTTTCAGCTATACAACATTTTAAAGATTTTGACTTGGATGCTATTTACATTGCCACAAATGCTCCAGGAAGAAGTGCTTTCAACAGAGTGGAACGACGAATGGCGCCTCTTAGTCGCGAACTTACTGGTGTTGTATTAAAACATGACAATTTCGGTTCACATCTCGATTCCAGTAATCGAACTACTGACTTGGAGCTAGAAAAACGAAACTTTGAGAGTGCAGGCATTGTGCTGGCTAATATTTGGAGCCAATTGGTCATTGATGATTTTCCTGTGGTTGCCGAATACATTGTGCCAACAGATACTACACTGGATATTGAACAGGCTAAGGTATTGAAAAATTATGCGACTTGGTACGCAAATCATGTGCGTGAATCACAATATTTATTACAAATAGTAAAATGCGAAGTTGTCCCGTGTTGTGGTGTGCGACGATCTAGCCTTTGGCGATTATTACGAGAGGGGTTTTTACCACAACCTGTTTTAATTAAACAGACGTCAAACGGGTATGTAACCATAGAAAAAGATGACTCCGAAGGTAAATTCGCTCCACTGTTACTTCAGCTATCTTTGGATCTCCGAGCGTCATCACATTTGAAGCAAGTTCCGTATGATAGCTATTGCCCCAGCGTCGAGGCATACTTGTTTAAGCGATCGTGTGTCATCTGTGGTCTATATTTTGCATCATACAAGGCCACTAGCCAACACAAGCAATCACATAAAAGGCAACAAGAAGTTTTGCCCATCGCGAAGATTCGTCCTCACAGAATTGCTGCTAGACGTGCCAGAGAAATTCTTTGTTTGGATGATAATGATGATACTATATGGTTGGATGAAAAAGATGTTGACACAACGAATGTTCCTGACATTAACAACCCAAATGAGAACGAAGTGACTGCTATGCCAGTTATAAATAATTTAAAGGAGTGGGTTCAAAGTCCATGGACTGAAGATGATTAAGTTTGTATCTTTCATAATATAATTTAATCGTATTTTGTTTTTTTAATTTTTCAAATGTTTGTTTGATGTTGATTTTATAAAAAAATAATTTAAATGGAAATAAAACTAATTTCGGAACTGCTGTTTTAATTTAATAATTTCTAGATGTAAAATTGCAAAAATTATGTGACGTCACACTAGGGAGGGGGGAGTCTCACAAATGTGACCAGCTGTGACAAGGACGGGGGGGGGGTCAAAAAATGATGAAATTCGTGTGACGTAATTTATGGATGGCCCCAAATGAGCTCTCAACCCAAAAGAGCGCTTTATTACGCAAAAAAGATTTAACCTTCTATTTAATACTTTTGAAAAGTATTAAATCTACGTTTAATTCTTTTTAAATTTAAATCGAAACGCACTTTTAAAAAAGTATTAATTTCACGTTTAATTCTTTTTTACAATAATTTATCGATGCGCACTTTTTTAATCATTACTTTATCAGAGCGCACTTTAAAAATGATTAATTGCATGTTTAGATCAATTAATTGCACGTTTAGATCAATAATTTTTAAAATACTCGATTAAAAAGAGAATATTGAGCATTCACTATTATTTCACCTGCATCTCGCACATTAAAATTATTATATAAATACACATTATATTATGTACACGCACGAACACAAAAACAATAACACTACACGCTCGTTTTTATAACATACACTATATACGCGAAATTTTACTAAAACCTATAGTGTAGAGTGATGATCATCTAATATAAGACGACAGTAAAGAAAGCATTTCTTAGAAATATATAATAATATTAAAATAAAAAATGTAGGCTAATGTAATAACTGGAAACTCATTGGTTTCCTTCTGTTTATTTACTAGGACATATTTTTATTCTAGAGATGCTTAGGAATATACAATAGTCAATATGCATAATTATAATAATGAGAAAAATATTTAGTAGGCCTAAATGTATCACGTAGGCCTAACTTACCTTTCTAGGTTATGTATACACACTATAAACATTAATATTCACTATAATACACTAACAAAATACAAAGTAATAAACAAAATTTATACAAACTGGATAGAATAAATACATTTTATAAACTTCAAAACACGAAAGATTTACTGAAAATCTGACGTAAACAACATCGAGTACTGTCAGCTGTCAACCTACCAAAATTTCACAAAGAAAACAGTGTAAAATCGGCCGCGGGGCATGAATAGACGAAGCGTCGTGCAAACGTAGTGGGGACCGTGGGGGGCAGCAGAGATTAACATTCGATTCTAGTAATTGCAAGCGTTTGGTACTGGTACTATTACAAGACAGTATATTATACGGCATAACGACGATATATGCGAAATACAAATTTCTCCAACTCGTGGCGCCCCCCCTGACGCGGCGCCCGGGGCAGCTTGCCCCACCTGCACCCTCCCCCCCTAGGGACGGCCCTGGCTCTGAACAAATGAAGAAGATTAACAAATCAAGAGTAGCAAATCATGAACAGTAAGAAGTCTACAAGCAGCATTATGAGACACACATTAAATAAACTGACAAAGAGACTATGACTTTGACAAATACTAGTTACCCAAAAGGTTAGTTCAGTGAAAACAGATAGCATATAACAAAGGAAATATCATAAATAAATGATACATAAAATGATTTATAAAAAATAACATAAAGTCATTTGACAAGCATGTTAGTTGAGAATTAAAGTAAGATTAAGCAAGTAGGAATAAGAATTGATAACCTAACCTTGAAGGAAGGGTATCCCAAGGCATAATTACTGATTAATAATAAAACACTGAATATATCGAATTTATATTTTTTATGAATTAATAATGTATAAAGGAGACAAGTAATGTGAAGAATGTTATGTTATAAGTATATCATAAACATGTTAATTTTATAAAACAATGCCTATTCAAATATAATGTGAAGGGAGTATAATTTTGTTTATTAAATAATAATAAAGTTACAAAAGAGGAAGTAAAGTAGCTCACCTTGTAAATAAAGGAATGATCATAGAGCTGAATAATGACTAAGAGTCAAATATCAACTAAAATTATTGTATTTGAGTAGAAAATAATATGATTAGACAGAAATCAATGCCATACAGCAAAAGGCCTACGGTATACTAGATAAAAGAATAATGACGTAATAAGTCATAAAACTTATGACAATCAATATACCATGTATAAAGAACTAATGTAGATAGAGTAAGATAGAGTTAATCTTAAAATGAATGTAAACTCATAAGAAAGTATTGTCAAATAGACAGACATGTGAACTAGAGAGTCATGACTATACTGGATATAGTAAATTTAATTAATTGTAAAATATAAAGGGTATCCTATCACCAAACTTGTAATAAAAGTTTTTAACATGTAATAGTTTTTGCATAAATTGTTTAAAAGTAGAATATAACTGCCATTTGATTATAATAGAGCAAATTAGTTATAAGAATCATAATGTTGAACTGAGTACAGCATTTTAGAGTTTTTTTTATTAAATTAAGGATTATAATTTTATTGAATGTTCTTAAAAGTACTGTAATTATTAATTAAATACTATACTATACACAAGAAAATAAACTACAGATTGTAACATAAAACACTCATTGTAAAACTATGCATTAGCATATCATTAAGATTTGTTTTATTAATTAATAATGTATTAAAACTGGCCACTATTGGACTTAAATTAACCAGCAGGAAGCAAACAATACAATGCTAATAAAATAATAAATTTTGTAATTAGAATAAAGGAGAAACTTAAGTTAATTATCAACATTTTGTATAAAATTCTGTGAATTTAGAATCGAAGAGGTAATACTAACAAAAACGATACCACACGCCAAAATCATCAGTTTAAGTAAAATGACGTAATGATGACCGCAAAATGACGTAATGTCACGTGACATTGCATCATTTTCGACCAACTAAAAATTATGGTCAGAAGTGAATTCGGCGACAATCGCGAGTACTATATAAAGGAAACGCTCGAGGCGCAAGCAACAGTTTTTCAATTTCTTTCGGACTATTCAGAAGCAAGATCCACACCGCTCAATATAAAAATTATAACCTAAAAGTAATTATCAGCAGAAGAAGAAGTGAGGTTTACTTAAAGCTAATAGTAAACAAGTATACAGTTTAATTAAATACGGAAGCGAGTGAAGTCATCAAATAACAGTATCATTTAAATCAGCAGTGCGGACCAGTACACAATGAGGTTAGGTGTGCGAGTACACAAAGTAACCAAATAAACATCGAATGCATATTATGTGTTATTAGTGAACAATGGAAGTTTCATGGGCAATTAAGTGAGATCGAAAGTGAAGTGAAAATAATCAGTAAGGATTATTAACAAGGGAGTGAAAAATAATTGAACATAATTATGTTATTATTGTATTATTGTTAGAACTTCATTCACTTGTATACACCTATGTACTGCATCACCATACAATAATATCACCATAAATAACTATTGTGAACTCTTTTTTAATTATTAATTAATTGAATTCCATGCTGGAAATGATCATTATACTTAAGTAAACACCAACTTGGCGCTAGTTTCGGAAACAGACTACCTGCGTGTGTGTACCAGTGCCTGACGCGTAAAAACGTTCTCTCGCTCTAAACACTGGTGACTGTGTCGTGCCAGCCTGGACTGTATGCATAACCTATTCTTAGAAAACTACTATGTTTTGTCTGCTGTAAAATACTGAATTCCAGATGACTAAACATCTTGGTGACCGTTTAAACAGGTGAAATATCTCGTTAGGAGCTGACCGCTGGCCGAGGGAAGAGGTGACTGTTTAATGGAGGGGAAATTTACACTGATCTTACAAGAAATAAAATCCGTTCTTCAGAAAAGTGGCTGTTCACAGAGGTGACTGCTGAAAAAAGGTGGCAGTTGGGTCAGGTTTCACTGTATTTGTTAGCTGTGTATATCAATATAGTAGTCTAGTAGTAACTACTTTTAAATATACAAACAAGTTTGTTACACAACATTTGTGTATACTTTTGAAATATGAAATATAGGAAAATCAATTCAGTCAATAAGTATCTTCTAAACAATGTTTCAATAAAGCGTATTTTTATTGTGTTAATGGGATTGATTTCAAGATATTATCACACTTTTTAACCACTTTAAACACACTAATGGTGATTAGTCTTCCCTTGTTTTTTCTTTTGTATCAAGCCAACTCGACCAGACCCTCCCACAAACCAAATTATAGATACATCACTAGCAGTATCCCAGCATTACGGATCTTCAGTAACCCATACAGTAATGGTGTCTGAGCGTCATACTCTCAAGGGTCTCTTGAACTTTTCATTTAATCATGGCATTGATCTTCTGCATCATGAGCTGGTTGTATTGTTTAGTATTATTCTGTTGTTGGGTCCAACAACATTGAATCTCCTCTTTATAATCAACAACGTTTATATCTCCTTGCAGATTCTCGGAGCACTACAGTCATTGAACTACTATACTAATATACTATATCGAACCGGTATAGTCTACTGGTATTATAATTATATCAATCTTGTTGAAATTCTTAAGCATATCATTTGCTATCTTGATAGGTAGTATTATGGAGGCTGCTTCTACCCCACATGGCTAGACAGCTCACAACTCCAGATGTCCCATCACCTCCACCAGAGAAGAGTAGATCAGGTATCACCTCAGGGGGCCAAAGTACTGAGTATGTGGTCATCGATAGAATCAGAAGAAACTGCTGGAAAGACATTTAGTCTGATGTGGAAAATACATCACTACCTCAGGTTGGAAGAGAATGTGAGAGATTCACTTTCCTCTGGCAGCGTTTACTGAGTGTTTTGTTCACATAGTCACATATATATTCATTTTTGCAAGGTCATCAGTACAAGGATGGTTGGCTGAAACTCTCCACTTATTTCTATCTTGTGGCAAGATCTTCACTTCCCTCCAGTGCTTTCTATGGATGTCTTGCTTTACTTGCATCATGTACTCTAAACATGTCTTACCACTTGAATTTCTATTCGTATTAGAGCCTTCAATGATATTTTGTATTAGACTGTCATGCCTTAATATATGTCTCTTGGATCTACATAAGTATGGTGCCACAAAACTCACTTGCATCAGTGAACACATGCATCATTGCCGACTAGGCCAGATGGGGAAATCATCTGCGTTTTGCAAGTATGGAGCACATTAATATGATCATTAGTATGATGAGAAAATTAATAAAAGAGTACATCAGGTGGGGTATCTGAATCTTGAATCTGAATATGCAAGAAAACAGATGGTGGAGGTATGACAATATATGCCACCATTACGAAAAAAAACAAATATTAATCATTACAAGGAAGTTGTGCTTATAATAATAAGAAATTAGTAAGTTTTATATGGCATGTGAACTTGCACTATAAAACAAAGTATTTCTTACTTAATTTTTTTTTTAATATAAAAAGAGTTATACAGAATCCATCTGCAGATACAGTGGCATTAATAAAATACAAGGATATTTTAACATTGCATCATCATGTTTTGTACCCAGGAACTCTGTGGACTGATTTTTTGTGTGTGTAAGTAAGCACAGTTGAAAAATATTTGGTAATGCATTAACTAATGATATGAGACTCTCAATTAAATAAATAAAAATATTAAAGTTAAGTAAAATTCAGGTAATAGGCCTAGTATGTTAATGAGTAGGTATACATAAATAGATACAGCAACAGTAAATTAAGATAGGTTGTATATTTTTCATATCAAGAAGAAATTGCCACACCCTTTTTTCAAGTAAATGCCAATTTCTTAAAGCTAAATACATGTGTATGGGCCTTATAGATGGCTATGATCGCGTGTGTGCGCGCGCGCGCACACACACACACACACACACACACACACACATTTTAAAAAGACAGAGTTCTCCCTTCTTTCTAATGAAATTAAAAGCCTCACTTTGTTTGTGCCTATCTATAAAATGACAGTTTCTCTTATCTAAATATTTTATTAATGTAATAAGCTTGAAGTACTGTTGTTATGATTTGTAACACACACGTTGCACGTACCTTTTGTGTAGATCTGGTCACATCTGTATGTCTGTAATGGTTACACTATTTGTTGTGGTATAGACTAAAATAAATGAATTGTTTGAATTATAAAAATTCCCACTAGCTGAATGGTTTGATAGTAGTTAAAAATTGTATTTGGGCACCATATGGAATCTTGTTACGTACTCCACAAATTTATTTTGATAAATAAAAAAAAAAATAATTTTATGTTGTTGGTTAAATTAATTTTAGTTCAATTAAATTCTTATTTACTTTAATGTTACTTCACTTGTTGATCTGACAATTTGAATAACGTTGGCGCTTCAAAAGTCAGCACTGCCAACATAACTGTTTGAGTGGCTTGAAAGATACAACTGTTGTAAACAATAAACATTATTCAAAATTACTAAAATAATGCTTGACACGGTTTCAATTTTATTTATAATTCTTTTATTTTCCACTTAAGGTTATTTTCTCTCTTTTAAAACAATTAAACAATAATTAAATAGTTAATGATTGACCTGGCTTATTATGTTATTAACCCAGCAGGTTGGCAATATTGACTTCGATAATTCTTATTTATATTTTTAATCTCGGAGGTGAATTCTTTTGATCTACAAGATAAAATTCAAATGTCACAAATTACAATGCTTTACAACACAATTAATCTTCTATTAGGTTAGACACCATTAATAACTTATAACTAATAACAATTGGTCATTCGTCTTGCCGAACTTTGAAGTTAATTACGGTTAAGTAAAATTTATATCTAACGAACTAAAATGATTAGCCATATGTATCTGCTTAATTTTTAAATTTACAAAATTTGATTTGTACACAATACACCACTGCAGTTTCCACAACGTTGAAACAGTAGTCAGCGATCAGTTATACGTTGGCGTAATTGAGCCACGTGTTCTTGTAATTTGTAGTGTAATTTAACAGTAGTTAAACGATAAAGGTAGTTTAATAGTGTAACAATGTGTCAAAAATGAGTAATAAAGGAATAATATGTTTGAATTTAGAGGCTAAGCAAAATGTTATTTTTGAAAGCGGTAAGGGTGTTTCAGCAAGGAAACTTGCCGACATTTTTAAATGAGGAAGAACACAGATTAACAGCATAATAAAAAATAAAGACTATAGTTTAAAAGAGCAAGAATCCAATATGAATCGGAGAATAAAAAGAAAGCTAGAATCCAAGTGTACACAGGTAAATGAAATTCTTTACGAGTGGTTTAAATGTGTTCGCTCAAAAAACTCCTGGTCAATGGAAGTACGTTGCGGGAGAAAGCACTCTAAATTTCCACAGAAATTAAAGTCAAAAATTTCATAGTTAGCAATGGGTGGTTGGAGTATTTTAGAAAGGGGCACAACATATCGTTCAAAACAATTCCGGGTGAAGAGGTGGATGTACCTGTTGATCAAGTCAATGGCTGGAAAGACAGGTTACCAAGTATTCTGACAGAATACTAATTAAGTGACATTTACAACTCGATGAGGCTAGATTATATTTTAGAGGTGTACCAAATAAAGCATTAACACTAGAAAATGAAGTGTGTAAGTGGAAAAATGGCTAAAGAAAGACTAACGATTATGTTATGTTGTGGAGGTGCCGGTGAAAAAAAGCAGTCGTTGGTTATCAGAAAGTCATTAAAAACGAGTTGTTTCAAGAATTTGGAGACAACATTACTGGGTATCAGTTGGGATGCTAACAAAATGCGTGGATGACATCCAGAATTTTTGAAGACTGGTTACATGAATTTAATAAAAAAATGCAAAACAAAAATCACACCGCATAATTTTATTATTGGATAATGCGACATCCAGTTTCATCACTGTCCAATCTCAGACTGTCATTTATTCCACTATACACAACATCTCATCTTCAGCCACTGGACCAAGAAATAATTCAGACATGTAAACTTTTTTATTGAAAAAGAGTTCTTCGGTCCATTGTGTCCCATATGGATGACAGCATTTCAGCATTTGACTTGACGAAGAAAATCACTGTCCTCGATGGGGTATCCTGGAACAAGACAGCCTGGAACGAGGTTGCTGTTGCCACCAAATAAGTGTTTTACAAAATGTGGCATTCAAGTTAGCGACACTGATCTGCAGGCACAATATGAATTTTGCAAGTACTTCAGACACTTGCTACAGTTGCTGGACTGCCATATGGTGAAAACATTGAAATGGAGAATCTACAATGCTGTGACGATCTCGAGGGCAATTGGGAGGATCGATTTCTATAAGATTACAAAGGTAAGTTAGAAAAACTTCTGTATTTACAGTCAAAATACATTTTGAAATGGTCAATTAAAATCTCCACTATTCGAGATGTACACTTTTACAATACAGCTATTTATCTGCTTTTTGCAGAAACGGGTGATGATGAGGTACAGAGTGAAGAAGGAATTAACAAACCTCTAAAAGTTTAAAAGAAGCGTTATCTTTGGCAGATCAAAGATATTTGTGTTACTCTCGATAAGGAATTTGAGGAGAATACTGTGGAACACTATAGTAAATTTTATTGTTTGGTCGAAAATTATGCAATTGAAAAGAAAACTGCTAGCACAAAACAAACTACATTAAAATACTATTTTTCAAAAGTATAATATTTCCCAATGTGTTGGAATATAAGGAATTTCACTGTAAACATACTGTAAATAGGAAGTACATCTGCAAGTACATAATAAAATGATATAGTAGATAATCGGTACTTAATATACTATATTGGTATTATCCCTGCCAACCCCTTTATTAAATGGCCAGCTTTCTAAGCAGCCACATTTTACGGTGATCCAAGGGTGGCTATTAAAGACAGGTTTTACTGTATTAAAATAGTATACAGATTCAAAGATTAAAAAAATTTGTAAACTTTTTTAACCCTTTAAGGGGAGGGGTCCTGTCCTGTTCACCCCCCCCCCATAAATATGCCCTGCACACAGTTTCCCCCAAATAGTCAGCACTTTTGGCTTACCAATACATGCTCTGACCATATATATAACTCAAACAGTCTAATTAACCCATATTTTGGAAAGACTGAGCGCTCATCCAGGACTCAGTGCATTCCACAAGAAGTTGTATAGTAACAGTTTATGACTACATAACATCATGGTCATCTTGGTCAGATTTGGCGTAGTGTGCCCGTTCAATTATGGTACACATAAAGGAGACATGTGCTATTTGTGCCTGACATGATGGCACTTTTCTAACACCTGTTGATTATAACTTTTTTTCAGTGGGACACAACTCTTTCTATAAACAGACTAAATGTGTCACAGCATGGGAAGTCCACAGAGCCCTGCATGCAAATTTTTATATGAAGAAGTCTGAAGAAATGCTTCATACCACACCAATAAAGCTGCATTTTTGGATGGCACCTTTATAGAGTGGCACAATGGTGAACAGGATTTGCTACTCTAACAGCATTTATCCAGCCATTCAGTCTGGAGAAAGAAGAAATGGACAAGTAATTTTTTTTTGCCATGTTGATGATGGGGAGACAGACATTATACTGAACCACAAAGTGTATTGGAAGCCACCACACCTTTGTTTATAAAGAGGCCAGAGTCATCGTCCAATGCAGAAACAAGCAGAGATTAACATCCTTCTTGACCAAATGTAGTACCATAAAATATGTTGTGGCCATACAAGTGATATTGCCAAGTGCGCCACATGGATAAATTAACTGTGGCATTAGTGAATTCACAGCACACCGTCTTGTTCAAGGAGAAACATATTTTGGCTCCTTCCCCCCATTACTTGTATTATTATTCCTGAATAAATGATTATTATGAATTACTGTTTGTGGACATCTGTAATTAGTGATTTGCATTATTTATTACAACACTGTTAATTAGATGATATTTAGTTAAGCAAGTGTGTATAGACAATACTCTCCCACTTCCATCATCAACACAGCCAGAAGGTTAGTTGTCTGGCTGTAGAGTAAGATTAAAGAATTGTTTGCATACAAGTGTTTATATTGTTTTATTTATTTAAATTATCATTAAAGTTCTAAATAGTGATTTCTCTGGTGTCTTTTATTCTGTTTCCACTGTCAAATATGACAATTCATATGACTCTAATAATCATATATTTAACATTCATAAAAAAAATAAATTGCTGTCAAGGTAATTTGTGCACCCGTGCATGTATGTGTTTTAACCAATTTTTGGTTATCAGATTTTAACTAATTACACAGGGCTGCAAAATTTAGGTTCATAAAAACTTTTTTCAAAATTTTATCTGATTTTATAGTTGTTTGTATTGCTGAATTCAAATATGTTTTCAGTTTTTCTACATCACATACTGTTTTGTTTTTTTTTAATCGGCATTGTAATTTTTAGTGGAGCTATATTAGTAAAAGTACATTAGGTAAAACAGCATTTTTTGCAAACTATGTTTTCAATTAGATCTGTTTTTTCACAATAATATATTTTAAAACTTATTACATTTTTACCTTAGTTGGAAGTAGCATAATACCTTTTTCTTTTGCTCATGAAGCTGCATCTGTTGCTTTTCCTCTTGTAGGAGAAATCTATATTTTCATGGTGTAGCATCCAGCAGTAGTCTCCCATCATATTAATATTTCACCAACCCTGACATAGTCTCTCCATTTCCTTAATATCCTGATGGAAGCATTTGCCCAATTCCTCACTAACCGCACAAGATTTTGGAGGAAAAATTCTAAGTGACCATGTAAAAAGTGAATTTTGATGCTCATTGAGCATCCCAAAGTTTTGAGTTTTTCTAACATGCTTTCAACTATATTAATTTATTCGGGGTCCTTATTGTTTCCAAGGAAATTTTTCACGACATTTATTAAACTAATCCAAGCATCTTTTCAACCTCTGTCATTGCATGCATAAAGTTTTCATCTTTAATTAGTCTTCATATATCTGGCCCAACAAAGACTGCTTCTTTTAATTTTGCTTCTGACAAGTGAGGGAATTTGGTCAACAGGTACTTAAAACAGTTTCCTTCTTTAGGTAAAGCTTTTACAAACTGTTTCATAAGCCCCAGTTTCATATGGAGTGGAGGTAAAAGTATTTTCTTCAAGCCACCAAGACTTTTACATAGAATATTCTTGCTTCCAGGTTCAAGAGATTTCCTAGCTGGCCAGTCTTTCTTCTCCCAGTGCTCCTAATGACAAGTGGTCTATCCTAGACTCTACATTGAGGTAAGGCATATTCTTATTGTAAAATGCTTTAGGAGTATATTCCTAAATTATTAACTTTAAAAATAAATCATCACTTTTAGATGGACTAGTTTTCATTATGATTGAACTAGAAGCATAATATACTACCAACCAAAATGCTATTCAAAACTTCAGCTTTCACAGTTCAAAATCAGATGTGTAATTTATTGACCCCTGATCTAATTATTATCTCCTTCAGCATTCCTTATGATTTCTTATTTTTAAATCCTATTAACCTCAGGATGGACACACACACACACACACACACACACACACATGCTTAAAAAAGGACAGAAAATGAGGTATGGATTTACCCAATTAATTTTTATGTAATTAAGCTTATGCAGGACATTGATAGTAAGCTGTCAGAGCATGTGAGTTTTAGTGGAATAGATAAGTTTAATTATCATATCCAAATCTTTATCCAACGTATCTTTATCTATAAATTGTATTTTATCTTTATCCAAATCATGTGTGTTGTGTGTGTGTGCGCGCGCGCGCGCGCACGTTCACGCACACGCAAGGGAGAGAGAGGGAGAGAGAGAGATTGTTTTTCTCCTCACCTTTCTGAATATTTTCATATTGTCTGTTTCAGGTTACATATTACATTTATTTCTCATAAACACATTTTTACAATTTTAGATACAAAATTCAAAATTCTTTAAACACAGTACTCATTTCAATCCATTTTATTTAGCTCAATTTGTATGTTATCCTTCTTTACTGATATGTTATGAGAGTCAAGATGAAGTTAGAAAATTATTCTTATAATAAATTTATTTATTGAGTAAATTGTTTTTAAATTTAAGTTTGAAGCATTGCTTTATATTTCATATTATTTTTCTTTTATTTTTCATATTTAAATAACTACAGTATCATGAAATAAATCTGTCTAATATCTATTACATAGAGGTAGTCTACATCAATAGGCAACAAGCTGAGGATAACACAATGTTTTACCAACAAGCTAAAAGGGCAGGAGCACTGTCAACTGATGAATAGAACTAAATTTCAAAAGTGTGGAAGCAAAAGGTAGGCAACATGCAGATATGAGGTTGATGATTAACATTTTATAACAGACAATAGTCCTTTTTTTAACAATAATATGATGATGACTGCATGGTGTGTACAGCCAATAGATGACCTGAATTTATTCTAGTATATTTCCATGTTGAGATCTTGAAACTTTTTGTCTTTCCAGATAATATGAGATGAATTTCAATACTTTTGTATCCATTTTAATCATTTGTTAAATTACTGTAGGTTTTATTGTATATTCATGCTCATGCTCAGAATTGCATACCTACAGAGCAGTAACTTTAACATAGTCAACTAAAAGTAAGGCTGTATCATCATGCCAAGTTGGCAGCCATGAAACTTTGTCTCTTCAAAAGTTAAGCATTGCCTAAAACAATAAATGAAAAATATTACTAAGCATAATTTATATTACTACAAAATTTATGTAAGATATTTACTAGAACTATTTTTTTAACTTGTACACTATTTCGGAAACATTATTAGCAAGATGCTAATATGTGTAAATAACAATAGATTCAATGAAGATTTGTTGCTTATAAACAAAAAAAATAAGAACATCTTTTTATTCTTTTCACCAACATTTTAGTAAAAACATTTCTTTCATTAGTTGAGACAATGTACAAAAATTGCTGAGTGTGCAGAGTTTACTATACCAATAATACATAATGCTGGAAGACTATAACACATACGAGGGTGATTTGAAAAGTTCACGGTGCCACGTTCCTCTCACAAACAGCTGTGAAGCGTCAAGTCGGGTCAAGTGATTGTTGCGGAGAAACAGCTGTATAAATAAGGTTATCCCACAGCAACGCTGAAAATGGAGAGCACTGAACATACAATTTTTTGTTAAAAAAAGGTTTAGCGCCAACAGAAATTTTTAGTGAGATGAAGAATGTGTTGGGTGATGCTGGACCTTCATTTACTACAGTGAAAAAATGGGCTACTAAATTTGAATGTGGTCGTGCAAGTTTGGAAGATGACCTGCGTACTGGGCATCCGAAAAGTGCCAGTGCACCAGAAATCATCAATAAAGTGCACGATATTGTTTTGGAAGATTGTCGTTTGAAGGTGTCTGAAATTGTTAAGCCTGTGAGAATCTCAGATGAAAGGGTACATCATATTCTTACTGAGGAATTAGGTACGAAAAATCTGTCTGCAAGATGGGTGCAACGTTTGTTGACAAGTGACCAAAAACGCATGCGAATGCAAGCTTCTCAGGTATGTTTGGGCTGTTTTAAGGAAAATCCAAAAGATTTTATTCGTAGATTTGTAACAACTCATGAAACTTGGGTCCATTACTTCACTCTCGAAACAAAACAACAATCGAAACAATGGATGCATAGTAATTCGCCTTCTCCAAAAATGGAAAAATCAATTTTGTCAGCTGGAAAGTGTATGGGTTCATTTTTCTGGGATGCTAAGGGGATATTGGTACTAGATTGCCTTGAAAAGGGTCAAACGATAAATGGAGAGTATTACGCTAACCTTTTAGGCAAATTAAATGTAAAAATTCAAGAAAAAAGACCAGGCTTAGCAAAGAAGCAGATCATTTTCCATCAGGATAATGCACACCCTCACATATGTGTTGCGTATATGGCAAAAATCACCGAGTTGAAGAATAATCTGTTGCACCATCCACCTTATTCGCCTGATTTAGTGCCATCTGACTTTCATCTATTCCCAAAGCTCAAAAAATTTTCAGGGGGAAGGAAACGATTTTCCTCAGATGACAAGCTGAAAGCAGCAGTAAATGGTTATTTTGAGGACATAGAAGAATCAGACTTCCTCAACGGGGTAAGTGACAGGGTAATGACTTGGCGCTTCACAACTGTTTGTGGGGCAAACATGGCGCCACAATGCAGTAAAAATCAGAAACGCCACACATTCGTGTATATGGTAGGCCACAAACTTTTCAAATCGCCCTCGTACAAACAATAACAGAATTTTTATTAGACATATAATAATCATTACCTTCAATTCTAAATTTTTCCATGGCTTTGTTTTTCCATTATTGACAATGTTATCTGGAAAATTTGTTATGCCTCCAACAGAAACACCCAATGATACATAAAAGTGTAAAAAATAAATAAAAATTATTATAATTACAGTAGAACTCCATTTATCCGAACTCCAGTTATCCGAATCGCCAATTATCTGAATCGTTATCAGGAAATTAAAAAATTGCAATTTCTAAAAAAAAAGTTTATTCAAATTGCAGTTGCCGTACTTGCAAAAAAAACAGCAAATGAAATACATATGAGACTGGGTTAGCTATGCATCATAGTTTACATACTGATCAGTACAATGTTTTCTACTCTACTGCTCGCCTAAAATGATAATTATGTGTGAGTTTTATTTCTAATTTTTTTGTAGTAAAAGTAAACATTTTACAAAACACGTGTAACCTGGTTTTTATTAAGATACTGTATTCATGTAATAAAAATAAACAAAAGTGATTTTTGAGCAATTTTCATGTTTTCTTTCACAACATAACCTTTTTCTTATATTTGCCCCAATTATCCGAATTTCTGCATATCCGAATTACGTTTGGGAATCATTAGTTCGGATAAATGGAGTTCTACTATATTTGTTCTGACTATTAACAAAAGGCCAACCTAGCTGGACTTTATTGGGATGCCAGGAGAAAGATGGATTAACTTTCCATACAGCCACAGGAATAATAACAACTACATGATAATTTGTATTGTTAAGATCTTCTTCTGATAGTTCCTATCTGTTTCAGATGTTGGATATCATACAGATTATTTTAACTTTCTGTACTGTTAAGATAATGAGCCTTTATTTAGACTATCTTTATTAGATCTGAATACGTACTTATATTATTAGTGTATTATGTCTAAAAGAAAGAAATGGTTTCTACCCACTCAAAAATGTATTTCTAATATCTGATTTTTATATTTTTTTAAATGGCCTCTTATAGCAGAGTTAACAGATGCAAGAGTTTGTTAATTAATATAATCCAATGTCCATTACTTAAAATATGAGTAAAATTAAAATTCTGTTTGAACGTATTGTCACTTTGTGCTGACTTTTTTTTTCTTATTGTGGCCCGTTTGAAAATTATGCATAGGTCTATGAACAATCATGAAAAATACTGGTTAATGTGGGATAATACTTAATCTGTAAAAGTGTTTGTAAACATAATATATAGTATCTGTATTCCTATGATTTTTAATTCATATTTAATATTCATTCAAATAATACTGCATCTGCTCAATATTTACATTAATAACTTGTTTGTTACACTCCTTTATATTTTTTTAATAGTCCTGTACCAGTGAGAATATCTTTGAATGAATGTTGTGTTACTTTATGCTGATTGACGTACCATCACTTAGCATGATATATTATCAATATCATTGCAAGTAATCTAGCTTGATATTTAGTTACCTGTACAGGCTGCTACTAAAATAAAATGCTTACATCATTATCAAAAGGTTCTATCCTGGATGCAGAACTCCAAACAGGTGTCACATCAGAACAATATCATCTACAATATCCTCTACCCTACAATATCATCTAATGTATCCTCTCCATTTGGTACCAGTGAAAATGGCTGTCCCCCATCTACTGAAAATAGTAGATTTTCTAAAGAAGAAAAAACATGCATGTTTGTTAGCAATAATATTTTCATAACAATGTTTACAAGTAATTAATTACCAGTATATTTAAGTAAAAAATCTCTTAATAATAAAGAGATGTTTAATTGTTACAACCTCAATAACAACACATGTTACCTCTGTCAATGTCTTCCAATCTATAATCTCCCAGATGCCTTAAAAATTATTGCTTTTAATTATAGAAATTGCATTTCTCTTTAAGTGTTAACTAACAAAAATCTTCACTGGTCTTATGAATGTCATAAGTAAAGAAAACTAAATGACTAAAAAACCTAAACCAATGGTCTTTAATGGGAATATAAATATTTCTTCAGGTTCACTACTTCCTGTATGTAAAAGCTGAATATACACTTTTTATGTCCCTTTCCTATAAATAATTATTGTATTTTACAAAACTCCAAGTTTAAAAAATGTTTAACATGTTTTGAAAGAATTATACATAAATCATATAGAAACTACTTAATTAATAAAGAAAAACTATAAATTACTAATCACCTACGTTTATACACTATTGTGTTATATTATATTAACTATCTTCACAAATTTTCCAAATATATAGTCAATTTCCACTGTATGTTTACTTTTTACTTTGATGAAGTCCAAACTAGATTTACATTCAATTTTACACAGCATGTTGAAACATCTTAAGAACTATCTGTTAGTGTTAGTTGAATACAGAGTAATATTCTGAATCTAATACACAAGTATAAAATTAAACCACACAGCTGGACATGGAACTGATCTTTCTAAAACGCTCAGAAGCTTTCCTATCTAAAACTTCCTACTTGATATTGATCCAGTAGGGTATTTGATATTTGTTACAGTACTCATATTTAAAGTCAGGTACCAAAACTTCACCAACATGACTGAGTTCCAACAATTTCTTGAAGTTACTGTAATTAATAACTTGATACAAGCTCCTTGGTTAAGGTGATTATTTTATATTCACCTCACAAATATTATCTAATTATGTATTTCAAAATTAATACGTTCTGTCACAAAACTACGGTTTTATGCAAAAAAAAAACAAGAACTTATTAACAAAACTGCTTAAAAGGTTATACAGTTTTAGAGAATCACAAAATCCATTTAATTCTAATTCACTTCTGACCTAGTAGCTATATTCTGATAGAACATATGATACATGTCAATATACTTAACTTCCTAACTTTAAATTCCATTGTCAGTTTAGAAAGATCTGACCTCTTTGAACAGCTAAATTTTTGTTTGGCCAATCATCTCTGATTAATGGGTGAAGGCAACAATATGGCCCTGAGTGTTTTGACAATTGTCAAAACACAATATGTTTGTTATTCATGATTCCAAAACAGGGAGAAAGATTTTCACGCTTTTTGTGTTGGGGGGGGGGGGGGAGTGACCTGCAAGCGAACCTGCTTCACCAGTCATCAAAGTCACAAATCGCCACTGGCTATACACCAATTAAATAGGATACTTTGGAGTAACAATATATCTTGGAACACCAAAATAAGGACCTACAAAACCAGTGTAGAAAGTAGAAACCTGATGATATAAACTGAGCAGAGTATTAGAGATGCGCAGTGTACAAACACCTTGTTGCGAGGCTAACTAAATATTTATTTATTTCACACACGCACACAACAGTCTTGTACAGTGTTTCATAGTGTGAAAATCGGATGCAACAAGACTGGCGAGAACAGTGGAAGCATGTGTGTCACTTAAACAGTTTGGGAGATAATACGGAAGTGAGACAGTGAACTGTTATCCCGTCATCTCCTTTCTCTTCTCTCTAGATAACTTAGATATACTTGTAAGTGGGGGGTAATTTGGTAATTCATGCTCTGGGTCGGTGCAGCTTACTGTTCAGGAATGACTGTCGGACCTATATTACAACATATGGTGCTGAATTATAGGTATTTAAAAAGACACATAAAAAATATAAGCTGCAGAAATGAACTACTGGAAAGATGCTGCCAATTGATAAAAACTGACAGAATAAGGTGTTCACAAATAATAAAGTGTATGGGAATCAATACTGATATACTTGTAACAAGGCTTAAACGAATAACTGAATGGCCACTACTACACAGAAAGAAATTAAATTTTAGTTTGTGTTAAGAGGGTCAACAGAAAGAGATTAATTATTTTTATAATATATTAAAAGCACAGTAAATTATCGGAAAATAATAGCATCATTAATAAAGCCACTTAATTAAAAATATATGTTATTCGAATAACATATATTGTAACAGTACAGATCTTCACCATAAAATTAACAACCAAAATAAAGAATGAAACACTCATAAAATAACACCTGAACACCTAAGAGAGGAATGGTAAATGAATAACTGTGTACAAAGTATTATATAAGGTTCCAGAACTAAGTAAAACAAATAATATAACTAACTCAGCAATACTTTCACAGGTGGCACCATCTAACACTAACTTATGAGGATCAAGTTACCGATTCAATTATTCACGAATTGGTCAACCGACTAGAACTTTGTCTACCGTAAGTAAATAACTTGTGTTTGTTTTAGCAGGATCAGAATCTGCGGCGATCTACAACTATCCATGGACGCCTGCGAGAGAACCGACTCGAACAAATACATCGTCAGTCTTTTTCACTACAGACTCTTTCCATTTTACAACTAAATACAACTATTATATTAACGACTCGGAACACAAAGTTTTTTATAAGTAAAAACATAAAATTTTACCTTACAACCTGAACCGGTTTTTACCTTTAAAAGGCTTCTTTAGATGTTACCTTCAGAGCCTTTTAAAGGTGAAAACCGGTTCAGGTTGTAAGGTAAAACTTTATGTTTTCTTATAAAAAACTTTGTGTTCCGAGTCATTAATATAATAGTTGTATTTAGTTAAGTAACGGACACGTCATGGACAACGAAATCCAAGCATTTTACAACTTTAACCAAACAAATTAAATAATACTAAATAAATAGAATTTTTAAAGTGGGAATTTGTACTTATACAATATACAGCCTACTTATTCTATGCAACACCTGTACATCGCAATATATACAGTGCAACTTGGTTATTACGGCCTTGGCTGTTACGTCAACTCGGGTGTAGCGTTATTTTGTCATAAGTCCGGTCAAACTGATATCTTTAACATTATAAAAATTCCTGGTTTTAACATCACTAAATATTGTCTACTCTGTTATAGCGTCAAAAATTTCTCAGATATTTTACTCTAAATTTCATATAAACGTATATATGTGCGCGCGCGTACTCGTACATGAAAATTTACCCGATGATGACGAAGACGACGACTTGCCGCTCTCGGAGTGGATTAAGAAATTCGACGTAAATGAATTTGGAAATGAACTTGATTCCTATGCATCAGTGGATGACCAAGTAAAAACATTCCAAGTGTTGAGTGACGCAGAAATTATCGCGGAAGTAAAAAACATAGAAGCAGATGATAATGTTGAAGAAGATGCTGAGCAAGAGGAGAATGCCGACATCGTTTGTCCGACAGTACAGGAAGCAGTGAGAGCCGCCGAAACTCTTTCACGATTTTACTGCTTTAGAGAAGACGTCTGATGACACATTCAATGCAGCGCAGCATCTCCACAGCACAACAGAAAGAATTTATTTTTCAGAAAGGAACGTTCAAAAAAAAATTACGGATTACTTTCGACAGTAAGCCTAAATGTAATTTACATGTACTTTCTTTTTGATCTTTTAAAATATTCTTCATGCTGTTTGTATAAATGAAATGCAGTTTGTAAACTTTAGAATAAATATCACGAATAATGTTAATAATGCAAAGATCTTTTTTTTTTATTTATCCTTCCTTACTAGTGATTAAAAAGGGTCTTTTATAACGACTCTTTTATAACGTCACTCGGACATAACGTCATTATTTTTTTGGTCCCTTCAATGACGTTATAACCAAGTTCCACTGTATACACATCCCTTTTTTTATGTCTTCCTCCTGTCTTACTCTCCTTCTCCACTTTCAAAGAAAACACTGGAAGGACCTTTGAAAGTATATGGAAGATACATAAACATTTTATACAACAGGTAATTGTAACTGCTGAAGGAGATTTAATTAAATTTCTTTGTCACATAATATTTATATTAAAATACAGATGGGCCACAAGTTGCTTGACAGAATTCATCTTCTTTGATAACTTTTAGTGATAAAGGTTTTGCGAGGTTTGATTAATAATAATAGGTTTGATTTTTCTACACACAATAATAAAATATTTGTGATAACAATCCAATATCTATGATGAATTTATTGTTATTATTAGAACCAATAGACATTATTATTCCAGCATCTGGGATTGTCTTCAGATGGTGTGAGTGACAGCTGACAGCCCAGTTGAAAGACCTAACAAGGTTTCCAGGATCTTTCAGCTGCCACTCAGTGCTTGTAAGAATGATTTCAATAATTCACAAAATGTCAATTGTGAAAATGTTATGACGCAGGCAGTCTGAGTAGAGGGGTCTTATGATAGAACTCACCAATCGCTTAGGAGCTTAAAAATACATCAATTTAATTATAAACTTATGAGGAAAAGGCTATCATCTACTGTGTGACTTTACTCTCTAACCAGCTGTCTGTGCAAAAATTTCCACCTACAAATTTGAAATGATTGACAAGATTCAAATCTAAAAAAAATTTTAATTAATACAAAATTCTTTTGGAAACCTTTGAAAACCACTAATTCAAATCTTTTTACAAATTTTGTATCTGTTGGAATGTAGTAGTGACCTATCCCACAATCTCAAGTCTAATAGAAAATTAACTGAATCCTATGCACAAAATAAATGTTTGTGGAATTCATCTAACTAAATTTAGATAACGTAAAAAATTCACATTCACTGATACTTGAATGCATGTACACATGCACTTTCAAGTGATCATTAGAAGTCATATTCTTAAACAATACGGTTTATTTTCATGTAACTTTTGTACCAGTACAATCGCATATTAGAAAGCACATTTCTGTTTAATATTCAGATAATTTACTTATCTAAAACATATATGAAAAAAAGTAACCTGGAGTCCAGACAACAATGTAATTATGGTAACTGTTATGCCAGCCACCTGAAGTTTCTCTTACAATTGTGCGACCCTTAATATTATCTCCAACTCCCATAAGGACCCCACTCTCCAACTGTTTAGAGCCAATATCTCTGCCATACAATTTTAAATCATTATTACCTCTTGACATGGCTATACGAACCCTACCAGAAGCAAATCCAGGACCACACACCTCACTCTTTGGTTCTAACCATATTTCTCAAACAGATAATGGAATAAAATAAACAATGGGCAACATTTATTATGATTAAATTCTAAGATACCATATTAGGAAATACTGTACATACAATAATTGTTTATATAAAATTTGTCAACATTCTTAACAAATTATGTATATCTAGACAAATCATTTCATGATGTGCACACATCTTAAACTCTCAAAATTAATTAGAGTAAACCAGTTTTTCACTTGTTTGCAAGACATGCATAAGGATTATCATCTGTCTTTCATCCATTATTTTATTGTAAATAAAAAGAATATTTTTTTTACCAAATCTTATAGCCAAGAAACGTTTGGTAAACAGAGATTTAGAACACATCTTTTTGTATTCAGGGTTGAACCACAAAAGACCAGACAACACAAAATGTACAATTTCACAAGAGGAGCAATGATATATTGTATATGCAAAAAGGAGTATAAGATCTATAAGATTTAATTTATGATTGTAACATTGATGACGTTTGTAACATTTTATGATTTGTAATAATGACAATGTGTATGTTGACTATAAAATTTGGTAAGAAAACTTTTATAGAAATGATAGGAACAAGACAATTAAGAATAAGGGTTATCCACTGCAAATAAAAAACAAAAACACATTTTGTCAAGCTTTGAAAAATACAAAGCTTAAAGTATCATGAGGTAAGACATTAGTAAGAACAGTCTAAAATGTCAAAGACTTTTAATTAAGCTTTATAGAAACTCATCAGATATCAGATGATACACTAAGAAAGTCTAGAATTTCCAAAACTTTTAAAGAACTTCTATAGAAACTTATCAGGTATGGGTACATCTTTCAGATGCCATTACCTTTTTCAATGGGAATCATTGTCAAACTGCTGGAACAGCAATCTGTATGCTACGTTTTACTTTCAGAGGGGCATTACTGACATGAATCTGTAACATATGTATGTACAACATATTTGATAGAAAGGTAAAAGTGTTGACAGATTTAAGTAAAAACTCCTGGCTTAATCGATACAGATCAATATTAATTAGTTTTCTGTGAGGAGTGGTTATAAAGTGGCTACTATGACTAACTTGCTGCTATGAAGTATAAGACTTGTGGAAATACTTACTTTTAAGATGTACGGTACCACAAGTACATCCTTTTAAGGATGTGCTTATCAGTAGTGGTTGAAAGCTGAAAAATTTGGAGGTCTAACTAGATAGTATGTGTTGAATTGTTTCACAGTCTTAATAGAAAAATAATATATATATATACAGTAATAATATAACTTATCAACTAAGCTTAAGGGACTGAATTGCAATCTTAATATCCGTATGTATATTTAAAATCATGTGTTTAAAAGTAAAATAACTTTTTGTGAAATTTATAAGGTCTGGTGTAGGCCTGCCATTTCTAGATTTTTTTGTTTGCAAAAGAATAAAAATTGGAAACATTTTTTACTGAGAAAGAGAAGAGCTTTCTCAGTTTTAAATCAACCATTTGGTCTGTATGTTGGCCTTACGATAACTTTTGAATGCTTAAGAGATTTTCTTAAAACTTAGTATTGGTGTTCAAACTTTTTACAGACCCCTATTATCTTTGAGATTGATTCCCCTAAAAATACAAGGGGAGGACTGAAGGAAAAAAATATAAGGCATTCAATTTTTTTATTCAAAAATCTATGTGGGGTATCAAATTAAAGAGAGTTTTACAAAAATCTTAATATAATGTTTAGTTTTGGAAATTTCAAAATTTCGGGACACCAAACCCCAAAAGTGAATCAAAATTCATGAAAACTGTAGAAATCCATGACATGTACCATATCAAGTTAAAGAGAATTTTTACCCCACTTAATGTAGAGTTTTTTGAAAATTTTTAACTTTATGGGCACCACAGGCTGATAAGAGAAGTCAACATTTAAAAAAAATTGTGAGTCTTGTGGGCATCAAATTATGAGGAATTTTTTTAAAAATATTGTTACGACGGTCTAACTGATCATCACATGGTACAGTGGAAAACAAAATACAAGACACCAATTAAGTCACTAATCACCAGCTTTAATTATACAATTAAATAGTTTGTAATCAACAAGATAGTCTCTTACAATAAACCAAATAAAAATTGTTCACACGCAATAATAATGTCTCCAAATATAAAACACAATTGTATTACAATTCTCCCGCACAAATGTAAAACACATAACACTTTGCCACCTACTACGAACCGCACTCGAATATACCGCAACTCAAACTGACTGCTAAGAGCAACTGTCATTTAAATAGATGGCAGAATCGTTCCAGAATAGTAGATACTACTACACATCAGCAATAAAGGAAAACATTAGAGCGCAATTAATTGTGGCCTTGACACAGTGCGCGTGGCCGCGCGAATTCTGGACAGTCTAGCTAATGCGTTGAGAATCACATAGACTGTTCTGTAGTGTCGTAACAATATGAAGTTGCTATTTTCAATAATTTTATAAAATTAATATCTTTCAACACACCTTCCGAAAATTAGACAAAATGTTTGTAGCTTTTGTAAAAAAAAGTTTACATATTGTTATCAGTTTTGTAAATTTATGAAAATATTAGATGTCGGCTTATAGATACCTATGGAAACGTATATAAATATATATTTATGTATGGTCATCTCCTATGGTGTTTCTCAGCTAATGGTAAAAATTTATTCACAGCTTTAGAAAATTAAAATTTATTAATTGATCTTATCTAAAAATAAATGCATTTTTTTAAATAATGAGCAAGTTCTGCAGCTTTGGGAGCTTACTAGTTAGTTTTTGAACAGAATTAATTAAATTAATTAGTTAGGCATTGTTAAATTATTGAATTTTGTTGTTCATGACAGGTCAAAGTATTAAGTAATACGTAATGTACTACTTCCAACTAAGGAACACTAATTTTTAGAAAACGATTTTCATAAAATTTTATATCAGAGGCCTCTGAAGATGCTTAAAAAACATGAAAGCTAGCTCAGGCATGGGTAGCACCACAGGGTGGCCAGGTTAGGCTCAGGCCTCCCCAACATTCTCTCTCAAAAATCTCATATTTAATTTTAAAATCTTATTGAACTGATAAAAAAAATTATGAATTGAAAATCTTGTTGATTTAAGTAACAAAATGAAGTTTCCACCACTTGAACTTGCGTAGCCTCTAGAGACTCGTTATAGAATTACCAACACAATTTTGCGCAAGTGGAGCAATCTTTTTAAATGTGGATTTGATGTGCATGCTGTTTATGTAACAATGATCAGAGATATTGTTAGCTTGTTAAGTATGCAATTGTTATTATAGTGTGCCTGAATGTGACTTCAGGCAATTGTAAAGTTGAAGCAACTTTTGAAGCATACATTTAATTTTAAGCCTCAAGTAGAATACAAAGTAGATAGTTTTGAATCATATAGGCTTAAAATAACAAACATAATGAAACTACACTGCTTTATCTGCCTGTGAAAGACTGAGACCAACTTGTGGTTCCAAAACCTAAGAAATCTACCATCTGCCAGTGCTTCCGGTAATCTATCATCCTATATTGCTCTTGCCAGCAATCTTGAAAATATTCAAGCAACTCCTATTGGCCTGTATCTGGCCCCTGGTGGATACACCATCTACAAGGAGAAGGTCGAGTTTTGACAGGGACGCTCAACTACTCTTCAGATAGTGAGGATCGTTGTCCAGCTAGCAGGAGCTACAAGTAGCCGTCAGTCCACAGGCACTGTTCTGTTGGACATGAGCAAAGCCCTTGACAAATTCAAGCATGAAGACCTTCACTTTAAACTAACCCACACACCACTACTATCATCCACCATGAATCTGATACAGTCATCATTAACCAATGGAACCCTCAGGGTTAGTGTCAACAGGGCATGCTCTTGGGTTCGCCTCATCGCCGCAGACATTCCCCTACCTCATGTACACAAACGACCTGCCAGTGTATCCCAGAGTCACATCGTTGTCCCTCTTCACTTATGACATTATGTTCCATTATAGCCCCTGTCTCTGTGAGAGGTGAGCATAATGATGCAACATCAGCTGGACACTTACCACTGGTTGAGGAAGTGACTCTATCTAACTCCATAAAAACATTGAATGGGCTGAAACAAGGAGATGCCCTAGTGTGTCTGTTGTTCAACATAGCTCTAGAAAAGGTCATCAGGGATTCAGGAATTCAAACTAGCAGACACATATTTCACAAGGAGGTACAGCTTCTGGCATATGCCAATGACATTGATGTCATAAGTAGGTCTGAATCTGGCTTAAAGGAAGCCTTTCAAGAACTGGAGTTGTCCGCTAAGGCTATGGGCTTGGTTATAAACCAAAGAAAAACTAAATATATGGTTGTAGGTGCCAACACTCGCGCCCTGTCCCTGCACATTAATGATTACAAATTTGAAAAAGTTCAAGGTTTTCCATATCTCGGGTCATATGTGGACTCTGGAAATGACTCCTCTAGAGACATTGAAAAACGAATATTATCTGCTATAGGTGTTACTACAGACTAGTGAAACATTTTAAATCAAAATTAATAAGTAAAGAGACAAAAGCCACGCTCTACAAGACCTTGATCAGACCTGTTCTGATGTATGGCTCGGAATGCTGGGTGCTAAAAAACTAGATGAGCAGAAACTAGCCATGTTTGAGAGGAAGGTACTGAGGAGAATCTATGACCCTGTGAAGAAAAACGAGATTTGGAGGTGACTGCATAATTGAGAGTTGTACGAAAGTTTTAAATATCTTCCGATCGTGCAATTCATACAAATTAACAGATTGCGTTAGGTTGGACATGTGCAGAGAATGGCGGAGGATAGAATCCCCCCCAAAAAAATCATGAATTATTTGCCGATGGGAAGGAGAAGGAGCGGAAGACCGCATACAAGATGGCTAGACCAGGTTGGTAAGGAGGCAGTGAGGCTGGGTGCAGCAAACTGGTGGACGTTGGCCGGGAGTAGAGACCAGTGGGGACGATTTCTTTTGGAGGCCAGGGCCCACATGCCAACCCAGTGGACTGAATCTTAGGTGTTCGGCTAAACTAGTGCCTAGACTCCAACAACTCTTGACTGATGCCCTGAAACCCCCCCCCCCCAAGAGGCTCAAGACATCAGAGTCAAAATTTTCTCCATGCTCTTGTACAACTGCCTGGTTGTCTGCACAAAAATTTTATTGTATATGCTTTTCATATGAGCAGCAATCATCTACTGGGCAGCTGCTTGGTGACCATCCATGTAGGCCTCTCCTGTTGGGCACCAACCAGCCCAGCATTGTAAGCAGCATTCATCTCCAAGACTCTGTGTTATGTGAAAGATGATGTTCTACTTTTGGGCCTCCATGTTCCTCCATGGAGGATTTTATCTTATTCCTGGCAACTAACTTTTTGCAAATGCTGAAATCCTCCTTCTGACACATCTGTTATGTATGGACAATGCACCAACAACGGGCGGAACTTGGCAATCCACCATCCTAATCCCCTCTGACCTGTTGTCTGCCACACTGTAGACAACATTCTAATGCAGTGCCTTCCTCGTGCTTGCTACCCCACCGTGTGCATCTGAAATTCAGCAACAGATGGAACAAAAACAGCTCGAGATGCTTGTATTGCACAGTCATTTCTGTTGCACAAGTTAGTCACAAGTAGTTAGTTAGTACTATTCCTGTGTCAACTATATTCTACAAGATGTAATTTCTTCAAAAACCTATTTAAGGACAGTATGATGAACATTTAAACAGCCTGCATTGAAATAATAGCAGTTGAAAGAAAACTGACCAGAAACTTATCCCACTAGTAGTAGATAATATTGTGGCCATTCAAATAATAGGAGAATTAACATTTTTGAATAAAACGTTCTTATTATGTTTTGTTTTTTGTAACGTTCTTATTATGCATTACGTTTTTGTACGATTATGATATTTTCATTTATTTCCAGACTTAACACGACTAAAAAATATATGTTTATGGAAATCATATACTGGAGTGAATATACTGTAATACTATACTGTCTGAAGTTACATTGTGTATGCCACACATTCTTGTCACAAAAACATGTTGTACAGTTTTAATTCTATTTATGAACTTGCATCCATGCAAAATGTCTTACAGAGTGGCCCACCTGGATAACACTCTGGCCCACCCTTGGTCCCCCCCCCCACTTCTTAATTGTTGGAGCTGCCACTGAACACAGGCAAACATAAAATTCCATTAAAACTTAGCATTTATTAGTCAGAAATAGCGCATCAAATATTATAGAATTACAATACGTCATATATTACATATCATATCACATATAATTGTTTCCCAACTGATAAATGTAAAATTATCTTGCATTTTACTACTTAATCTTATTTACGTTTAACAATAAAATTTTATACATTTTAGGTTAATTGTCTCCAAGTCGCTTAAAACGCGTCATAAAGGACAAGAAAAACGAAGTCGCATGACAGATATCTGGTAAATACGTCTACATATATTAATAAAATTTTTTTTGCAAAAATATGACTGACAAGTGAATTCAAGAACTGTAACCTTATGCTTCAAGCCTATTGGTTGTAGTCATGCTTCATGGTTTGTACTTTCTAATCACATCTACCATAATCAGGCCCGTATTTAGGCACGTGCTATTCTGTGCTCACGCACAGGGAGGCAAGATTTGGGGGGTGGCAAAATTTTGGATTTTTATTTTTTAGATTTACAGTGAAAGGATATTTCCAATGCATTAAAAGCATTATTGGTGACGAATAATTGGCAATTAATCGTCTTGTCACCAATAATTATAACATTTGGTCAACTATTGAAGGAATCAATTATTATTAAAATAATTTCCAATGTAATTGCAACGATTTATGAAATCAAATAATCAATGCCATTCATGCAGATTGTTGTGAGCAGTGTATACTGTTGAGGAAGCAAACGTTGCATTCCTGTCTGTCAGTTGGTTATTTCCGCTTACTCATATGTCATATTGCCATTCCAAATCCAGTATTCCGCTGCTGTTCTACTTGTGCTACTAGTCTGTATAAATGAGGTAGGGAAGATTTTTGTTGGCAACACTGCGCTGTCGGCTGCCGCTCTGGTCTGGCTCATGCGCCGCTCTGTGCTACAGTTTGCCTATTCTATTCAACTAGGTTATGTTAGTTTTTATTAAACTGTGAACTGTGATGTGAAATGAAAAAAAAGTACGAGTTTATTTTTTACTTCTTTAGTTCTTTATTGGATTGCAAATTGATATTTAAGTATAAAATTGAAATGGACAGAAGAAAAGGACTAAGTGGGGCGGCATATAGATGGAAGGCAGAAGAAAAGAAACAAAAAGAAGATGACACCCTTAAAAAAGTAAGAAAATTAGAATCGTTTTTTAGTTATGAAATAACTGAAAACAAAATTTCTGAAGAACCAAAAATTCATGTAAGTAATAGTAATACTGGTGGTACTGGTAATGAATGCAAAACAACCAACCAAGGTTCTAGCACTTCTGATGAAAATAATGAGATTCATCCAGAACCCTCAACATCGGCATCTCCTAGTCTAGACAAAAATAATGACAGTATAATATGTTTGCCAGACAATGATCCATATCCTGGGTCATTACTGACGAAACTATTGATTTCTTAATCAAACAGGGTATAAAACAAAATAATGATTCTGATTTTTCAAAGTCAGTTCATCTATATCATGATGGTAGAAAGAGGTACTGTACTGATAGTTTATTTAAAAGAAAGCTTTTGAATGGAAATGTTGTAAAACGAGAATATTTGGGTTATTCACCAAGTCAGGGGTCTCTATATTGTGCTCCTTGTATGCTTTTTGGAGGCCTATCTGGGTTTGCTTCAAAATCAGGGTTTAATGATTGGATTCACGCTGTACAACATATCTCCGAACATGAAACTCATCCTCTCACAGAGATTGTGCAATTAAATTTAAAACCCGAGCAAATGAATTACCTAGAATTGACAAAAAGTTAGTAACTGTTTTTGAGCAAGAGGTCCAGTATTGGAGGAATGTCAGAGGGTAATTTCTGTCTTAAAAAAATTATCTTCTTGAGGACTAGCATTCCAAGGAGATAATGAAGTGTTTGGGTCAGAGCATAATGGCAATTTTATGATGTGCCTTGAATTAATAGCTGAGTATGACCCCTTTCTATCTGCTCACATTTCACGCTATGGAAATCCAGGTAGCAGAAGGACGCCATATTTGAGTCCAGTAATTTGTGATGACCTTATTAAAATTATGGGAGAGAAAGTAGTCTCTAAGATTGTTGAAGAGGTCCAGTAGTGTAAATATTATTCAGTAATAGTTGACTCATCTCCAGACATTACTCATAATGACCAATTAACCTTCATTGTTCGTTATGTAAATGAGATAGAGGAGGCACATGAGAGATTTTTAATCTTCTTCAAAAATCCTGGGCACACAGGTAAAAACTTTGCAGACGCAGTATTGGAGATTTTAAAAAGTATAAATCTAGAGATATCTGATTGTAGGGGGTCAAACTTATGACAATTGTTCAAACATGTCAGGTATATATTCTGGTTTGCAAACCAGAATCAAGGCAATCAATCCACTAGCTTTCTATATTCCCTGTGCTGCCCGTTCAGCAAATTTGAGTGGTTCTCGAGCAGCAGAGTGTTGTCAGGAGTCTGTAACATTTTTTGACTTCTTGCAGAGTATTTTAATTTTTTTCTAGTTCAACACAGAGATGGAATTTGCTTTTATCATTTTTGGTCCAAATAGCTCAACATTGAAATCATTAAGTCAGACTCGTTGGAGTGCACAAGAAGAAGCATGTAAAAGTCTAAATTTAGATGGGACAGCTATATTCAATGCTCTTAAGTCATTTTCCAAAGATGCCACCCAAAAATGTTTGGACCTAAACAAAGCTAAAGGTTTACTTAAGCAGTTAACTCATATTGATACAGCATTTATGTCTAGCCTTTGGGGTGCCATATTCCAACAGTTTGGGAAGACAATGGAAAAGCTACAAGCAGAAGATTTGGATGTCTCTGCTGCCAAGGAACTTTATGAATCGTTGGTTGGCTATTTTGAAGAAATTATGGAACTGTATCATGAATACAAATACCAAGCTGTAAAAAAGATAAATGAGACAATAACACTAACACTAAATAAAACATCATCAGAACTTAATATGACCTCACCTAAGAGGAAGAGGAAAAAGAAACAATTTTTTGATCAGTCTGACTCTGACATGAGTGAAGAGGAAGGTGATAATTTATCTACACATGAAGACAAAGGATCAAAAGAAATACACTTAAATGAAAAAAAGCTCAAGTCAAGTTTTTTGCTGTAATTGAAACATTGAAAGAGGATTTGGAAAAAAGAATATCTGTGTACACATATTTTGCGTCTAGATTTGATTTGATTTCCAAACTTACAAATCTTGAACCTACTAGTATAATGAATTCAGAAAAAGAACTGTGTGAACTGTACAATACAGATTTGGAGGATAGTCTAACAAATGAGTGTATCTATCTTAAAGGTTTCATCAAAAATATTAAACGTGAAGTGCTAAACAAGAAAGGTGAAAAAGTAGGAAACCCCTGGACTTTGCCAAGTTTGAATAAAATGTTAGTTGAAAGAAACTTACAAGAAGTTTATCCTAATATTTGTGTTGCGCTGAAAATTTATAACTGCACAGCTGCAACCAACTGTTCAGCTAAAAGATCATTTTCTGTTCTAAGAAGAGTGAACAACTACATGCGGTCAAGCCAAAGACAAGAGCGACTTGTAAGTGCAGCAGTTCTGTGTATTGAGTCAGATATAACTAACAGGCTAAGTTTTGGCGAAATAATCAATGATTTTACTCACAGTCAAGCCAGACGAAAACCGTTCATTATGTAAGCTAAGATACATTTTTACATATCAGGTTTGGTTAAATGCTTTTCACTGAACTTACTGTAATTCTGTAATGTATTAAAAATAAACAATGTCAAAAACACTGCCTACTTTTTAATTCCATGTCTAATTATTACAATGTTAAGAGTAAATATTTAAGAAATACCATCATAATTTAAATGAAATTGTGAAATATAAAAAAATATGACATAACAGTGATTAAGAGTAAAAAGAATAAATTTTCTGTAGACTACATCCTACATGAATTATATGTCAATGTCGAGAGAATTATGCCATTTAAAATTACGTTGTAACTTGTAATACCAAAATGCTACAACAGACTGCCATCATATGTTTATGTTTACCTATTATAATGTACTCAACTTGAGCTGGTATGTCTGTAAAATGCTTGTTTCCTTGTTTGAGTCGTAAGTTTGTGTGGGTGGGGGCATGGTGCGTGAGGGGTGGCATATTACTTAGACCACAGGGGCACACAATACCTAAATACGGGCCTGACCATAATGTGTTGCCACAGCAAAACTCAGTCTAGCCCTGGCAGATCACTGTTTCATCATTATTCTCTGTAAGTGAGACATAACAAGTGGTGCACACACAAACAATTTCTAGGCATTCTATTTTCAGAATTTCTCTATGGTTTTCAATTATCAAATTCGTAATTATGATGATTTAGATTGAAAGTATTCATAATTTAAAATATAATTTAAGATTTAGATTGTGCAACCTAACTACAGCACATTACAGTGCAAAGACTACTACAATAATGGTATAATTCCTTTTAATAACACTCACTAACCTGACACTAACCAGTCACCTTCTGGCAGTTTGGCAGAGATTTCTAATTTTCCATATTGGAAGCTAAAAAATTGCATGTTGTTAAACGTGCAGACTGTACAGGTGGTAGTATTACATATGATTTGGCCTTGTATCCACACTCATGCTTATCTGGTTTACCAGTACAACTGTAAAAACCAAAAAAATAAAATTAATTGTGTACAGTTAGTCTATAAAGGTGTCTATACAGTTGTGTATAAATATGTCTAAAAATATCTTTCATGTCCATGGAATTGTAAGGAAAACCTATATAACTGACATTTTGTTTAACTTAAATAGACTAGTTAAAACATTTCCTCAAATTATGTCTTTCCAAGTCAAAAACTTTTTGAAGTTAAGTACCAAATTAACTTTACTGGTACCAATAAAGGCCTCCTGCTATATAATTTGTGGTCACAGAGAACTTAAGTTTTCTAATATTTTATTTGCATCCTGATATGAAAAGATGAATTATTTGTATAATAACAAAGTGGACAACATTAAAAACATCGTAATACATAAAGGAAGGCTTAACACAAATATTCAGACTTGTGTATGTTTCTTAGTACTTATAATCAGTTGCAAATAAGTAGTAATTATGAATGATTATATGTATGCAATGTTATATTCTATTGTACATTAGAGTAGGAGAAGTACTAAAATGTTTACCATGATCAATTTGTCCGCTACATTTTAATTAAAATGTCCCTGTAGCTGTTAGAAAATGATGTAAGAATAATATGGTAGTAAATAGTTACAAGAAAAACATTTGATTAAATAATTATAATAGTATTAAAACTATGCACTTATTATAAAATATTTTCTAACACAGTCTACTATGTTTATCGCTTTGCATTTGACATCCATAGATTCAAAAACACCATCGGTTTTAATACTGTAATATTTCAAATAGATTTCAATATCAGATGTACATAAACTATATTAATTTCAAAAAATTATTTTTTTGTTAACTGTATATTAAAATTGTCCAGCAGTAGAGTGTTCATATCAAAGAATCTGGAAAAAATCCAGAACTTACTTTCATTTCATGGGCTTGTGAACTCAAAGTAACTAAATGGTTAACAAGGCAAATTCTGTTCACTGCCATGAACTGTAAACAGCTGAAATGAATGAACACATTCTTAAGGTATCTTAAGTACCTGAGGATACTGTTCATCAAAATATGTAGATGTTTTTTTTAACTTTTAAATTATATATGCTAATCAGATTTAAAGTATTATAACTCATCAGTAATTCTATAATCTCTTTGATCAATGAACATTCTCTACAATCTTTTTGCAGTTTTCTGTTTCTGCAATCTACAGTTTTGCTCTTTGATATAATATTTTAGAGCCTTGAGACAATATTTCTTTATGTAACACAAGTAAGTTCAAGACGCATAGAGCATATACTATTTAATATACAAGAATTAGAAATTGAAGTAATCACATTGACAGAGTATTTACGGACTGGAAGAATCATCTAACTGCTTAATGTTCATGTCTTCTTTTAGGATTCTAAAAGAAATGATGGAGTATCTTATTGACAAAAAAGTGCAGTGACCAAACTATATGATGTTAAATTCAGAACTAAGACAGTCAGAATGCAAGGGCAGGAGTTGATAATAGATCTTTACTTCTATTATTTCTGTTTGTTTATGATGTGCCTGGAAACTATGTAACACAGTAAGATTAATTAAAATAAATTACTTTTCAAGATGGAGATCTCCATTTTTGTCTTCTGAGTCTGATAGTAATGTGGGTTTAATCCCAAGTTTTCCATTTGCAGTGTATATATATGCAGGATCTGACTTGTACATGACAAACTGGTAGTCCTGAAAAAAATTAATTCACATACTTTCATTAAACTATGGTTTTCACAAGTTAAACCACACAGATTATATAGTAAATCAATAATCTAATTTCAAAGGATTATTTCTTTACATTTTAATTATAATACTTCTTGTTGGATAAGTTTGTAATTTGTATGTACTTACAGGTTCACTTGGAATTTGGACAATTGGGCTCCAGTTTTTAGTAGACAAAATGTCAAAGTTGTCCTCAAACACTACTTCATTAAAACAAGCTGCTTTCCCATTGACTCTTGTCACTGATGTCAGACATGTATTCTCTATAGTATTGTCATTACCTAAACACATAACACTTATGTATGAATCTAATAAGTGTAGGGTTACTTGCTGTTAGCTTACTCGTTAAATACAAGTTATTGGCAAGTTACATATAATCTTACAGTGAATGATGATTAGCAATGTGAAAATAAAATTTAAAATGATGAAATGCTGTTTTGACCTTACACAACTACAATAAAAACTACAGATTACTAACAAATAGTAATTAATTATGATTCAGAAGGATGGCATCATGTTTTAATAAACTGAAACTGTAAAAACTTTATTTGTGCTATACCAATGGTTTATTCTTCATACTGAAAAGGTATAAACACTTTATAATTTCTCAAAAAACCAAAGAACTTTTACAGAAAATGGAATGTACATTTTTTTATATGTTTGGTTAGATAAATTGATGGTTAGAATGGAATAAGAAAATAGTAGTTTTAGATAAACTCATATCATAAAGTTTGAAACATCAAGTAAGTCTCATAAAATATTTAATAATTATTAAATGTCCAATGAGATACTTAATAAATATTAAATTAGGGTAACTCAATAATATTATCATATTTACTACTCCATTGTAATAAACCTGCAGTAGTGTTTTCTTTATTGAGCAACATTCAGTAGGAGGTTATGAAAAAGCAACTTTCAGACTCATAATAGTTCTGTTTTGTATTAAATACATGGGTAAGAATCATACCTTCTTCTTTAGCACTGTAGCTCAACATGAGCCCTGGATTCCAACACAATCTTCTCCATTGTCTCTTTTCCATTCCCATCTCAGTGTAATTCCTAATATCGATTCTTCTTAGATCTTTCAACACATCATCCTACCATCTTATCCTAGGCTGGCCCCTCTTTCTACTTTTATAGTCTTGCACCCTTAAGATTTTCTTTGGCATACACTGATCATACATCCATTCTAGGTGACCTAGCCATTGTATTCATTGAGTCTCATGCTTCAATAGCTCATCTATCTCCTGGTTATTTCTTATTCTCCATTCATCATTTTCTTTAACTGGGCCATAAACATGTCTGGTCTGGATATATAAAGACAATATTATTGGTTTGGCACATTTTTGTTCCACTACCAAAAGAACACTTTTACAAAATCAGGAATCATAAAGAAAGAAAATGCATACTGCTTCTGAAAATTGTTCTATTAATCCTAGTAAACTCTAAATCTAATCTAATGCTTCATACATAATTCCATTGTACTTATGAGTCAAAAATTAATTAAAAATATAAAATGCTATTAAGAAACAGTTTCCTCCAAAATATTGTAAACTGTGAAACTCAATGCTCAGTTAAAGACTGCCAAGTGTTCTGTATTCTGTAGGCCTACTCTTGGATACTGTTGATGCAAGTAAAGAAATAGAACATTCAGAAATTTCCACTTTTTACTTACTCTTGTAAATTATTCCATAACTTTGAAGAGCAAATTATAGACACTGAAGTGTAACATGCGATAATGACAAAAAATATTATCAGTGTTATTCTACAAGATCACAAAATAAGCATAGCTAAGACATTCTCTTCAGAGAATTTTGTAATCAATCTTTTCCCAGTAGCAATCATTGCTTATCAGACTAACAGACATTATAATTTCTTCAAAAGGAACTTATTTATTGAGGTAAATAAGTACATTTTATAGTATAATAAGTGCCTTTTAAAGTGACACTATACAGTAATTGAATTGAAAGTTGAAACAGTATTTTTAAAACTTGTACATTAAAATCAAAAGTTTCATAAAAATTTTTAAAGTTTTTGTCAATTTTACAGCATACACAGATAATTCATTGAATAATATGTACCAATTATATGAAGAATAAAAAACCATAAAAATATATTAAATGATATTCTGGTATCCACAAAATTCCTATAAATGGCAACTCAATACCATTGATTATACTGGTGTTTACTATGTTTTTATCAATCATGGTAGCATCTAATACTTTTATTGATGAACAACTTTCTTTTTTATTTTGGAAGGAAGATCTTACTCTATCTGTGTTAAGTTTAGTCTCTCAATTAAAAAGATGCACAAAATAATACATACTGTTTCCAGTGCTGTATATTGTGTTTCTCCAGGCACCTCCACATATGGCTGCCAGGTCACCTCTGCACTTTGAATTACAGTCAGATTCAGGCCTTTTATCTCTATTTGAAAGATTCTCATTCCCACAGAAACACTGAAAACTATAATAGGGGTGAGTGGAAAAAGGAGAACATTCCACAACACCTTACTTTTGGAAAACAAAAAAAAACCGCTTACCGGAAATACTGTTGCTTATACACAAAACAATTATATTAGACATTTGTAGCATATGTTAAGACCTTTCATTTCCCAAAATACAAAAAAGTTAATGAAATTGGATATTTAGATATACAGTAATTACTATCGTGGAATATTCTTCTTTTTCCACTCAGTGAAAACATTTGGTAAAAAAAAATTAAATAATATAGATTAAACCAATTTTATTTTATAAAATCATGTCAGAAAAAATGTAAAGGCATAAAACATAGTATTTGTTTACATTTTTTATGTTATGCATCTATTTTTCCTGGAAAATTGCTAAATTTCATTAAAATTTGTCAGCTGAAAAAAAAAACTTAAAAAATGGTTAGTTAAGACTAAGTAATGTAGTTTACATGAAGGAAATTGTCCATATTTATTAGGACTTGGATCTACTGTCTTTATGTTGTCTAATCATCATCATGATCACTGTTTGCAGCATCGGAAGTTGGCAATTGCATAACGTTGTCATAAAATGCTTGAAACTCTTCAGGCACATAGTGTTTCACTTTTGAGATGTCTTGAAGCTTTTTAGGGTTTACTGCATCTTTACCCCTATATGCTTTGTCATCAGGAAAAAGCAGTTCTTTGGTTCCTTTTTTTGCTTAATTTAAATGTTACATTTTGAATTCCATCAATGTAACGATAAGCCTTCACACTGTAACCCTCTAGCTTCACTGTTGTGCACCAGATCTGTGTACTGACTTATAGAAAACTTCTCGCCTTTTTTTCTGTGTCTTTTGATGTTTTTTTAAAATAGTGTGGCCACCAATCCTTAAAGTTTAGGATATCTTCATTTTTTACACACTTGTCTTCAAACAGACGGGATGTCTTTTTGGCTGTTTTGATGATGTTTTCATACTGATTTGGTGTATACACATGATCAAACCTTCTTACCGCCCTTTTTATCACAGAGAAGTTACGATCGCAGAGCAAAAAACTCTGGCCCCAGACCGGAATGTAATGGTGCACCATTTTAAACCTAGCATTCATGGTAAGGCCCAAAAGTAATCTAGCCAGAGTGTGATTCCGGTTTTGCCCCCCACAAGCATCGCTGAAAATGTGCAGCTCCGTAAATTCATCTGGTATGCTACTAATAAAGTTGTATACGAAAGTAGACACCTCATTAGGGCCTGTATTTGCATCTCCTTCAGTATACGTGTAGAACATTGACTTCTGTTTTCCTATACCATGGACGTTAACAACACATAAAACCACAGTTTCCTTAAATAAAATATTTCCTGTACTGGTATGAAAGGCAAGGGAAGGTTCTGCATATAGTCAAATGTTATAGCCATGACGTCGTTTCTACTTTTACAAACATCACTAACTTCCTTGAATTTGAGTAAAAATTTTTGGCCCACTTTTTTATGAACAAATAACTCAGCAATGGCAGCTCTTTTTGCTACTTCATTAGAAGTTGTAGACTTTATTTTAGTGTTTTAGCTCTTCACAGTTTGAACATACGTCCACTTATGGGTGTCCAAATCTGTAAGCATAATTTTCCCTAAAATAATGTAAGTAAAACTCGTATTTAACTATGGATTTTAAATCAGGATATTTTTCCATAAACAGTTCATGCATTTTTTTTAACTGTTAAGTCAGCTTGTAAATAAGTGATAGGATGAGAGGTGTAGTGTGATACCTTTGTTGGGAATGAGGAAATATGCTCATCTATCTTGTTTAAAACTACTGGATCTAATGTGTTCCCACGGTTAACGTGTTTACCTCTCATATCAGCAGGTTTTTGGTTGTTTTCTAATAGCTTATTTAAATGTTCCACAACCTTGTTCGAATTAATAGAATGAAGACTCATGTAGGCTTTGCGGCATACCTCTACTATAGTGTTGCCTTTCATCGCAAAATACTTAAAAGAGGAACTATTTCGCTTTGATTCAGCTGACAAAGGACAATGACATGCAACATAATGCCATTCAATTAGGGCCATAAGGTAAGTATCACGTTCATTCTTAGGACGACCTCTGTAAATAACATTGGTTACACATCTTTTTTCTTCTGCGGTAAAATTTTCTGTACATTTTTTGTGACAATTATAGTCACGACCCGTTACTCTTGCTTCTACTAAATGACCCTTACTTGTTACAAATTCTTCTCCACGCTGTCTACCTTGGTTTTCCATTTCTTTAACATGTTGCTCCTTATTAATCTTACCTCTTTTCCTTCTAGGCTCAGAAGTATCATCTTCTGAAGAAGACATTCTTTCTTGAGTCAACAGAAACTAAATACTTTAAACAACTAAAATAATAATAAGCAAATTAAACACTATTATAGCACAGTCTGAGGTTACGGTTACAACAGTCTATGTTTGAGGTTATAACACACACAACAATAGACTAACGTGGTTCTAAGGTGTTTGAGGTTTGATCAATAAACAAACACAGCTGTTTGTTCTGCTTACTAATGACACGCACACGCCCGTGGCCGAGTACATAAAATGGTTGAGTGTAATGTTCTCTTTCTTCCACTCAACAAAAACTTTAGCGCACAATCTAACAATGTCACTTGATAGGAATATTCTCTTTCTTACACTCAACAGATGTGTCTATTGATACAGTACAAAATGGCTATTTAAACTTTTTTCTTTATTTTTGGAATGTTCTCCTTTTTCCACTCATCGCTTCTTTTAAAATTACAAACCTTATCATTTACACAGTATATACAAAAATTAACAGTTTTAGATTATATGATTCTAAATATTTACTGCCTCAGAATTCTCTCACTTTATGAAGTGAGACTGTCAGACCCCTTAACAGTTAAGGTAACAATTTCAGTAAAGAATTTGGTATATAATATTTGTGACTTAAACCTTAAGCTTTATATTAAGCAATGATGGCTTGATATTACTGTATTGTGGTGTGTTGGTATGTAATTTTTATGTGTGGGGGGGGTGATATTTTGTTTACTCAGAACTAGCAATATGGAATTAGTGTGACTTGACTGTACTTGAAAACAAATTGATGCTGGGCCTTTAAAATAATTGCCCTTTGCTCATGCTGGGCCTTTTTGCATTCATTTAAAATGCGGTACCGTAGCTTGAAAACCATACAGTAAAAATAAGTATTTCCTACTTTTTTATAGTTTCATAAATGTAGTGTTTAAAATTTTGCTGTATACAATTTAAGGTGTCTATCTTACCTGTAATTGGTTTTCAAAAAATGAGTGTTGTGAGAAACATAAAAAAAAATTAGTATGGAGAACCATACATGACTTCCATGTCCTAAAATTCATATTTAAATCATTTAAATATTAATTAAATAAGTGGATGCTTGAGTTCTGAAGAAATTACGTATCAGCTAAAATGATACCATGTCAGGTGGATTAAGACTATCCTCAACCTTCGTGAGGAAAGACTGTACTTTTTGATAAAATGTCTGTAGGTCGAACAAAGAGCTAGCTAAAGGTAGCTGCGATCTGATTCCTGTAATGAAATTGGACTCTCGCTGCGAGGGACCAAGGGATGTCTATAGTGTTATCAAAGTCTTTCCTGTCAATACTTTACTAGTCATTTTTCTTTTTTAAAATTGAATCTTGATTTCTTTCTTTCCATTTGTCTTCTGATTTCCTGATTGGCTATTCTGTTCACCCGTATAATTATAAATTTCTCAGCAAAACATTTCTTCCTTAATACATTTGTGTCTCCTGTTTAACACCCACCATTTTGATCCATGTCATAACGCTATATTCCACACAGGCTAGTAAATAACTAGCCATCAGGGAGGTCAAAATATTTTCAAGGAGGGGCAAACAATTTTCCAAAGGAGAAAAATATTTATGTATTTTTCATACATACACACATGCACATATTAGTTTATAATTCTCATATCATAATAGAAATAAGTACACAGATTGTATTAATGGCTTTAGTACAACAACACTGTCCAGCGATCCACAGGAAGCAAACCGATGTCCACCTTTTCTGCTTGTACGAGTTGTGTTGGTGTGAGTTTCAGCACTTTCCATTTAAAATGCGTGCAAACATAATAAAATAAACATGAGTGAGGCCAGAAATAATGTGAATTTTGTATGTGTGTGTGTGTCCTGCCGGCCTTTTTATTGTGGTAAACACAATAATAAAACTTTGGAAAAGTAAACATTACATAATTGAGATATGCTTGCCTGCCAGGAACGATATATTTTCACTCATACATGATTTAAATTAAAATGAAAAATAAAGAATTTTGTTAAAGGGAAATGAAATGTTCCATAGGAACTACTTCTTTGTTGTCAGTAACGTAGTACACATATAAAACTTATAAAAATTTACTTCCTCCATCATCAACTACCATTTTAATTAATAAATATTGGTATGGAGAACCATACATGACTTCCATGTTCTAAGATTTATATTTAAAATCATTTTCGAAATGAAATATTACTATAGAAAATACATCTTTCTACTTACTGCTTCAGCCTTAACCACAGTACTGTGGTCACCAACGTATACCACCTCACATTATCGCACTCGATTTTCACTGATGATTGATGATGGAAGTCGATGGCATTGCCGAAACGTCTGGTTTTGTAGAAAACATTGGACTACGGCCAAACATCCTGGGAAGGAATTTTAACAAAAACTACTTCTTTGTTGCCGATAACGTTGTACAATATATACAAAAAATTGCATAAAATTAATGGCTTGTATAAGTTAATGTTTGATCTCCATTAAGTAGTGCTCAAGTTTCCAAAGTTTTAATATTATGATGTCCGTAATTAAAACATCAGAGAAGGTTTAGTGTGTATGAGGGTACACCATGGACAAAAATTTTCAACATTTCCTATTGAGCGTTGCTACAGTGTTCCTAGTTGCAGCATTCCTATCAAGCTGGGAATCTACAGTGTATGTTTCACAGACAAACACGCGAAAAAGAAGGAGCGCTCCGAAGTCACTCATGGACCCTCAGCATCTTGCAGAGGGTTCATTCCCTAAAGACGAAAAGTCTGTCTATGAATCGTTCCTCTGTAAACACGTGCAGTTACACTGCCCAGCGATCCACAGGAAGCAAATCTCTATCCACGCTGGACACTTTTTCGGCTTGCACACGTTATGTTGGTATGGGTTTCGGCACTTACCATTTAAAAAGCGTGAAAATGTAAGAAAATAAACATGAGTGAGGCCAGAAATAACGCGAATTTTGTGTGTGTATGTGTGTGTGTGTGTGTGTGTTCCCTGCCTTTTTATTACGGTAGTCATAATAATAAAATGGAAACGTAAACATTACATAACTGAGAATGCTTGCCTGCCACGAACGATATATTATTTCATACATGTATATTAAATCATACATAATTTACATTAAAATGAAAAAATTATAATTTTATTGCCTGGCAACAAAATTATTTTATTTTTAACAATTACCATTGTTTCAAAAAGTTTAAATGAATTTTCAAGTACTTTGCTGTTGTTAAAACGTAAAATGTTGCTGGTAAACTACCCCTTCCCCTTAACCGATCTTCACCAAAATCGAAAGTCCTTGAGATCTCTAAAATTCAGGGACGTATGCAAAAAATTATATGATTCTGTTTGAATTTGCGGCTGTTATCGTTTGCCATAAAAAATTACCCTTGATAAAAAAACGTTGCCGGTAAACTACCCCTTCCCCTTAACCGATCTTCACCAAAAACAATAGGTCTTGAGTACTCTACCATTTAGGGCTGTATGCATATAATCTTTTAATTCTGTTTGAATTTGCGGCTGTTATCGTTTGCCATAGAAAATACCCTTGTTAAAACATAAAACGTTACTGGTAAACTACCCCTTTCCCTCAACCGATCTTCACCAAAAACAATAGGTCTTGAGAACTCTACAATTTAGGGCTGTATGCGATACATTATTTAATTCTGTTTGATTTTGTGGCTGTTATCGTTTCCCAAAAAAAAAATTACCCTTGATAAAAAACCCGTTGCAGGTAAACTACCCCTTTCCCTCAACCGATCTTCACCAAAAACAATAGGTCGTGAGTACTCTACAAATGAGGGCTGTATGCAAAAAATTAGTTGATTCTGTTTGAATTTGCGGCTGTTATCGTTTGCCAAAAAAAAAATCTAAGAGACAGACACACAGATAGACACACAGACACTTTTCGAAACACGACTTTTTTTCATGTTTTGAGTGTAGTACCATCAGCATCTGCAATAATCTCGAACACGATTTTTTTTGCCATCACCATACTTCCATTTCCTTAAGGAACATGGAAGTAAAATACTACAGACAGACACACACTTTTTTCGAAAAGTGTCTGTGTGTGTGTCTGTCTGTGTGTCTGTTTGTGTGTCTGTCTCTCTTAGATTTTTTTTCTATGGAAAACGATAACAGCCGCAAATTCAAACAGAATCAAATAATTTTTTGCATACAGCCCTGATTTGTAGAGTACCCACGACCTATTGTTTTTGGTGAAGATCGGTTGATGGAAAGGGGTAGTTTACCGGCAACGGTTTTTTTTATCAAGGGTAATTTTTACTTCCATGTTCCTTAAGGAAAAAAAAATCGTGTTCGAGATTATTGCAGATTCTGATTGTACTACACTCAAAACATGAAAAAAAGTCGTTTTTCGAAAAGTGTCTGTGTGTGTGTGTCTGTCTGTGTGTCTGTGGATTTTTTTTCTATGGCAAACGATAACAGCCGCAAATTCAAACAGAATCAAATAATTGTTTGCATACAGCCCTGATTTGTAGAGTACTCGCGACCTATTGTTTTTGGTGAAGATCGGTTAAGGGAAAGGGGTAGTTTACCGGCAACGGTTTTTTTTTATCAAGGGAAACTTTGTTTGTTTGGCAAACGATAACAGCCGCAAATTCAAAGAGAATCAAATAATTTTTCGCATACAGCCCTAAATTGTAGAGTTCTCAAGATCTGTTGATTTTGGTACAGACCGGTTAAGGGAAAGGGGTAGTTTACCGGCAAAGTTTTATGTTTTAACAAGGGTATTTCTTATGGCAAACGATAACAGCCGCAAATTCAAACATAATCAAATAATGTTTTGCATACTGCCCTGAATTGTAGAGTTCTCAAGACCTTTTGGTTTTGGTGAAGATCGGTTAGGGAAAAGGGGTAGTTTACCTGCAACGTTTTATGTTTTAAAAGGGTATTTTCTATGGCAAACGATAAGACCCGCAAATTCAAACAGAATCAAATAAGTTTTTGCATACAGCCCTGATTTCTTGAGTACTAAAGACCTATTGTTTTTGGTGAAGATCGTTTGAGGGAAAGGGGTAGTTTACCGGCCACATTTTTGTTTTATCAAGGGTATTTTGTATGGCAAACGATAACAGCCGCAAATTCAAACAAAATGATATAATATTTTACATACAACCCTGAATTGTAGAGTTCTCAAGACCTGTCGTTTTTGGTGAAGATCGGTTAAGGGAAAGGGGTAGTTTACCAGCAACGGTTTTTTATCAAGGGTAATTTTTTTCTATGGTAAACGGGTAAACGATAACAGCCGCAAATTCAAACAGAATCAAATGATGTTTTGCATACACCCCTGTATAGTAGAGTTCTCAATACCTATTGGTGTTGGTGAAGATCGGTTAAGGGAAAGGGGTAGTTTACCTGCAACGTTTTATGTTTTAAAAGGGTATTTTCTATGGCAAATGATAAGAGCCGCAAATTCAAACAGAATCAAATACGTTTTTGCATACAGCCCTGTTTTGTTGAGTACTAAAGACCAATTGTTTTTGGTGAAGATCGGTTAAGGGAAAGGGGTAGTTTACCTGACACGTTTTTTGTCTTATCAAGGGTATTTTATATGGCAAACAATAACAGCCGCAAATTGAAACAGAATCATATAATATTTTGTATACAGCCCTAAAATATAGAGTTCTCATGACATGTTGGTTTTGGTGAAGATCGGTTAAGGGAATAGGGTTGTTTACCAGCAACATTTTATGTTTTATCAAGGGTAATTTTTTTTTTTGACGAACGATAACTGCCATACATTAAAACAGAATCAACTACCCTTCTGCATACCTTTTTGAATTATACAGAACTCAAGGTCTGTTGATTTTGTTGAAGATCGGTTAAGGGAAAGGGGTAGTTTACCGGCAACGTTTTATGTTTTAACAAGGGTATTTTTTCTGTGACGAACGATAACTGCCGTAAATTCAAAGAGAATCAACTAATGTTTTGCATACAGCCCTGAATTGTAGAGTTCTCAAGACCTATTGTTACTATTGTTACTGGTGAAGATCGGTTAATGGAATAGGGTAGTTTACCAGCAACGTTTTATGTTTTTTCAAGGGTGTTTTCTATGGCAAACGATAACAGCCGCAAATTCAAACAGAATCAAGTAATTGTTTGCATACAGGTCTGAATTATAGAGTACACAATACCTGTCGTTTTTGGTGAAGATCGGTTAAGGGAAAGGGGTAGTTTACCAGCAACGGTTTTTTTTTCAAGGGTAATTTTTTTCTATAGTAAACGATAACAGCCGCAAATTCAAACAGAATCAAATGATGTTTTGCATACAGCTTTGAATTGTAGAGTTCTCAATACCTATTGGTGTTGGTGAAGATCGGTTAAGGGAAAGGGGTAGTTTACCAGCAACATTTTATGTTTTAACAAGGGTAATTTTTTATATGACGAACGATAACTGCCGTAAATTCAAACAGAATCAACTAGGTTTTTGCATACCTTTTTGAACTAAAGAGAACTCAAGGTGTGTTGATTTTGTTGAAGTTCGGTTAAGGGAAGGGGTAGTTTATCAGCAACGTTGTATGTTTTAAAAAGGGTAATTTTTTTTACGACGAATGATAACTGCCGAAAATTCAATGAGAATCAAATAATTTTTTGCACTTTTTCCTGAGTTGCAGAGAGCTCAAGGTCTATTGATTTTGGTGAAGATCAGTTAAGGGAAAGGGGTAGTTTACCAGCAACATTTTATGTTGTAACAAGAGAAATGTTTCCATGACGAACGATAACTGCCGCACATTCAAACAGAATCAAATATTTTTTTGCATGCTTCCCTGAATTGTAGAGGCCGGTAGGTCTGTTGATTTTGGAGAAGATCAGTTAAGAGAAAGGGGTAGTTTACCTGCCACGTTTTTTGTTTTATCAAGGGTATTTTGTATGGCAAACGATAACAGCCGCAAATTCAAACAAAATGATATAATATTTTGCATACAGCCCTGAATTGCAGATTTCTCAAGACCTGTCGTTTTTGGTGAAGATCGGTTAAGGGAAAGGGGTAGTTTACCAGCAACGGTTTTTTATCAAAGGTAATTTTTTACTTTTTCTATGGTAAACGATAACAGCCACAAATTCAAACAGAATCAAATGATGTTTTGCATACAGCTTTGTATTGTAGACTTCTCAATACCTATTGGTGTTGGTGAAGATCGGTTAAGGGAAAGGGGTAGTTTACCAGCAACATTTTATGTTTTAACAAGGGTAATTTTTTATATGACGAATGATAACTGCCGTAAATTCAAACAGAATCAACTAGGTTTTTGCATACCTTTTTTGAACTAAAGAGAACTCAAGGTGTGTTGATTTTTTTGAAGTTCGGTTAAGGGAAGGGGTAGTTTATCAGCAACGTTTTATGTTTTAAAAAGGGTAATTTTTTTACGACGAATGATAAGTGCCGAAAATTCAATGAGAATCAAATAATTTTTTGCACTCTTTCCTGAGTTGCAGAGAGCTCAAGGTCTATTGATTTTGGTGAAGATCAGTTAAGGGAAAGGGGTAGTTTACCAGCAACATTTTATGTTGTAACAAGAGAAATGTTTCCATGACGAACGATAACTGCCGCACATTCAAACAGAATCAAATAATTTTTTGCATACAGCCCTGATTTGTAGAGTACCCACGACCTACTGTTTTTGGTGAAGATCGGTTGATGGAAAGGGGTAGTTTACCGGCAACGGTTTTTTTTATCAAGGGTAATTTTTACTTCCATGTTCCTTAAGGAAAAAAAAATCGTGTTCGAGATTATTGCAGATTCTGATTGTACTACACTCAAAACATGAAAAAAAGTCGTTTTTCGAAAAGTGTCTGTGTGTGTGTGTCTGTCTGTGTGTCTGTGGATTTTTTTTTCTATGGCAAACGATAACAGCCGCAAATTCAAACAGAATCAAATAATTGTTTGCATACAGTCCTGATTTGTAGAGTACTCGCGACCTATTGTTTTTGGTGAAGATCGGTTAAGGGAAAGGGGTAGTTTACCGGCAACGGTTTTCTTTTATCAAGGGAAACTTTGTTTGTTTGGCAAACGATAACAGCCGCAAATTCAAACAGAATCAAATAATTTTTCGCATACAGCCCTAAATTGTAGAGTTCTCAAGATCTGTTGATTTTGGTACAGACCGGTTAAGGGAAAGGGGTAGTTTACCTGCAACGTTTTATGTTTTAACAAGGGTATTTCTTATGGCAAACGATAACAGCCGCAAATTCAAACATAATCAAATAATGTTTTGCATACTGCCCTGAATTGTAGAGTTCTCAAGACCTTTTGGTTTTGGTGAAGATCGGTTAGGGAAAAGGGGTAGTTTACCAGCAACGTTTTATGTTTTAAAAGGGTATTTTCTATGGCAAACGATAAGACCCGCAAATTCAAACAGAATCAAATAAGTTTTTGCATACAGCCCTGATTTCTTGAGTACTAAAGACCTATTGTTTTTGGTGAAGATCGTTTGAGGGAAAGGGGTAGTTTACCGGCCACATTTTTGTTTTATCAAGGGTATTTTGTATGGCAAACGATAACAGCCGCAAATTCAAACAAAATGATATAATATTTTACATACAACCCTGAATTGTAGAGTTCTCAAGACCTGTCGTTTTTGGTGAAGATCGGTTAAGGGAAAGGGGTAGTTTACCAGCAACGGTTTTTTATCAAGGGTAATTTTTTTCTATGGTAAACGGGTAAACGATAACAGCCGCAAATTCAAACAGAATCAAATGATGTTTTGCATACACCCCTGTATAGTAGAGTTCTCAATACCTATTGGTGTTGGTGAAGATCGGTTAAGGGAAAGGGGTAGTTTACCTGCAACGTTTTATGTTTTAAAAGGGTATTTTCTATGGCAAATGATAAGAGCCGCAAATTCAAACAGAATCAAATACGTTTTTGCATACAGCCCTGTTTTGTTGAGTACTAAAGACCAATTGTTTTTGGTGAAGATCGGTTAAGGGAAAGGGGTAGTTTACCTGACACGTTTTTTGTCTTATCAAGGGTATTTTATATGGCAAACAATAACAGCCGCAAATTCAAACAGAATCATATAATATTTTGTATACAGCCCTAAAATATAGAGTTCTCATACCATGTTGGTTTTGGTGAAGATCGGTTAAGGGAATAGGGTTGTTTACCAGCAACATTTTATGTTTTATCAAGGGTAATTTTTTTTTTTGACGAACGATAACTGCCATACATTAAAACAGAATCAACTACCCTTCTGCATACCTTTTTGAATTATACAGAACTCAAGGTCTGTTGATTTTGTTGAAGATCGGTTAAGGGAAAGGGGTAGTTTACCGGCAACGTTTTATGTTTTAACAAGGGTATTTTTTCTGTGACGAACGATAACTGCCGTAAATTCAAAGAGAATCAACTAATGTTTTGCATACAGCCCTGAATTGTAGAGTTCTCAAGACCTATTGTTACTATTGTTACTGGTGAAGATCGGTTAATGGAATAGGGTAGTTTACCAGCAACGTTTTATGTTTTTTCAAGGGTGTTTTCTATGGCAAACGATAACAGCCGCAAATTCAAACAGAATCAAGTAATTGTTTGCATACAGGTCTGAATTATAGAGTACACAATACCTGTCGTTTTTGGTGAAGATCGGTTAAGGGAAAGGGGTAGTTTACCAGCAACGGTTTTTTTTTCAAGGGTAATTTTTTTCTATAGTAAACGATAACAGCCGCAAATTCAAACAGAATCAAATGATGTTTTGCATACAGCTTTGAATTGTAGAGTTCTCAATACCTATTGGTGTTGGTGAAGATCGGTTAAGGGAAAGGGGTAGTTTACCAGCAACATTTTATGTTTTAACAAGGGTAATTTTTTATATGACGAACGATAACTGCCGTAAATTCAAACAGAATCAACTAGGTTTTTGCATACCTTTTTGAACTAAAGAGAACTCAAGGTGTGTTGATTTTGTTGAAGTTCGGTTAAGGGAAGGGGTAGTTTATCAGCAACGTTGTATGTTTTAAAAAGGGTAATTTTTTTTACGACGAATGATAACTGCCGAAAATTCAATGAGAATCAAATAATTTTTTGCACTTTTTCCTGAGTTGCAGAGAGCTCAAGGTCTATTGATTTTGGTGAAGATCAGTTAAGGGAAAGGGGTAGTTTACCAGCAACATTTTATGTTGTAACAAGAGAAATGTTTCCATGACGAACGATAACTGCCGCACATTCAAACAGAATCAAATATTTTTTTGCATGCTTCCCTGAATTGTAGAGGCCGGTAGGTCTGTTGATTTTGGAGAAGATCAGTTAAGAGAAAGGGGTAGTTTACCTGCCACGTTTTTTGTTTTATCAAGGGTATTTTGTATGGCAAACGATAACAGCCGCAAATTCAAACAAAATGATATAATATTTTGCATACAGCCCTGAATTGCAGATTTCTCAAGACCTGTCGTTTTTGGTGAAGATCGGTTAAGGGAAAGGGGTAGTTTACCAGCAACGGTTTTTTATCAAAGGTAATTTTTTACTTTTTCTATGGTAAACGATAACAGCCACAAATTCAAACAGAATCAAATGATGTTTTGCATACAGCTTTGTATTGTAGACTTCTCAATACCTATTGGTGTTGGTGAAGATCGGTTAAGGGAAAGGGGTAGTTTACCAGCAACATTTTATGTTTTAACAAGGGTAATTTTTTATATGACGAATGATAACTGCCGTAAATTCAAACAGAATCAACTAGGTTTTTGCATACCTTTTTTGAACTAAAGAGAACTCAAGGTGTGTTGATTTTTTTGAAGTTCGGTTAAGGAAAGGGGTAGTTTATCAGCAACGTTTTATGTTTTAAAAAGGGTAATTTTTTACGACGAATGATAAGTGCCGAAAATTCAATGAGAATCAAATAATTTTTTGCACTCTTTCCTGAGTTGCAGAGAGCTCAAGGTCTATTGATTTTGGTGAAGATCAGTTAAGGGAAAGGGGTAGTTTACCAGCAACATTTTATGTTGTAATTAGAGAAATGTTTCCATGACGAACGATAACTGCCGCACATTCAAACAGAATCAAATATTTTTTTGCATGCTTCCCTGAATTGTAGAGGCCGGAAGGTCTGTTGATTTTGGAGAAGATCAGTTAAGAGAAAGGGGTAGTTTACCTGAAACATTTTATGATTTAGCAAGAGTAAAGTACTTAATTTTTATAAATAAAGTATCCTGATAAGAAGCTCATAGTAATCCACTGTAGAAACGTAGATGAAATATCTATAAATAAAGAGGTTAGGTGAACGGGGTGGGGGTAATTTTCTATTATTAAAAATTATAGTTGAAGGTGGAGGGGAGAATTTTTTATACGTGTACTACGTTATCGGCAAAAAGAAGTAGTTTTTTGTTAAAATTGCTTCCCGGGCTCTTTAGCCGTAGTCCAATGTTTTCTGCAAAACCAGACTTTTCGGCAGTTCCATCGACTGCCATCATCGGCGAAAATCGAGTGCGAAAACGTGAGGTGGTATACGTTAGTGACCACAGTACTGTGGTTAATGCTGAAGCAATAAGTAGAAAGACGTAGTTTCTATGGAAATATTTCATTTCGAATATGATTTTAAATATAAATCTTAGAACATGGAAGTCATGTATGGTTCTCCATACCGATATTTTTATTTTGGCATACGATAACAGCCGCAAATTCAAACAGAATTAAATAATGTTTCGCATACAGGCCTGAATTGTAGAGTTCTCAAGACCTATTGTTTTTGGTGAAGATCGTTAAGGGAAAGGGGAGTTTACCAGCAACGTTTTATGTTTTAACAAGGGTATTTTCTATGGCAAACGATAACAGCCGCAAATTCAAACAGAATCAAAAGATTATTTATTTCTTTTATGAATTTGCTAACTGCTACAATTTTTATTGTTCGACAAAGCTTTTCGTCATCACTGACATCATCAGGTCTTCAACAACTTTGAAGACTTGAACTTGTTGTTGAAGACCTGATGATGTCAGTGATGACGAAAAGCTTTGTCGAACAATAAAAATTGTAGCAGTTAGCAAATTCATAAAAGAAATAGTAAGGACGGCTGCTAATTTAAACAATACGAAGAAAAGATTATTTTCATACAGCCCTAAATTGTAGAGTTCTCAAGACCTATTGTTTTTGGTGAAGATCGGTTGAGGGAAAGGGGTAGTTTACCAGTAACGTTTTATGTTTTAACAAGGGTATTTTCTATGGCAAACGATAACAGCCGCAAATTCAAACAGAATCAAAAGATTATTTGCATACAGCCCTAAATTGTAGAGTACTCAAGACCTATGGTTTTTGGTGAAGATCGGTTAAGGGGAAGGGGTAGTTTACCGGCAACGTTTTTTTATCAAGGGTAATTTTATATGGCAAACGATAACAGCCGCAAATTCAAACAGAATCATATAATTTTTTGCATACGTCCCTGAATTTTAGAGATCTCAAAGACTTTCGATTTTGGTGAAGATCGGTTAAGGGGAAGGGGTAGTTTACCAGCAACATTTTACGTTTTAACAACAGTAAAGTACTTGAAAATTCATTTAAACTTTTTGAAACAATGGTAATTGTTAAAAATAAAATAATTTTGTTGCCAGGCAACACAATTATAATTTTTTCATTTTAATGTAAATTATGTATGAGTTAATATACATGTATGAAATAATATATCGTTCGTGGCAGGCAAGCATTCTCAGTTATGTAATGTTTACGTTTCCATTTTATTATTATGACTACCGTAATAAAAAGGCAGGGAACACACACACACAAAATTCGCGTTATTTCTGGCCTCACTCATGTTTATTTTCTTACATTTTCACGCTTTTTAAATGGTAAGTGCCGAAACCCATACCAACATAACGTGTGCAAGCCGAAAAAGTGTCCAGCGTGGATAGAGATTTGCTTCCTGTGGATCGCTGGGCAGTGTAACTGCACGTGTTTACAGAGGAACGATTCATAGACAGACTTTTCGTCTTTAGGGAATGAACCCTCTGCAAGATGCTGAGGGTCCATGAGTGACTTCGGAGCGCTCCTTCTTTTTCGCGTGTTTGTCTGTGAAACATACACTGTAGATTCCCAGCTTGATAGGAATGCTGCAACTAGGAACACTGTAGCAACGCTCAATAGGAAATGTTGAAAATTTTTGTCCACGGTGTACCCTCATACACACTAAACCTTCTCTGATGTTTTAATTACGGACATCATAATATTAAAACTTTGGAAACTTGAGCACTACTTAATGGAGATCAAACATTAACTTATACAAGCCATTAATTTTATGCAATTTTTTGTATATATTGTCCAACGTTATCGGCAACAAAGAAGTAGTTTTTGTTAAAATTCCTTCCCAGGATGTTTGGCCGTAGTCCAATGTTTTCTACAAAACCAGACGTTTCGGCAATGCCATCGACTTCCATCATCAGTGAAAATCGAGTGCGATAATGTGAGGTGGTATACGTTGGTGACCACAGTACTGTGGTTAAGGTTGAAGCAGTAAGTAGAAAGATGTAGTTTCTATAGTAATATTTCATTTCGAAAATGATTTTAAATATAAATCTTAGAAAATGGAAGTCATGTATGGTTCTTCATACCGATATTTATTAATTAAAATGGTAGTTGATGATGGAGGAAGTAAATTTTTATAAGTTTTATATGTGTACTACGTTACTGACAACAAAGAAGTAGTTCCTATGAAACATTTCATTTCCCTTTAACAAAATTCTTTATTTTTCATTTTAATTTAAATCATGTATGAGTGAAAATATATCGTTCCTGGCAGGCAAGCATATCTCAATTATGTAATGTTTACTTTTCCAAAGTTTTATTATTGTGTTTACCACAATAAAAAGGCCGGCAGGACACACACACACATACAAAATTCACATTATTTCTGGCCTCACTCATGTTTATTTTATTATGTTTGCACGCATTTTAAATGGAAAGTGCTGAAACTCACACCAACACAACTCGTACAAGCAGAAAAGGTGGACATCGGTTTGCTTCCTGTGGATCGCTGGACAGTGTTGTTGTATTAAAGCCATTAATACAATCTGTGTACTTATTTCTATTATGATATGAGAATTATAAACTAATATGTGCATGTGTGTATGTATGAAAAATACATAAATATTTTTCTCCTTTGGAAAATTGTTTGCCCCTCCTTGAAAATATTTTGACCTCCCTGATGGCTAGTTATTTACTAGCCTGTGTGGAATATAGCGTTATGACATGGATCAAAATGGTGGGTGTTAAACAGGAGACACAAATGTATTAAGGAAGAAATGTTTTGCTGAGAAATTTATAATTATACGGGTGAACAGAATAGCCAATCAGGAAATCAGAAGACAAATGGAAAGAAAGAAATCAAGATTCAATTTTAAAAAAGAAAAATGACTAGTAAAGTATTGACAGGAAAGACTTTGATAACACTATAGACATCCCTTGGTCCCTCGCAGCGAGAGTCCAATTTCATTACAGGAATCAGATCGCAGCTACCTTTAGCTAGCTCTTTGTTCGACCTACAGACATTTTATCAAAAAGTACAGTCTTTCCTCACGAAGGTTGAGGATAGTCTTAATCCACCTGACATGGTATCATTTTAGCTGATACATAATTTCTTCAGAACTCAAGCATCCACTTATTTAATTAATATTTAAATGATTTAAATATGAATTTTAGGACATGGAAGAAGTCATGTATGGTTCTCCATTCTAATTTTTTTTTATGTTTCTCACAACACTCATTTTTTGAAAACCAATTACAGGTAAGATAGACACCTTAAATTGTATACAGCAAAATTTTAAACACTACATTTATGAAACTATAAAAAAGTAGGAAATACTTATTTTTACTGTATGGTTTTCAAGCTACGGTACCGCATTTTAAATGAATGCAAAAAGGCCCAGCATGAGCAAAGGGCAATTATTTTAAAGGCCCAGCATCAATTTGTTTTCAAGTACAGTCAAGTCACACTAATTCCATATTGCTAGTTCTGAGTAAACAAAATATCCCCCCCCCCACACATAAAAATTACATACCAACACACCACAATACAGTAATATCAAGCCATCATTGCTTAATATAAAGCTTAAGTTTTAAGTCACAAATATTATATACCAAATTCTTTACTGAAATTGTTACCTTAACTGTTAAGGGGTCTGACAGTCTCACTTCATAAAGTGAGAGAATTCTGAGGCAGTAAATATTTAGAATCATATAATCTAAAACTGTTAATTTTTGTATATACTGTGTAAATGATAAGGTTTGTAATTTTAAAAGAAGCGATGAGTGGAAAAAGGAGAACATTCCAAAAATAAAGAAAAAAGTTTAAATAGCCATTTTGTACTGTATCAATAGACACATCTGTTGAGTGTAAGAAAGAGAATATTCCTATCAAGTGACATTGTTAGATTGTGCGCTAAAGTTTTTGTTGAGTGGAAGAAAGAGAACATTACACTCAACCATTTTATGTACTCGGCCACGGGCGTGTGCGTGTCATTAGTAAGCAGAACAAACAGCTGTGTTTGTTTATTGATCAAACCTCAAACACCTTAGAACCACGTTAGTCTATTGTTGTGTGTGTTATAACCTCAAACATAGACTGTTGTAACCGTAACCTCAGACTGTGCTATAATAGTGTTTAATTTGCTTATTATTATTTTAGTTGTTTAAAGTATTTAGTTTCTGTTGACTCAAGAAAGAATGTCTTCTTCAGAAGATGATACTTCTGAGCCTAGAAGGAAAAGAGGTAAGATTAATAAGGAGCAACATGTTAAAGAAATGGAAAACCAAGGTAGACAGCGTGGAGAAGAATTTGTAACAAGTAAGGGTCATTTAGTAGAAGCAAGAGTAACGGGTCGTGACTATAGTTGTCACAAAAAATGTACAGAAAATTTTACCGCAGAAGAAAAAAGATGTGTAACCAATGTTATTTACAGAGGTCGTCCTAAGAATGAACGTGATACTTACCTTATGGCCCTAATTGAATGGCATTATGTTGCATGTCATTGTCCTTTGTCAGCTGAATCAAAGCGAAATAGTTCCTCTTTTAAGTATTTTGCGATGAAAGGCAACACTATAGTAGAGGTATGCCGCAAAGCCTACATGAGTCTTCATTCTATTAAGGGGGCTCGGGGCTCGGAGAGGCCAAAAAGCGATAAACTATAACTATATAGGTTAAACTAAATATTAAGTACACTAAAACTAAACTAGTAATATTTTCGTAAAATTGCATTAAAAGAAAATATTGACAGTGTTCATTGACAACAAATTTGATGAATGGAATCTTGGTAAGACTTTACACATAGGCCTACAAGAGTGGAGTTTATTGGGATTGGGAATTTTTAACTGACAAGGGTGGAACTGGGAATCGGGCAACACTGCCTGCTGGCGCGATCGTAGTTGTGTTGAACGTTGAACTCGTGTTAAATAAATAGTAAGGATCTCTAATCTAAATGCAAGTGCAGTTTGTGTTTTGACAATTGACAGTTGACACTTTTGAATAGTAAATCTAATATAATTATTATTTTTCCAAGAGTAGAAAAGTTATCTTTAAAAATGTTAACCTCTTAACCAGTTAGTTCATTTGTATATACAGCCTAGCCTACGGTGCCCTGAGTTCAGTGAGTTGAGTTAGTTTTGGTTATCTGTAAAACATTCAGCTGTCAGCTATAGTGGTATGTGTTGTTTACCTGCCTGATGATTATTACTCCTAATTATGTGATAGTACTGTATTATTCAATGAAAGAGCGTATTGAATTTGAATTAATTATATAACTTACGGTAGATAATAGATATATTAAAATGTTGTCGCTTTGTTTCTTTAATAAAGAAACAAAAATATTTATGTTATTAAATAATACTAAAAACTTGGAGAATAAAAATTATCGTTCGTGATGATGTTAATTTCAGATTTGATGGAGTCAAAAATGTCGAGTTCAAACTACAAGCACCAATCAGGATCCCTTAAACGAAAAATTCAAGCTGAAAGATTAAGAAAGGAATCGGTTGGTCATCAAACTATAACAAAATTTTTCAAGTCAAATTCTGAACAACAAGCAAATGAAGCACAACATTTAACAGTATCATCTCCATCTTCTGAGACAATCGAATGTAGTACTACAGAACATGACCACTTCCAAATGCAGCCAACCTGTTCATCTGCCGGACTGAATTTAGAAATTATTGAAGATACATCGTCTTTTCAACCTGAAAGTTTCCCAGATGACGATAAAAAAGAAGTCTCAACTGAGCCAGTTTTGATTTTGAATCCTAATAATGTCAAAAACTATGATGATATTGATGATACATATGCAGCACTGGACTCTGATAACTCTAATCTTGAGGACCCGGGCACGTGGCCCTCAAAAATCTCCGATAATCTGAGACAGAAAATTGTTTCTTCTTACGCTGGTTTTTCAACAATCCAGTCTCTTACAAAATGTTTTCCAAAAGATGTCAATGGTAAAACCTTTCAGGATTCACTGCTATACAAGAAAACAGCCGATGAAAGGACAAGGAAACAGTTTCCACGTGAATGGTTGATATGGAGCAAGACAAAAGACACATTACATTGTTTACCCTGTACGATTTTCCCGGACACAACGAATGATCTAGTGCATCAAGACTAAGCCAGTTATCTAAAGACGAGTTTTCTCCATGAGAAAAAGCTTGGAAAAGACTGTACAACATTTTACCAAAGCATGAAAACAGCTCTGAGCATAGAAAGAATTACTTGTTGTGGAAGACCCTTCAAACATCTTTATGGGGATTTGGTGTAGACAACAATCTCCAGCATCTAATACAGTGTGAAGCAGAAAAGTGGCGAGCTACATTACAAAGAATTTTGGACACTACTTTGTTTTTAGCTTTGAGAGGTTTAGCTTTTCAAGGGGAGAATACCGAGATCGGTAATGTTCACAGTGGTAATTTTTTGGGGATATTAGAACTGATTGGAAAGTATGACGAAGTAACTCGTCAACACTTAGCTAAGGTAAAACAACAACGGTTGGGAAAAAAGGACATGCATGGTCAAGTTCACTATCTGTCTTGGAATTCTCAGAATGGGTTCATTGCCCTATGTGGTGAGAAGCTCCTTGAAACCATCTTAAATCAAAGAGAAGAGGCTATTTTTTATGGGCTCATTGTTGATGCTACTCCAGATGTTTCTCACCAGGAACAAAATGTTCTTATACTGCGTTATGTCTTACGTAATGACGAGACTATTTTGTTTGAAATTTATGAGAGGTTCATTAAATTCATTAATTATTCTGGTAAATGTGGAGAAGCAATAAGTCAACAAATACTTTCAACACTAGAAACGCTCAATGTACCTCTTGCTGACTGCCGATCCCAAGGCTACGACAACGGCTCAAATATGAGAGGAGACATAAATGGAGTTAAAGCAAGACTTTTGGAATTGAATGATTCTGCTATTTTCTCACCTTGTGGAGCTCATTCCCTAAACAGGGTTGGAGTTAATGCCGCCAAATTAAACCATGAAGTAATGACATTTTTTGGGAACATTGGCAGTTTTTACTGTCTCTTCTCACATAGCCCTGCTCGTTGGGAAATGTTAAAACGGCATATCCCTCTATCGTTGCAAAGCCTATCCGAGACCCGATGGAGTGAGAGAATTCAAGCCGTGCGACCTATAGTCAAACACTATCCAGGTGTTCTAAAAGTCCTGAAGTCGAGGACACAATCACTACTTTGACACCTTCAGCACGAAATATTGTCTTAGGACTGAAAAAGTATTTTGGGTCATTCAAAGGTCTTCTGATGTCTTCATTTTGGCATAAAGTGCTATCTGGTATTGACAGTAAAAATACTGTCATACAAAGCAAGGGGATATCCCTCAATACTGAAGTCCAATTGATCAAAGATTTGCTTGGCGAAATGCAACAGCTAAGAGATTCTTGGGAAACAATTGTTCATGAAGCAAAAATTGTTGCTGAAGCAATCAAGATCACGCCTAGCTTTGATACTAATTTTCGCAGAAGGGGAACCACTGATCCTATGAATGAAATTGATGTTCAAAAACAAAAGGAAGATGATTTCAAAGCATCTGTAGTTTTTCCGGTTTTGGATTTTATCATGACAGACTTGACGACGAGATTCTCAGCTGCTAATTCTATCTGCGATTTATTTTCCCCAGTCCTAAATTTTATGGACGCCAAACAAGATGAATTAGAAATAAAAACGAAAAATCTTATAGAAAAGTTCCCTAAGGACTTTACGGAAGAACTACTGGAAGAGGTAATTCATCTGAAAAACATCCATCATACTGTTTTTGGTTCAGAAAAAAAGCCTCTTAAACTGTTAAATCTAATTTATGAAAAAAATCTTCAGGCGATATTTGCCAATGTTTGCATTGCACTTAAACTGTTTTGTACAGTTCCAGTGACAATTTCCACAGCTGAGAGGTCGTTCAGTAGGCTTGCCAATTCTCTAAAGACCTGGCAAAGAAGTACAACAGGACAAGATAGACTGAATAGTCTTGCCATTCAGCCATGGAAAACGAACTTGCAAAAAGAGTGGACTTTTCAGATGTTATAGATAAATTTTGCAAGACAAAAGCTAGGTGATTTCACAACGCAGGACCATAGACTAAAAATAGTAGTCTGAACTACTTCCCAGATTACTTCTTGCTATAATCGTATTATCTTTAGTTTTACAGTATCTAGTTCCAATGCTATTAACAAAATTAATAAATTAATAATTAGTAAAATTTTGTGTGTGAATCCTTTAAATAATCTAAAATGCATGAATTTCCTTGTTTTGGCTATTATGTGGATAACTTATAAGTAATTTTCTTCATTTAAGGGGATAGAAATGTAGATTTTAGACATTAATTTTTAATTAATAAAAAAATCACTCATAATTTTAATATTACCTTTCTGGCGATTTGGGAATATGATAAAGTAGAAGACAGTGGAAGCCTTGGAAGGAAATGCACGCAGGGCAAGGGGGCCCGAGCTGAATCCTGGCAAGGGGGCCCGTAACTTGTTGTGGGGGCCATGTTGCAAGTAGATTTTCAAGAATGAAAGAAGGGTAAGCAAATTAAGAGGAGAAAAATTATTAATTAAAAAACATGTGCAATAGAGTAATAAAATCTTAATCCTTAGATCACATTGGAGACGTTTGAATAACATTAATAATTATTTAAGAAATTCTATGAAGTAGGCAGTAACTGGTGAAAGGGACAGGTCAACATCAAGTGGCAAATTTGGTAAGAAGGCATACAGAGTGTCCCGAGACAAAAATTTAAAGTTGAATTCCTTGGCCATAATTTGCGCCGACAATGCTGGCTGAATATCAAGACAAAGGTTGCATGGTTGGAAGGGAAGAGCTTCGCTATATATTGGCCTTGACTGATATACCATTACAGCACGCGGCAGCGTAATCAGGATGGCTACGATCAATCAGCTGTTTGTAACCGTTCACAATTCTCTGCAAGCTTTTCTGTACTCCTGCTTGGCAGGCTGAATACGCCTGTCTTTTCACTTTCAACACTCCGACGGGGCGGTTCGTTTGACGGCTAGCATTTGTAAACATCTTTAAAATAACTTTGTAATTTTATAAAGTGCTTCAGGTGAACCAAAGTATTGACGTATTAATTTTATTAATGTTAATTTAATAAGGGCTTGTGTGTGTATAGTGTTTATAACAGAGTGTGTGTGACTCAACTCGTCATGTTATTTCTGGTGTGGCTGAGAACACGTGGCCGTCTAATTAAATGTGAATTAAATGTAATTAAATAAATCAAATAATCACGTGGCTGTAATTAAATGTGAATCTAAAGGCAAATGAATTGTGATATAAGCTGGCATTTAATAGTTCATTTAATAGTTTTAATAATTTGAAAATGTGAGCCTTGCTGTTAATAATGACAAGCAGTAGTCGAAATGAGACTATAATAGTGTGTGTGTGTGTGTGTGTGTGTGTGTGTGTGTGTGTGTGTGTGATATGGGTTTATGGGGCGAGAAAGATTTGGGGTTAAGGTGTTCTTTTTTGACTGCAATTTACAAATGGAATTTTTCCAGGGTCCCCGCATAATCGGGAGGTAAGGGGTTGCCAGGATGGGGTCATTCCATCTATCCTCATCCGCTGAGCAGAACAACAAGTTCCCCGACGCTGTCAGACCTACCTAGGGCCACACCAACACCCAACGGAACCGCTGTAAAAAAGAAAGTACATGACCCGGAGAAGCTCGCCCTTTCCTTCATCACAGTTATTCTCATCCAGGGTTACATAGCAGAACTTCGATCATATGTGTCTTCTAAGAGCAGGTGGGAGGATTCCTTTTTTTATTAACCACACACACACACACACACACAGCACTCCACTAGTTGTAACGCAACAACGAAAGACTCAGTTAGAAATAATAGACTCTTACATCTAAGGGTTAAGATTGGTCGTAACATGTCCTATGCAGACATATTGTGCATGATGTGATTACTGTGAGAGGGATCTGCTTATTATACAGTTTTAGTAATTCATTTGTTAATCATGGGGTTACATGTTATTGTAACAACTTAAAAAATTTAGTGTCTATAAAATGAAAATAATTTGAAAATAGATTTAAAACTATAACTTGAAAATTTTTTTAATGTCTATAAAATGAACATAACTTGTGTCTGCTTATTATACAGCCTTAGTAATTTCATTTGTTGATTATATTGTTAAATGTTATTAGTACAACTTGAAAATTTCCAGTGTCTATAAGATGAACATAACTTGTGTCTGTTTGTTATACAGTTTTAGTAATTTAATTGTTAATATATTATTAGATGTTATTAGTACAAGTTGAAAATTTCTATTGTCCATGAAATGGAAATAATGGGAAAATAACTTTAAAACTATACAGTAAGTTGAAAATAACTTGGAGACTATAACTTGAAAATATTTAATGTCTATAAAAGGAACATAACTTGTGTCTACTTGTAATACAATTTTAGTAACTTCAGTCATTGACATATTGTTAGATGTTATTATTATTACTTGCAAATTTTTAGTGTCTGTAAAATGAACATAACTTGAAAATAACATGAGCACTAATAAAAATGTTGTTACTGTTACACAAGTGTTTTATTGTAAGTACTGTCACTATGGGCTCAGCACATTTTTTTCTTCCATCTAGGCCAAGCGTCTAGTTTTAAAAAATTAAGTAACGACCCCCCCCAAAAAAAAACTGTTTAAAAATTTTGGGGGACGTTTCAATGGTAGTAGAGCGTGGTTAAGATCTATGAGCTAAAAGGTGACAGGACTTGCAATGTAGCTTGGGGAGTTTGAATAGTTTTTCTGGGTCAGTAAAAAAAAAAGTTGTAATACATATATATATATATATATATATATATATATATATATATATATTGTACTGTAATTATTTGCAGATATTTTATTTCTATATGCCCCACGTTGTGGATGCCATTAATTGTGTGCTGTAATTTATTTATAAGTATTGTAATTATTATATTTAATTACAGATATTACTTTTTTCTATCTGCACATGAAAAGAAAACTCTATCTCAGGGTTAACAATTATTAAGTTGATTTATATTATTTAATACTGTGTATGATTTATTCTTTTTTTTAATCCGTACCAAATAACGTTAGTGTATAAATTTTGTAATAAATAACAAGGTAAGAATATCTACCATATAAATGTAAATAGCTTGAATCTGAACTCTACACAACTGCAACGGGTTCAATTCTTGTTGATGTTTATCATCTTAAAGGTAATGTTAGGCTTCGTAGTCTGTTCCTTCTCTGAGATTTCTTATTAGATTAAATGTTGGATTATATTTTCTTCTATGGTTACTAAATTTATACTTCTTCGGAATATCGAATTTTTATTGTATTGACACTCAAACTATCTTCCAGTACAGGCTTCTTCTTTTAGTTCGGCGTTCCCTAAATGATATACTCACACTTCTTGAAATATTGTAGTTTAGTAAGTTGTATACAAATTATGATTCTTTCAATGTTATAGATTTATACTCTCGTATGTTTATTAAATTCAATATCAATGTTAACTCCCTTTCTTTAAAGGTTTCCTTTATTAAACACAAAATTAAACTCTTATAAAAATTAAACTCTTTTAATGTGTATCTTATTACATATAAAATTAGACTCTTTGATGTGGCTCTTCTTAAATATAAAATTAGACTTTTTGATGTGGCTCTTCTTAAATATAAAAATTAGACTAAACAAATTTTCTTCTATTTGAATACAATTCAAATATAACAATTTACAATTTGCCATTTAGATACCTAACTACATTCGTCACATCTTTCCATCATATGACTCTTAACAACATATATAATTTTATTTTATTAATTACATTTATTTCCTTTTTTACATTATCCATATAATTAGTATATTTTAGATTACTATAATATTTCATTTTATTTGAATGTTTATTTCCAATTTAATATAATAATTATCAACACATATTTCTTAATGCTGTTCTATATAATATTGGAGTCTACCTCTATGTTGGTTGTGACTAACACTCAGTTTTTTGTTTACAATCCTAACATGTGTTCATAATACTATTAATTTTATACGTTGCCTTCTTCTAAAATTATTATTTTACTTTTATGTACGATGGTGTATTTTAACAGCAGTACATAATATATATATATTCCAACTGGACTTGGTTGGTGTGTTTTATTGGTATCGCCAATTTTGGGCAACAGCGAGTATTAATACTGCCAGTTTACACACACAAAGACCAATGCAATTTTAATTAGACTTACTTTAACTGAATTTACTTTTACTTCTCTGCTATACTTATATTCTGTAGACCTGTGTGTGAGAATGTGATGGATGGGTGTTATTTTTGAAATAATTACTTCTACCTCTTTAGTTATTATAAGAATTGTGTTTAATGTTTTTTTTTTATTTTACTTTAACTCTTTAAATGACTCTACTTCAATTTGCTCTGTTACCTTACTTTACTAATTACATAAATTTGTTTTTTTTTATAGTCTCTGAAATTGTTCTCTTTCTTGTTTACTGTCTTTTTGAATTCAAACTTAAATGTTTAATACTCTACTTGTTACTGTAGCTCCGGCGTCTATCTCATGGGCGTTTCTGGGTTTGAATTTTCCAATTGTTCCTCTTCTTGTTCATCCAGTCTCCATGGTGTGGATATGTGTACAGCTTCCCTGATGTGGAGTGTTCTCAGCTTCCTGTTGTGGAATTGTACTGCTTCCCTGATGTGGAATTTTTACGTTCATATGCTATTTTTATGCTATTGTTGATTTATTTGAACCGAGTCGCTTTCACGTTAAATTCGAGTGTTTTTAAGTTAACTTGTCGCATGATTTTACTCACTACGCACTGCTCGGGCTAGTAATTCAAAACCGATGTTCCGTACTAGTGTTTTACTGCAAACTACTCGGACTGGTTGTTTAACATAGACTTTCCGAACTAGTGTTTTAAAGCGGACTACTCGAACCGGTGGTTTAATGCAGACTGAAGTGCTTTGACCGCGTTAGCGACGTCGCCCTGTATTTTCCCGCTAGTTTAATGACACTCTACCCTTACTGGTTTATCAACTGTCATTAGTTGTTGTTCACGCTCTGATGGGTTCTTTTTAAACTGTTAATAAGCGGTTAGAGATTATTTTTGTGCACTAATGTTAGCTATTTCACTTTTGTTACTCGCTCTATGTTTTGTATTGTATCCTTACGCACCTACGCATCGCACTTCCTATCGCACTCCAACACTTTTCATTCTTATTACTGTTTTTACATTTGAAATATTGATACACAGTTCTTATTATTATACTTTCTTAACTCTATTTACTTAATCTTATACATTGTTTCTTATTATATCTACTAAGCAGAGCATTGCTTTATGCACTGTATTTTCTATTTTGCTATACGCGTATGTGACGGTTGTCATATTGTGACTATTCGTCCTGTCACATACACCTACAGCCATAATAAAAAAAAATTTCTTTCATAAGAAATGTTTTTTTTTCTATTTTGTTTTACATATTTGTTATGATATACATTTTACATATTTATTTGTTATTAATAATCTTTTACATATATTGTAATATTGTTATTATAATCCTATCCTTACTTTACTAATTATTATTTACATAAATGTTTCTTATTCTACCCCACATTTTCTATAGGTTAGTAGGTCAGTCGGGTATGTTGTTGTCAAGTTTAATTTGTGTTGTTGACATTTACTAATCCCCTCCTGTGTCTAAAACACTACCAGCTGTGTGGGAGAATGCCTTGTCATCAAGTTTCTGCATTCCATTCTTATCATTTCCGGTGTAAACATTTCTCGGTTGCGGTTGAGGGTCGCTTCTAAGTGACGTAGCGTGTCCCCCGCTCCCTCCTCATTGTCTGCGGTCTGCTGTGGGCGCGAGTCAATGTCTTCTCTCGTCAGCTGTTTTGTTTCGTATGCATTTACTTCGTACCATAATTCTTTGTTTAAATTTGTACACGTTGTTTATACATACAAATCATATAACTATTTATTTACTTACTTTTATGTTTTATTAAAGTATTTTCGTAGTGTCGACGCGTGGTATTTTCCTAGAGATTTATTTTTTCTAGTGTCGGTCACCATAAACGTGTTCCTACCCACTCTCTCAGTTAGTGTGTAAGGTTCATCGTATAATTTAAAGAATTTGGTCACAGTATTGTCCTCACTTTTACCAACAGGGTTTATTTTTAATAATACGGTTTCTCCTATTTGGAATTGTTGCAATTTGTGAGCTGCGTTGAATTTCTGTGTTCGCTTTGATGCTTTGTTTTTGATGTTAACTTTTGCATCCTCGATCTTCATATGCCAAGGTTTAAGCATATTGGCAGTTGGTATTTTCTTTACATATTTAGACCACACTCTGCACAGTCGTTGGCCTGTTTCCAACTCCTTTGGTGTATATTCAGTTGTGTGATTGTAATTTTCATTTAATGTTTTTTCAAAGAATTCTACGTATTGTGGCCAGGTGCTATGTTTGTCGTAGCAAAATAACCTAAATAATTTTCCTAGCTCTTTATTGACTCTTTCGGCCAGGTTTCCCTGTGGTCTCCGTATTGCTGTGAGTATCGGCTGGATTCCATTCTGCTCTAAGGTGTTTGTCCACGCTTGATTCTGGAATTGTTTACCTTGGTCTGACAGTATACGTTTTATTTGTCCATACTGTGGGATATACTTTTTGAATATTATGTTTAACACTGCCTTGGTGGTTGGTCTGGTGACAGGGTATAGTCTTACTACCTTGGTGAATGCGTCTGTGTAAACTAGTAGGTGCCTAAGCCTTCGACTACCTCGAGGGAGCGGTCCTAAGAAATCCACACATAACATTTCGTTCTTACCGTTGATAATAATATTCTGCATTTCCACGTACGTATGTAGGTTCGGAGATTTCGCCGTTTGACAGTTATGACACACTTTTAAAATACTTCTTACTTTTCTATACATATTATTACAAATAAAATCTTCTCTTAACGCTAAATAACAGCGGTATGGTCCCGCATGCCCTAGACTCTCATGGCATGCCCACGTTACTTCACTTAATAGGTCGTTTGGCATTACTACTTTCCATTCACCCTCCCAGAGTTTATACAGTATCTCGTTTTCCAGCTTATACCTTCGATCTTCTCTTTGAATGTACTTTCTTCGTAGCTCCATAACTCTGTCGTCATCTTTCTGTTCTTGGTGTATGTTTTGTAGTCGTATCTTTAACTCATTTGTCATTTCATATTTCATTGCTAATATTTTCACTTCATTGGTGTGGCATTTATGTTCTTCTTCTTCTTCATTAGGTGTGTATCTGCTGAGGATGTCGGCTATTTTATTTTCCGATGCTTTGCAGTATTTTACAGTAAATGAATCTCTATTGCTAAGATCCATCTGGTCAGTCGGGCGTTTACGAGTCGACATTTTAGAATGAAAGACAATGCCTGGTTGTCTGTGTGAATTTCAAAATGGTTTCCACACGAATAGTACCTAAATTTTGTTAACGCATTTACAATTGCTAATATTTCTTTCTCTGAAGTGAAATAATTTTTCTCTGCCTCCTTCAGTGTTCTATTTGTATAGGCAATGACGTAATGTTCTCCATTCTTTCTGCGTTGATACAATAGACCTCCTTTGGCTAAGTCGCTCGCATCCGTGTACAATACATACGTCCCCTCTGCTTCTGGATGATATAGCTGCATATTGTCGTTGAATAAATTCTTGACATCCTGGAACGTTTGCTGGTGTTCTGGCTTCCATTTCCATTTTACTCCTTGCCATAATAATGTTAACAACGGGTTTATATAATTAGAATATTTTTCTGAAAATCGTCTGTAATACCCCGTAAGACCTAAAAATGCTCGTACTCTTTTACATTTGTAGGGACTGAAAATTCGGTGATGCTCTTTATCTTGTCTGGGTCGGTACTCACTCCTTCAGCTGATATAATATGTCCTAAAAATTTCAGTGACGATTTCATAAATTCGCACTTATCTTGCTTTAATACTAAATTTGCTTTTCTAAACTTATCAAAGATTATGTTTAAGTGTTCAATATGTTCCTTCAATGATTTTGAAATAACCAGAATGTCGTCTACAAATATTGTAACCACTCTTTTTTTTGTACTTTCTAAAATTTTTTTTTAAGGGGGGCCACTATATATTTATAACTAGGCAGAAGGCCTAGAAGAAGCCTAAAATGCGCTGGGTCCAGTGAAACGGGACTTGCAATTAAATTATCTGTTAACCAACAGTAACAGCTTTTATTATATCTGAAATTACATACATATTAAAATATCACATACTATCAGAATATCAATGATTCCATAAATTATTTAAATCCCCTTTTGTATAAGTTTGACATAGAGAACACATAATTAGACATAATACACCTATTCATACATATATACTGTATATATATATATATATATATATATATATATATATATATATATATATCTTCACCTCTATTTAAATTCATGATGATAACTCAACAACCCTTTAAGTATCCCAAATATTTTGAAACTTGACATTATAAAAATATACATACATATATATATATATATATCACTCAACCACCTAACACAAACAGCCTGTAAAATCACAAATAATTAAACTAAATCACAATTACAACTCACTATCATCATAGCCACAAAAGCCCCGCGGCCCACTTGTATATTATCCTTTTATCGCCCCATCATATACAAATATAAGCTGCCTGTAACCCGCTAGTATAAATATTAATTAAGAACGGAAGTGATATATTAAGACAGCCCCTTATACATTTTTATAATGTCTACAGCCGGCCTGTAACTTCCTCAGAAACTTACTGACATAAATACCAAAGCACTGTAACAGTTCAATATTAATTTCACATATACCTTTATAATTTGGAAAACAATTGGAATGGCCCCTAATTACAAAACATAATTATAAGTTCAAGTATTATTACCATTTCTCTAATTCTGTAAAATGTAAAACTTCTTGATTTATATAACATACAGATCATTTACAAAATTAACCATAAGAGTTTAAAATTGTTTAAAAGGTTTAATTATAATGACTAGAAAATACAAGTTACAGTACACAGCCTGTATAAGTTTCATAAAAATATAAGTTTCATTAAAAATAAGAGCTTAATATTATTAAAATATTTAAAAGAATTCTATTTGAACCGCCTGTACAATCTTATTAAAACATAAAATTTTAATTCCGTCAATATAGGCATATATTTAAAGAGATGCTGAATTCACCCGGCCGCATGAGTGCACCAGAACCTGCTTGACTTGACCAAGACTGACCTGTTCAAAACCTGCATGATATGGCACCAACAGGTGCCTACCTTTTGATTCGTGAAAAATGTATAAAAGTAACAACCCGCAAACCAAATAAAAAAAAACCCCCAGCCCGTGTATCCAGAAAAAAATTAAATGCAAAACGCTGTAATACAATGCAAATTGAAACCAAACCAGCCGGTCCGGTATATCATGAAACCCATACCCCTATACTTAATTAAAAAAAAGGTCTCTCCCCAACTTTTGCACCCATTATACAGAATAAAAAGCACCCTGGTACCCTCCCACGGCCAGTTTACAATTATACTTGTTTGAACGGTATTATTATATTAAAGTTACATTGAAATTGGCTTGCCAACGCATACACCCGATTAACTGTGTCACTGTATAAAGATCATCTGATTGTGTTATATACACCTCACATAATGTTTTCCGGCCGGGCAGGTTTGAATAAATAAAATGATTAAATATCACCTCATATGATGTGGGCAGTTACATGGTTGTTTGCGGCAGCTACGTCTCCCTCCTCGGTCGCAGAACGAAGTTTTAGAGGTTCATGACATGATGAAGGTAACAGCACACCATGCTTCGGTCAGATCTCCGTCTAAGGCGAGAACCCTGCAGAATCGGAAAGATTAATGCACTATTCACTAAAGCTTACACACTTGTCATATATAAGGCATGTACAGAAGTAACACATCAGAACAGGCACCCAGTTTATCCACCACGTGTTCTCACAGTCATCACAATTCCCGCAAATACATAATTATTTTTACGCTTATTAGCTAGGGACAATTGTGAAATACAAAATACTAAGTGTAGGCAGTATTAGAATTTTACACTGCATCAAATTACTTAAAAAGGGGGACCACTTCCGGTCCATGCCACGTGTTTTTTATAGACAATCTAACTAGGTCCCTATTTTTACAAATCACATAATTTTCTTGTATCTCTCGTTCAATACTAAATAATCAATTAATAATTACAATTAACAGGCAGTATTAAGTTAAAATTACTTAAACATTTCACACCAAGCAATCTCTATCTGGTCACGCCACATGCTTTCTTAATCTGTTCACATCGAGATTAAATAAATGTAGAATATAAAACTTTCTCAGCCAAATTATTAATACACATATACAAGGCACTTACCAGTAGGTCTTAAGCGATTAGCTTGCCATTAAAGATGAAAGAAACCACAACAAAGAAAACTCTGTTGACGCGAGGAGGTAGGCAGATTTGTATTCATAACGGTAGCCAGGCAGCGACTGAACTTGGAACGTGCACACAAGCGTCTACGGAACCAACATCGAAGCTGTTGGTGACCAATCTGGCGACGTGGTGGGGGCACTGGAGGGGCGAGCGAAGGTGCGTCCCATCACATCTGTTAACTGTACGGGCAGACGCTGCTTGTGTGACACATTTGCATTCTGGGCTGACAAGCGTCTGCCCGTACGATTAATAGATGGGATGGGATGCGGCTGCTTTCTATCCGAGTCTTTATAGACTTGTCGATAAACCTGTAGCTTATTTTCGGTTTGTTTAGCTGTGTGCGGTCTTCCTACGTGTGTTCTCTCGTAAGCAGAAATACTTACAATATTTTATGTAATCGTTCAGCGCTACAGAATGCGAATGTTTCATACTTTTGTCTGACATAACCTCAGTAACAGCGTGTTACTTGAAATTTGAGGATTACTAATTAACTGTCTTCACACATCTGTTCCAAATTACACACTTATCTAAATCACAAGTTAAATTAATCACACAGAATCTGGCCATGGTTGGATTGTACTTAATTAAGCTCTGTTCAATTGCTATTACAATTATTAGTACGCATAGAGAATAATTATTTGTTTTAAATAAATAACAAATGTGGAGGCCAAATTATGCACATAAGGTGATAAAAATACTTTACTGTATTAAATGTACAATTTATTGGTTTTACAGAAAATACCAGTACTTACACATGAATGGAGAAAATGCCAGTACTTGGACTGCATTATCAAATATATGAATATATATCGTTCTTTATAACATATTTTAAAACTTTTGATATTAATATTTTCAATTATACGTTTTAAGCACCTACATTTTTTATAATACATTTTAGGTTACCTTTTACTGAGTAAAAATTAAACGAATTCATGTAGTATTCATGTTCATCTCTTAAACATTCAAATACCTATAGCTGGTCTTGGCAAGTAGGTAGCATGCATAAGACAGTAACTCTTCACAGTTATGGAACAGTGGTGATATTTCAGTTTGACACATTCAGCACTCTGCTGTCTGTAACTAAATTGTAAAATAATTGTGCTCCAAGTATAGACAGCATAGTGATTTCTGAAACCACTTATTTCAGACTTATGGTGTGCTATACACGACAGCAAATTTAGAAACACATTAAAGCTTGAAGGTTTTCATCCTAGAAGTTACACAAATATGTTTTGATGTCTGCTGTTGAATGACATGGTTTCTAAGTCCAGCATTTTTATCGTCATATAACTAAGCAGTGTTACATGTGGTAACTGTTATCAAAAGTGTTTGTATTACATTTTTTTTTTTTTTTTTTACTTTTATACTTGTCTATAACTGCAACTGAAATTTAAAATTTTTATGATTTTCCATTTTGAATTAGAGTTATAGCAGATAAATTCAGTATTCCTGCTGACACACTTAACAACTGTTTATAAAAATTGCGAACAATTTTACAAAACAGTATTTTTTCTAACTCGCATGTTATAAAATGATTAAAAACTGTCAGGTATCCTGACATTAAATCCTGGATACCAAGTATCATGATATTACATCCTGGATATCAACTATCCTGAAAAAGCAAAATATTTTCTAAGACAATTGCACCCATTGACAGCCAATTAGACTCTCCAAAAGGTGGGAAAATAATTATTTTCTTAATTTAAATTTATATTTGTAACATTTTTTAAATATTGGTATGGAGAACCATACATTACTTCCATGTTCTAAGATTTATATTTAAATTCATAATGGAAATAAAATATTTCCATAGAAACTACTTCTTTCTACTTATTGATTCAGCCTTAAGCACAGTAAGCATGTGGTCACTATTGTCTAACGTTATACCACCTCACATTATCGCACTCGATTTTCACTGATGATGACAGTCGATGGCAGTGCCGAAACGTCTGGTTTTGCAGAAAACATTGTAGGCCTACTGTGCCCAAACAGCCCGGGAAGAAATTTTCACACTAAACTACTTCATTGTTGCCGATAACGTACTACACATATAAAAACATGAAACGTTGCAGGTAAACTACCCATTTCCCTTAACTGATCTTCACCAAAAACAATAATTCACGACTACTCTGCAAATCAGGCTGCATGCAAAAAATTATTTGATTCTGTTGAATTTGCAGCTTTTATTGTTTGTCATAGAAAAAAATCTTCACACACACACTTTTCGAAAAATGACTTTTTTCATGTTTTGAAGATAGTACAATCAAAATCTGCAAAAATCTCAAGCACGATTTTTTTTGCCATCACCAAACTTCCATTTCTTTAAGGAACATGGAAGTAAAAATCATTAATATTTAGTTTGAAATTAGTCGTAATAATTGTCTTAATTTCTTGCATTATTTTTTTAATAGTTTTAGCAAAACTAAATAAAAGATCAATCTGTTTCACTAACTAAAGGACTGTCAAGGGATAACAGAATGAATGAATACTCAAACATTATGTGTTATTTAAAAACCATGTATATTCTTTATGTATACTGTACATTCACTTACAAAACAACTTTGTTTATATCTTCTACATAACAAGCAGTTTATTTTCAACATTTCAGCACCAACCCGTTAACTTATAAATTTCTTAATATACTAATAAATAGATCACAATACACTTTTCTTAACAATTAAGTACAAATTAAGAGGCACGCAAAATTCTGGGTTACCAGTATATGTTGGACTAACAAGTTAAATTCGGTATTTGTGTATGTAAATCCCCCTTTTAATGGCTAAGTTAAGTGATGGGCTAGAAATTTTATATATATATATTTTATAATATATATATATTATAATATATATATTATTATATTATTTTATAATCGGCTACATTAATAAACAATTAATTAATTTACATCTTCTTTTAGCCAACACACTTGATTATCATACAAGGAATAATAAATATATTAATATGCTTAAAATACTAAATAAACACAAAACAATTAAATTTAACACAATCAATAAAAAACTTAAAAATCTACTAATAAATAGTACACCTAAAGAAGATAACCAAAATTTACACACATTAAATAATAACCACACTTTTTACCCAAAATTCGTAAATTTATCTAATATTCACGGAAAACGAAATAGCTACCCTATAATCATCAAACAAAACAAATCTTAAATATGTAAACAAATATGTAATAGATAATATCATAGTCGAAACTGAAAACGCAATTAATAATGTAGAACAAGAAAAACAAGATAAAATAAGAACAGAAGCCTCAATGGAAATAATAAAATTTGTTATTTTAGATACGTTGATGACACTCTGTACATTTCCCAAAACAATGGTATAAATATAAATAAAATATTCAACTCCATAAATAATTTACATTCTAAAATAAAATTCACGTTAGAAGAACAATGTAATAATAAATTCAAGTATTTAGACTTAACAATAAAGAAAAATGAAACAAATTTTGAATACACAATATACAGGAAACCTTCTCAAACTGACTTAGTAATACCAAATACTTCTAATCATCCTCCCCAACACAAAATGGCAGTATTTAATTCCATGATTTACCGAATGCTTAGGATCCCATTAAATAACACAGAAAGAAACAAAGAAAGAAAAATTATCCAACAAATAGCAGTTAAAAATGGATACAAAATAAAAACTATTAATAAATTAGAAAATAAAATTAAACATAAAATCACTAATAAAATTCTTAAAAACACTACATTTAAAAATTCATCTATTAATAATAATATAAAATATACAACCTTCACTTATTACGGAAATATAACTCAAAAACTAAATAAAATATTTAAAGATACTAATTTAAAAATATCTTATAATACAGATAATATAATTTGTAATAAAATAAAACCTAAAACTAAATCCAATACTCACAATAAAAATGGAATATATAAAATAGAATGTCCAGATTGTAATAAATTTTACGTGGGCCAGACGAAGAAAATAACTACGAGATAGATTCGTTCAACACCGCAATGCATATATAAAACCAAATATTTATAAATCTAATTTAGCCACACATTGTCTAAATAATAACCACCAGTTTCCAAACATTGAAAATATAAAATTAATTAAAAACATAAAAAAAGGTCAAAAAATGAATATTTGGGAAAATCTTAACATTTACAAACACAATAACAATAATTTATTAATTAAAGAACAAACCCAAATAAAAACAAAACAAGACGATCTATTTAAAATTATAAATTTACTATTATAATAGATCTTCCAAAGGACGGAGATACTATGTTAGAAGAAACAGTTATAAATGAGGCAAGTAGGCCTAAAAGTAAAGATGCAGAAAAGAGCATATCTTTAAATAATGAAAGAATAAAACTGTTTAAACAATTTCAAGAGATTCAAAAAAACCTATAAACTGTTGAACAGTTTCAATATGCAAAAAAACAGATGGGACAGTTACTACTGACAATAAAAGCTATGAAGTCATCTGCTGAAAGGAGCTTATAGTCATCTGCGTCAATATTATAGTGATATTTAGTTAAGTAACGGACACGTCATGGACAACGAAATCCAAGAACAAACATAATTGTTAATGAGATCTTGATGAAAAATATGTTGCCAAGAAAATGTTTCCTAGTTGTCAGTTGATTCCATATACTTCGCCTCCCTTTCGGTAATCCGCATTTGCATAAATTTTGTTGTTTTTAGTTGCAAGAGCACAAATTATTGAGCCTCTATCTGTGTACCTTGATGTTTTATGTCCTAGTTTTTCAAAATTCTTTATTATTTCCTGTAAAATAAAATTAGGCATATTAATTAGTAAATCACAATTAGTAAATTAACAACAAAAATCACAATTAAAATTAGATAATTATATTCCATATAATGTAGCAGCGTGAAGAAAGTATCAAATCAGTTTCATCCACTTCAGGGAGAGACATATTAATAAGGAATAAAAGGAATGTATAAATATATGTGTTGCATATTGTAATATTTATTTTTATTTGTTGATGTAGAAATGTTCTAAGTCCCACTAGTTTGGGGGTCAATTAATATGTAAAGTAATACCAGAAAAATTAGTTTTGTTTTGTTACTAAATTAATTAGTAAAATAATATCCTTTTATTTCCTTTCTTAAAATTTTAATTATAATAGTAAGTTTATTATAATAGAATCAAACTCCTCACTAATTAATTCAAATTTTCGCCACACCAGATTCAGCGGCAGGCTCGCCAACTTACGCCTTCTGTGATACTTCGGTACTCTGTTATATGAATGAGGAATGACCACTTATATTATTATCTTTGCAGCTAAAATAAAGGAAAACTTGCAATGATATTATTATTAAATAATATATTTTATTTTTCTTGGTTTATATTCAAAATCTAATAAAGTTATATTATTGAATACAATTCGTTAATTATTTCCGGCTGCTCAGTTGGTAATGTCAGCAGTTTGTTGTCAGGGATCGCTAATTATATACTTCAGTAATAAATATAATTATTTATTGTGCATTCGTTTGACCACGGAATAAACACAAAGAAAAAAACCGGAAAAGTACCAAAATACCTTTGTGGAATATAATCACAGAGTGCTTTATAAAATTAGTGCACAGCGTGTAGGTTATAAAAATACAATGCGCTTAGGTTAAGACTAAAACTGAGAATGTTAATAGTTTATATCTTTTTACTGTCCACTCTTAAATCGTGGTTTAGATATAATAAAGAATAGAGTTTCTTTTATAATATAGATAGTTGTATAATGTGCTATAATTTTATTTTATGTGCTATAAGGAATGTTGCAACCCCATCTATTTTGGTACTTTTCTGTGTTTTACAACATTTACCTTATTAATTCACAATATACTATAATCTTTCAGTATACTATAATATTATTCAGTAATCATGTAACATTAAAATATTAACATAATCAACTCAATATTGAACATCCTTGAATTTCATTAACTCTGATATCCTATATCTAATGTAATCATAACATAGTCATTCAAGGTAAGTGAACCCATAACATTGGTTTTATTTAACATAGTAATCTTAACAGTGATCAATAATATATTATAGTTTATCTAAGGTCCATTTTATACTATTTGGTACTTTTCTCTACAATTATATATTCTTTGGGCTATAATGGGAAGTACAAAAATACAATGTTACAATATATACATACTGTATACATTTTTCCTCTATTGCAGACATCAAACTTATCTGTGACTTTTGTATTACACAGTAACAGCTGATCTGATTTTTAAAATTCTTTCACCACCGTGTTTATTGAAGTTTGAGGATGGTTTTAGCATAAATTTTAACCGATAGTTTTAACAATTTTCAAAAACAGAGTCTTCAGATGGTTCCACGTCATGAAGATTCTTTTTTAATTTTCATGTAGTAAAATTGTCGGCATGCGATAAACTTTCGTTTTATGAGAGATAGCTATATGGTGTCAGTGAGTGAAAATTATAGAAAATTCCAAATATTATTTTGGTTTTGTTTCAATAAAATCGGCTTTTTCGTTTTCGTGATATTGGCGTTTTTGTAAGAAATTTAGTTGGCGGTTTTATAAGAAATTAATTGGTTGGCACATGCAGCGATTTTTCTTGTAACGATTTTTCTTAATAATAAATATTACCTTAATGTAAGCATATTTTAACATTTATTATATTATTCTATTTAATAATAAAAATTTCAATTTTCATGTAGTACCTTAATGTAATTTCATTATTAACAAGCAAATCCAAAGCAATTGCCTGGATTTGCTCCTTGGAATTAGTGTCCTTTTGTAACCGTTTGTGTTTTGTTGTGAATTGTCGTCTCTGTTTTTGTATATTCATGTTATGTCCAATGTTTTCGGTGACCTGCAACGCAAAAAAACTTATCAAACACTACAAGAAAAAAATCTAACTACATTTAGTTCTCGTTGCGTAGTTTAAAGTAAACATGTCCCGCTTGTAGTACACTTAAAACTAATTGTATTAAATTTGTCGACTGGTAAGGGTGGATTTACTTTTGGTAACATGAGTTCACTTAATGATACCTACTTAACTGTTATTTTTTTGTAATTAATAAAATTAGTAAAAAAAGTTGATAAACTTGTTTAGCAAAAAACTGACACAGTAAAAATACAATCAAAAACATATTTATCTTTATGCCCAGATTTAGTTTTGTGGCTGGTGTTAAGAGAAATTTATTTATTTATTTTAATCTACTGCTATAAGAACAATTTGGAAAAAATACGTACGATAAGATTTTAGAATTATTTCAGTGAACTTAATAATTATAAATCTAATGTAAACACACAAACAATCAGTACTGACTAGCAATTAAAGGATGGGTAGATGGATGGATAGATAAATAATTCAGTAAGTAGGCTACATGAGTAGATGATTAGATAAACCGGTATGTGAGTGTCTATCTGAATAGAAGAGTAGGTGGATAGATATCCTAAGTAAAGCTATAGACTAAAATTTGGATAGATGGGTGGGTGGATAGTTTGTGTAGGTGGGTGAGAAGACAGATAAGTTGATGAGTAGGTAGTTTGGATTAGACTGTACTACAAAATAAAGTGGATAATCTGACTGAAAATTATACATACCTTTAAGCTCCTTTCAGCAGATGACTTCATAGCTTTTATAGTCAGTAGTAACTGTCCCATCTGTTTTTTGCATATTGAAACTGTTCAACAGTTTCTAGGTTTTTTTGAATCTCTTGAAACTGTTCAAACAGTTTCTTTTTTTCACTATTTATAGATATGCTTTTTTCAGTGTTTTTACTTTTAGGCCTACTTGCCTCATTTATAACTGTTTCTTCTAACATAGTATCGCCGTCCTTTGGCAGATCTATTATAAGCATATGTTCTTCATTCTCCCTTTCCTCAGGGATCCTATTGTTTAGTGTTCTACAAACAAGGTGAATATGTTTGCACATATTGTTTCGTATGGCACTGTCCATACACGAACACACAAACTCATGAAAGCAAGAGTTACAGTGTATGCACTGTAAAAGGCATGATTTGCAGTGTTTAATCCGTTTAACAGTATAAAATTCTGTTTGTGTGGATGACAAGACCTGCCACTTGTCATCTAAAGTTGTCAACACTGTCTCTGCGTCCAACAACATACTAGCTTTGTGTCTAGTTCTTAAAACTTGCAATTTTTTCACAAGTTTTCCTTTTTTCATTTTAATTATCAAATCAAACATTTTATCTTTCAGTAGATGTAAAATGGCACAAATTGTCTTGTCCAGTCGTTTGATGTGTTTTCCCTTTAGGTAAAAATATTTTAATATTTTATTAAAATTTTCTACTGCCATGTTTGTATTTATTCCTAAATGAACACGATAACAGTAGGCCCATGACCTGTATTGTTCTTTGTTAATATATTGTTTTTTAAAATATTCATAAAATGAATGTGTTTGTTCATCACTATGAAGTCTCCTTAACACTTCATGGAGCATTTTTTGGAAAGTGTCTGTGTCCAGTTCATATAATAAAGCCTGTAAAGTTTTAAATGCACTGTCACGTTTTTCTTTTATTTTAATTTTTGTGTTTGCATTGGTCCTCCAAGCTTTTAGCACATGCCATGTACAATAAATACGGTTGTCTGAAGGCCCCATTGTTTTACACCATGCGGAATAGAATGTGTCTTCCATGTCGGACATAAATGTATGGGTTGTAATACATCCTAATACAGACTTTATTTGATCAAAGAAAATCATTATAACGGTTTCGTCCCCTCTGTTCGTGAACATGAAAGTGCAAGGAAACCCTTCTCTGGTTTCGTCCATTGTTAGAAGTGTGTATAACTGAAAGTTGTAGTTGTTAAGGCCATGAGTGCCATCGATGCATACAACATCACTACTATACTTTTGTAGTATAGTTTTTTGTGCGTTTGTCATAAATATTAACAAAAAATCTTCTTTTTTCAGTTGAGGAAACTCAAAACTATTTACACCTTGTGGTTTATAAACCACTAAGGCAGTGTCCTTAGATGTTTTAAGATCTTCAACCCAAGCCTCCATGCTTACAGGGTCAAATGGATGTTTTATGGCTTCATCATTTAGATTGAAGCCTTTTTCAATATTTATAATATCTTTTTTGTTCACTAGGTGAATTCTTTGTAATTCACAATTTGATATAGAACACCTGATATCTTTTAAAATTTCCTCATGGGGTATTTTACTTGCTAAGTGAGTTGCAATTTGGTTTCTCTCTTTCTTTGTCAAGTGAATATGTTTTAACTCATTTTTATGGCCAACATGTGTTAAAAGAAATGAGACATGTACAGTGCCATTTTTTAATTTTTTCATCTTGATCATTGCTGGACAAAACCCATTTATTTTGCAGCTTCCCATAATTTTTAAGTGGCGTTTGTTTAGTCCTCGTTTCCTGTAAAAACCACTTCTGTGGCATCGGTAAACGTCAGATACATTTCCATTTGACGTTTGTTTAAAAAAACATGTTTTCTTTTCAATTTCGTTTCCACGCATTAAATTCATCGACAGAATCAAAACTGTGATGTTCAAACTTCATAAAAATGCCATGTACAGTTTCAAAATGACTGTAAATTTTCTGTTCATTATGTCCCTGTGGTCTCCTTGTTATGAATTTACAAATAGGACATTGTCTTTCAACCAAAAGTGGTTTTCCAATGTTATGATATTTTCTTTCATGTTCTGTGAGATGATGTTTATGCTTGTATTTTGCATTACATAGAGTACACATGAAAGATCGTGCTAAGGATCCACTGTTATGTATTTTTAAACTTAATATGTGACGTTTTAAACTATACTGGTGAATTGTTGTATAAGTGCACATATCACATTTATAAACTTGTTTTGGCTCAGTAGAATGGGTTGATTTGATGTGTCGCTGCAAATGTTGTTTTTGGGAATACTGTTTGTTACACAAAGTGCAAGTAAATGTAGCTGTTTCAATTTGCTCCCCTTTGGCATTTCTTTTGTGAACAATTTTAATATGCCGTTTACAATAAGAACTCTTACTGAACTCTTTGCTGCATAAATCACATTTTACGGCAGTAGTACTCATCTGAAAATAAACATAGCATTGTTTTCATTGAACTTAAATTTAATAAGCAAATTTCAGATGAAACGGTAACAACTAAACTTTATTTATTCTTCCCATAATGGTCCTGTATTTTGTTTAATATACTTTCTGAAGTGACAGTTTGGGAATACAGTACTGCTGCATTGTGCTATTCTACCACATGTTCCACTTCTGGCAGCTGGGTTCTAACAGCAGATTATTGTTCAGATTAAAAGTTGTGCACGCGTGCGCACACACGCACGCACATACACACATAGTATTCTTAACTGCCCATTAAACAAAACATTAAATTTTGTTTCTAAAAATAACTAAAAATTACAAATGTCTACAAGATAATTCTTCTTATTCTCTTTTCTTTCAAACATTAGGCCTGCTGCCTGTTATACTTTTGACCATGGCAGAACTGACATTTCACCACTGCCAGAGAGAAATCAGCTACATAGCAACTGTGTGTGTGTGTGGGGGGGGGCCCAGAGACGCCAGACAAGACTGCTGTATTATTACTCAGCAATATGGGTGTGCAGGCAGACTGACTAATTTTTGTTTAGTAAAGTAACAGTATTATAGAGCGATCATACAATAAATAGTATAAATTCCACACAGTTAAATGTGTGTTATAATTTCTTTTAGTCTAACAGCTAGATGGATTTTTACACTTTTTTCAAATTATTGATTCCATTTTTGAGCCATGGGGTCAAAGAATTTTGAAATTTCTAAAACTGTACAGTATATTCAGATTTTCGTTAAAATTCTCTTTAATCGATGTCCCACATGGAATTTGTGATTTTGTCAAACTTTTGCCCCACTTTTTGAAACCTGGTGTCCCAAAATTTGAAATGTACAAAAAATAATACTATATTTGTATACACTAATTTTAGTTCTATTGGCAAACAAACTAGAAGAAGGAATACTCAGATCTTTTGTTAGTCACTTTTTTTTACTTCCATATTCCTTAAGGAATGGAAGTATGGTGATGGCAAAAAAAATCGTGTTCGAGATTATTGCAGATTCTGATTCTACTACACTCAAAACATGAAAAAAAGTCGTTTTCCGAAAAGTGTCTGTGTGTCTGTCTGTCTGTCTATCTGCTGTCTGTGTCTGTAGATTTGTTTTCTATGGCAAACGATAACTGCCGCAAATTCAAACAGAATCAAATAATTTTTTGCATCCAGCCCTGATTTGTAGAGTACTCACGACGTTTTGTTTTTGGTGCAGATCGGATGAGGGAATGGGGTAGTTTACCTGCAACGGTTTTTTTTTATCAAGGGTAATTTTGTTTGTTTGGCAAAGGATAACAGCCGCAAATTAAAACAGAATCAAATAATGTTTCGCATACAGCCCTGAATTGTAGAGTTTTCAAGACCTATTGTTTTTGGTGAAGATCGGTTAAGGGAAAGGGGTAGTTTACCTGTAACGTTTTATGTCTTAACAAGAGTATTTCCTATGGCAAACGATAACAGCCGCAAATTCAAACAGAATCAAACGATTATTTGCATACAGCACTAAATTGTAGAGGTCTCAAGACCTATTATTTTTGGTAAAGATCGGTTGAGGGAAAGGGGTAGTTTACCTGCAACGGTTTTTTATCAAGGGTAATTTTACTTCCATATTCCTTAAGGAATGGAAGTATGGTGATGGCAAAAAAAATCGTGTTCGAGATTATTGCAGATTCTGATTCTACTACACTCAAAACATGAAAAAAAGTCGTTTTCCGAAAAGTGTCTGTGTGTCTGTCTGTCTGTCTGTCTGTCTGTCTGACTGTGTCTGTAGATTTGTTTTCTATGGCAAACGATAACTGCCGCAAATTCAAACAGAATCAAATAATTTTTTGCATACAGCCCTGATTTGTAGAGTACTCACGATCTATTGTTTTTGGTGCAGATCGGATTAGGGAAAGGGGTAGTTTACCTGCAACGGTTTTTTTTTATCAAGGGTAATTTTGTTTGTTTGGCAAACGATAACAGCCGCAAAATCAAACAGAATCAAATAATGTTTCGCATACAGCCCTGAATTGTAGAGTTTTCAAGACCTATTGTTTTTGGTGAAGATCGGTTAAGGGGAAGGGGTAGTTTACCTTTAACGTTTTATGTCTTAACAAGAGTATTTCCTATGGCAAACGATAACAGCCGCAAATTCAAACAGAATCAAACGATTATTTGCATACAGCACTAAATTGTAGAGGTCTCAAGACGTTTTATTTTTGGTAAAGATCGGTTGAGGGAAAGGGGTAGTTTACCTGCAACGTTTTTTTAACAAGGGTATTTTCTATGGCAAACGATAACAGCCGCAAATTCAAACAGAATCAAACAATGTTTTGCATATAGCCCTGATTTGTAGAGTACTCAAGACCTATTGCTTTTGGTGAAGATCGGTTAAGGGGAAGGGGCAGTTTACCTGCAACATTTTTTTAACAAGGGTATTTTCTATGGCAAACGATAACAGCCGCAAATTCAAACAGAATCAAATAATGTTTTGCATACAGCCCTGATTCGTATAGTACTCAAGACCTATCGTTTTTGGTGAAGATCGGTTAAGGGAAAGGGGTAGTTTACCTGCAACGTTTTTTTAACAAGGGTATTTTCTATGGCAAACGATAACAGCCGCAAATTCAAACAGAATCAAATAATGTTTTGCATACAGACCTGATTTGTAGAGGTCGCAAGGACTTTCGATTTTGGTGAAGATCGGTTAAGGGGAAGGGGTAGTTTACCTGCAACGTTTTACGTTTTAACAAGAGTAAAGTACTTGAAAATTTATTTAAACTTTTTCAAACAATGGTAATTGTTAAAAATAAAATAATTTTGTTGCCAGGCAATAAAATTAAAATTTTTTCATTTTAATGTAAATCATGTATAAGAGAAAATATATCGCGCTTGGCAGGCGATATTAAGATTTAAATATAAATCTTAGAATATGGAAGTCATGTATGGTTCTCCATACCGATATTTTCTATGGTAAACGATAACAGCCACAAATTCAAACAGAATCAAATGATGTTTTGCATACAGCCCTGTATTGTAGAGTTCTCATTACCTATTGTTTTTGGTGAAGATCGGTTAAGGGAAAGGGGTAGTTTACCTGCAACGTTTTATGTTTTATAAGGGTATTTTCTATGGCAAACGATAAGAGCCGCAAATTCAAACAGAATCAAATACGTTTTTGCATACAGCCCTGTTTTGTTGAGTACTAGAGACCTGTTGTTTTTGGTGAAGATCGGTTAAGGGAAACGGGTAGTTTACCTGACACGTTTTTTGTTTTATCAAGGGTATTTTATATGGCAAATGATAACAGCCGCAAATTCAAACAGAATCATATAATATTTTGCATACAGCCGTGAAATGTACAGTTCTCAAGACCTGTTGGTTTTCGTGAAGATCGGTTAAGGGAAAGGGTTAGTTTACATGCAACGTTTTATGTTTTAACAAGGGTATTTTTTCTATGACGAACGATAACTGCCGTAAATTCAAAGAGAATCAACTAATGTTTTGTATACAGCCTTGAATTGCAGGGTTCTCAAGACCTATTGTTTTTGATGAAGATTGGTTAATGGACTGGGGTAGTTTACCAGCAACGTTTTATGTTTTATCAAGGGTTTTTTCTATGGCAAACGATAACAGCCGTAAATTCAAACAGAATCAAAGAATTGTTTGCATACAGGCCTGAATTGTAGATTACTCAAGATCTATAGTTTTTGGTGAAGATCGGTTAAGGGGAAGGGGTATTTTACCTGCAACGGTTTTTTATCAAGGGTATTTTTTTTCTATAGTAAACGATAACAGCCGCAAATTCAAACAGAATCAAATGATGTTTTGCATACAGCCTTGTATTGTAGAGTTCTCAATACCTATTGGTGTTGGTGAAGATCGTTTAAGGGAAAGAGGTAGTTTACCAGCACCATTTTATGTTTTAACAAGGGTAATTTTTTATATGACGAACGATAACTGCCGTAAATTCAAACAGAATCAACTAGGTTTTTGCATACCTTTTTGAACTACAGAGAACTCTAGGTCTGTTGATTTTGTTGAAGATCGGTTAAGGGAAGGGGTAGTTTATCAGCAACGTTTTATGTTTTAAAAAGGGTAATTTTTGTATGACGAACGATAACTGCCGAAAATTCAACGAGAATCAAATAATTTTTTGCACCCTTTCCTGAATTGCAGAGAACTCAAGGTCTGTTGATTTTGGTGAAGATCGGTTAAGGGAAAGGGGTAGTTTACCTGTTACATTTTATGTTGTAACAAGAGAAATGTTTCCATGACGAACGATAACTGCCGCACATTCAAACAGAATCAAATATTTTTTGCATGCTTCCCTGAATTGTAGAGGGCGGAAGGTCTATTGATTTTGGAGAAGATCGGTTAAGAGAAAGGGGTAGTTTACCTGAAACATTTTATGATTTAACAAGAGTAAAGTACTTAATTTTTATAAATAAAGTATCCTGATAAGAAGGTCATAGTAATCCACTGTAGAAACGTAGATGAAATATCTATAAATGAAGAGGTTAGGTGAACGGGGTGGGGGTAATTTTCTATTATTAAAAATTATAGTTGAAGGTGGAGGGGAGAATTTTTTATATGTGTACTACGTTATCGGCAACAAAGAAGTAGTTTTTTGTTAAAATTGCTTCCCGGGCTCTTTAACCGTAGTCCAATGTTTTCTACAAAACCAGACTTTTCGGCAGTGCCATCGACTGCCGTCATCGGTGAAAATCGAGTGCGAAAACGTGAGGTGGTATACGTTTGTGACCACAGTACTGTGGTTAATGCTGAAGCAATAAGTAGAAAGACGTAGTTTCTATGGAAATATTTCATTTCGAATATGATTTTAAATATAAATCTTAGAACATGGAAGTCATGTATGGTTCTCCATACCGATATTTAACAAGGGTATTTTTTATGGCAAACGATAACAGCCGCAAATTCAAACAGAATCAAATAATGTTTTGCATACAGCCCTGATTTGTAGAGTACTCAAGACCTATTGTTTTTGGTGAAGATCGGTTAAGGGGAAGGGGTAGTTTACCTGCAACGTTTTTTTATCAAGCGTATTTTCTATGGCAAACGATAACAGCCGCAAATTCAAACAGAATCAAATAATTGTTTGCATACGTCCCTGAATTGTAGAGGTCTCAACGATTTTCGATTTTGGTGAAGATCGGTTAAGGGGAAGGGGTAGTTTACCTGGAACCTTTTACGTTTTAACAAGAGTAAAGTACTTGAAAATTTATTTAAACTTTTTGAAACAATGGTAATTGTTAAAAATAAAATAATTTTGTTGCCAGGCAATAAAATTATAATTTTTTCATTTTAATGTAATATAATATTTTTCATTTAATACAGCAATAAAAAGGCAGGTAAGACACAGCCTGGCTGTTTGGCTGAAAATGATTTTAAATATAAATCTTAGAATATGGAAGTCATGTATGGTTCTCCATACCGATATTTTAAATAGTGTTTTGAGGAGGAAAGAGTGGTTAGACTTGTGAATTATATTGTTCATCTTGCTGTATAAGGAAAAGTCAAGAACTACTTTTACAAGAAATTGTGTGGTTGTAACAGGAATTTTACATTTCCCTGGAACGAATCCAATTGTTATCTCACTGAAATGTATTTCAATTGTGAAAGCATTACATATCAAGTAACTGAATGTAATGAGAATGCACCTGTGCACACACACACACACACACAGTGTACTTATTTGTTACTTGTTTGTTCCATAACATTGATTACAATTGCAGCAAAATTGATCAAAATGACATCAAATACATTGACATGTATACATGTACAACCCTCAAAACACGAAAAAAAGTCATTTTTCGAAAAGTTTCTGTGTGTAGATTTTTTTCTATGGCCAACGATAACAGCCGCAAATTCAAACAGAATCAAATAATTTTTTGCACACAGCCCTGAATTGTAGAGTTCTCAGGACCTATTGATTTTGGTGAAGATCAGTTAAGAGAAAGCGGTAGTTTACCTGCAACATTTAATGTTTTAATAAGGGTAATTTTTTCTATGACGAACGATAACTGCTGTAAAGTCAAACAGAATCAAATAATTTTTTGCATACGTCCCTAATGTGTAGAGCACTCAAGGTCTTTTGATTTTGGTGAAGATCGGTGGAGAAGAAGGGGTAGTTTACCTGCAACGTTTTATGTTTTTATATGTGTAGTACGTTATCGGCAACAAAGAAGTAGTTTAGTGTAAAAATTTCTTCCCGGGCTGTTTGAGCAAAGTACAATGTTATCTGCAAAACCAGACGTTTCGGCAGTGCCATCGACTGTCATCATGAGTGAAAATCGAGTGCGATAATGTAAGGTGGTATACGTTAGTGACCACACAGTACTGTGGTCAGGCTGAATCTATAAGTAGAAAGAAGTAGTTTCTGTGGAAATATTTCATTTCCATTATGATTTTAAATATAAACCTTTGAACATGGAAGTAATGTATGGTTCTCCATACAGATATTTTAATTGCTTTTAGTTTTACATTTGTTATGTAAACGCATCAAGACAGAAATAATCGCTGCTGATATTGAGTTTAGCAATTTAACATGATAATGTTTGTTATATAGTAAATATATTTGTAATATAATTATTTAGAAAACATGATAGAAGACAAGTCTTACCTTTAACTTGGTTACACAAGCACGCATCCAAAATACATACAAAAGCGCGCGCGGTAAAAAACTTACCAAAATCAGCTGACAAGTATCAGCTGAGCCCGCCAGGTGACACATGTGTCGGTGTCACGGTCGGTTAGGCACTTACCCCTCCAGTGCCCCCACCACGTCGCCAGATTGGTCACCAACAGCTTCGATGTTGGTTCCGTAGACGCTTGTGAACGTGCACGGAACCGCGACCTAAATTCGGCCCACTAGATAGCGTCCACAGCCGGAACACGGTCATACCGATATCGCGTTCACCAACAATTACGCTTCGTCCACTGACATTGATAACTAATATCGAATCTATTATTAGAAATATTGTATTTTTATTTCATACGAACGCCGGGTTATGCAAACACCGGCACAATATTACTACAGACTGTTCTACTTCCGGTCCTAATGCTAGTTCTAAACATCTTACCATAGCTGCTAGGCTTGTTACCAATCCAAATCGTACTACTTTGAATTGATAGGACTTGTTTCTGTACATGAAAGCGGTGTATTTTCTACTGTGTTGTTCTTGTGGAATTTGCCAGAAACTTGCTGTGAGGTCTAATTTACTCATATACTTAATCCCTTGACACTTTATAAACAATTCATCGGCGTTTGGTGCACAATCAAAATTTTTCTGCGTAATACTGTTTAAATTTCGCATGTCAAGACATAATCTAATTTCATCGTTCTTCTTTTTAACTATAACCATTGGGTTTATAAAGTTACTGTTTGAACGTTCAATAATTTGGTGTTTTAATATATTGTTTATTTCGATGTCTACCTGATTTTGATATTTTATCGGTACTGGATATGTTCGACGCACAAATTTATCTTCATCGGTCGTTTTTATCTGGTGTTCGTACACATTTGTTATTCTTGGTCTTTCACTGAATACATCTTGATTTTGTTGTATTAGTCGTTTTAATTCACTACTCTCGTGTGTGTTGAGTGTGTCATGTTTTGTTGCTGTTTTACGAGTTGGTGGTGCTACTTTTATTTCCGGCCTCTGAATCTTCATAGTACTTTTATTATTCTCATATTTATTTAAATTTTCATTTAGTTTTATTATATATGTTGTCTTTTTTATCTCGCACTGCATGGTGTCTTGTTGTGTGTTTATTATTGCATTTATTTGTTTAAGTTGATCCATCCCAATAATTGCATCATAAATTAAATTCTTTATAATAATAGCTGGTATTTCTAAATTCATCTCGTCTTTATTTTGTTTATAAACATTTGCTGATCGACTTTCTCTTTCTGGTTTACGGCCGTTTGTACACACATATTATTTAATGGTAGCACTGGTGCCTTATTAAATTGTTTTTTATTTGCGTTTATAAATGTCTGGCTTATAGCTGACAGTTCGGCTCCTGTATCAATTAGTATATTGGCTAACACATCATGCTATTATGCATGGGCACTTACGTTTCACTGTATCGCTAGGTTTGTCGTTCTTTTCGCAATAGTTCATCCCTAATTTCCGGTGGATACACATTGTTTATTTGCACACATATTTCATTAGTCTTGATTTTATTTTTACATTTATAATTATTATCACTGGACGTCTTGTGAACGCCCCTTACTGTCCGTTTTTTGAAGTTGACTGTACCGTTGACTGTACCACCTCACTTATCTCTTCCTGTAGCGGTGTCGTTTCCGTTCGTATTGTTGTATGCAGTCCCCTCGTATATGCGTCTGTCTGCGTCGGTGTTATTGTTTGTATTTGAGCTGACTTACTCCAATTTTTATTTGTAAAACTTCGTTCATTATTATTACTATATTTATTTCGTGGACCTAATTACGGTTTCTTTGTATAGGTGTTTTGTTGTTGTCTGTTTTCGTAATTGTTTTCGCGACTTGGACCTGGTCTAGGCTGCGCGTCTGACCTTGGTTGTTGTTTTAGCGAATATCTTATCTCTCCCCACTGTGCCAGCATGAGTAGGAGTTCTTCAAACTTCTTAGTTCCCCTCGTCATTACTGCAACATTGATATCGCGGTCAAAGTGATAAGACAGTTTATTTACGAGTTCACTCTCCGTCAACTTAGATTTTAAATGTTTCTCTCTAGCTACAATATCAATTACATATGCTTCTCTGGACTTACCTTTTGGCATGTATTCGTATTTATCAAACTCTAACTGGTTTCGAATTCTTCTTTGGATATGGTCGCTCCAGTATCTTTGTTCAAACTTATTTTTGAAATCCTCGTAGGACGTAACATTTTCTCTTATTATCGAATACCAGTTTGCAGCTGTGTTCTAATCGACGTGATATCCATTCCACGCGTTCGTTATCGTTTAGGTTATTTCCATTATTTCCTACCATCTCCATATTTCTTTCACATTCTATTAAAAATTCTATTGGGTTTTCACTTTCCCATCCACTAAATTTCTGCATTTTCGGCATATCTTCAGAACTCCTGTAGATGTACGTGATCTGTTCTGCTTTCGTTTTTTTCATCTGTTTCTGCAGCTGTGCTATCTGTTCTTGTAGGTGTTTGTCGTTCGCCTCACCTTGTTCCTTATTTGTCATTATTGTTGTTTTGTGGTTAGCGACGACTTGGTCCAATATTTTTATATTTTCTTTCACCTCGTGTATATTTCCTTCTGTCTCCTGAGTAAATTTAGTTAGTTTCTCTTCTTGGGTCTGTACCGTTGTAGTTAACTCTTGTTGCTTCTTGTTTATAGCATTTGTCCATGTTCGTATATTTTCGCTTAGTTTCTTTAGTTCCTTTCTATTTTCTCCATGTAGTGCTCCGAATTCCTCTCGTAATTGTATCCTTGCCTCTTCCCACCATTCTGGTTTTTCTTTTCGTAGTCTTTCTTCACGCTCTTCTTTTTCTTTTCTTCGTTTTTCTTTTTCTGCTTTCTCTTCTTCTCGTTGTTGTTGTAGCATTTGCTGTATTGCTGCCATTATGTCGGTAGATGTTTGCGATTCTGCCATTTTCGCGGTTTAATTATTGACCTAGTATTTCAAAATTACACATCTAATAGTCTATAAAATATTTTCTCAGCGTTGACAATTTCCTCGCCTTACAACCAACAATGGTTATACAATAGGTCTTTGTTCAGACCGGAACTTTCTTAGATCTAATTCCCTGTACTGTTCTACTGATACTTAACTTGTATCCTTTAAAATTATTACTACTCCGAATGTTGTTTCCGGTTTAAACTTCACCTCTCATCCGTTCTCACACTAGTCTGACTCTTATAATTCAGTTAAGGCTGCTAACGGTTTTTATATTTTTTACTTCAAATAATTATACAATTTATTTTAATTTTATATTTTCTTGGTTTGTTCTTTATATGGGTTTGTTATTTATCTGGGCGCCAGTCATAAACAAATATAATATTTTCATGCAACTATTTATTTTATGACAATTATTAGATTTTTAATTTTATTTATTTTATGTAAATTTAATTAATCGCACCCCACGCTTTGCGCCGCCATTTTGCAACTGGACTTGGTTGGTGTGTTTTACTGGTATCGCCAATTTTGGGCAACAGCGAGTATTAATACTGCCAGTTTACACACACAAAGACCAATGCAATTTTAATTAGACTTACTTTAACTGAATTTACTTTTACTTCTCTGCTATACTTATATTCTGTAGACCTGTGTGTGAGAATGTGATGGATGGGTGTTATTTTTGAAATAATTACTTCTAACTCTTTAGTTATTATAAGAATTGTGTTTAATGTTTTTTTTTATTTTACTTTAACTCTTTAAATGACTCTACTTCAATTTGCTCTGTTATCTTACTTTACTAATTACATAAATTTGTTTTTTTTTATAGTCTCTGAAATTGTTCTCTTTCTTGTTTACTGTCTTTTTGAATTCAAACTTAAATGTTTAATACTCTACTTGTTACTGTAGCTCCGGCGTCTATCTCATGGGCGTTTCTGGGTTTGAATTTTCCAATTGTTCCTCTTCTTGTTCATCCAGTCTCCATGGTGTGGATATGTGTACAGCTTCCCTGATGTGGAGTGTTCTCAGCTTCCTGTTGTGGAATTGTACTGCTTCCCTGATGTGGAATTTTTACGTTCATATGCTATTTTTACGCTATTGTTGATTTATTTGAACGGAGTCGCTTTCACGTTAAATTCGAGTGTTTTTAAGTTAACTTGTCGCATGATTTTACTCACTACGCACTGCTCGGGCTAGTAATTCAAAACCGATGTTCCGTACTAGTGTTTTACTGCAAACTACTCGGACTGGTTGTTTAACATAGACTTTCCGAACTAGTGTTTTAAAGCGGACTACTCGAACCGGTGGTTTAATGCAGACTGAAGTGCTTTGACCGCGTTAGCGACGTCGCCCTGTATTTTCCCGCTAGTTTAATGACGCTCTACCCTTATTGGTTTATCAACTGTCATTAGTTGTTGTTCACGCTCTGATGGGTTCTTTTTAAACTGTTAATAAGCGGTTAGAGATTATTTTTGTGCACTAATGTTAGCTATTTCACTTTTGTTACTCGCTCTATGTTTTGTATTGTATCCTTACGCACCTACGCGTATTACATTTGAAATATTGATACACAATTACACAATTTTTATTATTATACTTTCTTAACTCTATTTACTTAATCTTATACATTGTTTCTTATTATACTAAGCAGAGCATTGCTTTATGCACTGTATTTTCTATTTTGCTATACGCATATGTGACGGTTGTCATATTGTGACTATTCGTCCTGTCACAATATATATATATATATATCTGTTGAAAATGAAAGGAGTTTAAAACAAGGAATTTATTGGTGTTGTGTATGTTGATTGTTTTATAAAATGTTAATGTTGTGTTGTGTATATTAAATATTCTGGATGTAAACCGGAGTTAACATGGATCTAAAATTCTGTGCGGGTCACACACACATTTAGGCAATTTTATTTTGTTTTTATATAGTATCCAAGTCACTTTTTCACAATAATTTAATTACAATTATTAATTAAATTAATTATTAGTAATTAAATTATTTAGGCAATTGTTTAAGTCACTTACCGGTACCTTCCTTGTCGGAGTTGGTCAGGACCTGTTTAACCATGTTGCATATTGACCTGAATGGTTGAAGTATACCCGGTCTTTAACGATTTTCCTTCAGAACGAAGGCATTGATTGTTTTCTTGTTTCCCGATTGAGGAATTACCCTAGATTAAATACATATGAATTAATTTTTTTTTTTTGAAAAATGCGGATATGGTCGGACCATACACCTTATTTGTAGATTGTGATTCTTGAAGTGTGGAGTATTGTTTGAATTCTCTATCATGAAAGTTGCTTTAGCAACATATCTATATATATTTAATGGATGGCGTTTATTCCAGCATTGTATTGTGTGGTGTCGTATATGAATGTCAATTTGGTATCAATGTTGTTGCGTGTTTTCTTGTGCTAGGGGAAGCTTGCTCGCCTTTTATTCCCCCTTCCTCTTGCATCGTTAGGGGACCCTGAAGCCACTTGAGGCTAATCAAGTTTTTCCTCTTCTGTTGTTTGTCATGTGTTGTGTTGAATTGTTGTTTGTGTTCTTCCCATTAAGTAAATTGACCGCCGATACCAATTAGATCCTGCGTGTAGTTAGCTGAGTCAACAGGAACCGGTTGGGTGCGGTATGGTTCACTCGCACCTACCATTGTACACCTCCCATGCATGGGAACCTGGATACCGTTACCTCGCCCATCTGGTTCTCTTCTAGATTCTACTAAACTCATTGCCTGTATTGGCTGTTGTAACATGACTCACCTTCTCCTCCTCCACTATGCTGGGAAACTCTATCGGCGTCAATACTCTGAGGAATTGCTTCTGTTGTTGTTATGGTGGGCCACGTTGTTGCTGTGATCGCCCACGTTGTTCACTAGGACGTTTTTGTTGTTGGCCCTGTTGTGGGGGACTCTGTTGCTGTGTTGGCTGTTTTGTCTGGGCATGCGCCCGCCACTTTCTCCCGTTCGTCTACTGCTCATCTATTTGGAGGACTCTCACTTAATTGAAAGACTAGTGTAGGTGGCGGATATCTTTGGAATATTCTTGAAATGAAGTCGGCTTCCTTCACAATTCAAAACACGAAATTTGCGCATCCACATTCGACCAATCTCCCAAGGAGGCAATTATGTCTCTGCCGGTGGTAAGGAAGTTCGATCTTCGAAGTATTCAGCCTACTGTAGAAAGCCTCCCTCCCCTTCCGAAAGTCTCTGCCGCAACAGAAATGTGGGTCAAGTGTTCCCAGGTTAAGTCATTGTTTGTTATTTTTTTAATGGTGTAATGCTGGTGGGGACTTGTACCAGAACTTGTTCAAATGAAGAATGAATTGAAATAAATATGAGTAGGGAATTTTTTCTTATGGCCCTGTTCTTGAAAGTGGAATGTGAATGATAATTGGGCATAGGAGAAACATTTAAAAGTAAATATACATTGAGTTATTAAATCAGAATCAACATAATAGTTTTGAAAAGTGATATAGACTGATGCGAGATAACCTTTGGCCAGCTGATAGCCGCGTGTGTAGTGGAATTTCTATTATTGTCCCTGCTTATCTGATAAACCGTTGTATGGTCTCATATAATTATTGTGCGTCTGCCGTTCTGAGTTCAAGGGCAACTTTGATCTGTTTTCCTTTTAATCAGCTGTTCCATTATTATCAAATGTAGGTCAGTTGTCGGTTGTAGGTTGGGTTATTGTTTGGTCTGATACATACCGCATTCTCAGGTGGGTGACTCCCGTCGCGATGAGGTAGGGCGATTCTGGCAGTCCCGTAGAGAAGTTACCCTCTTCCACACGCATTAATGTTAACTAAAAGATAAAGTGACTTAGAGTTTGATATTCGCGTGCCCTCCGTCCGATCTTCCGCTGCTTAGTTTATCGGGGCCGGCCTCCCTAGTGTAGGGGTGTTAACCACTCATGTGCCAAGGTGGAAGTTGCCTTGTGTTGTTAATATATGAGTGGTCTGTTCAGGGTGTGGGGTGATTGATAAGGTGAGCACTCACATATCAACGTTTTTAATACCTTGTTAGCCTTAGGGCATAAGTATGGGAGTGCTAGTAGGCTGTGTCACCAGTGAGGGTGACGTTGGGGCGGTCTCCTTGATGTAGTGTGTGGCGACAAGGATGGGATGGAAGAGTCGTAAAGGGGGTTTAACTGTTATTTGGTTCTGGGGTCTCAGTTTGTGCGTTTAGGAGGCCTTAGGAGGTCATACATAGTCTAGTGTGACCGAACGCTATGGGAATTTAGCATTACACTCTCCCACCACAAGAGAGTTAAGAAGTGGAAGGGAGTAGTGCTATCTGGGTCACAACGTCTCTGTGACCGTCGCTATATTGCCACATTTGTTTTCGCGTTTTAGATTGAATATTTGAATTTCAGTTTCAATAATGTTGTGTGCTTCTTGTTACCCAGAGGTAAGATATACAGGGAGAAGAAGACATGTAAATATTTTTACGTAATGCATAAAAAATGTTACGCTATTATGGAACGTTCTGGTACACTGGAGAATGTTGTTCTACTCTATTCCCGCAGCTGTAATGCGTGCGTGATGCTTAACACGCGAGGCAGTGTTACGTAATATGTAACAACCTCGTACATTCGATAGCATTGTTCGAGAAGTTTCTCAATTAGCCCAAAGGCAGAGGCGGCTCACTCATAAGGGCACATGGTCACGTGCCTCACAAGAAAATCACGAAATAAATAAATATTGTAGAAACTTCCCCGTTTCAAATGATAGCAATAGGTTGTAACAGTGAGAAGTCTGGAGAAATGTGGCAACGCGAAAACAAATGTGGCAACATAGCGACGGTCACAGAGACGTTGTGACTCAGATAGCATTACTCCCTTCCACTTCTTAACTCTCTTTTGGTGGGAGAGCGTAATGCTAAATTACCATAGCGTTTGGTCACACTAGACTATGTGACCAGAAATTAACAGTCTTCAAGTAGTACAACTCTGAATCCTGTAGGTGCGCCACATTACTGCAACTAACGGATATTAATCGGAGCTATTTAGTAGACTATTACATTTTACCGCCATCTGAGCTGTGCTATAATACTGATAGTTACTGTTACTTTCTTAGTATATATTGTTACGAAATAATGTTATTATAATGTTTCTATCGTGAATATGATTATAATAATTTTTGCGATTTTTTTTATAATTTTAAATTATATTCTCATTGAAGGAAATATTAAAATAGAATGTGTACCTAGAGCGGTTATATTATGTGCTACACGATAATTGTGATGGCAGTGCTTATAGTAATTGTATAAATTGTAGTGTTACAAGTGGTTTTCAGTAATCAGTGTTACACACGCGTGTAAATAACGGTGTTGAAAATATTCAAGTGTCGGTATTTTGTGTGCTTGTGTAAATCTCTGAGACAAAATGAATGATGTCAAGTATTTACAGAGTAAAACTTTGTGCTATGAAGATAGGTTAATAGCAAAACAATTGGGTCTACCAAGACCGCAGTTGTCTATCAAGTAAGTGTTTAAGGACTAAAACAGAATCTATAATAGAACTTTCAATACCGCAGTGTACGAAAAATGGGAATGGATGTGCGGATGCCCCACAATCAATGCTTTATTTTGCTTTACTTGTCTTCTGTTTGGCGGTGAAGACACGTGGACTAAGTCGGGCGTTCAAGATCTGAAACATTTACCAGAAAAGAGTAAGAAGCATTCGCTGTCTAAATGTCATTTAGACAATGAAATGAGTTTAGCCGTGCTAGGTATTGTAAATATTAGGTTGCAACTCGATGATGGTTACAGAATTTCTGTTCGTAAGCATAACGAACTTGTAGACAAGAACAGATACATCTTGTCTCGAATAATTGATGCGATTAAATTTTGTGGGGAATTTGAATTAGCTTTACGTGGCCACGATGAAACGGAAGAAGCAGACAACAAACCAGGGATTTTTAAAGGACTAATCAATTATACTGCAGCACTTGACAGTGTTTTGAAAGATCATTTAGAAAATTCAACAGTGTTTAAAGGAACCTCGAAAACAATTCAGAACGAACTTTTAGATGCCATTTTGTCAGTGTGTCGAAAAAATATTGTGACTGAAATTTCTACGATAGACTTCATATCACTTCAGGCTGATGAAACAACTGATAGTTCGTGCAAAACACAGATGGCACTGATTTTGAGATATCTCATTGAAGGGAGAATAATTGAAACGTTTTGGGTTTTTTTGAAGTCCCTTTTGATAAAAGTGCTCGAAGTTTAGCCTCGACAATTTTAGGACAGTTGGAAGAAATAGGAATAGACAAGTCCCCGGAAAAACTAATTTGTCAGACTTACGATGGTGCATCTGTTATGAGTGGTCAGAAAGGAGGGGTCCAGTGTTTGGTTAAAGAGAAGTATCCAAATGCAAATTTTATTCATTGTTATGCCCATCAAGGGAATCTAATTCTTCAAAACTCAACATCGACTTCCTCCCAGAGTAGAATATTTTTTCAAGACCTGCAAGGAATAGGACCATATTTTTCAAGATCTCCAAAGAGGATGGATTATTTAGTAGAAATTGTAAAAAAAAAATTGGGTCTGTGCCTCCTACAAGATGGTACTTTCAACACAGGCTGTTAATACTGTGTTTGAACATAAAGATAATCTAATAAAATGTTTTGAACACATTAGGGACATAGAGATTTCTGACAAAAGTGCTTCTAGCCAGGCTGCAGGGTTTGTACGAACTTTGAGGGATCCTCAGTTCATTTTCTGGTTGACTTTTTTCCTCAAAATTATGCCTCATGTGGCGATTTTCTTTGATTGCATTCAACAAAGAAACATTGATGCAATAAAAATGAGAATATTTGTTAAAAATGTTGTGAGTGCAGTGGTTAATGAAATCGTAAGACCTATGAAGACAGTGAAGTGTCTGTAAGTGAGCCTGTGACTAAGAGACAGTGTGTTGAACAATTAAGTAATAGGAGCAACCGTGTGGCCGCTTTGAAAGTATGTGATATGATTGTGAACAATATTAATGAAAGATTTCAATTTTCAGATCATTTATGTGTTTCCAAATTGTTTTTAGTTGAAAAGTTCCCACAGTACTGTGTTGAGTTTCCGGAAAATGATTTTCAGACTACAATTAAATTTTGTCCCACAATAAATGGTCCGAAACTGAGAACCGAACTAGAAGTGTTATACAGTCGTGAAGATTTACGTATTGCTTCTGGTGCAACACCCTTATTACAGTTTTCCTTGATAATAACATGTTTCGTACCTTCTCTGAGTGTGTGACTATTTTAAAGATAATTGTTACCATACCGATGACAACGGTTGAAAGTGAAAGGTGCTTTTCTACATTGAAAAGAATAAAAACATTTTTAAGAAATTCCATGGGCACTGATAGACTGAATGCATTGGCTATACTATCAACAGAAAAAAAATTATTCATGGAATTCAAGATTTCAACAAACAAGTGATAGAGGAATTCGCTACATCTAAAAACAGGAGAATGGAATTGTTATACAAAAAGTGAAATACCAGGTAAGACATTCTATATTTTTTTACCTAAGTACTAATTACCGCGAATGGTGGCCCACCTTAGATCCTCCCCACTCATGGTGACCCCTCCCATTTCATTACTCACGAGCCGCCACTCAAAGGTGCGTGTTTCTGCGAAGGTCACGCTGAAGTGTCCTCTAGAATTTTTGATGGCTTGTTAAGGACGCATATTATGGTACCCTGCATACTATAAATAGCCCATACCTGCTGCTTAGTGTTCAGTTATTGTCAGGTGATTAGTGATGTAACTGGTGTCTTGTATTTTGTTTTCCACTGTACCATATGATGATCAGATAGACCATCATAACAATAACTTGGATTTGGGCATGTGCTTTATTAAATATAATAAAGCAGCAAGAGAACAGCTTTATAAAGCATGATCTAATTAACTCTTTGTTTTATATACCTGAAGAGTTTTTTGTGCTATTCTCTTTTTAACCTGTGTTATTCATGCATTCTTTCTCTATTCTTGTTTTGAGAATCCACTTGAGACAAGCATCCTCCTTTCCTCTGTACAATATATTTAAAATTTATAATTACTTTACCTCAAAATGTTTTCCCCTTATTTGGGACATGTTTCGGGAAACATATTGTTCCCATCCTCAGCCTTCTTAATTTTGGATCTTCTGGAGTACTTGTGTTTTGGTTGGTTGTTGTTATGGTTTCTGTTGATTTTTGGTATTTTAAACTGGTATTATTGTGTGTTTTTGTGGTGTATGTATTAGCTTTTTGTGTATTTCCGATGTTGAGTGCTTTGAAAATTGTGTCATGTTTTGTATTCATTTGTATTTGTTCAGGTGTTAGTTTGTTTTATGTTTGTATATTTGTAAATTTTCCCATATGTTCATTTTGGTGCCTTTGTGTGGTATGTGTTTTATTAGTGTTGTTATATCTGTCATTATATTAGTGTCATTTCAAGTTGGTTATGTCTGGGAATTCATGTCCAGTGTTTATTGCATGTGTGGCCAAATTAGATTTATATATTTCTGTTTTTTTGTATGCGTTTGGTTGTTCAAAATAACGTTTTTTCAGTTGTTTTTTGTTTGTCCTATGTAATATTTATTGCAGCTTGGCATTCAATTTTGTATATACCGTTAGTTGTATTATCTTTGTTGTGTGGGTTATTTGGTTTCTGTAAATTATTTTCAATAGTATTGTATGCTATTTTAATGTCTGTGTTTTTAAAGAGTTTTGTCAGCTTTATTTTTTATTGTTGTTATAATTTATGTGTTATTTTGATAAATTCCTAATTGTTCAGTTTTTATTTTATATTTTATTTTATTTTCTATTTTGTTTATAGTATTTTTATTGTATCCATTTTCATAAGCTATTTGGTATATTATATTTATTTGTTTGTTTGTTTCCTGTTTGTTTAGGATTATTTTGTACATTCTGTTAAATAGTGAATAGAAAGGTAACTCAAATATGTAAATATTTGTAACTATATATACTAAATGTAAATATATGTAGGTAACTCAAAGTTTCTTGCAGCAATTATATATTATGATAATATTTAATATAGATTCTTTTGCAAGTAGTGTATTACGTTATTATTAGTACTTTGATTATTTGTTAGTTTCTATATTAACGTAGAATTTATAGTGAGCGAAAATTTAAAAAAAATTTCAAATTTTCTTCTCGACTGATTTGGTTTACACGCAGTTGTGTCAACGACTTCTAGTCAAAGCAATAAACAAGGCTTAATGTGAAGATGTCAAACCGGCGTCGCTAGCAGACAATAGAAAGATGTTAGGCTGTACTCAACAATAGATATGAAAGTTCGAGATGACAGGAGAAGCTTGGCTAAAAATTATTACCCCACAACAAACGACACAAAGCAGATGAGGACACTCACACGTGTACGGAGAAATAAGGCGAACGTCCGCTCGGGTTACGTCAGAATGTGATGGTACTGCAAAAAATGGACAGGATGTTACACAGGAGTTGGACATGCTGCACTTTACAGAGACAATGAAAGGAGTAAATAGTTGAAAAGACTCGAGTACAGCTGCACAGCTGGAGGTAACGTTTACGTGACAGACACAATTTACGGTTAGAAAGTCGGGGTGACTTCACCAGCCAACGTATGTCAGAAGTTATTAATAGTTAAAAAAAAGGAGTGCAGGATAGAACAATACTTCAAGATGACCAGAGAAACAGATAGAAAAAGTTAGGACAACACTGCGTATGTCCCACACAAAAGAGTGATCGACAGGCGCACAATTGTCAGAAATTCTGCGAATAGGGTCAATGTTCGAACGGAAAAAGTCCGGGGATGTCTGACAACCTATCAGAGTACAAAGTTTTACGAAGAACACCGGTGGAGAGGAGAGTTTCTATGGTAACCAAAAGCCAAAGGGAATCATTGAACAGAAACCAAAAACCCTGGAGGAGTGGGACAACATATTCTGAGAAAATATTGAGCTAACCTATCACAAGTAAGAAAAGGCGGAGACAGGCCCCAAGACAAAACTTTGAGTAGGGACGAGTTGATAAAACTAACCGTCTACGCTCAGAGCCTTAGTATCAGTCTTACTCTCAGTCTTAACAGTTTTTAGCGGTATTAATCGAGGCAGTCTTATTACATTTTTGAACATATATTTTGACTCGGTATTACTGTGCTCAGTTTCGTATAAGTTATCAGTCATAGTGAAAACGCCATGTTATAATATTCGGACTTAGTATTTTCAAACTGTAAAATTCAAAGTGCGACTTAACGGAGTTATGTAAACATTAACATTATTAAGAATCTAAGTGAACAATTCAATCTCCGTACATACACGAAACATTACTAGTGTACTGTACAAATTAGACAAACTTACAGTTAGCCAGTGTTACTGAATTACATAAAACGTAACCGAACATTAATACTTGAACGAAATAAACAACCAAGTAATATAATCGTATATACATCAATACAAAGTCGAGTGAATTTCAGTGACGAACGGACATCAGCATTAACTTTACGAAAATGAACATACAACACTCATTTTAGAATGATCTACACAAACTGACACTGAAAGCAATAGCATATCTACACTAATATATAAATGACGCGAGTTCTCGTGGGTGTGTACAGTGACAGTGCATTCAACGTCATTCAACAAGATGTGTCCTTCAGCCTACACAACAACACAGAGATCAATCACCGCTGGACCATGAACGGATATTCTAAATTCCAAGTAACAATTTATTAATCTATTAATTAATAACTACTACTGTCCTGATTCTTTCAAAGAATCTCTACCCTGGGAGTTTTTATATAAATTTGATAAAAGAATAAAGTTAAAGTATAAATAATGAACGAGTAAGCGAAACTATCTGGAATTATTGAACGCATTAATTAATTATTATTTGAATTATTGTATATCAAGATTTATGAATGTATGTCTTTTTCAGCCATCGTATAAACTAGAACTTGTTTTTTAAGATATATGTGTTATGTGATGTATTTACAGGGACAGCAGATTTTTTTATGTGTATGAATATAAACTGACGTTATGAATAAATAAATTAGTCATTTAAGTACATTTAAACAAATGCGATCATTATTACAAAAACCTACATGTTAAAGTTTTAAGAACATGATTAATTTACTTAAGAGTGTCTTGTCCATTATGCTAATTGGTAAATCAATTTGCTAAGCGATTTAACTAATTAATCACATAGTGATTAACATAATAACACCATATCAATGGCATCCCAACACGCGGGGCTTGAGAAGGATATTATTCACTAATCAATACTTAATTAAATTGATTAATTCATTAATTCACAAATTAATTAATTGCACATAATAACACCATAAATTATTTCGATTGTTGTTGATTTATTTACAAACTCTGATGATGCTGATATGTTTCAGTGAAATGTGTGTAAGGTATTGAAATGACTAAACGAAAGCGGGTCTCTGACGTCCTTCTGGTCTCAGAAACTGCTGGATTGTCTTGGTCGGCTTGAAGATTGGTCTCACGCTGCGCCGGCTCAGCAACTTGCCAATACGGTCAGTTACCCCATGGACATAGGGCACCGCAGTGAAACCAATATTGAGTGGAGTTCCTTGCTCATGCGGCCAGATGTACATCGGAACTACAAAACACAGTATTCATGCTCGTGTTGATGAACACAGATGCTACTGTCGTTTTAGGTAGCTGGAAAAGTTTGCTATAGTGGAGCAAATCTCAATTGAACATGGTTCACGACGAATACTCCCTCGTAATGTTTCTTGTCTATCGCTAAGGACTACGCATGGAAATAACTTTGCTTTCAGCTTTAAAGAAATAAAATTTGGTAATTTGATTTATGTAACAGTAAATGTATTTTGTTCAAAATTCTCTCTGTTGTTTATATACCACGATGTACACAGATATTTAAATGCGGTACTGCTGATTCTCGTATATATTTACTGAAAGTAAATATAAGAATACACGAATTCTACGTCACATCATATTCCGATTATATGTCAGGGACTCGACTGTTAAGGTAAAAGCGTTATAGATAATAAACATAATATCAAGGAAAAAGTGAACGAGCGTGTATTCTTGTAATGAGCAGAAAAACCCAAGTACTTGCTCCTTAGAAATACCATCTACAATGCTGGGGCTTACAGAGAAAAACAGAAGGTATGGGACGCTCAATTATTAAGTTACAATTACGAAATGTTGAAGTACACAACAAAAAATCACATAATGATGTAACGATTACCAAAACTTTAATCAATTGATGCAAACAATTAGTAATTTAATTTTAACGAATTTTGTACTCCTTTTTCTCAGCAACTCTGTCTGTCTGTTTGTCTCTGTCTCTCTCACACACACCTCTCTCTTATCATGTCTGTTTTACTCTACCTTTTCACTCTCTTTTTCTTTCCACCCCTCTTGTTTTTATTAATTGGGTTTTCTTATTTTAATTCCTATAAATAAGCGGTAAACAACCTTCCGAGATAGTTGATTATAACTACACTTGCGCTTTGTTTCTCAGTTGTGTACTTTCCGTTTTCTGTTTATCTTTCCTTAACAACTATATTGTAATCTTTTTGCCACACATACACACGTTATCATTTCCACGGCTTAAATGACTGTTTGTTTGTCCTCGAATTAACGTAACTGTCTTGAATATTTTGTCTCAACTCTGGTTGAAAGTTGAAAAACTTTGAAAGTATTCAACATACTTTAAAGTTCTGAATACATTTCAGAATGAAATACTGCTCAAACGGCTAGTATTTTTCAGTATTTTGTGTAATATATAATATTGCAGTAAGAAAGTCGATTTCCTCTAAAAAGTTTTCAGTTCTAAGTAAAGTGTAAATAAGTCAATGAAAGTAATAATAAATACTTGAACTCATTGTTGAAAAGATGTTAACGACGGGTACAAAACGTGAACAGACGACACGATACAGTCATCATCCATAACGTTTGTAAAACAACAGACGTTCTGACCAATTAGGTGTATGTGTATGTTTGTTGAAGCGTCAACTACGGGTGGGTCTCATACAGAACACAACAAGACGGACAACATTGTTTGCTGTGGTTTCCTCTTCGACGCTAGACCATGCTCGAAGATACATTTTGAGCGTGAGACAAAATAAGCATTTACAGACAAAAATGGGATACTCACATCTTGTAAGGTCAAGAAGTTGAAAATCGATATAAATGTAAACAAATCTTACAGCTACCAGATATCAAATTATTGACCTCACAGTGTTATAACTTCTTGATAAACAACGACATTTTGCTAATTTAAAATCGCTCTTCTCAAACTGAGAGAAGAATATACAGTATTTTGGAAAAATAATAAGTTTCCGATTCCGAATAACGTGAGGGACCGTTTAACACCACAGAATTCGAATGTACCACGTATCTATGAGTTAGCGAAAGTTCGCAAAGAAGTTCCACCTTGCCGTATAGTCAGATCTAGGTTCGGGTCTGTTTACGAATTATCTGAGAGTTCTGAGAGTTGTAGATGCACGGAGAAGGACTCTAGATTTCGTGAAAATTGTCAGTTATATCAATTTGGACAGTGACATTTTAGTAAGTTTTGACGTAGTGAATCCGCTTCCCGCAGCGTGCTTGTTGGACTTACGCTTGACATTGTAGAAGAATAGTTTAATAGATTCATCGTTGTCTGATAGAACCAACTCGGCGGTTAGCGGTGTTTTAGTACTACTTAACCTATGTTTAAAGTTAGTATACTTTCAACATAAAGATAAATACTACGCTCAGGAAGAGGGAATACCAATGGGTCCCTCTCTGTCGCCTGAGTAAGCGAATATAAGTAAGAGAATATGAGTAATATAATATAAGCGAATATGAGTAAGAGAAATTGTTTTGCGGTAACATCGGCATGCCTAGACTCTGGTTGAGGTAGGCTATGTGATGATCGACCCGTATATAATTGGGCAACATGTACAGAAGAGTTAAACCAATTTGTCCTCCACATTTTTAACCTGACGCCATTCATTAGATTTATGTTGTAAATTGAAAATGATAACTGTAATTCCCGGACGTATTAGTCATACGGGACAATTCAAAGGTCCGTACTACTGTATATCACAAATGACTGTATATTAACATAACCTCAAATTATTCGTGTTCAGTAAAACGGGGCGTTATAAAAACTACATGCCCGTGCTAAATAATATTGGTTCTCATGAAGAGAACTTAGGAAAGGAAATTGAAAAAGATTGTTCATGATTTTTCGTGTAAAGGGTATATCTATTCCGTATATCTATAACAGAATAAGTGAACCGAAGGATTTTGTTAGCCTGTGATAGCAAGCAGGAGATGAAAGGTGGTTTGGTTATCCCGTACATCAGTGGTACGTCGGAGTAAAATAGGAGGATTGTTAGTAAATACGATTTACCTTCAAACCTGAAGTCACCGGTCTATAAACAAAAAATGTAATATATAGCCTGCTTTGTGAGTGTAATTGTTATTATTATGGTGAAATTTCCAGACCGCTAAGATAAGTGTGTATGATCACAGAAAAAATTTAAAGAAAAGTAAGTCTAACCAATCAAAATTAGGTAAGCATGTGTTAGGGGAGCAGCGTAGGATCTTATGGAACAATGTGAAAATAGATGGGAGGGAAACAAATATGTTCAAACGAAAAGTGGTAGAGGCTTTTAAACTCTAATGATGTTAATTCTCGGAGTCAGGCCAGTAAGAATGTATCTACTATTGTGGGACAGGAACATTTGAGAATATTTGGACTGGAGAAAGTAAGCGTGTGTCTGAGTAGGCTTTTCCTGCCCTGTAGTGGGCGTTAACGCCCTGCAGTGGAGTACCTACAGGAAAATATGGGCTGCAGCTTTGATTCCCAGCGTACCTAAAATCAAGGTTCGTTTTTCACCTCCCAGGTCGACTCCTGTGGAAATGAGTAGCCAGGATAATAATAGACGGCCATAGGATGAAACGTAGTACTGGCCGCACTGCCTTCCTTATATACTGCCATACCCTACACACAGACGTCATACCCTTCCTCTCTTAATAGAGCGAGAGCTGGCGACGAAAATACTTACGGTATTTCAGTACACTTGATACTTTGTATAGAAATTCAACTTGACTTGCTAGAAACGGAGTGGGGAGTCTGGCGACTTGCTACCGGTTCCCTTGCCGCCCTCCTTAAGGCCTCAAAGGGTTAAAAAATAAAAAAGTTACAGCAGTATGTCTAGTTTTTTTGATACATTGAATTTGATAATATAATAAATTAAAAAATACAATTGTCAGACACTTTTTTGGTTCCAAGTTACTCACAGACAAGTTTAAACTGCTGTAATAAGTATATTTTTAACGTTAGGCCCATACAAAGTAAAGCTGAATTTTAAATATGTTTTTCGAAACACATTTTTATAACTTCTTGCAAGTAGCCAGACAAATACACCGGTTCCATCATCCAGCTAGACCACGTGAAAGGCGGCAGATTATGTCGGAGCATTAATGATTGTAATTTTTTTTACCTTAGATAATACTCGTATTTCTTGTGAAAAAAATTATATTTTCACGTAACAGGTATTTCTCCTGTTGTTTTTTGTCAATTCATATTATGTTTCCCTTTAAATCTTTTTATCAATTCAAAATAGGATATGGTTTCTAACAGCATTGGGTTTTGTGGTTGCGATTTTAAGACACCAATGTTATTGATGATTTGAGGTTATATTTTCTTCATGTAGTACACTGTTTGAAATAACCAAAAAAGTTCGGAATATAATTTTTAGTAGAGTATATGTAGTTTTAATATAGTAAAGTTATACATTTGTTGAAATTACAATGGACGGGCATTTGTCGGAATCTTTTATTGTTCCAATCAGAACTAGGCGAAAGATTGTTTATTTACTCCTGTCACAGACCTGACGGCTCGCAACAGATTTATGCAATTACTGGGAGTATTTCATAAACATTTGCTGGGTTTTGAATTAACTATATACTAGATAAACTCAGCTTACTTATTAATTTACTTTTACTTATTTATTTGTCAGTAAATTAACAGTAAATTAATAAATGCTCTCTGTCACAATCACAGACGCGCGTAATGGTCCGCCGTGACGGTCTGCCGAGCCGACCTTTCACGTGGTCTGGCTGGATGTTGGATCCGGAGTATTTGTCGGGGTACTTGCAAGAAGGTATAAAAATATTTTTTCAGTTATATTTTTTAGCACAAGCTGTATAAAATGCAGCTTTGCTGCTATAACTTTAATAATACATTTATTTTCAGCACTTTAAAATCGTCTGTCAGCAACTTGGAACCGAAAAAAGTGTCTGGGAATTGTATTTTTTAATTTACTATATTATCAAATTCAATATATCAAAAACCAGACGCACTGCTGTAACGTTTTATTTATTCATTTTTTAATCCTTTGAGGCCTTGAGGGCGGCCAGGGAACTGATAGCAACTCGCCAAACTCCCTACTCCGTTTCTAGCAAGTCAAGTTGAATTTCTATACAAAGTATCAAGCATACTGAAATACTGTAAGCATTTTCGTCGCCAGCTCTTGGTCTATAAGCCATGTTGATGGTAAAAAAGAGTATATACTTATTATTTAGTTTAGCGTTATCTTTGCTTTTGTTTTAATTTTCTCGTGTAGAAAGCAATGGCCAATTGTCCGATGTCATTTGTCAATCATGAGTTTTGGGGTTACGTGTGTAGTAGTTCTCTACAGTCATTTTTTTAGATATATTTTGATAAAACGTAATCAAACAACAATTATAAATCCAACTCACTACACTACTCGTCATCTGCATTGGTAGTTAATCTCAAGGCTGCGGAAAGTACAGAAGTAAATTAAATACAAAATACATAAAATTTCGAAACTTAAAAATGATTAAAAAACGTGAACTACGTTACATTACAAATAGATTTTTCTTTAGTTTTAAACAATAATTAGATATTCAAAATCGTGATAACCGGCATGATTATAGTAATGATGGCATGTAGAGAATGTAGAGAATATTAAAATGTTAGTGACAGTCGCACACAGTCAATTGTTTTTAGTATAATTCTAAAAAGTTGCTGATCAGGGTTAGAACAACTCGTTAAAAGCCAGGTTCATCTCCTCGAATGTTAGCACTCTGGAAGTGTTTCATCTTAGGGTGCAAGCAAAGACTAACTGTGAATGGAACACGTGAGGCTTTATAAACCCAATGGTTCAGAAACAAGAGGAATCACAATAACAGCCGATAGGCCTCCACCTGCCTGTAATATAGGCCTACATCAAACAATTTACCTAAAAAGGAAAAATGTGCTTGATCAGAGTGACATAAGGTGGCCGTCCTACCAATTGTCTTACCTAACTATAGGATGGTAAGACAATTATGCCACGGATTAAGAAATACTCATAATTTTCAAGTAAATGAACGAGACGATTCTAACGATAAGAAATGTAGGATATTAAAATGACGGTCGAATACTTGAAAACGCCATTTAGCGAATACGAGGATGATGACGACGACGACGACGAAAAGTCGTTAACGTAATGTAATACGATGTTTTGTTTTTCCATTTCTAGCGTCGATCTGTCGATTCAATTCTATACTCACCTTTGGTGTGTCGCCGTCTACGATGTTTTGGTTTTCTCTGCCTCGCTCCCTCTGCATTGGCCAAACGACAAACCAGTCATTATGTGTATTTTTAACTTACCAGATGTTGTGGTAATCGTAAATGGGTAAACTCGAAGCTTCGATAGTCTAAAGTCGTAATAAATTTACTGTGCAAGTGAGGATTGGCACTGTCCCTCGATGTGAAAGGAAGGAAAATAGTTTAGCTTTGACGCACGCTGAAGACGTGAGCTCTGAAGTTAATAGGCCGGTCAATGCTGACGCAGGTTACTGAGATGGAAGTTGTTTATCGCTTGTTTCATTACATGTTCCTTGTTTTCAAAATTTCGTTTATAACCAACATTTTTTACTTAATATTGAAATTATGTACTGCTGTACACTTCCACTTTATTTAATTAGGAGTAAGTAAAAAGCAGCTAGATTTACAGGGAGAACAAAATGATTTATAACCTAACGGTAAATTTTTAGTAGCGGCAAAAATTCGACCTTGACAAAAATTAAAAAATTTATTAGGACTTGCTGAGTACAACGAGCTGGACTGTCTAGCCACCCGGCTCGCCCTGCCTTGCTTCCGCTTACCATAGGCGAGTTTATGTCTGTCTATTTGGCTCAGCGGTACAGGCGCCGTGATTTACGGTCTACGTTTTTCTGTAATTTTACATTTTTCTAATACAGTAATAAACGTTTTTTTGTGATTGTTTTAAGGCTGGAGTGTAAAGAGATCCTAAGCTTTAAGATTTCCTTTGAACACTAACTTTGTATGATTTTCAAGGTAACAATTTACAAAGCTGATGGATATGTAGATAGTTAAAAAAAAATCGGTTTGCCTTTTATCCCAACTTTCATTTTTGTCTTATTTACAGCATGCACTATTATTGACTTCTCTTCAAAAATTGGTATTCTTACAAACTTAAAATACGAAACACAATCGTTTCAGTAACTGTTATAATAATTATATTACTGATATTTATTATCAGTAGTACTTCAATCACCATAACACGTGGGAAGTATATGGCATGCATAGCCTATGCTACGCGTAGCATATCATGAGGGAGTAAGGATTATTATGCGCAAGCATAGTAAAAATAATTATTAGTAATTTCCAAATCAAAATACTTATTGTTTTATTTTTATTAAAAAATTATTCAGAATTATTTATGTTTTATTAGAAGAGCAAATTAGGAAAGAAAAAACTATTCTTTTACTACTACAATGTCCGAAAATTCGCGTTGCTTCGGTATTTAGGTAGCCTGTAGCTACTGAAAATGCAACTAGTAGAGTAGAGTAGACAATTATTTTTTGTCGTTATTTTTGCACCGGACAGCTGCTTGGCATTCTTTTTCTTCCTCATTTCTCCAAAGCTCTGTATGTACATCTCGACTCTACGCTTAATTTTTAATTTAAATTTATTAGTAAACAATTTTATTTTAACCAGAACTATAAGTTAACCAAATGAATTTTACTTTTGTCGGACGCATTAATTTTTATTCAAGCTATCCATAAATCCTTACACTATACAATAAAATATATGTATAAATATAATACATAATATATGCATATATAATACAATATATGTATACATGTAGGCCTATATGATTTTCCTATTTCATATACAAAAACAATCCAACTACACAGAGGTTAGTTTTTTAGTGTTCATTCTTTTATACTATGTTTATAGTGATGCGTAGAATTGTACTGTAGGACTATATGTGACATGAAACATATAATGATTATTTTATAACCGTATACTGCATGCTGTAAAGATGAGCACTGGACAAAAAGCGGGCGCTTTAAAACTAAAAAATAGCATAGCATTGTAATGATTGTGGCGTTTCTGTTCAATCAACCTGGTGTCGATACTTCAAAATCTTAAAAAAGTCTTTCCTTGAAGAAAATAATTTCCTGAAACAAATGTAAATATTATAAATTTTGTTGTAGTCAAAACCAACATCGATCCACATCGATCTCATCTACCACTGGCATCCTTATAAATAATTAAACATGTCCGAACATAATTTTAAAAAGTCCATCTTCATGGGTAGTAATAATGGTACTCGTGAACATATTTAAAATTTTAGGGCAGACAAAGACTAAAGCTTGGAATAATCCAAGACTGTTGGAACAGGAAATTTTCATGTTCCAAGACACCTCGAGGTGGACAATGTCGATGTTTAACTGAATCATTATTCAATATCTAGCTTGTCAACGGCCAGAAAGTACATCGATCTTACTTAACGTACTCAGAGAGCTGGTTAAGTTCCTGAATTCCTTGTCAATTATTTGGTGGATCCTCAAAACTGGCAAAGGAGGAATTCGATAACTAATCACATGTAAGTTAAATGATTCTTAGAAAAAGGTCGAAAACATTTTCAAACACAAGTTATGCCACTTAGCAATGAAATTTAGATAATCTACTCATGAAAGAGTTCTGTGTCATGAAATTTGTGTCGATTATTAGATTTTCCACAATTCCTCCTTAGACAATTGATCCCCGAACAGTTGTGCGATTTCAGCTCTTCAGAGTAATAACTTCCTATCGCCACAGTCCCCTTTCTTAAATAATTTTCTTTTAAACAAATTACTACTCTGTGTTTGCGGAGTTGTGATTGATTTGGCATAATCAATCCAGTGTTTTAGATATTTAATTTGTTTACAACTTTTTGGTGATTGAAGAAAACAATAATTAAATTTGTTTCTGATCAAGCGCTAATAATCTTTTGTCGTAAGAACTATCAGTCTTCATATAGTTGATTTACTCAGCAGGTTTGGAGTTGAAAGACATTATTTTGTGTAGGACTAATCAACACAACGGTTATAAAAAGAAAGGCAGTCCCAACCCTGCAAAGAGAGTGGTACTTTTTTGTGTGAAAGACAAACATTAATTGAAGAAAGACAACCTATGTAAAACGAATTGATACTGAAGAGCCGAAATCTTCTTGGCTGGCAGTATAATTTATTTATTCTCATGTTATATTCATGTAATGCTTATTAGTCCAGAGGATAATGTCTTTTATTCTACGATAGACAGTTTGTTTTATGTAACTCATTGTCGCACCTGAGGACGACCACTGGTTTGTACTAGTCGAAACGTTGTGTTAATTAAATTGGAACGATGACCGAAGTCCGAAATAATGTACTCAGCAACAAGACAGTCTAAGCTGTCAGCTGTTTCAAGTTAGTAACTTGACGTTGCCTACAATATACACACTTATAAACACAACCAACGATAGAGACTATTAGATACGTTGCTATGGATGGAGCGGTTGTTGTGTTAACTGTCGTACTGCCATCTGACACTGACCCAGAAGAAGAGCCAGAGCTGTTGGGTTGCGCGTCGTGAGACGACCCAATGGTTTCCTAGTACCGAGCCTCCGGTAGGGGCTCCTGCCTAGTGATCATGTCCAGACGGAGTATTATTTAATTATTTAATGGCCGCTACAACGACATGCTCGTACTAGGTCGACTAGTACAGTATTTATCGAGGCCGTTTCCAAGAATCACCTGGACGTGTTCGGTACTTGCCAAGGCCAGCTATGATAGGGTTTTTCTGGGTCCTCGCAGCTCGGACGTAAAATTTACGTGCAAGTCGCCTTGCGGTGTCTTCCAAGGAGCGGACACCGAGTCCTCTTCTCAAAAGTCGAGAAGAAAACCGATAGGGGACTTTGGCCGCTAGACCCCTATCGAAAACGCTTTGCAATTTTCTTTTATGAACGGTTGCGAGGTAGCCCCAGACGGGAATAGCGTAGGTAATGATCGGCAGCAGATACGCGCTGACGATCAACTTACCCAGCTTGCGGGTCATAGCCTTGTTGACAAGTATCGGAAACAGTTGCGCGAGACGAGCGGACGCTCTCTTTCGCATCGACTCAGCGTGGGCACGCCAGGTGAGCCGACGATCAAGGTGGACACCGAGGTATTTAACCTCTCTCGACTAGGGCAAATACGTTCTACCGAGTCTCACTCGGCCTCGTGGTTCTTTCCGGCGCTTTAAGAATAGCACCGCGGAGCTCTTGCTTTCGTTGACGGCAACTTTCCAGCTTTCCGTCCACGTTGAATACGCATCGAGTGCGCGCTGGAGTCGTGGGATAGCCCTGTCAGCGTTCCGATCGGCGGTATAGACCGCCGTGTCGTCGGCAAACAGAGCCATCTGGACTCCAGGCTCTCTGGGTGCGTCGTTGACGTACATGGAGAACAGAAGAGGCCCTAGCACGCTACCTTGAGGTACCCCGGCTGTAATGCGTCTCTCGGAAGAGACATGGTCATCTATTCTCACGCAGAAAGTCCTCTCCGTCAGAAAGCTAGCAATCAAGCGAAGGTAGCAATCTGGGAGCAGGATTTCCCGGAGCTTGAACAAGGGCCCGTCGTGCCAGACACTATCAAAGGCCTTCTCCACATCTAGGAAACAGGCGACAGTCTGCTCTTTCCGACAGCCGGCGTCCGTGATGTATTCCACCAGTCTCATCAGCTGATGAGTGGTGGAATGCCCCACACGGAAACCGAACTGTTCGGGGACCAGTACATCGAAGTTTCTTAGATGGTCTAGGACTCTCCGTTGTACAAGACGTTCGAGGACCTTTGAAGTGGCTGACAGTAGACTAATGGGACGGAGGTTGCCGGGACGGGAAGCGTCCTTTCCCTGTTTCGCGATCACTATGACCGTCGCCTTACGCCATTTCTGGGGAAAAAAGGCCAGTCTTAGACACGCGTTGAACAGCGCAACCAAGAAAATTACTCCTTGCTCCGGGAGTCGAGTTTTAGCGGCGTTCGAGACGCCGTCCGGGCCAGGAGCTTTTCTCGGTACGAGTTCAACGAGCCGATCTGTGACTTCTTTCCTAGTAATGGGTTCGGGCTCCGCAGTGATCGGAAGAGACAGAAAGTCTTCCACTTCGTTTTCGACTCCTTCATCGAAGTCCCAGTCCATGGGCGGGTTAGGAGCGAACTGTCGCTCGAAACACGCGCCCAAGTACTCGGCCTTTGCCTCCGGGCGAGCCAGGATTTGACCGAAAGGTTCAGCAATGGCTGGGATACGAGGTCGGCGCCTCTTCCCTACCAACGTCGAAGGTATCCGGTAAGGGCTACTTTCGTCCGATCCGTCCCCTGCTTGGGCCACGGCGAGTTCCCAACAGCGTCTCCTGTAGGCCTGCATTTCACGACGTAAAATGCCGGTCGCCCGGTTGTACGCTGCCTTGTCGGCCGGATCACGGGTCCGCTGCCAGCGTCTCCGGAGGCGATTTCTCTCGCAAGCGAGAGCACTCGTCTCCTCTGGGATCGGCTGCCAGTGGGGCGTGACGCCAGGCTTCATCCTGGAAGACGCGTCGATCGCAGATACGACAGCCTCGTGAAACGCAGCAACTGCCTCGTGAAACGCAGCAACTGCCTCGTCGACTTGGCGGACGGTTTCGAGTGGTCCCGCCTCTGGAAATCGGCGACTTAACGCCTGGCCATAGCGGTCCCATTCTACCACCTTCCTGACATCTCTGCGTACGACGTGCTGGGTAGCGACGTGTAACAAGCTGGGGAGATGATCGGAAGATAGTTCCGTTAGCGCGGACACATGGACCGGGCAGTCAATTCCTTGGATCACCGCTATGTCCAAGACATCGGGAGGCGCGCGGAGTTGTGAGGGGTAGAACGTAGGTTGGGTGGGCCCAATCTCTGTTACCCTGCGTGAATCAGCAAACCTGCGTAAGCGCTTCCCGTTTGGGGCAGTCATACGACTGTTCCAATCTCGATGCTTACAGTTCAGGTCGCCGGCCATGATGACCCTCCTACGTGCATCGAACGCGACAGCAAGATCGGGGTGAAGGAGCTCTTTTTGCGGCGGTTTATACGCCGCTACCAAGAGTACACCGCCTAGAGTGTTTAACAACTCCACAGCGGTAACTTCCAGGTGAGTCGTTGCAGGCAAGATGACTTGGTGATGCTCAAGACTAAGCCTCACCGCGACGGCAGTACCGCCACCAGCAGTGCCCGGTCTGTCGTTTCGATAGCACACATAGTTGGCCAGTCGTAACCGATTCGCAGGGGTCAAGTGGGTCTCATTGAGAAGTACTACTTCGGGTTTGAGTCGGGCCAGTAATTCTTGGAGTTCCTGGATCTTGTTAGCCAACCCGTTGGAGTTCCAGGAAAGAATGGAGAGGTCACGTTTGAGGACCCGACTCATAGAAGTCCTACACAAGTGGCGGCTTCCACCAAGAGCATGAACCTCTCGGTTATATCAGCATTCTCCAAGCGGGAGTGGATGGACCTGAAGGTCTGGGCAACTTTGCGGAGGTCGAATTCCGCAAGGAAGTCTTTGATGACCTGGTAGTCGTCAGATTCGGCTTTTTAGACAGAGTGCCCGGAGACTGTTTCCGCATAAGAGCGCCGAGACTTATCAATCGGGGGATTGGTGGAAGCCAAGGGTGTTTTAGGGCCAGGTGTAGCGCCTCTACCGGAGGTGCTAGGAAGAGGGACAGATGCAATTACGTCGGTCTTAACGCGATGCGCAGGCTGTCTGGACTGTGCGGCTGGGTTGGCAGGAGCCCGGGAGCGAGCGCCACGGGGCTTACGATGCCGCTTCTTTTTGCCTGCATTAGGAAACCGCGGGGGTGGGAGGTCAGGCGAGGCTGCTTCTAAAGCAGGGTCAAGATTCTCCGGTGTTGGGGAGGGTTGAGTTGTCTCAGACTCCACAACCGAGATGTTTGGTAAAGGCTGGTCTGTCTCACTTTTTTGAGATGCCGCGAGGTTTCGGCGCTTTTTCGCCTGAGGTGGGGCAGGGGCCTGAGAAGGAGCCTGAGTTGGGGTTGCCTGTACTACAGGTGTTTGCTTCGGGCCTTTGCTTCGTTTACGTTGCTTATTTGCAACTGCGGCGAAAGACACGCCAGCCGTAGCAGGAGGCAAAGGGCCTGGCTGCTCGGTTGCAGGTCTTGAACCAGCTTCCGGATGCCTCGGTGGTGGCAGGCGCCCTTTCGGCTTTCGCCGCTCGAGCTCCCGCTGAAACACCGGGCATGCCCGGTAGTTGGCTGGGTGGCTTCCGCCACAGTTGATGCACCTTTTGAAAGCAGGTGCATCGCAAAGTTTACTAGCGTGAGGTAAAGAGCACCTCACGCACGCAGGAGCGTTTGAGCATGTCTCTGAGTGGTGCCCGAAGCGTTGGCACCTGTAACACTGAGGCAGAGCCCCGTGAGCGCGGCTTCTTTCCACTTTAACGCGGAATCCAAAAAGCCGCGTTAGAGAGAGTAGGCTTGCGCCTGACTCGCTGTTCTCTGCCATGATGCGGACCAGGGGAAGTGGACGCTTTGGTCCGGCTGGAGCAAACACTCGATGCACCGAGCGAACCGGGTAGCCCAGCACGCGCAGCTCATCGAGGATTTCCTCGAGATGAGAGACCATGTCCAAGCCTCTGAGCACAAAAGACAGAGGCTTCAAGTGTTTGGGGAGAAGGTGTGGAATTGCAAATGAGCGGATTCCACGAACGCCATAATACTGCGGTACACGTCCAGTCCGCGGACAACGATCTTGACAGTGTCGCCGCCAAGGAGCTTCAAGTCAACGTTGGCCGGGGAAAGTCCGGGAGCTGCTATCAGTCGCCGGTAAAAACCGGTGACGTTGTTCACGCCGTGAACGAACACGGGCGGGATGCGACCAGTGGCCGGCGGTGCTTGGGCATCGTCGGGTCAGTCGGCCCCGTGCCGGATACGCCATCGGCGGGGACAACTTCCATGGCGGACGCCGAGGAAAAGGTAGAGGAGGACCGGTTCCGCCTCGGTTTCTTAACCGGGCGCCCCCGTGGCCCAACCGCCACGAAAGCGTTGGTCTCGTCACCGGGCTGCGGAACCGTCCGGGGATCGACTTGGTCCGCAGGCATGGGCGGAGAACTCAGCGAGTCGCTCGAGTGGGGCATGGCAGTGGCGAGCGACTGAGTGCTCGTTGACTCATCCGAACCGGGCATGTTCGCCAACGAGCGGGAGGTTCGCCGAACAGAGGCAATCAGGCTGCCTCCGGCGGTAACCAGGTACCTAGGGTCCGGCCCGAGCCGGACCGCGAGCAGGGGAAGTGGAACGCTCAGGCTGTCTAACAAGCTGGGCTAATGACCGGCTTCGTTAAATACCTCTCCTTACCAAGAGAGGTGTCCACCGGCCTCTTTCCCCAGGCTATATCCAAGCTCGCTTACCACTGGTGGGGGCGTCAGCGAAACAGATGCGCTGCGCAAATTAACTCTGGCAGGCTAGTCTCCTCTTTAGCGGCGAGATGTTGATCCTGAGAAGGGTCGCTCGGCTGGTGGCCCTTAGAGGGTCCGACGAACTCAGCTGTTCTTGTGCTGGCTACTCAGTTCACCAACCAGCTGAGTTGTAGTCTTCTGTCTTCTTGTTGTCAAGCAGCAAGCGGGCCAAAGATGTTGACTGACCAAGCGGCGAAGCAGCAGGCAGCAGGGCAGCGGCTGAGAACAGCGAAATCTTATAACGTCCAGGGAGGAGAGAGCAGTCCAAGAGAGAGGTCCGTCCTGTTGAAGAGCTGGATGCAGAATCAAGTGGCGGTGACGTTTGTGTGTCCTGACAGTGACCCAGCCTATAGCTGGACATTATAAACTGGAATAACTCAGCTCTAGAGGTTCGGTATGGATTCGTCCAATCAGCGTCATGGAAATTGGCGCGCGTTGTAGTTGTCTTTACCATTGCCTGGAATACGTGGTCGCACGGTTCTCGGGGTCTGGTCCGCTGTTATTTTCATGCGTGTAATATTTGCTGGTGGGGGGGGGTCAGCTGTGATTTTACTACTGGTTTTCAGTAGTTAAATTCGAACAGTTGTTTTAATTATCACTTATTGAAAGTGCATCACTTATATTAAAATTCTTTTATTTTAACGGGTATAACGTATGTCTGATGTCAGTCACTTTGTAAAAAACGGGGTCATGGTTAGCAAAACTGTTCACCCTATCGGACGACTGACTAATTGTTATGTCGCTTTGACAAGTCAAGCACGTAAATTTGTTCCGTAAAGGAAGAGAGAGGCTCAAAAACACAGTTAAAAAAATCTGCAGCTAGAAAGAGAAAAAAATTGCTGAACAAGAATATTTAAAATTAAAAACACTGAACAAATCAAGAGAAACTGAAAAACGTGTAACAAACTTCACAAGTTTCATGCTGATGCAAATCGACGGCATATTTATGATTATTTCCTGAGTCAATTAATTAGATCTTCTTTCTCACTGAAATAATCAGAACATCGTGTTTCGTTGTGTATTCTACAAAGTGATTCAAACAACATTGTCTACCATCTTCCTTTCTGAATTGCATTGCCTAACGGAAGAACGGCTATGATTAAAACGAAAATCAGTGTAGACTATTCAAAATAGCTCCTAAACACAAAGAGAAAATTAACACCCCCAGATAATAATTGAAACACCCTTTCACTTGATTTATTAATACATTTCTTAACTTGATTTTTATGATCATTAATTAACTCAGTAAATTATAACTTCCGTGATTGCGTACTATAAATTCGTGATGTATAATACAATTAAAATTAACCATAACTTCATCTTAAAAAACTACCAATTTTAATCTTATACCAAGGCTTTAAATTATTTGACCTTTTTAATAAGGTTTGTTTTTAGAAAACTTCTATTATTATCACAAGTCTGCTGATAAAACCTTATAAGAAGTATCTAATAAATTTATACCATTAAAGTTGCCTGAGAGAGTTTAAAATCAAACACAGTTAGTTCTAGGGCTAACACTAACTAGGGTTAAACTAGAGAGGTCGATTGACATCAGACAGATACTGATTTCTTTGTCTAATCATGATGATGACAATAGTGTTGATTGTTTTAATCTACATCACAGATCAAGGAAATTTATTTTTGAAGTGGGACAGTCAGGAAGCATACACCCTTCCTGTGCCCTTCCGGCCTAGGTAGCTGCTTGAAACAGGCGTTAAAATGTATATACATCCATAATTTACTAGCAGTCTATTATTTATTTTATGGCATATCGTTATTTATTCAGGGTACTGAGCTATATTTCATTTAGCGATTGGCCGAAGAACAAATTGTCCGGGAGCAATTGTCGAAGGAGGGGGCATGCCCTAGGAGGAATTGTCACAAAACCAACAGTTGACAAGATTTTATGGCAAAAGGATGCGAAAAAATTGATAGCATAATGTCTTTTGATGGATCATAGTTTTGTTGACACTTGCAGCTGCAGGATTACTATTCAGAGGGCACCTTGAAAATTTTGGCTTATCCAACATCGGTAACTTTGTATTGTGTCTTGAACTGATTTCTGAATTCAGTCGTTTTGGGGTCTGGGTTTTATTTTGGAATACATACAAGTCAAGCCGTACTCCTTATTTGTTTTCAACCATATTTTAGTAGTTCATTAAGTTAATGGCTGAGAATGTTATGAGACATGTAACTGAGGAAGCATAGAGAGATAAATACTTTTCAACTATTGTCCACTCGAGCCAAGACATTTAACACATTGTTCAACTTACAGTTACTGTAAGCAAGGGGAGTCGCTTACATAGTTGGCGCCTCCACAAAGTAAGAGATTGCGCCTCCTCCAATTTAGCATTTCCCGTGATAGTGTGAAAACTAGATAGTCAAGTAGGATTCACAATCATCAAATAAATGATATTCATTAAAAAAACTGTGAAGTATCTGAAGGAAATGAAGTTTCTCTTCGATGAGGAAAATAAAATTCTTTATAAAGTAAAAATATAATTATTAATATAAAACCGAAGAGTCGTTCACAATTCGTAACGTTTCAGATCACAATACGGCTTAGGTTTCAGACATTCTGCTCCATCCTCAGATACATCGGTATGTAATATGGATATTATTTATTATATTTAAAAACATTGTAAATAGTCCCACAAGTCTAAAAGTAAATTAAAAGTGAACGATACACCGAAATATCTTTAATATTAAAAAGACTCTAAGAACGCTCCGCACGACACGAGACCGACGACAGAACTAAAGTTAAAATACTCGTAATTATTTTTAGATTTTCAGTTTCTTTAACCCTTAATAATGTTCTAAAAATTTCTTACTTGAAGAAAATTGACAGCAGTCATAAACCAATATTCTATGTGTTCTGCTTTAAATTAAAACTTTCTCTTCCAGGGCTAGGTGCAGCAAAGAAACCAATAAGGAGTCTAATCTCCCTGCCGTCTCATTTTCAGTGCTTAGACGAGACAGTCCACCTAGTGACATTGTACGTCTCATATATGATTTAATTTTAACTTAGCAAATTCCCTTTCAGAAGTTGTAATGAATAGGCCTAGTACGCGTATGTAGGCAGTACACACTTCAGGAAATTCACATATTGTGGCTTTACCTAAGTCCACAATTTTCCTATATTTTTAATTTTCGCATTACATCTATTTTCAGTATCACAGTCCCCTGTATTTTACATTTCAAATAATCGATCTAAAACTCATCATCTGTTGAGGAAAAGACTCCATTAAATCCCTGTATTGGTCTCTTGTTGCATATTTTATCGTTCTGACAGATTATGAAGTTCATCGTCACTAGCGTTGTCCAGTAGTGTGGGACTCAACATGCTGAATGTTTCAGTGACCATTGAATACTTTAAAACGTTCTGCTAATAGAGAAACTAAAATGTCCAGCAACTAGTTATAAAGTTTTACTCAAAATATTTTTCACTATCCTTAGTTCTATTGTCTTGGCCAAGTTCATTTCTTTTTACAAGAGACCCTTTTTGGTGAAAGTTTGGTTCTCCTCCCCACGTTCTTGCAGCTATACAGTTTTCATTTCAGAAAATTTTTTCTCATCTGTTTAGCGTTTTAGTAAGTTCTTTTAAACGAGCTTTGAGATCCTTTATTCCAATCGATTTTGATTGGAGATACCTACTAATATAGGCTACTTACAAAGAAAATATCTGTGAGAAAATGAGAAACTGACACTCAAAACAATGTTTTGAAGTTTGTTTTTTAATCTTTTAGCTGTAGCTTTTCATTTCCGTTTTTTAGTTTAAAGATGTTTCTCGGTGTTTTTAATACGTCTTTGTACCTAAATTTAAGGAGCTGTCAGTGCTTCATCTTTTGGAGTCTACCTGGTGGGACATAATCTTTTGAGCGTTTGAGAGAAGGAACGTCCACACCGGTATTCAAACGGGTAAACAAAAAAAATGAAAAACACAGTAAAGATTGTCAAAAAATTGGCATCTTCAAGAACTACTGTAACTGCATCGTTCAACACGAGATGAAGATTATGCACAACATAATGGACGTATTTTGTGTTTCCTTCTAGCTTGTCAATTTGGGCTTGTACGCCATTGCAAGCAGTACACCGTGCTAAGCTTGACCTCTATATTTTTTCAAGACCATGTTATTTTTTTAAACTTTTAAAATAAAGTCATTTGACCTGGAAGCCGTGTAAAGCCACAGAGGGAAACCTCACAAACGATTCAGTACCTTTAGTTAGCTGATTTGCCACCTTCATCTGTTATAATTTCTTTATACCGGATGATCTACTCTTGTAATGTCAAGAGTGGTGTCCAGGATTATTGAATAAAATGATATCTCTTAGAATGTTTTTTTGCCTGTTCCGAAATAAGTTAAATGAGTTCATTCTGCATATCGGGACTGACATATTTTACCTTATCCTCAGGTTTTTCTATCAGTTCCTTTACTGCTGAGTCATAATTTTACAGCTGTTTAATTGCAAAAAAAAATTATCTCCTTCTATATTTTCCACTTCCAGTATGTCTGAATAACCCCAAAATGATAAATTTTGCATTGGTAACAAAAACAGACACATTCAATAGGCAATGAAGAACTTGCGTCCAGAAGTTGGCCTCTTTTCTTATTTTCAACTCTAATGATTCATCCAATGTGTGCCGTCTTTTCGAAGAGTCAAACACTGTGTATGCCTCTTAGCCTCTAGATGAAGCACTGGTGACTCATGTAGATTAATTTTTCTCTTCCTATCATTAACACCATCTATCCAAGAATAAGACCTTCATTTACTATTGTTGGCAACACAATAAGCAATGCCCAAAGTAACACATGTTCAACTTAGGAGTAGTAAAGCCGGGTTCTCTGAAGTTCTGCACCTCCTTTGGTTTTCAGTAATATCAAAAAGATCGTTTTTTACCTGACTCGTCCACAAGAAACGGTTCTCTTGGTCGACATGATCCCCACTTTACAAATTTTTGTTTAATTTTTGGTCATGAATATTGTTACATGCCATTATGCCATGCCATTTTAACATAAATATACTTTAATACTCTTACCCAAAAGTACCAAGAAATTTAATAGTTTTGTTTCAAGAAATACTTAATTAAATATTGTTTATTTTATGATTTAGCTAAGACTAATAATTATGTTTATTACAGTTAAAGTAATGTTAATAATAATAAGTAAGAAGGACAATGTTTAGGAACTTACTTATAAGGTTTTGTTGTATTTATAAAAACTGTATTGTATACAGTAAGTTAAGACGAATGGTTATCTATTATTAATGGTTATTAGTAATTAGTTTGGGGCATAGTGATTAATATTATATGTGATAATATTAATAATACTAATGTTTATATTAACTGGAAAGTACCAAAATAATAGTAATAGAGATTTGTAAAATTAGGCATGTTAAGCTTAGACAGTTAAGGTATTTTGAATAAGAATTTCTATTAAAATGATAGTAAACAATATCAGATTAATTTATATGATTACTAAATGTGTCAAATAGTTTAATAAAGTGAAAAGTACAAGAACAACTAATAATAAATAATTTTGGAACAAATAAATAAAAAGTGTAAAATGGTAACTCAAGAAATATGTAACAGAAGATAATCAAAAGTGGTGTAAAAATAATCAGTGTTTCATCAGAAGATCAAAGAAACTAATAAAGTGAAGATCAAAGATCTTATAAAAAAGTTATAAAAGTTTGAAGAAAATGAAAGATAAAATATTAAAAGTTTGTTTATGTTGATACTAAGATATCACCAGGGTGACATGAAATGTTACATTAGAAACCAATGAAAGCTGAGATAGGCCTTAGCAACTAAAATGTTATAATAAATGAAATAAGTATTGTATTATTGGATCTGAACGAGAAAGGTTGAATTAAAAACCAGACAGTGACTAATTTAAATTATTATAAATTTCATATTTGTGGACCTAAAATAAAAAGTTAAATAATCCTCCTAAACCAAACTAAATAGAAGAAGGAAGTGCCACATTATTATAAAGAAGTAAACCAAGGAATCTCTGAAGAAATACAGTCAACTTACACAGGAAGAGAAGTATTTTTTGATAAATAATTAAACTGAACTATTCCATTCTAGGCCTAGCCATAGGTCTCAAAGACACTGTTTACACTTTTAATAAAAACAATTTGGAACTTTCACTGAGAAAAATATCAATGAATAATCTTATTTTCAGTATAAAAACTATCAATATAGAGTAATACTATAATATAAAGTGAACTAGGTCTTAAAAACATTTAACTCAACATAACCTAAACACTGAACATTGTTAAACTCTTAATATAATCCTGTTAAGGCACTTTGTAATTATTTATAATCCCATGTATTTTGGTACTTTTCCTAACATAACTGTCGTTTATATCGTAGACAAAAGGACCTAACATAACACATTCTATTTGTATTTTATTTAATAAATATAAATATGGGCCTTGAGATATAGAAATTCTTATTGCTACTGCTGCCATACTGAGCATATGTAAAGAACAGCCGGTTAGATTTTTGTTAATCATTATATTTGTTATTTAAAAAACAATTTAAAGAAAATAATAAAAGGATTTGAGTGTAATAAATACAGATAAAAGGTTTATTCGTTTCTTTATTTAATGAATATAAAATGTGTATGATATTATAAACACTATATCAGGGACTGTGAATTTGCTTCATCAACTAGATCAAGTTGGCAACACTCTTCATTTGGAAATATGGCAGACTATTCGAATCTGCTTTGATGAGCTTTAGTTATCACATTCATGTCTTAAATAAAAGATTAAAAGAGATTTAATCATAGCTGATATAGGAACCTTTATAATATTTTAACAAAAATAATAATTAATATTTTACAAATAAATTTTATTTGCAACCTGTGATTGTAAATTGGCGCTCAACAAATTTTACCCTGACCAGATACTCACCCTATAAAATATTAACAAGGTATACATTAAATAACCAAGATATAAGCAAGGTACAATTATTAAAGGTAACGAGTTTTGTGTCGTTACAATATTACTAGACTCCCTGGGCACTAAAATATTTAATGTTTGCAGCATTTTAAAAAATTGTTCAGTTTCAGTTTCTTCAACTTCTTAAAGTGAATGTAGTTTGGTCTCCTAACACTACCATCACTTTTAAAGGCAGCGGACAAGCTTGAGCTGTATATTTCTATATTGAGTTAATAGGTAGGCCTATAATGAGTGACCGAGAAGCCAGCTGAGGTGATCTTAGTAGGGATTTCGGTAACAATAAAGGCATTCCTGCTACATGCCAAACACTGCTTAACAATGAAGACATACGCAAACACTGTAAAACGTTAGGTCCACAATAATCGCTCACATGTGTTTACTTCTTGAAAAAATTACCGCATGTGTGTGTGCAGTATTCAACACGCGTGTGAGTTCTGACGGTGGTAACATGATTTTGTGCTACAAAGGAGATATCTCTATGTAAGTATGTAATTTACTTGTGTTAGTGAACTCTGGTTCAGACATGAATGAAAGAATGACAATAATTAAACATGATTATTTAATGAAATCTGCATTTGAAAAAATACATTTTGCCATTCAGACAATGCCATTAAAAGGCATGCCATTGACATGTGTGTTGATGTAAAATTATTCCAGTAGGTGCAAATATAATGGAGTTATATAAACTGAAGTTAATCATGCCTGTAATTGATAAATAACAAATAATTAAGTTATATGCACATAACGAGTAGAAAATTGAGCATTTAATGTCACTACTAGTTTGAAGATCAATTCTATCATTATTGAAAAAACAGACAAAAAGTTATATATGTTGAAAAAGGACACTTAGAACAAGTTGTGCATGTTAGAGACAGATTTTTTCCATAGGCCTACCTGACAACAGACTATAAATACCTCCAACAATTTCAAATGAGGGACAGATGCTAATTATTTACTCACAGAGGCACTATGTCGGTTTGCTCCATGATATAACTTATCATCAATCATCATCATGAAGCCAACATATATAACTATTGATACAGGAGCACCAGGACCATCATCATCACCATCATCATACAATAGGAACACAGACAACTAACAATCTACATGGGAATCAGCACATCAGCAGAATCATCAACATCCAGGAGCCACACGCTTGTGCACATGCAATAATGAAACACCAGATATGCGAGTGAAAAATGAACAATTATTTTTGAAGAAAGAACTTTTAAAGAACAATAGTATGATCTAACAACTAAAACAAATATGTATATGCAAATAGTGTAGATATTCAAACTGAAATAGCCTACGTGATATGTAATTTCAAGTTTGTTTTTGTTGTAAATAATTTTCTATTTAATTTAAAATGTTTGCACTAATAATAATTTTGTTACTTGAAGTAAATATTATTCTATTAAAATATTAATAGTAAACTTTTAATATTATTTAGTAAATATAATAATACTTTTGTAGATAATTTACTATGTTTAAAAAAAAAAGAAATTAGTGATTCAAATTTATACTCGTATCAGACACCCAAGCAATTTGAATAGTTTCAGAATTTTTTTATATATGTGTTTTATGTTTTTATATTTGTATATTATTCTTTTGTGATACATACAAGATGTATACTATGTTCTTTTTATTGTAGCTTCTTACAAAAGAAAATATTTGGGATTCATATTTTTGACTTTTTAAATTTAATTATTTTTTTAAATCTTCTATATATAAAAGAGAAATACCACTGACTCACTGACTCACTGATTCATCACGAAATCTCCGAAACTATAACACCTAGAAACTTGAAATTTGGCATGTAGGTTCCTTATGTGATGTAGGTATCCGCTAAGAAGGGATTTTTGGAAATTCGACCTTTAAAGGGGAAAAAGGGGGGGAGTTTGCCTGACTAACTGATATAGAATCAACGTAGAGCAAAAACTACTGAATGGATATCAATGAAACTTTTAACATAGCTTCATCATAGGTCTTAGGTGCTCACTAAGAAACGGTTTTAAAAACTTTCACTCCTAAGGGGCAAACCCCCTCCCCTATTGTATGTATGTATCTATGTATGTATGTTCCACATCTCCTCCTAAACCACTGGACCGATTTCAACCAAACTTGGCACAAATATTTTATGCGACGGGAGAACCAACATAGGATAGGTGTTATTTCGATGGGGTCCTTTGGGGGGTTCTTTGGGGTCTTCCACATCTCCTCCTAAACCACTGGACCGATTTCAACCAAACTTGGCACAAATATTTTACGCAACGGGAGAACCAACATAGGATAGGTGTTTTCTTCGATGGGGTCCTTTGGGGTCTTCCACATCTCCTCCTAAACCACTGGACCGATTTCAACCAAACATGGCACAAATAATTTACTCAACGGGAGAACCAACATAGGGTAGGTGTTTTTTCGATACGATCCTTCGGGGGGTCCTTTGGGGTCTTCCACATCTCCTCCTAAACCACTGGACCGATTTCAACCAAACTTGGCACAAATATTTTACGCAACGGGAGAACCAACATAGGACAAGTGTTTTTTCAATACGATCCTTTGGGGGGTCCTTTGGGTCTTAAAAACTATTAGATCTGGTTACTATGGCAACCCAATAGAATAGATTCTGGTTACCATAGCATCGGTGGAAGTCTCCCGCGTAGGAAATAGCGCGGGAGTCATCCGACGGGCCTTCCCCGGAGTTCATCCACGGAACCCGGGGAGTCTTAGGTCGGATCCCGCGAAAGACGGCGGGGCCAGAGTCCATGGTTCTTATAAATAAAGATATAGGTTATGATATCAAAGGTGGTGTATGCATCTTAAGAAACTTCTTAACAGTGTGTGAATTCAGAGTTGTTTCAGTTTGAACTTAAAAGTGGATAAGTTAAGATCGAAGTAAGTTATAAGCGAGTATAAAAAACAAAGTTTTGATAGCAAATGTATTGAGATCATAGTGTTCAGACAATATAAATGCACTTGCTTCAGTTTGAATTTAAAAATTGATAAGCTGAAATCTATAGAGGTATTGTATTGTTAGAATAAGTTTAGGAGACACTAATTTAACAAATGCCTTATTTCAACATTAACACAATGAATTATAAAAGATATCTGAAGATGGGATTTCATCCCGAAACGCGTAATTAAACGACAGAAGCTAGTGCCACTAAGGTGGACCGAATAAGGTAATTTAATTATATTAACCATAAAGTGACTCGGTACGTAAAACATGAAATATAAAAGACAGTAAATACGCAGCGCGTGCAAGTACTGTAGACATTTTATTGAAAACTAATTTAGCTGTTCGCCCTCTCCCAGAGTTAGAAATCGAGCAGGAGCATCACGCGCAACAGAATTCTTCTCCAGATATAAGAATACAGTTTATGACATGTTCTTAAACAGGTGCGCTACAGAGTATTCCTCCAGTGAGAATGCGAACGTAACAATATAAGGAAGATTATACAATATACAAGTAATATAACGTTAGAACAAGAATAGGTGCCTATGAGCCTATGAATAAATTATGAACCCGAGCAACGCTGGGTAAATCGGCTAGATATAGATATCTATATAAGCCAAATACCACTGACTGACTCACTGATCACGATATCTCTGAAACCACTGAATGGATATCAATGAAACTTTGAACGTAGCTTCATCATAGGTCTTAGGTGCTCACTAAGAAACGGTTTTAAAAACTTTCACTCCTAAGGGGCAAAAAACCAAATAATGAAATTTATCGCGGGAATTGCATACTTTGTAAATGAAGTGGTTGACATCTCAGTTTATTGTAAACCCCGAATACAATTAGTTCTGAGTTTTTAATCATTGTTTTAAATTTAAAAACTTCGTTGTTTGCAGGTTCTTATAGTCGAGAAAATTTCGAAGTTCAATTAATTAATAAATGTATGTCCTTTTTTTTCTCGGAAACGGCTCTAACGATTTTCTCGAAATAAATAATAAATAGCTGTTGCTATGAATGTAAATAAACAAACTAAGAGTTGAGAATTTGTACAATCTATCTAATCCTATACTATTAAGCGAGCAATAATTGTACAATTACGTACAACATGAAACTCCGTAGCGAAGCACGGGTATTTTGCTAGTAATCTATATATATAAAAGAGAAATACCTCTGACTCACTGACTGTCGCACTGATTCATCACGAAATCTCTGAAACTATAACACCTAGAAACTTGAAATTTGGCATGTCGGTTCCTTATGTGATGTAGGTATCCGCTAAGAAGGGATTTTTGGAAATTCGACCTTTAAAGGGGGAAAAGGGGGGGAGTTTGCCTGACTGACTGACATCGAATCAACGTAGAGCAAAAACTACTGAATGGATATCAATGACACTTTGAACATAGATTCATCATAGGTCTTACGTGCTCACTAAGAAACGGTTTTAAAAACTCTCACTCCTAAGGGGCAAACCCCCCCCGCATTGTATGTATGTATCTATGTATGTATGTTCCACATCTCCTCCTAAACCACTGGACCGATTTCAACCAAACTTGGCACAAATATTTTATGCGACGGGAGAACCAACATAGGATAGGTGCTTTTTTCGATGGGATCCTTTGGGGGGTTCTTTGGGGTCTTCTACATCTCCTCCTAAATCACTGGACCGATGTCAACCAACCTTGGCACAAATATTTTACGCAATGGGAGAACCAACAAAGGATAGGTGTTTTCTTCAATGGGGTCCTTTGGGGGTCTTTTGGGGTCTTCCACATCTCCTCCTAAATCACTGGACCGATTTCAACTAACCTTGGCACAAATATTTTATGCGACGGGAGAACCAACATAGGATAGGTGTTATTTCGATGGGGTCCTTTGGGGGGTTCTTTGGGGTCTTCCACATCTCCTCCTAAACCACTGGACCGATTTCAACCAAACTTGGCACAAATATTTTACGCAACGGGAGAACCAACATAGGATAGGTGTTTTCTTCGATGGGGTCCTTTGGGGTCTTCCACATCTCCTCCTAAACCACTGGACCGATTTCAACCAAACATGGCACAAATAATTTACTCAACGGGAGAACCAACATAGGGTAGGTGTTTTTTCGATACGATCCTTCGGGGGGTCCTTTGGGGTCTTCCACATCTCCTCCTAAACCACTGGACCGATTTCAACCAAACTTGGCACAAATATTTTACGCAACGGGAGAACCAACATAGGACAAGTGTTTTTTCAATACGATCCTTTGGGGGGTCCTTTGGGTCTTAAAAACTATTAGATCTGGTTACTATGGCAACCCAATAGAATAGATTCTGGTTACCATAGCATCGGTGGAAGTCTCCCGCGTAGGAAATAGCGCGGGAGTCATCCGACGGGCCTTCCCCGGAGTTCATCCACGGAACCCGGGGAGTCTTAGGTCGGATCCCGCGAAAGACGGCGGGGCCAGAGTCCATGGTTCTTATAAATAAAGATATAGGTTATGATATCAAAGGTGGTGTATGCATCTTAAGAAACTTCTTAACAGTGTGTGAATTCAGAGTTGTTTCAGTTTGAACTTAAAAGTGGATAAGTTAAGATCGAAGTAAGTTATAAGCGAGTATAAAAAACAAAGTTTTGATAGCAAATGTATTGAGATCATAGTGTTCAGACAATATAAATGCACTTGCTTCAGTTTGAATTTAAAAATTGATAAGCTGAAATCTATAGAGGTATTGTATTGTTAGAATAAGTTTAGGAGACACTAATTTAACAAATGCCTTATTTCAACATTAACACAATGAATTATAAAAGATATCTGAAGATGGGATTTCATCCCGAAACGCGTAATTAAACGACAGAAGCTAGTGCCACTAAGGTGGACCGAATAAGGTAATTTAATTATATTAACCATAAAGTGACTCGGTACGTAAAACATGAAATATAAAAGACAGTAAATACGCAGCGCGTGCAAGTACTGTAGACATTTTATTGAAAACTAATTTAGCTGTTCGCCCTCTCCCAGAGTTAGAAATCGAGCAGGAGCATCACGCGCAACAGAATTCTTCTCCAGATATAAGAATACAGTTTATGACATGTTCTTAAACAGGTGCGCTACAGAGTATTCCTCCAGTGAGAATGCGAACGTAACAATATAAGGAAGATTATACAATATACAAGTAATATAACGTTAGAACAAGAATAGGTGCCTATGAGCCTATGAATAAATTATGAACCCGAGCAACGCTGGGTAAATCGGCTAGATATAGATATCTATATAAGCCAAATACCACTGACTGACTCACTGATCACGATATCTCTGAAACCACTGAATGGATATCAATGAAACTTTGAACGTAGCTTCATCATAGGTCTTAGGTGCTCACTAAGAAACGGTTTTAAAAACTTTCACTCCTAAGGGGCAAAAAACCAAATAATGAAATTTATCGCGGGAATTGCATACTTTGTAAATGAAGTGGTTGACATCTCAGTTTATTGTAAACCCCGAATACAATTAGTTCTGAGTTTTTAATCATTGTTTTAAATTTAAAAACTTCGTTGTTTGCAGGTTCTTATAGTCGAGAAAATTTCGAAGTTCAATTAATTAATAAATGTATGTCCTTTTTTTTCTCGGAAACGGCTCTAACGATTTTCTCGAAATAAATAATAAATAGCTGTTGCTATGAATGTAAATAAACAAACTAAGAGTTGAGAATTTGTACAATCTATCTAATCCTATACTATTAAGCGAGCAATAATTGTACAATTACGTACAACATGAAACTCCGTAGCGAAGCACGGGTATTTTGCTAGTAATCTATATATATAAAAGAGAAATACCTCTGACTCACTGACTGTCGCACTGATTCATCACGAAATCTCTGAAACTATAACACCTAGAAACTTGAAATTTGGCATGTCGGTTCCTTATGTGATGTAGGTATCCGCTAAGAAGGGATTTTTGGAAATTCGACCTTTAAAGGGGGAAAAGGGGGGAGTTTGCCTGACTGACTGACATCGAATCAACGTAGAGCAAAAACTACTGAATGGATATCAATGACACTTTGAACATAGATTCATCATAGGTCTTACGTGCTCACTAAGAAACGGTTTTAAAAACTCTCACTCCTAAGGGGCAAACCCCCCCCCCCCATTGTATGTATGTATCTATGTATGTATGTTCCACATCTCCTCCTAAACCACTGGACCGATTTCAACCAAACTTGGCACAAATATTTTATGCGACGGGAGAACCAACATAGGATAGGTGCTTTTTTCGATGGGATCCTTTGGGGGGTTCTTTGGGGTCTTCTACATCTCCTCCTAAATCACTGGACCGATGTCAACCAACCTTGGCACAAATATTTTACGCAATGGGAGAACCAACAAAGGATAGGTGTTTTCTTCAATGGGGTCCTTTGGGGGTCTTTTGGGGTCTTCCACATCTCCTCCTAAATCACTGGACCGATTTCAACTAACCTTGGCACAAATATTTTACGCAACGGGAGAACCAACATAGGATAGGTGTTTTCTTCGATGGGGTCCTTTGGGGGTCCTTTGGGGTCTTCCACATCTCCTCCTAAACCACTGGACCGATTTCAACCAAACTTGGCATAGCTGTTGCTATGAATGTAAATAAACAAACTAAGAGTTGAGAATTTGTACAATCTATCTAATCCTATACTATTAAGCGAGCAATAATTGTACAATTACGTACAACGTGAAACTCCGTAGCGAAACACGGGTATTTTGCTAGTAATAAATAAATTGATGATTTGTTTTTCAAAATTTTAATTAGTATTTCATCCAATCAACATGTCAATCCTCTGTATAAAAGAATAAAAGTTTATGGTGCGACAAAAATACGTAGCGCAACTAACACACAAAATCCTACAACCTAGCTGGTGGTTAACACAACACACTTGCTTTAGGTATTAACACAGAATTGTATGTATTCATAATATTACTTGTAATATTGCAATATTTATTTCTTTATATATTGCAAAGCTGCACTATATTTTTGAGATAGCTCATCCATTCACTGTTGGTAAGTATGTTAAATAAGCAATTGCGTTTTTATAGGACCAAAGTAAGTGACAGGAATAACAATGAAAATATATGAGATGTAATGGGGACTTCAACCCCAAATGTGACTGGCAATGAACTAAACAGCTACTCTGGTATGGACATGTGCAAATAGGGTTTGTTTAGTAAGAGACAGCAAAATTATTGTAGCCTGTACTTAGGTACTTATTTCTCATATATCTCACTAACCACATTGTAATGATTTCTATCTAAAGATGGGCTGAGATTACTGATGACACTTATTATGAGTTAACATGGTGTAATAGTGGTTGAAACATAAGGTGTAATTATTCAAATTATTATCCGGGCTGTAAGGCCATGATCTACTGTAATACTTATGGTGATCGATGTTATAATCAGACATTTCAACCTCACCTCTGGAGGCCATCTTCAATGAACCATTCTTCAAACGACTGACAAGATGTATCAGTAAAGCATAGTAAAACTTTGCAACAGTGGTTTACTGTGTTTACTGACGCACATCTTGTCAGTCGTTTCAGCAACCGTTCACTGAAGATCTGGCTCCAGAGGTGAGAACAAAACATCTTATTATAACATTGATCAGCACGAGAATTATAGTAGACCATGGCCTTACAGCCCTAAAAATAATTTGCATAATTATGACGCCAGCTGTGAAAGCTTAAGAAGTAAGGTGTAATGCATATAGGTACTATCATCCACTAAATTCAGTTTATTCTACTCTAAATTTCTATTCTATTCTATTCTAAATTTTTTTTTAAATTCCCATGATAAATTTCTATACTTTTATATCCTGTATCTATACTTTATGTATACTATTTCTGCAGGCGTTTTTTATTCGCACTCATTACTATCTACAAAGCTGTAACTTTAACATATTTAACTTGAAGTAAAGCTCTATCATCGTTCCAAGTTGGCAGCCATGAGCTCTTGTCCTTCCAAAAATTGAGCAATGCCTGCAACAAGAAATTATATCAGTAACTGTTATAAACAAATGTCAGCAACAGGTCACTACAATTTGTTTATTATATTTATGTAAACTATAATAAAAATTGGTATATGAGTCAAAACAGTTCAACTTAATGGTCCAATTTTTCTGAAAAATGTAATAAATGAAGGACAGACATTATTACTTTACAGAATGGTAAAGAATCAATTGTGACTGTCAGTTATCAGAATAATGTGTTGATAAATCAACTCTAAAGTATCCACTCAATTGGTAGTCGATAAGTAATACAACACAGAATTTGAAAATGAACCTCTCGACAGCAGGGTTATGTAAGGGACTTAAATTCTAAATTAAAATAAAACATCTGTTAATTTAAATCTGTTGCTTATCATTTATTTTTTATTTATACTATAATACTTTATTTTATTTTATTATATTTAAATTATGTTGTATTTTGTGGTTGCTGTGACTTTGTTATCCTTCTGTGTTATGAAGTCTCTGAAAACAATCTGTTAGATCAGAAAATTGCCATGATCAAATGATTTTGTAGAAACTGCGAAAAGTATTGTGTGTGGTGACTAAAAAATAAATTCACTGAATTTTGAAATCAAAAGAAGAAATGAAATAAAATTAAATTAAATAGTGAAATGTACCAGACATTTTTCCTAAAAATACCGGTAATTAAACATTTTCATTGTTTACAGACTTGTTTTTGAAATTTAAGTAATAAAATTATGAAAACAACTGTGATAAATTTAACAATCTTTAGTAAATAAATCATTTTATTATGTTCTGCAATTCAAAGAGCTGCAAAGAGCATTAATATATCTAATGCTTGTAAATATTATTCAATCATTTACACATAACATCAAAACAGGCTGACATAAAATAAATGACATTTTCATGTTTAAAGAATATTTTAATTACTGCCTACCTTAAGTTCTAAGTTTTTCCATGGCTTTGGTTTCCCACTGTTAGTAATGCTTTCTGGAAAGTTCCTGACACCTCCAACAGCAACCCCAAGAGTTATGTAAAACTACAAAAAAGCCAATAATATATTATAAAAATTTTTATTATCAGAATACTGAGCAAGAGTTTTAGTGTGATATGTAGCTATAGGGACAACTTTGTCTTTTTAACCATAAACATTTCTTTGATGCAGCTTCTTTAATGTTAATCTGTTCTTGATGTGGCTATTAATGATACCTTTGAATTGTTGTAAAGTTAGTATACAATTTTTCTCTAATTTTATAGCACAGTTCGTTTCCTTATTGGGATATGAAGTGGTTTCTTTTTTAACCTTGACTCATTTCATGCACTCTGAGTAGACTGCATAATCTGGTGAAAGGCCTGGTTTGAATTATGTATTTGATCAACCTTATATAATTTAGAAGATATTCTTTAAAAACCCAAATACATAAAATGAATTGTGCAATATATTTAATTATTGTTGCCCTTATTTCATAATCAAATCTCAATATTACACTTTCTTTTATAGAGGTGTATGAGACAGATATATGTAGGCTTAATAAGTATGTAAACCTATTATTGCAACTATTCAAGGAAATACACTTGAAGTATGTAGGTCTAAACAATCCTTGTAACAACAGTATACATGTCAAGTGACTCTGGGTACTGAGTAGCATCAATATAAGTCTAATTAGAGCAGTTAAATTTTATTTTAAATTATAGAAACAGAAATAAAAATAAAAAACAATGATAATTCCCAAGAATCCAAGAGTCCTATGGCTCCTGCCATATTCTGCATCTCAACTTGAACAGTAGCCTCTTTTGTGTACCTACCTGTTCTAAGGCCCTTGCTGCTATTATTTCTGGATGCATTTTAGTTGTGGTCTATCTTAAACGTCTGGTGCTTGGTTTATAACTAAACTCACTGTTAGGTGTTTAACCCCCCCCCTTGTGAAAGAGTTCCAATCATTTTCCAAGTTCTTGTCAATTCATTGTTCAGCATTCTAATCTGTAAGTAGTTATTGGCCCCACAACAGCCTTGCAGCTCTCACTTTTATTTAAAGTCTGATCGAAATGAACCAAAGAAGGCATCCACATGCTGCTTTTAACCAGATTCACCTAATCCCTTTTATGTTCCTCACAGTTTCCACTCTAATTAATAATAAGTCCAAAATACTGTTTATGTTATGTTGCTAGGTAATTAGAGGTAAAAACTCACAGGTTGAGTTTTTAAAGCTAAATACAGTATTCAGTTTTTTAATCTTCACATTTAATTTCCTCTTATTTTTTCTAAAGGAAATGTCTTTTGGACATCACCACTACCGGATCATTTGATGAAAACTGAAACTTATCCTTTTCATAATAACTTGATTCAGAATTTACATGTTAGCAGAATATTTAGTAAACAATACTAACGGAATTATTTTCTATTTTAATTCAAGTCATTAAAATTGCCCCCAAACCATGTGGAGAGCTTGCGGATGTTCTCCTCGAGTATGTATGAGTGTCAATCCATGACACCTTGGATGTTGCACCGAGAAGTAGATCGTCGTGAATGATAATCGTTTTTGCTGGGACATATGGAAACCTTTGAGACAGATTGTCATGGTAGGAGTGCCAATTGACCCTCCTGATAAGATGATTGGGAAGTCAATGTGAAGCCGACAGTTCTCAAATGGTTATAAACAGTAGATTGTGATCGGACGAGAGGTCCGGCACAGACAAAACATGGATGTGATAGGCCTGGATCCCAACAACGACAATGTCAAGAATGTCCGATTGCTGACTGGGGTAGGGGAAATGGGTAGGATCTTCAGGGCTGATAACTTGAGTGTTCGGATAGGCGACGATGAACCAGCAGAGACAGTTGCCATAAATATTGGTAGTCCCACTGTTCCAGGACGGGTGTTTGATGTTAAGATCATCGAGTACAATGGTTGATAGTGGATGGTCGAGGGGAGCGTCCCACTCCTTGGGCGGGGGTGCCATCCGTAGGCCAGTCCGGAGATACGCTGAAACAACGTGCAACTCCGATTCTTCAGCTTCGAGCGCCACTACCCAGTTTTCGATGAGATTAGAGTTTGGAGAGGGCAGTAGCCTATGTGATATCTGCCTGTAGAGCAGAATCGTCGTTCCCCCTCAATGGGGGATGGCGCACCTGTAGGGGACAATCCTGAATATAGCAAGTTTATTGACAGTGATAAATGGTCTGACGAGTCTCGCAGAGAAGTACGACATGAGGGTTTTACTCCACGACGAAAGTTGCCAGCTGCCGAGGAGACACGTCGTTGAAGTTCCAAGCGACGATCCACACTGTCTCGACATTGAGAAGAAGAAGGGGGGAAGAGAGCTGAGAGAGACTAGAAGACTATACCGTATCCCGATACGGTGGACGCATCGAGAGCAGAGCTGATGCTCTGGTCTAAGGCATTGGCCCAGGTCACCAGGGGATCAGCAGGAAACCGAGAAAGTTCACGGGACTGCCGTGGACACATCTGAGAGGCCTCGGCCGGAACAATAGATGGTGCAGTGCTGCCGGACTGACTGGTGGTCTGGTTGCTAGGTTGTGGTTAGGGAATACTGGGTGGGGGGTTTCCAGCTGAGTTTGTGCAGACTGAGCCTGGGAAGGACGTCGGCCAAGGGTTTCAGGCGGAAACGACTGAGCTGTGTTTTGCTCGATAGAGCAGAAAGTGAAAACGATGATTTTGCGGCAACAGCCGCGTAGAAGGAAGGGCCCTATAGAAGCTGGGACTCCGGTTGGGGGCCGAGGCAGCTACATGGTTCTGCACGTTAGGCAGGCAAGCCGCTGCTTTCTTTCAATCTCGATAAACTTGATGCAGCCTCGATAGTTGGCAGGATGGTATCTCTTGCAGTTGCAGCAGAGTGGCGAAAAGCCCAACTTCGGTTTATCACACCACATGCAACATGGGGGTTGGTGCCACATGATGGATGAATGACTAAAACCCTGGCAATTGAAACACTGGGCAGGGCCAGGCCGCAGGTCAAAAGTGCAGACAAACACCCGGAGATGCAGGAAGGCCTGGAGGCCATAGACCTCATCGAATTGGCCTGTCTTGACCACCTTCAAGAGGGAGGAGTTAACAGGATGTTGTTCTCACCTTTTCCAACACGCACGGCGCGTTTTCACCTTCCCGAAAGGAAACCCTGCACAGTGCGGAAATGTTGGATGGTGGCAGCCAAACGCATCAGCAAAACGCCAGAACACTTCGCCTCAACTTTAGCAAGGATAGTGCAGAACGAAGGGTGGCAACAATTTTTGTGTAATTACTACTGTCTGGAAGGAATCGCAGAGAAAGAAGCTGATTGGAGCTGTTACCAAGAATAGCTCCATGTTTAGCTGGGGCAGGAGACGAGCTACTGGGCAACTTTCTCATGCATTTGGCGCACACAAAAGAAAACTGTTCATCTCTCAACCCATCACATCCCATGGACACATCGGGATCACTTTCACTGCCTACCACAAACACTACCGTGGGGATGTGGGATATTAGCAGGAGCAGAGATGCAAGCTTCCGAAAGGTAGTTTAACGGCAGTGTCCGGGCGAACCCAATGACTGCCTGTTGCCTGCTTGTTACCATGAGTAGCGATCTTGCGCGCTTGCAGGGACTGAGCATCCATGTTGAATGTTATTACTTGGAGACATTGAAGGGTAAAATTTTATAAACTCTGGACCATGGAGAGGTGCGCAACGGCGGAATAGGGGGAGTCTTTAGAGACTTTTCGGTTGGGAGGCAGGAATTGCTCACCTGTAACGGATTGAGCATTTCAAATCGACCCAAGAAAAGACTCTATAAACTGCCATAAAGCAATGCCGGGTCACGGAAGAGAGCAGATTTAAGTAGAAAGCGCCCCCAGAAGCCAGCACTAGGCACACCTAAGGCAAGTGCGACCCCCAACCTGTTTGTCACCATGCTGCAGCACGGACATGGTATAGGCATGAGGGATGGGAGAAGAAGCCTCGCAAAGTTGACGGAATGGACAGAAGATGGCTTAAGAGGGCCATTGATCATTGCTCAGTGGTGTTTATGTCTTCACAGTGGTGGGCCTATGCCTGTACGCCGAGTAAACAATTTGAGGTCAAGGGATCATACAAATTCATCAACGGAAGGGACCTTCAACCCTCGCCTGGGACAACCGAGAGCTGGAGAGTTGGAGAGATGTATCGGAAGGTCCGGGATTGGAATTCTTCCATTCGGGCAGCAAAGTCGACCAAAATAGGGACCAGAAAGTGGACGCTGCATATGTTAGGATGGCTCTAAGGAGGAACAGGTCAATTGAGAGTTTAGTGCGCACAGGCTTTCTCAATTGGAAAGAAATGGAAATAACTTGACTTTTAACGCCGAGGGCACACTGGAGACACTGGGAGATATGAATTCTGAAGCATAGGCGTCGGTCAATAGTAAAGCCCAAATACTTCATAGAATATTTCGATTTGATAGGACTCCCGTTTAGGGTGAGTGTCTGTTATTAGGTAGTTAGCTGACGGGAGAAGGCAATCGCTTGGGATGAGCATGAGGGGGCTTTGGTACTGAAAAAATAACCCAGGTTCCTTAACCCAGGTTGCCAGTGTTAAGGAATTCTAAAATTCAGCCTATCAGTACAATGTTATTGTCTCTTATGTAGTACAATTTCATTGGCTTGATTGATGACAATCTAGTATTAGAAATGGCTTACTTAAAAAAAGTTATAACTGGGAATAACTGAACCATCTGGCATAAACTGTATTAGACATTCTAGACCATGGTCTAACAGCCCGGTTAATATTTGTAGCAATGGTAACAACTCTCAATGTGAGAGCTTACATTCTTTTATTGTTTCCCCATATATTTTGTCTAAATTCTGACTGTATTCCCCCTCCCCAAAGCAGAGTAGGATTCCTAAGTTTAAATCTACTTTGTTTTATGTGTGTGTGTGTGTGTGTGCACGCGTGTGTGTGTGTGAAATTTGAAATGCATTATTCACACACACACACACACACACTCAAATTTTTCCTGAAGCTCGTAAATGTTAATAGCGTTATATTATAATTAATGCTATAATAATGCGAAATCCAGAAACTAACTACTACTAACAAGTTTCAATGTTTAACAAACCATCCTTACCTCACTGTCGAAAGGTGCTATCTTGGATGCAGAACTCCAGACAGGTGTTACATCAGAAGTAAAACCTAAAATATCAGGCAAAGCTTGCTCTCCATTTGGTACCAGTGAATATGGCTGTTCTCCGTCTATCATGAATAATATGTTTTCTATAGAAAAAAAACACACAGACACACAAATATGTTAGTTTAAATGTTTTATTGAACACAGATCTGTTTAAATAAATTGAGTTAATTTTTCAATTAAATTAAACACTCAATAATAATACTTTCTTAAAGAATGTTTTCTTCTTGTTCTTGGGTGTTTCTTCCAATCTCATTCATCTTCTGTTCCATTCTTCCAAACCAGCATCTCAAAACTGGATAAATATATAATATCACTAAAACAGGTGAATCATTTTGCTATCTTGCTCATAAACTTTCATGGTTTTCTTTAATAACAACACTGTTTTTCAGTTTAATACCGATTGTTTTATTTCTCTTGAAACCAAATGTTCCGCCCATAATACAATAAGCTACTGAAGTTGCCTTGAATTAGCAAAACACTGTTGTCAATCATTGTGCTAATCAGATAGTATCCTTTATTACATTACAGCATGTACTAGTAACAAATGTGTAGTAAAATATCGGTATGGAGAACCATACAGGACTTCCATGTTCTAAGATTTATATTTAAAATCATATTCGAAATGAAATATTTCCATAGAAACTACTTCTTTCTACTTATTGCTTCAGCCTTAAACCACAGTACTGTGGTCACTAACGTATACCACCTCACGTTTTCGCACTCGATTTTCACTGAGATGGAAGTCGATGGCACTGCCGAAAAGTCTGGTTTTGCAGAAAACATTGGACTATGGCTAAACAGCCCGGGAAGGAATTTTAACAAAGAACTACTTCTTTCTTTGTTGCTGATAACGTAGTACACATACAAAATTCTCCCCTCCCCCTTCAACTATAATTTTCATTTATAGAAAATTACCCCCACCCCGTTCACCTAACCTCTTCATTTATAGATATTTCATCTACGTTTCTACAGTGGATTGTTATGAGCTTCTTATCAAGATACTTTATTTATCAAAATTAAGTACTTTACTCTTGTTAAAACATAAAACGTTGCAGGTAAACTACCTGTTTCTCTAAACCGATCTTCACCACAATCAATAGACCTTCAGTCCTCTACAATGCAGGGATGCATGCAAAAAATATTTGATTCTGTTTCAATTTGCGGCAGTTATGGTTCGTCATGAAAACATTTCTCTTGTTACAACATAACATGTTTCCGGTAAACTACCCCTTTCCCTTTACCGATCTTCACCAAAATCAACAGGCCTTGAGTACTCTACAATTCAGGGCTGTATGCAAAAAATTATTTGATTCTGTTTGAATTTGCGGCTCTTATCGTTTGCCATAATAAATACCCTTGTTAAAATATAAAACGTTGCAGGTAAACTACCTCTTTCCCTTAACCGATCTTCAACAAAATCAACAGACATTGAGTTCTGCATAACTCAAAAAGGTGTGCAAAAGAGTAGTTGATTCTGTTTGAATTTACAGCAGTTATCGTTCGTCATAGAAAACATTACCCTTGTTAAAACATAAAAGATTGCAGGTAAACTACCCCATTCCCTTAACCGATCTTCAACAAAATCAACACACCTTGAGTTCGGTATAATTAAAAAAGGTATAAAAAATATTAGTTGATTCTGTTTGAATTTGCGGCTATCGTTTGCCATTGAAAAAAATTACCCTTGATAAGAAAAATGATGCAGGTAAACTACCCCTCCCCGTTAACCGATCTTCACCAAAAACAACAGATCTTGAGTACTCTACAAATCAGAGCTGTATGCAAAAAATTATTTGATTTTGTTTTAATTTGCGACTCTTATCGCTTGCCATAGAAAATACCCTTTTAAAACATAAAACGTTGCAGGTAAACTACCCCTTTCCATTAACCGATCTTCACCAAAAACAATACGTCTTGAGTACTCTACAAATCAGGGCTGTATGCAAAAAATTGTTTGATTCTGTTTGAAATTGCGGCTCTTATCGTTTGCCATAGAAAATACCCTTTTAAAACATAAAACGTTGCAGGTAAACTACCCCTTTCCCTTAACCGATCTCCACCAAGACCAACAGATCTTGAGAACTCTATAATTCAGGGCTGTATGCAAAAGAGAAGTTGATTCTGTTTGAATTTGCGGCTGTTATCGTTTGCCATAAAAAAATTACCCTTGATTAAAAAAAACCGTTGCCGGTAAACTACCCCTTCCCCTTAACCGATCTTCACCAAAAACAATAGGTCTTGAGTACTCTGCAAATAAGGGCTGCATGCAAAAAATTATTTGATTTTGTTTGAATTTGCGGCTGTTATCGTTTGCCATAAAAAAAATCTATAGACAGACAGACACTTTTTGAAAAATGACTTTTTTTCATATTTTGAGTGTAGTACAATCAGAATCTGCAATAATCTCGAACACGATTTTTTTTTGCCATCACCATACTTCCATTTCTTTAAGGAACATGGAAGTAAAATGAAAGTTCTGAGATTGTGGCTTTAAATGGTTATATGAATTTCATCATAATGACACTTTCTGTTATGATACCATTAAGACACCATTATCTGCTGTGATACATGTGGCTTACTTGTGAAGTGATAAATGTAGATAGGTTTGAGGTGTGAGGTTAAAATCTAAAGCTTTTAGCTTTGAAAGTTAGTTCTGTTCCATTCTTAACTAAGAACTGAATTTACAAATCAGAGTCTTTGCTTATCAGATTCTTATGGTCTTAATCCAAAATAAATCCCATGGTATGCAATAGTAATGCGCCAGTTTCCCCATGAATATTTTTGTGACACTCTCCCATTGAATAAGTTAGGCAGTGTCAACAAGTTTTTTTCTATATAAGTAAATGATATTAAAAATTAACCAGAATTATGTAAGTAAAATAACCACAGTTTTATTTGATGGGCAAAAAGTGTTTCAGTTTCAGATGTGCTTGAATGTTAAAAATCTTTTAAAAAGTTAATAACCTATAACATTTTATTAAAAATTATTATTTTTAAATGTCATTGCTTCTAGTTTTACTAATTTAAAAATGAATCTGTTATTTTCTTCATATTAACAATTAAAGCTGTATTTATGTTTTTTATTGTGATGATTGATTTGAATGTGTTATCTATTTAGCTTTAGATTCAAGTAATTAGATTTTGTATGTGATAGAGATTTAAAATATTAGAATCTCAAAGACTAGATCCTCCCCCTCTAACATTAGTTATACAGTAAAATTGAAAGTTAAGGGCATATGCACAGAAACCAATTTATGGATTGACGAGTCCACTTTGAAACTGTGAATGGCGGGAGGGTAACGGAGAATCAGCTAGTATGCAAGTAAAGGTGTTGCCAACTTTGTGTGTGATGTTTTAGTTACTTGTACATTGTTAGTTACTGTGTGATGTACTATCTCAGTCTTGCGTTTGTTATTATTATTTCAAATATTATTAATTGTATCGTTGTTTTACAGTCATTCATTTTTATTAGTTATTTAATTTTTAAGTTAATTTCTATTGGTAATTTTTATTCTGTAATTACGTATTATCGTAATTATTTGTGTTATCATCCAGTAATAAGATTTGCTATAATGGATACTTCTCCTTCAACTAGCAAAGCAGGAAAAGTATTCATAGTCAAGCACGGGAAGTAATAATAAACAGTTTTTTGTTGTCCAAGATTAAAAAGATTCTTGCAATTAAATTAATACAAAGAACACATTCCTTTATGTAATGATAAACTGTAGAGATAGTCGAGTATAATTAAGGAGTGGTACAGTTTGCAAATTCCATTGCGATAAGAATGGTCAGAAAGGCTGTATTTTTTATGTCTCAGAAGTACACAATGATAGAACCAATCAACACTCAGATATGTTTATAAAACATTCTGATATGTAACAGCAACATATTCCAATACATGTGGACAGTACATATCATTTGCTTGATTTGTATAGTAATACAATTACAATATTATTATTATTATTATTATTTAATTTACGTCGGAAACAATAAATGTATAATTCTTTTTTTAAAGCCAGCTGTGTAACTGTAGTCACACACACACACACACACACACACACACACACACACACACACACACACACACACACACACACACACACACACACACACACACACACACACACACACAGATAGAGATTCGTGATGACACATTTACAAAGGAACCTTAACAGTCACAAGTTTTTGTTACTATTAGAAATTATACTCATAGGTCGGCTGCACCTTCGCTGATAACATCAATTCTCTTCTCACATCTCATAGCGACTCACTCCACATTACCTTTCCCCTCTGACCATAAGCATTTCGCGCATTTCCATGCCCTTAACTTTCAATTTTGCTATACCAGATTGCAACTGATGTCAGTAGTTTTTGAAGATGGGTGTAGTTTTGTAATTTTTAATTTGTTGGCTTAGTACCTCTTAAGTATATATAAAAAATTTTAAATACTTTATTAAATTTTAAATAATATCGTCAATCTCTTTTCCTTAAATTAATCTTGTTATTCATTGCAAGATATACTAGGAAGCCCATTAAGCTGTAGAACTCACTTTTTATTGTTATAAACATCTAGTTCACTCAGTATGTATAAAGCTCTGCTATTTTGCACATCCTGCCCAAAGAATGGTGCCAGACACATGCCCTGTTTGTTCTCCCTGTACAATGCACACACCCACCCACTTGACTCAGCCTGTGGAAATGTGTTACTAGGATAGTATCCTGAGGTAATAATGGGCAGATGGAACATAGTACTAGCCACACTACCTTGCTTGTAAACTGAATGCCTCACATAAGACAGCCTACCCTAACTCCTAGCCTGCTTAGGAAGCAAAATAGGAACTGTATAAATAAAATGATTGAGTGTCATCACTTTTTATATACACATAGCTGTTATAATTTAAATGCATATAGAACATGACATACTCTTTAATAATTTTGTAATCATGCAAAATGTAACTTTGCCTAATGTGTTCATAATTTATGAAAATTAAAATATATATAAATGAACAGATAACCTGGAGTCCAAACAACTGAGTAGTTGTGGAAGGTGTTATGCCAACCATCTGAAGTTTCCCTTAAAACAGTACGACCTCTTATATTATCGCCAACTCCCACTAGAACACCACTCTCCAGCTGTTTGCAACCAATATCTTTTCCCTCTAAGTCTTTTAAATCTTTATTACCTCTTGACATGGCTATGCGAATCTTGCCAGAAGCATATCCAGGACCATACTTTTCATCCTTTGCTTCCAGCCATATTTCTAAAACAAATTATATTCTTACTTACTATGTATGTGAGAATTTGTTCAACATAAGTACAAACATCTTACACAGTATGATGATGCACATAATAATTTTATGTAGTTTTTATTATTTTGAAAGACTACAGATTTTAATTATACAAATTTTTGTTAATGACAACTTAATATAAATTAACTAAATTTTATAAACAAATTACAGTGAATGTAGAATCCCAACATGCTCAATTTGTATACATATAATTACTTCTAGTAGATTGTGCACCCCCCCCACACACACACACATACACACAGCTTTCTTAGAGTTAAGTATTTTTTATTTCCTGCGAACCACCATTAGTCATTCATTTTCTCTAGAGAACATGTTAGCTATCAGCACTTTGTCACACTTCCATGCGTGTAATTAGTCAGATATACTGGTCTTCCCTTCTTTGTGACTTCCTTCTCCTACCTACCTCTTGATAACCACTACTGGAAAGGTGCTGAAGTATATCAGTATTCTATTTTCTAAGCTTTTTAAGAAGTTTTTAGCATCACAACCCTTTTTTTATTGTAAATTTCTTCTTAAGAGTATCAACATTGAAATCTTTAGAAGACTTTAGACAGAAAGTCCAACACATATTAAGCACTTCTGACATTCCACTTGCTTAAACTTATACCCCGTGTCTAAGAAGAAGGTGAGCCAAATGAACCCTGTTTATCCAGATTTTCTGGATTTTGGGAATTAGCTGATGGAGTCTGCCATATCTTTCTAAGGCTATACCAACTAGTTTGCCACTGATTTAACTTGTTTCTTCTTTAATGCAACATTCTTTCTCTGGTTGGATCCAAACATATCGTTGCAAACTTAGCTGCTCTTCTACTATGATGGTAATCAACAGCATACTTGCAATTATGTATGTAACACCTTCAGATACTATTCAGAAGGCATGTATTAACCTCAAAAACAATAAGCTGCTACTTCCTTTATAAAATCCAATTACTCTTGGACGTAGTACTCACATTACTGTCCCATTATTAAGTACTAATTGAAATAACTAACATGTTCTATGCTGTGTTTGTCACAAGGACCAAAAATGAGTTGCCCAATCATGCCCCACATTGGTCATTATGATCAACATTATGATATATACAAAAAACTTTTTAGCACAGGAGGACAGACTCATCAAATAATGCCAGCAGAGAACGTGTTAATGATACCATCAATTCTCTTCTCTGTTGCCTAATAATTAGAATGACTTGTGGTACTTCTGGTACTTGCTGGTAATTACCAGCATGTTTCACTTAATATTTAAAACTTAGCATACCATCTATTGTAATAATAAAATACGTGGGTTAATGTATTGTAAATATTTTCATAACCTTGCTTGCTGTCTCCTTTTAATCTTCAGCTAATTATAGCCTAGGTGAACTTATCTTTTACTATAAGTGGTGCACATTTCCTTACTAAAAATATTAGGGAAAAATTAAGTAGTGCCAATAATAGCCACTGAACTCATAATCAGTTTATGTACATATTAATTAAACTTTTATATTAGTAACGTTGTATCTATTTCCACTAGTTAACTTACTAACCTGGTACCAACCAATCACCTGCTGGCAATTTGGCAGATATTTCTATTTTTCCGTACTGAAAGCTGAAAGATTTACGTGTTGTCAAACGTGCAGATTGTACAGGTGGTAGAATTGCATACGATCTGGCTTTGTATCCACATTCATTTTTGTCTGGGTTACCAGTACAGCTGCACAAAGAAAATTATAATTATTTTTTTTAATTGTGGTTAGATAAAAAAAATATAAGACTTTCATATTAAACTGTTGATGGTTATTATTATATAGACAGGCCTTCACTGTGATGTGCAAAAAAAAGCAAAAAAGCTAAAGGAACTATAATGTAATGAGTCACTTGTAGATGACTTCCAATTATATTACAGAGCATTAAGACATACATCATGAATTATTTAATTACAAATCCACATATTTAGTACAAGTTTCTAATTGCATCTAATACTAGGAACTTACATAAAATCTCACAAGTTATAAATATATAAATGTATCATCTACAAAATTAGCAGTAAACACTTATATACAGTTATCTTTAATTATTAATATAGTTTCAAGAGTATTTTAATATGAGTAAAATATTAAAAACCATTGACATAGATTTGTGTAGAAATAACTAAACTAAAGGACTTATTATCCTATCAGAAGGAATATACTTCTAACCATATACACATTCTTGTATATACATATTCAATAAGATGTAGCGTAGTTAAAGTAATTTGATAGAGGGCAAAGTTCACTTTAGCAGAGTTTCTAATTAAACTCTTGTTATCATCATGGAGCACTGTGTGTGTTGTGAATATGGAAATAAATACACATACACACAAATGTGATACATAGGGTCTTCAGTATGTTGGAAATCGTAACATCAATATCTGGAACACATTGAGTTCTAGACTGTGTCAACGAATCAGATTTAAATCATTACACTTCTTTGATATTATTATTTAATGTAATAAAAACAGATTAAAATATTAGGAAAGTAAAACTGATTAAAATATAATTACTTTTTTAGCTGAAGGGTTCCACATTTGACTTCAGTGTCAGGAAGTAGTGTGGGTTTAATTACAAGATTCCCATTTGCAGTGTAAACATTTGCAGGATCCGATTTATAAATTACAAATTGGTAGTCCTGGAAAGCAAAACATCCAACTGTTTACTCAATTCCTTATGTCAATAAAGCTAATTTGATATTATAATGTCATTATACATAAAATAAAGTTTAACAACTAAACTTTATGCACTATACGTATATACTCACTATATGCATTCAAAACTATACATTTTATGTGGAATTTGCAAAACTCATGTGAAAACAATGTGTATTAAAGGGTTATACATAATGTTAAATAACCTCAGGCTTAAGTGGAGAATATTCGTGTTGCTGTAAGTTGAAAAAGTAATTGTTTGCTTATTATGTTATTAAACAAATAATTACAAAGCAACAGAAAACACTCAGATAAATTGAAAAATCTTGTGAATCAAGAACAAGTATTGTATTAGTGAAGCTCATCAAGATTTGCAAATGTGTTTCATATTGTTGAAAGTGACACCAAGCCTGTTGTGACACTCTGGAACAGGATAGAAACTGTTTAAGCAATCATTGATAGGAGTGGAATGTTGGAAATACCCAATTCTGGTAGACCATTCTCCCTCTCTTCAAATCAGATTGTCGTTGCATTAACAGGTAACAGGTTGGTAGTGCATGTTGTCAAGATGTCAGATAAGACTGGTCCTGTCACACACACACACCAGGATGGAGTGATTGACAGCACATCAGATGACAATGAACTGATACAGTTAAATATAAAAAGGCAGCACAAAACAGAGACAATAATGGGGAATTAAAAATATGTCTATAAAGAGTTTCTATAAGTCATAAATCCAATAATTGATATAACAATTTATAAAACAATTAAAATTAAGAAATTTTATATAAAGGATTAGTTGAACCTGAAAGCGCTAACCATTAAATAAGTCAATTCTTATGTGTATATTATTTGTATTAGTGTGAATTTATTTGAAAAATATTCTGTTATCAACCTTTAAATTATTAAATTATCAGTTAAATTGTTAATGGTCAATGATTTCTTAATATCTGTCAGTCATCAAAGGTAAAGTAATTTTGTTTTATATTTGTATTGGCCAACTGAGGAACACATGCCAATTTCAGTTCTTTATTCCTTGTTCTTTTCTTTTTCTCCAATTTCTTTCATCTTTTCACTATGTCTCTTCTTCCTGCCTTCTGTCCATTTTGAACCTGTGTTTTTCTCTCTCCTACCCTGGACTCCTTCCATTTTAACACTTTTGCCTGAAAAACTTCTCTATCATTTGTTTCTTCTGCGTTTATATTATTTTTTCTAAATCCTTTTCGACTTCTTTAATCCAACTTGATGTTAACTTCTTTCCCCACAGATGTTTGAAGATCTGTTTTGTTAACCTATTGTCATCCATTCTATATAAATGTCCAAAAAATACTAGTCTTCTTTTTCTCACTGTTTCTGTTATATTTTCTATACATTTATAAATTTCATCATTACTTTTTAATTTCCAACCTTCTGAAGTTTTTTGTGGACCTATTATTTTCCTAATAATTCGTCTTTCTAAAATAAAATTTATTTTTACTATGTATCAGCACAAGCCTTATAATTATATAATTATTTATTCTTAATATGATGAATAGTAGGTACATGTACATGCCCACTAATAAGGAAGGGTATTCATTTTCAGTGTTTAGTTTTTTATTCGTTTTTAGATTTATCATAATTATTTAATTACAATATATTATGTAATCCTCTCAACAAAATTAATCTTTATACATGCTGTATTGTTTGGACACAATTCAAGTTAGCTCGAATACCATGGCCCTGTTTGGTATACAAATGAATTAGAGATATGTTCAACACACAAACACATATGCACAAGAACATAATGTTGCTCTCCACACACACACACACACACACACACACACACACACACACACACACACACACACACACACACACACACACACACACACACACACACACACACACACACACACACACACACACACACACACACACACACACACACACACACACACACACACACACACACACACTATAATTTCTTCTGCAAGTAGTTGTATCTTATTTTTAAGATACAAGTGTGTGTGTGTGTGTGTGTGTGTGTGTGTGTGTGTGTGTGTGTGTGTGTGTGTGTGTGTGTGTGTGTGTGTGTGTGTGTGTGTGTGTGTGTGTGTGTGTGTGTGTGTGTGTGTGTGTGTGTGTGTGTGTGTGTGTGTGTGTGTGTGTGTGTGTGTGTGTGTGTGTGAAAAGGAGTATGTAAGTATGTATGGTACAAATGAACAGAATTCAATGGATACTTACAGGTTCATTTGGAATTTGAACAATGTGGCTCCAGTTTTCAGTGGATAAATCATCAAAGTTGTCCTCAAACACTATTTCGTTCTGACAAGCCACTTTGCCATTAACTCTTGTCACTGATATGTCACACTTATTTTCTACTGAGTTGTCATCACCTACACAATGGTATAACACATATGTCTGATCTTTATTCATTTTTTTAATAATGAGGTTACTGGTTAAGTGCAGACATTGTTATGTAGAACAACTATAAGCTTCATTGGTAATGGCACTACACGACAAAAACAGAGTATAAATTATAGTTTGGTTTTGGCCATATTAAGCTACTCCATTTGATCTTAATACTGTCTAGTGTGAGCTCTGTGTGTGTGTGTGTGTGTGTGTGTGTGTGTGTGTGTGTGTGTGTGTGTGTGTGTGTGTGTGTGTGTGTGTGTTAAGATGTAACTGTATAATGTGATGTACAGCTGTCTCTTCCTTTACTTCTGTCTGAACAGTAATTCTATTTTACTGGAGCCAAATTCTTTCTACTTGTCTCCTTGTATTATGTAACTGATTTATTGGTTAGTAACTAAGCAGTACTTTCCACTTATATTAATGACAATAACTTCTAGGATTTATTATTGTCTGGCACTGCTTCAAAAAAATCTTTAGTTATCTTTTATTTAAAAAAATGAACTGCTAAATATGAAAAACTAAGGCAAACAAAAGTAGGGCATACATCTATGTTACTCTTACTTTGTATGAAGACACAGTAAATAAACTAAATGGTTTAGTTTACTAACACAGAAGTGCACAAGTCTAGCTAGGTATACATATCTTGACAAAAAAAAATTAACAAAGTTGCGTAGCTACAAAGGTTAACTGCAGGGGTGAAATATTTGCAGTCCTCATTTAGGAATAATTTCTAGATGGGTTCTGGGAGACTATGGGTTCACCTTTATCTGGACTCTTGTCTGACATATACCTTAATCATTTTGAAAATACATATTTGCTTTCGGTAACCAATAAATTCAATAACCAAATTATTTTTTACAGACGATATGTAGATGATACCTTTGTTATTTTCAATGGGACAATGAGACAAATAAATAATCTAAAGTCTTTTATGAATAGTATCAATACAAAACTACAATTCACAGCAGAAGTAGAAACAAATAATGAAATAAATTTCTTAGATTTAACTTTAATAAAACATAACAATAGATTTCGTTACAAGATATACAGAAAACCTACAGCAACTGATTCCGTTATACACGCCAAATCTTATCACCCGTATACTCAAAAAATGGCCGCTTTCAATAGCCTCTTACACTGGTTGACAAGTATACCTCTTGAGCACGATGATTATATAGATGAATTAAATACAATTAAATATATAACGGAAGTGAATGGGTACCGAAGCTCAATGGTCGAACGGTTATTACGTAAACATAAAAAGAAGAATGTCATCAGTACACGTAACAAAAATAATAAAGTTAAGTTTATTTCAACTGAGTACACCAATAATATATCTATGGTTGTAAAAAACGAATTTCGGAAACATAACATCCTAGTATCGTTCCGTACCACAAATAATGTTCAAAAATTATTACGGCCTAAAACACAACAGTTCAAAGAAAAAAGAACAGGTGTTTACAAAATGGTTTGTAATGATTGCGATATGGTGTATACCGGTCAGACAGGCAGGGCATTTAGACAGAGGTTTAAAGAACATCTACCTAAAAATAACTTAAAAGCCTGTAAATCAAAATATGGCGAACACTTAATGGTGCATAACCATAATTATACTGACTTTGACACCAACTGCAAGCCATTACATCTCTGCAATAAGGGACGATACATGAACGCAGCCGAAGAATTTGAAATATACCGGGCGTTTAAGTGCAATCCTAGTAACATGCTAAATGACCAGCTGAATTTTAAATCACATCAGCTATACGATATGGTTGTGGACAAATTCATATTAAGCAGGAATAGACAGCAATCGATGGTGGGGCGTTGTGACGAGACCGTAGAGGAGTTGCAGGCAGTGCGTCGCGAGCCGGCAAAGGGTGCGCACCCAGACATCGGTTAACTTGTGTAGTGTGTTTTATTTTAATGTGTAGTAGTTTAGTTTTAATGTGTTAACGACGTCCACACGGGACTGAAATCTGAAGATGAGGCCTTGAGCCTCGAAACACGTTATTTAATTAAATACAATAAGAAGTCACACGACCGATGAAAAAAGGTAAATTAATTTTAATCTGTAATTTCTAGAATTTGAAATTATAGTCCAATATTAAAATCAGGGTGGACTTATGGTAACAGTTTATGAATCATATTTAAATTTCCAGGAAGCTGAACAATTTGTGACATTTAACTTATTTACATTCATGAAGCATCTAAATAACCATTAACAGAATGTACTTATAATCACACATTTATTAATAAATTTTTGAATTATTTTTAGTTTGTAATTTTGAAAGTCTCAATAAGGCTTAGTACATTAAAGGATTTTAATTCCTTAATTACAGAATTTTACAAAACGTTACATACTTTTTGCAGTACTGTATATTGTGTTTCTCCAAGCACCTCCACATAACGCTGTCAGGTCACCACTGCACTTTGCCGTACAGTCAGACTCGGGCATTTTGTCACTTTCTGAAGGGAACTCATTCCCGCAGTAACACTGTACACTATGTAAATAACAACATTTATCATTTCTGGAATATTATAAAGCACTTCTTAAAATTATGTAAGTCAATATGTATTCTGTTGCAGTGCTTCTACCTGACAATAAGAATAGGTGTTTACTGAATACATAGATATGCCTCTCTTACTTTTTGTAAGATGTAAATTTCTGTCAATAATAAGATAATTATTTAACTAAATATAATTAAATCACTACCGACTCGACTCGGAACACAAAGTTTTTTATAGGTAAAACGTAAAAGTTTTACCTTATAGCCTGAACCAGTTTTCGCTTTTAAAAAGCTTCTTCAGAGGCTGCCGCTGGGAGCACTGTCCGTCTTGTTCTTAAGAACAAGTTAAGTTAGTTAAGAACAAGCTTTTTAAAAGCGAAAACTGGTTCAGGCTATAAGGTAAAACTTTTACGTTTTTACCCATAAAACACTTTGTGTTCCGAGTCGAGTCAGTAGTGATTTAATTATACTTAGTTAAATTAACAGAAACGTCATGGACAACGAAATCCAAGAAGATAATTATTTATCTTAAAAATCATAATTACATAAAATAATAATGTTTAAAATAATTACATAAAATTAATTAATATTTTTTAATATAGGCCTACTTTTATATAAAGTAGAATAAGCGGGGTACATCATTTTTAGAGTATGAGGGGTAAAGGTTTTCCGTTTTAATAGTAATTTATGTTTCATAAGTCAACAGATGGGACTGCAGATAGAGGAATGGATAATTCTTAGAAATAAACTGTCAACAGAACATATAAATTTTCACTATCATATTATTGAATTCGAAATTTAAATTTATTATTATGTAATAGCATTTTTACAACATAAAAACTGTTTTTCTGAGCATGTATGAACGTTATGTAATTCTTACATTCTTTTAATTACAGATATTAAACAAATTGAAATTCACCTTAGAAATATTAAATTATAATTAGGCTACTAAAAATTTTTTTAAAGTAACGAACTTACAAAACTCCTTATTTAACTACCGCGACTTCATATTAGTGCCTCTAGCAATTTCTTATTTACGCACAGCATACATAAACCGATTTGTCGAGATCCTCAAAATAACCATTTACACTGACTTGATTGTCTTCCGAAAAATCGTTTTCACTGATGTCAGAGTGGAGATAAAAATCACTCTGGACTATCTGGCAAGTATGGTGACTGAGGAATTTATTCAAACCTTAATTGTTAGATTTTAACCACCTCAACAATTCAAGTGTGAGGCAGTGTGTTAAATTATGTTCATAGAAATCAATGTTTTCAAAATATTCATAATTACATTGATTTTACTTTATAAGGCCGCGTTGAGGGATCTTCCAAAACATTCAAAGAGGGATCTGCCGAGAGCCATTCAAAGAAAAGATCGAAATTCAACGTGGGGCTCAACCGTAGCTGTATATATACTACTATATATACTTTTATTTATACGTGTGTGGGCTCAACACAAAATCAACAAACATTTCACAGCCCAGGCGAAATCTAAAAATTATTGCCCACGCGTGTGCGTGTGTTTTAATATTTAATAATAGAATAATAGCTGTAATTATTGTGTCTTATACGTAATACAAGTTTTTTATTATTGCATTACCCGACTTGTAAACCAACGAAAAGGAATCCCTTTTGTTTACAAATTGTGACGCAGTGTTGAGGTGTTAATGTCTCTGGATACTCTCCGCGGAATCCACTTAACTTCCTTGGATAATGGACATCCCTGTAGCAGCCCATGTACAGGTATCCAATTCTGGCCACAGACGAAACTGAAAAATTCGTACATTCACTCACTATAGACAGTGTAGGGTTATGCAATTATCCGCACAGGAAACATTTACTTTGTTATACGTAAATTGTCAATGTAACATATAGTCAATTACGTGAGGAACTTTCTGCCGATTTTGAGTTAGTGTCCATGGGTCCTTCTGATTTTTTTTCAAAGTCTTCATAAAAGGTTATAAAATAAAGTTAAGGAAATTTTTGGGCCCGCTCTTAAATTTAGGGGTTGTTTTCACCCCTTTTTCGGGGGTTAAAAAAACAAAATTTAATTAACTCCGGGAACCGATAGAGAATTAAATTCTAAGCAAAAAGGAGGTATACACTTTTTCTAAAAAATGCATTGTTTGCGAGTTACAAGGTTTCAAAGTTTTGCAAAGAAACGCGGTTTTTAAAATTAATCTCCAAATAAATAAAAAAGGACGCCATTTTGCGAAAAATTTGTATAAATCAAACTTAAAGGTTATTAACAGGCGAACATTTTCCATATTGTTTGGTTTCGTTATGTCAAATGGTTCTCGAGAAACAGGCAAATCAAGATGGCGATTCACCGGTTTTTGATCAAATTACGTGCTTAAAACTAATATAACTCGGAGAAAAATGTTCGATCGTAACCAAATTAGTATCAAATGAAAGCTCTGGTAATTTTATAAAAATTGTGGGTTAATCATTTGTGTAGCTTAAAACATTACGAAATTATGTAGGAAAATGTCATAATTTGTGCAAATTTTTTCCAAGAAACTTAAAAATGGACGTCCGTCATTTTGTCAAATATGCATATTAAGCCGAGATACTGTAGTTTTCGGTTGTTTATTATATTAGCAGTGTCCTAAATTTTTTGAACTTATATGTATTGCTGTACACTAACACGTATAGTTTTAAGAAAATTCAAGTTTATGGATTTTCGCCAAAATTCGGCTTTTTTATTAAATATCTCAGTAACGATGCATTTTATCGAAAAATAGTTAAGAATCAAAATAAAGCTTATAAAAAACAAAACTTTTATATTTTGTTTCATTTCTTTATGACTAAAACTCGCTGAGTTACAGCAGTTTAAAGGTGTATTTTGCCGACATCGTGTAAAACATTTTTGACTTCTAGGCGAAATATCTAGTGTACAGTAGGATTTTTTACTATAGTGCATACGACAATAATCGTGCTCTTTAAATTTCCTACAAAATACATTTTATTTGAAATCTGTTTCTTAAAAATTGGCCGCATTATGACTAAAAACGTATACAGGCTCCAACGGTTAGATTTTGTTATCGTACGTTATATGTTAGGGTGCGGTCCTGAGAGCCTATTAATTTATACTAAACTACATTTTTTTCAAATTGACAATAGAATTACGTATTATTATTTTTTTTTTTAACGTCTATTGTAAACAAAACAATTTTTGTTACAATTTGTCAAGGTCTGTACTGCTGGTTCGTTATATCAATCGAATATTTAATTTAATAAAATAATATAAGGTTATGGTTCAACTTTTTTTTTATTAAATTTTATAAATATGGATGAAATATATATTTTATTCGACTGAATTTTGAATTATGACCGCTAAAAACACGGACCCTCCAGCGAAGACCAAAAGAGGCCTGCTGCTCGCTGCTTACAGCAGACACGTGTTTTTTTGGAGCATCAGCTGAGCGTCGGAGTTGTTTGTTATTGTGCAAGGGTTGTAATATTTTGTTAAATATTATTAATGTTGTGATGTTTAAGTAAATGTAGGTTCAACATCCCCCAAAACCTGTAGGTACCCAATTTAAGGACTTCAAAATACATCCTCGTGTTGTTTAATGTTTTCAACCCTTGCGTCGGACGTATTCCTTGACGTCAAAATCGTAATCAGTACCCCCAAAAACTTATAGGTACTCACTATCGAGGCTTAGGCCGGCATTCTCGCGAAGCTTAATACCTACTTACACCCCCTGATTATAGCCTGCTTCAACCCTTTAGAAACTACCCATTGTGTCGAATATAATTTTGGACGTCATAATCGTTATCAGCACTCCGAAAAACTTATAAGTACCTAAATTCAGGGCTTTAAAATGCATCCTCGCGTCGTTCATATTTTCAACATTTTAGGGGTAGTTTTTAATCCTTTAGGGGTGAGCACGGGCCAAAATGTTTCCTTAACTTTGTTCTTGAATCTTTTAGGAAGAGATAGCAAAAGGAATCAAAAAATTACATGGACACTAACTCAAAATCGGCAGATAGGCCCTTTGTCATGCTTCACGTAATAGACTATTAGAAAACAACAAAAAAGGCAGATATTTCTTAGTCTGCCCTTTGTATCCAGTGAGTTAATTTTTGTGAGAGATGATTACATATGGCACTTACAAATACAAAAGATCATGACAAATACAAATAAAATAACATGAAAATCTAACTGAAGTGAAATAATGTAATTTACTGAAGAAGGCGTGGGAACTAAATTAATTCCTGTGTTTTGTTTTCAGCGTCATGCTGCTATAAGTTCAGGCATCATATCAACATAGAGTAATGTCACTGGTTACCTTGCCTTAACCGTATACATTGGCTCGAAAATAACATTTTTTGCATAGAGAAGTTTTCATTTAATATTACAATATGGTTACATAAAATACAATGCTCATTTTATATGCACACAACTACATTTTATATATGTATATAATTTCATTTATAATACATTTTAATATGGGATTCAAGGATATGTAATGCGAACTCACGCTTTCACCGAAGAGGAACCACTAGACTATCCACCCGAACTCCATTCACACCAGCAGAAGGGAGGGGAGTCCTGTCAGAACAGCCGGGACTGACTTCTGGTATGGGGACGGAGGAACCTCAGACCAACGGCTACGCAGTGGTCTGAGCTAGACAGTCTGTTGCTTCCGGGCAGAGACCGCTCTATAGCCAAGGTGGAGCAAATCTCCAGGAGAAAAACCACGAAATCAAAGTTCTTGGCATTCTAGATTATTGGTTGGGATTAGGGCTAGCCACCCTATCGTGGAAAAGGAAACCTGTTGCAAAGCCAAAACCGAAGTTTCGGATAGGGAAGTTACGGAAACGGGCATGGCGACGAAATAAGAATAATGGTTTGAAAATAAACACCTGGGACATGACAACCCTGTATCAGGCTGGCTTTGTGGCTGATTTGCTTCCTGAAACTTCCAAGTATCGACTACATATCACTGCCCTACAGGTAACTGGATCCTTTCAACGGAATCCCTCAGAAAAAAATTATAAATTATTACGACAGTATACTTGATCGCATAGGTACAGTGGAAATAAAATACACTACACCAATTAAGTCACTAATCACCACCTTTAATTTTTACAGTTAAACAGTTCTTAATTAACAACACAGTCTCGTACAACAAATAAAAAAAAAATTGTTCACACGCAATAAAATGTTACCTAATATTAAACACAATTGTATTACAATTATACCGCCCGATTATAACACGCAACATTTCACTAATAACCACTTGAACTTACACAGTAATATCGCTCGGTAATAACTCGAACCGCACTGTAAATATATCGCAGCTATACTGAACTGAACGTCGTTGAGTACTGGTATTTATACCGCCCCAAATTACTAGATTATTCCATAATGCGTGTTAGCGCCAGTGTGTGCGACGTAATTAATTGAGGCCTTGACACAGTTCGCCCGGCTTCTGGCACAGTCTAGCAAATGCGTCGACAAACACGTACGCCACACATGTTACAGTCCGGATCCCTCTGGAACATTCGATAAACACGTAGATTGTTCTGGGCTGTCGTAACACTGCCCTCTCCTTAAGCCTGTTCGTCCCGAACTGGCAAACCGTCTCTGAAGTAATACTTAACTACGCGATCTAGGTGGACGACCTTGAACTTTCGCTGTCCTTCCTGTTGAATCCGATAAACAACATGGTTATTTCTTTTTTTCACAGTATAGGGTCCTTCCCAGTTAGTCTGCAACTCAGGTGAGCGACCACGACGGCGCGTTGGGTTGAACAACCAGACCTGATCTCCTTCTTGGAAACCCACACTATTGCTGTGAATGTCATAATGAGTTTTCATTTTATCACTGATAATCTTCAGCCACTTTGCGCTCAGGCGCTTCTGTCAGCTCAGGAACAAGCAAGAGTTTTGTTTTGACACCTGTAGTTGGCTTTAAAATCACTTCTTTTGTCATTACACTTATTTGTGTTTCCTATTCTGGCTCTTCCTCCATTTCCGCTTGCAATAGACCTGTTCCGGGTTCCTCTTGACCAGACCTGTTGACTTTTTCTTCGACTAATGCCACTTGCTTAATCGAATGGTTGGTAGACACTGTCATTTTAGCCATGCAAAACTTTATCTTCTCTTGGCCAACCTTCAGGAAATTCTCTCTTGAGTCCACAACGAATCCGTAGGCATTCATAATGTCCGTGCCATGAATCACTTCATCCACAATGTCTGGAAAGAGCTTTTGGTGGCTAAACTCGAAAAGACCCAGGCGTACACGTACGTCTACTTTTCCTAGCACCTTGATGGGGCTTCCAGTCACAGTCTGTATTGTACAAGAGCTAATTAGAGGCTGCTAAGTCAGGGCGCACAATGGACACTGTTGCGCCCGTGTCAACTGTAAATGATGTTGGTTTACCTTCCGCAAATCCATTAACAATCAAGTATCCACTGATCTTATGTAGCGTGAAAACTGTGTGCTGTTCTGGTGCTTTACTTCTCCAATTGCTGCGATCACTCTCTTCTCTCGGTATCTTCTCCCAACAGTCTACCTGTAGATGACCACGTTTTCCAGAGTTGTAACATTTCGGTCTTCTGTCTTTTTCAAGTCGTTGCGGCGCTCTTGAAGTTCTGAATTGTTTGTCCGACAACATTGTTTTTCTGCACCCATCGTAACGGCAATGTGATACAGGGATCTTCTGACTGCAATGTGATGGCACAAACCCATTAATCTAGAGGGACGCTGACTTGGCAGCTTCAAATTCTAGGGCGTGAACAAGAGCTTCTGAGCTATCTCGGTGTCTTGCCATTCGTAACACTTGCTGAAGTTCACAATCTCCGATGCCATCAGTAAATGTCTGCCCCACAAACCTTATTCGAAAATCTTCTGGTGCTTCAGGATAAGCCAATCTAATCAGTCTGTCGATACTTGCTTCAAACTCTTGAAGACTCTCCCCGGAACGGTGTCGTCTTGTTCTCAACTGAGCGTAGTACACATCGGGAAAATGTTTATCACCGTAGCATAATTCTAGAGCTTTTATCAACTCGACATAGATGTTCTGGCTGTCAGGTGGCACTTTCTGTAGTAGTTCTGCCGCTGGTTCTTTTAATGCGAGAACGAGTGAGACTGCCTTGTCTTTCTCTGTTCAATTATTTGCGCTTGCAGCAGCTTCAAAATGGTGGAGGTACGTTAGCCAGTGACTGCTTCCGTCAAAGGTTGGAGCTTTGACATGAACTGTCCCTACTGCAGGCATAGTGACTTTCTCTACTGACTTATTTTCTGTCTTTTTTTGTCTTTATCATTGGTACAGTCTGTTCAGAAATTTGTTTTGGTTGTATTTTTATGAACTGTTCAACTTCATTTTTAATTTGGTTTTTTATTTGACACGGATTCTTCTATGACAGACATTTTTGTAGACACTGATTCTTCTATGACAGATATTTTTGTAGACATCGATTCTTCAACAATCGAGACAGATTTTTCTACTTCAGCTATTTTATTTGTCATTGATTCTTGTACCTCCGATATTTTAGTCACTTGCTTATTAAGCTCACCTCATAGGAGACCCAATTCTGTGGTACTGTGTTCTTGCATTTGTTTCTGCTCCTGTATTAATGCTTTGGTGTCTTCTGTTTCCTGCTTACGTTTTTCATCCTGTCGTTTTTCTGCTTCTTCCGCCTCCTGTCTGCGTTTCTCATCCTGTCGTTTTTCTGCTTCTTCCTGTGTCTGCCGCAGCAGTGTTTGTAAAGCTTCCATCATCTGACTGGCATACATGTTTACCGATTAATTACGAATTACACTCGCCTTGTATAAAGTGTCCATTGTTTCCACTGATACAAACAATGCTCCATCCCAGTTCTGACACCACTGTTACGACGGTGTACTTGATCGTCGTAGGTACAGTGAAAACAAAAGACACTACACCAATTAAGTCACTAATCACCACCTTTAATTTTTACAGTTAAACAGTTCTTAATTAACAACACAGTCTCATACAACAAATTAAATAAAAATTGTTCACATGCAATAAAATGATAACTAATATTAAAGACAGTTGTATTACAATTATACCGCCAGATTATAAAACGCAACACTTCACTAATAACCACTTGAACGTGCACAGTAATCTCGCTCGGTAATAACTCGAACCGCACTGTAAATATATCGCAGCTATACTGAACTGAACGTCGTTGAGTACTGGTATTTATACCGCCCCAAATTACTAGATTATTCCATAATGCGTGTTAGCGCCAGTGTGTGCGACTAATTAATTGAGGCGTTGATACAGTTCGCCCGGCTTCTGGTACAGTCTAGCAAATGCATCGACAAACACGTACGCCACACACGTTACATTCCGGATCCCTCTGGAACATTCGATAAACACGTAGATTTTTCTGTGATGTCGTAACAATATATATTGGTGTGGGGGGGGGGGGAGACAATACAGCTGGCATGAATTCGGCTGTGTCCTTTTGGCGAAAATGCTATCTGGGCTAATACCTCAGAGTTTCAGAAATGTAAATAACAGAGTTTGATAAAAAACGTTTTCATGCTTTCACGGCTAGCGTCAATATTCTGTCAATATGCTTTCACGGCCTATGGGAAAGATTCTGTTCCGGGCTATTAGACCGTAGTTCAAGGTTGTTAAAACCAAAACGTATTTGTGAAAACAAAAATGGAGGAAAATTAGTAGAGAAACATCATCGGAAATTGAAGTATTTAGCAGTCTTAGACTTTGTCTACAAAGGTCAGAAATAAATTCTGACGTTATAAAATTTTCCTTAAATTCGTAATGACCGTCAATCAATGAATTTTTCCGGTGAAGGGTTTGTCAGAATCGGTCAAAAAGTAGCCTATAACACAATTTTAAATTATTTGTGTCAATAATTTGTGGCATAAATAATTTAAAATTTATTTTATAGTTTTTGGCCGATCCTCACAAACCCTTCACCGGAAAAAATTATAAATTTGAGACTTTATTATTATTGTATGAAAAATAAATAAATATATTTATAACAAGCTATCAAAACTTTGAAGAATATACGGTATAATAAAAAGAACTCCTGGCTAACAGTGTAGAAAAACTTTAATGAAACTGTATAAAATTATGGCAGTGCCAGCTCTCACATAGGCCTACTGTAGTGAATGCAGTGTAGAGTTGTGCAATTATCCGCACCGGAAACATTTATTTTGTTGTATGTAAATTGTCAGTGTAACAGAAAACAACAAGAAAAGGCAGATACTTTTTTTTCTGCCCTCTGTATCGAGTGAGTTAATTTTTGTGAGAGATGATTATAGATGGCATTTACAAATACAAAGAAGAATGACAAATAAAAATACAACATGAAAATCAAACTTAAGTGAAACGGGTGCTTAGCCGGAAAGAGAGGAACAAAAATAGATACACTCCTCAATAAAAAAATTTATTATAAAGCTCGACATGACGAGGAATACACAAGTAAGAGAATAATTAAACGTCACTTTAGTAAATGAAAAAACTAAACAATACAGATGTCAATGGGAAGAGCATGTCAGTCGTATGGAAGAGTGAAGATTAGCGAGAGTAGCCTTTGAATACCATTCAAGGGGGTAATAGGATGCCCGAGGAAAGGATGGTCCGTGTAGCCTGCACAGGTCGCAAGGCCTAATCCGTGATGGAGGTGATGATGATTATACATAAATAGTCTGTAATGGGAAATTTAAATGATTTTTCATATAACAGTAATAAATTTAAAAATTTGTCAGAAAGGATTTTCGATAATGTTAGGCAATATTATAACAAAATATGCATACAAACCAACAAAAGTAGTAGAATAATTACTTGCATATTGAAAATATGTTAAAAAGAAATTAAGTAAACCTAAATATGTGTTCATGTGATGTACAATATACGGTATATGCTATAGGCCAATAGTATACAAAATATTATTTACATACATATTTTCACATATTGTCACTACTCATATTTTTTTACTATTTTTGATATATACGATTACAGGCATTAAGAAAACTTTACAAGGAAATTAATTATTTACTTATACATGTGTGTGTGTGTGTGTGTGTGTGTGTGTGTGTGTGTGTGTGTGTTTGGAAAATATTATTGCAACTAGAATTACCAGAATTGCCAGTTTTGTAAATACTGTTTCTCCATATGCCACCACAGAAGAATGTCCTGTCTCCAGTACATTTTCCTGAACACTCAGTGTCACTGACCTTGAAAGAAGCGGGTAAGTGTTCATCTCCACACCAACACTGGGCGCTGAAAAAATTGTGGCTTTCATTTTACAAAAAGTAAAATAATACATTTAATTAATGTTCAACCGTATTATATTTTATTTATAACTGACAAGGACAGGCTCTAAAGGCTCTATGACGTATTTTCATACCACTTTAATTACTGTTCAAACGTTAGGATCACTTGACGTAAAGCTGAAAGACAAAAAGCAAAAAGAAAAAAACTGTTTGAAAGTCTAAGATGCTTTACTTCCACTTAGCTCTGTTATTTTGTGTATCTTCCAATGACAAGAGGCGAAGATCAGTCTTATCTACGCAATGTCAATGGTGTCGCATGGTCCTGCAGGGTGGACGCAATCTATGGGCGACTCGAGTTCTCGCGCGCTTATCTTTATCGCGTTTTTTCTGGAATTCTTCTTACGCGCTGTACGCTTTTGTAATAAGTGGTTCATTGTTGTTGTGGTTTTGGAGTAAAAGTTGTTAAATTGGAGAGGGGGTGGCGAGAGATGAAGAAGATGCTATCAAGGAGTAAGCAACGAACTCCCACACACATTTTTTATCGTCCTTAGTACAGTAGAGAGAAAAATACGATGTCTGTGTGTCACAGTGAAAATTTATTATGAAAATTAAAAAAATAAGAAGCAAAACACAACTGTAACTGTTTTAATCCGCTAATGTAAATGTTATCTCTCACTGTAACAACATGTAACATTTGTAATTTGTCAGTGGTAGTATCAGTTTTAGAAGAGAAAAGGAGCGAATGATAATTTTAAATTATCATTAATTTTATCATTAATTTTATTTTTAAATTAATTTAACACTACTTAATCAGAATATCTGCAAATCAATAGAATCGGAAAGTGTAGCGAATTCAAATATTTGGGAAGCATTATTTCAGAAGATGGAACAACAAAGAATGACATAAAAAATAGGATACAACAGGGAAAAAGGCTATTCGTTTGCTAAACTTGTTACTTTGGTCGAAAAAATGAAACTTCAAACTAAACTGACAATCTATACAACTATTGTGGATCCCATTTTAACTTATGGCTGCGAATACTGGCAACTTTCAGATAAAGAGAAAAAGATGATAGAAACTGTGGAAATGGACTTCGTAAGAAGAGCGTGTAATATTTCTAGAATGCAATTTGTTAGAAACGAAGACATAAGAAGGAAAACAGGGCGCATATTTACAACAGCAGAAAGAATAGAATCCAGACAGTTGCTATGGTATGGTCACGTAATGAGGATGGAGCGATGGCCAAAGAAAGCATTGACTTACACACCATAAAACAAGAGAAGAAAATGAAGGCTGACAACACAATGGAGAACAGGAATTAGGAAAAGCATGAGAGATCGAGCTATTGAAAACGATGACTGGAAAAATAGGGAGAACTGACGATCGAAATGCGGGATGCCGCATAGACTGTAGGACCCCCGCTAACAATAATAATAATAATTTTAAATTTAAACAATGAAAAAAAGTTCTCCTGACACATTACTGGCATTATTTCAAAATACTTACTTTTAACGATCACTAATAATAGCACAGCCTATTTTTTGCTCGTATATTATAATTACACGAAAGATAATAAACATTTTTAGATTTTTGTTTGACACGATAGGTTAATTAAGACGTCAAAAAGGTACAAAGATATTTTTGCCTACACCACCTTATGCGTTAGATTTATGGAAAATTAAGAATAAATGTATTTTATCTTCCAGTCATGAATTCAAAATGCAAAAATATTTAACCGAATATACACTAAAATCTATTGAATCCATGTATTAGATAGAAGAAACACGACACAATTTGGCACAAAAATAATTGGCCACGACCTGCCAGGTGAAAGCGGCAGTGGCGGGAAGGGTGTAAAGATCCGGTCGCTGAGCGACTGTCGTGACGCTACGTGGCAGTAGCGTGTAGCCGGGGGCAACAGTACTGGAAATAAGACAAAATAATATTAATTATATCATAGAGTAAATACTTTAGTTTTTGACTAATTTGAAATCCAAAATATGTTAGTAGGGAAACTTGAAGAAAAGCGTAGCATTGCTTTCGAAATGCTGGGCACTTGCACCGTCTTGTGTTGCCGGCTCACACATCGGCAATGTCTTACTGCGTACGGTCATTGACCTCGTAGTAGTTGTCACTGTACAAACTGAGGAGGGGGGACACATTCGTCAACCCAATGTGTTGCCGCTGTACAAACTGGCAAAACGCTCAGTTAGCAGCTATGTTCGTTTTCAGAACCGACGTGCAGTAGTTACTACGTACCTATTTGTGTTTTGTTCGTTTAGTCATGTGTTTCTCCGTTTGACTTTATTATTTTTAATTCAATTATTCGTGTTCTGATTTATTCTGTGTGAGTATAGTGAGTCAGATCCCGTTGAACCGGGACCCTCTTCTTCTCCCATAATGATAGAAAATGCTCTAAAAGAACACTTGGTACTAGAAAAAATTTGAATTAATTTTTAGGTCAAGTTTTAGGCCTATCACAACCGGCAACAGGTGTTATGTACCCATGCCACGCCACTGCGTGAGGGGTATATTGAAGGACTCCACAGCAGATCGATACGTTGTATCATCAACATAGGAGATCGATCACGTCACGTCGACAGCGAGAAAACGACAAAGCAACAAATCAAGAGGGCCAATCCGCACGTACTGATGATTAGTTCCCCCTTGTTGTTGTTGGTTTCTCGTGTCGTTCGACACCTCGGAAGTAGTTTGCGTCATGCCACTGAAGACGTTTCTAATCGTTCTTACATTCATCCGGGTATGCCACTGGCGAGCTCTAGTTAAAATTTTCATGAGCATCTACTATACTGCGATGTGGAACGTAAGCTTTGGAGCGGCGAATACTGGACACGCCTACGTGACCACAATAATTACTGGTCATTTCAATACACATTTGACTAAATCGAAAATATCCCTCACCATCGTGGAGAATCAATTCGATTAAGATAAACACAAAATGTTAAATGTAAAAAATATGTATAGAGATCCATGAGTCATTCACTTTTCATGAAATTTTGAGAAGCATGGTGTAACGCACAGTGGAACATTGCATGATGAACATATTATTTTGGTCCGTTTGTCTTCCCTCTTTGTACTGCAATATCTGCATCTCCTCCTAGTTTCAGATGACTTTGGGATGTGTCTTCCTACATTAGTACATCGGACCTCATCTGGAACTCCTGTGACACCCCTTTTTGCTGGCATGAAAACTGGAACGGGTCCTCTCTTTATTCTTGATGAAAAACTACCAATTAGCTGTCTTGCCAATCGAAGACGAAAAGATAGTGGGTCAGTTTTTCCACATACTAGTTTTTTAACTGAAATGAATTAATTACTGCTAAATCAATAAAGAAATAGAACAGTCTGTGCCACCACTTTACAGATCTCCTCCCAATCGCATAGCGTTCTCGCAGTTGGTCGAACCTATCTACTCCACCCATAATATTATTATAGGTTCTTACAACTTCAGGGCAAGAAATGTCAATTCGAGACCCATCCTTTTGTTTTCTCTGGATAAAAACAACGTCTTTTGGATTATGCAAAGTTGAAAGTAATGAAACGGCTTTATTATCTTGCCACTCCACAGCTGCAACACAGGATTTGACTAAAAATGTGAACTCACCACGATTTAGCTTAATTTTTTTATCAGATAAAATTGAAGGCAGACCTTTCCTATTTCCCCTTACTGTACCGCAGCTGTACAGACCATTTTTTCGTAGTGTCTTCATTAATTTATATGTGGTAAAGAAATTGTCAAATGCGACAAGCCTATTTGTTGAAAAGTATGGTTCACACAGATCGAGAACAACACGTTCGCATATTTGAAAATTCGTAAAATTTCCGACAGAAACAGCAGTTTTTCCAGTGTACACTTGTAAATTTGTAATGTAACCAGTTGCAGAATCTGCTAAGCACCATATTTTGTACCCTCGTTTCACGGGTTTTAGCGGCATGTACTGTTTTAGTGTTGTGCGCCCTTTGAATGGCACCATAGATTCATCAACTGAAAGCGTATGTGACGGTACATAACATTTCTGGCATTTAGCATTCAGCATTGTAATTATCGGTCTTAATTTATAAAGTCTGTCATATTGTGGATGATTTTTGGATGGAAATTTAGAATTGTCATTACAGTGAAGATTTTCAACTATCTTTTTGTACCGCGATACAGTCATAACATTTGATACACTGTGGACATTCAATATTGGATCTGAACTCCAGTAATTACAAGCTGCTGGTAATACATGTATTCCCATTATAATGTTAACCCCAAGAAATGCTTTTAGCTCACTAAAACTGTTATATCTTTCCAGTTCTTACTTTTGTTTTGAAAAGCATACAAATTTGTTTCATAGCATATTTTGCTAAGTATCTCTTCATCTAGAAACTGTTCCAAGTATACTAATTCAGCATCAGTTTTAGAAAACTCGTATGTTGGTTTTGGTAGCATCTCATGAACACTACTACACAGTCCTTCAAATTCTGTTACATCATAATCCCAGTCCTCACTATCACTTTCTTCTTCTATCTGCACAGGATTTATATTGCTACCACCATTAGAGTACGATGTATCTTGTAATTGATTTTGAGGTAAAAACACATTTTCTGTATTATCATGATGATTACTAACAGACCCATTATTCAATGAACTGAGGAAATCAAAACGGTCATCTTGTTGAGGTGCACAAGAGGTTATGCTGTCAAACTCCTCTAACGCATCGTCATCTCCTTCAATGTCCGATGTTTCTGGATCAATAGGAGTTGAGTAAATCAAATCTAAAATTTCCTCTTCAGTCAAGAACTGGAATAGATATAATAATATGTTTCAGAAGCAAATAGAGGTAATATTATTATCAATAATGTTCAGATAGAAGCTGCAAGTAGGTCTACGGGTTATATAATGTTATATAATAGCACTTGACAATGCACAAGTATAGGTTATAATACTAGAGATAAATATATGCTTATAACCTAATTATAAATTACTATAAAAACTTTAAAAATATCAAAACTTTCAGTGAATATCAAGTTTTTATTTGACTGCTACTATATGAATCTGGTAGACGCTTGTGTCCCACTAATTTATGTGCACCAGTAAATTTATATACTTATCTAAAACTCAAGAAATGGGTGTAGGTATGACCTAAATATAATAATAAAATAGCTAAAAACACGATCACTTACTTTACTCATTGTATATTGATGTAGTAGAAAAATAAACACAACATTACACAATTTGAAGAGGTTATGCCTCCAAAACGATGCACTTTGTCAACAAATATGGCCACTGCTACCAACATCGTAACTACACAACAGTACAATATTTTTTTATGTTTACTAGTCTTCTCACAAGATAGCACCACTAGCCAAAGGTGGGATAAACGTGCACCAGTCAGCCAGGGATTGAAAACAATAAGTGGTACACATTTAGTCCCTGGCCAAATTATTAGGCCACCCATTGAAAAAATTAAAATTTACAGTTTTGTCACTGATATTGTGTTTTCAGTGTATTTTAATGTGAACAATCAATGTTAATTTTAATATTTCATGTTATTAGACAAAATATTTATGCCTATCATTAATGTTGGCAACACTGTAAGCTTGTTATATTGTGTTTCGGTATTACTCAACAATGCAGTCAGCTGTGTGGTTCAATGAATCTGTTCTGAAGTTGTTTTAATTGCCAGTTTATGCATTCAGTTTTTATTTTCTTGGTGTTGTATTGTTATTTTATTGTTTTTTATTGTTATTTTATTTTATTTAACGTGTTAATTGCTTTTAAAGTTTAAGTCTGTTTAATTTTTTTTTTCAGATTAACATTGTAACCTCAAATATTGGAAAATTCTGCCATGGGCAAAGTAAAAGATGTCAGTGATGACCAAAAAGCTGTTGTAAAACATTTATTTTACAAACAATTACTGTTACATATATTTTAATAATTAATTACAGAAAAAATTACAGTAGTTTTAAAATTATTTTAATATTTTGTTATCCCTTCTTTAGCTTTGATGACGCTTTCAGTTCTTCTCGGCATGCTTGTAACGCAATTTAATGCCTTTTCCTTTAACTTGTCATTATGATTCCAGTGCCAAATTATTCTTGCAATTAGTTGGTGCTTAGTGGTGATATTTTCCTTTCCTATTTCCTGTTTTAAAAGCTCCCACACATTCTCAATTGGGTTGAGATCTGGTGAATTTCCTGGCCATTCAAGAAGTGGTATTGAGATCTGAGCAAGAAATGTCTTAACACTTTTTGCTGTGTGGCAAGGAGCTGAATCTTGCATAAATATTTTCTCTTCATTATTGGGAAACCATTCATTTAATTGGGGAATAAGTCTTCTTTGAAGAACTGTGATGTACTGGTCCTGCCGCATTGTCCCTACAACAACATTAAGCCGTCCAAGTCCTTTAGAGCTAATGACAGACCATATCATAACTGACGGTGGGTATTTTATGGTTCTTACAACACAGTCTTCATTAAACTTTTCTCCAGGTCTTCGTTTAACATACTGCTTTTTGTCTGTGAGGACTTGAAACGTGGACTCATCACTGAAGCACACCTGTCAAAAATGGACACAACGTTACAGTAGAATTGAACCAGAATTTAAAACAGACCCAACCTTTCAAAAATACTGTACAGCAACTTACCTTATCCCAATCTTCAGAAGTGAATGTTCTGTACTTTCTAGCCCATAGTAGTCTTTTCCGTTTCATTGCTGTAGTCAGCTTGGGCTTCTTGACAGGTCGTCGACTTTTGAATCCCAGCGCATACAGACTTCGGCGAACAGTTCTTTCAGATACTGCTACTCCAGAATCTTGCACCTCTTGTGTGATGGTTGCATTTGTGGCAGCCCTACTTCCTTTAATTATTTTTATTAATTTCCTTTCAGTTCTAGGAGAAATAATTTTTTTACGGCCACATGCTCCCTTCCTCTTACTACGAAGTGAAACATTGTTTGCTATATTTTCCTTTATTCTTCTCACTGATTGTCTAGAAATGTTGCACTTCCTAGCGATTTCACTGATATTACACTTTTCTACTTCAAGTAAATGTTTTATAACAGCTTTTTGATCGTCACTGATATCTTTTACTTTGCCCATGGCAGAAATTTCCAATATTTGAGGTTACAATGTAAATCTGACAAAAAAAATTAAACAGACTTAAACTTTAAAAGAATTAACACTTTAAATAAAATAAAATAACAATAAAAACAAACAAATAACAATACAACACCAAGAAAATAACAACTGAATGCATAAACTGGCAATTAAAACAACTTCAGAAGAGATTCATTGAACCACACAGCTGACTGTATTGTTGTGTAATACCTAAACATAATATAACAAGCTTACAGTGTTGCCAACATTAATGATAGGCATAAATATTTTGTCTAATAACATAAAAAAAATATTAAAATTAACATTGATTGTTCACATTAAAATACACTGAAACACAATATCAGTGACAAAACTGTAAATTTTAATTTTTTCAGTGGGTGGCCTAATAATTTGGCCAGGGACTGTATGTCCCACCAACCACGAAAGGGTTTTCTAACTAACTGTCGCAGCTCGCAGTAGCGAACTGTACTTTAAGCGGATGACGTAATTGCGTGGACTGATTGCGCGCGAGTATATAAACAAATACGAAGATTTAACACACACTGTTTGCCGTTGTACTGTTTTCCCTTCATTTTATGTATTCGATGTTCCTTGTACAACGTGAAACGCCTCAATCACCCAGATGTATCACATGAAGAGAGTCATCGGTACTAGACTTACTAGTAAAATTTCTTTTATTTCTTTCTATTACATCTTAACGTTTCCTTTGACTTTGAAATAAAAGTGTGTGTGTGTGTGTGTGTGTGTGTGTGTGTGTGATATAGTAACTTCTTGAATCAACACACACACACACACACACACACCATCGTCACGTAACGGCCTTCACCGCTGCTAATAGTCAGAGGTCACTATTACAACACATGCCAAGCATATAAAAGCTCTATCGTAACTAAAATCGATACGAATTCTTGAGGAAGACATCAAAATATTTAGTATATTGAAATATGTAGATGGAGAACGTAGTCACAATCTGAACAGGAAGTAAAGAATATACAGGCTTGTCTTCTAAGAATAATACCATTTTTGTCTTTTAAGTGAATATTCACCAATGGTTTCCCAGTGATTTCTCTGCTGAACGGTTGTTGTCCAGTTCGCTTAACCAGAACAAGATCATCATCCTAGCATTTTGCAATGAATCGTTGTCGTAGACTATTCACGCTTCTTGGTCTGCAATCTAGCAAACCGTCCCGATCAGCTACCAAGTTCTCGCCTGCCTACACTTGATTTTGGACCAAAACGAAACGCAATCTAGTTGTGTTGCGCATTCACTCAATTCTTTCCTTATCTCCTCTTGTTACTTCTAGAATCGTCGATTCCATGCTTCCTCTACACAGTTCGCCAATTTTTTTTAAATCATTCTCGTGTTCATTGATTATGTTTCTTAAAGGTGACACATTGTGGACAGTAGGGTACTTGGGATGGTCCGGTCGAGTCGGCTTCGTACAAAAGAAAAACCAAGTAAAGACTAATCAACATTACTATCTTTAAAGTGATTCAAAAACGTGTGATAATATCCTGAAAGCAGTTCCATTAAAAGAGACTGTAATAACACAGTAAAAATACGCGTTACTGAAAAATTGTTTAAAAGGTACTTGCTGACTGGATTGATTTTCCTATTTTCATATTTCAAACGTATACGCGAATGCTGTGTAATAAATCTGTTTGTATATGTAAAGAAAAGTTACTACTACATTAGCGTATACAGCTGAAAAAATATTAAAGTAGTCTAAAAATTAAGAAATTAACAAAATCCGTCAACTTTTTTCAAGCCGCTGGTGTCGTGCATATTTCTATGAACGACACTATGTGATATTTCATCTAACATAAACACTGGTTACTGGTTACACAAAAACGTAACTAACGAATACGAAAAAAAACCAAGGCAAACAAAATAAAACAACATGCGTGATGTTGCAACCACGCGAACATTACGCAATTACGTGCTGACGGCTAGACGTACTACACATGCACGCGCGTATGTGTTTGTATATTCTTCAAGGAACTTCATTCTTCCGCCTATGGTAAAGTAACTTGTTAACCTTGAATTTACTCAAACCGCTGTTGATTCAACGAATAACTACAAAAATCTGTGCTAGGATGATGATCTTGTTCTGGTTAAGCGAACTGGACAACAACCGTTCAGCAGAGAAATCACTGGGAAACCATTGGTGAATATTCACTTAAAAGACAAAAATGGTATTATTCTTAGAAGACAAGCCTGTATACTCTTTACTTCCTGTTCAGATTGTGACTACGTTCTCCATCTACATATTTCAATATACTAAATATTTTGATGTCTTCCTCAAGAATTCGTATCGATTTTAGTTACGATAGAGCTTTTATATGCTTGGCATGTGTTGTAATAGTGACCTCTGACTATTAGCAGCGGTGAAGGCCGTTACGTGACGATGGTGTGTGTGTGTGTGTGTGTGTGTGTTGATTCAAGAAGTTACTATATCACACACACACACACACACACACACACACACACACACACACACACTTTTATTTCAAAGTCAAAGGAAACGTTAAGATGTAATAGAAAGAAATAAAAGAAATTTTACTAGTAAGTCTAGTACCGATGACTCTCTTCATGTGATACATCTGGGTGATTGAGGCGTTTCACGTTGTACAAGGAACATCGAATACATAAAATGAAGGGAACACAGTACAACGGCAAACAGTGTGTGTTGAATCTTCGTATTTGTTTATATACTCGCGCGCAATCAGTCCACGCAATTACGTCATCCGCTTAAAGTACAGTTCGCTACTGCGAGCTGCGACAGTTAGTTAGAAAACCCTTTCATGGTTGGTGGGACATATATGTGTATCACTTATTGTTTTCAATCCCTGGCTGACTGGTGCACGTTTATCCCACCTTTGGCTAGTGGTGCTATCTTGTGAGAAGACTAGTAAACATAAAAAAAATATTGTACTGTTGTGTAGTTACGATGTTGGTAGCAGTGGCCATATTTGTTGACAAAGTGCATCGTTTTGGAGGCATAACCTCTTCAAATTGTGTAATGTTGTGTTTATTTTTCTACTACATCAATATACAATGCGTAAAGTAAGTGATCGTGTTTTTAGCTATTTTATTATTATATTTAGGTCATACCTACACCCATTTCTTGAGTTTTAGATAAGTATATAAATTTACTGGTGCACATAAATTAGTGGGACACATGTGTCCCAACAGCCTAGGCGTCTACCAGATTCATATAGTAGCAGTCAAATAAAAACTTGATATTCACTGAAAGTTTTGATATTTTTAAAGTTTTTATAGTAATTTATAATTAGGTTATAAGCATATATTTATCTCTAGTATTATAACCTATACTTGTGCATTGTCAAGTGCTATTATATAACATTATATAACCCGTAGACCTACTTGGAGCTTCTATCTGAACATTATTGATAATAATATTACCTCTATTTGCTTCTGAAACATATTATTATATCTATTCCAGTTCTTGACTGAAGAAGAAATTTTAGATTTGATTTACTCAACTCCTATTGATCCAGAAACATCGGACATTGAAGGAGATGACGATGCGTTAGAGGAGTTTGACAGCACAACCTCTTGTGCACCTCAACAAGATGACAGTTTTGATTTCCTCAGTTCATTGAATAATGGGTCTGTTAGTAATCATCATGATAATACAGAAAATGTGTTTTTACCTCAAAATCAATTACAAGATACATCATACTCTAATGGTGGTAGCAATATAAATCCTGTGCAGATAGAAGAAGAAAGTGATAGTGAGGACTGGGATTATGATGTAACAGAATTTGAAGGACTGTGTAGTAGTGTTCATGAGATGCTACCAAAACCAACATACGAGTTTTCTAAAACTGATGCTGAATTAGTATACTTGGAACAGTTTGTAAATGAAGAGATACTTAGCAAAATATGCTATGAAACAAATTTGTATGCTTTTCAAAACAAAAGTAAGAACTGGAAAGATATAACAGTTAGTGAGCTAAAAGCAATTCTTGGGGTTAACATTATAATGGGAATACATGTATTACCAGCAGCTTGTAATTACTGGAGTTCAGATCCAATATTGAATGTCCACAGTGTATCAAATGTTATGACTGTATCGCGGTACAAAAAGATAGTTGAAAATCTTCACTGTAATGACAATTCTAAATTTCCATCCAAAAATCATCCACAATATGACAGACTTTATAAATTAAGACCGATAATTACAATGCTGAATGCTAAATGCCAGAAATGTTATGTACCGTCTGTAGCATAACAAAATATTACGCTAAACATTTAACTTAATGCAACATAAATAAAGAAGAAAAGTTCCATAGTGAGTGAGAAGAATGAATTGTTTTAAGAATTACACTAGAAACTGTATATTAAGTCAATAAAATGTTAATAAGAATGAAAAATAACAAAGAAAATCATTGATCAAAATAACTTACTATGTAAAAACCAAATAAACCAGCAGTATACCCAGTAGATTGGGGAAGCAGTAAAAAGGAAGTACAAGAAAAAGGAAATAAAAGGATGAAACCATATTAATAAGGGAAATGTATAAGGTCAAGATGCAGAGAAACCACAAGACCAGAAATTACTAATATAATAATGAAGAAGGGACAAAATATGTCAAGATTCCCACACAGAGACTAGAACCAAGAAGAGTTATTCCAAAAAATGGTAATCATGGAATACATACCATTAAACAAAATTAAAACTAATATATGTAGACCCAGTAACAAGTTACAAGATACAATCCCAAAGAAAACCGAATTGTATACTAGTTGTAAGCATAATATGTGGAAAAAATTATTAAAAGGACTACCATTAGTGTAGCCAAAATAAAGGACACATTATAATAAAGTGTAGTATAAAAAATCTATTAAAAAAGACTACCATCAGTGTAGGGAAATACTAAATAAAAACTAAAGAGACAGTCTAATGACTGAGTGCAATGTTGATAAATAAAAGTGTTTTAACAATCAGAATGATCAATATTGCACACCACTATATAAAAATTATTCCGATTAGCGCTTTCAAGCTTCACAGCTCATCGTCAGATCAGGAATAGGCAGAAAATATGTAATACCCAACCCTTCACCCCTCTCCCCCACCCTGCTCACCCACAAAAAACTAAAAATTAATGACCCTTCCCCACCCCCTAAACTCTGTCTCACCATCTGTACAGTTACATATTTTTCTAGTAAATTCCTTGTGTTTCAGTGTGTGTGCGTGTGCGTGTGCGTATTACAGAAAAGAGGAATTTATAAATTAAAATGTAAAGACTGCAACAAAGTGTACCTAGGGGAGACAGGACAAAAATTCGCATGCAGGTTGTCTGACCACAAACGTGGAGAAGGTAATAGAACAACCAATTCGTTATATGCAAGACATTTCATAGAAGACAACCACAAGTTTGTTAATCTTTTGGAAGAATACGAAATTGTAAAAGTAGTAAATAACACAGTTGAAAGGAAGCTTAGAGAGGAGTTAGAAATATTGAAAGGAAGAGAAAAAGGGTTAGACAATTTAATTAATATTAAAATTAAATTTGATAATGAAGAAATATTTTATAACATGATTAAGAAGTAAATGAGAGAGGGCAGATAGATAAGATTAAGAATTATATTTCATAGTACTAATTGGTTGTTTTAAAATAAGGGTGTGTGACTGACCCACGTGTGTGGAGAGGAAGAGGGTAGTTTAAAGGGATGCACACACACACACACACACACACACGCGCACACACACACACACACGCACACACACTGAAACACAAGGAATTTACTAGAAAAATATGTAAATGTACAGATGGTGAGACAGAGTTTAGGGGGTGGGGAAGGGTCATTAATTTTTAGTTTGTTGTGGGTGAGCAGGGTGGGGGAGAGGGGTGAAGGGTTGGGTATTACATATTTTCTGCCTATTCCTGATCTGACGATGAGCTGTGAAGCTTGAAAGCGCTAATCGGAATAATTTTTATATAGTGGTGTGCAATATTGATCATTCTGATTGTGATTTCAACCACTAACACAAATTTCTTCATTAAAAGTGTTTTAGTGATTAGGCATAATAACAATATAATAGGTATAAGATGTTTTTATTTTATTGTATTAGCAAATTAGGTATAGGGAACACAAGAGACAGTTAATAACTGAAAGTGTCATTAGTTATAAGATGTTTTTATGTTAATGTGTTATCAAATTAGTTATAGTAATTAAAAGAGACAGTTAATAACTGAAGGTGTTATTAGGAATAAGATGTTTTAATAGGATAAGGTTTGTGATAAAAGGAAACATAAAAACAAAGGACAGCCAACGACTGATAATAGTGCTGATAATAATATGTTTCCATTATAATTCTAAATATGTAGAAAATAATAGGCATAAGATGTTTATGTTATGGTTAAATGATATTATAAAAAAAAAGTTTAGTAGAGATAAGATATTCCATTGTATTTTAAAATCATGTTATTTGATTTTCCAGTGTGTAAGGCAGAGAGGCAGGTAGGATATAGAAATGTAATAATTTTATTCAAAACAGTAAACCATATATAATGTACAAGCAGACTAGCAAAGACACCATTTTAGAAAACACAGACTAGTAATATTAAACCAAAACTATCTATCAGAGAATCAAGCTATATAATAGGAATAGAATTCAATACATACAATACAGAAATTGAAAATATATTTAATACAGATACAATTAATAGCGAATAGAATGACAAAGGAAAGAAAATTAACTTCTTTTGGAAACAAATAATACTAGACCTATAATGGTAATCAAATCAGACTAAACAGTAAATTAATCAATATTGAAGTGTTTTAACAACAAAATTATTAACAACAAAGATAATCACGGAGTTATTAAGTATATTCCATGGAAATATTATCAGAAAAAACAATTAAAAACCATTTAAACAATAAATTTGTACAAAATATGAGGCATACAATCATTATAAAAATTGTAATTTTTGGGCTTAAATGAGCTTGAAACAAACCCAGCTATATATCAAAAGATGTAAAATTAATTAATCAATATTGCTGAGTAGTTAGATTTATGTAAAATTAAGAAATATTTGAATTACAGTAAAAAATAAGAAAACTTATTATGTATATTTAGATGGTGAACCAAGTCTTAGACAGATATTTTTATAGTTAAACAATATAAAGAGGAAAAAGACATAGCACAAATTACCCTAAAACGACGACGTTGAGTCTATTAGTCTATTGTTAATCGTGAAGACGACTAGTTGGAAATGTGTTAGCAGAATACTGAAAACAGAATAATTTGTGTAAAACCGAGTGTGGTTATGCGGCGTGTAACAGAGGTTATATAAAAGTGAAAATAACATTAACTATCAAGCTTTAACACCTCACAAATTCCAAACAACAGTAATAGCACCATCAAACTCAAACACAAGAAATCAACAGCCATTTTGAGACAACTTTGGACCGTATTCACAGAACACAAATACACATATTTGAACACCGGACACTTCACAAGAAACTCATCACGAAAACGACATCGCAGGAGACGAGAGGACACTCTACACTATATTCCTGGACCAACACTACTTCGCAGAGAAGGGAATATCATTTTATTTCTGCGGGAGAATCTCAGCCAGTTCCAGCAGTATAGCCGCTAAAATCGAGGAGACGTCGGCCATACTTGATTTTCTAACCAGCACGAGTACACAGCCAGCTTGAAAGGAGTGACGTCATTTCGTCGATTTGGTTCGCTATTCATTTTTCTAATTGACAATTTAAATAATAATCTTGTTTTATTTCAGCCATAATAATTTAGTTTAAGAATACCTGTAAGAATGTATCTTGTTCCTTGCCCTCTGACCATTTCGACTCGTTAAAAGAACCATAATTATTAACCTTGTAAAAAATATATTTTGTTGATCTTGTTCGCTACCGACTGGAGCACATATTAGCCAATGCCTTGGTCATGCGCAGTTTGACTGGCGCATAATTTTGAATGTTAATAAATGAACATCATTATTCAGTTACAAGAGTTGTCTTTATTTTTATAATTAATGTTAACTATTTTTTCTTCTGAACAAAAATAATCTACAGTGCTAGAATAAATACCTGAGAAAATTACACACTCATTTAATTAATTAATTATTAATTAATTAAATTAACCAACTAAACCAAAACTCAATATTAGTAAAAATTCCATAAATTACAAAATTTTATTTTATTATCAATCAATCACACTTAATTATAAAACATTATTTATATTGAATTTATTCTTTGTAATTGGTGAATCCAAAGTGGAGCTGTATCATCAGCGAGTTCAACACCGAGATCCAGACAACATACATAATTCTTGCTATCTACATAACAATTCATTTTATATATTTGTAATATTTATTATATTACAAATTGGCTAGCCCAAACAGTGGGGTTTACAGGAGAGCACAATTCTTATTATCATACATCAATATTTATATTAAATTTGTAAAAATTATATTACAAATTGGCGTCCAACTAAAGGGCTTTAAATAGGAGGTAATAGTGTTATAAAATAAGGACGAGTGTCCAATTTCCTATTTTTAGCTTGGCAGCGGTCAATAGGTCGGAAGAGGGAGCGAGATGCACAGGAGAGCTACATCAAGGAAAAGGGCTATGGAGGCCGAGCAGGAGGTAGACATGGAGGATAAAGAGGCGACACCAGTGGAAGATGTGGAGGCGATGTTACCGCCAGCAGAACCAAACAAGCCTGCACCACAAAAGGAACAGCCAGAGAAATCCACCACAAAGGAAGAGACAAAATTGGATAGAATGATGGAGATGTTACTCAAAGAATTTAAAACGACAAAGGAAGAGTTGGGTAATAAAATGGAAGAAAATAGTAAGAAGATGGAGGAGAAAATGGAAGAAAATAGTAAGAAGATGGAGGAGAAGATGGAAGAAAATAGTAAGAAGCTGGAAAACGATAACCAACAATTGAAAGAAGAATTGGGTAATAAAATCGGAGATACCAATAAGACAATCGAAGAAAATAGTAAGAAGATGGAGGAGAATAGTAAGAAGATGGAGGAGAATAGTAAGAAGATGGAGGAGAAAATGGACGAAATAAAAAACGAGAATAAATTATTAATGGAGGAAAATATTCAGAAGATTGAGGAGAAAATGGAGGAAATAAAAACTGACAATAAACAATCGAAGGAGGAATTGACCCAGATAAGCCAGAAACTGGAAGAAACCAATAAAAAGATGGAAAATAATAGTCAACAATTAAGAGAAGAATTAAGAGAGACGAACCAAGAAAATATGAACCGATTAGATGGAAAGATGGAAGCATTGAAGGAAGAATTGAGCCAAAAAATAGCTGAAAATAATGAAACAATCAGCAAGAAGGTAGAAGAGGAAATAACGGTAATCGAACAAAGGGTTACAAGAGCTGACGAAAGATGGAGTCAAACCGAACGAGAAGTACAGAGTATCAAGACAGAAATAAACACTAAAGTTAACAACATTGAAGAAACGACTAGGAAGACGTTGGAGGAAAGACTAAAAGAAACACGGGAAGACTGGGAGCGAGTGCAGGACCGATTCACAGAAAAATGTGACGGCATTGAAGCTACTGTGACCAGTATCAACAATCAGGTGCGACAGAACCAAACAGATATAGACCTGTTCCACAGTCGACCGACAAACATTACCAGTTGTCCTAACAGCGAGAATCGTAAAGGAATTAACTTCAGGTTTTATAAAAACAAACCAATGGAGTTCCTAGCCAGAATCGAAGAGTACTTCACCAAACACAGAGGTAATCGCTGGAGGGAGAATAAAGAAGTGCTTGACGAATCGTTCAAGGAGATAGCAGATAATTGGTGGATGGCGATAAGAGACGAAGTGACCGACTACCAACAATTCAGAAGGCTATTCAAAGCCAAATATTGGTCTGAATCAACACAAAATATCGCCAGAGACGGGATCTGTCATGGAAAATACAACCCGTATGAAAACCAGACTTTAACGGCGTACTTCTTGGGAAAGGTGTGCGTGGCCAAACATCTGGAGCCCAGAATACCGGAAGAATGCCTGGTCAGCAAGCTCTCATACCATTATGAGGAAGATATAATAAGAGCTAGGAGAAACAGTCAAATAAAGACTGTGCAAGCTATGACCGAGCTCTTAGAAATGTACGAGCATGAAGACTATTACCGCCAAAGTCGCAGGAGACATGAAAAGCCGGAACCAAGAAGTAACACCAATAATTTGAATAATAATAATCGGCAGAATGTGGGCAACAACAATAATTATAATTCCGCAAATCGGAATGATGCCGAATACAATTATAACACCCGAAATAACAATAATTTACCTAGATTTAACAACAATAATAATAATAATCATGTTCCTCGCATTAATAATAATGACAACAACAACAACAATAATAATAATAATAATAATAACCGTCCACAAAACAACAACGGTTATTATAATAATAATCGTAACTATGTTCCAAATGGTCAGAGGAACCCCAACCTTTCTAATAACAATTATCATGGTAACTATAACCGGAATTACCCGAATGGAGGTAATAACAATAATTACAGGACATATCGACCCAATATTAACTACATCAGAGCGGAAGGCAGTGGACAGAGGAGGTACCAGCCTCAACGAAGGAGCCGATATTACGAGTACGAGACCTATCAAGGAAGTCAGGGAAGTAATCGTTACAGAGAGTACGAGCCCAGACGTAGTTCCAGCCTGGACAATCAGCGAAGACTACCTGTAACAGAAGCCCAACAGGACGATCGCGCTGAACCAAACGAAGCAGTTTCAGGACTCCAAGCTGATGCTTCCAACGGCCTAATCCGTAATGATGCGGAACATTTAAACGAACGGAGGCAGTAATAAACTCCGATAACCCTTTACTGCTCCAATCTGCTGGGTTTAACCAAGAAAGAAATTCGAAGAAAGACAGAAAAAATTTTACTATAATATACAGTAATTATTTGAAAGATATCCGTAAGGACCTGCTAGAAGAAAGCGAAATTAACATTGATAATAATGATAATGAAATAATATATATAATTGCAGAAATTGAGGGTATTTCTGTTCCTATAATGATAGACACTGGAGCCAATGTCTCTATAATAAATCGAAATGAGTTGGACCGGATACAGCAGGAATGCCACAAAAACTTACCGGTACTACCTATTAATAATATTGTACTTGTAGGAGCTACCGGCCGACAGAACAAGACCATAAGAAAACAAGTATCCCTAAGTGTCAACAGTCAGGGCATTAGTGTGGATATGATATTTCTTGTTGCAGCCGGATTACCCTTCAACATCATGATAGGATGTGACATATTGCGCAGAAACTCAGCAGTTATCGACTTGTGCCGAGGAAAGGTATCACTCTTTTCTGAAGGTTCGACCTGGGTAGCCAATTTAACTAATAACAAGACGTTAGACTCCAGACAACTTCTCGACCACCAAAATAAGGTGAATTACTTGTCCAACTACTCAACAAACAACAAGCCAGTACATCAGGATTCGGAGGATGACCTATGGCAACAAAAGATTCAGGAGATACGTAACTTCCAGTGCCACAATACTAACGAGCAATTAAAGGAAAACCAGCTGAATCAATTGGTCGAAATATATGAAAAATATCGAGCTGTATTTTCGGACGAACCTGGAAAGATCCGGAACTACCAATGCTCCATACGATTCAGAGAACCGGTAGAATTTAACCGAAAGTCGTATCCTATAGCACAATCTTTGAAGGAAGCCGTACGCACAGAGATCCAGAATATGATCAGTAGAGATATCATCGAGAGCAGTCAATCGCCATACACTAGCCCAATTGTGGCTATACAAAAGAAAAATGGGAAGGTAAGGCTTTGCCTTGACGCACGTGAGATAAATAAAATGATAATTAACGATCGTACCTCACCTGGAGAAATTGATGAGATTTTGAAGAGGTTCCACGGAACACGATTCATTACCACGTGGGATACCGTCTGCGGCTATTGGCAAGTGGAGTTGCACCCAGCAAGCCGGCAATACATGGCGTTCATCTTCGAAGGGCGCAATTACCAGTTTAAGAGGTTGCCCTTCGGGTTGGTGAACTCAGTAGCTGTTTTTGTCGCCTGTATGGATCATATACTAGGACCAGAAGCGTTCCAATTCACGACTGTCTATGTTGATGATCTCCTAATAACATCAACCAATTGGGAAGAACACTGTTTCCGTGTGGAGCATGTCTTGAAGAAGCTTGCTGAAAATAATGTTACCCTTAAACTAGACAAGTCCAAGCTTATAGCTACAGAAGCACAATTCTTGGGTTTCCAGCTAAACAGTCAAGGAATAACACCATCAACAGAAAAGGTAGACGCCATACAACGATTCCCTACACCAAAAAAAACAGAAGGCAACTACAATCATTTTTAGGCCTGTGTAACTATTATAGGAAGTTCCAAAATAATTATTCCGAACTGACAGCCCGGTTTCAGTACCAGTTATCGTCCAAGAATAAATGGCGATGGGGTCAAGAACAAGACGAAACCTTCAAATCAATTAAGGAGAAGTTCTTAGAAGCAGTAATGCTCAACCATCCGGATTTTAACCGACCCTTCTTTCTAAACTGTGACGCTAGTAACATTAGCTTGGGGTCAACACTGTACCAAGAAGATGAAAGTGGAAACCATCTAGTAGTGAGCTTTGCTAGCAGAACCCTTAACCAGTGTGAAAAGAACTATAATGTGACGGAAAAAGAACTGCTAAGTGTAGTCTTTGCCTGCGGGAAGTTTCGGACGTATATCCTCGGATATCCAGTGACCGTTCGAACAGATCACAAATCAATATCATTTCTGAGAAGATGCAAGTTAAGCCATGGTAGATTGACCAGATGGGTACTCGCCCTGCAGGAATACGATATACAGTGGGAGTGTGTTCCTGGAAGTAAAAATGTAGTAGCCGACGTATTGTCGAGAGTGAATCTGGAAGAACAAACGTTCGAAGGCGAAAAGGAGAGCATCTTGAAAATCTATAATATTATTAAGGACAGATCCGATTTAGAAAAGATAGTACAGGACATCAGCAAACACCAGCAGTCCGACCCGGAGTTAAACCACATTAAACTTCGTCTCTCCAACCAAGATGACACAATAACCAAATTTTATTGTGTACATAATGGAATTTTATTCATCAAAACATCCCTTGATGAAGAGATATGGAAGATCATGATCCCCACTACAATCGAAAAGGATATCATCCTGGACTATCATCTACGATACGGTCGCATGGGAGCCATGAAGGTGATCAAGGCGATAGAAGAGAATTGTCATATAAAAAGTATCAATAGAAAGACGAGAAACTACCTCAAAACCTGTCTGATATGTCAATTGGTGAAAACTAACAATGAGAGAAAGGAGGGTATGATGATACCAATTACCTCACAAGCCAAACTGGAAAAGGTCTTTCTGGACATATGTGGTCCATTTCCCCGCAGTGGCGGACGCCATCGATACAAATATATTATTATCATGATGGATCATTTCACAAAATTCACAAAACTATACCCTGTGAACAGAGCCACCACTTTGAAGACTCTAGGAATAATAACAAATCATTACATTCCAGAGATAGGGAGCCCGGCATCCATAATCACAGACCATGGAACGCAATTTAAGGGTTGGAGGTGGAGAAACACTCTGAATACGTTGGGCATTAAGACATACAAGACATCTGTCTACCACCCCAGCAGCAATCCAGCGGAGAGGGTACTGCGAGAAGTCGGAAGAATATTACGGACTTATTGCTATAATCAACAAAAGAAGTGGCAAGAATATTTATTAGCTACTGAAGAATTCCTTAATTTGTCATATCACCCCGCTATAGGTACCACGCCATACACGGCAATGTATGAAAAACCGCCTCCAAGGGAAATACAAGACATAATAGAGTTCCCCAGGAGTCAAGAATACAAATTCAATCGAATCAGATTCTACAATAAATTGGCAGAAGACCAGGAAAGGCGCAAGAACAAATATCAAAAGGCGATTAAGAAAATAATAAGCTATGAAGTCGGAGAAAAGGTACTGCTAAAAAACAGGGAATTACCCAGTACTTTGGAAGGCATTACCAAAAAGTTGTTACTGGTGTATACCGGCCCATACCTGATTATTAAAAACAATAATAACAATACGTATGTACTAAAGGATATCATTTCAAATAAAGTAAAAGGAACTTATAATCAGTTATCCATTAAAAAATATTTAGAGGAAAAATAAGAAAAAAATAATTTCAAAATTCAAAAATCAGTAAGGACAACTTACACCAAATATTCGGAGAATTATGAATAAATAAAAAGAATTTTGATGGAATAATAAATTTTCAAAATTCCAAAAATTAGTAAGTACAACTTACACAAAACATTCGAAGATTTATGAATGAATAAATGAAAAGAATTTTGATGAATAAAAAATACTTCCAAAATTCAAACATTAGTAAGTACAACTTACACTGATCATTCGAAGACTATTATGAATGATGAAAAAAGAATTTTGATGAGTAAAACTTTCCAAAATTCAAAACCAATAATAAGTACAACTTACACCAAAATATTTGAAAAACAACTATGAATAAGAAAGAATGTAGTTGAATAAAAATATCTAAAGTTAAAAAATAGTAAGCTCATATCATTACTCATACAAATGATGAGAAATAACTCATCAATATGAAAAAAAAGATTTTGTAAGAAAGAGATACAAAATTCTAAAGGAGAAAGGAAACCAGAATATCATATGACTTAATCGAAACAACTTAACCAAACTCACAAAGAAAATAATTTAATAAAAATGGAACAATGAAGAAGGACCAACTCAGTAAAGACCAAATAGTGAGACCAGAAACCAAAAACCATGATACTATTAATGATAATGTTGTTGCAATAACCACTGTTATAGTGAAAGTGATAAAGAGTTAATTCATTTTATACCATGAGCAATAAAAAATAACTCATTGGATACCAGATGGTAGAAAGTATAAATATAAATGCTAATTACTATGTAAACATGATGAAATGATGAAATGTATATTATACCACATACCTAAACCACCTAATATGGAATAAGCTTTAAGAGAGAAGAAGAGTCAAGTGTATAAAAGTATTAATTAATATAACGTATTATGAAGTGAAGAATCTAAAGCTGTTTATTTTAGTCAAAAATGACTACTTTTACTGTTTATTTATTTTTATGACTGGATGTAGAAAATGCCATCAGTCTTATATTTTGAGCAGAGATGATAATGCCTCTGGACTCAATTAATTGAAGTGTTGGACAGCAGGGATTGAAGCCAAAAGTGCCACTCTGAACTGTTCCAATTAATTTGTTAGGGAATGTTAGGGAGTAAACATACTGGTGAGGAAGCACCAAATAAGAAAGAATATAAAATGATAATGTTATACACAAGATTGAAGATCACTTATTAATGAAGAAAGAAACTAATGAAGGAGATACACATCATCTGAGAGGAAGCAATGGTGGAAAAAGAAGGTATATAAAGCGAAAACATGTAATCACGAAGAAAATATAGTAAATACAAAAGAATTAGTAGTAATTATTTCATCCATACTAAGAGTATGATCTGAACTAATCACTTTTACAGGAGAGCCTATGTAGCATAACAAAATATTACGCTAAACATTTAACTTAATGCAACATAAATAAAGAAGAAAAGTTCCATAGTGAGTGAGAAGAATGAATTGTTTTAAGAATTACACTAGAAACTGTGTATTAAGTCAATAAAATGTTAATAAGAATGAAAAATAACAAAGAAAATCATTGATCAAAATAACTTACTATGTAAAAACCAAATAAACCAGCAGTATACCCAGTAGATTGGGGAAGCAGTAAAAAGGAAGTACAAGAAAAAGGAAATAAAAGGATGAAACCATATTAATAAGGGAAATGTATAAGGTCAAGATGCAGAGAAACCACAAGACCAGAAATTACTAATATAATAATGAAGAAGGGACAAAATATGTCACGATTCCCACACAGAGATTAGAACCAAGAAGAGTTATTCCAAAAAATGGTAATCATGGAATACATACCATTAAACAAAATTAAAACTAATATATGTAGACCCAGTAACAAGTTACAAGATACAATCCCAAAGAAAACCGAATTGTATACTAGTTGTAAGCATAATATATGGAAAAAATTATTAAAAGGACTACCATTAGTGTAGCCAAAATAAAGGACACATTATAATAAAGTGTAGTATAAAAAATCTATTAAAAAAGACTACCATCAGTGTAGGGAAATACTAAATAAAAACTAAAGAGACAGTCTAATGACTGAGTGCAATGTTGATAAATAAAAGTGTTTTAGTGATTAGGCATAATAACAATATAATAGGTATAAGATGTTTTTATTTTATTGTATTAGCAAATTAGGTATAGGGAACACAAGAGACAGTTAATAACTGAAAGTGTCATTAGTTATAAGATGTTTTTATGTTAATGTGTTATCAAATTAGTTATAGTAATTAAAAGAGACAGTTAATAACTGAAGGTGTTATTAGGAATAAGATGTTTTAATAGGATAAGGTTTGTGATAAAAGGAAACATAAAAACAAAGGACAGCCAACGACTGATAATAGTGCTGATAATAATATGTTTCCATTATAATTCTAAATATGTAGAAAATAATAGGCATAAGATGTTTATGTTATGGTTAAATGATATTATAAAAAAAAAGTTTAGTAGAGATAAGATATTCCATTGTATTTTAAAATCATGTTATTTGATTTTCCAGTGTGTAAGGCAGAGAGGCAGGTAGGATATAGAAATGTAATAATTTTATTCAAAACAGTAAACCATATATAATGTACAAGCAGACTAGCAAAGACACCATTTTAGAAAACACAGACTAGTAATATTAAACCAAAACTATCTATCAGAGAATCAAGCTATATAATAGGAATAGAATTCAATACATACAATACAGAAATTGAAAATATATTTAATACAGATACAATTAATAGCGAATAGAATGACAAAGGAAAGAAAATTAACTTCTTTTGGAAACAAATAATACTAGGCCTATAATGGTAATCAAATCAGACTAAACAGTAAATTAATCAATATTGAAGTGTTTTAACAACAAAATTATTAACAACAAAGATAATCACGGAGTTATTAAGTATATTCCATGGAAATATTATCAGAAAAAACAATTAAAAACCATTTAAACAATAAATTTGTACAAAATATGAGGCATACAATCATTATAAAAAATTGTAATTTTTGGGCTTAAATGAGCTTGAAACAAACCCAGCTATGTATCAAAAGATGTAAAATTAATTAATCAATATTACTGAGTAGTTAGATTTATGTAAAATTAAGAAATATTTGAATTACAGTAAAAAATAAGAAAACTTATTATGTATATTTAGATGGTGAACCAAGTCTTAGACAGATATTTTTATAGTTAAACAATATAAAGAGGAAAAAGACATAGCACAAATTACCCTAAAACGACGACGTTGAGTCTATTAGTCTATTGTTAATCGTGAAGACGACTAGTTGGAACTGTGTTAGCAGAATACTGAAAACAGAATAATTTGTGTAAAACCGAGTGTGGTTATGCGACGTGTAACAGAGGTTATATAAAAGTGAAAATAACATTAACTATCAAGTTTTAACACCTCACAAATTCCAAACAACAGTAATAACACCATCAAACTCAAACACAAGAAATCAACAGCCATTTTGAGACAACTTTGGACCGTATTCACAGAACACAAATACACATATTTGAACACCGGACACTTCACAAGAAACTCATCACGAAAACGACATCGCAGGAGACGAGAGGACACTCTACACTATATTCCTGGACCAACACTACTTCGCAGAGAAGGGAATATCATTTTATTTCTGCGGGAGAATCTCAGCCAGTTCCAGCAGTATAGCCGCTAAAATCGAGGAGACGTCGGCCATACTTGATTTTCTAACCAGCACGAGTACACAGCCAGCTTGAAAGGAGTGACGTCATTTCGTCGATTTGGTTCGCTATTCATTTTTCTAATTGACAATTTAAATAATAATCTTGTTTTATTTCAGCCATAATAATTTAGTTTAAGAATACCTGTAAGAATGTATCTTGTTCCTTGCCCTCTGACCATTTCGACTCGTTAAAAGAACCATAATTATTAACCTTGTAAAAAATATATTTTGTTGATCTTGTTCGCTACCGACTGGAGCACATATTAGCCAATGCCTTGGTCATGCGCAGTTTGACTGGCGCATAATTTTGAATGTTAATAAATGAACATCATTATTCAGTTACAAGAGTTGTCTTTATTTTTATAATTAATGTTAACTATTTTTTCTTCTGAACAAAAATAATCTACAGTGCTAGAATAAATACCTGAGAAAATTACACACTCATTTAATTAATTAATTATTAATTAATTAAATTAACCAATTAAACCAAAACTCAATATTAGTAAAAATTCCATAAATTACAAAATTTTATTTTATTATCAATCAATCACACTTAATTATAAAACATTATTTATATTGAATTTATTCTTTGTAATTGGTGAATCCAAAGTGGAGCTGTATCATCGGCGAGTTCAACACCGAGATCCAGACAACATACATAATTCTTGCTATCTACATAACAATTCATTTTATATATTTGTAATATTTATTATATTACAAATTGGCTAGCCCAAACAGTGGGGTTTACAGGAGAGCACAATTCTTATTATCATACATCAATATTTATATTAAATTTGTAAAAATTATATTACACGTTACATACGCTTTTAGTTGATGAATCTATGGTGCCATTCAAAGGGCGCACAACACTAAAACGGTACATGCCGCTAAAACCCGTGAAACGAGGGTACAAAATATGGTGCTTAGCAGATTCTGCAACTGGTTACATTACAAATTTACAAGTGTACACTGGAAAAACTGCTGTTTCTGTTGGAAATTTTACGAATTTTCAAATGTGCGAACGTGTTGTTCTCGATCTGTGTGAACCATACTTTTCAACAAATAGGCTTGTCGCATTTGATAATTTCTTTACCACATATAAATAAATGAAGACACTACGAAAAAATGGTCTGTACAGCTGCGGTACAGTAAGGGGAAATAGGAAAGGTCTGCCTTCAATTTTATCTGGTAAAAAAATTAAGCTAAATCGTGGTGAGTTCACATTTTTAGTCAAATCCTGTGTTGCAGCTGTGGAGTGGCAAGATAATAAAGCCGTTTCATTACTTTCAACTTTGCATAATCCAAAAGACGTTGTTTTTATCCAGAGAAAACAAAAGGATGGGTCTCGAATTGACATTTCTTGCCCTGAAGTTGTAAGAACCTATAATAATATTATGGGTGGAGTAGATAGGTTCGACCAACTGCGAGAACGCTATGCGACTGGGAGGAGATCTGTAAAGTGGTGGCACAGACTGTTCTATTTCTTTATTGATTTAGCAGTAATTAATTCATTTCAGTTAAAAAACTAGTATGTGGAAAAACTGACCCACTATCTTTTCGTCTTCGATTGGCAAGACAGCTAATTGGTAGTTTTTCATCAAGAATAAAGAGAGGACCCGTTCCAGTTTTCATGCCAGCAAAAAGGGGTGTCACAGGAGTTCCAGATGAGGTCCGATGTACTAATGTAGGAAGACACATCCCAAAGTCATCTGAAACTAGGAGGAGATGCAGATATTGCAGTACAAAGAGGGAAGACAAACGGACCAAAATAATATGTTCATCATGCAATGTTCCACTGTGCGTTACACCATGCTTCTCAAAATTTCATGAAAAGTGAAAGACTCATGAATCTCTATACATATTTTTTACATTTAACATTTTGTGTTTATCTTATGTTCTTTTTTTGGTAAAACTGAGTGTTTATGTTTATAGTGTTTTTATAGAAATTGTGCGGACTATTTTTATTTTATAAAACATATCTCATAAAAGGTGAGTTTTCAAAGAAGTAAAATGTATAGACTTTGTGTTAATAAAAGTAATTTTTTACTCAAATGTTTTACTTTATTAAAATATAATAAAAAAACTTTTATTGTAAAAATTACATACACAATAACATACGACACTTAAAAAAAAATTTTGTAATTGACGTGGTCAGTGGAACATATATGGCCCACTAATTATTTTGGACAAAAGACAAAATGCAAAATTATGTCATATACTCCATGTTATTAATAGTATTTTTAAGGTTCTGAAACCAAGTTTTCAAACAAATATTGCAACCCACAAATTTTAACCGTGAAAGGGTTAAAACTCAGCCTTCATCATATCAGTACTCTCTTCCATTTGCTAGCCGCGGCGATGTGAAATTTAATTATGTAACTTCTTTATACAAACTGGAGGAGGGTTGCAGTGGATAGAGTGGATTGGAGGAGGAGATTGGTGGAGGCCAAGGCCCGACTTGGGCTGTAGCGCCATAGGAGGAGGAGGAACTTCTTTATACAATTTTTCTTTCTTCTATCGGTATTTATCTTGGCAATGTACCCCATACGTAATTGCATGGGCCATGCGCTTTATTATATAATTCTTCAATAAATGGCTAGTTAACTCAGATTTATACAGTCCACTTCTTCATTTAAAAAACACATTTCCGATTCCTGTACCAGCAGCACTTCGCATGACAAATACTAACTCTAGAAATATTCGAGAGCGTTGAGCATGCAACATTTGGTCCTCCGGGCCGGACTTGAACCAGCGACCTATGGATATACAGTCCACATACAATTTATTTCACGGATCATTCATTTCATAGATGATTTATTCCACATACAATTTATTTCACGGATAATTAATTTCATGGATTCAGTTCAATTAGCAGGCCCTATCACATTTAACAACATAATTTAAATCAGCAGTTCTGTAATTATTAACCATAACTGGAGCACGCATTGCACGACTTTTGGGGACGTCATACTTCGCCGACCGGATCGTTCGAAGCATTATTTCAGCATTTGAACACCATCACCACGTGGCATTCATCATTTGGAAAAATCCAAAGAAGCCAGCCTATGCAGACTTCGACCACTTCAGACATCACCTGACAGGCATCAACAGTGTCTACATCGTCAATTCATGGGTGCCGGATGCGACTGCCAAGGATTCGACACGCTCTGAGACCTTCTTGAACATGTCGATAAGTACCACATGCCAAGTGACTATAAATTTATGTTTATATGATCTTTTCAATTTTATATAATTTTGTATACCTTTCAAGGGCATTCACCTAAAATGAGCAGTATTTAAAAAAAATAATAATATAACTTTTTCTTATATCAGTTTCATTTGACTATGAACTTGGAATTTTTTGCGAGCTCAGCAAGTTTATAAATTTTTCTGTGAATCAATCACAAACTTAAATAACTCAACAAACTTATATTCATATTTTTTTGATTTAATTGTAAACCATATTTTTAAATAGTGTTCATAGCAATAGGGATTATACTGTTATATTGTATATTGCTGTCTATATCAGTATTTATTACAACATAGAATTGGTCTGAGATGTGTTAATCAATGGTTACCGCGTTGTAGCGTGACTTCATAAATTAGATAACCTGCATGGTCTTGTTCATCTCTCTGCATTCACTCAGTTTTTTCTTATTATCGTTCAAATCTTCAGTGATACACAATCATGACTGATATGAAGGCGCTGACCAAAAAGCGTGGCACGATCAAGGCCTCTATATCGCGCATAAACACCTACGCGGATAATTTTGATCACGATACGCATGACCACCATGCGCTAAAAATAAAGCTTCGTCATCTGATGGACCTATCCGCCAAATATGACGAGATTCAAACGCAAATTGAGTCTGAGGACTCTGATTTTGCATCCGTTAGTGATAGAGTTCAGACGGAAGATGATTTGTGTAACATAGAATGCAAGTTGCAAAATTTATTAGATCATGCCGAAGAGATGAGCAAGAAAATACTAAATCAGTCCGAAGTCGTCACATCGTCACATTCAGTACGCCTCCTATTCAATTACAACCAATTAAACTACCCTGCTTCGCAGGTAATATAATTGACTGGCAACATTTTTACCATATGTTTGTGGAGTTGGTTCATGTCCGAACAGACCTGACCAGCATCCAAAAATTTCACTACTTACACTCATCACTAAGGGATGAGGCGCTGAATGTTATAAAATCACTCCCCATCACGCACGAAAACTACACGGTGGCCATTGAGTTGTTAAGAGCCAGGTATGACAGTAGATTGATTGTTACGGCGTATTATGTGGCTAATGTCTTGGGCATGAAGCACATGCAGCAGGACTCTATGGTTAGCATTTCCAAATTTATAGATGATCTCACCTCTAACATAAATGCTCTGAACTCATTAAATTTACCAGTGAACACATTCGAAATTATTTTTGTCCATTTTCTCGCCCAAAAACTTGACGATCGCACATCTAGATTATGGAAGGAAAGTTTAACTGACGAACAGCTTCCGAATTATAATAACTTTATTAAATTCTTAAATACTAGACGCCAGCTGTTGCAAAATGTTAACGCACCGACTGGTTCCTCTTACGGTAGGCACGTTAGCGATAAAACTTCTTATCGTAAACCGGCTAAAAGCTCTGAGTTCACTGGGTCACTAATACACACTCAAACAAGCAATAGATTTTGCCAGCTGTGTCGCGGCAATCATTGTGTCCGAATGCCCACAATTCGTGGCTTTACATCCGAGTCAACGGAAATACGTTTTAATAAAACACAAGCTCTGCCTAAATTGCACACGCTCGGGCCATGAAACCTCGCGTTGCCCTTCCAAATTTTCGTGCAGAGCATGCTCGAAAAGGCACCACACCATGATCCACGCTTCAACAAATCAATTTTATTGCATACCGCCGTATGTACCACAACCGATCGTGCCGGTAACAAACACCCGGTAAGAATCCTGTTGGATTCAGGTTCACAAGCAAACTTTTGTACCATGGGCTTCGCACGCCGCATGGGCTTAAAATTAAACAAGTCCGAACTGCCTATCACGGGCATAAATAATTCTCTATGCCAAGCCAATTTCAGTACAAGGGTGCGCCTAAACTCACGCTACAGGGATTTCAGTTTAAATGTACACTGCGCTGTTCTGCCCAGAATTACAAATAACCTCCCTACAGAATCTTTTAATATGGCATCATTAAACATTCCAAAAAACATATTTTTAGCTTACCCACAACTTAATTTTTCGTCACAGATCGACATATTACTCGGGGTACAGTATTTTTTACAATTGATTGAGCCGACTAAATTTATTCGCAGTCCGCACTTTCCGATAATACAGGAAACAAAACTAGGTTTTATCCTCGCCGGAAATTTACCCTTTAACGTAGACATGACAAAACCGGTTTCTTCGTTTATGGCTCTTGACGACAATAATGCCATCTCGTCTCAGTTGAGGAACTTCTGGCATTTGTAGGACTTTTTTTCCGTACTCCCTCAGCTGAGGACTCGGAATGTAAAAATCATTTCCTCACAAACACCTATCGAAACACTAGTGGTGGGTTTGTTGTGTCACTACCCCGTAGGACAGAGCATCTCGGCGATTCACTCCCCGGAGCAGTTCGCAGATTTCAGACACTCGAACTTAAATTCAGGCAAAACCAGTCTTTGTACAAAGACTATAGTAATTTTATGCAGGAATATTTAAGCCTGGGTCATATGTCTCCACTCAATTCTTATGATTTATCAATCAATAAGTCGAATATTTTTTACTTACCATACCATGCTGTCGTCAAGTCCACTAGCACAACCACCAAACTTGGCGTTGTTTTCGATGGCTCAGCCAAAACATCAAATGATTTATCGTTAAACGACAACCTCATGGTTGGTCCTACGGTCCAGCAGGATCTTTTCTCCATCATGGCCAGATTTAGAACGCACCGATACGCACTCATCGCCGACATCGAGAAAATGTATCGCCAAATCCTGGTGTCCCCAAGGGATTCTAACCTGTAAAGAATTGTCTGGCGTGACGCCCCCCACAAGGAACTTAAACACTGCTTTGAGAACAGTCACATATGGGACTGCAAGCGATTCATTTTTGGCCACTAGATGTTTAAAACAAATCTCACAAGAAAATAATACTCGGCACCCCTTAGCCTGCTCTGTCATTGCAAACGATTTGTACGTCGACGATCTCATCACCGGATCTGATAGCTCACACGTCTTAACCCGATTAAACTCTGACATTTCTGGTTTATTAAGCCGGTACGGCTTCACTCTGCATAAATGGTCTTCTAATGACCGGAATATCATATCCTTACATACCAACTCGTCCCTCGACTTCAACAAAGACCAAACCGTCCGCACTTTAGGTATTCAGTGGGACGTTCAGGCTGACAGCTTCATATACAATTTCCAAAGAGATCTTAAAATCGATGTGTTTAATAAGAGAAGGGTATTATCCGTCATCGCTGGAATTTACGACCCATTAGGGATCATTGGACCTATTACATTTTGGTGTAAGCACTTTATGCAAACGCTATGGTCATCAGGTACCAATTGGGACGACCCGCTGTCTGACTCATTATCAATTCAATGGGCAGAGCTTTACGCTCAATTAATTTCCGACACTAATTTTAAGATCCCAAAAGCTATAAAGGATTCATGTAATTTTCCAATCATTTCATTTCAATTACACGGGTTTGCCGACGCGTCTGTAAAGGGTTACGCATGCTGTATTTATGTGCGTACAGTATATTCCGACAACAGTATATCATCTCACTTATTGTGTTCCAAATCTAGAGTCGCCCCTTTAAAGCAGATATCTTTACCTCGCCTTGAACTTTGCGCCTGTCTATTATTGGCTCAGTTGGTTTATAAGGTTGTCAACGCTGTGATCTACAATTTCAGCGACAATTTCTACAATTTCTGACTCTAAATTGCCTTACACTGGATTCACCAACAGTCCTCTAGATGGAAAGTATTTGTGGCCAACCGCGTCGCGGAGATACAGCAGCTCACTGCAAAGGGCACCTGGTATCATGTCGCTTCGCATGACAATCCCGCGGTTGTTTACCTCGTTCGTTGCACCGCCACCCGCAATGGTGGCATGGCCCATACTGGTTGTTAGAGGAGCCTTCAGCATGGCCCACCAGTCCTTTAGAATCCAACTCTTCCTGCACTCATCCAGATCTGGACAAAGAAAAACGTAAACAAGGTCAACTCGCTCTGGTTACTACTTCATCCACTCCTAATTACATTGAAAATTAATTGTTAATAAATTAACGTCCATGGGCGGACGCCTTCAACAGTCTCAGCTCAACTATAATACTAAACACCAGACCATACTTCACCCGCAGTCTCATCTTACTAGACTAATCATAGAAAACGAGCATATTCGACTACTCCATGCCGGAGTACAATTGACGCAGTGCTCTCTACGTCAAAGATATTGGATCATCAATGACAAATCTTACATACGCTCCATGATACACAAATGCATCACTTGTTTTCGATTTCGCGCAACTGGCTCAAGCCAGCTTTTAGGACAATTACCCTCTTTCAGAGTCACTCCTTCTAAGCCATTTTCACAATGTGCCGTCGACTATGCCGGTCCCATATTTCTACGGCAGGGCGGGCAGCGGTCCAAATCATTCACAAAGGCTTACATTTCACTCTTCATTTGCATGGTCACTAAGGCAATTCACCTTGAATTGGTAGCAGATTTGACTGCGGACGCCTTTATAGCTGCTTTAAAACGCTTCATAGCTCGCAGGGGCATCCCTGCACAAATATTCTCTGATAACGGTACAAATTTCCGCCGTGCTGGCACTACTGTATATTACACGATTTGTACAAACTTTTTCAACAATCCACTCAGGACTTCGCCAGTTCACAGGCAGTCAAGTGGTCTTTTATACCTCCGTCAGCACCTCATTTCGGTGGTCTATGGGAGAGCGGAGTGTTCACGAAAGCGTTTATAAAAACCTCAAAAAACCTTTTTTTTTACCAAAAAAGACATATAATTACAATTATATAAAATCTAATTACACTCGACATCTGACCCAACACAATCACAATTATACAGACTTTAAGTCTAATCTGATGCCATTGCACATATGCAACAAGGGCCGATTTATGAATGCCTTGGAAGAGCTTGAAATTTATAATGCGTATAGTAATGATAGCAGTCGCGAGTTTGTTTTGAATGAACAATTGAACTTTGAATCTAACTGCCTGTATGATACTGCTTTGAGACTGCTCAACGATTTCCGATCAGTAGCAGACAATACCTGAACGGGTGCGCACCCAACAACAAGTGCACATAGTATGTTAATAGCTGCAATTTTATTATTTTTGACAAACACATTTCTCGTGTGATGTGTGTGTTTTTAAGTTTTTAAATTTTACGTCTGATGATGAGGCATATGCCTTGAAACGCGTTACGTAAATTCAAATTGAGAAGTCACACGGCGGACCGAATATAAGGTAATATTTTACTATAATTGTAAAGTGACTTGGATACCAACACGAACAAAAATGAATGTTAAAGTGTGTGATACATTCGTATTGTAACAGAAACGTAAGTATGATGTGTTCAAGAAATTTTAATTTATTATTTGATAGCGATTGTAAGATAGTGAAATTTGTCATTATTCAGTAATTACAGAGAATTGGTAATAACGAAATAATGGACTATTGTGTTTGGAGAAGGAGAAAGTTGGATTTTAAGTTCAATGAGTGTAGTGACGTTTGTGGGTTAATAAAAAGGAGTAAACCTTTTTGCCAGCGCAGTAATCTCCGGCGGTTAGTTTAATAGAATTCACAAATATTTTGAACCACTCTTTGTAGAATGACATTCCTGGAACTTGTTAACCTTGAGAGAATCAATGTTTAAATGCTACCCATCAGTGTGATCTTTACTAAGCGCAATAAAATCATTCACGGGACCCTTGATATAATTCTATTTCCAAATACATATTGATATATAAAAGATACATATTGTTTACTACAAAAAGTGCAGTGTTGATTTTAAACAAACGTCAGCTCTCATTAACGTCCCATAGAGGGACGTGGTAATAATTCCCGAAATGCTTTGGCATCCCGAATGTCATGCGCTCTTAGGCAAACGTTTAGTCTGGCCGTTTAACAGCCTTCCCCCTATGCTGCATCTCCCAGTAAGTTACACAGGACGCCACTAAACTGAAAAGACTAGCTATAATGTCAACTTCAGCTTTCAGTTACTATGCAGCAAAGAATAGCAAATGATTGACAAATGATATTAAAGTATTTTTAAATACATCACTCGCCTCTGTAGTGCTAAAAACAAAGTAAATGGTAAATGGAAAAAGAAGAATTTTCAAGCACGTAACAAATCTCACAAACCTCTCAACATTTTAAGTCATGAGGACCACTGACGGAACGTCACAAACTCTCAGTGGCACCCATTAGTTACCACACCAGCAAAAAGATCGCTGCAGCAGCAAAAGATCGTTTGTTGGATCATAGACTGTTTACATAGTCTGACGAATCTCAGTTAAATGCGGAAGGAATTGTCTATTCAGTTGCAGTAAAAAAATGTCCATGATTTAAATAATAAATCAGTTGGAGACTGCGCACTACACAGCATTGCTGTTTTCATTTGTTATCTACTTTGAGTATTACGGAAGTGCGTATTTGCGGAGGGGGGGACGAATGTGACCTGACCTCCCCTAGAGGGTAGAAGAAGTTGACGAATTTTGTTAATTTCTTAACTTTTAGGCTGTAGGCCTATTATTATTTTTCCAGCTGTGTACGCTAATATAGTAGTACAGTACCTCGTTTTTAAACATATTTTAAATTTGTTTACACAAACAGGATTATTACACAGCATTACCGTATACGTTTAAGATATGAAATATAGTAAAATAAATTAAGACAATATCTTGTAAACAATGTTTTAATAACGACTATTTTTATTGTGTTATTACCGTTTAAACATTTTGTTTTAATGGGGCTGATTTCATGATGTTATCACATGTTTTTCAGCCACTTTAAAGATTAGTCATGTTTTTTAGTCGTTGATTAGTCTTAACTTGTTTTTTCTTTTGTATGAAGCCGACTCCACCCCCCCCCCATGACTTATTGGGTCATTAGAAAACAATGTGTGATTCATAAAGTGTTGTATCTATGATTGTAAAGGAACTGTCTCCCTGAAAGTACCTCCTGCAGGTACATGTCATTCTCCTGGAACATGTCATTGTTCCCTAATTCACTAATATTATTTATTATCCATACTGGGTAGATTGTATTATTAATTAAATTCCGTAAAACTAATAATAAGTAACAAATGGTTTAAAATAAAAAAAAACACGCCAGACCTTTAAGTAATACGCCTGCTTTAAAAAATAGCCTACTATACTATTTGGAGTGAATTTTTAAACCAAACCATGAATCGGTTTCATGGTTTTCATTTTATAAAATCACAAGTTCAGTGTAATAACGTTACGTTATTACGTACCTTATTACATAATCAAGTAACATACCGGTACTGTTAAGATAGTATACTGTTGTTAAGATAGATAATACACTGTTTGGATAGGGGATTTTCAGGTATGCTTATGTTTAATTATGTTTTTGCGTCTACCGAATACGTTTTGCATGAAACGTTCTTTAAAAAAAGACATAATGTGTCAGGAGATGTAATTGTAACTGTCTTAGTACTACTTAGGAATAAGTGAATCATTTCAATTCGCTTGTTAAAGGAGATTAGGGTAAATTAGAAAATCTGGGAATTACCCTGCCAAAACCGGGAAAAGTAGTAGACAAATTAATTAAATTAATTTACACAAGAGATAAATTAAGATTAAAGTCTAAAATAACATTACTTAACTATAAGACTGTATTCCTGGAAACATACATTAAGTAGCCTAAATGACTGTGCTTAAAGTAAGTACTGTAATATGTGCTAAGGGGCCACATAATTTTCTCTCTATGTATATTACTATTTAAGATGTAAGCCTAGTTAATTATAGATTCATTAATCCTAGTTTCCTAAGTTTTCTACAGATTTATTGTATCTAGAACGAATTAAACCTGATATGCAGAGTAAACATTAATATATTATTTTACATGAGGACCATGTAAACATATCGCCATCTTCCTTTTTAAAATGTTATATACATCTTAGTTGTGATATTTATTAAATAAAAGTATCAAAACCGTGTAGGCATTTAAATTAATATTATTTTAAATACTATGACCATTAAATTCATATTCCATTAATTTGAGCAATAAATAAGACAGAAATCAAATTCAGCTAAAGTAAAAGTATGTAAAGGTAAAAGTATGTCAAAAAAGCCTTTTTTGTATTGAATTACCAGTAGACTGGTAACGTGAGGTATGTCTTGGATTTTCAATTCTAATAGTCACATATTAATATAATGCAATAAACTGAAAATAATATAAAAAGGTTTAGCATATATGCATCTGAAATATTTCATTGTACAGGAAACAGAAAAACCAAGAACGATACAGTTTTGGTATATGACACTTTCATTTCTTTTATGTCTAAACGTTTTACCTTTTCTGTGATAATAGAAATAGTGGCTGATAATATAATACTTTGTGGCTATATTATGACCACGTTAATAAAAGCGAAATAAAAACGCCTTAAACACAAAATGTGTGTTGTTGGTGAAGGAAGCCGCGTTATCTTACGTGTGAGAATAAGAAAACCGACTTTTCGAATTTTTAAATTTTTCATGCTGAAAAGAACGGTTACTTGCCTGGCTTGAAGACCAGCATAAATGAAACCTTTTCGTTTGCAGAGAGCAACGCACAGCTGAGGGGTCAACGTGTCGGGGAAATCCTGCACGGGACCATGTAGTACCCGTTCGGGTTGGTCAATGTAGCAACCCACGTACTCGTTGTTTGGAAGCTTTGCTATGGTTGTCGCTGCAAACAAATAATAAATTTAGAGTTAAACACTTTTCAGGTAACAAGTTTAATATTCCTCAAAAGGCTTCCATCCGAAACAAGGTCTCAAGCTACTCTATTACTTCCATATTCCTTAAGGAATGGAAGTATGGTGATGGCAAAAAAAATCGTGTTCGAGATTATTGCAGATTCTGATTCTACTACACTCAAAACATGAAAAAAAGTCGTTTTCCGAAAAGTGTCTGTGTGTGTGTCTGTCTGTCTGTGTGTCTGTGTGTCTGTGTGTCTGTAGATTTTTTTTCTATGGCAAACGATAACTGCCGCAAATTCAAACAGAATCAAATAATTTTTTGCATACAGCCCTGATTTGTAGAGTACTCGCGATCAATTGTTACTTCCATATTCCTTAAGGAATGGAAGTATGGTGATGGCAAAAAAAATCGTGTTCGAGATTATTGCAGATTCTGATTCTACTACACTCAAAACATGAAAAAAAGTCGTTTTCCGAAAAGTGTCTGTGTGTCTGTCTGTCTGTCTGTCTGTCTGTGTGTCTGTGTGTCTGTCTGTCTGTGTGTCTGTCTGTCTGTAGATTTTTTTCTATGGCAAACGATAACTGCCGCAAATTCATACAGAATCAAATAATTTTTTGCATACAGGCCGGTTTTGCAGAGTTCTCGCGACCTATTGTTTTTGGTGAAGATCGGTTGAGGGAAAGGGGTAGTTTACCTGCAACGGTTTTTTTTTAGCAAGGGTAATTTTGTTTGTTTGGCAAACGATAACAGCCGCAAATTCAAACAGAATCAAATAATGTTTCGCATACAGCCCTGAATTGTAGAGTTCTCAAGACCTATTGTTTTTGGTGAAGATCGGTTAAGGGAAAGGGGTAGTTTACCTGTAACGTTTTATGTTTTAACAAGGGTATTTCCTATGGCAAACGATAACAGCCGCAAATTCAAACAGAATCAAAAGATTATTTGCATACAGCCCTAAATTGTAGAGTTCTCAATACCTTTTGTTTTTGGTGAAGATCGGTTAAGGGAAAGGGGTAGTTTACCTACAACGTTTTTTTAACAAGGGTATTTTCTATGGCAAACGATAACAGCCGCAAATTCAAACAGAATCAAATAATTTTCTGCATACAGCCCTGATTTGTAGAGTACTCAAGACCTATTGTTTTTGGTGAAGATCGGTTGAGGGGAAGGGGTAGTTTACCAGCAACGTTTTTTATCATGCGTATTTTCTATGGCAAACGACAACTGCCGCAAATTCAAACAGAATCAAATAATTTTTTGCATACAGCCCTGATTTGTAGAGTACTCGCGACCTATTGTTTTTGGTGAAGATCGGTTGAGGGGAAGGGGTAGTTTACCTGCAACGGTTTTTTTTATCAAGGGAAATTTGTTTTTTTTGGCAAACGATAACAGCCGCAAATTCAAACAGAATCAAATAATGTTTCGCATACAGCCCTGAATTGTAGATTTCTCAAGACCTATTGTTTTTGGTGAAGATCGGTTGAGGGAAAGGGGTAGTTTACCTGCAACGTTTTTTTAACAAGGGTATTTTCTATGGCAAACGATAACAGCCGCAAATTCAAACAGAATCAAATAATGTTTTGCATACAGTCCTGATTTGTAGAGTACTCAAGACCTATTGTTTTTGGTGAAGATCGGTTAAGGGGAAGGGGTAGTTTACCTGCAACGTTTTTTTATCAAGCGTATTTTCTATGGCAAACGATAACAGCCGCAAATTCAAACAGAATCAAATAATTTTTTGCATACGTCCCTGAATTGTAGAGGTCTCAATGACTTCCGATTTTGGTGAAGATCGGTTAAGGGGAAGGGGTAGTTTACCTGCAACGTTTTTTTATCAAGCGTATTTTCTATGGCAAACGATAACAGCCGCAAATTCAAACAGAATCAAATAATGTTTTGCATACGTCCCTGAATTGTAGAGGTCTCAATGACTTTCGATTTTGGTGAAGATCGGTTAAGGGGAAGGGGTAGTTTACCTGCAACCTTATACGTTTTAACAAGAGTAAAGTACTTGAAAATTTATTTAAACTTTTTGAAACAATGGTAATTGTTAAAAATAAAATAATTTTGTTGCCAGGCAATAAAATTATAATTTTTTCATTTTAATGTAATATAATATTTTTCATTTAATACAGCAATAAAAAGGCAGGTAAGGCACAGCCTGGCTGTTTGGCTGAAAATGATTTTAAATATAAATCTTAGAATATGGAAGTCATGTATGGTTCTCCATACCGATATTACTTAATCTTTGAAAGAAATTATATTCAGTTTATAGTGAGAGTTCATATTACTGTGAGAAATATTTAAAGTGAATTTATTTCTGAAAATCGGGTAATTTAATAATACTTATCAAATCAGTATATTGATGTAAACAGTCGTTCAGTTGAAATGAAATGAGGCGGCATTAGTCATCAATTTTCAATGATCTTGGGGCTTAAGTATCTTACGTCCTTTTCATGTTAGTTGTAGTAATTTATTCATTTAAATTTCAGGTAAAATGGTCCTTGGCATCCGTTAAAGGTTCTCGTACATCATCTACTTCTTACTTGTTCATCTTTTGGAATTTTGTTTACTTTTTTGACATTCTAAATTAAAATTTTGGTCATTCACGGCCTGGCGTCTATTCTGGAAGAGCGTCACTTTACGAGTAATAAGATTTAACTGAAAATTCGTAACCAACGGTCCATTGTCATGGTTACAAATTAATTCCGGTTGGTTAATCTTGATATATATAACCATTGTTATCAATTTTGAATTTTTTATTCAAAATTACTGTATATCTTCTGATTGCTTTTATTCTTCTGTCTTCCTTCCTATGTATTAAATATTATCACTACTGTTTGTATTTCCTTTCAAAGATTATTTTGACATCCCATAAGGTTGGGTTCTATAATGTATTATTGTTTATACAATTATGTTAATATTTGTTAATTACTTTTCTTTTTTATTTTAAGTTCTTATTCTAACATTTTTCTTTTAATATGATTCACAAATTATTCTTGGCTAGTTCTTTGCCTTGGATTTGTTAATTTCCTTTTTAATTTTTTACAATTTGTAGTTATTTGTTTTTTGACAGTTAGGCATTTCCTAGGCCTAAGTAGTAACTGATTCTATTTACTTATTTTACACAAATTACATCTCATTTTACCCTAATGTGTTTTGTTTTGTTATTATAATTGATTTGTCTATTTGTTGTTGTGTTTTGGATCTATTTTTATACTAATTGTATGTTCCCATCATTTTTTACATTATGGTCTGTTAACTATTTCCTAACTGATTTTCCAGTGTTATTTGATCTGTATTGATTCACCGTCTTATTTATTTAAATTGCCATTGTTAATAATTTGGCTATTACTCACATAAAACATAACATCTAGGCCTATGGTCTGTATCATTCCTTCAGCCATATCCTATTCATAAATTTAATTGAACAATTTTTTAACAGCTATTAAACAACGTTTGTTAACCATTGGTTTCATTCTTATTTATTTTTAGGTGATAACACATCATCACACTATTTAAACTTATTTACTTGATTATCCCTTATAACATGGGGTGTTTATTGATTTTGTTTTAATTTCTTTACTATATATTTTTTCTTATATTATCTCTACCTTTTATCCATGTTAACACTCACTGTTGACATTCTACGGGCTTTCTCCCCTGAATAACATCGTATCCTTCATTTATATTTAATCTTAATACTATCTTTAACTACTATTATTAACAAAATTCTTACTTACTATTCATGTTCACCATTAAATTGTTTAGTGTTTATCACTGATTTATTAAGTGTTCTTTAACTATCACTCTATTTCCTAATTCTATCAATAACAATATTCTTATTTATTAATAACATTCACTTTTAAACCATTTAGCGTTTATCACTGATTTACTAAGTGTTTTTTATCTATTACTAGATTTTCTCATTATTTTGGGGTTTTTACACTTTCACTTTTGGCACTTCTTAAATTTTTATTTTAAGTGTTTATTAGTGGGTAATCCCTCCCAGTACTTTTCTTTGTCACTTAGTTATTTTTATTTTCTCACTATCTCTCTCTTTACAAATATTATTTATACTATTAATAAGTTCATGTCTTAATATAGTTCTTTCTTACATATAACTCTCTAATTCTTGGGTTAGTGTACTTTTATTTATCGGGTTTTGTCAATTATTATTTACATTTATCATTTAGTCAATACTAATACTTGTTTTTACTTCCATATTCCTTAAGGAATGGAAGTATGGTGATGGCAAAAAAAATCCTGTTCGAGATTATTGCAGATTCTGATTGTACTACACTCAAAACATGAAAAAAAGTCGTTTTCCGAAAAGTGTCTGTGTGTGTGTCTGTCTGTCTGTGTGTCTGTGTGTCTATCTGTCTGTCTGTAGATTTTTTTTTATGGCAAACGATAACTGCCGCAAATTCAAACAGAATCAAATAATTTTTTGCATGCAGCTCTGATTTGCAGAGTACTCGCGACCTTTTGTTTTTGGTGAAGATCGGTTGAGGGAAAGGGGTAGTTTACCAGCAACGGTTTTTTTTTAGCAAGGGTAATTTTGTTTGTTTGGCAAACGATAACAGCCGCAAATTCAAACAGAATCAAATAATGTTTCGCATACAGCCCTGAATTGTAGAGTTCTCAAGATCTGTTGATTTTGGTGAAGATCGGTTAAGGGAAAGGGGTAGTTTACCAGTAACGTTTTATGTTTTAACAAGGGTATTTCTTATGGCAAACGATAACAGCCGCAAATTCAAACAGAATCAAAAGATTATTTGCATACAGACCTATGTTGTATAGTTCTCAAGACCTATTGTTTTTGGTGAAGATCGGTTGAGGGAAAGGGGTAGTTTACCTGCAACGTTTTTTTAACAAGGGTATTTTCTATGGCAAACGATAACAGCCGCAAATTCAAACAGAATCAAATAATGTTTTGCATACAGCCCTGATATGTAGAGTACTTAAGACCTATTGTTTTTGGTGAAGATCGGTTAAGGGAAAGGGGTAGTTTACCTGTAACGTTTTATGTTTTAACAAGGGTATTTCTTATGGCAAACGATAACAGCCGCAAATTCAAACAGAATCAAAAGATTATTTGCATACAGCCCTAAATTGTAGAGTTCTCAAGACCTATTGTTTTTGGTGAAGATCGGTTGAGGGAAAGGGGTAGTTTACCTGCAACGTTTTTTTAACAAGTGTATTTTCTATGGCAAACGATAACAGCCGCAAATTCAAACAGAATCAAATAATGTTTTGCATACAGCCCTGATTTGTAGAGTACTCAAGACCTATTGTTTTTGGTGAAGATCGGTTAAGGGGAAGGGGTAGTTTACCTGCAAAGTTTTTTTATCAAGCGTATTTTCTATGGCAAATAAAATAATATTTTGCAAATTCAAACAGAATAAAATAATTTTTTGCATACGTCCCTGAATTGTAGAGGTCTCAATGACTTTCGATTTTGGTGAAGATCGGTTAAGGGGAAGGGGTAGTTTACCAGCAACCTTTTATGTTTTAACAAGAGTAAAGTACTTGAAAATTTATTTAAACTTTTTGAAACAATGGTAATTGTTAAAAATAAAATAATTTTGTTGCCAGGCAATAAAATTATAATTTTTTCATTTTAATGTAATATAATATTTTTCATTTAATACAGCAATAAAAAGGCAGGTAAGACACAGCCTGGCTTTTTGGGTGAAAATGATTTTAAATATAAATCTTAGAATATGGAAGTCATGTATGGTTCTCCATACCGATATTTTTTGGTGAAGATCGGTTGTGGGAAAGGGGTAGTATACCAGCAACGGTTTTTTTTTTAGCAAGGGTAATTTTGTTTGTTTGGCAAACGATAACAGCCGCAAATTCAAACAGAATTAAATAATGTTTCGCATACAGCCCTGAATTGTAGAGTTCTCAAGATCTGTTGATTTTGGTGAAGATCAGTTAAGGGAAAGGGGTAGTTTACCTGTAACGTTTTATGTTTTAACAAGGGTATTTCCTATGGCAAACGATAACAGCCGCAAATTCAAACAGAATCAAAAGCTTATTTGCATACAGCCCTAAATTGTAGAGTTCTCAAGATCTATTGTTTTTGGTGAAGTTCGGTTGAGGGAAAGGGGTAGTTTACCTGCAACGTTTTTTTAACAAGGGTATTTTCTATGGCAAACGATAACAGCCGCAAATTCAAACAGAATCAAATAATATTTTGCATACAGCTCTGATTTGTAGAGTACTCAAGACCTATTGTTTTTGGTGAAGATCGGTTAAGGGAAAGGGGTAGTTTACCTGTAACGTTTTATGTTTTAACAAGGGTATTTCCTATGGCAAACGATAACAGCCGCAAATTCAAACAGAATCAAAAGATTATCTGCATACAGCCCTAAATTGTAGTGTTCTCAAGACCTATTGTTTTTGGTGAAGATCGGTTGAGGTAAAGGGGTAGTTTACCTGCAACGTTTTTTTAACAAGGGTATTTTCTATGGCAAACGATAACAGCCGCAAATTCAAACAGAATCAAATAATTTTTTGCATACGTCCCTGAATTGTAGAGATCTCAGTGACTTTCGATTTTGGTGAAGATCGGTTAAGGGGAAGGGGTAGTTTACCTGCAACCTTTTACGTTTTAACAAGAGTTTTTTGTACTTGAAAATTTATTTAAACTTTTTGAAACAATGGTAATTGTTAAAAATAAAATAATTTTGTTGCCAGGCAATAAAATTATAATTTTTTCATTTTAATGTAATATAATATTTTTCATTTAATACAGCAATAAAAGGCAGGTAAGACACAGCCTGGCTGTTTGGCTGAAAATGATTTTAAATATAAATCTTAGAATATGGAAGTCATGTATGGTTCTCCATACCGATATTTTTTCTTTATATCGGTTATCCTCTGTGCCGCTATAATCGGTTACTTTAGACTAAACATTTTTGAGTTGGATTCATAATAATTCCTTATCCATAAAAATATAATATTCTTCTATGTTCATTACATTTGACAAAAAAATTCTGATCAAGGGCATTTAGTTTGTAGATATACTAATAAAACTGTGTTTTGTATCGGAAGGAATGTGTTTTGATGTTATAATGTCACAAAAACAAATTACTCAAACTCCTCGTCTTTATAGTGCAGTATAGTAGGGCTACTGATTAAGCGATGAAACTGCCAATGCATGAGTAACGAACCAAAGCGTTTCCACAAAAATATTTATGTATATACATACATGTTTATGTTATACAAACGTTAATTTTGGGCGAACTACACTTTAATTTTTTCCCCTTTGCGTTTTTCTTACCAATATCTGTCAATTAAAATATCATACAGCTCGTTCTCATATATTTCGCATACTGACTAAAGTAATCTACTGAGGTGTATAACTTTATATAATGTGGCGTGTATGTGGATGAGAAGTTAATAATGAATAATGTAATGTAGAACAATCTACGTGTTTATCGAAAGTTCCAGAGGGATCCGGAATGTAATGCCTGTGGCGTACGTGACTCTCGACGCATTAGCTAGATTGTGCCAGAAGCCGGACGAACTGTGTCAAGGCCGCAATTAATTACGTCGCACACACTGGCGCTAACGAGCAGTAAGGAATAATCTTGTAATTTGGGGGGTATAAATATCAGTACTCAACGTCATTCAGTTCAGTTATTGTCGGGTGATTACAAGCGACATTACTCTGAGCGTTCAAGTGATTGATAGTGAAGTGTTGTGATTTATAATCGGGCTGTATAATTGTAATACAATTGTGTTTAATATTAGTGGACATTTTATTGCATGTGAACAATTTTTATTTGATTTGTTGTAAGAGACTTTGTTGTTAATTACGAAGTGTTTAACTGTGAAAATTAAAGCTGGCGATTAGTGACTTATTTGGTGTCTTGCATTTTGTTTCCACTGTACCTACGACGATCAAGTAGACCGTCGTAACAGTAGTGTCAGAACTGGGATAGAACGGTTAACAGTGGAAACAGTGGACACTTTGTACAAGACGAGGTAATTCGTAACTAATCGGGTAAACAAAAGATGCCAGTCAGATGACGGAAGCTTTCCAAGCGCTGCTGCGGCAGACACGGGAAGAGACAAAAGAAGAACGAAGACAAGAAAGAGAAGAAGCAGAAAAACGACAGGATGAAAAACGCAGGTAAGAAAGAGAAGATGCTGAGGAACGTCAGAAAGCACTAATGCTAGAAACAGAAGAAATACAAAAAGACGAACGAAGAAACAAAGGGAAGAAACAGAGGAACGACGTAAGCAGGAAGCAGAGGAACGTAAACGTGAAACAGAAGACATCAAGGAGTTAATACAGGAGAAAAAGCAGACACAAGAACAAACCGCTACAGAGTTGGGTCTCCTACGAGGTGAGCTTAATAAGTAAGTTACTAAAATATCGGAGGTACAAGAATCAATGAAATTAAAAACAGCTGAAGTAGAAAAATCTGTCTCGATTGTTGAAGAAACGATGTCTACAAAAATATCTGTCACAGAAGAATCTGTGTCAAATAAAATATCTGCAGTAGAAAACTCAGTGGCAAATATAAAAGAGCAAATTAAAAATGAAGTTGAACAGTTCATGAAAATACAACCAAAACAAATTTCTGAACAGACTGTACCACGGATAAAGACAGAAAAAGACACAGAAAATAAATCAGTAGAGAGTCACTATGCCTGCAGTAGGGACAGTTCATGTCAAAGCTCCAACCTTTAACGGAAACAGTCACTAGGCAACGTACCTCCGCCAATTTGAAGCTGCTGCAAGCTCAATTAATTGGACAGAGAAAGACAAGTCAGTCTCACTTGTTCTCACATTAAAAGGACCAGCGGCAGAACCACTACAGAAATTACGACCTGACAGCCAGAACATCTATGCCGAGTTGATAAAAGCTCTAGAATTATGGTATGGTAATAAATATTTGCGAGATGTGTACTGCACCCAGTTGAGAGTAAGGCGACAGCATTCCGGGGAGAGCCTTCAAGAGTTTGAAGCAAGTATCGACAGACTAATTAGACTGGCCTATCCTGAAGCGCCAGAAAATTTTCGAATAAGTTTTGCGATGCAGACATTTACTGCCGGTGTCCGAGATAACGAACTACAGCAAGTGTTACGAATGGGAAGACTCCAGAACAGTGCGGACGCCCTGGTACATGCTTTGCAATTTGAGGCCGCCAAATCAGCGTCTGGTTGGACAAGTCATAAAGTGCGCGCTAAAAGATAGCGACGACACAGACAACGAGGAAGAAGAATAAGGAACAGAGACTCGACGGTCGGCGAAACAGAATAAAATAAGAAACGATGGAAACCAAAGTGCTATAGATGTGGGAAACCTGGACATCTACAACGAGATTGTCGGGTTACAATTCAGCAGCAGGGAAACGAGCAATAGTCGGTACAACGGAGCGTGTGCTGACTAACTGGAGGAACGAAGCCCCTAAACAATACGCAATTTCTACACTTCAGAAAAAACAGTGGGAGCTTGGTGGTTACCGGATTCATTCAAGAAAGGCCAACCTCGATTACAGTTGACACAGGCACAACAGTTTCTATTGTGCGGTCCGACGTGGTGAAAGATCTCAAGCCAATCTGGTGCTCTTGCAGCTTGCGAACAGCTACTGGACGGCCTGTAAAAGTGTTTGGAAAAGTGAAGATACACCTATGCCTCGGTCGACTTGAGTTTAGTCATCAAGTACTTGTTGCAGACATTGTGGATGAAGCAATTCTCGGTGTGGACGTTATGAATGCATACGGATTCATAGTCGACTTCAAAAACAATTTCTTGAGAACTGGTGGAGAAGGGGTAATGCTATCAACAATGACGACAGCAGAAAAATCGATGGACGTCATAAACCAAGTGGCCGTAACTGTTCTGCCAAACTCCGAAAAGATCATCATGGTTAGAACCGAGGTAGATACTAGGGGCAACCAGTGCTCTATATTCGAACCCCAGGTAGTCAGCACACCGGGCATACTAATTGCCAGAAGTTTAATAAAACCTGACGAAACCGGAAATGTACCTATTAGAGTGGCGAATATTTTGGATCAAGCTGTCAATTTAAAAATAAATACGCTGCTAGGCAAATTGACTCCCGTGGCCTGGGTAGTCGGAATGACGCAACGAAGATCCAATTGTACTTCGGATACTTCCAAATTACAAGAGGAACTGCAGGAATTATTGAAGAGTTCTTCTAACGACCTCTCAAGTGGTGAAGTAAAAAACTCAGACGGTTTTTACATGAATTCAAAGATTCTTTTGCAGTTCGGGGACAGTCACTGGGTCTTCTAAAGTCCTGATCTAAAGGCCATCTTGGCATTAACAAACCGCTTGACAAAATACGGAAGCGATTCTATTGGTTTCATCTAGGCCACGAAGTAGAGGAATGGGTTCGGACATGTGAAATATGTGCTGCAACCAAGGGTTCACAAACCAGAAGCAGGGGAAAAATGAGACAGTATAACGATGGATTGCCTTTTGAGAGAATTGCCATTGACATTGCTGGACCATTCCCAGTTACGACGATTAAAACCGGTACAGCTTGGTTGTAGGTGACTACTTTACTAAGTGGGTGGAAGCCTACGCAATTCCAAATCAGGGGGTTACCACTGTGGCAAAGAAGTTAGTTCACAACTTCTGTTGCCGTTATGGAGCAAGGGAGAAATTTCGAATCAGGAGGTTTAAAGGATTATGCCGTCTACTCGGAATTCGAAAGACCAGGACAACGCCTCTGCATCCTCAGTCGGACGGGTTGGTTGAGCGTTTCAATAGGACACTTGAGCAGCATCTTTCGAAGGATGTTGACGACAACCAAACAGACTGGGACCAACGTATACCACTAATCCTCATGGCGTATAGATCATCAGTACACGACACAACCGGCATGACTCCAGCAAAATTGGTGTTTGGGCGGGAGATCCGTCTTCCTGGGGACTTGATGTTCGGATCACCTGAGACTCAGTCCCAAGAACCAGAAAACTATTCCTCGCAGTTAGAAAACCAACTGCGAAAATTGAATCGCTTGATAAGAGGACGGCTGAAGATTGCCAGTGATAAAATTAAAACTCGGTATGACATTCGCAGCAATAGTGTAGGTTTCCAAGAAGGATATCCGGTCTGGTTGTTCAACCCAAAGCGCTGTCGTGGTCACTCACCTAAGCTTCAGACTAACTGGGAAGAGCCCTCCACTGTGAAAAAAAATCAACGATGTTGTTTATTGGATTCAACAGGAAGGACAGCGAAAGTTCAAGGTCGTCCACCTAGATCGCCTCGCTAAGTATTACTTTTGAAACGGTTTGCCAGTTCGAGACGAACAGGCTTAAGGAGGGGGCGGTGTTACGAAATTACAGAACAATCTACATGTTTATCGAATGTTCCAGAGTGATCCGGAATGTAATGCCTGTGGCGTACGTGACTCTCGACGCATTATATAGACTGTGCCAGAAGCCTGGCGAACTGTGTCATGGCCGCAATTATTTACGTCCCCCATACTGGCGCTAGCGAGCAGTATGGAATAATCTAGTAATTTGGGGGATATAAATACCAGTACTCAACGACGTTTAGTTCAGTTATTGTCGGGCGTTTACAAGCGATATTACTCTGTGCGTTAAAGTAGTTAATAGTGAAGTGTTGTGATTTATAATCGGGCGGTATAATTGTAATACAATTGTGTTTAATGTTAGTGGACATTTTATTGCGTGTGAACAATTTTTATTTGATTTGTTGTAAGAGACTGTGTTGTTAATTACAAAGTGTTAGCTGTGAAAATTAAAGCTGGTGATTAGTGACTTAATTGGTGTCTTGTATTTTGTTTCCACTGTACGATACGGCGATCAAGTAGACCGTCGTAACTGTATAGAAACGTTTTTGAAACTGTCTGCGGAAAGCAAAAAAAAAGGTAATCCGTTGAATGTTAATACAATAGTAATCGATACCACCAATTTTTTAATACTAGACATTTAAAATAAATTTTTTATATTTCCGTCAAGGTACTTCCAGTTTATCTTCAATATATATAAAAAACGTAAGTAGTTACATTTCTTGCAAAGTATTCTGTACTATATCATCTTTCCTTGAGTGATGCAAAATATAACTCCATACTTAAACGTAATTATCTAAATATTTATTGTTCTTATGAGTATTCAATGATTCGTATAAAAGTAGGCCTAATCGGCAACGTTTAGAAATTACACAAAAGTCAATGGAATACAAATATGAACAGAGTAAAGTTAAAGAATTGTATGCTAAAATAAAATTCAAAAAAGTTGGTTTGAGAGCTAGAAGTAACAGTATTGAGGACAAGCAGGAAAAATTGTTTTAGTGAATAACAAAATTTTATGCAGATGGAGAGACCATTTTAACCAACTTTTCAGATGGAATACATCAGTATCGACGGTAAAAGATCAAACTTTTATAAGTATAGAAAATCGGGTTGAAGCCCCACAACAGACCAGGTTTCAGAGGTAATTAAAGCTTTGAAGAGAAGGAAGACAGAATTTCAGCCTAGCTGTTGCAGGAATAAGGAGAAACTTTAACGAGAGTATTCAAGTAATTAATTTGGAAAGTGTACGTATTTGAAGAAATTCCATAAGTCTGGAAGGGTGGAATTATTGTGGCAATTCATAAAAAAAGTAAAAATATCTTGGATTTCGCTGTGCATGACGTGTCCGTTACTTAAATAAATATAATTAATTCACTACCGACTCAGAACACAAAGTTTCTTATGTGTAAAAACGGAAAAGTTTTACCTTATAGCCTGAACCAGTTTTTGCTTTTAAAAAGCGTCTACATAGGCGATGAGCAATTCCTTTGAGCAAACAGGACTCAAAGAGTCAGTTTGATATGAAAGTAATTAGTCAAAATGTGGCCCATCGCGATCGACAAGTTCTAGCAATTGACCATTAAAAATGTCACAGAATTTAAATATCTAGGCTCCCCCATGACAAATACAAATGACGTAGACAAAGAAATTCTCATCAACGCTGAGAACAGAGCTTCCACAGTCTGAGGCAGTTTCTTCTCATCAAGAGCCTACTGAGAAATACCAAATTAAAAGTTTATAATAGCCTAATAAAACCAATAATGCTACATGTGAATGAGACGTGGACAACTACACTTACACATGGACAGAAGATGATGTATTTTGAAAACAAAGTGTTGAAGAAAATCATAGAAGCATTATATGACACAATAGGCAACGGATGGCGAGAAAGAACAAGTTAGAAGAATAACAGACCAGACTATCATAACGAATGAAATTATGAGATATAAGGTTAGAATAGATTGGAAACGTTTTAAGAGCAGAATATTTTTAAAATATCAAGAAAATATAGACGATAGAAAATACCCATAGGAAAGGAAGACCACGAACAAGAATATCCGATAATGTAAAAAGAGACCTAGAAGAAATAAGAAAAGAAGAAAACTTGGAAATAACACCTCGGGACAGAAATAAAGGGAAAGACTACTATGGAAGGTTAAAGGACTACAAGTGTTGTATGACCACTAGTAGTAGTTTTGATATTAAATTCTCGCAATTTATTATAATTACTTTATAGTTACAGCTAACATAATTAGACATAAACGGCTGTCTGGTCGCACTGTGTCAAAAGATCTCATTGGGCATGCGTAGCTTTGACGCGTTGTCTTTGGACCAATTATTTTGTTTCTAGAACAGCAGCATGGGTGGTGTGTCATATGGTTGTTTATCATGATTGGTCACCTCACACCCTACATACTGCACTGCCTTTCCTGTTACCACTACCATACGCGCGAAGCATTTCATGTCTAACTATTTCATGTGTACTTGCAACTTGAATTTTATAAAATTTTTAAAATCACGTGGAGAACATTACGAACAATAATTTAGCCTTGTATACTCACCTTTGTTACCCGTTCTGTACAGGTTAAGCCTCCAAATTCCGCCACAGACTGCGCTGCTGTCCCCTGTACATTTTAGGTTGCAGTCTTCTTCGTTGGCTTTATAAATGTTAGGTACTTCGTCATCACCACACCAACACTGTTGCCTAAACACATTTGACAGTACAGACTTCTCCAAAGAGTAAACAGATTAATTTCTGTTCAATTTATTCATCGAGTTTAACTAATGTAGTATTTTCCTATACATCTAATTAAGCGGTCATATGTGCGGGTTAAATAATTCTATGTAAACATAAAAGTTAGTATACAAGGGTAAATACAAATAATAACAATAACGACAGTGTCCTCCTTTTGTTCCATCGAAGGGGCGTCAGACAGTATAGGCTACCAGTTTAAGCCACACGGGATACAAGGAAGGCAGTGTGCCTGGCACTGCGTTTCTACCATCACTATTAATTCAGGTGTTATCACTGGTAGTCAGTTTCCACAGGTTGAGTCAACCTGCATGCTGCAATACGTATCCCTACTTTATGGTGCTAAGCGAGAATCGTACACAGGACGTCTAGATTACCAGCTACGTCTCATTTCCAAAAACCTACTCAGCCGTCTGATAATATGATATTTATTAAAAGTAAATGTGAATGTATTTTACAGTAAGAAACTATTTCTTTAAATTAAATAGAAACTACAGAAAAACAGATTCACAGTATTCAGTATGATCAAGAACATTAACTCAGGGAAGCAACCAAATTAGCAGAATGGCAAATCTAACTGCTTTTTTCAGCTCTTGTTCTTGTTTTCCGTTGCTTTCTTTCGACAAGATAGCATCTTTATGTTGGCAAGATACTGCATGTTACACAGAGAATATGTTATGCTAACAACGGCTGATTTTCTTATCTTCCTCATACAGTTATATTACTCTTTACAAGCTAAACAGCTGTTCTTTTAGAAAACCGTTGTAAACTATGGTATTGGTAAAGGTTGAAATTCCTATAAACAAACTATTTATCAATACACTAGAAGGAATTTATGATTGCATAAAGTCAATTTTGCGTTCAAAATGAACCCCTAAGGCATTTTTATACAAAAAAAGGTGTCATCACCAACACTCGATTAATTCATGTCATTTATTTATATCAAAAATAAGTTTACGGAGAATTTACTTTTATAACGTTACAAGATAGTTTTGTGTGTTTGCTTCTAGAGAAAAACATGAATTCAGGATGAGTTTTTCAGACCCCATGTCAATTCAATCTGTGTAACTGACTAACAGTAATATTCTTGGATAATGGACTTCTGAAGATTAGTACTGGTCTCATGAGCACACTATAATTATAAATAGTTAGAAATTAGAAATTTGGAATTTGGCATGCTAAATTTATATAACGTTAGCGTACCACTCATTTCTTTAAGAAATGTGAGCTCGGTAAAATTACGACTAGTTAGCAGCAACATATTAAAGCAGTTTTTGAAATCAAACGTTGGTGCGGTAACTTTATGTAGGTATCTAATGTAATACACACTACAGAAGCAGCACTTGTACAAATCTATCAATAATTTCTGTTGAATATCTGACACACGCACAATGTTTCTAGCGCTTTATAAGGACATTATGAGAAGTAGGAGAAATAGCACGGCGAGTAAAGTGAGAATGCACCGATGGTACAATTGATCTCACCGAAGGAGAAGAGGAAAGATTGAAGATATTTGAGAGAAAGGTGATAAGAGAGATATCCAGTGTGAAGAAGGTGATCGATAGTGTATATGTAGAATATAATCAAGTAAAGAGGTTGAGTTCAGGAGAAATTAAAAGGAGAGGATACTGTGAGGATAATTAAAGAACGGCGAATAAGGTGGTATGGGCACATGTATAGGGAAGAAAAGCAAATAGCTTTAAAAAATAAGTAGAATGAGGACCACAAGCAGAGAGTCTTAGGGAAGGGCCAAATATGAGGTGAGAGGATCAGGTCACAAAGAACGCTAAGAGTTCAGGTGTGAAAGTGTGCATACAAACGAGAAGAAAGATGAGGGATACAAACGAGTGGAGTTGGCTTGTAGATCGCAACACTGTGATTAGTGGGACTGAATTGACTCGTCTGAAGCTGAGAAGTCAGAAGAGCTGAGACCAACAAAGCGGCTATAATTCCGCAAGCGAAGTAAGACCTTGATAGCAATGATTGAAACGGCTCATCGTCAGCTGTTAAATGTTATTAGTTCCGGTTTACACTGGCGTGTTTTTTTACGGAACAGGCCTTGGCAACTTATCTTTTAGAGATTTTTTAACGTGTAGGCCTTCTTTTTACTCATAAGATTATAAGACCGATATAAATTAAAAGTCCTTCGTAAAATAAAATATTAGATTTAACACTCTGTGGATTACAGTAGACATTCACGAAGACGCTGAAGTAATAAAAATTCCGAATCAGTTTGTAGATAATGATTGTACTGTGTTAATTGTATTACTTAATATATAGTCTAAATAATATTATTATAGGGGTCTATTAATTGCAGGAAACTAAATAATAAGAGGTACTGGAAAAAGGTACTATATTTATAATGTATATTGTTTGTAAAATCAATTTACATAATTGTATAATAGGTATCAACTTCATTGTCTTACACTTATGTGTATGTAAAAACACTTGGTATGTTTTGTACCTGTTTTCGAGACCAGCGTAGACGTAACCCTTCTTCTGACAAACACCAACGCAGAGAGATGATGTCAGCGTTTCAGGATATTCAAGCACTTCACCACGTAACAAACGTGGCTCTACCTGATCGATGTAACATCCCACGTAATCGAAACCTCCCGTGACATCTGAAGAACCTGTAATATTTATGAATGCTGTCCTAACTATTCATATAGAATCACTATAGGCTTATTTTTTGCGACAGATAACGAAATATTTATATAGGGTAACTGTTCTTGTTTGGGGGAAGGTGTACTAATCTTCTTGAGCCAGAAACTGAGTCTTTTATTGCTGCGGTCTGCAAAGTCTGGAACGCAACAAACCACTTCCACGAATCACAGTAAATGTTAGCGGTTTGGAAAACAGTGCAAATAACTGACACGTCTGTACTCGAAACAAATAATTGTAGTTGATTTTTGAATAAAGGGACTGTCTGTAATTATAATAAGAGGTTTATTTCCGCTTACAAAGGTTTTTATTTTGAGACGTGTTACTTCTTTGTTTTGAAACCTTCACGGTATAAAATAGTACTTCATATAAATTTAAGTAATTATAGTTATATAAATTTACATGTCATATGGTGAGAAAATGCCGACGACTTTCGCGAGTTCCATATAGTGGAGTTATGGGAAGCGCTGGCTGACTTTGTAGTAATATTATTATAATTAGGTTATATTAGAATCTTTGTAAGTTTTCTTTTTGTTATTGGCATCATGTAAATTTTTTGTTTAGACTGTTACGGCAGGTTAGTAAAAAGTTCAACTTTTCTCAAACCTCTGAGTAATGCAAGGTTGTAGTCAACAAGGATTAGGAAGAATTGAAAATTAAGAATAGTGAAAGGAAATGGAGGTTAACCTGTGTATATGTCTTCGTATAAGTTCTCAGACGCATAGCTCAAGCTCTCGCTGCAGTTAAAAAGTGTTAGTCAGACTTCAGTAGTCAAACAATCACGATTTGAATTTTTCCTGTTGAGACTTTACGCAACTGAATTCAATTTACATGATACAACAACTAACGAGGAAATAAATGTATCAACTGAGATCAAACCTATGCCAGAAGGACAGATCAGTAGGACACAATCTATTGTTTGCTTTAGTTGGACAGCTAGACTGTAGTTAGAAAATGTACAGTTAGAAAATAAAGGTCATTGCAAAACTGCTTACTACGACTTATTGTCAACAAAACATACGATACGAAGATTGTATGGTATAACACAGCCTAATTGGTGAAACTAAAAATTCACTTCAATCGCTACCGGAAGCAGTTATAGAATTTTTACGTCTTGACAAACAGGAAGATTTCAAAAGGACCGTTCATGCATTGATGGCATATTCTCTTTGAAAATATTTTTGAGAAAAGAAGAGAAGTTAATTTGGAGACATACCTTGCCTTTATTGAGCATGAGAAAGCGTTTGATAGAGTTAATAGATCCATCCTATGTGATATTATGGACATTCGAAGACGATATAAAGAGTTTATACTATTGTACAAGGATAGTATTGTCTACAGGAGAGGATTTGACAGAAGAGATTTACATTAATCAGGGAGTGCACCAAGGCTGTAGTATGTCTCCAATATTTAATACCTATATTGATGACATAGAGAGTGGACTCAGGAATTAAAATACCGTAAATAATAGAACATACTTGAACACAATGCTGTTTGTGGATAAACAGGTAATTATCCACAACAATGAATGCGAGCTCCAGAGATCAATGTATCAGTTAGAGTAGGTCTGTTCGAATTAAAACATGAAAATCTTTGTGCATAAGTATGGCTATGCCTTTTGTAGGAAAATACTCCTTGCGAACAAAAATTGTATTAGTTAACAAGACGCATGTTTTGTCTGGTATCCAAGTCACTTGTATGAATTGGTAAACTACCTTTTTTTATTCCGCCTTATAATTTCTTGTTTACAGTTGCGAAAGACGCGTTTCTGATATGTTTCATCATCAGATAGTAAAAACTCTCTCCTACGAGGTCGTTGCTTGTTAAAATACCAATTTCTCATTTAAAGACGCACAACCGTTGAGTAGTCGACCTCGACCAAACGTGATTGGGTGGGCACCTACTAATGCAAAATTAGTATTTTAACACCCATACATCTCATAGGAGGGGTTTTTAATCTGATGATGAAGCATATGCTTTGAAACGCGTCATTATCAAGTGTCACAAATAAGTCACAAGGCGGATTAAAAAGGTTTGTTTATTAGATTATAAAAGTACAGGTCAGGATCCACATTACCGCTATCTTTGTTGTAACACCACTCATGTCGTAGATGCACTGTAGATATTTCTAGAAAGCTAGGGATATCGATAATAATTTGGCCAAGTTTCAGTCAATATGCGCAACGATTTGTCAAGCATTATAGAGACGTTCCTACATAGAGTATTGAATAGTTGAGATTTATCAAGTGTACAAAATATGATATAATTTGCAGTAATTGCTAAATTTTTGGAGTATGATATTTTATTAATGTAGGAAAAGACTGTAAATTATGGGACACAGTCATTTTAGTAATATTATCTATAAAAAAAGAAAGGACTAAATTTTAACGAGAAACTGTGAAAAGTCTATATGAAGTAAGCTTAAATCATTTTTTTATAATGGCATTAAATTCATTGTTCTCCAAACAATTAATCTGTCACCTAGAGACTCAATAATGTTTGTCCTTACACTGACGACTCTTCAGTATTAAATTTTCATTATTATCTGGCTACTGGTTTAGAAAATATTTAGTACTATTTTATAGAAATATTCGTATTGCTAAATGCGAGAACTAAGAATAATTAAAGCCAGTCTATTAGGTTATTTTAACATCGTATGAAAATATTTCACCAATATGCTGAACGCTAGAGTTTACTCAGACAAAGTACAAAACACTTAGTTACGGACAGATATATCTTGATAGAAAATTGTCGTGATTTGCATAGATACAAAGCAATGTAAGCTGATTGCAGTTTAGTAGCATTTAGAAAATATTTGCAGTTCTCATTTTAAAATAATGTATAGAATCAAAATTTATTTGTATAACTAATAAGCACTTGGGTGGCAAACAAATTCTAAAAATATTTATTGTTCCAGAAACCTTAAAGTTTAATATTTAAGTAGCATTTAGTTACATTTGTGAATTTCAGAGTCCAAAATGTTTTACACAAAAAATTAAATTATTTTTAATTTATAGTTTTGAAAATCTGATAACTGAAATTCGCATAAGCATATTACAAGTTGAATAACCATATTGCTACATTAGATAATTTAAATGTCTTAATTTAAAAAACTTCACAAAACCTTACGTACTTTCTGTAGTACTGTATATTGTGTTTCTCCAGGTACCTCCACACAAGGCTGTCAGATCACCTCTGCACTTTGAATTACAGTCAGATTCGGGCATTTTGTCACTTTCTGAAGGGAACTCATTCCCGCAGAAACACTCTATACTATGTAAATAAAAACATTTATCATTTTTGCAATGTTTTGAAACGATTATTTATATTAGCTTAAATAAGTCACATAAATCTATCCATGTTTTACGTACCGAGTCACTTTATGGTTCAATATAAATAAATTACCTTATTTTGGCCCACCTTAGTGACACTTAACTTCTTTTCGTCTAATGACGCGTTTCGGGATGAAATCCCATCTTCAGATATACAAAATTAATTTAAAAACGTAAATGTATACCACATTTTGTGGTTATGTCATAATTTAAAATGATTAAAATCTTTTAAATAAAATATATAAAAACGTAACAACTGAATCGCTCGGAGCACTCGCATGCATGCGCGCTGTACCGCGTCTTCCTCACGACTAGCTATTATTCAACCTTTAGCTATTTTTTTTTTTTTTTTAATTAATTTTGTATATCTGAAGATGGGATTTCATCCCGAAACGCGTCATTAGACGAAAAGAAGTTAAGTGTCACTAAGGTGGACCAAAATAAGGTAAATTATTTATATTGAAAGTCACATAAGCTTATACGTACATAAGCGTTCTGCTGCAGTGCTTCCGTCTGACAAGAATAGGATTTAATTGAAGGAATTTGTATGTCGGCATTGCTTTTTGTAAGACATAAGTTTTCTTTGAGTAATAAAATACGTTTAGGTACTGAAAGTACTTTTACAGGAACAGAGAAGTGAATGTAATTTAATTATAATGTAATACATCATTTTTAGGAATTTAAGTATCAGGGGTTTTGGGTTTTACTAGTAATTCATGCTTCCTAACCCTCATATGAAATGACAGAAATGGTGTGGATAAGGATTCACTGGTGATTGAAGTAAATGTGAAAAATTTGTTAAACATATTTGAAAAAAAAGAGTATTGTAGAAATAAAAAAGCAATTGCACGGGAAATCTGAACTTGCACATTAAAATTATTGATCAATGAAATATAAGGTGATATTATTACAATTAAAAATTTAATTACTTTCTGAAACTCAATTTTTACGCACACATGCGCACACACGCAGTCACAAATATAATTTATAAACTCTAATTTAAAGGTTCGTAAAAATAATTTTGTTGGTAAATATGTTGTTTTTGTTCATACTGAGGAAATTTGTAAGCAGGTAATATATTTTATTTGTTAAAAAAAAATATACCACTCATATGAATGTGTCTACACAATCATAAGCAAGTGTCATTCTCCAGTGACATTCCTCCAGGCAAAAACCTGTCCAGTTCACTACGCTACTACACATTACGTGTCAGCCTCACTTCTTCAGTTAATGGTGTGGGCTCTGTGTCTCTTTATCTTCCATCCAGTAGCCAACAATCATCAACTCGCCTACTCAAACTGACCTAATCACCTCCATTTTATTTTATAATTTTGTAAATGATTGCATCTAATTGTGTCCGATTATGTTTCATTTTATTTGTTTTAATTTCTATCCACATTAACCTAACTTAGTCCTCATAATACTCCATGCAATCTGAAGCACTTGTATGTCTTGCTTCTAATGTTCACTGCCTATGTTTTTGAAATATACCTCATCGTAGGAAGCACAAAGTGATTAAAAACTTTGATTTTTAAAGCATTTTAAATGGTTTGATTTTTACTACTACAACAACGACAACAACAACAACAACAACAACTACTACTACTACTACTACTACTACTACTACTACTACTACTACTACTACTACTACTACTACTACTACTAACTACCACTACCACTACCACCACCACCACCACCTCCACTTCCACTATTATTTTTATTATTATTATTAATTACTGTTTCTCATTCCAAAGGAAATTTATCCCGGTCTTTTCTTATTAAAAATTTATGATATTGAGTCTCCACATAATTAACACATCTTTTTATTATTACACATTAAATCTCAAAACATCTGATATTATTACACATTTTATCCAAACATTATACATTATTCACGGTTGTCAGACAATTGTCATCAATTTTCAGACCCTTCAGCTAGTGCTGATGGAGACAAGATCAAATCAAACAAATAATTGTTTATGTCTCACTATTTTCTGGATAAATTAATTGACAATCTATCCCAGATCACATATTCTGTCGGTAAGATCTCCACCTGTACAGATCTACGTATTCTGTTTATTTCAGTCTACTTACTTTTCAATTTTAGTTGTCCGACTGTCCCTTTTAGTAATGCAGAGAACAGCTTTGTAGATTATGCGTCTCCCTCATATACTCCGATTTACATGTATCTGCTCATCTGTGTTCTTTTATACACAGATGTAATGTATATCCATACACTTAATATATCTCTTTTATTGGGCACACTCACTTTATTTTAACTATTATTCTCATTTGTGATACATATAATATTTCCATTCTTGTTTTTTTTGCATTCTTAATATTTACTACGTTATTCTGTACTTTTTTCAGTCTTATATCTTAACAGTTTTTGTTCCTAAATTTTTCAAAGTTTCACAGAGTCTGGATACTCACTCAGTTTTATTGGATTTTTTCACTTTTCTGCGTTAATACACTTTTTTGTGACGTTATGAGCTCCTGTCCAATACGAATTTTTAGGGCGTGCAAATTTTAATGGACATTTTCAACTAAGGTAGTAATCGAATAAAGTAAAAATCGCAGAGTACAGTAAATGTACAATGTAAGATACGCCGATGTGAGTATGAAATGCTAAATGAAATTAGGATTACTGATGTATTCAACAATGTACACAAGTATGAAACTATTGGTGTTAATAACATCGAATGTTAGGCCAGTTAGTTGTGAGAAGAATTAAGTAATACGAATTGATGCCAGATAATCCTATTACATTTTTTATGTCTTAATGTCTTGATTGGAATCTCTCAATAAAATAATCCAGTAGGTGTGCTTAGAAGAATCGTGATAACAAAACAGTTGAATAAAATACTGACACCTGAAAAATCGATTTTGACAAACTTTATTTACAGTTCTATGAAACAATGAAACTCGTATGGCAACAGTACAATTATTCTAAAGTAGCAGTCTAACAGACACTCGCGGAATTGATCTTTAACTCATTGGAATCTTTACTACGATTTGTGGAACTCTCAACTGGCTAAACTGCAGATACACTGTACTTGTCTGCTCCAACCAAACTCTGTATGATTACAAATTAAATGGGTAACATGACGATGAAATGTACAGCACAGTAGACTGTGTCAGATTATACCAGAGTATTGTATCATTTTGCTGACACAGCGGGAGTACGTGACAAGCTTCACGTATGCTACGCTGTTATTTATGTCGCACCGCTGTAAGAACATGTTAAACCTCTGTCTGTCTGTCTGCTGTCTCTCTCTCTCTCTCTCTCTCTCTCTCTCTCTCTCTCTCTCTCTCTCTCTCTCTCTCTCTCTCTCTCTCTCTCACACACACACACACACACACACACACACACAGTGAGTCGTCCTATGAATGATTTGATGCTGTCCTTCAAACATCAGCAAATATGTTCACATCCGACACCGACATATTCAACGGTCTGCTTCTCTTTCTCTCGTCTCCGCCTTCTCCTGCACTTCATCTCATTCACTACAATCTGAATCGCCCACCAATAATGTCATTAGACCTGGATGTCAACCAGAACCCCACAACATCAGCAAATATGTTCACATTCACATCCGACACCGACATATTCAACGGTCTGCTTCTCTTTCTCTCGTGTCCACCTTCTCCTGCAGTTCATCTCATTCACTACAATCTGGATCGCCCACCAATAATGTCAACCAGAACCCCACAACCCTGTCACGACTTTTCGTTACAGTTCTCCACAAACTTCTCATTCCTACCGTTATTTTCAAAATTCACTGATTTTTTACTTTGTTCACAAATTTATTTTTGAATTCTCTTGAAGCACCGTTGATCGTGAACCAGTTTTAATATCGTCTAGTTTTCGCATTCATTTAGCCCGATTCTCCACGTATTCAGGAATTTCTTCAAAACTCACATTACATTTATGTCAAGTTCATAAATTTGTATGTATGCTGTACACACCCTTACATCCGTTCGTCCGCGAGCAGGTGCGCGAGACTTTGTGTGCGTGATCGATGTTTATTAATTTTGGGTTGAACACCGCATTAAACTTCGTGGGGGGGGGGGGTTTACTGCGACCTATCGGCAGTGATAGGTCTGCTAAAACGTCTCAGAAACCCGTTTAACGGAAAAAAGCGAAATTCAACACAAGGTGAAGCTGTAATCAATAAACATCATATCACAAACATGTGCACACAGACAAACACAAACACCCTCATCATATCGCACACACACAAACCGTATTCAATAATAGGTACTAATAATTATGTTACCAATAAGGCACATAACATTATAATTATTACGTCTAAAACTTAATACTACTTAGTTATTATTGTCTTACCCGACTTGTAAACCAGCGAACAAGAATCCCTGTTGTTTACAAACCGTGACACATTGCTGAGGTGTTAATGTCTCTGGATACTCTCCGCGGAATCCACTTAACTTCCTTGGATAATGTACATCTCTGTAGCAGCCCATGTACCGGTATCCAATGTTGGCCACAGATGAAGCTGAAAAGTTTGTATATTAACTCAGTGAAGATAGTGTACAGGTTACAATCAACTCCTCTGGAAACATTTACTTTGTTGTTGTATGCAAGTATGTTGTCAAAGCGATACAGAAAACAGATAGAAATGGCAACGAGTGTTTTCAACCTTATGTGCCCAGGGATTTAATTTTTTCCAAAGATGAAAATTATACGTATTATGTTCCTGGCATTTACAAATAAAAATGAGAAAGTCTATGATAATCGGGAGAAGATTAAAGACGATGAAGTGAAGTAATTTACTAAAGAAGATGGAGGATCTAGGTAACTGAAAGATAAGCATTCTCCAGTAATGTTGTACAATAACAATCTTTAATAACCACTGCCCTAGGTAGGTTTTATAGTGCTCGGGTCAAGGAGGTCGCCGTACGCTTTCTCCCTCCAACCAAGTAACAGTAATAAAGGCCTGTTCAGAGAACTATAACGTACTTATTACTTCGAGATTTTTTTTTTGATTTTTGAGTATTCTGAGGGAGTTACACCAGCAATTAGAGCCTGTCAAGAGTGACACGTGTTAGCTTTGTTCGAGGGTGAGCGACGAAAGGAACAAACCTTTCCTTTCCACTTATATGACATAAAAGCCGTTAAGGGACAATACGCGCTACAACACATGTTGCGACGAACTGGACCATGCGTGGGAACGCTTGACTTTACAAATATAACAAAGGAACGTTTCCCTTGCATCCGTTCAGTAGCGAGAAGAATAGATAGCCATCGCTAAGAGCATTGTTCCAAGCATGTGTGCAACTTACAGAAAAACAATAGCTGGAGCACGGACAATGTAACATGGGACGAAGAGGCACCTGCGATGAACACAGATGTTTGCCACCCGTAAGTTCGTTAGAGGAAGTCGATAGTGTCTGAACAATACAATAATTCGACACGCTACACCAAAACGGGCAGATGTGACTTCAGAAGCTAGGTCTTGGTGCAGATCCCAAGAAAGTGGCAACGTCCTGATGACAGCAACTCGTCGTGTCCACGTGGACTACGTAAGATTCAAGTAGAGAAGCCAACCAGCCAATTAGAAACGAGAACTCAGAAGGGAGTAACTGAAAGGGATGGTGTTGGCAGAAGCCGACGACCAGAGAACAAATCCCGAGGAAGAACATCCCTCTCCAAACGGCGCTGGCTGAAGAATTCACAAGAATCACAGACTAGAGACAAGAGGACATAGGGAGATCCGAACAACTATCCTATCAGAGCTACTTTGGTGGGAAAATGAAGCGATCGTAGGAGTAACAAGAGTGGGAAAAACGAAGGACATAAAAACTGTATGCACGAGGATACGCGGTCTCATTCTCGCAGTATTACTAAAATTTTATCTCATTCTCTCAGTTTTTCAGTTATCTCAGTATTACTATAATTTTATCTCAGTGACATTTAAATTTCTATCTCAGTATTATAAAGATATTGTTCGGAGATATATTCGAAGTGGTGTTCGGAATTAGTGGAAGTTCGGGAGTAAGACTTAGACCGTCAAGCCGAAACGGTAGTGTTCGCGACGATGCGCGACTAACGAACTTTATAAAACACTAAGCATTACACTAATACAATTAATGCTGTAAGAAGTGATATGATACAGTAGTAACATACTTGAACTTTTTCATCAACGAAATGAATCGGTTTATCACATACTAAATTTGTGAGACTACATTATTTCGTAAAATAGAGTCAAGTGCTGATAATGTTTATATGCGTCTAATGAACTTGAAATCAATCTAGGCGTTACGGAAGAGTCGAACACGTAAGTTGAAAGATAACTAAGTGCGTGACAGTATCGAACTAAAAATCGCATAAATAGACTGACGCGATACGAATAGTCGATGAATCCTTAGTGTATAACAATCGAAAGTGCGAGTTACAAGTGTTTCATGGATTAACATCAATCGTCAACAAATGGACCCAGATGGACATGCAACGGGAGCGAGACACTACGACGACATGAGTAACGTACCAAAATAATCACTTATTATAATTCCTAGTTTATCGAAATACCGCTTACAATGAATATTTATGCATATTTAAATTATGCATACAGTAATTAACTTTTAATTATATAAAATTTTCTCTTAATTACAATGATCTAGTAGAACATGGTTCTTCGTGCCACGCGTTGGGCACCATTAATATACAATGATATTATGCGTTTTAATTGCATAAATCGATTAATTGTTAATTATATAATTGTGTTTGCCGTGCCCCACGATCTTGGAGCGTCATTAATATACAATTATTTTAATGTAAATGTAATATACATTTGTGCCATTCAATATAATGAGTTTATATTAATATTTATTTGCAATAGATAATATGCAGTTACTTGCATTAATTAAATACTTTTATGCCGCGCGTTATGCAGCTATTTAATACAATGTATAACTATTCTGATTATTCGTAAACAAAATACTTGATATCATTTAATAAATTAATGTTGTCAAGTCATTACTTTACTGAGCAAAAAAAACTCTTAAAATTCTACTTTATATTTCCTTCAAAATTTAAGTTAATATCTGGGTTGTATTTGGTAATAATAAACGCATATATAGGATCAACTTAAATTACTAGTTTATTTATCATTTACAATAATTTATAATCGTACATATGATACGCCGATGTATCTGGAATACATACATATTTTATAAGAACAAATTCATATCTTAATATATGCTGAAACAAAGAAACATACATACATATATAAATCAAATAAGACAACAATTCATATTCTACTTATTAATGCGTTCATTAATCCCAGATAGTTCTTTGTTAATATATTCATTAATTACGTTTTCATTCTGATTTATTCATTGCGTTTATTAATAATTTTATCAGGGATGAATTCTTTGAAAGAATCAGGTCAGTAGAAGTAACTAAGTAGTAATGATTAAAATAATGGTTACTTGTTTTATGAAATATCCATTAGCCTTTGATGAAGTCCAGTCCCAGTGCTGAAGATGACATGAAGACACATCTCGTTGAATGCCGTAGTTATCACAAACTCTTTGCACACACTCTTCCGGTCACTCGCGTTGGCGTATGTTTATGTGAATAGTTGATGTTTAGTGTTCAATTAAATAATTCGTCTTACGATATATGTTGTGTGTTCGTTTTAACGTTAATATACATGTCTAGTTCCACTTCTATCATTGCTTTATCAAATATTCGTGTGATTGATTAATTAGTTTAATGTTTCATGTTCTTTATGGTGTTAATAAGGTGTAGTAACACTAAATTAAGTTCAACTGTGTAGCATATTACATATGTGGTGATATCTGTTCGTGTAACGATCTGATTGTTCACTTTGAATAATTTTTATCTAAGTCCGTTACATCGCACTTCGAAATCCACTATTAAAAGTTTAATAAGTCTTCTAAGTTACGCATTGACGTACTAACTCCCGAACTGTAGTTACCTCTCCGAACGATTAATATACTCTTGTGAACTTAGAGTAAAACCGACTCCGAACAATTAGAGTAAACTGTTTTGAAAATTGTAATAATACTACTCCGAATACTTGAAGTGAACTATTTAAAATTTGAGTATAAAACTGTCTCCCGAACTTAAAGTGTATTACTTGAAAAATTTGAGATAAGACTCTCCCGTCCAATTGAAATGAACTGTTTGAAAATTTGAGTATAAAACTGGCTTCCCCGTCTTGGACAGATAGTTTTATTAATTCGTCCCTACTCAAAATTCCGTTCCTGGCGCAGTTTACGCCTTCTTTATTCGTGATTGGTCAGTTTTGAGTTTTCTTGGAATATTTTGTCCCACTATGTCAAAATCCTACGTCATCGTTCTTCCGATAGGCTCTTCGTTTCTGTTGCTATGGAAACAATCCTCTCTACCAGTTTTCTCCATGGCTTTAGGCATCTGATAGGTTCTTAGACATCCCCCGATTTTGCTCTGTCGAACGTTAACCCTTTTCGTAGAAACTATGGCTATAACACACTTGTCCATCAACCTATTGTCTGAAGTAAACTCAGTGTTTCTCTAGATTGCCATTATCTGTACTTTCGGTTCTCCCGGCGTATTGTCTTGTGTCATACCCCTTTTTTGTGGCTATTAATAATTTTGGACATCTGCTGGCTGGTGAAGTCACCCCAACTTTCCACTCGTAAATTCTGTCTGTCACTTAGACGATAACTCCAGCTGCGTAACATGACTTGAGTTTTTGTCTGATCTCCCCCTCAGTATTGTTTCTTAAGGTGCAGTGCATCCGTTCCATTGTAATATGTAGTTTCACTCTTTTTTGTCGTCTATCGTATACTGACGTAACATGGTCGAACATCTGCCACAATTCTCAGTACGAGTGTGAATGTCCTTGCCTACACTGTTACAGCTGTAGTGAGCAATAATTCTGAACTAAACTTTCCCTGTCATCTTGTGCAACCAATTTCTATAGTCGGATCGAACTTAATGTTTTTCTATTGTCAAGTTAGCGACGCTGCTCTGACATCTTCTCATTACGCTTTATTTATTGCGTCAACTATAAGTCGTTGACACCGCCTCGTGTGAACGCACTCCGTCGAGGTGAAAATTTAAAAATTTTAAATTTTTTTGCTCGTTACACGCTGACCTGTCACTTAGAACTAACTACCTGAGATATTCTATAAAGAGTCAATAAAATACGAATCCATAGTTAGGAATAAATAATATCATAGAATATCACACATGTATTATTTTATTAGTGCAAGTATATGATTATTTCAATTATGTATGTGTTTTAATATGTTTACTGCAGGTATATGATTATTCAAATATGTATATGTCTAATATGTTTACTGCAAGTATATGAGTATTTCATGTGTGTAAATGTTTAAACAGGTTTTGAAGTAAAATCACTTAGTGCAAATCTCAAGCACGCTACATTGATAGTTATTAACGTCAGCACACACGAATAAGTGTAAACATTTCATTGTTTCTTTCAATTACTTTAAATGTGTCATAGAATTTAATTGTCTTTTGGAAATATTTGTAGATACTCTTATTACATGATTTCTTTTATGATATGAATACATACAAAATGCCATATTATAATAAATGTACTTTAGAATGGATTCGATAGTGTTGGATTGATTTATTTTAAGACCTGACTTACAAGATAACTTCTTAAGAGATAGGATCCACAATTAATGATTTCGATTTAATATGATTTAACAAGTACCATGTTCACAAATATTCTAATTCTTGGAGTTTTATTTGGTAGTAAAAGCCAAAATTAGTTACTCCTGGTTGATAGCATTACCAATTACACATTTAATAAATTTGATCGAGATTCATAAATTAAACAACAATTAATTTATGCAATTAACTAAATACACACAAACATTAATATATGTATATAGCGTCCAACTGCGGGGCTAGTTAAAACCAGAGAATTACGATAAAGTTCATACAGACAACACATTCATAAACATTAATATAATTATAATCAGACAACAATTAATTAAATTATAATTTATGCAAATGAGATATGCATAATCATAACATTGTATATCACACTATCAACGTGTGACATAAATAATAACATTGTCTATGGCTACCCAACACGTGGCACAAGGAAACTTGTTCTACTAGATAATTGCAATCAAGAATAAAATTTATATAATTAAAATTTATGTTAATTTATGCAATTAATTAAAGATGCATAAATATTAACACCGTACATGGCTTCCCAACGAGGGGCAATGAAAAATAAATCCTAATAGAAAAAGCGATAAAATTAATCAATCATTGTCTCCAAGATTAATAATTGATTGAGTAATAAATCGATGTAACTAATTGACATAAATTATTACACCGTACATGGCGCCCAACGTGGGACAATGGAAAATAAATCCTAATAGATAAAAGTGATAAAATTAATCAATCATTGTCTCCAAGATTAATAATTGATTGAGTAGTAAATCGGTGTAACTAATTGACATAAGTTATTAACATCGTAGAACATCGTATTGCTAAATGCAATTGTACGGAGATTTGCATAAAATCACGTTTATCACACGTTTTAAAGAATTTAGTAAATCAGCATGAAAAAAATTGAAACTATAAAAAGCTAGTCGGTTTGTAATTAAGGATTTACGTGAACTTGTAACACATTTTAAGAGGACCAGTCAAAATATTAGTTGCATTAGCATAAAAAAACAAGTGGAATATTTATAAAAATTTTTTTGTTTATCTAAAAGTACAATTGAAGACTACTTTTCTACAAAATCGTCAAGTTTATACGCTATGGTAGTATGCTATGACGTTATACACTACACTTATGGTAGCATGATACGAGTTTTTCGATGCCATTGCCAGAATATTCCTGTCCAACACCTAATAACTTCTCCTGCGCTGCATTTTTGACTTCATCAGTACGATACTGCCGCTCCGTAAGGGCCTCTTTTGGAAATCATACGGCTCGAGGTCGAGGTAAAGAGGGCGTTCCCACACCTCCCACTCAAATTTTTTAAGGAGTTTCTTGGTGATGCGCGTTCTTCTGTCATTAAGCAATGAACATACTGACCACAAATTTTTCGACATTGCAGACGTTCACAGACGATGTAGTGCACACCTCCATGCGAAATACTAAATTCAATTTTGCCAACTGATTCGGCTATTTACAACCAACAATTGATGAATCGTCTCGTTTTCTAATTTGGACGTTACTTGTGAATGACACGACGAATGTTTTGTGCCTAACAGTGTTAGTATTTAATTGTAATATTTGTAAACACTTGGTTATTCAATGTCCTGTGACTTATTTAAAACTTTAAATAACTACGCGTTTCAAGGATATGTAAAAACACCAATTCTTCTGGAGAAGTCGTCAAAAATTCAAAAATTTGTACCAAACATTTAAGTATAATTTAAGTATGTATGTCATTTAAGAAAACATTATTGTAGCACTTCACGCCGCGTCGCGACTTGGTGCGCAGCACTACACGCGATCGACTACTCAGCGTCGTTATCGTGAAGATTATTGCTGCACCGCGATTGCCCGTACCTATTTCGATACCTATGGCAGTATTATATCAGGGGTCTCCAACCTTTTTCACTTGAGGGCCGAATTGAAAAATCCTGGAAGTCAGGCGGTCCAACAACAACAACAACAACATACACCTCCCCACACACAGGCATATATATATATATTTCAATCACTTTCTGCTACAGTCCGTTTCTTGATGTATATAATACTTTAATATTTATAACTAAATTTACCTCAAGATATACTTTTTTCCTATTAGGAACATGTTTCGAGAGTTCCTGTACTCTCATCTTCAGCCTTCGCCATCTTGTTTCTGGTGAAGTATTTGTGTGTTGGCTTCTGGATGTTAGGCACAGAACCAACAAACTACATTAATAACATCCAGAAGCCAACACACAAATACTTCACCAGAAACAAGATGGCGAAGGCTGAAGATGAGAGTACAGGAACTCTCGAAACATGTTCCTAATAGGAAAAAAGTATATCTTGAGGTAAATTTAGTTATAAATATTAAAGTAATATATATATAAAATATTTAAAATTTATATTTATTTTACCTCAAGATGTTATTTTTCCCTTATCTGGAACATGTTCGAGAACTCCTGTGTTCTCATCCTCAAAATCAAATTTTGATGCTCCTATCACTAGTGTTCGTCTGGCAAGTTAGCCCTGTACTTTGATTTTACAAAGTTCATTTTTGAAAACGTTTGTTCGCAGATACAGGTCCATCCAAACATATAAGTTTACTATGTATTTTTTAACTGAATTCACTTTTCTATAGAAGCCTTATCTGCAGAAAAGTCGTAAAACTTTTAGATAAAATCTATACAAGATTTTGCAGACTCTGGCATAGTCTTACACGATTTCTTGCAATCAGGGTAGAAATCTATAAAGTGTTCCAAATTTTAACCAGTCAGGAGCTTCAATTTTCATTTGCGATGTGCGCTGGTAGAGGAAATTTTGTACAGTTCTCGTCTACAACCCGTCCTAATAAGACGTACTCTCTGTGCGAGTTCTCCGCGACAGTACACGTTTGCTATATGAGTGACGATTATATGTAGTCCTAGATTTTAGCTACGAGTTACCCGTAAGCTAAATCGAAGGGTTATTAGAACGTAGAACAAAGTATTTGAAGATCTAATAGTGATAACTTGCGTGAGTCAAAATTTTCCGCTTAGCGCTTAGAGCAGTTGTATTAAATTCCGAATACATCTGTGTGAATGCGTAGACACATCTAGATTGCCGGAAGGTTTAAGCTAAGTACACCGCATTTAATAACAATTTACTAACCCACTTATCGAACCTGAGATTTGTAAACAAATAAAACCATATCGGGCAGATAAACGGCTTGCGTGTGTGAATCGCGTGTGACTGCAGCAGCGAGACCAGAGGTCGACGGTAAACGCAATGGCTTTCAACCTGGTTCTAAGAAGGAATTTTCAATCAAGTAACATAGACGATTGTTCAAATAAATATTCATGAGAATTTAAAGACAATATATAACTAATAAATAATTTATTTTTAAGATTTGACAGACAAGATTTAAATTTGTTTTAGTTTAATAAATTCCTATCTGTTATATGTTATTAGTTCTAAATAACATCTATGCATCCTTAATATTTGATTCGATCCAATATATATATATATATTGTAGCGTGACAGATGTTTGCATAATATTGAATGGCAATTGATCATTAGAATAATGAAGTTATAATATTTAAAGTTGGAAGAAAGCATTAAGTTTAATATAAATAGATTAATTCATAGCAACTGTGGAAAGAAATCATTATTATAAAGAAAATCCAAGTTCAAATAAAAGGAGTTACTAGTGATGAGTCATCCAAAACCAGTCTCATAACCAAAGGTTTTCAAGGTATAACCCAGGAAGGTAAAAAGTAAATAACAAAGCAGTACTGAATATGACCAAACCCACGACGAGGGAGAATAAATAGAAGAGAAACCCTAAAATAAGCCAAGATCAACCAATACAGGTTGTGTATTTCTGAAATAAAGAAGAAGATGGAGAAGATCCCAAGAAACCTGATGGCAACAAGAAGAAGATGGAGAAGATACCAGTCCCAGAAGGCAGGAGAAAAGAAGACTGAAGAAAGAAGAAGAGGGCAGCATCCTGAAGAAGATGTCATGCTCTTATAAAAGACACCCAAATCCCTATATCCCCAAAATAAATATCTAAAAACAAAAGTATAACGAAATAAAAACCACATGTATACAAATTTAAGAGAGAGGAGTGTATAAAGTAAAAGTTTCCTGTGAACTAAGATGAAACAATAATATAGTACCCATGGAACAAATCTCCATTGAAAAAACGCTAACCAATTTATTATGTTAATAAGACTATACGACCATTTAGCATTAACATAATAATAAGTGCAAAGTGAACCAGTGATAGTTTTGGGTATTATAAAAAATGAACCTTGTGTTTCATTCTTGGCAATCACAAACATTGGATGCAATGAAATATGCATTTTTCAATGACTTAAAATATGTACTGTGACAATATGTTGTTCATAAGACATGAATCTGTTTAAAATAACATTTTTGTTTTACATGAAAAAAAAGAAAAAACAGATTTCATAGTGCTTTTTGAACGGTTCATACTATTTATTTGTTAATGACAGGGTACAATTCCCCAAAGACAAGGTATAAAAGACTGTATAAAAACTGTAGAATCCTACTTATAATAATAGTTAGAAATAAGAATATAGATATAAGGTTTTAATGTATATAGTACAAGAATGTTTAAAAATGTTTTAGATATAAGGCCATTTGTTTGGGTCTGAAACAACTAACATCAGAACTATAAAAATAGTTACCATTTGTAAATAGTAGAGAGTAAATAAGATGTTAGTTAGTACAAAACCTTTGTTGTAAACCATATTTACATGTTGGAAATGGGAATTTTGTTGCAAAATGTCTGATTTGAAGACAACCATTTATTTAAAAAAAATGTTCTTTATTCTGTTTAACTATTATTTGTATTGTAACCAATACTAATTGTTTTTGTGTAATTTGAAAACATGTTTAATTTATAATACTATTTGTAAAAAGTCAGAGAGGGTATCACACATCATATATTGTTTATAAATTATTTTGTAAGAAAAATTGTTAAAAAAAAATCATAGGCCAAAAGAATGGAAACCAAACTTCATCAAAACAGAGAAATTACTCATTTAAAAGCAAATAAAAAAAAGGGGTTTAGACAAAATAAACTTGAGATCATGCCATATAATTGCACATACCATTTAGAGAGATTTTAATAAATTATATTCAGAATTATAAATAAAAATAAAATGACTAAACTCAGAAATTTAGACATGGGAGTCATATATTTCAGAATAATGTTTCAGAATACAACTAATTCAATTAATTACCAGAAAATAAGGGAATAGGAACCTTTTAATACAATATAGGATTATTAATATTAAATATAACTGATAAAATGGCTGAATTTATATAATGACAGGAAGTAAATTTTGATGTTTTGACTCTTCACAGTATACCAAACTGAAAGTGAAATTACTATTTTTTTTTGGACAGAAAACACTATAAAATGGCATTATTTAATCTGAAAATAACCAGAATGAACTGAAAGATTAATTTAAATCAAATCTAGTGAATAAAATTGACAAATAACCAAAGTATAGGCATTCATATAGTGAAAATGTAAAAGTGCATACAGGATGTGAAAAATATTTGAACAATGTTAAGGATAATATTATATGGGCTAAGAGTTTAATTGAAACTGGAGGAAACAGTTAGTTAATTATTGGTAGTTGAACGGTTAACATGACATACGTTTAATAACGTGGATAACCTAACCTATAATCGTCATACAAGCGAGTGTATAGTGAGTTATTGTGAAATCGCGAGTGACTTGTAAAATACTTCTGAAACTATCATATTATAACAGAAACGATCAAGTAACACTCCATAACACAGAACAATATAAATCTACTCCGAAAAACACCATAAAACCCTAGAAAACTGTATAATACATTAAACCAAATTAGTGACGGAATCGGAGAAAGTGTTTGACTTATAATTACACCGACATACTAAATACAACCCAGAATCACTACACCAGTCACTACACAACATATAACAAGAGATTTGCAGACACAAGAACAGGAATATTACGTCAAAATACATTATTTGGAATGCAGCAGCAACGAGCAACATTTTCATCGACTTGACGGCAGCCATCTTTCTTTGACAATCCCAGTGCCTCTTCTTGGTTCAGCACAGCTGTTTGGTGAAAACAATTATTATATTTACAATTTATTATTCAATGTCTGTGTTTATTAATAACTATTAATTTGATTGTAACGTTATACTTTTTAAATATTAGCCCGATTTCTCTGACTTTGGTAATAACTGGCTGTTTAAAGAACCCTATATAATTTTTATAACATATACTTGTAACTTTTTTCGATATCCTGAGAATCGATACTAATCGATAAGAGTCAATATTGCTGTTACTTAATAAAACATTAATACTTTTCAATACTTAATAGTTCTTTATTTCTTCAATAATACTAATTACCAACAATATAATTCTAATTGATAATCTACAAGGACTTTACCACCCGTAAGTGAAGATAACCTAAAAAATAGAAAGGTAAACAAATATCGATTTGTTTACAGACAGTCTTATGAGTGGTGATAGATTATTTAAATTATACTAAAACTTTAATAAAAATTTTCAGAAGAGCATTACACTGTTTAAAACTTCACAGCCCTATATTAATTAATTGATCCTAATTAATTAATTAATAAAATTAAAATTTTTTTTTATTATTATTTTTTTTTATAAACATAATTTTTTTTTAATTTTCTTAAAAACAATAATTTTTGTTTTGAAACTTTCGGTGAAGCTGAGCATATATATTTCTTCATCAACTTTACGCTACTCGACCGGTCTTGCTACCATTGGGACTCGACCAGCTGGGAAACTTAAGGAAGTGTTTCAGGCCAGTAAGACGTCGAGAGCCACACCATTTACACACCAATTAAACATATTACATTGGACTTGATTACATCGGAGTCGCATACTCCATAATAGTCAATATCATCAACACACATATATTTATTTAATAAGAATTATTACAATATATATATATATATATATATATATATTGTTACGACATCACAGAACAATCTACGTGTTTATCGAATGTTCCAGAGTGATCCGGAATGTAACGTGTGTGGCTACGTGCTTGTTGACGCATTTTCTAGACTGTGCCAGACTTTGCTCGGGCGCACGGACTGTGTCAAGGCTGCAAGTAATTAAGTCGTAACTATACTGGCGCTATCGAATAATCTAGTAATTTGGGGCGGTATAAATACCAGTACTCAACGACGTCAGTTCAGTGGGAGATATTGACAGTGCGGTTCGAGAGTTATAGTAGCGTTATTACTGTGCGCGTTCACAGTAATACACGGTTATTAGCTAAGAGTGGTGTTTTATAATCGGACGGTATAATTGTAATACAATTGTGTTTACTTTTATTGGACATTTTATTGCGTGTGAACAGTTTTCATTTGATTTGTTGTAGAGACTGTGTTGTTAATTACGAACTGTTTAACTGTAAAAATTAAAGGTGTGATTAGTGACTTAATTGGTGTCTTGTATTTTTGTTTCCACTGTACCTACGACGATCGATTAGACCGTCGTCACAGTGGTGTCACAACTGGGATAAAACGATTAACAGCGCAAATAATTGGACAGAGAAAGACAAGGCAGTCTCACTTGTTCTCGCATTAAAACTGCGGCAGAATTACTACAGAAAGTGCCACCTGACAGCCAAAACACCTATGCCGAATTGATAAAATATCTAGAATTACGGTATGGTGATAAACATTTGCGAGATGTGTACTGCACCCAGTTGAGAGTAAGGCGATAACATATCCCGGGGAGAGCCTTCAAGAGTTTGAAGCAAGTATCGACAGACTAATTAGACTGGACTATCCTGAAGCGCCAATAGATTTTCGAAAGAGTTTTGCGATGCAGACATTTACTGCCGGTGTCCGAGATAACGAACTACAGCAAGTGTTACGAATGGCAAGACACCAGAACAGTGCGGACGCCCTGGTACATGCTTTGCAATTTGAGGCCGTCAAATCAGCATCTGGTTGGACAAGTCACAAAGTGCGCGCTAAAAGATCGCGACGGGACAGACGATGAGGAAGAACAAGGAACAGAGACTCAACGGTCGGTGCCACAGAATAAAATAAGAAAGGATGGAAGACCGAAGTGTTATAGATGTGGGAAACCTGGACATCTACAACGAGATTGTCGGGTTAGAATTCAGCAGCAGGGAAACGAGCAATAGTCGGTACAACGGGGCGTGTGCTGACTAACTGGAGGAACGAAGCCTCTAGACAATACGCAATTTCTACACTTCAGAAAAACAGTGGGAGCTTGGTAGTTACCGGATTCGTTCAAGAAAGGCCAACCTCGATTACAGTAGACACAGGCGCAACAGTTTCCATTGTGCGGCCCGACGTGGTGAAAGATCTCAAGCCAATCTGGTGCTCTTGGAGCTTGCGAACAGCTACTGGACAGACTGTAAAAGTGTATGGAAAAGTTGAGATACATCTACGCCTCGGTCGACTTGAGTTTAATCATCAAGTACTTGTTGCAGACATTGTGGAAGAAGCAATTCTTGGTGTGGACGTTATGAACGCATACGGATTTATAGTCGACTTCAAAAACAATGTCTTGAGAATCGGAGGCGAAGAGGTAATGCTATCAACAATGATGGCAGCAGAAAAATCGATGGACGTCATAAAACAAGTGGCCGTAACTGTTCTGCCAAACTCCGAAAAGATCATCATGGTTAGAACCGTGATACTAGGGGCAACCAGTGCTCTATATTCGAACCCCAGGTAGTCAGCACACCGGGCATACTAATTGCCAGAAGTTTAGTAAAACCTGATGAAACCGGAAATGTCTATTAGAGTAACGAATATTTTTGATCAAGCTGTCACTTTACTAAGCAATACGCTCCTAGGCAAATTGACTCCTGTGGCCTGGGAAGCTGGAATGACGCAACAAAGATCCAGTTGTGCTGCGGATAGTTCCAAATTACCAGAGGAACTGCAGGAATTATTGAACAGATCTTCTAAAGACCTGATCTAAAGGCATCTTGGCATTAACAAAACGCTTGACAAAATACGGAAGCGATTCTATTGGTTTCATCTTCGCCACGAAGTAGAGGAATGGGTTCGGACATGTGAAATATGTGCTGCAAGCAAGGGCTCACAAACCAGAAGCAGGGGAAAAATGAGACAGTATAACGATGGATTGCCTTTTGAGAGAATTGCCATTGACATTGCTGGACCATTCCCATTTACGACGATTAAAACCGGTACAGCTTGGTTGTAGGTGACTACTTTACTAAGTGGGTGGAAGCCTACGCAATTCCAAATCAAGGGGTTACCACTGTGGCAAAGAAGTTAGTTCACAACTTCTGTTGCCGTTATGGAGCAAGGGAGAAATTTCGAATCAGGAGGTTTAAAGAATTATGCCGTCTACTCGGAATTCGAAAGACCAGGACAACGCCTCTGCATCCTCAGTCTGTTGAGATGGTTGAGAGATTCAATAGGACACTTGAGCAGCATCTTTCGAAGGATGTTGACGAGAACCAATCAGACTGGGACCAACGTATACCACTATTCCTCATGGCGTATAGATCATCAGTACACGACACAACCGGCATGACTCCAGCAAAATTGGTGTTAGGGAGGGAGATTCGTCTTCCTGGGGACTTAATGTTCGAATCACCTGAGACTCAGTTCCAAGAGCCACAGAACTATTCCTCGCAATTAGAAAACCAACTGCGAGAAATGAATCGCTTGGTGAGAGGACGGCTGAAGATTGCCAGTGATAAAACGAAAACTCGGTATGGCATTCGCAGCAATAGCGTGGGTTTCCAAGAAGGAGATCAGGTCTGGTTGTTCAACTCAAAGCGCCATCGTGGTCGCTCACCTAAGCTTCAGTCTAACTGGGAAGGACCCTACACCGTGAAAAAAAGAATCAACAATGTTGTGTATCGGATTCAACAGGAAGGACAGCGAAAGTTCAAGGTCGTCCACCTAGATCGCCTGGCTAAGTACTACTTCAGAGACGGTTTGCCAGTTCGGGACGAACAGGCTTAAGGAGGGGGTAGTGTTACGAAATTACAGAACAATCTACGTGTTTATCGAATGTTCCAGAGTGATCCGGAATGTAACGCGTGTGGCGTACGTGCTTGTTGACGCATTTTCTAGACTGTGCCAGACTTCGCTCGGGCGCACGGATTATGTCAAGGCCGCAAGTAATTACGTCGTAACTATACTGGCGCTATCGAATAATCTAGTAATTTGGGGCGGTATAAATACCAGTACTCAACGACGTCAGTTCAGTTTAGTGCGAGATATTGACAGTGCGGTTCGAGAGTTATAGTAGTGATAATACTGTGCGCGTTCAAGTGGTTATTAGTTAAGAGTGGTGTTTTATAATCGGACGGTATAATTGTAATACAATTGTGTTTAATTTTATTGGACATTTTATTGCGTGTGAACAGTTTTCATTTGATTTGTTGTAGAGACTGTGTTGTTAATTACGAACTGTTTAACTGTAAAAATTAAAGGTGTGATTAGTGACTTAATTGGTGCCTTGTATTTTTGTTTCCACTGTACCTACGACGATCGGGTAGACCGTCGTAACAATATACATACATACATACATATATATATATATATATATATTTTTTTTTTTTTTCTATATAAGTAACTATCGTTTCTTGCAGTAATTATATACATTTTTGTTGTTATTCAATTTGTTTCTTCTGGAAGTAATAATATTTCGTATATTCTTATATATATAATATATAAATATCAGTATATATGTTGTTTGAGTATAACGAAATGAATTGAATGTTTTGAATTTTTTCAGTAAAGACTTCTGAACATGCTGGGCAATGTGTTAACGAACTGTAAAAATGAAAATTCAATAAAATAATTACTTGCAAGTTGGAAAGTATTATAAATTAAACAAACGCAGACTCGCTCGTGTGCACGCGAGCGCGCACACACACACGCACTCATACACACACACTGTACATTTTATAATATGGTATATAATCTTGTTTATTAGACCTATATAATTTCATACATTGTCACTTCTCTTTTTTTACATACCAATATTGCCAGTTTTGTAAATACTGTTTCTCCATATCCCTCCACAGAAGAATGTCCTGTCTCCAGTACATTTTCCTGAACACTCAGTGTCACTAACTTTGGCTGCAGCAGGTAAGTTCTCATCTCCACACCAACACTGGGCGCTGAAACAAAATTACACTTTACATGCAAAATAATACTTTTAGAACGTGTATTAAACTGGTACACTTTGTTTACAGTTGACAAGGACACAAGCTCTAAGACATTTATGTGTAACTGACCAAAAGTTAGAAGAACTTGACGAAAACCTAAAAACTAAAAACATAAAAATAAAAACAAATGGTTTTCTAAAATATCTCTCTCAACTGTGTTCAGACTGTTATTTTATGTTTATTCTAATGACAAGAATTGTAAGACCAAATACTCCTATACGCTTAATGACTACAGTGTATGGAAAAGTGCTAGTAAATAGAAAAATATGACGTCTGTGTGCGACAGAGAAGAATTAAATAAAAAATCAAAACACATTTAAACCAACGTAGCAAACGTTATTAGTTCCTATTAATCTGGTAATCAGTTTTAGAGAAAAAGGGGCAAGTGATGTTTAAAAAAACTTAAGTTTTAGAAACAGTTTTTCTCCTTGTACATAGGCCTACTAGTACTCTTCAAAAACAATTGTTTGTAGCGATCCCTAAAGACAACAAGACAAAGCCGAATGGTACATACTGAGATGTAATTATATAAAGAGAATGATACTTGAGGGGAAACAGAGGCCAAGAGAGAGAGAGAGAGAGAGGAAGCCAATGCAAGCGACGGGCAAAACCATGTAAAGCTTCGGACTTCAATAGAGCTTCTGCTGCGGGTATCACGGTGTGTGGGGGAATTCCTAGACATACCTGCTACAGGACGTGTGAGAACGGAAGAGGGTGGGATTGACCTAAAGGATGGTCACAGACTTCGCAGTGGAAAGGAGTATACAATTATTTTTTTACCTGTAAATAGCCTGTTTCAGTGACGGTGAATAAAAGAATGTTTACTCATACATTCATGATTATCGAACTTCATACGAACCTGATACCGAACTCTTTTTCTACAAGGTTCTTAGTCCCTCGCATTTTATTTTGCAGAAGACAATTCTAAAGGGTTTTATGACACGATAGGGTAAAAAGAAAGAAAGCCGAAGAATGTAACAATTACGAAGATTTCCTTGCCTATACAAACATTTATGTTCCATTTGTGAAAATTTGAAGAAAACTCCTTGTTTGACGAATAATAGATTTTAAATGTCAATATTTTTACGACTGTATCACTGATTCGTCGTATGGTACAGTGGAAAACAAAATTACAGACACCAATGAAGTCACTGATAACAAGCTTTAATTACTCACAAATAACAATTTGTAATCAACTCTTCCAATAATTCCAGTTAAATTTGTCCAGACGCAATAATAATGTCATATAATAGAGTCCCACACTAATAATAACACAATAAAACTTCTCACTACACTTCGACAAACACTCGACCCACGCTAAGGAAATAGCTCACTGTCAACTGAACTGACTAAGCCAAACGCTCTGCTTGTGTAGGTCGCGCAGACGTCTAGAATAGCTTTCCCTCTTTACTGCACGCCAGCTAATGCGTATTTCAAGTGTTCTCCAGAGTACTCCGGAACGTACTTCAGCGCGGCCTTGACTGAGGTACAACTGCTTTACTATGGAGGGAACGGGTGGAGGATGTAGTCTGTTCGATAGGGTGCTCGTTACACTGCCCCCTCCTTAAGCCTGTTCGTCCAGAACTGGCAAACCGTCTCTGAAGTAATACTTGGCCAGGCGATCTACGTAGTTGGTCTACTTGCGAAGGATGATTCTCCGCCTCTTCGAATTCAGTCTCGTGTGATCCGAACATTAAGTTCCCAGGAATTAAGGTTTTCCGCTCAACAACTAATTGTGGTGGAATCTCTCCAGTTGCGTCAGTGATGACTTATACGCCATCAGCTGGTCCAAGTCTGTTTGGTTCTCGTTAACAACCTCTTGCACAACTTCATCTTAAGCAACTTTTCCCCCGGGCGCTTCCATTAACTCAAGAACAAGCTAGGGCCTTTCTTCGACACCCATAGTTGGCTTTACAATTACTTCTTTTGTCGTTACATTTATTTGTACCTCCTCTGTTAGTTCTTCTTCCATTTCCGCCTGCAATAGGACGCGTTCCTCTTGGTCATTTTAGTCATGCAAAGCGTTATCTTCTCTTGGCCAACCTTCATGATATTCTCTCTTAAGTTCACAATGAATCCGTAGGCATTTATAATGTCCGTCCCAAGAACCACTTCATCAGCAATGTCTGCAACAAGCATTTGGTGGCTAAACTCGAGGAGACCTAGGCGTACATGTACGACTACCTTTCCTAGCACTTTGACGTGGCTTCCAGTCACAGTTTGTATTCTACAAAAGCTAAATTGAGGCTGTCGTTTCCTGACTTAGTCAGGGCGCACTGTTGTGCCCGTGTCAACTGTAAATGATGTTGGTCCATTAACGATCAAGTTTCCACTGGTCTTATGTAGCGTGGAAACTGTGTGCTGTTCTGGAGCTTTAATTCTCCAATTAGTGCGATCACTCCCTTCTATCGGAATTTTAATCTTTCAACAGTCTACCTGTAGATGACTACGTTTCCCACATTTTTCCCATCGTTCAAATCGTTGTAGCGCTCTTGAACTTTTGAATTGTTTGTCCGGCAACATTATTTTTCTGCACCCATCGTAACGGCAATGTGATACTGGTACCTTCTGACTACAGTGTCATGACATAAACCCATTAATGTAGCAGGATGCTAACTTGGCAGCGTCAAACTCGAGGGCGTGAATAAGAGCTTCTGAGCTATTTCGGTGCCTTGCCATTTGTAAGACATACTGAAGTTCACAATCTCCGATGCCATCAATAAATGTCTGCACCGCAAAACCTCATTCGAAAATTTTCTTGTGCTTCAGGATAGGCTAGTCTAATCAGTCTGTCGATACTTCCTTCAAACTCTTGAAGACTCTCCCTGGAACGTTGTCGCATTGTTCTCAACTGAGCGTAGTACACTTCGTATACATATTTATCATCATACCGTAATTCTAGAGCTACAATCAATACGTCATAGATTCTTTGTCTATCAGGTGGCACTTTCTGAAGTAGCTCTGCCGCAGGTCCTTTTAAAGCGAGAACGAGTGAAACTGTCTTGGCTTTCTCCGTCCAATATTTTGCGCTAGCGGTGGCATCAAATTGCGAAAGATACGTCGGTTGCCCGGTTGGTGATTCCATCAAAGGCTGGGGCTCTGACATGAACTGTCGCAACCGCAGACAAAGTGACTTTTTCTACTGCCTTTCCTGTCTTTATCACTGGTACAGTCTGTTCAGAAATTTAATTTGGTTGTCTCTTCATAAACTGCTCAAGTTTTACTTTTAATTTGTTCTTCAATATTTGTAATCGACTCTTTTATAGTTGAGATTGAATCTTTCACAATTGCTACATTGTCCTGAACATCAGATATTTTATTAGACATAGTTTCTTCCACACTCGAGACAGAATTTTCTACTTCTGCTATTTTTAATGCCACTGATTCTTGTACCTCCGATATTCTAGTAATTTGTTTATTAAGCTCACTTTGCAATAGAACCAACCCTATAACCGTATGTTCGTGCAACTGCTTTTGCTCCTGTATCGACGCTTTGATGTCTTCTGCTTCCTGCTTACGTTTCTCCTCTTGTCGATCTTTCGACTCGAGCAACAGTGCTTTTTGCCGTACTTCTGTTTCTAGCATTAGTGATTTCTGTCGTTCCTCTCCCTCTTCTATTTCTTGTCTTCATTTTTCTTTTTGTCGTCTTTCTGCTTTTTCCACCTCTTGTCGGCGTATTTTCTCTGCTTCTTCTACCTCCTGTCTTCGTCATTCCTCTGTCTGCAACAGCAGCGCCTGGAAATTTTCCATCATCTGACTGGAATCCATATTTGCAGATTAATTACAAATTATACCGTACAAAGTGTCCTTTTTCCCCACTGTTAACGGTTCTGTCGCACTTCTGACCCACCGTTATGACGGTCTCACTGATCTTCGTATGGTACAGTGGAAAACAAAATTACAGACACCAATGAAGTCAATAATAACCAGCTTTATTTACACACAAATAACAATTTGTAATCAACTCGTACAATAATTCCAGTTAACTTTGTCCACACGCAATATTAATGTCATATTAATACTACTAATAATAACACAATAACACTTCTCACTATACTTCGACAAACACTCGATCCGCGCTAAGGAAATAGCTCACTGTCAACTGAACTCACTAAACCACACGCTCTGCTTGTATAGGTCGCGCAGAGGCCCAGAATAGCTTTCCCTCCTTACTGCACGCCAGCAGTAAGGTGGTGTTCTCTAGAGTACTCTGGAACGTAGTTCCGCGCGGCCTTGACTGAGGTATATTGCAACAAAACACGGGATGATGATCTATAATAAGAATATCAGAGAATGGATGACGGACATTAGCATGTTTTAGTTTGATGTATGCAATTTTTGTCAATTAACTATACGTTTTGTATTTAGTGATGGATAAGGACTTGTGTTATACCAAATTATTTGTAACTTTTTGCTCTATAATGTCATGTACTTTGTTTGTGAATATTTGCGCGCGTTTGTGTGTGGTGAACCTTCGTGTTATATCTTCCACGTTTGTTATCCGATCGGCATGAGACTTGGACAGTGAATTATTTATGAAAATAGGTACATTTTCTATATACTCTGTTGTTCTCAGCTATTTTTAAATGTGGTTTTTTAGTAATTGAAAACTCAACTTTTGACTCTTATCAATTGAAGAGTAATAAAAATTCTAGATAAAATCTAAGCAGGCACTTGCAGATTTATACAAAGATTCGCCTGCAGCGCGTCTATCTTTTGTCCAATCTACCACGTAGACAGTCGATTGACCAATCAGAAGCCCCTAAATTCAGTCAGATCCGTCGGTTGTCAGGTGTACTTCGAGGCAGTTCGTCGGAAGCCGTTACCTAGTGAACGTGTGCTCTTCGTCAAGAGTTTGTCTTGTTCGAACTGGTGTAATCTAGAGCAACTCTAAGTCTTGGGACTCTTTTCGAGTTTGTCGATTAGACAAGCGGGTGAAATACCAGTTATAAAATATTCAAGTGCTATTACATATTAGTGGAAAATTTTCCGCTTAGGGAGATTTATCTACCGTGATAAATCATTATTAACGCGGAACATTTCAAGAATAGCCGGATGGTGTAAGCAATATACACCGTTTTTAAATAATATCATTCATTATCACCCTGAGTAACAATAATTAATAATAACCAATTGCGAGCGAGTAATCAAACGATTCGGAAACTGACAATTCGTGTGTAAAATCTGCATCAGTGTTATCAGCTGTTCGGCGAACCCCAGCGGTGACAGAGAGATATTGAGAGGGGAGACTGGCGATCATTGCAGAGAAGAGCGTAACAGCGACGGAGCGTGTGACGTCACGCCGAGTGTAAAGGAATTCTACGTTTCAAGTAAAACCTACCAAAACTAAACTCTTTAAAAACAAATAAAATACTATACATGACATTTTGTTTAATTTAAATATATCATATAAACAATTATTTACTTGTGTTATAAATAAATAATTTTTCTGCACCTCCAACATAGACTTGTGCATAATTTAAACAGAAGTTTAATGAACACACACACACACACACACACACACAAAACACTGAAACACAAGGGATTTGCTAGAAAAATGTGTAACTGTCCAGATGGTGGGACAGGGCTGAGGGTGGGGAAGGGACATTGAATTATAGCTTGTGGTGTGTGAGCAGGGTGGAGTGGGGTGAGGGTGAAGGGGTTTGTTTTCAGGTTATTTGTTTCATATCCGATCTGACGATGAGCTGTGAAGCTTGAAAGCGCTAATCGGAATATATTTTTATATAGTGGTGTGCAACAGTGACAATTCTGCTCATAATTTAAACACACATAATTATCCTATGCGAAAACATTTATTTGTATCGTCGCAATATATATATTGTAGAGAAACGAGTTCCGTTTGTCTTTTATGTCACACGTTGTTGGCGTCAATTTTGTAGAGTTTTTAGTAGTACTCGCTTAGTGATGAAGGCCGCGAACGCGCTAATAAACAGTACCGAATCGTGCTGTTGTCTGATAATCCTTACCTGTCCTTACTCGTTGTTCTTTCTTCCCGATAGGCGCCAAATTGTTTTCTAAAAAAAACAATTAAAAGTTTGCTCGGTGTCGTTTTTCCGTGCGATGTTGACAAATTCAAATTACCCACGCGGACTGGCGGGAATTCAAATCTCGCTTGTCGTTCGACGTGTTGCCAACATAAAATTTTGGCAAAGAATTCTATTCTCCGCTAAAGTACACAAACTATATAATAAATTTCAAATAAAAACAAAGGACAATTAGTAATGATCCGTACTTGTTTATTAGTGTTTAAAATTCGCTAATTATTGATAACTCAAGTACAATATAAATTATTAAAATCAAAAAAGTTTCGCTCCTGCTAAAATTAATTTCCACTCAGTGGATGACTAAGGTGACAGCAGTTGTGCGAGATCATAATGGCCGCTAATATTCTTTATTTACACAAATTATTCTGTCAATGAGTTCTTTGGATTACGAAAAAATTTAAAACAAGATGTGATTAAAGTACACCACCTTACATGAATGGTACTTAATTACTAAGAAAGGTTTTACATAAAGTTCAATTCTTCGTGTTTAAAAGTGTGTGTCAATATTATAGGCTTCGTACATAGGTTATTTTACAGTTACATACAGTTTGAATAAATATTATCTATTAATCGTTGAAAGAATTTAGTGTTCAAAGTTCAGAGTGAGAGTTATTGTTTGTGAAAAAAGTTAACCAGTTTTAGTTCGTAATTAGTGGTAATTTAAATTATACTTAACAAAACCATGTTGTTTTTGCTATGGGTCATCAGTATTTCTTCCAGGTTGTGTTTGTACTTTCGTTAATTTTCAATGGTATGGTTTCTCTTCTTCTTCTGGCGTCTTTTTCTTATTATTCAAGTTTCATTTATTTTTTATTGTTAAAATTTTGTTTATTGTTATTATTTGGTTTACTGGAACTATGTTCCACTTCTTGTATTCATTTTATTTTCATCTGGATCTTATTTTCTTCTTTATTAAACTTTTATTGAGACGAATTCAGTATAGCGTCTGTTTCGCTGGATCGTTAATAATGGAACTCTCGTTTTTAACGGTTTTTAAAATATAATAATGTTAGTTGTTATGGCAACCACCTCCACTCTTATTGGTTAAATACATTTGAATCTATTGTTATAAATCCTGGGTTTCTGTTCAAAATGAATAAATATTTTATAGTGGCTTTTGTTCCTTGGCGATATTACCAATGTATGAAATATTAACATATATATGTCCCTATTTTCTTTCAAAGATCAATTTGACATCTCACAAGGCTGGTCTAGGTCATGTAGTAATGTTTTCTTGAAAAAATTGCTAATGCTGTTATTACATAATTCACTTATTTATACTGTTTATTCCATTTTTTGACATATTATTATTGTTAGTTAATTGTAATCAAATAATTTACTTGGTCTTACTATTCAAATACAATAGTCAATTGCTTACAATTGGTTTTCCGAAGTTAGACAGTTAGGTATTTTATAGGTCTAAGCTGTAACAGTCTAGAATTTCTTATTTTGCTCTATTTAAACATTATTTATTAAATCCATACGTTCTGCTTATTGTCATTTAGTACTTATTGGTTTTTTGAAGTTACTTTGAAGCTGTTTTACAATCAATTAATGTTATCATAATTTACAATATCATTTCTTCTCTGATATTCTTTTCTTTTCTATTTACATAATGATGATTAATCTTGTGCTTGTTAAGTTTATATCATTGCTAGTTAATGCCTACTCCTATCTTTTATACACTTTTTTACCACTTAATCCTACTAACAAAACATAACATAGAAATAGGTTTATGGTCTGTCTCTTGTTCAGCCATATCCTTCTTATAAACTATAATTCTTTAAATTAAACAAAATAACAGTTTTGGTGAGTATTGTATCGACACCATCTATTCTATAAAGATAATCATTCTAGTGATTCTTTTAGTAATAGAAGATGTTTTCTAGTTCTTACACCCACAACTACTCTGTTTCGTACAGGCTAACACAATTAACTTATTTGTCTATTAATCATTTGATTATGGTTTTGGTTTGTTACACTTGGTTACTATTCCTTTTCCTTAAGATTATAAGTTGTTTATTTTAATATTCTCATCACTTCACTGTTTATTGTTATCACTCCCTACCTATCTCTCACTCTTGAATATTTATTGGGTTTTAAAACATAATTTTATAGCCCGTTTTTCTATATTTTATGTTCTACTTTTTATCTCACTATAGGGCTATTAATAATACACCTATTCTATTAACAAATGTTTTCCCTTTATTACTATGGGTAGTGTACTTCTTGTTTACATACTCTATATAATACTTGTTACTATTTTTGGTTTATTATTTGTGTTTTGGTATTATTTGTCTACCTTTGATTATTATTATTTTTTTATTTGTCCTATCACTGGGGTTGGGGTTTGTTTCTACCTACTCACTTACTATATCTATTGGGTTATTCTGGTTAAATCGCATTGTAGTGTTGTTTTCAAGTTTTGCTTCGTTGCTTGCTACATTTCTCTTATCAGAGGTTACTTTTATTATTACCTTTATATGTTTGATCGTATAATTATGTTAAATACCTATTCCTTTATCTCTGATTCATCCCTTTTAGTTTATAGTGTTAATCATTTAGTATTTTATTTTTCTCATGTTGCTTCATAAATACATGTTGAAGATATGTACCCTTACAATATATATAAAACCATATCGAAGAATATGTTAGAGGAAACATGACACAATTTTTTAACAAAACAAATTTCCACACTCGCTCGTCGGTCGAAGCGAAGCGGAAGTGGATGAAGAGGTGTAAAAAGGTCGCTCGCGGTTGAATATTATTTCCAGTTGGGTACATGGAAAGATTTGGTCAAAGGGCGTTCAAACACCAACATTGTTATTTAATAATTGATAAGCGTCAAACATATATTTTAGAATTTAGCAGTGTAGAGGGACAGTTGTTTAGAGAATAAATGTTGAAAACCTTAAAAGGAATCAAGAAATAGTCTCTATTTAAAAGAACATTTTGAGGAAGCTATGCAACTGGAAGACGCATGTCTCACAAGTAGTTTGGAAGAGAAATGGAAAGAGTTCATTGAAGCTGTCATAATAAAGTGGAGAGGAGACACTAGGAAAGCAAAACGGTAATGTATAAAGGAGTGGTTCGATGACGAGTGTCAACAAGCGGTGCTGGAAAGTAGTGATGAAAGAAACAGAATGTTTCAGATAAATATGAGGAGCACAGTTGAAGAGTATGGAACAAAAGGAGGAAGAGCAGATACAGTATGCAGGAAAATATCGTGATTTAAAAAAGAGATACATTTAAAAGATCTAAAACACGAAAACCTCCTATCAGAAGGTTAAAGAGAAAATGATAGGATAAAAACCTATAACTGTCTTCTGCAAAGAAGATGGAAATCATCTGGGAAACAAAGACATAGTAGTGGAGAGATGAAGAATGTTTTACGATGAAGTACTTAACGGCAAAAATCAGGACCAGTGTTGATGTACTGGATGAGGGAGGAAATAAAGGAATACAGCAAGTATACAGAAAACAAGAATATCAGGAATTTGTAAGTTACCCAACTAAAATTGGTATGTAAGACACACTAAAACCTCTGGAAAACAATAAATCTCCCGGAGGGGATAGGATGCAAGTAAGTTAATGAAATGTAGTGGAGGGCTTCATCCAGTTCTTTTTTGAATTGATTTCCAAAATTTGAAGTGAAAATGTCATGCCTGAAGGACGGTCAATGAGAATAATATGTTCCTAACATAAAAGAATGACAAAACAGGTTCAAACAAATTTAGGGGAATTACTCTGTTGAATTTGAGATACAAGGTATTTCCCGAGACTTTATCCAACTGACTTAATAGGTATTCAGAGTACAGTATAAGTAACTATCAGTGCTGATTCCGTAAGGATGGATCGACCATTGACCATATTTTTATGTTAAAAGTTTTACGAGTTTTCCATGCCACTGCACTGTGTTTTATTTGGCTACAAACAGGCGTACTACAGTATCATTAAAAGTAAGTTTTACGAATCAATGAAAGAATTGGAAATAACAAAATACATATTGAGCTTGTTAAAAATACTTCTCAACCATTTAAAAGTAAAGTGTAGATAGAAGGAAAATTAACTATAGAGTTCAAGGTAAATAAGTGTCTAAGGCATGGTTGTGTACTGTCCACGACTCTCTCGATTTGGTTCTGGAAGTTGTAAAGAAGTTACCGATAAATTCAGGGGTACCATATTAGATCGAATGGTTCAATGCGTCGCATACACTGATAATGTGGAGCTGATTGCTCGAACAGGAAGAGAGAGCTTAAGGAAAGATTTGTTGTTATTGTTGTTAAAGAAAGTACGTCTTGAAATAAACAAATCAAAGATAAAGTACCTACTAGTGTTACGTTGAGTAGGTCTAGGCCACAAAGAATCGGGTTAGCAAAATTACAGATATTTTCACCTCGGAACCGACGTTAAAAAGTAGTGATATTGCTGAACAATTTGGAAATATTTCACATAAATTTTTGCAAAATAAAATAAGTTTGCTAACAAGAATTTCCCTCGAAGCAAATTAAGATATTACAAAGTAAAGCATTACGATGCCTAGTTGATATTCCATGATTGTTCGGAATGAAAATATTGACAGAGATCTCAGCGCCCATAACGTAAAAGGTGAAATTAAAAGGAAAACTATCAAACATGGAGATATACTGACAAATTAAAAAAATAACGAGAATCTAGAATTCCTAAAATTGATAATAATGTACTCACATTTATTACAAAACAGAAACCCTTCAAGATAGCATTACGATTGTTAAAAGCAGTGGTTACTGTGCACTGTAATGCACTGTGCAGCATGGTAATCACTGCATACAGTATAATCGTTTGTGAAGCATGTTTGTCACAGTACTAGTTACAACTACATTCCAAATACTCATCTCAGTCTACATTGGACGACTGACAGTTTAATGGCTTGCCAATAGACTAAAATTTACTTTGTAACTTCTAAAAAAAAATACCCAGTTCGTAAAAGACGACCAGCTGCTGTAGATCACGAGCGGTGCCACGGAGGGGGGTGCTCGGCCCCTCAATTTTTTTTGTTTCCCTCTGGCTCCCGAAGTTGGAGAGGCTGCAGTACGTAATGTGTTAATTTATCACAGGATGGAAAATGTTTTATAGCCAGGAATTTTATAAAGAATTTTAATTGTTTTATATTAACAAAAACGTATCATCTAGAATAGTAGAATACACTAACAGGTTTTATAACTTTAAAAATCGGGAACAAAAACCTACGGTGCTGTAGATACGAACGGTCCTTTACCTTAATGAGCTAGGTCTAATGTGATTCCTTGCATCCTATAATTATTGGCGTCTGTTTTATGATATCTATAACTGATTTCTTACAGACATTAATAATAATGGCTGATTTTAGTAATTTAAAAAAATAGATTTAAATAAGAAAGCAAGTGTAATAAAAACATTTATTAAACATTTCCGGGCTTAATAGCCGTGGTCTATATGAAAAAATTGATGTTGTTGCGCCTTGCTAACGATGTTGCACATCTGGCAGCCAATTTCAGCCCGGGAACCAGCACTGGCACCAAGAATTATTACACTAGGAATAAGAATGTTAAATTCTTTATAGTGGTTGATTTAATAAATTGTCCAGGGACTGTAAGTCGAAAACTAAATCCAAAATGTAACAGTATGTGAAAAAGCGTGGCTTAAATGTTTCTCTGGGTATTAAATGTAGATATCTACATAGGGACAAATATCTAAGAGACCTAATAGTGACTTATCATTAATAATGTAACAAACTTAAAATAATATTCAAGAATATTATTCTTGAAAAAGCGTGGCTTAAATGTTTCTCTGGGTATTAAATGTAGATATCTACATAGGGACAAATATCTAAGAGACCTAATAGTGACTTATCATTAATAATGTAACAAACTTAAAATAATATTCACATGTTTAGTATATCTGTAATAATACAAATCTAAAATATTACAATATACAGGAAACAGATAGCATTTGAACAATATGGAAGCAGTTTGTTGCTACATTGAGATTCCCAACAGAAACGGTTGTAATTAATAAGCATAAAAAGCGCAATAAACACAAAATCGGTGTTGCTGTTGATAAAAAAGCTACGACAGCTTAGGAACGAGAGAAGAAAACCGTGTTTTTTTTCCATGTTTAAAATAGTCATCTCAAAATTAACATGTGTCTCTCTGTGCATACCTGGCTTGGAGTCCAGCATAAATGAAGCCTTTTCGTTTGCAGAGTGCAACACACATCTGAGGAGTTAAGGTGTCGGGGAAATCCACCACCTGGCCACGTAGCGTCCTTGGTTCGTGCTGGTCTACGTAACATCCTACGTACTCGTAGCCAGGAATCTTTGCTATGCTTGGTGCTGAAAACAAACAATAAATTGATAGTCACGTACTTTTCGCGTAACAATTGGACACTTAATTATTATTTCAAGGGACTTTTGGTAATAAAATATTTTATCATTACACGTTAAAGGCGCATAACAATTAATTATAATGACATAACGAATCGAAAAAGATATTTAAATTTTGAGAATTGAACTACTTGCTAAGTTCTTTAATCGAGAGTAATACCGTGGCTGGAATCGAAGGTAATTTTGGATCCCGACGTTTCTCAAAAATTTCCAAGAACATGCTAGAAAGTATTCCACTTTACTTCATACTATATTTAATTTTGTATAAGATTTTTTTAGAATTAAATTTTTTCATTTTAAATAGCGAGTGATTTAAGTTTATTTTCTTATTCATATAAATACAATATTCTTTTGTGCACATTACATAAGACTAAAACACATCTGACCATGAACATTTCGTTTTTAAAAACAAAATTATCACTGTTGCAGACCACTATAGAAAAATTATTCCGATTAGCGCTTTCTGAGAAGCTTGAAAGCGCTAATCGGAATAATTTTTCTTTAGTGGTGTGCAACAGTGATAATTCTGTTTGTGATTATAACCACTAACACAACATTCTTAATTAAATTTCGTTTTTACTTACAGAAAAATTGAATTTTGTAACGGGTTTTGTATTGAAAGGAATCTTATTTAATAACAACGGAAATACCTATGCATACGAAATGAAAGTCATTTAGGGAATGAAAATACCAATGAATAGTCCCAAAACAAAAGTTTTAACAAAACAGTTAATGTGTGTAAACGTAATTTTAATCTTTACGTTTGTCTTATCTCTGTTATGAATATGTCGCATACATAAAACAGGTCTCATATTAATTCCCACAGTTGAATAAAGAAATTTATTGTGGTGTTTACAGAAGTTTATAAGGTGGTGTAGATATGGATTTGGAGCCAATATTATACACGATGTCTTTGAAAAATGTCTTCGAGAAGCTTGAAAACGTACTGAAGAATATTATATGCCTGTAGTAGAAATCAGTATCATCATTTTTCGTATACTATAAGCATACATTTTAATTGAAACTCGTTTACATTGTCTTCAAGATATTGTTACCATTTTTTGATTTTGTTGTTCATGACGTGTTTGTAATAAGTAGTGGTTTGTATACTGTTGTGAGTAGTACCATAAGTTATAAGAGTGGGGATACGCCATGACGTATGTATAGCGGGGCATGTGAGTGAGTCACAGGGCGATCGCCATAAGAGCAACACGCTCACGATGTATTCACTATTGTAGCTGTATAATAAATCTTTTTATTATATTTAATAACCGTGTAACTGTACATTTATTCACACATATAACATGGCGCTGCGGCTTTGAAGAACTAAAGTGCATAAAATATATAGTGGAGTTATTCAGTTTGAATACAGTGTGTGAGTTGCGCAGTGTAATTGTGAAAATGTCTACTACTGCTGCAGGTACAGGAACGACGACGTTTACAACCACGTCTACGTCATTAACGGGCTTGAAACCACCAAGTTGTTTACAAAAGTTAACTACTGAAGGATGGACAAAGTGGAAACAGCTTTTCGAAATATATCGTATTGCATCAGGTACTAATACAAGTGGCCGTATTTTTGCATTGCATAGGTGAAGAATGTGTAGACGTGTATAATACGTTGGGATTAACCGACGATGAAAAAACAGTTACGATACAGTACTGCAGAAATTTGAAGAGCACTTTGTGCCTATCAAAAATGAGAGTGTTAGTTCGCACATGTTTTTCACGAGAAATCAGGAGCCTGGTGAGTCGTTTGATGCATATTTGACTGAATTGAAGAAATTAAGTGCGATTTGTAATTTTAGTACTTTGAGAGAGCGTTTGATAAGAGATCGCATTGTTGCCGGCATTTTAGACAAACGAGTCAAAGATAGGTTATTACGTGAAAGTGAGTTAACGTTAGTAAAAACTGTTAAAATTTGTAAAAGTGCTGAATTATCGGAACAGCATGTTAAAAAACTCGACCCTACAAAGGAAGTTGCTAGCATAAAAAAACAGCTGAGTAGCGGCAATTCCATGACTCATGACGGTGACGCAGGCAACAACATGAGCAGAGTTCGACAGACAAAGATGACATCATCATCATCATCATCTTCTACGACACGAGAGCCGGGTGCTTCAAGACAACAGGTGACCGCATGCCAACGGTGCGGATACAATCATCGTTTTAAGAATTGTCCAGCGTTTATGAAGGACTGTATAAACTGTGGTAAGACAGGACATTTTGCAAAAATGTGTAAAAATAAGCGTTCAATAAAAGTTGTAAATGTGGCGTCTGAGGCTGAATGTGAGTATTTTGATGAATTTTTTTGTGACTGGATTAGTGTGGATGCTATCAGTGCACGAGACGAATGGATACAACATGTAAATCTTTAGATTCTAAGAAAACAGTTGCTTTTAAAATTGACACTGGAGCTCAATGTAATATAATACCTATTGACTTATGTAGGAAATTGAATATAACTGAATGCCTGAAATCTAATGTAATTTTGAAAAATTATAGTCAAGAAAAAATGAAAACTATTGGTAAAGTAAGCTTAAATTGCAAAGTAGGCAATGTTGAACAACGAGCAGAGTTTGAAATTTTTGATGGTAAAAGTGTACCTATTTTAGGTTTAAAAAGTTCCATTGATTTTAATTTGATACAAAGAGTCCAGCCTGGAGACGAAGCTATATATGTTGACATTTTAAATGCTTTTTCAGTAAACACAGCTAATGATATTATAAAGAAATACGCAGATGTTTTTAATGGTTATGGTAGAATAAAAGATTTTCAATATAAAATAGAATTAAAAGAAGGAAGTGTAGGTAAAGTAGAACCGTGTAGACATGTTCCTTTTAAATTGATTAATAAATTGAAATATGAAATAAATAGAATGAAAGCTGTTGGTATTGTATCGAAAATTAAAAAAACCAACTGATTTTGTAAATTCATTAGTAGTTGTTGGTAAAACAGATGGGTCAATAAGAATTTGTTTGGACCCACAATATTTAAATTCTTGCATAAAAAGAGAACATATTCAGCTTCCTACAATTGATGAGATTGCAGCAAAGGTAAAAAACGCAAAATATTTTACAAAGTTGGATGCAAATAAAGCATTCTGGCAAGTTGAATTGTCAGAAGATAGTAAAGAGTTAACTACTTTTAATACTCCATTTGGGAGATATTATTTTAACAGAATGCCTTACGGTATAAGCTCTAGTCCTGAAGTATTTTATAGAGTTTTTAATCAAATTTTTGAAGATATTGAAAATGTAGGCATATATGCCGATGATATGTTAATTTGGGCTGAGACTAAAGACCAATTATTAAAAATTATAGATAAAGTTTTTAAAAGAGCCAGAGAATATGGTATTAAATTTAATGCAGATAAAAGTGCTTTTATTGTAACGAAAGTTAAATATTTAGGTCATATACTTTCCACAGATGGAATTGAAATTGATACAGAAAAAGTTGAGGCAATTGAAAAAATGCAAATACCAAAAAATAAAAGATAATTACTAATATTCTTAGGAACAATAAATTATGTATCAAAGTTTATACCAAATGCTGCACAATTAACTAGTAGTTTAAGACAACTAACAAAGAAAGATGTTCCATTTGTGTGGGGTACTGCACAGCAAACGTCATTTTTAAAGCTTAAAGAGGCGTTATGTAAACCTCCAGTTTTAACATATTTTGAGATAAATAAACCCATAACATTGAGTGTAGATGCTTCCAGTGAGGGACTTGGATGTGTATTGATACAAGATGGAAGACCAGTTGCATATGGTTCCCGTGCTTTAACAGAGACTGAAGTAATGTACAGTCAAATTGAAAAAGAGTGTTTAGCAATTGTTTTTGGTTGTCATAAATTCAATCAATATTTGTTTGGTCAAAAATTTGTCGTAGAGACTGACCATAATCCACTGATCTCGATCTTTAGAAAACCAATGAATAAAATCCCTCCAAGATTACAAAGGATGAGAATAAGCTTACATAATTTTGATTTAAAACTTAAGTATGTACCAGGTAAAAAATTATTACTGGCTGATCATTTGAGCAGAATTTATTTGCAAACTACAGAGTCCTCTGATGAAGAAAACATTAAAGCATATGTTATGATGGTTGAGAAAAGCCTTAGTGTATCTGATATAAGAATGAATGAATTAAAAAATGAAACTAGCAACGATAAAGAACTGCAAGAAGTTCTAAAATATGTAAAAGATGGATGGCCTGTAAACAAATCATCCGTTTCTGAAACTGTCAAACCATATTTTTCTTTCAAAGAAGAACTTTCAGAGTGTAAGGGTTTATTGTTGAAAAATACTTGTATAGTTGTACCAAATTCCATGAGAAAAGTAATGCTTGCTAAAATACATTATGCTCATTTTGGTAGTGAAAAATGCAAAATGTTAGCTAGAAAAACATTGTTTTGGCCAGGCATGTCGAAGCAAATTGATGACTTGGTAAGCAATTGTGATATTTGTTGTAGTTATCAAAGGGATAATAGTAAAGAACCAATGATTGAAAAACCAATTCCTAAAAATCCTTGGGAAATTGTAGCTTCTGATATTTTTTATTTTCTTGGTAAAAGGTTTATAATTGTAGTAGATACGTATAGTAAATTCGTTGATTTGCAACATTTAAGTGATTTAAGCGCAGAGTCTACTATACAGTCTTTAAAGGAGTTTTTTGCACGATATGGGGTACCTAAAGTTTTATATTCAGATTCAGGTACTCAATACACGAGTTTTAAATTTAAAAAAATTTCTGATCAATGGGGTTTTAAACATGTGATAACTACTCCAAAACATCACCAGTCACTCTCAAACATATTTTGAAAAAAATTATTCAGGAAGGAAAGGATAAAGAAATGGCTCTATTACAATTAAGAAAAATGCCTATTGATAATAGTGGCATTACGCCAGCGAAATTAATGTATGGTAGGAAAGTAAAAAACATAATACCAAATTCAAATGAAGGCAAAGTAAAGTCAAATACATTTAGTACTGTTTTGCAAGAACGTCAAAATAAACAAAAGTTCTATTATAATAAAGGTTCGAAAGCTCTTACAGAATTTAATGTGGGAGATAAAGTTAAAATTCATGATGAAGGAAAGGAAACCTTACCTCATCAAAGTGGTATTATTATTGAAAAACATCAAAATCCTAGATCTTATAAAGTAAAAACAGAGCAAAATACTATTGTAACACGTAATCGAAAAGATCTATCCAAAGATACACAATTTAATGAAATCCAATATAGTTTAGATATACCATTTGAAGAGCCCACGCAAAGAAGAGTTTCGAACAATACAAATACTGTAAATAATAATGTGAATAATGCAAATAATATCTGTAATAATAATCCTATTGTTAATGTGACTGCGAATGATGCTCCGGTAATTACAACTAGATCAGGTCGTACGATAAAGTACCAAAAAGGTTATGTATGTTTAATAAATGTTATGTAATAATATTGTAATTTAATTTTGAAAAACTAGAAAAGGGGAGATGTTGTGAGTAGTACCATAAGTTATAAGAGTGGGGATACGCCATGACATATGTATAGCGGGGCATGTGAGTGAGTCACAGGGCGATCGCCATAAGAGCAACACGCTCACGATGTATTCACTATTGTAGCTGTATAATAAATCTTTTTATTATATTTAATAACCGTGTAACTGTACATTTATTCACACATATAACATATACACTACTCAGATGCATAACACTAATATTTTAGATGAACATTTTCAAGAAAGTTTCATCTAAAATATTAGCATTCCGTATCGGAAAAGGCTATACAAATCATTATTCTATTTTTTCTCAAATATATATATACAGTATATATAAAGCATGAATAGTTATATCTCGCAAAACATTTTGTGGTCTATCACTGTTATTTGAGCAATCTGTAAAAATCCATAGTACTCACTCACATACTTATGAATGTATGGATCCTATTCTTATATTCTTACTATCCAATACTATTCTTATGAATGATGTATGGAGAAAAATGTAATCGTCGTTTTTATATTATCATCTCGTAATTTACTAATTAATTTGAAACTTTAATTTTATACAATTTTTAAAGTAACGTGGTGACCGTTCTACCAATACTGTAAACTTACCTTTGTTTCCTGTTCTGTACAGATTGAGCCTCCAAATTCCGCCGCAATTCGCGTTGCTGTCCCCTGTACACTTCAGGTTGCAATCTTCTTCTTTGGCTTTATAAACATCTTTCACTTCGTTATCTCCACACCAACACTGTTGCCTACACATGTGTGACATTACAAATGTGTGCAAAGTTTAAACAGACTGATTTTCTGTTCAATCTTTTGTTGAACATGACTATTAATCTTGTTCACCTAAATAAGTGATCATCTGTGTAAAATAACATAAGGGGTAAATTATGTGTAAAAATGACACACTAATGAGCTCACTGAGTCGAACAACTTGCTCACTATTTTAAACAAACTACATTCATTAGATAAACGCAAATTAATAAATTTTGAGTTCTTTCTAAGTAGGCTACGATTCTTAGCGTTAGGCAGAACACACCACGAGGATGTGATCAGTTAGGTCGTTATCACGGTTTTCCAGTACCGTAAAAAGTTAAAAATAAAAAATAAATTATTAACACCCGAAATACTCTGCAATTTTGTTGTACAATAACAGTTGTAAAGTGGCAACCATTATAATTATTTTTTATTACGAATACAATAAACACAAAAAATCCCAAACATTGGATTCGGTTTTTTAGTTACATTTGTAACCATAATACCTAAATGACAAATAATTTAAACTTAACTTTTAAATTTATGAATGTTTCTGTAGACGTCTCCTAAACCTATGTCTATTACTTTTTGCAAATAGGCCTATACTTAAATGATAACAATACGTAAGAGTTTTGCAAACAGAGATTACAAAGGTTTCAAGGCTGTCCAAAATTCACAAGGTTTGTTGATACATATTAATTTTGCAAAGTATTACAGATACCTAGTTTGTATTTTGAACATAATTAATCATAATTTGGTGCCCTATGTGGACTTTTAACTTTTATAAAAATAATGTTTCCGTGGTGCCGCTAAAGTTAAAAAATTTTCAACATGAACACTATATTCAGAGTTAGCTTAAAATATCCTTTTATCTGACACCCGGCATGGATTGGAATTTTTACATTTTTTTTTTATTCTTGTATGTTTTTTAAACCCTGGTGATTTACAATTTTGAAATCTCCTAACCTAAACACTATATTTATATTGCAGTTAAAAGTCTGTTTAATTAAACACCCTACATGGATGGATTTTTGCGATTAAAAAAAAATTTTGTTCTGCATTCAGCTGCCCCCTACTTCCGCATCAGTGTCAAAATAACAGGACGCTGAGTGTTGAACGTGTGGAACGTATGCCAAGTTATCGTGAGAAAACCCCAAACAGAGAGACAGACAGACAAATGTCAAACGGTCTAACTACAACTGAGAACTCGCTAGTCAGCATACAAGGGTAAATACGAATAATGAAAACAGTAGCTGCTTTTTGATCCATCAAAGTAGCTTAGCAGAGGTAGACAGTGTAGATATTCTCTACCAGCTTAAGCCACACGCCATACAAGGAACATATTGTGGCAGGGACTACGTTTCTGCCTCCATTATTACCTCAGGATATTATCGCAGGGACTCATTTCTACGGGCTAGTCAAGGTGCATGCTGAAAAATACACTTTTACATTATGCCACTGCCCGGGAATTAAAACCAGGACCTCTAGAGTAGAAATCAGGTTTCATATCCACTGGTTTACCAAACGCCCTTACTATGAATATGTTACAGTGTATGTTGAAAACTAGTAAAGTTTAACAATGACTGGGAAATGTCAACATTCACTAAACTGGTCAGTGGAAGTGATAGTAAAATTGAGCGGTCAACTCTCACTAGTAAGTGTCGACCTTCACCAGCTGTTTGCAGGGAATGTTAAAAATAGATCAGTTAGATGTGTCATCGGTCTCTATCCCCACCATCTGAAGACTGAAGATTGTTTCCCGCCCATTTATTGTTTTGATGCAGTTGCTGTGAGGTTATTGTTTGTTGAGTTGTTGAGCTTGTGTTTTTTTATTGTTAAGTGTGTGTAGTGTGTAATTTTGTAACCAAGACTAAATCCATGCAATTTTATGAACAACTTAAAAGTGAACGTAAATTGTCCAAAGTGAATTCTGTGTCCATGGATAAGGTTAAGTACGAATTTCTAATTAATAATGTTAAAAGCGTAAAATCAAAACATAATAAGTAAAGGAACAGATTTTTGAAAACGTACGATATTATTGAAGTAAATGGAATCACTAAATTAATATCACCAGTTCCAGAAGAAAATAGTATTAAGTATTTTGTATATTATGAAGACTTTTTAGTGTTGAATGACGCTCATATTACTACTGGTTATGATGGTCGCGACCGTATGGTAAAACATTTAAAAGCTAAATATAAAAATATCAACTACAAAGATATATTGATTTATTTAAATATTTGTGAGCCTTGCTTGCAAAAGCAAAAGAGCCAGAAAAAAGGAATTGTAGTAAAGCCAATGCTATTTAAGAATTTGAATAATAGGTGCTAAGTTGATTAAATTGATTTTCAATCGCAACCAGATTATGATTAAAATTTACATTAGTATAACAAGATCACCTAACAAAAGTTGATGTACTTTAACAAGATTTGTGAAAATGTAATAAACATTTTTACATTGCTTTGGGCGCCTTCAGTATTACAGTCTGATAATGGCCTAATTTCAAAATTGTCCAATGTAAACCCCGACACAGTCAAAGACAAGGAAGTGTCGAGAGACCTAATCAAGACGTGTTAAAAATGCTTACTACGTGGATGCAAGATCACAAAACATCTCATTGGAACCATGGTTTGAAATTCATTCAACTCATGAAAAATAGTGCATCATACAATGGTATAAAAAGATCACCATACGAAGCGATGTTTGGTTGTCCACCTAGGCATGGATTAGTTTATTCGAACATACCTATTGAATCCTTATCTAACGTGGGTCTGAAGAGGACCTTGAAGCTGTAATTAATTAGGCAAATTAATGTTGGTAGTGAACATGAAACAGAAGAAACTCGGGTAGGAGAAGAAGAGAGCCCTGATGTGATAAAACAAGATGAGAGCCCCAATGTGATGGAACAAGATAAAAGCCCCGATATGATGGAACAAGATGAGAGCTTGCTTTTAGAAAAGGAAAGTAGGCTAGAAGATACTTCACAGCTTAACCGACCTCGACCAATCGACACTAGAAATAAAAAGACAAAGAGAGGAGACATTCAACTGCTTAAAAAAACCCAGCAAAACGGATACAACGTACATCAGACCAGAATCTACCACAGCTGGATAAAGTTTTTAGTGTACGAATTTTGGTCTTCCAGTTCCTGATGTAGACCGTGGAAGAGGAGATCAGTTCTTAGTATCGTCTTGAGCATAGTGGGTGATATATTTTACCGACTTGGAACCAGAGATGGTGTACTGAAGCAGCTATATGCTAAGTTTTTATCCTAGGTAAAAACTAGTTTTTATGCTAGGTAAGGCCTTTTAAAATAACGTGATTGTTAGGGGATAGAAGGGGTTAAAAATGCAGCACAGCCACACCACATGCACACATATGCACACTCATACAAATACTGAACATAATTAATCTATATATATAAAACTCAAAGTCTGAGGATTTATGGGTACTGAATACAAATCCACACCGTTACACCGATTGCCACCAAATTTTGCACAGGTAACCTTTGACACAAGGCGAAAAATACTGTCTAACTTGGAATTTGATATTTTGCTCCGTTTGCACGATTTAGGCCCTTTTAATTATTCCTTTTTGTTGACGCGTATAAAGATGTCAACAACACCATGGAGACAAGAACTAATTACCATAGTAACAAGTAAATAAACAAATGATATTTAGCGCCATCGGAACTGTACCTTTATCCGTTCCTGCAGTTTTAATGTTTTTAATATGCGATTGTATCGGTATATTTTGTAATTTTGCATACAGATACGTCTATATATTTTGTAATTGTCTTAAACGATTATAAAATTTATGTTTATACGTATTTCTGATGATGCAATGAATAATTAATGAATATATTAAATACTACTACTAAAGATGTCAAACACCATGGAGACCTGAATTAATTACCATAGTAACAAGTAAATAAACAAAAGCTATTTAGCGGCATCGGAACTGTACATTTATCCATTCCTGCAGTACGTTTTCGATGTTTTATATAAGATGCGATTGTATCGGTATATTACTATGTGGAAAGTGTACTAATTGTAAATTGTCCTATTACTTAATGCAAAGCGAATATACGTGTTGTTTTCATTTGTGAGGTTAGGTGACAACGGTTTTTGGTTTTTAGTTTACTGCTGAAATAAATAAAAGCCATGGTTGACGAAAACGTTTAATCTGTTATACAATGCTTCCAACACAGTAACACTTAAAATAAAGAATTTAGCGTGTCTGATTTAACAGGTACTTTATAAATATCTCCAAAGGCTTTATAAACGGGTACTTTTAAATCTCCAAAGGCTGTTGCACCAAAATAATAATTTAGTACAAGTTAAAATAGTACAAGTGTTGAAAACAGCTTTGGAGAGAATTTGACTAATGAGTACAAAATTGTTATACGAGCTGACAGAACGCCATATAGACGTAGACAATAAAAATTATATTAAAATACTTATTAAAAGTCAAATATTCACTTGCGAAGCCGCGGGCAACAGCTAGTCAATTTATAATCTACAGATAATTTAAATTTTGCAGATCACAATTTAGCGCTTGTCCTACAAACATTATTAAAGGAAGTGAAGTACCACAGGGAAAGGCACTTTCTTAACGGTACATTGCAACAGCGCAATCAACTGGAAGTGGTCAAGGACTCTTTAAGCCGAACTAAGTGTCAATCAAAAAATGTGCCTGCAAGAAGAATAATATACTTTGTAATTCTATGTGTCATAATACCTTACCATGCTGTAATAAGTAAAATAAAATTCAAAATAAAGATTTTAAAAGTGTTAAAATGTAATATTGCTGCTTTATTTTGAAGTGCATACTTTAAACAAACTTTATCTTAGAAGTCAACTTTAAATAAACTATGTTCTTGTTTATTCCAACACTAACTGATAATTTATTCCTTTAGTATTTTTAGTGTTAGTACTTACACCTTCCGTAAGCTGTAGTAGTGTAGGTTGACATTCCCTAGGAACAGTCGACATTCAATAGTGGAAGTTGATTATGAATGATATTATAATACGAGTATTCAACTTTCACTAAAACGTTCAGTGAACGTCGACCGTAACTAGTCACTGTTAACCTTGACTGAAACCTCAACATTCACGGTAACAAATACACTAATAAAAGTACATAGGAATACTTTCCTCAGTAAGAACTATTTTCTTAAAATATACACAAGCCACAAATCCAAGTAAATATGTATTTAGTTGTATTATGATAGTTGATTTTGGGGGAGGGTAAGCGATTTAGCAGCTTGATATGTCTAGCTGTTTGCTTTTCGTACAGCAGTTTTTCTTGTTTTCCGGTACAGTATCTTCAACAAGAGAACGTCCTTGTGTTGTAAAGACACTGGACAGCCTTGACTCGGGCATATAAACATATACTTCTTCAATCAATAAACAACTCGAATCTTCAGAAACCCGTCAAAAATTATAATATTGATAATAATCTAAAAGACATATTTACTAAAAACAAACTATTTAGCAAAACGCTCCAAGGGCATTATAGTTACATGAAATGTAAGCTCAAGATGGAAAACCAAGGCATTTAGTACGTTAATTTAAATAAAAAAGTGACATCACGGAAATTCATGCTATTTATATTTATGTTGAAAACAAATTGCCACTGGATAGTTACTTCTTTCAAAGTTACATAGTTTTCAGTGACATATATGAAGTATTAGTTTCCAGCGATAGATCTGTTTAATAACAAAATTTGGAAAACGAATGTTAGCTGTAACTTCACTAATTGGTAGCCGCCTTCGGGCAAATAAACACAAAATATAAAAATAAAATACACGCAATTCTATAACTCAGAACAGCATTCAGGTAAATGAGTATTACATAAGATAATAACTACACAGAAATAGGTAAGTAAAATGACTCAGCTTTGCGGATTCCAGCTGGCAAATTAATTAGCAGGGTAGCATCATCAAAAGCATAAAATTGCACTCAAACGGTGCACACAGTTACGCAGGGAAAGAATCCGGAGTAATGCACTATGTACAGACAGACAGGTTGCTTTACTACGTGTTGTGCTCTGTATAATTGTGCTTATCTACTTTCTGATGAGGTAACTCTGCTCAGTTACTTGTCAACTGCACTCTGCACAATAAGTTATTATAGTTTTATATTGTTACGACTGCCCCGGTCTCACTGATCGTCGTAGGTACAGTGGAAAACAAAATACGGACACCAATTAAGACACTAATCACCAGCTTTAATTAATCACAATTAACATTTTGAAATCAACAAGTTATTTAATAAGATTATACTCGTACAATAATACAAGTTAAATTTGTACACACGCAATAATAATGTCAAGTAATAGAATTCCACACATAATCACTTTTCACTAATAGCCACTTGAGCCGCACTCAGTAAATCGCCTGACAAAACTGAAAACTAAGCGCCAGCTGTTTTCTGGTTCCATTTATATTATTTATACCCTGCAGGGTTCCATAATACGCGTCCTTAACAAGTAGTCGAAAACTCTACAGGATACTTCAGTGCGGCCTTGGCAGAAACACGCACCTGGTGGGCTGAGCGAGAAACGCGTACAACAACAGCCTCCACTGTTGTAAGAATCATTCTCGTAAGAATGTTTCTTATTGCGTAACTATATTGTTACGACGGTCTCACTGGTACAGTGGGAAACAAAATACGAGAACCAATTAAGTCACTAAAAACCAGCTTCAATTATCACAATTAATAGTTTGTAATCAACACGCTATTCAACAAGATTATACTTGTACAATAAACCGAGCAAAACTTGTCCACACGGAATAAAAATGTCAACTAATAGGAGTCCCGCACAATATAACTCAATAACACCTTCGCCACAATACTTCGAACCTCACTTGAATACATCGCCACTTAAACTGAAACTGAAGCCGCTGAATGCTTGTATTTATACCCCGCTAAGATTCCAGAATAATCCATGAGCCGCTCATCCCCCATGACGTCACGACAAAATTTTAAACTTTCTAAGTTGACATCCAAAAGAAAATTTCAAAAAGAACTACAACTTACCTTGATGACCGGCTCACCATTTCACTGGAACTAGGAGAGGCCTCCTAGTGGAAGAATATCCACATGCTAGGTCCATTGGGGAATTGGACGAATGAGGTGACCTCAATTTTACAATTTCAAAAATAACAAGTTTATTGAGGCTATATTTTTTTTTTTTTTTTTTGACAATGAAATTTCATACAAAAACACAGGCTGTAAGTTATTCCATTAGAATTATGGAAAATGTGTAAATATTTAAACTATGACAGGTTATTCAAAATTTAAAAGGTAAAAGTATTCAATATCAAGAAATATTCCATGAAAATTATACAAAATATATAAAACCTTTAAAATCTCTGGCATGCCATACTGAAAACTATGCAAAATATATAAAACATTTAAAATCGCTTACATGCCATACTGAAAACCATTAACATGCAGCTTTCAATAATATAACCAACTTTATAAACCCTTTCACAAGCAATTCTATCGTACAACATCATAAAGCCACAACAATTTAAACAATTATATTGCATAACAACATGCGCCCTCTGAAATCATTCGTTAGAAGGGCGAAGCTTCAAATTAATAAATTATCATGCAACCAAAGATAGATCATTATACTCTTGTGTGGAACTCGCAAGTGCATGTGCTCACCCTGCCCTAACTTGCATAAACTGGTGAAGCACCACAGGTCACAGATTTCAGAGTGCACAATCATAAAAAAACTCAGATAATCAGTACATACAGTTATAAAAGTAATAGAATAACAGTTTCCAATAGATTTTTGCAAATAGTTTTAACAGGTTCACAGTTTTAAAAATATATTACACCTTTCAACATATTAATTAAAAATAAATAAATTTTACTAAATAAAGTATATATCAACAATTCATAATAATTTAAATATTATAAAAATCACAATGTTTGTTTAGTGTAAAACTCCCAAGTTTTCTTCTTTCTTTTTTTTTTTTATGTACCTTTATTTTTATGAAACAATATCATTATTCATTGAGATGTACTGTGTAGCGTGACAGAAAATCCACTACATTTTAAGTCATATGAAATCATAAAGTTTAATTACATCAACAAATGTTGTAATAATATTAAATGACATTTAAATAAATCAGAGGAATGAAACACAATAAGATAAAAATCCTCACTACATAATATATAAAAACCACTGTTAAAAGAAACCAAAGAAAGTATTGAAGCAACTCATCAACTCATAGTATAATACCAGTAAGTTACCCAGGAAGCTCAGAGCAGTAAACCAGTTACATAAGACAATATCCCGAAAAAAGAGACTCAATCAAAGAGTGGTGAATACCAAAATACCCTAAGAACAAGAAGAGGGAAGAATAAAGTTTGTGAACAGGAAGAAAACAATACCCTGAAACCTGTATAGAAGAATAAAGTCAGTTCAGTGAAGAAATTAAATACTCCAAACTAAACCTCAGTCGTGATAACACCAAGTACCTTGGTTTACCCAAGAATGAGGAAAGAAGAACAGAAGAGTGAAGACTAGACGAGGGACAAGAATGAAGACTAGAAGAGGGACAAGAATGAATACCAGAAGGAAGATAGGAAGAAGGACAAGAAGGAAGACAGGAGGAGAGGAATACATAGTATGAAAGAAACACCGTAGTAAAACCTATTATTATATAAACTACTATCAATCCCAAACCCACAAAAACTATGCCAAAGAAAGTATAACATACCCAAAATCTTATAAAAATGTAATTATTGAGAAAACTAAAGTGTTGTATAGCGTTATAAGAAGTGCACCGGCTAAAGCTATTGTGTAATAAAGAAAATAAACTAGTCTTAACGCTCCATGATGACTAAAGGTCTGGTCTGAGATAATAAGACTCAGAATATCAGAACCAACAGTGAAAGTGAATTTGTATAAGTGTTTTTTAAAAAATGCAATAAACTTAAAGTTGGTGATACTATAACTTAGTAGTATGCTATATCACAACTTTAAAGTCTAATAATAAACAGCATAATAAAATAATAAAATGGAAGGTTTCCAGTATTTTATTATTTTAAAGTAAATCCTTATTTAAAAGACCTTTGTAAAAAAAAAAAAATGATAATAAATAGAGTATGGGAATTAATGTTTACTGATGTGGGGGATCACAATAATAATGAATTAAACCAAAAAGGACTGACACTAATATAGTATGAATAAGTGTAACATGTTTAAATAGACTGTTATTTCACAATCCTAAAATCAATGTATTAAATAAATGTATTAGTAAGGTTTATTAGAAAATAAGATTTATGTCATGTGTTTTAAAAAGAATTATGTTTGATAAATAATAACCTACATACCAGTAATAATGTTCTAAGAGGTATGCTATGTTAGATTAAAAATAATTAAAAGAGATATGTTTAAGCTGTATCTGCAATATGTTAAATTGTGCAAATTACTAAACAATGTTCATAATTAATTATTTTAATAACTGTAGTGTTAATTAACTACTACACAAAACAATAAGTTATAGATCATGTTATTTTCATATAATTGTAATTATGTAAAGTCAGAGGAGGAATTAAGTTTAAATTATTTGAGAAAGAAAGAAATATAAAATTCTAAAATCTAGGCCATTTGGTGAAATCAGAGAACCAGTATAAAATAATATAATTCACTTATAAATCCTGTAAACTACCCAGATTTATATAAGATAACACAATTAACTACTACTAGGAATGATCCTATGAATTAAAATGACAATAAGGAAATATACCTTAACATTTTGTAAATTGTCAAAATATATAAATTAATTAATTTTAAAGAGCAATGTCAAATCTACAAATTAACACAAAAAACCAGTTCAAAGGTGTAATTTATATGTATTTAAGGAAAGGAAGAGAAATATGACTAATTAAAATTTATTATAATAGTATTAATAATATTTAAAATGGAAGGAATTTTGTATAAAGACGGAAATCCAATTTTGAGCCTATATTTCCAAAGTGTGAACAAAATTTGTTAATTTCCACAAAATGTCTACAGATATGGACTATAATACATCAATTTAAAGGGAATAAGATGATTAAACTAATAATAAGATTAGTAATTCATAAAAGTAAGGAATAAAATAGAAAAATTCCATATATAATGTAATATTTCCTAATGTGTATGAAGGTCGAAAAATGTTAACAATACTTTTTCAAGGATTAACTGGGCAAGATATATGACCAAGTTAATTAGTCTTTTGTTGAATATCAAGCTGAATAGGTGTGTGACAAAAACGTTCTTAAAATCGAGTCGAACATGATGCTAACGTTTAGCCATTGAAATCAGTGAACGGGAGTTAGACAAATTAGACACTTTTTGAAGCCAATACTATAAAAACATTCACGACAATAGTGAAAACAAACCTCTAACTTCACTATACGAGTGACAGTAAACAGTAAAACATTATATTACAACTGATTCACTCTACAAACCTAACCGTAACTTGAAAACTTAACCGTAGTAGTTGAACAAATAGAAAATAAACTAACTAACGCAAGTTTACACAGAACACTTCACCAGAACACACCAGATAGATTAACAGACATATTACACCAGTGCGGGGACATTTTAAACCTTGATGAAGGTAATTTTATAGTAATTTTCTGACTCGACGCATATGCAATAGCCAAGACCAACCCAAGGAGCGGCCATCTTGAAAACGAAACCTGCCTACTACATCGTAGTCACTGACGTCACATCAGTCTTCATTGGTTCGACAAAACATTTATTCTAATATCATAACCTGAATTATTTAAATACTATTAAATAGTAATTATTGTATTTATGTGTTAATTGTTAATGTTGTACTTTCTCGTCACCCTTCTCTGACTATTAATCCTAATCGCTCAAAGAACCTGTCTTTAATATAATATAACATAAAATTTTGTTCTGTATGACACAATCGATAATTCCTGAGACAGAGTCGATAATTGCTCTCCATCGATAAAATATCGATTATTTATTTAAAATTGTCAATAAATCTTTATATTTCCATTATTTTGTATCTGTACTTATTTCACAGGGTAATTTAAGGGTATTTATAAGGCTGAAGGTATTAAGTGAGAAGAATATATTCTATTTTGAACAAGATATTGGACCAGTAAGGAAAGTCACCAATCGATTATTACCTGGAGTTAATCTATTTAACTCCAGACTTGATGCAAATCTTCAAGAAGTGCTCGACGGTCAATAAATACCTACCTGTTATTAAAATTTTACCAGAATCTTTTAAAAAACAGATTGATCTTGTATACATACCTCTATAAACATAAACAAAATTATTTTATTGTTTGGAAATTCTATTATTATTGAAATTTCCATTTTATTTTTATTCTTTTGTAACGACCGGCATACAGGGTCTTCTACAAAGTGGCGTCCAACTTAGAGGGCTTAATAATCTAAGCTTGGCAGCGATTGATTGATAGACAGCAGAAAGATGCAGAGACGAGCTACATCGAAAAAGAGGGCGGCAGAGGCCGAGAAAGAGGTTGACATGGGGGATAAGGAGGCAACACCCGTTGAAGATCCCGAAATGTTAGTGGCCCAGATGGAACCGAAACAACCTGAACAACCAGGGGAACAACCTGAAAAACCGACACCAATAGGGGAGGTTAATTTACAAGAGGCCCTAATGCAAATGATAATGGATATGGGTAAGAAATTGAGTGAGGAAATTAAATCCACAAAGGAGGAAATTAAATCCACAAAGGAGGATAATAAATCAATGAATCAGGAATTGAAGGAAGATTTGAAGGAAAACAACCGATCCACGAAGGAAGAATTGGGCCGTAAAATAGAAAACACTAACAAGAGGATTGAGGAAACCAGTAAGAATTTAGAAGAGAAGATGGAAGACCTGAAAAAGGACAACCAATCCTTGAATAGGAAGATGGAAGAAAATAATAAAAATATGAAGGAAAAATTGAGGGAAAACAATAAGAATTTAGAAGAGAAAATGGAAGAAACCAGTAGGAAAATAGAAAATGACAACCAACAATTAAGGGAAGAATTGAGAGAGGACAATTTACTGCTGAGAGAAGAATTAAGAGAAGCGAACCAAGAGAATATGAATAAGTTAGACGAGAGGATTGAGTTAGCCAAAGAGGAATTAAATAAAAAGATAACAGAGACCAAGAAATCAATAGTAAAGAAATTAGAACAGGAAGTTGTGGTGGTTAACCAGCAGATCCGAGAAGTAGACGAAAGATGTCGGCTAACAGAAAACGAAGTGCTGGAAGTCCGTGAAGTAATAACAAAGGAAATTACTCTGGTCCAAGAACAGCAGAAAACAAAATTAGAGGAGACCAAGAAATTTGCTCTGGAGGAAGTAAATAAAGTAAGAACCCAAGTAACAGAAAGATGCGACGGCGTGGAAGCCGCCATGGTAAACATAACCGGACAGATGCGTCAGAGCCAGGAGGAGATAGAGTCAATCAGAAACAGACCATCGGGATATCACAGTTTCCCCATCTCAGAGAACCGAGAATGGCTGAATTTCCGACAATACAAACGGAAGCCAATGGAGTTCTTGGCACGAATAGAGGAGTACATCGAGAAACACCGAGGGAACCGATGGGTTCAGAATAGAGAGATCCTTGACGAGTCGTTTCGGGAGGTGAATGACCATTGGTGGATGGCAAACCGGAGCGACATCAATAACTATGAACAGTTCAAGAGCATGTTCAAAGCCAAGTACTGGTCAGAGACCACGCAGAATCTCATCAGAGATAATATCTGCCACGGCCGCTACCAACCACAAGTCGGCAGCTCAATGACAGCGTATTTCCTCGGCAAAGTGTGTATGGCCAAGCACTTAGAACCAGCCATACCGGAGGAATGCTTAATAAACAAGCTGTCTTATCATTATGATGAGGAAGTGATTCGCGCTAGGAGGGGCAGCCAGATAAAAACCATCCAGGCAATGACCGAACTCCTGGAGAATTATGAGAACGAAGATTACTACAGGCAGAGTCGCAGAAGAAGTGATGGGCCCGAACCAAGAACGTACCAGAATAATAACCAGGGTACGAACCACATAAATACTGGGTACCAAGGAGTTCGGGCATACCCACGAAATAGCAATTATAATAATGGAAATAATATAAATACTACCAATTACAATGACAGTAATAATACGGGTCCCAACCAGCAAAACCCGAATCGACCCTCTAATGGTTATCAGGGTAACCGCAATCCCAACCCTGGTAACGTAAATAGTCAGAGAAGCCCCAATTATGGTAATAGTCCTTACCATAATAATGCTAATCGTGTGGGTCCCAATAATAGTAATTTTAGTAATAATAGGTTTCCTCGCCCAAGAGTGAACTTCATACGGGCCACAGATGGAAGACAGCGAGGTTTCAACCACCATAGAGGGAACAGTTACCGAAGATACGAAGAAAGGCGGAGGAGCCTAGAACGGGACCAACCGAGGTACTATCCGGCGCGCAGGAGTAATAGTTTGGACAACACTGAACAAAGGTCGCACCATGAACGACCAGAAGACCATAGAACAGATCGGCAAGTAACCACCCTGAGCATCCCGAATGAGGCATCCAATAATATGGCTCAAAGAAACAATGATGCCGAGCCTTTAAACGGGCACAGGCAGTAAGAAATAACCAGAACCCATTACTGCTTCTGACTACTGGGTATGATAATGAGAATGAGTGCAATATAGTAAATAATCACAATCGTATTACAATCATCGGATGCAACTACCTGAAAGACATCAGACAGGAGTTATTGGAAGAGGATAACAGGAGTCCCACCAATAACTTCAATAATGAAATTATACATGTTGACGCCAAGGTAGAAGGCATCCCAGCCAAGTTAATGATCGATACTGGGTCAAACGTATCAATAATAAATACGACGGAACTGGAGAGGATACAGCAAGAGTGCGGGAGAACTTTACCAACATTGCCGTTGAATAATATTGTTTTGTTGGGAGCAACCGGCCGACAAAACAAAACTATACGTAGACAAGTCTCCGCCAGTGTGATGAGCTGTGGTATAGCGATAGACATGGAATTCTTGGTGGCGAGCGGTCTGCCATTTAATATACTGGTCGGGTGTGATGTGCTTAGGAGAAATTCCGCCATCATTAATCTAAGAACTGAAACGTTATCACTGTTTTCAAACGGACATACTTGGACGGCGAACTTGGTGGGTAGTGACCAAGTCGTTCCCGATAGTATCCATCAGCAAATCCGAAAAATCAATTACATCCAACCAACATCCATAATTGAACAGAGAATAGACGACACATCCAATGAAGATTTATGGTCGCAAAAAATCCAGGAGATCAGGGATTTCCGGAGCGTTACAACTGGCGAAGGTTTAACAACAAACCAAGCGAACAAATTAATCGATATATACAATAAATATAAATCAGTCTTTTCTGATGAGCCCGGTAAAGTGAAGAATTTCCAGTGTACTCTACAATTCCGAGACACTGTAGACTTTAACCGGAAGTCTTACCCCATTGCGCAATCACGAAAGCAGGCAGTAAGAGCTGAAATAGAGCAAGTGATTAACCGTGACATTATAGAGAGTAGCCATTCCCCTTACACAAGTCCTATCGTGGCTATTCCTAAGAAAAACGGACAAGTCCGTTTATGTTTAGATGCGCGCGAAATAAATAAGATGATCATAAATGACAGGACTTCGCCCGGTGAGATTGAGGAGATATTAAAACGATTCCACGGCACCAAATACTTCACTACCTGGGATACGGTGTGCGGATACTGGCAGGTGGAATTACATCCACAGAGTCGCCAGTATCTGGCCTTTATATTCGAAGGGCGGAATTACCAGTTTAAGAGGTTGCCCTTCGGACTGGTAAACTCAGTCGCAGTCTTTGTGCACTGCATGGATCAAATACTTGGCCAAGAAGCACTAAAATTCACCACCGTATATGTCGATGACTTGCTAGTGTCCTCAGAAACTTGGGAGGAACACTGCTACCGTGTGGAACATGTCTTACAGAAGCTAGCAGCAAACAATATTACTCTGAATTTAGCAAAGTCTCATTTTATTGCTAAAGAGATACAATTTTTGGGCTTCATATTAAATGATAAGGGAATCTCACCGTCGGCTGAAAAAGTCGAAGCAATTCAGAACTTTCCTACACCAAAGAATCGAAGGCAGTTACAGTCGTTCCTGGGACTCTGTAACTACTACCGCAAGTTCCAGGAAAAGTACTCCGAACTGACTGCCAGATTCCAGCCGCAACTGTCATCTAAAAATAAATGGATCTGGGGTAATGAACAACAAAACATATTGACTCTCATAAAACAAAAATTTCTTAAACATATTATACTCCGTCACCCAGATTTTAACAAGCCTTTCTTTCTTAATTGCGATGCCAGTGACATCAGCCTTGGCACTACTTTATATCAAGAGGATGAGGAGGGCGAGCATCTAGTAATCTGTTTTGCCAGCAGAGCTCTGAACCAGAGTGAGAAAAACTATCATGTGACAGAGAAGGAGTTATTGAGTGTCGTGTTCGCGTGCGGAAAGTTCCGTACATATATTCTTGGTTATCCCGTTACCGTCCGGACAGACCATAAATCTATCTCGTTCCTTAAGAGATGTAAGCTGAGCCATGGAAGATTAACGCGGTGGATACTATTGCTGCAAGAGTACGACCTGAAATGGGAGTATATCCCCGGAAGGAAGAATGTCGTCGCGGACGTATTGTCTAGAGTTGACATTGACAAGCAGACGTTCGAGGGGGAGAAGGAGAGTATTCTGAAGGTGTACCATATTCTCAGCAGCAGTGCCGGTCTACAATCAGTTCTAGAACAACTAAGCACACACCAACAAGCTGACCCGAAATTAATTAATATTATCTCAAGATTAGGAGCAGGAGATGAGACCATATCCCGATATTATACTATACATAAGGGAATCCTGTTTTCCAAACCATCATTATTTAAGGAGGAATGGAAGGTAATAATTCCAACCCATATCGAGAAAGAGGTAGTGATCAGTTATCATATTCGATATGGGCATATGGGCGCTTTAAAGGTGGTAAAGGCCCTGGAAGAAAACTGCTATATAAAGGACATCAATCGGAAGGTACGGAGGTATATTAGAAACTGTCGCATCTGCCAACTCGTAAAAACTAATAACGAGAAAAGAGAAGGGCAGATGATTCCAATAACATCACAGTTTAAACTTGAGAAAGTAATCCTGGATATCTGCGGACCATTTCCCCGCAGTGGAGGCCGCCACCGATACAGATATATCGTCATCATTATGGACCATTACACTAAGTTCATAAAGCTATACCCAGCAAATCGGGCGACTACGAAGAAAGTTCTTAATATCCTGATCGACCAGTACTTCCCAACCGTCGGAAGACCGGTATCGATCATAACCGACCACGGAACGCAATTCAAGGGGAGGAGATGGCGAGATACACTGCTATCCATGGGGGTTCACACATACAAGACATCCGTATACCACCCAAGCAGTAACCCGGCCGAAAGAGTCTTGCGAGAGGTGGGGCGCCTATTAAGAACATATTGCCATGATCAGCAGAGAAAGTGGCAAGAATACTTGGAGGCCACTGAAGAATTCCTCAACCTGGCCTACCATCCAGCCATAGGAATAACCCCATACTCCGCAATGTACGAGAGACAACCCCCTAGAGAAATTGCAGACATCTTGGAGTTCCCAAGAGAACATAAATATAAATTCAATAAAATTCAATTTTGTAATAAGATGGCCGAAGATCAGGAGAAACGGCGGAACAAATACAATAAATGCATGGGTAAGGTTATTCATTATACCATTGGAGAGAAGGTGTTGTTGAAGAATAGGGAATTACCCAGTTCCCTAGAAGGGATAACCAAAAAGTTATTGCTCCTGTATACTGGTCCCTATATCGTCTCAAAAGACAATAACAACAACACCTACGAAATCAAAGAAATAAGTTCAAGTAAAGTCAAGGGTGTTTTTAACCAGGCATCCATGAAGAAATTTTATAATTAAAAAATCCTCTAAATTCAAAAAAATGTAAGTTCACCTTACATACCAAGAAAATGTGAAAAAAACTTATGGCTAGAATAGAAGAGAAGAAGTTTAAAAACATAAAACCCCCAAAATTCTAAAATACATGTAAGCCAATCTTACATAAAGATTATTTGAAAGAAATTATTTGAAAGAAGAATAATATAAGAAGAGTTTGAAATAAGTCAACAAAATTCTAAACATAAATGAGATCACCTTACATACCAATTATTTAAGAAAAACTTTATGGCGATGATAGAAGAAGAAGAATTAGAGTTTAAAACCACAAGATTCTAAACATCCGTGAGATCACCTTACATACCAATTATCTAAGAAAAACTTTATGGCTATAATATAATAATAAAAAAGGAGAGAATTTAGAAATAAAACCATCTAAGGTCAAAAAACAAATAAGGACAGTTTACTAAATATTTATTTGAAGAGAAACATTTTGACAATAATACCAAGAGAAGTTAGAAAAATAAAAACAGCCAAAAAACATATAAGCCCACCTTACATACAAATTATTTGAGAAAACTTTATAGAATAACATAAGAAGAATGAATTTTGAATTATGAATAAATCAAGTTTCCCAAACCAAGTATAAGTACAACTTACCAACCAATTATAAATAAAACACTATGGTGTGATAAACTGATGAGATTTCCTACCAGATTTATGGTAAGCATAGAAGATAATTACCATGGTAACAAAGGATCATAATGGGATGAATAAGAGGAAACAGAATTAGAATTAAAACAAATAATTCTAGACAGTATAATCATGTCTAAGTTCAATATGAAGAGTAAAAACCTTTCCGTAAAATGTTGTTGAAGGAAATAAAAAAGAAAAAATTCTTTAATACGATTTAAGTGACTGAATAAAATAAAGTACAAAAACTTCTTTGGAATTATGAGAGAATGAAACTTTAAGTGGTACGAGGAGAAATTATGACCTCATAATGAAATAAAAAAAAAAAAACCATCATTCACAAGTATAATAGCAATGACCGGAATAATGTGAAAATAATGTCAAAAATGTATGTAATTAAATGAATTAATATAAAATGATTTATAAATTAAATGACAATTATGATAATGACAGTTATAAAAAATTCTAGAAAATAGAACAAGTGGAAATTTTAAGAACTAAGAAACATTCTAAAAATGTCACAAAGATATGCTACTATAAATAATGCAGATTATAATGAAAAAACCAGAAGGTAATAAAGAATTTATAACCAAAAGATTTATATGATAATAAAAGTATAAAAATGTAATAGTAGAAGAGCTTCCTACCATAATATCAAATGAAAGAAACATCCAGATAATAAGTCAGATGAACAACTGAGATAGAAATATTAAAATCTCTGAGAAGTATAATAAGTAATAAGTGAAGTATCCCAAAGATATTTTTTTAAATAGTAACAAATGTGTACTATTCTGAATGATTTTTTTAATCTGTCTGATGATAATTCCAGCAGGATTAATATGTTTTTTTTGAGCAGAGATGATTTGCCTCTGTACTCAAATATGTGTGAAGTATTGGACAGCAGAGGAAAGTAGCGTACAGTGCCTCTCTGAACTGAACCAGCTCACAAAGTAGGGAACGATAGGGAGAAAATATCCCAAGGAGAAAATACTAAGAAGGAATATAAAAATGAAATAATAAATATGGAACTCAGAAGACTATTACTATCAAGGAAGATCAAGTGAGAGTGATATAAACTCAGATATAAATAAGAGAATTTTAAAATGGAAGGAAGTCCAAAATAATAATAAACTTTGAATAATTATCATAAGCAATTGTTTCAGACAAAGCAAGTATAGTCTGAAAAAATTACTTCTGGAGAAGGGCATTCTGTAGCGTGACAGAAAATCCACTACATTTTAAGTCATATGAAATCATAAAGTTTAATTACATCAACAAATGTTGTAATAATATTAAATGACATTTAAATAAATCAGAGGAATGAAACACAATAAGATAAAAATCCTCACTACATAATATATAAAAACCACTGTTAAAAGAAACCAAAGAAAGTATTGAAGCAACTCATCAACTCATAGTATAATACCAGTAAGTTACCCAGGAAGCTCAGAGCAGTAAACCAGTTACATAAGACAATATCCCGAAAAAAGAGACTCAATCAAAGAGTGGTGAATACCAAAATACCCTAAGAACAAGAAGAGGGAAGAATAAAGTTTGTGAACAGGAAGAAAACAATACCCTGAAACCTGTATAGAAGAATAAAGTCAGTTCAGTGAAGAAATTAAATACTCCAAACTAAACCTCAGTCGTGATAACACCAAGTACCTTGGTTTACCCAAGAATGAGGAAAGAAGAACAGAAGAGTGAAGACTAGACGAGGGACAAGAATGAAGACTAGAAGAGGGACAAGAATGAATACCAGAAGGAAGATAGGAAGAAGGACAAGAAGGAAGACAGGAGGAGAGGAATACATAGTATGAAAGAAACACCGTAGTAAAACCTATTATTATATAAACTACTATCAATCCCAAACCCACAAAAACTATGCCAAAGAAAGTATAACATACCCAAAATCTTATAAAAATGTAATTATTGAGAAAACTAAAGTGTTGTATAGCGTTATAAGAAGTGCACCGGCTAAAGCTATTGTGTAATAAAGAAAATAAACTAGTCTTAACGCTCCATGATGACTAAAGGTCTGGTCTGAGATAATAAGACTCAGAATATCAGAACCAACAGTGAAAGTGAATTTGTATAAGTGTTTTTTAAAAAATGCAATAAACTTAAAGTTGGTGATACTATAACTTAGTAGTATGCTATATCACAACTTTAAAGTCTAATAATAAACAGCATAATAAAATAATAAAATGGAAGGTTTCCAGTATTTTATTATTTTAAAGTAAATCCTTATTTAAAAGACCTTTGTAAAAAAAAAAAAATGATAATAAATAGAGTATGGGAATTAATGTTTACTGATGTGGGGGATCACAATAATAATGAATTAAACCAAAAAGGACTGACACTAATATAGTATGAATAAGTGTAACATGTTTAAATAGACTGTTATTTCACAATCCTAAAATCAATGTATTAAATAAATGTATTAGTAAGGTTTATTAGAAAATAAGATTTATGTCATGTGTTTTAAAAAGAATTATGTTTGATAAATAATAACCTAAATACCAGTAATAATGTTCTAAGAGGTATGCTATGTTAGATTAAAAATAATTAAAAGAGATATGTTTAAGCTGTATCTGCAATATGTTAAATTGTGCAAATTACTAAACAATGTTCATAATTAATTATTTTAATAACTGTAGTGTTAATTAACTACTACACAAAACAATAAGTTATAGATCATGTTATTTTCATATAATTGTAATTATGTAAAGTCAGAGGAGGAATTAAGTTTAAATTATTTGAGAAAGAAAGAAATATAAAATTCTAAAATCTAGGCCATTTGGTGAAATCAGAGAACCAGTATAAAATAATATAATTCACTTATAAATCCTGTAAACTACCCAGATTTATATAAGATAACACAATTAACTACTACTAGGAATGATCCTATGAATTAAAATGACAATAAGGAAATATACCTTAACATTTTGTAAATTGTCAAAATATATAAATTAATTAATTTTAAAGAGCAATGTCAAATCTACAAATTAACACAAAAAACCAGTTCAAAGGTGTAATTTATATGTATTTAAGGAAAGGAAGAGAAATATGACTAATTAAAATTTATTATAATAGTATTAATAATATTTAAAATGGAAGGAATTTTCTATAAAGACGGAAATCCAATTTTGAGCCTATATTTCCAAAGTGTGAACAAAATTTGTTAATTTCCACAAAATGTCTACAGATATGGACTATAATACATCAATTTAAAGGGAATAAGATGATTAAACTAATAATAAGATTAGTAATTCATAAAAGTAAGGAATAAAATAGAAAAATTCCATATATAATGTAATATTTCCTAATGTGTATGAAGGTCGAAAAATGTTAACAATACTTTTTCAAGGATTAACTGGGCAAGATATATGACCAAGTTAATTAGTCTTTTGTTGAATATCAAGCTGAATAGGTGTGTGACAAAAACGTTCTTAAAATCGAGTCGAACATGATGCTAACGTTTAGCCATTGAAATCAGTGAACGGGAGTTAGACAAATTAGACACTTTTTGAAGCCAATACTATAAAAACATTCACGACAATAGTGAAAACAAACCTCTAACTTCACTATACGAGTGACAGTAAACAGTAAAACATTATATTACAACTGATTCACTCTACAAACCTAACCGTAACTTGAAAACTTAACCGTAGTAGTTGAACAAATAGAAAATAAACTAACTAACGCAAGTTTACACAGAACACTTCACCAGAACACACCAGATAGATTAACAGACATATTACACCAGTGCGGGGACATTTTAAACCTTGATGAAGGTAATTTTATAGTAATTTTCTGACTCGACGCATATGCAATAGCCAAGACCAACCCAAGGAGCGGCCATCTTGAAAACGAAACCTGCCTACTACATCGTAGTCACTGACGTCACATCAGTCTTCATTGGTTCGACAAAACATTTATTCTAATATCATAACCTGAATTATTTAAATACTATTAAATAGTAATTATTGTATTTATGTGTTAATTGTTAATGTTGTACTTTCTCGTCACCCTTCTCTGACTATTAATCCTAATCGCTCAAAGAACCTGTCTTTAATATAATATAACATAAAATTTTGTTCTGTATGACACAATCGATAATTCCTGAGACAGAGTCGATAATTGCTCTCCATCGATAAAATATCGATTATTTATTTAAAATTGTCAATAAATCTTTATATTTCCATTATTTTGTATCTGTACTTATTTCACAGGGTAATTTAAGGGTATTTATAAGGCTGAAGGTATTAAGTGAGAAGAATATATTCTATTTTGAACAAGATATTGGACCAGTAAGGAAAGTCACCAATCGATTATTACCTGGAGTTAATCTATTTAACTCCAGACTTGATGCAAATCTTCAAGAAGTGCTCGACGGTCAATAAATACCTACCTGTTATTAAAATTTTACCAGAATCTTTTAAAAAACAGATTGATCTTGTATACATACCTCTATAAACATAAACAAAATTATTTTATTGTTTGGAAATTCTATTATTATTGAAATTTCCATTTTATTTTTATTCTTTTGTAACGACCGGCATACAGGATCTTCTACAACTGGTATCATAAATCTGTGCCAGAATGGTGTTTTATAGCTAATATTAAGTTCTGAAAAGATTTTCTGCGGCAAAGGTAAGTTTACTAAATACCACTTTCCGTTTGTTGTAACACAGTGGCAACTCTGACAGTGTCAACACAGGAATTACTGTTCTAGCACAATGTAATGTGTTGTTACAGCAGTAGGTGGACTGAAACTCTTTTCACCAGCAGATTTACACGTTCCAATAAGAACAGCCACCATATAAGTTCCACACAGATTACAAGGAAAATTGTACTCAATATTGCATGCGTATATGGAACACCACACAATTACATGCACACACGGAATAAGAGCATTTAAGCAACTCAGCTGAATTTTGCCCCACTAGGCCAAATGAACACCTTGGCCAATAACTAACACATTTTCTTAAGTTTTATTTTTGTGTTTTTTTTGTTTTTTCTTTTTTTTTGTGTAGGAAAAAAAATGTTTTTTCTTTTTTTGTAGTGTATAAAAAATCAGCCAGACCCCCCACTCGACCCATAAAGTCCCAGGGCAAAATTTAATAAATTTTATTTCTCCATACCTGTTCATAGTGCGTGCATAATCACGCGTGTTGTGTTCCTCAATACTTACACACACGTATATCACACAATTTAACATCTCGGTCTTCACAGGAGCACGGACGCCGGCCCCCAGGGACCCCCATGGCACACTGTCCCCTCAGCCTGACATAATCATTTCAAAAAAAAAACGCCGGCATAAAACAAAAATCACAAGACTATTCAGCTCTCTACAATCAGCCCAACACGTGGTCGTCATCAGCCCCCGATCAGAACAGCTGACCCGGAACCAACCCATCGAGTCAAAAACGCAACTCTCCACTCAACGAAAAGAAAACCATAGGCCAACCACTACTTGAGTCCGAAACAATCTCACTCCGCAGCTCACAGATTTCCCAAAGGCGCCTGCAAATCACGACGAAGTTCAGCAGACTCCCTCTAGCAGACGGAACGAAAGATACCGTAGTTCGAAGTTACCGTAACGTCTCCCAGATGGGGTAAGATTCGAAATAACAAACAGTCGCCGTAACGTCTCACAGATAGCGAAGTGACACTGTCCGAGGCGAACTACCCAAATGCATGAAAATATCGCCCGGAATCCGTATAACCACTACTTGCCGTACACCTAGGTACGGCACATCCATACCACGAGTCAACGCTACTAGAAAACACTAGAACGTAATTGCTTGCCGCCTTGAACACAATGTGCGCGGACCGGTGAAGTCTGGATCAGTCTCGGCTACGGACGCGTGACAAGTGTCACGTATTGTCCTTCATCTCAAAGTAGCAGCAATATGTACGCACACACATTATAGCCGGGTAATGTTGTGTAATGGCGTAACAATGTGTGTGTGTGTGTGTGTGTGTGTGTGTGTGTGTGTGTGTGTGTGTGTGTGTGTGTGTGTGTGTGTGTGTGTGTGTGTGTGTGTGTGTGTGTGTGTGTGTGTGTGTGTGTGTGTGTGTGTGTGTGTGTGTGTGTGTGTGTGTGTGTGTGTGTGTGTGTGTGTGTGTGTGTGTGTGTGTGTGTGTGTGTGTGTGTGTGTGTGTGTGTGTGTGTGTGTGTGTGGTTATACAACAGTCCCTCCCCACACTTCCCAGCACTACAGTAGTTATAGTGATGGAGTTTGATTCATCTAACAGAAAATGACAAAAGAATTGAGAACCACAAGGAAAGAGACAAAGCACTGAGGTAGAAACATCAGGCTATAAACGTCATCAACAGGATGAATTTGAAGGGTGTAGAGGAACATGAGAGATAGGAATTAGTGGGTGGCTGGTACAAGAATCCAAGAGGAATGGAGTATGTGGTGAGTGGAGATGAAACGACTGGCCTGAGGCTTAAGGTCAGAAGAGGTCAAAAAGGCGGCTATCATTCCTCAAGGAATGTAAAGCCATGATGACGAAAATAATGGATACTGGGTTATCGTCAGGTAACTACAATTAACTACTACGGTTTCAAGTTACATGGTTTTAACGAAACTGTCCTTTTCCCACTTATTGTCTACACATTTTTCAACAGATACTTTTTACATATAAGATTAGAAGACCGATCATAAATTGATCCTTCGTGCGATAAACTATTAGATTTAATAATCTGCTATTCTATCCCCAAAAAGTCACAAAGTTAATATGTCTTACGAAAGAAGCAAATACATTTTGCCTTCTAACTATTTCAGCAAACATTCAGTAACACGCTCAAGTAATAAAAATTCCAAAGAAGTTTATGGATATTTACTTTATAGTACTTTATAGGCTAGTTCTCATACAATCAGTTCAAATAACCCTATAATGATTATGAAATCCATTCTCTTACATTGCAGAAAAAATACAAAATGGTCTACTTTTTGGCAGCAAGAGAGTAAGTAAGCTGTGTACCTGTTTTGAAGACCAGCGTAGACGTAACTCTTCTTCTTACAAACGCCAACGCAGAGAGAAGGCGTCAGTGTTTCAGGATACTCGAGCACTTCACGCAACAACCGTGGCTCCGCTTGATCTATGTAACACCCCACGTAACCTGCTGACGAACCTGTAACATTTAGTCTTAACTATACACATACTATAGGCTTACTTATGGGACAGCGTAACATTTGTTTCCGGATAGGATTTCCTACACTTACTGTAGCAGCCTGAAATTGAGTCTTCTACATCTACGGTTCGCAAACCACTCTCGTCAATGCCAATAACTAAATATAGCTTTCAGCGTTAAATATATAGATACATGAAACAAATATTAAGTTGACTAATTACAAGTATAATACTACTGACTCGGAACACTAAGTTTTTTATTAGTAAAAATGTAAAATTTTTACCTTGTAGTCTGAACCAGTTTTCGCTTATTACAAGCTTCGTCAGAGGCTGCCATTAGGAGCAGTCGTTCGAAAGATCCATGATGTGTGTGTGTGCGGTGTGATATGTTCGAATAGTATGTGTGATTTGAATTGTATCTGTTTATTTAGGATTTCGTTTTTATGTCTTTGTATATTTCTAGTTGTTCAAGAGTGTCTAGTTTTCGGCCTTGTATGTGTACGTGTAGAATAGGTTGCTGTTTATGTTTGTGTACGTGTGGTTTGCTTCAATGAGGTGGTTTGCAAAGGTCGATTCGGTGGTGGAGTGTAGAGCCTTTGTGTGTTCTGTTTTGTTTGTAGTGATTTGTAGTTCATTTTGAACAGGACTATCACTAAACACAATACGTCTTCAATCCGTTCATAATAGTTTTTATTTGTTTCAAAAGGTGTTATTTCTTTATTTTTGAACAGTTGCCGTAGAAAGTAACAATCCATCTGAATTTAAGTGAATTTGTTTATATTGCAAACATGTTGTAATGAGACAAAAACACTATGTGTGAATATATGGAGACTTAATTGCAATAAGCCTCAGTTGTGCAAAGGAGTGTGAATGTGATAAGACCTATTGTTATTAGAATAAATACTGCATGTTAACATAGTTTAAGACGATTATAAAAATTAAAAAAACAGCAGTGCAGTGTAGTGTGAAACTGAATAAGTGTTGTGTGCATAACGAATTGTGTGAAGATAATTAACAATACGCCAATTAACAGACACGCTATAACTCAAAATGGAATAACTATTAGTAAATAATATTTTAGTATTAAACAAAGTTTAATAGGATGTATTCAACTGACAAAGTAATTAGTCCGGACTGCGAGACCGTCCGGACTGATCCAACATATCCTAGCAAATCCAGGAAAGTGAAATTATAAACTATTAACCTACAAAGTATAAAACAATTAAAGACTCTCTTCTGAACTGCTGTCAAATATATCAAGATTTATAATTTTTAAACTAAGAATTTTCAGATATAACTGTATATGCTTTATATAAATAAAAGGGATAACCAATAAATGTATTAATTTACCTAATTAATACTTATTTCTGGAAGTGCAGTCAGCTTCAGACATGTTACCTTGGAATGTCTTACGTTGATCGCGAAAAAATTTCGAAGCCATTGGTGAGTACCGCGTCGTGGAATTTCGGGAAGCGGTGTTTAAGAATGATCGGTTGTCTTCGATTACACCGGGGAAAGGGATTCTTATAAAGTTATTAGTTAACAAACAAATGAGTCTTAATGGATTTGTTGCTCGAAGTAATTTTAGTAACAGCCTTTATAGACACTTGTATACAAACTCTTCAATTTTACGATTGTACAACACGCACTAATGTAACAAACAGTAAACCTGTCGCAATAAATAATACAAGTCACCAGCTCCCAGTGAACACAACAATTCACAATTAACGCTTTAAACCAAACAACACTGTCTAATAACGCACGTTAAATCGTAAATTCACAGCTTATCACGTTGATTCGCCATACGCAGCGCAACATTAAACTACAACTGGCTACGGGCTTAAAAACACAACTATTTATAGTTCGCCTGTGTATCGTTATAACGCTACAAAGTGTTTCAGACGGCAGTAGAATAATATTCCAGCGCCTGGAAGGTGCAGAAAACCCCACAACGTACGAGTGTATTGCGTCACTATAAAAAAAACCATGTTTGTTGACGTCTATTTTAGAAGAAAAGTAAATAAGAAGATAAAAATATGGAAAGAATTTAGCACGGCAGCAAAGATGTCTCGAGGTAAATTCATAGAGGGGGGGAATGCAATTTAATAAAGCCTGGAGATTCTTGAAGAAGCTAAAAACGAATACACAAGAAACTAATAAGCTGACATTGAATTGATTACTTTGGAAGAGTGGAAGGGGTATTATGGAAAACGTTGTACACAAGACAGGCAGAATTTATAACAACACAAAGAAATTATAACGCACCTGTTACAAATTAGCTAGTTCAGGATGTAGCCTAACAGCTGCTGAAGTGGTTTTAGCATTAAGACGGCGGTGAAAGACGGCGAAGAATATAAATCAAACTAGTTAAGCACGTCACAGATGTATCTGAAATACTTGTGCGAATTTTTACGAAGTGAGGATTTTACGAAGATTGGTGAGGAAGTTCTGTACAAATGGAAACAAGCCAACATAACTTTGCTAAGCCTGTATAAAACGGATAAGTGAAAATTCAAAACTTATGATGGACTTAGTGTGACAAGAACTTAATGTATAATCGACTGATTATACGGTCGAATTCTAGTTTCAGACAACATAAGTACAAAGCGCGTCATACGGTACGGCGGAGTGACACAGTGACCTTCTGAGCGTTAGCCCATTACGATGGTAGTGGGTACCACATAGACGACGGTCCACCTGTGTAGACTCATGAAATCATGGAAAGAAGACGTATTTCAGGATAAGGGGAAAAGAGGATTGGAACGTGACTAGTACAACAGAAGCCTCTGGTGTGAATGATGCGAAAGAGGGCAGTAGCTGTAGAAGTCTCACAATGGATGACGATGGATTACAAATGTATTAACTGAGTATCAAACTGCGTACACTTGAACATGCATACGTGTATGCATTTAAGGAAAATGTAACATAGGCTGCTTTAAGATGAGAAGAAGACAATTTTTATTTTGCTTTAATTTTAGTACTATGTGTTCTTTCAGAAGAAGTTGTAGAGATTAGTAAACAAACAAAAATTAAAAAATTGTCGCTAGCGTATTCTAGGCCTCTAATACCATTGACAAAATATACTGTAGCAGTCCCCAATGTGTAAACTACAATTCTACAAGGCAATTTTTGGTCGTTGCAATAAGATATCTTTTACTCACCAAACTATTTTTTACTCTCTGAACAATCTCGATAAAGTTCTGAAACTTTATGCACTTAATACTGATTCTGAAAACCTGCTCCTTACTAAAGCATCACCATGTTCATGTATGCCTAAGATTTACAGTAGAACCCAAAGAGTTTGACAAACTCTTTTAGTGTAGAAAAACGGGTGGCTTAAAATTTCAGTTGACAGTTTTTCCAAAATTTCTGTTAGAGAAAACTGTATTTCTAGGCAGCACTTACAGTAGAATCATCAGAATATTCATCTGGCTTTGCGTGTCCGGTTCTTATCCTCTTTGTAATACTGACAACCTACCCATTATATAACTACTGTATCTTAGAAACAACATTGTCACCTAGCTCATTTATCCAGTCTTTTAATTTAGCCATCAGCATCTTCAAAAGTATCAGAGTTTTAATAAGACGTATGCCTTCAGGCGGCACGATATTCTGGATTTTGTCTACAGGAAAAAGAATACCTGCGTAATAGGTAATCAGTCTTTTCAAGAAAGTCATGTTTGTAATTTTATAAAGTGCAAAATCCCACCCTTGCCGTGTCTTACATCCAGCGCGTCTGAGTTACAATCTACTCGTTGCAAGCCTCTTTTCTCCAACTGATGAAAAATGTCTTCCGTCCACTGCCTGCTGGGTTTATTCTGTTTTAGTTTTCTAGTTGGATCCCAGGTAACAAGTATTAGAGCCAACGATCATCAGGCGTTCGTTCCACGTACTATATAAGGGGCTTCGTATTTATGGCATCTAAAATTGTTTGTTTACACAAATCTGCCTGCTGATGTCTTAATTCTTTCGTACTGGACCCTAGACAACCTACAAGACCTTCTCTAGAAATCCATGTTCACTGCTTATAGCGTTTGGAAATTTCTGTTCATTACGATACAAGTTTCAGAACCTTAGGCGACTTCGCTGTCTAAGATCACATTAATTGATTTAAGAAATTAAAACAACTTTCTTAAAATATATGCTAATTATATGGTGCACGGGGCGGCCGCCACTCATCCGGAACTAGCTACGTCTCTGTTTACAACAGAACTAATGCCGATAGAGAATACAACCTTGGATTTTTGGTATCATTTATCAAATGTTAGTTCATGGTCGATACTACTGTTCAGTGTATTACATAAACTAAAGCTTTTTTCACACCGGACGTCCATGCATCCAGTGAACGGAATTGATGAACGTTCGAAAAAAATCGCTCGCCGGCTTGTCAAATGAGAACGTTCACACCGACATCGATCCATCCAACGGACGGCAATGACGTTCAGTGGAGGGATGTTTTGAAATCGCTCGCAGGGCGATTCTTTGCTAACGTCTGCGTGGAAGCAACTCAGCAGCTGCAGTACAGCTGCGCCACGTGGTCGACTGGTCGTTCTCACTTTTGCTTTGTTTGTATTTATCTTTGATTGTGGTTTTCCTGGCTACGGAGCAGCTTATAGAAGAAGTGAAAATACGCGCTGTGATGTGTGACAGTCCCCTACGTATCGGGATATCACTTTGAATTAGAAGACCTGGGACGAGTTTCCACAATCCATGTTACACTTTTCACAAAATCATTCTGACACCAAAGCACCTGATCAGAAGGCATACTGCACACTACACAGCTTGGGCAGCTAAAATATACTGACGGGAGTAGGGACTGGCACAATAAAACATCCGTCCATCCGTTGGATGGAAATTCTCCGTGTGAAATGGTATTACATGGACGTCCAGAACGTCCAAACCATCCACTGGATGACCTTCAATCTATGTTAGTGTCTAACTGGTGATTGTGTTGACATTACCAGCAACATTGGTGAATTCGCTAATTATATGCATTGCTAAGTCAAACAAGAAGAAGAGCAAACTACCACAGGTACTGTCGAAATATTTATGCGTACACTTTGTGACCTCCAGATTGATAATGAGCAGCATAGCCTTCTTCGTTAACACTACCATTACAACAATTTCGGTTTCTTCATGTCAGCCTGTTTAACTGCTGTACGTTTTGGAGAGTAGGGAAAACAGTACTGTAATTACGTACCTTAACCTTTTCAATTTAGTCTTATCTCACGACTCCAGATAACGATTTTTCCATACTTCAGTTTAAGTTTAATGTGCACATCTTACTGTATAGAGATACAAGTAAACAACAGTCACATTTTACACTAAACAGTAGTGTTTTGTGGTCTATTTGTGTGTGCGTGTGTGTAATTTGTAGGTTGAGTTCCTTGCATATTTATGTATACAAACATGTAGTATGAATGATATGTTTTCAATATGCAAGTAATAACCATTTTATTGTATTTTCTTATGTAATGTAGTTAGAACATTTTAGAATGTAGAACGTCATTAAAGATCCTTTGTTAAGTATTAAAGTTTTTGACTTTGTTGTTATGTAAAATGTAAATTAATTAAATGAAAAAATTATATGACTTTCCAGAAAACAGAATAAATTAAATATTCAACAATTTTTCAGAAACAGCCTGTGATCAGTTGGACAATTTTCTAATTAAATGTACCTAAGAGAAATCAATAAATAATTACTTCATGTTACAAAAATATTATAAAAAGGTAAGCACATACAACTTTACATAATATACTGTTACGACATCACAGAACAATTTACGTGTTTGTCGAATGTGCCAGACGAATCTCGATGTAAAACTCGTGTGGCGTACGTGCTTGTAGACGCATTTTCGAGAGGTTTCTCGAAGGCGCCAGCCGCGCGGACTGTGTTAATTACGTAGTTCACACGAACGCTAAGACGCAATTAGGAACATTCTGGTCTGTGAGCGCACGCATAAATACATGGCGGCAGCGGCCTTAAGTTTCAATATTAGTGCGATATATTGACAGCGCGGTTCGAGAGTTATTGTCGGGCGAAATTACTGTGCGCGTTCAAGTGGTTATTAGTTAAGTGTTGTGTTTTATAATCGGACGGTAATTGTAATACAATTGTGTTTAATTTTAGTGGACATTTTATTGCGAGTGAACAATTTTTATTTGATTTGTTGTAGAGACTGTGTTGTTAATTACGAACTGTTAACTGTGGAAATTAAAGCTGGTAATTAGTGACTTAATTAGTGTCTTGTACTTATTTTGTTTCCACTGGACCTACGACGATCGAGTAGACCGTCGTAACAGTGGTGTCAGAACTGGGATAAAATGTAACATTGGAAACAGTGGACATTTTGTACGAGATGAGTGTAATTCGTAATTAATCGCAAAAAATGGATGCCAGTCAGATGATGGAAAATTTACAGGCGCTGCTGTTACAGACGGAGAAACGACAGGATGAGACACGCACAGGCAGGAGGCGGAAGAAGCAGAAAGACGACAAAAAGCAGAACGAAGACAAGAAAGGGAAGAAACAGAGGAACGACGTAAGCAGGTGGCATCAATGCGTTAATTCATGAGCAAAAGCAGATGCAAGAACATACTACCGCAGAATTGGGTCTCCTACGTGGTGATGTAGGTGAATTACAAGGTCAGCTGAATAATCAGATTACCAGAATATCTGACGTAGAAGAATCCATGTCAAATAAAATAGCTGAAGTAGAAAAATCTGTCTTGACTGTGGAAGAAGCTATGTCAACAAAAATATCTGCAGTAGAAAACTCAATGGCAAATATAAAAGAGCAAATTAAAAATGAAGTTGAACAGTTCATGAAAATGCAACCAAAACAAATTTCTGAACAGACTGTACCAATGATAAAGGCAGAGAAAGACACAGAAAATAAGTCAATAGAGAAAGAAACTTTACCTGCAGTAGGGACAGTTCATGTCAAAGATCCAACCTTTGACGGAAGCAGCAACTGGGCAACGTACCTCCGCCAATTTGAAGCTGCTGCATGCGCAAATAATTGGACAGAGAAAGACAAGGCTGTTTCACTCGTTCTTGTATTAAAAGGACCTGTGGCAGAATTACTACAGAAAGTGCCGCCTATCCTATCCTGGCCTATCCTGAAGCGCCAGAAGATTTTCGAACGAGTTTTGCGATGCAAACTTTTACTGCCGGTGTCCGAGATAACGAACTACAGCAAGTTTTACGAATGGCAAAAGACCAGAACAGTGCGGACGCCCTGATACATGCTTTGCAATTTGTGTCCGCCAAATCAGCGTCTGGTTGGACAAGTCATAAAGTGCGCGCGCTAAAAGATCGCGACAGCACAGACGATGAGGAAGAAGAACAGGTAGACGGTCGGCGCCACAGAATAAAATAAGAAAGGATGGAAGACTGAAGTGTTATAGATGTGGGAAAACTCGACATCTACAACGAGATTGTCGGGTTAGAATTCAGCAGCAGGGAAACGAGCAATAGTCGGTACAACGAGGCGTGTACTGACTAACTGGAGGAACGAAGCATTTAGTACTTTGAAGATTGAGTTATGTTCGCAGACAATTCCCGCTTTTCCAGATTCCGAAGGGAAGTACGTCGTAGACACAGACGCAAGCAATACTTGTCTAGAAGCAGTTTTGTCTCAAGCGCAGAACGGTGAAGAACGAGTAATAGCGTATTACAGCAAGGCGCTTTCTAAACCAGAGACAAATTATTGTGTTACAAGGAGAGTTGTTGGCAATCGTCCGAGCTTTGGAGCACTTCCATAAATACCTCTATGGGAGAGAGTTTTCACTACGTACCGACAATGCCGCGCTTATATAGCTCTTGAGATTTAAAAATCCGGAGGGACAGTTGGCAAGGTGGCTCGAACCTCTGCAAGAGTGGAACTTCAAGGTACAACATCGGCAGGGGCGCCTGCATGGTAATGCAGATGGCCATCACGAAGACTGTGCCCGGAAGACTTCCGACATTGCCACAGACAGAAGGAAGTACAAAACCCAAGAGAACATGTTCAAGCCATCACTGTAGATTTCCTGGATGACGGCTGGACAACACAAGACTGTCGACAAAAACAGATGACTGATGAAGACTTCAGACCGATCTTGACAGCAATAGAGGAAGGTCGAAGCCCGGATTGGCAAGATATCTGACATGGTTCGGAAGTGCTGGGCACAATGGGAATCTCTTACCCTAGAAAACGGATAGCTGAAAAGGGCTTGGGAAAGTGCAGACGGACGAGACGTGGTCATGCAATTGATAGTTCCCCGAAGTAAAGTGCAGACTGTTTTGAAGGAGATGCATGATGGGACATCTGGAGGCCATCTTGGCGTTAACAAAACCCTTGACAAAATACGGAAGCGATTCTATTGGCTTCATCTTCGCCACGACGTAGAGGAATGGGTTCGGACGTGTGAAATATGTGCTGCAAGCAAGGGCCACAAACCAGAAGCAGGGAAAAATGAGACAGTATAACGTTGGATTGCCTTTCGAGAGAATTTCTATAGACATCTCTGGACCATTCCCAGTTACTGACTATGGAAACCGGTACATCATGGTTGTAGGTGACTACTTTACTAAGTGGGTGGAAGCCTACCCAATTCCAAATCAGGAGGTTACCACTGTGGCAAAGCAGTTAGTTCACAACTTCTGTTGCCGTTAGTCCCTATGGAAATCCATACGGATCAAGGGAGAAATTTCGAATCAGGAATGTTTAAAAATTATGCCGTCTACTCGGAATTCCAAAGACCAGGACAACGCCTCTGCATCCTCAGTCGGACGGGATGGTTAAGAGATTCAATAGGACACTTGAGCAGCATCTTTCGAAGGTTGTTGACGAGAACCAAATAGACTGGGACCAACGTATACCACTATTCCTCATGGCGTATAGATCATCAATACACGACACAACCGGCATGACTCCAGCAAAATTGGTGTTTGGGCGGGAGATTCGTCTTCCTGGGGACTTGATGTTCGGATCACCCGAGACTCGGTCCCAAGAGCCACAGAACTATTCCTCGCAATTAGAAAACCAACGCGAGAAATTAATCGCTTGATAAGAGGACAGCTGAAGATTGCCAGTGATAAAATGAAAACACGGTATGACATTCGCAGCAAAAGTGTGGGTTTCCAAGAAGGAGATCAGGTCTGGTTGTTCAACCCAAAGCGCCGTCGTGGTCGCTCACCTAAGTTGCAAACTAACTGGGAAGGACCCTATACTGTTAAAAAAAGAATCAACGATGTTGTTTATCGGATTCAACAGGAAGGACAGCGAAAGTTCAAGGTCGTCCACCTAGATCGTTTGGCTAAGTACTATTTCAGAGAACGTTTGCCAGTTCGGGACGAACAGGCTTAAGGAGGGGACGGTGTTACGACATCAAAGAACAATCTACGTGTTTGTCAAAAGTGCCAGAATTATCTCGATGTATCGCGTGTGGCGTAGGTGCGCATTTTCGAGAGGTATCTCGAAGGCGCCAGGCGCGCTGACTATGTTAATTACGTAGTTCACACGAGCGCTAAGACGCAATTAGGAACACTCTGGTCTGTGAGCGCAGGTATAAATACATGGCGGCAGCGGCCTTAAGTTTCAGTATTAGTGCGATATGGAGCGGTTCGAGTGTTATTGTCGGGCGAAATTACTGTGCGCGTTCAAGTGGTTATTAGTTAAGTGTTGTGTTTTATAATCGGACGATAATTGTAACACAATTGTGTTTAATATTAGTGGACATTTTATTGCGTGTGAACAATTTTTATTTGATTTGTTGTAAAGACTGTGTTGTTAATTACGAACTGTTAACTGTGGAAATTAAAGCTGGTAATTAGTGACTTAATTGGTGTCTTGTACTTATTTTGTTTCCACTGGACCTACGACGATCGAGTAGACCGTCGTAACAATACGATATATGCTGTATACCTATATAGTTTTACACACTGTCACAGCTTATTTTTTTACTATTCCTGATTTTTTTATACTACTTTTTAATGTAATAATTGAAAATTTCATTAAGAAACCAGTTAAGAAAATAATTTTCAATTTGTTTGGATACATATTTGTAAAGCAGTATTTTGAGTTAATTTAATATTTTGCGCGAAAGCGCGCGTGTTTATGAGGGGGTACAAAAATAAAATATTGTTTCAACTAATATGAATTAGTTACCGGAATTTCTAGCTTTGTAAATACTGTTTCTCCATATTCCTCCACAGAAGAATGACCTGTCTCCAGTGCATTTTAATGAACAGTCGCTGTCACTGACCTTGGCTGAAGCAGGTAGGTTTTCATTTCCACACCAACATTGTCCACTGAGAAAAATTATTTATACCTTATTAAGATAAATATGCAAAACAAAACTGTGACTTACATTTTACAACGTGTAACACAATTAGGTACATTTCTTTCACAGGTACAATTGCGATAAACTTATAAAGTATGGAACAAAGCACACACACACACAGCTCTTCGAGAAATACAACATTTAAAATACTCAGAAGATATAAAAATTACAAACTAGAACTAAAACAAATTGAAACAAAAACACATTAATTTTAGCACATATAAATGAACTATACAAAATCTATACAGAAACTAATTAGACCTAACAACCAATACCATCACCATTAAAATCAGTGCCATGAGTTCGTATGTTATGATTAATATGTTTATGATTATGATTATTGTTATTATTATTATTATTATTTACGTTCACAACTGGACGTGACCACGCTTTACTGCCACAAAATATTGTGCGTTGCCCTTCGATCTACCATAGGTTCTCCAACAGCCCTCTCAAGAACTATATTAAGTTTCCATTTTAAGGGAAAGTAAATATTAGAAGAGTTTCACCCTTGTAAAAATTTAAAATAAACGTTTTGAGAACGAGGTAGGATTAATTCATTATCATCAGTAGGTCCACAGCCCACCGTGGGCCTCAGCTTTCCTCAGGATTTTCCTCTAGACTTCCCTATCCTTAACAAATGTCCTCCGATTTTTCACTCCAAGTACTTTCATATCTTCTAGGATCCCATCAATCCATCGTATTCCTAGGTCTTCCACTTCTCTCTTTCCTTCTGGTGTGCATTTCATAAACCTCTTAGAACATCTTCTGCGAGACCGTAGCTTACGAGTGAGAATAGACCACGCTCTCTTCTTCGGAGAGGCATATTACCGCTGGTGTCCCTCAGGGCAGCGTCCTTGGGCCTCTCCTGTTCTCGATGTTTGTCAATGACACGCCCCGAGTGGCTGGAGTAAAGCTGTCTCTGTTTGCGGGTGACACCGCGGCTTTTGCCTCGGAGCCAAACGCAAACTTTGCGGCCGTCAAGCTCCAGCACCAACTCGACGCTTATGTCGGATGGGCTGTGGATTGGAGATTTGCCGTTAACGCTACTAAGAGCGCAGCGGTAATATTCTCGCGACGCCGTAAGAGGTCTCGGCCGCTTACCGTAGTCTCCGTCGAGTTGCCTTACACCAACAGTGTCAAGTACCTCGGGCTTCATGTAGACTCCCGAGCGACCTGGCGTACCCACTACATCCTACAACGCGCCTTGGCGCAACTCAGCAGCTCAGCAGACTTTGGCGCGTGCTACCTAATCCGGCGATGGCTACCTAGCCGGCGTGCTATCTAAGCTCATGTAGAATTTGTTGCAATTTGAGCAATTTAGTTTGTAAACACATAGATAAAAAAGACTACAAAGACGAACTAAACACGATAAAATATCTAGCAGAATCTAACGGATACGACAGAACAATAGTCAATAACCTGCTACACAAAACAAACAAAGACAGGAAACAACAAATTCATAACACTAACATACATCAACAAACAAACTGAAAAAATAACCCACAAATTCAAAAAAGCAGGATACAGAATCACTTACAAAACTACTAACAAAACAGAACACACACTATCAAAACACACACACAAAGCACAAAACAAATTCGATCAACCTGGTGTTTACAAACTAAATTGCTCAAATTGCAACAAATTCTACATAGGCCAGACAGGACGTAGCTTCAAACAAAGATACATTGAACACACAAAGGCACTCCACTCCACTACAGAATCCACCTTTGCAAACCACCTCATTGAAGCAAACCACACATACAAAAACATCGACAATAACATGAACATTCTACACGTACACACAAAAGGCCGAAAACTAGACACTCTAGAACAATTGGAAATATACAAACATACGAAAACAAATAAAAACGACATCCTAAACGAACAGACACAATTCAAATCGCACGCATTATTCGAACATATCTCACCCCACACACACAACATCGATCTTTCGAAAATCGATTCCGTCGCCCACAACAGGACGGACAGCGCTACCAGCGGCAACCTCTGAAGAAGCTTCTTAAAAGTGAAAACTGGTTCAGGTTGTAAGGTAAAACTTTATGTTTTTACTCATAAAAAACATTGTGTTCCGAGTCGTTAGTGAAATAGTTGTATTTAGTTAAGTAACGGATACATCATGGACAACTAAATGCAAGAGGTCATATACAGTTCATCCAAGCAATGCCGAATGCTTTTACCTCAGATTACTCCTTCACACTGTCCATGAGCTTCCTTCTTTCGCATATCTGAAAACTGTTAATGGGGAGGTATGTAAGACATTCAGGAAGGCATGCCAAAGGCGTGGCTTACTTGAAGATGATCAACACTGGGACCTACCGTTGTTTGAAGCGTCTCTCGCACGCGTTCCAGCTCAGCTACAAAATCGTTTCTCTGTAATAATAACGACTTGCGATTTGTCGAATCCGCGTAATTTTTAGGACAAATGCAAGGAAAGTCCGATATGGATTTAAATTTAATTCCGATGTATTTAATGACGCTCTGATTTTGGTTTAGGATAAATGTGTATCCATCTGTGGCAAAACTCTTTGTCAATACAGGCTCCAGTGCGAATAAGTTTTGATGTACTTGACAGGGATGTTCTGCGAGAAAAAATCTGTGACACTGAGCAATTGAAAAATTTCGTCGCTACGAATAAGCCTCTCCCACTCGATGACCAGAGGGCAGCATATAAGGCAATAATGGACATCATTTCAAGTGAAACTGGGGGTCCAGGTGGGACAGGGAAAACATTTTTAATTAATATATTACTGGCAGAAATTTGGGCGCAAAATAAAATTGCTCTTGCCGTTGCATCGTCAGGTATAACCTCTACACTTCTGGAAGGAGGGCGAACAACTCATTCCGCCCTAGCTTTGCCTTAAATTTAACACTATCAGAAAGTCCTATTTGTAACATTAGCAAAAGCTTGTGAAAAGCTAAAGTCTTACAAATCTGCAAAGTCATTGTTTGGAACAAGTGTACTATAGCACACAAGCGAGCTCTTGAAGCCCTTGATCGCACAATAAAGGATTTACGAGGGAACACTCGAATAATGGGAGTAGCTGTTGTGGTTTTGACTAGAGATTTTCGCCAGACATAACCAGTTGTACAACGAGGAACACCTGCCGACAAACTTAGTGCTTGCCTCAAAGCATCATATCTGTGGAGACATATTCAAAAGCAAACACTGGCGACCAATATTTAGGGACTTTATTTACTGAGAGATATTACTGCCGAAATTTTGCAAAACAACTACTGTGCCTTGGAGATTTCCATGTACTAGGTAAATTTCCATCCGACCTAGTATCTGGTTCTTTTCCGGAAGATTTTTGCAATATTGTACCATCTGTTCAAGATATTGTTGACAAAGTTTTCCTGAACATTGCAACCTATTTTAAAAACCATCAACGGCTTTACGGCCACTTTAGCCCCCAAGAATGACAGCTTGAATAACTTTAATAACCAAATATAGGACCGACTTCTCGGCCCCACGACGACTTTCAAGTCCATCATCACAGTCATAGACAACGAGCAAGCTGTGTTTTATCCCACAGAATTCCTCAATTCTTTGTGAGAATGCTCCCGCACATCCTCACTTTAAAAGTTGGAACGCCGATAATATTATTACGTAACATCAGTCCACCAAAAATATGCAATGGTACGAGGCTATGCATTAAGACCCTCATGCAGAACGTAATAGAAGCTACCACCATAAAGGGGTACGCCAAAGGAGAAGATGTCTTTATTCCATGTATTCCATTAACACCAAGCAATATGCCTTTCGATTTTAAGTGGCTGCAATTCCCCATAACGCTTGCATTTGCGATGACAATTAACAAAGCGCAAGGGTAGTCCCTTAGGGTAGCCGGAATCAATTTAGAAAACGCATGCTTCTCACATGGCAGCTGTATGTGGCCTGTTCAAGGGAAGGCACGCTTAAGCATTTGTACATATATGCACCAGAGGGAAAAACTAAAAACATTGTAGATCCTAAAGCGTGAGAATGATAGTAGTGACATTCTAGAACACTATCCGTATGTCCATAAATAACAAAAGGCTCAAGGTATGTTATTGTGAAATTTAATATATGCTATATACATATATATATATATAAAATAAGTGTGTATATATTGTAACTAAACGTTGTAATAGGGTTGTAAGTGTGTTGTGTTACAAAATATATAAATATGCGTTCGTGTAAAAAAATAAAATTGTTTGTTAAAATTTTTTTTTTTTTTTATTTAAAAAAATTCTTTTATTAATCAATTAATTAGGAACAATTAATTAATTAAATTTCGTGATGTTCCGAAACGTTTATCAATTAATTTAAATGTTTTATAGTCTTTTGGGTATTTGTTAAAGACTCCAGCCACTTATAGGATTGTCTCCAATAGCAATCGATCCTTGTTTATTTTCGGTTTGGAGGTTATCTTCCTTCTGGTGGTGAAATTCTTGTAGTAAATTCGGTTTAAATTAAAGTATTGTTAAATGGCTATATTTATAAATGAAAAAAAACTGTTTTAATATGAAAGGTATTAATTATTTTATTAACAATTATGTATTTGGACTCTTGTCGATATATAAATCGATTCTCAGGGATCGTTTTGTTATTACAAATTTTTTTTTATATAAAGGTTCTTTGAACAGCTATGTTACGGAAAGTCAGAGAAATAGGGCAAAAATGGAAAAGTATAACATTACAAGATAAATTCTTAAAATTAATAGTACATATATTCGATTTAAAGTGTAGAAATAAGTAAATAGGTTGCGAACCGTCCAGCAAGCAGTAGATGGCTGTGTTCAGTTGAGTGCTGGTTAACAGCAATGGCCGCCGTTGAAGTTGTAAATCGTCACCTCGCAGTTTTGGTGTTCAAATAAAGGTGTTTTCCTGTTGAATTTACGTCCTGGTGTTTGCAAATCTTCCTTCTGATGTTGGTGTAGTGTCTCTGGTTCAGTTTCGGTGTTGTATTTGGATAATTGGTGTATTTATAAGTCAGGTTCACTTTTGTCGGTTATGCACTTTTTGTGGTTAAGTTATATTACTGTTTTATTGGGTTTAAATGTTATTTCCACTGGTGTTCTGTGCTGTATAGTGTTAGTTCGGTGTTTGTATGTGTTTATTTCACTGTGTCGAACTTGTAAAATGTTTTTTACCGCAACTCGCGATATTCAATTTCGGATCGTACAATTATTCACCATTACGGTATTCGTAACTAGGTTAATACGTTTAAATTGCTCGTGTCAAGTGTCCCGTACAATGTTCAATAATTAACTAACTCACTTCCTTCACCTCCAACTAAAACCTTAGCCAAAGCAATATTATTCCTTCCATTGTTCGAATTTTATTTTGCATCCTGTGCATGTAATAAAGTTACATTATATAACTGATTATACTTTGGTTATTCTTCAAATTTATTAGCTAGTTGTTACTTAATTTTATCCTTCAGTTCATTCGGCGTATTTTGATACCAAATAATGCCGTTTTATTAAGTTTTTGATCTAAAATTGATAATTTTTCCTTCATTTTGTATATTGTAAATTTTAAGGTCTAGCTTCCTGTTGTTATCCAAATTCTGCCATTATCAAGTTATGTTTATGATTATTAAATCTCATATTGTAATAAAAGGTTTATATTCCCTTAATTTCTTGCAATTAGATGAATTGGTTAAGTTTTAAAATATTATGTTGGAATATATGACCCCCTCTCCAAATTTTTGAGTTCTGTCATTTCCATTTTATTCAATAATCCTGGCTATAATTTTACAAAATCTTTCTTAGTTATATTTCTAATCATATGGCTTTGTTTCTGGTTAACCTTATCTAAATACCTTCAGTTTAAATGTATTTAAGTACTTAGTTTCTCAGTTTTGATGATGTTTAGTTTTTATCATTTTGCCTAGATTCCTAACAGTTTTTACATACAAATTTTTATATAAATAATACATATTGAGTTATACCCTCTCTGACTTTTTGACATTGTAACATAAATTAAACATTTTCTTCTATTAAACAAAATAGCAATTAGTATTTGTTTCATACTATTAACATATAACAAATAATTCCAAATAATAGTTGTCTTCAACAAATCAGACATTTTTTATACTCAAAGCTTAATACTAATACATAACAAATATTATCTATAAAGAATGTTTTTTCCATTCTAACATCTTACTTAATTATTAACCATAATACTTGTAACAAATATTTTACAATTGAAGAATGTTAGTGGTTCTAAACTGTTTAAATTTTCTTATTCCCAATACATTTTAAATATCTTATTATACCTAAACACAACTTAATTATTATAATCTTATTCTCTATATTCCTTATACTAAGTTTATTTAGCAGTTTTTATCTGTTTTTAATAGGGTTTTGGGTAATTGTACCCTGTCACGTCACTTTTTATTCTGCATCTGCTTTTGTTTTATTAACCAATGTCATTTAAACAGATTGGCAGTTCTTTGTTAACACATGTATTAAATTACCTCTGTACAGAAAGTAAGTCACTCAAAAGTTGTATTATTTCATTATTTACATAGTTTGTGAATGCCAATAATGAAACATAAGGTTCATTTTTTATAATACTAAAACTTGCACTGGTTCTCTTTACATTCCTTGATTCTATTTCTAAATGGTTATATAGTCTTATTAAAATCAAGAGATCTATTCGTGAGTTACAATGAAGATTTGTTCTTTGGTATTATATTATTGTTTCACCTTGGTCCACTTTCAACTCTTACTCTATACACTTTTAGTCTTATTTCTATTATACATGTGGGTTTTTGCATGAATACTTGGTATACTTTTTATTATTATTATTTTTATTTATTTTGGGATATGGGTGTTTTTTACAAGAGCATTCCTTCTTCTTGTGGATGCTGTCTTCTTCTTGTTTCTTCATCGATGTCTTCTTTACTTCTGGTTCCTTATAATCGTATTTCCTTCATCTTCTTGTGGATGTCATCGTGTTTTTGGGTTCCTTCTTCACCTACTCTTCTTGTTTCTTCAAATGCATCTACTTTTATGGTGGATCTTGCCTTGTTCTGGGTTTCTTCCTTATCTACTCCTTACCTTCGTTGTGGGTTTAGTTATGTTCTGGGTTTCTTCCTTATCTACTCCTTACCTTCCTGGGTTACATTTTTTCACCTTGAGTTATTAAAATTGGTTTTGATGATTCATCACTTGTAACATTTATCTTATACGAACTTATACTTTTAATCAATGATTGTACTGCACGGTTGTTCTGAATTAATTCATTATTATATCTTTCTTCGGATTTAAACATGTTATTATATTATTTTAATGATCAATTCACCATTCATTTTTATGGGCTTATCTGTCATGCTACAATATATATATATATATATATATATATATATTTATAAATCTATATTATATAAATCTATATTTTATATTTATCTATATTTATAAATATATATATATATATATATATATATAGAATAATAAGTGTAGCATAAATGTAACTTAATAAATGTAATTTAAATTTAACATGATGTAATAATGTAATTTGAAAATATTTTGAAAATAGATGTAACTTCCAAAACCAATACATTTTCTTTCATATGATTACATTCCTCTCACCTCTCAGAAAATCTCAATCCCTAACGACTAATGACAATAAACGAGCAAGTAATACCACGCGGTTAAAAACCTTTAAAGAAAAACAAAGCTGCGGAGAAAACACAAAGATAAAGATAATTTGACGAATGATGATTTTTAAAACTTGTCTTTTAAAAAAATGTCAATTAAAAGAAAAATAAAGAAGCCGCGGGTATAACATCTAGTTGCGAATAAAATAGAACCGTAAACCGGATACACAATCCCCACTAAATTTAGTAATTAATATGAACTTAATAAGTAGTGAAAAAGTGTTTATTTGATATTGAAATTGCATTGGACTGGTGGTGTGGTATTGTATCTTTGATTAATAACCATTTAATTTCTGATATTAACATATTGATAATAATGTATCAGACTGAAATGAATATGCATACATTTACTATCTATATAATAATACAAATATGAAATATTCCATTATACAGGGAAACAGGAAAACCAAGAACAATATAGGTTTGAGGTTTATCATACTTTCATTCTTATTATCTGTAAATTGTTCGCCATTCCTACGATGAGCGCCCATATTCTGCGGTTAGACTGACACTTTTAGGCGAAATTGTTGAGTTTAATTAAAGTGTGAAACGCGCTTTAAACACAAAATCGGCGCTGTTGATAAAAAACAAATGAGAAAACTGAAAACTGAGTTTTCTAATGTTTAAATTATTCGTGCCAAAATTAATAAAGTAACCATGCTAACCTGGCTTGAAGACCAGCGTACTTAAAGTTCTTTCGGTTGCAGATTGTAACGCACTGCTGAGGAGTCAACGAGTCAAGAAAATCCTGCACGTGACCACGTAGTAACCTTGGATCGTTCTGGTCTCTGTAACATCCTACATACTCGGTGCCAGGTAGCTCTGCTATGCTTGGTGCTGAAAACAAACAGTACATTTATAGTTACACATTTTTCGGGTAACAGGTTTAACATTTAATATTTCTTTCAGGCATATCGATGTTAACAGTTCATGTTTCAAGCTCTCAGAAATTATACTACAGGTACCGAAGTGTATTATTGATGTAATTGCTTTATCAGCAACGTTATCACTTGATAAATATTAGCACACAGATGTAAAATGTTTGTATGTAAAATACAATTTTATACAGACAAAACGATTGAATGTACTACAAACTTAATAATTAATATTAATAAAAACATTCAGTAACTATTTTTGTTTCTAGACAGACTTACCAATGAAACTCTTCACTGTGGGTTTCAATTTTGTTAATGGGAATTGTGGGGTTCATTCACGTTTAATGAATACTTAGTCTAATAAAGTAAAATTTCTAGAAGGGCTGAGATTACTTAAACACATGCCCGTACATACACCACTCAACATCACAGTGTCGTTGTCACACAGACGTTTCATGTCTAGGTATACTCTGACAGCCACAGGCCTATGCATGCACAAACGTTTCAGTGGCTAAGAACCTGGAATCTTGAAATTAAAAATTGGACCTCTGATGTTAAAACTTGAATTCAGAACTAAAAGCCAAGCTCAAGATGTGGTTATGAGATTCGAAACACAAGGATACGCACCTTTTTGAGGATGAGAGAATAAAGCTGAGGTTACAAAAACTGAGTATAGGAAATAGAAACACACACACACACACACACACACACACACACACGTATATATTTCATCGAAACAAATTGAGGATGCATAGACAGTATTAGAACTAATATTATATATCAGAGTCTCTTATCTGGAGATAGGAATTTATTAAACTAAAACAAATTAAAATCTTGTCTGTAAATTCCTTATATAAAGTACTTATTAATTATATATTGTTACAGATACTAATAAATGTTTATTTCAACAATTGTCTATGTTACTTGATTGAAGAATTCCTTCTTGTAGTCCGGTTGAAAGCTGCTGCGTTAACGTTGATCTCTGGTCTCTCCGCAGCTGTCACACGCGATTCACTCACGCATGCCGTCTATCTGCCCGATAAGGTTTTTGTTTACAAACTTCAGATGCGATAAGTGGGTTAGTTAATTATTATTTAAATGCGGTGTGTTTATAATACACCTTCCTGCAATCTTAATGTGTCCACGCGTTCATACAGGCAGTGTCGGACTGGCAGCCTTCTGGGCCCTCGGCAAAATTCAGCTGTGGGCCCTCCCCTCCCAGATTTTCATACTGAATGTACACCGTAGCAATTTTGTAGAGACTCAATAGTAAAAATATTAACTATGACGTCATATACTTCAAATAAATTCTATTTTTTCTGAGAGGAAGGGATTGTAATAATATTTATTACAAATATCTATTTTTATAAAATTATTTTATTACATAATACTTTTTATTACTAAATACAAAATCAAACACAATATTGTACATAATACAATGAAATTGACTGTTGTTGAAATACAGTAGTTATTTTTAGAAAAATGTAACATTTCCTTGATATAGGAAGATGATTCAAACTGAACAGTAAAAATCACACCATTAATTTTTTTCTAAGTTCGTCACTTGTACACGCAATGTCATCTACTATTTTACTTTTGTTAATATTTTGGAATAAGTCTCTCTCACAGTTCATAAGCATGAAATTACTTAAGAGTTCCTGACCTAGATTTTTCCTTAGTTTGTTTTTAACACTTTTTAGTTTGGAAAAGACTTTCGCAAGAAACTTGAGTACATGGAACTGTCATTAAATATTTATAAACTAAATACAAATTATTGAAAAGGCCAGATTGAGAAGATAGATCATACAATACAGTAAAAGCACATGATAAACATTGGGAACACTTAACTTTAGGATTAATTCTACACAAAGACTTATAATCTACGTCATCATCGCTTGATCACCCTTCATCAGGTACAACATCATCAGGGCATTCTCTTTCCAGGGACAGCTTGAAAACATCGTACTGTTTCAGCAAGTACGGACGGCAAACTGTTTCAGCTCATTAATAAGATCAGATCTGCTAATGTTTGTTAAATTTGACACTGCTATCAACGAAGTCGCAGAAATTTCATGATCGGGGTGATTTAACATTTTTGCTAAGTTTTTGGGATCCAAAATAGCACAATCTTGTAATAAATCCTGATTTAGAACAAACCGTTCTTCGATGCTTTTCATAGCACAGTCCAAAATGTTAAAACACAACGCCTTAAATTTCTGGGTAGTAGTAACAGAGCGTGACTCATCCTGTGCATGTTCTCCTGGCATTTTCATTTTTTTGCTAATTCTTTTTTCAGGAAAATCCACCTCCATTTCTAGTTCACTGTCTTCAAACTTTGTCTGTATGTGAACGGTGTACTTTTTACAACATTGCAGTAATTTATCAAAATGTGACTCATCCCTCTTTTTTTGGATTTGTTTTATCAAATTTTCCACTAATTTCCATGCTTTTGAGTAATCCAGATTTTTACTTTGTAAAAAACAGAAACTGGTGAAGTTACTATGAATAAATCCAAAATGATAAAAGCAGTAAATAAATGTTCAAATTTAGTCCAATGGTTAATGAGTATTCGAGCTGTAAACATAGTTTTGCAATCGAAGTTACCTTTAGAAATATCTAATAATACATGAAACAGATTCACCAACTTCGAAGAATTGTTGGCACAGTCAAAATCATCTGAAAATGATTCATAGTCCATTATTGAAGTCAGGGCTTTGTGCTTGCTCCACCATCTAGTAGCGCCAATTGTTTAAGTCTGTATAGTTTTTCTTGACCTTTGAAACGGCTTTTTGTGTGTTCTTCCCACACAGTCATTCTTTTATAGGACTCACTGAGGAAACACGCCGTCTCCTCCACCAAACCAAATAAGTTTTCCGCCTGAAGGCAATTCACTGTAGAATCTGCCACAACCAGATTTAAAACATGTGCCATGCAGTGGGAATATATTGTATTCGGATTTTATATCTTCAGATGAGCTTGTAGCCTGTTATAACAATCCTTCATATTGGCGGCTCCATCAAAAGGACAAGCTACTACATTTGTGAGAGATATTCCATATTTTGTTAAATGTAATTTTATTTTTTCGAATTGTGCTTGGCCACTGGAGTCTTCTACTACATACAAGTCAAGAAGTCACTCATACACCTTTCCTTGCACTACGTACCGAACACAGATTGCCAGTTGGTCCATGACTGCTATATCTTGTGTGGAATCAATCACCAAACTGCAGATAATGCTATCGGATAAATCTTTCAAAATCATTTGCCTTCCAGTGTTACCTATTGTCTTTATTAATTTATTGATAAACGTTTTAGACAAGAATGTTACAGGAGATCCTCTCCCAAAATGTTTCTTCTTATTCCCCGTTACTTCTCGCTTCTTAAGTTCTTTCATTCTTTTCTTCTTACTATCTTCTATACACTGTTCAACATTAGTTTTCAAAATCACGTCATATTCAAATATTAGCAAGACAAGCTCAAAAAGTTTCCATGATTTATTTGGTTGAGGGAATAACCTGCTTCTTCCTTCCTTCGATAAGCCAGTCCTTGTCTTCCAATAAAGAGTGTGATATCTAGAAGGCGCTGAAGAATTTGTCTCCTAGTTTCAATTTGTTTCTCACGATATGTGGCTTGATTGTTGTTAAGAAGAGATTCAATGTCTCCTTGTTTGCATCGTGGATTTCCACAGCCTTGTAGATATGTTTATATGACACCTCGTGTCCTGAAATAAATGAGGATTCCCTGTTTTCTTTCCCACCACAGGCCATACATGTTGAACAAAACACTTTATTTAACTGAAAAGAGTACGAAAGCCATTTTCTTTGGTCTTTCTCACCACTAGGTAAAGTTCTGTAATAGAGATTACTGGGTTCGAATGGAAGTTTTTCCCCTTGAACATGATGAATTTGGGACAGGATGCTGTTTCAAAAATGCTCTCTTCAACGTAACGGGGTCATTGATATTCGGGCTTATAAAATTAGCTAAGTAATGTGTAGAAATATTTTCATCAGTACTGCCTTCCACTTCAGATTCGGATGAACTAGAGCTACTGTTGTTCTCAGCAATCAAAGCGGTACCGGCATCTTCAGCTTCGGAATAAACATCTTCACCCACATCGGCCACATCAGAGAGTTTTGTATCTGAGGTAGATGGACAAACTGTTGGTCTAATTTTGATAGCATAGCACATTGATTTTAGAAAAATAAATGAATATATCGTATTTTTAAAAAATGTTAAGAAATTGTATGTTTTATCTAAATAACGTACGACTAGTAACCACACATGAAAATATGAACTCGTTCATGCGTTTGTTAAGATTGCATGTCTGCGATATTTTAATTGTATATTGCAATGCTACGGCTACGGGCGCTGATTATTAATTGTACTATACTATTATACTATACAGTACTACTATCATATCACGCAAGATTGTAAATACGTAATTCAGCCAGATTCGGGTTGATAATAGCATTATAAATAGATTATAGACTTACCTGATAAATCACAATCATCTTGAGATTTTTCAGGCTATGCATAGTAGTAAAGTACGTATCAAGAACCTTATTTGTCTTCTTTAAATTAACCTCCCGTTCCTTCTTGAGTTTTCGTTTTAAAGCACCACTAGGTCTACACTGTTTACTCATTTTATCTATGAATTATATTCAAAACAATCACATCACAACCATACCACGCATGATTCAGATTCAACAAATCTTTCAGGAGAAGCCATGTTGCCACGTACAATCAATCAGTTACCGTAACTTAACACTCCTGCCTAGACAGACGAGAGACGACAGTCACAACTCACAAGTCGTGACAGGAAGTTCCCCGGCTGATTCCTGGTGCATGCGCTCAACGGCTCAACTGTCACGCACCCGCAGATAACTTGTCGCCTCCATCCGGGTTCCATTCCAATCCATTTATGTACCAATAAACTATTGGCCAGTTGGCCTACACTATCTACTTCGATATTTATTACTCTCAAGTCTCAATTGAGTTTATAAAAACATTAGGATTAGGAGTATAAGACATTTAAAATTCCTTTATGTATACCATTATTTACTCCCACTGAATAAAAATTACGGCATTAGAGTTATAATCAAAATCGATTATTAAAAAAAATCCTGTCACTCGTGGGCCCCTTGGGCCCGTGGGCCCTCGGCAATTGCCGACCTACCGACCTGGCCAGTCCGACACTGCATACAGGTGTATTCCGATGAATACAACTGTCCCTAAGCGGAAAATCTTCACTAACGCGAGTTAGCACTATTATATCTTCACGTAACTTTGTTTTACGTTCTAATACCCCTTTGATTTAGCTTACCGGTAACTCGTAGCTAAAATCTAGGACTGTCGTCACCCTTATAGAGAACGTGTACTGTCGCGAAAAACTCGCACAGAGAGAACGTCTGATTAGGAGAAATTGCAAACGAGGACTGTACAAAATTTCCTTTCCAGAGCACATCGCAAATGAAAATTGGAGCTCCTGTTTGGTGAAATCTAGAACACGTGACAGATTTCTATCTTGGTAGCTAGAAATCATGTAGGACTATGTATAGTGTATAGGACTGGAATCTGCAAGATCTTGTATAATTTTATCTAAAAGTTTTATGACTTTTCTGCAGATAAAGCTTCTATAGAAAAGTGAATTCAGTTAAAAAATGCATAGTAAAACTATATGTTTTGAGTTAATGACATATGAAAAATGTAGCGCTATTTATGGCGCATACGCTGTCCAAGTTTCATTCTAATACGGTAATTATTATAATAGTTATTCATAAAAACACGAATAACACGCGCACTCGCGCACTAAATTTGCACTTGACATGACAGACAATATATTTATGGGCATTTTGACCTATAACACACAATTACCCACCTCTTACTTCAAAACTTACAGCTACTTTACAAAATTTGACAAAATCAATTTAAAACATGTCTATAACGTTATAAATTGTGTAATAGCGTCTAGTCATTTCTAAAATGACTCTCACTGCAATTGTTCTATTGCAATATTGTTATGAACCCTCTTTTCGTATGGTTGTATTAATATTAAAAGTCCCACTGTTGTTGGTATAAATTCTGTAAAATTTTTTGGTAGTACTCGCTTAGTGGTGATGATCGTGAACGCGCTAATAAACCGTACCGAATCTTGTCGTTGTCTGATAGTCCTTACCTGTCCTTATTCGTTAGTTTTTCTTCCCGGTAGGCGCCAAATTGTTTTCAAAACAAAACAATTAAAAGTTTGCTCGGTGTCGTTCTCCCGTGCGATGTTGACTAATTCAAATTACCCACGCGGACTGGGTAAAAACAAAATAGACCAATAAATATTGATGTGTCTAAAGAAAAAGTAAAAAAAATATATTGCAATAGAATATGGTGAAATATTACATCATACTTTAAAAACCCAATTAAAAAAGCAAAACATTATTTTGGCTTCAAAGGCAAATAATAAGCTCGAGAAAAAACTTATGTTTACAAACTAAAATAAACCTTCCGATGTATTTGACAGTACTGGTGTATATAGACTTAATTGTTCGGATTGCACACAATTCTATATAGGACAAACGGGTCGTTCGTTCAAATTACGTTATAAAGAACACATCCCAAGCTCCAAGTCAAATGTAGGAAGATCTACATTTGCTGAATATTTAAGCTTACATGACCATAACATAAAGAGTTTTTGGTGAGAATTTAGACATTTTACATAAATGTAAGAAATCACTAAAGCTAGACACTCTCGAACGGTTTGAGATATATAAGGCTATAAAGGAGGATTACAATCGCGTCCTAAACGAAAAATCAGTACATACAAATAATATTTTGTTTAATAGAATCAATCATATAGAACGAGAATTCGGCTATATCAGATCGATAAAATTGAACGAAGGTCAAGCCGTTATCGATTAGTTTACCGTGGAGGCGTTCCTGTACAGGTTCGTGACGGCCGCATGTTTTGTGTGTTATTACGTTTTGTTTTATTTTTATATATTGTGTGTTATTTTATTTAATGTTTTATACCGTGTACGTGTTGTTTTTATTATCTGACGTGATGTACAAACATCGAAAAATGGAGTTTTAACCATATTTGTATATAAGATCTGATGATGACACAGTTGTGATCGAAACTCGAGTAATCCCGCAATTGGATTCAAAGAAACGTGACAGAAGGTAATTAACCTGTTTTATAGTCTCAACCGTTTCTGGAGGCAAATAAAATGTTTTAATTCAAATTACCCACGCGGACTGGCGGGAATTCGAATTTCGCTTGTCGTTCGTCGTGTTGCCAACATAAATTTTTGGCAATGAATCCTGTTCACCGCTAAATTACACAAACTATATAATAAATCTCAAATAAAAACAAAGGACAATTATTAATGATTCGTACTTGTTTATTAGTGTTTGAAAATTCGCTAATTGTTGATTACTCAGGTACAATAGAAATTATTATAACAAAAGTTTCGCTCCGGCAACAAATTAATTTTCACTCAGCGGAAAGCAACGGTGGCAGTAGTCGTGTGAAGCCGTAAAAGCTGCTAGTGTTTCTTATTTACACAAGTTATTCTGCCAATGAGTTCTTTAGATTACGAAAAAAGTTAATTAACAAGATGTCAATAAAGTACACCATCTTACATTAATGGTACTTAATTACTAAAAAGGTTTACATAAAATTCAACTCTTGGTGTTCAAAGGTGTGTGTCAATATTATAGGCTTGTACATAGGTTATTTTACAGTTACATGCAGTTTGAATAAATATGATTTATTAATCCTTGAAAGAATTTAGTGTTCGGAGTTCAGAGTAAGAGTTATTGTTTGTGAAAAAAGTTAATCAGTTTTAGCTGGTAATTATTGGTAATTGAATTTATACTTAACAAAACCGTGTTGTTTTTGTTATGTGCCATCAGTATTTCTCACAGGTTGTGTTAGTGCTTTCGTTAATCTTCAATGGTACGGTTTCCCTTCTTCGTCTGGCGTCCGTTTCTTATTATTCAAGTTTCATCTATTTTTTATTGTTAAAATTTTGTTTATGGTTATCACTTGGTGTTTACTGGAACTATGTTCGACTTCTGGTATTCATTTTCCTTTCATTTGGATCTTATTTTCTTCTTATTAGACTTTTATAGATACGAATTCAGTATAGCGTCTGTCCCGCTGGAGCTAATAAAGGAACTATCGTTTTATAACGGTCAAATATATAATAATGTTTTGTTGTTATGGCAACCGCTTCCACTCTTATTGGTTAAATACATTTGAACCTATTGTTAAAATCCTGGGTTTCTGTTCAAAATGAATAAATATTTTATAATGGCTATTGTTCCTTGGTGACATTACCAATGTATGAAATATTAACATAGATGTCCCTATTTTCTTTCAAAGATCAATTTGACATCTTACAAGGCTGGTCTAGGTCATGTATTAATGTTTTTAGACAAAATTGCTACTGCTATGTTATTACATATTTCACTTATTTATACTGGTTATTACATTTCTGACATATTATTATTGTTAGTTAATGGTAATCAAATAATTTACTTGGTCTTACTATTCAATTATAATAGTTAATTGTTTACAATTGGTTTTCTGAAGTTAGACAGTTAGGTATTTTATAGGCGTAAGCTGTAACAGTCCAGAATTTCTTTATTTTGCTCTATTTAAACATTATTTATTAAATCCATACGTTCTGCTTATTGTCATTTGGTACTTATTGGCTTTTGAATTACTTTTGAAGCTGTTTTACAATCAATTACTGTCATTGTAATTTTACAAAATCATTTCTTGTCTGACATTTTTTCCTTTTCTATTTATATAATAATGATTAATCTTGTACTGGTTAAGTTTATATTATTGCTATCTTATGCCTACTCCCCTCTCTTATGTCACGCCTTCTTGGCTGATACTCCAATAAACACTAAACAAATAGATTGACTTTCATAAAACTAACAAAACTGTTTAACATACATTAATATAATTTTTCTCAGTTCAGTTTCTTCCACTCAATTTAACTTAATTCTTCCTAACTGACTAAGTAATGTACATTATTGTTATTGGTGTCTCTTTGAATCAACATTAATTGTTACAAAGACATAGGGAGCTTCTGTAACTAATAACAAAACTGGTAATCCTTCTACTCATTTAAAAGTATAATTGGGAATTATTATGATTATTATCCCCACATTGTTTTTTTTTACTCTTTTTCTGGTGTGTACACTTATGTTTGCACTAAAAGGACTCATTAATCTACACAGTCCTGTCTGTTTGATTAATTATTATTATTCTTCACTTATCACTTCACTTTTACCATTAAATATTGTTTACAGTTATTTCTTATAGATTACAATACATTAGTTTGTAAGAAATACTGTATTGTACTTCTGGGTTTAATATAGGGGTTTTATCCCTTTCATTTTATGGGTTTGTTTTATTGTTACTAATGTTTACTATTTTTTCTCCTTAAGATTATAAATTGTTTATCTCACTTTCTACTCATCACTTCACTATTTATTGTTATCACTCCCTACCTATTTCTCACTCTTGGATCGGGTTTTAAAACACAGTTTTATAGTCATTTTTCTATACTTTATGTTCTATTTTTTATCTCACTATGGGGTTATTAATAATACACATATTCTATTAACAAAATAATGTTTTCCCTTAATTACCATGTGTATTGTACTTTTTGTTTACATACTTTATATAATGCTTACCATAAAAATTGTTACCAATTTTTATTATTTATTATTTATTATTTGTGTTTTGGTATTATTTGTTTACCTTTGATTATTTGTTTTGTTTTGTTTTCATTTGTCCTATCACTGGGGTTGGGGCTTGTTTCTACCTACTCACTTACCATATCTATTGGGTTATTTTGGTTAAATCGCATTGTACTATTGTTTTCAAGTTTTTCTTCGTTGCTTGCTACATTTCTCTTATCAGAGGTTACTTTTATTTTTACCTTTATATGCTTGATCGTATAATTATGTTAAATACCCATTCCTTTATCTCTGACACATCCTTTTTAATTCATAGTGTTATTCAATTGATATTTTATTCTTATCATGTTGCTTCACAAATGTATGTTGAAGATATGTACCCTTACATATTGCCCTGCCACTAAATTGATTATTTCAGCAACTATCGTTCAGGTGTTTGGGTGAAATTATCAATCATTTATTTAATTTATTTTATTAATCCTTTGTTAGTTTTGAGCTCTCGGTTCTTAATGCTTTACTTAGTGTCAGTATTCTCCTTGATTTTCTGTATTATATTCTTGATTAATGTTTTTATCCATATAATATTTAATTCCCTAACATTTCTTCCATAAAATTATATTGATTCGGACCGGAGGAGGGTACTTTTGACTCCTTTGCTCCGCCGTCAATTATATCATCTGGGTACAGAGGAACGTATCGTCTGCCCAGGCATATGATTGCTGGATTACCTACAGTCAATCATTAACAAAATTATATAAGTAGTCTAAGTACGACTATAAATAAATATCAATATGGGATTCTTCATATTATTGTTATTTAGATTATACAATACATTATTTCAAATTATTATTATTATTATTTTTTTTTGACTCATACTCTTTAGCTCTTAGTGATACGATATTACTGATGGGTATGATACACATGATATTATTATTATTATTAGTTTTTTATTACTTTTCTTTCAACACTGATTAATCGGGTTCAGGATGCTTTCTTGCATTTAATAATATTTTTTCATTGAAGACTGGTTATATGTTCCCTTTCTTCTTTGTGTATTTGGGTCTACGATCTCATATGTATTATTTTGATTATCCTTACTCACTATATAAGGTGCGGTGTAAAGTAGCAATAGATTCTTGGCTATCCCTTCCATGGTACTTGGTAACTCTCTGTTTTTAAGTAATACTTGCTCTCCAATCTGATATTGTAGGGGTTTTGGTTGCAATTGCTTATATTTTTGTCGTATTTTGTCCGTCTTCTCGAGTATTTTGTTAGGAAATTCCATGTCATCGAACTAGTATTCTGCTCCACTGGGAAATTGGATTAATGAGGTAATTTCTCTGGGTGGTGGTCTTTGGAACATTGCGGTGTAAGGTGTTGTTTCAATAAACTGGTAGTGCGATAAATTTATAAAGTTTTAGGCCGCTGGTATGTACTCAGTCCACTTACTGTGCTGATCGTAACAGTATGTACGGAGGATTCTCCCCACTTCTCTCAATACTCGCTCTGCAGGGTTGCTGCTTGGATGGTACACTGAGGTCTTGTATGTTTTTATTCCGTTGTTTAGCAAAGTGTTCTTCCATTTATTCCCCTTGAATTGGGTTACATGGTCAGTGATGATGCATTTGGGTGTCCCCACTTCACTAATGTATGGTAATAGTATTAGGTTTAAAATTTTCTGGGTAGTGGCGCGATTGATGGTGTAGAGCTTCGTGAACCTGATGTAGTGGTCGAACACAATAACGAGGTATTTGTATTGATGCCTCCCTCCACTACGCGGAAATGGTCCGCAGATGTCAACGAAAACTTTCTCCAATTTACAAGAGGTGGTGATAGGTATCATCGTGCCCTCCTTTCTGTTGTTGTTGACCTTCACTAGTTGACAGATGTGACATCGTTCTATGCATTTCCGTACCTTTCTGTTGGCGTCTTTTATGTATACGTGTTCTTGTAATGCCTTTACTACCTTTAACGTGCCCATGTGCCCGTTATCTCTCATGATAATCTAGAATCAGGTCTTTTTCTGTGGCCCGAGGTATGGCTATTTTCCAGGTGTTGAATTTATATCGGGTTTTAATGAAAAGTATTCCTTGGTGATGGCAGTAAAATTGGGATACATGGTCGTCTTTGTCTGTTAACCGCTGTCGAATTCTATTCAGCTTGGGATCTTGTTCTTGTTGTCGTTCCAGTTCTTTCATGATGTTGGCCAAGTCAGTTCTGCTCTTAATAATATGGTATATTTTAATGACTGTCTCCTTTTTTCCTTCGTAAGTCTGCTCTTTAATGTTTACTCTGGACAGGGTATCGGCTACAATATTTTTCTTGCCCGGGATGTATTCCCATTTTTAATTATATTCCTGTAATACTAAACTCCATCTAGTCAATCTTCCATGATTTAATTTACAATTTCTCAGGAATGATATGGACTTGTGGTCAGTCCTTACGTTAATCGGGTACCCCAAGATGTATGTCCTAAATTTTCCACAGGAAAACACAACGCTTAGCAATTCCTTCTCCGTGACATTGTAATTTCTCTCGCTGCTGTTTAATACTCTACTTGCGAAACTGATTACACAATGATTCCCCTCTTCATTCTCCTGGTACAAAACAGATCCGAGGCTAACGTCACTGGCGTCGCAATTTAAGTAGAATGGCTTGGTGAAATTGGGATGACGTAACATTACTGACTCTATGAATTTGTCTTTAATAAGTTGCAGTGTTATGTCTTGTTCGACTCCCCACGTCCACTTGTCCTTGGATGACAATTGATGTGAAAACTTGGCTGTCATTTCCGAGTAATTCCTTTGAAACTTCCGGTAATAGTTGCATAGACCGAGGAATGACTGGAGTTGTTTCTTGTTTTTTTGGTGTCGGAAACTTCTGTAAGCATTCAATTTTTTCTTGTGATGGTGTTGTCCCATGTCCAGACAAGTTGAACCCTAAAAATTGTACTTCGCAGCCAAAAATTTGGATTTTTCCAGTTTGAGAGTTATATGGTTGTTTGATAGTTTTTCTAATACGTGTTCTACCCGACGACAACGTTCGTCCCACTTATCTGATGTTATTAAGAGATCGTCTACGTAGACTGTCGTAAACTGTAGGGCATCCGGTCCAAGTATCTGGTCCATAATTTTTACGAACACTGCTACCGAATTCACCAATCCGAAGGGTAATCTTTTAAAATGGTAGTTCCGTCCTTCAAATATGAATGCCATGTACCTTCTACTGGATGGGTGTAACTCGATCTGCCAATAGCCGCAGACAGCGTCCCATATTCTGATGAATTTGGTCCCGTAGAACTTTTTCAGGATTTCTTCTATTTCCCCTGGGGACGTACGATCATTGACAATGTTTTTATTAATCTCACGGACGTCTAGACATATTCTCACCTTCCCGTGTTTATTTGGAACTGCTAGGATAGGGCTAGTGTAGGGTGAGTAGCTTGGTTCAATTATGTCCTCTTCTATTAATCGGTTGATTTCTGTTCTCACCGCTTCCTTCAATGAAAATGCGATCGGGTAAGATTTTTTATTAAAGTTGACATACTCTCGGAATTCAATTTTGCACTGATAATCTCTGACCTTCCCAGGTGTATCTGAAAATACGTGTCGGTATCTATTGTACACGTTTATAAGTTGTTCTGGTTGTTGAACGGTTAATTGTGCGTTCGTCTTCTCTCTCTGGAAAGTTCGAATCTCGTCGATTTTTCGTGCCATAGCTGTTCATCGTTGGTCTCGTCGTAAATTCCATTGTTCAGTGTTTGTTCCCTAGTGTCTCGGTATTCCTGGATATGGTACATGGTTTTGTTCGACTGTGTTTCGTCACTACTGATTAAATCTGTTGTCCATTGCAAGTCACCCTTCTTCAAGAACAGTTTGGATTTACTTAAGTCAATTATAGCTGAGTACTGTTGTAGCATATCGCAACCAATTAGCATCTGGATTGATAATCCGCTGGCTACTAAGAACGTCATTGTTACTGTTTGTCCGTCGCTCGTCAGTTCTAGTTGTACCTGTTTTCGGACGGTTCTATTTTGTCGCCCGGTCGCTCCTACAAGGACAATGTTGCTGATGGGTAATGTAAGTATAGTCATCTTACTCCCTTCCTGTATTCTATGAAGTTCGATGGTGTCGATTAGTGAAATGTTGGATCCCGTGTTTATCATTATCCGCGTTGGCACTCCGTTAACTTTAGTTGTGATATAAGCAATTTCGTTGTTGTGGTTGTTATCAGATTGGTTGTCTTTTTCTTCGAGCAATTCTTCCCTTATATTCTTTAAATAATTTGCGTGTACGATGGTAATTATTCGTTCATGGTGAGTATGATGAATTGTACGATTTAATCCATGAACATAACAAATATGGTTTAACAAGTGTGCCTAACTTCATGGCTAAAAAACTTAAGAACATGAATATAACCTTTTTTTTCTTTTAATTCTCACCTTCCCAATCCTGGTTATATCCCACTTTATACGATATTCTTGTAACCGAAGCATCCATCTTGTGAGCCTTCCATGAGACCTCTTACAGTTTTTAAAAAACATTATTGCTTGATGATCGGTTCGTACTACTACATCACGGTTTAACCCGCATGGCCGGAATTTTGTCATAGCAAAAACCACACTCAATGTTTCTTTTCCAGTAATGGTGTAATCAAATTCTGCTTTATTTAGTGTCCTGCTTGGAAAAGCTATCACCTTTGGTTCTCCCTTTTCATTTTCTTGATATAATACAGACCCTAAACTTATTCCGCTGGCATCACAATTCAAATAAAAAATCTTACTAAAATCTGGGTAACTTAGCCTGACCCACTGTAAAAACCTATGTTTCACCTCATTTTTTCAGTCCACTTCCATTTATTCTTCTTATAAATTAAATGCTGATAATGATGTGTTAAGTCTGAATAATTGCTTTGAAAGTTTCTATAATAGTTGCAGAGACTTAAGAAACTTTGCAATTGTTTTATATTTTTTGGATATGGGAAATTCTGTATTGACTGTATTTTATCAGGATCCGCAGATATGCCTGTACTTGATACTATAAACCCTAAAAATTTAATTTTGCTGGCTGTGAATGTTGATTTATCTAATTTGAGTGTAATTCCATGTTCCCCCAATCTGGTAAGTACCCTATTAATCATATAACAATGTTCTTCCCAACTGCCTGATGCAATTACTAAATCATCCACGTACACTGTAGTAAATTCTAAAATCTCCTTGCTCAATACTGCGTCAAAACATTTTATAAATATGGCCACACTATTGACCAGCCCAAATGGTTTTCGCTTGAAATGATAATTTCTACCATTCACAAGGAAACTCACATATTTTCTGCTATCTGGATGCAATTCTAATTGCCAATATCCAGATACAGCATCGCAACTACTAAAAAACTTTACGTTATTAAAACGTTTTAAAATTACTCTCATATTCTCTGGTGACGTCTTATCAGCAATTATAATCTGATTAATTTGACGCTCATCCAAACACAATATTAAGGACTTATCCTTCTTGGGAATGACTACTAACGGGCTCGTGTGTTTTGACTTACTTATTTCCACTATATCTTCACTAAGCATTTTGTCGATTTCTTTTTGTATTTGGTCTCTTAAATTGTAGGGTACTGGTGTAACGTCTTTTCGCCGCGTTACAAATCCAGGGAACCCATCGTAATTAAAGTCCGTTAATTAGATGGGCTGCCTACGTTGTAACAGAATGTATCACAAATAATTAATATAACAAATTACTTACTAACTGTGTAAGGAAACAATGGCAAGGTATACAATTGATTTAAGCACTCCTCATATGTGTGTAACAAGAAGACTTCTCTTTATTTAACATTTAAAAACATTTACTGACAGATCCCATGACATTACTAATTCAATTATTAAGTTATTTGAAAGGTTTCTTTAAACTTTGGGATCAAAATTGATTCTATGTAGCTATACCTCGGATCCGGGTAACCTTCAGTATTTATTCATTAAAACTTTTAGTCATAATCAATTCATGATATTAGCTTGCAAGACTTTCTTTTATTCAACCATTGGAAGAATGGTATTATTGCTTGAATTATATTACTCTACATTAGCATATAAACTGTTACAACGTATGAAGTTAGAATAGTTACATGAAATTCTTAGATTTAATTTATAAGTCTTTACAAAGTTAATAGTTTCTGAAAAGTCTCTTTCAAGATGTGTTGTGTAACAAATATTAGTAACCCTCGATAGACAGGCTATCGAGTCACCTTTTAATTGGTATGCAGAAGACTCGTCCTGGGGTATCCGTCTTGGGAAACAGGAACAGCTACGTCGTCATCTCGGTCTGGTCTTCGTCAGTAAAGAGCTCCAAAGTTCGCAGGTTGAACCTTCTACGATGATCTTGTAGATTCTCGGATGTCCTGATCTGCATATTCTGTCGCGTGTACTAGAGTTTGTGGCTTCTGATAGTTCACATCTCCAGGTATGACGTTGGAATGATGTTGTTATTTCTTGAAGTTCGAAGTCATCTTGTGTTACATCTTTTTTACGTTTCGAGTTTTACACTTTAAATCTCTTGTTTATTTACATCACTATATTAGTTAACACATCCAGATGCTTTAAGCAGCTATTTCTGGTATACCATCTTAAGGTAAAACAAAGTATAGGTAACATATTTTAAGAGCACAGCTCTTACGTCTATACTGTACGAAGTCACCATTGCGAGAGAGCGAAATTCTGCTCCCTTCGCCTGGTACTGGACAAAATGGTAGTGGGGCAATTACCGCGCGAGAATATAGTTCCTAACTATATTTAAGTTAACATTTTTATTTATACAAACTATCCCTAAACAAATATACATAATTTAAATCAGTTGTTTTAGCGACTATCTGTGTCTTCAGATTTTTAATTATTAACATTAGGTTTTTTTATCTTATTCTAACTTACACAAGACTCGGAAAACATGTCGAGTCTGGAATCAACAGGACAGCGCCTGCTCACAAGCAAAGGGTTAAATACGATATTAATAACTCTTTACAATTTATCTTTTTATTAGAGTATCTTCTTACTAACTAATTACTGCTTCCTCTCATACTGAGTACATACAAGTTTTTTTATATTAATACAGTGAGATTTAAATGGCTTAATAGCTCGCAACCTTAATTTTTAAAATTTTTTATTATTTTGATTATTGGTACAATTTAAATCGTCACACTGGGTATGACCTCTTGTTGAAAGTCACATTCTCTCTTATGGGTACTTGCACTGCACTCTTATTATCTTGCCAAGTTTATCTTCCCCTGCTTCATTCAGCGACTGATGTTCCATTTCCTCATAATTTTGCAATATTAATTCGACTTCAGCCTTCTGTTGGTCTAATTTATCATTCACACCATTTATTTGTTGTTTAATGGTCTCTTTTAACCCGGTGTTCTGTTGATCCATTTTATCTGTAACTTCAGTTCTCCATTGGTCTAATTTAGCATTTTGTTGCTCCAATTTACTGGTTCTTTCAGCCTTTAACTGGTTAGTACTAGCAATAATCTCAGTCATGAGTTGGTCCAATTTAGCATTTTGCTGGCCCAATTTAGCATTTTGTTGGTCAAACATAGCCTTTATTGCATCCAAATTGCCCTAATATTTAGTTGTTCAATTTCCTTAGGTGGCTGTTCCATTTCAGCTTCTTCCTCTTCAGCACTATTACTTCTTAATTCATACCTTTTCTCTGGTTTGTTAGCCATGTTACAATATTTAAATTAACTTAATCACAAATAAATCTTTAATCTAATTAAATTTAACAAATTTACTTTACTGCAATATAATTAATTCAGTTTTGCACTATTGCCTATTCCTCAATCTATGTTATTTGGTGCTGCTTAAAGAAAATTTTTTGCTTTCACGTATGGGCGCCAAATTTGTACTGTTTATTTCTGTCTGCTATGGTAATTGCCCCTTTTTTTGGGCGATCAGTACGCGTTGTCTAATTATTTTAGTATCTGTATAATATTTAACGTGTTGTTGGTATTAAACATGTGATCATGAAAACTCTATCTCAGGGTAGACAACTAATATTTCTATTTAGGTTATTTAATATTGGAATTAATTAATTATTTTTTTAGTCAGTGCCAAATAACTATAGTTAACAAAATTTTAAGAAATAATATTGAGATAATATACCGTGTGAATGTTAATCGTTTGAATCCCCGCTCTTCCAAACTGCAACAGATTCAATTCTCGTAGTCTTGTAGTTCACTTACAATTTGTCACCAGCATAGATGTCGCTCAGAACAGTAATAACTCGTTCATACAATTCGTTCCACTGTTCGCTAATAAATTATATTAGTTTATCCTCTTCTTTGTGTATTTAAGTGTTAATTAATTCTTGTTATTATTATTTGTGTTTTCGTAGAATTTCGTGTGTTACGTATCTTAATTATGTTAATAATTTCACTTCGTGTGTGTGTGAATTGGACGACTAGGCTTCAAGCGATTTTGATTTTATTCCAATTTGGGATTACAACATCGATCAGTAGTAGATTCCTTTTTGATGATGGTACTGTGAATAATTTACATTAAACCTTTAATAGCATTCCTTATTAAACTTCTTTTACTTATAAGATTTTACAAACTTCGTTACAAATTCAGAATAAGTTATATTTCTTTGGCCTATTGTACCAAAATTCTTTACAAGATTAATTCTTTTCCTTTTATTTTACTTTTACAGTTCTTAATTCTTCTTAATAAATTTTTAATATGTTACTTTAACTCTTACTGAGATGTGTATTTTATTAATTCTGAAATTAGCCTTATTTTAAATATTACAAGATCTCTCTCTCTCTCTAATGTGTATGAGATTAAATATGAAATTAAACTTTCTTTTATTATTTATACAAATTTAGTTACTTTAACTCTCACTGAGATGTGTATTCTATTAATATAAAAACCAGACTAAAACAAATTTTTCTTACATTTAAAAACAATCCAATTATAATAATTCACATTGGCCTTGGTGAAACATCACTAAATTTGTCACATACTTTCATAATATTCCTCTTAAACACATATATAATGTTACTAATTATTATTTTTACATTTCTCTGACTTTTTACATTACTCGTTCTAATTTGTCTCTATTATATTATAATATTATTACCATTTGGTTTTATTTTAATGTTTATTTAATTTTATTATAATAATTTTTCATTAATAGTACAACATATATTTTCTTCACTCTGTACTGTAACATACAGTTCCAATACCTTAGATTACCTCTATGTTTATCATTAATAGTTAATTTGCTTTTTGTTTATAATTTTACTATTTATCCAAAATATTATTAAATTTATCCCTATTATTTTTCTGAAATAACAATTTTGTTTTTATGTACTGTTGTCCATTTTTACAGCAGTAGATAATATATAAGACTTAAACAATCATTTAAAATACGTTGTACTCTGTTATCAGAGAGTTGAGGTATTCTCCAATGCATTAAGACAACATGAGTGAGTTCGTTAAATTGTATGCGTTTTCATCTTCAAGTGCCATCTCTCCTAAAAAAAGGTTGGCAATCAACATGGCAGCTCTAAATAACTCGTTGGAGCTGCAGTTGTACGATCCTCTTAAGTTCTTTAACCAAGAAGTGCGACTTCTTCCCGGATTCCTTTTCCCTTGGATCTTTCCCTGTGTAATAACTTGCAGAAAGGAAAGTTGTATCTTCCTCAGCGCATTATGTGTCTCACTTATTCTAATTTTCTGATTTTAACAGTATTACTAATTTCTTTTTTTCTTCTGCATCCTTCGGATCACAACAATATTAGAGACTTTACCTCACCAACTTCTTCCTTAAATTCATTGTATACGTAGTGAAGTGAAATCCTCTTGAACGGTTTTCTGACGTGTAGAAAATTTGACATTTCTCTGTTCGTTTCATCATATTATATTGTAATGCAATAAGTGTCACTTCACTCAACCATTAGTCTTATGTAGATCAAATGAGGAACCATGAGGCCTATGAGGCGTAGGCCTATAGAACAAGATTACAATCTGTCTCCGCTCTTCTACTGCCTGTTCGTTCCCAGTCAAACATAATTTTTACGTATTCAATCAAATATCATTGTAACGTTTCCTTATTAAACACAGGTAAGTACCGCATTTTGCCGATTTCATTGCGAAATAAACGTTCTGTAGAAGTTCTAGTTTCAGTCTAGACAAGACTGAAAACTAGTAAATAAAAGTGGTATAATATCGAGACTTCTCTAGGCATATATGTCTGTAACTTCGCCAGCTGTACATTGTAGATAGGCCTAACTGTCTGCGAGACAACCGAATTAATAGTTTTCCGAATAGTTACAAACAGTATTAAACGGCTTAATAATATGAAACCACTATATAATAACGGATCCTTTCTTTATCACTAACTGTTTAGGAGTCAGACAGGGTAAGGTATGCTGCCTTTTGTAAAGCGTACAGCATGCCAAGTAGCCACTGTGACCTGGAATACACTTCAACCGCCCACTATTTCCTCAGAATGTTATACCACGTACTCATTTCCATAAAGTGAGTCGACCTGGGGGTTGAAAAACGCACCTTGATTTTAATGCTACCCCCAAAACTTTAACTCTGGACCCCTGGATTCTAGGCGCCACATCCACTGGTCTACTAAGGCCCTAAACAACTTCATCAGTGAAATAGATTATTCTGTAAGGTACTTAGGCTAGTATTAGTGTGTCTAAACTTGTATCTACAGTGGAAACGTTTAATGCGAAATGACAGGGACAAGCTGTTTTCTCGTGTTAAACGGCCAAAAAGTGAAACAAAGTGAGATAAATGAAGAAATACTGTACAGGTTACTTACTGTATTTTATAGTAAGATAAAATAGGCCTAATAAATAAAATTCAAAAGGTACTTATATATAAATTCTTTATTTATTCTCCTGGATAATTTCTGGTTAATTTTTGGAAAAAACGTGGTTAATTCTTAAAACTTAGTACACGAATTATAGCTGTTGTTAACTTAGTTTTACGATTTAGGTTTCCTTGCACGGTAATGTAGTATGCTTTCTAAAGTCCCTGTAGCGGCAATGTTCAATTCTTTTTAAAATAGTCCGCTTATTTTTTTTTGCATTAACTCTTCTGCATTATTTTATTTTCAACAAATTGTTCTAATTTATCAATGTGGTCAAACATTTCACCTTCCGAGTTGGCTTCTAAGTATCGACGAACACGGCACAGCAACGAAAGCATGTCGGTATCAGTACGAACTCATAAATTTTCACTGTCATTTTCCGTGTCAAGTTCGTCGGCACTGTCATCATATTTTTTAACATTCACTGTTTTGGGGGGTGCGTGTATGGATTTGTTTATTATGCAGCTATTGAAAAGCCAGCAAAAAAATTATTAAACTTTTTCGTTTTCAACGATATTTTGTAGGCAAAACTTTCGTGTTGACCTGGAAAACTGTAATTATAAAATAAATATAAGCACCGATCAGGACCTGAGTCATATTTCGTGTTAACCGTTTTCCACTGTACATACTATATCTGTACCAACGTTACCTGCAAAGCCAGTTTCGTAGATGGAATTTCTCCATGTACCGCCACAATTCTGCGACTGGTCACCGGAACATTTCGCGTTGCAGTCACCTTTTGGTCTGGCGTCTTTAGGACTAGGGCTGACTTCACCGCAGAAACAAAGCGAACTAGAAACAAACGGTTTGGGCAAAGTATAGAAGATGTCATACTTTCTGGTATCGTGTGCCATTCCTACTATTACAGGCGTCTGTTATGATTTTAATTTCATGTATAAATTCAATTGTAGTCACGAGTTGTATAATTAGTTTAGTGTATAAGACGACGTACAGAGGTCGCTGGTAAACTTGAAGGCAGTTGGTCACACAATGTGTAAGTACTGGGTGAATAGCGGCGCGTTAATCAGATTAACTAACCCACGTTGCTTACTACACGCCTGATACAGTCTGATACATATTTACTACTGCCGTACATTTGTGTTTTTTTATATAAATTTAGAAAACCACTTTTTAAGAATAAATTTGGTTTAATTCTGCAAAGCGTTTTCGAGAACTAGTCCTTTCTTATTCGTCAGTTAGTGCATTACTTTTATAATTGTTGAACTCGTGTTCAACCTGTTTCTGTTCTTTCTGGTGTCTCGAATTTATTGTTACTGTGTGTATTGTGAATCCGTGTGTGTGTGTGTGTGTGTGTGTGTGTGTGTGTGTGTGTGTGTGTGTGTGTGTGTGTGTGTGTGGCTATCAGTTTGTACGCCAGCATTGAAAATTATCTGTTGAAACACATCCATATTTGTTTGTGTGTGTGCGCGCGCGCGTGCCTGTTTACTTTTTCTTCAATTATTTAATTATTTGAATATAGTATTGTGTTTAGTGTTTATTTATATTTTCTTGAGTGTCTCCCTATTGTTTTTATAGTAACTTTTGTGTATGTAGGCCTAAAGGTTTTCTAACATTCATTTCTTCGCCTTTTGGTACTGATTTCATAAGTTTAATATTTCTTGCTTGCTTTGGTTTTCTTGCAATTGATTTCTTTTTTTAATATTTTCATCGGATAAAGTAAGACACCTCCCTGCAGTACAATTTTACTAATAACTGTGGTTCAGCCTCTAGAAGTTTGTTAATAATTTTGTCACCTGATTAGTCTCAATAAAAGATAAAGCAATTCCTCTTTTTATCAGTGGCGTATCTAGAATTTGACCTTGGGATTCATACAAATGACAAAATACGTTAAGACTAATCTTTAAAGAGGCTGCAAACGTGTGATAACATCATGAGACCAGTCCCATTAAGTTAAACTGTAATAACACAATAAAACTACGCGTTATTAAAACATTCTTTACAAGATACTTACTTATTGACTTTCCTATATTTCATATTTCAAACGTATACGGTACTGCCGTGTAATAAACCTGTTTGTACGACTTATTACAAAGCTCGTATAAATAAACCTCGTACGTTTACAAATACTACTCTATTAGCGTACACAGCTGAACAAATAATAAAACAACCTAAAAATTAAGTGATTAACAAAATTTGTTAACTTTTTTCCACCTTCTGTAGGGGATCCTGCAAATACGGCTCTGCTTTTCATGCTTTAAATTACAATTGTAACTCACTAACTGGTAATACATAAGGAAGTAAACTAATAGTTGCATGTCCAACACTTCTTATGTTAACAGTAATTAATTAAGGCAGTATTATATTTTTATACTTATATTTTTTTTACTATCCAAAGTTTACGTACGGCTACTTAACATCATTTAGTAATGGCACTTCAATACTATGTTAAAACTCGGTGCAACGAAAACCATGGCTACATATACTTAAATTTAAATTCAATTTAGGATCAATATTATTTAACAATTTAATACTGGTCTTGAAATTTTCCATTCACCACTTGTCTTATTCATTAAACGATGACTTATCTTATAACGTCTCTCCTGTTAAGACATTATAACATAGGGAACCAGTTTAATTGGTTGCTGTTAATTAAACCGGCTGCCGTTGTTAGTACAAATTACTTACCAACAAATTGGGAGAATGTAAATATCAGGAATATGTGCAAGGTTACGTAAATTTACTCACTCTCTGGATTTTAGCAAAAACATCTCTTTATTATGGCTTCTTAAATAATGATTTAAAAATAATACCTTTAATGGTCATCTTTTTGTTTTTACGTTAAAAGAAACTTCTTATAGATTCTGTATCAAATGCACTTATACTCTTTAAAGTGTTACTCTGATTAGCTCAAAACCATACAGTTGTATATTACATTGAATACCACGGATCCGGGTTTTAACTTTATAATATTCTAAAATACTTCAACATTATGCAAACTATTTGAAGAATAGTTTGATCAAATTTCGAATTAATTTTTACCTTTAACCATCATCAGATTACTACTATTTCGTTACAGTAACTACAAACATTACTATGTTAAGATTTACATGATTTGAATGAGTCTTTACAAAAATGTACTGTTTTTGTTGCGGTTGTTAGAAAACAGTATAAGCACAGAAGTTACGTTTTAGTGTCACCTGGGTATAATGTGAATCTGCGGCTGGTTCTCTTGCTGATCCTCTTCAGTAGGTTTTCCTGGATGTTGTTCGTTGTCGTTCGGGTTCCTCCATATAGTTTGTTGGTTCTAAGTTGTGATCTAAATCATGACGCTAGGATTCTGCTACCTAGAACTCGTAAAGTTGTCGTCGTTGCTTCACTCCTGACGTTGGTGTTCACTTTTCACATTTTAGTTTTAACTGCACTAATGTTACCTTTTTATATGGTATGGAACATACCTTACAAGTTAAACCTTTTTATAAAGAGATGTGTCGGCTATGTTAGTTATTTTTAATTCTTTCTCTACATTTAAACTACTTTACTTGTTTTACGTTTCACTTCGTTTCAACTACATGTGGAGTATGTAACCACGAAACACTTACTTTCTGCTACATCGTTTTGCAATATATACATACGTTCACCTTCACGACACATGGTAAAGCTGTTAACTTGTCAGAGATTCTCGGTCGACTGGGGTTGATTTTGCGGCCGTGAGTAGAGAAGCGGGCGCAGTTCACACGCCGAGAGAAAAGTAGTTCCTACTTTTATTATTATTATTTTTCCATTAATTAACTACTATTAATTATCCTACCTTTTCTTTATTGAGTTAGGTATTTCATTTATTGTTACCACGTCTTTTATTTAAATAGAATGATTATTAGTATTCGCTTCATAACAGTATAATTTGCATGTCCGTACTAGCCTTTTTACAAGTTGGTACAGGTATATAGGTATAGAGGGGAGGGTGGATTATTTTCTCACCTGTTATTTGAATAAAAATTATTTTGTGCTATTTAAATTGCCTTTAAATCGTCACAATCTTCTACTCTTTAAAGCTGGTTAAACATCGGTCGACTTTCTTTCTGTCATACAATTAAATTAGAATAATGTATTAGTTAACAATCTTTTTAATTACATTACGACTTAAAAGCATACTAAATTTTTAGATTTTTTACCACCAACAAACTTGTATTTAGATGAAATAAATAAATTTAATTAAACTTTTTTTATTAACTTCATATAACGTAATCCTAAAAGTGTGACTATTAATTTGTTTTTAAAAGTTAATAAGTTCTGAAGTCAATACTTGCGTTCTAGTGTTGCACCTAATAATCTATCCGCTCACGAACCGTCTAAAATATTATACTAAATCTGCTAAAATGGCTTTGTTGTCTTTAACTTCCTAGTAGATTCCGGCTGTCAGGAAGCATCGGCTGCATCGATTTTAAACTTAAAACAATTGACTATGGAATAGCTGGTTTGTTGAAAGTAAAACATAAATTCTAAACTTAGACTTAACATATAATATAGTTCATTTGAACATGTAAACAATCATTTGATCATTTCTGAAATTTTTTCAATATCTGAAATTATATATTATGTATTAGTGTTATATGCGTCTTGATTATAGTAAAATAAAGTTTAAAATAATGCAAAGAGTAGCAAAATAAACAACAAACGAGCCAGATTCTTACCTGTGTTGCGTCCCCGCAAATGGCTGTCCTTTGTTTTTACAATAATCAATACAAGCCTGAGGCGTGAGATAGTTACCAAAATCTTTAAAGTCACCTATTAATCTTCTGTCGGAATGCTCGTCAACATAACATCCCTTGTATTTTGATGTAATCTCAGCTGAAACAAACACTGCTAGGCATATATAAAAAAAGAAATCAGTCACCTTTGTCTATTTTGTACATTAAGTTACAACCCTTAGTTATTCTTGAGTATTTTGTATCCTTAAACGATAAATACAATTTAGTGGTTAAATCTAACTTTTGCTAAACTTGTGTTGCTACCACTAATACTCACTTACATTTCCATGAGCGCTTTAAAGCCTCTCGGCTCATCTTCAGATGGAAACAACCTCTGAAGACCTCAGATGGTTGTTTCCATCTGAAGATGTAAGTGAGTATTAGTGGTAGCAACACAAGTTTAGCAAAAGTTATTTTGTAACCGCGGTTACCAATACTTAATTTTTATTTCTGTTAATTTATTTCTTGATTCTTAAATAATTAATTAATCTTAATTAAGAATAATTCATTCTTAAAACATATTAAACTAAATACATTACTGTATTTATTATTATAATAATAACATGCTGTAGAGTTTTAAGATGATTTTACTGGGAACGACGGTTGCACAGATCGTTGTATTTCAACAATAGAAGTAAAATAACTGACACCGGGTAACGCAGGTGAAATTAAAAAAAATATAAAATAAAAATGTAATTAAAATAAAAAATACTGGCGAAATTAGACATTAAAATAATGGTAATTGGTAAAATTTAACAATACCGATCGTATTGTATAGGCCTTCTTTAATCGCTGAATAGGTTTTAGGCGCTATTAAAAAATTTTATCCTTTCTCATTTATTGTTGTTATCTTCAAACCAATTGCTGACGAGTCTTATACATTAATTCTAAGAACAACAAAGGAAAGATTAAAGGTGCTCTGGTGCCTCTTCAAAACATTACTTCCACTAATAAACCTATACGATCAAATAATACATTACGCTCTGACTATTATTATTCCGTATCAGCGGTCCTCTGACACTTTACACTACTTAATTCTTTGTATAAAATTATTGGTAAATGCTACTTCAAATAAATAAAAATTATATATATATATTTTTTTAGAATTTCTGTTATTAATGACTTATTAGATTTACAAATTGGAATATTTTAACGTATAAGAGTGAAATAATTACAAAACCCATAGCAAGAGGAGGACCAGAGCAGACTGCATCAAGTTTTCATATTTCTTTATCCTTCCTACAACTAATATCTCAGCCTCGTCAGCAATCGTTTTGAAAATAATAAAAATTTACGACAAAGGATAAAGTTTTTTAATAGCGCCTGAAGCCGTCCATTCATATATTTAACGATTAAAGTAGGGACAGGGCGGACGAGGCATCGAATGAATTATGTCCGACCTAGCTCGTCTCTTAAAACTTCTTCCCCAATTTCAATTTAAGACTTTTATTTTTTAAATTCTAATTGAATGAATCCATAAAACATTATGATAAACTACGAGTAAAAATCCTGTTGATTTAAGTAGAGAAATAAACGAAGTTTCCGCTATTTGAAGTTTGGTTTCTAGACGCTCGACATAGAATTACAAACGCCATGTTAGATCACGTAGCTATGCTGCCCTAGTGCAGCCATCATTTCAAACGTGGATTTTCTGTATATGTTGCTTCTGAAAAAAATAATAGGAACAGATGTGCAACTTTTGTGATTAGTGTGGTGAGTGAATGTGACATTGGGCAGTTGCAAAGTTGAAGTGAGCTTTACTGGTGGACATAGGTTTCTTTAACAGGAAACCTCAAGATGAACGCGAAGCTGGTAGTTTTGAATCTCGTAGGCCTAAAGTAAAAAACATGAAAAGGTTATGGTGCCTTCCCCGCTTATGGAAGAAGGCGAACATTATTTTGATTTCGAAATCTAAAAGTGCCAACGCTTCCTGAAGCAACACTCTTTTTCAGCAATCTCGGATGTATGCAAGCAACTCCTGTTGGCCCGTATCCTGCCCCTGGTGGATGGCACTATCCGCGAAAAGCAGTTCCGGTTTCGGCAGCGGCACTCGACTACTCTTCAGGTAGTGAAGGTCTACCCATCTAGCAGACGCCTCCAGTAGGCATTAGTCCACATGCTCTGTCGTGTTGGACGTGAGCAAAGCCTTCGACAAAGTCTGATACGAAGACCTGAACTAAAAGCAGCTATACACTACTCCATTACCACTATCCACTGTGCATAGTATAAGGTCGTATTTAACCGACCCAACTTTCAAGGCGACCGTCGTCGGGACTAGCTCTCTGGTTCGCCTCGTCGCTGCAAGCTTTCCTCAAGGATCTTTCCTTGACCCGTTGTGTACTTCGTGTACACGAATGACCTGGCATCCCGGAGTCTAGTGGTCCCTATTCACTGACGACGCAATGTTTTATTATAGCGCCCTGCCCCCTCCCGCCAGGCGACCGCAATGATGCAACGTCACATGAGTATTCTTCAGGACTGGTCGTGGATGTGGTGTATAGCAATCAACACGGATAAGTCCGAAGTGATCTGCTTTGAGCGGTAGCCCACTTGCGCATATCACTGCATCTTCTTAGATAGGAGAGCATTTCAGTGGACCGAATCAATGAAATACCTTGGCGTTCGGCTAGACTGACGTCTCAACTTAAATGACGACGTGACTGATATCCTAAAAAAGGCTCAAAATGTTAGAGCCAAAATGTTCGCACGCCTTTGCGCAATAGCCGCCTGACCGTTTACTCAAAAATGTGTTTGTATCTACAGATCCCATGGGCAACAATTACGTACGTGGCACCCCACTTTGTGGTCTCTCCTCTTGGTCCCCAAAAGCGTAGGCTGACAGTATTTCCCTTAGGGACCCTATGATATGTATGAAATGATGTTATATATCACGGTCTACGTGTTCCTTTTCTGGAGGATTTCATCCGATTCCTGGCAACTAATTATTCAACAAATGCCTTCTTCCCGCACATCCGTCAGCTACACAGTCAGGACAACGCACCGCCCTCGGGCGCTACTTGTCAATCCCTCATAGCCATTCTTGCCGTGAACCCGGAATGAATCAACCATCCTAATCTCCCGTAATCCGTTGCTTGTCATTCGGCGGACTACACCCCATGACGGCGGGTTCACCTCGCTTGGGTAACCAAGCGTCTTCATCAAGATTCAGCTACAAACGGCACGAAAAGCTGGATGCGCCTGTTTTCACTGTCGTCTTAGTACGCTATACCTCAAGATGTGCAAGTGGGAGCCATCTGCCTCAGTACGGCAGCTCATTGTCCTAGCTGACACTTTATGGCGAACGTGCCAACCGCCCACTCCACTACGGACATAATGTCCTGCTGAAGAGAACCACCAAACCTTACCTCAAATGTTGGGCCAGATCGGAGCACCAAACAGTATCCAGTAGAATAACACTGCTCGAGCTGTACCTGTCGTTCAGGCACTGTGCAGCCTCGGACTGTACGAGCTATCCGCATCGGCATATTAATGCAACGATCTGGTCGTGGAGGGTGTACAATAGTTGTGCATATCGTCCAGACCATTAATGTGCTACAGACCCCCGTACCACAGGCGTGGAGTCGGGCCGGAACAATCCAATTATGCTAATTCTTACCTACACGTCCCTATCGTGCAAAGGGGGCCTGCATCCTAACACTCGTGTACTGCAAGAAACTGGCATTCATTGGGCTGCGAACCGGACTACCACACACACACCAAGACGCTACGCTCAACTTTGTCAACATGAAGATGGAACATTAACATCCCAATATCCTATTGCCTACTCCGAAAAGAAACAACGAATATTTTGATCCTCCAAAAGTTGAAAAAATTGAACAGGTAATTTATTCATGACTCTCAGAAACAAAACAACTACTTTTGTTAACTGCGTCGTATAATTGATTAATGGCTATAATACTATGTGGCCAAATTTACATCATTTTGCTGTGGTATATTTATTTTGACGTCGGGGTTTCTTGCTTGCAGAACGATACATTCTATCAATAATTGATTCGTCAATTATTGAAGAATTCGCGATTATCAAAAACCGTTGTAAATAATCTTAAAGAAAAAGCGAAGGCACACTCCAGTCTTTCCGAGGCTGGGAATAAAATTAAACTGAAGAATAAGAGCGACATGAACTCTTCGAAGATAAATTGTAACTCTTCAAAATTTCTTTTAGTTTATCAGAGTTATATAGGCCTAACTAAGATGACTGCTAAAATTATAGAGCCATAACAGTTACTAGCACACTAAGTAGGCATTGTGGAAGAGTACTTTTGTTTTTTTGAAGTCTTTTAGTAAATGGTTAGTTAAATGGGATGAACTTGTTGTTTAAGGGGAGGAGTTGACAAAAGCTAAAAGGAGAGGAAAATTAACAAATGAAACACATGTAGCATTACCACATACAGTTAACACTTTAATGGAGATTATTTGGTTTCTCTTAGAAGATATGAAATTGTCATATGTTTTACTTGGCAAATTTCAGACCGATGCGTTAGAGGCCAGATTTAGCCAGTATAGACAGATGAGTGGTGCATATTACCATGTATCAGTCAAGCAGGTTTTGGAATCAGAAAAAAATTAAAACTTTGAGTTTGATTAATATTTACTCCTCTAGACACAGTAAAGTAAGTATCACAGATTTATTTGTTTCCACAGCAGACTGTGAAGAAAGCAATAGTAATGATATGCATGACAACAGTAATCAAATTTTTGATGACCTGCAGGTAGTCATAATTGATGTTACCTTATCAGAAAATGACACTTTAGGCCTTGTTTACATCGGTGGTTACTTGGTACACAGTATTTTACAAAATATATCGATGGTTACTTGGTACACAATATTTTACAAAAAATCTCTTGCACTGGGTGTATAGATTTATTTACTACAACAAATACCAAGTCTACTGTTGTACCACAAAAGGACAATTACTATTTTAATGTTATTAATAGAGGATCTTTAAAATACCCTTCAGATTATGTAATTATGTAACTACGATGGGGAAATCGAAGCAGTTCACGCTCCCGTTGATGAACTGGAAAAAATCACTCCCCCTTCAAAAGCCGTGCTCCTAGTCAACTCGCAGGACGCAATACGCAATCTATCACGCAACTCTCAAACCGACTGCCAAAGGACTATCGACTGTAGAAGGAAACTGGAGACCCTGGCGAGCCGAGGGTGGATCCTAAAACTCCAATGGATACCCAGTCATGTCAACATCTGGGGCAACGAGGAGGCCGATAAACTGCCCAAGCAAGGCACAACCCTACCCCAGCCTACCCGCCCGCAGTCCCTACAATCTTCCAAAGCTCAAATAAACTCCACCGTCAGCATATGGAATAAGCAAAGACTCTCTGAGGCGGCCACCGGCAAAAAATGGGAAAGCCTCGTCACCGATGGTCCAATCAACCCCAACCTCCCTCGTGCAGTGTGTGTCGCCAACTTCCGACTAAAAACCGGACACGACTATCTCGCTTCACATCTGCACCGCCTCCGCGCGCTGCCAACCCCTGAGTGCCAGCTGTGCGGCCACGCGACGATGGACGCCGACCATCGCCGAAGTCCGACGCTACTGGTCAGCGCGTCGCCTAATGGCTCAACAGCCAAGGGTGGGCGTTGGCTAGTAAGTAAGTAAGTAAGATTATGTAATAGAAAAGTACTAAATTTAGCTTTCAAAGTGTTTACATTAATTAATTGTATCTGACAGATACGAAACACAGTTTTTATTGTCCACTAATCAGAGAGTAGCGCTAAAATCCACTGTTTTAGGTTTTATTGACATCCATCATCCACAGAGAAATTGTAATATATGTAAAATAAATTTTAACAAACTTATCGATAAATGTTTATTTTCCTTTTGTAACATCTTATTAAACAATTATTCAAAATCCCGTAATGACAAATTCAATAAAAAAAAGGAAAGATGCTCAGAATGAAGTCAAATCGGACAAAAAGAGAAAAATACACAAATTTCAGCCAAGTTCAGCGTTAACTTAGATAAATGTTAGATACAGAATTGTTAAGTTAGTCTAAATAACTTTATTGTAAGTAGATATTTAAATTACATATAAATATGTTAGATGTAAGGCAATACGAGATTGCAATGCACCATCTTCAAATGATCAAATATTGTTGTAAATAAATACTGAGCAGTTAGTAATCGGTTATTTCTTTAATTTTTCCGCTTACCCCTATTCTGGCGCTATTTCTCATACATGATATAAAATCTTGTACAATACGAAAGTTCGACTGTTTATCTACATAAAGAAACTTAAAAAGTTATTTCCCCGATAAGCTGTCAATTACCTCGAATCACAGTTTTTTTACATCCTTCGTGTAAATTACACTTTCTCAGATGCTAAATATAACTGTTGTTGTTCACAAAACTCTACATTTTTTCACACCAAGGTCTTTGTTAGTTCATACAGATTACAACCATATAGGACATGTTCAGGTAAACCATTACAAGTGTGTGTAGGAAAGGTTATTTGAGCACGCGACACAGTAAACAGCATTAGCGGCCGTGTATAGTTTCGGTGCTTAGTGTGACGTCACGTTTCCAGCACTCCGGCCAGTAGTATAGTGAGGCCTTGGCCAAGTACTGTCTGACGTGCTCTTAATACCAAAACGTTGCTCCTCCTTCGTTTCCGGCTACTATCACTTTATTCTAAATTCCGATTATTATCCCTCGGTTCAAACACCACACAATGCGGATGTGGTAATCCGTAAATTATGCTATTTAAATGCTGAAATGTATCTTTTTAAATATTATTTACCTGATTGTTCACGTTGCACCCGATTAGTTTTGTACACGTTGTTTCTCCAGTCAGACCCACAGTTGAATCTTTTGTCACCGGAGCACTTGGCTTTGCACTCCTGTTGATCGACACGTTTCTCTAGCCTGGGTTCTTCGTTACCGCAGAAGCACTGTGTCCTGAAAACATATTTCACATATACCTACTCAATCATTGCTACACAGTTATATAGGTTTTTCTCATATCGACTGCATGATCAATGTTGAAACGTGTGATGATGTAAGCCATGTTAAACCATTATTAAAGACACAAAGTGCATTGGTATTTGTATAATTATAAATATTTTAATAAATATTCCACCGCTATGTCTTGCTTGACTGTTTGTATATTATACCGATTTCATGTATTATATGCGTAATGTAAAAAATATATAAGTAATAACTTGTGTGAGACTTATAGATAAGCACAAGTAGACACATTTTATGTATAAACTAAATTATTGGCGATTTATTTTATAATTACTCGGTAAATGAAATAATTTCTGAGAACGTATTAATACACAGCGATGGTGCAGGAAATCTCAAATCCATGCGACTCTTGGCTATATGCATGCAATTCGGGCAGCTATCCAAACTTTTACGTATTTTAAAAGTGCCTTCAATTCGATCTAACGAAACTTCTGTAGTCTGGTTAACAACGGTATAAAGTATTCTTTGACAGGTTTGGATTGTCAAAAGAATAAACGAGCGGATAAATTAGCGTCCCGATCTTTCATACAGCTTGTTCTTACAGCAACTTGTCAGTCTGCTCATCCAGTATTGCTGTGGCAAATACTGCTACTACTTTACTACTTTACAATAGTGATATATCCGATTAACGGTGGAAACTCACTCACTCGGTTTTCGCAGGTCCATCGAGATCAACTTGGACAGTACACGTCACTCTCTCTCTCTCTCTCTCTCTCTCTCTCTCTCTCTCTCTCTCTCTCTCTCTCTCTCTCTCTCTCACACACACACACAAAGGGTATGTCGTACGATAACTTTTGAACGCATTTACTGATTTTCTTAAGTTTGGCACGCGTGTCCATGCCTTTAACCTACAGCGCCCTATTGTTTCTCTGAAATTGTCTCCCCCCACAAAAAAAAAAAAAAAAATAGTACGGCATGAGACATGGGACAATGTGGGGTCAAAAGTTTGAAACAATCATAACATGACCATATTGGTATAAAATCAAAGAGAATTTTAACTATAATCAAAACATAATGTTCAACTTTGAAAAATTCAGAATTTTAGGGCACCAGGTCCCAAACAGTGTACCAAAATTTTGGAAAAAATTGCATAATCCATGTGAGGTATCAAATTAAACATAATTTAAACCACAATCTGAATACAGTCTTCAGCTTTGAAATTAATAACTTTTTTGATACAGACGCCTAAGAAAGTATTTAAGTTTTGGAAAAATTGAAAAAATTCATGACGTTAATGGGAATGACGTTTCTGAATGTAGTTTTTACTTTTAATATTTTTATTTTTAAAGGTACCACAAGCCAGAAATTTCAAGTTAAAATTTTTAAAAAAACGTAAAAATTCTGAGCGAGTTCTGCAGATCAAGGGAACTTACTATCCTATATATTTTAGTGATAGCGTACAAAGCATCGAGCGCATTGTTATCAGTTAGAAGCTATAGAAATTAACCGAAACTAGGCTGTAACCTATAACAATGTTGAGACCTACCTGTGTTGCAAACCAGCAAACTTGAAGCCTTTTTCTTTACAAAGAGTAATACACCTCTCGGGAGAATTGTTCTCGCCTAAGTCTTGGAAGTGTCCACTGAGCTCCCTGGAATCTTGGTCTACGTAGCAACCTTCGTAGTCATATCTACTGTCGACTATCAGTGCCTCTGAAACATAGACAGATAAACTACAACCTGGAATATTATTTTGCAGGAAATAAATTTATTTTGTAATTTAATATAAGTTACAGTCAACATAAAATTTAAACATTATAATTATTATAAAATTAATAATATAATTGTACGTACGTCGTATAATAGAAATTATTGCAAATAAAAATTATATAATTATTTCAACTTTTATATAAAGGAATACTTTTATCATTGGCACCGCCTACATTGCATTTTACGGCTAGATATGGAATTTATTAAATTCAAGATACAGCTATATCTTTTTCTGTTTACGGAAGTCTAGTTGTATTGACTGACTTTTCGTTTAACACCTAGTCAAACTTGTTTTTTTATTTTCACGTCATAATAAACAGCTTTTGGTTTGTTCAGACTTTTTAATGTTATTTGGACATAATGTAATGTTACAATACACGATGGTATTAAAAAACTATTCTCAAATGTAACTTGTTATAAGTATAAACAATTTGTGAAATCTCAGTTGTTTTTAAGTACGGTAATACTTATTTATTGTGCTTTTAAAGAAACTATTTGTATCTCTACTGTATAAAAATTTGAATGTATACATGCATGTACAATAATGTGGATCGCTTTTAAAATGTCAACAGCGTTATGAAGAATAACAAAGTGACGTTAAGTTTTTAAAAAATGTTTAATCACTGTGTGCTGTCTACAATTATTTACGAATAAACAATAAATACCACATAATACAGAAACTCCAGAATGCACAGGGAAACAAGAAAATATGATATTCAGAGAAATTCACGTTAGCTAACAACTTCTTTAAATTTTGTCTTTACATTTTATTTTTCTTCAAAGTCGTTAAAGTTATTCTTTCTACGTATGTTATTTAATGCTCCAGCTATACACTTAACATTAAATTATCTAAATTGCTTATTAATTGGATTTTATTCCAGTGATAACTTCAAAAACGGATGAATCAAAATCGGGATCCCATGTAGAGAAATTAAACTATACATTTTTGTGACGTTTGACCTAGAATTCGCCAAGCCACTGCGCATTCTTTACGTATTATAAAAACCAGTTATATTTCTGCGGCTGGTCAACTATAGCTGTAGTCTCAGCCACGTGACGTCAAAACATTTAGAAATAATTAGAGCTGTTTGTCAGAAAACCATATTTTCCTGTTTACCTTAAAAGAGTTCAATAATAATGCAAGGATTTTCCTAAAAATTGTACCTCCCAATACACGCTTCACATATATAACCTTCAGGCAATATCTTACACACGAATGGTATTTTGTTCAACTATGGAGCGCAAGCTTATTATTACATCTTTCTGCGATTGATAAGGTTATAGGTCAGAAGGAGGAAAACAGTCTGTACTGTGTAATCCGTTTGTCCAATCCGAATCACAAATGCCATAACAAGAATCTTACATGCCAACCGTGGTAGAGTATTCTACATCTAGAGTATACACATCTCACTGAGTGCGTACGTGTTGATGCGTTTTCAAAAACATTTACCGTATAGGCCTGTATTTCATTTATTTATTATTTTCAACACAAAAACATATCCTACGCTACGAAAACTTCATCAACTTCTAAAGTCTAGTGTAAACTTTCAAGGTAGCTTATCATGTTTGAGAAAAGTTATTATGAACTTAGGCTTTAACTGGAAGAAGATTAGAAATAATAGAAGTGTATTAAATGAACGTCAAGAGATAAGGGCAAGAAGAATTGAATATCTCAGGAAAATAAAACTATTCAGGACAGAAAAGTGGCCAATACTAGTAATTATTTATTCGTTACATTATGTAACGAATAACATTGTTCTGGGATTACAAATGCATATTTGATAAAATTTTGAGTAATACTGAGTAAAATTATAAACAGTAGTTAGTTGAATGAAATCCGGAAATGTCAACAATGTGTAAAACCCGAGTTGTAATAATTAAATAGTTAAGGGCATCCATAAAGCCGGCTGTAGCAACAGTAAAAAGACGGACGTTTTTGAAATGCAGTGTTACAACTGAGCACACTTATTCTCCCCACTACCCTCACTTTTCGCGCAGCTATGAAGCGGAACCGTAAAGTAACGCGATTTTACTTCATTTCGTTTGCTTACACACCATACATTCTACCAGTTTACAGACGTGTTAGTAGAGACCGACTGCACGACTACTGTGTGTTTCACGAGTTATGATACTAAGTTTTAGACATATGGGAAAGAATGAACGGATAAATCAATTCCAATGAAAGTTAAACTAAAATTAACTTGTTTCTATGCACGTTTACGGATATTAATCAGAAATGTAGAATTGTTTTATTAATTTGCCATTGTTAGAATCAACAATCTACTCGTATTTTATTCTTTCTTGAACAACCGTAAATTTTAAAATTTGATCAAATAAACTGCGTTATCCGATCATGGTAAAATGGTACCAGTAATTGACCAGATTTTTAAGCGTCTGTAAACACCGTTAACTATACTCCTGTCATAAAAAAAATGATCGATGTTTCTATTTAGTTGATTAACGACTGTTTAGTAGGAAAGGTCCTACTCGACATCGCAAAAGTAAAACTTTTTAAATGGCATTTTTTATTATAACTAACAAAATAATTCTACATTTTTGTTTAACTACACAAACGCAAGAAGAAAGACGCCAATATCCTGGAGTGAGCTTGCATTTAAATTGATCTATTTGTTCATTTTTAATGGATGTCTTAACTCCAATATCCAAACTTGTGCAACGGACAGAAATCTTGCATGTTTCTATGTGGCACACTTCATTTTTTAAGCGCTGTGTCATAAGGAAAACACTATTACTACTACGCCATTCAGATTTTAGTTTTACAGTATTTTATTGTATTATCGATTAATTTATATTGATCTTGTAAATTTCTAGTGTACAATATTTGCATATATTTGACCATGCAGCCCTTCTGATCTTATTATCTGGGATGAATGTCGACCTTAGGGTGGATGAAAACCGACTGGATAAACACAATAACGTCGGCTGTTATTTACGAGATGAGTATGAATTGTAGTATAATCCCGGTAATCGAAAACAAAAACATGTTGACCATTTCGCATTTCGCATTAACGGGTTTTTAAGATTACTGAAATACTGTATTTTTTATTGTACGAGGATTGTTCAATATAAACACGTTCAGAGGCTGTATAGCATTGTTTATTCAACGATTTCAAAAGAAGTCTCCACTAACATTAAGGCATGAATCCCACTGTTGCATTAATCTGTAGATTCCCTGCTAGTAAAATTCTTGCGGCTATTTGCGGAACCATTCGCTAACAGCAAACTCTACCTCAGGGTCCAATTTCAACCGCCGTCCTTTTAGTGAGTTCTTTAATGGACCAAAACAACTTTGTGATAGCCAAGAGTATGAATGATGGAATGAACAGTTCCCACGCTGATGCTCAACATTTGAGAAAGTTCTCTAATTTTGATGCGCCTATTTGCGAGTAAAGCAGTTTCCAGCTGTCTCACATTTTCATCTAATGCTGCAACACGTGCAGGTCCGGGACGGGCCAAATCTTTAGTGGATTCTCTTCCTTGTTAAAATTTATTGCACCATTCAACTACTCCCGTATGAAAATAACTATAGTTACCATATCCAGCTTTCATTCTTGTATAAATTTCCATTGGCTGACGCCCCTCCGTGGCCAAAAACTGAATAACGGCACGCAGATTATCTTTGGACGGATTTTTGATCATAGATGCCATATTTCAACCCAGTCACAACGCTTAGAAAAAAGGAAACTGCAAATATTTTTCACAGACGCGTCACTACTACTTAAACAGACAATATAAACAAATAAATTCCGTTGCCATGGCGACGAAGTCACGGCTGTGCAGATCAAACGTGTTTCTATTGAACAATCCTCCTAGTACGCAATGTATTATACTACAGCACAGTACTATTTACTACAATACGACTGAAATGTAATAAAATGTTCACTAAATGAAGGATTTTTATCACAAACATTTTGGTTATATTAAAATGTCACATGAAACCATAAAATACCGCACTCAATAAAAATTAAACGTTATTGTTACATAAAATGTTCAATAATAGTCACACCAAAATAAAATATGAATTATTAAGCCATTTTTACTTAAATTGTCTTATATTACAGAATTAGTAGATTATGCTGCTTCTTCCTGTAAAAATCAGAATTTTTTTAGTTAGGTTTATTGAACGCTTTCTTGATAGCCCTCTTTCGATTGTGTACCAGCAAGGAAACCTGATGTAACGGTACTTTATTTTGGGCTGTCCGATCAAAAGACATGTTGGAAACAAAAATCGCACCATTATCATCATCATCATAATAATATCTCGTCATCCGTTTTCTTTACTTAGCATAAAATAAATTTAAAATCATAGTGGCCTTTCTTTAGGTTTTTTTTTATTAATATTAAACCCCAATTTTGTCTCTTCCAATATAGTAACAAAGTGCAGGAATTTTTTAAAAATGGAGTTGAGTTTTCTTCATAAGATGTTTCGGATTACTGGTCTTTTCGATGTAGCAGAATTCATATTACAGAGATTTCATTGCATATTAGATAATGTATTAAAGCAAATCAGTAATTACCTTTATATCCCGACAAGTAAACAGAATTTCTCCAATCTCCGCCACACATCTGGGACCGATCGCCAGTACACGGCATGTTGCAATCGGATTCCTGTCTCTTGTCCAAAAGAGTCGGCGCCTTGTCGCCACAAAAACACTGTGAGCTTTAACAAATGTTTTGAAATTAAAACAAAATATAAGAATGAAATATTATAAGTACATTGTTGTTGTCCTACAAATTTTTACCCACACGAGTATTACCCAAGCTTTTGCGTCTTTTACCTTTGTACCTATAAAAAGGAAATTGTTTTAGAGCATAAGAAGAATCTCGTTAGATGGTGTCATGTTAACGAGTTTGATGATTAAATAGTTACGAAGAAAAATTAAATTATAGATATACAGTAAGTAATTTAGAATATAAACCATGTTTTACTAAATTCATACCACTAGTCTTTTAAGTGTACTGCTAAAAGTGGTCATTACTTACTTGCTAACGACATTTACTATGATATTACTTACTACTTAGATATTATTTCCAAACGAACAATATTTATATTGTTTTATAATGTAAACAAATTAACAAATGTTTAGGCCTATATATAATATAATAAAAACGAACAAATGAACAATATTTGTACTGCTAAGTGGACAGAGAAGATATAAGGTGGAACTGGTTTAGAAGGGTTTAGAAGATAATATGTATCTATTCAACTGTGTAGAAGATCGGCCATACTAATTCATCTATTTTTGTAAGTGACAACATAAATATCAATGAAAACAGCTATAAAATCATTTCTAGTTAACAGCGGACAAAACGTGACAAACTCTTCCGCGATCAAAATATAACTTTAAACGTAACAATTAAAATGTTAATGTAATTAAAAAAACCAATAGTACTGTCGACTGTATATATTAATATCAGGATTATGACAAAGTCAAAACTACACTATTATTTTTCGGCAAAGTAGTAAAGTGATGTTAGTTGTATGACCAGTTTTATAAAAAAAAACAATCAGAAATCCCAGCTATTTCCGACCGATTCTCTACTTCTAAAGCCAAACCTGATCTGCGTAAAACTCGACAGACTCTAAACGTGATAGGCGAGTGTGCCTAATTACCTGAACTGCAGCCCGGCGAATGGGAAGGCTCTGTCCTTGCAATACTCCATGCACACTTCTGGCGTCAGTCCGGTAGGAAAATCTTTAAGGTCGCCTTTCATGTTTCTATACGCATGATCGACGTAACATCCCAAATACGCCATACGATCTCCTGAAAACGGAAGAAGCTAAATAAAATATTGTATTAAATTTCTTTTTGTGTAACAATAAACTGTGTGAAGTATTTTAAAAAGTATTGTAAGAATTCTACCGTTAGAATTAATAAATTTATTAGACAGTTTTAACCTACTTTACAGTACCCCCGCTACTGTAAACCTACTTAAACCCTACAAGTTTTAACCTACTTTATCCAATCCCCGCTCTCGGCAGTTCAGCCATTCGGCGGCGAGCCTCCCAGTACAGACAGGATAAAGTTCGCGTTTGCAGGTTCAACCTTAAAGTAATCATTTACATAATAATTTGCTGGAAGAAATACCATGTCAACAGAAGAGTGATACGTGAGTAGGCTATAGCTTAGACGCATATTTTATAGACATTTTTACTTAAATTTCTTAGTGCCGGAAATATTCGTCCTGCAGATTCTAGGTACTTTTGTATTGCGATGTTTTAGTATGAAAGGCTAATTGTCCGTCCGTCTAGTATACCAATATCACACATAAACTCAAAATCTGTGCTGAAAATTTAAATCTACAATAGCATGTTAATATAGTCTTCAATTTAATCTGGATCTGTAAGAATTTAACTTTGATTTAATTATGTTTATTTCTATTTAAATTTCAAATTGTATGTGCGTCTATAAAGAACTAAAGTTCAATATCAATTGTCTTTTATAAATGCCTTACGTATTCATTTCAATTATTCTGATAAGAATTACGTCCGTAGCTTTGCAATGAAAATGCAAGAGCTTCGGTTGCAGAATAACCACTTAGTTTTTCTACACGCACAGTAAGGTACTCTGATAGATCATGAGGTACTCTGTAGAGATTTTAACAACTTGCGTCAAAATGGTACCCTTCCCTGAAGTCATATTTGATCTGGACGATAACTTGAACATGAAGATGAAATTGAAACCATTCTTTTATTTGAACGTAGTCCCACTAAACGTTTTGAGGCAACGTAACATATCATAAATGTAGTTTATGGGGAACGCTACGTTTTCGTGGCATGTGCCTAACTTAACGTGTAGCGAGTGGGCTAAGAGACTCACGTCTGTGATGGATTAACGCGAATCACTGCATATGTTTACAACTATTGACTACGGTTGAAGCAACTATTACCTGTTTTGATATGAACCGAAATTCTCTCTGATGCTGCAGTGGATTCAAGTTTTCAGCAATGATTTTCAGTCAACATGTAATCACGGTATAGGCCTAGTAGGTAACCAGTTAATTGCCTTTTTCTTATTAAAACATCACACCTTATGTGATAGCCAGAACTTCACAAAATAAAATTTACCTCTTCTAAAAAACAATATTAGGCTACAATGTTTTATAATATTTTAGCTGTTTTGTAAATAAAACATCTGCCATTTTAATTTGATTCAGAAACGTGACATTTTTCTAACACGTCATCATTTAATAAAAGTTGAATGTCTCAATTTTTTTTTGTTTTTCACTAATGTTATTCACATAAATGTTTTTCAGAAAAAACTTTCTACTAATCTAATTACAAAATTTGTATTGTTTACTAGTAATGTAACAAAATTATTATACGCTAAACCTAAAAATGTGTGTTTGGACTCAAGTTTGTTACACGTGTCAGCAATTTTCTTACAAATACTAAAGATAGAGCTCTAATATTTAAAATCTTAGGTCAAACAACATTCAAAACCACAAATTTAGCTCCACTATTTGTCTTCCAGGAATTTTCGTATTGCATTATACTTGCATATTACTTTTTCGGAACAGGAAAGATGGAGTACATTTTACATAACCACAATTCGAAAAAAAGCATTTCTGGAGAGAGAGAGAGAGAGAGAGAGAGAGAGAGAGAGAGAGAGAGAGAGAGAGAGAGAGAGAGAGAGAGAGAGTGTGTGTGTGTGTGTGTGTGTGTGTGTGTGTGTGTGTGTGTGTGTGTGTGTGTGTGTGTGTGTGTGTGTGTGTGTGTGTGTGTGTGTGTGTGTGTGTGTGTGTGTGTGTGTGTGTGTGTGTGTGTGTGTGTGTGTGTGTGTGTGTGTGTGTGTGTGTGTGTGTGTGTGTGTGTGTGTGTGTGTGTGTGTGTGTGTGTGTGTGTGTGTGTGTGTGTGTGTGTGTGTGTGTGTGTGTGTGTGTGTGTGTGTGTGTGTGTGTGTGTGTGTGTGTGTGTGTGTGTTACACGGCATCAGTGTCTTAGCAACGAGGTAAAAACAATTGTTCCCTTCAATCGTAAGAAATAAAATGTTTAGCAGGAGCAACATGTTATTAACGTTGATCTTCTTCTTCTTCTTCTTCTTCTTCTTCTTCTTCTTCTTCTTCTTCTTCTTCTTCTTCTTCTTCTTCTTCTTCATCATATGATTTTGTGTTATTCTGTTTTTACTGATCATAGTGGACTATGTTCATGGTTGGTCAAGATCCCTCAGTTTGTTTTTAACGCAAATTTACGAATACGTGTAATCAGTCTTTCGGACTTTACATTCTAGTTATGTTCTTTTATCCTTTCTACAGCTGAAAATGTCAAAAACGTTATTCACCTGCTTAAGAATTTCGATCTTAGATGTAGTTGGTCACGGATTTAGGTAATCTTTAGAAAACAAGACTATAGGCTGGTAATTCCGAGAGTTTCATTGTGCAACTTGTCCTTGTTTTATTCCCACGTCTTATTTTGTATTAATATTCATTTATTAATTTACCTCTACTTTTTAAATCCCCGTCTGTCGAACTGCTAGAGGCAAATAAATAAAGCCTTTACATGCAAAGGGTATTAATAGAAGAAGAATATTTTATTTTTTCTGAACGGAGACAAATGATGGCACACTCATAAAATATATCCACAAAATATACCGATCAGACTTCTATGTCTTGCGTTTCATTTTGTTATATGCTACGCCACGCTATATACCAGGATGACTGTGGTCCTTGCATGCACTGATGTTGGTGGCTGCAGAGGAGCGTGCACCCACGACTGAAGCAACAGTACACGACCACCTCTGAATACCCAGTTTATCACGGAACCGCGTTGGCAGCGGCTGCTTGTTATACGCCTGCGCCTTCAAATATATGCCGTAATGGGGCCGATGGCTTTTGCAAGAAAACTACTAAACAACGTTTCGGAAATTTGGGCTTGCAGGACGATCGACGCGGCTAGCAGGATCTTTCTGGTATCTGTTGAAAGACGTTTGCACATCTCGAGAAATACCGTCTACAACAATGGGTCTTATAAGAAAAGAGACGGTGTAAGGACCACAACTTTATAAAAAAATCACTTCATAAATACATGATTACAAAAGGTGGGAGACATCATGCAGAAAACCAGAATATCATTGACATCACGATTGCGAAGCTTTAATCAGTACTAGGAAACGGTCTAACAAAACTAGTATTAACGAAATACACAATCTTTTCAAACAGTTTGCCTCTCTTTCTCTCTTTTTTTTCTCTCCTCGCTCTCAATTTCTTACTTCTCTTTCTCTCCCCACTCTTATATTGATTCTCCCTATGTGGTTTTTCCCATTTTTGTTCCTACAAAAAGCGGTTAATGCCCTAGGACTACAGCTTATTATAGTGACCTTTCGCTTAGTTTCCTTAGTACGTTTTCCTCTTTATTATATGCCTCTGTGTTTCCTTAACACCTAGCTTATAGCATTTTTGGTAAACAGGAATTGTCATTCAACAAGTCAACTAACTGCTTGTCCCAGAGGTAATTAATTTTTTGTGCTCGAATAGTTTTTTTCCATCAAGTTAACCAGCTCCGTTTTGCAAATTTGACATAGTTGGAAATTACAAGAACATCACATACAGCTCAGAAAGATTAGAACTGTTTAAATTTTACGCGACGTGTAATAGGACAGTAAATAATTTTTAAAAAGTTAATATGGTCTCACAATACTTTTCAATCCTGGATACAATGTAGGCTATACAAGAAATGTATGCAAGATATGAAAGTAAGAGACATGTTTTAACTTATACGTAACTTGAACAGACACGTTGAAAAGATCTTCCCCCACAATGTTTATTAACTGACACGTTAAACATTTACACTATACAGCAGGGCACTTTCCTTCCGGTCGAAACATAACTCGCGTCAACATGAACAAAGTTTACACGTCTTGAAACATATTACACCGCCTTAGATCCGTCCTCTAGCGACAAGAACAGACGAAAACGTCAAGATAGAGTCTCCAACGATATTGGAAACGTCTCCAATATTAAGATGGAGTCTGCAGATTATAACTTCATTAATAATAGCAGCATGTACGTATTTCGGAAATGTATTGTCAAGACATTATAGGCATATAAACTAGAGTTTATTGATCTATTATGTAACAAGTATTCAATGTATACATGTACGTGTATATGGCGGATAGCTAAATGGAATAGATCACGTTTTACGTTGTGTGCTGTGGGTTCGGCTTCAGGTCAAGTCAATCCAACCCCCTCTACATACTATTGTAGCAATACAATAGTCTGATTGAGATAGGCGGACCTCAGTCAGTAACAAAGTGAGATCTAAACGTAAACTCACAACAATCGTTCTCACCATTTTGCACATGGTTAAATGCAAACTGATTGTTTTGGTAAATAGCTGTTTGTAACTTTTACTACATTCATCCATAATTATTCGCAGTCACCGGGTTTGGGAAATATCCGTGTTATTCAAATACCAAATAAATTACATTTTAAAATGTATACTAACACACACACACACACACACACAAAGGCTAAGAATACACACAATTTGAAATGTAGCCACAAAAAGTATTATTCATATGTGAACAGATAACACGTTCTCTGACAATTAAGAATATAGCCGCACAGTAACTTGCAGTTGTACAGGAGGAATATTTAAATAATTCGTGGAAAGTGTCCATGAAGTGTAAAACTATTAACAGTAGGCCTACGTATTGTTCACTCTTTCTGATTAAGGAACATTAAATAAAGACAGATTTCGATCATTGCGAGCTTCATCCGACAGCGCGAGCTTCATCCGATCACTGCGACACAGAGACGATTGCTAGAAGCGCTGTTATTTCTGGTGCTGAAGTAGTGTAGTTGCTTGAAAGGGTTACTTTGGGGTTAATAGGTAATTATTTTCTGTGTGATGTGCTCAGTGTGTGTGTTTGTGTGTGTGTGTGTGTGTGTGTGTGTGTGTGTGTGTGTGTGTGTGTGTGTGTGTGTGTGTGTGTGTGTGTGTGTGTGTGTGTGTGTGTGTGTGTGTGTGTGTGTGCGCGCGCGCGCGTGCGTGATTTACACTTTGTCTGTTTATTTAAAATGTCGTTTCCATATGTTATTGTGTGTTTGTATATTTCTTGTTGGAACTGTACCTATATTTGTACCCGCAGTACATTTTCGATGTTTTTAATATGCGATTCTATCGATATATTACGATGTGGAAAAGAAGAAGCGAACTAATTGTAAATTGTCGTATTTCTTAGTGTAAAGCTAAAATACCTGTGTTGCTTTCATTTACGAGGTTAGGTAACAATGGTTTTGGGTTTTTAGTTTACTGCTGGAATAAACAGAAGCCATGGTTGGGAAAACACATGACTTTAATGTATATATATACAATTTTGATAAGAGAGTAACACTTGCAATAAAGAACCTAACGTTTTTCGATTAACGAAACTACTATTACAACAAATGTAAACTAAAAAATACAAATATTTATGGTTAATGGAAAAAACAAAAACCACAATGCATTAAGGAGGAAAATATATGCTCTACATATTGTAAAAATGGACGTTTCTTTTTGGTCTCGAGCAACAGTGCTTTTTGTGTTTTTTCTGTTTCCAGCATTAGTGCTTTCTGCCGTGCCTCTGAATCGAGCAGTTATGCTTTCAGGCGTTTTTGTGTTTCCAGCAGGAGAATTTTCTGTCACTCTTCTGCTTTCTCATCCTGTCATTTTTCTCCTTCTACCGCCAATTCTCGGCGTCTTTTCTCTGCTTTTTCTGCCTCCTATCGTCGTCGTTCCTCTATCTAGAACAGCAGAGCCTGGAAATTTTCCATCATCTGACTGGCATCCATTGTTTACCGATTAATTACAAATTACACTAGACTTGTACAAAGCGTCCACTGTTTCCACCGTTTTTAGGGTTCTGTTCCACTTCTGACCCACTGTTACAACGGTCTACTGATCGACGTATGGTACAATGGAAAACAAAATACAAGACACCAATGAAGTCACTTGAACACTAGCTTTAATTATCACAATTAATAGTTTGCAATCAACAAGATAGTTTCTTACAACACTTCAAGTAAAAATAGTCCACACGCAGTAATATTGTCAACTAATAGAGTCCCGCACAATTATATCACAATAACACTTCGCCATTATACTTCGACCTCACTTGAATACATCGCCACTTAAACTGAAACTAAGCGGTAGCTGTCGTTGTTTAAATAGATAGCACAAGTGTTCCAGAATAATCCGTAATACTCGTCAACACTACTAGAAAACACTAGAGCATAATTGCTTGCGGCCTTGAACACAGTGCGCGCGGACAGAAAAAATACGTGGTTCTTATAAGGAAAATAGGTCGAATGTTTTGTTGCCAAAAAAACGTAATCATTCAGTTCCTTGTTAACCGTATTTAATAAACACGGTTGTTGTGTTAAGAATAAAAGAGGTAATCTTTCATGTAATATGACATTTTTTGTAATAAGTACCGATTTCTGTAAAAATTAAAATTGAAAATTTCAGTCAGTCTCCATTTTTAAGGTAACATTTTGGTTCGTTTTGCACTTACAAGAAATTGCAAACGTTCTGTGTATACCAAATTTCAACTGCACATCTCTTCCCGTCTCCCAAATATTCGAACGGGTCATAACTACAGTACAAATTCTTGCAAAACAAATCTAGCACCGAGAAGACATCGAGAGTCAATTACTAACGATAAAAATCCTGGAAACTTTCTGGCTTTGTTAAAATACTTGGCTAAATTTGACCCTGTCATGAAATCTCATTTGGATTCAGTCTCTCGTAAATCTGGATGTATATCGTATCTTTCGCCAACTATTCAAAATAAAATAATAAGCCTGTTATAAGAAAGAGTGCGCAAATATATTATTAATGCATGTAGGAAGACGAAGTACTTTATTATTATATTTGACACAACACCAGATGCTGCACATGTAGAACAAAAGTCTCAGACTATAAGATTTGTAGGAGCTAAACGCAATTCTGTTGATACCAAAGCAGCCTTTATAGATTTTATTCCTTTAAAAGTGAAAACATCGGAGGGAATCACACAAGCTATTACTAGTAAACGTGAGAGAGGTAGATTGAACCTTAGCGATTGCAGAGGTCAGTCGTATGACAATCAAGCAACTATGGCTGGTATCCATTCAGGAGTTCAGAAGAGAATATTTGATTTGAATCCACTTCCACTAGCTGTGTTTGTTCCCTGTGACAACCATTCACTTAACTTGTTTGGAGTTCGTGCAGCTCATGTAAATGTTCAGGCATTGACATTTTTTGGGACAGTAGAACGTCTATTCACCTTCTTTTCCTGTTCCACTGATAGATGGAGTGTTCTTAAAGACTTCGTAAATATTACTCTAAAGGACACTATGATACCAGGTGGAGTTCAAAAGCAGATGCGGTGAAAGCAATATCCACTCAGCTGGATGAAGTGATCGCTGCACTGGAGAAACTGAGGGATACGCCGATTAAAACAATTGATAAGCGGGAAGATGCAGCATTAATAATTAATGCCATAGAAAACTTTAATATTATGACCTTGCTTTTTCTGGACAGATATTCTTTCTTCTATGGACAAAATCCAGAAAATCTTGTAGACCAAAGGAATAAGCTTTATTCAAGCATTGACACTTCTGGAGAAGCTAACGGACAAATTAAACGTTTGGAGGAATGAGCTGTGTGACAATGTACTTTCTAAGGCAGAGCAGGTATGTAATAAATGGAGTGACAGTATCACAAAAAGGATAAGAAGGAATCGCATGATGCCAGAGAAGTATGCAGACAATTCTGCATTAACCGTTCTCTAATAGAAATTTTGGACAAGCTGTCAGTTGAAATTTCAAGCCGTTTCTTTAACATAAAAGAGTTAGAAAAATGCTTTGGGTTCCTCTGTAAATTTAAGACGTTCGTAATGATAAAATTATACATTTTAAAGAACAGCTTTTCCAAATCAATATTAAGTGCACAGTGCTTGCAAAACTGTATCCACATGACCTTAGTGAAGAATTGTTCAGTGACTTGAAAGACGTCATACGTTCATAAAAAAGGGCAAAAGCTAACGGAGAACAAATGGATTTTACACCTCAGGGATTGCTACAATACATTTCTTCAATGAGATTAGAAGCCTATAAAACATTAGCAACAGCTTTCAAAAATGTTCTTACTTTACCAGTGGTTGTGTATTTTTGTGAAAGATCGTTTAGTAATCCTAAATTGATTAAATCTACTTACGATCAACAATATCTCAAGACAGGCTATCAAATATAGCGATACTTTCATTTGAAAACGATATTGCTTCGTCTTTATATATAGTGATGTAATAACCGACTTTGCAGCAATTAAGATCAGGAAATTTAGATTTAAAATGTCTTGTTTTAAATATCTATTAAATATTAAAAATAAATATTTAGTGTTTATTAATAGAAGACGACTTGGTAAGTGATTTATTTTATTACTTTTAATTCAGTTCTTGTTTAACTTTATCTTGCTTTAGGATATTGTTTTGACGATGCGCTTTAGGCCTACAAGGAACTTAAATGTATATTATAACATTATTATGTTATACATTTTTTATATTACTAAAGTTTTTATAGTCTACATTTGTTACTAATCAATGTATACAAACTGAATACCGGTAATGTTATAATTTGTAATTTCTTAATTTTGACTTAACAAATAATATTCTTAAGACGTTTGCTGGACGTGCCTTCATACAAAATCTACATATTTGCATTTATTAAGTACTTTTTTCACTGGATGGGTCTTCATTTTTGCTCTTTTGTACCCTTTTAATTATGATGGCGAGGGGGCCGACGATTTCGTTACCCCGGGCGCCAAAAAAAAACCTAGCTACGCCACTGCATGAGAGCAATAAAAGGTTTTTACAGAAAACAGTTATACATATCAGCACAAATGGTTAAATGTCCAATCCGGTACACACTAACAAGGGTGTAAGGCCTAGCGCCTACTTTATTTAATATTGTTACGACATCACAGAACAATCTACGTGTTTATCGAACGTTTCAGAGAGATACAGAATGTAATGCGGTGGTGTGCGTGCTTATTGACGCATTCGCGAGATTTTTCTGGAGGCCGCCGGCCGCGCGGACTGTGTCAAGGCCGCAATTAATTACGTCGTACACTGGCGCTAAGACGCAATTAGGAACGTTCTGGTTTGTGAGGGGAGGTATAAATACATGGCGGCAGCGGCCTTAGTTTTCAGTATAGTGGCGATATATTTACAGTGCGGTTCGAGAGTTATTATCGGGAGATATTACTGTGCGCGTTCAAGTGTTTATTAGTTAAGTGTTGTTTTTTATAATCGGACGGTATATTGTAATAACAATTGTGTTTAATATTACTTGACATAAAATTTGCGTGTGAACAATTTTCATTTGATTTGTTATAAGAGACTGTGTTGTTAATTACGAACTGTTAACTGTGAAAATTAAAGCTGGTGATTAGTGACTTAATTGGTGTCTTGTACTTGATTTTGTTTCCACTGTACCTACGACGATCGAGTAGACCGTCGTAACAGTGGTGTCAGAACTGGGATAGAACGGTTAACAGTAGAAACAGTGGACACTTTGTACAAGGCGAGTGTAATTCGTATTTAATCGGAAAACAATGGATGCAAGTCAGATGATGGAAGCTTTCCAAACGCTGCTGTGGCAGACACAGGAAGAAACAGAAAGACGACAAAAAGAAGAACGAAGACAAGAAAGAGAAGAAGCAGAAAAACGACAGGAGGCGGAAGAAGCAGAAAAACGACAGGATGAAAAACGTAAGCAAGAAGCAGATAAAACGGAAGCTCTCTTTGAAGCTATACAGAAACAGTTGCAAGAACACTGTACCGCAGAATTTGGTCTTCTACGAGTTGAGCTTACTAAACAAGTTACTAAATTATCAGAGGTACAAGAATCAATGACATTAAAAATAGCTGAAGTAGAAAAATCTGTGTCGAGTGTTGAAGAATCGATGTCTAATAAAATAGCTAAAGTAGAAAAATCAGTCACGGGCGTGGAAAAAGCTATGTCAACAAAAATAGAAGACTCGATTACAAATATAAAAGAGCAGATTGAAAATCAAGTACAAGACACCAATTAAGTCACTAATCACCAGCTTTAATTTTCACAGTTAACAGTTCGTAATTAACAACACAGTCTCTTATAACAAATCAAATGAAAATTGTTCACACGCAATTTTTATGTCAACTAATATTAAAAACAATTGTTATTACAATATACTGTCCGATTATAAAACACAACACTTAACTAATAACCACTTGAACGCGCACAGTAATATCGCCCGATAATAACTCTCGAACCGCATTGTAAATATATCGCCACTATACTGAAAACTAATGCCGCTGCCCCCATGTATTTATACCTCCCCTCACAGGCCAGAACGTTCTTAATTGCGTCTTAGCGCCAGTGTACGACGTAATTAATTGCGGCCTTGGCAAAGTCCGCGCGGCTGGCGACCTCCAGAAAAATCTCGCGAATGCGTCAATAAGCACGTACACCATCGCATTACATTCTGTATCTCTCTGGAACGTTCGATAAACACATAGATTGTTCTCTGATGTCGTAACAATACCTACAGCGACAATATTGTATGATATTTGAGGGAAAGTGATAGAAGAGGCATTTATTTAATTATAACACCACAATAAACTTAATTTTTCTACGCTGACGACTCGACTATTATCGGGAATGTAAAAAAAATGAATTTCAAAGAGTCGTATATCAACTACAACAAGTAAGCATTAAATATAATTTTAAAATATCAATTCTTAAAACAAAATTTGTAGCTTTCCTAGCAGTGAAACCCATAAGGTCCAAGATTGTCTTTGACAAGAAAATGTTGAGCAGAGAAGCGACTTTAAGTATTTAGAATGCGATATTTTCTATGATTACAGTAAAGATCTGGCTCAAAAGTTAAGAGTTTTTAAACGGCTTCTGAATAATAAAACATGAAAAGAGACTTTGCTAAAATATACAGAGACCAAGAAGGAAAGTGGAGTGGAGGATGGTACAGAAAGCATTGGAACGACAGACAAAGGAAAGATGGAGAGAGAGAAACAGCAAAGTGGGGTGTACGAAACTGGTTTGTTTGTGTATGCCTATGTCACGCACATACGTATAACGAAGCTCATATGAATCTATAAAACACAATACATATACACTACATTTTTTCAATTTTTCCACATTACAGCTAAATTCATAATTGGATGTTAATATGACAGTTTATATAAATATATATGACATTTATAAATCTCCACATGTGTAACACGTGGCAGCTACATATTTGATAACAAAACCACAGAGAAGTGGTTACGTTATCAGCAGTTTTAGTAATAGCAACAAAAACAAATTTAAGTATGTGTCTTGAATTAAAACTTTGAAAAAAAGTTCATACTCGTTGCTTTCATACGCTTTCGTATATAAATGTTCTCACTTACCCACGACGCTGGCAAAGAAAAGAGACAGGAGGCAACAAGCCCAAGACAGGCGTCCGCCAACGTACATTTTTACTGACTATACGGATTACTCTCCGCTGTAGTCCGTAACGCGTTTGAGGAAATCCGAACACCGACTGCTTAATTTGTTGTGGACGCGAGTGTATTGCTGCTTGCTCGGGGTCATCGTAAATGACGCTGCCACGAGCGCGCTCGAGCACCCACGCACTGCACGCGTGCGTACGCAACTGTATTTTGTTTGCAAATATCTATTGTACGTATATACGCCACAATGTATTTACAATGATTTACATAACTCACGAGGACTACTTACACGGATAAATAGCAATCATTTATATATACTTCCAAGAAATCAGGAAAAACGGACACCCCATGAAGACTATGTGGGCATGTTCTGAATTATGTTCTGTGTGCGTTTGTTGAGACGGTTAGAAGACGAATATGGATTTGAAACAAAAATTAAAATTTATTGTTTTCTTCTTCACCTTCTTAAAAACCCGCTTAAAAACTAGCTTCCTTCCACCTCAATTTCGTAAGGCGTTGTCTGTGGATTTTTCCCTCCTTTTTAGTATTTGTAAAAGTACATCAATTTTATGTTTTTTCCACAATAGAATAGTCTTCAATTTTTCCGAGTCGTTCCTAACTTATCTGCATTATAATTTACTTTATGCATTGAAAAAATATAAAAGCAAACTGCACACACAAATACATTCGTATGTAGCTATTATTTCACTCAAATAAACATCAGTGGTGCTTTGATAATCCCTCATTATAACTAGTACTAAGCACTCAGATTTGCGCTACGTTCTTTTAATTTTCTTGAGTAATGTTAAAATTTATACAAAATGTTTTAAATGACTAGAAATTTGTTAAAGCTGAATCAACCACCTTTTGTGTAGTATATAGTTCAATTCCATTTATTACTTTTTTTCTTCGTAACATACATACAGAGCTTTAAAATGGGCATTTTTGAAACACAAAAAGTTATTTTTTTTGCCATCTTCAATTATCTGTAACTTCGTTGAAAATTTTCATACAGTAAAATTAAAAAAAAACAAAGAGAGAAAATTTTGTTTTTTTAACTAAAGTATTGTATAGGTTGTTCTAAGATACACTGGTTTCAAATTATTTGCTAAAATCTAAATATTTTTTCAAATAACTGAAATACTGTAAAAAATAGGCTGTTTTCAAAAACGTGTTTCTCAGAGTGGTTTAAAAAAGTCTCCAACTCCCCGCAACCTGAAGCTCCAACAGTATACTTTGGTATAACATATTCAATTTTTTTAAAGAATTAAAAACACGTTTTTAATAATTACTCAGTTCTAACCTTTTTTAAAATTTTGATTGTGTTTAAGTAGTTTTCTCAATCCATTATTAAGATAAATCGATACCATAAGTACCATTTAAAAAATAATTTAATGAATAACCAAAATCAATGTTATTTTTTAATTGTTTCATTTATTTAAACATTCTTGTCGGTTCAAAAGAAATAATCAACAACACGGATTTTTTGTGAAATAATTGTTTAATTTATACAAATTAATGTTTTTAAAAAACTCAATACATTCATCATCAAAAAGCAATACAACATATGTAGTCGTTATTGGGATTCGACTCATTCTAAACGTTAAATACGGAAAACTAACTTAAAAATCATGTTACTGCATATATTTCTGTACATAACTTGGTAAATTTTTCATCATCTCCACAACACGGCATAGGCAAGGTGCTGCCTGTTCCGCTTTCAAAAAGCCTCCAGCCATCTCTTCCTGGGTTTATCACACACCCAGATTTGTATTTCCAGACTTGTTTGACCAGCCTGGAATCTGACATTCTTTCTAACAGTTCTTTCCACCGATGTTTGTAATCTTAGTTTTTCAGTCAAGTTAAAAACTTGCAACTCTTCTCTTATGGTCGCATTCCTTATACGGTCAAGTTTTAAACACCTTAAACTCCTCTTAAGAAACCCGTTTCCGAGGCCTGTGTTTTACTGTCTTGTTTCTTGGTTATTGTCCACAATTCACACGCATAGGACAGTACAGGGACTGTCATAACTTTGTGAAACTTAATTTTGTACGTTGATGTATCTTGTTTCTAAAAGTACAGTTGGTTGTCCCACAGATCGTTTGGAACTTACCTAACTTAACATCATTATCATAATTCCTATCATAGCCAATATCATTTTCCAAATAATTAAAGTAGTTCATTTATACAATGAACAACCATTACCTAAAGAAATTCTTTTTCTAACAATCGTTTGTATGTGTAAACCAGGATGTGACACTGCATGGTACTGCAGGGAAATAACATTTCATTACTGCATGTATAGAGTGGAATCGTAACAGTTGGCTAAATACTCAACTGTCTGTTCCTATGAATAAAGTTAAGATGAAAATACTGGTGTAGATGGAAATTAAACAATAAAAAATATCTTATTCTGAATTAATTTGATCTATAAAGTTTCTTAAAAACTTAATTTAATGTGAATATGGGAATATACAAATTGTTTGCAAAACCGTTTAAACAGTGTTCACAGTTGTAAATATTAATCATTCTACGCTCGGCCATTTTGCACTTTTATTTCATTGTTAATTTATTATTCATTGGTATACAAAACAAAATCCTACAATTGCCACATTTCAAACGTTTTTACACTAAATATATATTTTTTTATAGTTTTGGTCCGCCATATTGAATTTAACACTTTGAATTTACATTGTTTGCCGTCATATTCTATTCATAATCCTAAAAACCCCCTTAGGAAAAATTTTCGTTACAATCGAAATAATAATTTCGAAGTTATTCATCATCATCTTCACATAAGCTCCAGACAGCGTTTTGAGTGTATTGTCCGAATTCTTTTCAGCTCACCAATTGAGAGATCGTCAGAAGATCTGTTCAACAGTTTCTCAAAAGTTCCTCTGGTAGTTCTGAAGTGTCTGAAGCACTGGGACTTCATTGCGTCATCCCGGCTACCCAGAATATAGGATAAATTTTACTCAGATGAGTATTACTTTGTAAAGTGACAGCCTGGTCCACAATATTCGCCACTCTATAATTTGTACATTTTTTATTTGGTCTGGTTTTACAAACATCAGGCAATTAGTCCGGTGTGCTGGGGTTCGAGTATAGAGTACTGGTTCCCCCAGTATCTACCTCGGTTCTAACTATGATAATTTTTTTGGAGTTTAGCGAAATAGTTGTTGTCGTACATTAAGAAACTCTCAACCCACATTCAAAGTGATATTACGAATACTGTGATTGATGTTATTAAAAATATTTTGTCACTAGTTTAATACATAGGTAAGAATAGTACACAGGTTATGTTAAATACATAGGTTATGTTACTCACGGTATATTTATATTATCCAGAATTTATGTATATTGATGCACACAACTTTTGGAGACACTATTTATGTTCTGTATCCCATACTGGCATGTTCTGTATTCTGTATCAATGAACTATTACATTATTATAGTTAATGTAATTGTTTCTATGTTCTAATTTATCTGCCTTGAACGGCTCAGATGTTCTAGTACTGAGGTCGGATGGTGAATGCCGTCATTACCAATAATATATATAGGCAGAGGGTGATGGAAAAAAGTCAGTATTTAATTTTAGTTCGGTTAAGTTAGTTTTTAGTCAGTATTTATTGAGAGTTCTATTAATTTGTAACAGAGTTGAGTGCGTGTGTTTGATATTTGTGGATTACCATTATATTTGTGTGTATAAGTTACGATTGTGTAATCTATACCACAGTTGTGAATCGGAATATGTATTTTTAATTGTAAAAATTATATGTGATAACGATAAATAAACAGGGTTTCGACAGTGATACGAGTGTTTTTATTTCGATCGCTGCTTTAAAGACGACATTGTAGTCACTGATTTATCAAGTCCATTGATTTTTCTGAAGTACTTGTTGTGGAGAGCATTACTTCTTCTTCTCCGATTCTCAAGACATTGTTTTTGAAGTCGACTGCAACACCATACACGTTCATAATGTCCACACAAAGAATTGCTTCATCCACAATGACAGCAACAAGCGCTTGACGATCAAACTCAAGTCGACCGAGGCGTAGGTGTATCTCTACTTTCCCAAACACTTTTACTGGCCTTCCAGTAGCTGTTTGCAAGCTGCAAGAGAACCGGATTGGCATGAAATTTTTCACCAGATCAGGGCGCACAGTGGAAACTGTGACACCCGTGTCTACTGTAATTGAGGTCGGCTTTCTCAAACGAATCCGTTAACTACCAACCTCCCGCTGTTTTTCTGAAATGTAGAAATTGTGTATTGTCTGGGGGGCTTCGTATCTGCAGTTAGTCAGTACACACTCCGGTGTACCGACTGCTGTTTTACCTGTTCTTCCTCTTCATCGCCTGTATCGTCGCGATCTTGTAGTGCTCGCACTTTACGATTTGCCCAAGGAAGTGGTCTGGCTAAGGAAGTGGAGGATGGCGATCAATGCGGAGAAATCCGAGGCGATCGCCTTTACTCGTAAATTTACTTCGCGATGCCAGTCCCTCTCCCTTGAAGGGAGCCCAATCGAATGGAAACCGTCTGTAAAGTAGTTGGGCGTCACTCTTGACCGACGCCTAAGCTTTGCAAATCACGTCTTCCTGAGTCTTCAGCGCGCCAGAGGCGTCAGAGCCAAACTATTTCCCTTTCTTTTTCATCGGGGTTCAGTGCCTGTGCGCCCTAAACTCACCATTTACTTGCTCTTTCTTAGGGCAATCCTCACTTACGAAGCTCCCGCCTTTTGGGTGCTACTCAGTCCATCCATTGTCGCCCGTTTGGAAGCGTTCCAATCCCGAACCCTCTGCTACATCTCCAACTCTCCCTGGTTTGTCAGAAATGGTGCCATCAGGCGAGGGTTGAAGGTTCCTTCACTCACCGAATTCGTTCGGTCCCTTGCCCTCAAACTATTTACCCGAGCCTCTGTCTCGACCCATCCCCGCATCCGTCGACTAAGCACAGATGTCGGCCCACCACCTAGACGACACAAACGTCCCCGAGCATTGCTCGATGACCCCCCATAAGCAGTTTACAGAACGTCTGCCCCCATCCCCCCGACCATCAGTATTTTTACGTTCCTACTCCTTCCTTCTTTCTCTTCTCCGCAACCAGGTGAGTCCTGGAAGGTGGACCCCGTTTACTAGCCCCGGTGGTATAATCCACCATCGAGGGTCGCTTCAGGCCCTCCACAAGTAGGAAAATAATATATAAATAACTCAAACTGACCCAAAGGCAGGAGTCCTAACTGAGACTCGGGACACTGCACACCACGCGCGAGCCGCGCAACCCCCAGTCGTGTGACGACATCGACGCGGAGTCAGCCGGAAGGAACGACCGAAGAATAGAACCGGCGTTCTTGCGTCTTCGCCCTCCAGTCCACGCCAGCGATAGGACGTCGCTGGGCCGGCAGCCGACTCTACAACCGATGCCGAAAGAAGATGAGGACTGCAGTACGCCACGAACAGCGGGCGCAGCCGCCGAACATCTCAGCGCGGCACTACGAACATCATCGTTCTCGCCACCCGGTCCTTTTTAGGACCACCAAAAACACTAGAGTGTACGATTGGCGCCACTTGTCATGTGGCAAGCCTTTTGTCCGGTGACTATAGGCCTATATTACAACACATTAAGTTCGTGTGTGTGATGGGTGTAATCGTAATAATAATAACACAACGTAATATGGTTTAGAATCATTTACAATTTTATTAATAAAATATTTCTTATTTTGGTTGCGATTTGAAAATATCATTATTATTCACATGTGTGTAGCCGTAGCACACATCTAATTTTTAACATATAAGTATTAATTTCGTAATACACATAGACATAATATACACTCTTCTACTATAATAAACATTTGTAATTATCTAATATTGCTCTCGGCTTGCTCATTAGTGTGATAATTATTAGATAATCTAATCTCTTTCTAATAATCTAATTTCTTTTGATTATACTGCATATGCATTGCTTTGTTTTCTAATAAAAATTTACTATTTACTTTTATATTAATTTAAATATCATTGACTAAGTAATTGATTCAAAATTACAGTTTCATACTTTTAAACATTACTCTAATTACTATACTAATAAATATTTACATTTACAAAATTTATTAATTCATCTTTGAATTAGATTGTCTTTCTTTTTACATCGTTAATTATAATGTCTTTATGTGAGTCTTTGTTTTACAAATACATGGTTGTTTTTCACCTTATTGTCGTGGTAAATAGGCAGCGTATCCTCTTCGGTCCTAGGTCTTCGATCCTGGATGCTCCTCTGTAGTCGGTAGTCCAGGAGTCCTTGATCCTCGTCCTTGAGATCCTCTCCGCCGTCCGTTGCCTCGTCCCGTACGCTGGATTTTATTTCATGTACTTGGCTGCTCCCTCGTATCCCGTCATGGCCTCAGGTTGCAGGTGCTCTCACGAAAGTGATGAGTAGTCGTGAAGAACCTCCGGCTGCTGCTATGGTTGATAGACAAAAAGTTGTTGTCGTTGGGCAGAGCCTCCGGCTGCCACGGTAGTTCATCGCGAAAGAGAATTAAGTTAGTGCGTCTAGAGTATTTATACCCTAGGGCGCAAAAATCATGTTTCGACAATATTCTGCAGGTCTGAGTTTGTCGTTGACGTCCCTTTGTAAACACAATTATTATCACACTTAATTCGCCTGTCTTCGCGATATGTGAAGTCTTTTGCACAATACCCGATATTCATCTTGTCGGTAATTTTTATGTGTTCACTGTGTACAAACCGTTTTTCCCTATCTTAATTAACATAAGTTTTATTTATATTTATTTTCGCTATAATCGCACTTTTTATTGTTTTCGCACTATTTTTTATACACATGTGCGTCTTTATTTTATACACACTTTGGCGTATTTGGTTTCGTGATATTATGCACACAATCTTTACAATTTAAATAAATTCATATAATTAATAGCGTTCATTAAGGGTGACGCTTTGCAGGAATCGACAGGTCTCACACACACATGTAAAATACACGTGTACACACAGACACAGCAAAGTGGCGTGATTAACCTGTCCCAACATGAATTTTGGTCGTTCCTTTTACAGTTTAGATTGAAAGCTGAATTATTATTGCTAACAATATGAATTATTTATTTAATTGAATTAATTATTTCAATTAATTTGTGCAATGCACAGTACCCTATACATTTGTACTGTTGCACCCAATCCAGCCGACGACCAAGCCTCCGACGTAGAAACTACCCCGGAATCCCCCAGCGTTCCTCCTAATCCCGCAACCATCGACACTACAGCCATCCTCGGCCTTTTACAGTCGATGATGACTGACGTCCAGAAAATTATTACGGACATGACACGCTCGGTTTTTGACGCCCTCATTGCGGTCATCTACAACGTAACGGAACCTGCCTCGCATACCAAATTATGGACTAATGTTAACAAAATTTCGAAAAGACTATTTGACACTAGGACACTATTCAACCGTACCCCCGAAGGACTTACAATCCTTCACTCCAAGTCCAAGTGGTAAGTTTAGATGGGTGAAGACGGCAGCGTGATCCGCAAGAACCATCTGACCCTTCTTCATCTCAACGTTCGTAGCCTCCGGGCTCGACGCGATAAACTCCTACATTTTCTGTAGGAATCACATACAGACGTCGCCACCTCAACGAAACCTTCCTAACTGCCAGACATCGCCTGTTCTTCCCGGGCTATACCCTCTTCAGGCAGGACAACACTTATCACTCGGGGGGAGTTGCGATACTCGTTCGTAACTCACTCCGAGCACAAGTAGCACCTATACCAAACAGCCCGACCGCCTCACTTTTGGTCAAACTAAGCTTCGCAAACTCACCTCCCCTCTTCATAGCAACCTACTACTGCTCCCAAAGTGCCGACTTCGACGTCAACTACCTTCATCATTTGGCCACGACCTACACCCGTTTACTTCTCTTCGGAGATCTAAACGCCCACCACCAACGTTTCGGAGACCGTTATAACACTGTTCGGGGCACGCAAGTGCTTCAAGCAGTCAATAACTTCGGTCTAAGGCTCCATCGTACCCCATTTACCCGCCAGCCGGTAACTCCGGCCCAACAACCCATCTGTCCCTATAAGCTGATTATCTCAGCTAACATCTCCCATAAAATAAGCGGGATCTCCCAAGGCCCGGATGTTGGCTCAGACCACATCCCTATTCTTCTCACAATCGCCTACGGCCATGTAAAATACCCCACCCTGGAACCCCGCACGATGGCCGTAACAGACTATAGCGCTGCCGATTGGCCTCTTTTCTCACAGGCTTTAGCTTCACTTATCTCCCTACTTCCCGCCCCACCCACCACCCCCGCACAAACCGACGACTACAATGACTTCCTGACTACATCGATTCAGACGGCGATGGCACAGGCCATACCCACTAAACTGGTCAGATACTCCCAACTCAGGCTCCCTCCCCCTGTCCTTACGCTGATACGCCGGAAACGCTGGATCCGACGCCTCTTAAACAGAGACCGGCGGAACGAGCATCTCCGCTCGGAGTACAGAAGACTCTCAAATGAAGTCAAGTTCGCCATTAAAGACTATCGTTCTTCCCGCCTTGAGAGCCTCTGTACTTCAGTACAGGATTCCTTCCACACAGACACACCCCGCTTCTGGAAGCATGTCAAACGACTACACAGCCCGCCCAAAGCTGATACCCATCTCCTGCTAGACGACCGCCTTCTCGTCAGCGATGAGGAGAAGGCTGCTGTCTTTCGGGACACACTCCAGTCTATCCATAGCCACCCCCGACAGCCCAGACTTTGACGCCATTGCCGAACACTCCATAGACACTTTCTTAGCTAACCACGCTGACCTCTTCACCCTTTACGACGTCCTGAACACAGACCACGACCATCCGCTGGAGCAGCCTATCGACCCAGACGACATCAAAGACAGACTTTCTAAGTGTCGAAATACTGCCTACTGCCCCCGGCCCCGAAGGAATACCAAATCGAATATTAGAAGTACTCCTCGACACAGCCTTAGAAGCCCTTGCACATCTCTATACCGCAAGTCTCCTCCTTGGATACGTCCCACGGACCTACAATCCCCATCTACAATCTCATAGCGTCCTCCCCAGTACCCAGGGCGGCTTTCGCCCTGGCTACAACATATACGACCAACTAGTTCAGGTTATCAGCGCCATGCAGGACAACTCGGCCCGCAAACGCCCGACCATCTCAGCCCTACTCGACATCCGCAAAGCCTTCGACTCTGTCTGGCACAACGACCTCCGCTTCAAGATCCTCGGATGTCACTTTCCCCCAGCAATCATCTCATGGCTCTCCCAGTTCCTGGATGGACGCACTGCGCAAGTCCGAGTCCGCCAGCATCTCTCGGCACCCTTCTACCTCAATGCCGGTGTCCCCCAAGGCTTCGCCATTAGCCCGTTACTTTACATAATTTTTACCAAGACACCCCTCCTCCTCCCTCGACTTTAACATACCCATCAGCAGGCCTAGCCCAGTACGCAGACGATACCGCCTACTGGGTTTCAGTAGGAGCACACTGGCAAGTCACATAAAAATTACAGCAAATCCTAAGACCTTTCTTCGCCTTCTGTACTGTAGCACATGGCGAATCAATGTAAACGCGGACAAAACACAAATCTGTGTTTTCAACTCCACCGGACGCAACATGAATCATTTCTTTACTACACCAGTCCGCGTAGACCCATCAACAGTACGCCCGAAGCGTGAATGCCAGTATCTGGGCGTCACGCTTGACTCCAAACTTACCTGGCGACCCCATATCAAAAGAACTACGATCCTCGCCCGTTCCCGCCTCCGTTCTCTCAGAAACCTCAGCAGACATAAATACTGCTCCAGCGACTTACTAGGCCGAATCTACACCACCTGCATTCGTCCTATCATAACATACGCCCACCCAGTTCTCCTTACCGCATCCCCTGTCTCCCTAGATCTCCACCGAATCACAAAACGACGAGCCCTAAGACTCATATACCGCCGACCACGCCGTACAAAGACCTCCAACGCAGCTCTGTATGCGCTAAACTCGCGATGAACTTCCCTAACCTCGACTCCTTCCTCATTAAGTTAAACTGGAAGTATTCCCGCACTGCCTCACGCCGCATTTCCCTACAATCAATAGTCCCCTCAATAAAAAGAAATACCCGTGACACAAGCAGACCTTCCTACTTAATAAATCGCCTCCTCACAATAGCCAATGGTCCTCCCCCTAGACTCCCCCGTCCCCTGCGTCAGAAATACAGACACAATTAAACACACATAAAAATCTCCCTCTCTGCTTCATGAACCCCCAGCGGCAGAGACTAGAAACACACATGCAGCCTAAATAGTCAACAATACGCTAACTTCAGCCAAACTCTAAACACTAAACCCTATCTTCGTGCAACCTCCTGAACTCACACAAAATATTTCCTCTCACTCACGTCCCAGATTGTAATCCACAAATATGTATCCTCCGCCTACCTTGACGGGACCCTGTCGCCACCCACCAGCCTTGGCGACCTTCGGTACACGTCCCAGTCTTGGCCGCCCTCCAACAGAACATCGATGAAGAAATAAATAAACAAATATACCACCAAACACCCAACTCAACAAGCAATACACTCCCATCTACGTGCCTCCACCTTCTCAACGGCCCGGTCAGCTGACGTACGTCACACTACAATCCCATACCCACACGGCTGAAGGGAGCTTGCTCCAAAACAGCCCGAGTCCGGTCCAAATGGTCCGGTCTCAAACAACTAAAAAAAAAATTTTTCGACGCATGGGTCTACCTAGTGCTGTTGCCCGGGTAGGCTGCGACATTTTTGGGTGTGCAAAATTTTGTCAATTACTGCGATTTTACTGTTTATTCATCATCATCATCATCGTCTTCACCATCGTCAACTACATCAGAATCAACACAAGTGCAGTGCTCAACAGTTTATATTTGTCTGTGCGGGAATGTTTTTGTTTCCGTGTGCCGTGCGGTTTGCGTTGTGCTCTATTGCTGTTTGTGGATAGTCCAGTGCCTGGTGATCACTCCATCCTTACCCTAGCGTAGACGTTCATTTCGGCTTGTCCGAAATGGCTTCAAATACGCCACCGAATCCTCTGCCGGCGCCGCTTGCCTCCTTAATGGAGACATCCTCAATCGGCTTCCGTACAACGCCTCTTCTCCTCGATAGTGGTGGTGAAAGTGGTAGTGGAAGTGACGTAAGTGCTGTGTCAATGTGTAGTGTTGGGTCGGGGGATGGACAGTTCTCGCTTGTGCAAGGCAAATCTGCCAAGCGGAAGCGAAAGCTGGCCCTAACTCCGCCGCCCGCCTCTCCTACACAGCAGCAGTTCAGTCATGGTAGCAACGGCACTCAGCGCGCGTCTGTTACAACCAAATCTGTGTCTTCTCCTCGTATCGGAGCGAACAGTTCGGATTCCGTAGAGAGCACTCGATAACTTTGCAACTCGTCCGAGTTGTCACAGCATTCTCCGACACCACCAACAAGAAAGAGTCTACGAGCACTGTCTTATTGGTCGTGAGCTAGGCCTTCGACAGAGTCTGGCACGAAGGCCTTCTATATAAACTCACTCTCTCCCCGTACCACCGTCCATTGTGCATTTCTTGCGGTCCTACCTCAGCGATCGCACCTTCAGGGTTAGCGTCGAAGGGTCCTGTTCATCAGTTCGACCCGTCGCCGCTGGCGTTCCTCAGGGATCTGTCCTCGGCCCCGTTCTGTACGTAGTGTACACGAACGACCTGCCTGTTATTCCTGGAGTCACGTTATCTTTATTCGCTGACGATGCAATGTATCACTGCAGCTCCCTGTCCCCGCGTTTTGCGAGTACAAAGCTGCAGCGTCAGTTGAATCAGCTTCCGGACTGGTTACGGAAGTGGCAGGTGATGATCAACACGGAGAAATCCGAGGCGATCTACTTCACCCGTAAGTCCACTTCCCGGTGCTTGTCCCTCTCCCTAGAAGGGAGGCCTATCGCCTGGAAGAAGTCGGTGAAGTATTTGGGCGTTCGGCTTGACAGGCGCCTTAGCTTCAACGCCCACGTGACTGACACCCTCAATAAAGCTCGAGGCGTCCGAGCCAAAATATTTCCCATGCTCTCGTGCCGCAACCGCCTGGCTTTGCGCACTAAAGTAACTATCTATCTCTTGTTTCTCCGGTCAGTGTTGACCTATGCTGCTCCCGCATGGTGGTCGCTTTTGTCGACCACTAATAAGTGTAGGCTGGAAGCCTTCCAGTCCCGTACTATCCGATCCTTGTCGGGGTCTCCATGGTTTGTGATGAATAATGTTATTCGTGGAGACCTTCGAGTGCCTACCATCGCCGATGTTGTCCGGTCGCTTGCCGAAACTCTCTTTGCTTCTGCAGCGACTTCGTCCTTTCCCTACTTACGAACCATTAGCACGTCAGACCCACCTCCCCCCTATACGAATCAAACGCCCGCGGGCGATTTTAGACGACCCCCCATAATTCTGTTCGCTGCAATTTAGGTTCCGCAGCAACTTGACTTCATTGTTACCTTTCTTTTAAGTCTTCTCCCTCCCCAAATATGTTGGCACACTGCTTGGTACTGTTACCGTTTGCCACCGACACGGAGGTTCTTTGCCTCGCGGGGAACGACCGGCGCCACAAGGCGCCTGCCTACCGGGCCGGGCGCGTGCATCATCTGCCGTTCGCCCCGTCACCGGTGGCAGTGTTACTATGACCCGGAACCTATATAAAATAAAGATGTTTGAAAATTTCCGCCGCTTTTCTGAGACTCGGGACACTGCACTACTCGCGGGCCGCGCAACCCCCAGTCGTGTTATTTCCGCCGCCTTCTCAGTTAACTGGTTAGCGTGTCCTTCCTGATTTTTAGGCCACCTGTCTTGTGAACTTGTGAAAGTCCAGCACTGTTTTCATCTGACAGCCATCGGGCACGTCCCGGAAGCTGTAATCAGCCATGAGTGCAAAGACGCCCCACTACATAATGAAATGCAAAATCGCCTCGTATTCCACCGATTGTAATTCCTGATAACAGGAATTACTCTCAACTTCTTCGCTCTCTTTCCCTGGCTCTCCCTTCGGTCAAGGTCGAGGCGAGGTGCCAAGGCGCCTCGTTGAAGCTGGCGACCAGTACGGTTCCTGACTTCCGCTCTGTTCAGGCATTCCTGACAGAGTGCAAGACATCTTTTCATACTTTTGCCCTCCCGTCTGAACCCGAAATCAAGGTCGTTCTCTCGGGAATACCATCCTTCACTGCGCCTGATGCAATCAGGCAGGAACTTGTTGTGCTCGGCTATGCGCCGACTGCGGTAAGCGTCTGCATGTTGGCAAAGGCGAAGACCGGAAACCTGTTAACAGCTTTCTTGTTAAATTGTTAAAAGTAGACCCTTTCGAGGAGATTTACAGTCTCCAGAATCTTCTGAACCTCCGGGTGCAAGTCCGCACATTTGACCCGCGGCCCGGCCCCTCGCAGTGTTTTAACTGCCAGAGGTTCGGCCACTCTAGTCTTTTCTGCCACCAACCACCGCGTTGTGTGCGTTGTGCTGAGCCTCATCGCGGCTGTGATAAGCCAAAGACGGGGTATACAGCTAAATGCTGCAATTGCGATGGACCCCACCCGGCTAATTACCGAGGCTGCCCCAACAGTATCGCCGCCATGAAACCGCAGCGACCTCCTGCGCGCCCTGGCGCACAGCTTGGCCGTGTAGCTGGTCCTGGCCCTAACCGGCGAGAGGCATTCCCACCTCTCACTGGTTCATCTCCCCGCCGCAGATGGCAGCATACCCGTGACCCTGCCGCTAGTCGGCGGTCGAGCCCAGTCGGAACACGTCTCGCAGTTTCTGCTTGACGTAAACGCGGATCGATGGGACTCCTATTTGGAGTCCTTGGAAGTCGACCACGCCTCCGTATGGAGAGCCGCTGGTAGACTGAAAGGCGAAAAGAGGACTCGCCATCCCTTGAATACCCCGGACGGCGCTGTATATTCTGCAGAAGGCAAGGCGGAAGTCTTCGCCGACTGAATTGAGGAACAGTTCACCGTCCATAGAAGCATCTCTGACCCGGCTCATACGGCCGTCGTCAGGGATTTCCTTTCTGGATACTTCTCTGCTCTCCCAATGACCCTCCTAACTCGGTCGACGAGGAAGATCTTGCGTCTGTCATTAGCCGACTGAAGAAGAGAAAGGCCCCTGGCCCCGATCGCATCGACCCCGCTGCGTTGCAGAATCTCCCGCCTTCGGCAGTTGACGTTCTTCTTGAGCTGTTCAACTCCTGTCTCCGGCTGAGGTACTTCCCCCGCCTGTGGAAAACCCCAAACGTCATCATGATCCAGAAATCCAAAAAGCAGCCCACGTTACCTGGAAGCTACCGCCCGATATCACTATTGCCAGTAATCTCGAAGGTATTCGAGCGTCTTCTTCTGGCCCCGTATTCAGCCCTTGGTGGTTGGTTTCATCCGCGAGGAGCAGTTTAGGTTTAGGCCGAGGCACTCGACTACTCTTCAGCTAGTAAGGGTTGTCACCTGTCTAGCCGACGCCGCCAAAATTCATCAGGCAACAGGCGCCGTCCTGTCGGATGTGAGCAAAGCCTTCAACAAAGTCTGGCACGAAGGGCTTCTCTACAAACTGGCGCATTCGCCACTCCCGGCATCTATTGTCCACTTGCTCCGATCCTATCTGACGGATCGCACCTTCAGGATCAGCGTAGATGGGGCGTTCTCTCGGGTTCGCCCTGTCGCCGCCGGCGTCCCACAAGGATCCCTGTTCTCGGCCCCGTTCTGTACGTCCTGTACACGAACGATCTGCCTGTTTATCCCGGGGTCATGTTATCTCTATTTGACGACGACGCGATGTTTCATTTTAGCTCGCTTTCGCCTTGGCGGACGAGCGTAATGTTACAACGCCAGTTGCCTATGCTTCCGGACTGGCTAAGGAAATGGCGGGTAGCGATCAATACGGAGAAATCCGAGGCGATCTGCTTTACTCATAAGTCCATTTCCCGATGCCGATCCCTCTCCTTAGAGGGTAGACCCATCAACTGGACCGCGACGGTGAAGTACCTAGGCGTTCGGCTTGACCGGCGCCTAAACTTCAACGCCCACGTGACCGCAACCCTCAACAAGGCTCGTGGCGTCAGAGCCAAACTATCACCAATGCTTTCGCGGAACAGCCGCCTGGCTGTCCGTACAAAACTTACATTATATCTACTGTTCCTCCGGACAGTACTTACTTATGCGGCGCCCGCTTGGTGGCCTCTCCTGTCGGCCACCAACAGGCATAGGCTGACGACATTCCAGAACTGGACCCTACGCTCCCTCACGGGGTCCCCGTGGTTTGTGCGAAATTTCGCCATTCACCGGGGTCTCCGTGTTCCCACCTTAGAGGCCTTCGTCTGTCCTTGGCAACGAATTTGTTCGCCAAGGCCGGCGAGTCCCCTTATCCGCACATCTAAAGGCTGAATAGCATGGAGAATACACCGCCCTCTCGCCGCGTAAGGCGCCCTAGGGCGCTGTTAGACGACGCCCCTTAGTTCATCACATGAACCCTCCAGAAACGAACCTCCCCAACCTTCTGGAGAGTGAAACGATCACCATCATTCACTACCTGCGCCTGCCGACACTGTAGTAAATCATGCTGCGGCAGATTGGATTGGATAGATTTATTGCCAGCATCGGCTTTGCCGAGTCGGCTGGGCTGTGATCCGGGACACGGGCTTCCGCGAGGTTGTGCAAATGCCTTCCTTACGAGAGCTGGCTGCCCCGGTGACGAGTCCCTTCGAATCGGCCGCCGCCTTCGGGCGGTCGAGCCTCTTGTCCTCGGCAGCGCGCCTCTAAGTTTCCGTGGGCCATGCCCTCGGGGACCAAGGAGTCGCGCCCAGGCGTGGCAATTGGCTGAAGCCATGTCAACTGAGACCCCCGTAAGCACCTGCTTTGCTGACTCGGCAGGGTAATGACCTGAGACACGGGCTCCCGCGAGGTTGTGCAAGTACCTTCCTCGCGGGTGCTAGCTGTCTCGGAGTCATTTCTCACCGTTTCGGCCGACGCCGTAGGGCGCTCGAGCCTCTTGTCCTCGCCAGTGTGTCACTATCTACCCAAAGGCTATGCCTGAAGGGACCATGATGTCGCGCCTAGGCGGGACAATTGGCTGAAGCAAAAGCTCAAGCTTGCCCCCGTGGTGGGCATGTAATTTATTATGGACCCGCGGACTGCAACATAACACCCTTGTGCAGAGCAAACGACCGCGCTGACATGTTGGCACCTGGCGTTCGTCAGGCTTAGGCCTGGACAACGCAAACAAATTAGGGCGCAAGACGCCCGTGCATCGTCCATCCATTGTTCATCTGCCAAGGTCCCGGCAGCAACTCCTGTTGCTTCCGGTGCCGCTGTCCCGCCTGCAGTCGTCGCTTCGGCGCCGCCTGCAGCAGCCTTAACCCCGGCGCCTGCCTGAACGCCCGCACTTTCCTATGCGACCATGGCCGCTAAATCTGTCCAGCCTCCAGCCCGTAAGGGCAAGTCCAAGCGCTCTCGATGTCGCCGGAACTCCGCCGGCCGACCTACATCACAGGTCCTACCTGCACCAACTCCGCGAGCTCGACCCGCCCCCAGTCATCGACCTCAACCTCCCAGTGAGCAGACAAATACTCAGTCTGTCAGCCCAGCGCCATCTGCTACTCCTCCGAGGCCAGTCAGGCTTCTCCTCCAGTGTCCCGGGAATCTTCTCGGGCGTCGGCTAATCCCCTGATCAGCCTGGGCAGACAATCTTGTTGCATCACTCAGGACTGCTCGTGACACGACCACAGTGCTTGCCGTGGTCTTCCAGTCTCTAGCTGCCCTTTTTCCCCTACTTCCCCTGAATGGCTAATAGCCTGAGGATCGTTGCGTGGAACGCCTTTAGGTTGCTCCCCAGACGATCTGATCTGAACTTCTTTCCCGAGACTCATCTGGCTCATTACCACTCGTTTTTCCTTCCTGCCTACGTCTGTTATCGTCAGGATCGTCCCCTACGGCCTCACTGTCCCCCCTCGGGGGGTACAGCTGTCTTAGTCCACAGGCGGATATCCCACAGGCCTTTGCCTCCTCTAGACACATCTATTATTGAAGGCTGCGCGGTGGCGGTGGACGCCGGCGGATCGGAGTTACGCGTTGTTTCTGCGCCTCCGGCCTGGCCGGCGAACTCCCCACCGCCCGAGGAGTGGGACGCCCTCCTCGACCACCCTCTCTCAACCAATGTAGCCGGCGACTTAAACGCCGAACACCCATCATGGAACAGCCGCGTTGCTAACGCCTATGGAAATTCTCTGTACCGGTTCGTCTCTAACGACCCGGCACTTAATGTCATCGGCCCTGAAGACCCTACCTACTACCCCTGTAACGGCCACCGGCCGGACGTTCTTGACATAGTAGTTGTCAAGAACGTGGCCCGTCACATCGACGTCTCGTCTGTGTCGAATCTCTCGTCCGATCCAATCCCCTTGTTATAACTGTTCGAGAGCTGTCTGCTTCACCCCGACCTCCCGCTCAGATTGTTAGGAGAGTCAACTGGCGCTCCTATCATGACGAGCTCTCTCGACGGTTACCATCTCTCCCTGCGGACCCTATCGTCACTCGTGACGATCTGGATCTCCACGCCACAAATCTTCAGGAGTTAGTCAAAGGTATCATGGATCCAGGGCCGGAGAGAGGGGGGGCAGGGGGGCCAGAGCTCCGGGGCCCGGCGCGTACCTTTTATTATGTATTTCTATAAATATATGACAAGACTGTTTATTAACAGTGTAAAACCTACTTATTTACGATTAAGGTTAAGAATAACGAATTGTAGGGCCAATTAATAAATCCTAAACCATTAACAATCCAACAGTAATGATTTTGGTAAGGGGGCCCAAAAATGTTTAGCCCCGGGGCCCGTGATCGCTCTCGCCGGCCCTGCATGGATCGACACACCTACGCACTCGAGGTGAACCATTGTAAATCGGCCCTTCCTCCGGAAGTACTCCACGCCATCTGGCTTTGGCGCAAGCTCCGCCGCAGATGGCAAAGGACCCGTGACCCAGTTGTTAAGCGACGATTTCAACAACAGTCCCTTTACGTCTAGCAGCTTCTGTGGGACGTAAACTCTGATCGATGGGACTCGTACCTTGAGTCCCTTGAAATCGACCACGCCTCCGTCTGGAGAGCGGTGAGTAAACTGACCCGCGAGAAGAGAACTCGCAACCCGCTGGAAACTCCGAACGGGATTGTGTCTTCGGCAGAAGGCAAGAGCGAGGTCTTCGCCGACTGCATGGAGTCACAATTTACTGTTCATCGAGACGTCTCGGACCCTCCCCACGCGGCAGCCTGGATATTTTTCTCATCCTCCCGCTGGCCCAGACCTCCCGTTTGACAGAGACGAACTCGTTTCGTCTATCTGCCGACTAAACCGCCGTCGCGTCCCCGGTCCTGACCGGATGCATTACAATGTCTCCCGGCCTCAGGCGTTGACCTCGTGCTTGAGCTGTTCAACTCCTGTCTCCGGCTACAGTACTTTTCCCGCCTGTGGAAACTGCCAACATCGTAATGATACCCAAACCCGCAAGCCGCGCATGCTTCCTGAAAGCTGTAGGCCTATCTCTCTCTTACCAGTTACCTCGAAGGTGTTCGAGCGACTCCTGCTGGCCCGCACATCGCCGTTATTGGATAATTTTATCCGCAACGAACAGTTCGGGTTTCGCGGAGAGCACTCGTCCGCGTGGTTAGCAACTGTATGACGCCACCACCAGGCGAGCGGCTACGGCCGCCATACTGTTGGACGTGAGCAAGGCCTTCGATAAAGTCTGGCACGAAGGTCTTCTTTTCACACTTGCCAATTCCCCCATACCATCGTCCATAGTGTTTTTCCTCCGGTCGTATCTCAGCGACTTGCGTTCAGGGTGAGCGTCGACGGAACCTGCTCTGCAGTTCGTCCCGTCGCCGCCGGCGTACCTCAGGGATCTGTCCTCGGCCCCGTTCTGTACCTTGTGTACATGAACTTCCTGCCTGTCTTGCCCGGTGTCACGTTGTCTTTGTTCGCTGACGATGCAATGTATCATTACAGCTCTGTGTCCCCGCGTTTTGCGAGCACACAGTTGCAGCGTCAGTTGGACCAGCTTCCGGACTGGCTACGGAAATGACGGGTGACGATCAATACGGAGAAATCCGAGGCGATCTGTTTCACTCGTAAGTCCATCTCCCGATGCCAGCCCCTCTCCCTGGAAGGGAGGCCTATCGCCTACAAAGAGTCGGTGAAGTATCTAGGCGTTCGACTCGACCGGCGTCTTTGCTTCAACGCCCACGTGACTGATACCCTCTCTAAGGCTCGCGGTGACCGAGCCAAAATTTACTCATACCTCGCGTGCCGCAGCCCCCTGGCGCTGCGCACGAAAGTCACCCTCTATCTTTTGTTTCTTCGGTCTGTATTGACCTATGCGGCACCTGCTTGGTGGTCACTTATCTCCGCCACCAACAGGCGTAGGCTGGAAAGTTGCCAATCCAGAACCCTCGATCTCCTTTGTTTGTGAGAAATAGTGTAATTCGAAGAGGTCTTCGAGTTCCTACTCTCTCTGCCTTTGTCTGATCGTTAGCTGCGACTCTCCTTGCCGCAGCTGAGACCTCTTCCGTCCCTTACCTCAGGATCATCAGCACCACGCAACCGCCTCCCCCTGTCCGGGTCAAACGCCCTCGGGCGATTCTCGATGACCCACCATAAATGAAACTTATACCAAATTAAACAACATCTTTAACATCTGACCCTGCCCCAGAGTTTACCTGCAAAGCTGTTTCCTTCTTCCCTTCCTAGTACTCCGACCGCGCTGATTGCCGCTGCTACGCGCTATCACTGGCACGGAGGCTCTCTGCCTCGCGGGGAGCGACCGGCGCCTCATGGCGTCTGCAGGCTCGACTGGGGACGGGTGACACCTGTCATCCGAACCCGTTCATGCGACAGTGCCCAACGATTTCAACAATTTTAAAAATAAATAAAATGAAACCTTTCTCCCCCGCCTTCTCAGCTAACTGGTTGGCGGTTGTCCATTCCAGTTCTAGGCACCTGTCGAATGAACCAGCACTATGTCAATCCACAGGCAGCCACTGGGCTCGACCCAGATTCTTCAGTCATGCACCGGGTGCAAAGACGCCACGCTACCACAGTCCTACATGCTACATGCTACATTTTCGACGCACTCTGCCACAAGCACCGCTACGCCATCTGACGCACTTCATCTCCTCTCCTCTCTCGGACGACATCGACGCGGAGTCAGCCGGAAGGAACGGCAGAAGAATAGAACCGGCGTTCTTGCGTCTTCGCTCTCCAGTTCCGCGCCAGCGACAGGACTTCGCTGGGCCGGCAGCCGACTCTACAACCAATGCCGAAAGAAGAGGAGGATTGCAGTATGCCACGAAGAGCGGGCGCAGCCGCCGAACATCTCAGCGCGGCACAACCAATCAACTATCCCCCGAGGGCTAACTCCCGCCCTGACGTACTGGACATTGCTGCGGTCAGGGGCGTTTATTGCCCGGTCCACGTCTCCGTCATTTCGGAACTGTCCTCGGACCATTGTTCCATCAGTGTGCATCTAGCTACCCAGCACTCTACCGTCCGCGACGTGCGGCGGGTAATCGAGTGGAAACGCTTTGGCCCGGCTTTTAGTCGCCGCCTACCTCAGTGTATACTGACTCACATACTCGCTCACGCCCGACTATCAGCGGATCCCCGAAGAGGTGTCTCAACTCGCTTGCGAGAGGAATCGCCTCCGGAGACGCTGGCAGAGGACTCGTGACCCGGCCGACAAGGCTGCGTTTAACAGAGCGACCGGCAAATTGCGTCGTGTCATGCTAGCGTTCCGTAGACGCAACTGGGAGCTAGCTGTAGCACAGATGGATGGCCCTGCTGAGAATCCGTTAATGTCTGGCGGATTCCCAGTGCCCTAACGGGAAACCGTAAACTCGCGCCTCTGCCCTAACTGGAAAGACCCGGCGGTCAACCCCTTGGACGCCCCCTCGAGAAGGCAGAGTTCTTGGCTGACAGTTTCGAGCGTCAGTTCGCTCCCAACCCAGCCAAGAACCCGGCCTTCACTGAGCGAATCTGCCGCGAGGTAGAGCGCTTTCTATCGGCCGGTATCACAGTCCAGCCGGAGCCCATCTCGCCGGAGGAGGTCTCTGAGAAGATAGTTCAGCTCAAGCCTCGGAAGGCGCCTGGCCCTGACGGAGTCATGAATTCCGCACTCCACCGCCTTCCGGAGCGAGGAATACGGTTCCTCTCTGAACTGTTCAATATCTGTCTCAGGCTGGCCTAATTTCCGGCGAAATGGAAAACGGCTACAGTTATAGTGATACCCAAGCCGGGATAGAATTCCTCTAGCGCGGAAAACCTCAGACCCATCAGCCTCTTCTCCGCGACGTCTAAGGTTTTCGAGCGTTTGATACAGCGTAGGATCCGCGACCATCTAGAAAGACTGGACGTGCTGATCCCCGAACAGTTCAGCTTTCGTGAGCTGCACTCCTCGACTCATCAGCTGACGAGACTCGTGGAATGCATTACCGAGGCTGGCTGCCAGGGCAAACATATGACCGCGATCTTCCTAGAGGTAGAGAAAGACTTCGACCGCGTGTGGCACAAGGGTGTCCTTTACAAACTAACGGAAGTCCTGCTCCCAGATTGCTACGTTCATTTGAGCGGCAGCTTTTTGCGAGACCGGAGCTTCCGAGTGAGAGTAGACCACGTTCTCTCTTCGGAGAGGCGTATTATCGCTGGTGTCCGTCAGGGATGTGTACTTGGGCCGCTCCTGTTCTCATTGTTTGTCAACGACACGCCCCGAGTTCCTGGAGTAAGATTGTCGCTGTTCGCGGACGACACTGCGGCTTTTGCCTCAGAGCCGAACGCAAGTTATGCGGCAATCAAGCTCCAGCGCCAACTCGAAGCGTATGTCGGGTGGGCCGATGACTGAAGAGTTGCCGTCAATGCTTCCAAGAGTGCCGCGGTAAAATTCTCGCGCAAACGTAAGCGGTCTCGGCCGCTTAAAGTAGGCCCCGTCGAGGTGCCCTGGACCAATAGCGTCAAGTAATTCGGGCTCCACGTGGACTCCCGACTCATCTGGCGAACCCATACACAATACATTCGTCAACGCGCTTCGGCGTAACTCTGTAGACTTTGGCCCGTACTTTCTAATCCGGCAATGACCCCCCGGCTGGGTAAGCTCATCGTCAACTCGTACGTGTTGCCCGTGATTACCTATGCCTGTCCTGTTTGGGGAAATCTTGCTCGATGTCATAGATCAGCGCTCCAGCGCGTTCTCGACCGGGGACTTAAGCTCGCGTGTAAAGTCCCCTGGAGGTACTCTTCTCGTCTTTTGAGGAGAGGACTCGGTGTCCGCTCTTTTGATGATACCGTGAGACGCCTGGCGCGTAGATTCTATGTTCGATCAGCACGTGTGACCCACAATTCCCTCATTACCGGACTTGGTAACTACACTCCAAAACCAGGTGAGTCTTGGAAGCGACCCCGTATACTAGCCCCGGTGATATAATCCACCATCGAGGGTCGCTTCAGGCCCTCCATTAAATAGAAAATAATATATAAATAACTCTAAACGACCCAGTGGCAGGAGTTCTAATTGAGACTCGGGACACTGCACAACTGCGCAACCCCCAGTCGTATTTTCGACGCTACGCCATCGGACGCACTTCATCTCCTCTCCTATCTCGGATGACATCGACGCGGAGTCAGCCGGAAGGAACGGCCGAAGAATAGAACCGGCGTTCTTGCGTCTTCGCCCTCCAGTTCCAGCGATATCGCGCCAGCGATAGGACTCCAGTACGCCACGAAGAGCGGGCGCAGCCGCCGAACATCTCAGCGCGGCACAACCAACATCAGCGTTCTCGTCACACGGTCCTTTTTAGGGCCACCAAAATAATTAGAGTGTACGATTGGCGCCATTTGTCATGCGGCCTTTTGTCCAGTGACTATATATATATTACAACGCTACTTTTTATCTAACACACTTATATAATATATTTAATGATAGATAAAACGTTACTTACCCGTGATTTTACTTTACCTGGGCGCCAGAACAAATACCAGATACAAATGACACGGTTTCAGCTTAGCTCAGAGCATAGAGACACACTTTCTCAGGATTCGTTCAGTGAATGTGGAATTTAAGGGGAATCGTTACAAATAACACTTAAAATTTTTGTTGAAATTTGTTTAATTACCGTTTTAATTATTTTGTTAACTTCTTGAAAAATGCTAATTGTAGGACTTATTGCTACCCTAACTCTTATAATTAATGAGTGTGCGTGAAAACTGAAGATTAAAACGTCCAAACGACCTATTGCTCTTATCTGGTTTAATTAAGAAAATTTATATCTCCCAAACCAGTGCTAAAGAACAGGTCTGCAATAATTTGCACGTTCAATACTACACCTCACTTTCCATTCAACACTCCTATACTATGTTATAACTAATCTTCTAGTTACATACAAAGTGTGAAGTTATTTAGTTTTTTAAAATTGTTTATTTTTTATTATTATTTATTTATTATTTATTTCATTGATCAATGCATCTATTTCTTACTGTTTGATGCGTCGACCGTAGATAGGAATCCGTAGAGATCCTCCTTTTGATGGTTCAGCACAGAAGAAATGATGTTGACCAATCCTGTTGAACGATGATCTGGGCAATTACAGATGCTGTAGGTCTCTGTCGCACCAGTCACTTCACAATTGATTATTAATTAATTATTTAATTAATTAATGTGGTGTTACACAGCGAGAGTTGTTGTCGAACTGTACTAGTTCCTCTGCAACTGCGGACTACTTCTCGAACTTTTTACTTAAATGAAACTTTGCGTGTTTGTGAAATTAAGCACGTAATTTACACACGTCTAGCGCATTGAAGATCCGAACGAAGAGTCCTCGCTACCCTCCGTCAGAGTTGGCGTCTGTTCTAAATGCAGGATTCTGATTAGTTGTTCCAAATAAATCATGCGTTTTCCAGTTGAAACAATATCGGACAGGTCGACTAAACGCCCCTTGACAGGTCTGAGACGGCACAGAATTACTGGCTAAAATCGTATTTCCTTTGTTTGCAAATCGTTTGATTACAGGTATTTGCAAACGTGTTTTCAAAGATCTGACCACAGAATATTGTTGCTTAGGTCTTTATCTGTGTGTGTGTGTGTGTGTGAAAACACCTAATTCGTACCTAGCTTAATTCTCGAGTTATTTCGCTTGGCGTTCTTCTTCTGTATATCTTCTGTAAATGTCAATTATATTGGTTGGTATTTTGGCTACTTATAGAGCTTTAATTGCTGAACACTATGCTGTTTTCAGAATTGCTGTATATTTGTTGGTTTTAAAGATATTGCAGTTTTAACACATAAATTTAATTGAGTAAAATTTCCTGTCTGTACCGGCATTTGTCGTAGCAGTGACGAGGTTAGACAGAGATGGCTGCCATTATACGCTCTCTCCCTTGCTTACGTCGCTATACTCGCTCCGTTTGACACTTTCATATAACGCTCAGATAGGACGACAATATGAATTCTTATATATACCCCCACTCGGTATAAAAAAAATTGATTATTTAAGAAATACATTAATTTTTTTCTTAATGTATAGCTTTACCCTAATTAAAATTTTGCACATAATCTTTCGCACTTTTGATTTTTCCCGCTCAAAACTTGCACTAATACAATTTTTCTTACATCTACCTTATAACTAAATATTACAATATGTTACTTAACCTAACATGGCATACACATATTGGAAATTTATATGACCATTAATATTTTAATCACCATTTTGACTCAATTAACGTCAATAATTTAAAACAACAATAATAACATTTATTTAAATAATTTTTTTTATTAACATTGACCTTGATTCAAAACAATTACAAAATTTTTATTTGACCATGTTTGATTCACATACCTTATTGGCTCAAACCATTGTTTCTTTATTGCTCTATATTTTGTCTATATTTCCTCAAACTATCCCCATGGTACTTTCCTATAATTTTGTTTTTTTCAACATCTTTTAATATATATGTGTACCTTGCAATCTGCTTTTCTATTCTATAAGGTCCCACGAATATCAGAAAGAACTTGGCCGTGGTATTATCTATGGCAGAGGATACAGGATTCGCTTTTACTAGCACTGCCTCTCCTTCCACAAACCTTACCAACTTGTGAGTTCGATTATATCGTTCTAGCCTCTTTTGGCCTTCTCTCTGTATTCTTTCTTCTGCTATTCTGGTTTTTACCACATATGGAATAGGTAGATTATAGTTGGCTGGACTTTTTATGGTTTTGGTCCATACATGTACTGGTTCTTTGTTAATAAATAATTCTGAAGGTGTGTAACCCGTTGTTTCATTACAAGTATTATTAATACAATCCGAAATAAAACTCAAGTAATCTACCCATGCAGAATGGTTCTGATGGCACAATATCCTAAAATATCTACCTAATTCCCTATTTATTCGCTCAGCTAAATTCGCTTGAGGGTGACGTATTGATGTAAGAATTGGTTTTATATTGAGTTCCTCCTCCAAGGTTTCTCTCCATAGGTTATGGGTGAACTGTTTTCCTTGGTCGGACAATATTTTCCTAGGTTTACCATACTGTGGGATGTAGAACTTTGTTAATGCTCTAAGTGTTGCTTTTGTCGTGGCTGTTTGGACTGGGAATAATTTGACATATTTAGAAAAGAAATCTACTGTTACTAGAATGTGCTTTACCCCTCCTTTTGCTTTTGGTAGAGGCCCGTAATAATCCATAGCTAATAACTCTCCTTTCTCTTTTGCTTGGATTGTTTGCATTTCTACTCTGGTAGATAAGTTCGGGCGTTTACACTTCTGGCACAGGTCACAAGTAGACAATAATCTTTTCATGCGTTTTGCTAACCTCTTTCCAATGAAGCTTTCTGTTAAGGCTCGATGGCATTTCTTAAATCCAGCGTGGCCCAATGACAAGTGGCATTCCCAAATAAGTTCCTCCATCATACAGCTTGGTAATAATAATTTCCACTTATGGGAACATAGCTTATATAGTTTCCCTTCATATATGGAAAATCCTGGTTTGGTGTTGGTAACTGCATTTCTCCAAGCTACACTAATCCTAGGGTCTTGTTGTTGATGAGTCCCTATTTCCTTAAGTCGTCTAACTACTTCAGGTTTTGTTACATGCTTTACCGCGTAAATACCTATATCAGTGCTACTACTTTTACTGTTAACTGTATCCATGTTGTTTTCTGATGGTGGATTTCTACTGAGTACATCTGCTACCAAGTTGTCTTTCGCTTTACAATACTGTATTTCAAACTGGTACTCTTGTATAGCCAAGATCCAACGAGTCAGACGAGCACCTAGCAATTTACACTTTAATAAAAATACTAACCCCTTATTGTCGGTGATTATAGTAAGTTTAGCACCCAGAATATAACTTCTAAACTTTGACAGGCTATGCACTATCGCTAATAGCTCTTTTTCTGTCGTAAAATAGGTTAATTCCGCCCCTTTAAGTGTGCGACTTACAAATCCTAATACCGCTTTTTGGCCCTTCTCATCTATCTGATACAAGTGTGCTCCTATAGCAATATTGGTGGCGTCTGTTTGGAAATAAAATCTTTCTCCTACCCTTGGATGATGTAATACAACAGTGTTTATAAAAAGACATTTCACTTGTTGTAGCGCTTCATCGTGGTCCCTTGTCCACCTCCATTTAATCCCTTTGTTTAACAACTTCAACAATGGAACAGTACTTTCCGCGTATTTACTTGTAAACCTCTGACAGTAGTTAGCTAAACCTAGAAATGACTTTAGCTGCTTGCAGTTCTTTGGAGTCGGAAATTCTTGTATGGCTTTTACCTTCTCTGGGTCCGTGGTTATTCCTTCCACTGAGATTCGGTGACCTAAAAACTTAATTTACTCCTTACCAAACTCTGATTTCCGTAGATTCAGCGTCATGTTTGCTGATCTAATTTTGCAAAAATATTTCTTAAATGTTGTAAGTGCTCCTCGAATGTTTGTGACACACATAGAATATCATCTACGAACACTAGTGTATACTTCTCTACCTCATTACCTAAGGCACTGTCTAAACACCTTACCATTGCAGCTAAGCTGGTGCTCAGGCCAAAAGGTACCACTTTAAATTGGTAGCACTTGTTTTTATACAAAAATGCCGTATACTGTCTATCACAATTGCGGATTGGAATTTGCCAAAATCCTGATGTTAAGTCCAGTTTGGTCATGTACTTAACTCCATTACATTTTTGGAACAATTCTTCCACACTCCTTGCGCACTCGTAATCAGGTACTAATAAAGAATTTAATTTCCTGGTATCAAGGCATAAGCGGATACTCCCGTTCGGCTTGGTGACAACTACTAAAGGGTTTATATAGGGACTACTTGCTCTCTCTATAACACCATTCGCTAACATCTGTTGGACCTCTTTTTCCACTTCTTCTCTATAGTTTAAAGGGATATCCTTTGCTCAAATGATGCGTTTTCAGTAACTGTTAACTGATGTTCATAGAACTTAGCTCTTCCAGGCTCTGTTCTAAAAACATCCCTATACTCACAGACGAGTTGCTGAATTTGGTTCTGTTGCTCGTTGTTCAACTCAGCCCCGATGTTGATTTCTGGAGTATCATCAATACAGTGCTGGTCACTCCTAACGTCAACTAGCGGTTTCTCTCTACACCCTTTCATGACACTTACCGACTTCCAATGCTTAAATTCTTTAATATTTACATTGATTTTATTAGTATCAATTTCCATCGTGATGGTATTTCTTTTGAAATTTATTTCTGCCTTCCATTCAAGTAACGTATCTACCCCAATAATACAATCATGTACGAGTTTCGGGACTATAAGAGCTACAATTTGGGTTTGGGTACCATTTATATTGACAGGTAAATAAATTTGTTCAGTTATCTTTTGCATTTTGGCTCCAGTGGCTCCCTGTACATTACAATTTTTTACGGGTAGTCTGGGACAATTACGCAACTGACTATTATTTTCTACAAACTTTGAGCTGACACAGGTTACCTCACTGCCAGTGTCTATTAGCGCTCGTACTTGTAGATTACTGATTTTACAAATTATTTCCGGACATTCAGGATAATGGTTTCCACCCACTTCTTGCTCTTCTTTTAACAAGAACTCCCTATCGCTCACTTGTTTTATATTATTTGTTACTTTCTTTTTACCTGTTTTCTTGGGTTGTTTCACTGCAGGTAATGGTAGGTTTAGTTTTGTTACTTTTCTACCTGCAGTGGCTTCCCGTTTCCCGTATTCATTTTACTAGTAGACGGTTGCGGCTCGGTAGATGTTATGGCTGTTTTACATACCTTAAACCCTTTATTTGGTCGGTTTTCCACGCTCCTACTTCTACCCTTTTCTTCCAATTCCTGCCGATTTGAGGGTTTATTACCCGGATATGGGGTAAACCTTTTTTCTTTCGGGCGTTCATTGTCTCTTCTTTTCGTTGGGTAGAAAGTTGGTTCATGATGATCGTCTCTAGGGTGGTTACTCAGCTGATTATTTTGTAACGTCTCTTCGCCGCGTTACAAATCCAGGGAACCCCTCGTAATTAAACTCCGTTAATTAGATGGGTTGCCTACGTTGTAACAGAATTGATCACAAATAATTAATGTAACAAATTACTTACTAACTGTGTAAGGAAACCATGGCAAGGTATACAATTGATTTAAGCACTCCTCATATGTGTGTAACAAGAAGACTTCTCTTTATTTAACATTTAAAAAACATATACTGACAGATCCCATGACATTACTAATTCAATTATTAAGTTATTTGAAAGGTTTCTTTAAACTTTGAGATCAAACTTGATTTTATATAGCTATACCTCGGATCCGGGTCAACTTTCTGTATTTCTGTAATTAAGACTTTTAATTATACTCATTTCATGATATTAGCTTGCAAGACTTTCTTTTATTCAACCATTGGAAGAATGGTATTATTGCTTGAATTATATTACTCTACATTAGCATATAAACTGTTACAACGTATGAAGTTAGAATAGTTACATGAAATTCTTAGATTTAATTTATAAGTCTTTACAAAGTTAATAGTTTCTGAAAAGTCTCTTTCAAGATGTGTTGTGTAACAAATATTAGTAACCCTCGATAGACAGGCTATCGAGTCACCTTTTAATTGGTATGCAGAAGACTCGTCCTGGGGTATCCGTCTTGGGAAACAGGAACAGCTACGTCGTCATCTCGGTCTGGCCTTCCTCTGTAAAGGGCTCCAAAAGTTCGCAGGTTGAACAATACGTCGTGTAGATATCTACGATGATCTTGTAGATTCTCGGATGTCCTGATCTGCATATTCTGTCACGTGCAGTAGAGTTTGTGGCTTCTGATAGTTCACATCTCCGGGTATGACTTTGGAATTGTTGTTATTTGTTGAAGCACGAAGTCATCTTGTGTACACTCTTTTTTTACGTTTCGATTTTTTTTACTTTACTTTTCTTGTCTATTTACATGACTATATTAATTAACACATCCAGATGCTTTAAACAGCTACATCTGGTACACCATCTTAAGGTGAGACAAAATATAGTTAACATATTTTAAGCGCACAGCTCCTACGTCTATACTGTACGAAGTCACCATTGCAAGAGAGAGAAATTCCGCTCCCTTCGCCTGGTACTGGGCAAAAGTTAGTGGGACAATTTCCGCGCGAGAATATAGTTCCTAACTATATTTAAGTTAACATTTTTTATTTATACAAACTATCCCTAAACAAATATACATAATTTAAATCAGTTGTTTTAGCGACTATTTATGTCTTCAGATTTTTTAATTATTAACATTAGTTTTTTTATCTTATTCTAACTCACACAAGACTCGGAAAACATGTCGAGTCTGGAATCAACAGGACAGCGCCTGCTTACAAGCAAAGGGTTAAATACGATATTAATAACTCTTTACAATTTATCTTTTTATTAGAGTATCTTTTAAATAACTAATTAATTACTGCTTCCTCTCATACTGAGTACATACAGGTATTTTATATTAATACAGTGAGATTTAAATGGCTTAAGAGCTCGCAACCTTAATTTTTTAAAATTTTTATTTTCTTGATTATTTCTTTTATTTAAATCGTCACAATTTACACGCTTCAGGTCCCTCTCTAGGTCTTGACATTCATCCACGACCATTATAAACTTTAGAGTATCCACTCCTCTAGTAGTGGTTGCTACTCTAGTGCGTTCTGAGAAATGACGCGCTAGCTTATACACTAGGTCTCTCTCTTCTATTGGTGGTGTTAGATGCTTTACTTGTGCCATTACATTTAGCACATAGTGGGTGGTTGTCATATTCATTGACGGGTGATAATTACCAAATTCCAGATGATCGCGTACCCTTCTTTGGATCTGAATGTTCCAGTATTGAGCAAGGAATTTTTCTCTGAAGTCAGAGTAGGTTTGGACTCTGTCCGAGATGACTTTCCACCACGTACCTGCACAATTCTTGAGGAATCGGCCTAACATGTCTTTCTTGTCCTCGTCGTCCATCAGTGGGTTTACACGAGATACATAAGCCTCAAACAGCCTTAGGAACTCCACAGGATTCTCAAGGGTTTCCTAAGAATGCAAAGTTTTCCGGTTCTTCCTTATAGCCGCCACACCTCACGACTCTGGTTTGCTGTGACTTCATTGCCTAAGTCAGATCTTCCCGCATTACCTTTAATTGCTGTTCCACCTTTTGATGTACTTCGTCTCGGTTCGCCTTACTCTCTACTTGTTTCTTAACCTCCTTAATATTTTCACCCAGTTTGGTACACTCTTCCCTAGTACTCTGGGTTTCTTCTTTATTTAGAAGCGTTTGTGTTTTTAATTCAGCGATTACTTCGCTGAATTGTTGGTTAATGAGGGTTACTTTCTGTTCTAACCTTTCATGAATTTCGTTTCTAAATTTATTTAGTTTTTCGTCTTGACGGCGAAAATTAGTGTTTACTTGTTTCCTAAATTCCTTTATGGTAGCTTTAACCTCTTCGGTATGCTTATCAAACTTAATATTACACTCATCTATTTTGCCATTGGTACTATCTAATTTACTAGCTAAATGAGTTATTTCTTCATCTATTTTAAATGTAGCTTCGTTACTACTTTGTTCTATTTGGGTAGTTAAATTCTCGTTAATTTGTTCCATTTCGCTAGATAAGTATTTATTAGTTTGCTCTAATTTATTATTAACATCATTTATTAATTTTTGATTATTTTCTTCAATTTTATTTTCAATTTTATTTATTAATTTTTTATTACTTTCTTCTAAATTTTGATTATTTTCATCAATTTTACTATTTAATTGACTATTGGTTTTTTCAATTTCACTAGACAATTTATTCTTATTTTCATCTATTTTAGTGGTCAACTGCTAAAACATTTGTTCAATTGCTGCCATATCTATTGCTGGTGATTTAGCCATTTTTGTTATTTTAACAAATTAATATAACAATTATTTTAATATTTAACCCTTCAACAGTTATTTGTAACCTTAAATTCCACTTTGTTTCAAATTAATTAATATTACAAATTAAACTAGTCACTTGGGTAAAAGCAACGCCAAATTATATAACTTTCTTTATATAATTTGTCAATTTAATCGGGCCCATTAGTTGCGGCGCCAAACATACAACGCTACTTTTTATCTAACACACTTATATAATATATTTAATGATAGATAAAACGTTACTTACCCGTGATTTTACTTTACCTGGGCGCCAGAACAAATCCCAGATACAAATGACACGGTTTCAGCTTAGCTCAGAGCATAGAGACACACTTTCTCAGGATTCGTTCAGTGAATGTGGAATTCAAGGGGAATTGTTACAAATAACACTTAAAATTTTTGTTGAAATTTGTTTAATTACCGTTTTAATTATTTTGTTAACTTCTTGAAAAATGCTAATTGTAGGACTTATTGCTACCCTACTCTTATAATTAACGAGTGTGCGTGAAAAGTGATGATTAAAACATCCAAACGACCTATTGCTCTTATCTGGTTTAATTAAGAAAATTTATATCTCCCAAACCAGTGCTAAAGAACAGGTCTGCAATAATTTGCACGTTCAATACTACACCTCACTTTCCATTCAACACTCCTATACTATGTTATAACTAATCTTCTAGTTACATACAAAGTGTGAAGTTATTTAGTTTTTTTAAAATTGTTTATTTTTTATTATTATTTATTTATTATTTATTTCATTGATCAATGCATCTATTTCTTACTGTTTGATGCGTCGACCGAAGATAGGAATCCGTAGAGATCCTCCTTTTGATGGTTCAGCACAGAAGAAATGATGCTGACCAATCCTGTTGAACGATGATCTGGGCAATTAAAGATGCTGTAGCTCTCTGTCGCACCAGTCACTTCACAATTGATTATTAATTAATTATTTAATTAATTAATGTGGTGTTACACAGCGGGAGTTGTTGTCGAACTGTACTAGTTCCTCTGCAACTGCGGACTACTTCTCGAACTTTTTACTTAAATGAAACTTTGCGTGTTTGTGAAATTAAGCACGTAATTTACACACGTCTAGCGCATTGAAGATCCGAACGAAGAGTCCTCGCTACCCTCCGTCAGAGTTGGCGTCTGTTCTAAATGCAGGATTCTGATTAGTTGTTCCAAATAAATCATGCGTTTTTCCAGTTGAAACAATATCGGACAGGTCGACTAAACGCCCCTTGACAGGTCTGAGACGGCACAGAATTACTGGCTAAAATCGTACTTCCTTTGTTTGCAAATCGTTTGATTACAGGTATTTGCAAACGTGTTTTCAAAGATCTGACCACAGAATATTGTTGCTTAGGTCTTTATCAGTGTGTGTGTGTGAAAACACCTAATTCGTACCTAGCTTAATTCTCGAGTTATTTCGCTTGGCGTTCTTCTTCTGTATATCTTCTGTAAATGTCAATTATATTGGTTGATATTTTGGCTACTTATAGAGCTTTAATTGCTGAACACTATGTTGTTTTCAGAATTGCTGTATATTTGTTGGTTTTAAAGATATTGCAGTTTTAACACATAAATTCAATTGAGTAAAATTTCCTGTCTGTACCGGCATTTGTCGTAGCAGTGACGAGGTTAGACAGAGATGGCTGCAATTATACGCTCTCTCTCTTGCTTACGTCGCAATACTCGCTCCGTTTGACACTTTCATATAACGCTCAGATAGGACGACAATATGAATCGTTATTATATATATATATATATATATATATATATTGTAATATAACTTATTTATTACAAATTATAATTAAATTTATAAAGTGTTGCTTGTTCTGGTATTCTGCGGTAATCGAGCCCCACAAGTTGGACTCGCTAATTTTGTAATAATACGATAAATATTAAATATAAAAATAAATAAATAGTTGATGTATGAGAATTGTACTCTCACTATTATGTGTAGTAATGTAGCTAATGTCTTCTAATCTTCGTTCGGCTCTCACTACTGGTCTTCACTTTTGTAATATATAATGGTAATTGTAATGGTGTTCTGGTATAATATTACCCAGAATAATTTTTATGGTGCGTATGTGTAGTAGTGACGTTCCGCTCTGGGAGACGTCGATTTGGTAATGTTCCTGGATAATGTTGTTATCAAATATTCTAGATGTATGTTGCTGTTGCAGCAATTTGAAAGGTGATATAAATTTAAAATTTATATTTATACAAAAAAAATAAATTCTGAAAAAATTGTTTTCGATGTGTTTATATTCTTAAAATCTAGAAATAAATTGAGATTGTTGATTGTAATTATAAATAGGATGGTATGGTGTGTATTCTAGTAATAATCTTCCCTTCTGTAAATTTATTAAAAAGACAATCCAGTTAACTTCAAATTAGGCGCGAACGGCTCTCTTCTTCTTACTCTTGAAATGTAGTAGTTCGCATATACTGCCTTTAAAGGTTGTCGAGTTTTCTTTATTAATTAATGGTTATGTCCTTTTATTAGAGAAATCAAATTCAATTTACTAGATAACAAACGTTTATTCAACAAAATAAGGAATTTGCTCAATTGAAAACAATGTTACCATGCCGTATCGACTCGCTCAGGGCCGGTCGATCTATGAATTTTATATTGGTATTATAAAAATAGGTTCTTCGAACGGTTAATTATATAAAAAGCCAGAGAAGGTCAGGGTCAGAAAGTATAACACTTACAATTCTAAACATGTATTAAAATTAAACAATATAATGGTAATTATTAATAATAAAAGTTTATATATAATTTTTATTCACCCCAGTTCAGCAAACCGTCGCCTGATAGAGTTGATGAGATTGGGTCAAAATGGCCGCCTGGCGCATGCGCGATGATCGCCTTCTAACCTGGATGTATGTTGTACGTAGTTGCCTCGACGAATATTTCTTGTAATAAATGCTGCCTTTTCACCGTTTCCTCGTCTCAGCAATTGTGGATCTTCCTTCTGGTGTTAATTGAGTGTTCCTGGTTCAGTGTTTCGTAGTTCACTTTGTTTAAATGTGTGTGATAATGTCTAACTTCACTTTGGTTAAATGGGTTGTAACTAACACTTTTCGTTTCGTTAGTAATAATTATTAGTGATGGTGTTAATTTAATAATTTAGTCCTATATTGTTCTGTTTTACTGTATTTTAATCGTGTTATGGTTTGTGCTCACTGATTCTAACATTTAAACTCAAAATTGAAAAAGTTAAAAATTTTCACTGAAAACTAGGTTTTTATATACCGCACGCCATTTCTGCTTCTTATATAGGTTAATAGGAGCAAAACCTCGTTCAAGTGTTCTCTACCATGTATAATAATTAACTGTCTGTATTTTCTTCATCTCATGAAAATCTTAGCCTATATAATATATTTCAGACATTGTTTAAAATTGCCATAACTTCCGATACACTTTAAAAATGTACATTATGTTCATAAAATAAATTCGTTATTAGTTAACTGTTTGAAATATAAAATACATATTCGTTTTCACTATTCTATTCTACTTATTTTGATAGTAATTAAGTTAGTATTACAAAGTTTTATCAGAAAATCATATTTCTTATATTTTTTGGGAAGGTCGGCCTAAATTTATACTTCCTGTCTTCTAAGTAAATAATAGCCATTTTACCTAATATAATTATTATTCTATAAAATCTGAAATTGTTATAATTGTCAATTCTCACTTATTTTATGGCAATTTAGTATATTAATGATGGTTTTTTCATACAATTCAGTTGTATATGACTCCCCTTATGGTAATGTTAGTGAATCTATTTCAGTTTCAAATGGTATTTCATTATACAAATAAATAATTTTACTCATAGAATGACCATATCTTTAGAAAGCCTTATTTACATAGTATTTAATATGTTGGGTGTATCTTGCCTAAATATTGTCAGTTTGACTGGTTTATAAGATTAGGTTTATTAATTATTCTGCATTTTAACTTTATTATATTGCCTAGATTTGAATTGTGGCTATTTGCAGAATGTTTTACTAATGTAATTATTTTATTTCCTTCTCTGACTTCTGACTCTGATATATTTGATTAAAAATTAGCTCTCTGATCTGGCATAACAGTAATTATAGATTATACAATTAAAATATAACACCCAGATATATAAAACTGGTGTTCTTAATAACATTGTTTTGGTATATCACCTAATAACATAATAAAAAGTATTTCTACAACATTGGAATGATATCTAATTTTAGATAATGCATTCCTAAATTAACATGAACAATAAAATAACAATTATAATACTAATATTTCTTATGACTAACCCTTATTTATCTAAATGTTATATGTAATAGGAACCTAACATCCTGGTTCCATATATAATTGTTAACACCTTCTATAAACTTCATCATAAACAGTTTGTTCTGTAATTCCCCATTTTATAAGATTTATGCCCCCTCTTAAAGTATAACCCTGGCTATCTAATTTATATTCCATTCTATGGAATGTTCATACAGCTTTAGTAGCCTTTTATTAGTAACATTACTATTTCATTACCAAAGTAGACACTGTTCATAAAACTTAAAGTTTGTTACTATGTACTGCAACTCATGTACCCTTTTAAAGTTTATTATTTATAATTTGATCACTTGCACTTGTCTATGGTGAATTATCAATATATTTACTAGTCTTTTTCTAGCTTTTAATATGAAATATTCAACCATGGGGGAACTGTGAAGACTTGTCTATACAAACTAAATAATAACTTTTTGAATGCACTAATATTTAATACTACTAACACTTTTAGTTTTTGTCAGTTTTACAGTGATATGGTTTTTTAGGGTGTTATACTTTCTCTTTGGGCATTCATTGATTTTGGGGTTTTTTGGGGGTTCTTTCCCTATGGGGTTTTTGTTTTATATGGATCGTCTTAATTATTCTTCTTTCTTCCTTCTTCAGTAGTAGTAGTTTTAATTAGTTCTTCTTTCTTCATTAGATTTAGTTTGTTCTTCTTTCTTCTTTGAGTTTTAATTAGTTTTGTTTCTTCTGTCTTCAGTAGCTTTGATTGTTCTTCTTTCTTCTCTAGTTTTAATTATTCTTCTTTCTTCATTCTTCTGTCTTCTGTATCTTTGATTGTTCTTCTTTCTTCCTTCTTCTGTAGTAGTAGTTTTAATTAGTCTTCTTTCTTCTTTAGTTTTAATTATTCTTCTTTCTTCTGTCTTCAGTAGCTTTGATTGTTCTTCTTTCTTCCTTCTTCAGTAGCTTAGATTGTTCTTCTTCCTTCCTTCTTCTGTAGTAGTAGCTTTAATTAGTCTTCTTTCTTCTCTAGTTTTAATTGTTCTTCTTTCTTCTGTCTTCAGTAGCTTTGATTGTTCTTCTTTCTTCCTTCTTCTGTAGTAGTAGTTTTAATTAGTCTTCTTTCTTCTTTAGTTTTAATTATTCTTCTTTCTTCTGTCTTCAGTAGCTTTGATTGTTCTTCTGTCTTCTTTGAGTTTTAATTGTTCTTCTTTCTTCTGTCTTCAGTAGCTTTGACTGTTCTTCTGTCTTCTTTGAGTTTTAATTGTTCTTCTTTCTTCTTTCTTCAGTAGCTTAGATTGTTCTTCTTTCTTCCTTCTTCTGTAGTAGTAGCTTTAATTAGTCTTCTTTCTTCTCTAGTTTTAATTATTCTTCTTTCTTCTGTCTTCAGTAGCTTTGATTGTTCTTCTTTCTTCCTCCTTCAGTAGCTTAGATTGTTCTTCTTTCTTCCTTCTTCTGTAGTAGTAGCTTTAATTAGTCTTCTTTCTTCTCTAGTTTTAATTATTCTTCTTTCTTCTGTCTTCAGTAGCTTTGATTGTTCTTCTTTCTTCCTTCTTCAGTAGCTTAGATTGTTCTTCTTTCTTCCTTCTTCTGTAGTAGTAGCTTTAATTAGTCTTCTTTCTTCTCTAGTTTTAATTATTCTTCTTTCTTCTGTCTTCAGTAGCTTTGATTGTTCTTCTTTCTTCCTTCTTCTGTAGTAGTAGTTTTAATTAGTCTTCTTTCTTCTTTAGTTTTAATTATTCTTCTTTCTTCTGTCTTCAGTAGCTTTGATTGTTCTTCTGTCTTCTTTGAGTTTTAATTGTTCTTCTTTCTTCTTTCTTCAGTAGCTTAGATTGTTCTTCTTTCTTCTGTCTTCAGTAGTTTTTCGCTGTGTATGCCTTGGTTTCTTCTAGTCTGGTTTCCTTGACGGGGTATATTAATTGCCTGCTTCTATCTTTCCTGGGTAATCTTGTTATTAACATTTTTAGTCTTCGGGGTTTTTAAATTTGTATTATATTATTATTTGCAGAATTTTTCTTTATTTAATCTTTCTTGTGAATATATTTAGTAAATACTGCATTTTAAACGATTCTCATTTAGATGCTCCATATATTAGAGCTTTATTAATGATCATTGAGTAATGTATTTGTGTGGATTATCTGTCACGCTACAGATTGCTCTCTTCCAGAAGTGATTAGTTCAGATCATATTTAGTTTGTCTGAAGTAATTGCTTATGACATCATATTATAAATTATATCTCTTTACTTCCTTCACATTTCTAAAATTTTTTCTCCTATATTTTTGAGCTTATCTATATTTCATTATTAACTGGATTCTTACTGATAGTAATAGTCATCTGAGGTTCGTTATTTTTTATTTTTCCATTTTCTTCTTAACTCGTTTCTTTATCCTTGGGATATTTATTCCCTAAAATTCCCTAATACGTTAGCTGGGGCAGTGTCCAGAGGGGCTCTGTAGGCTTCACACTCTGCTGGCCATGCTACGTCATTTATTGATAACAGAGGTAAATCATCTCTGATCAATACATAATAATACTGCTGGACGTATCTCAGACAGTCATTTATAAAAATTATATAAGAATAGTCCACCTTATGACTATAAAAAAAAATTAAATATCTTTGGATATTTCACTTCGTATACGAACAGATCTATTAATATTTCTATCTTAGTGAATCTCTATCTCAGTTATTTTTCTCAATGGTTAGCTCTGCTGGCATTTTATTTCTCCTTGTGATTGGAAGCTGGTATAATATAATTATCACTCCTTATTCAGTGTAAAGTTTTTAATTCTCTGTCATTTTTTGACTGTTATCACAATCTCCTTCTGGTCATTGGTAGCATATATTTTGTATTATATTTTTGTTCCTTTCTTAATTCTTGTGAATCGTTCCACTAGTATTATGTTTTTTCAATTACTCTTTTAATTGTCTTTCTAATAACTGACATTTATTGTATGATCATCTTTTTCATATGGATTTATTTATATATAGTTTTTCCTTTCTTTTTCAAAATTTTATTTTGCTCTTGCTTTTTATCCAAATGCACTCTTTAATTATTAATGCCATATGTTTAATATCTCTGTTTATTTGACATAAAATTCTCATTAATTTTACTTCACAATAAGTTTATTCATTTAAATTGTATCAGTGGTTTGTACTGCCATTTCTTTATTCTTGAAAGTTTTTCAGAATTTGTCCCATATATAATTGTTTGTAATGTGTTATCCAAATTCTTTTTCTTCTTGTTCATTTCTAAAAGTTGTTTTTAAAATAAGGTAGTAAGTTGTTCTTACTTCTTTTTTAAATTTTGAGATTTAATTCAAAATTCATTTTCTTTTTGATTCATAAATTGTTTTCTAAATAATAGGTAAGTAAGTAGTCATTACTTCATTTTTGAATTTTTACTTTTCATCATAAATTATCTCCTAAATAATAGGTAGTAAGGTGTTCTTACTTGTTTTTTGAATTTTGAGATTTAATTCAAAATTCATTTTCTTTTTGATTCATAAATGGTTTTCTAAATAATAGGTAGTAAGTTGTCATTACTTCATTTTTGAATTTTTACTTTTAAATTCTTTCTTCCATACATTCAATTACTCATAATATTTTTTCATGAATATGGTTAACATATCATATTATTACCCTAAATATGGTATTAGCTCTCTTCTTTTCTTTATTTCACATGTACTGCTTATAATTATTTTTCTTTTAAATACCCAGGTTGAAGATTTTTATTAGGTTGGACAATTGCTCATAATTTCTTTTTCTTTGACATAGTTTTTTGCCGTTGCCGGTTATCATAACATCAGTCCCTTTTTGTGGAGGTGTATGGTATTAGACTTAACCGTAGTCTGTCACTTCATTTGCTCTCATTGTCCGGATGACCATAGTCTTCATCATCGTTCCGGTGCTAGTGACATCTCTGGCCTTTGTTTTGTATTTCATTTTCCTACCTGCTATTCCTTTGTTTGCTGCTAAGCTTATTCGGCTCCCTCTATCATAGTGTTTTATATACCAGTACGTCTCTGGTCCATCAATGATCAATGATACCATTGACAATCTACCATATATCTCCATCCCTGTTGTATTCCATTTACCTCTGATCACTTCCCCGTGGTAAACTACTGTCAGCTGGTAAACCATTTCTGAGATTACCATCAATCTATTTCCATAATTTCTGGAACTCACGATTTCTTCATTGTTGGTAATAGGGATATTATCATTATCAAATAAACCATGGTTCATCATTTCCATTTCTTCCCTTGTTTTCATTAATTTCTTTGGATGCCTTCTTTTCATTCTCTTTTGTTTCACTTCCATATCCTTAGTATTTTCTTTCTTCCCGTTCGTTTTCTTTTCAGGTAACACTATCACTGCCATTGTTTTATTGTTTGGTATTTCCTTTCGTTCTGGTTTGCTGTTGCCCAGTGTCTTATCCAATTCTTCATCCAAGGATGTGACGTTTTTATCTATTTCACTCAAACCTTCCTTCAAGATTTGTCTGTATTCTTTTCTATCCCTTCTTTCCTCTTCCCTGTATTCTTTCATTTCCTTATGCCATCGTCGGTTATCCTCCCTTATTTCTTCTCTTAACCGTTGGTTATCTTCTCTTAACTCTTCCCTTAATTGTTGATGATCACTTTCGATTTTCTTATTGGTTTCTTCCATCTTTTCTTCCAAATTCTTCTTATTTTCTTCCATTTTCTTTTCCACCTTTTTACTGGTTTCCTCAATTCTCTTATTGGTCCTTTCTATTTTACGGCCCAATTCTTCTTTTGTTTCTTGGTTGTCCTTCTTCAATTCTTCCCTTAAAGATTGGTTATCATTCTTCAAATCTTCAAATCTTTTATTATTTTCTTCTGTGGTAGAATCCATTTTCTTGTTCAAGTTTTCTTCGGTGGAATCCATTTTCTTGCTTAATTCTTCCTTGGTTGCTTGGTTGTCCTTCTTCAAGTTTTCTTCCATCTTCTTGCTGTTTTCTTCCATCTTCTTGCTGTTTTCTTCCATCTTCTCCATCATTATCCTGAACATCTCCTGCATGTTACTATTCTCTTCTCGTGGTGGTTTCTCGGGTTGTCCTATTCGTTCCTCCCGGACATCGATTTCCCCTGTTTGTGTGTGCGCTTCGGGTTGTTCCTCTGGTGGTGCTGGTTTTTTACGTTCCACCCGTTCTAATATCCTTTCCACGTCCTCCACTGGGGTCGCCTCCTTATTATCCATATCGAGTTCTTTCTCGGCCTCCGCCGCTCTCTTCTTTGATGTGGCACGACGCATTATTTTCCCTGATTCCCTGGCTGGGTAACCGCTGCCAAGCTGAATTAGGAATTGGGTAAGTAATTGCCGCCTTTCAACCCCTAATTACAGCCCTTTAGTTGGACGCCAAATTTTGTAATATAACTTATTTATTACAAATTATAATTAAATTTATAAAGTGTTGCTTGTTCTGGTATTCTGCGGTAATCGAGCCCCACAAGTTGGACTCGCTAATTTTGTAATAATACGATAAATATTAAATATAAAAATAAATAAATAGTTGATGTATGAGAATTGTACTCTCACTATTATGTGTAGTAATGTAGCTAATGTCTTCTAATCTTCGTTCGGCTCTCACTACTGGTCTTCACTTTTGTAATATATAATGGTAATTGTAATGGTGTTCTGGTATAATATTACCCAGAATAATTTTTATGGTGCGTATGTGTAGTAGTGACGTTCCGCTCTGGGAGACGTCGATTTGGTAATGTTCCTGGATAATGTTGTTATCAAATATTCTAGATGTATGTTGCTGTTGCAGCAATTTGAAAGGTGATATAAATTTAAAATTTATATTTATACAAAAAAAATAAATTCTGAAAAAATTGTTTTCGATGTGTTTATATTCTTAAAATCTAGAAATAAATTGAGATTGTTGATTGTAATTATAAATAGGATGGTATGGTGTGTATTCTAGTAATAATCTTCCCTTCTGTAAATTTATTAAAAAGACAATCCAGTTAACTTCAAATTAGGCGCGAACGGCTCTCTTCTTCTTACTCTTGAAATGTAGTAGTTCGCATATACTGCCTTTAAAGGTTGTCGAGTTTTCTTTATTAATTAATGGTTATGTCCTTTTATTAGAGAAATCAAATTCAATTTACTAGATAACAAACGTTTATTCAACAAAATAAGGAATTTGCTCAATTGAAAACAATGTTACCATGCCGTATCGACTCGCTCAGGGCCGGTCGATCTATGAATTTTATATTGGTATTATAAAAATAGGTTCTTCGAACGGTTAATTATATAAAAAGCCAGAGAAGGTCAGGGTCAGAAAGTATAACACTTACAATTCTAAACATGTATTAAAATTAAACAATATAATGGTAATTATTAATAATAAAAGTTTATATATAATTTTTATTCACCCCAGTTCAGCAAACCGTCGCCTGATAGAGTTGATGAGATTGGGTCAAAATGGCCGCCTGGCGCATGCGCGATGATCGCCTTCTAACCTGGATGTATGTTGTACGTAGTTGCCTCGACGAATATTTCTTGTAATAAATGCTGCCTTTTCACCGTTTCCTCGTCTCAGCAATTGTGGATCTTCCTTCTGGTGTTAATTGAGTGTTCCTGGTTCAGTGTTTCGTAGTTCACTTTGTTTAAATGTGTGTGATAATGTCTAACTTCACTTTGGTTAAATGGGTTGTAACTAACACTTTTCGTTTCGTTAGTAATAATTATTAGTGATGGTGTTAATTTAATAATTTAGTCCTATATTGTTCTGTTTTACTGTATTTTAATCGTGTTATGGTTTGTGCTCACTGATTCTAACATTTAAACTCAAAATTGAAAAAGTTAAAAATTTTCACTGAAAACTAGGTTTTTATATACCGCACGCCATTTCTGCTTCTTATATAGGTTAATAGGAGCAAAACCTCGTTCAAGTGTTCTCTACCATGTATAATAATTAACTGTCTGTATTTTCTTCATCTCATGAAAATCTTAGCCTATATAATATATTTCAGACATTGTTTAAAATTGCCATAACTTCCGATACACTTTAAAAATGTACATTATGTTCATAAAATAAATTCGTTATTAGTTAACTGTTTGAAATATAAAATACATATTCGTTTTCACTATTCTATTCTACTTATTTTGATAGTAATTAAGTTAGTATTACAAAGTTTTATCAGAAAATCATATTTCTTATATTTTTTGGGAAGGTCGGCCTAAATTTATACTTCCTGTCTTCTAAGTAAATAATAGCCATTTTACCTAATATAATTATTATTCTATAAAATCTGAAATTGTTATAATTGTCAATTCTCACTTATTTTATGGCAATTTAGTATATTAATGATGGTTTTTTCATACAATTCAGTTGTATATGACTCCCCTTATGGTAATGTTAGTGAATCTATTTCAGTTTCAAATGGTATTTCATTATACAAATAAATAATTTTACTCATAGAATGACCATATCTTTAGAAAGCCTTATTTACATAGTATTTAATATGTTGGGTGTATCTTGCCTAAATATTGTCAGTTTGACTGGTTTATAAGATTAGGTTTATTAATTATTCTGCATTTTAACTTTATTATATTGCCTAGATTTGAATTGTGGCTATTTGCAGAATGTTTTACTAATGTAATTATTTTATTTCCTTCTCTGACTTCTGACTCTGATATATTTGATTAAAAATTAGCTCTCTGATCTGGCATAACAGTAATTATAGATTATACAATTAAAATATAACACCCAGATATATAAAACTGGTGTTCTTAATAACATTGTTTTGGTATATCACCTAATAACATAATAAAAAGTATTTCTACAACATTGGAATGATATCTAATTTTAGATAATGCATTCCTAAATTAACATGAACAATAAAATAACAATTATAATACTAATATTTCTTATGACTAACCCTTATTTATCTAAATGTTATATGTAATAGGAACCTAACATCCTGGTTCCATATATAATTGTTAACACCTTCTATAAACTTCATCATAAACAGTTTGTTCTGTAATTCCCCATTTTATAAGATTTATGCCCCCTCTTAAAGTATAACCCTGGCTATCTAATTTATATTCCATTCTATGGAATGTTCATACAGCTTTAGTAGCCTTTTATTAGTAACATTACTATTTCATTACCAAAGTAGACACTGTTCATAAAACTTAAAGTTTGTTACTATGTACTGCAACTCATGTACCCTTTTAAAGTTTATTATTTATAATTTGATCACTTGCACTTGTCTATGGTGAATTATCAATATATTTACTAGTCTTTTTCTAGCTTTTAATATGAAATATTCAACCATGGGGGAACTGTGAAGACTTGTCTATACAAACTAAATAATAACTTTTTGAATGCACTAATATTTAATACTACTAACACTTTTAGTTTTTGTCAGTTTTACAGTGATATGGTTTTTTAGGGTGTTATACTTTCTCTTTGGGCATTCATTGATTTTGGGGTTTTTTGGGGGTTCTTTCCCTATGGGGTTTTTGTTTTATATGGATCGTCTTAATTATTCTTCTTTCTTCCTTCTTCAGTAGTAGCAGTTTTAATTAGTTCTTCTTTCTTCATTAGATTTAGTTTGTTCTTCTTTCTTCTTTGAGTTTTAATTAGTTTTGTTTCTTCTGTCTTCAGTAGCTTTGATTGTTCTTCTTTCTTCTCTAGTTTTAATTATTCTTCTTTCTTCATTCTTCTGTCTTCTGTATCTTTGATTGTTCTTCTTTCTTCCTTCTTCTGTAGTAGTAGTTTTAATTAGTCTTCTTTCTTCTTTAGTTTTAATTATTCTTCTTTCTTCTGTCTTCAGTAGCTTTGATTGTTCTTCTTTCTTCCTTCTTCAGTAGCTTAGATTGTTCTTCTTTCTTCCTTCTTCTGTAGTAGTAGCTTTAATTAGTCTTCTTTCTTCTCTAGTTTTAATTGTTCTTCTTTCTTCTGTCTTCAGTAGCTTTGATTGTTCTTCTTTCTTCCTTCTTCTGTAGTAGTAGTTTTAATTAGTCTTCTTTCTTCTTTAGTTTTAATTATTCTTCTTTCTTCTGTCTTCAGTAGCTTTGATTGTTCTTCTGTCTTCTTTGAGTTTTAATTGTTCTTCTTTCTTCTGTCTTCAGTAGCTTTGACTGTTCTTCTGTCTTCTTTGAGTTTTAATTGTTCTTCTTTCTTCTTTCTTCAGTAGCTTAGATTGTTCTTCTTTCTTCCTTCTTCTGTAGTAGTAGCTTTAATTAGTCTTCTTTCTTCTCTAGTTTTAATTATTCTTCTTTCTTCTGTCTTCAGTAGCTTTGATTGTTCTTCTTCCTTCCTTCTTCAGTAGCTTAGATTGTTCTTCTTTCTTCCTTCTTCTGTAGTAGTAGCTTTAATTAGTCTTCTTTCTTCTCTAGTTTTAATTATTCTTCTTTCTTCTGTCTTCAGTAGCTTAGATTGTTCTTCTTTCTTCCTTCTTCTGTAGTAGTAGCTTTAATTAGTCTTCTTTCTTCTCTAGTTTTAATTATTCTTCTTTCTTCTGTCTTCAGTAGCTTTGATTGTTCTTCTTTCTTCCTTCTTCTGTAGTAGTAGCTTTAATTAGTCTTCTTTCTTCTCTAGTTTTAATTATTCTTCTTTCTTCTGTCTTCAGTAGCTTTGATTGTTCTTCTTTCTTCCTTCTTCAGTAGCTTAGATTGTTCTTCTTTCTTCCTTCTTCTGTAGTAGTAGCTTTAATTAGTCTTCTTTCTTCTTTAGTTTTAATTATTCTTCTTTCTTCTGTCTTCAGTAGCTTTGATTGTTCTTCTGTCTTCTTTGAGTTTTAATTATTCTTCTTTCTTCTGTCTTCAGTAGCTTTGATTGTTCTTCTTTCTTCCTTCTTCAGTAGCTTAGATTGTTCTTCTTTCTTCCTTCTTCTGTAGTAGTAGCTTTAATTAGTCTTCTTTCTTCTCTAGTTTTAATTATTCTTCTTTCTTCTGTCTTCAGTAGCTTTGATTGTTCTTCTTTCTTCCTTCTTCTGTAGTAGTAGTTTTAATTAGTCTTCTTTCTTCTTTAGTTTTAATTATTCTTCTTTCTTCTGTCTTCAGTAGCTTTGATTGTTCTTCTGTCTTCTTTGAGTTTTAATTGTTCTTCTTTCTTCTTTCTTCAGTAGCTTAGATTGTTCTTCTTTCTTCTGTCTTCAGTAGTGTTTCGCTGTGTATGCCTTGGTTTCTTCTAGTCTGGTTTCCTTGACGGGGTATATTAATTGCCTGCTTCTATCTTTCCTGGGTAATCTTGTTATTAACATTTTTAGTCTTCGGGGTTTTTAAATTTGTATTATATTATTATTTGCAGAATTTTTCTTTATTTAATCTTTCTTGTGAATATATTTAGTAAATAGTGCATTTTAAACGATTCTCATTTAGATACTCCATATATTAGAGCTTTATTAATGATCGTTGAGTAATGTATTTGTGTGGATTATCTGTCACGCTACAATATATATATGTATATATATATATATATATATATATATTGCAACAGATCAAATTTTATTATACTAATAAGGATATAGTGAGTGTTTAAAAATCACAAACAAGACTTATTATGGAGGAGATGAAAAATTATTTATTATACACACAAATATTGTTTTTAAAGATGTATATTGTATTATAAATTGTCATGTATTGATAATAGAAATAATTGTTTGTATTGTTCGATAATATAAATCGATTTTACTTGGTTCCTGCAACGTCCTCCTCTCCTCTCGTCGCTCCCGTCCTGGCGTCCTCTTCTTCAGCGTCACTCCTTCCTTGTGTCCTCTGCGTCCTGGCGTCCTCTTCGTCTCGTCGTCCTCTTCTACAGCGTCACTCCTTCCTGGCGACCTCTTCGTCTTGTCGTCCTATTCTACGGCAGGCGGCTCCAGCAGCGATATTTCAACGAGTCTCGTTGTTATGTTTGACTGTTGTAACGAATTCTTTTAATGGTTCACCTATATATAAATAATTGTTTGTGTAGGAATAAAATTGTATATTAAAAAAAATTTTAATTAAATTTTTTTTTCCTTATAATTAATTAAAAACATTTAATTAATTAAATTTCGTGGTGTTCCGAAACGTTTGTCACTTATTTTAATTGTTTTATAGACTTTTGTGTATTTGTTAAAACCTTTAGCCACTTATAGAATTGTCTCCAATAACGATCGATACTTGTTTATTTTCTGTTTGGAGGTTATCTTCCTTCTGGTGGTAAGATTCTTGTAGTTAGTTCTATTTAAATTGAAGTATTATATTAGTTATCTATATTAGAAATGAAAAACTGTTTAAATAGGAAATATATTAATAATTTTATTGACAATTAGTTATTTTGACTCTTGTCGATATATAAATCGATACTCAGGGTAACGTTTGAACTATTACAAATTTTTTATATAGGTTCTTTGAACAGCTATGTTAGGGAAAGTCAGAGAAATAGGGCAAAGATTGAAAAGTATAACATTACAAGGTAAATTCTTAAAAGTAACAGTATATATATCAGCTTCAAAGTATAGAAATAAATAAATATGTTGCGAACCGTCCTGTAGGCAGACAGAGGCTGTGTTGATTTGAGTTGTGGGTAATCAGCAATGGCCGCCGATGAAATTGAAAGTCGTCACCTCGCAGTTTTGGCGTTCAAATAAAGATGGTTTCCTTATGAATTTACGTCTTGGTGGCTGCAATTCTTCCTTCTTTTGTTGGTGGAGTGTCACTGGTTCAGTTTTGGTGTTGTATTCGGAAAAATAGTGTATATTTAAGTCAGGTTCACTTTTGTCGGTTAGTCATATGTTAGGCACTTTTATGGTTAAGTGTTATTACTGTTTTAGTGGGTTTAAATGTTATTTCCTCTGGTGTTCTGTGCTGTATAATGTTAGTTCAGTGTTGGTATATGTTTATTTCACTGTGTTGAACTTTAAAAATGTTTTCTACCGAAACTCTCGATTTTCACTTTCCGCTCAGACAATTATTCGCCATTACGGTATTCGTAACTAGGTTAAGATGGGTCAATTGCTCGTGTCAAGTGTCCCGTTTGTACCTAATAGATGTATCAATAATAGATGTATCTTACACTTAATAGATGTATCCCGTTTGTAACTAGGTTAAGATGGGTCAATTGCTCGTGTCAAGTGTCCCGTTTGTTCAATAATTAACTAACTTACTTCCTTCATCTCCGACTAAAATCTTAGCCAAACAATATTATTCGTTCCATTGTTCAAATTTTATTTTGCATCCTGTGCATGTAATAAAGTTACATTATATAACTGATTATACTTTGGTTATTCTTCAAATTTATTAGCTAGTTGTTACTTAATTTTATCCTTCAGTTCATTCTGCGTAATTTTATACCAAATAATGCCGTTTTATTAAGTTTTTGATTTAAAAATGATATTTTTTCCTTCATTTTGTAATTTCTAAGTCCTAAGGTCTAACTTCCTGTTCTTTTCCAAATTCTGCCATTACCAAGTTATATTAATGATTATTAAATCTCATATTGTAATAAAAGGTTTATATTCCCTTAATTTCTTGCAATTAGATGAATTGGTTAAGTTTTAAAATATTATGTTGGAATATATGACTCCCCTCTCCAAATTTTTGAGTTCTGTCATTTCCTTTTTTATCAATAATTCTGGCTATAATTTTACAAAATCTTTCTTAGTTATATTTTTAATTACATGGCTTAGTGTCTGATTTACATTATCTAAATCCCTTCAGTTTAAATGTATTTATGTACTTAGTTTCTCAGTTTTGATGATGTTTAGTTTTTAACATTTTGCCTAGATTCCTAACAGTTTTTACATAGAAATTTTTATAAATAATACATATTGAGCTATACCCTCTCTGACTTTCATTGATATTGTAACATAAATTAAACATTTTCTTCTGGTAAACAAAATAACAATTAGTATATGTTTCATACTATTAACATATAACAAATAATTCCAATTAATAGTTGTCTTTAACAAATCAGACATATTTTATACTCAAAGATTAATAATCATACATAACAAATATCATATATAAAGAATGTTGTTCCATTCTAACATCTTAATTAGTTATTAACAATAATACCTATAATAAATATTTTATAATTGAAGAATGTTAGTGGTTCTGACCTTTTTAAATTTGCTTATTCCTAATACATTTTTACATATCTTATTCTACATAAACAAAACCTTATTTACTATAATCTTATACTCTATATTCCTTATATTAAGTTATATGAACAGTTTTTATCTGTTTTTAATTGGGTTTTGGGTAATTGTACCCTGTCACTTCACTTTTTATTCTGTGCCTGCTCTTGTTTTATAAATCATTCTAATGAATGTCATTTAAACAGATTGGCAGTTCTTTACTAAAACACATGTATTATATTATCATGATAATACTTTATTTATTATCTCTGAACATAAATTAAGTCACTTCAAAGTTGTATCATTTCATTATTTACTTAGTTTGTGAATACCAATAATGAAACATAATGTTCATTTTTTATAATACTAAAACTTGCACTGGTTCTCTTTACATTCCTTGATTCTATTTCTAAATGGTTATATAGTCTTATTAAAATCAAGAAATCTATTTGTAGATTATAATGAAGATTTGTTCTTTAGTATTACATTATTATTTCACCTTGGTCCACTTTCAACTCTTACTCTATACACTTTTTTGGCTTATATCTATTGTACATGTGGGTTTTTGCATTGATACTTTGTTATACTTTTTTATTATTATTATATTTATTTACTTTGGGTATGGTTTTTTTACAAGAGCATTCCTTCTTCTTGTGGATGCTGTCTTCTTCTTGTTTCTTCATTGATGTGTTATTTTCTTCTGGATTCTTATAATTGTATTTTCTTCATCTTCTTGTGGATTTCATCGGGTTTTTGGGTTTCTTCTTCACCTACTCTTCTTGTTTCATACAAATGCATCACCTTTTATGGTGGATCTTGCCTTGTTCTGGGTTTCTTCCTTATCTACTCTTCTGGTCTCATACAACAGATTTTCTTCTCTTTGTTGTGGGTTTAGTTATGTTCTGGGTATCTTCCTTGCCTACTCCTAACCTTCCTGGGTATTATATTTTTTCACCTTTTTAGTTATTAAAATTGGTTTTGATGATTCATCACTTGTAACATTTATTTTATATGAACTTATATCTTAAATCAATGATTGTACTGCACGGTGGTTCTTAATTAATTCTTTATTATATTGCTTTCTTCAGATTTAAACATGTTATTACTTTATTTTAATGATCAATTCACCATTCATTTTTATGGGCTTATCTGTCATGTTACAGATTGCTCTCCTCCAGAAGTAATTATTTCAGACTTGATTATGGATGAAATAATTGCTTATGACAATTTTATTGTTTTTTATACTTCATTTTCCTCTCCATTTCTATATCGACTTTTTTATATTTGAGCTTAATAAATTTTATCTATAGTCACTTATCTGACTTTTGATTCTTCTTGGACAGTTAGTGTCTTCTGAGATATATTATTATTATTATATACTTACTTTTCTTATAAACTTCGTGTTTTATCCCTGGGATATTAATTCCCTAACCTTCCCTATCATGTGGTCTGGGGCAGTTCAGAGGGGCACTGTAGGCTTCACAACTCTGCTGGCCATACACCACTTCTACAATTTGAGTCCAGAGGCAAATTCATCTCTGCTCAAAAACATAATGCTGCTGGATTTATCTACAGTCAGTCATCGAATAAATTAAATAAAAAGTAGTCTCATTGTCGACTAATAAAAATATCTTTGGATTCTCCACTTCGTAGTTTCTCAGATTATCTCACATTTTTCTATCTTAATAATTCTTCTTAATACTTATTATTCTCATTATATACATTCTTCTAAACTCTTAGCTCGTCTGATATATTCATTTTAATTATGGTTGGAAACTTTTGTTAATACTTCTTGTTACTAGTTATAGTGTAACTTTTTTCCTTCTACATCTGAATTCTCATTACATTTTCTTCTGGTTATTTACATTAGAGCATACTTTTTTATGTATTTTCTCTTTGGTTCTTATGCATTATTTGAATGGTTTTATTTTTATGTTAGTTAATTTTTAAATTTGTATCTTTATAATAGATATTCAGGTTGTTATTGTGATCATATTATTGAATTATATTTTTCTTTCTTTTCTCTCTGAAAGTCATTAATCCGCCTTTGCATTCATTAAAATTAATTTATTTATATTATATGTCATGTGGTACTTCTTCTCTTTGCGTTTCATATAGGTCTTATTATTATTATTTGTGCAAAATCATCTTCTCCATATGTTTGGTATGAGTTGTTCTTCTTTGTTTCTTCAGAACTGAGTAATATCATAATCATTTTTCTTGATTAACTGTTTCCATTATTGTTTCATAAGTAGTTAGTCATAGGTTGTTCTAATGATATTATTGTTTTTCTTTTTTAGATTCTTTATAATTTTATTATAATAACAGATTCTTCTCTTTGTTTCCAAATTATTGCCTTCTCTTGTATATCACACTCTTTTTTGTTTTTCTTCTCTACTTCTTCAAATGTTAGATATTCACATTTATTCTGGATTATATTTAATTCTTTTTTCTGAATTAATCATATTATTTTCTTCTAAATTTATTTATAAATGGAACATATTTATTTTTAGAACTTTGTTAGTTTTATGCAAAATTCAAATTCTTCTTTGTAATTAATACCAATACATTTTTCATAAATCATCTGTAATAAGTTGATCTTATCATGTTTTAAAATTTTGATGGTTTTATCAAAATTCAAATTCTTCTCTTTTTAATTATTCCAAATGGTTCTCTTTCAACAATTGTGTGTAGTAAGTTGGTCTTACGATATTTTTGAATTTTTATGTTGTTATTATATTCTAAATTCTTTTCTTTTTATTATATCTCAAATTGTTTCTTTCAAAATTGTGTGTAGTAAGTTGATCTTACAATTATTTCTGGATTTAGTGGTTTTTCACTAAATTCAAATTCTTTTAATTATTTTCAAATGTTCTTCAAAATTGCTTGTAGTAAGTTGATCTTACAATTATTTTTGGAATTATTGGGTTTTTTTTTATAAATTCATTCTTTGTTTCCAAATTTTTACTTTCAAAAATTAGTGTGTAAGCTGGTCTTACTTCATTTTAGAATTTTGATATTATGTTATTATATTCTAAATCCTTTTCTTTTTATTAGATCTCAAATTGTTTCTATCAAAATTAGTTGTAGTAAGTTGATCTTACTTTATTTTAGAATTTTTATATTTTTTAATTCAAAATTTCTTTCTTTCAATTATTCCAAATGGTTTTTCCTTCAAATTGTATGTAGTAAGTTGGTCTTACTTGTCTTTTAATTTGTTTTTTTTCAAAATTCTTTTTTTTTTCTTTTTATTTATACCAAATTTTTTTTTTGTAGTGTGTAAGCTGTTCTTACTTATATTTTTGAATTTATAGGTTTTTCTAAATTCCAATTCATTTTTCATAATACCTTTTTATGGATGCTTCGTTGTACACACCTTTAACTCTTCCGGAAACTATTTCTCTCAGTTCGTACGTATTATTATGATTATTTTTGACAACACCATATGGTCCAGTATATAGTAATAATAACTTTTTTGTTATCCCTTCTAGGGTGCTGGGCAGTTCTCGATTTTTTAATAGAACTTTCTCACCCTCTTTGTAAGTTATTATACGTCCTATTGCCTTTTGATATTTGGCTTGCCGTTTCTCTTGGTCTTCCGCCACCTTGTTATAGAATTTCACCTGGTCAAACTTACGACCATTGTTTGTTGGGAACTCTATTATTTCTTCAATTTCTCGGGGGGTTGGTTTCTCATACATGGCGGAGTAAGGGGTAATTCCTATAGCTGGATGGTGGGCGAAATTTAGGAATTTCTCTGTTGCTGCTAAGTACTCTTGCCACTTTTTCTGTTGGTTGTGACAGTACGTTCGCAAGATTCTACCCGCTTCTCTCAGTACCCTCTCGGCCGGATTACTACTTGGGTGGTAGACTGACGTCTTATAGGTTTTAATCCCAAGTGATAATAATGTGTCTCGCCATCTTCTCCCTTTAAATTGAGTACCATGGTCGGTAATGATTGAAGATGGTTTACCTATCTCTGGCACATACAACTCTGTTATTACCGCAAGAACTTTCGCTGTGGTTGCCCGATTTACCGGATATAGCTTTATGTATTTAGTATAATGGTCCATGATTATTATTAAGTACTTGTACCTGTGTCGACCGCCGCTACGGGGAAATGGCCCGCAGATATCTAAAAACACTTTTTCTAGTTTTGCGTTCGATGTTATTGGTATCATTATACCCTCTTTCTTCTCATTGTTAATCTTAACACACTGACAAATATTACAAGACTTCAGGTAATTTCTTACCTTTCGGATAATGTTCTTTATTTTGCAATTTTCATCTAAAGCCTGTATCACTTTTAGCGCTCCCATATGGCCATACCTTATATGATAATCGATTATAACTTCCTTCTCGATTTGGTGCGGAATAATGACCTTCCATGTTTCTTCATCCAATGCTGTTTTGACGAATAGTATTCCTTTATTGAGATGGTAGTATTTGGAAACGGTGTCATCGTCGGCTTCCAATCGATTGATTATGTTTTTCAGTTTAGGGTCAGACTGTTGGTGGATACGGATGTTTATCAATAGAGCTTGTAGATCGGATCTGGTTTTAAATAAGTTGTAAATTTTAACTAAGCTCTCCTTCTCTCCCTCGAAAGTCTGGTCTTCCAAATTGATCCGTGACAATACATCGGATACCACATTCTTTTTTCCCGGAATATACTCCCATTGTAAATTGTATTCTTGTAGGGCGAGTACCCATCTAGCCAATCGGCCGTGACTCAATTTGCACCTACGTAGAAATGAGATGGATTTATGATCAGTGCGAACAGTGACTGGATACCCGAGAATGTATGTCCGGAACTTGCTGCATGCGAATACCATGCTAAGCAATTCTTTCTCGGTCACATTATAATTCTTTTCGCATTGATTCAGTGTACGACTAGCAAAGCTTATCACCCTCCTCATCTTCCTGGTATAATGTTGTTCCTAAGCTGATGTCGCTAGCATCGCAATTCAAAAGAATGGTTTCTTAAAATCCGGGTGACGAAGTATAACACTCTCCAAGAACTTTTCTTTTATCAGTTGGAAAGTAATATCTTGTTCTTCACCCCAGGTCCATTTGTTTTTCGCAGACAATTGTGGTTGAAACTTGGCTGTCAACTCGGAATATTTGTGCTGAAACTTTCTGTAATAGTTACAGAGTCCGAGGAAAGATTGTAACCGTTTCCTGTTTTTTGGTTGCGGGAACTTCTGAATTGCCTCCACTTTTTCTGCTGACGGAGTAATACCTCTATCGTCTAGGTTGAAACCTAAGAATTGTACTTCGCGCGCAATGAACTTGGATTTCTCCAATTTCAAAGTTATGTTATTCTGCGCTAACTTTTTGAGTACATGTTCTACTCGATAACAGTGTTCCTCCCAGGTTTCTGACGTAATGAGCAAATCGTCTACATAGACTGTGGTAAATTGGAGTGCTTCTTGTCCAAGTATTTGGTCCATACAGGCCACAAAGATGGCTACTGAGTTTACAAGTCCGAAGGGCAGCCTCTTGAACTGGTAATTGCGCCCTTCGAAAATGAACGCCACGTACTGACGGCTTTGTGGATGCAACTCCACTTGCCAGTAACCACATACAGTGTCCCAGGTACTGATAAACTTAGTGCCGTGAAATCGTTTTAGTATCTCCTCTGTTTCACCGGGTGATGTTCGGTCATTCACAATGGTTTTATTTAGCTCGCGCGCATCCAAACAGAGCCGGACTTGTCCGTCTTTCTTGGGAACAGCAATAATTGGACTAGTGTAAGGAGATTGACTAATCTCAATTATGTCATTGCTAATCATTTTATTAATTTCTGTTCTCACGGCCTCTTTTAGCGAATGCGCGATTGGGTATGACCTCCGGTTAAACTCCACGTTTTCTTTGAACTCAAGTTTGCACTGATAGTTTTTAACCTTACCTGGCTCGTCTGAAAACACTGATTTGAATTTCTCGTATACACTGATTAAACGATCAGCTAAGTGGATGGGTATTTTTTCGTTGTTGGTTCCGCACTGGAAGTCTCGTATCTCTTGTATCTTTACTGACCATAAATCCTCTCCTCCATTGTTATATATAATTGGTTTATGAAGGGGGCTGTTCTTTACGAAATTTATTTTACGAAGTTGTTGGTGTATTGGGCTGGGAAGTATATTCGCGCCTCCTACCAAATCTGCGGTCCACGTTATTCCGTCTGGAAATAGTGATACTTTCTCTTGGTTAAGGTCGATAATGGCGGAGTACCTTCTTAGAATATCGCAACCTACCAGTATATCGAATGGTAATCCGGTGGCGATCAAAAATTCCATATCTAAAGCTATACCACGGCTAACGACGCTTAAGGAAACTTGCTTGCTAATAGTTTTGTTCTGGCGGCCAGTTGCACCTATCAAAACAATGTTATTCACTGGTAGCATAGGCAAAGTTTTCCCACACTCTCTCTGGGTTCTTTCCAGTTCGTTCGCATTTATTATAGAAATATTCGCACCGGTATCTATCATGATTTTCGCGGGAATTCTTTCTACCTCCGCTGTTATATACAATATCTCATTGTTATTATTATCGAGGCTCGTTTCGTTTTCCTCTAGAAGTTCTGTTCTTATATTTTTTAAGTAATTGTTACTTATTATGGTGATGTTTTTTAATTTGGTTGCCTCTTGCAACTCATCTTTGTACCCAGGAAGTAGGAGCAGCAACGGGTCGTGATAGTTTATTACTGCCTCCTCCCGTTTAAATGATTGTGGTCATCGTTGGGACTCGGATTGACCGAGGCATTGTTCTGAAAACTCTGTGTCGGTTCCTGCCGCGCTGTATCCTGTTCGAAGGTTATTTCCCTGTTTTGTTGTCGGCCAGGATCCTCCAGGCTGGTACTCCTTCTTCCATGTTCGTGACGTGGACCGTCTCGTTCTTCACTTCTTCGTCGTCGATCTCCACCGTGGAAACTATTCCTCCGTTGTTGGTAGTACCTTCTCGGCCCTCGATCTTCCACTCTTATAAAATTAACCCTCGGGCGGGAAACTCTATTGTTATAATTATTATGGTAATTTCTATTGGGCTGGTAATATCGTTCATTATTACCGGGGTAGGGATTTCTCTGACTATACGGGCTGTTAGGGGGCTGATAATAATTGTTACGGTTATTAGGATATGGGTTATTGTTCCTATTACCGTTCGGGTTGCCGTTAAAGTGGTTGTTATTACGCGGCGGGTTATTGTTGCCGTCGTAATTACTTTGCTGGTTTCGGTTTTCGGGATGGTTATTGCCGTTACTAGAGTACTGGTTAGTCCTCGCCTCCGGTCTATCATTCCTCCTCCTGCTCTGGCGGTAGTACTCTTCATTCTCGTAACTTTCTAACAACTCCGTCATGGCCTGCACCGTCTTGATCTGGCTACCTCTCCTTGCCCTGACAATATCCTCGTCATAATGATAAGACAGTTTATTCACCAGACACTCTTCGGGTATTGCCGGCTCGAGGTGTTTTGCCAGGCACACCTTCCCTAGGAAATAGGCGGTCATGGTATTGCCTATTTGGGCCCTGTATCGTCCGTTGCAAATATTGTCTCTGATCAGGTTCTGTGTTGTTTCGGACCAGTATTTGGACTTAAACATTTTCCTGAACTGCTGGTAGTCTGTAATCTCGCTACGGTTCGCCATCCACCAGTTATCTGTCATCTCCCTGAATGACTCGTCCAGTATCTCCCGGTTATTGCTCCATTGACTCCCTCTATGTTTTGCGAAGTACTCTTCTATCCTCGCCAGGAACTCCATTGGTTTCCTCTTGTATTGCCGGAAGTTCAGCCATTCTCGGTTTTCGTTGATGGGTAATCCGGTGAAATTAGTGGGTCTATTCCTCAAAGATTCCATCTCTTCTTGGCTTTGCCGTACCTGACCCGTGATATTGGTCACAGCCTCTTCCATCCCATCACACCGTTCCGCGACTTGGCTCCGTACTCTCCCGAATTCTTCCTGAGTCTCCTTCCGTTGTTCTTCCACTTTCCTGCGACTATGCTCTTCGATATTCGTAAACTTGATGTTTACCACTTCCTTGAATTCTTGTACTTCCTTTTCGGTTTGGTTGCATTTTCCGTCAATTTCCCGGATTTGTTGATTCATCATTACGGTTTCTTCTTCCAATTTTTTATTTATAGCTTTCTTGTTAACGTTGATTTCCTTGTTCAGTTCTTCTCTTAACAATTCCATCCTTTCGTCTAGTTTGTCCAGATTCTCCTGATTGACCTCCCTTAATTCTTCTCTTAACATTTGGTTGTCCTCTCTCAATTCTTCCAATTTCTCCCCCATCTTCTCTTCCAACTTCTTGTTATCTTCCTTCAACTCTTCCTTCAATTGTCGGTTGTCACTTTCCATCTTTTTACTATTTTCTTGAATTCTCTTATTGGTATTCTCAATTTTGTTAATCAATTCTTCCTTAGTCGATTAAAATTCTTCCTCAAAAGATTGGTTGTCCTCCTCCAATTATTCTAACTTTTCTCCCATCCTTTCTTCCATCTTCTTACTATTTTCCTCCATTTTGGATTCTATATTTTTATTTGTGGATTCTATGTTCTTATTTATTCCTTCCATCTTTTTACTTAAGGATCGGTTGTCTTCCTTTGTTGATTTGTTATTCTCCCTCATCTGCAAGAACATTTCCATTATTTTATCCATCTTACTATCTTCTGTTGTTTTGTACTTCTCTACCTCCTTCTCTGGAACATTGATGTCCCCTGTTTGTGTGGGTATCTCAGGTTGTTCTTCTGGTTGTGCGGGTTGTTTAGATAACACTGGTGGTAATAACCTTTCCACATCTTCCACTGGCGTCACCTCTTTATTTTCCATATCCATTTCAACTTCCTTTTCGGCCTCCGCCGCCCGTTTCTTTGAGGTTGCACGTCGTTGCATTTTTCCCTTTCTCTGGCTTTATAGCTGCTGCCAAGCTCCAATTAGGGATTGGGCAGATAGTAGTGGCCTTTCAATCGTTAATTAAAGCCCCTCAGTTGTGCTCCAATTTGTAACGAATTCTTTTAACGGTTTACCTATATATAAATATGTGTTTGTGTAGGAATAAAATTGTTTATTAAAAAATTTTTTTAATTAAAATTTTTTTTATTATAATTAATTAAAATCAATTAATTAATTAAGTTTCGTGGTGTTCCGAAACGTTTGTCACTTATTTTAATTGTTTTATAGACTTTTGTGTATTTGTTAAAACCTCTAGCCACTTATAGAATTGTCTCCAATAACGATCGATACTTGTTTATTTTCTGTTTGGAGGTTATCTTCCTTCTGGTGGTAAGATTCTTGTAGTTAGTTCTATTTAAATTGAAGTATTATATTAGTTATCTATATTAGAAATGAAAAACTGTTTAAATAGGAAATATATTAATAATTTTATTGACAATTAGTTATTTTGACTCTTGTCGATATGTAAATCGATTCTCAGGGTATCGTTTGAATTATTACAAATTTTTTATATAGGTTCTTTGAACAGCTATGTTAGGGAAAGTCAGAGAAATAGGGCAAAGATTGAAAAGTATAACATTACAAGGTAAATTCTTAAAATTAACAGTACATATATCAGATTCAAAGTATAGAAATAAATAAATATGTTGCGAACCGTCCTGTAGGCAGAAAGAGGCTGTGTTGATTTGAGTTGTGGGTAATCAGCAATGGCCGCCGATGAAATTGAAAGTCGTCACCTCGCAGTTTTGGCGTTCAAATAAAGATGTTTTCCTTATGAATTTACGTCCTGGTGGCTGCAATTCTTCCTTCTTGTGTTGGTGGAGTGTCACTGGTTCAGTTTTGGTGTTGTATTCGGAAAAATAGTGTATATTTAAGTCGGGTTCACTTTTGTCGGTTAGTCATATGTTAGGCACTTTTATGGTTAAGTGTTATTACTGTTTTAGTGGGTTTAAATGTTATTTCCTCTGGTGTTCTGTGCTGTATAATGTTAGTTCAGTGTTGGTATATGTTTATTTCACTGTGTTGAACTTTAAAAATGTTTTCTACCGAAACTCTCGATTTTCACTTTCCGCTCAGAGAATTATTCGCCATTACGGTATTCGTAACTAGGTTAAGATGGGTCAATTGCTCGTGTCAAGTGTCCCGTTTGTACCTAATAGATGTATCAATAATAGATGTATCTTACACTTAATAGATGTATCCCGTTTGTAACTAGGTTAAGATGGGTCAATTGCTCGTGTCAAGTGTCCCGTTTGTTCAATAATTAACTAACTTACTTCCTTCATCTCCGACTAAAATCTTAGCCAAACAAATATTATTCGTTCCATTGTTCAAATTTTATTTTGCATCCTGTGCATGTAATAAAGTTACATTATATAACTGATTATACTTTGGTTATTCTTCAAATTTATTAGCTAGTTGTTACTTAATTTTATCCTTCAGTTCATTCTGCGTAATTTTATACCAAATAATGCCGTTTTATTAAGTTTTTGATTTAAAAATGATATTTTTTCCTTCATTTTGTAATTTCTAAGTCCTAAGGTCTAACTTCCTGTTCTTTTCCAAATTCTGCCATTACCAAGTTATATTATTGATTATTAAATCTCATATTGTAATAAAAGGTTTATATTCCCTTAATTTCTTGCAATTAGATGATTTGGTTAAGTTTTAAATATTATGTTGGAATATATGACTCCCCTCTCCAAATTTTTGAGTTCTGTCATTTCCATTTTTATCAATAATTCTGGCTATAATTTTACAAAATCTTTCTTAGTTATATTTTTAATTACATGGCTTTGTTTCTGATTTACATTATCTAAATTCCTTCAGTTTAAATGTATTTATGTACTTAGTTTCTCAGTTTTGATGATGTTTAGTTTTTAACATTTTGCCTAGATTCCTAACAGTTTTTACATACAAATTTTTATAAATAATACATATTGAGTTATACCCTCTCTGACTTTCATTGATATTGTAACATAAATTAAACATTTTCTTCTGGTAAACAAAATAACAATTAGTATATGTTTCATAATATTAACATATAACAAATAATTCCAATTAATAGTTGTCTTTAACAAATCAGACATTTTTTATACTCAAAGATTAATAATGATACATAACAAATATCATATATAAAGAATGTTGTTCCATTCTAACATCTTAATTAGTTATTAACAATAATACCTATAATAAATATTTTATAATTGAAGAATGTTAGTGGTTCTGACCTTTTTAAATTTGCTTATTCCTAATACATTTTTACATATCTTATTCTACATAAACAAAACCTTATTTACTATAATCTTATACTCTATATTCCTTATATTAAGTTATATGAACAGTTTTTATCTGTTTTTAATTGGGTTTTGGGTAACTGTACCCTGTCACTTCACTTTTTATTCTGTGCCTGCTCTTGTTTTATAAATCATTCTAATGAATGTCATTTAAACAGATTGGCAGTTCTTTACTAAAACACATGTATTATATTATCATGATAATACTTTATTTATTATCTCTGAACATAAATTAAGTCACTTCAAAGTTGTATCATTTCATTATTTACTTAGTTTGTGAATACCAATAATGAAACATAATGTTCATTTTTTATAATACTAAAACTTGCACTGGTTCTCTTTACATTCCTTGATTCTATTTCTAAATGGTTATATAGTCTTATTAAAATCAAGAAATCTATTTGTAGATTATAATGAAGATTTGTTCTTTAGTATTACATTATTATTTCACCTTGGTCCACTTTCAACTCTTACTCTATACACTTTTTTGGCTTATATCTATTGTACATGTGGGTTTTTGCATTGATACTTTGTTATACTTTTTTATTATTATTATATTTATTTATTTTGGGGTATGGTTTTTTACAAGAGCATTCCTTCTTCTTGTGGATGCTGTCTTCTTCTTGTTTCTTCATTGATGTCTTCTTTTCTTCTGGTTTCTTATAATTGTATTTTCTTCATCTTCTTTTGGATGTCATCGGGTTTTTGGGTTTCTTCTTCACCTACTCTTCTTGTTTCATACAAATGCATCACCTTTTATGGTGGATCTTGCCTTGTTCTGGGTTTCTTCCTTATCTACTCTTCTGGTCTCATACAACAGATTTTCTTCTCTTTGTTGTGGGTTTAGTTATGTTCTGGGTATCTTCCTTGCCTACTCCTAACCTTCCTGGGTATTATATTTTTTCACCTTTTTAGTTATTAAAATTGGTTTTGATGATTCATCACTTGTAACATTTATTTTATATGAACTTATATCTTAAATCAATGATTGTACTGCACGGTGGTTCTTAATTAATTCTTTATTATATTGCTTTCTTCGGATTTAAACATGTTATTACTTTATTTTAATGATCAATTCACCATTCATTTTTATGGGCTTATCTGTCATGTTACAGATTGCTCTCCTCCAGAAGTAATTATTTCAGACTTGATTATGGATGAAATAATTGCTTATGACAATTCTATTGTTTTTTATACTTCATTTTCCTCTCCATTTCTATATCGACTTTTTTATATTTGAGCTTAATAAATTTTATCTATAGTCACTTATCTGACTTTTGATTCTTCTTGGACAGTTAATGTCTTCTGAGATATATTATTATTATTATATATTTACTTTTCTTATAAACTTCGTGTTTTATCCCTGGGATATTAATTCCCTAACCTTCCCTATCATGTGGTGTGGGGCAATTCAGAGGGGCACTGTAGGCTTCACAACTCTGCTGGCCATACACCACTTCTACAATTTGAGTCCAGAGGCAAATTCATCTCTGCTCAAAAACATAATGCTGCTGGATTTATCTACAGTCAGTCATCGAATAAATTAAATAAAAAGTAGTCTCATTGTCGACTAATAAAAATATCTTTGGATTCTCCACTTCGTAGTTTCTCAGATTATCTCACATTTTTCTATCTTAATAATTCTTCTTAATACTTATTATTCTCATTATATACATTCTTCTAAACTCTTAGCTCGTCTGATATATTCATTTTAATTATGGTTGGAAACTTTTGTTAATACTTCTTGTTACTAGTTATAGTGTAACTTTTTTCCTTCTACATCTGAATTCTCATTACATTTTCTTCTGGTTATTTACATTAGAGCATACTTTTTTATGTATTTTCTCTTTGGTTCTTATGCATTATTTGAATGGTTTTATTTTTATGTTAGTTAATTTTCAAATTTGTATCTTTATAATAGATATTCAGGTTGTTATTGTGATCATATTATTGAATTATATTTTTCTTTCTTTTCTCTCTGAAAGTCATTAATCGGCCTTTGCATTCATTAAAATTAATTTATTTATATTATATGTCATGTGGTACTTCTTCTCTTTGCGTTTCATATAGGTCTTATTATTATTATTTGTTCAAAATCATCTTCTCCATATGTTTGGTATGAGTTGTTCTTCTTTGTTTCTTCAGAACTGAGTAATATCATAATCATTTTTCTTGATTAACTGTTTCCATTATTGTTTCATAAGTAGTTAGTCATAGGTTGTTCTAATGATATTATTGTTTTTCTTTTTTAGATTCTTTATAATTTTATTATAATAACAGATTCTTCTCTTTGTTTCCAAATTATTGCCTTCTCTTGTATATCACACTCTTTTTTGTTTTTCTTCTCTACTTCTTCAAATGTTAGATATTCACATTTATTCTGGATTATATTTAATTCTTTTTTCTGAATTAATCATATTATTTTCTTCTAAATTTATTTATAAATGGAACATATTTATTTTTAGAACTTTGTTAGTTTTATGCAAAATTCAAATTCTTCTTTGTAATTAATTCCAATACATTTTTCATAAATCATCTGTAATAAGTTGATCTTATCATGTTTTAAAATTTTGATGGTTTTATCAAAATTCAAATTCTTCTCTTTTTAATTATTCTAAATGGTTCTCTTTCAACAATTGTGTGTAGTAAGTTGGTCTTACGATATTTTTGAATTTTTATGTTGTTATTATATTCTAAATTCTTTTCTTTTTATTATATCTCAAATTGTTTCTTTCAAAATTGTGTGTAGTAAGTTGATCTTACAATTATTTCTGGATTTAGTGGTTTTTCACTAAATTCAAATTCTTTTAATTATTTTCAAATGTTCTTCAAAATTGCTTGTAGTAAGTTGATCTTACAATTATTTTTGGAATTATTGGGTTTTTTTTTTATAAATTCATTCTTTGTTTCCAAATTTTTACTTTCAAAAATTAGTGTGTAAGCTGGTCTTACTTCATTTTAGAATTTTGATATTATGTTATTATATTCTAAATCCTTTTCTTTTTATTAGATCTCAAATTGTTTCTATCAAAATTAGTTGTAGTAAGTTGATCTTACTTTATTTTAGAATTTTTAGAATCTTACAAACTATTTCTCTCAGTTCGTACGTATTATTATGATTATTTTTGACAACACCATATGGTCCAGTATATAGTAATAATAACTTTTTTGTTATCCCTTCTAGGGTGCTGGGCAGTTCTCGATTTTTTAATAGAACTTTCTCACCCTCTTTGTAAGTTATTATACGTCCTATTGCCTTTTGATATTTGGCTTGCCGTTTCTCTTGGTCTTCCGCCACCTTGTTATAGAATTTCACCTGGTCAAACTTACGACCATTGTTTGTTGGGAACTCTATTATTTCTTCAATTTCTCGGGGGGTTGGTTTCTCATACATGGCGGAGTAAGGGGGTAATTCCTATAGCTGGATGGTGGGCGAAATTTAGGAATTTCTCTGTTGCTGCTAAGTACTCTTGCCACTTTTTCTGTTGGTTGTGACAGTACGTTCGCAAGATTCTACCCGCTTCTCTCAGTACCCTCTCGGCCGGATTACTACTTGGGTGGTAGACTGACGTCTTATAGGTTTTAATCCCAAGTGATAATAATGTGTCTCGCCATCTTCTCCCTTTAAATTGAGTACCATGGTCGGTAATGATTGAAGATGGTTTACCTATCTCTGGCACATACAACTCTGTTATTACCGCAAGAACTTTCGCTGTGGTTGCCCGATTTACCGGATATAGCTTTATGTATTTAGTATAATGGTCCATGATTATTATTAAGTACTTGTACCTGTGTCGACCGCCGCTACGGGGAAATGGCCCGCAGATATCTAAAAACACTTTTTCTAGTTTTGCGTTCGATGTTATTGGTATCATTATACCCTCTTTCTTCTCATTGTTAATCTTAACACACTGACAAATATTACAAGACTTCAGGTAATTTCTTACCTTTCGGATAATGTTCTTTATTTTGCAATTTTCATCTAAAGCCTGTATCACTTTTAGCGCTCCCATATGGCCATACCTTATATGATAATAGATTATAACTTCCTTCTCGATTTGGTGCGGAATAATGACCTTCCATGTTTCTTCATCCAATGCTGTTTTGACGAATAGTATTCCTTTATTGAGATGGTAGTATTTGGAAACGGTGTCATCGTCGGCTTCCAATCGATTGATTATGTTTTTCAGTTTAGGGTCAGACTGTTGGTGGATACGGATGTTTATCAATAGAGCTTGTAGATCGGATCTGGTTTTAAATAAGTTGTAAATTTTAACTAAGCTCTCCTTCTCTCCCTCGAAAGTCTGGTCTTCCAAATTGATCCGTGACAATACATCGGATACCACATTCTTTTTTCCCGGAATATACTCCCATTGTAAATTGTATTCTTGTAGGGCGAGTACCCATCTAGCCAATCGGCCGTGACTCAATTTGCACCTACGTAGAAATGAGATGGATTTATGATCAGTGCGAACAGTGACTGGATACCCGAGAATGTATGTCCGGAACTTGCTGCATGCGAATACCATGCTAAGCAATTCTTTCTCGGTCACATTATAATTCTTTTCGCATTGATTCAGTGTACGACTAGCAAAGCTTATCACCCTCCTCATCTTCCTGGTATAATGTTGTTCCTAAGCTGATGTCGCTAGCATCGCAATTCAAAAGAATGGTTTCTTAAAATCCGGGTGACGAAGTATAACACTCTCCAAGAACTTTTCTTTTATCAGTTGGAAAGTAATATCTTGTTCTTCACCCCAGGTCCATTTGTTTTTCGCAGACAATTGTGGTTGAAACTTGGCTGTCAACTCGGAATATTTGTGCTGAAACTTTCTGTAATAGTTACAGAGTCCGAGGAAAGATTGTAACCGTTTCCTGTTTTTTGGTTGCGGGAACTTCTGAATTGCCTCCACTTTTTCTGCTGACGGAGTAATACCTCTATCGTCTAGGTTGAAACCTAAGAATTGTACTTCGCGCGCAATGAACTTGGATTTCTCCAATTTCAAAGTTATGTTATTCTGCGCTAACTTTTTGAGTACATGTTCTACTCGATAACAGTGTTCCTCCCAGGTTTCTGACGTAATGAGCAAATCGTCTACATAGACTGTGGTAAATTGGAGTGCTTCTTGTCCAAGTATTTGGTCCATACAGGCCACAAAGATGGCTACTGAGTTTACAAGTCCGAAGGGCAGCCTCTTGAACTGGTAATTGCGCCCTTCGAAAATGAACGCCACGTACTGACGGCTTTGTGGATGCAACTCCACTTGCCAGTAACCACATACAGTGTCCCAGGTACTGATAAACTTAGTGCCGTGAAATCGTTTTAGTATCTCCTCTGTTTCACCGGGTGATGTTCGGTCATTCACAATGGTTTTATTTAGCTCGCGCGCATCCAAACAGAGCCGGACTTGTCCGTCTTTCTTGGGAACAGCAATAATTGGACTAGTGTAAGGAGATTGACTAATCTCAATTATGTCATTGCTAATCATTTTATTAATTTCTGTTCTCACGGCCTCTTTTAGCGAATGCGCGATTGGGTATGACCTCCGGTTAAACTCCACGTTTTCTTTGAACTCAAGTTTGCACTGATAGTTTTTAACCTTACCTGGCTCGTCTGAAAACACTGATTTGAATTTCTCGTATACACTGATTAAACGATCAGCTAAGTGGATGGGTATTTTTTCGTTGTTGGTTCCGCACTGGAAGTCTCGTATCTCTTGTATCTTTACTGACCATAAATCCTCTCCTCCATTGTTATATATAATTGGTTTATGAAGGGGGCTGTTCTTTACGAAATTTATTTTACGAAGTTGTTGGTGTATTGGGCTGGGAAGTATATTCGCGCCTCCTACCAAATCTGCGGTCCACGTTATTCCGTCTGGAAATAGTGATACTTTCTCTTGGTTAAGGTCGATAATGGCGGAGTACCTTCTTAGAATATCGCAACCTACCAGTATATCGAATGGTAATCCGGTGGCGATCAAAAATTCCATATCTAAAGCTATACCACGGCTAACGACGCTTAAGGAAACTTGCTTGCTAATAGTTTTGTTCTGGCGGCCAGTTGCACCTATCAAAACAATGTTATTCACTGGTAGCATAGGCAAAGTTTTCCCACACTCTCTCTGGGTTCTTTCCAGTTCGTTCGCATTTATTATAGAAATATTCGCACCGGTATCTATCATGATTTTCGCGGGAATTCTTTCTACCTCCGCTGTTATATACAATATCTCATTGTTATTATTATCGAGGCTCGTTTCGTTTTCCTCTAGAAGTTCTGTTCTTATATTTTTTAAGTAATTGTTACTTATTATGGTGATGTTTTTTAATTTGGTTGCCTCTTGCAACTCATCTTTGTACCCAGGAAGTAGGAGCAGCAACGGGTCGTGATAGTTTATTACTGCCTCCTCCCGTTTAAATGATTGTGGTCATCGTTGGGACTCGGATTGACCGAGGCATTGTTCTGAAAACTCTGTGTCGGTTCCTGCCGCGCTGTATCCTGTTCGAAGGTTATTTCCCTGTTTTGTTGTCGGCCAGGATCCTCCAGGCTGGTACTCCTTCTTCCATGTTCGTGACGTGGACCGTCTCGTTCTTCACTTCTTCGTCGTCGATCTCCACCGTGGAAACTATTCCTCCGTTGTTGGTAGTACCTTCTCGGCCCTCGATCTTCCACTCTTATAAAATTAACCCTCGGGCGGGAAACTCTATTGTTATAATTATTATGGTAATTTCTATTGGGCTGGTAATATCGTTCATTATTACCGGGGTAGGGATTTCTCTGACTATACGGGCTGTTAGGGGGCTGATAATAATTGTTACGGTTATTAGGATATGGGTTATTGTTCCTATTACCGTTCGGGTTGCCGTTAAAGTGGTTGTTATTACGCGGCGGGTTATTGTTGCCGTCGTAATTACTTTGCTGGTTTCGGTTTTCGGGATGGTTATTGCCGTTACTAGAGTACTGGTTAGTCCTCGCCTCCGGTCTATCATTCCTCCTCCTGCTCTGGCGGTAGTACTCTTCATTCTCGTAACTTTCTAACAACTCCGTCATGGCCTGCACCGTCTTGATCTGGCTACCTCTCCTTGCCCTGACAATATCCTCGTCATAATGATAAGACAGTTTATTCACCAGACACTCTTCGGGTATTGCCGGCTCGAGGTGTTTTGCCAGGCACACCTTCCCTAGGAAATAGGCGGTCATGGTATTGCCTATTTGGGCCCTGTATCGTCCGTTGCAAATATTGTCTCTGATCAGGTTCTGTGTTGTTTCGGACCAGTATTTGGACTTAAACATTTTCCTGAACTGCTGGTAGTCTGTAATCTCGCTACGGTTCGCCATCCACCAGTTATCTGTCATCTCCCTGAATGACTCGTCCAGTATCTCCCGGTTATTGCTCCATTGACTCCCTCTATGTTTTGCGAAGTACTCTTCTATCCTCGCCAGGAACTCCATTGGTTTCCTCTTGTATTGCCGGAAGTTCAGCCATTCTCGGTTTTCGTTGATGGGTAATCCGGTGAAATTAGTGGGTCTATTCCTCAAAGATTCCATCTCTTCTTGGCTTTGCCGTACCTGACCCGTGATATTGGTCACAGCCTCTTCCATCCCATCACACCGTTCCGCGACTTGGCTCCGTACTCTCCCGAATTCTTCCTGAGTCTCCTTCCGTTGTTCTTCCACTTTCCTGCGACTATGCTCTTCGATATTCGTAAACTTGATGTTTACCACTTCCTTGAATTCTTGTACTTCCTTTTCGGTTTGGTTGCATTTTCCGTCAATTTCCCGGATTTGTTGATTCATCATTACGGTTTCTTCTTCCAATTTTTTATTTATAGCTTTCTTGTTAACGTTGATTTCCTTGTTCAGTTCTTCTCTTAACAATTCCATCCTTTCGTCTAGTTTGTCCAGATTCTCCTGATTGACCTCCCTTAATTCTTCTCTTAACATTTGGTTGTCCTCTCTCAATTCTTCCAATTTCTCCCCCATCTTCTCTTCCAACTTCTTGTTATCTTCCTTCAACTCTTCCTTCAATTGTCGGTTGTCACTTTCCATCTTTTTACTATTTTCTTGAATTCTCTTATTGGTATTCTCAATTTTGTTAATCAATTCTTCCTTAGTCGATTAAAATTCTTCCTCAAAAGATTGGTTGTCCTCCTCCAATTATTCTAACTTTTCTCCCATCCTTTCTTCCATCTTCTTACTATTTTCCTCCATTTTGGATTCTATATTTTTATTTGTGGATTCTATGTTCTTATTTATTCCTTCCATCTTTTTACTTAAGGATCGGTTGTCTTCCTTTGTTGATTTGTTATTCTCCCTCATCTGCAAGAACATTTCCATTATTTTATCCATCTTACTATCTTCTGTTGTTTTGTACTTCTCTACCTCCTTCTCTGGAACATTGATGTCCCCTGTTTGTGTGGGTATCTCAGGTTGTTCTTCTGGTTGTGCGGGTTGTTTAGATAACACTGGTGGTAATAACCTTTCCACATCTTCCACTGGCGTCACCTCTTTATTTTCCATATCCATTTCAACTTCCTTTTCGGCCTCCGCCGCCCGTTTCTTTGAGGTTGCACGTCGTTGCATTTTTCCCTTTCTCTGGCTTTATAGCTGCTGCCAAGCTCCAATTAGGGATTGGGCAGATAGTAGTGGCCTTTCAATCGTTAATTAAAGCCCCTCAGTTGTGCTCCAATTTGTAACGAATTCTTTTAACGGTTTACCTATATATAAATATGTGTTTGTGTAGGAATAAAATTGTTTATTAAAAAATTTTTTTAATTAAAATTTTTTTTATTATAATTAATTAAAATCAATTAATTAATTAAGTTTCGTGGTGTTCCGAAACGTTTGTCACTTATTTTAATTGTTTTATAGACTTTTGTGTATTTGTTAAAACCTCTAGCCACTTATAGAATTGTCTCCAATAACGATCGATACTTGTTTATTTTCTGTTTGGAGGTTATCTTCCTTCTGGTGGTAAGATTCTTGTAGTTAGTTCTATTTAAATTGAAGTATTATATTAGTTATCTATATTAGAAATGAAAAACTGTTTAAATAGGAAATATATTAATAATTTTATTGACAATTAGTTATTTTGACTCTTGTCGATATGTAAATCGATTCTCAGGGTATCGTTTGAATTATTACAAATTTTTTATATAGGTTCTTTGAACAGCTATGTTAGGGAAAGTCAGAGAAATAGGGCAAAGATTGAAAAGTATAACATTACAAGGTAAATTCTTAAAATTAACAGTACATATATCAGATTCAAAGTATAGAAATAAATAAATATGTTGCGAACCGTCCTGTAGGCAGAAAGAGGCTGTGTTGATTTGAGTTGTGGGTAATCAGCAATGGCCGCCGATGAAATTGAAAGTCGTCACCTCGCAGTTTTGGCGTTCAAATAAAGATGTTTTCCTTATGAATTTACGTCCTGGTGGCTGCAATTCTTCCTTCTTGTGTTGGTGGAGTGTCACTGGTTCAGTTTTGGTGTTGTATTCGGAAAAATAGTGTATATTTAAGTCGGGTTCACTTTTGTCGGTTAGTCATATGTTAGGCACTTTTATGGTTAAGTGTTATTACTGTTTTAGTGGGTTTAAATGTTATTTCCTCTGGTGTTCTGTGCTGTATAATGTTAGTTCAGTGTTGGTATATGTTTATTTCACTGTGTTGAACTTTAAAAATGTTTTCTACCGAAACTCTCGATTTTCACTTTCCGCTCAGAGAATTATTCGCCATTACGGTATTCGTAACTAGGTTAAGATGGGTCAATTGCTCGTGTCAAGTGTCCCGTTTGTACCTAATAGATGTATCAATAATAGATGTATCTTACACTTAATAGATGTATCCCGTTTGTAACTAGGTTAAGATGGGTCAATTGCTCGTGTCAAGTGTCCCGTTTGTTCAATAATTAACTAACTTACTTCCTTCATCTCCGACTAAAATCTTAGCCAAACAAATATTATTCGTTCCATTGTTCAAATTTTATTTTGCATCCTGTGCATGTAATAAAGTTACATTATATAACTGATTATACTTTGGTTATTCTTCAAATTTATTAGCTAGTTGTTACTTAATTTTATCCTTCAGTTCATTCTGCGTAATTTTATACCAAATAATGCCGTTTTATTAAGTTTTTGATTTAAAAATGATATTTTTTCCTTCATTTTGTAATTTCTAAGTCCTAAGGTCTAACTTCCTGTTCTTTTCCAAATTCTGCCATTACCAAGTTATATTATTGATTATTAAATCTCATATTGTAATAAAAGGTTTATATTCCCTTAATTTCTTGCAATTAGATGATTTGGTTAAGTTTTAAATATTATGTTGGAATATATGACTCCCCTCTCCAAATTTTTGAGTTCTGTCATTTCCATTTTTATCAATAATTCTGGCTATAATTTTACAAAATCTTTCTTAGTTATATTTTTAATTACATGGCTTTGTTTCTGATTTACATTATCTAAATTCCTTCAGTTTAAATGTATTTATGTACTTAGTTTCTCAGTTTTGATGATGTTTAGTTTTTAACATTTTGCCTAGATTCCTAACAGTTTTTACATACAAATTTTTATAAATAATACATATTGAGTTATACCCTCTCTGACTTTCATTGATATTGTAACATAAATTAAACATTTTCTTCTGGTAAACAAAATAACAATTAGTATATGTTTCATAATATTAACATATAACAAATAATTCCAATTAATAGTTGTCTTTAACAAATCAGACATTTTTTATACTCAAAGATTAATAATGATACATAACAAATATCATATATAAAGAATGTTGTTCCATTCTAACATCTTAATTAGTTATTAACAATAATACCTATAATAAATATTTTATAATTGAAGAATGTTAGTGGTTCTGACCTTTTTAAATTTGCTTATTCCTAATACATTTTTACATATCTTATTCTACATAAACAAAACCTTATTTACTATAATCTTATACTCTATATTCCTTATATTAAGTTATATGAACAGTTTTTATCTGTTTTTAATTGGGTTTTGGGTAACTGTACCCTGTCACTTCACTTTTTATTCTGTGCCTGCTCTTGTTTTATAAATCATTCTAATGAATGTCATTTAAACAGATTGGCAGTTCTTTACTAAAACACATGTATTATATTATCATGATAATACTTTATTTATTATCTCTGAACATAAATTAAGTCACTTCAAAGTTGTATCATTTCATTATTTACTTAGTTTGTGAATACCAATAATGAAACATAATGTTCATTTTTTATAATACTAAAACTTGCACTGGTTCTCTTTACATTCCTTGATTCTATTTCTAAATGGTTATATAGTCTTATTAAAATCAAGAAATCTATTTGTAGATTATAATGAAGATTTGTTCTTTAGTATTACATTATTATTTCACCTTGGTCCACTTTCAACTCTTACTCTATACACTTTTTTGGCTTATATCTATTGTACATGTGGGTTTTTGCATTGATACTTTGTTATACTTTTTTATTATTATTATATTTATTTATTTTGGGGTATGGTTTTTTACAAGAGCATTCCTTCTTCTTGTGGATGCTGTCTTCTTCTTGTTTCTTCATTGATGTCTTCTTTTCTTCTGGTTTCTTATAATTGTATTTTCTTCATCTTCTTTTGGATGTCATCGGGTTTTTGGGTTTCTTCTTCACCTACTCTTCTTGTTTCATACAAATGCATCACCTTTTATGGTGGATCTTGCCTTGTTCTGGGTTTCTTCCTTATCTACTCTTCTGGTCTCATACAACAGATTTTCTTCTCTTTGTTGTGGGTTTAGTTATGTTCTGGGTATCTTCCTTGCCTACTCCTAACCTTCCTGGGTATTATATTTTTTCACCTTTTTAGTTATTAAAATTGGTTTTGATGATTCATCACTTGTAACATTTATTTTATATGAACTTATATCTTAAATCAATGATTGTACTGCACGGTGGTTCTTAATTAATTCTTTATTATATTGCTTTCTTCGGATTTAAACATGTTATTACTTTATTTTAATGATCAATTCACCATTCATTTTTATGGGCTTATCTGTCATGTTACAGATTGCTCTCCTCCAGAAGTAATTATTTCAGACTTGATTATGGATGAAATAATTGCTTATGACAATTCTATTGTTTTTTATACTTCATTTTCCTCTCCATTTCTATATCGACTTTTTTATATTTGAGCTTAATAAATTTTATCTATAGTCACTTATCTGACTTTTGATTCTTCTTGGACAGTTAATGTCTTCTGAGATATATTATTATTATTATATATTTACTTTTCTTATAAACTTCGTGTTTTATCCCTGGGATATTAATTCCCTAACCTTCCCTATCATGTGGTGTGGGGCAATTCAGAGGGGCACTGTAGGCTTCACAACTCTGCTGGCCATACACCACTTCTACAATTTGAGTCCAGAGGCAAATTCATCTCTGCTCAAAAACATAATGCTGCTGGATTTATCTACAGTCAGTCATCGAATAAATTAAATAAAAAGTAGTCTCATTGTCGACTAATAAAAATATCTTTGGATTCTCCACTTCGTAGTTTCTCAGATTATCTCACATTTTTCTATCTTAATAATTCTTCTTAATACTTATTATTCTCATTATATACATTCTTCTAAACTCTTAGCTCGTCTGATATATTCATTTTAATTATGGTTGGAAACTTTTGTTAATACTTCTTGTTACTAGTTATAGTGTAACTTTTTTCCTTCTACATCTGAATTCTCATTACATTTTCTTCTGGTTATTTACATTAGAGCATACTTTTTTATGTATTTTCTCTTTGGTTCTTATGCATTATTTGAATGGTTTTATTTTTATGTTAGTTAATTTTCAAATTTGTATCTTTATAATAGATATTCAGGTTGTTATTGTGATCATATTATTGAATTATATTTTTCTTTCTTTTCTCTCTGAAAGTCATTAATCGGCCTTTGCATTCATTAAAATTAATTTATTTATATTATATGTCATGTGGTACTTCTTCTCTTTGCGTTTCATATAGGTCTTATTATTATTATTTGTTCAAAATCATCTTCTCCATATGTTTGGTATGAGTTGTTCTTCTTTGTTTCTTCAGAACTGAGTAATATCATAATCATTTTTCTTGATTAACTGTTTCCATTATTGTTTCATAAGTAGTTAGTCATAGGTTGTTCTAATGATATTATTGTTTTTCTTTTTTAGATTCTTTATAATTTTATTATAATAACAGATTCTTCTCTTTGTTTCCAAATTATTGCCTTCTCTTGTATATCACACTCTTTTTTGTTTTTCTTCTCTACTTCTTCAAATGTTAGATATTCACATTTATTCTGGATTATATTTAATTCTTTTTTCTGAATTAATCATATTATTTTCTTCTAAATTTATTTATAAATGGAACATATTTATTTTTAGAACTTTGTTAGTTTTATGCAAAATTCAAATTCTTCTTTGTAATTAATTCCAATACATTTTTCATAAATCATCTGTAATAAGTTGATCTTATCATGTTTTAAAATTTTGATGGTTTTATCAAAATTCAAATTCTTCTCTTTTTAATTATTCTAAATGGTTCTCTTTCAACAATTGTGTGTAGTAAGTTGGTCTTACGATATTTTTGAATTTTTATGTTGTTATTATATTCTAAATTCTTTTCTTTTTATTATATCTCAAATTGTTTCTTTCAAAATTGTGTGTAGTAAGTTGATCTTACAATTATTTCTGGATTTAGTGGTTTTTCACTAAATTCAAATTCTTTTAATTATTTTCAAATGTTCTTCAAAATTGCTTGTAGTAAGTTGATCTTACAATTATTTTTGGAATTATTGGGTTTTTTTTTTATAAATTCATTCTTTGTTTCCAAATTTTTACTTTCAAAAATTAGTGTGTAAGCTGGTCTTACTTCATTTTAGAATTTTGATATTATGTTATTATATTCTAAATCCTTTTCTTTTTATTAGATCTCAAATTGTTTCTATCAAAATTAGTTGTAGTAAGTTGATCTTACTTTATTTTAGAATTTTTAGAATCTTACAAACTATTTCTCTCAGTTCGTACGTATTATTATGATTATTTTTGACAACACCATATGGTCCAGTATATAGTAATAATAACTTTTTTGTTATCCCTTCTAGGGTGCTGGGCAGTTCTCGATTTTTTAATAGAACTTTCTCACCCTCTTTGTAAGTTATTATACGTCCTATTGCCTTTTGATATTTGGCTTGCCGTTTCTCTTGGTCTTCCGCCACCTTGTTATAGAATTTCACCTGGTCAAACTTACGACCATTGTTTGTTGGGAACTCTATTATTTCTTCAATTTCTCGGGGGGTTGGTTTCTCATACATGGCGGAGTAAGGGGGTAATTCCTATAGCTGGATGGTGGGCGAAATTTAGGAATTTCTCTGTTGCTGCTAAGTACTCTTGCCACTTTTTCTGTTGGTTGTGACAGTACGTTCGCAAGATTCTACCCGCTTCTCTCAGTACCCTCTCGGCCGGATTACTACTTGGGTGGTAGACTGACGTCTTATAGGTTTTAATCCCAAGTGATAATAATGTGTCTCGCCATCTTCTCCCTTTAAATTGAGTACCATGGTCGGTAATGATTGAAGATGGTTTACCTATCTCTGGCACATACAACTCTGTTATTACCGCAAGAACTTTCGCTGTGGTTGCCCGATTTACCGGATATAGCTTTATGTATTTAGTATAATGGTCCATGATTATTATTAAGTACTTGTACCTGTGTCGACCGCCGCTACGGGGAAATGGCCCGCAGATATCTAAAAACACTTTTTCTAGTTTTGCGTTCGATGTTATTGGTATCATTATACCCTCTTTCTTCTCATTGTTAATCTTAACACACTGACAAATATTACAAGACTTCAGGTAATTTCTTACCTTTCGGATAATGTTCTTTATTTTGCAATTTTCATCTAAAGCCTGTATCACTTTTAGCGCTCCCATATGGCCATACCTTATATGATAATCGATTATAACTTCCTTCTCGATTTGGTGCGGAATAATGACCTTCCATGTTTCTTCATCCAATGCTGTTTTGACGAATAGTATTCCTTTATTGAGATGGTAGTATTTGGAAACGGTGTCATCGTCGGCTTCCAATCGATTGATTATGTTTTTCAGTTTAGGGTCAGACTGTTGGTGGATACGGATGTTTATCAATAGAGCTTGTAGATCGGATCTGGTTTTAAATAAGTTGTAAATTTTAACTAAGCTCTCCTTCTCTCCCTCGAAAGTCTGGTCTTCCAAATTGATCCGTGACAATACATCGGATACCACATTCTTTTTTCCCGGAATATACTCCCATTGTAAATTGTATTCTTGTAGGGCGAGTACCCATCTAGCCAATCGGCCGTGACTCAATTTGCACCTACGTAGAAATGAGATGGATTTATGATCAGTGCGAACAGTGACTGGATACCCGAGAATGTATGTCCGGAACTTGCTGCATGCGAATACCATGCTAAGCAATTCTTTCTCGGTCACATTATAATTCTTTTCGCATTGATTCAGTGTACGACTAGCAAAGCTTATCACCCTCCTCATCTTCCTGGTATAATGTTGTTCCTAAGCTGATGTCGCTAGCATCGCAATTCAAAAGAATGGTTTCTTAAAATCCGGGTGACGAAGTATAACACTCTCCAAGAACTTTTCTTTTATCAGTTGGAAAGTAATATCTTGTTCTTCACCCCAGGTCCATTTGTTTTTCGCAGACAATTGTGGTTGAAACTTGGCTGTCAACTCGGAATATTTGTGCTGAAACTTTCTGTAATAGTTACAGAGTCCGAGGAAAGATTGTAACCGTTTCCTGTTTTTTGGTTGCGGGAACTTCTGAATTGCCTCCACTTTTTCTGCTGACGGAGTAATACCTCTATCGTCTAGGTTGAAACCTAAGAATTGTACTTCGCGCGCAATGAACTTGGATTTCTCCAATTTCAAAGTTATGTTATTCTGCGCTAACTTTTTGAGTACATGTTCTACTCGATAACAGTGTTCCTCCCAGGTTTCTGACGTAATGAGCAAATCGTCTACATAGACTGTGGTAAATTGGAGTGCTTCTTGTCCAAGTATTTGGTCCATACAGGCCACAAAGATGGCTACTGAGTTTACAAGTCCGAAGGGCAGCCTCTTGAACTGGTAATTGCGCCCTTCGAAAATGAACGCCACGTACTGACGGCTTTGTGGATGCAACTCCACTTGCCAGTAACCACATACAGTGTCCCAGGTACTGATAAACTTAGTGCCGTGAAATCGTTTTAGTATCTCCTCTGTTTCACCGGGTGATGTTCGGTCATTCACAATGGTTTTATTTAGCTCGCGCGCATCCAAACAGAGCCGGACTTGTCCGTCTTTCTTGGGAACAGCAATAATTGGACTAGTGTAAGGAGATTGACTAATCTCAATTATGTCATTGCTAATCATTTTATTAATTTCTGTTCTCACGGCCTCTTTTAGCGAATGCGCGATTGGGTATGACCTCCGGTTAAACTCCACGTTTTCTTTGAACTCAAGTTTGCACTGATAGTTTTTAACCTTACCTGGCTCGTCTGAAAACACTGATTTGAATTTCTCGTATACACTGATTAAACGATCAGCTAAGTGGATGGGTATTTTTTCGTTGTTGGTTCCGCACTGGAAGTCTCGTATCTCTTGTATCTTTACTGACCATAAATCCTCTCCTCCATTGTTATATATAATTGGTTTATGAAGGGGGCTGTTCTTTACGAAATTTATTTTACGAAGTTGTTGGTGTATTGGGCTGGGAAGTATATTCGCGCCTCCTACCAAATCTGCGGTCCACGTTATTCCGTCTGGAAATAGTGATACTTTCTCTTGGTTAAGGTCGATAATGGCGGAGTACCTTCTTAGAATATCGGTTAAACTCCACGTTTTCATTTAACTCAAGTTTGCACTGATAGTTTTTAACCTTACCTGGCTCGTCTGAAAACACTGATTTGTATTTCTCGTATACACTGATTAAACGATCTGCTAAGTGGATGGGTATTTTTTCGTTGTTGGTTCCGCACTGGAAGTCTCGTATCTCTTGTATCTTTACTGACCATAAATCCTCTCCTCCATTGTTATATATAATTGGTTTATGAAGGGGGCTGTTCTTTATGAAATTTATTTTACGAAGTTGTTGGTTTATTGGGCTGGGAAGTATATTCGCGCCTCCTACCAAATCTGCGGTCCACGTTATTCCGTCTGGAAATAGTGATACTTTCTCTTGGTTAAGGTCGATAATGGCGGAGTACCTTCTTAGAATATCGCAACCTACCAGTATATCGAATGGTAATCCGGTGGCGATCAAAAATTCCATATCTAAAGCTATACCACGGCTAACGACGCTTAAGGAAACTTGCTTGCTAATAGTTTTGTTCTGGCGGCCAGTTGCACCTATCAAAACAATGTTATTCACTGGTAGCCATGGACGTAGCCAGGATTTTGTATAGGGGGGGCAGAGGACTAAAGGGTGACCTAAAAAGCGCCGGGGGGGGGAAAAGCAAATTGTTTGGTCTCGGTATGTTATTAAGGCTCGTAAGTATAACTATGGCATACCTATTATAGGAATCTAAGCTAAAAAGAAATTTTTAAAATTAATCCAAAAGGGAATTTAAAAAAGTTTTACTCTATTGATCAAAAGCAGTGATTGTCGGATCTATTTAAAATACTTTTATGTTACTTTATTTGTGAGTTACCTCTCACATAAAGTTTTTGTTTATTAGCTGCTTTTTAGTAACACGCACCGTTATCGAGTTAAAAATTAAATTTTTCCTTTATTTAAAAACTTTAGGAATTTTTTGTCTGGAATGAAGAATACTACGAAGAAATGTTTCAGATTTAACCATAGTAATGCACACTTAGTTTTGATATATTTTACTTTCGTGGCTGTACTAGGCACTGTTATATTCTTGGGCGATTACTTCTATTTGGTCGTTAAGAGGGTACCCTAGATTGTCAATATATACCGCAAGAAGTTCAAAAATATTTTAATTCAAGGGGTAAAATTAAAGATTGGAACACTTGATCTAAGAAAAGATGTTCTGGGGTGTCTGAGACCCCACGATGCTTTAAGGGTTAAATAATCACCAAAAGTCACAAATAATAATGTGATTTAATTAAAACGTGGCAACAATGAAAAAACAGAATTACGTACAAATACCGTGATGAATGAAAAAATTAAAGTTTTATAGTACGGTATGATATAAAATTAGTATAGTACAGTATAATTTTATACAATTATATATTTTTAAAACAATATTAGTTTTTTCGTATGCAAACTAGCAAAGGATATATTATCACAAAGTATTAAACTAAAACATGTTACTAAAATAACTTACTAAAATAAGTTAAACTAAAATAAAAACTAAATCAAAAAACTAAAAAATGTTAAACTAAAATAAGTTTTCTTGGATTTTCAGAAAACCTTTTCAGCACTTCCTTCTCCAATTGCTCCTTTTTTTCTAAAGCAGTTTTTCTGTGGACACTCATTAAGCATAGGCCACTGAGACGCTCCCCTGTCATCGTCGACCTAAGCCAGGTCTTTACTCTCTGCAACGTACTAAACGACCGCTCTACAGTACAAGTGGTGCAAGGCAGAGTAATAGAGATAAGCAGCGCTTTTTTTGTGGCCGGGTAAAAGATTTCAGCCTCTTTTACTAGATCTGCTATTGTCAGTTTTTTTAGCTGCTCTTTATTGAGTTTCTTCTTCTCCCACATAGTGTACCATAATTCAACTTCAGAGGCAACATCTTTTAAGTTATAATAATCTGAGAACTCCTTGACTTTTATTTTAAAGTCTTTCATGGTTATCTCGAGCATAATTAACGGATGTAGAGACAAAATTGAAAAGGCAGGTGAGTGTTCATCTGAAAAACGTGCCTCCAGTGAAGAAACTAATGAATCCAAGTAAGGAATTACCAAGGATCTGTTCCAGTACTCTAAAGGACTGGAAGCTGGAGGATTGGAGCGATGTTTTTGTTTTTGAATAGATCTTGGGACTGTCAATTCCACTCTAACATCTTTGATAATCTCGTCGACACCATTTACAAGCTCTGTAGTAACTTTCTCTGCATCACTACGATGAGTTGTTATCACTCCAAGGATCCGTTTGATGTGTTTTGAGCATTGGACCAGGTCCAGTGTTTTAAATTGAAGAGCATTTACAACAGGTTCCAATATTTGGCTATCAAGGCAACAGCAACAATAAATTCAGGTTTTGTGGCTGCAGAATGTAATTGAAATGCCTGATTCCTCGTGTTCGAATTTCCTTCTTCCAGTGATAATCTCAACAACCCTTCAACAATTTTTATGAAATGCTCATTAAAAACTGAAATACTCTTGTATTTTTGGGACCATCGCGACTCACAGAGCATTGGAATGTTCGGGGCGTAGCGTCTTCTCAACACTGACTCTCTGAAGAACCTTATAATGTCTTTGATAGTGGCGATGGTGTTGCGTATTTGTGGAACACTATTCAAGTCATTTACAACAAGATTTAATTTGTGTGATGCACAATGAAAGAAGATAGCTTTCTCATACTTATTTCTTATAATTGATTGTACACCTCCATACTTGCCAGCCATAGCTGAACATCCATCATAACCCTGACCTACACATTTCTTAGGGTCAAGTCCTTCTTTTTCCAGAAACTTGTCTATCGCTGTTGCAATCGTGGTGGCATTGAGGGCAGGAAGTTCCACAAAACCCACAAACTCTTCCCGAACTTGCATTTCTTTTTCATCGAAGAAGCGCAAACCGATAGACAGCTGCTCTTTCCCAGATATATCAGCAGTCTCATCTGCCAGCACGCTAAAGGCAAATGCCTTCTTTGCTTGTTCTATAATGTCATTTTTGATAACAGCTCCGCAGAGATCAATAATTTCATTCTGGATCTGAGGGGACATATATGTTGCATTTTTTCTCATATTAAGGATATCACAGTGACGTTTTAGTTCTTGGTCACCAGCATCGATTCGGAAGTGGATCAGGTCTTGAAGTACACCTTCATGCTGCTCATTTCCCCTCAGAGGCAAATCATGGGTACCACAAAATATGATTGTAGAAATTATCGATGCTAAGATTTTTTTGTTTTCTTCTATTAGTATCTTGTGGCCCGATATCACCTGAACGTCGACAGGAATTTCGTCCATAAAGGTTTTGGCTGCACTGACTGCAGCTTTGTGCCAGTGGGTGGAAGCATGACTTTTGCAATTTTCATGTAAATTTTTGTAACGTATGAAAGGAGTTACAATGAACGATCCTAAAACACCCTTCACTGTACCAGGAAGGGGTGGGAACAGCACACAGAATTTGCAAAGTGCGCCTTTCGACCCCTTCGAATATGCTAACCAAGGGGAGTAAGTTTGAAGCCAACCGTAATTAAACTTCCTGCTTGAGAGGCCGACATCTTTAGCAAAGTCATAAGTAGTGGGTGGAACCCAACAGTTTGTCAACAGTTCCTTTTTTTTTGGCGCTCTCATCTGAGACGTCCGTCCGATCCACCGACCCAGATCATTCTCACACTCACAGCAGTCTTCAACATCAGGTTTAGGTGACTCGATGAGTGTTGGAATGGAAGAAGGCCCTGGTTGAAGCTCAACAGGGCAAGGTGCTGGTGAGGTTTTAACTTTCTTCTCGCTTTCACGTTTATCGCTGTCATCTAAATCCCTTTTTTTGCTCCCTAAAATAAAGAAGAGAATTCCCAAATAAAGAAGATCATGCAGGAAAAATTAAACAAATTTATTTTTACATTACCGCATACAGGAAGGTGTGTCCAAATTTCTTTTAGTTTGTTACTTTTCTTTTAATTTTTTATTAAGTGAAATAACTTTACATTTTTTCTAAATAAATATAATTTTTCACCGTTTAGACATTTCATCAAGAAGTCGCTAGGGTGGCGCTGCTGATGCCGAGACAAGGCGAATATAATTGAGCCGGTGAGAATGAAAGTGGCGTAAGTCACTTTATGGCTAATTGGAGAAATTTAATGGTTTGTTAAAATTGTTATTGAAAAATCAAATAAAAAGATACTGTAATACTAAAAACTGATCACTGTCTACATGTAAGTGATTAATCTGATTTATAAATATGTATTCTGCATGTTTTTATATACTTTATATATTAAAATTTTATGACTTATGCCACTTTCATTCTCACCGGCTCAATTAACATAGCAGTTTTGAATATGGCAGAAACCAATCAGCAAGTAGGGATGGGTATCGATCGCCAACTTATTAATATTTGATATCGATAAAATATCGAGTCATTAACATCGATATATAAATATTATCGAAGGAAAACCATCGATATATCGGTCATGATTTAAGTTCAAGTTGGAAGTACAGAGATTTATAATTTCCCCCAAGTGAGTCTGTTCCGTCTTTGATTCTGTTTATCTTTTATGTGACTTGGATAGAAATAATGTAAAAAACAAACATCACTTAGACCAATTGTTATTATAAATAGTAAATATCGATACTTGGACACTCATTTAAATGGATGTTGAATAGCTGAGTGGTTCCTAAACTGTTCCGCATAAAAACTCAAAAAAGGTAATTTGAAACTGATTTTAAAATAAAACTACACGAAGTCAACTATTCTCGTATTCAGCTGTCAAGGACATAAACAAGAAAATAAGAAAACATTATCATAAAATAAGAAAAACATCGATAATTGAAAGGACAATATCGATATTTTGATATATCAATATATCGATACCCATCCCTATCAGCAATCTTAAGGCATCAGCACTACTATCCCTAGACTAGACTTATACTCTCATGCTTACTCTGCTACAACCCTGATCACAAGCGTTGTAAAAAAATTATATCCACCATCTTTTTTCAAAAATTTCACAACCCTGGTTATTACGCCAAGTAAGTGAATATTCGCAAAGTGGAACGAGACGAAATGGCCGATTAAAATGTAATTTTTTTTTCTTTTTTTATATCTTGTTATTGCGAGAGGTATTTTGAAATCATAAAATACACATCTGCTTGTAATTAGTGTATCCGAAATTTTAGTTTTGGAAATTGGAAGCGTCCGAATAATCGAAACTTAACCTAACTTTCTTCACTCAGGGAGAGTTCTGTAGTCTTGACTTTTTTGAGACAAAAAAAATAACGTAACCACTATAGGTATAATTATAAATACTATTACGTGACCAATATATTTTAATACTATTCAACGTTGTAGAAATATCCTGAAATTTTAGAAATAGACATAAAAAATTAATGGCTAATTTACCTTTAAAAAACTTTCGTATATCCATTTTACTACTAACTATTGATGTGTCCTGTAGGTACTGTGGATGAAGTGAGGTCTCTGATGAGGTTAGGCTATATTTAAATAAAGACGGAAACTAAAAAGAAGCTTGCAAAGCCGAGTTGAGCTATAACGCGACTGGTCTGTTCACCAGGAAAATGGCGGATGCTTTAAAACTAGGGACTTACAAAAGCGGGAAGTTCAAAACTGTAAATTAACTATATGTTTCTTTAATTCTTTAAAGTAAAGTAAGGATAACTGTCCATCACTGATCCTGTTCTAGCACTCCTCGCATGCGTTTTTTATCTACTTTTATTTTCTATTTTTTACTTTGTAACTTGATCTAGGGGGGGGCAGCTGCCCCTCCTTGCCCCCCCTTGGCTACGCCCCTGCTGGTAGCATAGGCAAAGTTTTCCCACACTCTCTCTGGGTTCTTTCCAGTTCATTCGCATTTATTATAGAAATATTCGCACCGGTATCTATCATGATTTTCGCGGGAATTCTTTCTACCTCCGCTGTTATATACAATATCTCATTGTTATTATTATCGAGGCTCGTTTCGTTTTCCTCTAGAAGTTCTGTTCTTATATTTTTTAAGTAATTGTTACTTATTATGGTGATGTTTTTTAATTTGGTTGCCTCTTGCAACTCATCTTTGTACCCAGGAAGTAGGAGCAGCAACGGGTCGTGATAGTTTATTACTGCCTCCTCCCGTTTAAATGATTGTGGTCATCGTTGGGACTCGGATTGACCGAGGCATTGTTCTGAAAACTCTGTGTCGGTTCCTGCCGCGCTGTATCCTGTTCGAAGGTTATTTCCCTGTTTTGTTGTCGGCCAGGATCCTCCAGGCTGGTACTCCTTCTTCCATGTTCGTGACGTGGACCGTCTCGTTCTTCACTTCTTCGTCGTCGATCTCCACCGTGGAAACTATTCCTCCGTTGTTGGTAGTACCTTCTCGGCCCTCGATCTTCCACTCTTATAAAATTAACCCTCGGGCGGGAAACTCTATTGTTATAATTATTATGGTAATTTCTATTGGGCTGGTAATATCGTTCATTATTACCGGGGTAGGGATTTCTCTGACTATACGGGCTGTTAGGGGGCTGATAATAATTGTTACGGTTATTAGGATATGGGTTATTGTTCCTATTACCGTTCGGGTTGCCGTTAAAGTGGTTGTTATTACGCGGCGGGTTATTGTTGCCGTCGTAATTACTTTGCTGGTTTCGGTTTTCGGGATGGTTATTGCCGTTACTAGAGTACTGGTTAGTCCTCGCCTCCGGTCTATCATTCCTCCTCCTGCTCTGGCGGTAGTACTCTTCATTCTCGTAACTTTCTAACAACTCCGTCATGGCCTGCACCGTCTTGATCTGGCTACCTCTCCTTGCCCTGACAATATCCTCGTCATAATGATAAGACAGTTTATTCACCAGACACTCTTCGGGTATTGCCGGCTCGAGGTGTTTTGCCAGGCACACCTTCCCTAGGAAATAGGCGGTCATGGTATTGCCTATTTGGGCCCTGTATCGTCCGTTGCAAATATTGTCTCTGATCAGGTTCTGTGTTGTTTCGGACCAGTATTTGGACTTAAACATTTTCCTGAACTGCTGGTAGTCTGTAATCTCGCTACGGTTCGCCATCCACCAGTTATCTGTCATCTCCCTGAATGACTCGTCCAGTATCTCCCGGTTATTGCTCCATTGACTCCCTCTATGTTTTGCGAAGTACTCTTCTATCCTCGCCAGGAACTCCATTGGTTTCCTCTTGTATTGCCGGAAGTTCAGCCATTCTCGGTTTTCGTTGATGGGTAATCCGGTGAAATTAGTGGGTCTATTCCTCAAAGATTCCATCTCTTCTTGGCTTTGCCGTACCTGACCCGTGATATTGGTCACAGCCTCTTCCATCCCATCACACCGTTCCGCGACTTGGCTCCGTACTCTCCCGAATTCTTCCTGAGTCTCCTTCCGTTGTTCTTCCACTTTCCTGCGACTATGCTCTTCGATATTCGTAAACTTGATGTTTACCACTTCCTTGAATTCTTGTACTTCCTTTTCGGTTTGGTTGCATTTTCCGTCAATTTCCCGGATTTGTTGATTCATCATTACGGTTTCTTCTTCCAATTTTTTATTTATAGCTTTCTTGTTAACGTTGATTTCCTTGTTCAGTTCTTCTCTTAACAATTCCATCCTTTCGTCTAGTTTGTCCAGATTCTCCTGATTGACCTCCCTTAATTCTTCTCTTAACATTTGGTTGTCCTCTCTCAATTCTTCCAATTTCTCCCCCATCTTCTCTTCCAACTTCTTGTTATCTTCCTTCAACTCTTCCTTCAATTGTCGGTTGTCACTTTCCATCTTTTTACTATTTTCTTGAATTCTCTTATTGGTATTCTCAATTTTGTTAATCAATTCTTCCTTAGTCGATTAAAATTCTTCCTCAAAAGATTGGTTGTCCTCCTCCAATTATTCTAACTTTTCTCCCATCCTTTCTTCCATCTTCTTACTATTTTCCTCCATTTTGGATTCTATATTTTTATTTGTGGATTCTATGTTCTTATTTATTCCTTCCATCTTTTTACTTAAGGATCGGTTGTCTTCCTTTGTTGATTTGTTATTCTCCCTCATCTGCAAGAACATTTCCATTATTTTATCCATCTTACTATCTTCTGTTGTTTTGTACTTCTCTACCTCCTTCTCTGGAACATTGATGTCCCCTGTTTGTGTGGGTATCTCAGGTTGTTCTTCTGGTTGTGCGGGTTGTTTAGATAACACTGGTGGTAATAACCTTTCCACATCTTCCACTGGCGTCACCTCTTTATTTTCCATATCCATTTCAACTTCCTTTTCGGCCTCCGCCGCCCGTTTCTTTGAGGTTGCACGTCGTTGCATTTTTCCCTTTCTCTGGCTTTATAGCTGCTGCCAAGCTCCAATTAGGGATTGGGCAGATAGTAGTGGCCTTTCAATCGTTAATTAAAGCCCCTCAGTTGTGCTCCAATTTGTAACGAATTCTTTTAACGGTTTACCTATATATAAATATGTGTTTGTGTAGGAATAAAATTGTTTATTAAAAAATTTTTTTAATTAAAATTTTTTTTATTATAATTAATTAAAATCAATTAATTAATTAAGTTTCGTGGTGTTCCGAAACGTTTGTCACTTATTTTAATTGTTTTATAGACTTTTGTGTATTTGTTAAAACCTCTAGCCACTTATAGAATTGTCTCCAATAACGATCGATACTTGTTTATTTTCTGTTTGGAGGTTATCTTCCTTCTGGTGGTAAGATTCTTGTAGTTAGTTCTATTTAAATTGAAGTATTATATTAGTTATCTATATTAGAAATGAAAAACTGTTTAAATAGGAAATATATTAATAATTTTATTGACAATTAGTTATTTTGACTCTTGTCGATATGTAAATCGATTCTCAGGGTATCGTTTGAATTATTACAAATTTTTTATATAGGTTCTTTGAACAGCTATGTTAGGGAAAGTCAGAGAAATAGGGCAAAGATTGAAAAGTATAACATTACAAGGTAAATTCTTAAAATTAACAGTACATATATCAGATTCAAAGTATAGAAATAAATAAATATGTTGCGAACCGTCCTGTAGGCAGAAAGAGGCTGTGTTGATTTGAGTTGTGGGTAATCAGCAATGGCCGCCGATGAAATTGAAAGTCGTCACCTCGCAGTTTGGGCGTTCAAATAAAGATGTTTTCCTTATGAATTTACGTCCTGGTGGCTGCAATTCTTCCTTCTTGTGTTGGTGGAGTGTCACTGGTTCAGTTTTGGTGTTGTATTCGGAAAAATAGTGTATATTTAAGTCAGGTTCACTTTTGTCGGTTAGTCATATGTTAGGCACTTTTATGGTTAATTGTTATTACTGTTTTAGTGGGTTTAAATGCTATTTCCTCTGGTGTTCTGTGCTGTATAATGTTAGTTCAGTGTTGGTATATGTTTATTTCACTGTGTTGAACTTTAAAAATGTTTTCTACCGAAACTCTCGATTTTCACTTTCCGCTCAGAGAATTATTCGCCATTACGGTATTCGTAACTAAGTTAAGATGGGTCAATTGCTCGTGTCAAGTGTCCCGTTTGTACTTAATAGATGTATCAATAATAGATGTATCTTACACTTAATAGATGTATCCCGTTTGTAACTAGGTTAAGATGGGTCAATTGCTCGTGTCAAGTGTCCCGTTTGTTCAATAATTAACTAACTTACTTCCTTCATCTCCGACTAAAATCTTAGCCAAACAATATTATTCGTTCCATTGTTCAAATTTTATTTTGCATCCTGTGCATGTAATAAAGTTACATTATATAACTGATTATACTTTGGTTATTCTTCAAATTTATTAGCTAGTTGTTACTTAATTTTATCCTTCAGTTCATTCTGCGTAATTTTATACCAAATAATGCCGTTTTATTAAGTTTTTGATCTAAAAATGATATTTTTTCCTTCATTTTGTAATTTCTAAGTCCTAAGGTCTAACTTCCTGTTCTTTTCCAAATTCTGCCATTACCAAGTTATATTAATGATTATTAAATCTCATATTGTAATAAAAGGTTTATATTCCCTTAATTTCTTGCAATTAGATGATTTGGTTAAGTTTTAAATATTATGTTGGAATATATGACTCCCCTCTCCAAATTTTTGAGTTCTGTCATTTCCTTTTTTATCAATAATTCTGGCTATAATTTTACAAAATCTTTCTTAGTTATATTTTTAATTACATGGCTTTGTTTCTGATTTACATTATCTAAATCCCTTCAGTTTAAATGTATTTATGTACTTAGTTTCTCAGTTTTGATGATGTTTAGTTTTTAACATTTTGCCTAGATTCCTAACAGTTTTTACATACAAATTTTTATAAATAATACATATTGAGTTATACCCTCTCTGACTTTCATTGATATTGTAACATAAATTAAACATTTTCTTCTGGTAAACAAAATAACAATTAGTATATGTTTCATACTATTAACATATAACAAATAATTCCAATTAATAGTTGTCTTTAACAAATCAGACATTTTTTATACTCAAAGATTAATAATGATACATAACAAATATCATATATAAAGAATGTTGTTCCATTCTAACATCTTAATTAGTTATTAACAATAATACCTATAATAAATATTTTATAATTGAAGAATGTTAGTGGTTCTGACCTTTTTAAATTTGCTTATTCCTAATACATTTTTACACATCTTATTCTACATAAACAAAACCTTATTTACTATAATCTTATACTCTATATTCCTTATATTAAGTTATATGAACAGTTTTTATCTGTTTTTAATTGGGTTTTGGGTAACTGTACCCTGTCACTTCACTTTTTATTCTGTGCCTGCTCTTGTTTTATAAATCATTCTAATGAATGTCATTTAAACAGATTGGCAGTTCTTTACTAAAACACATGTATTATATTATCATGATAATACTTTATTTATTATCTCTGAACATAAATTAAGTCACTTCAAAGTTGTATCATTTCATTATTTACTTAGTTTGTGAATACCAATAATGAAACATAATGTTCATTTTTTATAATACTAAAACTTGCACTGGTTCTCTTTACATTCCTTGATTCTATTTCTAAATGGTTATATAGTCTTATTAAAATCAAGAAATCTATTTGTAGATTATAATGAAGATTTGTTCTTTAGTATTACATTATTATTTCACCTTGGTCCACTTTCAACTCTTACTCTATACACTTTTTTGGCTTATATCTATTGTACATGTGGGTTTTTGCATTGATACTTTGTTATACTTTTTTATTATATTATATTTATTTATTTTGGGGTATGGTTTTTTTACAAGAGCATTCCTTCTTCTTGTGGATGCTGTCTTCTTCTTGTTTCTGCATTGATGTCTTCTTTTCTTCTGGTTCCTTATAATTATATTTTCTTCATCTTCTTTTGGATGTCATCGGGTTTTTGGGTTTCTTCTTCACCTACTCTTCTTGTTTCATACAAATGCATCACCTTTTATGGTGGATCTTGCCTTGTTCTGGGTTTCTTCCTTATCTACTCTTCTGGTCTCATACAACAGATTTTCTTCTCTTTGTTGTGGGTTTAGTTATGTTCTGGGTATCTTCCTTGCCTACTCCTAACCTTCCTGGGTATTATATTTTTTCACCTTTTTAGTTATTAAAATTGGTTTTGATGATTCATCACTTGTAACATTTATTTTATATGAACTTATATCTTAAATCAATGATTGTACTGCACGGTGGTTCTTAATTAATTCTTTATTATATTGCTTTCTTCGGATTTAAACATGTTATTACTTTATTTTAATGATCAATTCACCATTCATTTTTATGGGCTTATCTGTCATGTTACAGATTGCTCTCCTCCAGAAGTAATTATTTCAGACTTGATTATGGATGAAATAATTGCTTATGACAATTCTATTGTTTTTTATACTTCATTTTCCTCTCCATTTCTATATCGACTTTTTTATATTTGAGCTTAATAAATTTTATCTATAGTCACTTATCTGACTTTTGATCCTTCTTGGACAGTTAATGTCTTCTGAGATATATTATTATTATATATTTACTTTTCTTATAAACTTCGTGTTTTATCCCTGGGATATTAATTCCCTAACCTTCCCTATCATGTGGTCTGGGGCAGTTCAGAGGGGCACTGTAGGCTTCACAACTCTGCTGGCCATACACCACTTCTACAATTTGAGTCCAGAGGCAAATTCATCTCTGCTCAAAAACATAATGCTGCTGGATTTATCTACAGTCAGTCATCGAATAAATTAAATAAAAAGTAGTCTCATTGTCGACTAATAAAAATATCTTTGGATTCTCCACTTCGTAGTTTCTCAGATTATCTCACATTTTTCTATCTTAATAATTCTTCTTAATACTTATTATTCTCATTATATACATTCTTCTAAACTCTTAGCTCGTCTGATATATTCATTTTAATTATGGTTGGAAACTTTTGTTAATACTTCTTGTTACTAGTTATAGCGTAACTTTTTTCCTTCTACATCTGAATTCTCATTACATTTTCTTCTGGTTATTTACATTAGAGCATACTTTTTTATGTATTTTCTCTTTGGTTCTTATGCATTATTTGAATGGTCTTATTTTTATGTTAGTTAATTTTTAAATTTGTATCTTTATAATAGATATTCAGGTTGTTATTGTGATCATATTATTGAATTATATTTTTCTTTCTTTTCTCTCTGAAAGTCATTAATCCGCCTTTGCATTCATTAAAATTAATTTATTTATATTATATGTCATGTGGTACTTCTTCTCTTTGCGTTTCATATAGGTCTTATTATTATTATTTGTTCAAAATCATCTTCTCCATATGTTTGGTACGAGTTGTTCTTCTTTGTTTCTTCAGAACTGAGTAATATCATAATCATTTTTCGTGTATTGCATATAATTTCGTGTATTTTGTATAGTGGTCTAACATGATTACAATAAACTTGTATTTATGTCTCCCTCCGCTACGAGGGAATGGTCCACATATATCGAGGAATACCTTTTCTAACTTTGTCGTTGAGGTGATGGGTATCATTGTTCCCTCTTTTTTCTCGTTATTAGTCTTTACCATTTGACATATTATACATGTTTTAATATTTTGGTTTACCTTTCTTACTATATTTTTTATAAAGACTTCCTCCTCCAATGCTTTTACAATTTTTACAGTTCCCATATGTCCGTATCGAACATGATAATCCTTAATTATTTTATTTTCTAATGTTTTTGGAACTACAAGTTTCCATGAGCCATCATTCTTTTTTGTTTTAACAAAGAGTATATCTTGGTGGATACAATAATATTTATTCACAACTTCTTCATCTTCTAACCGTCTTTTTCTTATATTTAGTAATTCTGAATCTTGTTTCTGCTGTACCACTACCTCATTCAGAATATCTTCCAGGTCCTTTCTATCCTTTATTATACAAAACACTTTGACGATTTTCTCCTTTTCTCCTTCAAATGTTTGGTCTACTACATTTATTCTGGATAATATATAATTCCATTTGTTGAAATTAATATAGGAGTATTAGAGTTTGTTTATTATAGTTTAATTTTTCTTATTTAATTCGTCTTAGTCGTTTCTTGTACCCTCTTGTTTTGGTGATTGTTTAGTGGTTTCATTTAAATTTAATACCTTTTTCTTTTCCATTGGGTTGCTTGGTCGGTAATTCGAAGATCAGGCCCTTTGCTTGGTGTGTGGCATCTTCGCTTAGTTTACCCATGGTCCATCAGTTCCTCTGCATTTGTGGTTCGGATAATCTGGGTGTGTATAACTATTTCCTTGCTGGTGAAATAGGTATCTTCTATCTTGTACCACAATTCTTCTAACATCATTTGTTCATTTGTATCCATGGTTCCATCGTTCACCTCATGATGTGGTTTATTAATCAAAGGAGTTAATGGTACCTCCCTCATTAATGTTATCATTAAATTTTTATTTTGCATTTCCAATGCTGGTGGATTTCTGTGTTTTAGAAACCTTTGTAATTTGTGACACACTATTTTGTTGTGGGTCCTTTCTCTTTCTTGTACCTTCTATTTATGTATTGTTTTGCTGATGTTTCCTCTGCTAGCTTGTTGTGAATTCCCTCTATAATTGCTGTTGAGGTCCTCCTACAGTCTTTATACTTCATTAATTTGCTTTGGTAGGTAAGGGGCAAATTAAACACATCAATGAGTCCGCTCTTCATCATTTCTAATTCTTCTCTGGTTTTTATTAGTTTTTTTTTATATAGATTCCGATCTGACGATGGGCTGTGAGGCTTGAAAGCGCTAATCGGGATAATTTTTATATAGTGGTGTGCAACTGTGACTTTTCTTGGTTGTTTAGCATTATTCTGCTTTAGCCATAGCTTGTATATTTGTTTTATACATAACTTCTCTTTTTCCTTGTACCGGTTCAGATTTTTTTTTTTTTTTTAATACATTAAATTCATTAAAATGTTAGGTATTTATCTCAGCAATGGTCGGCGACCAACCAGACAAAACAACCGAAGGGATGGAGAACATGATGAGGATGATGATGGAACAAATGAATAATATCAATGAAACTTCAAAGAAAACGAATGAAAAACTAGACCAAATGAATGAAGAAATGAGGAAACAAAGAGAAGAGAGGGAACAAAGAAAGCAGAGGGAAGAATATGATGAATGTTTTAGGAAACAAAGAGAAGAGAAGGAACAAAGAAGACAAGACGAGGAAGAAGCGAAGGAACAAAGAAAGAAGCAGAAGGAAGAAGATTACAGGAAACAAAAAGAAGAAAGGGAAGAGGATTCCAGAAATTTCAGAGAAACCCTAGATAGAGATTCCAGAGAGTGGAGGGAGAGCAAAAGATAATTAAAATGATCACAAGAAGAATAGAAAACAAAATAATGAAAAGTTAGATATGATGAAATTAACATATGAATAAATAAAAAACAATCAACTGTATGAGTAGATGACAGTATATAGCAAAGGTACAGCGGAAGGAAGAATGAGTAAAAGGCCAAAGTGATCTAAAAACAAACCACAAGGTGGACAATCCCAAGACATATTATTATTATTATTATTAATTTAAGTCACAAGTTGACAAAAAAGGTATTAAGATTGACTGTTGAAAAGTCCAGCAATCAAAATAAACTGAGCAGAGATGATGTTCCTCTGGTCTCAGAAAAAATGAGTAGTAATGGGAGAAACCAGCTACTAAAAATTTAGGGAAAAAATTGTGTATAAGGGAGAATGCACCAATGGAAATAAATAAAAACAGATTCAAATAAAATGGAATGAATCAAGTAAGAAGAGAAATACAGAATGGAGAAACAAACAAGAGAGAAAAGGAAAAAATTATATATAACTGATAATTTCATAAAAAACTATGTTAGTGTTTCATTAAAATGATCAATTTTGAAGGAGAGGCATTATGTTACAACGCAAATAAGCCACCCCAGTATCAGGGATATAAAAAAGATAATTCTCATTGTAAATGTACTTCATATTAAATAAAATGATTAGATATAAATAAAATATAAAAACTATGACACGACAAACGACGACATTACCCAACCCAAGTGATTGACCCAACTACAGGAAACAAAAGAAGAAGGGAACCACGAAAAATAAACAAGAAGAAAGGTGATTGACCAAACAAACAGGAACTAACAAAAGAAGGGAAGAAACCAGAACCAAAGAAGAATAAAGACAATTGAAGGAAGTGAACGAATTCCTATAACTAAATAAAATTAAACCAGACGAGAAGGGGAGTACTGAATTAAAATGAAGACAATTGAAAATGAAGAAGATGAAGGAGAAGAAGAAGAAGAGAAAGAATGAAGAGGAAACGAAGAAACCAAGAAATAAGAAACACCACATATAAAAGGGAGAAATGGTACGCTCAAATATAGAATATTGTGAATAAACCCAATAATTATCCACTAATGGAAATAAATATTGTTGTAAATGAGATAATTGATATACCTGTTTTAAACAAAAAACAGTAAAAAGTAACCTAGTAAAGAAAAGTACACTAACCCAAATATTAGAGTTAGATATAGAAATATATAGCAAAATATCATTAATACTATGTATAAATTTTATAAGGAAAGAAATAGTGAGAAAGTGAGAAAGAGAAAGAGAAATAATTATAGGGATTACCCACTAAAAAACACGTAATATAAACAGTGAAAAAGTGCAATAGTTTAGGTGTAAATACCCCAAAATAGTGAGTGTATCAGTGATAAACACCAATTAATTAAAGGTGAAAGTGATAAGTGGAAAAAGATATTATAAATAATAACAAGGTAGTAATAGATAAGAAAATACTTAGTAAATCATTGATGAACCAATAAATGATTTAAGAATGAGCTTGTAGAAAATTATATAGTTAAGGATAATTAGAAATAGTATTTAAAGTAGAGATAAGTAAAGGATATAATGTTATTTAGGGAGAAAGCCCATGTAAAAACTGTTTGTGTTAACATGGAATGGAGAAAAGAAGTAGTAATGAAAAAAGAATTTAAGTATATAATTAATAAACACCCTATGTTAGAAGGGAAATAAGTTTAATAAGTTTGAAGGAAGTGATGACATTTCTCACTTAAAAGAATTAAATGAATGTTAAACCAACAGTAACTAATAACTTGAAAAGAATTGTTCGTTTTAATTTTATGAATAGGATATGGCTGAAGGAAGCTTTCAGTCCATAGGCCTAATTGTTATGTTTTAAAGATTAAGATATAGAAAATAATATTGACATGTAATCAGAACACAAACCGACTCCAAACAAAACTCAACCAATTATAATAACAAAATAAAGCCCATCAGGCTGAAATGAAATGTAATTTAAATGAAATAAGTAAAATACCATAATGGCTACTTAGGCCTATGAACATGCCTAACTGTCAGAAAAACACAAATACAAATTATAACAAATTAACAAGGAAATGTACAAATCTAAGGCAAGTAACTAGCCAGTAATTATGTATAAATCATTTTAAAAGAAAGATGTTATAATAGGAGATTAAATTAAAAGAATTATGTAATTATCAAATGTCAGTATAATTAGACAAAAATTAATATATAATAGAACATGACCTTATGAGGTATTGTTTTAATCTTTGAAAGGAAATAAACACAATAGTAATAATATTTATTACCCAAAAGGGAAGATAGAAGAATAAAATCAATCAGAAAATATATAATAAATTTGAATAAAAATTTCAAATATAATAACAATGCTTTTAATCTCGGCCTTAACCAATCAAAGGGTTTCAGTTACCATAGAAACGGGCCGTTGGTTACTAATTTTCCGTTAAATTTACTTACTTGGAAAAATGACGCTTGGGTAAGAGGTACGCAAGATTGAGATGACCGAAATTTTAATTTAAAAAGTTCGAAAAACGTTTAGAAGTCAACAGCAAAAACCAGAGACGAGGAGATGAAGAGTTTCAACTATTAACAGATGTCCAGGAACCAAATAAACAAAATTAAATAGCAGAAATTCCCAAGACAAATTAGAAGAAGATGCCAGCAGCCTAAGTCATCCCAAAATTGATGAATTTCCATTACCCCAGAACAACGATACATCGTAACCTTCTAAACTGATAAGTATCAACTAAATTCAATAATCCCAGAAACCAAATCACTCTAAATATTTCTCATATCAATCAAAAAATTCTCACTATTAAGCAAAATTAATTTTCTTTCAATGATTGAATAATATCAACTTACGTAAAACAATTGTTAATTAAGATATAATCTCGAATTAATGTGCGAAATTTGTAACAAATATTACTACACTACCGAACAATTTGTAAACACACTTTATACCATTTAAGTACGGATAAGGTACGGTAGTGTACTTTTTTTAATGTAACCATCTTTTATGTTTTATTTATAATCCAAAGAACTCCAGATTTTGAACAAGTTAATATATTGTGTACAAACAAACGCCATGTCGGCTTCAGTATAAGTCTTTTCAAAATCAATTTCGTCAGCCTAGAGATTTATGTTTCATGTTCTAAGCCGGAGCAAATTTTATTGAAAACTGATTTATAATATTTTTGTCTCATTGATTAATGACCAAACCATAATTAAAATTACAGTACAGAGTATTACCATTGTTTTATTTCATAGGTAGATGTATAATATATGTGTGTGTTAGCAATTTCACTGAGCAGATGACTAGCGCTCTTGCCAAGTGGGCAATACAGTAAGCTGTACAGAGGCGGGAATCATTTGAACGCTCCAGCTGTCAACGCTGATAACACCAATCAAACTTGTTAATTATCAAATTTAATTGTTTTAAATTAAACAATTTGGCGCCATCCAAGACTCGCAACCCCTATGAATAAACAGGTAGGTTGTACTGATAATTGAGACCACGCTACGGACTTCGGTAGCGACAACTATTAATGTAACGACAGGTGTGAGACGAACACACCACTCTAACACTTTCTACACATAAAAAACAGGTGTACACATTTTACAGATACGACGAGAACGAGTAGTTACAAATTGGCGACCAACGTAGTGAGGCTAGAAAGGACGACTAGCGGCGATTATGAAAAGACACCATATGGTTACAAGACTCAAAAGTAAGAAAGAATCAAATCAAGAAGAAATGGAAGAAATTGAGGAAATGATTGGAGGATTGTTTGAAGAGGATCCCCAAGAAAACCAACCAGAAATGGAAGTAGAAGTGATAGCAGACAACCAACCGGAGAAACCAATTCGAGATAGTGAGAGGGAACAACAGGCGGGTGACAAGGGAGAAGTTAGAGGAGACCCCAACATACTAAAATTGATGGAGTTAATGAATAGTATAAATGAAACTTCAAAGAAAACGAATGAAAAAATAGACCAAATGAAGGAAGAAAGAAGAGAAGACAAGGAAGAATTGAATAAAAAATTAGAATCATTGCAAGAGGGAAGAAGGGAAGACAGAGAAATCTTCAGACAAAACAGTGAAGAGTTAAGGAAACAACTCAAGGAGGACACGGAACTTCTGAATAAGAAAATGGAAAGCAACCAGGAGGCCCTGAAGAGAAGTCAGGAGACGCTGGAAAAGAAGAGTGAAGAGCTGAAGAAACAGATCAAGAAAGATCTGGAGATAGTGAATAAGAAGATCGAAAATAGTAATGAAACGCTCCAACGAAAATTGAAGGAAGACAGCGAAAAAACCAAGGAGGAATTGAAACAACAACTGATAAAATGTCGGGAGGAGATTAAACAAACGATAAACGAAACAAATGAAACCATGATACAAGTCCGGGAAGAGATAAACAATAAAATCAGCAATGTCGAGGAAGAAAGTAGAATGAGAGTAACAGAACTTTATCAGGTCACCACCAAGGAATGCCAGGGAAATAAACAGGAGGTGTTTAAGAAGCTGGAGGAGAGGCATCAAGAAATACAAATAGATGTCAATGATCGTGTGGAAAAGGTATACACCGCCATCAACAAAATAGACGGACAAACCAAAGAAAACAAGGAGAAGATCCAGATAATCAACCAAAGGGAGAGACAAATGCAGGAAGAGCTGGACACACTGAGGGAGAAACATTGTCATAGTACACACATAGTAACCAGCGAGAATAGAGAGGTAATCAACTTCCGCAGTTACCGGCGGAATCCAATGGAATTCCTCAAAAGAGTAAAGGAGTTAATAGAGAAGAATAGGGAAACCAGGTGGACAAGCGTAAGAAGCCTCATAGATGAAATGTTCCGAGACACCCACGACAACTGGTGGACAGCAACTCGACCAGAAATAAATGATACTCAGGAATTTAAAAAACAATTCCGAGAAAAATATTGGTCGGAGTCCACCCAAAATGTAGTCCGTAATGACATTAGCAATAGGAGGTACGAACCACAAGCAGGACACACTCTAACGTCCTACTTTTTAGGAAAGGTATGTTTGGCCCGAAACCTAGAACCCAAGATACCTGAGGAATCTCTAGTGATACAGCTTGGGTACCACTATGAGGAAGCTGTACAAAAAGCCAGGAGACAAGGGCAAATAAAGACGATCCAAGGAATGGCAAGCTTGTTGGAGGATCATGAGAACGATGGACAATATAAGAAAAATCGGCTAGTGAACCAACGGTATAACAAATGGAATGAGAATAATAATGCACCCAATGTCAACCTACCCTACAATCACACTCAAAACGGCAACCGGAACAATGTGAACCGGAACAATAACAACTATAATAATGAACAGCCATTTAACAGAAATACACAGAATCATTCTCCGAATAACCAGCCATTTAACAGAGGCCCACCAAACAATCATCCGGGAAACCAGAATAACAACAGGAACATCCCGAACAATAATCCACCAAACAAAAGCTAAAGGGGAGCTGAACCGGATCAACGCACAAATGGTCACCCCAACAACAATAACTACTATGGCAACCGATACAACCCTAATTATCAGTACAACCGGGGACCCGGGGAAACCAAAATAGAGGCGACGGCAGACGCCAAGTAAACTTCATTCATGGGCGTAGACAAAACAACCACAGGAGATATAGTCCAAACTGGCATACAAACCCATGGTATCACGAATCGAATAATAACAGCAATCAGTTCTCAGAGAGTAGGAATGACGAACCACCAAGGGATGAAAATAACCATCAACAAGGACTGAGCAATGAGGCGGGTGACCAGTCTAATAGTCTAGCCACAAATCAACAACCACCTTTAAACTAAAGAGGTCAGTGGGAAAACCAAGATACCCTTCACATGACCAATCACTTGGGTTAATACGTCATGTAATGTCAAAAGGTAAACATAAAGTAATTACAATAATATATAACAACTATCTAAAGAATATCCGAGAGGAACTTCTCGATGAAGAGGCCAACCAGTTACAACAAACTAACAGCGAAATTGTCCATATAAAGGCTACCATAAACGGCACTATAACCATAATCATGGTTGACACGGGATCTAACATCTCTCTAATAAACCAGCCTGAATTAGAGCGGATTCAAGCCAACTCTCAAACACCAATCCCTACACTGCCAATAAACAATATAATAATCATTGGCGCCACTGGCAAACAAAATAAGACGGTAAGAAAGCAAGTTTCATTAGAATTAGACAATCAAAAATCAACCATCCCTATTGTATTTCTTGTGGCCAATGGGCTACTATTTAGCATGCTCATAGGGTGTGATGTGTTAAGAAGATATTCGGCAGTTATTGACCTGCAAAAGGGAGTCGTATTGCTAACTTGAGAACAGGGAATTTGGTCTGCAAATATCATAAATCATAATCCAACTCCAACCGCTCTGAATCAAGACCCAGGATTGAAGAGTTACTACTGTCAAACGCATGAACCGTCCATCATTATGGCCGATGAAGAGGGAGATAGCGGATTGTGGAAACAGAAAATCGAAGAAATAAGAAATTTCCAAAAAGAACGGCCTCAACAAGAAATCAGTAAACAACAGTCTGAAAACCTCATTACAATTTATAACAAATACCAACATGTCTACTCGAATACTCCTGGAAAAGTTAAGGGATACCAGTGTAAAATTAACTTCAGGGAACCTGTAGACTTCCATAGGAAATCATATCCCATAGCGTACTCCCTGAAAAATGAAGTCAGGACGGAGATAAACAGAATGATTGCAGAGGATATTATTGAGTATAGCCAATCTCAATACACAAGCCCAATAGTAGCTATACCCAAGAAGAATGGCAAAGTGCGTATTTGCTTGGACGCCCGAGAAATCAATAAAATGATTGTCAATGACCGGACCTCACCTGGAGAAATTGAGGAAATTTTAAAAAGATTTCATGGAATAAAATACATTAGTACCTGGGATACTGTATGTGGGTACTGGCAGGTGGAGCTGCACCCACACATAGGCAATACATGGCCTTTATATTTGATGGTAGAAATTACCAATTTAAAAGATTACCATTCGGACTCATCAATTCCGTAGCAGTGTTCGTCAAGTGCATGGACCAAGTCTTGGGTCAAGAGGCACTGGAATTCACCACAGTGTACGTTGACGACCTGCTCATCACGTCTTCAGACTGGGATGAACACTGCGAAAGAGTCGAACATGTATTAAAAAAGTTGTCCAATAATAATATTACACTCAAATTGGATAAGTCAAAATTTATTGCCAATGAAGTGAAGTTCCTAGGGTTCAACTTGACCGAAAAGGGAATATCTCCATCCCAAGAGAAAGTTGAAGCCATCCAAAAATTCCCCTCACCAAAAAACAAGAAGCAATTGCAGTCATTCTTGGGGATATGCAATTACTATAGGAAGTTTCAAACGAACTACTCCCATCTAACAGCGAAATTTTCTAAACAACTTTCATCAAAAGAAAAATGGACTTGGGGAACTGAACAAGAGGAAGTACTCACTTTAATTAAAAATTTTTCGAAACTGTCATGTTACACCACCCCAATTTCGAACAACCATTCTACCTAAATTGCGACGCTAGTGATGTAAGTCTAGGCACAGAATTGTACCAGGAAGACTATGAAGGAAACCACCTGGTCGTTAGCTTCGCCAGCCGAATACTAAATAGTTGCGAGCGTAACTACAATGTTACAGAAAAAGAGTTGCTCAGCATAGTATTCGCGTGTGGCAAGTTTAGAACCTGCATACTAGGATACCCTATCACAGTCAGAAGCGATCATAAATCAATATCGTTTCTCAAACAATGTAAATTGAGTCATGGTCGACTTACCCGATGGATACTTGCTCTGCAAGAATACCACATTACATGGGAATGTATTCCAGGCCGAAAGAACATAGTGGCCGACGTATTATCCAGAATAAATATTGTAGATCTGACATTTGAAGGAGTAGAGAAGAAAGACAACAAAGAGTGAAATATACAAGAGAAGGCAATGACAAGGAAAGAAAAGGAGAAGATCAACTTATAAAAAAAAAAGTATAAATAACAAGGGCCTGTATAGAGTACGAAATATACCCATATGTCATCACGAAGGATAATGGTAATAATACTTACCAAATAAGTAATATAAACACAAGAAAAATAAAAGAAGTTTACAACCAAGCTTCAATAAAAAAGTTTTATGAAGAAGAATAAATCACTAGAAATGAAATAAACAAATTTCAAAATTCAAAAAGTTTGTAAGAGCAACTTACTACCCTATTTAGATGATATATGCGGAATAGAAAAAATTAAAATAAATGAATAAAAATATAAAAAAGTACAATAAAGGAATAAGTTTCACAAATTCCTACCAAATAAAATCAACTTACAGTCTATTAAAGTTAAAACTCAGTGTTACTGTTAAAGTTCAGTGATATATGAAGTATAAAATAAAAAAGTACAATAAGGGAATAAGTTACACAAATTCCTATAAAAAAGTAAGAATCACAAACTTACGATAAAATTTAAACAAAAAATACCTAAAAAGGAAAAAGCTACAAAAATTCCTATAAAGAACCAACTTACAAAAAATTATCAAAAATAATATTTAAAATAAAATAAACTAAACAAAAACAAAATCAAGCTAAAATTGCTGAGATAAATACCTAACACTATAATGTATTAAAAAAAAAAAAAAAAAAATCTGAACCGGTACAAGGAAAAAGAGAAGTTATGTATAAAACAAATATACAAGCTATGGCTAAAGCAGAATAATGCTAAACAACCAAGAAAAGAATAAAAATGTCTAAGATAATTAAAATGATCACAAGAAGAATAGAAAACAAAATAATGAAATGTTAGATATGATAAAATTAACATATGAATAAATAAAAAACAACAACTGTATGAGTAGATGACAGTATATAACAAAGGTACAGCGGAAGGAAGAATGAGTAAAAGGCCAAAGTGATCTAAAAACAAACCACAAGGTGGACAATCCCAAGATATATTATTATTATTAATTTAAGTCACAAGTTGACAAAAAAGGTATTTAAGATTGACTGTTGAAAAGTCCAGCAATCAAAATAAACTGAGCAGAGATGATGTTCCTCTGGTCTCAGAAAAAATGAGTAGTAATGGGAGAAACCAGCTACTAAAAATTTAGGGAAAAAATTGTGTATAAGGGAGAATGCACCAATGGAAATAAATAAAAACAGATTCAAATAAAATGGAATGAATCAAGTAAGAAGAGAAATAAAGAATGGAGAAACAAACAAGAGAGAAAAGGAAAAAATTATATATAACTGATAATTTCATAAAAAACAATGTTAGTGTTTTATTAAAATGATCAATTTTAAAGGAGAGGCATTATGTTACAACACAAATAAGCCACCCCAGTACCAGGGATATAAAACAGATAATTCTAAATGTAAATGTACTTCATATTAAATAAAATGATTAGATATAAATAAAATATAAAAACTATGACACGACAAACGACGACATTACCCAACCCAAGTGATTGACCCAACTACAGGAAACAAAAGAAGAAGGGAACCACGAAAAATAAACAAGAAGAAAGGTGATTGACCAAAACAAACAGGAACTAACAAAAGAAGGGAAGAAACCAGAACCGAAGAAGAATAAAGACAATTGAAGGAAGTGAACGAATTCCTATAACTAAATAAAATTAAAACAGACGAGAAGGGGAGAACCGAATTAAAATGAAGACAATTGAAAATGAAGAAGATGAAGGAGAAGAAGAAGAAGAGGAAGAATGAAGAGGAAACGAAGAAACCAAGAAATAAGAAACACCACATATAAAAGGGAGAAATGGTATGCTCAAATATAGACTATTGTGAATAAACCCAATAATTATCCACTAATGGAAATAAATATTGTTGTAAATGAGATAATTGATATACCTGTTTTAAACAAAAAACAGTAAAAAGTAACCTAGTAATGAAAAGTACACTAACCCAAATATTAGAGTTAGATATAGAAATATATAGCAAAATATCATTAATACTATGTATAAATTTTATAAGGAAAGAAATAGTGAGAAAGTGAGAAAGAGAAAGAGAAATAATTATAGGGATTACCCACTAAAAAACACTTAATATAAACAGTGAAAAAGTGCAATAGTGTAGGTGTAAATACCCCAAAATAGTGAGTGTATCAGTGATAAACACCAATTAATTAAAGGTGAAAGTGATAAGTGGAAAAAGATATTATAAATAATAACAAGGTAGTAATAGATAAGAAAACACTTAGTAAATCATTGATGAACCAATAAATGATTTAAGAGTGAGCTTGTAGAAAATTATATAGTTAAGGATAATTAGAAATAGTATTTAAAGTAGAGATAAGTAAAGGATATAATGTTATTTAGGGAGAAAACTCATGTAAAAACTGTTTGTGTTAACATGGAATGGAGAAAAGAAGTAGTAATGAAAAAAGAATTTAAGTATATAATTAATAAACACCCTATGTTAGAAGGGAAAATAAGTTTAATAAGTTTGAAGGAAGTGATGATATTTCTCACTTAAAAGAATTAAATGAATGTTAAACCAACAGTAACTAATAACTTGAAAAGAATTGTTCGTTTTAATTTTATGAATAGGATATGGCTGAAGGAAGCTTTCAGTCCATAGGCCTAATTGTTATGTTTTAAAGATTAAGATATAGAAAATAATATTGACATGTAATCAGAACACAAACCGACTCCAAACAAAACTCAACCAATTATAATAACAAAATAAAGCCCATCAGGCTGAAATGAAATGTAATTTAAATGAAATAAGTAAAATACCATAATGGCTACTTAGGCCTATGAACATGCCTAACTGTCAGAGAAACACAAATACAAATTATAACAAATTAACAAGGAAATGTACAAATCTAAGGCAAGTAACTAGCCAGTAATTATGTATAAATCATTTTAAAAGGAAGATGTTATAATAGGAGATTAAATTAAAAGAATTATGTAATTATCAAATGTCAGTATAATCAGACAAAAATTAATATATAATAGAACATGACCTTATGAGGTATTGTTTTAATCTTTGAAAGGAAATAAACACAATAGTAATAATATTTATTACCCAAAAGGGAAGATAGAAGAATAAAATCAATCAGAAAATATATAATAAATTTGAATAAAAATTTCAAATATAATAACAATGCTTTTAATCTCAACCTTAACCAATCAAAGGGTTTCAGTTACCATAGAAACGGGCCGTTGGTTACTAATTTTCCATTAAATTTACTTACTTGGAAAAATGACGCTTGGGTAAAAGGTACGCAAGATTGAGATGACCGAAATTTTAATTTAAAAAGTTCGAAAAACGTTTAGAAGTCAACAGCAAAACCAGAGACGAGGAGATGAAGAGTTTCAACTATTAACAGATGTCCAGGAACAAAATAAACAAAATTAAATAGCAGAAATTCCCAAGACAAATTAGAAGAAGATGCCAGCAGCCTAAGTCATCCCAAAATTGATGAATTTCCATTACCCCAGAACAACGATACATCGTAACCTTCTGAACTGATAAGTATCAACTAAATTCAATAATCCCAGAAACCAAATCACTCTAAATATTTCTCATATCAATCAAAAAATTCTCACTATTAAGCAAAATTAATTTTCTTTCAATGATTGAATAATATCAACTTACGTAAAACAATTGTTAATTAAGAAATAACCTTGCATTAATGTGCGAAATTTGTAACAAATATTACTACACTACCGAACAATTTGTAAACACACTTTATACCATTTAAGTACGGATAAGGTACGGTAGTGTACTTTTTTTAATGTAACCATCTTTTATGTTTTATTTATAATCCAAAGAACTCCAGATTTTGAACAAGTTAATATATTGTGTACAAACAGACGTCATGTCGGCTTCAGTATAACTCTTTTCAAAATAAATTTCATCAGCCTAGAGATTTATGTTTCATGTTCTAAGCCGGAGCTAATTTTATTGAAAACTGATTTATAATATTTTTGTCTCATTGATTAATGACCAAACCATAATTAAAATTACAGTACAGAGTATTACCATTGTTTTATTTCATAGGTAGATGTATAATATATGTGTGTGTTAGCAATTTCACTGAGCAGATGACTAGCGCTCTTGCCAAGTGGGCAATACAGTAAGCTGTACAGAGGCGGGAATCATTTGAACGCTCCAGCTGTCAATGCTGATAACACCAATCGAACTTGTTAATTATCAAATTTAATTGTTTTAAATTAAACAATTTGGCGCCATCCAGGACTCGCAACCCCTATGAATAAACAGGTAGGTTGTACTGATAATTGAGACCACGCTACGGACTTCGGTAGCGACAACTACTAATGTAACGACAGGTGTGAGACGAACACACCACTCTAACACTTTTTACACATAAAAAACAGGTGTACACATTTTACAGATACGACCGAGTCTTTCAGATTGTTACAATATATATATAAGTAAAGTTAAAGTAATAGTGATTGGTATTATTAATTAAAACTATTCGTCACTAGAATAATATGTATAGGTTAAGTTCATAGTTTATGTTATGTAGGTTAATTATGTACTCACATGTATTTACGTTATCCACTATTTACGTATAATTTATGTATATTGGTTCACACTATTTATAGAATACACTAGAATGTTTTGTAACAATACATGCATAGTCAACATTTATAGTCACCATAGTATGACTCGTATGTTCTACCAGATTCTCAAATAAGGCATCTGGAATATTCTGGGCTCTGGAGAAAATTATGTAGGATGCCGAATGATGTCATTACCATACTATAAATAAATTTTAGTTGACAGTTTTAGTCAATTTTTATTGAGAGTTTGGTTATTGAGTTAAGTTACTGAACTAGTGTGCATATTTGATACCACATTATTTGTGGATCAATATTATATTTTTATTGTGTGTATAAATTACGATTGTTTCACTAATCGATATCACTGTTATGAATCAACTTGTATTTTCTGTGTTGTATATTTGCTTCTAAAAAATTATTGTGATAACAATAAATAAACAAGGTGTTGATAGTGACACAAGTCTTTTCTTTTTTATTTTGATTGCTACCTAAAAACGACAGTCTCAGGAACTAAACATTAACTAAATTGCCTTTTAAACACAATGGTAGTTTGTTATTCTTTATAACATTCCTGATCTACCAATGGCAACCCAACACTACCTTTATTGAAATGAGAGTCATTAGCATTGCATATCTCCACTACGTGCAATCAAAAATCAAAAAATCTCATTTCATTCACAACCCCCAGACTTTTGACATCAATTAAATTCGTGACTATTAAATATATGTATTTTTCCACAAATATTCTTAGGAAATCAAACAAGTTTTAATTTAATTATGTTTAATTAATTAGTTTATAATTTTAATGTCATTATTAAATAATAATTATTTGTGTTTGCAGAAGATGTTGATCCCTTAGATGTTTACTCCAAGGGGCCACCTAATGAGGACCCTGTAGTTGGTGCTCCAGCAATTACAATTAGTCCAGTTATTATTGCAAATACAGGGTCCTGTGTATCATCAGTGACTATTGTTAATGGGAGATCAGCTTGTAAAGGGAAACTGGTGTTCAATGAACTATTTGATAATCCACTTCAAACAAATGTCTGGAAGTATTTAATCCAAATGGCAAATGCTCCTGTAAGTTTTTATTAATTAATGACATTTCATAAGTAGTCTTACATGGTCAAGTTGAAATGCATTAAAAATTAAATAGTAACACCATGTAACATAACACGTAAGACACTTACAGTCCCTAAAAAAGATGCTCTATTTGTTTACCATTTAACAAATAAAAATTATTGAAGAAATAATTAATTTTATTCAAAATTATATCTAAAAACTATGCTGTTAGGCCACGGTTGGTTGCTTTGGAATGATATCTTGTTGGCAACATTTCGATACCCCCTCGGGAATCTTTGTCAGGCTGCCAAAAATCAGGTATTATTCAGTGAATGTTTGATGCTATTGTTTTTCATACGCTCTGTCATTTTTTGGACGCTCTGTCGTTTTTGGCAGCATGAGGAAGATTCCTGAGGATGAATCAGAACATTGCCGACAAGATGTCATTCCACAGCAACTGACCATGGCCTAACAGCAAAGTTTTTAGATATGATTTTGAATATATTGACACCGGGCATGCAAGCTTTAGACAAAAGTTATAATTAATTTTATTCAACTTGTAGGCTAACTCCTTTTGTAACAACCCCATAGCACATTTAGGAACATTTGTACTATCTTCAAATGGGTTCTCTCATCAGAGCTTGTTAAACATTAAAATTAGTGACACATTAATAATCAACACTGTTAATTTTTCAAGACTTGAAGATATTGATAAACACGAGCACTGATTTCGATGTGCACCATGATAATCTTATGTGATAAGTAAGTTCTTTTTGGCCACAAAAATCCCAGCATTGGGCAAGGAAATTTGCCTTCACAATTTTCAAATCTGAGTGACTAAAAGTCTTATCCCAAATGTGTTAACTATCCTGGGGATTTAAAAGTAATTTCTAAATGTAGTACATTGTGTTTTACATACCCAATTGAACTCTACCAGCAAGAATCTAACAGCAACACCACCACTTAAACACCATCATCAAGTATCACAACTCCAACATTATACTAAAGAAATTAATAACATTATTTCTCCATTGTTTATTTTATATTCTTCTCCTACATGTTTGAATATGCAGTCTAAGCACTCACTGATTGTCTTCTACCAACCCAGTACCATTTTACCTTCTTGCTAATAATAGTGCATGCTGTTCTTGTGTCTTCTTTTCTATCATAGTGTAATGCCAACATGCAAACTAAGACAGTCAGAAGTGCAACATGGCTATGAAATTGCAAAAGTTATAGTTGAAGATAAGTTTTTACAAACTTATAAGATTATCATGATTGTTATTCTCATTCAGACAAGTTCCATATTCTCATTCTCATTGTTCCATATTCTCAGACAGGTGGTCACACCTTCCTTTGATCTTTTCTGTAGAGAGCCATGTCTCAGAGACATATGACAATAATGGGAATATGCATCCAATCATTACAGGTTGCATTTAAATCTTCAAACTTAATGTAACCTCAGCTTCACTATACACTTTAATACATAAAACTTTCATGACATTAAATGCATTCTTGGTAACTGAGCTTACAAAAGAATCACTTTGTAAGTAGTATAAGTAGCCCTTGGTATCTTTAATATTTGCTATTTGTCTTTTTTTTAGGCTTGTATAACGTTTTTACTTTCTTAATTAATGTGCTTTAATATTATGTGAAGTTCTCCTGCAAAAACAAGAAATTAGCATAGAGGTCATATTCGTGATTGTAATTTAGATATTTTATAATTTGGTGATGTTCTAGCATATATTAATAAGTGTAATAGGTTTGTCAACGTTGTGTAATTTTATTAGGAAATTTAATTTTGGAGCACTTGGATTGTCCACTTTACATTATATGATTCTTTAGAATTTATAATTTCTTACTATTTATCAACATATGTGATGGTACAATTCTGGTGCAATATGAAATTAATAAAACCATGGTGCAAAAGACCATAATTATTGTATTCATTCCTTTTTAACAATTTGGTAATAATTAATTAAATATTCCATAATCCCTGTGAAGCTACAGTGAGTGAACTATATAAATATTTTGTAAACGCAAAATTGAATTGACAGGATTCTAACTGTTTTCATTGCAAAACAAGAAACACAGCAAAAAACGTATGTCGCATACCGAGATAAGGCGACGAGCCCTGATGACGTCAGCGGTGAGAAATGTATATTTCTGTAAACAACTCGAGGCTTGGCGAGATGAACAATAGCTTGATGACGTAGTTTTCGCCCCACCTACGCAATGTGAAACAAAGAATCTGGGTCATTTTCTTCTAGAGCGTGAACGCAGCCGGCCGGCAAACAGTTCACCGAGTGAGAATTTTAACTTTTACACCACTAAAAGTGGTTAATTAACTATATAAAATATCGGAAATGTTGGGGCGATAGAGAACTTGAACAGGTGTCATCGGCCGTCGGATCGTTCAAGAAGCGTTGTGCGTGTAGGATCTGCCCAAAGTGTTTTCGTGGGCAGACACGACGGTGTGGGCCATAAACACGATGTAAAGTAGGAACAGATTGCACGACCGGATGACCCTAGCAGTGCGGTGAGACCTGTCCAAAATTGGGTGAGAACGTTCCAACATCATTTTTTATTTTCACGTAAAACAACATAATTCAACATAATGACCAACTCAAAATTAAATCAATGTTAAAATGAAACCAAATCTTATTTAAAATTTTAAAATGAGCTCAGTAAAATAAAGAAATTGTACCAGAGCGTGAGAGGGAGAGAGTACCGTAAATTCTCTAAGTGCTGGGTTGTGCTAGAGATATATATATAAATATCATATATCAATATATTCATTCATATATCAATGTTTCATGTTTAATGTTTATTTTGGAGGGTTTAATGTTCGCTAAACGCACCATTGCGTAAGATGTACTTATAGTAAAATAAATTGGGTATATCATTGGTAACAATTTTAAACAGGTATTATTATTTCAAATAACAATTTCCGCTAATCAAAAGTTCGCTTAACGAATTCCTGCCCTATAGTGACTTTGAAAGGTAAGTAAAATTACAAAGTTATTTACATATATATATATATATATATATATATATATATATGCTTATATCAAGATGGCGCCCGACTTTTGAAAACATTGCTTATATCGTATATTGTATATCGTATGTTTTATTATCAGCAATAAACGTATAGTTACAAATTTCGCCCGAAAGAACAGGGACCGTAATTATAGTTACACATACTTAATATTTTTGTTTGATATTTAATTGTAGGACCCTTGTTTAATAAGATACAATTATTGGTACTTATACATTCTTCAGTTTTATCGTTTAAAACATTATTATAAATCATTAATGTTGTATTACTTTTATCTGCTTTGGTTAAAGTAAGGTTATTTGCTGTTAGTTTGTGTTTTATGTTGTGAATAGTATCATTATGTTTATTTTTAATATGCTGATTTTTGTTGTTATATGTTTTAATAAATTTTATAATTTCCATTGAAATTTCTGTTCTTATTTTACCTTGTTTTTTTTTGGTCTGTAGTATTAATGGTGTTTTCTGTTTCAACCTTAATATTTTCTATTCGATGTGTATTTACATTTTTAAGATTTGTGTTATTTGAGGTTTCTAAAGTTGTTATTTCGTTTTTAGTAAAGTTAACGGTAGATAAATTTATAAATTTAGGGTAAAAAGTGTAGACATTGTTTAGTTTTTGTAAGTTTTGTAAATTGTGGGGATTTTAATTAGGTTTATTATTTTTTTAGAGAATTGTTAAGTTTTTTACTGATTGTATTAAATTTATTTGTTTGTGTTTATGTAAGATTGATAACACATTAGTATATTTGTTGTTCCAAGTATGATACTTAAGCATGTTGGCTAAAAGAAGGTGTAAATCAATTAACTGTTTATTGAGGTAGTAACATGTTCTCTAAGTATTTGAAATTATATTGAGCCTGTATAATGTATTTGTTTAGTTTATTATTTTTGTCGTTTTTTAAATTATTTTAGCATGTTTTCAAAGAATATTCAGTTTTAGGTATTTTTAATTGAAGTAGATGTTTCCAAGACAATTAATTAATTTTGTTTATTACGTCTAATAAGTAAGTTATAGAAATGATTTACATCACCTTGTATGGTGTTTTCATTCATCTTTATTTTGTAAATAACTCTTATATATTTATTGCAGTTTTCTATATTATGAATAGTTCTTCAAATGTTAACTACCTCTGCAAGTAAAATTATTATTGTATTTACACCTGATGCACGTTTCACTGATCACATCAGTATCATCAGAGGTTTATAAATGAATTAACAAACAATTCAACTGATTCGATTTCAGTATTAAAAAATAACGAATAATCGGATTTAATACAAAAGAAAGGAACTATCCCTTTATCTGATCCTGCAGTACATTTTAGATTTTTTTTAATATGCGATTGTATCGATATATTACGACGTGGAAGAGAAGAAGTGTACTAATCGTAAATTGTTCTATTTCGTAATGCAAAGCGAAAATACGTGTGTTTTCATTTGTGAGGTTAGGTGACAATGGTTTTTTGTTTTTAACTTGCTGCTGGAATACATAAAAGCCATGGTTGAGGAAAACAATGTTTAATGTGTATATAGAATGGTTATAACACAGTAATACTTAAAATACAAAACCTAACGATTGTGAATTGGCAAATTAACAAAACTACAACAGCAAACATGAAAAATTAAAATTTGTATAATTCTTTTAACAACATGAAATTATGTGCGATATTCGCTAAACATCAAAACCAAACAGTGGCATTATCGAAATATCGAAAATGACTGCAGCATCAGATAAAGGTAGAGTACCAAAAGAAATGATCAATTTAATTTGATTTTACTTCTTGATTATTTTAATGTTCACTTACTCACTCAGCTGTTTTGCCGGTTATATTGGAATATTATTTATGTTTATATTTAATTTATTTTAATCAATTTTTAATTTTAAATAGATCATGTTGTTTTGTATTTACTTGAGTTTGTTCTTTAATTAGTAAATTATTGTTATTGCGTTTGTATATATTAAGATTTTCCAAAATATTCATTTTTTGATCTTTTTATAAGTTTTTAATCAACTTCATATTTTCAATGTTGGGAAATTGATGTTTATTATTTATGCAATGCGTGGCTAACATTCTCACTAACATTTAAACAAATTTATACAACTTTGTAAAATTTTCTTTAACAATACTAATTGTTATTGTTTTAAATAAAGGTCTGTTTCTAAGAAACAACAAATATTTCAACAAATTATTTATTTTAATTCCAACAAGCCATCAGTACAGACACGTTTGCGACTGGCACAGGCGAAGATGTCTCTAGTAAGGAATAAGCTGGCGTTTTATATTTCTTCTACGTAATACTACAGGTTAATGGGAATTTTTATCCCTATGACTGTCGCCGTTGAAACACAGGCGTGTTACACTCACCCCATTCGCCCACACCCTACACTTCATTCGGTCACAGTGTGGATCCAGTGATTAGAAGTTAAATTAGTGAGAGTTAATTTAAAACTAGTTTTCAAATTTCATGTTTTTGAAAATTCCAATTTAGATTTTGTACTTCCACTTTTTCAAATTCAAAATTTTATCACAACATTACAATTTTCGTATCCGGTGTTGTCTGTTGTATTAAAGGTTTTCGTGGTCCGTTGTCACACTCTGTGGATGTTTGACTTACTCCCATGAAATTTCTTGACTTCCAGAAATATGGTTTCGAAATTTGTTAATGCAACAAGTAAAATTTTACTTTTTGAAGCCTAAAAATTTTAGAAACTAGTTAGGACAAGCCAACACTTCACCGCTTTTTTACTGTCGTTAAATCATTAGCTTTGATTTATTATTACGGTTCCATTATTCGTTTTTTTTAACTCTTCAGTGCAAAAATTCGTTAATAATCTGCAACGTTATTTTTCCGTTACAAAATTTAGTGCCCGTCGAATTTCACTTGGATTCGCCACTGACCTCCTTTTCATTTTCTATAACTTTCCTTTCTATCTTCCTTAAATTCTTAGACTCTTATCTTTTAAAGAAGTCTAATCTTCCTTTCTTCCCCAAACGTTTATCACAACGTCAACATAGTCAAATTAGGCGTTGTCTGTTGCAGTAAATATTTCCGTGCTGTATGGAGGTGGTCCGAAGTCACGAAGTCCGCCCACTCGGTGTTGTTATTGCACCCCGTGGACGTAGATTTAGGAAGTGACGTTTCTTGTCTGCCAGAAGTATGGTTCGGAAATTTTTAATGCAACGATCAAAATTGTATGTTTCAAATTACAGATTTGTTTAACTAATTAGAACAAACCAGCACTTCAACCCTTTTTTTACTGTCGTTAGATCATTAATAAATGCAATCATTTATTATTATGATTGCATTGTTCGTTATTTTTTAAATCTTCATTGCTAAAGTTCGTTACTATTCTTTTTGCAGCGTTACTTTTTCTGTTACAAATTATAGTGCTCGTAGAATTCCACTTGGATTCGCCACTGACCTTGTCATTTTCTTCCTTTTCTATAACTTTCCTTTCTATCTTCCTTAAATTCTTAGACTCTTATCTTTTAAAGAAGTCTAATCTTCCTTTCTTCCCCAAACGTTTATCACAACGTCAACATAGTCAAATTAGGCATTGTCTGTTGCAGTAAATATTTCCGTGCTGTATGGAGGTGGTCCGAAGTCACGAAGTCCGCCCACTCGGTGTTGTTATTGCACCCCGTGGACGTAGATTTAGGAAGTGACGTTTCTTGTCTGCCAGAAGTATGGTTCGGAATTTTTAATGCAACGATCAAAATTGTATGTTTCTAATTACATTTTTTTTAAATTAATTAGGACAGCTCTTCCTTATCATGTACACCCACACTTACACTGCCATCACGCTCTGCTGTTACAATTGCGACACTCATAGTATTACAAATTTCACCCCGAACGTTATGTCAGTGGAATGTTAAAACGCTGGATTTATTCCTTATTAGAGACAAAAACACTAAAAGCTTTAATACTTCATCAGAACATTGTTTGATCTCGGACCTAACGATTTGTATGATGAAATTATATATTGTAAAAGTAAAACTTAAAATACCTTATCTTATTTGCGACTACTATGTGTAATTATTAAAAAAATATTAAGTCAGAATAATTACATATTTTATATTGCCTTAAAGTAAGCTAAGACCTAGATTACGTATCCACATTAAAATACTATAGTTTTGACTTTTAGTATTTAAGGTCGTGTTTTGATAACGAAGCAACGTTTGTTGATTTCCTGAGGTGTAATGGTATAGACAAGGCAAGCCTATATTTCTTGACAGTACTTTTGTGAATATTTTGTTTAATTCTAAGTTTGTGTAGGTCTTTCTCTTTGCCCATTTTCCCAATTGTTGTTCTTCTTTACTACTTTAGCCCAATATGAGCACTGGCTTCCAACACCAATCTTCTCCAATGTCTCCTAGCCATTGCCCTGTCAATGTTACCAACTCACATCCATTTTTCCGAAGTCTTCAACACATCATCCAACCACCTTATCCTAGGTCGGCCCCTCTATCTGCTTTTACAGACTTTCACTCTCAGGATTTTCTTTGGCATACGCTGATCATCCATCCGCTCTAGGTGACCTAGGCATTGTATTTGTTGAGCCTTTACGGGTCTTGCAATATCCTCATGCTTCATAAATCATCTATCTCCTGGTTATTTCTTATTCTCCATTCACCATCTTCTTTAACCGGACCATGAACACATCTTACAATCTTTCTTCCAAACCTTCTTAGTGTTTCTTGTTCCTTTCACGTTATTGTCCATGTCTCGCCTCCATAAGTAACAACCGGTCTCATAAGTGTCAATAATTTTATTTTTGTGTTACGACTAATGGGTTTGCATCTCTATAATGTCTATCATGTTATCCAGGGATCTGAACTTATTACGTGCATCAAATGACATATCTTCTATGCATAAATTATTTAGATTTCTTCTTATTTCTGATGCAGAAATTAGCATGCATTTAGTTTTGCTGATATTTACATTGAGTCCCATTCCAGCGTATTTTTGATTCAGCTCCTTATATACCTCAACTAACCGTTGTCTTGTTCTGGCTGTTATCACAACATCGTCAGCGTAAGCACACATTTTGTTCGTCTTACTTTGCTAATAGTTTTTTCTTCAAATTTGTTTACTGACTGTGTCTGTTACACACACTTTTTTCTTCTCAGTTGGTTATTATTCTTCTCAGAAATATTGCTTGACAGCCTATATTTCTTGACAGTATTTTTGTCAATATTTTCTTTTATTCTAAGCTTGTGCAGGTCTTTCTCTTTGCCTATTTTTTCAATTGTTGTTATTCTTTAGTACTTTAGCCCAACGTGAGTCCTGGCTTCCAACACCAGTCTTCTCCAATGTCTCCTAGCCATTGCCCTGTCAGTGTTACCAAGTCACATCCATTCTTCCTAGCCATTGTATTTGTTAAGCGTTTAAGGATATTACAATGTCCTCATGCTTTAATAGCTGTAAGGGGATGGAACTGGCTTCGAACTTTTCTGAGGGTATCTGTTCAGTTTCTGGTGCCTGGCTAATATCAAGAAGTGCCAAACGCATGTTTATTTTGCACTTGCGCTGTGTCTTTGTTGAATATTCAGTGCAACCAGATAATTGTGCCCCTATTGTTCTCATACTCTTCAAAGTAGTTTCTATAACGGTTATAAACGAAGTGAGTACTGCGAAGACTGTATTTAAGTCTAGTCTGGAGTGATATTAGTTTTATTAACTTGTTCCAAAATATCCCAAAATGATGCATAGAACCCTGTTTCCAACTTAGACATTTCTTAATGCAAATTTATAGCAGCGATTTTACTGAATATTTATTGTCCTCTGAGTCTGAAGTTTCAAATAGTGCATCATTTTGTCTCCTTATACCCTCGTATTAAAATTTTAGTGGCATCAACATGACACGACCAGCGTGTTGTGGTGGTGATCTTCGGTACTAAAATGGGTTTTGGAAATATATTTATTTACAGTTGTTGCAGTAGTTAAAATCATAAAAAAGAGAATATAATCGAGCCTTATGGGATCCATGACATTTCTGTCAAAATATAATGTCTCATTATAATGAATGCAGTTTGAGATGAATTAAAATTTAAGTGCACACTGTTGTCCCACTCTACCCTATACATGGCTCTTAATACCACCTTTTCCTTTAATAACTTCTACTGTTCTCTGTAGAAGAACAGTAATTTTTAAGCATTTTTATGTGTAGAAGAACACAAATCAAATAATTGTTATGCAAGTCGACTGTTCTTTTTTTCTTTTTGTTTGTAATGTGGGCCCCTTGTGGTTGGGGGCCCTAGACTGCAGTCTATGTAGCCTATGCTTAAACCCGGCACTTGTGTATACTGTAGTTATACTGACACTTTCCTTTTTCTCAGCTCTGTTGAAGTTCCCGGTCCTATTATTGGCGGACATTGTTACAATTCGTACCCAGACACCGCAGTCGAAGCAATTCTAGTAAATGCGACAAGACAATTAGACAGTTTAGTTAGGTCAGTCCGTGGGATAGCACGCTTTTTACTTTCTGGTCACATCCTTTTGACAATATATACTGTCTCTAACATCTTATCGTTGTTGTCTCTTTGCACCGCCCGGTCTGATACACAGAACAATGAGCTGACAACAGTCACGTCCGCTGACCGCTGGCTTTGCTCCCAACGGACCGTCATAGTACGCCTGCCCACAAAATGACACTCACATTCAGAACTTCTTAGATTATTATACAAGTAATCAACTCTCCGAGGTCATATTCACTCCTCCCTCCCCTTGTAGCTATTGGTCATTAGCCGGGCGTCAACAATGTGGGTTACTTAAGTCTCCTAACTCAAGTAGGCAACCAGGTCAGTAGGTAATGTCGCCACATAGCTCCAATACATTGGTTTGGTAAACAGTTACCAGTAATCACTGCGTCTGCTACTAGTTGTCACAACTCGTGATGCGTTTCACGATTCTTGCAATCGATTACTCTATTTTACTGTCTATACTGTTATTGCCTTTCATTTTCTGGTGATGTTTCAGCGGCGCGACCTTTATCGACCGTTTTAGTAACTAGTTCAAAGTTTCATCATCTGTCAGTACTCACAATGTTATGTCTTTATTGCCAGGTTAAATCGATCATTGTTACCAAAATTTCAGCAAATAATATTTTAGTTCTTTAAACGAACATACAGTGCATATTCGTGTCTAGTATTGTGACCTGTATATCAGACAGTGATAAATTTTAACTGTCTGGAACCTACTCGATCAATTATTTTACAAAAAACCCAGAAATTTCTTCATAGCCAAATTCTGGGACCGACAGTAGCATACCCCTTCTTGAACTCCGTGACTGATGAGTCAAATGTCACTTCCAGCAAGTTTTAAAATTCAGGTATACTTTTCCATGTTATGGAGCAGTGGTTCATTATTTAAAAATATTCAAATTTACTAAATAAATTTGTAAATGTTTCAGTTTCTTTGCTGTGACGTCCACCTTGTAAAGTGCACGCGGAGTATGCCTTGCTCCGTAAACACGTAAACACAACAAGTTTTTTTACACCCCAATAAAGTGATTACAAAATCAGGAAAGCTTCTTCTTCTGTATTACTATTGCATTTTATGGCGGAGAATGAATTTTTTGTCTACCTGGTATGGAGTACCATGCAGACGGATCGGGTTTAACGAAAAAGGGTGAGACTTTAAACGCTTGTAGCTCGGCGCTTGGTAGTGGAGGGGGATAACGTGGTATTAGGCGGTAGAGCGATAACGTAGGCGTGCTGTGAGCAGTGGCTCATTTTGTGCACGTCCTTGACAGCAGGTTTATCTACATTATAACAATAGTTTAGTCCCCAACTCACGAACGGTCACAGCTCGGCAAAAGAAGTAAGCCACGCGGATCAAACACAAATTAATAGGTTTCTTTTCTTTTGTTAATAAAGTGGTCTTTAATTTAAAGCGTTTCGAATGCGCTATAATAGTGTTACCGTATAGAAAATATCGGTATGGAGAACCATACATGACTTCCATGTTCTAAGATTTATATTTAAAATCATATTCGAAATGAAATATTTCCATAGAAACTACTTCTTTCTACTTATTGCTTCAGCCTTAAACCACAGTACTGTGGTCACTAACGTATACCACCTCACGTTTTCGCACTCGATTTTCACTGAGATGGAAGTCGATGGCACTGCCGAAAAGTCTGGTTTTGCAGAAAACATTGGACTACGGCTAAACAGCCCAGGAAGGAATTTTAACAAAGAACTACTTCTTTGTTGCCGATAACGTAGTACACATAAAAAATTCTCCCCTCCCCCTTCAACTATAATTTTCATTTATAGAAAATTACCCCCACCCCATTCAACTAGTCTCTTCATTTATAGATATATCATCTACGTATCTACAGTGGATTATTATGAACTTCTTATCAAGATACTTTATTTATCAAAATTAAGTACTTTACTCTTGTTAAAACATAAAAAGTTGCACGTAAACTACCCCTCTCCCTTAACCGATCTTCACCAAAATCAATAGACCTTCAGTCCTCTACAATTCAGGGCTGTATGCAAATCATTATTTGATTCTGTTTGAATTTGCGGCTCTTATCGTTTGCCATAGTAAATACCCTTGTTAAAATATAAAACGTTGCAGGTAAACTACCCCTTTCCCTTAACCGATCTTCAACAAAATCAACAGACCTTGAGTTCTGTATAACTCAAAAAGGTATGCAAAAGAGTAGTTGATTCGGTTTGAATTTACGGCAGCTATCGTTCGTCATAGAAAAAAAATTACCCTTGTTAAAACATAAAATGTTGCTGGTAAACTACCCTATTCCCTTAACCGATCTACAAAAAAACCAGCAGGGCTGTATGCAAAACATTATTTGATTCTGTTTGAATTTGCGGCTGTTATCGTTTGCCATAGAAAAAGTAAAATATCGGTATGGAGAACCATACATGACTTCCATGTTCTAAGATTTATATTTAAATCATTTTCGAAATGAAATATTACCATAGAAACTACTTCTTTCTACTTACTGCTTCAGCCTTAACCACAGTACTGTGATCACTAACGTATACCACCTCACGTTATCGCACTCGATTTTCACTGATGATGGAAGTCGATGGCATTGCCGAAACATCTGGTTTTGTAGAAAACATTGGACTACGGCCAAACATCCCGGGAAGGAATTTTAACAAAAACTACATCTTTGTTGCCGATAACGTTGTACAAAATATATATAAAAAATTGCATAAAATTAATGGCTTGTATAAGTTAATGTTTGATCTCCATTAAGTAGTACTCAAGTTTCCAAAGTTTTAATATTATGATGTCCGTAATTAAAACATCAGAGCAGGTTTAGTGTGTATGAAGGCACACCGTGGACAAAAATTTTCAACATTTCTTATTGAGCGTTGCTTAGAGTAAAGCTGCGAACCTACAGTGTATGTTTCACAGAACAAACACGCGAAAAAGAAAGAGCGCTCCGAAGTCACTCATGGACCCTCAGCATCTTCCAGAGGGTTCATTCCCTAAAGATGAAAATTCTCTATCAATCGTTCCTCTGTAAACACGTGCAGTTACACTGCCCAGCGATCCACAGGAAGCAAATCGCTATCCACGCTGGACACTTTTTCGGCTTGCACGCGTTATGTTGGTATGGGTTTCGGCACTTACCATTTAAAAAGCGTGCAAATATAAGAAAATAAACATGAGTGAGGCCAGAAATAACGCGAATTTTGTGTGTGTGTGTGTGTGTGTTACCTGCCTTTTTATTGCGGTAGTCATAATAATAAAATGGAAACGTAAACATTACATAACTGAGATATGCTTGCCTGCCACGAACGATATATTATTTTATACATGTATATTAACTCATACATAATTTACATTAAAATGAAAAAATTATAATTTTATTGCCTGGGAACACAATTATTTTATTTTTAACAATTACCATTGTTTCAAAAAGTTTAAATGAATTTTCAAGTACTTTACTGTTGTTAAAACCTAAAAGGTTGCAGGTAAACTACCCGTTCCCTTAACCGATCTTCACCAAAATCGAAAGTCCTTGAGATCTCTACAATTCAGGGACGTATGCAAAAAATTATTTGATTCTGTTTGAATTTGCGGCTGTTATCGTTTGCCATAGAAAATACCCTTGTTAAAACATAAAACGTTACAGGTAAACTACCCCTTTCCCTTCACCGATCTTCACCAAAATTAATAGGTCTTGAGAACTCTACAATTCAGGGCGGTATGCGAAACATTATTTAATTCTGTTTGAATTTGCGGCTATCGTTTGCCAAAAAAAAAAAATTACCCTTGATAAAAAAAACCGTTGCAGGTAAACTACCCCTTTCCCTCAACCGATCTTCACCAAAAACAATAGCTCATGAGTACTCTACAAATCAGGGCTGTATGCAAAAAATTATTCGATTCTGTTTGAATTTGCGGCTGTTATCGTTTGCCATAGAAAAAAAATCTATAGACAGACAGACACACACACAGACACTTTTCGAAAAACAACTTTTTTCATGTTTTGAGTGTAGTATAATCAGAATCTGCAATAATCTCGAACACGATTTTTTTTGCCATCACCATACTTCCATTTCCTTAAGGAACATGGAAGTAAAAATTACCCTTGATAAGAAAAACGTTGCAGGTAAACTACCCCTTCGCGTTAACCGATCTTCACCAATAATGATAGGTCTTGAGTACTCTACAAATCAGAGCAGTATGCAAAAAATTATTTGATTTTGTTTGAATTTGCGACTCTTATCGTTTGCCATAGAAAATACCCTTTTAAAACATAAAACGTTGCAGGTAAACTACCCCTTTTCCTTAACCGATCTTCACCAAAAACAACAGGCCCTGAGAACTCTTCAATTCAGGGCTGTATGCAAACAATTATTTGATTCTGTTTAAATTTGCGGCTTTTATCGTTTGCCATAGAAAATACCCATGTTAAAATATAAAATGTTGCAGGTAAACTACCCCTTTCCCTTAACCGATCTTCACCAAAAACAATAGGTCTTGAGAACTCTATAATTCAGGGCTGTATGCAAAAGAGTAGTTGATTCTGTTTGAATTTGCGGCTGTTATCATTTATTCTTCGTATTGTTTAAATTAGCAGCATCCTTACTATTACTTTTATGAAATTGCTAACTGCTATAATTTTTATTGTTTAGACAAAGCTTTTCGTCATCACTGACATCATCAGGTCTAAAACAACGTTTTTATTGTTTTAGACCTGATGATGTCAGTGATGACGAAAAGCTCTGTCTAAACAATAAAAATTATAGCTGTTATCGTTTACCATAGAAAAAATATCGGTATGGAGAACCATACACGACTTCCATATTCTAAGATTTATATTTAAAATCATTTTCGAAATGAAATATTACCATAGAAACTACTTCTTTCTACTTACTGCTTCAGCCTTAAGCACAGTACTGTGGACACTAACATATACCACCTCATGTTATCGCACTCGATTTTCACTGATGATGGAAATCGATGGCATTGCCGAAACATCTGGTTTTGTAGAAAACATTGGACTACGGCCAAATATCCCGGGAAGGAATTTTAACAAAAACTACTTCTTTGTTGCCGATAACGTTGTACACATATATATAAAAAATATGCATAAAATTAATGGCTTGTATAAGTTAATGATTGATCTCCATTAAGTAGTGCTCAAGTTTCCAAAGTTTTAATATTATGATGTCCGTAATTAAAACATCAGAGCAGGTTTAGTGTGAATGAGGGTACACCGTGGACAAAAATTTTCAACATTTCTTATTGAGCGTTGCTTAGAGTAAAGCTGCGAATCTACAGGGTATGTTTCACAGAACAAACACACGAAAAAGAAGGAGCGCTCCGAAGTCACTCATGGACCCTCAGCAACTCATGAACCGATCTTCACCAAAAACAATAGGTCTTGAGAACTCTACAATTCAGAACTGTATGCGAAACATTATTTGATCCTGTTTGAATTTGTGGCTGTTATCGTTTGCCAAAAAAAAATTTCCCTTGATAAAAAAAACCGTTGCAGGTAAACTACCCCTTTCCCTCAACCGATCTTCACCAAAAACAATAGGTCATGAGTACTCTACAAATCAGAGCTGTATGCAAAAAATTATTTGATTCTGTTTGAATTTGCGGCTGTTATCGTTTGCCATAGAAAAAAATCTATAGAGAGACAGACAGACAGACACACACACAGACACTTTTCGGAAAACGACTTTTTTTCATGTTTTGAGTGTAGTACAATCAGAATCTGCAATAATCTCGAACACGATTTTTTTTGCCATCACCATACTTCCATTTCCTTAAGGAATATGGAAGTAAAAACAGTAGCCATGTTTAACAATGAAACAAATTTTCAACCAATAGGAATTAGATACGTTTTGACTTGACAACCAAAATATTACATGAAAAAATAGTTAGTTCATTATTAGACTCAGAGAAGAAAGGATTAAAACTTCCATACAACCAGATGAAAAAAAAATGATATTGAATGGAAATGAAATGATGTTCTGAAGAATACTAATATAAAAAGAAGGAATTCGAAGTAAAATCATATTAAAATAGAAGAATAATTTCAAAAACACTGAATTATGTGTTGAACCTAATAATTGAAGGAAGATGATAAGTATAATATCAGACTATAAAAAATAATCAGTATAATAAATTATAATACACTGGTACACAAATTCAATCACAAATAAACTATATTTCTCTATTCACTTGATAAAGAACTTGTAATAATTAATTTATATCACTATTAAATATTAGTAATCCATGGTGATAGGCCTATTTGAAATGTAATAATCATCAGAACACACTTAACCTACTAACACTGACTGTTGTAAACGAAATAATTATAACCTTAAATTTAAGTCGTTCATAACTTATATAATATTTAAATGCTGTTTATGTGAAGCTTTATACTTCCTAAAGGATGTTTTTTGTTAACTTTCTGTAATCCAAAGGACCTAACAAACTAGTTAATAAGCAAATATTGTTTAATATCACTCTGATAGCCTGAGCCTTGTTGCCACCCGCTGAGCATTTAAACATCATAGCTGGAGCAAATATATTATTATAAAATTATTTAATTGTTTTAAAGGAAAGAAATACACAATCAGAAACCAATAAAACCAGTATTGAAGATTTTTAATTGTACGGTTGATTTATTTCTATGTTAATAATATTATTTCTTCATACAGCAAAAGGTGAATTTTTTTATCAAAAAGAAAAGTTGGTAACAATGATTTTTAGGAATGGAATTCGAATTGAATTATTAAAAAGGTAAGTTGACCAAATCTAATAAAGGAAGGTGAATAAATAAAACAGAAAGTGAGTAATTTTAATTGTTTTAATCACAAAACAATTTGGCGCCTAAATCGGGAAACAAAAAATAAAATAAAAAATAATTTAAATCATTAAAATATAGAAGAGAGTAGACAAAAAAAAAATATTACAAAATTGACGCAATCAACGTGTGGCTAATAAACACACGAAATATAAAGAATTATATTACAAATTGGCACACAAACGTGGGCGTTAAAGAAAATATTTAACCACAATAAAAGTCAGTAGACACACTAAAACGAGTAAGGTTATAAAATTGGTGCACCAACTAGTGAGGCTAGGATTAAAAGAAATAACATAATATTCTAGCGGCGATTACAGAAGTACGAACGAAAATGCCACGCCGAGCTACTTTTAGTAAACGGGTAGCCGATACGGAAAAGGACATCGACATGGAGGAGAAAGAGGCTCAACCAGCACCTGAAGTAGAAGTAATAGTCGGCGATCAAATAGAACACCAATCAGACAGACCCACACAAACAGGGGATGCAAACTTCCTAGAAATGATGAGGGTCATGATGTAAGAAACCATAAGTAAAAAAATGGAAGAGAGTAGTAAGAAAATGGAAGAATGTAGTAAGAAGATGGAAGAGAAAACAGATTATAGCAACAAGAACATAGAATCATTAAAGGAAGAATTATGGCAGAAAATAAATGATAGTTATAAAGAATTAAAGAAAGAATTATGTCAGCAAATGGATGATATGACCAAAGAAATCCTAAACGATAGTAAACGGTGGAGGGAAAATTTAAGAAATGAGAGGAAACCGCCAATAGAAACCATAAAGAAAAATAGCGATAAAAACACGGAACTATTAAGTCAGAAAATAGAAGATAGTAGGAAGGAAATAGAAAATAAAGAAGACAACAGAACATTGTTATCGGAAAATAAACATCACAGAAACAAAGAGTATAATATTAAGCACATGGAAATGAAGACGAAGAAAATGAGACAAAAGCATCAATGGAAACTAATAAAAACACGGGAAGAATTGGAGATGATTAAAAATGGTCTAGTGAATGTACTTAATCTCCCAATTACTGACCATAAAGAAATCATGAATTTCAAAGATTATAGGAGGAGGTCAAAGAAAATTTTAGAAATGATTCACAATGAAACAGTGTGTAACAAATTAAGAAGATCTATAGGTAAAGGGAATACACCAGAAATAGAAATGCATGATAAAATATAAGTGATATCGTTAATCATTGATGTACCAGTGACATTTTGGTTTAGTAAACTATATGATAGTGTGATTCAAATAAGCCTTGAAACAAGTGAAAAAATAACAGCAGAAAAAATGAAATACAAGGGAGAAGCGAGAGATGTCACAAGAACAGAAATAATTCTGAAAACAATGGTAATCTGAGCAACAAGGGTAAATGATATATTTGATCATGGATAAACCAAGAATGAACATTATTGCAAAAAGAGACTGATTTTAGAGATAACCGGCAACGCGTGAATAATGTTATGAATAACAATAATAATACAGTTAATTTCTCTATGTTAGCAGTCTTCATCACAACTTTGTCAAATTTTGTTGCTTCCCTGCTATATACACTTTTTCCTCGAACGAGGCCTTTCGGTTTCGCAACCATTATCAAGTTCTTCCTACAACAACATTAAAATAAATTAAAATATGACGAGGTCAGGTTGACTGAGTAAGAGGTGGGGCTAACAAGGATTGGGCGGTAAGTACTGCCTCCTATTGGTTGAATGTAACCGGTGATGCGTGGGAGGGTTAGTATATTATATATAAGGGAAGTAGGTATTTTAACAAACAATAAAATAATTCTAATATAGAAGAGAGTAGACAAAAAAAAAATATTACAAAATTGACGCAACCAACGTGTGGCTAATAAACACACGAAATATAAAGAACTATATTACAAATTGGCACACAAACGTGAGGCTTTGAAGAAATTAATTAACCACAATAAAAAGTAATAAACACACGAAACCGAGTGTTATTACAAAATTGGCACACAAACGTGAGGCCTTTCACAGACAGAGTTCTAATAATACTACAAAATTGGCACGAACAACTTGGGGCTTAATAATTGAAGAAAAAAGAGAAAGGTTACAAAAATAAATCCTACTTAATTACTAAATCAGGCTTTGAATAATATTTCTTTGATTTGTATTGTCACATGTACTAATACATAGTCATACAGACTGGTTTATATGAAATATGTGAAATAAGTATGTATTCTTCTGTTGTGCTGTCATAAATTTCGCCATAAAAGTCGTAGAAACAACACATAAAAGTAGTAAAATTCGAAAGTAAATAATGAATTTCTAAAAAAGTCTGATGTGATAGACAAAAAAATAAGGTTACATCTGGAATCAGCAGTGATATCATTTGTTTATTTACTTGTTACTATGGTAATTAATTCTGGTCTTCATGGTGTTGTTGACATCTTTATATGCGTCACACATCAACTGTGAATAAAACTGCATTAATAAAAGGGCCTAAATCGTGCGAACGGGGCGGAATATCAGATTCCAAGTTAGACAGTGTTTTTTACCAAAAATTTGATCGGAATCTATGTGGATTTTTATTCAATACAAATAAACAAATTCTCAGGCTTTGAGTTTAATGTATATAGATAAATTTGTAGTAGGCCTAGTATGTAATATATTACTTATTCATTGCATCATCAGAAATACGTATAAACATAAATTTTATAAGCGTTTAAAAAATTACAAAATATATAGACATATGTGCATTTTCAAATTATGTCAACACAAGTACCCGTTAACTCAAAAACGTTCCTTATTTTCAGTGTTACTGTGTTATAAGGATTATATATACACATTAAACATTGTTTTCCTCAACCATGGCTTTTACTTATTTCAGCACTAAACTAAAAACCAAAGACCACTGTCACATAACCTCACAAATGAAAATGCCACGTATTTTCGCTTTGCATTAAGAAATGGGACAATTTACAATTAGTACACTTCTTCTATTCCACATTGTAATATATCGATACACCCGCATATATTAAAAACATCGAAAATGTATTGCAGGAACGGATAATGGTACAGTTCTGATGCCGCTAAGTAGCATTTGTTTATTTAACTGTTCCTGTAATTGTTAGTAGGTGTAACATGAGTGCTTGGAGTTTGAGAGCGTCTTTTTTCTTGTATAATTGTTTATGGATTCTTTCATGTATGTCCTTTGTGCAATGTTTTGTGTTATTTGTGCGGCCTGATTGTTGTTTGATTTGTGCGTATTTTGGTATGATTCATTTGCTGAGGCATGTTTTGTTAATGTTATGTGTGCGGTGATTTTTCTAACCTTCAGTATCGTGCTCCTGTAAGTTTGGACTATAGCTCGTCTTGCTGTGTTAAATTCCTGGATTTTGCTGTCCATGACATGTCTGTTGATTAACTAATTATAAGTATAATTAGAACACTCAGAACACTAAGTTTTTTTATTGGCAAAAATGTAAAATTTTTACCTTGTAGCCTGAACCAGTTTTCGCTTATTATAAGCTTCGTCAGAGGCTGCCACTAGGACCGCTGTCCGTCTTGTTCTTGGCTGTTTATGTTTGTGTATGTGTGGTTTGCTTCAATGAGATGGTTTGCAAAGGTGGATTCGGTGGTGGAGTGTAGTGTAGTGACTTTGTGTGTTCAATATATCTGTTTGAACAACGTCCTGTCTGTCCTATGTAGAATTTGTTACATCCTGAGCAGTTTAGTTTGTAAACACCTGGTAAATCACATTTTTTTTGTTCTTTGTGTGTGTTCTGTTTATATAATTTATGTATATTGTAATAAAACAAAATAATTAAGTGTGTATGTGTAGTGATGTTCCTCTTTGGAAACGTCGATTTGGTAACGTTCCTGGTCTTCGTGGTTACAAAATAAAATCTGTGTGAATTGCTGTTGTAACAATTTGAAAATAAAAATAAATTTAAAATTTATTAAAAAAAATTTTCTGAAAAAATGTTTTCTGAGTATTTAAGTTCTTAAAATTTAGGAACAAATCGAGTTTATTGGTTGTAATTAAAATTATGATGGTATTGTGTTTATTTTGGTAATAGTGTCACTTTCAGTAAATTTGTTTAAAAGACAATCTGGTTAACTCCAAGTTTAGGCGAAAAACGGTTCTCTTCTTCTTCTTCTTCTTGAAACGTTGTCGTTTCGTATATACCGCCTTTCGGTTAGTTGGGTTTCTTGATTAGTTTACCTGTTAAGCCTTTTTATAATAAAAAGCAACTCCAAATTACCAAAACAGAACGTTTATTAATAAAAATAAAGAATTTGTTCGATTAAAATCGATGTTACAATGTAGTATCGACTCACTCAGGGCCGGTCGATATAAACAGTTTACATTAGTATTATAAAAATATGGTTCTTTAAACGGTTATTTAAGATATAGCCAGAGAAGGTTTTGGGCAGGAAAGTATAACACTTACAATTATAAAATGTCTTAAATTTAAACAATACAATGATAATTAGAAATAATAAAAGTTTATATATGATTTTTATTCAAACCAATTTCAGCCAAATGTCGTTTTCCCACTGCAGTGATGAGAATGGATCAAAATGGCCGACTGACGCATGCGCGATGAAGCCTCTAACATTGACGAAGTATTTGTTGAAATAAAGATGTCCTTTCTTCGTGTAAATGGTCTCGGCAATTATATATGATCGTCCTGGATATATTTAAATGTCACTGGTGTATGATGGAATAGTTCACTTGGTGTAAAATGTTGTTATTGGATATATCTCATTGTGTCTATGTGTGTCGGTTTAACCTCGAATTTTCAGTCTGAATATGGTGTAATATCAGTGTTATTCCATTTAATTAGTTTTATGTGGTTCAGTTTATTGGTGTTACGCTGTTCATAGGTCAACTTCACCACTTCACAATAAATAAAATAGTTCAAAATAATTTTATACAAAATTTCACCGAACTCGGTTATAACGTAACCGCCATTCAAGGTTATTTCTATCAAATATTCACATTAAGTGCACTCTTCAACGTATAATAATGAACTGTTCTGATTTCCTTCGTCTCCTGAAAATCTTAGCCTATTTAATATATCTTATACATTGTTTCAAATTATCTTAGCTTCCGATACATTTTATTTTTATACATTATGCTCAGAAAATAATTTCGTTATTAGTTAACTGTACGAAATATTAAATACATATTCGGTTTCATTATTCTATTCTGCTTATTTTGCTAGTAATTAATTTAGTGTTACAAAGTTTCATTAGAAAATTATATTTCTTACATTTTTGGCAGGTAGGCCTAAAATTATACTTCCTGTTGTCTAAGCAAATAATAGCCATTTTCCCTAATATAATTATTATTCTATTAAATCTGAATTGATATAATTGTCTATTCTTACTTAATTTATTGCAATTTAGTTTATTACTGATGGTTTTTAAATACAATTCATTTGTATATGACTCCTCCTATGATAATGTCAGTTAGTCTATTCCATTTTTAATGGTAATTTTATTAGATGAATAAATAATTTTACTTATATAATGACCATATCTTTAGAAAGCCTTATTTACATGGTATACTATATGTTGAGTTTATTTTGCATAAATATTGTCAGTTTAACTGGCTTATAAGACTAGATTTATTAATTATTCTGCAGTTTAAATTCATTACATGGCCTAGATTTGATGTGTTGCTATTTGCAAAATTTTTACCAATGTAGTTATTTTATATCCTTCTCTGACTTCTTATACTTATATACTTTATTAACAATTAGTTCTTTGACTGGTATAACAGTGATTATTGATGGTACAATTAAAATATAACACCTATCTCTATCAAAACTGGTACCTTGAATAATACCTTTGATGTGTATTGATTACCTAGTAACATAATTAAAAATATTTTATAACATTGGGAATGATATCTACTTTTAGATAGGTTATTCCAAATTTAAATTGACAACAAAATAACAGCTTATAACAATAATATCTCTTACTACTAATTCTTATTTGCCTAATTATTATATGGAACAGGAACATAACATCTTGGTTCCATATAATGGTTAACACTTCTTAAAACTAATTATTAACAGTCTGCTCTGTATTTCCCAATTTTAAAGATTTATTCCCCCTCTTTAAGTATAACACTGGCTATCTGTTTCTTATTTCATTCTATGGAATGTTCATATAGCTTCAGTAGCCTTTCATTAGTAATATTACTATTTCATATCAAAATAGATACTGTTCACAAAACACTTAAAGTTTATTACTTTGTATGGCAACTCATGCACCTTTTTAAAGTTTATCAGTTATAATTCGATAACTTACACTTGTCCATGGTGATTTATTAATATTATTACTAGTCCTTTTCTAGCTTTATAACATGAAATATTCAACCATAGGGGGACTGTGAAGATTTGTTCATACAAACTAAACAATAACTTTTTGGATGCACTGTTATTAAATACTATTAACACTTTTGGTTTTTGTCAGTTTTACATTGTGATATGGTTTTTTGGGGTGTTATACTTTCTCTTTGGACATTCATTTATTTTTGGGGTTTTTGGGTTCTCTCCCTATGGGGTTTCTATTTTATATGGGTCGCCTCACTTCCTTCTTCTTTCTTCAGTATTTTTGGTCATTCTTCCTTCTTCTTTCTTCAGTATTTTTGGTCATTCTTCTTTCTTCAGTATTTTTGGTCATTCTTCTTTCTTCAGTATTTTTGGTCATTCTTCTTTCTTCTTTCTTCAGTATTTTTGTTCATTCTTCTTTCTTCAGTATTCTTGTTCATTTTATATTTCTTCTTTCTTCTTTCTTCAGTACCATTTCGCTATGTATGCTTTTGTTTCTTCTGGTCTGGTTTCTTTGTCGGGGTATCTTAATTGCCTGCTTCTATCTTACCTGGGTAATTTTGTTATTCACATTTTTAGTTTTCTGGATTTTTAAATTTGTAGTATATATATTATTTGCAGATTTTTTCTTTATTTTAACTTTTCTTGTGAGTATATTAATTAATAGTGCCTTTTAATTGATTCTCATCTGGATATTCCATATATTAGCTCTTTATTAATGATCACTGAGTAATTTATTTGTGTGGATTATCTGTCATGCTACAATATACATATATAATTTAAAAAATAATTGCTTTAAATACTGCTATACTGATATATCTTTAATACATTATTTACAGCACATGCTATAAAAACGGCTAAATTTTACATAGTAGTTTACATTAATCATTTCTTTCTTATGTCACTGGTAGGCACTAATAATTGAAAATAGTAAACTTAAATACGGGTTTACTCAGTGAAGTGCTGGACCTCAAAGCAGAAACCTGAACATTTAGAATGTGAGCATAACATGAATAGTTGTGGAGATTTAAATACACTTAAGGCTTTATCTAACATACAATACTAAGCCTACTGTATGTTATAACATATCAGATGGGAGTAATAAATGCTACTGCAGCTGTATCACTCTCTCAATTTTCAACCTGCTGGAAAGTTAGTTAGTTACGTAATGTAACTAACTAGACATTTTTACTCAGGAAAAATAATGAATATATTACTACTTATGAAATATGATTACAAAGTAAATAAAAAACCAATAACAACAAAACAAAAAACTAACCGTTATTAAAAACTGACAAATCGTTATTGCAGTTTCAACACTTTTGTTAATATGAATGAATATTTTGTTTTATTCCTACAACTTGTTTCACTTGTACACTGATTCTAGCCCTTTCTTTCATAAAAAAATTTTAAATTACTAAATCATGTAGAGTCTTTCAGTCATAATTTGTACAATAGTGGTTTTTCAGGTTTCAAGCACTCACACAGTCTGGACCTTGGATAAGCCTACAGTAATATTAATTTGTTTTAAAGCAGAAATCAAAAAATGTTCTGCAGAGCATTTAGTGCAGATGGTTTTTAGTATAAGCTCTGTTAGTTTAAATACTTGTCCAGACACTGTGTTGTTATTTTTTATTAAGTTTACTAGTTATTAAATAGGCATTCAATGGAATTCGGGCATTATGTACAGTAAATCCATTTAGGAAAACAATTTAAAAAAATTCTCAACACAAAAAATTTCAAAGTTAGTATGGAGTACTAAAAACCTCTTGAATTTACAATAGTATCCATATCCCATTGATGTGAATTGTTAATTATAAATCTTAAAATCTCTAAGCACGGCTCATGGCATTCTTTTACTGTGTACTAATCTGGACATAAAATAAAATTCTATCTGGTAAGTGTTGCAGCTTGAAGTTTCCCTGGACATAATCTTGAAACACCACTTTCTGCATTGAACTTGAAAACATCCTATCAACTAAGAGTTTGAAAAAAAATCCTGCATTCTTTTATATATGACAAGCCCTGTTGTTACACTAAATTTAACGTGTTGGTACCAAAGTCACTGGTAAACAAGTAAAGTTCTAAATGACATTGAAAAGTCATTCTAGAACTTTACCTGACTGAAGCCCACTTAAATAGCCACCTATCACCAAAGACCACTGTAAGTTTGTCCAACAAATTTACTACTGATTTTGAACTATTATACATTTTAGTTTCAAACTGTTTTAAACATTAGTGACATAATCAAGCAGTCCATTCGCACTTTTGTCTAAGCTTCAAAATCGTCAACAAAATGCCTTCAGTTATGTAAAGTAGCATAATAGACAGTTACAGATTTGGATACCACAATACCTCATGTTTTACCTATCATAATAGATACAAAAGTGGTGCATTAATTTCATTTATATAATATCATGTAGTACATGAATGTCATTTTATACGGCTGGAGAAGTGTGACGAAAACAATTACATTTTTAAAATGCATGTCTAGAAGAGGTTATAAACTTTGAGAACCTCCAAAAATATTGAATAGTTTCCATTGTTAAAAGATTATGCTAATTAGTTGTTGACTCTCAAAGGAAGTTCTTGCTTATGTAATAAGTTCAAGCTCATATACTGTATAAAAGAATAGAACACTTTAAGTTCATCACTGTTTTAAAAACATCTCTGTTTCTTTTTACTTATCTGTTGTGTTGATTTATGTTTTTTCTACTTTGAGAGTCAAGCGTAGCATCAATTCTGTTTGCCAAACAATTTGCATTTTACAAACAATCTGTATGTGACTGAGACCATTTGCGTTTGTGTTGTGTAGGAGACAACTGACCAAAGGTTAGAAAAACTACTTTTTGTACACACTCCAAATTCATTCAAAAATAACAAACAGGGCCTACAGAACAGCATATTTAAATTCCCACAATCTGTAATGCGGGAAACTACTGTTTCCACACCACACTTAAGTTACTGACATGTCATAAACTGTGTGTACTTATCAAAGACTGAACTGAAAAGTTTATTCAACTATGCACTGCCAAGGTTTCAGCTGCCACTTCTGCCTTCATTCATTCATCCACAAACACCTGGGGGTAAATTCTTCTTTACATTAAACAATGACTAACCCCCTACTATGTAACGCACTCGCATACATAATGTGTGTAAAAAGGACCATCCCTGTGTGTGTGTGTGTGTGTGTGTGTGTGTGTGTTAGAGACATTCTCCAGAAATGGGATACTGTCACAGGTCAGAAACAACCTTTCTTTCTATTATGTTAAGAATTGAAAAAATATATTTTTGGTTACCCTTAAATAAGTACTCCTCAACATCAGTATAGCAAAGGCCATTATCGTTGTTTTTCATTTTAAAAAATTACATGGTTTTGGTTTGTCACGGAGTGACATGGACGTCACTTATGTGCATAGTGGCTCGGATTTGATCTACTGACATCAGAGTTGTGAATTTGTGGCATTCTATTCAAATACTATATTAATTATAAGAAATTGGCCGTGGTTATGTTAGTGGTTTCTGTAACCATCCAAATAATGTTACGGTAACTTTGTTCTTAAATAAAACAGCGTGTTTCAAAAGCCAAAAGCAAACAAACCTTATTGATAATTTCAAAAATTCATGTTAATTACTTAAAGTTGTGTTGAACTTGTGAAAATAAATTAATTGAAAAATAGTTATTGAATTTTGTATTGTTTACACACGTTTATTTTTATTATTCTTTATAAATTTTAATATCATTATCTGTTAAGATCCGGTCCGAGTGGACCAAAAAATGTTAATGACGGCACGTGTATACCTTAAAATGTTCTGATTCGTCCCGTAGGACCCTTAAATGTTAGGAAGAATGGTGCTTTGTGGTGCTATTGCCAGGATGCAGAATAATGACGATAGTGGACTGTATTTAATACATTTATTAAGTTTGTTGTACACTTAAATCAGAGTGCTAAGGTTGGCTATGTCTGATGACATTTTAATTTTGAATGAACTGAGTCGTTAAGAAAGCTACATAGCAGATGAGGCGCAAATGTGCGACACTCAGACTACATCAAAGAAATGTTAAGGCCTAAGGCCTAAATAATTGTCGCGACAACAAGAAAAGTGAAAAGACAGAACAAGGCAGCAAACGTTATGACGTCTGCCACCGGCCGAAGGTCGGAGAACTGTGTGGTTGTATAAACATGATAAGCACAATTTCAGAAAGTACAGATTAGCCAACCTATGAATGCGAAAATTACCACATTACTGTCCATAACTGCCCGCAAAAAATCAAAAGATTTTTTAATACATTTTAATAACTTATTGTAGGAAAACACAGTGTTCTTAATAATAGAAGTCAATCTCAATAAATTGCATTGAACCTTGAGATTGAAATGTTAGATAACACTTATGACATTAACTGTTTAGAGATAAGCTTGAGTGATGATAAGAGTTGAGCAGGCCAAGGTCGGCTTGCAACCTGACTTATACATGAGTATAAATGCAAAAATTAGCAATGTATTGCCGATATATATTGTATGTATACAATATTAAACAATATAAGACATGCAAAATACATAGTTTGAGAATGTTTAATGATGAATAATCGGTGACTCATCACATGATGGGCCCGACAAATTGTAACATTTATGCAAGTCATAATGGTTAGCTTGAACCAGTTAAGGCCAGTTGACCTATACAATAGTATTCAATGCAATGAACAAACAAAATTATTAAAATTATACATGTAAAGACATAAATTTAGCATGACGCTTTATAGTTTGCACGAAGCATGCTATACCTGAAGTTTCAGGAATGTACAATAAATTGTTATGTGAAAACAAGCTATACATAGTTGAATGATTGCAAGCACAAAGTGTAATGACATGTATGTCATAATTAAAGCATGAATAATAATTGTGCAATACGTGATCACAAAATACAATATAAAAATATAGGCGTGGCGTATGGTTATAGACAGTAGATGCGGATAAAACAATGTGTTTTACATAGATACAAGTTATACATAATAAATACAATAGAAATCAGTTTAGATAATTACAAATACATGAATCCAAGGCACAATAGCATAAGTGACAAGTACAACAAATGTGGTTTACAAAATGTAATACATGTGTTGAACAATTGCGATAAATAAATTCATAGAGTAACAAAATATCGCACATATTGACAAATGTGCAAGAAAATGCATACATGGTTTGTATAGCTGCAGACCATGCGAATATTATATCAAAAATTTTTACATAAGAACAATACCCCCAATGACATGACACATAACCCATTACCAATATCAAAATGTAAACATGTAGGACATAGTATGTCTCACAAATTATTAATATATAAATACAAAAATAGCAAAGTATACCACCATGACAATATGATAAGCATAGATATAATAACACAGTGCATGGTTGTAAAATTACAAGTCACATGCGAATTTAGTATGAAAAACACGCAATGATGCAAATTAACATAAAAATGTTGTGATGATACATATCACAATTAAGTTGACCAAATTGTCAGACAATAAGGTAATAAAAGCCAGTGGCCAAGTGAAATAGCATTGTGCTAAGTAATTATATTAACCTTGTGTCTAAGCCTCGTCCCGCGCTGGCAACAAACATAGCTTATGAACTGGTCTCCGAAAAATACCAGTAGGCGTGCGAATGTCTACTACTCTAATTAAGTTGTCTGGGCCGGGAAATGTGGCGGTAATTACACCAAATTTCCACGCTAATGGAGGTAAGTTATCCTCAATCAGTAAAACCAGGTCACCAATGGAAATGTTGTCCTTAGCGAATTTCCATTTGTGACGTTGTTGTAATTGATGTAAGTAGTCGCGAGACCAAGCCTTCAAAATGACTTGGACAAACTTCTGGAGAAGTTGCCAACGCCCAAGACGAGAGATGGGAACGTGAGATAAGTCAGGATCAGGTATCGCCGTTAATGGTGCGCAAATCAAAAAAATGGCCAGGTGTAAGTGGCACCGGATCATTTACATCCGATGAAATGGCAAATAATGGACGTGAGTTTAGACATGCCTCTATCTGAGACAAAACCGTCGTAACTCCTCGAAGGTGAGTATAGACTTGCCGACCACGCGGCGCAAATGATACTTTAAACTCTTTATACCGCTCTCCCAAAGACCACCAAAATGAGGTGACGAGGGCGGAATAAATGACCATGTAATACCATGCGAGGTCGTAAATGATTGGATTGATGAGGTGGCATCCTTATTATGCCAAAGATTGTAAAGGTCATGCAAAACATTGCGGGCCTTCCTAAAGTTCGTGCCATTATCAGAATATAACTGGCTGGGTATGCCCCTACGGGACATGAAACGACGTAAGGCAGCTATAAATGCGTTGGCTGTAAGGTCGGAAACTAATTCCAAATGAATGGCCCTGGTTGCTAAGCAGATGAACAAAGACACATGCGATTTTGACAGAGTCCTAGATTTCTGCCCGCCATGACGAATCATGAAGGGACCACCATAATCAACTGCGCAGAATAGAAACGGCCGTGAAGGAGTGACTCTAGGAGATGGCAAAATACCAAGCCTCTGAACCGGATGTTTGGGCACTAAACCTGAGACACTTGACGCATTTACGAATGATGGAGCGAATGACTATCTTGGCGTTAATGATCCACCAACGTTGACGAAGTGAGTGATGCACGAGTTGAGCACCAGCGTGGAGTAGACGAATGTGTTCGCGTTCAATAATAAGGAGAGTGATATGAGCCGATGGATGCAAGACAATAGGATGCTTATTGTCATAAGGTAGTTGCGACTGCTGTAAGCGTCCGCCGATGCGTATAACGCCAGACTCATCAAGAAACGGGTCCAGAGAAGACAACTTGCTCCTGATAGAAACAGAAGACCCATTACGAAGACAATTAAGCTCAGCAGCGAAGTGGATCGACTGAGATTGTTTTATAAAAAAATTAAGAGTGGAATGAATTTCAACGGGGGTAAGAGCGCCCGAAATTTTCTCAGCCCTGGAGAGTCTAATATTTTTGATGAATCGAAAGCAGTAAGCGTATATGCGAGTCAGACGGTGCAATGAAGAAAAGTCCTTTGAAAGATCAATAGCTAGGGTAGACTTTAGAGAAAGTTTGGGGTTTTGTTTTTCCTCCGCAGTGAATTCAGGAGACGACAGATTAGAAGGTAAAAAGGGTGGAAAAAGATTGGACTCGGAAGATTGAGACAAACAAGCGGGACCATGCCACCAAAGCGAACAATCGCGTAAAACATCGGCGTGACATCCCTTAGAAATAATGTCAGCAGGATTATGTTGAGAATTGATGTGATGCCATGTGTAGGCTTCAGTAAGACGCTGAATCTCGGCAACACGATTAGCGACGTAGGTCTTCCACCTAGAAGACTGGGCATGAATCCAGTAAAGGGACACCATGGAGTCAGAATACAGGTGAACACTATTGATAAAGGAATGAAGAGCAGGGGCGACCTTGAATAAGAGTCGCGATAACAACAAGCAAGCGCAGAGTTCAATGCGAGGTAATGACACCTGTCGTAGGGGGGCCACGCGAGATTTAGAACACAGAAGGTGACAAGAGGCCGATGAATCTTGATAAATGACTCTAACGTAAACACAACACCCATATCCCTTTTCAGAAGCATCCGAAAACCCATGTAATTCAACTATCTTTGTTTTAGACTTGCAGCGAATAGAACGTGGGACAATAATTTTACCGATCAGACATAATTTATCGCATAATGAATGCTGAATGCCATGCAAATTGCCCGGAGGTTGGCTCATCCCAACCAAGATTGCACAGCCAGAGTTGCTGCATAAACTGTTTGTACAGGAAAACAATGGGACCGACGAGTCCGAGTGGATCGTATATACCTGCGATAATCGATAGGATTTTCCTCTTAGAGATGCTTGATTCAACTGGGAATGATTTAATGTCAAACAAAAATGAATCTGTAGTGTTATTCCAGAGAATGCCCAAGGTATGCACATTACCTTGTTTGTTTAAAGGGAGTGATAAATTATCATGATCTGCGACCACATTGGGTTCATTTGATGCCCATTTATGCAGAGTGAGACCGTATTGACTCAACAACGTACCTAAGTCAGATTTCAACTTGGTCAGATCAGAAATGGTGTCTGCACTGGTTAACAAATCATCGACATAGAAATCATTAATTATAGCTGACGCGGCGTCAGGAAAAGAAGCTTCATGATCCTTACCAATCTGATTAAGACAGCGAGTAGCCAAAAACGAAGCACTGGCAGTACCGTATGTTACAGTTCGCAATACAAAATGTTTAAACTGTTTGAGTGGAGAGTTACGCCACAGAATACGTTGATAATGACAATCCTTATCAGATACCAGAATTTGTCAATAGATCTTCTCGATGTCGGCGATGAGAACATAGTTGTGCATACAAAATCGCAAAAGAATAGAAAAAAGGTCTTGTTGGATGTTTGGGGCTACCAACAAAACATCATTGAGAGAAAGGCCATTGGTAGTTTTGGACGAGCCGTCAAAAATGACGCGAAGTTTTGTCGTAGAACTAGAATGTTTAAAGACGGCATGGTGAGGCAGATAGTAGGTATTTGAAACCCCGGAATTGATAGAGCAATCGTCGACAAGCGTCATGTGGCCAAGATCCTTATACTCCTGAATAAAGTCTGCGTATTCGCGCGCAAGCTTAGAATCATGCATGAACCGGCGTTCTAAACTCAAGAATCTCGCTTCAGCGCTAGCATAGGACTCACCCAACTGGGGATTGTCAGACTTAAATGGTAGCGAAACAACGAACCTACCCTCCTCATTGCGATGAGTGGACTTGACAAAATGCTCCTCACAAGCTGAATCGTTACTAATGGGTGCATTATCAGGGATAGTTTCGGTCTCCCAAAATTTCTCAAGAGACGCCAGAATTTGACTGTCGTTGTTCCTAGCCAGGAACGAAACAGCAGGACCCTTATAACGGCAGTGTTTGGGCAGATTGCCTGCTAGAATGTAGCCTAACTTTGTTTCTTGTATAATAGGGAAATGAGAACTGCGTACATATTTGTTAGCTAAAATTAAATCTAAGTAAAATTGTGCTCCTAAAAGTATGTCTATATCAGCTGATATGTTGAAATGTGGATCGGCGAGGAAAACGTTGTCTGGGACGTTAAACTGATTTATGTCGAAAGATTGTGCTGGCAGTTTATGGGTTAATGCAGATAAGACCGCGCATGTTGCTTGGAAGCTAAATCTTTGATAGCGAGAAATAATGCGTATAGACGCCAAGTTAGTGGCACAGCACGCGGCATTATTAATACCTGTAATCGGTATGTTAGATTTAGTCAAGTTAAGCTGTAATTTCTTAGCAAATGATTCCGTACAAAAATTTATTTGTGACCCCGCATCCAATAGAACTCTTGCGAGTTGTCTGTTGCCAGCCTGGTCGATGACAAACACAATTGCTGTTGATAAGAGAACATTGTTTGTAGACTGTAATTTAAGTGAGCAATAGTTGCTGCTGCTGGCAGAAACTGGTTTTGACACATTATTTATGTGCAGCAATGTATGGTGTCGTTTTGAAAAGATCTTACATGATTGTTTGATCTTACATTTAGATGAAAAATGATCTTGTCTTAAACAATTGGTACAGCATTTATGATTTAATATAAATTTCCTTCGTTCTGATGTGCTTAATGCACGAAATTTGTCACACATGTAAATTGGATGACTAGATTTGCAGCATGGGCATAAATAATTATTTGAAGCTGAGTGATAACCTTTAAATGCAGTGCTGCCAGCAGAGTTTCGTGATTTATGTTTGTCAGATTTATTATTGAATCTTAAAGTTAGTTTGTTGAGCTGCTGTCCGGCATCGATAGGCAGTGTATTTTCTAGCAACTGTCTACGTGTGTTTAAAAACTGAGTGAAGCATTGAAAGTTAGGAAGATTATCGGGGTCTATAGACTCCTTCCATAATTTAAACGTGGTATGGTCCAGTTTTGCTGACAATAATTGTACAGTGATAAGCTCGAATGAATCCACTGACAGTTGCATGGCCGCCAGTGAATTAACGGAAGACGTTATTGTATTTATGAATTCTGCCAAACTTTGGACAGAGTCCTTAATTGTTGACTTTACTTCAAGCAAATTTTGAATATAATACTTAGCTAGTATGAATTTGTTGTCATATCTAGCGGACAGCAAACTCAACGCTATCGAATAGTTTTCGTTACAAATAGGTAATGCCTTAATTAAATATAGCGGCTCATTTTTCAGAGACGAATACAAATAATGTAATTTCTGCACTGACGTTAAATCAGATCTGGCGTGCACCAAGTCCAGAAATATTGAATAAAAGTGCTGCCATTCTAAGATATTGCCTGTGAAGCAGGGCAATCTTATAGGTTTTAATTGCATATTGCTTGTTAATACTGGAGATACAGTCTGAACGTTGAAGGTTTCTATCAATTGCAAGATATTGGCTTCTGTTGAATATAACAGCTCTTCAACCTCAACTCGGTCTTCTTGAGCAGCGTTTATGTCTTTAGAAATGAGTTCAATTTCAGCTGTACCTCATCGTATTTTGTTGCCAAACTTTTTAGACTTTCGAGTCTAACCATTAAAAATGTTTTGTTTTAGTGTTTTTATCAAAGTTAATGATAGCCGAATTAATTCGCACTATGGCAGACTTTAAGCCGCCTCTCTTTCTGACCAACACCTTGAGGCCTTCTTCAGCCATTGTACGCACCTGATAATGATGTTAATGATGTGGTACCTGGTATGCGATGTCCTGGAGCGTCGAGGCCGTAGAGAAGATGGCAAACACGCAGACCGGAGAGATGACTGCTTAAACTGGAGTGTAGACGCTAGCACATGGATGGTCTTGCAGTGATATCATCACGAGGCTCAATGGCGATAAAAGAAATGCTGACCAAGTCCCGACACGGTCGGATCAGCGAAAATGCTGAATCGCCCGTGATGGCCAGAAATTGGGGCAGAAAAATGATGAAAACCGCTGTAATGAGTTGCAAAAGGTGAATGACGAATCCAGGCACGGAGCGACCAAAAAAATGTTAAGATCTGGTCCGAGTGGACCAAAAAAATGTTAGTGACGGCACGTGTATACCTTAAAATGTTCTGATTCGTCCCGTAGGACCCTTAAATGTTAGGAAGAATGATGCTTTGTGGTGCTATTGCCAGGATGCAGAATAATGACGATAGTGGACTGTATTTAATACATTTATTAAGTTTGTTGTACACTTAAATCAGAGTGCTAAGGTTGGCTATGTCTGATGACATTTTAATTTTGAATGAACCGAGTCGTTAAGAAAGCTACATAGCAGATGAGGCGCAAATGTGCGACACTCAGACTACATCAAAGAAATGTTAAGGCCTAAGGCCTAAATAATTGTCGCGACAACAAGAAAAGTGAAAAGACAGAACAAGGCAGCAAACGTTATGACGCCTGCCGCCGGCCGAAGCTCGGAGAACTGTGTGGTTGTATAAACATGATAAGCGCAATTTCAGAAAGTACAGATTAGCCAACCTATGAATGCGAAAATTACCACATTACTGTCCATTATCTGTGTTTTAATAAATTTAGGTTATATGCAAGTAAATTATTCAGTTTAGTTAAGTCTTCATAGATTTTTTTTTTAAACAAAAAATTCCTAATTAACTAAGGAAGTTCATTTGTTTATAAAAGCTTATACGTTTAAAGTAAGTTATACATCTGTTGGAGTATTTGTTGTAGACTGCATTATTTTGTTTTCTTTTATTTTGTGATTACTGGCAATTGGTGACCCAGACATTATTACCAAAAATTAGGAGCGTACTATACATACATACATGTGTTTGTGTGGAGAGCATGTTCCAATAAGGATTCAGTACTGTATAGTGAACAGTATGTAGTATATCTCATCACTTAACTGTCTTGCAGATACGACACAAATAGTAGGAGTAGTTGGTTCTCCTGTGTCCATGCTCTACACAGTGGAATCTTAACCCTTTCAATGCCAACAGGTTCTCTCTAGAGTAGTCCTAAAGTGCCAAGCTGATTTCTTACTATACATGTGTTTATTTATAATTGAATAAAAAATTTAATATTAAAGGTAAATTAATTAAATTTTTAACTTATCTGAGAGACAAATATATAATCCACAAGACAAAGTTATTTGTTAATTTGTCTTTTATAAATTTATTTAAACAATTTTTAAATTTAAATTTTAGTTCAGACAAATTACAAATTTGTAATTTTCACACAGTAAATATATAAAGTAATAAAAAACTAGTAAGCCCTAAACTCATAAAGCCCTACAATTTTCCTAAAAGTTCCATATAAAATTTATAAATATTATGTCTCAAACTTAATTAGACAGGTTATAATTATCACCATACTGTTTTGCAATTCACTGTCACCAAAATCACTCTCATTGACACTTGTTAAATCACTTTCACTCTCACTACAGTTAATTAATCATTCTATTTCACCTAATCATAAAAGCACTCATTTTTGAAAAAAAAAGTTACTGAACACAATGTTACGCCACACACTATACCAAAACTCACAAAAAATGTAAACAAGCAACAGTCTAATCAATCTCATGTTAAACCAAAGCCTTGTGGACAAAGAAGGTAAAAGAATTTTCATGGTGTATAAACTAATAATGCCTCTTCCTAACTGTATAGAAATCAATGCCATATGTTAGCAAGTAAGTGAACTGCATTACTGAAACCTTGGTGACCAACTGAATTGGCCTGTGGCAATGAAAGGCTTAAATACAGAGTACACATGTTGCAGACAGTAGTAAAATACACCATATGTGTATGTGATAAACTTATTCCTGCATGTCAGACAGAAGGATATTGATGAAAAAATAAAATTACAGCCACTTAACAATATATGCAATATATGCAACAAAAAAGAACACAAAAAGAAAACAATAACTCATACAAATACATGATTTTGTTTAATAGTAAGTTCATATAACAAAACACAATTACATAATACTGAAATAAAATTCACAGATACTTCTTTTTAAAATCTCTATTTGCCTTCATATGCTTTGGCACTGGCGAAAGACGATAATTCCTAGCAATATCAATGCTCTGGAAAAGAAATCACCACATTGTTAGCAATGACAATTGATCTAAAAAATATATATCAAAACAATTATATTTAAGTTTGGAACGTACACAAAATAAGTCTTTAAACACACTTCATTAAAAAAAGCACAAAATTCTAAGGGAGCAAAAACCTGTAACAATTAACATTGAGAGATGTTCTGAAACAGATAATGGAAAAGAGAAGTGAATTTAATCTAAAGACCCACACAACTTTTTAAGATTCTGAAAATCATTTGACAGGGTTGACAACCAAAGCACCTGGTTTTAAAACATGCAGGTAATTTACATTGGTACCAAGGTTGTTGTAGAAACAGGCGAAGGATTGACAAACAAAATAGACATCAATATGAGTGTCAGACCCTGTAGCATGTCTCCAAAACTGTTTGAGTGGAAGAGCAATGTCATTCCTGGGCTAGCAAACAATTCAGTGGTTGTGATGATAAATATACATTAAGGAGATGACTAATTAGTTCAGGAACTGGATGGAAGACTATTTAAAATGGGTTGCACAGATTGAATGGACTGTGTTTGTTGTATAATTTGAAGATTTCAACAGGAAAGAATAAAGGTCATGGGAGTAAAATAGTGATAAATAATACGACCCGTGAAGAATTAACATACTGTTTTCAGTACCTGGAAAGTAATGTAAGTAATGGGAGGGCTTATTATACATGAAATAAATTTAATAAGTTTCACAGGGATGATTAGGAAGAATCTTCAAGAGAAAAAACAAAGACACACTCAAATACAACAGTATATGACTGGACTCTAGCAATTCTAGCATATCTTTATGATTCGGAAATGTGGGTGCTTTCACAGCAAGATTCAAGTAGGGTCACTGCTCCTGAGACGCATTTTCTTTGAGATATGCAGTATAACAAAGAAAGACAGCATAAGGAATCAGGGTATAAGAAATGAAATATGACTACGCTCAGTGATGGAGTTAATACAGGACAAATGCCAATTCCTCTGTGCCCATCAAAATTTTGGATCAACTTCTTTAATAAACCTGATGATACTTTTTCAGCTGTCTAATGTCTAATTCACTCTTTGTTGTGTTCATCCAGGGATTACAGTTTTTACTTCATTATATCTCAAAAATAATGGAAGGTTAAAATCATATCATGAAACTAAAACCATTTAAAAACGAATGTAAAAAGATAACACATGTTAGTCAATCCTGTAATTATATGAATTTTTCAGGTCAGTTACGAGTTTGATTGAATCCACACTACAACTAATTTATTGTACGCCCCAACAACAACAATAATAATAATAATTACAGTTACTGCTTTCAGTCTAACCATATTTTAATTAACTTACTGTACAAATACACTCGTATAATGCTACAGCAACATATTTGTTTAAATTACTTTCTTTGAACAAATTTCAAGTTTGAAATTATTTAAATACATATTTAATAATTAATTTTTGTATACAATTTATTTCTTTGTTTAAAAATTACAATAGTGAGAAAGATGACTTACTTCTCTTGGTACAATCCAGTCAAGAGCATGAAGAATCAGATGCATTAAAGTGATGACTAATAGAAAGGGAAGAACACCACTGGTAATGTAACTACAAAACAAACATTTAATTACTTATCTAAATACATAAATATAATTAGTTACAGAATAACATATTGCAAACTGGAGACTATACATAATGTATAGAGATGTTAAAAACTAATGAAATGAAATTATATTCTACGAAATTATATTCTACATAGTACAATACAAAACACAATTTATTTTTACAGTATTACAGAATTACAATAGTCGGTACAACAGGGCATGTGCTGAATAACTTGAGGAATGAAGCCCCTAGACAATACACAATTTCTACACTTCAGAAAAATAGCAGAAGCTTGATAGTTACCGGATTTGTTCAAGAAAAGGTAACCTCGATTACAGTTGACATCGGTGCAACAGTTTCCATTATGTGCCCTGATGTGGTGAAAAATCTCAAGCCAATCTGGTGGTCTTGCAGCTTGCGAACGGCTACTGGACAGCCTGTAAACGTATTTGGAAAAGTGGAGTTACACCTACGCCTCGGTTGACTTGAGTTTGATCATCAAGTAGACAATTTCCAGACATTGTGGATGAAGCAATTCTTGGTGTGGATGTTATGAACGCATATGGATTTATAGTAGACTTCAAAAACAATGTCAAAAACAGATATATTGGGCAACAAATGATGATATCAAGAAGATAAAAATGGAAACCCAGTACGAAGAAATTATAGTTACGTAGTGGAGACAAGAGAAACAGATAATTCACACAAATATACACAGTGCCCAACTGAAACAAAGAATGACATCCTAGTAATTTTAAATGAAGTCAATGAATTTAGAAATATCAAACACAGGACAGCCACTAGTCATTACTGCATCTGCATGATGTAATCTTGAATTTGCCGCCTGATGTGTTTCTTCTATCTCAATGTCTTTAATCCATGATCAGTCTTAAATAACATTTTATAATTTTCAATTTTGAGAATGATGTTTTCCCAGCTGCAACTGACACTATTAATATATGTAATACTCTTAATGCTACTGCTGTTTTTTGGAATGTTGTAAACAAATTATTTTGAAAAGGGTACTAAAAATTATGAAAAAATTTAGTTTTAAAGCATGCAGTTCATTAAACAAATCAGACCCACCGATAGCTGGATCTCTAGAACCGTTTTTAAGTTTATACCTACCTATACAATATAAGAATAATTTGTAAAAATAATTTTCAGGTAATTAAACAAATTACTCTTGAAAAAGCCAAATATGCTATCAAATATTTTTAATAAGTTTTTGAACACGTTGTTCAAAGAGGATAAGATATGAGATCCTCAACTTTGTAAAAAAAACTCTACTTTTCAGTTACTTTTCGGATCCACTGAATTTTCTGTGCCTTCGTTTGTTTTTTTTTTTTTTTTTTTTTTTTTTTAAGTTCGTAAAAGTTTATGTATTATATGAGAAATACATAACATAGATGCAATTGGGATGCTTTGAGATACATTGAAAAGTTGAGGCTGAGTGGGCAAAAGATATGATTTATGATTTATACGTGTTGATGACGATGTGCACACTTGCATACCCTCTTACGGTGGCTGTAATCAAAGAAACACCTAGGTAGTGGCCAAGTAACAGCAGAAATGCCCCTGTATGGAGGAATTATAAATGCAGAATACTAAACTGCCTTCTCAATAAGTGAAACAGACAGACTTAGTTGCTTATAGAATGGGAAAACAGTATACTGGTTTTAATGTACACAAAAGAGGATTTGGAAAACTAAAGATCACTGACACTACTGTAATTTCTACACAAAATTATCACCAAGATTCTAATAATATTACATGCATTACAACAGATAATATCTGCAACAAATTCTAAACAAAGCTTGCTGCAATAAATAATCTCTACATTTGAATAGTTTGTTACACACATACCTTTTAAGCTGTTGGCCTATACTTTTAGTAGGCTCACATGTGACTCGTTTGTACACTTTCTCAGTTCTCTCTGTTACATTTAGCCAGTTGTACAATTTACACACTTTGGCATGACATTCATAAGGATCAACAACTCTGCCTTTTCGCAGATCATCGACAGCTTTCTCTAAACCTGTTAATATGGCTGTAAGATGTTAACAACAAACAAGTAAGTATATAAAGAAGCAAGCATTTCCTTGATGGCAAAGGAATGATCAAAATTGATAAGAGAAAAGCATTCACAAAGTACTTACACGGTACATTGGGTTCTGTCAAATAGATGAGATCAGGTGACAAGACTTCAGGTATTCCTCCCACACAGGTGCTTACAACCTGAAGTCTGAAATATTACAACTGTATTGAAGTCTTGAGTAAATGAACTATATATGGGAGTGTATGTGTTTGTGTGTCTGTTTTCACATACATAGATATGAGGACAAATATGTATTTACGAGTTCAGTCTGAAAAGTTCTTGGCCTCGAACACAGGCGGCAGCACTATTGTGACTTTTTTTCTTATGTTGGTACTACATCTATTGTTAGCATGCGTGTATAATTTCTGGTCATTCTACCAAATAATTTGTATTATACAGCCTTTTGAAACAGAAGTGTTGTCCATATTCTTCAAAATGGAGAAAATTGAGTATCGTCCGGTCGTAAAGTTCTCTGTGAATGAAGGTTTAACACCATACGAAATTTATTCAATGTTCGTTAAGTGTATGGGGACTCTCATCCTCCATTTTCAACAGTTAGAAAAATGGGCTGCCAAGTTTAAACGTGGTCGTACCAGCCTGGAAGACAATCCATGTGAAGGACGTCCAAAAACGGCAACAATAGAGGAAACTGTAGAAAAACTGCATGATATGGTTTTGGACGATCGCCGAATTAAAGTGCACGAAATTGCTGAGACTATACGCATTTTGAAAAGAATGCATCGGAAAAAGCTTTTCATGCTTGTGAAAAGCTTTGAACTTATTTCCAAAAAGCTTTTGAGAATTGCAAATGAAATAGCTTTAGGCTAGGTGGGTGCCATGCTTTCTCACAGCAGATCAAAAACACATGCACATGAAAATATCTGAACAGTGCTTGGAGCATTTTAATGAGAATAAAGCAGATTCTGTTATCCGTTTATTACTATGGATGACACTACACACCAGAGTTCAAACAACAGTCAAAGCAGTGGACAGAAGCTGGTTGTTCACTGCTAAAGAAGCCATAGTCAATTCCATCAGCAGGAAAAGTCATGATGTCAGTGTTTTGGATGCTAAAGGCATTTTGTACATCGATTACCTTGAAAAGGGTGCAATCAAAACTAGACAAAAAATTCATGACAAATACCAAGTTTGCAAAAGAAAAATGTCATTTTTCACGAAGACACTGCACCTGCCCACAAAAGTGTTTTTGGGAATGGGAAAATTAAGAGATGTCCACTATGAATTGTTGGAACATCCTCCATATTCCCCAGATTTGGCTCCCTCAGACTTCCATTTTTTCTCTAAACTTAAACTCTTTCTCGCTGGTCAGCATTTTTGAGCTGTAGAGGGGTATTTCGCAGATCTTACAGAAAACCAATTCAGGGATGGGATAGTGGCATTGGAACATCGCTGGAATAAATGTGTTACGCTAAAAGGAGATTATGTCAAAAAATGGAAATATTTTTGGAATTATAAATTCGTTTTTTCATTGTTAGGCTGAGAACTTTTCAAACTGCCCTTATACACACAGCAAAACACATGAATAACATTCCCATAATTTGAGAGTATTTTGACATATTAGTACGTATTAGACTAACTTAATAACATACAATATACGAGGTATGATCAATAAATATTCAGAATTTTTGAATTTCACGGCCTGTACAAGTATAATTGCCATAATTTTTTGTTGTGTTGGTACCCTTGTTCCTGACGTATCTTGACATTGGTAGCCATATTGGATGCTTAGTTCATTGTTGGTTGTTGAAAAGGTTACACGTGTTTTGATGTGCTCAGCGATTTTTTACTTGTGGAAAAAATGGAACAAAGAATTTGCATTAAATTTTGTTTAAGAATGAAATACAGTGCAGCACCGAATTAGAAATGTTGAATGTTGCTTTTGGCGAGTCTTCTATGAATAAAACAAGTGTTTACAAGCAGTACAAATGTTTCCAAGAGGGCCGTGAAGACGTTGAAGATGACGAGCGCCTTGTACGCCCCAGCACATCAACAATCGACGACAACGTCGAAAAAGTAAAGAAAAATGATTATGGACAATCGCCAAATCACTATCAGAGAGGTTACTGATGATGTTGGCATATGCCAAACATTTTTTTTTGATTTTTTTTTTTTTTTTGGCATGAGACATGTGGCAACAAAATTTGTCCTGAAATTGTTGAATTTTGACCAAAAGCAGTGCCGAATGGACACTACTCAGGAGTTGCTTAATGAAGTTAATGATGATCCAGAACTGCTCAAACGGGTCATAACTGGTGACAAAACATGGGTGTATGATATGACATCGAAACTAAGGCCCAATTGCTCCAATGGATGCTTCCTAAAGAGCCAAGACTGTAAAAAGCTCTTCAAGTTCGATCAAATGTGAAGGTTCTGCTCATTGTTTTCTTTGATTTCAATGGCATAATGTACCATGAGTTTTTCCCACCAGGTCGTACAGTCAGTAAGGAGTACTACCTGGAAGTTCTATGCTGTCTGTGTGAAACAACTTATGGCAATTGCACTACGATAATGCACCTGCTCACAATTCACTGGTTGTTCGTGAATTTTTGGCCAAAAACAACACTGTTATGATGCCTCAGCCTCCATATTCGCTGGACATGGCCCCTGCAACGTTTTCCTATTCCTAAAGATGAAAAAAATCTAAAAATCTTCTAAGAATCCTAGCTATCAATAATAATTCATAGCTTTTTTCATGCTCCTTTTTTCACTCATCTGTTTTGAAAACAGAGAAAGGCAGTGTAACAGTAAAGTAAGAAGAAGGCCCAATACTTAGGTACTGTACAAGTCCAGAAAACACAAATAACCAAAACCACAGGTCACTACACTCGCATTTAAATTTCAGTTAATTTCCATGATGTTTCCCAAAATCTGTAATGTTTAGCAAAAAACAAATTGTTGATTATACACAGAGAGTAACTTGAGGTAGTTAACTTGTTAACTTGAGATACGTAACTAATAGGATTTCAAGATTTAAAAGCAGCCAGTATAAAATTAAACGCGTTAGATGACATAATGAAGCAATATGAACCTGATAATTACATTCCTGAACCAAGACACTATGTATCAATTACTGTTCTAATTATTCTTATAGGGTTAGCTTGGTATTTTAGAGTAGACAAATTGTGTTATAACAAGAAAAGGAGAGAGTTCAAACTACTTCCTATTACTTTTAAAAAGAATAAGACTGAGCCTACAGTAGATTTAGAAGCTGACAAATTAGACGATATGCCTTTAGAAGATAAACATGAATTGGAAGAAAATAAAACAAGGAGCAATACGTCCTTATAGACTCATTGTCCTTGACTTAAGGGGAAGGTGTTGTATATTTTAAGTATTATCATTTAGTTTTGTTTTTGTATCGCTGCTAGTTACTGAAATAGTTGTTATGTTCAAAGTTGTTATTTAAAAGAAAACACCTTGAGGCTCCCTTTCGCTAGTGAAAGTGAGTTTTGGCTAAACTCGTTGCTCTTAAAAATTGTAAATAGGTTTCATTTAGTAAACAACTAAACAGTATATAAATGGAACGAAATGTCCAAACGCTTATCAATCCCAGAGGGTCGCAGTACGACAGAGGGTCACAGTATGACAGATTGTCAGTGACAGGCTTGTTGAATAGTTGACTAGATGTAAACTAGGTAAAGTAGAGAATTAATTTATAATTGTATGTAAAGAAGTTGTTAAAGTGTTAATGAAGAGTCAGTATTATAAAGTAACAAAGAATAGAATCTCAGAAGAGTTAATGTAAAAGGAAATTAATTGTACTTATTGTGAAATAGAATAACTAGTAGCATTGCATTGTATCAAGTAATTGTCTGACGTTAGAATAAATCATTCTTTTGGTATCTTTTGAATTTCTTAATTCTTAATCGGGCAACGTACTCCTATTGAAATTTTTTTAGCCACTCGACCAAATAGTAAACTGTAATTACCTTCGTACAGTTTGGTAACAACTGTTTCATCAAGAAGCATCAGAAGCTGCCTGCTGTTACTTGCTCAGCAGGCTCTGACAGAGGCTACTATGAATGGGAACAGTTACTAATAATTTTTAATTTCTTATAACTTTTATATATACACAGCTCACATCATTATTAATACATATTTGTCATATTACACCCCATATTAATTTAATTTATTTAGGCCTATATTAGTTTCATTTATTTACCTTTAAATATATTAATTAGCATTATAATAATCAGAAGTTTTAATTATATTTCAAAAACCTTTAACAATAATACATGTAACGGGACAAATTTTGAGGGGTTTTTATTTTATTAAATTTGGGGATTTATTATAAAATATTTGAAATTTAATTTCCATCTGTGTATACGGCCACGTGTTGAACAAAAGCACTGTGCGAACAAAGAAACAGTACGCAGCAACCGGTGTGAAACATTTGCAAAAGAATGTGCCAGATGTCAATTCTAAGAACTGTACGTTTGTGTGGCACCCGCGCCCAAATGCACTACACCAGCATGTGCGCAAACGACGCCACGGTAGTAAAGCAACATGGCTTGAAAACAATATTTCTGTTCGCCGCATGGTCTGAGCTGAAGCTGAGCTGGAGGAAATAAAGTTTAAGTCCAGCCTCTTTTGTGACGTCAACCAGTGCTCACCGAATGTCATCCAAGTCTACACCACAAAAATCCACATGTGCTGAATGTGCCACAGCAGTGACGATCACATAGAAGGCATTGCTTTCCGTCTTCTGCAACAAATAGATAGAGGAGTGGGGAACAGATAGACGCTTCCCAGTTCCTTGCCGACTTTCGCCGGTGCAGCCAGTTAGCCAAACAGGGCTCAAAAATATAACATTTTTTACTTAAATTAACAGTAAGTTCAGTTAACAAATAATGAAGAAGTTCGACTAGTTTCAGTAGAAGAAAAACCAATATAAACTATCTTTCGGACACACGACTAAATTAAAAAATGAGAGGCCACGAGTTCGGGTGGACCCCACGTTGCCAGCAGGGGTATTTCATAATGTGTTAAATAAATAAAAGGGGCAATAAAATTGTGTGTGTGTGTGTGTGAGAAAGCAGGCTGGGCTGTCTGTCTGTATTAAAATAAGGTAAGATCTTAGAATAAGATAAAAATAGGAATTGTCGTAGTCATGGAGTGAATAACAGAAAATTATTATGTTTTGATTTCATTTTCTAATTTTGGAGAAATAGCCTGACATGAAGGTTTAAAAGGTTTAAAAAATAAAATTTTAATTTAATTCTCTTCAAAAAATGAGTTGCGTAAGTTATTTTAACCTGTAAACCATGCTTGCTTCTACGTTCGTGTGATAAGATCCTGGCCCGAGAAAACAGTTAAAAGGTAGGTGGAAATAAATAAATAATGTATTTGTATTTGTATTAATAGATAAATAACTTCACAGTTGGCGCCCGAACAGGGACAGTTTTTATAAATTAAAATTTAATATAAAAACCACACCTACAAATAAGATGCAAGTATGGTTTGAAGGTTAAATAACGGTACATAAAAATTACGTAAAATACGCAAGACAATGAGTTAAGATTAGATCAAATATAAGATGTTGTAGAAGTAAGTCTAAGAGCAGTATATGTAGATTAAGAAAATTAATAAATTTACAATATAAAAAATGGCAGGTAACGAAAGCAATATAAATGAAACGACTAGTGTCAAAAATTTTGATGAGTCAAATATGAATAATTTTGAGATACACTCGACTCCAAGTGCGAGTCAAGATAAAATAGAAATAAATGTAACAGACCAAAGCAATGTAACTGAAGATTCGGGCGTGCAATTGACACCGACTTCAACAAAATGTAACAGCCAATTTAATAATGATGTAATGAATATGTTGCAATTAATCTTAGACCAAAATAGTAATTTTGACACCAAATTTGATGTACAGAATAATAAATTTAACGAATTAAATAATCGTTTAGACAATACTGAGAAAAAATTTAAGACTAAATTCGATGTAATGAGTATCGATATAAACAAACGTTTTGACGTATTAACTAAGTCATTGTGTAGTATTGAAAGTAAAATAAATGAAATATGTAGTGAAACAGAAAGAGAAACAGATGAGTTAAGAGAGCGTGTGTGTGTGCGTGGTAGACAGTAAAACAAATGAAAATTATAATGATATGTATAAAAAGTTAACAAGATCATGATAGAGAAAAAGTTAACAAATGATCATGATGATGTCGAAAATGATAAAAATAATATTCAGAATGGTAATGAAATTGAAAACGTAGTATCAGAGAGTGATACGTTGAAAATAAATAGTGAGAGTACTGATGAAGTTGTAGAATGTAATAATGGAATGTTAATGTGTGTTTATGAGTCAGAGAGAAAGTGGAAAGATAGTATAGAGGTAGAATGGTGGCAGAGGGTAAATTTTCCCCTTATTTATGATGAACCAGGGTGTTCACAAGTGTTGTTTTTGAAGGGCAAGAGTCCCTTATTAGTGAAAGATTTAAGTTGTTTCCCCTTTTTATATGAATTAGTACCCTCTGTGTGGAATGATGTTGAAAATGAGAGATGGTGTTATGATGAGAGAGATTTAGATAGAGAATTGTGTGTTGATAGAGAGATAGAATTATATAAGTTGCAGAGAAATTATAATGAGTTGAAAGAGATGTTAAATGATATGAAATACTTACTAGAGAATGAGAATTATTTTGATGATACATGTGTAAATAATAATAATTTACCTTATGATGAAAAAATAACTGACCCGATATTGAACATAACTACTAATGGAGACTGGACAGAAATAAATAATGTTGACTTGGTTTATGATTATTGTGATAAAACGAATGAACTAAAATTTTATGGTTATTACACACAAGATAGCCATATGTGGAATGTAAATAAAATTGAAAATTGTTATTTGAAACCAAGACTAATTTTTGACGATGGAGGCTAAACAGTAAAGCAATAAATGGACAATTTTAAATATTTTGTTTTCTGGTTCAGACCTCGCAACCTTGGACAATGAAGTGTGATATAACTGAATAATTAATGATGAAGAATTGTAAATAAATGTTTAGTGAAATTTAATTGTGTGTACTGTAGGAGGTTATGTAAACAATGTGTTTATGTAGAAAAATTGTGTGATATAATAATAATATTTTTGCAATCTAAATAAATAACAATAATTATCACAAGATAATGAAGGAGTTGTAATTATTGTAATTGGTGAAAGTAATTAAATTGTTGTTTTCAATAATTAATTTAATTAAAATAATTTGAGATGTTTAAATATTTTTGATCGATTTAAATGTTGTATAATTGAGTTGTCTAATGAGTCTAAGTTATTTTATGATTTGTGAATTTGATAATCAATTAATAAATAAATGTTAAATTGTTTTGTATGAAATAACACTGTTGTTAAATGTTTCAGAGGTTACGTGGAGATATTGGTATGTATATTTTGTGTTTATGTCAGTACGTGAATAATATACTGTAAGTATAAATTTTATAATACAAATCAGATATAACAAAATGTTTACAGGTGTAAAAAGATTTTGATTCAATGATGAGATTAATTTGAGATAATTGTGTTAAATAGAAACTATAGTTGAAAAATAATAATAACTGAAAGGTGATGTAAAATAAATGTTAATAATAAATTTGAAAATTTTAAGGAATCTAATTGTAGAAAGTGATGACTGATTTAAATGATGATGGATAAAAGAGTTAATGAAAATTTCACATTATAATGTTTTGTAGAAAGTTAAGTTAGCTATTAGTGTGCTATTGGTGTGGTGGCATGTGCCACAGTAGATAGCGGAAAGTGTTGGGGGTAATAGAGAGTATTACCTCCATCGAAGGCCGAAAGGGCGAAAATGCATGGCACACCCTTTTTACAATTTTATACTGTATATTGATAAACAGCCGTGCCGTGCAGATGAATGACGAGTGTAACATGCCTGAAGGTAAAGATGATTTCCCCGACTTTTCGGGCGATTACTGCCTTACCAGCACTAATCGTGGTTTTGGCTAGCGGTCAGCTATGGCCACAAATTAAGTCCTTTGACCACAGCTGGTTTGAAATTGGTTGATACTAGAAATTAATGGGGGGTGAAACTAGGGGAAATCCCGGAAACTATGGAACAGTGGCTGCCACTCTGTCCGAGGAGGGACAGCAAAGCCAGGTGGTAGACCTGCATTAAGGGCGCATAATTATATAACAAAGATATGGTGATATCTAAACCTTTCAAATGTAATGCCGAAGCAAGGACAAGGAGATGGTCAATTCCTCCAACTATGCCGTCCTTGTGGAGGCCAATGGGCACCACAGTCCAACAGAAAAAACAATAGTGTGTGTGGTTGGGGGGTTGCTCAGGTGAGCAACGAATTCTAATTTTATAACTTAAAGATGATAACTCATTTTGCACTAATTAAATGCTTGTATTATGATTTGGTAAATAGGTGTTCACATGTTTATTATACTGTGTTTATTCCGTTTTATAAATGTATTATTTTATTGTGTTAGAGATAAGGATTGATGAAATGTGTGATTTGTAGAATTTTGAAATATGTTGGTAGTAAGGTCATTCACCTTGCTAAGAAATCAGCTGATCCGCTGTAGAATGTCACTGATAAATGTTTGCAAATTCCCAAGGTAATCAATGCTTGAATATAATGTTTTAATGTGTTAAAGAGTTTATTTTATGAGAATAATTTGATATAGTTGAGAACTTTAAATGATTTGTAAAAGATAGTAAAAGGCAGATTTTGGGTGATTAATATTTTGTTGGGACATGTAGATCAGTCCAAGTTGAGTTTAAAGTGGTAATAGAGATGAATAAATATTGTTATGATTAATGTAATGTAGAATTTGAGAAGTATTGATAGTGACACAATAGTTATGGGGAAAATATGTAGAGTATGGATTGATATTTTGATGTAATAAGTAAATGATGATATTTTATTGCAATTGAAGTGATGTATTGAGAATGGTAATTTTGTAAGAGGGGATGGGGTGGTAGGAGTCCACAACAAAAGTGGTTGGGATGGGAAGGGACCGTTTAGCGCCAGAAAGGGTTGCCTTAGGTAGAATCCAGGAACCAACATAAGGGAATGAGCTATGGGAGGGAAACACACATCCTGAGTACAAAGGGTTAGAGAGTTTTTTTTTTATAAGGGTAGAAGTGATGCGAATTGAGTTTAGTAGTAAGTTGGTTTTAGAGATTGTTGGATAGATGTTTTTGATAGAGATGGGTGTCATGTTTAGTTAAAGTTGTTAATGAGTATTAGAGTCAAAGAGGTAAAGATTGTAAATGTATACATATCAAGTTGTAAATCAAGTTAGTATAAATAATGAGATCACCCAAACTAATGGAGAATGAGATTATTAAATAAAGAGAGTTATAGTAAAAATGTAAAATTTTGATTGAAACAAGTGACAATTTTAATAGAATTTGAAAATGTAAAGTTGTAAAATGTGTAATTTTGGATTAATTTAAATATCAATTTTATTGTTAATTATACTAATATTTTGTTATCTTTAAATGTCTTATTTATTATGTTTTTGTGTTTAAAGATAAAATTTTAAAGATGTTCAATGTATTTTCTGAGGTAACTTATGTATAACTTATGTAGGTCAAGGTTCTTGACTTGACCCAGTTTGATCAGCTGATGGGTGATGTTCCATACTAGAACCGTTGTGGCAATGAAGTGATGCCAATTTGGTTTCTTAATTAATTTAAATAAATTTAAATAATTTTAATATTGAGAAAATATATTTTAATAAATTTAATTTTGTTTGAAAAAAAAAAATTCGATTTTGTGCCTGCCATCTAATTGATGTTTTGAATTTTGATTATATTATTGTTTGTGTGTCTTAATAGTGTTATTGAATTATATTGTTTAGGATATAGATATAATCACATGTTAGGATAAGGAAGTTCATGTTTTTAACAAAAGTTCAATTTATTTGTTTTTCTAAGTATCAATAATAACGAAGAGAATTATTCAATTCAGATAAAAGATTTGTATTTTGATTTTTGAGATTAATGGTAATATAGATTTGGTTTCAATTTAAAGGAAACTCCTAAATTTGATAACAAGATTTGATAGGATGTAGCAATAAGTGTGTGTACAAGCCCAGTAACTGCTAGAGGCAGCCCAGTGTGCATGATAAGGGGGAACATATCGGTTGAGGATCTGGCATGATATAAGACCAGGGATTTGGATTTTGGGGTTGCATGTTGGAAGGTGAGGTGCGCTGTGGTGCGTGTCTGTTCGATTTTATGGTGTTGGGATCTCGTACAGAGAAGTCCAGTAATCTCGTTCAGATGCGGCCATAGTCGCCGAGCCAGGGGGGTTGTTTACCCATGAAGTATAAGAGCTAAAGGGGGTTGTTGGCACCATATCCTCACCAGTCCTCTTAGGGGTTTTAGCAATGAGATTTCTTCTGTTTCGACAGAAGATATCTCATTGGGGGGGTATTGTAATGGGGCGAATTTTGAGGGGGTTTTATTTTATTAAATTTGGGGATTTATTATAAAATATTTGAAATTTAATTTCCATCTGTGTATACGGCCACGTGTTGAACAAAAGCATTGTGCGAACAAAGAAACAGTACGCAGCAACCGTTGTGAAACATTTGCAAAAGAATGTGCCAGATGTCAATTCTAAGAACTGTACGTTTGTGTGGTGCCCGCGCCCAAACGCACTACACCAGCATGTGCACAAACGACGCCACAGTAGTAAAGCAACATGGCTTGAAAACAATATTTCTGTTCGCCGCATGGTCTGAGCTGAAGCTGAGCTGGAGAAAATAAAGTTTAAGTCCAGCCTCTTTTGTGACGTCAACCAGTGCTCACCGAATGTCATCCAAGTCTACACCACAAAAATCCACATGTGTTGAATGTGCCACAGCAGTGATGATCAGATAGAAGGCATTGCTTTCCGTCTTCTGCAACAAATAGATAGAGGAGTGGGAAACAGATAGACGCTTCCCAGTTCCTTGCCGATTTTCGCCGGCGCAGGCGGTTAGCCAAACAGGGCTCAAAAATATAACATTTTTTACTTAAATTAACAGTAAGTTCAGTTAACAAATAATGAAGAAGTGCGACTAGTTTCGGTAGAAGAAAAACCAATATAAACTATCTTTCGGACACACGACTAAATTAAAAAATGAGAGGCCACGAGTTCGGGTGGACCCCACGTTGCCAGCAGGGGTATTTCATAATGTGTTAAATAAATAAAAGGGGCAATAAAATTGTGTGTGTGTGTGTGAGAAAGCAGGCTGGGCTGTCTGTCTGTATTAAAATAAGGTAAGATCTTAGAATAAGATAAAAATAGGAATTGTCGTAGTCATGGAGTGAATAACAGAAAATTATTATGTTTTGATTTCATTTTCTAATTTTGGAGAAATAGCCTGACATGAAGGTTTAAAAGGTTTAAAAAATAAAATTTTAATTTAATTCTCTTCAAAAAATGAGTTGCGTAAGTTATTTTAACCTGTAAACCATGCTTGCTTCTACGTTCGTGTGACAAGATCCTGGCCCGAGAAAACAGTTAAAAGGTAGGTGGAAATAAATAAATAATGTATTTGTATTTGTATTAATAGATAAATAACTTCACATACATTAGTAACACAACTCGATAAAAACTTGCCTGAAATTCGTACATTTAACAGAAAAAAAAACAAAGGAATGAAAACCCCATCAATTTTATTTTTCATATGATAGCCCTTGTATTGACGATTATTTTGAAAAAAAAAGTTTCTGTGATTATCACTTTCCCTTTCTGTGATATTCAATTTAATGCTAAACCATGTTTTATACAAAAAAAAACTACAAAGATGGAAATAAAACATTTTTTCCAGCCTTAGTAGTTTTACTTAAAGTTATTGTTTTTTTTTCTAAAATCCTTATACTTTAGAGTATATAACTACAAAATTTCACAAAGATTGGATGATAAATAAAAAAGTTACAAATTATTTTCAAAAGGTTAGCAAGTCTTGTTTCGCAACATCCAATTGTTAAAAACACCAAAATTTCAAAACTTAGAAAGCCTATACAACGAAAATGGAGAAGGATAAAAGGTTAAAATTTGGTGTGGTTACTCATCTCTGTAGGGAGAACAAATAAGCCAAGTTTCATCATAATCTGAGATGGTGGGTGAGATGGCCTGGTTGAACTGACATGGAATGACGCAATTTTTCCAAAACTTGTTTATAATATTGTTGGTTACCTGTTTGACCACTGGGTACCCATTCTGCCATAACGATGCCCTGGATATCAAAGAAAACGATAAGCATTGCCTTGAACTTCGAACAACTCATGCGTGCTTTTTTGCTCTTGGGGAAGATGGTGTTTTCCAATGCACTGATTGCCGCTTTGTTTCTGGATCGTATGTAAATATCCACATCTCATCAGCTGTAATAACACTCTTCAAAAAACTGGCTCTCCATCAATCCATTCCAAAAGGTCACAACGAAGTTCCGTTCTCCTTTCCTTCCGTACATCTGGCAAAACTTTCGGCACCATTTTTGCACACACCTTCCTCATGTTCAACTCTTCTGGTAAAATTCGTCGAACACTTTCTCTGTTCATATGCAACATTTCAGTAACAGCACGGACACTCAATCTTCGGTCTTTTCGTATTGCATCTCGAATTTTTACAACGTTTTCGTCGTGATTGTTGATATGCGTAGTCAGCCTGGACGGTCATCATCTTTCACGGAGTCCCTGCCTTCTAAAAATCTCTTATGCCATTCAAAGACACATGCACGCGACAAACATCTATCGCCATAAGTTTCCAACAACATTTAGTAAGTCTCTGTTGCTGACTTAAGTTTCACAAGAAACCTGATGTTAGTGCGCTGATCACTTTTCGTATCTGGCGAAGGGTAAAAACACGACTGTATTCAAGTGCTCTCTCACTTCGACTGAGTCAACCGAGCGACTTATAACTTGTCACCGCATAAGAATACAGTTCAAGGTCAAACACAGTGCACGCGCAATACAACACAATATATAGTTCCTTAGTAATGCTAACAGTCTCGTTATTTTTTTGTCAGACCCCGTATACATTGAATATAAATATTTTTATGCCTTACTTACAAAACATTTATTAAGAGGTACAAAATTTAAGTCATTTTTCATGAATTATTTACACACACATTAATTGACAGCTCAATGCCAGAAATATATTATGTTCGGAAAGGAATATGAATAAAATTCATGCCAATTTTTATGACTGCTACGAGTACATATTTTATTAAGCTTAGCTCACTAAATGTAACTCTTTCCATTAACACAATGTGTAACACTTATTTGTGACTGACAGAATGCCTGTTCTCCACCTACCCACAAGAAGCAGCCTCTACTATAGCCATGCAGTAAGCCTCTGTGAGAGACGTGTTGAGAAATATGTGACCTTTGGTGAGTACATCTCGCACTTGAGCATGTTCTAAAGTTCCAAGTAATTTAACATGGTTTTCAAGTCTTTGGTTAGAAATTACTTCTTCCAACAAACTACGTTTTGGACCATCTCCACCAATTAAAAAATGTACCTGCAATTGAACTCTAATTCAATTATCTGTGATATAATAAAAATCACTTGGAATAATAACAATCACACCACAATTCACTTTCATCCCATACACTTCAATCTCATATAGACAAACAAATTTTTTGTGCCTCCGTTCTATACACATACTCACCTCAGGATATTTGGGACACATGTCAGCAATTACTTGAGCTAAAAGATCAATTCCTTTGCGGTAGACCAATCGGCTTACTATCACAATCGTAACTGTAAAGATAACATAAATAATTATTAATGCAATGTTTCCTGGCACAACTGTAGTGTCTAAATTTTGCATAACATAACAATTTTCTATCAGGTGCTAAACAAATATAAACATTTAACAGAACATTGAAAGTCTAATAATACTTACAAGGGCTGTAAAATTTTTAAGTCATGTATACTTTCAGATTTATTAACATTATGTTTACTGACACAGGGGATTAGTTAATCAGTGAGTATGGCACCTGGATACAAATCTAGAGGTCTTAGGTTCAATATCCCAAAACATTAAAATATAAAAAATATATCAAACAATAAGAACAGCTGCAACAAAGATACATGTTACATACAACTGTAAAGTAGTATTTATTTATTTTGTTAACAGAAAGAATTCTGATAGGTTTATTAATTTTAAGACACTGGGTTTTTATTTATGTCATGACTGTTTAACATTGTCGTACCCCGAGGGCACATACGTTCTAAACATGCACTTTACTTATGCAACTAACTTATACTTTATCACATTAGTATAACCATATCACAGAAAATAAAACACATATTTTAACATCCTTAAACACCTGTATGTAAATTCAATTGTTTTCATATATTCAAATCTTTCATTCATACCTATATTTGGTTTAAAATTAAATAATTCAAGCTTTATTAACAATCAGACATTTTATTTATTACAAATAGGAAGTTTATTTCATTTCATTTTAGTACAGCATAATTTCTTCTTTAAAGGGATTAACACAAAACATAACTGTGGCAGTCTGAGTTGGTCACCAGTCTGAGTTGATCAAATGACGTCACAGGCTTATGACATCAGAGATAAAGAGGCCCTGGTAGCTGGTTTCCGAAGTCTCTGTGTACATGTGTACGTTGACGAATTGGAACGTGTGGAAAAGCATTGCATTGCAAAAAAAAAAAAAAAAAAAAACAGTCGCTCTGAGACGTTTTTAAAGTGTGGTTGACTACGTTCGGCTAAATCGTGTCTTTAAACATCGTCGCTTTGTTATAAATCAACGATATTATTACTTTGTTGTTGTGTTATATTAGTATTTGTGTTTACAGTGTTTTAAGTATCTTACTTAATATTCGATAGTTGTTCGTATTTTGTTTGCATATTCAGATCTCAGTTGGGATAATTAAAATGAGGGTTTTCGAAGGAGGAATAACACCGCTGGATATACAAAGGTTTTTAATTACTGGAGCAATTCCTGAAAAGTGTACAAAATCGTATCAAAGTAGAAACTTTAAGAGACAATGTAAACTTTATGTTATTCGTGACAATAAACTGTTTTATCGTAAATGTGACGGGCTAAGAGGTACAGAAAAATTAATAGAAATTGTTCACGACGATAATAAAATACAAAAATTGATGGGCGTAGCCCACAAAGGTGCTGATACTAGCAAACAAGCGATTGGTATGTCTGCACATCGAGGAATTAATAGCACCGTGGACATACTTTCACAACGGTACTACTTTAAAAATATAAAATTAAAGGTGACAGATTTTGTAAAAAATTGTGAAGTGTGTCAGAAAGTTACACCTCCATGGGTGTCTTGTGTACCCGAAATGAAGCCAATTCCTGTTCCTAAGAGAGTCATGGAACAAATTGGAATAGATGTTATGCAGTTACCAGAAGTGCAGGGGAAAAAATACATAGTGGTGGCAGTAGACTACTTTTCAAAGTGGGCTGAGGCGAAAGCCCTTCAAAATAAGACTGGCATTGAAGTGGCTAAATTTATTTATAAAATTATATGTAGACATGGTTGCCCTAAAATACAAATTAACGATAATGGTCGCGAGTTTGTAAATGAAGTTTCTAAAGAATTGCATAGACTGACGGGGACAAAACAAAGATTAACATCACTCTACCACCCACAGGCTAATGGATTAGTAGAACGTCAAAATAGGACAATAAAAGATAAACTGAAAAGAACTTTAATGGAAACATTAATAACTGGCCTGATGTTCTCGAGAGTGTATTATTTGCATACAGAACATCTAGACACAAAACAACAGGATTTTCACCTTTTTTTATGTTATACAACAGAGAACCAGTTTTACCATTAGACCTTGTTGATGAAGATAATTTGACCGATGAAGACGAGGAGTTTCTTCAGGTAGCTGAAAAAACAACGGATGTTCAAGAAGTAGAGGAAGATATTGTCGAAGAAAATAAAGAAATGGAAAGAAAATTACAAAAAATATTAGAAGTGAAAAAGTAATTGATGAAGCAGCATTAAAAAATATCAGAAGAGCTCAGATTAAACAGAAAAAGCAATTTGACGAAAGACATACAATAACAAAGAAAATGGAAATAAAACCTGGGAGTAGAGTTTTGGTAAAAAATGTGACAAAATTCAAAAATAAATTAATGTTTACTGAACTTCCATGGAGTGGACCATTTACAGTTAACAAAGTTTTAAGAAACGAGTATTGTATATTACAAGATGAAAGTGGCAAAGTGAGGAAAAAGAAAGAACATGTGAAAAACTTGAAAATTTTCTACAATCTAAATGATGATAAATCTGATGTGGAGGTTTCTGGTGAGTGGTGTGAAGTGATTTTTTTTTATGATCCGGTTGACGTAGAGTGGCGAATGGAAAAGTGTAAAGTGTTGGGTCTGTCCTTTGAAGGACAATGCACGTGTATTAGAATCGGGCATAAATTAGCACTTGCAAAACCACACGGTGTGAAGAAAATTGTGGGTGACGGAAATTGTTGGTTTAGGGCAGTTTCCTACGTAATTACTGGCAGTGAAGGTTATCATATGGACGTTAGAAACATAGTTGTCAATTATATGGACAATGAATTGAACAACAACCGAGCCAATGATTTATTTAAAGGTAGGACGTCACTAAAAAATATGATAAAAGAAGGCACATGGGCAACTGAAAGTGAGATATTTGGAACTGCATCACTTTTGAATACAAACATTTTTGTGTACACAAAGATAAACTCAAAAAATGGAGAGAAGTGGGACTGGCAGTTATTTACAGCAGGTGCTTCAGCAAATTTAAAAAAAAGTGAAATTCCAAGCCAAAAAAATATATACATTACAAATGAAAGTGGTTGTCATTATGAAGTTGTTATTTCAGTTCATGGAATGGGTGTAGTTTAAGCAATACCTACGTGTCTACAGAAACGTAAGTAGCCTACTATACTATTATTTTATCTCTTACTATATATAAAGTGTAATGAAAACTAAAGACATCTTTTTATAGTGTAAATAATTAATAATTTTGTTTTTATTTTTTAAAATTAATTAATTGATACAGCTTTAAACAATTCGTTAAAACGAATTTTAAAATGATTAATTATTATGGCAACTTAGAAAGTTACATAAATTTAGTTTCATGAAACAGATAGAAACTAATTTTGTACTGAGAATCCCCGAAATACTCCACTCTGTGCAAGCCAAAACATAACGTTTATTGCATACTGCAAAAATATTTTTGCTATTAGTCTTGTTTTTCTGATTGCATATAATTTACTTTAAGGAATAATGGTTAACACACAAACTAAGTTATTTTTTCATTCAAGTGAGTTTACGTTAAATTCGAATACTTTTAATCCTATAGTCGTTTAATTCTACAAGACCGAAGGAAGTGACAATAAAAGTAAGCGACGATATGACCATCCAATTTTGAATGCTTCATTCGCCGTGTTTAAAGATGAGCTTCTGGAATTTGGAGCTACCAACCACGAAAACATTAGCTCGCACAGTTCGGCGAAATTGGTAAGAAAACTATAACATTTACTCTGAAATAATTAAGAGTGTGACGGGGCGGCGAATGGGACCGGACCCCACCCCACAAGGTCGACAGTTGACAAGAAATGTTGTTAATCTCCTAATTTTTAAGCTGTTTTATTAATTTCACAGCTGTATGCGCTAATACAGTAGTACCCCATTTTTAAATAGAGGTCTAAAAACAAATTTATTACACAGAATATGCGTGTACGTTTGAAATATGAAATATAGGAAATTCAAGTAAGTCAATAAGTATCTTATAAACAATGTTGCAATAGCGCTTATTACTTCCATATTCCTTAAGGAAATGGAAGTACTGTATGGTGATGGCAAAAAAAATCGTGTTCGAGATTATTGCAGATTCTGATTGTACTACACTCAAAACATGAAAAAAAGTCGTTTTTCAAAAAGTGTCTGTGTGTCTGTCTGTCTGTCTATCTGTGTGTAGATTTTTTTCTATGGCAAACGATAACTGCCGCAAATTCAAACAGAATCAAATAATTTTGTGCGTACAGCTCTGATTTGTAGAGTACTCACGACCTATTGTTTTTGGTGAAGATCGGTTGAGGGAAAGGGGTAGTTTACCAGCAACGGTTTTTTTTATCAAGGATAATTTATTTTTTGGCAAACGATAACTGCCGCAAATTCAAACAGAATCAAATAATTTTTTGCGTACAGCTCTGATTTGTAGAGTACTCACGACCTATTGTTTTTGGTGAAGATCGGTTGAGGGAAAGGGGTAGTTTACCAGCAACAGTTTTTTTTATCAAGGATAATTTTTTTTTGGCAAACGATAACAGCCGCAAATTCAAACAGAATCAAATAATGTTTCGTATACAGTCCTGAAATATGGAGTTCTCAAGACCTGTTGTTTTTGGTGAAGATCGGTTAAGAGAAAGTGGTAGTTTACCTGCAATGTTTTAACAAGGGTATTTTCTATGGCAAACGATAACAGCCGCAAATTCAAACAGAATCAAAAGATTGTTTGCATACAGCCCTAAATTGCAGAGTTCTCAAGACCTATTGTTTTTGGTGAAGATCGGTTAAGGGAAAGGGGTAGTTTACCTGCAACGTTTTTTATCAAGGGTAATTTTCTATGACGAACGATAACTGCCGCATATTCAAACAGAATCAAATAATGTTTTGCATACGTCACTGAATTGTAGAGAACTCAAGGCCTTTTGATTTTGGTGAAGATTGGTTAAGGGTAGTTTACCTGCAATCTTTTACGTTTTAACAAGAGTAAAGTACTTGAAAATTCATTTAAACTTTTTCAAACAATGGTAATTGTTAAAAATAAAATAATTTTGTTGTCAGGCAATAAAATTATAATTTTTTCATTTTAATGTAAATCATGTATAAGAGAAAATATATCGTGGGTGGCAGGCAAGCATATCTCACTTATGTACTGTTTACGTTTCCATTTTATTATTATGACTACCGCAATAAAAAGGCAGGGAAGACACACACACACACACACACACACACATACAATTCGCGTTATTTCTGGCCTCATTCATGTTTATTTTCTTACATTTGCACGCTTTTTAAATGGAAAGTGTTGAAACCCATACCAACATAACGCGTGCAAGACGAAAAAGTGTTCAGGCTGGATAGCGATTTGCTTCCTGTGGATCGTTGGGCAGTGTAACTGCACGTGTTTACAGAGGAACGATTCATAGACAGACTTTTCGTCTTTAGGGAATGAACCCTCTGCAAGATGCTGAGGGTCCATGAGTGACTTCGGAGCGCTCCTTCTTTTCCGCGTGTTTGTTCTGTGAAACGTACACTGTAGATTCGCAGCTTTACTCTAAGCAACACTCAATAGGAAATGTTGAAAATTTTTGTCCATGGTGTACCCTCATACACACTAAACCTGCTCTGATGTTTTAATTACGGACGTCATAATATTAAAACTTTGGAAACTTGAGCACTACTTAATGGAGATCAATCATTAACTTATACAAGCCATTAATTTTATGCGTATTTTTTATATATATGTGTACAACGTTATCGGCAACAAAGAAGTAGTTTTTGTTAAAATTCCTTCCCGGGATATTTGGCCGTAGTCCAATGTTTTCTACAAAACCAGACGTTTCGGCAATGCCATCGACTTCCATCATCAGTGAAAATCGAGTGCGATAACGTGAGGTGGTATACGTTAGTGACCACAGTACTGTGGTTAAGGCTGAAGCAGTAAGTAGAAAGAAGTAGTTTCTATGGTAATATTTCATTTCGAAAATGATTTTAAATATAAATCTTAGAATATGGAAGTCATGTATGCTTCTCCATACCGATATTTTTTATTGTGTTGTTACTTTAATGGGACTGAATTCAGTATGTTATTACACGTTTTTAACCCATTTTAAAGACTCAAATATTGATTAGTTTTAACTTGCTTTCTTTTGTATGAAGCCGACTCGACCCCCCCCCTCAGACCAAATTCTAGATTCGCTACTGAGTACATGTCCGTGAATACAGCGGTGAGTCCCATTACTTCGAAAGTGTTTATGCACGTGAGTTTAAACTCGGCAGTGCCCCATTTTTCTCTATTCCCCGTTACACGTCCCCATATCTCCATGAAACTGTGGAGTAGGCCTAAATTGTCTAAGTTATGCCTTTTGACATGACACAATGAAAACGGAAAAAACAAATAACGGCGCATAAGAACTGGGTGTAGGAAAGAAGCTGGTGTGACCAATCTGGAAGGAAGAACGTCTCAGGATAAACTACATGTGGCACCAACAGACTATAGGCCACACTCGAATCTAAAGACCGTATGCTGAGGAAGCAACATCCAGAATCTGCTAAAACCACCGCGGATGCGCTGTCGTCCAGGTTCAGGCAATCGCTGGCCTTGGCGCGAAAGCCGCCGGTCTCAACCCCGACACCCCACCAAAAGCGGCTGGCAACTCAGCTGCCACGATCTAACGTCAGAACGGCGCTAGTCTAATAATCCAGGGGAAACCATAGACCCGCTGCCTCAAACCTTGCGGCTCCCAGCGGTTGAACTACAAAATTAAAGAAAATCGTTACGCCTTTCGCGTCTTGCACCTTACTCCGTCCAGGGAGGACCCGCTAGTTGACCTCTTCTGCCACAAACACGTGTCCCTTAGTATCAGAAGAAACAGTCTCTAATTCGGTTGCATGCTTTCAATTTTTTCATGTTTTTTTTTAAATTTTTGCATGTCTTTTTAATTTTTGGCTTTATTCCTTATTTTGTATATTCCAACGTGTTACCTTTAGGGGGTCTCATTACAAGTAAGTATCGCAATAACTTCATTTGTTGATCTGTTATCTGTTACATAGAGGTTCTCGAACTGTAGATGATATAAAAAATGCTTTGCTCTTTGGTATTTGATGTTCATACAAATCGTTTGGCGAAAAATGATTTCGACGGTTACTAAAGAAACGTGATTTGTATTTACGTGGTTTGTAGTCAGTAAACAAGCTTTCAAAAATGAAAACATCTGAACAAGACGTGGATTATTTATAAACTTTACGGATTTATTGAACTTTCTAGAAAAACCACATCGCTGCATCCAACATATTGTTTAGTTAAAAATAAATTCGGTACAAGGATGATAGAACTCATGACTTATAATAATCCTGTACGGCGAGTCTCGAACTCATGAGTCAGAGACGGGACGCAGTTTGGGACACGTGTTATGTTACAGTCACAAATACATGGGAGTCAGTCGGACTTGGATGTAACTCTTTTGATGCATGTATCTGTTGACTAATCTTACAGCAATCATTACAGAGATAATTTGTTCAGTTTTTGGAGTAAGGATAGGACACAGTTACTGTTTTTGTTCATTACGACCTAAGCTGGAATACACTATAAACATTTTTCACTTCCGTACTCTTATGACTTCTAATCATAGAATTTCCAGTGATTACGTAGAAGGCTGCATATACAAATATCACATCGATCTTTGTTGAAGTTTTTGCAGAGATCTATAGCCGTAATTTAATTTTCAGAATTTTTTACCATAATCCATAACTGCTACATTCTTGTGAAAGATATACAGTCATATAGCAAACAGCATTTTTATTTGTTATTTCCACTTATAGTCGACTTAATGAAGCATTTTAGTAGACAATGTTTAGAACTGTTTGTAATAGAACAAACCGACATGAGACCTTTCGTACTATCTTCTACATAGTGTCCAGCACATTGAAAGTTATAAAAAGTTTTTGTTGGTCTCCCCACTAGGTGGTTTCACCCCTCCACATAGGTGGGAACTAGAAAAAATAAATGACACCTGCAGTTAATAGATCTTTAAATTTTAAGAAAAAAAATTATAGCCTATGTGCTATGTGTATAGCCTATTGATGAAAACCAATGGTGTTTGAGTTTTGCGTTTGTGAATTAAACAATAATTTTATTTTTACACCCTAAAATCGTTACCTCGTAAAACCTTCCGTTGTGTAACTTAAGAAATATTAAATTTGTCAAAACATTATACATTAATTTTGATTAAAATTAACTCCCGGGCTGTTTGGCCGTGGTCCAAAGTTTATGAAAAAATAACGCTAACGTGGGATGATATACGTTAGCACTACGGTACTGTGTTAACTCGTTTTTACTGAAGATGGCAGTCAGTGGCACTGCCGAAACGTCTGGTTTTGTCACAAACTTTGAATCAAAAACTTTAATTTCTCTAGAACTAACATATTGTAATATACGAGTGTTTAACATGGTGGCTCAGTTTTTTTTTCACTTAAAAAGGGGGGGGTAATTACTTTGAATAATTAGAAAACCATAGGACTAATAAAAATACTACTCATATGTTAGATTAAACGTTGATAAATGTCCTTTTATAGAAATTCTGTTTTATTGTAATAGCAGTAAAAATAACATGCGTTCTTCATACATTTCTATGAAAATTGGCAATTTTCTTGCTATCATTTTCTGCTTATCAGGTGTCAGTATTCTATTATTTTGAACACATTTAAATTTTGCAATAGATTTAAAAAAAGTCACTTCTCAAAATATTAGACTTTGAATGTTAGCTTAATTTAGTGATGTAATTGAAAAATTTCCTACTTATATATAACCAAACAAATACTAAATTTAGCAAAACCAGGTAAACATACTACATAAAACTTATTAAAAACTAAATTCATTTTTTAAGTTTTTGAAGGAAAAATACTTTCTGGGATATGATTGTTTGAAGGTGTTGGTAAACTTACCTGAATCTATAAATACACAGATGACCACTGAAATGATGCAATGAAAAGTCTTATACATTAAGCCACCTATAAAATTATAAAACTTTATGTAAAAATTTAGGCTTTAATTATTTTGCTCATTGATTTGACTTCCATTTAATTATCTTTTTCTTGACTTTTCTTGACATTTGACCATCACAAGAAAAGTGAATTTACAAAGTATGAACTTCGTTCATTTCACCAACCCCTTAAATTGGCCACTTTGATTTCCTTGTGTTTTATAATGTTTTTGACATCACCTTCTTAATCGGTGTCCTGATAAACTTAAGTTTACATTTTTTCAACATCTCATTTCAAATAGCTTCCTACAATAGACACTTCTAGCAATTAAGGATGATTTCAACCCCATTGTGCCTAAAGTAGTAATGCCATTTTTACCACTGTGCTTTTTTGCTTAAGATTAATGTTCAAATATAATTTTAAAAAAATTCAAAAAATGTCACGCATTCATGCATGCATTTAAGTAAGCATCTTGCTTCTATATGTTTGTAATAATTAGATTAATGTCACACGCGCGTGTGCATATGCGTGTTGGCTCACTATAGCTATACTAAGCCTTTTTATATGGCTTTATTATTTTGTTTTAAGGATGAAGACAAAAAAAATATGTATTGACCCACATTCCAGAGGAGGGCGAATGCTAAGTATGGTAGGCTTACGCACTTCGAATTCACCTGGAAAAGGTTAGTGAAACGACTTTTAATACGCTTTTTATACACACCTTAAAGTACTAGTTTACTTTAATATTACATCTTTACATTCGTCCTAATCATAGTTCTTATGCAGTAATCTCAAAATATGTAATATTGGATTAATTTACACATCCTTATAATTTCACAAATTTCTGCTGTTTGAGAAAGCGAAAGCTTTTTCAATTACTCTCATAGGCGCTACGGCTAAATTATTATTACAGTGAGCTTCCAGAATTATAATAGTGATCTACTTTTTTTTAATTGTGTAATCCGTAATGTCTAATTTTTTATTCTTCTATAAGTAGGAATATTTTAAATATAATTTTTAATAAGCACGTATTGGGCAGGTATTTATTTAAATTTCTGTGCTTAAATAGCACCTAATTTTATAGTGGTGTCTAAAAAATTACGTCTTTGCATGGGACACACTTGAAAAAGTGATTTCGGAATTTTGTAATAAGGGGTAAGGTTGCAATTACTTGTAGACTGAATTTCGTGTAGGATAAAAAGAGAAATACCCTTTTTTTAAATGGGTTCCACAATTTTAGATTGATTTATAAGTTAAATAAGGTATTATTATTTGTAGTTCTGGTACCTGTTTACACTATCAACACATTTTTTTGCTCTAGATTAGACTCATAGTTTTAGTGAGTACTTAAACTATTGTTTATTCACACTTGCAAGAGCCGGACTTGATCACTAAAATAAGGCCTCTTTGTGTACTGTCCTATCTGATGCCTACAGAAAGCAATATTGTAATTACTCAAAATATAAAGCCACACACTGTAAGTGTATAAACAACTTCAGGTGAAGGCAAAAAAGTACTGACTGTAATGTCTGCAATTATAAAAATGTGACACACTTTGCGTAACTGTGTCACCTTGAAGTAACCAAAACATACGGTTTCGGCGCGAAAGTATGGTGCGTCTAGGAACGCGGGAGAATCCTTAAGAGATTTGTTAAGTAATTTCATCTGCCCATTAAACATCACGGCAGTTGTAGTACTACTCAGTAATTGTCACATCAAATTAACATGCAAAACGAATAAAATTTTATCCAAACATAATTTTTTACAAAAACACCAATTCCAATTAACTAATTTGTTAAACGTTAATACCAGTCTTATGCTTGCAACAGAAATTATCTTAATGATAACTTATGATAACAGAAAAACAAACATGATTAGAATTAATATTTATCGTGTCTTTGCAGTTCCTTGTGTAATGAAAGCTCAAAAAACCCTCTTACAGCAACTAAAAACACAAAAGCAACCAGTTTCTCGTACGCGGATGAAAATGTAAGTGTAATTTTTTTGTTATTTTATTATAACTATAATTTATTGAAACGTCTGCTGTTTGACATTGCATTGTAATTTAATATAAAGTAGACAGTAATGATAGAATTTAGGGTTTGGCTGCTGGCTTGCACTATAGCGACGTGTTCCGATAGTCTTATTTTATCAATTTCCTGAGTTTTAGGTTTGCGCTAGTAGGCCTAATTACAGCAGCTTTTCAACAACTAAACCACATACCTAGTGTTGTGTGTTTATTTTAATTTCTTATTTATTTTCTGGATTCATTAATATGATATTAATATAAAATTAAATTTCACAAATACTGAATAAAAAGCTCATGAAATTAAAAGAAAAACAAATTCCTTAACTGATTCTTAAGCGTTTTATATGGTTGGTGTAAAAACTACATTATTGAGTTTTACTGGTGTTGGTTCAACACTTTAGTGACAGTAAAATTTTGTTGAAAATTGAATATAATATTTACTGCTGTACTAGGTACACAAGATTTTAGTTCAACTGGTAAATGTATTATTTATTTAGTAATCGTAGTAGGTAAATGTGTTACAAATATTTTGTCTTACAACTAATAATGATGACCTTAAAAATAAGCCCATATGGAGAAGGAATTAAACTTTTTACTTTCATGGAAAGTACATTTGATCCATCAGCGTAACCGCAAGCATATACATCCAGAGTTAAGTTAATTTAAAAAGTATAAGAAATTTGCAGCTTTCTACAACTTTAATTTGAAAATGGATTCTTTAATAAATGCTCAAAATAGGTTATTATTACTATAAAAATAAATACATATAATTACATAATTAATAATAATTGTAATATGAACTAATTATAATTATATATAATATTATAATTAGAATTAACATTATAATTGTAATATATTATGAATTATATAAGTATATAAATTATTTAATGCTGTCTTTAAAAACTTGAAATAATAATAGGCCTACTCATGAAATTATGTCAGCACTGCATACGTAATATGTAATCCAACCACAAAAGCCCCTTACTTAATGACTAAAAAAAAACAATAATGTAGTAATACTTGGCTATACGCCTACTTTCTTTAACTTTACAGCAAACAGCAATAACAAGACTAACTTAAACTTGTAATTATTTAAGTTAGAGTGTGATAATTTTAACAGTTTTAACAATTTAACAATCTTTTATATTGAAGCGTCTACCAGAAGAATAGTAATGTAATTTAGCATATATTATAAAAAATGTCATAAATAAAATTGGGTTAGATATCTTATATGTGAAGAGAAACCAGTCTTCATCGAATTATTACACAACTACTAACGTCAAATTGAAAACAGTTTATATTATGAAGAGCTATTTAGTTAATTTTAATGTTACTTTATAATTATATGTATCGAATTTATTTACTAAGATTGACATTTGTTTGAAATAAGGTATTAACATTTTTTTTAAATTAAAGAAGAAATTTCAATTGTCTTATATTTCGTACATTAGGCCTACGTCTAAATTGTTATTCGTGGTTAGCTAATAAAAAGGTTACAATCGCATATGTTTTTGTTGCTTTTCTTCTAATTACGAATTGATAAACCTGGTTGTAACTTGTGTATTAATTGGTAACAAAATAATTGTTTTCATTTGTTGATTTTCACAAAACTTTTTTTTAATTTGTTTTTTATTAAAGATAGACAAATAAAGCCTTGCAACTGTAAAATTAGTCATTTAGATATAATCTGTGAGTTGAAACACATAAATCTTTAAAATTCGTATTCTCATGATGTTTTTTGCAGCATGCAAAACGGCAGCCATCCGATCACCACTCAGAAGTTCCACACATCATAGAGCATGATATATCTAAGCATGCAACTCCCAAGAAAGTCAGTTACAACAATGAATTGGCGAGCATTTCAAATCCATCATTATATAATCGCCCATCAGTGATCGTCTATGCAAAACGTTGTCAGGAAAAGAAAACCCGCATTTCAAATTTAAGTCCAAAGTGTTTATTTCCTAATAGAATTTCAGATGTAGAAGTCAATAATAACGAAAATAAGACACATGAAACCATAGATGCAGCGTGTAATAATACAGCGCCACAACATACACAAAACCAAAGGAAAAAAAGAAGGTATGATCGATATAATTTTTGTATATTTTGTGAAAAAATTGTTCTTAAATTGCGCAGACATTTAATGAATAATCATAAAAATGAACAAGTTATAGCTGAATATATAGTTTTGTTTGAATCCTGTCCTGAGGAGTCAAAGGACAGGAGAAAAAGAATTATGGCTGATTTAACGCTTAAAGGAAATTATAAGTATAATAAATCACTTTTAAACAATTCACTTTCTGACAAAGTGCCATGTAGTAGCTATTTGCCAGTGAAGAGGCCACCAAAGAATAAAGAATATATGCCTTCCGATTGCATTACTTGTACAGTATGTATGGGGCTAATTGTGAAAAAAACACTTTTACCAGCACGCATCACAATGCAAGAAAAAATATGATGAAAACGCAGCTATTCATTCAAGTAATGAGGGAGAAGACAATGATGTAGAAAACTGCAATAGCAAACAACCTATTATTGAAAGACGAACATGTTATATTAAAGAGTATGGACTTCAGTATTATCCAAACACTAAAGATGCTTCAAAAGGTATGCAAGTAAACATTCTAAAAATTTTGAGAAAAGATGACTTAGGACAAAAATCGATGACTGATCGTCTGCTACTGTCTGTAGTATCTGATTTTTATTCAAGCCACCTCGCCTTCAAGGACAGGACTCATGTTACTAGAACGCTTAGAGATGGAGCCAGATTACTGGCTAAAATTCAGGATATGGATCCAGACATACAAGAGTTGAAGGACATTTTTGATCCTAATAAAATTGATGTTGTGGTAGATGCATGCCAAACTTTGTGCAATTTAAAAGATAATGGCAATGACTCGACACGTATGAACAAAAATGTAATTGTGGGAATGAATGGAAGACTGTCATGGATACTTGAGGAAGGAAGTAAAAAATTCATAGATGATATTGTTTGTAACCCAAATCTTACAGAGGAAAACAAAATCTTAAAGAAGCGAAAAAAAACTACTACTGGTAAAAGACTTCCAAAGTTGCCTGAGGAGGCGTTGGAAATATTCTATTTCCACTAACATAGAAGTAATGAGAAGGAGAAGTAAGATATTCAAACCTATAATTATGCCTTCGGATAAAGACATTTTGAAATTTGCAAGTATGCTCAGAAATATGGAAACTGAATATCAACAAAAGGTTGAGAAAGAAGTAACAATGTTGAATTATGAAATGCTGTGCAAAGTTACTATCTGCCACATATTGACATTAAATAGGCGACGACCTTTTGAAGCAACACATTCAGAAATTGAATTTTATATGAGGAAGCAAAGTGATACTAACCACTACTCTCCAGATGTGCTAAAAACGTTAGTCGAAGAAGAAAAAGTATCACTAGGCGAATTAACGTTATATGTTGTGCCGGCGAAAGGAAATGAGGATATGCTACAATACTTCTTACTCGCATAAGGGGGGACAAAGTTACTCACGTCCGCAGCATCCTTAAGCTGTACGTGTCCCCTGGGTGGTGCTAAATGAGTAACAGTGCTGGCAGATCTGACATCCGAAACCAAAATATGAAAAAAAGAGTTACAAACAAAACTGTCCTTATGAGGGCAAAACAGGCAGTGACAACTCTGAACATTCTCCAGTGGAATGCAGGAGGCCTTTCTTCTACAAAAATGACAGAACTAAAAAAGATAGTTAACCAAAATAAAGTGGATATTCTTATAATTAACGAAGCCAACATCACGGCAGAAAACACCCAATATTACAACACCCCATACTACACAGCATACACACTCTTCAAGGCAAGACAAATAGCTAGTGGAATACTTGTATCAGTCAGAAATTCACTAAAATCAGAATTCAAGACCATAAAAGGAATGAATGCTCATGATACCGCAGAAATAGTGAGGTTAGCAACTTGGGAAGGAGCTAAGAAATTTATAATATATCGGTTCATATACAGCCCGCCTGGAAACAAAAACTTGTGCCTGGATATACTTAACATCTCCCCAGCCACTATCATAGTAGGAGACTTTTAACGCCGCCTCCCCGAATTGGGAATACAAATATTATAACCAAGCAGGAAGAACTGTTGAAGAATTTCTCAACAGCCATAACTTGGAACTGTTGTACAAAAAAGAAGATAAAAAGACATTTCTACATTATACAGGAGAATCCACAAACCCTGACCTTGCTATGGTATCTTCTGATCTCTACGATAACAGTAAAAAACAAATACTGGAAGACTTAGGAGGAAACCATCGAGCTCTCCTACTATCTATCTCGCTAAAGGTTCCTAATGGAAAACCAATCACCCGTACCACATGGAACTTCAAGAAGGCCGATTGGAAGAAGTTTCAAGAACAGGTGGAGACTAAATCAAGTTCAATTAAAAGAGAAGAAACACCCCATTTAGTTCTCAGAAATCTGTGCAACTACATCCAACAGAGTGCAAAGAACAATATCCCCAGAGGGAAACAGTACAATTACAAACCCTTTTGGACGAGTGAACTAGCCCAACAAAAACAGATCAGAGACCAAGCTAGAAAGAAAACCGAAAAAACAAAAATGCAGGAAGATTTCAAAATGTGGAGAAGAGAAAGTACCAAAACAAAGCAGCAAGTGGCGAAGGCAAAAAGAGATTCTTGGAGCAAATTCTTAAAAACATTGAATTATAGAACAGATGGAGGAAAGGCACATAAATTTGTAAGTAGACTAAACACCAAACATCCAGAAAACCAATCCCAACCATTTAAAATCCAAAACAAGGAGATTACAGATGACAATAAAATAGCAAATTACTTTAACACCCACTTTTGAAATGCCCATAAACTGTCACACAAACTTAAAAAACAAGAAAAACACATCAAAACAAACATCAGGTACAAAACAACAAATAACAACGATGGACTGAGGCAGATTTTCACCCAAGATTTTACAGAAGAGGAGTTGAAAGAGGCGATCAGTAACACCAAGAAGAGAAAACAACCGGGACCAGACAACACATTCGCAGAATTTATTCATAATTTAGGATCAAAAGCCCTTACGACATTACTATTGGTATATAATAAACTTTGGAACTCCAGAGATAGCCTGCCTGATGAAAGGAGGAAATCAATAATAGTCCCCATATTAAAACCAAACCAACAAACATTCTAAGTTCATACAGACCTATAGCATTAACATCTGTACTAGTAAAAATCCAGGAGAGAACGATCTCAGCCAGACTGTGCTGGTATCTAGAAAACCAAAATCTGCTTACAGAAGAACAAGCAGGCTTCCGTCAAAATCGCTCTACAACATACCAACTGATAAAACTCTCTCAAGAGATAAAAGCAGCATTTAATCGAAAGGAAAGCACCCTGGCAGTGTTCGTCGATTTTAGTGGAGCATACGATTCTGTGTGGAGAACTAGACTCATTGAAAAACTAAAAGATATCAATATAGAGGGAAACATGCTGTCTTGGCTTTCAAGATTTCTGGACCAGAGATGGGCCAGAGTCAAATTCGGTGAATCCTTCTCCAAATACAAACAGACAAAAGTAGGTCTACCCCAAGGAGCAGTACTGAGCACCACACTCTTCAATGTTTTCATAAATGACCTCTCAAAAATTTTAAAAGATAAAAATGTCAAAATGGGAATATTCGCTGATGACGTAGTCATTTGGACCTCAGACAAAAACAATGCGAAGCAGCAGAATATATTAGAACAAAGAATGAACGAAACCTTGGACTCCTTGCACAACTGGGCCTCTGAGAACAACATGAAAATTAACATCTCAAAGACTGCTTACCAATTTTTCACGATGCGCCATAAAAATGACAACTTCAACTTGAAGATCAACAACCTAAACCTTCCCAAAAGCGAATGTACAAAATACTTAGGTGTACACATGGATAACAAACTATCTTGGAGGGACCATGTGACAAACACAGCAAATAAAGTCAACCAAAAACTGAAACTTATAAAGCGTATTGCTGGAGCTACCTGGGGATGTACGCAGGACACTCTGAATACCACATACAGAACCTATATAAAACCAGTCGTGACATATGGAAGTGGATACTTGTAACAGCCAGCAGCTCTAATCTGAAGACATTGGAAACAACACAAAACAGTGCCCTACGGCTGATTAGCGGAGGTGTGAAGACCACACCTGCCCTTTCTCTTCAGTTGTACACAGGCCACTTACCGATCACTTCAGAAATAAACCAACAAGCTGCCATCTCTCTGGACAAAATAAAAGCCTTACCACAGGCAAAATGGGCAAAAAATAGCCAAGACGGGACACATCTGAAGACCCAGACATTACCAGTTAATACTGCCAACAAGTACTTGACACTGCTGGGCATCACAACTGAAATAGAACCTTTTTGCCCAAAAATTAAACCTACAGAATACCAAACAATCAACACCAATCTCTCTCTTCTGTCTGATATGAAAAAGCAAGATGCACCTTCCACAATCTTGCACCAAATGGCACTAGCAACCATTAATGAAAGATATCCCCAGGATGAATACCTTAGAATCTATACAGACGGATCGCTCATAGGAAAACATGGAAAGGCTGGTGCAGGAGTACATTGTAAACTGTTCTCCCACTACATTTCAGTGGGAGAAAATAAAACCAGTTTTGATGGAGAAATAAAGACAATACATATGGCATTACAACAACTCTTACTCAGACCACTAACTTTTAAAAAAGCCGTTTTTCTTGTTGACTCCAAGTCTGCAATCCAGTCTATCGCATCAAACAGACAGCCTATAGATGACACTGTAAAAGATACAGGATGCAATAAACCTTCTCAGTAAACAAGGGAAAACAATAATTCTCCAGTGGATCCCCTCACATGTAGGAATAAGTGGGAATGAAACAGCCGACCTGCTAGCTAAAAAGGGTACAACATTGCAAGGGAGAAAAACACTACACAGCACAAGAACAATTAAAAGACTTGTTAAAAACAAAACACAAGAGATGTTCACCAATGAGGCCAGCCTTGCGTCTAGTGGTAAACGGTGGAAAAACATTGGAAACACTTGGGACAAAAACAAAAATATACCCAGAAACCAAGCAGTAGCGAACTTCAGACTCAATACTGGTCACGACTGCCTTGCTGAACACCTCCATCGTATTAAGATCTACAAATCCCACCACTGCACAATTTGTAAGCAGCTGAATACAGTGATGAACAGAGACCATCTTCTTGTGTGTTCGGGATTGGACCACTCTTATCAAGAGACAGGGAATCTATCAAGACTCTATTCGGATGCCAGAAGACAAATGGAATGATTCAATGTCCTGCCATTAGAAAACAACAACTTCTTACTCGCTCTATGGAAAAGAGCATTGATGTAATTATAGAATGTCGCAAAACCCTGAAAATTACGAAGTGTATATATTTGTTTGCGAGACCGGGTTTAAATGCCCCATTTGATGGTTCGAAAGTAATGAGGGAGATGAAATTACTTTGTCCGAACTTAACAAAACCCGAGTATTTAACTGCGACTGGATTTGCGCCATCATGTAGCTACAATGGCGCATGTAAAAAGTCCTGCACTGTCTAAGAAAGTCAGTAAATTTATGTGCCATACACAGTCTGTCCACGATAAAAATTACGTGACTCCATTAGCGTTTGTAAATCGTGGCGTCGTGGAGAATTACTTAGCCAAACTAGAAGAGACAACGCTTTTCCCAAAAGAACCTATAGAAAATCCAATAAACGAACGTCACATACACATACCAGACGAAGAAGAAGAAATTTCCGATGACGACGGATCAAAAGCACATAAAAGAAGAAGGCGGTGGACAGAAGAGGAAAAACATAGTTATATCAGAATTCTCTGAATATATAAAAAAAGGTATTAACCCGGGCACAAAAAGGTGCAAAACGTTGATTGACAAAAGAAAACCTGTTAGAAGGATGTACCCCTGCCCCAGATTAATGCATTTGTTGACAACATAAATAAAAAAAAAGTAAAGCTTCCATCCTTATTTTCTTATTTAAAACAGGTATAACATTACATTAGAACATTAACATTAACATTAACATTACATTTTACAAAGTAGGCTGTATTTCTATACTGTAATGAAATTGGTTATTATTTCCGTTTAATTTAAAATCATATGACCACTCTTCCTACAAAAAACACATAATACAGTAACATGCAAGATTAATCATTTTTGTACATTAGTAAAGTTTATAATCCTCTTTGAGAAACTACCTACAGCACGGTTTTGTTATATAAAAAAATTAGTCTCTTCAACATTTGTTTTTCTTTATATTAATAGACTAACATTTAATTATGAAAAACCATAGTAGTGAGAATAATTGTAGCGGGTCAATTTTGGGGAGTTTGTATTTTCTACAGTATGGGGTATTAAATTTTAATTATTTCGTTTTCGGTCGGGAGCCTTATAAAATATGGCGAAATAATTGTATTATGCGACAACGTTATTTTCCGTGTAACAGACCAGTGTTGAGAAACAGCAGTTTGAGACAAAGGCGTTACGCAGGTGTTATTGTGTAACGCGGCGAGCGAAGCACTTACCCTCTTCAAACTTCTCAGAAATCTGTACTTGTGTAGCAGCACACAGACGCAACTGTACCACCACAAACTCGAGTGACGCATCCAGCCACAAAACAGGATGCCCTGGGACGAGTAAAATTCAGCAATGCGCTTTTGAGCGGCAGGAAGTGCTGTTTACGTCCGGTTCCTACCATGACGTCAGCCTGTGCCTAATTGATATCGTTGGCCATGTTAACCTAAAAAACTACATGCATGGCATGGAGCGAAACTTCGGCGACGGAGATCAAGGCAGTGACTTCCATACCAACTATGAGATCACATGAGTAATACAGATTCCGCTTTTCATTCCCAGTCTACAAGCAGCAGTTCACGGTACCGGGCTGGTTACAAGTAGGCTCGTCACCAAAGTTTTAATTTAACAAAGAAAAAAGTTGTAGCAACCGTAAATAGTATGTGACCGCGGTCAGTTTAACAAGTAGAACAGTAGCGAAGAGTTTGATTAAAAAAATAAAACATAATGAATTAACTATCAATGAGTGCGCGCGCAAAACACGTGCCGTCGGTTTCGGTGTAAGGGCTGGGGGGACTTTATTATATATGTTAACCAATAAATAAATTTATATGTGTGTCTGAGTGTGTGCCAAATTGCAGGCTGGGCAGTTTTGTGTATATGTATAGAAAATAAGGTAAGCCGTAGTATAAGATAGAATAGGAGTGATAATCATGTAACTCAGGCAAAGCATCTTATAAAAATATTATATTCTTATAAAAATTCTTATAAAAATATTTCATATGTAGTAAACTGTGTAAACCAGTTAAATGATTCAAAAACTAAATTATTAAATAGTAATTCTCTTCCAGAAATGAGTTGTGTCTGTGTTTTGCTTAACCTGTAAACCATGTTTGTATCCAGCGTACATGTGAACGGATCCTGTGACTTTGTAGAAGCGATCGTAACGGTAGGTAAAAATTAATTTGTATTTTGTGGTAATAAATTTTATCATTAGAGAGCAGTACAATTGGTGCCACGGAACAGGCACGAATTATAATTATATTTAATTAAAATTCCACATCTACAAAGATACAAACATGTTTTAGGTTAGCATAGCAAAATAACGTTACATTACAAAATTTAATTAATTACAGTATTTACGTAATTAATTTATTTAATTTAATTTAACCAATAATACAAAATGTCAGATAACGAAAATAACGTAAATGAAACGATGAGTGTCGAAGTTTTTGACGAGGCAGATATAAGTAATGTTGAGTTACATTCGACTCCGAGTGCGAGTCAAGAGAAAGCAGAGATAAATGTAAGTGACCAGATAGTAACTGATGATTCGGGAGTTCAAGTAACCCCAAAATTGAATAGAGAAAGTAGGAATAATAACAATGAATTCAGAATCACTGACGAGAAAACAGAAAATCAATCAACACCCATTCTAATGAATCAAAATAAAAAAAATTGACGACAGTAGCATGTTAAAAAATTTGTATAGTTTGATGTGTAGTATGAAAGAAAATTCAGAAAAACAACACGATGAACAGAATAACAAATTTAACGAATTAAATAGTCGTTTTGACCATAATGACATAAAATTAGACAGACAAAGTAGGGAATTAAATAATCGTTTTGATGAAATTGAGACCAAATTCAATGTAATGAATAGTCGTTTCGACAATAACAATATAAAATTGATTAAATTCGACGCTAAATTTGATGCACTCAAATTTGATATTGATGAGGTAAAAATGAAATGCGAAAATAATTTTCATGAATTAAAATTTGAATTAAACGAGAAGTTGAGTAATTCATTAAACAGTATGAATAATAGAATTGACGAAATAGAGAGTAGTGTGGTAGAAAAAACTAATAAACAAATACAGAAAGTAACTGAAATTCTTGATCGTAAAATAGATGAATGTAATGTTAGTAATGAGTACAAGTTGAATTGTGTAGTTAATAAGATTGAAACACACGAAATTAGTACTAATGCCAAAATCAATGAAATAGAAAGTAATTGTAAAACAGAGATACAAGCTATACAAAATACAGTGAATACTATAGATAAGCGTCATGTACAAATTGAGAGTTTAAATAACAATATATTTGCATCAATTGAACAGAGTATAGTGAATGTTAAAGATGAATTGAATATAGCTATAAACGAAAAACTTAATAGTGTTACTGAACAAATAGTCATTACTAAAGATGTGAATAGCGATATTGATTTGGAGTTGTTTAATTGTGAAAACAGGGGGGTACACCCTATGCAGTTTTTAAATAGAGTCAAAGAATTCCATCAGTTTTGTAGAAGTAGTTGGGAGGTACAACTGTTAAAAATAATGAAGTGTTTTAGAGGGAATTCCGCGGTATGGGCGGAGGTACATAAAGTAGACTGGGTAAATTATCAGTGTTTTGAGACGGCATTTAGAGAAAAATATTGGTCGGAGGAGGAACAAGAAATATTGCGAAGTAAAATTATGGGACCAGGTAATTTTGGGACCCAAGGGAGCAACGTAACTATGTACGTAATGCGATTATACAATGAGGCCAAATATTTAGAACCACCGTTACCGTTTCGATCGTTCGTCCGACATATAAGTAAGCATTTGCCCAGAGAAATACAGATTACGCTAATGACGCGTGAAATTCTAGAGATTACGGAACTACAAAAAATATTGGACATTTTTCAGAATATACGGGAACGTGATATGAGTAGGCGAATAAACGCACCCATAACACATATGAATGTTAATCATAATCAATCTCGGGGAATACCAAATTTTCACCGAGGGGCGAGAGGGGGAAATAATGATAATCGAGGTGAGGGTTGGCGATGTGCCGATTGTAATGTTGAAAACTATGCTATAAGAACAACCTGTTTTAGATGTCACAAACCGAGAGAATGTCAACGCAGCGAGAGAACGTACCAGCAACAGAGTCAACCGCAGAGAGGAGCTGAGAACATCAGAGGAGCACCGAGGGGAAACGGAACCGGAAATTGAGGCAGAGGGGGATACAGCCAGGCAGTAGCAGGTCCATCCACGGGAAACTAGAGGAGACAATGGAAAACCGGGCCCATCTATTGTCGGAGGAGAACCTGGGGGTCCAAGAGGAACTTAACTACCGCAGTAATATAATTATCAGAGACATGGCGGAGGAGTTACTGGAGGAGGACGCTGCACAAATGACAGAAACCAAAACCGGACTGACGGAGGTATTCATAACCATAGAAGGTAAGGATTACAAAACATTGATTGATACGGGTAGCGAGATATCAGTAGTTTCAGAGAATGTACTGGGTGAATTACAAAGGGTAAATAAGAATATTCCATCATTACCAGTAGCGGGAGTAACAGTAGTGGGGGTGACGGGAGTACGAAGTAAACGAGTTACTAAACAAGTTCAATTAAATGTATATATTAATGGAATAGAATTTGAAAATACTTTTCTAGTAGTTAAGGGTTTGAATTTAGATATATTTCTGGGAAATGATTTTTTGGAGAGAAATAAAGCAGTAATTGATTTTAACCAGAGAATAGTGGAATTTAATAAGGGGCATGAACTAATCAGGGTAGATTTTAAGAGGGCGTTAGATAAGGCTAGAGTTGTGGGAGTAAAGATGATACAAAACCGAGTAGGCGAGGGAATGATAGAAACAAGAGTGAATGTGTGTCAGGAGAGTGAGAGCAGGGAGAATGATGAGAGAGTATGGGAAAATAGGGCAGAGAAATTTTTTAATGAGGGTGGAGTTGTAGGGGGTCCCCAACGACAGGAGTTGTGGGCGGTTATTGAACGTTTTAGAGATGTATTTGCTGAGTTGCCTGGAAAAGCCAGGGACTATGTATGCGAGCTGAAGATTCGAGAGCACTCACCCTATATGCAGAGAAGTTATCCAGTGCCATTTTCAAAGAGGAGAGCCGTTCAAGAAGAGTTGGACCGCATGATGGAAGGGGACATCATCGAAAGATCTATATCACCTTACTCGAATCCATTGGTAGTGGTCATCAAAAAGGATGGAAAGGTGAGATTGTGTTTAGACGCTAGAAAAATTAATCAGATCATAATACCTGACCGGGAATCACCGGAAGCCATGAACGAAATTTTTCAAAAGTTTAGTGGGGTCAGATATATGACGTCCTTAGATTTAACGGCGGGCTACTGGCAAGTCCCATTAGCGCCAGAAAGCCGTAAGTTTACTGCATTCCTTTTCAATGGAAAAAAACTATCAATTTAAACGCCTGCCATTTGGACTTAATACCAGTGTAGCAAGTTTTATTAAGTGTCTAGACATGATATTACAACCGAAAGATTTAGATTTTTTGACTGTATATGTTGACGACATACTAATAGCCTCAAGAACATTCCCTGAACATGTAGAACACATAGAGTATGTTTTAAATAAATTACGACAAGGGGGATTAACTGTTAATTGGGATAAGTCGAAATTTTTACAAACCAAAATACATTTTTTGGGGTTCATTATAACTCCTGAAGGAATTTTAGCAAACCCAGGCAAAGTAGAAGCTATCATACGTTTTCCAGAACCAAAAAATATTAAACAGTTGCAGAGCTTTTTAGGATTATGTAATTTTTATAGAAAGTTCCAGAGAAATTATGCACATATTACCTCTAAATTAAGTGTTGTTTTACAAAAGAATAAACAATGGAAATGGGGAGAGGAGGAGAGAACTATTTTCAATGAAATTAAAGAGAAGTTTATAGACACGATAATGATGAATCACCCCGATTTTCAGAGAAAGTTTTATTTACAGACGGATGCCAGCAACATAGCCCTCGGCGCAGAGCTTTACCAGGAGGGGGAGGATCAGGAGCACAGGACTATCGCCTTCGCCAGCAGAACCTTATTGGCAGCAGAAAGAAATTATACTACTACCGAAAAGGAATTGCTGAGCATCGTCTTTGCTGTGAAGAAATTCCGCACTTACCTGCTAGGAAACGAAACTGTCATCAGGACCGATCATAAGGCCTTATCATTCCTAAATACATGTAAGCTGACGCATAGCAGATTAACCAGGTGGGTACTAGCTTTACAAGAGTACAACTTTTCTTGGGAGTATATTAAGGGGTCAGATAATAAAGTACCGGACACTTTGTCCAGGGTAGACACTATAGATAATAAGACAGGTAGAGATCTTAAAGAAATAGAAATTTTTCGATTAACTAGGGAAGATAGAATTTTTGGGGAGGACTTAAGGGAAATTAAAGACAGACAAAGATCAGAAAATAAATTGGGTAAGATAATAACTAGTTTAGAAGCAGATATTAATGGTTCAGAGTATAATGCACATTTCCAGATATATAAAGGAATTTTGTTCAAGAAAGTAGAAGGGGGTGAACGAGATTGGAGGTTAATGATACCCGATGAATTAGTAGACAGAATTATTTGGGATTGCCACATAAGATATGGTCATTTTGGGGCGAAAAAATGTGCAAATGTACTAAAAGAGTCTTGTGTCTTTAAAAATATGGAGAAGAGAGTTAGAAGAGTATTAAGAGTTTGTGATTTGTGTCAAAAGTCTAAAGTAGTAAATTATAGGGTTGAAGGTGAAATGAAGTATATTAAAGTAGAAAGACCTTTTGATTTAGTTGCAGTAGATTTGTATGGGCCATTGCCTAAAGGTAGAGGAGGAGTGGTATATATTTTTGTTGTGTTGGATACTTTTACCAAGTTTGTTAGGTTATACAGTGTAAAGAGAGCTACTAGCAAAGTACTCAGCGAGAAGATCACCAAGGACTACAAGATCAACGTAGGGAAGCCGAAGGTAATTTTATCTGATCATGGACCGCAGTTCATCAGCGGCAAGTGGAGACAGACTCTTGGCTGGGAAGGCATCATACCCAAACACACGGCAGTTTACCATCCACAGTCGAACCAGGCAGAGCGGGTGATGCGAGAAATTGGCAGAATATTCAGGGCGTATTGTCACTCCAAACATACAGAGTGGCCTTTGTATGTGAAGAAAGTGGAGGATTGGTTAAATAGCACAACCCACGATTCTACAGGATTTACACCGTACGAACTAATCAAGGGAAGCCGTCCACCCAGAATATTGGAACAACTTTTTGAATATCCACCGGAAGAAAGAGTCTTGGACAAAGAGGTAAAAATACGAATTGCCAACGAGAGTCTGCTCACCAAGGGAGAGAAGAGAAAACAAAAGCATGATGGCAAAGGTAAGTGGGTCAAATATGAGATAGGGCAGTTAGTATTAGTGAGAAGACACGATTTATCAAGTGCACAAGGTAAAGAGATCAAAAAATTCTTTTTGTTGTATGAAGGACCGTATGAAGTTGTTGACATTAAAATGGATAATGCTTATGTTTTACGAAATCAAATGACGGGGGAAATAGTAGGTACCCATAACGCCACCAACTTAAGAATGTATTGGTCAAAATGAAATAATAATAATTAAAACAATACATTAAATCCTGTAATTAAATACAACTAAATAACTATAATAAACCTATAGTTAAATAATTATAAATAACTATGAATAATATAAAACAGTAAGTGGTAGCGGATAGGTGTTCCCCACTTGTCCCAGTGGGGTTCGTCTATTTCAGGGACGCGCCCCTGCCCACGCGAGCCTTGGTTTTCTCCATTTACCCGTATTTTCGGAGGAAGCTTTGTCCTTACCTTTAATCCTAGTTCTTGACCTTTTAATGATCCTTACCCTTTTTATCTTCCCGATTTCCCTAACCCTCCCCTTAGAGAAAACATAAACACATAAACAATAGTTACACAAATTGGCACACTTTTTCGAACCATTTGATTACCTTAATTCTAAACAATACATTAGGGTGATCCTCAAAATTAAATAAACTGGCGTTATTTATGAATTGTAAACTCATCCCTTAATTAGGTAGGTAGTGGAGAAGTTTTGTGGCTGAGTAGACAAACTAAATAATAAATTTTGTATAGTTTAACCGAATTGTCGTGGATTGAGATGGGGTTGTAGATTAGTGGTTGTGGTTTGTTTTTATGGGAAAGGAGGCAGGCAAGGAATTCACGGCTGCCAACAGGTTTTGTTCACATTCACTCATGTAGGGGTTCTGTTCGTCTTCCATCGCATCTTGATACACAATGATTCTGTACATGTAACATATAACCTATTTACAGGTAATTAAGAAAAAATAATTTTGGAAAATATTTCACTGTAAACTTATGTAACCAAAAGGGTTTAATTATTATTTTTGTGGTACCTGCTATGTTAGGTTATGAGTACGGGACATTGGTAGTCGGAATGTGATTGTCAAGGAATTTAAAGAGAGCTTAGAACCAATGATGTAATGTTTGTAAAACTTATTGAAATATTAAGAAAAACAAACATTTAATCACGCAGAATCATTTTGAAACTGTAATCAAAGTCATGGAAATTGTTTTAAATAAATAAATAATTTAAAAGGGTCAATTTTATTAATGAATTAAAAATACATCTGATCTGAATGGGAATGAAAAATGTAAGAGACAAATATGTTATCTAAAAGATTTATAAAACTTGAAAAGTGTAGCAAGCAGGTATGGCAATGTATGATGTAACTACAATGTTTAGACTATGAATGCTGAAACTGAGCAGGTTTATAACTGTTGTTTATGAAAACGTGTCTGGCACACAACTGTGTTCATGTAAACAATAGACAGGTGCATTGTAGTGGTATGTTGTGACTCAAGCCTGTGGTCATGCTTGGTGACCATAACAAGGAATGTTGTAGTCTGCTGAATCAGTATTTTAAGCAAAACCCTATTGTGACACAAAAGAATTAAAGTAAATTTTTTGTTAAAATAATAATGAGGTAATTATTGTAACTTACCAGAGTTTGAGACATTAAAAAACCATTAAACCATTAAACTAATCAAATTACTAGAAACGATGATTTTTAACAATGAACTTAAAGTTTTGAATTTGAATTTTTTTCGGAAAAAAAAAATGGGATGCATATAATTTCAAAATTAAATAAATTCTAGAATTAAGTGACCAAAAACAATTGTCAAGAGTCAGTATCAGTGAGCATGGGAACGTTTTGAAACGATGTATAACAAAATATAAACTTGATATCAATACAAGAAGTGGGGATGATTTTGGGGGGTAGACTGGTGCTCAGTGAAGTGATAGAACAATGGAGTGTTGAACTGTATTTGTAGAAAGTTTAATTTTCAATTGTTAAGTAATTAATTAGCTATTAAGTGGCTATTGAGGGGGTGGCCTGTGCTCTCTTAGATAGCGAAATGGGTTGGGGGTAATAGTGAGTGTTACCTCCATCGGAGGCCAAAATGGCGATAAATGTGCGGCACACCTTATCAGTGTAAATTAAAGTGTACACACTGACAAACTACCGTGTCGCACATAATAGTATTGATGAAACAGGCAATTAAATTAAAGTTTAGATTTCCTCGACTTTTCGGGCGGTTACTGCCTTACCAGCACTAACCGTGGTTTTGGCTAGCGGCCAGCTATGGTCATATCAAGTCCCTTGACCATAGCTGACTTGAAATTGGTATATATTTGAAATTCATTGGGGGGTGACATTAGAGGAAATCTCCGGCACTATGGAACAGCGGCTGCCACTCTGCCCGCCTGGGGGTAGCAAGACCGGTGGTAGAACCGTTTTAAGGGTGTATTATTTTAGAACGAGAACATGATGATGTTCACTAATTTTAAAACTTAACAGCGGAAGCAGAGACACGGAGAGGTAAAACCCTGCTCCAAAATATACAGTCTCTGTGGAAGCAAATGGGCGCCACAGTCCACCATAATCTGAAATAGTGTGTGTGGCTGGGAGGTGACGCAAAGGAGTCACGAATTTAAAATTTTATGACATAAAAGTTTTTGCTTATTCAAGGTTTAATCCAATAAAAAATGCTTGTGCTCTGTTCAAATAAGTATATGCTCAGAACTCGTAATATAAGGTTCATACTATAATTTTAAAGGTATCATTTTATTGTTGTGTGTTAGATATAGTTGTTGATAAAATGTATTTTCATTATGTGTGTATTTTTTTTTCTAAGCCAATAATTAGACGCCTGGCAGGCAATCAACATAATAGAAGTAAGTGTTGATAATGTATTACATGTAATTGTTCAATTTTGAAAGGTATTCATGGTGTTTTAATTATGTCAGGAGATCAGCTGATCAGCAATAACGTCACTGGTATATTGTTTAGAAATGTTTTAAGTAATTGATGTTTAAGGTAATGTTTGATGTATTACAGATATTACAAATAATTTGCTACAATGAGAAATAAAGTAACAATTTATGCCAGCTAATAAGAGATAATTTTTGGGTGATGCATAATTTTATGGGACACATATATCTGTCCTAATTGAATTCAAAGTTGAATTCTAAATAGTAGAGATGAATATGATTGTTTTGAAGTAATAGAAGTTGGAGAAGTATTAATGTTGACACAGCAGTGGTAATGGAGACTTTATGTAGATTTTGAGTGATATATATTTATGTTTATGATTAATAATATTATTTTGTTGTATTTGTAGTGAGGCAATGAGATTGAGATTTTTGGGGATGGCAATTTTGTATTAGGGGGTAGTGTCATGTAAGAGTTCACAACAAAATATGTTGGGACGGGAATTGGTATCGATTTTAGTAAGTAGGGGCCGCCTTAGGTAGAATCCGGGCCGCCAAATAAGGGAATTGATTTTTGGGGTAGGGGAAACACGTATCCTATGTACAAAGAGTTAGAGAGTATTTTTTATATATGTAGAAGGTGGCGATTTGTGTTTAATGATAAGTTGGGTTTAGAGTGTTTTGGGATAGAGCTTTTGGTAGAGATGGGTGTCATGATAATTGAAGTTGATGAATATTAGAGTCAGGGAGTAAAGTTTATGTATGCATACAGATCTAATACAGTAAATGAGAATAAATGAGTTACAACACCCACAGTAATGTAGAATTAAACTGTTAACTAAAGAGAGGAATTTATAATAAAGAATATAAAATTTTTATTTTTTCGAAACCAGTGACAGAATTTTGATGGAATTGAAAGTAATGTAAAATCAAGAATTGATTATTTTAAATAATTTAAATGCCAATTTGATTATTATTTATAATAATATTTTGTTGGTTTTAAATATTTTGTTTTGTTATGTTTTGTATTTCAAGGTAGGATATTACAGATGTTCAGTGTATTTTCAGAAAGCATACATAACATATGTAGGTCCAGGGTTTTGGACTTGACCTACTTTCGATCAGCTGATGAGTTCATGTACCTACTAAGCTTGTATAGTAGGAAGTCAATTTTGATTTGTTTAGTTAATTGATTCCAACCAATTTAAATAATTTTAAATATGAGGGAAACATTTAAATAAATTTAAATTTTTTTTTGAATTTAAAAATTTTTTTTGGACATTTTAATTTTTTTTTTAAAAAAAAAAAAAAAAAAAAAAAAAACTTGATTTTTCGCCTGCCAGCGAATGAATATTTTAGATAATGATTATTTTATTATGTGTGTATTAACCATGTTTATTTTATTGTATTGCATTGTATTGGTAGACTATAAGTGGTTCTCATGTTAGAGTAAGGATTTGTGTTTAGATTAGTAGAAATGTCTAAGTTAAGTCATTTGAAACAAAAATTAGAAAACAAGGAAGAGAATTTTTTTTTGATAAACTATTATTTTTTGAATTTTGAATTTTTTTAAAAAATTTTAATAAATTGTAAAAGAATTTTTTTATTTTTCAATGAGTTATGGCAACAGGTAATGTGAGTGTGTGTGAGCCCAGTACCTGCTAAAGGCAGCCCAGCTTGCATAAAAAGGGGAACCATATCGGCTGAGGATCTGGAATAATCGGAGCCAGGGATTGAGGATTTTTGGGGGGGCAGCATGTTAGAAGGCGAGGTGCGCTGTGGTACTTAGCTGTTTGATTTCTCGGTGTTGGGATCTCTTACGGAGAAGTCCAGTGATCTCGTTCAGATGAGTCCATAGCCGCTGAGCCAGGGGGGGTCGTGTACCCATGAGATTAAGAACCAGGGGGTTGTTGGCACCAGTTCCTCACCGGTCCTCTTCGGGGTTATCGATGAGATTTCTTCTGTTGTGAACAGCAGAATTCTCATCGAGGGGGTATTGTAGCGGGTCAATTTTGGGGAGTTTGTATTTTCTACAGTATGGGGTATTAAATTTTAATTATTTCGTTTTCGGTCGGGAGCCTTATAAAATATGGCGAAATAATTGTATTATGCGACAACGTTATTTTCCGTGTAACAGACCAGTGTTGAGAAACAGCAGTTTGAGACAAAGGCGTTACGCAGGTGTTATTGTGTAACGCGGCGAGCGAAGCACTTACCCTCTTCAAACTTCTCAGAAATCTGTACTTGTGTAGCAGCACACAGACGCAACTGTACCACCACAAACTCGAGTGACGCATCCAGCCACAAAACAGGATGCCCTGGTACAAGTAAAATTCAGCAATGCGCTTTTGAGCGGCAGGAAGTGCTGTTTACGTCCGGTTCCTACCATGACGTCAGCCTGTGCCTAATTGAGATCGTTGGCCATGTTAACCTAAAAAACTACATGCATGGCATGGAGCGAAACTTCGGCGACGGAGATCAAGGCAGTGACTTCCATACCAACTATGAGATCACATGAGTAATACAGATTCCGCTTTTCATTCCCAGTCTACAAGCAGCAGTTCACGGTACCGGGCTGGTTCCAAGTAGGCTCGTCACCAAAGTTTTAATTTAACAAAGAAAAAAGTTGTAGCAACCGTAAATAGTATGTGACCGCGGTCAGTTTAACAAGTAGAACAGTAGCGAAGAGTTTGATTAAAAAAATAAAACATAATGAATTAACTATCAATGAGTGCGCGCGCAAAACACGTGCCGTCGGTTTCGGTGTAAGGGCTGGGGGGACTTTATTATATATGTTAACCAATAAATAAATTTATATGTGTGTCTGAGTGTGTGCCAAATTGCAGGCTGGGCAGTTTTGTGTATATGTATAGAAAATAAGGTAAGCCGTAGTATAAGATAGAATAGGAGTGATAATCATGTAACTCAGGCAAAGCATCTTATAAAAATATTATATTCTTATAAAAATTCTTATAAAAATATTTCATATGTAGTAAACTGTGTAAACCAGTTAAATGATTCAAAAACTAAATTATTAAATAGTAATTCTCTTCCAGAAATGAGTTGTGTCTGTGTTTTGCTTAACCTGTAAACCATGTTTGTATCCAGCGTACATGTGAACGGATCCTGTGACTTTGTAGAAGCGATCGTAACGGTAGGTAAAAATTAATTTGTATTTTGTGGTAATAAATTTTATCATTAGAGAGCAGTACAATTGGTGCCACGGAACAGGCACGAATTATAATTATATTTAATTAAAATTCCACATCTACAAAGATACAAACATGTTTTAGGTTAGCATAGCAAAATAACGTTACATTACAAAATTTAATTAATTACAGTATTTACGTAATTAATTTATTTAATTTAATTTAACCAATAATACAAAATGTCAGATAACGAAAATAACGTAAATGAAACGATGAGTGTCGAAGTTTTTGACGAGGCAGATATAAGTAATGTTGAGTTACATTCGACTCCGAGTGCGAGTCAAGAGAAAGCAGAGATAAATGTAAGTGACCAGATAGTAACTGATGATTCGGGAGTTCAAGTAACCCCAAAATTGAAAGAGAAAGTAGGAATAATAACAATGAATTCAGAATCACTGACGAGAAAACAGAAAATCAATCAACACCCATTCCAATGAATCAAAATAAAAAAAATTGACGACAGTAGCATGTTAAAAAATTTGTATAGTTTGATGTGTAGTATGAAAGAAAATTCAGAAAAACAACACGATGAACAGAATAACAAATTTAACGAATTAAATAGTCGTTTTGACCATAATGACATAAAATTAGACAGACAAAGTAGGGAATTAAATAATCGTTTTGATGAAATTGAGACCAAATTCAATGTAATGAATAGTCGTTTCGACAATAACAATATAAAATTGATTAAATTCGACGCTAAATTTGATGCACTCAAATTTGATATTGATGAGGTAAAAATGAAATGCGAAAATAATTTTCATGAATTAAAATTTGAATTAAACGAGAAGTTGAGTAATTCATTAAACAGTATGAATAATAGAATTGACGAAATAGAGAGTAGTGTGGTAGAAAAAACTAATAAACAAATACAGAAAGTAACTGAAATTCTTGATCGTAAAATAGATGAATGTAATGTTAGTAATGAGTACAAGTTGAATTGTGTAGTTAATAAGATTGAAACACACGAAATTAGTACTAATGCCAAAATCAATGAAATAGAAAGTAATTGTAAAACAGAGATACAAGCTATACAAAATACAGTGAATACTATAGATAAGCGTCATGTACAAATTGAGAGTTTAAATAACAATATATTTGCATCAATTGAACAGAGTATAGTGAATGTTAAAGATGAATTGAATATAGCTATAAACGAAAAACTTAATAGTGTTACTGAACAAATAGTCATTACTAAAGATGTGAATAGCGATATTGATTTGGAGTTGTTTAATTGTGAAAACAGGGGGGTACACCCTATGCAGTTTTTAAATAGAGTCAAAGAATTCCATCAGTTTTGTAGAAGTAGTTGGGAGGTACAACTGTTAAAAATAATGAAGTGTTTTAGAGGGAATTCCGCGGTATGGGCGGAGGTACATAAAGTAGACTGGGTAAATTATCAGTGTTTTGAGACGGCATTTAGAGAAAAATATTGGTCGGAGGAGGAACAAGAAATATTGCGAAGTAAAATTATGGGACCAGGTAATTTTGGGACCCAAGGGAGCAACGTAACTATGTACGTAATGCGATTATACAATGAGGCCAAATATTTAGAACCACCGTTACCGTTTCGATCGTTCGTCCGACATATAAGTAAGCATTTGCCCAGAGAAATACAGATTACGCTAATGACGCGTGAAATTCTAGAGATTACGGAACTACAAAAAATATTGGACATTTTTCAGAATATACGGGAACGTGATATGAGTAGGCGAATAAACGCACCCATAACACATATGAATGTTAATCATAATCAATCTCGGGGAATACCAAATTTTCACCGAGGGGCGAGAGGGGGAAATAATGATAATCGAGGTGAGGGTTGGCGATGTGCCGATTGTAATGTTGAAAACTATGCTATAAGAACAACCTGTTTTAGATGTCACAAACCGAGAGAATGTCAACGCAGCGAGAGAACGTACCAGCAACAGAGTCAACCGCAGAGAGGAGCTGAGAACATCAGAGGAGCACCGAGGGGAAACGGAACCGGAAATTGAGGCAGAGGGGGATACAGCCAGGCAGTAGCAGGTCCATCCACGGGAAACTAGAGGAGACAATGGAAAACCGGGCCCATCTATTGTCGGAGGAGAACCTGGGGGTCCAAGAGGAACTTAACTACCGCAGTAATATAATTATCAGAGACATGGCGGAGGAGTTACTGGAGGAGGACGCTGCACAAATGACAGAAACCAAAACCGGACTGACGGAGGTATTCATAACCATAGAAGGTAAGGATTACAAAACATTGATTGATACGGGTAGCGAGATATCAGTAGTTTCAGAGAATGTACTGGGTGAATTACAAAGGGTAAATAAGAATATTCCATCATTACCAGTAGCGGGAGTAACAGTAGTGGGGGTGACGGGAGTACGAAGTAAACGAGTTACTAAACAAGTTCAATTAAATGTATATATTAATGGAATAGAATTTGAAAATACTTTTCTAGTAGTTAAGGGTTTGAATTTAGATATATTTCTGGGAAATGATTTTTTGGAGAGAAATAAAGCAGTAATTGATTTTAACCAGAGAATAGTGGAATTTAATAAGGGGCATGAACTAATCAGGGTAGATTTTAAGAGGGCGTTAGATAAGGCTAGAGTTGTGGGAGTAAAGATGATACAAAACCGAGTAGGCGAGGGAATGATAGAAACAAGAGTGAATGTGTGTCAGGAGAGTGAGAGCAGGGAGAATGATGAGAGAGTATGGGAAAATAGGGCAGAGAAATTTTTTAATGAGGGTGGAGTTGTAGGGGGTCCCCAACGACAGGAGTTGTGGGCGGTTATTGAACGTTTTAGAGATGTATTTGCTGAGTTGCCTGGAAAAGCCAGGGACTATGTATGCGAGCTGAAGATTCGAGAGCACTCACCCTATATGCAGAGAAGTTATCCAGTGCCATTTTCAAAGAGGAGAGCCGTTCAAGAAGAGTTGGACCGCATGATGGAAGGGGACATCATCGAAAGATCTATATCACCTTACTCGAATCCATTGGTAGTGGTCATCAAAAAGGATGGAAAGGTGAGATTGTGTTTAGACGCTAGAAAAATTAATCAGATCATAATACCTGACCGGGAATCACCGGAAGCCATGAACGAAATTTTTCAAAAGTTTAGTGGGGTCAGATATATGACGTCCTTAGATTTAACGGCGGGCTACTGGCAAGTCCCATTAGCGCCAGAAAGCCGTAAGTTTACTGCATTCCTTTTCAATGGAAAAAACTATCAATTTAAACGCCTGCCATTTGGACTTAATACCAGTGTAGCAAGTTTTATTAAGTGTCTAGACATGATATTACAACCGAAAGATTTAGATTTTTTGACTGTATATGTTGACGACATACTAATAGCCTCAAGAACATTCCCTGAACATGTAGAACACATAGAGTATGTTTTAAATAAATTACGACAAGGGGGATTAACTGTTAATTGGGATAAGTCGAAATTTTTACAAACCAAAATACATTTTTTGGGGTTCATTATAACTCCTGAAGGAATTTTAGCAAACCCAGGCAAAGTAGAAGCTATCATACGTTTTCCAGAACCAAAAAATATTAAACAGTTGCAGAGCTTTTTAGGATTATGTAATTTTTATAGAAAGTTCCAGAGAAATTATGCACATATTACCTCTAAATTAAGTGTTGTTTTACAAAAGAATAAACAATGGAAATGGGGAGAGGAGGAGAGAACTATTTTCAATGAAATTAAAGAGAAGTTTATAGACACGATAATGATGAATCACCCCGATTTTCAGAGAAAGTTTTATTTACAGACGGATGCCAGCAACATAGCCCTCGGCGCAGAGCTTTACCAGGAGGGGGAGGATCAGGAGCACAGGACTATCGCCTTCGCCAGCAGAACCTTATTGGCAGCAGAAAGAAATTATACTACTACCGAAAAGGAATTGCTGAGCATCGTCTTTGCTGTGAAGAAATTCCGCACTTACCTGCTAGGAAACGAAACTGTCATCAGGACCGATCATAAGGCCTTATCATTCCTAAATACATGTAAGCTGACGCATAGCAGATTAACCAGGTGGGTACTAGCTTTACAAGAGTACAACTTTTCTTGGGAGTATATTAAGGGGTCAGATAATAAAGTACCGGACACTTTGTCCAGGGTAGACACTATAGATAATAAGACAGGTAGAGATCTTAAAGAAATAGAAATTTTTCGATTAACTAGGGAAGATAGAATTTTTGGGGAGGACTTAAGGGAAATTAAAGACAGACAAAGATCAGAAAATAAATTGGGTAAGATAATAACTAGTTTAGAAGCAGATATTAATGGTTCAGAGTATAATGCACATTTCCAGATATATAAAGGAATTTTGTTCAAGAAAGTAGAAGGGGGTGAACGAGATTGGAGGTTAATGATACCCGATGAATTAGTAGACAGAATTATTTGGGATTGCCACATAAGATATGGTCATTTTGGGGCGAAAAAATGTGCAAATGTACTAAAAGAGTCTTGTGTCTTTAAAAATATGGAGAAGAGAGTTAGAAGAGTATTAAGAGTTTGTGATTTGTGTCAAAAGTCTAAAGTAGTAAATTATAGGGTTGAAGGTGAAATGAAGTATATTAAAGTAGAAAGACCTTTTGATTTAGTTGCAGTAGATTTGTATGGGCCATTGCCTAAAGGTAGAGGAGGAGTGGTATATATTTTTGTTGTGTTGGATACTTTTACCAAGTTTGTTAGGTTATACAGTGTAAAGAGAGCTACTAGCAAAGTACTCAGCGAGAAGATCACCAAGGACTACAAGATCAACGTAGGGAAGCCGAAGGTAATTTTATCTGATCATGGACCGCAGTTCATCAGCGGCAAGTGGAGACAGACTCTTGGCTGGGAAGGCATCATACCCAAACACACGGCAGTTTACCATCCACAGTCGAACCAGGCAGAGCGGGTGATGCGAGAAATTGGCAGAATATTCAGGGCGTATTGTCACTCCAAACATACAGAGTGGCCTTTGTATGTGAAGAAAGTGGAGGATTGGTTAAATAGCACAACCCACGATTCTACAGGATTTACACCGTACGAACTAATCAAGGGAAGCCGTCCACCCAGAATATTGGAACAACTTTTTGAATATCCACCGGAAGAAAGAGTCTTGGACAAAGAGGTAAAAATACGAATTGCCAACGAGAGTCTGCTCACCAAGGGAGAGAAGAGAAAACAAAAGCATGATGGCAAAGGTAAGTGGGTCAAATATGAGATAGGGCAGTTAGTATTAGTGAGAAGACACGATTTATCAAGTGCACAAGGTAAAGAGATCAAAAAATTCTTTTTGTTGTATGAAGGACCGTATGAAGTTGTTGACATTAAAATGGATAATGCTTATGTTTTATGAAATCAAATGACGGGGGAAATAGTAGGTACCCATAACGCCACCAACTTAAGAATGTATTGGTCAAAATGAAATAATAATAATTAAAACAATACATTAAATCCTGTAATTAAATACAACTAAATAACTATAATAAACCTATAGTTAAATAATTATAAATAACTATGAATAATATAAAACAGTAAGTGGTAGCGGATAGGTGTTCCCCACTTGTCCCAGTGGGGTTCGTCTATTTCAGGGACGCGCCCCTGCCCACGCGAGCCTTGGTTTTCTCCATTTACCCGTATTTTCGGAGGAAGCTTTGTCCTTACCTTTAATCCTAGTTCTTGACCTTTTAATGATCCTTACCCTTTTTATCTTCCCGATTTCCCTAACCCTCCCCTTAGAGAAAACATAAACACATAAACAATAGTTACACAAATTGGCACACTTTTTCGAACCATTTGATTACCTTAATTCTAAACAATACATTAGGGTGATCCTCAAAATTAAATAAACTGGCGTTATTTATGAATTGTAAACTCATCCCTTAATTAGGTAGGTAGTGGAGAAGTTTTGTGGCTGAGTAGACAAACTAAATAATAAATTTTGTATAGTTTAACCGAATTGTCGTGGATTGAGATGGGGTTGTAGATTAGTGGTTGTGGTTTGTTTTTATGGGAAAGGAGGCAGGCAAGGAATTCACGGCTGCCAACAGGTTTTGTTCACATTCACTCATGTAGGGGTTCTGTTCGTCTTCCATCGCATCTTGATACACAATGATTCTGTACATGTAACATATAACCTATTTACAGGTAATTAAGAAAAAATAATTTTGGAAAATATTTCACCGTAAACTTATGTAACCAAAAGGGTTTAATTATTATTTTTGTGGTACCTGCTATGTTAGGTTATGAGTACGGGACATTGGTAGTCGGAATGTGATTGTCAAGGAATTTAAAGAGAGCTTAGAACCAATGATGTAATGTTTGTAAAACTTATTGAAATATTAAGAAAAACAAACATTTAATCACGCAGAATCATTTTGAAACTGTAATCAAAGTCATGGAAATTGTTTTAAATAAATAAATAATTTAAAAGGGTCAATTTTATTAATGAATTAAAAATACATCTGATCTGAATGGGAATGAAAAATGTAAGAGACAAATATGTTATCTAAAAGATTTATAAAACTTGAAAAGTGTAGCAAGCAGGTATGGCAATGTATGATGTAACTAGAATGTTTAGACTATGAATGCTGAAACTGAGCAGGTTTATAACTGTTGTTTATGAAAACGTGTCTGGCACACAACTGTGTTCATGTAAACAATAGACAGGTGCATTGTAGTGGTATGTTGTGACTCAAGCCTGTGGTCATGCTTGGTGACCATAACAAGGAATGTTGTAGTCTGCTGAATCAGTATTTTAAGCAAAACCCTATTGTGACACAAAAGAATTAAAGTAAATTTTTTGTTAAAATAATAATGAGGTAATTATTGTAACTTACCAGAGTTTGAGACATTAAAAAACCATTAAACCATTAAACTAATCAAATTACTAGAAACGATGATTTTTAACAATGAACTTAAAGTTTTGAATTTGAATTTTTTTCGGAAAAAAAAATGGGATGCATATAATTTCAAAATTAAATAAATTCTAGAATTAAGTGACCAAAAACAATTGTCAAGAGTCAGTATCAGTGAGCATGGGAACGTTTTGAAACGATGTATAACAAAATATAAACTTGATATCAATACAAGAAGTGGGGATGATTTTGGGGGGTAGACTGGTGCTCAGTGAAGTGATAGAACAATGGAGTGTTGAACTGTATTTGTAGAAAGTTTAATTTTCAATTGTTAAGTAATTAATTAGCTATTAAGTGGCTATTGAGGGGGTGGCCTGTGCTCTCTTAGATAGCGAAATGGGTTGGGGGTAATAGTGAGTGTTACCTCCATCGGAGGCCAAAATGGCGATAAATGTGCGGCACACCTTATCAGTGTAAATTAAAGTGTACACACTGACAAACTACCGTGTCGCACATAATAGTATTGATGAAACAGGCAATTAAATTAAAGTTTAGATTTCCTCGACTTTTCGGGCGGTTACTGCCTTACCAGCACTAACCGTGGTTTTGGCTAGCGGCCAGCTATGGTCATATCAAGTCCCTTGACCATAGCTGACTTGAAATTGGTATATATTTGAAATTCATTGGGGGGTGACATTAGAGGAAATCTCCGGCACTATGGAACAGCGGCTGCCACTCTGCCCGCCTGGGGGTAGCAAGACCGGTGGTAGAACCGTTTTAAGGGTGTATTATTTTAGAACGAGAACATGATGATGTTCACTAATTTTAAAACTTAACAGCGGAAGCAGAGACACGGAGAGGTAAAACCCTGCTCCAAAATATACAGTCTCTGTGGAAGCAAATGGGCGCCACAGTCCACCATAATCTGAAATAGTGTGTGTGGCTGGGAGGTGACGCAAAGGAGTCACGAATTTAAAATTTTATGACATAAAAGTTTTTGCTTATTCAAGGTTTAATCCAATAAAAAATGCTTGTGCTCTGTTCAAATAAGTATATGCTCAGAACTCGTAATATAAGGTTCATACTATAATTTTAAAGGTATCATTTTATTGTTGTGTGTTAGATATAGTTGTTGATAAAATGTATTTTCATTATGTGTGTATTTTTTTTTCTAAGCCAATAATTAGACGCCTGGCAGGCAATCAACATAATAGAAGTAAGTGTTGATAATGTATTACATGTAATTGTTCAATTTTGAAAGGTATTCATGGTGTTTTAATTATGTCAGGAGATCAGCTGATCAGCAATAACGTCACTGGTATATTGTTTAGAAATGTTTTAAGTAATTGATGTTTAAGGTAATGTTTGATGTATTACAGATATTACAAATAATTTGCTACAATGAGAAATAAAGTAACAATTTATGCCAGCTAATAAGAGATAATTTTTGGGTGATGCATAATTTTATGGGACACATATATCTGTCCTAATTGAATTCAAAGTTGAATTCTAAATAGTAGAGATGAATATGATTGTTTTGAAGTAATAGAAGTTGGAGAAGTATTAATGTTGACACAGCAGTGGTAATGGAGACTTTATGTAGATTTTGAGTGATATATATTTATGTTTATGATTAATAATATTATTTTGTTGTATTTGTAGTGAGGCAATGAGATTGAGATTTTTGGGGATGGCAATTTTGTATTAGGGGGTAGTGTCATGTAAGAGTTCACAACAAAATATGTTGGGACGGGAATTGGTATCGATTTTAGTAAGTAGGGGCCGCCTTAGGTAGAATCCGGGCCGCCAAATAAGGGAATTGATTTTTGGGGTAGGGGAAACACGTATCCTATGTACAAAGAGTTAGAGAGTATTTTTTATATATGTAGAAGGTGGCGATTTGTGTTTAATGATAAGTTGGGTTTAGAGTGTTTTGGGATAGAGCTTTTGGTAGAGATGGGTGTCATGATAATTGAAGTTGATGAATATTAGAGTCAGGGAGTAAAGTTTATGTATGCATACAGATCTAATACAGTAAATGAGAATAAATGAGTTACAACACCCACAGTAATGTAGAATTAAACTGTTAACTAAAGAGAGGAATTTATAATAAAGAATATAAAATTTTTATTTTTTCGAAACCAGTGACAGAATTTTGATGGAATTGAAAGTAATGTAAAATCAAGAATTGATTATTTTAAATAATTTAAATGCCAATTTGATTATTATTTATAATAATATTTTGTTGGTTTTAAATATTTTGTTTTGTTATGTTTTGTATTTCAAGGTAGGATATTACAGATGTTCAGTGTATTTTCAGAAAGCATACATAACATATGTAGGTCCAGGGTTTTGGACTTGACCTACTTTCGATCAGCTGATGAGTTCATGTACCTACTAAGCTTGTATAGTAGGAAGTCAATTTTGATTTGTTTAGTTAATTGATTCCAACCAATTTAAATAATTTTAAATATGAGGGAAACATTTAAATAAATTTAAATTTTTTTTTGAATTTAAAAATTTTTTTTGGACATTTTAATTTTTTTTTAAAAAAAAAAAAAAAAAAAAAAAAAAAAAACTTGATTTTTCGCCTGCCAGCGAATGAATATTTTAGATAATGATTATTTTATTATGTGTGTATTAACCATGTTTATTTTATTGTATTGCATTGTATTGGTAGACTATAAGTGGTTCTCATGTTAGAGTAAGGATTTGTGTTTAGATTAGTAGAAATGTCTAAGTTAAGTCATTTGAAACAAAAATTAGAAAACAAGGAAGAGAATTTTTTTTTGATAAACTATTATTTTTTGAATTTTGAATTTTTTTAAAAAATTTTAATAAATTGTAAAAGAATTTTTTTATTTTTCAATGAGTTATGGCAACAGGTAATGTGAGTGTGTGTGAGCCCAGTACCTGCTAAAGGCAGCCCAGCTTGCATAAAAAGGGGAACCATATCGGCTGAGGATCTGGAATAATCGGAGCCAGGGATTGAGGATTTTTGGGGGGGCAGCATGTTAGAAGGCGAGGTGCGCTGTGGTACTTAGCTGTTTGATTTCTCGGTGTTGGGATCTCTTACGGAGAAGTCCAGTGATCTCGTTCAGATGAGTCCATAGCCGCTGAGCCAGGGGGGGTCGTGTACCCATGAGATTAAGAACCAGGGGGTTGTTGGCACCAGTTCCTCACCGGTCCTCTTCGGGGTTATCGATGAGATTTCTTCTGTTGTGAACAGCAGAATTCTCATCGAGGGGGTATTGTAGCGGGTCAATTTTGGGGAGTTTGTATTTTCTACAGTATGGGGTATTAAATTTTAATTATTTCGTTTTCGGTCGGGAGCCTTATAAAATATGGCGAAATAATTGTATTATGCGACAACGTTATTTTCCGTGTAACAGACCAGTGTTGAGAAACAGCAGTTTGAGACAAAGGCGTTACGCAGGTGTTATTGTGTAACGCGGCGAGCGAAGCACTTACCCTCTTCAAACTTCTCAGAAATCTGTACTTGTGTAGCAGCACACAGACGCAACTGTACCACCACAAACTCGAGTGACGCATCCAGCCACAAAACAGGATGCCCTGGTACAAGTAAAATTCAGCAATGCGCTTTTGAGCGGCAGGAAGTGCTGTTTACGTCCGGTTCCTACCATGACGTCAGCCTGTGCCTAATTGAGATCGTTGGCCATGTTAACCTAAAAAACTACATGCATGGCATGGAGCGAAACTTCGGCGACGGAGATCAAGGCAGTGACTTCCATACCAACTATGAGATCACATGAGTAATACAGATTCCGCTTTTCATTCCCAGTCTACAAGCAGCAGTTCACGGTACCGGGCTGGTTCCAAGTAGGCTCGTCACCAAAGTTTTAATTTAACAAAGAAAAAAGTTGTAGCAACCGTAAATAGTATGTGACCGCGGTCAGTTTAACAAGTAGAACAGTAGCGAAGAGTTTGATTAAAAAAATAAAACATAATGAATTAACTATCAATGAGTGCGCGCGCAAAACACGTGCCGTCGGTTTCGGTGTAAGGGCTGGGGGGACTTTATTATATATGTTAACCAATAAATAAATTTATATGTGTGTCTGAGTGTGTGCCAAATTGCAGGCTGGGCAGTTTTGTGTATATGTATAGAAAATAAGGTAAGCCGTAGTATAAGATAGAATAGGAGTGATAATCATGTAACTCAGGCAAAGCATCCATTCTTATGAAAATATTTCATATGTAGTAAACTGTGTAAACCAGTTAAATGATTCAAAAACTAAATTATTAAATAGTAATTCTCTTCCAGAAATGAGTTGTGTCTGTGTTTTGCTTAACCTGTAAATCATGTTTGTATCCAGCGTACATGTGAACGGATCCTGTGACTTTGTAGAAGCGATCGTAACGGTAGGTAAAAATTAATTTGTATTTTGTGGTAATAAATTTTATCATTAGAGAGCAGTACAATATATGTACTTGACCTTACTCTTAATCACTTTCTCACACCTCCGTTAGTGTTCGAAAGTCGGAAGCTGTAGTGCAAAAGTTGAATAAAGGGTATGATTTTAAATGTAGGAAAGAACGAAATCTGCAAATGTCGAATGTCCAAAAGTAGAGGGCGTATATGATTTTTTAAATGAACAATCTGCTTTTCTTATGTATTTATATTTTTGTGTTAGTATTTTTTGTATAGGATTATTCTAATATAACTTGTATGTCATTTGTATTTTCTCGTATTTTCTGTACATAATTTAATATATATAACACATTTTTTCTGCTTTCAGTATACTGCTTAGACTTTTGTTTTAAATGTTAGTTTTATAATCTTTGCATTGTTTGAATTGTTAAATTTTTTACGTGAAAGGTTTTATTAATATAACTTAATTTTAAATTTTTGCTTTGGATTATTCCAAAATGTAATTTACATACGTGATTTATATTTTTTGTTATTATCTGCACTTATCCTTTAATATATATTTAATTATTTGCCCTTTTTATTTTAAGTTTTGATGTAATAGGCTATATAATTAAATTACGTTACTTCTGCAAGCAGTGGCGTAACTAGTAACAGCTGATTGTTGTCTACATGTTGTAAATAAATAGTCAGCTCTTTTCACTATTGCATTAATTTATAATGTTTATAATGTATTTATGTTAATAAATTAGTACTTTAAGTAAAAGTAGTAGTTTCATTTTAATTAATTCTTTTATTAGGAAATAATTATTTTTGGGTTTGTATATATTCATTTTGTGTTTGTATTTTCCCAAATATGTATTTTGTGATTATTTGTATCTTTTTGATTATGTATTTAATATATAAGATTTTTCCAAAATTTGATATTCACTAGTGTACATATCTGGTTTTCAAACTTTATTGTTTTACTCAAAATACTTTTTAATTTAAACATTTACTTTATTTATTAAATTTTTTTAATGTAATACTACTTTAATAAAAAGTATAATATATTATCTTGTTGTTTAATTATTTTCCATCTGTTTCACCACTCACAGCACTAAAACCTTTGGAAGTAGCCCTAAAAAGTTAAAAGACCTACATATAAAATACCTTCACCTTCAAATCGTCTAGGTGCGATTACTTAAATTAATACACGGTATGAATATACGAGGTGAGTAACCATCGAAATTATTAAAATACAACAGTTATTGAATTGAATTTTTATTCTACCAAATAAGTAAAATCATACAATTGTGCCTTATTTACTTGAAATGAAATTTCCATTTTATTAACCTTTACATTGAAATGAACCTTTACCTTTATTTTGAACTTACAAACTTTTAAATACTAAAAGCTGATTTTTCTCTACACGCAAGATGTGGTTCTAAATTACTATACAGAGAATAATAGACATGTAACTGTGTAATTAAAATGAATATTTTGTTTTCGTAGTGTCCATCAATCAATGAATTTTAATGATGAAGGATTTGCGAGGACCGGTCAAAAAGTATAACACAAATTTTAAATTTTTTCTGCCGACGTTTCAACAATATTTAATGGCATCATCATCCAAAAATTTAAACACCTAAACACTACATCTACTCAAAATTGGATGCAATAGTGTACAGTGTGTGGAGAAACGTTTATGTTACTACGATAATAAAATATACAAACTATTATTTAAAAATAATAAAATGAATTAAAGTGGAACTCAAACAATATTTAAATTTACTCAAGATGGTATTAAAAGTATTAAAAAAGTAAAAGAAACTTCTCTTCTTCTTTACGATTGGCAAATTACTTATCTCTCACAGACGTAGACTGAATTTCCTTTATACGACATAAAAACGGTAGAGCTCCACATTGCTTCATAGATTTAAAAATTTAGTTATTTCTTTACTCATTGTTCGAAAACGAATCAGCTAATTGAGCAGATTACAGGGAAAAATAAAATTTGGGTAAGATCATTTTCTTACGAAGTAAACAGGTGTTACAAATAGTTTACTCTTATACGCAAAAACGTAAACTCAGGCACGCTACATAGCGTAAATAAATGTTGTCTAATATCTAACGCATGTGAATGCACCCAAAGTGCGCCTCTTTAAGTGTTTGTTGAATTGTTACAAACAGATTACTCAAGTATGAATGTGTAGTCTATACGAACACAACGAATGATTAAACAAACAACGCACACTACCTTGGACAGGCACATGTACGCTTCAACGTACACTGCGACAGCAGAAACCAGCTGCCAGCTGCGTTATCTCTGACGTCATAAGCCAATAACGTCATTTGATCAACTCAGACTGGTGACCAACTCAGACCGTTACAATAACTACCACTGGCTTCTTGGTTGCCAAACATGTATGTATATTCTATTCAATATTTGGTTACACGTATATTCACAAACAAAATTATTAAGTACAGAGTAGGCACTCTAGGAAGCATTCTGAGCAAAAGTGTGCAAATTAGAAGCGTACGAATTTTACATTATTAACAACAATTTTTGAGATATTGTCATTAATACCAGCTTTACCACTAAACTGTGACTGACAACCAAAAAAGTGTTATTATTAAAAATTACAACCATGCAAATCTAGATTCCAAATGTTTTACCTTCATTTACTTTCAAAACAGTAGTGTTTACTTTATTCCAAAACAAACACAACAATTTGTATACAGTTTAAACTTAAAAATTTATACCAAGATTTTGTATTTTTGTTTCTACACAAGGAGATGAGATGTTATGTTTTTCTGTCAATTATTGTTGACATTGCTTTTATGAAGAGCTGCACAAAACTATAACAGGAGCATCAGGCAAGACACATGTTGGACAGCCATGGTTTACATGAACAACATTGTATGTTGCCTTTACTTTGCTTTGTTACTGAAAATAATTTAATGGTAACATTTAATATTTAAAACTGTTAATTTACTTTGAGGTATGAACTGTATTGTAAACTACCAGATTTTTTGCTTATGAGCTGTCACTGCAATTAATGCACTATTATTGCCACTGTGCCTCTACAGAATGTTTATAGAGTAGAACCTCATTATAACGGACTAATTGGGGCTAAAGGTTGTCTGTTGTAATGAAAGTCCATTATATAACAAATAAGTCTTGTTAGTATTTTGCCAAACATTATGCCACTGACTTGTTATAATATTATTATATACACACCACCAAAATCAGTAAAATTCCATTTTCAAATCAACGAATAAGGCCTTTTCGAAATATTAAAATTTCATCCTCAGTTCGTACACTGTAATGTTCCTGTTATGATGTTTTTCTGTAAATGTATAATTGCTGTTAACTGTGTCTACTACCTCTCACTGTACTTCATTTTCAACAGACAATATTGTCAACAGACAATATTTGAAAATGATCAATTGTTTCAATACATATCTGGCTTGGTTTCACCCAATAATGATGGCAGTGGAAAGTGTGACTATATAAAAGAAGACCGAAATATATTAATACATAAAATACACTGCCAGAGCTTACCTGTGCACAGTCGCAACTACTTACCTGTTATTTAAATTTCATCAGAAGACCAAGGTCACCACGATTATATTTTATAGGCTAAAATATCGAAAACCTTTATACTCCACCTTAAATAAAAAGGGACAATTTCGCTATCTGACCACACCCAATTAATAATTCAGAAAGATCCCGGAACGTTAGACGAATTTTGCAACACAGAAATGAGAAAGTGGTAATGACGAAATAACTTAGACTAACACATTGTTTCACAAGGAATCGTTATTTTAATGAACAATTATTCAAAAATTCTACTATTACTCTTTTCGGAAATGACTTAACTTGCGTACATATTTTACATTATGTTTCCTAGGTTTATAACTACATTCTAATACTTACGACTAAATAGACTGCCCAGCCTGCAATGCACGCACACAATCACACAAAATATTTACTACCCCTTAACATTTTTGTTTTTAAAACTTCAGTTTAAATTGGGACACCGTACTACCGCGATGCCGGCCAAATACGTGGTTATCGTTCCGCGCCTCCAAATGTCCGTACTTAACTGGTTTCACGGTCTACACTGCAACACTTTTTTAACTGTGATAGGTTGATTGAGTTCTTGGGTCCCGGTCGGTATTAAACGTTATTACACTGAATTTGTTCATATTTAAAAAGTTCGACCCGACCGGGGCCCGCGAGTCGCAACTACGTCTGTATATGAACTCTGTAGCTTGTGGACTGCTTAACGTAGACTGCGTACTGGGGACTGCCAGCGGGCGGAAGCTGTGGTTCACTGCCACCTGATTTCGTCGCCGTTCATAGCTGATTTGCCGTGGCTTATTGGCTAAACCCAAGCTACATAATGTTTGTTTTAGTAGTGTGTGACGACGATCTCTAGGCACTGTTGGCTTGATGTCACCCACAGGAGGCGGTCCTTAGCTACGCTTCCTGTAGGTCGGCTCGCTGATCTCACCCAACGTAGTTTTTGCACCATTTTTTCCAGCGTCGTTTAATTTTCTTGGCGTCCCAACAGTGCGCATACTTGAGTCGTTGCGTACGTGCGCACTGTCACATTCACGCACAGTTCTGAGAAATCGAGGGTGGTACAAATTCTTTGCCTGGTTTCGCAACTGAATGCTGCTGCTTTGTTTCAACACTGTTTTCTACACGTGGTCTGTTACAAAGGAATTAAAGTTTGCACAATAATTTTATGAAACCCTGAAAAATGAAATACTAAGACCCCATAACCGCAATAAATGAAATGACCCACTTTTGACACGTTACAATACCCCCCCAATGAGAATTCTTCTGTCCAGAACAGAAGAAATCTCATTGATCAAACCCCTAAGAGGATCGGTGAGGAACTGGTGCCAACAACCCCCTGGTTCTTACTCTTCATGGGTACACAACCCCCCTGGCTCGGCAACAATGGATGCATCTGAACGAGATCACTGGACTTCTCCGTAAGAGATCCCAACACCAAAAAATCGAACAGACAAGTACCACAGCACACCTCGCCGTCTAACATGCTACCCCCAAAACTCCTCAATCCCTGGCTTAGATTATGCCAGATCCTCCACCGATATGTTTCCCCTTATACGCAAGCTGGGCTGCCTTTAGCAGATACTGGGCTCACACACACTCACATTACATATTATAAATTGCAAAATTCTTTTTCTAAAATTTGTTTAATTAACTACTCCTTGGTTGTTTTCATGTAAAATCAATTCATAAATTTCGTATATATTTTAAATTATTCTCTTCATTAGGTTTTCTGTTATTTCCGTTAATTAAAATAAATCAATTTAAACATCTCTTACAAATAAGAACATCCTTAACCTAACATGTGAATACTTAGAATCTAACAATACAAGTCAATAAAATAAATCAATAATAATAAACATGGTTAATATACAAACAATCAAATAATCAAAGTTTAAAATATCCATTAGCTGGCAGGCGCAAAAACGAGATTTTTTTTTCTTTTCAAAAAATATTTTCCAAAAAATTTTAAAACTCAAAGAAAAAAGTTTAAATTTATTAAAATGTTTCCTTTACATATATAAATTATTTAAAATTTGTTTAAATTGATCAAAAAACAAAATTTGAATTAACTTCCATACTAAACAAGCTTAGTCTGTATATGACCTCACTGTCAGCTGATCGAAACTAGGTCAAATTCAAAAACCTTGACCCACATACGTTATGTACCAGTTATATCTGAAAATACACCTAACATCTGTGAAATTCGGTCTTAAAACACAAAACATCATAAAACAAAACATTTAAAATTAACAAAATATCATTATAAATAATAAGCAAATTGACATTTAAATTATTCAAAATAAACAATTCTTAATTTTACATTATTTTCAAATTCTATCAAAATTTTGTCACTGGTTGCAATAAAAAATATTTTATTATTCTCGTTATAAATCTCTGTCTGTATATGACAATCTTACTCTCCATTACTGTGGGTGATCTAAATACTTATCTCAATTTAATTTACCACTTGATCTGTATACATATATAATCCTTCTCCCTCTGACTCTAATACTCATCAACTTCAACTAATATGACACCCATCTCTATCAAAATATCTCTCAAAACACTCTCTAAACCCAACTTATCATTAAACTCAATTCGCCACCTTCTCTCAATATATAAAAAAAATACTCTCTAACCCTTTGTACTTAGGATACGTGTTTCCCCCCCCCAAAAAGCTCATTTCCCATTATTTGGTCGCTGGATTCTACCTGAGGCGACCCCTTCCCACTAAATCGGTCCCATCCCGTCCCAACCTATCATTATGTTGCGGACTCCTACATTACACTACCCCCTACTACAAAATTGCCATCCCCAAAATCTCACTCTTATTACCTCACTTCAATACAACAAAATAACATAAATAACAATATATCACTCAAAATTCTACATATATTTCCCATGACTACTGTGTCAACCTCAATACTTCTCAAAACTCTATAATATACATTAACTCAAAACAACATTACATTATTTTCATCTCTACTATTTGAACTTTAACTTTGACTTCAACTTGGACAGATCTATATGTCCCACAAAATATTCATCACCCAAAACTATCTTTTATTAGCTTTCACAAATTATTACTTTATTTCTCACTTTAAATAGCATCTGTAATACATTGAAACATTACATTAAACATTAATTACTTGGAACATTTATAACCAATATACCAGCGACATTTTATTGCTGATCAGCTGATATTCCTAACATAATGAAAACACATCTCAAAATTGAGCAAATCACATGAAACATATATGTTTATCAATCCTCACATCTATTATGTTAACCGCCTGCCAGTCAGTTTAATTATTTACTTAGGTTCAAAAATACACACCTAATGAAAACACATATTTTTTCTCAATGCTTATATCTAACCTACGACAATAAAATAATACATTTAAAATTATGGAATGAACACCTTATAGTGAATGTATGAGCATCTAGTTATTTAAACAGAACACAAGCATTTTACTGGGTCAAAATTTGAGTTAGCAGTTTTTTATGTTATAAACTTTAAATTCGTGGCTCATCTGAGACACCTCCCATCCACACACTCTATTGCAAGTTATGTAAGGCTGTGGCGCCTTTTCGCTTCCACAAAGACTGTATATTTTGGAGTAGTTTGACCTCTCCGTGTCTTTGCTTCGGCAGCTACATTTTAACGTTATGAATATCAGCATATTCTTGTTTATAATTAAACGCCCTTAAACGGGTCTACCACCTGGCTTTGCTGCCCCCATGCGGACAGAGTGGTAGCAGCTGTTCCCTAGTTTGGTGATTCCCCTGAATTTCACCCCCCCATCAATTTCAAAATGCACCTTGACAACGATAACAGCTATGGTCAGTTAAGGCAGAACGTGACGCAATGAGCCCCAACCATAGCTGTTAAAGCTAAACCAATTCCACGGTCAGGGCTCGGTGAGGCCGTGACCGCCCGAAAAGTTGGGGAATCACAAGTAAAATATCTTTTGTAAAACTAAAATTAATAATTAAATACGAAATTACATGTACATCATAATATGAAACTTGCATCCATCATTAATCATTTAACTCCTCCATAACTTTCTACACTTGGATTACTTAAAATTTTCAAATTCATTATTAATAATTATCATATTTCATCGTTCAATTATTATTAAATTTTTTAATTATCATTTTTATTTAACACAATTATATCAAATCATTTCATTACTGAATAAAAATCTTTCCATCTAAGTTACATCTGTAAACATTTTTATTATACTTGATTCATACTATAAAAGTTCTATACTTACAGTCCATTTAAATTGATATACACAAAACATCTACCCCCTACACCCCAATACTTTCACCTCACCTCTGAAACATTTAACACAAATATTAGTTTAAATCAAACAATTTATCATTTAATTACCAAATTCATCTCGTAAAAAATAATTTGAATTCATTAAAAAATTTAATTATATAACATTTAAATAATCAAAATATTTAAAACATATCAAATCATTTTAATTAATTTAATTATTAACAATACAAAATTCATTACCATCAAAACAATTACAATTCTCTACTTACTGTTTTTAAAATTAATTCTGTTTATTCATTAAATTGCAAAGTATTAATATCATTATTATCCCTTACCTACATACATACATTGTTTATCTGACCTTCTACAATACACATAAATAAATTCACTACAATTATTTACAAACTTTTGTTATTAAGTGTTCAGTTTTTCCGCACTTCAATGTCCAAATCTGCCATGTCAAAACCACAAAACAAAATGTTTATAACTGTCTTTTATTGTTTTATAGTTTAGCCTCCATCGTCATAGATTAACCTTGGTTTTATATAACATTGTTCAATTTCATTCACACACAAATTACTGTTTTGTGTGTTGTAACCATAAAAACTAAATTCATTCCTTTTACCAAAATAATCATTAAACAAGTCAACGTTAAGTATTTTTGTTGTCTCCATCAGTAATTATATTCATTGTCCAGTCAGTTATTTTATCATTCATTACAACATAAGGTAAGTTATTATTATTTGAAACTGTATCATCAAAATAATCTTCACTCTCTATTTTAACAAGTAAGTATTTCATATCAACTAACATCTCTTTCAACTCATTATAATTTCTCTGCAAATTATATAATTCTATTTCTTTATCAACACACAACTCTCTCTCAAAACATCATTCATCATCATAGCACCTGTCACTACCCCCCTGAACTATCTCACTCCATGCAAAGGGCCACACAAAATACGTATTACATCTCCTGGCTTTACCAGCTAAATCACAAAAAACTAAGGGACCATTTTGAGACACCATGTCTCCCACATAACTACTGGAGGAAACTCTGTCCTCATTAAACCTCGGTGAAACCTCTGTTTCACTATAAACTTGGGGAATATTTGCCCTTTGCCCATCTAAATTTTCATTACACCCGCTCACTAACTGACAAACATTTGTTTCTACTACTTTCTGGTCACATACCACTTCCACTATATTCTTAGAATTGCAATTAACATCATTATCATCACTACTCAATACTTTACTATCTACCACTACCTCTCCCACTGTTTCGTCATTATTCATACTTGTCATAACCATCACATTGTCATTTAATTTCTTATTCAGTGTCTGATTGAATTTACATTCAAAATTTTTATTCATTTCCCCAATCTTTATCTCACAACTGCTACTTACTGATTCTAATATTTGTTCTCTGATTGTGTTAAAGCATTCATCCATCTCATTTAGACGCTTATTAATATTATCGGTATTATCTTCTAACTTGGCATTCTGCTTATTTATTTCATCAAACCGACAATCTATAATGTCAAATTTTGTGTTGAAATTGCTACTTAATTCATCAAACTTCACACTCTGTTTTTCTAACATTGCTTGTATTATTTTAAACATTTCATAGCTATCATCAGATTTTTTACTTTGGATAGGTGTCGATTGATGTTCGACATCTTTCATTATTTTTGATTCTGTTAACTGGCTATTACTGTCAGTGAAGCTGACTTCTTCATTATTTGCCATTTTTTACCTTATACTTAAACAACTGTAAATAACAATAAAACAAACCTACCCTACTCGCACGTGCGTAATTATGTGCTCTAAATATTGTTTACAAATTCGTCATTACCACATCCTATTTTCTGTTCATTAAAATAGGTCTATCTCGTATAAATAAAATTAAAACGAAAATCCTGGCAGCGAGAGCCATTTGTGACAATAAAAAAGAGACCGAAATATATTAATACATAAAATACACTGCCAGAGCTTACCTGTGCACAGTCGCAACTACTTACCTGTTATTTAAATTTCATCAGAAGACCAAGGTCGCCACGATTATTTTTTATAGGCTAAAATATCGAAAACCTTTATACTCCACCTTAAATAAAAAGGGACAATTTCACTATCTGACCACACCCAATTAATAATTCAGAAAGATCCCGGAACGTTAGACGAATTTTGCAACACAGAAATGAGAAAGTGGTAATGACGAAATAACTTAGACTAACACATTGTTTCACAAGGAATCGTTATTTTAATGAACAATTATTCAAAAATTGTACTATTACTCTTTTCGGAAATGACTTAACTTGCGTACATATTTTACATTATGTTTCCTAGGTTTATAACTACATTCTAATACTTACGACTAAATAGACTGCCCAGCCTGCAATGCACGCACACAATCACACAAAATATTTACTACCCCTTAACATTTTTGTTTTTAAAACTTCAGTTTAAATTGGGACACCGTACTACCGCGATGCCGGCCAAATACGTGGTTATCGTTCCGCGCCTCCAAATGTCCGTACTTAACTGGTTTCACGGTCTACACTGCAACACTTTTTTAACTGTGATAGGTTGATTGAGTTCTTGGGTCCCGGTCGGTATTAAACGTTATTACACTGAATTTGTTCATATTTAAAAAGTTCGACCCGACCGGGGCCCGCGAGTCGCAACTACGTCTGTATATGAACTCTGTAGCTTGTGGACTGCTTAACGTAGACTGCGTACTGGGGACTGCCAGCGGGCGGAAGCTGTGGTTCACTGCCACCTGATTTCGTCGCCGTTCATAGCTGATTTGCCGTGGCTTATTGGCTAAACCCAAGCTACATAATGTTTGTTTTAGTAGTGTGTGACGACGATCTCTAGGCACTGTTGGCTTGATGTCACCCACAGGAGGCGGTCCTTAGCTACGCTTCCTGTAGGTCGGCTCGCTGATCTCACCCAACGTAGTTTTTGCACCATTTTTTCCAGCGTCGTTTAATTTTCTTGGCGTCCCAACAGTGCGCATACTTGAGTCGTTGCGTACGTGCGCACTGTCACATTCACGCACAGTTCTGAGAAATCGAGGGTGGTACAAATTCTTTGCCTGGTTTCGCAACTGAATACTACGCTGCTGCTTTGTTTCAACACTGTTTTCTACACGTGGTCTGTTACAAAGGAATTAAAGTTTGCACAATAATTTTATGAAACCCCGAAAAATGAAATAAATGAAATACAAAGACCCCATAACCGCAATAAATGAAATGACCCACTTTTGACACGTTACAAAAGTTCAAAATGAAGTACAGTGAGAGGTAGTAGACACAGTTAACAGCAATTATACATTTACAGAAAAACATCATAACAGGAACATTACACAGTGTACGAACTGAGGATGAAATTTTAATATTTCGAAAAGGCCTTATTCGTTGATTTGAAAATGGAATTTTACTGATTTTGGTGGTGTGTATATAATAATATAATAAGTCTTGTTAGGTCGCATTTACATCAATAAAACTCGGTAAATTAGTATAAAACATGTTTATTTTTACTTTACATCATTTTAAATAGCATACATGACAAATGAGATCATACTGTTCATATTTACATTATAGACCAGAATTGAAACTTTATATACATTCTATTGTTTTATTCTCTTGAACAAGAAGGGCCTGGTTCATTATTATTCGTTAGGTTATTACTACTAACATTAACTGGTTTGAAAAAAAGTATTGATTTTTTGTTGTGTTTCTTTATTTATTTCGTTGGTCAGTAACTGACGAAGATGCCGCAAGTGTTCATAGTAAGCAAACACAATTTTCATTTTTTGATTGTTCAACATATTCAATGACAAAATTTAAATGATCTTTCACTTCACTCACTTTTAGTGTTGCCTGAGTATTGTCTTCCTCCTCGTCCTCTGAAGAGTCTTCTTTCTCAGTGACACTGCCAACAATCTCCTCTTCCGTCAACAAGTGGAATCCAGGGTCATCTTCATCTTCTTCAAGCCAGGTCTCCACATCTTCCAATAAAACTTCTTCCTCCCCTCCTCTTTGCAAAGTTTCACGGAAATCTTCTGTCTCACAATTTTCTATTTCTAAACATGCTTCTTTATTCTTTAACAGTTTTTTCCATGAGTTCACCAAAGTAGTTGGTTTAATTTCTTTTACAGCATCAGCAAAGTTGTGAATCATAGATCGAATGTTGTAGGCCTTCAAGTTTTGAAGAGTCTTTTGGCCCCTTCTATCTTCTTCAGCAGCGGATAGCTCATCAACTTCTAAGATTTCACTGAGAAATTTTTTTCTATAAAGCCGCTTGGCAGTATAAATTACTCCTTGGTCCATGGGCTGAAACACGGATGTTGTGTTTGGAGGCAGGAACTTACAATTTATCTTCTTGTTTCGACTGCAGAGTTTGTCAACATCAGGGTGGGTTGGTGCGTTATCCAAAAGAACCAAAGCTTTTATTTATTTCTTTTGGAATGTTCAAAATTTCCATTTGGTGGTTTATAATTGCTGGCACAGCTTTCTTATGAAACCAATCACTTGTTATTTCAGTTGTAAACCACGCATTTCGGGAACTATAATAGTGAACTGGTAAATTGTCCATCACATTTTTAAGTGCCCTTGGTTTTTTGCTTTTACCAACGATAGCAGGTTTAAGAATATGAGTGCCGTCTGCATTTGCACACAACAAAACTGACACATGCTCCTTGCTGACTTTTCTACCAGGCAGTTTTTTTTGGCTTTTGAAGCTTGTGTATTGTCAGGTAGAGTTCTCCAAAACAAACCTGTTTCATCAAAGTTATAAATTTGGCTCAATTGATAACCTTCTTTTTTAATCAAATCGTCTAATTCTTTTATAAAAGACTCAACAGCTTCAAAGTCTGCGCTAAGAATTTCCCCACTAATCTTCTTGTTTGAAATGTTGTGATGTCGACGAAACCTAAATAGCCAATCAGAGCTCGCTTTAAACTGTTCAAGTCCCATCTGTTTGGAGAGTCTTTCGGCAGCCGCTTGAATTTCAATTCCTCTAACAGCCAATCCACATGAACGAAGCTGAGAGAACCACTTGTAGACTACATCATCCAGTGTTGCCATAGAAGGCAGCCGCATACGCTTAGCTGCACTCTTCTCCTTTTCTACATTGAACTTGAGAACAAAGTTACGAATGTCATTTTATGATTTGTTAATGTCCGATACGGTTTGTTTTGCGATTTCATACTCACGACAAATGCTAGAAACAGATGCTCCTTTTTCTAATTTTTCTATAATGGAGAGTTTATCTTGAAGACTGAGCGCCTTATGCTTCCATTTCTGTCCTACACTTGGGCTTACTTAACATGATTTGAATAAATTAAAAAAAGTTATAGGCAGGACGTGTGACTGTGCGCGACAAACAACTGAACAATACTGACCAGTAGTGGTAGGAGTGAAAATATACCTGGCTAAGGCGTTGTATAGACAAACCTTTCTTTGTTTTTAACTCCCTTTCCCATACCATTAAAACAAACAGTTTCCTGTATTTGTTGTTATTATCTCAACAGTTAATTCTCAAACCAGTTAATTCAATGGTGGATTGGGGTTGGGTTTTAACTTTCAAAGATTTATACCTGACAAGGGTGTTTGTCTCTGAAAACTGTCATTTGGCACTGGCGGGCGAACGTGAGTCATTCCGGTGCATTGACTTAGTTACTAGGGGGTGGGGGTACGACGTAAAAGACGTGTCCATTGTAAAAGAAGTCCGTAGTAACGGGGTCCGTTATAACGAGGTTCTACTGTACCTACTTTCTTTAAACAAAGCTTCTCCATTCCTTACATTTCTGCCATTTCCATAGCTGTTCTCCAGTCTAACTCCTACCTGTATAAAATAGCCTTCATTAGGCTGTTCCAACTTTTGCCACATCCTTCTCCCATACTTTTGTGTGTGTAGTCTCTCATACATTCCTAACTTGTCTCTCCTCAATGACAAAACCACTTGGTTTCTATGTCTTCTTTCTCCTTTTCTATACACTTGTAACTCCTTTTTTATATCCTTATTTATTCTTTCTCCACCTTTATGACCCTCCCCCCAGTACTCTTCTGAGCTATTTCATTTCTACTACTTCCTATCTTTCCTGCTGTCTTCTTGTCAGTTTCCAGTTTTCATCCTTACACACAAGCACTGGTAACTACATGCATTTATTTTCTAAGAAAGCATAGATATGGTACTAAGAAAGCTTAGTTTTCTTAATTTTTCTTGTGTGCATTTGTAAATACAAACAATACTTCATTTTGTGTCTACGTCGCTTTTTCAATTCTGATCTAAGTCATCCCTGCTGCTAAATACACTTCCAATACAAAAAAAAAAAAAACTATACACACATAACAGAGACCAGAACTGTGTTGGACAAAGCACAAAGCACATTCAACATATTATCATTTTTTTTTAAAATTCACAGTAAAAGTTGTAGATGAAATGCTTTATAATTTTATATATAATACTTTCATACTTTTCTTACAAAAAAAAGAGAAAACTGCCACTTCAGATGACTGTTTGACAAAATATTTATCAAATAATATTACCACACCGTATAACTTATCAACTACACTCAGGTAGTATCTACATCATAATACTTCCCTGAAGGGAAATGATTTAAGAAAAAAAGCTTACAGCATTTCAATTTACATTCATATTATATGTATATTTTAATGGTGAGTTGGTCACAGCTGACACTGTCTCTCACAGCCCAGCCTCCACTTACTCCTGTCTTGGTAACATCATCTGTACAATCTCTATTGCATCCAAACCAATTCAGCAATTTCCGTTATTTGTGTTTATTATTACACTGTGTCAAAGCCAATTCTAACTCTTATATCTTTACGCCTGTTCAATCTGCCACATTCTTTACAGGCAATGATTTTTACTGCTTTTTATTTATTTATTTAAAATGTTTCCTGTCTGTTTCCCATACTTCTGAAACTGTATGTTGCTATACTTTTGACTACTGACATACAGATATAAATTTTACTTAACCTTGTACCCTGTAATTGTTTTACAGATGTTCAAATATTAAGGTGCTAGCAGTGCCTTATGTATATTGTTACACATACATTTTATGAATATGAATTACCATAATAAGGATTAATGAAAGTTAATGGTCAAATTAGACAAGAGAATTCAACTCAAGGTCAAGTTGACCATACCCGTCACAGGGGAAAGGCCCCCCTGAGGAAAACAAACCCATCATGCTAAATTGTACCCTTAGAGAAGACAGGAATCTAAAGAGATTTGTGAATTTATGGCTTGTTAGCCACAGATTCTAATCACGTGACTGTATATAAAATGCATAAGTTGTACCACATACTAAAAATTATTAACTAATTGATACTAATGACAAGACAACATCTATACGTGAACACCCACAATCAAACTGTGTGCAGTTGGTTCTGATGATAATGAGTAACACATTACCATCATAACCATCACATTTTCTGGTGATAAATGTTATAACATTTATGTGGAATACATACTTCTTCCTGGTGTCCTTCTTGAAGGATCTGGTGTAAATGCAACTGTGTCTACAGCGTTTGGAATGACAGATATACGATCATGATTAACTCTAGCTCTTAATACTGTATTCTCTTTCCTGAAAAAATAACAAACAATTTAAAAAAACAGAGTAAGCAGCATTGTTGTAGTTTTGTAATTTAACTGTCATAGCATATGTCTTACTACATAACTCATGATGCAACAATAACTTATGGAATAACTTTCTAGAAACATCAACTAGGTTTTAGAGCTGACTAAAAAAATAAAATACAGCAAAACTTTGATATAATGCTCTCTAATAGACCAAGCAAAAATAGCTTTACATCATGGCTAGCTTAATATCAAGGTTTTGAATTTAACTTAAAAATGTAAAGGTATTGCCTTAAAGAACTTTGTTTACTTATTATTTTTTTGTGAATTTTGGCAGGCTAAATTCTGGTTGCCAACAAGAAAAGTGTCTTGAGCTTTTTTCAGACATTAATTTGTACAATTAAAGTATTCAGAACTTGTAACAGTAACTTAAATACAAAAAATTGACAGCATCGTTGCAGAACAGGTTTACCAAAATCAATACATTTAACAAAAGAACACTAAAACTCTACACAATAATTTAACTTGAAAAATTCTCAATTGCACAAAAGATGAAAACTGGTGCAATAAGAAAACTTGAAATAAGTCAAAATAACTGTCTACGGATCATAACAGGTGCTGTGAAGTCAACTCCTGTATCAGCATTATACGCCTACAGAAATAATAAATACAAATACCAGACACGCATAACGTATGAACAAATATTACAAAGAAAATGCAATAACCCAAGGACTATGGAGCCACAAGCAGAACAAACACTAAAAACACAGACGAGCTTTAAACACCTGATGTTGAGATGCAGACAAGAAAATATAGAGATTGAACGACCAACACAACTGACTAACCCCCTGGATTTTATTGAATTTAATATAAACACTCAACTCACTGAACCCATCAACAAGGCGAATGATATGCCAACCAAGGTTGCCCAAATTGCACTAGAGACTATTAACAGCTTGTCTCCATCAGATCATTGGTTAAGAATATATACAGATGGATCTAGAATTAAAGGAGAAACTGGGGCGGGCATCTACTCTGAGCACTTCTCCCACTATTTTGCGCTGAACTCAGATGCTACTGTGTTAGAAGCAGAACTATTCGCAATCAATGAAGCACTGAGGCAAATAATAATGAGGCCCTGGCTAAACACCAACATAGTGACCCTGGTTGACTCTAAATCGGCACTCCAAGCGATAGCTAACAATAATATACCAAAAAGTTGTTTAATCCAGTCCATCCAAAGTAAATATAAAATAGTAAAAAACACCACCAAATCCATAGCACTGCAGTGGATCCCATCACACAGAGGTCTGAAGGGCAACGAAGCAGCTGATGAGCTTGCTAAGAGAGGAACACTTTTACTCCAGAAACTTAAAAGATTGCCTACACTGGATGGAAGAATCAACACACTGAAAAGAGCATCCCACCTTAAATTCACCAGCAGCATACGGGAGGACTTGAAGGACAAGCCATATAAAAATGTTCGAGATCTATTCAACAAAATTAAAGATGTACAAAGAAAAACGTCTGTCACAATTTTTCGTTTAACAACAGGACATGAATTGACTGCCTGGCCGAACATCTGAAGAAAATTAATGTTATAAATTTCGACAAATGCACACTATGCGAATGCCCTCAGTCAATTATGAACAAGGACCATCTTCTGGTCTGCGAAAAGTTGGACAAACAGAAGCAGGGAGAGAGTACCTCCCTGGGCTTTACTGGGAACCAAGACTGAAGATGGCGTGAGCTAAAACAAGCCATTGGACAACAACAACAACAACAACAAAATATGAAAAATATTGACAACTCAATCCAACTGTGAGTTTTTGTACTGCAATTAAAAGAAATTGTGAAGACAATGTACTCATTATGGAAGTTTACAATGCACTACACATAAACAAAAAAATAATTTTAGAGATTATAATAATTTAATTGCAAGTGTATATACAATGTTCATAAAAACACCACTAAATAATTTCTATAAAAAGCTAAAAAGAAAATACTTAAGTGAAAAGGAAAAAGTACAATGACTAAAGAAAAAAAAAAAATTGGTGAGGAAGCCACATAGGATGTTGTAAACTAAACGAAACAGCCACATCATCCATAAGAACAATATTGTTTGTCATAAAAAAATAAATTATATTTTATGTTTTAGAAAATGGTCTTTCCCAATGGAAAGTTCAATGAACCTTGAGCTTCCATCACTCCAATAAGTGAGACAGTATATAAGAACATGCTAGCCAGAATTACTGAAACCATGGAGATTCAATTCATCTTAAGATAAGAGTGCACAAATTACAACAAAGTAAATAAAACAGGTATTACAAATATGCACTTTTGTTATATTATGAGGTTGTTATGAGATTTTATTAGACTTTAACATCACTTTCAAGACTCTGATACCAATCCATACAAAAGATACACAACATGTGACTCCCAAAAACAAAACAAACTAAATTTACATGGTTTCCAAAGTCAAAATATTCTACAGTCACCTCTTGTAATAAAAGAATCTCCTTAGTCTTCCTAAATATATACTTGATATGAAAGATTATTCACATAAGAAAATTACGACTTTGGAAAATTATATAGGGTTTATTATAAATTGTTTATATAGGAAATTAGTTGGGACTGTGAAAAATGAGCATTACTTCAAGGGCCGCATTATATGAAAGAAGTGTTAAATCAAGGTTCCACTGTTGGTTAATGTTTCACAGAGGCTAGTCAAACAACTGCGAAAACTATTCAAAGAATATATATCAGTTTTGTACTTACAATAAACTTTGAAACTGTACAGAGTTGAGAATTAGTGAAACAGTACACAGAATGCAGTAAACTAAAACTGCAGACTGTGGTACTGCCCTGTAACATTAAACGACTACCACTACAATTAAAATAATTATCTTTCAGTTCCCAGAAAACCCTAAGAATCCCATATACTATTAATGAAATTATTGCCATTCATTTCATGTGGAATGTTGTAACGGTACAAACCGATGAGAGTATACAATTTAAAGCTTTTATTTAACCAGAGTATATTTCTGGGTCACCGACTATAGCTCCGGGTGAGGTACGGAATGGTACAGGAATGCAGACTATCAGCAAGGGTGCGTATTCATGCATATGCACGCACGTGTCGGCCAACGTTCACACGGGAAAGGTCACGTCTCTAAAAATTCCTTCTCGCCTAGTGTGTAGAGAACAAAGGCAGTCGGCATATATAACTGTGGAACCGGCCGGTTTGATAAACAGGCTCTCGAGCCGTAAAATCCATTAAAGTGGTAATAATGTGTTAAATTACAAATACAAATGGCATAAAGTAAGTTTAAACCTGTGAAGTATCAAACCGTGTTCAGTGAACGAAATTCAAACCGTGTAAACATCTTTCGGCAGACAAAGTGATCATCAAACAAAATTCAGGAGTGTGGCCACCACGAATCGACAACAGGGACACCACCAGTCAAGTAACAGTGTAGTTTAAAATAATCATTATGAACATTTTTATCAAAAAGCGCTAAATCTAAATTAAAGGGGGTAAAAGGTGTGAAAGTGTGTGTGTGGGCAAATGCTGGGTTGCCTTTATTTAATTTAATTAGTTAGTTACTTTAATTATAAGGAGTTAAATTTCATTTGTCTTTGCTAAATGGGGTTTTTGCCCCAAGGCTGAAATCTGTTTTTGAGTTAAATTCTGAAGAATATATGAAAGAGAAATCACAACTTTGAAGTGAAAACCATCAGTTAAAGAAGCATACCATGATTCAGGTGGAGGGGAAGAAACTGTTATAAAAAAAATCAATCATGGGATAGTTATTATTTCATAAGTTTGTAATTACGTTCTCTTCATTACTACGATTTAACATTTCCCTTCTTTTTCAGAGGAAAAAATGACATCCAAAATAAAATTAGAAAATTTAATAACACAAAATATAGAGCATCAAGAAATAAAGTAAAGAAATACACTGTTATGAGATTTTATAAAACCATGGACAACTAAAAAGAGTCTGTATGGAAGAAAGGCATGGACTCTGATGGAAGGAAACCACAAACACAGAAGAGAAGAATACAAACAGCATATATGAAGATTTTAAAGAGCCTGACAGGAGTCACAAGACGTGATAGGAGAAGGACATAATTGCAGATATCAATTATATTCTTGGATTTCGTTGTCCATGACGTGTCCGTTACTTAACTAAATATCACTTTTTGACGACTCGGAACACTAAGTTTTTTATAAGTAAAATCGTAAAGATTTACCTTACAGCCTAAACCGGCTTTCACTTTTAGAAGGCTTCATCAGAGGCTGCCGTAGGTAGCGTTGTCCGTCTTGTTGTTGGAGACGGGATAGTTTTTCGAAAGATCGCTGCTGTGTGTGTGTGTGGTGAGATGTGTTCGAATAATGCGTGCGATTTGAATTGTGTCTGTTCGTTTAGGATGTCGTTTTTATTTGTTTTTGTGTTTGTATATTTCTAATTGTTCTAGAGTGTCTAGTTTTCGGCTTTTTGTGTGTACATGTAGAATGTTCATGTTATTGTCGATGTTTTTATATGTGTGGTTTGCTTCAATGAGGTGGTTTGCAAAGGTGGATTCTGTAGTGGTGTGGAGTGCCTTTGTGTTTTCAATGTACCCCTGTTTGAATGTACAGGACGTCTGGCCTATGTAGTATTTATTGCAATTTGAGCAATTTAGCTTGTATACACCGGGTAGATCGAATTTGTTTTCTGTTTTGTGCATGCGTTTTGATAGTGTGTGTTCTGTTTTGTTAGTAGTTTTGTAAGCGATTCTGTATCCTGCTTTTTTGAATTTGTGGGCAATTTTTTCAGTTTGTTTGTTGATGTATGTTAGTGCTATGAATTTGTTGTTCTCTGTCTTTGTCTGTTGTTTGTTTTGTGTAGGAGTTTACTGACTATTGTTCTGTCATTACCGTTAGATTCTGCTAGATATTTTATCGTGTTTAGTTCGCCTTTGTAGTCTTTTTCATCTAAGGGGATGTTGTTAAGTCTATGTATCATGGTTCTAAAAGCAGCTAGTTTGTGTTGTGTTGGGTGATTGGAGGTATTGTGTATTAGTATGTCAGTTGTAGTTGGTTTTCTGTATATACTGAATTTGTGCTTGTGTTCTAGTTTTGTGATGGAGAGGTCTAAGAAGTTTATGGTATTGTTGTGTTCGTATTCGGCAGTGAAGGTTATGTTATTATGTATTTTGTTTATGTGCGTAAGTAACTGTTCACATTGTCTTTTGTTCCCCCTGTATAGTATTAGAATGTCATCAACGTATCTGTGCCAATATAGTATTTTATGTGAGTGTCTGTCATTGTTTATGAGTATTTTTGTTTTTTCTAAGTGTTGGAGGAAGACTTCTGCTAGAATGCTGGATATGGGGGAGCCCATGGGTAAGTCATCGTTCTGTGTGTAGTATTGTTCTTTATTTATTGTTATAAGTAAAGTAGTTTTGTTTTGTGATAATGTTCAGAGTTTCTGTTATTTCGTTGATAAGTTCGTCTGGTGTGTTGTTTTGTTTGAGTTTGTTTTGTAGGATGGTGATTGTTTCAGAGATGGGGATGTTTGTGTACAGGTTTTTAATGTCAAAGGAGGCTAATGTGGCATTATGGGGGATGTGTATGTGTTTTATTCTTGTTACTAGGTCAGTGTTGTTTTTTACTGCAATGTTGTTGTCTATTTGTGTGTGTTGTCTAATAATTTTGTCTAGATATTTTGCGAGTTTGTGTGCAGGGGCATTACGGTAGTTGATAATGGGGCGGATCAGAATGTCTTCTTTATGGATTTTGGGAAGCGCTTGGAGGGTAGGTGCTGATGGTCGGATTTGTTTCATGTAGGGCTTTTGTTTATGTGTCATTATGTGTTTGGCTTTGTTGACTAGTTGTTTTACTGAGTTTTGGTAACTGTTGGTGGGGTCGTGTTTTAGTGCTGTGATGTTGTTCTGTTCCATGAAGTTTTGTACTTTTTTGTGTAGGTTGTCTTTGGGGATAATTACAGTCGTGTTGCCTTTGTCTGCTTTTACAAATGTGATGTGTTTGTGTGCCTTTTCCCTCAGTTTAATGGCTGTGTATTTCTGAGTTGTGGTTGTTGTTGTCGGGTGTCTTATGTACTCCTATTATGTTGTTTATATTATGTCGTAGAGTGTCTTGATGTTCTGGTGCTGTATTTTGTATATTTGTTTCTGTGCCGAATACGAACACAACAATACCATAAACTTCTTAGACCTCTCCATCACAAAACTAGAACACAAGCACAAATTCAGTATATACAGAAAACCAACTACAACTGACACACTAATACACAACACCTCCAATCACCCAACACAACACAAACTAGCTGCTTTTAGAACCATGATACATAGACTTAACAACATCCCCTTAGATGAAAAAGACTACAAAGACGAACTAAACACGATAAAATATCTAGCAGAATCTAACGGATATGACAGAACAATAGTCAGTAAACTCCTACACAAAACACAAAACAAACAACAGACAAAGACAGAAAACAACAAATTCATAACACTAACATACATCAACAAACAAACTGAAAAAATTGCCCACAAATTCAAAAAAGCAGGATACAGAATCGCTTACAAAACTACTAACAAAACAGAACACACACTATCAAAACGCACGCATAAAACAGAAAACAAATTCGATCTACCCGGTGTATACAAGCTAAATTGCTCAAATTGCAATAAATTCTACACAGGCCAGACAGGACGTAGCTTCAAACAGAGGTACATTGAAAACACAAAGGCACTCCACACCACTACAGAATCCACCTTTGCAAACCACCTCATTGAAGCAAACCACACATATAAAAACATCGACAATAACATGAACATTCTACATGTACACACAAAAAGCTGAAAACTAGACACTCTAGAACAATTAGAAATATACAAACACACAAAAACAAATAAAAACGACATCCTAAACGAACAGACACAATTCAAATCGCACGCATTATTCAAACACGTCTCACCACACACACACAGCAGTGATCTTTCGAAAAACTATCCCGTCTCCAACAACAAGACGGACAACGCTACCCACGGAAGCCTCTGATGAAGCCTTCTAAAAGTGAAAGCCGGTTTAGGCTGTAAGGTAAATCTTTACGATTTTACTTATAAAAAACTTAGTGTTCCGAGTCGTCAAACAATAGTGATATTTAGTTAAGTAACGTGTAATGGGGCGAATTAGGAGGCTTTTTATTTTTTATTCATTTTGGTTTGATTTGGTTAAAATTGCACAATTCATTTCATATATGTGGCTAGTTACCAGCTTAAATCTAACTCGCAGTCTAAACAAAGAAACGGGACACGGTAACGGGGTGATGTAACAATATAAAGGAATGTCGTGCTGTTGACAATAACACAATTCTAAGAACTTTGCGTCTGTGTGACGTCCACTCACAAACGCACAAACACCAACATCTGCGGAGCGCATGCCATACATAAACGAAAGTGAAGGCAGTGAAATTTCGTCGACATCCAACACACAGAAAAACCCATGTGTTATGAACAGTGACGAACGATTCGATCATGAGGCATTGTAAGTTCCGCTATGCCTAACTTATGGTGGGAGACTTTGTTAGTAACTCTCACCCCATTTGAACAAAATTCTCAGCCCGGCCGGTTGCTGGAATAAACCGTGTACACATAAAAGTTTAATTTCATCATGTAGAAAGTGGTAACCAAAAATATAACAGTGCAAAACAGAGTTAGTGAAGTGAGCGGGTCAAAATCAAGTGAATAATAAACTCTCGGGCATTTAAAAAATACGAGCCACGCGGCAGCGAAAGGAGTGAAGCCGTCGGGTAACCAGTAACCGTACTTTCAACATATTTTTATAAAGGTTTTTTGTGCAAACATGTTAATTAAATAATAGTAGTTGGTTTTGTAATGGTGTGAATGTGAGTGTAAATAGCAGATTGGGCTGTCTAATTAAGGTAAGGTGTATTGTAATTCTGTAAGTGTAATACCACTAGGTGACTAACATCACAAGCTTTATACATTTTCCATGATTTTGGATCATTTGAGCCAAGAGGCCAAACAAATAACAATTTAATACGTAAAGAAAACTTTGAAGTATAAAATAAAATTTTAATCAATTTCTCTTTAAAAAATGCGTTGCGTAAGTTATTACGATAACCTATAATCATATTTGCATTTTTAACGTTCGTGTTGCGGACTCTGGCAGAAGGCGGAAAATAGGTGGAAACAAGGTAGGTGGAAAATAAAATAAAATTTTGTGTATTTGTATGTGAATAGAACATCACATTTGGCGCTACGAACAGGACTCGAATTTGAATAATTGAAATTCCACACCTACGATAAATGCAAGTTTGATTTGAGGGTTGAGTAACAATACGTAAAAAACTACGCAGCACATACAAACTAGTACATCAAGGTTTAGAGTTTAAGAGTTAAGTGGTAGATGTTTTTATGTAAGTAAATCTAGATTAAAAAATTTAGAAAAATGGCAGGAAAGAATGAGAGCAATATACATGAAACGACTAGTGTCGAAAATTAATGAATCAAATAGCATGAGCGATTTTGAAATCCACTCGACTCCAAACGTGAGTCAGGAAAATAAAACAAAAAATAATGCAAATGAAACAAAGAGTGCAGACGATTCGGGGATACAAATAACCCCAAAATCTAGTAGGGAAAGTGAAATGAATAATGAAGAAGTCAGCTTCACTGACAAAAATGTAGCAGCACAATTTACTCCAACGACAACACGAGTTAAAGAGTTGTCGATGGACGATATATTTACTTTAATGAAAATGATGTCTGAGAGTTTGAGTAGTGATATCAATAAAATGAATAGCAGTATCAATGTAAAATTCGATGTTCAAAAGAATAGTTTTGACAGCAAATTAGATACACAGAATAACAAATTCAACGAATTAAATAGTCGTTTTGACAATAATGACATAAAATTGAATGAAATTAAGACCGAAATTAAAAGTGAATTTAATTGTAAATTTGATGTACTTAAATTTGACATTGATGAAGTAAAAATGAAATGCGAAAATAGTTGTAATGAATTGAAACGAGACATTGAGAAAATAGTAGTCAGTAGCAGAACAGATTAAAAGTAAAAATACAAATGATGACAATAAGGTCGAAAATGAGAATATAATTAACAATGTGGTAGGAGAGAGTAAGATAACAAATAGTAACAATGATATTGAAAGTGGTAATGTAATTGAAAAGGTGGTATCAGAGAGTGAAACGTTGAAAATAGATAGTGAAACAGTGAGTGAGAGAGAGAAAGTTATATGTTGTAACGAGGTAGTAATTAGTGTTGATGAATTAGAAAAAGAATGGAAAGAAAGAGTAGATGAATGTGTAGGGCAGAGGGTAAATTTTCCCCTTATTTGTGATGAACCAAGGTGTTCAAAAATGTTATTATTGGAGGGCAAGAGACCCTTATTAGTGAAAGATTTGAATTGTTTCCCTTTTCTGTATAAATTAGTACCCTCTGTGTGGAATGATGTTGAAAGTAGGATATGGTGTTATGATGAGAGAGATATAGACGGAGAGTTGTGTGTTGATAAAGATATAGAATTATATACACTAATGAGAGATTATAATGAGTTGAAAGAGATGCTAAATGATTTGAAGTACTTACCTGTTAAAATAGAGAGTGAGAATTGTTTTGATGATACATGTTTAAAGAATAATAATTTACCTTATGTTGCAATGAATGAGAAAATAATTGACTTGATAATGAATATAATTACTGATGGAGACTTAACCGATGTACTTAACGTTGACTTGTTTTATGATTATTTTGGTAAAATGAATGAATTTGGTTTTTATGGTGACGACACACAAAACAGTAATTTGTGTGTTAATGAAATTGAACAATGCCATATAAAACAAAGACTTATCTATGACGATGGAGGTTGAGCCTTAAATTCACAAATGGACAATTTTAAATATGTTAATATATGGTAATGACCTAGCTGATTTTTGACATTGAAGTGTGATATAACTGAATAATGAATGATGAAGAATTGTAAATAAATGTTAGTAAATTTCTTGGTGTGTATTGTAGAATGTTGAATAAACAATATGTGTGTAGGTAATTGTTGTAATAATGATATTAATATTTGCAAGTTAAATAAATAACCGAATTCATTTTGAAAACGGTGATTGGCGAATTGTAATTGTTTTGATAGCAACTTGTATGTTCAATAATTGATTTAATTAAAATAATTTGTAATGTTTAAATATTTTGATTGGTTATACGGTTGAATTTTTCTAATGGATTTAAATTGTTTTATGAGATTTGATATTAATGTCCAATGGTTTGTATGAAATAACATTGTTGTTAAATGTTTCAGAGGTTACACAGAGATATTGGTGTGTGTGTGTGTGTGTGTGTGGTGTGTATTTTGTGTTCAGGTCAATAGGTGGATAAGGTACTGTAAGTATAAAGTTTATAATACCGATTAGATAAAATTAAATGCTTACAGGGGTGAAAAGAGTTTAATTCCATAATATAAATTGAGATAATGGTATTAAATAAAAACTGTAATTGAAAAAGTAATAATAACTAGAAAGGTGAATTAGAATTATATTTGGTTGAACTGTAAGAAATAGACATTGATAAATATGTTATCTAAAAGATTTATAAAAAATTGAAAAGTGAAGTACAGGTGTTAGTATGACGTAACCATGAATGTTGAGTGGTTATAACTGTGTTTATGAACACAAGTCTGGCATACAAGTGTTTACATAAACAGTGTGTTGAATGTTTTGACTAATGTGCATAGCCAGGTGTGGAAGCTGATAACTGCTGTAGCTTGATGAATCAGTATCTTGAGTAAAATCTTATTGTGACATAAAAGAATTGAAATTAAAATTTTACAGACAAAATAATGATGAGGTAATTACTACAACTTAGAGTTTGAGAAATAAATATAATTAAATTAATTTGGTAATTAAATCAAGAGAGAAGATGATTTTTAATAATGAACTTAACTTTGTTTCATTTGAATGCAAACTGGAACATAAAGCAAATGCTAATTGATGTAAATAATGAGTAAAATATTTATTTAACACTGACAACTGATGGAAATATTTGGGCCAAGAAGTCTAGTGCTCAACACAGTAGAATGTAACGGGTATCAGGGGTTAAGGGATTAAAAGGGGGGTAGAGAAAAAAAAAAAAGTTTTTGGTGCCTGCCATCAAATTGATGTTTTGTATTTTTGATTGTATTATTGTTTATATGTATCAATAGTATTATTGAATTATATGGTATAGGATATATGTATAATCAAATGTTAGGATAAGGCAGTCCATGTTTTAATTAAATATTCAATTTATTTGTTTTTTTTTATCAGTAATAATAACAAAGAGAATTAATCTATCCATATAAGAGATTTTTTTGTTTTGATACAAACTGATTTTGAACTTATTTTAAATGATGAGTTTGTTTAAAAATTATTATAGGTGTGTGTGTGTGCCCAGTATCTGCTAAAGGCAGCCCAGTTTGCATATAAGGGCGAACATATCGGTTGAGGATCTGGCATGATCTAAGCCAGGGATTTGGAGTTTGGGGAGGCATGTTAGGAGGTGAGGTGTGCTGTGGTATGTATCTGTTCGATTTTTCGGTGTTGGGATCTCGTACAGAGAAGTCCAGTGATCTCGTTCAGATGCGTCCATAGTCACCGAGCCAGGGGGGTCGTGTACCCAAGAGGAGTAAGAACAAAAGGGGGTTGTTGGCACCAGTTCCTCACCGGTCCTCTTAGGGGTTTTAGCAATGAGAATTCTTCTGTTTCGACAGAAGACTTCTCATTGGGGGGGGGGTATTGTAATGGGGCGAATTAGGAGGCTTTTTATTTTTTATTAATTTTGGTTTGATTTGGTTAAAATTGCACAATTCATTTCATATATGTGGCTAGTTACCAGCTTAAATCTAACTCGCAGTCTAAACAAATAAACGGGACACGGTAATGGGGTGATGTAACAATATAAAGGAATGTCGTGCTGTTGACAATAACACAATTCTAAGAACTTTGCGTCTGTGTGACGTCCACTCACAAACGCACAAACACCAACATCTGCGGAGCGCATGCCATACATAAACAAAAGTGATGGCAGTGAAATTTCGTCGACATCCAACACACAGAAAAACCCATGTGTTATGAACTGTGACGAACGATTCGATCATGAGGCATAGTAAGTTCCGCTATGCCAAACTTATGGTGGGAGACTTTGTTAGTAACTCTCACCCCATTTGAACAAAATTCTCAGCCCGGCCGGTTGCTGGAATAAACCGTGTACACATAAAAGTTTAATTTCATCATGTAGAAAGTGGTAACCAAAAATATAACAGTGCAAAACAGAGTTAGTGAAGTGAGCGGGCCAAAATCAAGTGAATAATAAACTCTCGGGCATTTAAAAAATACGAGCCACGCGGCAGCGAAAGGAGTGAAGCCGTCGGGTAACCAGTAACCGTACTTTCAACAAATTTTTATAAAGGTTTTTTTGTGCAAACATGTTAATTAAATAATAGTAGTTGGTTTTGTAATGGTGTGAATGTGAGTGTAAATAGCAGATTGGGCTGTCTAATTAAGGTAAGGTGTATTGTAATTCTGTAAGTGTAATACCACTAGGTGACTAACATCACAAGCTTTATACATTTTCCATGATTTTGGATCATTTGAGCCAAGAGGCCAAACAAATAACAATTTAATACGTAAAGAAAACTTTGAAGTATAAAATAAAATTTTAATTAATTTCTCTTTAAAAAATGCGTTGCGTAAGTTATTACGATAACCTATAATCATATTTGCATTTTTAACGTTCGTGTTGCGGACTCTGGCAGAAGGCGGAAAATAGGTGGAAACAAGGTAGGTAGAAAATAAAATAAAATTTTGTGTATTTGTATGTGAATAGAACATCACAAACGGACACGTCATGGACAACGAAATCCAAGAATTTAACTCAGCAAAACGAGCCATAGTCCAAGCGTACAAATACACAACTTTGAAGGTTAGAAAGATCGTAGCTCACATAACATTCAACAAAACATGAATAATCAAATCATTAACACCTAAATATGCCCAAATCAAAATTAAACACAACAACCAGGCCACCCGAATAACACAAAACATCGCACAAAGGACATACATAAAAGAATCCATTAAACAACTATATAAGAAAAAAGACGACCTCAACCGCAAAGCACTAACACTACACCTACAAATCGCCAACACATACGGACACAGTTACATGACTGAACTAATACATCACACAAATGAATGGACAAAAAAACAAATACATAACATACAGACAAAACACGACAGAAAAATAAAAAACCTGACACCAATCAACACAGATATAATTCCCTCGCACAAATTCTACCCATGTACAGTAAACCTCACGAACATCACACTCACAAAAAATGAACAAACACTCCTTGATAAAGGCCTAAATATAACATACATTACAAATATAACAACCAAACACTAACAAAGCTCATAATTGACACAGAAACAAATATACAAAACATAGCACCAGAACATCAAGACACTCTACGACATAATATAAACAACATAATAGGAGTACATAAGACACCCGACACAAACAACCACAACTCAGAAATACACACAGCCATTAAACTGAGGGAAAAGGCACACAAACACATCACATTTGTAAAAGCAGACAAAGGCAACACGACTGTAATTATCCCCACAGACAACCTACACAAAAAAGTACAAAACTTCATGGAACAGAACAACATCACAGCACTAAAACACGACCCCACCGACAGATACCAAAACTCGGTAAAACAACTATTCAACAAAGCCAAACACATAATGACAGATAAACAAAAGCCCTACATGAAACAAATCCGACCATCAGCACCTACCCTCCAAGCGCTTCCCAAAATCCATAAAGAAGACATTCCGATCCGCCCCATTATCAACTACCGTAATGCCCCTGCACACAAACTCGCAAAATATCTAGACAAAATTATTAGACAACACACACAAATAGACAACAACATTGCAGTAAAAAACAACACTGCCTAGTAACAAAAATAAAAGACATACACATCCCCCATAATGCCACATTAGCCTCCTTTGACATTAAAAACCTGTACACAAACATCCCCATCTCTGAAACAATCACCATCTTACAAAACAAACTCAAACAAAACAACACACCAGACGAACTTATCAACGAAATAACAGAAACTCTGAACATTATCACAAAACAAAACTACTTTACTTATAACAATAAATACTACACACAGAACGACGGCTTACCCATGGGGTCCCCCATATCCAGCATTCTAGCAGAAGTCTTCCTCCAACACTTAGAAAAAACAAAAATACTCACAAACAATGACAGACACTCACATAAAATACTATATTAGCACAGATACGTTGATAACATTCTAATACTATACAGGGGGAACAAAAGACAAATGTGAATACAAACAAAATAAACAAAAACAAAATACATAATAACATAACCTTCACTGCCGAATACGAACACAACAATACCATAAACTTCTTAGACCTCTCCATCACAAAACTAGAACACAAGCACAAATTCAGTATATACAGAAAACCAACTACAACTGACACACTAATATACAACACCTCCAATCACCCACCACAACACAAACTAGCTGCTTTTAGAGCCATGATACATAGACTTAACAACATCCCCTTAGATGAAAAAGACTACAAAGACGAACTAAACACAATAAAATAACTAGCAGAATCTAACGGATATGACAGAACAATAGTCAGTAAACTCCTACACAAAACACAAAATAAACAACAGACAAAGACAGAAAACAACAAATTCATAACACTAACATACATCAACAAACAAACTGAAAAAATTGCCCAAAAATTCAAAAAAGCAGGATACAGAATCGCTTACAAAACTACTAACAAAACAGAACACACACTATCAAAACGCACGCACAAAACAGAAAACAAATTCGATCTACCCGGTGTATACAAGCTAAATTGCTCAAATTGCAATAAATTCTACATAGGCCAGACAGGACGTAGCTTCAAACAGAGATACATTGAACACACAAAGGCACTCCACACCACTACAGAATCCACCTTTGCAAACCACCTCATTGAAGCAAACCACACATATAAAAACATCGACAATAACATGAACATTCTACATGTACACACAAAAAGCCGAAAACTAGACACTCTAGAACAATTAGAAATATACAAACACACAAAAACAAATAAAAACGACATCCTAAACGAACAGACACAATTCAAATCGCACGCATTATTCGAACACATCTCACCACACACACACAGCAGCGATCTTTCGAAAAACTATCCCGTCTCCAACAACAAGACGGACAACGCTACCTACGGTAGCCTCTGATGAAGCCTTCTAAAAGTGAAAGCCGGTTTAGGCTGTAAGGTAAATCTTTACGATTTTACTTATAAAAAACTTAGTGTTCCGAGTCGTCAAACAATAGTGATATTTAGTTAAGTAACGGACACGTCATGGACAACAAAATCCAAGAATTTAACTCAGCAAAACGAGCCATAGTCCAAGCGTACAAATACACAACTTTGAAGGTTAGAAAGATCGTAGCTCACATAACATTCAACAAAACATGAATAATCAAATCACTAACACCTAAATATGCCCAAATCAAAATTAAACACAACAACCAGGCCGCCCGAATAACACAAAACATCGCACAAAGGACATACATAAAAGAATCCATTAAACAACTATATAAGAAAAAAGACGACCTCAACCGCAAAGCACTAACACTACACCTACAAATCGCCAACACATACGGACACAGTTACATGACTGAACTAATACATCACACAAATGAATGGACAAAAAAACAAATACATAACATACAGACAAAACACGACAGAAAAATAAAAAACCTGACACCAATCAACACAGATATAATTCCCTCGCACAAATTCTACCCATGTACAGTAAACCTCACGAACGTCACACTCACAAAAAACGAACAAACACTCCTTGATAAAGGCCTAAATATAACATACATTACAAATATAACAACCAAACACTAACAAAGCTCATAATTGACACAGAAACAAATATACAAAACACAGCACCAGAACATCAAGACACTCTACGACATAATATAAACAACATAATAGGAGTACATAAGACACCCGACAACAACAACCACAACACAGAAATACACACAGCCATTAAACTGAGGGAAAAGGCACACAAACACATCACATTTGTAAAAGCAGACAAAGGCAACACGACTGTAATTATCCCCACAGACAACCTACACAAAAAAGTACAAAACTTCATGGAACAGAACAACATCACAGCACTAAAACACGACCCCACCGACAGATACCAAAACTCAGTAAAACAACTAGTCAACAAAGCCAAACACATAATGACACATAAATAAAAGCCCTACATGAAACAAATCCGACCATCAGCACCTACCCTCCAAGCGCTTCCCAAAATCCATAAAGAAGACATTCCGATCCGCCCCATTATCAACTACCGTAATGCCCCTGCACACAAACTCGCAAAATATCTAGACAAAATTATTAGACAACACACACAAATAGACAACAACATTGCAGTAAAAAACAACACTGCCTAGTAACAAAAATAAAAGACATACACATCCCCCATAATGCCACATTAGCCTCCTTTGACATTAAAAACCTGTACACAAACATCCCCATCTCTGAAACAATCACCATCTTACAAAACAAACTCAACCAAAACAACACACCAGACGAACTTATCAACGAAATAACAGAAACTCTGAACATTATCACAAAACAAAACTACTTTACTTATAACAATAAATACTACACACAGAACGATGGCTTACCCATGGGCTCCCCCATATCCAGCATTCTAGCAGAAGTCTTCCTCCAACACTTAGAAAAAACAAAAATACTCACAAACAATGACAGACACTCACATGAAATACTATATTAGCACAGATACGTTGATGACATTCTAATACTATACAGGGGGAACAAAAGACAATGTGAATACAAACAAAATAAACAAAAACAAAATACATAATAACATAACCTTCACTGCCGAATACGAACACAACAATACCATAAACTTCTTAGACCTCTCCATCACAAAACTAGAACACAAGCACAAATTCAGTATATACAGAAAACCAACTACAACTGACACACTAATACACAATACCTCCAACCACCCAACACAACTCAAACTAGCTGCTTTTAGAACCATGATACATAGACTTAACAACATCCCCTTAGATGAAAAAGACTACAAAGACGAACTAAACCCGATAAAATATCTAGCAGAATCTAACGGATATGACAGAACAATAGTCAGTAAACTCCTACACAAAACACAAAATAAACAACAGACAAAGACAGAAAACAACAAATTCATAACACTAACATACATCAACAAACAAACTGAAAAAATTGCCCACAAATTCAAAAAAGCAGGATACAGAATCGCTTACAAAACTACTAACAAAACAGAACACACACTATCAAAACGCACGCACAAAACAGAAAACAAATTCGATCTACCCGGTGTATACAAGCTAAATTGCTCAAATTGCAATAAATTCTACATAGGCCAGACAGGACGTAGCTTCAAACAGAGATACACTGAACACACAAAGGCACTCCACACCACTACAGAATCCACCTTTGCAAACCACCTCATTGAAGCAAACCACACATATAAAAACATCGACAATAACATGAACATTCTACATGTACACACAAAAAGCTGAAAACTAGACACTCTAGAACAATTAGAAATATACAAACACACAAAAACAAATAAAAACGACATCCTAAACGAACAGAGACGATTCAAATCGCACGCATTATTCGAACACATCTCACCACACACACACAGCAGCGATCTTTCGAAAAACTATCCCGTCTCCAACAACAAGACGGACAACGCTACCTACGGCAGCCTCTGATGAAGCCTTCTAAAGGTGAAAGCCGGTTTAGGCTGTAAGGTAAATCTTTACGATTTTACTTATAAAAAACTTAGTGTTCCGATGTCGTCAAACAATAGTGATTTAATCAATTATATCTGAGCATCACAGGGATGCTGAACAAAGTGGAGTGATCTTTTGGAAAATGTACCATACTTGTATCCTTAAAGGAAAATTTTAATACAAACCAAAAGATACAGGCCTCTGGTATGCCCAAGAAAAATATGGAGAGATCAATCCAAATATAAGAATAAGCAAAAGGCAAAAAAAGATTAAGACTAAATTCTAATTCCTAAGTTTAAGGAAGAAGAATTTTTAAATATTTTTAAAACTTCTTATTTTTTAAATCATTGCTTATTATGAAACAGGAAATTTTTCTTAAAACACTGCTTTAGTCTCCACAGTCTTCTAAAGACCTTAATTTGAAAAGACAGCTTCAGTAATGATAAGTGGATACTTGAGAATAGTATCTGACATAAATTATTATAGGGAAGTAGGCAGAATTTAATAGCCATGTACTGTACCATCACTATTACCTTAGAACGATAATAAATATTGTCTCATTTTTGTATGACCAAAGCAGCTTACGCGAGTCATGCAAGGTATGCTGCTACATACTTAAGCCATACAGTATACACGGAAAGCAGTGTGGCCAGTACTGCACTTCAGCTGCCTGTGATTACCCCAGAGGAAAAAAAAGACAAAGTCTCTTAAGAATGTGTTCACACAATGGATTTATTCTGTACCTTTTAAGGTGAACTTCAGAGACAGGGAGATTTTGGCTGAGGAGCAAATCCCTGAACAATATGGAGACAATAATTAGAGCTACAAGGAATGATATGCTCAAAAGAATGGCATAGAACATGAATTTAATGAAAAAGCCTATCCTTTAAATTAACAAGTTCACAAGTTGTATCAGTAATTTATAAGACTTTGTTATGATGCATATAAGACTGAATGCTAATCTAAGAATTATAATCATACGAGGGCCATTTGAAAAGTTCGCGGCCTACCATATAAACAAATGTGTGGCGTTTCTGTTTTTACCGCATCGTGGCCCCACAAACAGCTGTGAAGCGTCAAGTTGGGTCAAGTCATTGTTGTGGAGAAACAGCTGTATAAATAAGGTTATCTCACAGCAATGCCGAGAATGAAGAAAATTGAACATCGTGCAGTGATCAAATGTTTTGTTAAAAAAGGTTTAACGCAAACAAAAATTTTTAATGAGATTAATATGTTGGGTGATGCTGGACCTTCATTTACTAGAGTAAAAAAAATGGGCTACTGAATTTAAATGTGGTCATGTAAGTTTGGAAGATGACCCATGTACTGGGCGTCCAAAAAGTGCCACTACACCAGAAATCATCATTAAAGTGCACGATATTGTTTTTGAAGATCGCCGTTTTTAAGGTGTCTGAAATTGTTAAACCTGTGGATATCTCGGATGAAAGGGTAGATCACATTCTTACTGAGGAATTAGGTATGAAAAAGCTGTCTGCAAGATGGGTGCTGCGTTTGTAGACAAATGACCAAAAACGCATGCGAATGCAAGCTTCTCAGGAATGTTTGGACCATTTTAAGAAAAACCCGAAAGATTTTATTCGTAGATTTGTAACAACTGATAAAACGTGGGTCCAATACTTCACTCTATAAACCCAAAAAAAGTCGAAACAATGGATCCATAGTGATTTGCTACCTCCAAAAACGGTAAAATAAATTTTGTAAACTAGAAAGTGTATGTATCCATTTTTCTGGGACGCTAAGGGGATATTGTTACTAGATTTCCTTGAAAAGGGTCAAACGATAAATTAAGAGTATTACGCTAACCTTTTGGGCCAATTAAATGTAAAAATTCGAGACAAAAAAATCAGGTTTACCAAAGAGGATCATTTTCCATCAGGATAATCCACGCCCTCACATTTCCTTTGTCTATGGTAAAAATCGCCGAGTTGAAGTATGATTTGTCACACGATCTTCCTTATTTGCCTGATTCAGCCCCATCTGACTTTCATCTATTCCCAAACCTCAAAACATTTTTGGGGGGAAGTGATTTTCCTCAGATAACGAGCTGAAAGCGGCAGTAAATGGTTATTTTGAGGACCAAGAAGAATCGGACTTCCTCAACGGGGTAAGGGATGGGTTAATGACTTGACGCTTCACTGCTGTTCGTGGGGCGAACGTGGCACCACGATGCGGTAAAAACCAGAAACGCCACATATTCGTTTCTATGGCAGGCTGCGAACTTTTCAAATTGCTCTTGTATTATAGTTAAACTATATGGTCTATGTATATTGTTACATTGATAGAGAGCTTTAATAGGCCAGTCATAGGCCAGTTTTAAACACTAAAATCGCAATAATTCATGTAGTTCTAATTTTTTTATATGTTGTTAGGACCAGTACCAGTAGTGTGAATCCAAGTTTGCAGCTTCAAAAGACCTGTGCTAACTGCGTAATGCGTGAAAAACTGCAACATTTTCGGACTTTTTTCAGTTTTTGCCTTATAACTGCTAAATTATGTGTTCTAGGGAAAAAGTTATAGATACCTTTTGTAAAGTAAATTAAATTTGCAACATTTTGAGCCCAACCGCAGCTCTGTACATCCAATAGTTCCCGAGACACAGCACTTCAAAAATTGGCCATTTTTTCCAAAAAGTGAAAAATGTTAGTTTTGGTCGAATTTCGAGCCAAATATCGGGAAAAGTACTCATCCTATGAGGAAAGTCATATAGAATGAATTTCTAGTAAATTTATTTAGCTTTAATTTAAGCACAGAACAGTGCCTGTAGACCTAATACAGTAGTTCTCTCATTATTTGCAAAAATCCAAAAAATGGGAAAATTGGATTTTAGGAGAAATGGATCTAAACACTTCCCATGACGATTTGTGGGTATTTGAAAGAAAAAAAAAAGGCATAAGACCATGTAAAAGGAATTAAATATGTATTTAATTAAATTGAATGTCATAAAATAGTACAATAATAGAAATATTCATCATAAAAAATGGCAATGTCAAATTTTGATCGCTTGGAAGGTCCTGGTAGAGAGTCGTCGTGCTCCATCGCTGTTTGCCCCTCCATCCGCATTTCCCCAGGCAACGGATCATCGGGGTCATCGTCTTCGTCATCTGTCTTGTCATCAATCTGGATGACAGGGACATTTTGGCATGATTTGCTGGCGCAGAATTTACACAAAGCAGAGCACTTAAGCCCTGCTTTGTGGCATGTACAGCCCCCAGTGCACCCTTTCTTGCACTTACAAGATAGAAATTTGAGGAGGGTTTGTGGAGCCGGTTCGCTTTTTGTAATGATTGGGGTTAACCCCTGCTGGCTTCTCATCCAACTCCAATCACTCGATTCTTTCTCCACCCCCAACCACTTTTGCACCTGGTGGTAGGTGCGGTAGGCATGTCTCGGAGCCTCTTCTGTTGGGGGCAAATAAGCCAAGTTAACCTTAGCATTGGCTGCCGTTTTCACGAAGAGTTGATATCGTAGGCCGTGTAGAGAGTCGTGGTTGTCATCCCTTCCATAAAGAGCCACGAGGCACTTCTCTCCAGCTCTGGCAATGGTCTCATGACTGGCATCTGGAAGCAGAAAAACTGTAGCTAGGTCTACCAGGTGGTGATTCTTCTGGAGAACACTCCACAATTTGGTTTTCCCCTGCCAGAAAAGGGCAGAGGTGGTGTCGCACCCACTGAATGCGTGTAAAAAAGTTCAAATCCAGGGGGGAATTCCAATTCTCCCCAATTGAATGAAGTGGTGGAAAACTGCACGCAACCTGACTCACCTCTGCCACTATTCTGGAAGTAGACGTTGTTGATGGTCGAGCCCAAGCCATTAAGAAGAACCAGTAGGTCCACATCCTCTCCAATTATCAGTACGTTCTCAAAGGACGTACTTTTGTCGAGCGCGGTTCTCACAATGTCGCTGTCTGCATCTTCTGAAGCTCTCTTAGTCTCAATCCCTTAGTTTTCAAATGCTGAGCACAGAAGGTCAATCAGGCGTCGTTTGTTCTTGTCGTTGGATAACAGTTTTTCCTGGGGCACTTTCATTAGTGTTGACTCTTCAAACATTATGTCGTTGCAAGAAAGAGCAGCGTACCGACGCAAGCTTTCAGCGGTTTTGGTACTCCTGAGGGCCCCATCATCTGGATATCCATCAAACACCACTGACACATTCCTACCAAAGTGATTGAATGTGTAGCTGATGCACCCAGCAACAATTGCTCTAATGGAATCATTACGGTGCCAGGTAACCTTGTGTAATAGATATCCACCATGTACCACTAAAAACGTACTGGCTCCCACAGGGATGTTTTGGGGGAGCGGAGTGAAAGCAGAGTAGAAGGTAGATTTGTACCTTTACGCATCCCCTTTTCACTGAACAATGCCATTGGGTATGGAGCCAACTCGTATTTGAAATGCTCTTTCAACTCATGGTCCGACTGCTTTGTAATGCACAACCTCTGGAAAATGGTGAGTGGATCTACGTCAATACGCTTGTTTTGCACTTTGACAGAACTGCTGATTGATGCAAGGTTAGCACTTTGTCTTTTCGTTTGAAAGTTACCTTCCCAAACGAATTGCGAGTGATTTGTTTGACCCCTTCAATTCCCAATTCTTGGGCCATGTGACAATTGATTTCAGGACCTCCAATTCCACTGATGGATAGTATTTTGTCAGTAGCTGGAAATGGAGGGTGGATACTGAACCAGTTCCTAAGTTTCTCCACATCAGCACTGTCTCATATAATTTGTGTTGGCCTCATGTCGACGTGTTGTTCAGTAGTTGTTCAGGAAATGTCCCAGAACCGTTCCACTTCCTCGCAGATGTTCAGCATGTACACCATTCCTCCAGTCGAACGAGAAAGCACACTGCTGGATATAACGCGACCATGGGCTAATCCTCCCTGGCTTTTCATTGATCTCATAAGAACCTGCTCGATAGACAAATCTGTCCACAGGCCTGACCAAAATTTATCCGATCGGCGAATCGTGAAGTCTCCTTGTGTGAACAAACGAAATTCTTTTGGATCCATCCTCTGTTGTAGATTACTCATGTCTTGCAGATATAGACAAGCACTTTTGGCATAAAAAAGTGGCCCGCTGAGTGGAAGAAAGGAAGCATTTTGCTTACTGTTTCCAGGTGGAGCTCCCAATCTCCCATCCTCTCTGCCTGTATAAATTTCTTCATTAGTGTAGTCATTCAATAGTATTGCACCCAGAGCTTTGAGGTTGGACCTTCTTTTTCCAGTTTATCCAATGCAGTTTTGAATTTGGCACTCACAATTTGCAAAGTTTCATTCTCCCTGGCAAGAAGGATCAGAGACCTCTCACTTTCACTGAGCATTCTTTCAGTTTCTGCTCGTTCCTCCTCAGTGAACTGTACCTTATTCAAAATCAAGTCTGCCAGTGCAAGATTAGTCATCATGTGAGCTCTCACAGCCCTCGAGTATCCATGACCATTCAGCATTTTGTCCACACTGTTCTCGGCGTATATTGTCGTAAGCAATTCCTTCAGGCCACTACCTGCCATTATAGCGCCAATGCCACCCATGAACGACATGAGGAGATGGAAACCACCAAGCCTCACCACCACACTGCTCAACTCAGGATGTTGGCTACTCTCAACAATGTCTCGGGCTTTCATGTAAAGTGGTTGATCAAAAGTCACAAAGCACGTTTTTTGATAATGAGCTTTGGTTTTTTCACTGGCTTCAAGAAGAGATGTCAGCACGGTGTCATAATCAGTCGGTGGAGCGTGGATGAATGGTAGAAAAACAATTTTTGAGCGTTTGAAATTAAGACCATCTGTCACCTGCTCCATAAACCCATTCCAGCCAGGTATACCTGAGGTGTTTGACGATTTCCCGTATAACCAGAGCAGGTCTGCCGCTGTGGGCAGTATGTCACCAGCAACTTGGAAAACTTCCTGTAAATCGGTAATTGAAATAGCTGACAATCCAGCATTCTTTCTCACGCTGCATTGCTTGAGTTGTGAGACAGCATACGAACTTATTGTGTCAGCAGAAACATACTTGTTCAAACGTGGGATGCTTTTGTCTGGCAATACAGCGGAGTGTGGTGTAATGATCATGATGCCACCCATTTCACGGAATGTATTTTCCCCATCTAAGGTGTTGACATTCACATCGGCGTTGTCCAAGATGAACTGAATGAACGCTCATTTTTCAATGGTTGGTGAGGCTCCTCCTCGCACAATAGCTGAACTTTCAACATGCATTGCCTCACTGTAACTGCATGAAAATCCCATAGCTGAGCAGAGGTTAACAAGGTGTTCTGATCCAAATTTCCTGTATAAGTAGGTACCAAAGCTTGTCTTAAGTGAGGAGAGGAAAGATTTTGGTCTCACTGCTGATATGAGTGCGTGAGCGACTGCAACACATTTCTTTTTCCAACCATCGAGAGAGTGGCGTTTGTGTTTTAGCACGATGGTTTCTAGCAACAGTTTCAGAGACTCAGGACCAACAGAATCGATATCCCACATGACATCATCAGATGGAGGATACTCAGTGGTGTCATATGTTTGAGAGCGAATGTCTTCCAAGATTATCTCTGTAGCAGCCTTCACCACTCTCAACCGCTCTTCTGCAGCATTGTTCCTTCTTTCATTATACCAGTTATCATAGAGAATTGTTTTGTCAATGTCTCTGAAACACAAGACTGACTGATGGCTGCGGCCGCGGCCAAGCTCTGCAAACATAATCTTTTCGCCATATCGTTTTGTGAGGTGAGTTTTGACACTTCTTATATCAGGCTTGTAATCGCCTTTGATCTGATCCATGAGGTCATTTAACGAGAATTGACATTCCTCCCTGTTTTCAGCAAGGTATGAATACCCTCCAGGAGATTCCTTGGCTCAGGACACCCTCTTTTATATCCACTTGTTGATGGTATGCTGTACAACTTTTTGTGACATAGTTGGTGGTACCTGGCATCAGCAGCGACAAGGTCAGTTTCAGATGCAAGGCGCTGTATGATCTGCTGTCCCCATTCATCACATCGACGTCCAGCTGCTTCTAGAATCAATGCCCTCACACTCAGTGATTCAACTTTGTGCACGAGATTCCGTTGTGAATGGGGCAGTTTTTGCTGGAGCTTGAGAAATTCCTCAGTGATATTTTCTCCACAAAGAAAACAAATTTTCTGAAGATTCGAGGAGCCCAAGGAGCCTCTTGATGACGATGCTGTAACGGTACAAACAAATGAGGGGTTTATAATTTAAAGTTTTTCATTTTTATTTAACCTGAGTATATTTTTGGTAACAGACTGTAGCTCCGTGTAAGGCACAGCATATTACCAAAGCGTAAGTTATCAGCAAGGGTGCGCATTCACACGGACGAGCGCACGGTTCGGCCAACATTCACACGGAAATGTCACGTCTGAATAAATTCCTTCTCGCCTAGTGCGTAGAGAACAAAGACAGTCGGCTCATAACATCTAACGCGCGCAGTTGCGTTGTCGCGCGGTCCGCCCGAAATACATTAAACAATGTAGACGGACCGGCCGAAGGAGTGAAAATGTATTAATTATAACAGTGAAGGTATACAGAAACAATAAAAAGACAGCGGTTCAGTGTAAAAGGCTCGCGAGCCGAAAATTCTAATAAAAGTGAACATGTGTGATTAAACTACACATAAAAATGTAAAACGTGGTTAAATATCAACAGTGAAACGTTAGACAACAATAAGTGACCAAAATTTTATTAATGAGAACATATTTCGTCAGACTATGCGATCAAAGAAGAACACGGGAGTGTTGCCACCACGTGTCCGACACCACCAAAGAGAAGTAACCTTTTCAAAATTATTTAAAATCAATTTGAGAAATTCAAAAAGAGCTCATAATAAGAAAGTATGAAAGAGTGAATGAAAACAAATACTGGGTTGCCTTGATATACATATAATATTGGTAGTAGTTAAGAGATAAAATGAGTTAAATCAAACTGTTTAGTGAATAGTAAGATATATTATTTTTAGTCAGGTCAATCAGTTACATTTCAGGTAGTAAACAGTGTTTTGTATGTACCATTGCAGTATATTGAAAATTAATTATAGAAAAAATATGTAGAAAAAAAATAAACAAGCAAGAAGAAGGGTGTCTTATGTAAATGGGAGCATAACAAAGAATGTCGTATCAAAACAAAATAAAATAATATTTTATTTCAACTTGCTACATGTGTGTTAGAATAATCATTTCAACCACCTAACTTCATTTTCTGTGCTGGTAAATTCGCTATACGAAAAACGGTTTCCACCATTAGATGATCTGGCCGAACAAGTACATAAATTCAAGGTAAGTGCGAGTGTGTGGTTGTTGAATATTTTAAGAAATTATAAAAAGTTACAATGGTGCGGCGTGACCAGGATTTGGAATAAATATTATATTTATCCCAAATTGGCCTATTTCAAAGCACAGAGAATGGAATAGGGTTGGCGGAAATTGAGAAGAAATTACATACAAATTTACGTAACGTATACGTAATAAGGTGGCGTTGATAAATAGTGCATGTTTGAGTATAAGTAAGGTTAAATAATTAGTCAATAAGCAAGTAAATAATAAAATAAAAAATGTCTAAGAAAGAAAAAGAAATTAATTTAATAGATTCAGCTATGAGTGAAAGCGGGTTTGGGTCAATGAACCCGTCACTAAGTGTAAGTGAATTAGGTCAGTCAATTCAAACGGCTGATTCGAACATTCAATCAGTAACGGAAAGTAACGTAACTGATTACATAATAATAAATAACGCTGAAGCAAAATCTACTCCCGTAGTGACAAAAATAAAAGAAAAAGAGTGGTCGATGAATGATATGTTCAACCTTATGCAAACAATGCCTGAAAATATGGTAAAAATAGTGATTTCAATAATAAGTTTGATGAATTAAAAAGTGAGATCCACGAACAGAAAATAAAATGTGAACAACAGAATGTTAAAAATGATACTAATTTTAAAGAACTTAAAGAACAGAATGTTAAGTTTGAGAATAGCATAAATGTAAAGTTTGATTATCTGAGTAATGTATTATGTAAACGTTGTAACATCACGAGATGTCACCTAACCTAAGTGTATGTTATCAGATTTCATAAAAACGGAATAACCATGTAAATAGGTATAGAATAGTCAAAATAAACAAGAAAGAAGAAACCAAGAGAGAAGAATAAAGCAGAAGTGCCATGTGAAACAGTAACCCAATAGCTGTTTGACACTACAACTAGACTGAGACTAAAACGAACTAATGGACAGAATAAATGTAAATTCAACTGTCAATTCAGTAAATGGTTAATGTAAACCGAATGTCATTTATAAACAACAAATAAACGAATGAGCAGTTAAATACTGTGAAAGCAAAATCAGCATTTTTCTGATAATAAATGTGACAATGAACAGTAGATAATGAATGCCAAAACCAATGTTAACAATGGCTATATTGTAGGAACTAAGATGTATTTCTGCATCAAATATACCTGTCAGAAAGGAGAGCTATTTATATAAGAGAATCTTATACCAATAAGATGTCTCCATAATTTACCGAATTGAGAACCAATAGGCATTATTAAGGCCAAATTTCAGTGTAGGCGATACACTTAACAAACTTAGACCAAACATTAGTCAATAAAATGACTATCACTAATTATCACCAGTGCAAACTAAAATGCACAAGAACTATGGTTATGCATTGACATAACGAAAAATGTTATTAAAACGATAGGTTTAGCCATAATTTTAATTGTAAATAGTAGCTTAAAACAAACTAACGGTGAACGAAATGTCATAGTCAGTAGGATCATTTATTACTATGTATAGAATTAAGGTGTACAAGTAAAGTTCAGTGAAAAAAACGTCAGTACAGTATTAATGGTGTCCGCACATAAACATTTGATTAATAAAATGTTATGTGGATACGAGCAAGGTTAACCAAAAGTGTAAAATCGGCGACTCATAAGGAGCAGACGACAGTAAGAATAGTGTACCCGAACATTGATTTTCTAACAATGTCGGTTAAAGTGAAAGTAATTCGAGATCGAGTGATATCAATTTAAAGGAAACAAAACAATCTTTAATTTGATAATAATATCAACTCAATCGTGACGGTATTAAGCGTATTACAACTGTTAGCATCATTTTATAAATGTACATCAGGAATCTGGGTACGAATAATAATAACAATGACGACAGAAGCGACCTGTCAATCATCTCAACATTTGACAGTTAGAAAAACCGTTATCAACTGCCAAAAAGTGATACGTCATCCTCGTCCCACCTGCCTGGACCAATAAGAAAATTAGTTCTTAAATAATAATTTTACCTAAGCCCGATCCAAGAGAGGGGTATATAAAGACAAACCAGCGAATTTTGAGGTGACCTTTACTAACTAGCAAGCAGAACAGACGTACGCTCGTCTCCGCTACGTTTTTCTTTATAACACATAGCGTCAGTTACCTTGTACTCCAGAACCAATAGTTTAACGACAAGAAATTTTACTTCAAGTTCATCATCAACCAACGACAGTGTTTAAGTGCAGTTTATTTTAATTTGTGCGGGAATGACGAACAGAAAATAATTTATTGTCATTATTCACGATCCATTTTAATCAGAAGAGGATCGCATTATTCTGTTCTTGTGCGAATTAGTGCCGAAACAAAGTAATCACTATAATCCGATTACTTAAGTGATAAAAGGTTTTAATTAAATAATTAAAACTCTGAAGGTAAAAGTGCAATTATTATTAATCTTGATCTGAGTGCAATAACTTGTATTTTTGCTACCATAACCTGTACTGACGCAAAACACAAAAAACATTATTTAAGATTACACCACGTTTCGATTTATTATTCAAATTTTGTTATTAGTAAGTAAGCTATATGTTAGTTGTAAGGGCTCTCAATTGATAAAGATTGTCATTAAAGAAGCAAGCGTTGATGAAACGCACGATCTTTCAATAGATCGTTTTTTTTTTCAATTACTTGGTAAAAGTAACCTAAAACTTTGTTGATCAATTGTATCATTGGATACAGTGTAGGCATAATTGTTTTCTTTCGTGTCTCAAAGAATTCACAACTGAGATAATAATAATAACAATAATAGTAATAATAATATTAATAATTGTAATAATTTTATATTAAAATAAATAATATCTGGACTTAACCAGATTTATAATTCATGTTCTGAGCAAGCCGTATGAGGCATATAATAACTAACTTTTATTGTACAACTTTGTATGTTTACATTATGTGTATTTTTTTGAATTCACTATAAGGGTGCAAATAAACCCGTTATTAACAGCATCACCTGATTTGATCTATTTTTTTGAATAATTAAATAGTTTCATTTAATAAACTTAAACAACCTTCTGTTGTGTTTGACATATTGGAATAGCATTGCCAAAAAGTGGTACTCAACTATTTTAAATTTTCTTTTCATCTAGTAATTTTTATGTATGGGTTTTACACGGGATTTTCCCTGAATAAATCCGTGTGGCGCCCACTAATTTAATAAACAAGGTGACATAACCTTGCAACCAAAGGGAGTTGATGAATGTAAGCTGAGTTGACAGTTTAGTGAACTTCAAGTAAACGCAATCAGGTACGTAAAAGTATATGTTTGTTTATAATATTGTCCAGACTTTACGGGACTTGACTTACTCAGACTACCTGTAATCAGAAGAAGTTTCTACTACCAGTTTCAACCAGACGAGATCTACTATCAAGCAATCAACTGCCATATTTCATGTTTTAATTTAAGTTAATCTAACATTTAAATATAATCAACATCATTATTTTTTGTTTAATACAAGGGAATTCCTTTAAAAAGAAACAAGTGTATTTAAACCATTGTAAACACTGTGAGTAACTTGAATGTTGTATGGGAAAATACTTTACTACATTGGTCACCTTCAAGTAGAAATAACCATTCTCAACATTGAGTTATCTCAAAGGAACACTTCACCCATAGATGAATTTTGTTTTAATGAGACTTTTAATATTTTAACCACGAATTTAAATTTAAACAACAACTACTCTTTTATTTTGTTTCAAGTTAACTTAACCGTAACGTAAAGTTGATAATAATAATAAATAATAAAACCCCTGATCGCAATACGTTATAAATTGACGCATCCAACGTGTGGCAGATTTAACCACGAAACACACACATATAAGTTTAATCTTATAAATTGACGCCGACAACGTGGGGATTTACAGAAGAAGGACGTACCATATTTAATTTAATTTTATAACGTATTGATGAACGTTTCCAGACAGTTATAAAACAAATACAAGATGATGGAGATAACGTTACAAGAAATACCGGTAAGTGTAGTGAGAAGGTAATTAATGAAGCAACTGAGAACAAGGTGAGTAATGGGGTTAAAATAAGTGATGATTTTAACGAACAGATAATTACAAATAATATTGATGGTATTTTAAGTGCAAGCAAAATAGTCGTTGAAAAGGTGAGTGAGAATAGTGGTGATATAATTAAAAATGGGGTGTTAGAAAATAAAGTGAATAATAATAGTGGAGATGAAGTTTTAGTGGAAATCGAGAGTAGTAATAAGATAGTGGTTGAAGAGAGGTTAGGTTTACAAAGGGCAAATTTTCCCAGTTGTTTAAACGGAGTACAGACTCCAATAGTGAGTTATGAGGACAGTTTCCTCCCGTGGTTATAGAGACAAGGTGTCTCTAAGTAGGTCCCCTTTGTGTATCGTAAGTTCCCTGGAAGAACCAGGATGTGTTATGATAATGTTTTGTTGCCTTTTGTGTGGACGGAGAGAGAACAAGTGAGATGGTTGAAACTGTTCTTTTTTTATTTGTTAATAAAACTTACCAATTCTATAAAACTTTACTTTTTCTTACCTTTGGGGTTTCCTCCAGGGTTCTACAGACGAAAAAGTTGCAGAAGGATTATTTGAGTTGAGTGGTGAAAATATAATAACACAGTTTATGCTGACTAAAACAACTTTATTTGGATTTTATTTAATGAAATTAGATAATGTTTTACAGCTCTGTAATAACGTATCAAATTCTACTCTGGTTGATTACTATTTGCTTAAAAGTTTGTTTAGTTTCCGGTTAAATGGAAATCACATATAAAGTATCGATATACAAAATGAGAAAAAACAATTCTTACAATTACTATGCTTATATGACTGCAACAAGATGTTAATATGTTTAATACCCAGTACTTTGTCTCACTCACTCATTCACACATTTTACATTTTTATCTTTTAACCCCCGTTATTAGAGCTCTGTGTTTGTATTTATTTCACGGATTTATAGAATTGATTTGGTAGTGTTATGAAGGGTACTTAACCAATCCATGGCGTTCTTAACAGTTCCATCACCGCCTCGTGTTATTCGCTGTTTCTGATCACTCCAAAATGTTATTTCAACCGTTTATGAATTTTTCACTGCCGCGGTATACTCCGCCTTATTTAGTTTACAATTGTTTCAAATTACACTTTCGTGACATCTTGTCGGCCGACGTAACTCGCTCGCGAGCACTGATTATTTTTTTTATTAGTTGATGGCGCGGTCACAGAATTACGAGTTGACTGCCGTTTAAGCTGGCGTTAGGGTAATGATTACCAAGGGTGAGTCTGGTCACGTGATCGCCAGTCTGAGCTCCAATTGGTTCTTTTAAAATGTTCTAGAAGCTGGGTAGTGAATTCTGCAACATTTTGCCGCCTGGTGAAATCTGCCCCTTGGCTTCCTTTTTTCCGTGATTCACGACTGCTGCGAACTGTATGTCATTACGTAATATGTCTGGCTGTTAACAAACTAACTAAATCGAAATAAATAAATAAAATAAAACTGCCAGAAACTTACCTGCGATCTTTCTTCGCTTACTTACCTTTTATAAATTTCAATCAGAAGACCAGAGTCGCCACGATGTTTTAGGCTATACATTGAAACCTTTACACTCTACCTTAATAAAACAAAAGGGATAATTTTGCAATCTGACTACCCCCCAATTCAGAAGAAACCCGGGTACACAAATACCAGTACCAGGGACTGGTACAGAATTGTATACAGGGTGCCCAAACAGATTGTCCTCAAATAATCGTTAAATGCAATAAAATATAGATCCTTCCAAAATTGCCCCATTACAATACCCCCCCAATGAGAGGTCTTTTGTCGAGACAGAAGAACTCTCATTGCTACCCCTAAGAGGATCGGTGAGGATGTGGTGCCAACAACCCCATTAATTCTTAACGCATCATGGGTACACTACCCCCCTAGCTCGGCGACTATGGCTGCACCCGACCGAGATTACTGGACTTCTCTACTTGAGATCACAACACCGTAAACTCTGACATATACTCACCATAGTACACCTCATCTTCTAACATTCCACCACAAAATCAAAACCCCTGGCCTTATACCATGCCAGATCCTCCACCGATATGTTCCCCCTTACATGCATACTGGGTTGCCTTTGGCAAGTATTGGGTGCATAAAAATACTCATTAATACCTTCTAAACAAACTCCCTATTTAAAATTCATAAAATATTTATCTTTAAATTTCAATTTCCTTTTGCAAATTACCGTTACTTTTCAAATCTAATTAACTTCAAATCATTCAAAAAATCAATCTAATCCCCATATCAAAATGTTATATTACCCTTAATTTCATTAAAATACCAAAAATCTTTTATATGAATCTATCAACTCTATCAATTTTTTCACTACTACTAACAATCATAAAAAAAAACACAAATTGAACATCTTATTAAATCATAAACTCACTTATTCTAACATTTGTTTATAACATATATACACTAAACAATATAATTCAATAAACACACTAAGAATACACATAAACAATAAGATACTTGAAACTCAAAACATCATCTATATGGCAGGCATAAAAATTAATTTTTTTTTTTTTTTTCAAAAAAGTTTTAAATTTACCAAAATATCTCTTTTATCAATCTCAAAAAAATTTTAAATCATTTAATTCAATTAAGTAACATCATTGTGTGAATTATTTTTCAGAAAATGGTTCTGGCTCTAACATCAGTCATCAGCTGATCTCTCTGGGTCAAGTGAATGACCTTGACATATATACACTACACACAGCTACATCCTAAAATACATGAAACATTTTTAAAATTTTTACCTTCAAACATAATACAACATAATAAACATATAGCATTCAAAATTAACATGGTTATTATTGTCTTACAATAAACAATAAAATTCACAATTAAATTGACCAAAATTTACACATTTTATAGCTTTATATTATTCTCAAATCATATTAAAATCTGTCACTTGTTTCAATTATATTTTCATTTTAACTCTGATTCTCTCTAACCTTTCCATTCTCAATTAGTCTGGGTGACTCTCAATTATTCATAATAATTTGATCTACTAACTTGGCATTTATATATAATCTTACCCCCCTTCTGACTCTAACACTCACTTAACAGATTTTATCTAGTATGACACCCATCTATCAAAACATCTACCACCCATTCTCTACCTCTAACTTACTACTCTAACTCATTTCGCATCATTCTACCCTTATAACAAAATACTTTCTACCCCTTTGTACTCAGGATGTGTGTTCCCTTCCCAATGCTCATTCCCTTATTTGGTTCCCGACCCTCCCTAGGTAACCCTTTCCAGCACATATCGGTTCCCCTCCCGCCACAACGCTTTCGTTGAGGACTCCTTATCACACCACCCCTTTTACAAAATTCCCCATTACTAATTACTCTCCCATTACCTCCCTTTCATCTACAAAATATCTCCATTCATTTATTACCTCAATATATCACTCATTACTCTACATATTTTCCCCATAGCTACTGTGTCACTATTACTTCTCGATTCTACATTACTTTTACTCCCACAATCTTATTTTGTTCAACGCTCCTTCAAACTTAACTTGGACTGATTAATTCAAATGCCTTCTTTATGCTTGTCACCCAAATTCTAACATTTACCACCTTTTGCATTATATTAATCATTGAAAATTCAAAACTATCTCAAATCAATTTCATCACTTATTTAAAACATTACAAGCTTATTATTGAAACATTTAATTACATTGAAAATCTGCAAATCACTTATAAGTGACATACTACATTTATAACACCAGTAATCAGCTGATGTTCCTGGTCAGGTGAATGACCTTTCTCTAAATACATTTCAACATTTATACAAAATACACATGTTCATAACTCTTACCTCTAACATACTGCATACAATTAACACAAATACACAAAATTATACAATCATCATAAAACATTGTTGGATTTAGAATCCTTATCGGATTTAGAATCCTTATCATATTTAAATTGCATTATAAAATTCATACTTACAGTACATCACTCACATACTATCGTAGACACACAAATATAAACACCAAACACCAATAACTCCATGTACCTTCTGAAACATTTTAACAACCATGTTATTCCACAAACTAAACACAATTTAACATTTATTTATTTATTAATTATTATCAAATTTAAATCTCATAAAATAATTTAAATTCATCATCAAAATTCAATTATATAACATTTTAAATCAATCAAAAATATTTAAACATCTCAAATTATTTAATTCAATCAATTATTTAAAAACACAACATATTTTAATTACTTTCTTCCAAAACAATTACAATTCATTTATTACCTTCATAATTATTCTTGTTATTTATCTAGTCTACCAAAATTGTATTATTATTATTAAAACAATTTCTACTACATACACATATTGTTTACATCAAACACCTGTTACAATACAAACACAATTAATTTCACTATAAATTTATTTACAATCTTTTGTCATTATTTTTCAGTTTACCACACCTCATTTCATAATCTAGCCATGTCATTACCACAAATTAAAATATTTAAAATGTCCACTCATTGAGTTTATATTCACCCTCCATCATCGTGTAAATATCTAACATATTTAAAACATAAATCATTTTTATCGACCTTCAATTTGTTATTTTTATTATTATAATAACTATCTGTGTTCTCAAATGTTTCCATTATCCAGTAACAATGTTTTATAGGCTTACCCCACATTATTATTATCTCATACAACCCCATTATGATTATAGTTGTCACTATTATTTCGACTTACCTTGTCAATTAGCACCTTGTTTGCACTTAAACTAACCTCTTTCTGATTTTCACTTGTATTCACCTCACCTACCTCGTTTTTTATCTTCACAGCACTTAAACTAGTGCACTATTTTCTGTAAACATATCATCATTGCTACCTCCACTATCACTTACCTGTTTTGATTCACCTGTATTCTCCTCTACTTGACATCCATCTCCTTCCCACTTTTTGTCCATCTCGTCAAACCATTTATTTATCAATTCCCCCCTTTCTTCTACTAGTTTCTTAATTATTCGCAACATATCCATTACACTCATCTTACAATCAGATTCACTCATATTATCATTATTTACCTTATTACCCGCCACCCGATCGACTTTCTTCTTGTTAGTTTGATCTGTCTCCCTACCGTTTTCTACTCCCATTACACTATCATCCTTATCACTAGGCCTATTCACTGTCTTATTTTCTACCACTATTACTTCAACTATCTTACCTTTATTATTTGTCACCTTACTATCAATACTAATATCATCACTATGCTTTTTAATTTCGGCAAATATTCCCTCTTCTTGTTCTTCCATCGGTGTTAAATTATCATCCAAATTACCCCACTCCTCGTCTGTCATTTCATCTACAACCCCTCTAAATTCGCTTTCCCACTCATCCCACGCGAAACCAATATTCTCTTGTACCTCGGCCATGTTAAAAAAAATGTTTATTATAATACCCTTTATACAAAACAATTACAATTCTCCCAATGCACGATAATTGTACACATTAATTCAAAATACTCAACACATAAAATCGTAATCACTATGTAAACGTACACTTCCCAAACATAACCTAGTCACACACACGTAACGTACATATATACGATAAATTTTTCAAATACGCCATTACCAAATCCTACTTTCTGTGCTTTAAAATAGGTCTACCTCGTATAAAATTATATCAGGATCCTGGCAGCGAGTCGCCAATTGTTAACAAACTAACTAAATTGAAATAAATAAATAAAATAAAACTGCCAGAAACTTACCTGCAATCTTTCTTCGCTTACTTACCTTTTATAAATTTCAATCAGAAGACCAGAGTCGCCACGATGTTTTAGGCTATACATCGAAACCTTTACACTCTACCTTAATAAAACAAAAGGGATAATTTTGCAATCTGACTACCCCCCAATTCAGACGAAACCCGGGAACGTTAGACGAATTTGTCAGCACAGAAAACTAGGAAGTGGTAACGACGAAATAACTAAACTAACTCATGGTTATATAAAACAAAACTTTTAATTTCTTCTATCCAAATTACTTTTCATTTTTTAAATATGAAAAACAAATTAAAAATAAAAAACAGCAATAATATAAAACATTTACTTAACCTTTCTGATTCTAATTTACCTACTCATTCCCATTCTAACTCTTAATTTAAGTAAGACAAACCCAGCTTGCCACATTCTCGCATTCATACCTTTTACCCCTTTTATATAACGTAAAATATATTTTATTGAATACGGTTACATAATACAGCGGCGTAGTCCACGACCGCGTGGCACCTTGAGTGTATATCCGAATGTTATTTCACCTCATTTTTTAATTTTCCTTACTTCACTCCACTTTTAATGTACGTTCCGTCGCCGCAGCCGGTGTTGTAAGTCGACTGCCCGTTTTTTCTACTTTTTACATGCCGGCGAAATTAAACTGTGTCCAGTCGGCGGACGCACAAGCTGCTCGCGTCCGGCACTTATAGATGTTGTTTTCCGACTGACTGACGCCACGTTGTGTGTCGGTCGAATTCATATCCGTCAGCTCGCACGGTGATTGGCTGAGGCGCTCACGTGGCAGGTTAATTACCCACGTGTTGTTCAGTTCCGTTGATCGACTTTGGCGTCAAGATTATTGCCGAGGCCCACGGGTTCAAACTTACAGCCGCATTCCAACGTTATCGTTTTGTTGCTGGTGACTCGCTACAAAGTTTTTACTTTTCCCCAATGGAAAATACAGGCATGCGCGCACAGGTTCGCATTCCAACGCTGTTGTCATTTGTGCTAAGCACGGACTGGTACGGAATTGTATACAGGGTGCCCAAACAGATTGTCCTCAAATAATCGTTAAATGCAATAAAATATAGATCCTTCCAAAATTGCCCCATTACATGGCCTGTCTGAGTCCAGAGACAAAACACAGACGTGTTGTTTTGTAATAACACTGTATGTGTAGTTGGTTAACACGAGGTACCCCACAGGTGAACACTGACTACTTTAAAATTATTTTCAATTATTAAAATTTATCCCCGTCCCAGATATGTCCCGTTACATGGTGTTATGAGGAGAGGTATTGTGAGAGAGTGACAGAATTATTCACATTGAGAGACAGAGAGATAATATTATTTGATGTTATTAGAAGTTACAAAGAACTAGTAGAGATAATAAATATTGAGAAAATTAATAATAGTGTAGACTTACCTTGTTGTGAGAATGGTACAGCAATAGATGATGCTAATGGTGATAATTATATTGAATGCTTACCTGTACATAGTGGAATATTAATAGTGGATGAGTCTGAAGATAAGGAGAGGTTAAAATGTGTAAGGGTGACAGACAATAATACAGACAGTGACGAGACCAGAATTAATGATGTTGACAGGTTATATGATTTAATAATAATGTGGGATAGTCCAGTAGATTATTATGTGGGTATAAAGGAACAATTTGAAATATTGAAAAGTTGTTATATAAATAATAATAATGTAATGAGTATAAATAAAGATGAAAATTGCTATGTGAAAGTAAGGCTAATTTACGATGATGGTGGTTAGATAAACAGTGAATGAACATTTAATTATTTTAGTTTATGGTTATGACTTGGCTAACTTATGTAATGAGGTGTGGTAAACAATAATATGATATGATGAAAAATTGTAAATAAATTTGAAGTGAGGTTAATTGTGTTTGTGTAAGAGGTTATGCTATATTCAGTAGTTTATGTAAACAAGGCATGTATGTAGTTGGAATTGATTTTAATAATAATATTTTATCTGACTAAATAAATAACGAGAGTTTATAATGCAAATGAATTGTAATTATTTTGGAGAAAGGTGATTAAAGTAACTTAGTGTTTTAAAAAACTGATGGAATTAGATAAAATTGAGACGAATTAATTGAGTAATTAATGTTGTATAAATGAACTTTGGTAATAAATTTAAATGATGTTTCTGAGATTTGAACTGCATAATAAATAGTAAATGAGTAAAGGTAGAATGTGTTTAGTTATTGAGTCATATGTTTGTTATAATGTTTCAGAAGGTACATATGGTTTTGTACGTTATATTTGTGGGGAGAATTGTTTATAGTCTGAGTCTATGACAAGTGATGATGTGTTCATTTGATGGAGTGATTAACCATATGTAAGTATGAATTTGATAATGACTTTGAAGTAAGGTAAAAGAGTCTTATGCAAAATGAATGTTGATAATAAATTTGAATTTTTGAGAATTTAATGGTACAATAAATGATAAATAATCAAAGATTGAGGAATGAAAGGTTCAATTAAAATTAAAATTGAAATGTTTGTAAATTTTATTCAGATGCAAATGAGATGTTTATTTTAATGAAATGAGGTTTATGTTCTTTATGAATGTGTATGTTGTATTATGTTTACTATGTTAGAGTGTAGGAATCTTAACTATGTGACATATATATATTTTACTTGTAATTCCCCACTTTTCGGGCGGTCACGGCGTCACCGACCCTGACCGTGGATTTGGATTATTGGTAGCAGGTGTGGTTAGGCAGATTGTATCCTAGCCATACTTGTTATTATTTTCAAAATTGGTGAATCTAGAAATTAACCGGGGGGTACATCAGGGGAATCACCACAACTATGGAACAGCGGCTATCATCGAAGGGGGAGGTAGTGCCGTGTTAAGGGCTTATAAGTAATATTTAGTAGGATTACTGGTGTCCTCGGACATCAGTAATGCCGAATTTTTTATAACGCTGAAACAAGAACGGGGTAGGCAGCGTCTACACCTTAAATAAACTTCAGTTCTTGTGGACGCACATGGGCGCTACAGTCCACCATCAGGAAATAATAGTGTGTGTGGAAAAGGAGCTGGCCATTACAAGCCAGGGGCACAGATAACGCATCTGTGCACAAGGTAAATGCTTGATCCGGTTTACCCGGCAGGTGATTTACCTAATTGTAACTGGGTAAAAGGGGGGGAATAATAAAATTATGAAGTAGGAGAAGTAACTGAGAAATCAGTGAAAGTTAATGACCGTAATAACGGTACAATCAAGTTTACTTACTCTAACTAGAGAGTTTGTGATTGATGACCCAGTTCCTGTTCGGTAATGTTTACTATGAGTTTTATGATTCAATGATTAGTGAGGGGTCGAGGGAACTTGGAAAGGTAGTACCTTTGCTTCGGGTTGACTGGGCACTGGCCCTCACAAGTTCCCAGGGTTGGATGATGTGATGGTAGCTCCCAATGGAGCCATGAGCCTCTCTCCAGCCAAGACCGTACTGCGTGGTGAAGAGCCACATCCTACTAGAGGTGACCCCGTTGACGCAGAACAGTACGGATCTAGACCGGAAGGTCGATAAACATTCCTGGTGGAGGGCAGCAGTATCCATCAGTACTGAGGTAGGGCGTATAGGAAATGATCCTGGACCGGCCTATGTCTTGGATTATTGCAGGCGGTAGTCAAAATTTGACCCATCCGGCTGTAGTACTGCGACTGAGGGGGTAGGTGGGACTCGATAGCTGTAGTGAAAGCAACCTACCTAGAGGAGAAAACCTCGATCACAATCCTGGCCCTCCAGGTTGGAGGTTGGGCTATGGGCTAACAACCCATTCCCGGAAAACCGGATGTTACGAAACTACCAAATAAGCCTCGGAAAGGACGGTATTATCGGAAACGACTCAGGCAACGGAATATGGACTTGTCTTTTGGAACGTGGAATGTTAGGACTTTGTACAGGCCGGGGGCACAAAGGGAACTATTTGAAGAGCTAAAAAGATATACAATTGGTGTAGCAGCAGTGCAGGAAACAAGATGGCTGGGAAATGGAGTAAGAGATACTAAAACTCATACGGTATTATACAGCGGAAGAGAGAAGGGGAAAAGAGAACTGGGAGTGGCATTTTTAGTTGACAGAAACTTAAAACACCTCATAGTAGACTTCCATCCAGTCAACGAGAGAATATGTAGAATAAGATTGGCTACTAAATTCTTCAATCTGTCAATCATAAACGTACACTGCCCGACTGATGAGAAGGATGAGGACATAAAAGCAGAATTTTACCAATTGCTGGAAAAAATATATGACACCGCCCCTAAGAATGACATTAAACTAATCATGGGGGACATGAATGGTAAAATTGGGAAAGAAGATGCATACCTTGGCACCATAGGTAGGCACAGTTTACACAATGAATCCAACAGAAATGGGGAACTGCTTATCGACTTCGCTACAAGCAGGAATATGGTTATCAGCTCAACTCAGTTCCCACACCGGGATATCCATAAGGGAATGTGGGTAGCCCCAGATGGGAAAACAGTCAACCAGATAGATCATGTGATCATAGATAAAAGAGCAGCTACAAGTATCATTGATGTCAAAACCCGGAGAGGAGCGTCAGTTGGTTCTGATCACTATATGGTGCAGATGAAGTTTAGATACAGGGTGGCTGTATATAGGAAGGACAGACTCAGAAGACAGGAAAAGGTTAACACAGTGAGTTTAAAGGACCCAGAAAGGGTACAGGAATATGCTGGGAAAGTGAGGAATAGATTGAACGAGTCAGTCGCAGGAACGGTGGAAGAGAAATGGCAGAGCCTTAAGTGCGCACTCCTGGAAACCGCCAGAGAGGTACTAGGAATAGAGGAGAGACGGAGGCGGGAGGACTGGTTTGATGAGGAATGCAGGGAGAGTGTTGCACGGAGGAATGAGGCTCACAGGAAGTATTCTCAGTGTAGGACTAGAGAAAGGAAGCAAGAATATGAAGAGAATAGAAGACTGGCAAATAAAGTATGTAGAAAAAAGAAAAGAACTTTTGAAAACGGGCTGCTTCTCAAAATGGAGCAGGACTTTGCAGATGGAAGAATAAGGAATGCTTATAAATATCTTAAGCATCTCAGGAAAGGTTATAAACCATCTACAACACTATGTAGAGACAGAGAGAATAGAATTGTCAGTGATCCAGAGAAAATTAAAACTATCTGGCGAGAGTACTTCGATGGCCTCCTTGGTGGTGTGCTACAGGGAGGAGAAATTGTTGCTCACACTCCGCAGAATGCAAACATTGGGGGGATGGAATCTGACCCACCATCAATTCAGGAAATAGAAGAAGCTATTAGTGCCCTCAGGAACAACAAGGCACCAGGTACAGACTTGATTCCTGCAGAACTGCTTAAAGCTGGAGGTGCTGAGGTGGCGGTCACACTGCACTCCTTAATCGTGGACATATGGCAAACGGAACGAATCCCCATGGAATGGAATAAGTGCACTATATGCCCCATTTATAAAAAAGGCGACAAACTTTAATGTAGAAATTACAGAGGCATTTCGTTGCTGTGCACCTCCTACAAGGTTTTTGCGTACATCTTGAACCAAAGGCTGAGACCCCTCACAGAAAATATAATACGGGAATACCAAGCTGGATTCCGACCTGGAAGGTCTACAATCGACCAACTCTTCTCGGTAAAACAGATACTAAGATGCGGATGGGAACGTGATATTGATGTGTACCAGATCTTTGTGGACTTCAGGCAAGCGTATGACTCTATTAATAGAGACAAACTCTACACCATAATGCATGAATTTGGAATACCAGGCAAGCTGGTAAGATTAACCCAAGTTACTATGCAGCAGACTGAAGCACAAGTAAAGGTGGATAGCCAACTAACTGAACCCATAAATATTACACGGGGACTAAAGCAGGGAGATGGGTTGGCCCCAACACTATTTAATATTGCATTGAACATGTAATAAGAGGCTTATCAATAAATAGCTCCAATCTGTTAACAAATAAAACTGTACAGATAGCCGCATATGCAGATGACATTAACATCATGTCAAGACGGATCACGGCAGCTAAAGAAATATTTATAGAGCTTAAAAACAAAGCCAAGGAAGTTGGGCTAGCCATAAATATGGATAAAACAAAAATGCTTATCCAAACAAGAAGGGACCAGGTTCATAACAACATCGAGATAGAGGAGGACACAACTGAGGTGGTGGACAATTTCACGTATCTCGGAGTGAATCTAGCAAAGACTGGATCAGAGGAGCCGGAGATCCAAAGACGGACCACCATGGCTAACAAGGCGTACTTCGCATTGCTGCCATCATTTAGGTCTGGGGATGTGCACAGGGAAACAAAAATGAAAATATATAGGACTGTCATCAGACCGGTGCTATGCTACGGGTGTGAGGCATGGGCAATCACACAGAAAACAGTCGACATAGTAGACACCTTTGAAAGGAAAATCCTCAGACGCATTATAGGCCCAATACAAGAAAATGGCTCATGGAGACTGAGATACAACAACGAACTGTATCAAATATATAAAGAGATACCAGTCTCAAAATTTATAAGAATTCAAAGATTGCGTTGGGCCGTACATGTTATGAGAATGGAGGGTGGCAGGAACCCTAAGAGGGCTTTGCTGGGTACATGGGAGGGAACGAGACCTAGAGGTAGACCGAGGAAGAGGTGGGAAGATGGCGTTGCAGAGGACGCGAGAGACATGGGGATAAGAAACTGGAGGAGGGTTGCAGTGGATAGAGTGGATTGGAGGCGGAGATTGGTGGAGGCCAGGGCCCGACTTGGGCTGTAGCGCCATAGGAGAGAGAGAGAGATTAGTGATGAACATTCACTTATGAGAACAAATGATTTTAAGTACTAGACTCTATGTTGTAATGATTGTACAATCAATATGATTTAAATTAGATAATTTTGTGTATTTGTGTTATTTGTATTCAGTGTGTCTAGAGTAAGGTTATTCACCTGTTATTAAGACATCAGCTGATGACTGGTGTTAAATGTATATAGTATGTTTTTCATGTAATCAATTCATAGGTTCTTTTATTAATTAATTTAATAGAATAATTTTGTTTATTTTACAATAATTGTTAGCATATAATTATGAGGATGTATAAGGAAAATTAAATTCATTTAACGATTTTGAATTTGAAAGTTGCAATTAAAAGGATTAATTAAAAGGGATGATGTAAATTAACTTAAAAGGTGAATTTTGATCATTAACTTGGATTTATTTTAGTAAATGAATGAAATTTAAATAATTTATTTTTGGTTTGAAATGATATTGTTAGACAAACAATTAAAAGTGGAGTACAATAAGGGGATTGTATTTATAGATAAATATGAAATGTTTATGAGAAATTGAAATTAATGATGAATATTTAGAGATATTAGGTTTAAGATAGTAAGGCTCATATATATATGCACCCAGTACTTTGCTAAAGGCAATCCAGTATTTATAAGGGGAGATATATCGGTTGATGATCTGGTTTGGTTTAAGGCTAGTTATTGATATTTTTTAGTGAAATGTTACAAGGTTAGGTGATACTGTGGTGAGTGCCTGTCTGATTTTATGGTGTTGGGATCTCGAACAGAGAAGTCCAGTAACGTCATTCAGGTACAGCCATAGTCCCCGAACTAGGGGGGGGTAGATTACCCATGATTTGTTAAAGAATTAAGGGGGGTTGCTGGCACCATATCCTCACTGGTCCTCTTAGGTTTTAGCAATGAGAGTTTTTGTGTTTCGGCAGAAAACCTCTCATTGGGGGGGGGGTATTGTAATGGTACAAACAAATGAGGGGTTTATAATTTAAAGTTTTTCATTTTTATTTAACCTGAGTATATTTTTGGTCACGGACTGTAGCTCCGTGTAAGGCACAGCATATTACCAAAGCGTAAGTTATCAGCAAGGGTGCGTAATCACGTGGACGAGCGTACGGTTCGGCCAACAGTCACACGGAAATGTCACGTCTGAATAAATTCCTTCTCAGCTAGTGCGTAGAGAACAAAGACAGTCGGCTCATAACATCTAACGCGCGCAGTTGCGTTGTCGCGCGGTCCGCCCGAAATACATTAAACAATGTAGACGGACTGGCCGAAGGAGTGAAAATGTATTAATTATAACAGTGAAGGTATACAGAAACAATAAAAAGACAGCAGTTCAGTGTAAAAGGCTCGCGAGCCGAAAATTCTAATAAAAGTGAACATGTGTGATTAAACTACACATAAAAATGTAAAACGTGGTCAAATATCAACAGTGAAACGTTAGACAACAATAAGTGACCAAAATTTTATTAATGAGAACATATTTCGTCAGACTATGCGATCAAAGAAGAACACGGGAGTGTTGCCACCACGTGTCCGACACTACCAAAGAGAAGTAACCTTTTCAAAATTATTTAAAATCAATTTGAGAAATTCAAAAAGAGCTCATAATAAGAAAGTATGAAAGAGTGGATGAAAACAAATACTGGGTTGCCTTGATATACATATAATATTGGTAGTAGTTAAGAGATAAAATGAGTTAATTCAAACTGTTTAGTGAATAGTAAGATATATTATTTTTAGTCAGGTCAATCAGTTACATTTCAGGTAGTAAACAATGTTTTGTATGTACCATTGCAGTATATTGAAAATTAATTATAGAAAAAATATGTAGAAAAAAAAATAAACAAGCAAGAAGAAGGATGTCTTATGTAAATGGGAGCATAACAAAGAATGTCGTATCAAAATAAAATAAAATAATATTTTGTTTCAACTTGCTACATGTGTGTTAGAATAGACATTTCAACCACCTAACTTCATTTTCTGTGCTGGTAAATATGCTATACGAAAAAGGGTTTCCAACACTAGATGATCTGGCCGAACAAGTAAATAAATTCAAGGTAAGTGCGAGTGTGTGGTTGTTGAATATTTTAAGAAATTATAAAAAGTTACAATGCTTGAGGAACTGAATCACCTCCACGACGGACAGATGCTGCAACATTGCCTTCAACGGTGTACCTCTTCCTGCATGCATCATGTACGGTGACTTCATTCAACTCTTGTAAAAATTGTTGGTTCTGCAGAAGGCCACGTTTCACACTCACTTCAATAAGCGAAAGAATACCTCATTTTTTCACAACTATTACTTTGCCTTCCTCAACTATACTGTGACATATAAAACAAATGCCCGGCGGAACCGACATTTCGTTCAGTTGCACTTCGAAAGTTCGATGAGAAATACGATTTTCGGTTGAAAAACTCACATTTTATGCTGAGGCCCGAAAAACTCACGAAACACACAAGGCGAAAAACTCATGAAACGCTGAGGCCCGAACACGACAGTTTCAACGATAAGACTCAACTGAGGAGAACCGTAATGTGAGAGAGGACTATCAGACAGGTAAACATGAACATTTTGTACGACGAAACAAGCGTCAGACATAACAGAAAGAGACAATATAAAGATTTTAGTGAACAGTGACTTGGCATGTTGTGTCTGTTTCAATGTTTCTCCAAAGTCGAGCCTAGACATCAACAATCCTTGTATATTCTGGAATGTGTAACACTTTGTGTACACGTTACGATTCACGAAAAACGTAGTAATATATTATGATCCACATTGCTCTGGCATTTAATTTGTTTGAATAACATCAATAACAATAACGACATCAATAACAGCCTGCACGTGAAATGATTGTGTGTGTGTGTGTGTGTGTGTGTGTGTGTGTGTGTGTGTGTGTGTGTGTGTGTGTGTGTGTGTGTGTGTGTGTGTGTGTGTGTGTGTGTGTGTGTGTGTGTGTGTGTGTGTGTGTGTGTGTGTGTGTGTGTGTGTGTGTGTGTGTGTGTGTGTGTGTGTGTGTGTGTGTGTGTGTGTGTGTGTGTTTAAAAAACAAGCAGATGTAAACTATCCATAAAGAACACGAGAGACAATATTAGTGCAACAATTAGATTAAAAGTATTTAAGTAATATAGAGCACATTTACCTACATGCAGTTACAATTATTTACATCAGTTCTTGCACCCCACTAATATTTCCGTCACTGTTATCACCGTTAGCCAACTATCACTATTACTCAAATCGTCTTCACCGCTGTTATCCCGTTCTATATTAATTTCTAAACTATCTGTTACAGTATATTAGTACTGTATATTATTACTAGAAGGAGCACGAGGGAGAAGAAAAAAAAGAAGGAGCATGAGGGAGAAGACCCACATTAGGTCCTTACACCAGATAAAAACATTTTTCTAGACTTTTGTGGTTTCACACAAAGTTTCAGTTGAAATTATCTTATGGTTATTTTATTACATTTAATTCAATTAAATACATATTTCATTCCTTTTACATGGTCTTCTTTCAGGTTCTCACAAATCGTCATGGGAAGTGTTTAGATCCATTTCTCCCAAAATCCAATTTTCCCATTTTTTGGTTTTTTGCAAATAATGAGAGAACCATTAGGTCTACAGGCATCTTTCTGTGCTTAAATTAAAGATAAATAAATTTACTACAAATTCATTCTATGACATTCCTCGTAGGATGAGTACTTTTCCCGATATTTGGCTCGGAACTCGACCAAAACTAAATTTTTCATTTTTTGGAAAAATGGCCAATTTTTGAAGTGCTGTATCTCGGGAACTATTGGATGTACAGAGCTGCGGTTGGGCTCAAATTGTTGCAAAGTTAATCTACTTTAAAAAAGGTATCTATAACTTTTTCCCTAGAATGCATACTTTAGGAGTTATAAGGCAACAACTGAAAAAAGTCCGAAAATGTTTCAGTTTTTCACGCATTACACAGTTAGCACAGGTCTTTTGAAGCTGCAAACTTGGATTCACACTACTGGTACTGGTCCTAACAACATATCAAAAAATTAGAACTACATGAATTATTGCGATTTTAGCCTTTTTTTATGTACAAATTGACTGGCCTATAATATGATGTAATTAAATTTACACACAAGGCAGTAAAACAATCACAAGTATCTTTTAACCAAATCACATTTAATTTAACATCCTTCCACACAACACAATAATTTAAACCCTATTATAAAACAAACACTCACTACATTCAGCACTAACAACACTTTTGCCTTTTTATTCTCGGACAGTATAATAATGCTCCATGGGTAATGACTTCAACAATCCTATACATTTCTCTCCATTTCTTAACTCCTATAACCTTCATGTCTTCCTCAGCAGTATTCACTTTCTTTGCCTTCTTCTGGACCTATCTTCTATGGGTTTCCAGTCACTACTGAGTAGACCATTGCAGTATTGGCTTTTGCATTTCTTTACATATCCATTCTGTAAACATATCCTAGAGATCCTTTCTATGAATATGGTCAACTTATGAACTTAACAATATCTGCAGTACTAGTTTAGTTTGTGCAGTTCAAAATTCATGTGCGCTCCCTATATGCCATCCTGATTTTGTGTTGAGCCAAAATCTTTCCTTCCTACTTTACACTTAAAACTTGCATTTTTCACTAGAATAATTTAGATAGTCTACTTCCACTTTCATATACATGGCCCAGATCTCACAAATTCAACTATTGTATATCATTATAAAACAACTTGTTTATAACTGTTTCCCCCATCTCTTGTCACTGTTAAAGAAAAGAATAACGTAACAATCTCAATACTCTTAGAGAGTACTTGTTTATTCTAGATGTTCTGAAGAATTCTGTGCTAGTTGTACAGTTCATTCCACATTGCAATGTTATTTGAGAAGTCATCCCAGATCATTATCAGCCAACAACATGCATAACATTCCTACTTATATTCAGTTTCCTGTACTGCTGCAGTAACACAGTGAATTCTCGATTATCTTGAGTTAATTGTGGTCCACAACTAACTCAGATAATAAGGGAAAATGCTAAAATATGTAATTAATTTACGATGTTTAATAGTCATTAAAATAGTATACATTTGAAACTTCATACACTAACAGGCCTATAGTTTAAAATAAATGCAGAAGAACAAAAAGAACACTAAGAAAAAGAATTTTATTATTAATTATGTATGAATACAGCATCAAGTTGAATAAAAAAAAGTCTTTTTTTTTCAAAGGTTGTGATGGATGTCTGCTTCAGAGTAGTAGTAGCACTTTTACTTGCTCCATTTGTTAATAAAATTAAGTCTGTGTTTGAGCTTCAGGTTCCTGTCCTATGTATTATAATGCAAGTTCCAAAGCAGATAATCCATTTCCATGTGAAACGGAGGGGGCAAACTTTCTTCTTCAGACAAATTCATTTTGGTATCTGAAGTTTTCTCATGAATTGCGCTATGTCTGCACAAAATTATGAACCGTCAAGTTTTTCTTACAGAATGCTGCACATTGCCTTAATGTAGCTGAATCCCACATACACAAAGTTTGGTGTAGGAATTTCTAAACAATGTATAGTTTCTGATATATTCAAAAAACAAAGAAGATTACAAACTCATTAAGTGAGTCACAAATATACCTGTATTAACAAAAGTGTGATAAACAAAAAGCTAACCCAGAATTCGAAAAATTGGGGCTGGATAATCAGCACTCTACTGTATACTAATTATTGACATATAGTATACGTATATGGATTTTACAGTTGATACATTATACATTACATGTAATATTCTTCGTAGCACTTGGCAAGTTTTACACAATATTATATAATAAAAATTAAGTTGAAGTTAAAACTTAATATATTTACCATAAAATGTTATGGTCTGGCTAAAATGGTGTATTGTCTTAACCATATCCAAACAGGACAAAGAGAACAAGGTATGTAAATTTGTAGGTATGAGAAAAAATTATGGTCAAAAATACATATACAAATCTGGGTATTCTATTAACACATTGCTTATATTTTCCTAATCAATATTTTTTAAGAAAGTAAATTATCTAATTTTAATTTCTCTATTAACAGCTAATATTATATTTTCTTGTTAACTTAATTAAGCATTAGTTTTTTAAAGGGATACTTAAATAATTGTTGTAGGGTCAAAGATGGCAGATATGAAACACTGTCACGGTACTTTTTTAACTGATAATACTGAAACTCACTTAGAAAAGTTATAATTTTGTTAACGACTGTGAAAATGGCGGATTTTGTAGGACATACAGATGATAAAAGACCTTTCTTCAAACCTTGACATTGTTTTGCTACTTAACTATGAAAGAAAATTTTACCAATGGCAAGCAAAATCCATGTTCAAAGCTTCATTTCTATACTGGATCAACATTTATACTACAACTAATTGTCAAGGCAATATGTACACAATATTTAGCTAGCCACAAAGGAATTAGCTAAACTCACTCACTGTAAAAAAAAAAATTATTCTAATACAAACGTGTGTCTTAAAAACAGCATACAGTAAGCAGTTTTCAGTTTATTTCCTACCCTGTGTGAGATACGCATATGCAGTGACTGCAGTCTGCTAGCGACAGTTCCAAAAATTTGTTGGTTATAATTGCAGATGTGTCAGCAAAGCCAAAGAGGGAATGATCTGTAAAGACTGTCTGTAAACAAAACAATTATAGTACTTGATTTATGTTTCGAATCTATAATTTTCTACATCACCTTGAACTAACAGAGACATTAAAATGTTCGCTACACTGTAGGAAAATTACCATGCAAGTTCAATGGTCTAAGATCAGTACATAGATTGTTACTGGGTGAAATTTAAATGCATATAAGCACTACAGTTGGTGAATATTTCAACACTTTGTATAGTACAGTACCAAACTACACTTCATGCTGTTAGCATTGCTACCATCCTAATTGGTATGCAATAGGGTGCATCACAATACTCTTATTTGTAGAACTAAATAAGACTGCAGCAGAGTGTATTTTCTAACAGGCTTAAATAAGATTATACGTTACATGTTTGTACAACACTAGTTGCTAAGAAAGTAGCAAATATTGACAGATACAAACTACATTCAAATAAAATTAATTAAATTACAACACAAAATTTGCTTCTTTCTTAAAAATGTATTTGTACAGCAGAACTGTGAACATATATCAAAAGTATGTGTCAATTCAAACTACAGTTTAATATAAATAAACTACACGATGCAGTAGTTTACACTCTGAAAAACAGAGTGTGCTCTAACATCACCTGTGTTTGTGCGTGTGTGTTTCAATACAACAAAAATATTTACTTGTGGATTTTTACTCTATTCCGTTTAGCTTGAAACTTCCCATGATTTGCACATATAAACTTATTTTTAAAAACAACATTATAAAGTAAAATAATATTGAACTAAACTTTTTTTGCAGATTATGTTTTTTAATACTAGTATTTACTGTATGTTAAAGCAACAACATTATCATTATTTAATTTTCAAAGTTAAGAAACTCTATTGCCAAATAAATGCTTGTAGTGTTTTGAGAATATACAAGCTGTAATTTAGATTATTTCAATAAATTTATAAAATGGAATAGCATAAATAATATTTCTGCCAGGATAAAATATTACAATCTTCTAACACAGTTTGGACCCTCAGTACAGGATATATTATAATATTATAATTATAATTAAGCATTAACAAAATAAAGGCTTTGACTAAAAATATTTTTTAAATTCCTGTTTGTATATGTCTCTCAAATGAATGCATTAATGTTTTCTAACTTCTCAGCTCTAAAGAATACAACTGATGATAATACATACACTTTTAGATTCCTAGCCAAAAAATATGAAGGCATACATTTCCTTTTGGGGTATTCAATAAATTAGTCAAATCAGTCTACAATATGTATACACAGACAGGTAAAATTTCTGGTAAAAATCATAACTAAAAACAATAGCAGAAATCTTACATCATGTCAGGACTCTGAAAGAATTTTAATCATAGTTAAAAAATGAATGTCAAGAAACAGAACAGTCTTTGAAAAAGCTTATTATAACAACATTCAAAGCCAACAATTCATGAATTGTGTCTAATCAGAGACACATGTGTATATGTATAGACACAAAAACTAGTTCGCACCAAGTATGTCAAATTGAACAATGTCGCAGTATTGTATTATGTACATAACACACCAAGAAGGCTTCAAATTTTTTTCCTTTATTTTTCATGAAATTTTGCAGGTGGGAAAGAAACCATGCACGAGAAATTCACAGTAGTAACGACTTTTGCTCAAGTTATAATATCAAGTCTCAACATGTCACATTTTACACCACCTTGTAATTTCTGTATGTGTGTAATGTTAGTGATCTAGCAGGTTGCATACACACAACCATATTATTTCACAATTGTATTTGCTCACCTTGAGGCCTAAAAGCCTTCCAATCATCATAGCTTCATGAGCAAGTGCTGAAAATGCAGAATGACCATGGACATGAGTAACAGATTCTCGAATAAATATATATCGAATCAAAGGCAGAGAGCATATCATGGTTGGAAGTACACAGTCATTGTAAAAAGTTTTTATCGGCAAATAATATACCTAAAACATAATTCAAAAAATAATTTTTTTAAACTGTACATGAATACTGATCGTATAAGGGCACTTACAAAACACAAACTCAAAATTATTTTCATCTTAATGGTGTTAAGCTAATGCAGAGTTAATGTATGACAAGAAAACTCTACACTGCTTTACAAATCAGTTCAGTTTCAAGAACAAAGTATACACAAATATATTTCACTAGCTATAAATAAAAAACTGTACAAAATTGATTCAGTTTTTGTCCTAATTGGGAATATTATTTATCAATTTTTTCTATATGTTATAATGGTTTTTCAAATAAATTAGAATCTCTGTCAAAGTGCAACTACTAGTTTTATGTTAGGTCATTAATATACTGTCCTTAGTCTCATTGCATTTGTATACGTCCAGAACAACTATACAAATAACTTTAATATTTTTTTAATATTACAATCTAATTTTTAAATCAGAAGCCAACCAATCTGAAAAATTAATACATGTACATGAAGAATGTCAATGATTTAATGGGAAAATGAAAAAATGTATGTAATGATACAAATCACATAAGCAGTCAGTAAATACAAATTTTAATGTTTGTAATAAATAATTTTTTGCCATTTATTTTAAGCCACCTTGTTTAGGTTATTTTTTGACACCTATTGAGTGACTCTTCTAGGATAATTAATGCCAGGATAATTATAGAGTCAGGCTACTAATGATAATCTTCAGTTCCAACATATTTCTGAACCAATCAATATTAGTTTTAAAAATATTCTATTCAAACATTTTTGGATAAGTAAACTAATTGAACGCAAAACCTTGAGTTCAGGTTTCACATATACTATGCTTTCTCATATACATCTTAGTCTCATATAATATGCTTTCATTATTCAACTCCAACATGAATATAAAGACACACATGGTACAGCAACATCCTATTAAGATAGTAAATCCATAGAAATGATGTAAAGTGTAACAAGTAGGCAGGAATATAAAACTGCTCATCCTGTAATAACGCATGTGAACTAGAAGGAAACAGTGATAGTAATGCATGGTGAGCGGTATATTAATAATGCACCTGTACAAACATGTTATGATTCACTTCCTGCAGAACCTGTTCTCTCATCAATGCACGGATTTGACCAAACGTTCAAGCAATTTTTGTTTATTTGAAAAATTATGTTATGTTATCTGTATTTATATTGTTCTTGTCTGAACGTCTGAAGTTATTCAAAAAGAATCAAATAATTTTTTGCATACAGCCCTGAATTGTAGAGTTCTCAATACCTATTGTTTTTGGTGAAGATTGGTTAAGAGAAAGGGGTAGTTTACCAGCAACATTTTATGTTTTAACAAGGGTAATTTTTTCATGACCAATGATAAACCTGTAAATTCAATCAGAATCAAATAATTTTTTGCATACCTTCCTGAATTATGGAGAACTCAAGGTCTATTGATTTTGGTGAAGATCGTTAAGAGAAAAGGGTAGTTTACCTGCAACGTTTTATGTTTTAACAAGGGTAATTTTTTTATGACGAATGATAATTGCTGTATATTCAAAGAGAATCAAATAATTTTTTGCATACATTCCTGAATTTTTAAGTACTCAAGGTCAGTTGATTTTGGTGTAGATTGGTTAAGGGAAAGGGGTAGTTTACCTGCAACATTTTACGTTTTAACAACGGTAATTGTTTAATTACCTTGTATCCGTCAGTGACTTCGTTCTAGCATTTTTTATATAGACGCGTTTCGTGACATGTGTCACATCATCAGTAATCCTCGTCAAATGTTAAAATTCACATAAAACATATAAAAACACATTTGCACATATTTACTAAATTACAATAACGACACACACATAACACGATGTAACTTCGGCTTCGTTGGACCGGTCCGACCGCGCGTGTAGTTGCCGAGCCAACAAACTGGACCGGAAACGCGTCTATATAAAAAACGCTAGAACTGACGGATACAAGGTAATTAAATTATTGTGAAAAAGTGACTTGGATACTAAAAAAAAAAAAAAAAAAAAAAAAAAAAAAAAAAAAAAAAAAAAAAAAAAAAAAAAAAAGGTAATTGTTTCTATGATGAACGATAACTGCCGCACATTCAAATAGAATAATGTTTTGCATTCATCACTGAATTGTAGAGGACTCAAGGCCTATTGATTTTGGTGATGATCAGTTAAGAGAAAGGGGTAGTTTACCTGCAACGTTTTATATGATAACAAGGGTAATTTTTTCTATGACAAACGATAACTGCCGTAAATTCAAACATAATCAAATCATTTTTTACAAACATCCCTAGGTTGTAGAGAACTCAACGCCTGTTGATTTTGGTGAAGATCGGTTACGGGGAAAGGGTAATTTACCTGAAACATTTTTTGTTGTTGAACAAGTAAAGTACTTAATTTTGATAAATAAAGTATCCTGATAAGAAGATCTTAATAATCCACTGTAGAAACGTAGATGAAATATCTATAAATGAAGAGGCTAGTTGAACGGGATGGGGGTAATTTTCTATAAATGTAAATTATAGTTGAAGGGGGAGGGGATAATTTTTTATTTCCATGTTCCATAAGGAAATGGAAGTATGGTCATGGCGAAAAAATCGTGTTCGAGATAACGGCTGATTCTGATTGTACTACCCTCAAAACATGAAGAAAAGTCATTTTTCGAAAAGGGTCTGTGTGTATGTCTGTTTGTCTATCTGTGTGTAGAATTTTGTCTATGGCAAACGATAACAGCCGCAAATTCAAACAGAATCAAACAATTTTTTGCATACAGCCCTGAATTGTAGAGTTCTCAAGACCTATTGTTTTTGGTGAAGATCGGTTAAGGGAAAGGGGTAGTTTACCAGAAACGTTTTATGCTTTAACAAGGGTAATTTTTTCTATGATGAACGATAACTGCCGTAAATTCAAACAGAATCAAATAATTTTTTGCATACCTTCCTGAATTATAGAGAACTCAAGGTCTACTGATTTTGGTGAAGATCGGTTACGAGAAAAGGGTAGTTTACCTGCAATGTTTTATGTTTTAACAAGGGTAATTGTTTTATGACAAATGATAACTGCCGCACATTCAAACAGAATTGAATATTTTTCTGCATACATTCCTGAATTTTAAAGGACTGAAGGCCTATTGATTTTGGTGAAGATCGGTTAAGGGAAAGGGGTAGTTTACCTGCCACGTTTTTTTATCAAGGGTAATTTTCTATGGCAAACGATAACAGCCGCAAATTCAAACAGAATCAAATAATTTTTTGCATACAGCCCTGATTTGTAGAGTACTCAAGACCTATTGTTTTTGGTGAAGATCAGTTAAGGAAAAGGGGTTAGTTTACCTGCAACGTTTTATTATCAAGGTAATTTTCTATGGCAAATGATAACAGCCACAAATTCAAACAGAATCAAATAATTTTTTGCATACGTCCCTGAATTGTAGAGATCTCAAGGACTTTTGATTTTGGTGAAGATCGGTTAAGGGGAAGGGGTAGTTTACCTGCAACCTTTTACGTTTTAACAACAGTAAAGTACTTGAAAATTCATTTAAACTTTTTCAAACAATGGTAATTGTTAAAAATAAAATAATTTTGTTGCCAGGCAATAAAATTATAATTTTTTCATTATTGTAAATCATGTATGAGTGAAAATATATCGATCGTGGCAGGCAAGCATATCTCAATTATATAATGTTTACGTTTCCATTTTATTATTATGATTACTGCAATAAAAAGGCAGGGAAGACACACACACAAAATTCGCGTTATTTCTGGCCTCACTCATGTTTATTTTCTTACATTTGCACGCTTTTTAAATGGAAAGTGCCGAAACCCACACCAACATAACGCGTGCAAGCCGAAAAAGTGTCCAGCGTGGATAGCGATTTGCTTCCTGTGAATCGCTGGGCAGTGTAACTGCACGTGTTTACAGAGGAACGATTCATAGACAGACTTTTTGTCTTTAGGGAATGAACCCTCTGCAAGATGCTGAGGGTCCATGAGTGACTTCCGAGCGCTCCTTCTTTTCCGCGTGTTTGTTCTGTGAAACGTACACTGTAGATTCGCAGCTTTACTCTAAGCAACGCTCAATAGGAAATGTTGAAAATTTTTGTCCATGGTGTACCCTCATACACACTAAATCTGCTCTGATGTTTTAATTACGGACATCATAATATTAAAACTTCGGAAACTTGAGCACTACTTAATGGAGATAAATCATTAACTTATACAAGCCATTAATTTTATGCATATTTTTTATATATATGTGTACTACGTTATCGGCAACAAAGAAACAGTTTTTGTTAAAATTCCTTCCCGGGATGTTTGGCCGTAGTCCAACGTTTTCTACAAAACGAGACGTTTCGGCAATGCCATCGACTTCCATCATCAGTGAAAATCGAGTGCGATAACGTGAGGTGGTATACGTTAGTGACCACAGTACTGTGGTTAAGGCTGAAGCAGTAAGTAGAAAGTAGTAGTTTCTATGGTAATATTTCATTTCGAAAATGATTTTAAATATAAATCTTAGAACATGGAAGTCATGTATGGTTCTCCATACCGATATTTATATATGTACTATGTTATCGGCAACAAAGAAGTAGTTTGTTGTTAAAATTCCTTCTTGGCCTGTTTGGCCATAGACCAATGTTTTCTGCAAAACAGATGTTTCGGCAGTGCCATTGACTTCCATCATCAGTGAAAATCGAGTGCGATAACGTGAGGTGGTATACGTTAGTGACCACAGTACTGTGGTTAAGACTGAAGCAGTAAGTAGAAAGAAGTAGTTTCTACGGAAATATTTCATTTCGAAAATGATTTTAAATATAAATCTTAGAACATGGAAGTCATGAATGGTTCTCCATACCGATATATTTTTTTTTTTCGTTCAGTCTTCAAAACATTTCTCTAATGCAATTTTTGGTATAGCCTTAGCAATTTTTATTTTATGTTCAACAGTTATGAAACCTTCTCCTTTTGTTGCATTTTCAATGTTGGGATGAGGAAAAAGATCACACTGGAATTTGTGAATATGGTGGTTACAGTATAATTATAATGTTTTTTACCTAAACTTTGTGAACAACCAATGACGTGCCCTGCTGTATTATCGGGTTGGAATTTGCATAAATTATCCTTCTCAAAAATAACAAGAAACACAAAGAAACATATATGTAAGAGCATGGTGTAAAGTGTAATCCTTTATGGAGCAGAAGTTTGGAATGTTTCAAATGTAAATAAGAAAAAACTGATGGCAGCGGAAAAGGATTTCTTCAGGAGGAGTTGTAGAAGATCAAAATTAGACAGGGTTAGAAATGAGACTATTGGAGCCGAGATGAATATTGACAGGACAATAATAGATGAAATAGAAAGAAGACAATTGACTTGGTTTGGGCATGTGAAGAGAATGGAAGATGACAGATGGCCCCGCAAAATACTGGAATGGATACCACCGGTGAGGAGGAAAAGAGGACGTCCACGGAGGAGTTGGCGAGATGATGTAGCGGAAGCAATGGTTGCAAGAAACTTAGAAGAACTTACATGCTACGATAGGTTACAATGGAAGTTGGGGACGGAGAAACGGTGACAGCTGTAAAGATCCATTATATATATATATAACGGGATATACATATATCCTTCTCAAAATCTAGCCATTTTCTATGCACAGTTTCATGCAAGTGGTATAAAAAAAACACACTTGACTAATGCTCTTTATTTACTGTTAACGTAGTAATGACAACTCGTGGAACACAAAACCGCATTCTTCTCTATCATGATCTTCAATTCATTCACGTCATCTTTGAAGCTTTTGTACCCCTTGTAAACCAACTGTTAATGGATAGAAGGCTTCTGCAACATATCCATCACACAGAGCAGTTTATATCATTCTTTATACAAAATTACATCAATGTTCTTCAGTATTCCATTGTAGAACATAAAATAATTGCCTACTACATGAAAAATACAACTTACTCAATTAGCTGTCATATCTAAACTATGTATCCAATGGGGCTAAAATTTTAGGTAAGTGCCTTTAAGATGTGTAACAACATCAAATAAAAACAATTTTTTAATTAGCACTTGTATCATGGAAAATCAAAATTGCAACCACTATTTTATCAAATTCATATACTGGTAACTGTCTGATATTTTCATCTACTGTATATGGAAAGTGTATACAAGTCGGTACGAATCTGAGAGCTTGACCTTGAAATAGTTCTGACAGGCAGGAAGGGCGGGGTAAGGAAGGACAGATTGTATGCAGTTGGAACTGAAAAATCCGCTGTCAACGGCTTGCAAATGAGTGGATTTTTTTTACTTCAGTGTACGGCTACGCCTTGAAGTGTACTGCACAATCTGTGTTGTATAATTTTGTTTACACTCGTTGGTGTGTCTTGTTAGTTTAGTGAGTCTTCAATTGTGTATTCATATTTTCTGTGTTTGTGCTTCGCAATTTTGGCAAATATGTCAGAGTTTGTATCAAAATTAAAAGGCAAGAAACTGCATAGTCAGAGCGGGGAAATAATAAAAAACGCTTATGATTTCATTAAAAAAGAAGCACAAGCAATAATGAAAACTGGAAAATGTAACGACGGCTTTATTTTACCCATTCAAAAATGCCAAGAGAGAACAGCAGCTGCATGTGGAGTTTCAAGAACGGTAGTTCAGACAATATTGCAAGAAGCCAAGAAAATGGGTGAGGATGGTAGTCCAACATGTTCATTTTCAACTCCAAATATAAAAGGGACAAACCCGTTACTGGTATTGACGATTTTGATAAATGCATTGTTCGTAGAACTGTTCATGAAGTGTATGTGGCTGAACGGAGACTTCCAACCGCAGATATAATTAGGAAAAAACTTGAAGAAAAGATTAATTTTAAAGGTACTGACTGTAGTTTAAGAGTCATCTTGAAATCGCTAGGTTTTAAGTGGAAAGCTACCCCAAGTAATAGGAGAGTTCTTATTGAAAAGAGTGACTTACACCAAAAGCATATTCACTATTTAAAATGTCTTATTAAGCACAGGGAAGAGAAAAGACCAATTGTTTATGTGGACGAGTCATATATTCTCTCTAGTCATGTGACATCTAAATCGTGGAGAGACGACAGTGCAAAATGTATATACCGGCCAGTATCTAAAGGTGAAAGGCTGATAATTATCAACGCTGGAGGCGAAATGGGTTGCATACCAAATTGTCTTTTAATGTGGAAGGCTGGAAGAAAGAGTGGCGATTACCATGACCAAATGAATAAAAACAATTACATAAAATGGTTGCAAGAGAAACTTCTTCCCAACCTACCTCCTGAATGTGTTGTTGTAATGGATAATGCAGCCTATCACAATGTGGAGATAAATAAGGCACCCACCTCGAATTCCAAAAAGGATGATATGATAAAATGGTTAGAGGATAACAGTGTCCCATTTTCGACAAATATGTTGAAGCCTGAACCTGTAACGCTTATAAAAACCACCACAGTGACAAGAAAACGTATGTAGTTGACAAGCTACTGAAAGCACATGGTCATACGACACTGCGACTTCCGCCATATCATCCCGATTTAAACCTGATCAAGATGATATGGTCTATCGTGAAAGGGCATGTTGCAAAACACAATCCTACATTTAAAATGAATGATATAATTGCCTTGTGTGAACGAAAATTTGCTGAACTGTCCGAAGATGACTGGAAACCTCTGTGTGATAGAGTTAAAAGATTAGAGAGGCAATACTGTGAAAGAGACATAATTATTGATGAAGAAACCGATAGGTCTGTGATTTCATTAGATAGTGAAAATGACAGTGATTGTAAGCCGGAAACAGATTCCGACGCAAGTATCAAAATGTTTCCTGACTGAAAGGAAGTTCAGTAGACATCACTCGTAATAATTTATATAGTGCATTTTAGTAGTGCATCTATTATAATATTTCCAATTTTATTTACTATATTAATTTACCCTGTAACTCTTACGACAAATGTGTATTTAGACATCATTATATGTAAATAACTTGTATGCAGTGTTTACTTTAATGCATTTTTTTTGAAAAAGTGCAAGGAAATCGAGTGTTTGGTGGAAACAACAGAAGCTCATAAAAACAAAGTACTGGGTGTCCTGGACACTATGGTAAGTTATATTTGCGATGTTTAGGATATTAGTTTGTATTTACTTTATTTCAAAACGTGTTTTACATTTTCAGTATGCAATAGATTGGCCTATTTTTCTAATTATGTGTTGCGTTCGTGCGCGCGCGTGTGTGTGACCTCTCATATTTTCATATCGGAGTATTTGCATCTTTGAAATATTAAACAACAAAAAAAACTATACGAATTTTTTCGTATTTATTTTATTTTCTTATTTCAATGCATATTTCGTTGACTCATAATTGTTCAGTATAGTCAACGTTGATTATACACTATAAATTTTGTTTTACGATTTTAAACAATACTGATTCAACGAAATAGGCGTATAAGAAAACAATGGGTCATTCCAAATCAAATCATCCAGCCAGAACAAAATTTTTCACCCCACCCTCTCAGATTTTCATGAATTTTTTTTTACATCTATGGACAAATATAACAACCCGTATTTTTCATTTTTGCCAAATTCGCTTTAGATTTTTTAATGATTTTTTGAAAAAAAAAGTCAATTTTTAGCCGATTTGTTAGTTGCGGCTCGAGATCTAAAGAGCACTTTTCAATAAAAACTCTACTTGTATGGTTATTATTTAATATTAACTTATGAAACTCACAATACTTACTTGAAATTTCACAAGGATTCCAAATATAAAGTCAAAAATAACATTTAGACTCATATAAACTTGTTTTTCCACTTTAAAGTTGGCAATTGTGAAGTTTTTTTCTCCATGCAGGCTTTTATGTAAATGTTTATAACTTTTTTCTGTCTGGTCCTATGAGGCTGAAAAAGGTCTCAGTTGAAAGAGGATGAAATGTAATATAATAGCATAAAATAAATGTCTCGGGTATTTAATGACATCATTTTATAATTTAAGTACAAAGTTTATATTTGATATTTGGTTGAAATATTTTGCATAGTACCCTATTTTGTGTGGCCAATGAGGATTTTTTTTACTTAAGGTATGCTTATATTTTTCTGTACTAAAATCTTCAGTTAAAATTAGGCTTATCAGTGTCACAAGGCCTCACTACCTGTCAAAACTTAAAAAATATAGATTTTAAAGAAGATTTGTCCGTATTTTAAAAATAATAACTTGCTTAGGTATTTGCTTGTTGAGTTAGCATACCTTTTCAGTCTTAAATGGTATTACAGGATATTTATAATATATACAGGTGCTTCTTGATTGATATGAAACTTAATTTTTCTTTGCCCAGGCAGCATTAATATTTTGAATACTATTTTTGGATATTCTGAAAAGCATTTGGGCCACCTAAGCACTTAATTCAAGTACATCTATGCAGCAAATTATGTTTGTAAAAGGGACCCAGCACTTACCATCTCCCAACATTTCTGTGTTCTGGCCAAAAAAATGTTTTTGATGGCCAGTGAGGATGCACAAAATTGATGTAAGCATCTTAGTTGTCATCATCTTGCTCCAAAATTAGTTCAATATAACACTTTTCTTTATAGGCATAGGATGAAATGTACTATAATAGCATAAAATAAAAGTCATGGGTATTTAATGTCATTTAAATTTAAGTACAAAGTTTACATTTGATATTTCATTGAAACATTTTACTTACAACAGTGCAGGACTACAAGTTACAACATGATTGTGTAACGGTACAATTCTGGCCCTATTGTATTTTGGGGGAATAATTAATTTAAATTGTATTTTTATTCAAAGTCATATATAAGAAACTAGTAAAGTTTTATGAAGGTTTGCTACTACGCAATATCGAGTGGACAGAAATTGCGTCAAGGTCGGGAATATACGCACAGAAACAACAACATCATTTTGCCATACTAATGTGTCAACAAGCTGCACCCATGTATACGTCATCCAAAAGTATGCAAAAACGTAATAAACTCGCCTGTAAACAGCTAAGGCGTGGAACTGGACACAAAGAGACTGGTGACGTAGTTACTCCCCACCTCGGAATTGAAGTATTGTAAAATCGTTCTCAGTCACGAAACATCAGTTAAGCCGGCCGACTGCCTATCTAAATTTTATAAAACTAAGTCTCGGACATTCGCCTGTACAATGTAAAAGTGAAGTATTTTGTATAAAATGAAGTAAAAGTTCAACGTTATTAACATGTAAAACGGAAACACAAAGTTTGGTGAAGTTTTAACATCTATAGTGCGAGTTCAGCGATGGGACGTCTGCAGGACTGATTTCAGCTAAGTGACAAAATGGGGGGGTACTAGAAAAGTATAAATAAGGGTCAATACAAAATTTTCAATTACTAAATAACTTTAATTAAAATGAGCTCAATTTGGGGAAAATTAACAAAAATTGTACCATAAGAATGAGAGTGTGAGTGAATGCGAGAATATCTAATTACATTTAATTAGAAGTGCTGGGTTGTAAAGTTATTTTAATAATGACATCATAAAAATATAATTGAATATGTTATTTTGGAGGGCTTGTGAAATGTTTAAGGGGAATTTTAACTTGAATAGTGGAACTGCGTCTCACGGCGCAACGCCTCATGGCGTATAGTAGCGTGCTTGTTTCGCACGGTAGAGTCACATTCATTTGTACGTAATACAACAATAAAAGGTAATGTCATTGGTAAACATTTCAAGCAAGAGTAAATTATTTCAGATAACACACTCCGCTACTTCTAGTTCGCTTAAACGAACTCTGCCCATAAAGGTAAGCAAATCTAATGTTCTTGTATTATAACAAGATGGCGCCTGAACAAAATGTTGGTGAAAGTTATTAATATAACATATAATAAAATGCAATAAATAATAAATATAACAATGGCGCCCGAACAGGGACTCGACATAGAATGTGATTTTATGTGGAGTAAGCCTACTGGAAAGAGCGGAACAGTTACCTGAAGTAATATATAATTTGAAGATACGTAAATATAGACGTAAAGATAGGGTTATGTTATAAGATTATGTGCATGCATGTATTATAAATAAGCAAAATGAATACTAATGACGATAAGAATGTAGAAGTCACATTCACATTGAGACAGTGAGACATTCACTGACGAAACAGTTACGAGTGAGATGGGCGTTCAATTAACCCCAATTAGCCAGATCGGTGAGTCCAGTGCCACCGAATTAGTCGAATTAAATACAGTTCAATTAACACCCATCTCAACTCGATCTGAAAAGAAAACAGATGAGACAGCTGCCATGATGCAGTTACTGTTAAATAAATTTGATGAGTTGAAAGAACAAAACAATGAACACAAAAATGAAATTAAAAATAATTTTAATGATTTGAAAGATGAAATCGAAAAACGAAACATTAACTTTAATAAACGAATCGATGAAATGAATGCACGTTTCGATAAAATGAAAGAATAAATAGTAGCATTAGTAAATGAGAAGTTCGATAGACCAAAGAATAAAGTAGACGAGAATTAAGAGAATAAAAGGGGGGTAGAGAATAGTGGAGAAACAGGTAAACTAAACGTAAATAAAGACGGTCAGATGACAAATAATAAGGTAAGTGGTGTTGAGAATTATGACAATACAAATAAAAATATGGTGTTAGAAAATAATTGTGTGGATATTGATAGTGATAACGAAATTTTAGAGAGAGTAGACGATGATAATGATGGGATGTTAGTGTATGTTGAGTCATAGAGAAAGTGGAGAAAGAATTTACAGGTAAAAGGGTTGCAGGGGGTAAATTTTTCCCTTAATGGTGTAGTTGGGGGTGAAGTAAAGGCTGCACATGTGTTGAGGAAGGACGAGAGTTCCTTCAGGATATATTTGGAAGATAGGTCTGCAAATAAAGTTCCCTGGATTTTTTGTGCACCTCATAGGTGGTGCAGTAATTATGAGTTAGTGTCCCCTGCATATATTGAGAGAGAGAGAGTGTAGCTTGGTGTTATGGTGAGAGATATGTTGAGAGAGAGAGGTATTGTGATAAGAGAGAGAGAAAGAGAGTAATAGAGATTTTTAAGATAAATAGAAACTATGAAGAGTTTGTAGAAAGGTTAGGTGGAGAGAGAAGTAGTAATAATAACAAGTACTTACCTTATATTGAAACTGAGATAGCAGTAGATGATGTTGTTAAAGATGATAAGATGACTTACATGATTATGACAAATGATACTAAGGGCGACAGGACCATACTCTATGATGACATGATACATGATAAATTGATATGGGATAAGCCTATTAATTCAAACGACATTGTGGAAAGATATAAAAATTTAAATAAGTATTATATTGATAATAATAATATCATATATTTAATAAAAAATGATGTATGTAGACCTAAGATTCGACTGTTGTTCGATGATGGTGGATAAAGTATTTTATTGTTTATGAACATTTAATTATGTGACTAGTGTGGTTTTGAAACGGATTGTTTTATGAACTGATTTTGGTAAATGGTAACAAATAATAAGTTGGATTGTATATTTTTGTGTGTATTAATGTCAATGTATTTGTGTATTCTTGATGTTGTGTATTACATGTAATTTTACGTAAACGTTGTATGTAATAGGAAGTTATAGTTTAATTGATTTAATAATAACAATTAACGTTTTTTTTGTTTTGACTAAACAAGTGATGAAAATAATGGTGAAATTTTAAATAATTGAATTAAATAATTGAAGATTAATTACTTAATTAATGTTGTACAAAAGAAAGTTTGATAATAAAGTTAAATGATTTTATGAGATTTAGATTCTAATGAATAATAAATGATTAAGCATGTAATATATTTGGAATTGAGATGGATTGTTATTAGTAGGTGAGGGATGAATTTTCTAATGCAATTGTCAATTATCACAGTAATGTAAAGTGTTAAAAAGGGATAGAGCCTGGGTGATAATTATTAAAATAAAGGCATTTGAGTTAGTCAATTAAAGTTAATGGGAGTTAGATAAATAAGAAGTTTGAAATACCAGTAAAACACAAAGAGAGTATTAGATATTTTAGGGACACAATGGTGTTAGTGATTATATGTAGAGAAGGTGAGTAAGGTGAATGGTAAATATATTTGTTGATGGTGATATTTTGTAGTAAGGGTAGTGGTGTAAGGAGTGATCAGCGTGCGGCGTGGCCGGTAGACTAGCGTGCGGGGTTGTGGCAAGTGATAGAGTAGTTTAAGGGAGTGTTTGCCGATATTTGGTGGGGGCAAAGGGTTAGGAATGTACATGGCCAGGTTGGGAACACACATCCTAGTACAAAGAGGAGAATAAATTGAGGTAAGTGGAATTAGTGAAGGGGTTTATAATGGAGAGATTGGTGTCATACTATGTAAATCTGGTTGTTAATAGGGGTTGTTAGTAGGAAGAAAGGGAGCAAGATTATAAATATTAGTGCCATTTCAATAAGTCAAAGCATAGTGAATACAGGAGTCACCCAGAATACTAAATGATCAAAATGTGAAGGGTTAAGTAGAAAATTCATAGTAGAAAGGTAATAAGAAATGAAATATAATGTAACATGAAATTGTGAAGAATTAAATGGTAGTAAATGATAAATAATTGATGGCTAATTAATAAAAGTTCAATTGAAATTAAAATGTAATGTTTATAATTTTATACGCAAATTTAAAGATGTAAGGTGTGTAAATTTTGATCAAAGTTAAATGTGAATTGGTGATTTTAATGTAATAATCACAATGTTAATGATGACTGTATTATTATGTCTTATGTTTATTATGTATTAGGAAATAGTGTGTGTGGAGGAGAAAAGGGGATGATTATTATTAACAGCACTGGATAAATAGAATTTCTGTTAATAATAATAATAATATTAATATTTTATAAAAGAGAAAATGTTTCAGAATTGTAGAAAGAGGGAGATATAGATAATTGTATTTGAGTAAATTTTGATTATGTGTTTAAATATTTTGGAAGTATTATTGCATTAGTATAAAGATTAGTATTTCTTCTTGTTAATGGGAAAGGATTAATTATTATCAATTGGAGTCGAAAAATTTATAAATGTTAATGGTAGTGAACTAAGAGAATGGAAAGTCTGTATAATAATTCTTGTACTAGGTGTAATAATCCTAGGTGTTAGGAGTTAAAGAAAACCCAGTGTTTCTTAACACAAACCAGCACATAGCTAAGGGGAAACAGATCAGTTAGGGATATGGTATTATACCAGGCCACTATTTTGATATTTTTGATTTGTTGTTTCAGTGTCTGGTGATGCTGTGACGGCGGTCCTGAGGTGGCCAGTGCGTCAGAGCAGGAGTGTTACGTGCCTGTTGGCCTTGCGGTGTTGGGATCTCTCCAGAGAAGTCCAGTAAGGTCATGCAGGTACTGACACCATCATTGGACCAAGGGTAAGTTATTGTATTTTTTTTTATATAAACAGTAAGGGGGCTGTGGCGACATATCCTAGCTCATCCCTTTAGGAAGTATGAGTGTGTCAATGAGAGTTTTTATGCTTCGTCATAAATCCTCTCATTGAGAGGGTTTTGTAACGGTACAATTCTGGCCCTATTGTATTTTGGGGGAATAATTAATTTAAATTGTATTTTTATTCAAAGTCATATATAAGAAACTAGTAAAGTTTTATGAAGGTTTGCAACTACGCAATATCGAGTGGACAGAAATTGCGTCAAGGTCGGGAATATACGCACAGAAACAACAACATCATTTTGCCATACTAATGTGTCAACAAGCTGCACCCATGTATACGTCATCCAAAAGTATGCAAAAACGTAATAAACTCGCCTGTAAACAGCTAAGGCATAGAACTGGACACAAAGAGACTGGTGACGTAGTTACTCCCCACCTCGGAATTGAAGCATTGTAAAATCGTTCTCAGTCACGAAACATCAATTAAGCCGGCCGACTGCCTATCTAAATTTTATAAAACTAAAGTCTCGGACATTCGCCTGTATAATGTAAAAGTGAAGTATTTTGTATAAAATGAAGTAAACGTTCAACGTTATTAACATGTAAAACAGAAACACAAAGTTTGGTGAAGTTTTAACATCTATAGTGCGAGTTCAGCGATGGGACGTCTGCAGGACTGATTTCAGCTAAGTGACAAAATGGGGGGGTACTAGAAAAGTATAAATAAGGGTCAATACAAAATTTTCAATTACTAAATAACTTTAATTAAAATGAGCTCAATTTGGGGAAAATTAACAAAAATTGTACCATAAGAATGAGAGTGTGAGTGAATGCGAGAATATCTAATTACATTTAATTAGAAGTGCTGGGTTGTAAAGTTATTTTAATAATGATATCATAAAAATATAATTGAATATGTTATTTTGGAGGGCTTGTGAAATGTTTAAGGGGAATTTTAACTTGAATAGTGGAACTGCGTCTCACAACGCAACGCCTCATGGCGTATAGTAGCATGCTTGTTTCGCACGGTAGAGTCACATTCATTTGTATGTAATACAATAAAAGGTAACGTCATTGGTAAACATTTAAAGCAAGAGTAAATTATTTCAGATAACACATTGCGCTACTTCTAGTTTGCTTAAACGAACTCTGCCCATAAAGGTAAGCAAATCTAATGTTCTTGTATTATAACAAGATGGCGCCTGAACAAAATGTTGGTGAAAGTTATTAATATTACATATAATAAAATGCAATAAATAATAAATATAACAATTGTACAGGCAGCCAGTCAGAGGTAGGAGGTACATTAAGCCTCAGTTTGCTCTGTGACACTGGTTGTGACAGTTGCAGTAGCATACAAACAGCGCATAATTAGTTCATTGTAAAAAAGTGTATACATTGTTTGAAGTGGTTTTGTGTAAAATAGTTTTTCTATAATCTATAAATTTATAGTGTAATAGGGACAGTAGGGTTTGGAACAAACATACAAACTACACTGAGCAGTCTGATTCATGTGATTCTGGTTCAACAATTATTTTGTCTGATTTAGTACTATTAAGTTTCATTGATAACCATTAATGTGCAGTTTAAAACAAAAATTTATTTCTTTATTACTGTACTATCTATGTATAATCATGAGTTCAGATGAAGAGTTGTTAGTATCTAAAGAACAATGTAATGCTGATCACTCATTCTGTTTGTCACAACACAAATTTTACAGATGAGAAAGAAATACTGTTGGTTTCAAATTTACCAGATGAAGTTAAAGCAATTCTTATGGAGGTTAGGAAAAACATTGACACCTAGTTACAATTTATGTTTACAATCAGAATGATCACAGTTGCACACCACTATGTAAAAATTATCCCAATTAGCGCTTTCAAGCTTCACAGCCCATCGTCAGATTGGAATAGACACAAAATAAGTGGAAACAACCCCTTCACCCCTCTCCCCCACCATGCTCACACACAACAAGCTATAATATGAATGACCCTTCCCCACCCCCTAAACCCTGTCACACCATCTGTAGAGTTACATATTTTTTCTAGCAAATTCCTTGTGTTTCAGTGTTGTGTGTGTGTGTGTGTGTGTGTGTGTGTGTGTGTGTGTGTGTGTGTGTGTGTGTGTGTGTGTGTGTGTGTGTGTGTGTGTGTGCATCCTTTTAAACTACCCACTTCCTCTCCACACAGGTGGGTCAGTCAACACCCTTATTTTAAAACATCCAAATAGTACTATGCAAAATAATTCTTAATATTATCTATCTGTCCTCTATCATTTACTTCTTAATCATGTTATAAAATATTTCTTCATTATCAAATTTAATTTTAATATTAATTAAATTGTCTAACCCTTTTTCTCTCTCTTTCAATATTTCTAACTCCTCTCTAAGCTTCCTTTCAACTGTGTTATTCACTACTTTTACAATTTCGTATTCTTCCAAAGGATTAACAAACTTATGGTTGTCTTCTATGAAATGTCTTGCATATAACGAATTGGTTGTTCTATTACCTTCTCCACGTTTGTGGTCAGACAACCTGCATACGAATTTCCGTCCTGTCTCTCCTAGGTACACCTTGTTGCAGTCTTTACATTTTAATTTATAAATTCCGCTTTTCTGTAATACTGGAATTTTTTCTATATTCTTATTCCTTATCTTATCAAATACCGTTTCACATTTTTTAATAGCTATATCTACTCCATATTTATTAAAACATTTTATAATTTTTCTAGTATGTGAACCTATGTATGTCAATGACCCTGCATAATTCTTTTGTTCTGGTTCTATTTTATCTTTTTGTATGTTAACCCTTTTCATAACTTTATCCACTATGTTGGTGTTATAATTATTATTCCTTACAATTCCCTTTATCGTTCTTAACTCCCTATCTTTTGACTCGGTCTCTTTTAAACACTTCTGAGCTCTGTAACAAAATGAATTGATTGCCGCCATTTTATATCTATATGTGTGGTAAGACTCTCTTGGTATAATTATATCAGAATACGACTCTTTCCTAAATATCCCAAACTGTAGTTTCTCATTATCTTTAATTTCTATGTTTAAATCTAAGTAATTTATTTTCTTACCTCCTATCTCTTCTTTAAATTGTAAGTTTTTATCCTTACTATTTACCTCATTTATAAACTCATGCACTTCTTCTATGCTTCCTTCCCAAATTACTAATACATCATCAACGTATCTAGACCATAATTTTATATTGTTTTTATACTTAGTGGAAGTTATTAATTGCTTTTCAAAATCATTCATGTATATTTCAGCAAGAATAGGGGATAATGAAGACCCCATAGGTAAACCTTTTTTCTGTATATAAAACTTGTTATTAAACCTAAAATAGTTCTGATTTACACATTCTTTAATTACTTTCATCAACTGCTTTTTATACCTGTATTCTCCCATATTATTATCGTTTATTAACTTAATAACTTTATTTACTGTGATATTGGTAAACATGTCCTTAACATCCAGTGATATCAATTTTGTATTTACATTAATCCTAATATTTTCTAATTTTTCTATCAATTTTACATTATTCTCTATGTTGTATTTTGTCCCAAATTCATATTTCTCTTTCAGTACTCTGCTAACTTCCTTTGATAATTTATAAATAGGTGCATTAATAAAAGAAACAATCGGTCTAATTGGTTTTCCTTCTTTATGTATCTTAACCTGACTTTTAAAAGTTGGTGCTGTTGGATTACTTTCCAATAAATACTTTTTCTTATTTTCTTCTATAAATGTTATCTGTTTCATCATTTGTTTTATCCTTGACTGGTACTTACTTGTATAATCATACTTTATTTCCTCGTATGGTCCTTCCCTTATAAATTCTTCCGTTTTCTTTATGTATTCGTCCTTTCTCAGTAGTACCATTGTATTTCCTTTGTCCGCCTTCGTTACTATAATATCATTCTTCTTTATTTTATTCTTTAGTTTAGTTACAGTTGATTTGATTTTTTGTTCATTTTTTGAATTATACAAACTTCTCTTAAATATTTTATCTACTACATTCCCTACTTCCCACCTTATTCTTTTTTTATCATTTTCATTTCCTAGTTTTTGTACTATCCTTTCGCATTCAATAATCGTTTTTTCTTGATTTAATTCTGGTGGCGGTGCGTATTTTAAGCCTTTTGCTAACATTTCTTTTTCTTCTGTATTGAAATTTACCTCTGTAAGGTTTATTACTCTTTTTTCATAGTTATTCTTAGAGAGGTGTTCCTTTTTTACTTCGTTCTTTTTTATTAACTTATTTAACTTATCTACCATTTTTTTATTTTTATTTTCCAATTTCTTTTCTACGTACCCCAAACCAAAATTATATAATATTTCTTCTAACTCTACATACGAGTATATTCTTAACAATTCTATGTGTCTGTCATATAATTCCCTATTATATCTATTGATTAAGCCGTATAGTGACCTTATTTCCAGTTTTATCCACAACTTCTCGCTTTGTTCTTTTACTTTTTTGGCTACACTGTTCTTATTTTTAATTTTAACTTGAGCGTACTTTGGGATGACATTATTATCCAGACATTGTTTATTAAACCATATTTTACTTAAAACCCTCTTCAATTTAACTTTTAACTTAAGATATTTAAATACTTTACTTACCTTATTGTTGTCGTTTATTACCTCATTGTTGTTGTCCATTACCTGTAGTCAATTGCACATCTTAACAGACGTTTAATGAAGAAATTTGTGTTAGTGGTTGAAATCACAATCAGAATGATCACAGTTGCACACCACTATGTAAAAATTATCCCAATTAGCGCTTTCAAGCTTCACAGCCCATCGTCAGATTGGAATAGACACAAAATAAGTGGAAACAACCCCTTCACCCCTCTCCCCCACCATGCTCACACACAACAAGCTATAATATGAATGACCCTTCCCCACCCCCTAAACCCTGTCACACCTGTGTGTGTGTGTGTGTGTGTGTGTGTGTGTGTGTGTGTGTGTGTGTGTGTGTGTGTGTGTGTGTGTGTGTGTGTGTGTGTGTGTGTGTGTGTGTGTGTGTGTGTGTGTGTGTGTGTGTGTGTGTGTGTGTGTGTGTGTGTGTGTGTGTGTGTGTGTGCATCCTTTTAAACTACCCACTTCCGATAAGATAAGGAATAAGAATATAGAAAAAATTCCAGTATTACAGAAAAGCGGAATTTATAAATTAAAATGTAAAGACTGCAACAAGGTGTACCTAGGAGAGACAGGACGGAAATTCGTATGCAGGTTGTCTGACCACAAACGTGGAGAAGGTAATAGAACAACCAATTCGTTATATGCAAGACATTTCATAGAAGACAACCATAAGTTTGTTAATCCTTTGGAAGAATACGAAATTGTAAAAGTAGTGAATAACACAGTTGAAAGGAAGCTTAGAGAGGAGTTAGAAATATTGAAAGAGAGAGAAAAAGGGTTAGACAATTTAATTAATATTAAAATTAAATTTGATAATGAAGAAATATTTTATAACATGATTAAGAAGTAAATGATAGAGGACAGATAGATAATATTAAGAATTATTTTGCATAGTACTATTTGGATGTTTTAAAATAAGGGTGTTGACTGACCCACCTGTGTGGAGAGGAAGTGGGTAGTTTAAAAGGATGCACACACACACACACACACACACAACACTGAAACACAAGGAATTTGCTAGAAAAAATATGTAACTCTACAGATGGTGTGACAGGGTTTAGGGGGTGGGGAAGGGTCATTCATATTATAGCTTGTTGTGTGTGAGCATGGTGGGGGAGAGGGGTGAAGGGGTTGTTTCCACTTATTTTGTGTCTATTCCAATCTGACGATGGGCTGTGAAGCTTGAAAGCGCTAATTGGGATAATTTATGGTGTGACAGGGTTTAGGGGGTGGGGAAGGGTCATTCATATTATAGCTTGTTGTGTGTGAGCATGGTGGGGGAGAGGGGTGAAGGGGTTGTTTCCACTTATTTTGTGTCTATTCCAATCTGACGATGGGCTGTGAAGCTTGAAAGCGCTAATTGGGATAATTTTTACATAGTGGTGTGCAACTGTGATCATTCTGATTGTGATTTCAACCACTAACACAAATTTCTTCATTAAACGTCTGTTAAGATGTGCAATCGACTACAGGTAATGGACAACAACAATGAGGTAATAAACGACAACAATAAGGTAAGTAAAGTATTTAAATATCTTAAGTTAAAAGTTAAATTGAAGAGGGTTTTAAGTAAAATATGGTTTAATAAACAATGTCTGGATAATAATGTCATCCCAAAGTACGCTCAAGTTAAAATTAAAAATAAGAACAGTGTAGCCAAAAAAGTAAAAGAACAAAGCGAGAAGTTGTGGATAAAACTGGAAATAAGGTCACTATACGGCTTAATCAATAGATATAATAGGGAATTATATGACAGACACATAGAATTGTTAATAATATACTCGTATGTAGAGTTAGAAGAAATATTATATAATTTTGGTTTGGGGTACGTAGAAAAGAAATTGGAAAAGAAAAATAAAAAAATGGTAGATAAGTTAAATAAGTTAATAAAAAAGAACGAAGTAAAAAAGGAACACCTCTCTAAGAATAACTATGAAAAAAGAGTAATAAACCTTACAGAGGTAAATTTCAATACAGAAGAAAAAGAAATGTTAGCAAAAGGCTTAAAATACGCACCGCCACCAGAATTAAATCAAGAAAAAACGATTATTGAATGCGAAAGCATAGTACAAAAACTAGGAAATGAAAATGATAAAAAAAGAATAAGGTGGGAAGTAGGGAATGTAGTAGATAAAATATTTAAGAGAAGTTTGTATAATTCAAAAAATGAACAAAAAATCAAATCAACTGTAACTAAACTAAAGAATAAAATAAAGAAGAATGATATTATAGTAACGAAGGCGGACAAAGGAAATACAATGGTACTACTGAGAAAGGACGAATACATAAAGAAAACGGAAGAATTTATAAGGGAAGGACCATACGAGGAAATAAGGTATGATTATACAAGTAAGTACCAGTCAAGGATAAAACAAATGATGAAACAGATAACATTTATAGAAGAAAATAAGAAAAAGTATTTATTGGAAAGTAATCCAACAGCACCAACTTTTAAAAGTCAGGTTAAGATACATAAAGAAGGAAAACCAATTAGACCGATTGTTTCTTTTATTAATGCACCTATTTATAAATTATCAAAGGAAGTTAGCAGAGTACTGAAAGAGAAATATGAATTTGGGACAAAATACAACATAGAGAATAATGTAAAATTGATAGAAAAATTAGAAAATATTAGGATTAATGTAAATACAAAATTGATATCACTGGATGTTAAGGACATGTTTACCAATATCACAGTAAATAAAGTTATTAAGTTAATAAACGATAATAATATGGGAGAATACAGGTATAAAAAGCAGTTGATGAAAGTAATTAAAGAATGTGTAAATCAGAACTATTTTAGGTTTAATAACAAGTTTTATATACAGAAAAAAGGTTTACCTATGGGGTCTTCATTATCCCCTATTCTTGCTGAAATATACATGAATGATTTTGAAAAGCAATTAATAACTTCCACTAAGTATAAAAACAATATAAAATTATGGTCTAGATACGTTGATGATGTATTAGTAATTTGGGAAGGAAGCATAGAAGAAGTGCATGAGTTTATAAATGAGGTAAATAGTAAGGATAAAAACTTACAATTTAAAGAAGAGATAGGAGGTAAGAAAATAAATTACTTAGATTTAAACATAGAAATTAAAGATAATGAGAAACTACAGTTTGGGATATTTAGGAAAGAGTCGTATTCTGATATAATTATACCAAGAGAGTCTTACCACCCATATAGATATAAAATGGCGGCAATCAATTCATTTTGTTACAGAGCTCAGAAGTGTTTAAAAGAGACCGAGTCAAAAGATAGGGAGTTAAGAACGATAAAGGGAATTGTAAGGAATAATAATTATAACACCAACATAGTGGATAAAGTTATGAAAAGGGTTAACATACAAAAAGATAAAATAGAACCAGAACAAAAGAATTATGCAGGGTCATTGACATACATAGGTTCACATACTAGAAAAATTATAAAATGTTTTAATAAATATGGAGTAGATATAGCTATTAAAAAATGTGAAACGGTATTTGATAAGATAAGGAATAAGAATATAGAAAAAATTCCAGTATTACAGAAAAGCGGAATTTATAAATTAAAATGTAAAGACTGCAACAAGGTGTACCTAGGAGAGACAGGACGGAAATTCGTATGCAGGTTGTCTGACCACAAACGTGGAGAAGGTAATAGAACAACCAATTCGTTATATGCAAGACATTTCATAGAAGACAACCATAAGTTTGTTAATCCTTTGGAAGAATACGAAATTGTAAAAGTAGTGAATAACACAGTTGAAAGGAAGCTTAGAGAGGAGTTAGAAATATTGAAAGAGAGAGAAAAAGGGTTAGACAATTTAATTAATATTAAAATTAAATTTGATAATGAAGAAATATTTTATAACATGATTAAGAAGTAAATGATAGAGGACAGATAGATAATATTAAGAATTATTTTGCATAGTACTATTTGGATGTTTTAAAATAAGGGTGTTGACTGACCCACCTGTGTGGAGAGGAAGTGGGTAGTTTAAAAGGATGCACACACACACACACACAACACTGAAACACAAGGAATTTGCTAGAAAAAATATGTAACTCTACAGATGGTGTGACAGGGTTTAGGGGGTGGGGAAGGGTCATTCATATTATAGCTTGTTGTGTGTGAGCATGGTGGGGGAGAGGGGTGAAGGGGTTGTTTCCACTTATTTTGTGTCTATTCCAATCTGACGATGGGCTGTGAAGCTTGAAAGCGCTAATTGGGATAATTTTTACATAGTGGTGTGCAACTGCGATCATTCTGATTGTGATTTCAACCACTAACACAAATTTCTTCATTAAACGTCTGTTAAGATGTGCAATCGACTACAGGTAATGGACAACAACAATGAGGTAATAAACGACAACAATAAGGTAAGTAAAGTATTTAAATATCTTAAGTTAAAAGTTAAATTGAAGAGGGTTTTAAGTAAAATATGGTTTAATAAACAATGTCTGGATAATAATGTCATCCCAAAGTACGCTCAAGTTAAAATTAAAAATAAGAACAGTGTAGCCAAAAAAGTAAAAGAACAAAGCGAGAAGTTGTGGATAAAACTGGAAATAAGGTCACTATACGGCTTAATCAATAGATATAATAGGGAATTATATGACAGACACATAGAATTGTTAATAATATACTCGTATGTAGAGTTAGAAGAAATATTATATAATTTTGGTTTGGGGTACGTAGAAAAGAAATTGGAAAAGAAAAATAAAAAAATGGTAGATAAGTTAAATAAGTTAATAAAAAAGAACGAAGTAAAAAAGGAACACCTCTCTAAGAATAACTATGAAAAAAGAGTAATAAACCTTACAGAGGTAAATTTCAATACAGAAGAAAAAGAAATGTTAGCAAAAGGCTTAAAATACGCACCGCCACCAGAATTAAATCAAGAAAAAACGATTATTGAATGCGAAAGCATAGTACAAAAACTAGGAAATGAAAATGATAAAAAAAGAATAAGGTGGGAAGTAGGGAATGTAGTAGATAAAATATTTAAGAGAAGTTTGTATAATTCAAAAAATGAACAAAAAATCAAATCAACTGTAACTAAACTAAAGAATAAAATAAAGAAGAATGATATTATAGTAACGAAGGCGGACAAAGGAAATACAATGGTACTACTGAGAAAGGACGAATACATAAAGAAAACGGAAGAATTTATAAGGGAAGGACCATACGAGGAAATAAAGTATGATTATACAAGTAAGTACCAGTCAAGGATAAAACAAATGATGAAACAGATAACATTTATAGAAGAAAATAAGAAAAAGTATTTATTGGAAAGTAATCCAACAGCACCAACTTTTAAAAGTCAGGTTAAGATACATAAAGAAGGAAAACCAATTAGACCGATTGTTTCTTTTATTAATGCACCTATTTATAAATTATCAAAGGAAGTTAGCAGAGTACTGAAAGAGAAATATGAATTTGGGACAAAATACAACATAGAGAATAATGTAAAATTGATAGAAAAATTAGAAAATATTAGGATTAATGTAAATACAAAATTGATATCACTGGATGTTAAGGACATGTTTACCAATATCACAGTAAATAAAGTTATTAAGTTAATAAACGATAATAATATGGGAGAATACAGGTATAAAAAGCAGTTGATGAAAGTAATTAAAGAATGTGTAAATCAGAACTATTTTAGGTTTAATAACAAGTTTTATATACAGAAAAAAGGTTTACCTATGGGGTCTTCATTATCCCCTATTCTTGCTGAAATATACATGAATGATTTTGAAAAGCAATTAATAACTTCCACTAAGTATAAAAACAATATAAAATTATGGTCTAGATACGTTGATGATGTATTAGTAATTTGGGAAGGAAGCATAGAAGAAGTGCATGAGTTTATAAATGAGGTAAATAGTAAGGATAAAAACTTACAATTTAAAGAAGAGATAGGAGGTAAGAAAATAAATTACTTAGATTTAAACATAGAAATTAAAGATAATGAGAAACTACAGTTTGGGATATTTAGGAAAGAGTCGTATTCTGATATAATTATACCAAGAGAGTCTTACCACCCATATAGATATAAAATGGCGGCAATCAATTCATTTTGTTACAGAGCTCAGAAGTGTTTAAAAGAGACCGAGTCAAAAGATAGGGAGTTAAGAACGATAAAGGGAATTGTAAGGAATAATAATTATAACACCAACATAGTGGATAAAGTTATGAAAAGGGTTAACATACAAAAAGATAAAATAGAACCAGAACAAAAGAATTATGCAGGGTCATTGACATACATAGGTTCACATACTAGAAAAATTATAAAATGTTTTAATAAATATGGAGTAGATATAGCTATTAAAAAATGTGAAACGGTATTTGATAAGATAAGGAATAAGAATATAGAAAAAATTCCAGTATTACAGAAAAGCGGAATTTATAAATTAAAATGTAAAGACTGCAACAAGGTGTACCTAGGAGAGACAGGACGGAAATTCGTATGCAGGTTGTCTGACCACAAACGTGGAGAAGGTAATAGAACAACCAATTCGTTATATGCAAGACATTTCATAGAAGACAACCATAAGTTTGTTAATCCTTTGGAAGAATACGAAATTGTAAAAGTAGTGAATAACACAGTTGAAAGGAAGCTTAGAGAGGAGTTAGAAATATTGAAAGAGAGAGAAAAAGGGTTAGACAATTTAATTAATATTAAAATTAAATTTGATAATGAAGAAATATTTTATAACATGATTAAGAAGTAAATGATAGAGGACAGATAGATAATATTAAGAATTATTTTGCATAGTACTATTTGGATGTTTTAAAATAAGGGTGTTGACTGACCCACCTGTGTGGAGAGGAAGTGGGTAGTTTAAAAGGATGCACACACACACACACACAACACTGAAACACAAGGAATTTGCTAGAAAAAATATGTAACTCTACAGATGGTGTGACAGGGTTTAGGGGGTGGGGAAGGGTCATTCATATTATAGCTTGTTGTGTGTGAGCATGGTGGGGGAGAGGGGTGAAGGGGTTGTTTCCACTTATTTTGTGTCTATTCCAATCTGACGATGGGCTGTGAAGCTTGAAAGCGCTAATTGGGATAATTTTTACATAGTGGTGTGCAACTGTGATCATTCTGATTGTGATTTCAACCACTAACACAAATTTCTTCATTAAACGTCTGTTAAGATGTGCAATCGACTACAGGTAATGGACAACAACAATGAGGTAATAAACGACAACAATAAGGTAAGTAAAGTATTTAAATATCTTAAGTTAAAAGTTAAATTGAAGAGGGTTTTAAGTAAAATATGGTTTAATAAACAATGTCTGGATAATAATGTCATCCCAAAGTACGCTCAAGTTAAAATTAAAAATAAGAACAGTGTAGCCAAAAAAGTAAAAGAACAAAGCGAGAAGTTGTGGATAAAACTGGAAATAAGGTCACTATACGGCTTAATCAATAGATATAATAGGGAATTATATGACAGACACATAGAATTGTTAATAATATACTCGTATGTAGAGTTAGAAGAAATATTATATAATTTTGGTTTGGGGTACGTAGAAAAGAAATTGGAAAAGAAAAATAAAAAAATGGTAGATAAGTTAAATAAGTTAATAAAAAAGAACGAAGTAAAAAAGGAACACCTCTCTAAGAATAACTATGAAAAAAGAGTAATAAACCTTACAGAGGTAAATTTCAATACAGAAGAAAAAGAAATGTTAGCAAAAGGCTTAAAATACGCACCGCCACCAGAATTAAATCAAGAAAAAACGATTATTGAATGCGAAAGCATAGTACAAAAACTAGGAAATGAAAATGATAAAAAAAGAATAAGGTGGGAAGTAGGGAATGTAGTAGATAAAATATTTAAGAGAAGTTTGTATAATTCAAAAAATGAACAAAAAATCAAATCAACTGTAACTAAACTAAAGAATAAAATAAAGAAGAATGATATTATAGTAACGAAGGCGGACAAAGGAAATACAATGGTACTACTGAGAAAGGACGAATACATAAAGAAAACGGAAGAATTTATAAGGGAAGGACCATACGAGGAAATAAGGTATGATTATACAAGTAAGTACCAGTCAAGGATAAAACAAATGATGAAACAGATAACATTTATAGAAGAAAATAAGAAAAAGTATTTATTGGAAAGTAATCCAACAGCACCAACTTTTAAAAGTCAGGTTAAGATACATAAAGAAGGAAAACCAATTAGACCGATTGTTTCTTTTATTAATGCACCTATTTATAAATTATCAAAGGAAGTTAGCAGAGTACTGAAAGAGAAATATGAATTTGGGACAAAATACAACATAGAGAATAATGTAAAATTGATAGAAAAATTAGAAAATATTAGGATTAATGTAAATACAAAATTGATATCACTGGATGTTAAGGACATGTTTACCAATATCACAGTAAATAAAGTTATTAAGTTAATAAACGATAATAATATGGGAGAATACAGGTATAAAAAGCAGTTGATGAAAGTAATTAAAGAATGTGTAAATCAGAACTATTTTAGGTTTAATAACAAGTTTTATATACAGAAAAAAGGTTTACCTATGGGGTCTTCATTATCCCCTATTCTTGCTGAAATATACATGAATGATTTTGAAAAGCAATTAATAACTTCCACTAAGTATAAAAACAATATAAAATTATGGTCTAGATACGTTGATGATGTATTAGTAATTTGGGAAGGAAGCATAGAAGAAGTGCATGAGTTTATAAATGAGGTAAATAGTAAGGATAAAAACTTACAATTTAAAGAAGAGATAGGAGGTAAGAAAATAAATTACTTAGATTTAAACATAGAAATTAAAGATAATGAGAAACTACAGTTTGGGATATTTAGGAAAGAGTCGTATTCTGATATAATTATACCAAGAGAGTCTTACCACCCATATAGATATAAAATGGCGGCAATCAATTCATTTTGTTACAGAGCTCAGAAGTGTTTAAAAGAGACCGAGTCAAAAGATAGGGAGTTAAGAACGATAAAGGGAATTGTAAGGAATAATAATTATAACACCAACATAGTGGATAAAGTTATGAAAAGGGTTAACATACAAAAAGATAAAATAGAACCAGAACAAAAGAATTATGCAGGGTCATTGACATACATAGGTTCACATACTAGAAAAATTATAAAATGTTTTAATAAATATGGAGTAGATATAGCTATTAAAAAATGTGAAACGGTATTTGATAAGATAAGGAATAAGAATATAGAAAAAATTCCAGTATTACAGAAAAGCGGAATTTATAAATTAAAATGTAAAGACTGCAACAAGGTGTACCTAGGAGAGACAGGACGGAAATTCGTATGCAGGTTGTCTGACCACAAACGTGGAGAAGGTAATAGAACAACCAATTCGTTATATGCAAGACATTTCATAGAAGACAACCATAAGTTTGTTAATCCTTTGGAAGAATACGAAATTGTAAAAGTAGTGAATAACACAGTTGAAAGGAAGCTTAGAGAGGAGTTAGAAATATTGAAAGAGAGAGAAAAAGGGTTAGACAATTTAATTAATATTAAAATTAAATTTGATAATGAAGAAATATTTTATAACATGATTAAGAAGTAAATGATAGAGGACAGATAGATAATATTAAGAATTATTTTGCATAGTACTATTTGGATGTTTTAAAATAAGGGTGTTGACTGACCCACCTGTGTGGAGAGGAAGTGGGTAGTTTAAAAGGATGCACACACACACACACACAACACTGAAACACAAGGAATTTGCTAGAAAAAATATGTAACTCTACAGATGGTGTGACAGGGTTTAGGGGGTGGGGAAGGGTCATTCATATTATAGCTTGTTGTGTGTGAGCATGGTGGGGGAGAGGGGTGAAGGGGTTGTTTCCACTTATTTTGTGTCTATTCCAATCTGACGATGGGCTGTGAAGCTTGAAAGCGCTAATTGGGATAATTTTTACATAGTGGTGTGCAACTGCGATCATTCTGATTGTGATTTCAACCACTAACACAAATTTCTTCATTAAACGTCTGTTAAGATGTGCAATCGACTACAGGTAATGGACAACAACAATGAGGTAATAAACGACAACAATAAGGTAAGTAAAGTATTTAAATATCTTAAGTTAAAAGTTAAATTGAAGAGGGTTTTAAGTAAAATATGGTTTAATAAACAATGTCTGGATAATAATGTCATCCCAAAGTACGCTCAAGTTAAAATTAAAAATAAGAACAGTGTAGCCAAAAAAGTAAAAGAACAAAGCGAGAAGTTGTGGATAAAACTGGAAATAAGGTCACTATACGGCTTAATCAATAGATATAATAGGGAATTATATGACAGACACATAGAATTGTTAATAATATACTCGTATGTAGAGTTAGAAGAAATATTATATAATTTTGGTTTGGGGTACGTAGAAAAGAAATTGGAAAAGAAAAATAAAAAAATGGTAGATAAGTTAAATAAGTTAATAAAAAAGAACGAAGTAAAAAAGGAACACCTCTCTAAGAATAACTATGAAAAAAGAGTAATAAACCTTACAGAGGTAAATTTCAATACAGAAGAAAAAGAAATGTTAGCAAAAGGCTTAAAATACGCACCGCCACCAGAATTAAATCAAGAAAAAACGATTATTGAATGCGAAAGCATAGTACAAAAACTAGGAAATGAAAATGATAAAAAAAGAATAAGGTGGGAAGTAGGGAATGTAGTAGATAAAATATTTAAGAGAAGTTTGTATAATTCAAAAAATGAACAAAAAATCAAATCAACTGTAACTAAACTAAAGAATAAAATAAAGAAGAATGATATTATAGTAACGAAGGCGGACAAAGGAAATACAATGGTACTACTGAGAAAGGACGAATACATAAAGAAAACGGAAGAATTTATAAGGGAAGGACCATACGAGGAAATAAAGTATGATTATACAAGTAAGTACCAGTCAAGGATAAAACAAATGATGAAACAGATAACATTTATAGAAGAAAATAAGAAAAAGTATTTATTGGAAAGTAATCCAACAGCACCAACTTTTAAAAGTCAGGTTAAGATACATAAAGAAGGAAAACCAATTAGACCGATTGTTTCTTTTATTAATGCACCTATTTATAAATTATCAAAGGAAGTTAGCAGAGTACTGAAAGAGAAATATGAATTTGGGACAAAATACAACATAGAGAATAATGTAAAATTGATAGAAAAATTAGAAAATATTAGGATTAATGTAAATACAAAATTGATATCACTGGATGTTAAGGACATGTTTACCAATATCACAGTAAATAAAGTTATTAAGTTAATAAACGATAATAATATGGGAGAATACAGGTATAAAAAGCAGTTGATGAAAGTAATTAAAGAATGTGTAAATCAGAACTATTTTAGGTTTAATAACAAGTTTTATATACAGAAAAAAGGTTTACCTATGGGGTCTTCATTATCCCCTATTCTTGCTGAAATATACATGAATGATTTTGAAAAGCAATTAATAACTTCCACTAAGTATAAAAACAATATAAAATTATGGTCTAGATACGTTGATGATGTATTAGTAATTTGGGAAGGAAGCATAGAAGAAGTGCATGAGTTTATAAATGAGGTAAATAGTAAGGATAAAAACTTACAATTTAAAGAAGAGATAGGAGGTAAGAAAATAAATTACTTAGATTTAAACATAGAAATTAAAGATAATGAGAAACTACAGTTTGGGATATTTAGGAAAGAGTCGTATTCTGATATAATTATACCAAGAGAGTCTTACCACCCATATAGATATAAAATGGCGGCAATCAATTCATTTTGTTACAGAGCTCAGAAGTGTTTAAAAGAGACCGAGTCAAAAGATAGGGAGTTAAGAACGATAAAGGGAATTGTAAGGAATAATAATTATAACACCAACATAGTGGATAAAGTTATGAAAAGGGTTAACATACAAAAAGATAAAATAGAACCAGAACAAAAGAATTATGCAGGGTCATTGACATACATAGGTTCACATACTAGAAAAATTATAAAATGTTTTAATAAATATGGAGTAGATATAGCTATTAAAAAATGTGAAACGGTATTTGATAAGATAAGGAATAAGAATATAGAAAAAATTCCAGTATTACAGAAAAGCGGAATTTATAAATTAAAATGTAAAGACTGCAACAAGGTGTACCTAGGAGAGACAGGACGGAAATTCGTATGCAGGTTGTCTGACCACAAACGTGGAGAAGGTAATAGAACAACCAATTCGTTATATGCAAGACATTTCATAGAAGACAACCATAAGTTTGTTAATCCTTTGGAAGAATACGAAATTGTAAAAGTAGTGAATAACACAGTTGAAAGGAAGCTTAGAGAGGAGTTAGAAATATTGAAAGAGAGAGAAAAAGGGTTAGACAATTTAATTAATATTAAAATTAAATTTGATAATGAAGAAATATTTTATAACATGATTAAGAAGTAAATGATAGAGGACAGATAGATAATATTAAGAATTATTTTGCATAGTACTATTTGGATGTTTTAAAATAAGGGTGTTGACTGACCCACCTGTGTGGAGAGGAAGTGGGTAGTTTAAAAGGATGCACACACACACACACACAACACTGAAACACAAGGAATTTGCTAGAAAAAATATGTAACTCTACAGATGGTGTGACAGGGTTTAGGGGGTGGGGAAGGGTCATTCATATTATAGCTTGTTGTGTGTGAGCATGGTGGGGGAGAGGGGTGAAGGGGTTGTTTCCACTTATTTTGTGTCTATTCCAATCTGACGATGGGCTGTGAAGCTTGAAAGCGCTAATTGGGATAATTTTTACATAGTGGTGTGCAACTGTGATCATTCTGATTGTGATTTCAACCACTAACACAAATTTCTTCATTAAACGTCTGTTAAGATGTGCAATCGACTACAGGTAATGGACAACAACAATGAGGTAATAAACGACAACAATAAGGTAAGTAAAGTATTTAAATATCTTAAGTTAAAAGTTAAATTGAAGAGGGTTTTAAGTAAAATATGGTTTAATAAACAATGTCTGGATAATAATGTCATCCCAAAGTACGCTCAAGTTAAAATTAAAAATAAGAACAGTGTAGCCAAAAAAGTAAAAGAACAAAGCGAGAAGTTGTGGATAAAACTGGAAATAAGGTCACTATACGGCTTAATCAATAGATATAATAGGGAATTATATGACAGACACATAGAATTGTTAATAATATACTCGTATGTAGAGTTAGAAGAAATATTATATAATTTTGGTTTGGGGTACGTAGAAAAGAAATTGGAAAAGAAAAATAAAAAAATGGTAGATAAGTTAAATAAGTTAATAAAAAAGAACGAAGTAAAAAAGGAACACCTCTCTAAGAATAACTATGAAAAAAGAGTAATAAACCTTACAGAGGTAAATTTCAATACAGAAGAAAAAGAAATGTTAGCAAAAGGCTTAAAATACGCACCGCCACCAGAATTAAATCAAGAAAAAACGATTATTGAATGCGAAAGCATAGTACAAAAACTAGGAAATGAAAATGATAAAAAAAGAATAAGGTGGGAAGTAGGGAATGTAGTAGATAAAATATTTAAGAGAAGTTTGTATAATTCAAAAAATGAACAAAAAATCAAATCAACTGTAACTAAACTAAAGAATAAAATAAAGAAGAATGATATTATAGTAACGAAGGCGGACAAAGGAAATACAATGGTACTACTGAGAAAGGACGAATACATAAAGAAAACGGAAGAATTTATAAGGGAAGGACCATACGAGGAAATAAAGTATGATTATACAAGTAAGTACCAGTCAAGGATAAAACAAATGATGAAACAGATAACATTTATAGAAGAAAATAAGAAAAAGTATTTATTGGAAAGTAATCCAACAGCACCAACTTTTAAAAGTCAGGTTAAGATACATAAAGAAGGAAAACCAATTAGACCGATTGTTTCTTTTATTAATGCACCTATTTATAAATTATCAAAGGAAGTTAGCAGAGTACTGAAAGAGAAATATGAATTTGGGACAAAATACAACATAGAGAATAATGTAAAATTGATAGAAAAATTAGAAAATATTAGGATTAATGTAAATACAAAATTGATATCACTGGATGTTAAGGACATGTTTACCAATATCACAGTAAATAAAGTTATTAAGTTAATAAACGATAATAATATGGGAGAATACAGGTATAAAAAGCAGTTGATGAAAGTAATTAAAGAATGTGTAAATCAGAACTATTTTAGGTTTAATAACAAGTTTTATATACAGAAAAAAGGTTTACCTATGGGGTCTTCATTATCCCCTATTCTTGCTGAAATATACATGAATGATTTTGAAAAGCAATTAATAACTTCCACTAAGTATAAAAACAATATAAAATTATGGTCTAGATACGTTGATGATGTATTAGTAATTTGGGAAGGAAGCATAGAAGAAGTGCATGAGTTTATAAATGAGGTAAATAGTAAGGATAAAAACTTACAATTTAAAGAAGAGATAGGAGGTAAGAAAATAAATTACTTAGATTTAAACATAGAAATTAAAGATAATGAGAAACTACAGTTTGGGATATTTAGGAAAGAGTCGTATTCTGATATAATTATACCAAGAGAGTCTTACCACCCATATAGATATAAAATGGCGGCAATCAATTCATTTTGTTACAGAGCTCAGAAGTGTTTAAAAGAGACCGAGTCAAAAGATAGGGAGTTAAGAACGATAAAGGGAATTGTAAGGAATAATAATTATAACACCAACATAGTGGATAAAGTTATGAAAAGGGTTAACATACAAAAAGATAAAATAGAACCAGAACAAAAGAATTATGCAGGGTCATTGACATACATAGGTTCACATACTAGAAAAATTATAAAATGTTTTAATAAATATGGAGTAGATATAGCTATTAAAAAATGTGAAACGGTATTTGATAAGATAAGGAATAAGAATATAGAAAAAATTCCAGTATTACAGAAAAGCGGAATTTATAAATTAAAATGTAAAGACTGCAACAAGGTGTACCTAGGAGAGACAGGACGGAAATTCGTATGCAGGTTGTCTGACCACAAACGTGGAGAAGGTAATAGAACAACCAATTCGTTATATGCAAGACATTTCATAGAAGACAACCATAAGTTTGTTAATCCTTTGGAAGAATACGAAATTGTAAAAGTAGTGAATAACACAGTTGAAAGGAAGCTTAGAGAGGAGTTAGAAATATTGAAAGAGAGAGAAAAAGGGTTAGACAATTTAATTAATATTAAAATTAAATTTGATAATGAAGAAATATTTTATAACATGATTAAGAAGTAAATGATAGAGGACAGATAGATAATATTAAGAATTATTTTGCATAGTACTATTTGGATGTTTTAAAATAAGGGTGTTGACTGACCCACCTGTGTGGAGAGGAAGTGGGTAGTTTAAAAGGATGCACACACACACACACACAACACTGAAACACAAGGAATTTGCTAGAAAAAATATGTAACTCTACAGATGGTGTGACAGGGTTTAGGGGGTGGGGAAGGGTCATTCATATTATAGCTTGTTGTGTGTGAGCATGGTGGGGGAGAGGGGTGAAGGGGTTGTTTCCACTTATTTTGTGTCTATTCCAATCTGACGATGGGCTGTGAAGCTTGAAAGCGCTAATTGGGATAATTTTTACATAGTGGTGTGCAACTGCGATCATTCTGATTGTGATTTCAACCACTAACACAAATTTCTTCATTAAACGTCTGTTAAGATGTGCAATCGACTACAGGTAATGGACAACAACAATGAGGTAATAAACGACAACAATAAGGTAAGTAAAGTATTTAAATATCTTAAGTTAAAAGTTAAATTGAAGAGGGTTTTAAGTAAAATATGGTTTAATAAACAATGTCTGGATAATAATGTCATCCCAAAGTACGCTCAAGTTAAAATTAAAAATAAGAACAGTGTAGCCAAAAAAGTAAAAGAACAAAGCGAGAAGTTGTGGATAAAACTGGAAATAAGGTCACTATACGGCTTAATCAATAGATATAATAGGGAATTATATGACAGACACATAGAATTGTTAAGAATATACTCGTATGTAGAGTTAGAAGAAATATTATATAATTTTGGTTTGGGGTACGTAGAAAAGAAATTGGAAAAGAAAAATAAAAAAATGGTAGATAAGTTAAATAAGTTAATAAAAAAGAACGAAGTAAAAAAGGAACACCTCTCTAAGAATAACTATGAAAAAAGAGTAATAAACCTTACAGAGGTAAATTTCAATACAGAAGAAAAAGAAATGTTAGCAAAAGGCTTAAAATACGCACCGCCACCAGAATTAAATCAAGAAAAAACGATTATTGAATGCGAAAGCATAGTACAAAAACTAGGAAATGAAAATGATAAAAAAAGAATAAGGTGGGAAGTAGGGAATGTAGTAGATAAAATATTTAAGAGAAGTTTGTATAATTCAAAAAATGAACAAAAAATCAAATCAACTGTAACTAAACTAAAGAATAAAATAAAGAAGAATGATATTATAGTAACGAAGGCGGACAAAGGAAATACAATGGTACTACTGAGAAAGGACGAATACATAAAGAAAACAGAAGAATTTATAAGGGAAGGACCATACGAGGAAATAAAGTATGATTATACAAGTAAGTACCAGTCAAGGATAAAACAAATGATGAAACAGATAACATTTATAGAAGAAAATAAGAAAAAGTATTTATTGGAAAGTAATCCAACAGCACCAACTTTTAAAAGTCAGGTTAAGATACATAAAGAAGGAAAACCAATTAGACCGATTGTTTCTTTTATTAATGCACCTATTTATAAATTATCAAAGGAAGTTAGCAGAGTACTGAAAGAGAAATATGAATTTGGGACAAAATACAACATAGAGAATAATGTAAAATTGATAGAAAAATTAGAAAATATTAGGATTAATGTAAATACAAAATTGATATCACTGGATGTTAAGGACATGTTTACCAATATCACAGTAAATAAAGTTATTAAGTTAATAAACGATAATAATATGGGAGAATACAGGTATAAAAAGCAGTTGATGAAAGTAATTAAAGAATGTGTAAATCAGAACTATTTTAGGTTTAATAACAAGTTTTATATACAGAAAAAAGGTTTACCTATGGGGTCTTCATTATCCCCTATTCTTGCTGAAATATACATGAATGATTTTGAAAAGCAATTAATAACTTCCACTAAGTATAAAAACAATATAAAATTATGGTCTAGATACGTTGATGATGTATTAGTAATTTGGGAAGGAAGCATAGAAGAAGTGCATGAGTTTATAAATGAGGTAAATAGTAAGGATAAAAACTTACAATTTAAAGAAGAGATAGGAGGTAAGAAAATAAATTACTTAGATTTAAACATAGAAATTAAAGATAATGAGAAACTACAGTTTGGGATATTTAGGAAAGAGTCGTATTCTGATATAATTATACCAAGAGAGTCTTACCACCCATATAGATATAAAATGGCGGCAATCAATTCATTTTGTTACAGAGCTCAGAAGTGTTTAAAAGAGACCGAGTCAAAAGATAGGGAGTTAAGAACGATAAAGGGAATTGTAAGGAATAATAATTATAACACCAACATAGTGGATAAAGTTATGAAAAGGGTTAACATACAAAAAGATAAAATAGAACCAGAACAAAAGAATTATGCAGGGTCATTGACATACATAGGTTCACATACTAGAAAAATTATAAAATGTTTTAATAAATATGGAGTAGATATAGCTATTAAAAAATGTGAAACGGTATTTGATAAGATAAGGAATAAGAATATAGAAAAAATTCCAGTATTACAGAAAAGCGGAATTTATAAATTAAAATGTAAAGACTGCAACAAGGTGTACCTAGGAGAGACAGGACGGAAATTCGTATGCAGGTTGTCTGACCACAAACGTGGAGAAGGTAATAGAACAACCAATTCGTTATATGCAAGACATTTCATAGAAGACAACCATAAGTTTGTTAATCCTTTGGAAGAATACGAAATTGTAAAAGTAGTGAATAACACAGTTGAAAGGAAGCTTAGAGAGGAGTTAGAAATATTGAAAGAGAGAGAAAAAGGGTTAGACAATTTAATTAATATTAAAATTAAATTTGATAATGAAGAAATATTTTATAACATGATTAAGAAGTAAATGATAGAGGACAGATAGATAATATTAAGAATTATTTTGCATAGTACTATTTGGATGTTTTAAAATAAGGGTGTTGACTGACCCACCTGTGTGGAGAGGAAGTGGGTAGTTTAAAAGGATGCACACACACACACACACAACACTGAAACACAAGGAATTTGCTAGAAAAAATATGTAACTCTACAGATGGTGTGACAGGGTTTAGGGGGTGGGGAAGGGTCATTCATATTATAGCTTGTTGTGTGTGAGCATGGTGGGGGAGAGGGGTGAAGGGGTTGTTTCCACTTATTTTGTGTCTATTCCAATCTGACGATGGGCTGTGAAGCTTGAAAGCGCTAATTGGGATAATTTTTACATAGTGGTGTGCAACTGCGATCATTCTGATTGTGATTTCAACCACTAACACAAATTTCTTCATTAAACGTCTGTTAAGATGTGCAATCGACTACAGGTAATGGACAACAACAATGAGGTAATAAACGACAACAATAAGGTAAGTAAAGTATTTAAATATCTTAAGTTAAAAGTTAAATTGAAGAGGGTTTTAAGTAAAATATGGTTTAATAAACAATGTCTGGATAATAATGTCATCCCAAAGTACGCTCAAGTTAAAATTAAAAATAAGAACAGTGTAGCCAAAAAAGTAAAAGAACAAAGCGAGAAGTTGTGGATAAAACTGGAAATAAGGTCACTATACGGCTTAATCAATAGATATAATAGGGAATTATATGACAGACACATAGAATTGTTAAGAATATACTCGTATGTAGAGTTAGAAGAAATATTATATAATTTTGGTTTGGGGTACGTAGAAAAGAAATTGGAAAAGAAAAATAAAAAAATGGTAGATAAGTTAAATAAGTTAATAAAAAAGAACGAAGTAAAAAAGGAACACCTCTCTAAGAATAACTATGAAAAAAGAGTAATAAACCTTACAGAGGTAAATTTCAATACAGAAGAAAAAGAAATGTTAGCAAAAGGCTTAAAATACGCACCGCCACCAGAATTAAATCAAGAAAAAACGATTATTGAATGCGAAAGCATAGTACAAAAACTAGGAAATGAAAATGATAAAAAAAGAATAAGGTGGGAAGTAGGGAATGTAGTAGATAAAATATTTAAGAGAAGTTTGTATAATTCAAAAAATGAACAAAAAATCAAATCAACTGTAACTAAACTAAAGAATAAAATAAAGAAGAATGATATTATAGTAACGAAGGCGGACAAAGGAAATACAATGGTACTACTGAGAAAGGACGAATACATAAAGAAAACGGAAGAATTTATAAGGGAAGGACCATACGAGGAAATAAAGTATGATTATACAAGTAAGTACCAGTCAAGGATAAAACAAATGATGAAACAGATAACATTTATAGAAGAAAATAAGAAAAAGTATTTATTGGAAAGTAATCCAACAGCACCAACTTTTAAAAGTCAGGTTAAGATACATAAAGAAGGAAAACCAATTAGACCGATTGTTTCTTTTATTAATGCACCTATTTATAAATTATCAAAGGAAGTTAGCAGAGTACTGAAAGAGAAATATGAATTTGGGACAAAATACAACATAGAGAATAATGTAAAATTGATAGAAAAATTAGAAAATATTAGGATTAATGTAAATACAAAATTGATATCACTGGATGTTAAGGACATGTTTACCAATATCACAGTAAATAAAGTTATTAAGTTAATAAACGATAATAATATGGGAGAATACAGGTATAAAAAGCAGTTGATGAAAGTAATTAAAGAATGTGTAAATCAGAACTATTTTAGGTTTAATAACAAGTTTTATATACAGAAAAAAGGTTTACCTATGGGGTCTTCATTATCCCCTATTCTTGCTGAAATATACATGAATGATTTTGAAAAGCAATTAATAACTTCCACTAAGTATAAAAACAATATAAAATTATGGTCTAGATACGTTGATGATGTATTAGTAATTTGGGAAGGAAGCATAGAAGAAGTGCATGAGTTTATAAATGAGGTAAATAGTAAGGATAAAAACTTACAATTTAAAGAAGAGATAGGAGGTAAGAAAATAAATTACTTAGATTTAAACATAGAAATTAAAGATAATGAGAAACTACAGTTTGGGATATTTAGGAAAGAGTCGTATTCTGATATAATTATACCAAGAGAGTCTTACCACCCATATAGATATAAAATGGCGGCAATCAATTCATTTTGTTACAGAGCTCAGAAGTGTTTAAAAGAGACCGAGTCAAAAGATAGGGAGTTAAGAACGATAAAGGGAATTGTAAGGAATAATAATTATAACACCAACATAGTGGATAAAGTTATGAAAAGGGTTAACATACAAAAAGATAAAATAGAACCAGAACAAAAGAATTATGCAGGGTCATTGACATACATAGGTTCACATACTAGAAAAATTATAAAATGTTTTAATAAATATGGAGTAGATATAGCTATTAAAAAATGTGAAACGGTATTTGATAAGATAAGGAATAAGAATATAGAAAAAATTCCAGTATTACAGAAAAGCGGAATTTATAAATTAAAATGTAAAGACTGCAACAAGGTGTACCTAGGAGAGACAGGACGGAAATTCGTATGCAGGTTGTCTGACCACAAACGTGGAGAAGGTAATAGAACAACCAATTCGTTATATGCAAGACATTTCATAGAAGACAACCATAAGTTTGTTAATCCTTTGGAAGAATACGAAATTGTAAAAGTAGTGAATAACACAGTTGAAAGGAAGCTTAGAGAGGAGTTAGAAATATTGAAAGAGAGAGAAAAAGGGTTAGACAATTTAATTAATATTAAAATTAAATTTGATAATGAAGAAATATTTTATAACATGATTAAGAAGTAAATGATAGAGGACAGATAGATAATATTAAGAATTATTTTGCATAGTACTATTTGGATGTTTTAAAATAAGGGTGTTGACTGACCCACCTGTGTGGAGAGGAAGTGGGTAGTTTAAAAGGATGCACACACACACACACACAACACTGAAACACAAGGAATTTGCTAGAAAAAATATGTAACTCTACAGATGGTGTGACAGGGTTTAGGGGGTGGGGAAGGGTCATTCATATTATAGCTTGTTGTGTGTGAGCATGGTGGGGGAGAGGGGTGAAGGGGTTGTTTCCACTTATTTTGTGTCTATTCCAATCTGACGATGGGCTGTGAAGCTTGAAAGCGCTAATTGGGATAATTTTTACATAGTGGTGTGCAACTGCGATCATTCTGATTGTGATTTCAACCACTAACACAAATTTCTTCATTAAACGTCTGTTAAGATGTGCAATCGACTACAGGTAATGGACAACAACAATGAGGTAATAAACGACAACAATAAGGTAAGTAAAGTATTTAAATATCTTAAGTTAAAAGTTAAATTGAAGAGGGTTTTAAGTAAAATATGGTTTAATAAACAATGTCTGGATAATAATGTCATCCCAAAGTACGCTCAAGTTAAAATTAAAAATAAGAACAGTGTAGCCAAAAAAGTAAAAGAACAAAGCGAGAAGTTGTGGATAAAACTGGAAATAAGGTCACTATACGGCTTAATCAATAGATATAATAGGGAATTATATGACAGACACATAGAATTGTTAAGAATATACTCGTATGTAGAGTTAGAAGAAATATTATATAATTTTGGTTTGGGGTACGTAGAAAAGAAATTGGAAAAGAAAAATAAAAAAATGGTAGATAAGTTAAATAAGTTAATAAAAAAGAACGAAGTAAAAAAGGAACACCTCTCTAAGAATAACTATGAAAAAAGAGTAATAAACCTTACAGAGGTAAATTTCAATACAGAAGAAAAAGAAATGTTAGCAAAAGGCTTAAAATACGCACCGCCACCAGAATTAAATCAAGAAAAAACGATTATTGAATGCGAAAGCATAGTACAAAAACTAGGAAATGAAAATGATAAAAAAAGAATAAGGTGGGAAGTAGGGAATGTAGTAGATAAAATATTTAAGAGAAGTTTGTATAATTCAAAAAATGAACAAAAAATCAAATCAACTGTAACTAAACTAAAGAATAAAATAAAGAAGAATGATATTATAGTAACGAAGGCGGACAAAGGAAATACAATGGTACTACTGAGAAAGGACGAATACATAAAGAAAACAGAAGAATTTATAAGGGAAGGACCATACGAGGAAATAAAGTATGATTATACAAGTAAGTACCAGTCAAGGATAAAACAAATGATGAAACAGATAACATTTATAGAAGAAAATAAGAAAAAGTATTTATTGGAAAGTAATCCAACAGCACCAACTTTTAAAAGTCAGGTTAAGATACATAAAGAAGGAAAACCTATTAGACCGATTGTTTCTTTTATTAATGCACCTATTTATAAATTATCAAAGGAAGTTAGCAGAGTACTGAAAGAGAAATATGAATTTGGGACAAAATACAACATAGAGAATAATGTAAAATTGATAGAAAAATTAGAAAATATTAGGATTAATGTAAATACAAAATTGATATCACTGGATGTTAAGGACATGTTTACCAATATCACAGTAAATAAAGTTATTAAGTTAATAAACGATAATAATATGGGAGAATACAGGTATAAAAAGCAGTTGATGAAAGTAATTAAAGAATGTGTAAATCAGAACTATTTTAGGTTTAATAACAAGTTTTATATACAGAAAAAAGGTTTACCTATGGGGTCTTCATTATCCCCTATTCTTGCTGAAATATACATGAATGATTTTGAAAAGCAATTAATAACTTCCACTAAGTATAAAAACAATATAAAATTATGGTCTAGATACGTTGATGATGTATTAGTAATTTGGGAAGGAAGCATAGAAGAAGTGCATGAGTTTATAAATGAGGTAAATAGTAAGGATAAAAACTTACAATTTAAAGAAGAGATAGGAGGTAAGAAAATAAATTACTTAGATTTAAACATAGAAATTAAAGATAATGAGAAACTACAGTTTGGGATATTTAGGAAAGAGTCGTATTCTGATATAATTATACCAAGAGAGTCTTACCACCCATATAGATATAAAATGGCGGCAATCAATTCATTTTGTTACAGAGCTCAGAAGTGTTTAAAAGAGACCGAGTCAAAAGATAGGGAGTTAAGAACGATAAAGGGAATTGTAAGGAATAATAATTATAACACCAACATAGTGGATAAAGTTATGAAAAGGGTTAACATACAAAAAGATAAAATAGAACCAGAACAAAAGAATTATGCAGGGTCATTGACATACATAGGTTCACATACTAGAAAAATTATAAAATGTTTTAATAAATATGGAGTAGATATAGCTATTAAAAAATGTGAAACGGTATTTGATAAGATAAGGAATAAGAATATAGAAAAAATTCCAGTATTACAGAAAAGCGGAATTTATAAATTAAAATGTAAAGACTGCAACAAGGTGTACCTAGGAGAGACAGGACGGAAATTCGTATGCAGGTTGTCTGACCACAAACGTGGAGAAGGTAATAGAACAACCAATTCGTTATATGCAAGACATTTCATAGAAGACAACCATAAGTTTGTTAATCCTTTGGAAGAATACGAAATTGTAAAAGTAGTGAATAACACAGTTGAAAGGAAGCTTAGAGAGGAGTTAGAAATATTGAAAGAGAGAGAAAAAGGGTTAGACAATTTAATTAATATTAAAATTAAATTTGATAATGAAGAAATATTTTATAACATGATTAAGAAGTAAATGATAGAGGACAGATAGATAATATTAAGAATTATTTTGCATAGTACTATTTGGATGTTTTAAAATAAGGGTGTTGACTGACCCACCTGTGTGGAGAGGAAGTGGGTAGTTTAAAAGGATGCACACACACACACACACAACACTGAAACACAAGGAATTTGCTAGAAAAAATATGTAACTCTACAGATGGTGTGACAGGGTTTAGGGGGTGGGGAAGGGTCATTCATATTATAGCTTGTTGTGTGTGAGCATGGTGGGGGAGAGGGGTGAAGGGGTTGTTTCCACTTATTTTGTGTCTATTCCAATCTGACGATGGGCTGTGAAGCTTGAAAGCGCTAATTGGGATAATTTTTACATAGTGGTGTGCAACTGTGATCATTCTGATTGTGATTTCAACCACTAACACAAATTTCTTCATTAAACGTCTGTTAAGATGTGCAATCGACTACAGGTAATGGACAACAACAATGAGGTAATAAACGACAACAATAAGGTAAGTAAAGTATTTAAATATCTTAAGTTAAAAGTTAAATTGAAGAGGGTTTTAAGTAAAATATGGTTTAATAAACAATGTCTGGATAATAATGTCATCCCAAAGTACGCTCAAGTTAAAATTAAAAATAAGAACAGTGTAGCCAAAAAAGTAAAAGAACAAAGCGAGAAGTTGTGGATAAAACTGGAAATAAGGTCACTATACGGCTTAATCAATAGATATAATAGGGAATTATATGACAGACACATAGAATTGTTAATAATATACTCGTATGTAGAGTTAGAAGAAATATTATATAATTTTGGTTTGGGGTACGTAGAAAAGAAATTGGAAAAGAAAAATAAAAAAATGGTAGATAAGTTAAATAAGTTAATAAAAAAGAACGAAGTAAAAAAGGAACACCTCTCTAAGAATAACTATGAAAAAAGAGTAATAAACCTTACAGAGGTAAATTTCAATACAGAAGAAAAAGAAATGTTAGCAAAAGGCTTAAAATACGCACCGCCACCAGAATTAAATCAAGAAAAAACGATTATTGAATGCGAAAGCATAGTACAAAAACTAGGAAATGAAAATGATAAAAAAAGAATAAGGTGGGAAGTAGGGAATGTAGTAGATAAAATATTTAAGAGAAGTTTGTATAATTCAAAAAATGAACAAAAAATCAAATCAACTGTAACTAAACTAAAGAATAAAATAAAGAAGAATGATATTATAGTAACGAAGGCGGACAAAGGAAATACAATGGTACTACTGAGAAAGGACGAATACATAAAGAAAACGGAAGAATTTATAAGGGAAGGACCATACGAGGAAATAAAGTATGATTATACAAGTAAGTACCAGTCAAGGATAAAACAAATGATGAAACAGATAACATTTATAGAAGAAAATAAGAAAAAGTATTTATTGGAAAGTAATCCAACAGCACCAACTTTTAAAAGTCAGGTTAAGATACATAAAGAAGGAAAACCAATTAGACCGATTGTTTCTTTTATTAATGCACCTATTTATAAATTATCAAAGGAAGTTAGCAGAGTACTGAAAGAGAAATATGAATTTGGGACAAAATACAACATAGAGAATAATGTAAAATTGATAGAAAAATTAGAAAATATTAGGATTAATGTAAATACAAAATTGATATCACTGGATGTTAAGGACATGTTTACCAATATCACAGTAAATAAAGTTATTAAGTTAATAAACGATAATAATATGGGAGAATACAGGTATAAAAAGCAGTTGATGAAAGTAATTAAAGAATGTGTAAATCAGAACTATTTTAGGTTTAATAACAAGTTTTATATACAGAAAAAAGGTTTACCTATGGGGTCTTCATTATCCCCTATTCTTGCTGAAATATACATGAATGATTTTGAAAAGCAATTAATAACTTCCACTAAGTATAAAAACAATATAAAATTATGGTCTAGATACGTTGATGATGTATTAGTAATTTGGGAAGGAAGCATAGAAGAAGTGCATGAGTTTATAAATGAGGTAAATAGTAAGGATAAAAACTTACAATTTAAAGAAGAGATAGGAGGTAAGAAAATAAATTACTTAGATTTAAACATAGAAATTAAAGATAATGAGAAACTACAGTTTGGGATATTTAGGAAAGAGTCGTATTCTGATATAATTATACCAAGAGAGTCTTACCACCCATATAGATATAAAATGGCGGCAATCAATTCATTTTGTTACAGAGCTCAGAAGTGTTTAAAAGAGACCGAGTCAAAAGATAGGGAGTTAAGAACGATAAAGGGAATTGTAAGGAATAATAATTATAACACCAACATAGTGGATAAAGTTATGAAAAGGGTTAACATACAAAAAGATAAAATAGAACCAGAACAAAAGAATTATGCAGGGTCATTGACATACATAGGTTCACATACTAGAAAAATTATAAAATGTTTTAATAAATATGGAGTAGATATAGCTATTAAAAAATGTGAAACGGTATTTGATAAGATAAGGAATAAGAATATAGAAAAAATTCCAGTATTACAGAAAAGCGGAATTTATAAATTAAAATGTAAAGACTGCAACAAGGTGTACCTAGGAGAGACAGGACGGAAATTCGTATGCAGGTTGTCTGACCACAAACGTGGAGAAGGTAATAGAACAACCAATTCGTTATATGCAAGACATTTCATAGAAGACAACCATAAGTTTGTTAATCCTTTGGAAGAATACGAAATTGTAAAAGTAGTGAATAACACAGTTGAAAGGAAGCTTAGAGAGGAGTTAGAAATATTGAAAGAGAGAGAAAAAGGGTTAGACAATTTAATTAATATTAAAATTAAATTTGATAATGAAGAAATATTTTATAACATGATTAAGAAGTAAATGATAGAGGACAGATAGATAATATTAAGAATTATTTTGCATAGTACTATTTGGATGTTTTAAAATAAGGGTGTTGACTGACCCACCTGTGTGGAGAGGAAGTGGGTAGTTTAAAAGGATGCACACACACACACACACACAACACTGAAACACAAGGAATTTGCTAGAAAAAATATGTAACTCTACAGATGGTGTGACAGGGTTTAGGGGGTGGGGAAGGGTCATTCATATTATAGCTTGTTGTGTGTGAGCATGGTGGGGGAGAGGGGTGAAGGGGTTGTTTCCACTTATTTTGTGTCTATTCCAATCTGACGATGGGCTGTGAAGCTTGAAAGCGCTAATTGGGATAATTTTTACATAGTGGTGTGCAACTGCGATCATTCTGATTGTGATTTCAACCACTAACACAAATTTCTTCATTAAACGTCTGTTAAGATGTGCAATCGACTACAGGTAATGGACAACAACAATGAGGTAATAAACGACAACAATAAGGTAAGTAAAGTATTTAAATATCTTAAGTTAAAAGTTAAATTGAAGAGGGTTTTAAGTAAAATATGGTTTAATAAACAATGTCTGGATAATAATGTCATCCCAAAGTACGCTCAAGTTAAAATTAAAAATAAGAACAGTGTAGCCAAAAAAGTAAAAGAACAAAGCGAGAAGTTGTGGATAAAACTGGAAATAAGGTCACTATACGGCTTAATCAATAGATATAATAGGGAATTATATGACAGACACATAGAATTGTTAAGAATATACTCGTATGTAGAGTTAGAAGAAATATTATATAATTTTGGTTTGGGGTACGTAGAAAAGAAATTGGAAAAGAAAAATAAAAAAATGGTAGATAAGTTAAATAAGTTAATAAAAAAGAACGAAGTAAAAAAGGAACACCTCTCTAAGAATAACTATGAAAAAAGAGTAATAAACCTTACAGAGGTAAATTTCAATACAGAAGAAAAAGAAATGTTAGCAAAAGGCTTAAAATACGCACCGCCACCAGAATTAAATCAAGAAAAAACGATTATTGAATGCGAAAGCATAGTACAAAAACTAGGAAATGAAAATGATAAAAAAAGAATAAGGTGGGAAGTAGGGAATGTAGTAGATAAAATATTTAAGAGAAGTTTGTATAATTCAAAAAATGAACAAAAAATCAAATCAACTGTAACTAAACTAAAGAATAAAATAAAGAAGAATGATATTATAGTAACGAAGGCGGACAAAGGAAATACAATGGTACTACTGAGAAAGGACGAATACATAAAGAAAACAGAAGAATTTATAAGGGAAGGACCATACGAGGAAATAAAGTATGATTATACAAGTAAGTACCAGTCAAGGATAAAACAAATGATGAAACAGATAACATTTATAGAAGAAAATAAGAAAAAGTATTTATTGGAAAGTAATCCAACAGCACCAACTTTTAAAAGTCAGGTTAAGATACATAAAGAAGGAAAACCAATTAGACCGATTGTTTCTTTTATTAATGCACCTATTTATAAATTATCAAAGGAAGTTAGCAGAGTACTGAAAGAGAAATATGAATTTGGGACAAAATACAACATAGAGAATAATGTAAAATTGATAGAAAAATTAGAAAATATTAGGATTAATGTAAATACAAAATTGATATCACTGGATGTTAAGGACATGTTTACCAATATCACAGTAAATAAAGTTATTAAGTTAATAAACGATAATAATATGGGAGAATACAGGTATAAAAAGCAGTTGATGAAAGTAATTAAAGAATGTGTAAATCAGAACTATTTTAGGTTTAATAACAAGTTTTATATACAGAAAAAAGGTTTACCTATGGGGTCTTCATTATCCCCTATTCTTGCTGAAATATACATGAATGATTTTGAAAAGCAATTAATAACTTCCACTAAGTATAAAAACAATATAAAATTATGGTCTAGATACGTTGATGATGTATTAGTAATTTGGGAAGGAAGCATAGAAGAAGTGCATGAGTTTATAAATGAGGTAAATAGTAAGGATAAAAACTTACAATTTAAAGAAGAGATAGGAGGTAAGAAAATAAATTACTTAGATTTAAACATAGAAATTAAAGATAATGAGAAACTACAGTTTGGGATATTTAGGAAAGAGTCGTATTCTGATATAATTATACCAAGAGAGTCTTACCACCCATATAGATATAAAATGGCGGCAATCAATTCATTTTGTTACAGAGCTCAGAAGTGTTTAAAAGAGACCGAGTCAAAAGATAGGGAGTTAAGAACGATAAAGGGAATTGTAAGGAATAATAATTATAACACCAACATAGTGGATAAAGTTATGAAAAGGGTTAACATACAAAAAGATAAAATAGAACCAGAACAAAAGAATTATGCAGGGTCATTGACATACATAGGTTCACATACTAGAAAAATTATAAAATGTTTTAATAAATATGGAGTAGATATAGCTATTAAAAAATGTGAAACGGTATTTGATAAGATAAGGAATAAGAATATAGAAAAAATTCCAGTATTACAGAAAAGCGGAATTTATAAATTAAAATGTAAAGACTGCAACAAGGTGTACCTAGGAGAGACAGGACGGAAATTCGTATGCAGGTTGTCTGACCACAAACGTGGAGAAGGTAATAGAACAACCAATTCGTTATATGCAAGACATTTCATAGAAGACAACCATAAGTTTGTTAATCCTTTGGAAGAATACGAAATTGTAAAAGTAGTGAATAACACAGTTGAAAGGAAGCTTAGAGAGGAGTTAGAAATATTGAAAGAGAGAGAAAAAGGGTTAGACAATTTAATTAATATTAAAATTAAATTTGATAATGAAGAAATATTTTATAACATGATTAAGAAGTAAATGATAGAGGACAGATAGATAATATTAAGAATTATTTTGCATAGTACTATTTGGATGTTTTAAAATAAGGGTGTTGACTGACCCACCTGTGTGGAGAGGAAGTGGGTAGTTTAAAAGGATGCACACACACACACACACAACACTGAAACACAAGGAATTTGCTAGAAAAAATATGTAACTCTACAGATGGTGTGACAGGGTTTAGGGGGTGGGGAAGGGTCATTCATATTATAGCTTGTTGTGTGTGAGCATGGTGGGGGAGAGGGGTGAAGGGGTTGTTTCCACTTATTTTGTGTCTATTCCAATCTGACGATGGGCTGTGAAGCTTGAAAGCGCTAATTGGGATAATTTTTACATAGTGGTGTGCAACTGTGATCATTCTGATTGTGATTTCAACCACTAACACAAATTTCTTCATTAAACGTCTGTTAAGATGTGCAATCGACTACAGGTAATGGACAACAACAATGAGGTAATAAACGACAACAATAAGGTAAGTAAAGTATTTAAATATCTTAAGTTAAAAGTTAAATTGAAGAGGGTTTTAAGTAAAATATGGTTTAATAAACAATGTCTGGATAATAATGTCATCCCAAAGTACGCTCAAGTTAAAATTAAAAATAAGAACAGTGTAGCCAAAAAAGTAAAAGAACAAAGCGAGAAGTTGTGGATAAAACTGGAAATAAGGTCACTATACGGCTTAATCAATAGATATAATAGGGAATTATATGACAGACACATAGAATTGTTAAGAATATACTCGTATGTAGAGTTAGAAGAAATATTATATAATTTTGGTTTGGGGTACGTAGAAAAGAAATTGGAAAAGAAAAATAAAAAAATGGTAGATAAGTTAAATAAGTTAATAAAAAAGAACGAAGTAAAAAAGGAACACCTCTCTAAGAATAACTATGAAAAAAGAGTAATAAACCTTACAGAGGTAAATTTCAATACAGAAGAAAAAGAAATGTTAGCAAAAGGCTTAAAATACGCACCGCCACCAGAATTAAATCAAGAAAAAACGATTATTGAATGCGAAAGCATAGTACAAAAACTAGGAAATGAAAATGATAAAAAAAGAATAAGGTGGGAAGTAGGGAATGTAGTAGATAAAATATTTAAGAGAAGTTTGTATAATTCAAAAAATGAACAAAAAATCAAATCAACTGTAACTAAACTAAAGAATAAAATAAAGAAGAATGATATTATAGTAACGAAGGCGGACAAAGGAAATACAATGGTACTACTGAGAAAGGACGAATACATAAAGAAAACGGAAGAATTTATAAGGGAAGGACCATACGAGGAAATAAAGTATGATTATACAAGTAAGTACCAGTCAAGGATAAAACAAATGATGAAACAGATAACATTTATAGAAGAAAATAAGAAAAAGTATTTATTGGAAAGTAATCCAACAGCACCAACTTTTAAAAGTCAGGTTAAGATACATAAAGAAGGAAAGCCAATTAGACCGATTGTTTCTTTTATTAATGCACCTATTTATAAATTATCAAAGGAAGTTAGCAGAGTACTGAAAGAGAAATATGAATTTGGGACAAAATACAACATAGAGAATAATGTAAAATTGATAGAAAAATTAGAAAATATTAGGATTAATGTAAATACAAAATTGATATCACTGGATGTTAAGGACATGTTTACCAATATCACAGTAAATAAAGTTATTAAGTTAATAAACGATAATAATATGGGAGAATACAGGTATAAAAAGCAGTTGATGAAAGTAATTAAAGAATGTGTAAATCAGAACTATTTTAGGTTTAATAACAAGTTTTATATACAGAAAAAAGGTGTACCTATGGGGTCTTCATTATCCCCTATTCTTGCTGAAATATACATGAATGATTTTGAAAAGCAATTAATAACTTCCACTAAGTATAAAAACAATATAAAATTATGGTCTAGATACATTGATGATGTATTAGTAATTTGGGAAGGAAGCATAGAAGAAGTGCATGAGTTTATAAATGAGGTAAATAGTAAGGATAAAAACTTACAATTTAAAGAAGAGATAGGAGGTAAGAAAATAAATTACTTAGATTTAAACATAGAAATTAAAGATAATGAGAAACTACAGTTTGGGATATTTAGGAAAGAGTCGTATTCTGATATAATTATACCAAGAGAGTCTTACCACCCATATAGATATAAAATGGCGGCAATCAATTCATTTTGTTACAGAGCTCAGAAGTGTTTAAAAGAGACCGAGTCAAAAGATAGGGAGTTAAGAACGATAAAGGGAATTGTAAGGAATAATAATTATAACACCAACATAGTGGATAAAGTTATGAAAAGGGTTAACATACAAAAAGATAAAATAGAACCAGAACAAAAGAATTATGCAGGGTCATTGACATACATAGGTTCACATACTAGAAAAATTATAAAATGTTTTAATAAATATGGAGTAGATATAGCTATTAAAAAATGTGAAACGGTATTTGATAAGATAAGGAATAAGAATATAGAAAAAATTCCAGTATTACAGAAAAGCGGAATTTATAAATTAAAATGTAAAGACTGCAACAAGGTGTACCTAGGAGAGACAGGACGGAAATTCGTATGCAGGTTGTCTGACCACAAACGTGGAGAAGGTAATAGAACAACCAATTCGTTATATGCAAGACATTTCATAGAAGACAACCATAAGTTTGTTAATCCTTTGGAAGAATACGAAATTGTAAAAGTAGTGAATAACACAGTTGAAAGGAAGCTTAGAGAGGAGTTAGAAATATTGAAAGAGAGAGAAAAAGGGTTAGACAATTTAATTAATATTAAAATTAAATTTGATAATGAAGAAATATTTTATAACATGATTAAGAAGTAAATGATAGAGGACAGATAGATAATATTAAGAATTATTTTGCATAGTACTATTTGGATGTTTTAAAATAAGGGTGTTGACTGACCCACCTGTGTGGAGAGGAAGTGGGTAGTTTAAAAGGATGCACACACACACACACACAACACTGAAACACAAGGAATTTGCTAGAAAAAATATGTAACTCTACAGATGGTGTGACAGGGTTTAGGGGGTGGGGAAGGGTCATTCATATTATAGCTTGTTGTGTGTGAGCATGGTGGGGGAGAGGGGTGAAGGGGTTGTTTCCACTTATTTTGTGTCTATTCCAATCTGACGATGGGCTGTGAAGCTTGAAAGCGCTAATTGGGATAATTTTTACATAGTGGTGTGCAACTGTGATCATTCTGATTGTGATTTCAACCACTAACACAAATTTCTTCATTAAACGTCTGTTAAGATGTGCAATCGACTACAGGTAATGGACAACAACAATGAGGTAATAAACGACAACAATAAGGTAAGTAAAGTATTTAAATATCTTAAGTTAAAAGTTAAATTGAAGAGGGTTTTAAGTAAAATATGGTTTAATAAACAATGTCTGGATAATAATGTCATCCCAAAGTACGCTCAAGTTAAAATTAAAAATAAGAACAGTGTAGCCAAAAAAGTAAAAGAACAAAGCGAGAAGTTGTGGATAAAACTGGAAATAAGGTCACTATACGGCTTAATCAATAGATATAATAGGGAATTATATGACAGACACATAGAATTGTTAAGAATATACTCGTATGTAGAGTTAGAAGAAATATTATATAATTTTGGTTTGGGGTACGTAGAAAAGAAATTGGAAAAGAAAAATAAAAAAATGGTAGATAAGTTAAATAAGTTAATAAAAAAGAACGAAGTAAAAAAGGAACACCTCTCTAAGAATAACTATGAAAAAAGAGTAATAAACCTTACAGAGGTAAATTTCAATACAGAAGAAAAAGAAATGTTAGCAAAAGGCTTAAAATACGCACCGCCACCAGAATTAAATCAAGAAAAAACGATTATTGAATGCGAAAGCATAGTACAAAAACTAGGAAATGAAAATGATAAAAAAAGAATAAGGTGGGAAGTAGGGAATGTAGTAGATAAAATATTTAAGAGAAGTTTGTATAATTCAAAAAATGAACAAAAAATCAAATCAACTGTAACTAAACTAAAGAATAAAATAAAGAAGAATGATATTATAGTAACGAAGGCGGACAAAGGAAATACAATGGTACTACTGAGAAAGGACGAATACATAAAGAAAACGGAAGAATTTATAAGGGAAGGACCATACGAGGAAATAAAGTATGATTATACAAGTAAGTACCAGTCAAGGATAAAACAAATGATGAAACAGATAACATTTATAGAAGAAAATAAGAAAAAGTATTTATTGGAAAGTAATCCAACAGCACCAACTTTTAAAAGTCAGGTTAAGATACATAAAGAAGGAAAACCAATTAGACCGATTGTTTCTTTTATTAATGCACCTATTTATAAATTATCAAAGGAAGTTAGCAGAGTACTGAAAGAGAAATATGAATTTGGGACAAAATACAACATAGAGAATAATGTAAAATTGATAGAAAAATTAGAAAATATTAGGATTAATGTAAATACAAAATTGATATCACTGGATGTTAAGGACATGTTTACCAATATCACAGTAAATAAAGTTATTAAGTTAATAAACGATAATAATATGGGAGAATACAGGTATAAAAAGCAGTTGATGAAAGTAATTAAAGAATGTGTAAATCAGAACTATTTTAGGTTTAATAACAAGTTTTATATACAGAAAAAAGGTTTACCTATGGGGTCTTCATTATCCCCTATTCTTGCTGAAATATACATGAATGATTTTGAAAAGCAATTAATAACTTCCACTAAGTATAAAAACAATATAAAATTATGGTCTAGATACGTTGATGATGTATTAGTAATTTGGGAAGGAAGCATAGAAGAAGTGCATGAGTTTATAAATGAGGTAAATAGTAAGGATAAAAACTTACAATTTAAAGAAGAGATAGGAGGTAAGAAAATAAATTACTTAGATTTAAACATAGAAATTAAAGATAATGAGAAACTACAGTTTGGGATATTTAGGAAAGAGTCGTATTCTGATATAATTATACCAAGAGAGTCTTACCACCCATATAGATATAAAATGGCGGCAATCAATTCATTTTGTTACAGAGCTCAGAAGTGTTTAAAAGAGACCGAGTCAAAAGATAGGGAGTTAAGAACGATAAAGGGAATTGTAAGGAATAATAATTATAACACCAACATAGTGGATAAAGTTATGAAAAGGGTTAACATACAAAAAGATAAAATAGAACCAGAACAAAAGAATTATGCAGGGTCATTGACATACATAGGTTCACATACTAGAAAAATTATAAAATGTTTTAATAAATATGGAGTAGATATAGCTATTAAAAAATGTGAAACGGTATTTGATAAGATAAGGAATAAGAATATAGAAAAAATTCCAGTATTACAGAAAAGCGGAATTTATAAATTAAAATGTAAAGACTGCAACAAGGTGTACCTAGGAGAGACAGGACGGAAATTCGTATGCAGGTTGTCTGACCACAAACGTGGAGAAGGTAATAGAACAACCAATTCGTTATATGCAAGACATTTCATAGAAGACAACCATAAGTTTGTTAATCCTTTGGAAGAATACGAAATTGTAAAAGTAGTGAATAACACAGTTGAAAGGAAGCTTAGAGAGGAGTTAGAAATATTGAAAGAGACAGAAAAAGGGTTAGACAATTTAATTAATATTAAAATTAAATTTGATAATGAAGAAATATTTTATAACATGATTAAGAAGTAAATGATAGAGGACAGATAGATAATATTAAGAATTATTTTGCATAGTACTATTTGGATGTTTTAAAATAAGGGTGTTGACTGACCAACCTGTGTGGAGAGGAAGTGGGTAGTTTAAAAGGATGCACACACACACACACACAACACTGAAACACAAGGAATTTGCTAGAAAAAATATGTAACTCTACAGATGGTGTGACAGGGTTTAGGGGGTGGGGAAGGGTCATTCATATTATAGCTTGTTGTGTGTGAGCATGGTGGGGGAGAGGGGTGAAGGGGTTGTTTCCACTTATTTTGTGTCTATTCCAATCTGACGATGGGCTGTGAAGCTTGAAAGCGCTAATTGGGATAATTTTTACATAGTGGTGTGCAACTGTGATCATTCTGATTGTGATTTCAACCACTAACACAAATTTCTTCATTAAACGTCTGTTAAGATGTGCAATCGACTACAGGTAATGGACAACAACAATGAGGTAATAAACGACAACAATAAGGTAAGTAAAGTATTTAAATATCTTAAGTTAAAAGTTAAATTGAAGAGGGTTTTAAGTAAAATATGGTTTAATAAACAATGTCTGGATAATAATGTCATCCCAAAGTACGCTCAAGTTAAAATTAAAAATAAGAACAGTGTAGCCAAAAAAGTAAAAGAACAAAGCGAGAAGTTGTGGATAAAACTGGAAATAAGGTCACTATACGGCTTAATCAATAGATATAATAGGGAATTATATGACAGACACATAAAATTGTTAATAATATACTCGTATGTAGAGTTAGAAGAAATATTATATAATTTTGGTTTGGGGTACGTAGAAAAGAAATTGGAAAAGAAAAATAAAAAAATGGTAGATAAGTTAAATAAGTTAATAAAAAAGAACGAAGTAAAAAAGGAACACCTCTCTAAGAATAACTATGAAAAAAGAGTAATAAACCTTACAGAGGTAAATTTCAATACAGAAGAAAAAGAAATGTTAGCAAAAGGCTTAAAATACGCACCGCCACCAGAATTAAATCAAGAAAAAACGATTATTGAATGCGAAAGCATAGTACAAAAACTAGGAAATGAAAATGATAAAAAAAGAATAAGGTGGGAAGTAGGGAATGTAGTAGATAAAATATTTAAGAGAAGTTTGTATAATTCAAAAAATGAACAAAAAATCAAATCAACTGTAACTAAACTAAAGAATAAAATAAAGAAGAATGATATTATAGTAACGAAGGTGGACAAAGGAAATACAATGGTACTACTGAGAAAGGACGAATACATAAAGAAAACGGAAGAATTTATAAGGGAAGGACCATACGAGGAAATAAAGTATGATTATACAAGTAAGTACCAGTCAAGGATAAAACAAATGATGAAACAGATAACATTTATAGAAGAAAATAAGAAAAAGTATTTATTGGAAAGTAATCCAACAGCACCAACTTTTAAAAGTCAGGTTAAGATACATAAAGAAGGAAAACCAATTAGACCGATTGTTTCTTTTATTAATGCACCTATTTATAAATTATCAAAGGAAGTTAGCAGAGTACTGAAAGAGAAATATGAATTTGGGACAAAATACAACATAGAGAATAATGTAAAATTGATAGAAAAATTAGAAAATATTAGGATTAATGTAAATACAAAATTGATATCACTGGATGTTAAGGACATGTTTACCAATATCACAGTAAATAAAGTTATTAAGTTAATAAACGATAATAATATGGGAGAATACAGGTATAAAAAGCAGTTGATGAAAGTAATTAAAGAATGTGTAAATCAGAACTATTTTAGGTTTAATAACAAGTTTTATATACAGAAAAAAGGTTTACCTATGGGGTCTTCATTATCCCCTATTCTTGCTGAAATATACATGAATGATTTTGAAAAGCAATTAATAACTTCCACTAAGTATAAAAACAATATAAAATTATGGTCTAGATACGTTGATGATGTATTAGTAATTTGGGAAGGAAGCATAGAAGAAGTGCATGAGTTTATAAATGAGGTAAATAGTAAGGATAAAAACTTACAATTTAAAGAAGAGATAGGAGGTAAGAAAATAAATTACTTAGATTTAAACATAGAAATTAAAGATAATGAGAAACTACAGTTTGGGATATTTAGGAAAGAGTCGTATTCTGATATAATTATACCAAGAGAGTCTTACCACCCATATAGATATAAAATGGCGGCAATCAATTCATTTTGTTACAGAGCTCAGAAGTGTTTAAAAGAGACCGAGTCAAAAGATAGGGAGTTAAGAACGATAAAGGGAATTGTAAGGAATAATAATTATAACACCAACATAGTGGATAAAGTTATGAAAAGGGTTAACATACAAAAAGATAAAATAGAACCAGAACAAAAGAATTATGCAGGGTCATTGACATACATAGGTTCACATACTAGAAAAATTATAAAATGTTTTAATAAATATGGAGTAGATATAGCTATTAAAAAATGTGAAACGGTATTTGATAAGATAAGGAATAAGAATATAGAAAAAATTCCAGTATTACAGAAAAGCGGAATTTATAAATTAAAATGTAAAGACTGCAACAAGGTGTACCTAGGAGAGACAGGACGGAAATTCGTATGCAGGTTGTCTGACCACAAACGTGGAGAAGGTAATAGAACAACCAATTCGTTATATGCAAGACATTTCATAGAAGACAACCATAAGTTTGTTAATCCTTTGGAAGAATACGAAATTGTAAAAGTAGTGAATAACACAGTTGAAAGGAAGCTTAGAGAGGAGTTAGAAATATTGAAAGAGAGAGAAAAAGGGTTAGACAATTTAATTAATATTAAAATTAAATTTGATAATGAAGAAATATTTTATAACATGATTAAGAAGTAAATGATAGAGGACAGATAGATAATATTAAGAATTATTTTGCATAGTACTATTTGGATGTTTTAAAATAAGGGTGTTGACTGACCCACCTGTGTGGAGAGGAAGTGGGTAGTTTAAAAGGATGCACACACACACACACACAACACTGAAACACAAGGAATTTGCTAGAAAAAATATGTAACTCTACAGATGGTGTGACAGGGTTTAGGGGGTGGGGAAGGGTCATTCATATTATAGCTTGTTGTGTGTGAGCATGGTGGGGGAGAGGGGTGAAGGGGTTGTTTCCACTTATTTTGTGTCTATTCCAATCTGACGATGGGCTGTGAAGCTTGAAAGCGCTAATTGGGATAATTTTTACATAGTGGTGTGCAACTGTGATCATTCTGATTGTGATTTCAACCACTAACACAAATTTCTTCATTAAACGTCTGTTAAGATGTGCAATCGACTACAGGTAATGGACAACAACAATGAGGTAATAAACGACAACAATAAGGTAAGTAAAGTATTTAAATATCTTAAGTTAAAAGTTAAATTGAAGAGGGTTTTAAGTAAAATATGGTTTAATAAACAATGTCTGGATAATAATGTCATCCCAAAGTACGCTCAAGTTAAAATTAAAAATAAGAACAGTGTAGCCAAAAAAGTAAAAGAACAAAGCGAGAAGTTGTGGATAAAACTGGAAATAAGGTCACTATACGGCTTAATCAATAGATATAATAGGGAATTATATGACAGACACATAGAATTGTTAAGAATATACTCGTATGTAGAGTTAGAAGAAATATTATATAATTTTGGTTTGGGGTACGTAGAAAAGAAATTGGAAAAGAAAAATAAAAAAATGGTAGATAAGTTAAATAAGTTAATAAAAAAGAACGAAGTAAAAAAGGAACACCTCTCTAAGAATAACTATGAAAAAAGAGTAATAAACCTTACAGAGGTAAATTTCAATACAGAAGAAAAAGAAATGTTAGCAAAAGGCTTAAAATACGCACCGCCACCAGAATTAAATCAAGAAAAAACGATTATTGAATGCGAAAGCATAGTACAAAAACTAGGAAATGAAAATGATAAAAAAAGAATAAGGTGGGAAGTAGGGAATGTAGTAGATAAAATATTTAAGAGAAGTTTGTATAATTCAAAAAATGAACAAAAAATCAAATCAACTGTAACTAAACTAAAGAATAAAATAAAGAAGAATGATATTATAGTAACGAAGGCGGACAAAGGAAATACAATGGTACTACTGAGAAAGGACGAATACATAAAGAAAACGGAAGAATTTATAAGGGAAGGACCATACGAGGAAATAAAGTATGATTATACAAGTAAGTACCAGTCAAGGATAAAACAAATGATGAAACAGATAACATTTATAGAAGAAAATAAGAAAAAGTATTTATTGGAAAGTAATCCAACAGCACCAACTTTTAAAAGTCAGGTTAAGATACATAAAGAAGGAAAGCCAATTAGACCGATTGTTTCTTTTATTAATGCACCTATTTATAAATTATCAAAGGAAGTTAGCAGAGTACTGAAAGAGAAATATGAATTTGGGACAAAATACAACATAGAGAATAATGTAAAATTGATAGAAAAAATTAGAAAATATTAGGATTAATGTAAATACAAAATTGATATCACTGGATGTTAAGGACATGTTTACCAATATCACAGTAAATAAAGTTATTAAGTTAATAAACGATAATAATATGGGAGAATACAGGTATAAAAAGCAGTTGATGAAAGTAATTAAAGAATGTGTAAATCAGAACTATTTTAGGTTTAATAACAAGTTTTATATACAGAAAAAAGGTGTACCTATGGGGTCTTCATTATCCCCTATTCTTGCTGAAATATACATGAATGATTTTGAAAAGCAATTAATAACTTCCACTAAGTATAAAAACAATATAAAATTATGGTCTAGATACGTTGATGATGTATTAGTAATTTGGGAAGGAAGCATAGAAGAAGTGCATGAGTTTATAAATGAGGTAAATAGTAAGGATAAAAACTTACAATTTAAAGAAGAGATAGGAGGTAAGAAAATAAATTACTTAGATTTAAACATAGAAATTAAAGATAATGAGAAACTACAGTTTGGGATATTTAGGAAAGAGTCGTATTCTGATATAATTATACCAAGAGAGTCTTACCACCCATATAGATATAAAATGGCGGCAATCAATTCATTTTGTTACAGAGCTCAGAAGTGTTTAAAAGAGACCGAGTCAAAAGATAGGGAGTTAAGAACGATAAAGGGAATTGTAAGGAATAATAATTATAACACCAACATAGTGGATAAAGTTATGAAAAGGGTTAACATACAAAAAGATAAAATAGAACCAGAACAAAAGAATTATGCAGGGTCATTGACATACATAGGTTCACATACTAGAAAAATTATAAAATGTTTTAATAAATATGGAGTAGATATAGCTATTAAAAAATGTGAAACGGTATTTGATAAGATAAGGAATAAGAATATAGAAAAATTCCAGTATTACAGAAAAGCGGAATTTATAAATTAAAATGTAAAGACTGCAACAAGGTGTACCTAGGAGAGACAGGACGGAAATTCGTATGCAGGTTGTCTGACCACAAACGTGGAGAAGGTAATAGAACAACCAATTCGTTATATGCAAGACATTTCATAGAAGACAACCATAAGTTTGTTAATCCTTTGGAAGAATACGAAATTGTAAAAGTAGTGAATAACACAGTTGAAAGGAAGCTTAGAGAGGAGTTAGAAATATTGAAAGAGAGAGAAAAAGGGTTAGACAATTTAATTAATATTAAAATTAAATTTGATAATGAAGAAATATTTTATAACATGATTAAGAAGTAAATGATAGAGGACAGATAGATAATATTAAGAATTATTTTGCATAGTACTATTTGGATGTTTTAAAATAAGGGTTTGACTGACCCACCTGTGTGGAGAGGAAGTGGGTAGTTTAAAAGGATGCACACACACACACACACACACATACACACACACACACACACACACACACACACACACACACAAAACACTGAAACACAAGGAATTTGCTAGAAAAAATATGTAACTCTACAGATGGTGTGACAGGGTTTAGGGGGTGGGGAAGGGTCATTCATATTATAGCTTGTTGTGTGTGAGCATGGTGGAGGAGAGGGGTGAAGGGGTTGTTTCCACTTATTTTGTGTCTATTCCAATCTGACGATGGGCTGTGAAGCTTGAAAGCGCTAATTGGGATAATTTTTACATAGTGGTGTGCAACTGTGATCATTCTGATTGTGATTTCAACCACTAACACAAATTTCTTCATTAATTTATGTTTACATCATTATCTCTCCTATACTGAATATTTTGAAAATAACCAAAAAAGTGTTTGCGACCCAAGAATGTCCACAAAAAGGTCATCAAAGCAGGTTTAAGACCAATATCTCTTAAATATGCTAAACAAGTAAAAAGAAAAAAAGGAATAATATTAATTCCTGGAAAAAGATTTGTAACAACTGTAGAAAAAAATTGCCGTATAAAGATCAGATTTGTACACCAGAAGAAATGTTCAAGATTTGTGACCAGCATTTTTCAAAAATAACATTTCAATTCATCAATACAGACAATGTCAAAAATATAGAACCTATGTTAACTTTGCATTTTAGTGATCATAAAACTGTTATTGGCACAAGGTCCTTCCATTATTTCCAACCACTACCCAAAACCGAAGTAGCAGCAAAACGTATCAGCAGTGACAAAGATTTTTCCTGAAGATATAGCTTTTCGCAAGAACTGCAACTTCCAAATCTCCAACCAACTACCTATGTAGGCTGTGTCTATGAAGAAAATGTTATATCAGACTAATTTTGGAGCTAGATGATGACAACCAAGATGCTTACATCAATTTTATGCATCCTCACTGGCCATCAAAAACTTTTTTTGGCCAGAACACAGAAATGCTGGGAGAGAGGACAAGTGCTGGGTCCCTTTTACAAACATAATTTGCTGCATAGATGTACCTGAATTAAGTGCTTAGGTGGGCTGAATACTTTTCAGAATATCCAAAAAAAGTATTCAAAATATTAATGCTGCCTGGGCAAGGAAAAATTAAGTTTCATATCAATCAAGAAGCACCTGTATATATTATAAATATCCTGTAATACCATTTCAGACTGAAAAGGTAAGCTAACTCAACAAGTAAATACCTAAGCAAGTTATTATTTTTAAAATACGGACAAATCTTCTTTAAAATCTATACTTTTTTAGTTTTGACAGGTAGTTAGGCCTTGTTCCACTGATAAGCCTAATTTTAACTGAAGGTTTTAGTACAGAAAAATATAAACATACCTTATGTAAAAAAAATCCTCATTGGCCACACAAGGTAGGGTACTATGCAAAATATTTCAATGAAATATCAAATATACACTTTGTACTTAAATTATAAAATGATATCATTAAATACCCAAGACTTTTATTTTATGCTATTATATTACATTTCATCCTCTTTCAAATGAGACCTTTTTCAGCCTCATAGGACCAGACAGAAAAAAGTTATAAACATTTACATAAAAGCCTGCACGGAGAAAAACAATTCACAATTGCCAACTTTGAAGTGGAAAAACAAGTTTTATAGGAGTCTAAATGTTATTTTTGACTTTATATTTGGAATCCTTGTGAAATTTCAAGTAAGTATTGTGAGTTTCATAACTTAATATTAAATAATAACCATACAAGTAGAGTTTTTATTGGAAAGTGCTCTTTAGACCTCACGCTGCGACTAACAAATCGGCTAAAAATGGGCTTTTTTTCAAAAAATCATTTAATAAAAACTAAAGCAAATTTGGCAAAAATGAAAAATACGGGTTGTTATATTTGTCCATAGATGTAAAAAAAATTTCATGAAAATCTGAGAGGGTGGGGTGAACACCCCTGGATGATTTGACTTGGAATGACCCGCGCGCGCACTGCGTGTGTGTGTGTGTGTGTGTGTGTGTGTGCGTGCGTGCGTGCGTGCGTGCGTGCGTGCGTGCGTGCGTGCGTGCGTGCGTGCGTGCGTGCGTGCGTGCGTGCGTGCGTGCGTGCGTGCGTGCGTGCGTGTGTGCGTGCGTGTGTGTGTGTGTGTGTGTGTGTGTGTGTGTGTGTGTGTGTGTGTGTGTGTGTGTGTGTGTGTGTGTGTGTGTGTGTGTGTGTGTGTTTAATATTATAACATACAAGCTTACACACCCCACCCCACCATGTATACAAAGCACACCAGAGATCCCGTCTTTTCTGTTAATGCTCCGCTACGCTTGCTTACATCCTTGATATCTCAAAACTTTTCCACAACACTTTCTCGGATTATGATCTTAAAATTTTACTTGGACCTTCAGAAAACAGTTAAGTAAAAAAAAAATTATAGGTCATCGCTTTGGAATAATGCTTACGCTCGCGTAATTATTCGATTCCTCTTTGAAGAAATTTACAATTTACATTAATAATTTACAGCTTTAGTATTTAACTACTAATCAGAAAATGTATAAATTTAAGTATACCAAAGATTTGTTATAAATGAGCGCAAACTATTAAAATATGATCCGGTATAAAGTAATGCAAATAGTCACCTATAGAGTAACAGCACGATATTTTTAAGTTGACTATTAGCTGTTGTCCTTGCCAGCTGTCGTCAAGGTCAAGCTCTCAGACTGGTACCAGCATGTATACATGAGAAAAATGCATTCTAATGTGCTGGCAAGTATACAAGTATACCGATGAAATATTAAATGGAATTAGGTTGATTCTTAAACCACCTATTATAAACAACTTCCAACTGTCAATATTAATAACATTGGATATTTATTATTAATCAAAAGTAAAGTGCCTCTAGATAACACTCTGGTATACTGCTGTTATTAAGAGTTTTGTAACAAAAATATTCAAGTAATTCAGCCTGTAAGCCAGTAAATTATGGTTTACATCACTTTTGGTGTAACTAGTTTTAAAAAACAAATTCTGTAAAAGTTTATGTTCCATTCCTGTTGAAGACAAACTCAGTTTTATTTGTGAAATGAAATTGGTAACTGAGTAGAATTCCTTTTTCTTCAACAGTAAAACATACTGAAAAGTCAAAATAAAGCACTCACAGAACTGTCTGTTAGTGATAAATTTATTTTATTATTGCAAATATCATTTATGGAAAAGATGGGGCTGGATAACATATTGCTCAACAAATGTGTCACACAATATAATATGCAAACAATATAAGTTTAGACTAGACCTGTTTGTTGTAACCTGATTGTCCTATATTTGGTTAGAGAAATACTTTTTTTATTCTGTGACTAAGAATTTAAGCCTATTCGTATAAAGTTCAATAACTACTCGTCTACTTTTTAAAAAGGAAAAGGTCAAATAAATGTCTTGCCAAATTTCACCAGTGCACAGGTGTACTCACAACATAATATAGTGAGCAAGTTGAACAACAGAGTGAATTTTTGAATACAACTTAAAGAAAATTAAACTTTAATAAAAATATTTATTTTCCTACAAAGGCAAATACATAACATACAAGTGCCATATTGGCTATAGATATAACAGGAGTAGAATGCATTGCTTTCCTCCAGTGGGTCATTCAATATCAAATCATCCAGGTGATAAAACCCATGATCTACAAATTCATGAAATTTTCTTATTGGTTCCGTTTGCTATATTTATTAACCATGTAACCCTCGGGGGAGCCTGTAACCCCTAGAGGGTGTGTCCCCAGGTGGCGGATAGGGGAATGCCCTAACCGATCTCGTTCTTGCTAGATCGGCGGGTAGGAGGGAAATAAAATACCTCCCACGGACCAACAGGCGGGGTAGGTAGGGCTCCTCAGGCGCAGAGAAGGCAACCTACCTAAGAGAAAGACACTCTGAAATCAAACCCTGGCCCTCCAGGATGGGGGTTGAGTCGTTAGGCTAGCAACCTACACTTGTAAAAAAGCCATAAGATGCTAACAAACCCAACAAAAACCAGCCTCGGATGGTGGAGAGGGATTTTGGTAGACGAACACAGCAACGGAAATGGACTTTGAGTTTGGGTATATGGAATATTCAAGGAATCAGAAATAAACAGCAAGAAATACTATAAGAAGGACTGAAACGGAAAATCGATATTATTGTCCTCTCGGAAACGAAGAAAAAAGGAAATGGGAATGAAAATCTAAAAGAATACATACACTTCTTTTCGGGTGTAAAGAAAGATCAAAGAGCTCATGCAGGGGTATCCATATTTATTCATAAAAAATACTGGAATCGGGTAAAATCATGGGAGACCATTAATAAAAGGTTTTTAAAAATAACAATTCAGCTAAGAGGGAGAATTATTACAATAATTGGCATATATGCTTTAACTGAGGATGCCACAGTTCAAACCAAAGACAATTTTGAAGATGCTCTGAGAGAAATCATAGAGGACATCCCAAACAGTCACGAAATAATCCTTGCAGGAGATCTTAATGCAAGAGTCGGAAAACAAAGAAACAGTAAAGTAGCTGGCACACACGGAGAAGAGACAGTTAATAACAATGGTGAGAGATTAATCGATTTATGTGAACAATATGAATTGAAAATAATGAATACCTTCTATGCTCACAAAGACATCCATAAATATACGTGGTACCAGAACATAAGAGGTCTAAGCTCTATAATAGATTATGTAATATTGAGACAAAGCTCTGGTTTGACAGTGCGGGATGTGAGAGTGCACAGGGGAGCTGAATGTGGGTCAGATCACAGATTGGTCATTGCTAAACTGTATATTCCCTTCATAGGAGCTCATGTAGAAAGAGCAGAAAATGTTGGCCCGGAAATTGAAGAAGCAAAATATAATTTGAAGAGCTATCAGCATGATAGTACAAGAATGCTGTATTTGTGGAGATTAGAACAAAAGTTAATGACAGCAACCAGATCCACTTTAGAAGAATACGAGCATATAAAGAAATGTATTAGGGAAGCGGCTGAGGAAGCCCTAGGAAGACAGGATCAGAAATCAAATAAACCATTCTGGTGGGATAGTGAAATAGAAGAGAAAATCAAAAAGAAAAAGGAAACATATTTGAAACTACTACAAACTAAAGAAGAATAAAAAGAATGAATAGAGAAGTTAAACAACAAGTAGTGAAGAAGAAAAATAATGCTTGGGAGAAAAGATGTGAATGCATAGATAATCAGCTGGGAGGTACACAAAGCTCAGAAGCTTGGAAGACAATTAAAGCCATTAAAACTACAAACCGGACACAGATATTTTTGAACAATATACCTGAAACAAAATGGATACAACACTTTATGGAGCTATTGGTTGAAACAAGGAATAAATTTATTCCTAATGACCATGAAATAAAAAGTATCTGGAGAAATTGCACTAAGTATTGAAGAAGTTCAAGAGGCAATAAAAGGTACAAAATTGAGGAAATCCCCACGTCCGGGAGGAATAAACCCAGAATTAGTTAGATATGGGCACCCCAAGCTGTTTGAAATGCTCAGAAAATTATTCGAAAGATGCCTAAATGGAGAAGAAGTGCCAGTGGAGTGGCGAACATCGTATATCTCACCAGTCCATAAGAAGGGTTTAAAGTTGGACCCTAGAAATTACAGAGGAATTGCTATGATCCCGACCATCGGGAGAATATATTCAAGGATTCTGTAAAACTTAATTGAAGAAGACATCAAGACCAAGCAGCCCGAAGAACAATCATGTTTTAGAGCGGGGTGATCCACGGTAGACAACATCTTTACAATCAAAATAGCAGTTGAAAAGAGTGTACAGCATAATAGAGAAACGCATATAGCTTTAGTAGATTTAGAAAAGGCATACCATAGCATCCCAATCTCACAGTTATGGAAGGAGATGGGGCATTTGAACATAAATGCAAATTTGATTGCAGCCACCAGAAGATACTATCAACAAAATATCACCAGGGTCAAACTGGGAAACAAACTCACTCTCCCATTCAAAACTACAAAAGGCGTAAGACAAGGATGCTGCTTGTCCCCTACTCTCTTTAAAATATACTTAGACAGATCTCTAGTAAGATGGACAAAGAAGTGTAAAAGCATGGGGCTGAGAGTAGGAGATGACAATCTGTTCACTCTATATTTTGCCGATGACCAGATTGTGGTAGCAGAGGATGACGAAGACCTCGAGTATATGATCAGAAAGTTAAAAGAGGAATATGACGCAGCTGGTTTGACGATGAACATGGCAAAATGTGAGTACCTGATAGTGGGCAACGAAGAAGTTAAGGACTTAAAATTGGATGTGGACAGGATAAGAGGTGTTGAAAAAAGTTAATACTTAGGCGTTATTTTTAACAAACAGGGAAGCAGCAAAGATGAAATTCAAGAACGTGTTAACAAGGGGCGAACCGTTATAAGAACGCTGAATTCACTTCTATGGGAAAGAAGTATAACCAGAAATACAAAGAAACATATATATAATAGCATGGTGCAAAGTGTAATCCTTTATGGAGCAGAAGTTTGGAACGTTTCAAACGTAAATAAGAAAAAACTGATGGCAGCGGAAATGTACTTCTTCAGGAGGAGTTGTAGAAGATCAAAATTAGACAGGGTTAGAAATGAGACTATTAGAGCCGAGATGAATATTGACAGGACAATAATAGATGAAACAGAAAGGAGACAACTGACTTGGTTTGGGCATGTGAAGAGATTGGAAGATGACAGATGGCCCCGCAAAATACTGGAATGGATACCACCGGTGAGGAGGAAAAGAGGACGTCCACGGAGGAGTTGGCGAGATGACGTAGCGGAGCAATGGTTGCAAGAAATTTAGAAGAACTTACATGCTACGATAGGTTACAATGGAAGTTGGGGACGGAGAAACAGCGACAGCTGTAAGGATCCGTTATATATATATTAACCATGTAAAATTTTATTTTGATATCTTGAATACTTTTTTAGATAAAAAGTTTTAAAATTTAATTAAACAAGATGTAAACGCCATTTCTGAGGCTTTAGCTTCAGTCACACTGTTTCAAGAAAAAAATCATAACTTTGTTAATTTTTAACATATCATGGTGATTTTTGCACTTAAATTTTCAGAAAAACATGGAGATCAAGAAAAAATGCTTTTAACAACTCAGCTCTTAAGTACTACACAAAATATTTGCTTAAACCTGGATTTCATGAAATTTTTTAAGCAAAAAACAAAATTTTCAAATGCGATTTTAGACAAAAGGCAGAACAGTAACAAAAGTAATTTTTTTTTTAAATTAATTCTAAAAGTATGAACTAAAAGGCTGTGGAAGAAAATCAGTGATTTTTTGACTGCCAGTACATTTAATATAGCATGAATCAAAAAAAATATGATAATTCACATCATTAAACAATACAACTTGAGTAAATATATCAATAGGCCTATACATATCCTAAAAAACTAAACTGGTTCCTTTCTGTCTATTTTTACAACAGAACATAGTACTTATTTATTTTGTATAAAAAGCTGACTACAGTATCTATATGTAAACAAGATCTGAAATTAATTTATTTTTGATGACACAAAAGATTTATACACAATAAGCTTAAAAAATGAGCAAATAAAACATGAACTTACAAATGCTTCTTAAAAGTCTTTAAGTAGGCTCACTTGCTATTTACAATTCTTACTGGAATTACAAATACAGGAATTTTTGTTATAACACTAGGAGTGTTTTTAATGAACTCCCATATCTTATTTAATTTACAGCCTCGTGTTTGTTTTAACATCTTGTTGCACAAAAGGTTAATTGAATGTTACTCTGTCTCAGAAAATAATAATTCCCCCTGATCCTTTTGTAACTGTGAGGTTGACACTGAAATTATGTTGCACACAGGAAGCCAGCAAATATATTCTTTTGAGGGTCAGTGAAAAGATGGAGCAGGGCCACAGGGATGCAGACATTTCATTGTAACATCCTCTTCATCATAATGTTTTGATAAAACTAATCCAAAAAACCAATGGTCGTCATAAGTGCAAGCAATGTAATTGTGTACACCAATGTCAGACATCTTCACCGATGGTTTATATTTTCTAGAAAAATTGAAGATAGTGCAAAAGTTTTCATCAAAACTTACACATTTTGTTATAATTGAGTCTTCAGATTTGGGTACGAAGTGGTGAAAATTAGGCTTTCAATTAAGGTTTCCAAATATTCTTCTAAAGTAACAGTGAAGTGTACCTGTTGGGTTCTGTTGGTATTCCAAGCGGAATATGTCACCTCATCAACACTCCATTAGGATCCCACTCTTCGAATTTCACCACTATAAAGGATTTGAGGTGGGCACTTGAAGGGCATTTTGAGCAGTGTCATAGCATGCAGTCTCTGATCTCTCTTGCACATACTAATTTCTCAATGAGGTTATTGGTCTTTGTGGTTTTCTTCAATTGAACAATCGTGAAGTGTCAGTGTAACATTTTGGTGGATGGTACACACACAAGCACCTGCTAACACACACCATTTTGGTCGGAGCATGGAGAACTTGGACAAACCAATTTTAAGACCTGGATGTTCAAACTTGAAAGCAGAATATAGCTCATTCAAATTTCCTAACAACAGTATTTGTACATGTATACATTTTTCGATATGCGTACTTTATCTTTTGAGCCTGGCATCACTCGAGAATATTCGTCACTTTGGTAAAAGTTTTTGACAAGAGTGATCACATTTTCATTGAGTGAATGTCCTTTTCTTGGCTCAGCCAGAGCATTATGCCCTTACCTCTAAGAAAATCCTTAGCTTTATGTGCAGTATATTCACTCACATTGAACTCTTCACATATTTTTTATCCGCTCCATGAAGCAGGAGTTAGTCATCATCATCATCATCCTCAAGGTTTAAACCAAGAATGGTTTGTTCCAGTCTCAAACAGATAAATATTACAGCTGGTCACTCCAGCGCTTCCTCGGACATCCCACACCTCTCCGTCCCCTCGGCTTATAGTTCCACAGTTGTTTGGGGATGTGGCAGTCATTCATTTGGCAAAGATGTTCCCACCAATTTAGCCAATACTGGGCGATCCTGTCGAGTATACTCATAATATTTAGTTCCTGCTGTATATGTGTTTCTTCTATGATCATGGAGAGTATACCCTGCCACGTGACTGAGAAATCTCATTTCAGCCGCTTGGATGCGACTGGCCTTTCGTTAAAGTACAATTCTCAGACCCATAAAGAAGTGTGGGAAGAGCCATCACCTTGTAGAATTTTAGGCATGTTCCTTTACTTGCTGACTTAAGGGTTCGCCTGATGGTCCCGCACATAAGGTTGAACTTATGCAATTTATGCACAACGTCATTGCTGGCATTATAAGACAACGTCATTGCTTGCATTATAAGACACACTGTAGCCCAGGTATTCAAAACTGCTAACTTGTGCCAGGACAGTACCACCTATAACAATTTTTGCCCGTACAGGATCAGTTCCACAAAAAGCCATCACCATGGTTTTTAATTGTGTATATCTGCAATCCAGAGTCTTTGCGGATTCCATTTAACAAATGTATAATACTAAATTGCCTCAATAAGGAATAGCAGGAGCTAGAGTTAAAATTTGTATTTTTTACCTTTGTGTAGTGGTAACATTAAGCTTTTCTTTCATTAAGTCTATCAATTTGTCCATACCATTTACTTTTTGTTCAATTTCTCTAGTCATTGTACTTGAAGATATATTCTCTGAAGGAAATTCCTTTTCTAAAACCTTGCTTACTTTAGAAGTTAATGTATTAGAAGCAAATTCTTGTTTTCCCTTTGTATATCTTAATTTACGATGTGGTGCTATTCCATGGAGTTTGAATGGGGATTCCCTTATATTTTGTAGGAATGAATTTAGTTCCTCCAATGCTGCTTACGGGTGGCCATCACAAAGAGAGAGAATTTAAGTCCCTAAAGAAAAACAAATAATATAACATTATTTATGGACTAAATTGTATAATTACTGAATCAGTATGCTTTTGTTTATTAAATAAAACCTTTTTTTAATTTTTTGTTTAGTATTAATGGCAGTTAAAAAGTAAAATTTCATCCCATTTTTTCCATTCGGTCACTGTCCCCGACAGCAAACTATGGATTTCCATTGCTCCTATTAACAAAATATTTCACCAAAAATATTTCAGGTTGTCAGTTTTGAGTATTTATATGTTTAGTGGTTGTGGCCAGAATGACATTTTTTTGTATTTTAACTATATACAATTTATTTTATTGCAATTAAACTTGTCCCTGAAGCAGCTGAAGTCGAGTAATTGGAATTTCAAAACTCGCGCAAAATATTCCCGCGCCTACCACTTTCCCGCCGTTTGCTGGTATTGTGTTCACTTTTGTGCAGAGTGTGTGATTCAGTCAAAATTATCTGTGTTTATTGAAGAAATTCTCATAAAATATCTGGAACTGAGGTAGGAAACTTAGAGTATATTAATTACTTATCCACTCGGTCACGTCGATTGTTCTTCCAAAAAGAGTTATATACGCAGGTATTTTTATTGAATTACAACACTGCTCGAAAAAGAAAGCTAACCTAACAATACCAAGTAGTTGCGAAGTTTTTAGCGGCAGTAAATCAATGTAGTTACTCGAATTTTCCATTCGGTCACGTAACCGGATAGGAATTCCGTGACCGAATGGAATATTTTGTTTCACGGGCAGGTTTTTCCTATGTTTCTAATTTCTCACAAATATTTTCTGAATTAAACATGAAAACGAATTTTTAAAAGCTCGCCCGTTATTAAAAAAAAGGAATTTTGTCCACGTCATCAGTTGATTAGCCGATTAAAATATTTTGTCAATCAACCGATCAAGAATATTTTACGTCATTTTAGCTGAATCAGTTAGCAACTTGCTTTATTTTATACCACGTTACACACTTAATACCGTACTACTTAATGAGTGATAATAACTAAATAATCATTAATTGTCATTTTTTTATTAGTTTAAGGTATGTAATGAGTTACATTACATACATTGCCATCAATTAATATTACGTTTAAAGCAATCGATTGTTTTCGGTTAATTGCTTAAAATTATAGATCGACAATAAACACCCGAGTTTTTGTTTTAAAATTTACTTAATTTAGAAACTAATTTTATTAAAAACCGGTAAATCTCAATTCAATCCAAATATCAAAACTTTGATTTCTGAACCATTTATATGATGTTTACCAAACTGATTTGTGTTGCAAATTTTACTGAATTACATGGGTTGTGCAATTTTTTTTGTATATTGCAGAACCACTTGGCACTTTGGAAATTTCTTGAACTATGGCACCAATGAAAAAAAACTTAAGTCAGATTCCCAAAAGCTTGAGCACCAACGAAACGTGGCCAGAGAACGACAACGGCGGCATCGGGAAAAATTAAGTGAAGAACAACTAGAACAGAAGAGGGCTAAGGATAGAGAACGCTATGCAAGGCTTAAGCAAGAAAACAAAGTAAAAACTGTGAGTGATATGATGCCACGAGAGCACCGGAGAATTAAAAAGGTTTGGAGGGAATACAAACGAAAGAGGACAGAAAAACGTAAATCACAAGAACAAATTGTTGCCCATACACCCTCCCATTAGGACGAAGATTGGGCAGTTCAATAGTCGCATTAGAAAAAAGGGAAGAAAGAAAATCAGAAGGGAGAAGGCCAAAGCTTATAGAAAAATTGCAGAACAAGAAAACCAAATAAAACATTTAAAAAGAAAACTTGAAAAATACAAAAAGAGACTGCAAAGAAAGACGAATAAAATGAAAGATCAAAGCTCACCATCTCCCAAAAAAAGTGTTTCAAATTTAATTGGTAAAGAGAACGTTTCCCCCAAAATAAAAAAAACAACTGTTTTTGGGATACGTTCTGGAAAGACAACTGAAGAGTCAGATAAAGGACGCAGGAACAAAAAACAAAAAACAACAGCTCATCTGTAAAGCTGTTGGAAACAAAATGTTAAAAAAGTACCGCGTTCAACAATATTTTACTAGAATTGTGCCTTACTTGTTAAATAAAAATTTGACTAACACTGACACTTTTATCTACTCGCGAAAGAAAAAGACATGCATTACTGACAAATTAAGAAGCACACTTATTAATTTTTATGAGGATGATTCTGTCAGAAAGATGTGCCCTGGAAAGAAAGATTTTGTTGTAAAAAACAAAGAAAACAACAAAGGATACTTCTAGACTCAAAATCAAATTTATACACAAGATTTATACAAGAACATAAAATTAAAATATCATACTCGACCTTTTCTAGAGCGCGTCCGTTTTGGGTTACAGCACCGAAAAAGTCAGACAGGGATACGTGTGCTTGTATCAAGCATGCGAACATGGAACTGATGGTCTCGGCTTTAAAAAATATGAATATTATAAAGGAAAAAAATTCTAAAGAAGTCCTAGAAATTAGTCCTACATGTTCGGTAAGAAATGAATTATGTATGTTGAACCAGTGCGCTGATTGTAAGTTGAAAGATTTAGAATTTACTTACAAAACAATTTTAAGATAAAATTTTATCAGTGGAAGAGAGTAAAAGAAGAAAAGCTGATTAAAGGGGAAAAAAAGGTGATACAAAAAATTATAAAGGCTAAAGAATATAAACTGGTTTCAACCTTAATTGAAACTTTTAAGAAAATGTTGCCTGAATTTCAAAAACACATATTTTATCAAATTCATCAAGCATCCCAACTTAAAGCACTTAAAGAAAACTTGACTGAAGGGGAATTGCTCTTCAGAATAGATTTCTCAGAAAATTATATCGCTAAATATTCTGAAGAAATACAATCGGCTCATTTTGGTGCGTCCAAGCGGCAAATAACCCTACATACAGGAGTATTTTATGTTAGGTATAACAAAAAAATTGAAGAAAAATCATTCTGCACCATTTCAAATAATCAGGATCATCAGGCACATGCAGTGTGGGCACACATGGATCCCATACTGAAACAGACTGCAACAGAATATCCTAAGACAGAAGTAGATCATTTCTATTCTGATGGCCCTTCGAGTCAATATAGAAATAGGATTAACATCCACTTAATGAACATCACAGTACCAAGATACTTTAGCAATTTAAATTTCATGACTTGGAACTACACGGAGGCTGGCCATGGGAAGGGGCCTATGGATGGTATTGGAGGCACGTTAAAAAGACTAGGAGATGAAAGAGTAAGTCATGGCGCGGATGTAACTTGTGCTTCGGACTTCGCTGATCTATTCAAGGGCAGTAAGATTCATGTACTTGAAGTCACTGATGCTGAAGTGGTTTGGGTAAAAAATGAAGTAGCTAAATCTGAAATACCGGAAATTCGTAACATTACAAAAACTCATCAAATTATGTGGACGCCGGAAATAATGTACTCTAGGAGCCTATCTTGTTTCAGATGTAGGAATACACTTTATTGTAATCACTATACCATTTGGTCGATTTTCCAAAATTATGAAACTCAAGGCACCCCAGATTTGACTTCGGGCGTTGTAATGATGGATACCAGCCCCATCAATGATGTGTCATCTCATAATGTAAGTACAGATAACAATCAATTTCAGTCTGAGGAACCATCATGCTCCGGCTGTAAACAAGCTCCAAGAAAATCTGTTTACGATGTCATATATACGTCTTCAGAGGAAGATGATGACGATCCACTGATGATACCGAGAACATCACGAGACAACATTAATTGGGAACATATCTTTTAATTAATTTAAAAAGTGAACAAAAAAGTCAGGATCACATCAGTTTGTTGCTGTTTGTCAGAGTAAAATAATCAATGATGAATTTGAGGTAATGTTTTTAAAAAACTGCGGTAATAATAAAGCCCTGTTTTGTGCCAATGAAAACGATGTTTCTTTTGTAAATTTATCCGAAGTAGTGGATGTGCTACCTGACCCCTCAATAGTTGTTAAAGGGGATCGCATATTTCATAAATTCGAAACTCCAGTCAGTATAAATTTATTTTCATTTTTACATTTAGTTTGCTAAGGTATAGTGAAACTGAGACATTTGCTTATTAATAGGACTGGTTGTTGGCTGTAATTAACGTATTTTTTGGAAATCGCAAGTTCTTTATATGCTGACTTAATTTACTCTGACTTCATTTTTCTCTCATAGGATTAGTTATTGTTGCATGATATTTTGCTTACAATGTGTTTATGTGGAAAACAAAAGCTACTAATGTCAATCGTTTAATGCTTACTTCACGCTGCGTCCATTCGGTCGCGGCAATGCCCAATCGGTCACGGCAACGTCCATTCGGTCTCAGCCGTGTCCACTCGGTCACGTGGTTAATTTAAGTATTTTTTAAGTTCTTATTTACTAAATTTGTTCTTTTTTGTATTTAGCTCATAAAATATACATATTTTTATCATTGATGAATTAGTTATTTATTTATTTTTTTTTTAATTAAGGTACACAACACTTGAAAAATGAATTCTATGACTTTTTTTAAGTAAAAAAATACAAGAAAAGAAAAAATCGATATTTTTAATAGTGACTTTGTAAATCGAGTGCAGTATTTTGTGAAAATATCATTTATGTTTGCATAATAAAAATATATATGTAAAAATATTAATGCTGAAAATCGTGACCTGATGGAAATTTTTCCAAGCCTTTGTTAACAAAATTATTCACAAAAAATAAAATAAATTTATTTTAGCTTTGCTTTATACTTTTTCTTAATCAGTATGGTTTTATGCATTTATATCAATAAAATTTGTATTTATATCAATTTATAAATTTATTTCATCCTTCTCCCTCTAAATTCTCTCTGTTTGTGATGGCCACCCTTACACAATGCACTTTAAAATTATTATTCAAACGAAGTCACGTAATCTCATTAATTGTGTTACAAAATTGAACTTTTAATTACAAAAAATATTTCTATTATGTTATAATTGCAGTAACTATCATAAAATCAACTTACATAGGGCCTACACCAAAGTTAAATAACTTTAAAACAGTGTTAAAAATCAGTTACAAATTGTTAATATCATGCATATTTTTTAATTGAAATATTTATATTTATTTATTTATTTACTACTATGCCAGGCAGCATGTTATTTTCAATAGTTTCATTTAGCGTACATGCCTAACCTACTGGACAGTATTATTTCTAGGCCTGCTTTCCTTTAAGCACATAGATACCATTACTTAATTAAAATAAATTTAATATTCATGTTTAATATGGTAACCAAATCACTTGTACAAATTAATAAATTAATTACCTTAATTATCCGCCGTGTGATTTCCTATGCTTCGTCTATGACGCGTTTCGGAGCATATACTCCATCATCAGATATTAAAAGTTAAAACAGTCACTCATACGAGATCGTTAAAAGGTTAAAATGTCAAGATATGCATATGAACCGTACGCGGATTTGGGTGCGCACCCGTTCAAGTTCATTCTGCTACTTTGTACTTTGTAGCAGAATGAACTTGAACGGGTGCGCACCCAAATCCGCGTATGGTTCATATGCATATCTTGACATTTTAACTTTTTAACGATCTCATATGAGTGACTGTTTTAACTTTTAATATCTGATGATGGAGTATATGCTCCGAAACGCGTCATAGACGAAGCATATGAAATCACACGGCGGATAATTAAGGTAATTAATTTATTAAAATAAACTGTAAACAAATCATGCCCTTAGGCTTCTTTTTGACTGCACTCAAAATATAAAGTTCCATATGATATCAATGTGATGAATCATCATTTGAGTTTTTCGGGCAGTAAAATGTTCGTGATTTATGAGCCAAAAAACAATACTGGCATTAAAAAAAAACATTAATTTTCTTCCACAGTCTTTTAGTTTATACTTTTAAAATTAATTAAAAAAATACTCTGGTTACTGTTCTGCCTTTTATCTAAAATCGCATTTGAAAATTTTATGTTTTTCATTTAAAACATTTTATGAAATCCAGGTCGGAACTAATATTTTGTGTAGTACTTAAGAGCTGAGTTGTTAAATGCATTTTTCCCTTGATCTGCATGTTTTCTGAAAATTTAAGTGCAAAGATCAATGTGATATGTTAAAAATTAACAGAATTATGATTTTTTTCTTGAAACAGTGTGACTGAAGCTAAAAGCCCCAGAAATGGTGTTTACGCCTTTTTTCATTAAATGTAAAAACTTTTTATCTCAAAAAGTATTCAAGACATCAAAATAAAATTTTACATGGTTAATAAGCAAACAAAAGGAACAAACAAACAAAATTTTCATGAAAATCTGAGTCCACGGGTTTCATTTAAATTTTTAGCTGGATGATTTGAATTGGAATGACCCCTTTAGTTTTGCAATTTATTCATTTATTTTTTAGATAAAACATGCTGTTAGTATTCACCAGATTTGTAATTTTGATAACTACACTAAAATCATATTAAAAATACATTATTCATGAATTTATGAAAGATAATGTTCCATTGATAATGATGTGAAAATATTTTGCAAGAAATTCACTATGTATTACAATTCATTACAAGAAATTCAAATTTTACAGTGTAATATAAATTCAAGTTCCTAATGGAAAATCAGAAAAAGTCTAATACATTATAACCAAAAAAATTACAATTACTACAAATAACTGTTTTTTTAATGAGATAATGAAAATAATTAATTAATTATAAGAACTTTTGTACACAGACACATGTCCATTCAATATATGCACCTTAAGTCCATTTGTCATGTAACGTATTCCAACTCTGTCACCATAAGCATGAGTAAGTACTATAACCTTGTGGCCCCTCATTAACAAGCACTGAGATAAGTTAAATATGTGTTCTTCCACACCACCCATTTTAGGGTAGAAAAAGTCAGATACCATACTGTAACATTGAAAAAAAAACATAACACTCGCATGTATAATCAAGTCAAATTAATCTCAGTACACTAACTGATACACAATTATGGGATCAAAGCTAGCCAACTTAGATCCCCACCAACACAGAATAAAGTATTGTGACAGTACAACCATTTACGGTACTGTGCATTGCCAAAATAATTTAAATAAATAATAAAAATAAATAAATATTGATTGATAAACATGATTCAGATTGCAAGCTGGATTGTTTAAAATATAGGGAACGCACCGTTCCCGCACGTACACGCATGTCTGGCCCACCTGTCGCTAGCGTTGTGTACATGTGTATTTTCTTTGTGTGTGTGAAGCCTGTCTGTTCCTGAACAGTAACATTCCTTGTCAAATATTGATAGATTTTATGTTTTATTTTAATTATAAGAAAAATATGTACGATATTGTAAAACGAAAGGCACCAGAGGGTGTAGAAATAAAGGTGAACAAAGGGTTAAAAGACCGTGACAAAGTGACGGAAAGTGCAATTACTATAAGTAAAAAAGTGAATAGCTCTTTTTATAATTACAATAAAGAAGTGTAATTTACGTATAGCAAGCACATAAAAATTAGCGATCGACTGAGCAACGTGTAGTGTGAAACAGACTTCGTAATTTCCAAAGATGGGTGAAATTAGTGAACTGAAGCAGAGTGGGGGTAAAGACACTTCGACAAGCTCTGACAAGATGAAAATTGTTCAGACTTGAGCTTTTGCATGACCTGGCTATAAATACCAGGTCACGCTAATAAAGTTCCTTCTTCGATATTCAACCGTTGCCATAGGAGGCTATGTCAGTCAACTACGTGATAAAAAATCTACAGTAAGCGTTACCTGACGACTTGTGAGGCAGAACAGAGGTTCGATGGACACACCTACAACCCATGATGTGAGCAGAGCCAACAACAACTAAGAAAGACAAGCAGTGGAAGCCTGGAAGAGGACACACTGAAGTTGCCACATCAAACGAGGTGATAACAAACCATAAATAGACAACTGAAAGACAATATTGAAACTAGAATGAATGATATTCCAACTGTTGCTAACAGAGTTTAAATTGTACATATAATGTAAAGTCTTATTGTAATTTAGAATAATGTCTCATGTTGAGAAAGTAATATTGGAATAACGTAAATGCTATGAGAGAGCAATGTTTGATTTTTTAAATTGAAGTAAAGCAGAATAATTAGTTGAATAATTAGTTTGCTAAAAGAATAATGCATATGCTATAAATTTAAAAGAGAATTAAAGCCAAGTCAAAAATTAAAGAAATAATTGAAACAAAAGTAAATTCATTGTGAATTGATAAGCAATTCCAAAAGATGGCCACACTAAATGAGTAAGCCGAGAGCAGAAATAGATAATTAAGAGTAGATAATAAGATTTGTGTATAAACTGTTTAGACATAAATTGTTCACATAAATCCCATACATATCGCACAAGCGAGGAATAATGAATATTTTTTTGTATTACCGAAATAAGTAAAGAGGTTGATAATTAAATAATGTAAACATTTAAAAACTTTATAACATTGTCTTGTTATTACAACTGCACCCAAACCAAACAACTAAAAGTACTTATGTTATATAACTTGTTGCTCCAAAAGCTTGGTGCTGCACAAATTAAATTACATTGAATTTGTGTATGTCACAGTATATCTAGACTACTCACATATATGGAACATTTATTAGCTCTATCATGGTTGTGTGGATGTAATATGAAGAAAATCAAGGAAACATTCGGAAAAAGCATGAGGCATGTTTACAAATTTATTGCAGACCACAAATAATATAGTTATTTCATTGTAAAATGGATGTGGTATACTACAGGCTTTAACAACTCTATTCTGAATTTGATTTAAAATTTACTGTTACGCTATTTATCTGAACAATGGTGTTTTAAAACTTACTTACTTACTTACTTACTTACTAGCCAACGCCCACCCTTGGCTGTTGGGCCATTAGTCGGCGCGCTGACCAGTAGAGACGTGAGAGCCTTGCCGTACCATCTTCGTCTTGGACTTGCGTGTCTGAGATCAAGGCTGGGCATGCAATTAGGTGATCCGCATTCATGGAAGCGTATCCACAGAGAACACATTCAGGAGATGACAACACGCCAATGCGGTGCAGGTGGGAGGCCAGGTAGTCATGACCGGTTGTAGTTCTAAAAAGAGCAACACTAGTTGCTCGGGGTAGAGTTCTGTTGATGGGGCCGTCCGTAACCAATGTTGCCCATCTTTTTCCCACACAGGCTCTTAATTGTTTTTCTTTTAGCCATAGGCTTATTGAGGAGTTTATTCTTGCTTTCGCAGATGCATATGAGCTGGGGGTCTCCGGCTGAGGTAGTGCTGCGCCCATTTTGGCGAGGATGTCGGCTTTCTCATTTCCCATGATGTTGACATGGCTGGGTACCCATTGCAGTTCAATCTGCCAGCCTAATTATACAAGGTTCTGCAGTTCTCGCCTACACTCAATTGTCAGGGAGCAGTTTGTATCACCATTTGAGGTCACGTTTTGAATCGCTGCAGTCGAATCTATGAGGAAGACGGCTTTGTTAGGTGGTGAGATCTTGGCAAGCTCAATAGATGCTGCCTTTATGGCTGCTACCTCTCCGTCATAGTTGCTTAGCCGGCCTCCTACAGCGAGGTGGCCTTCAAATAGAGAGCTGTAGAACCCAGCCCCTGTTGCCCCTGTAGATGGTATAGAGGATCCGTCTGTGTAGATTCGTATCCACTGCTCAGCGGGAAAATGTTTTTGTACAGTGTGTAAGGCTGCTTGACGAAGCTCGGCTTCATTCGACTCTGTTTTTGTCTTATTATGGTCGAAGAGTTTCGGGTTAGCATTTGGGAGTTGGCTAAAGAATTCACGGTGATGTATAATGGTGCTGCCTCATTTGGTTCTATGTCATATTTGCGTTGGAGTTCTTCATAGATCGCAATCGGGCATTTCTGAGTTTTCAGCCTTTCTGTCGCTGTTTTATAGTTATTCCACCGTTGTTGGTAGGCTCTTTTACATCTCTCCCAGGATATGAGGCACAGCTTTTCCCGTCTTACTTGGATAGGTTCGACTTGCAGTTGTGACTCCATGGCAAGTATAGGAGTTGATTTCGGCGCACCAGTTATCGTTCTAAGGGCTGCATTTTGGACCAAGTGAAGTTTCTGGCATGCTGCATTGGAGGCAGTAATAGTTTCTTCTGCGCCATATTCCAATAGCAGCCGAATGTAGCTCTTATATGCAGTTGTCAGAACATCTTGATTTGTTCCCCATGTAGTCGCAGTGAGTCGTTTAAGTAGCCGGCAGCGCCTAGACTCACTGTTCGCGGACTGTTCTATGTGGTGCTTCCACGTCATTCTGGTGTCTATATTAACACCCAGGTATTTAGACATGTTCACCTCTTCGAGTTCCGATCCACAGTAGCGCAGATTGACCGTAGGCCGCCTTGTTGATAGAGAGAAAAGTTGGTATGTCGTCTTGGTGGTATTTACCATCATGGCATTTAGTTTGGCCCACTCTTCTAGTTTAACAAGTGCACTATTAATAGTTGCTTCAAGACCCATGATATGGCTGCTAGTTGCCCAGATGATAAGGTCATCGGCATACAGGAGCGCTTGTACTCCCGGCACACACCGAACAGCCACCAGAATGTCATTGACCATAAGGTTAAATAGGCTGCAGCTGATAACGGCACCTTGGGGTAGCCCTTGGCGTTGAATTCGGTACTCTGAAAGGCAATCATTATAGCGGACACGAATTTGTCTTTGACTCAGGAAGGACACTATCCAGTTAAAAAGGTTACCTGCGACGCCACTCAAAGCAAGTTTGCGAAGCAACATGGGTCTCCAGACTGTGTCGTACGCGTTTTTTAGGTCAACCATTACTGCCAGGGAGGACATTTTCTTGTGGTACCCATCCTTAACTCTTTGTGCAAAGTAGACGACTTGGTCCATGGTGCATCGGTGCGCTCGGAAACCTGCTTGGCATTCATCAATAACCGCATTCATTTCAAAGAACTGGTTCAGACGCCGCACGACCATTCTTTCGGCAACCTTGCAGCAAGCACTTGTTAATGTGATGGGGCGGTAGCCCTCAGGTGTATCACTTGGCTTTCCTTTCTTGGTAATAGGTATAATCTCCCCTTTCCTCCATTGCTGGGGGATGCGTGTTTTCCACGTTAGATTAATGAGATTGAGCAAGGCTAGTTTCGCTGTGTTACCAAGATTTTTTAGCAGCTCTGGGTAGATTGCGTCGGCTCCTGCTGCCTTCTTGCCCTTTGTGTTTGATAGTGTAAATTCAAGTTCGGAGAGGCTAAAATCGCTTAGGCAAATTTTTTGTTCGGTTTTGTTGAGGCATTGCATTAGAGGTTTTTTATTCAGGTGTCTGTGTTCGTTTCTTGTCTTTCGGGTTCGGCTTATATTTGCGTAGTACTTGCAAAAGGTGTTAGCTATTTTTTTGGGATCTGTGATAAGATTAAGTCCGTTTTTGAAAGGTTGTTGTCCTCTGGCTTCAGTGTCATTATTTAGCCTTGAGACAAAACGGTGTGCTTTTGCTCCATCGCGCCGGAAATCCAGCTCCGACAGGAAGGTTTTGAAGGCCGATCTTTTAGATTGCTTAATTTCTTTACGTAGTATGGCCTGGGATTTTCGGAGTTGGATACAGTCAGATAGTTCTTTAGATTTCTCTGCTTTCCTTCTCAGAGAGTCTCTTGTTTTCTTGAGGGATGAAAGTCTTTTATTCCAGAACGGTCGAAAACCCTTTACTTGACCCCTTGGTACACATAATAGAGCAGATTTCAGCATAGCATCGTTCAGGGACTCTATAGCTGTTTCAGGTGATTTCCAATTTATTTCGTGTGGTATAATATCATTTGTTATCTTGCCGTATTCGCTCCAGTCGGCTTTTCTAAAGTTCCACTGGGGGGCACGTTTGTTAATGTATGTGGCTTTTCCTGTCGCACATTTGATGAGAATAGAGCGGTGTCCACAGCCTCCTGCGTCATCCATCAAGTGAACTTTTGTCTTCTGTGCGATGTTAGGGTGTGTAAGGACGAGATCTGGTCGGGAAGTCTGTCCAGCAAATGACAGGAAGGTTGGTGGCGTGTCTTTCAGGTCAAGAAAATTTTTGTCGATGAAAAGTTCTATGCGTCTTCCTGCGGGTGTTAACCTGTCATATCCCCATCTCGGTGATTGGCTGTTAAAATCACCTATGATTATGCTATTTGCTTGGATCATTGATTCAATTGCATCAAGGGATGGAATATTGCCAGGAGGGTTGTATAATCCTATGACTGTGAAATGTTTGTTATTTTTCCATATATGGGCTAGAATTATTTCCACTTTGTCATCGTCTTGCATCAAATTATGTTTCAAAACTGCTACATAATTTTCATGTTATACTCAAAATTTTGATCACGGTAAATGTAATTGTAACACAACATTCTGTTTCATGGATTACTCCAGTTTGACTTCAAACTCTGTGGGGTAATAAGTTTACTTGAAGTTATGACATTATATATTTATGTACATACATTCCAAATGTTAATCTTCAGGCCAAGGTAGTAGTTCATCAGTCATTATTATAAGCGAACAGTTTGGATGTGTCCTGTTACAGTACACTAGTTTCAAAAAATGTTTCAGAAACATAAGCATTTAACTTTCAAATAAAAACATTATTACTGTAAAAAAACAACTCTGACTGTTTAAGATGCAGCAACCAAGTTTGGTGTTGGTAAAAGACAAATAAATAAAAGTACAAAGTCCAAAACGGAATTGTTGAACTGTTGGTTGGAAAATGGTAATCAAGAAAAAAATGGGCTAGCAAGTTTAAAAAACAAGGGGCTACCAATTGATGAAATTACAAATGAATGGTTGTGCAGAGCAAAAGCCAACAAAATCCCAATTTCAGGGCCCTTAATTCAAGAAAAGGCGTCTAAAATTGCTAAGGAAAAGGGGTTTGTATACTTCAAAGCTTCTTATGGATGGTTTGAAGAATTTTGGAAATGGCACAAAATTTTCTACAAAAATGGTCCAGGAGAAGCTGGATTGGTGAATATGCGAGAAGTCCACAGATGGAATATTGTTCTGCAAGGCATTATTGCTGCCTACAGTAAGGAGATATTTATACCTTGATGAAACCACACTCTCTTAACAAGCTTTGTCGATAAAAACAATGATGGTATCGAGTGAGTGGGTCTGTGGTAGTCAGCAGTCAAAAACCATTTAGCTATAACGCTGTCTGTGAACATGGCTGGACAATTTGAACAACCTATAATAATTGGGTGTGCAAAAAAAAACATATTGCTTCTCTAGTGTCAATATCAGTGCTTTACAAATATATTGGAATTCAAGTAAAAAAGCATGGATGATGAAGGAAATAAGGAGTGAGTTGTTATCACAGTTTGATAATAACATGAGAAAAGAAAAAAGTAATCTTGTTTTATTTTTGGACAATGCCCTGTCACATCCTGACAATTTACACTACACTAACAATTTATACTGTACTCATATTTCTGCCTCTGAATACTACAAGTGTTTGCCAGCCTTTAGATCAAGAAAGCCTGAAAAATCTGAAAAGTTCACTACAGATGGCAGGTGTTGAAACATTTGCAAAATAATGTTGATACATCAAACAACCTTTCGCTGAAGTATTGAATAAAGTTGTGACTGTTCTAGACAGTCATGTGGATCATCACAATCTGTTCAACAAATAAACCACAGATAGTTCATAATTGTTTCATAAAGTGTGGTTTCCCTGATAAGGACAGCATCAGTGCCTCTACCAAACCTCAAGACAATTAAGCGAGGAACTTAAATGCCTTTTAGACGTGTTTGGAGAGAGCCACAGTGATTTTTTGGATACAATCAACCTGAAATAGAAGGCACTTTATTAAATATAGAGGAGATTGTGCGCTTCTCAAGTAAAGTGGGTGAAGACACATAAAATAACATCTCTTATGATAAACCAGAAAATAATGAAGAGGCTTTGAATGAACACGTTTTCATTAAAAGATACACTAGAAAAGTTAAGGCATACTTTTCATGCATTTGTGATCCTGAAGGACTTGACATAATGTGTAAAGCGGAAATGGAATTGGAAGACACTGTTATTAAAAAAATGTGAGAAAACAAACCACAACTGATTTTTTTTTTTTTTTTGTAATTAGGCCTAGTGCCAGTGCAGTTTTTGAAATCTGGTGTGGTATTTTAAGTATACGTAGGCTACATGTATTAACTTAAGAATTTCTTTACTATGGAATTATTCTTAGTACAGGTATGTACACATTTAATTACTGTAATAAAGTTTAGTGCAGTACGAGGGGGTACCCAAAAATAACCGGAATAGCACTGCGATTAGCGGAGCTTACATAGTACGCACTTCTCCCGCTAGGCAAGCATAGCGCAACTTGTTCCGAGTTCAGTGCCGTCATTGTTGTCGCCTGGGAAGGTTGTGTCCGGTCACAGTAATTCATTTTGTAAAAGCAGTTTCGCTTGCTCCTCGTTTTTTGTCATGGCGGATTTAAGTGAACAGCGTGCTGCTGTGAAATTTTGCTTCCTGCTTGGGAAAAACGCCGCAGAAACTGTTGTGATGTTGAAAACAGCTTACAAGGATAGTGCTACGGGAAAAACTCAAGTGTACCAATGGTTTTCTTGTTTCAAAGAAGGTGAAATCTCAATTGATGACAAACCTCGTTCTGGACGTCCGTCAACTTCCAGAATTGACGAAAATGTTGAAAAAGTTCATGCAATCGTGCTTGAAGACCGAAGACGGACCATTGAAGAGATTAGTAAGTTATCTGGAATAACTTGGAGCTCGTTCAGCGAATTTTGTCAGAAGATTTGGGGATGAGAAGGGTCACTGCAAAATTTGTGCCTCGGGTTCATTTCAGTGCGCCAGTTTTTAGCAAAAAACAACATGACTCCCTTGCCCCATGCCCCTTACTCACCTGACCTCGCTCTGTGCGATTTCTTCTTGTTTCCTCGAATGAAGAGGGACATGAAAGGACAACGTTTTGACGACGTGGAAGCGGTAAGAAAAAAACGAGGCAGGAGCTGTCGGCCATCACAACAGACAAGTTTGAAAAATGTTTCCAGGAATGGGATCGCAGATTGGACAAATGTATTAAGTGTAATGGAGAGTACTTTGAAGGTGATAAGGTTGTTTTGTAAAAAAAATTAAATACATAGCTTTAAAAAAAAATTTCTGTTATTTTTGGGTACCCCTCGTATATAAATTTTATAATTATTGTATACATTAGAAAGTATAATAATCATAAATAGATACATTTTAATATTAATTAGTATTATTATCAGTGGCAAAGTGCCAGTGGAGGCAAGGTAGACAGTGTATATCCAAATATTTTATTCATAAAGTAGTTAATTTTTATGTATGAAGTAAGTTGCCAAAGTTACTCAGAAAGGGTATCTTTTCTTCTTCTCTACTTTATGCCTACTCCAACTTTATAACAAAGTTGGAGTAGGCACTATAAAAAATTTTTAAGACAAAGCTGCTAACATGATGGTAGCAAAACTCATTTAAAAAGTTCTAAGATGTTTCACATGCTAAGGCAAAATAGAATTGAACCTTGTTTATCTGAATCATCTAAAATTCAAGCAGTACATCACAATGAAAATGTGCACAAAATCGAAGGATAGTAGGCTGTTTCATAGACATTGTTTGTTACTTAGGAAGCCATAGGAAAATGGGCCATATAAAGAATAAGCAGTTTCTTAATAAGAGCAATTATTTGGAAATTTAAAATTTACTGGTAATGGAAGAGTCTTTTACGAAGGAATATATAGGAACCCTCGCTGTATTTAAAGGCATATATTCTGAAATTCAGAATAATTTAATTGAATCCATTTCCATCGGTATTAATGAAACTATTCACGATAAAATAAACCACGCTGATTTTGTTTCTGTTCAAGCTGATGAAACAACTGACATACGTACTTGTAAACCATAACTGAGTATAATTGTGCGATATGTTCATTAATTAAGGAGTGCTTTTTAGCTTTTTTTTTATGTTTCTTCCAACAAAACTGCAAAAGAGTTGGCTTATAAAAGTATTAAAAGAATGTAACATTGAAAATAAATTATTAATCCAAACAAACCCTTGTTCATCAACAGTGTTCACTGGCAATATTTGTGTTTTGCTATTCTCGCCAACTTGAATTAGGTTTAATACACAGTGAAAAAATATGAGAGTATCTGAATTGTTTAATTGTAATTTAACTTAATTTCACAGTTTCTTCAGTAAATCTGCTGATAGTTCTGATTTACTCTGAACAAGGATGTAAGCTTCCTCACCCAACGTCAACCCATTGGAATTACCATTCACTGGTGGTTTCAATGGTCAAAGAACATTACAAAGAAATATATCATGCAGTTTCTCACATTACTGAATGATAACTGGGATCCTCAGTGTGTAAGTGCTGCAATTGGTCTCCTAAATAATTAAAGTTGACATCTTTATGTTTTACTAGTGTGTATATAATGGAATTTTTGTATTTAATCAACATCTCCTTAATGTTCCAGAGCCAAAAATTAGCAGTGATGTAAAAATATACATTAATGAAACTGGGACAGTGAAATAAAATATTACAGCAATGTGTTCAAGTGAAGTGATGCAAAACTATATGGACGAATGTAGGCGTATGAGAGCTAACCCCCCAATAATATACTGCAGGAATCTGTAAATGTGTTGCATATGAAATTCTTGATTCTGTAACAGTGCAAATAGACGCCGGATTCGGCGAATTTGAAAATACATTTTTGTGGAACTTTTAAAATAGAAAAAATCTGTTGAATTTCAGAGGATGACGTGTTTGTTCCCAAAAAACTACTAGAATATATTGTGTAGAATAAACTCGATAAACTGTATGAACAAACATTAAAGTTACTGAAATTAGTAGCAAGTATTCCAGTTATATCAGTCTGTTCATTACAGGGAGATTATACTATACATGCATATATGTATGTATAGCCTACTGTACATGCACTGTAAAAATGTATAACAAAATATAATAGTACATATAATAATAATTCATTTATAATCATTTAATAAATATAAACAGAAAAATAAACAACAAAAAGCTTGAATTATTTTTTTAAATTTTACCCGTTAAACAAAGAATATATGGTATATATAATTTGTACACGAAATGACTATCATATATATCTTAAACGGACTGTTTACACACTGTACTTATAGTCTAATGTTGAGAAACTACTAAAATTTCATTAAAAAACCCTCAACTAAAACACGCTAATTTTAAAATATTAAGGTTATGTCTATAAACAAATTTTTGTATGTTGTTATTATAAAATTTTGCTGTTTGTTCTTGACAATAATAACGAGACATCTGATAACTTAAAAAACAGTGCAGTCAAATATTTAATTCGTTTGAAAAAAATTAAATTCTAAACTTTACATTTTATATTGTTTACAATATCCTTAACGCGCTTGTTCTCCAAAACAAAGTGCTCAAATTTAAAGCAGGACTCACCAAATTCTGTAATCCATTTTATCCATTTTACACTATCTCTATGACACAAGGAGAAAACAAAACTAAACATTAAAACAACTGTTTTTAAAGTTATATGAAAATTACATCAATAGGTCTAACAACTTAGTTTCTTGGTTATGTTGATTAGATGCACTTTCATGCAAATTGAAAATCGTAACTACCAACCGCTACCAACATCACTACAATCAGTTTTAATTTTCTGGCATCATTCTCTCTGTCATTTAGGCACGTGAGTTATATACCGAATATTTAAATGAACACTACAGAGTGGAAGTTAAAGTCATATTTCTTAAACAAGTTGATTATTACGCTGATTTACTGAATAACAGTCATCTACACTATAAAAATCTACAATATAATATAATCCACTTACGTAAGGAAAAGACGGGTCTTGGGGAATATTCAGCGGCAAAATGTAACTTCCGGCGCCGCGCGTGTACTATGTTTCGGTGTCCGATGTGTACATCCAAGTGTTTTCTTCACAAGTAACTAATGCCAGCTTATGGAGGTTATGTACGACAATGTAACTTAAATAAATTTACTTTGTCAGTGTACATTAAAAGGGTGTATTTATTGGAAGTACAGAAATTAGTTTATATTTATCGCACATAATTACGGTACAGAGACGATTTTGGGAGGTTGTTGCTAAGTTTAACAATATAACTTAACCTTTTACATTTTTAAAATTAATTAGACTTAACAAACGTTACCTTAGTTAGTGTACATTCGAAGGCTGTATTTATTGTATGGATAAAAGGCTGTATATAACATTAACGGCTGTATTTATTCGAAGTAAGTAATGCCAGCTTATGGAGGTTATGTACGACAATGTAACTTAAATAAAATTTACTTTGTTCGTGTACATTAAAAGGGTGTATTTATTGGAAGTACAGAAATTAGTTTACATTTATCGCACATAATTACGGTACAGAGACGATTTTGGCAGGTTGTGGCTACGTTTAATTATTTAACTTAACCTTTTAGATTTTTAAAATTAATTAGACTTAACAGACATTTCCTTAGTTAGTGTACATTCAAAGGCTGTATATAACATTAAAGGCTGTCTTTATTCAAAGTACCGGAATTAAAACGTACTTCCAATTTAGAACCTAGTACAATCTAATGTATAACCAAACAAGTACATTAAAATCCTTTTTTCAACATAATGCAATAATAAGCAATGTGTAGTTTCTGTTAACATGCAAATGATTAAGTATTAATAATGGGTTACAGTGGAATTTAATGTTACTACGGTCTGAATTAATGCAAATAAAATTGGGAGAATCTCGTAAACATATTAAAGAATGCTTGTATATTACACACAAAATTATTACAGTACGGACCTTTGTTAATGAATAGAAACAAATTTGACTCTATACTTTAGTATGTACCAATAAAATTCACCTTTTTTCAAATACCAATATCTGTTGTTTTTTCATACCCTTAAAAAAAGGTCATTAACAACATACATTATGAGAAAACGTGATTACAAATAACCAGCCATTAGTTACTTAGAAGAAAATAGATATAACATTTACAAACATCAAATCTTCAATTTTCTCCCTATTTGTTTTATAAAAACTGGAGTTTCTACTGCAGGTTTTAAGTCCACTAACTACTTAATTAAATATACATAATTGTTCCTGTATCTTGTTGGGTAACATTATATTAATACATCTGCTTCCTACTCATATGTACAAACAATGTTTTTAATGTACGGTCCTAAAATCTTTATCAACACTTTATATCTTTAAAATTTAGACAAAGTCTAATGAGCAACTTGGCCTAACCTGAATTTACATGACCTGGCTCAGAACAACTTTATTTTGGCAAATACAAAGATGAAGACTGGTTGCAATTTCTTCAGGGCTCACACCTGCTGCCAGGCCTAGTTCTATAACATGATAAGGAAGAAATAAATCAGCCCAAACCTGCAACCGCTGTGGGAAGGCTTTTACACCATTACCAATAAGATTAATGATGTCATCTAAGAATAACTCATTAGCTTTATTTTTAACTTTCATTAGTTTTATCTTTTTTAACAATTTTTAATGCAGTTTACTGGAGTAAAATCTTCTTATTGATAATGTTCTTATCAGTTTCATTACATTATTCTTATCTCTTTTTATTACCGTATCTCAGACAATATTTATAGTATACAATTTAGTTAATGACTTAGTATTTTGTTCTTCATGTATCATGGTCATGAAATGGTTTAAGTTGGGGCCTATTTTATGTAAGGGGAAAACATAACGTTCCAATATTGTAATTACTTTTATTTCTATAATTATTTATAAGTATTACTTTGTACAAACAAAACTGGCTTAGAAATGGGTCTACTTAGGAAATTATGGAATTCTGCTGAAATTTCGAATAGTTCTGGAGGGGAATTGATCCCTTGATAACCCCACTCCACAAGTTACTCCACTGATCCCACTCTACACAGTTCCAAGAAATCCTGTATTTAGTAGAGCTTCCCTTATGTGCCTGGTAAGTGAAGGAGAAGTGATCTATTTAACGTGCAAGTTGAAGAATATATTTAATTATTGCACTTAACTTGATATAAGTACTGATTACATTTCAGGATTATTATTTTCAGAAATAATGTATGTAAACCAGTTTTCCCCATATAAAGTTAATTAAAATTCTTTAATGCATAGCATTCCAGGCATTTACAGTAGTAGATTCGTTTTACTAAATTTGAATTTACACAAATAATTCTCTTTGATTAACCAGAGTTACACACACAAACTAAATGCTGAGTGTCCTCCTAGTGTATAAATTCAGCTAAAACAGTATTCCAAAAACTTACCTTGTTACTAGAATATGTGACATGATGAACTTTTCATCATGTGTTCAACTTTGTGTTGGGAGTTAAGCATTTTAATAATTTATATTTATGCAGGCGTATAGCAAAATCTGATCATCATGGAAAAGGAATAAGGCATTTTGTAATAGCAATTAACTGATTAGTTCCTGCTGTATTACCGAATCATATTACAAGACCAATTTTTGTTTAATTGAAAAGATATATTTTAATTGTTTCTTTTGGTGCAATCTGTAAATTCCATGATACACGTCCATAAAGGTTTGAAAATATGCTTACTCCAGTTTGATAGGAATAAATTTTCAAAAAACTAATACAAATTTGTTATGTCTGATCACACCAGCTATCCTGTCTATTGGCAATGAGACTTTTATCCAAATTTATCATATAGTATTGTGCTAAGATGTTACACTACATTTGTATACTGTAATACAGTGTATTATTTGCAGACTGACAGGGTTATAAAAAATTCTGAAAGAATTGTTGCTTTTACAACACCATCCTTTATCAAGTGACTACTCAAATCTGCCAGTTTTTCACAGATCCCCTAGTGATGCTCCAAACTTTTCAAGGATTCTCCTGGCCTTAAAAAACTGGACTGGCCTCATTGATTGACATGACTAATGTTAAATTTACTTTGGGATACTTCCAAACATAATACAGTTTACAATAAACAAACAAAATATTATGCCTGTCTAATTTTTTCCAGAACTGTATACACATAATTTGATCTGGATAGAACATTTATTAAACAATAATACTATTTGATGCAAATAATTAAAATATCGGTATGGAGAACCATACATGACTACCATGTTCTAAGATTTATATTTGAAATCATTTTAGAAATGAAATATTTCTATAGAAACTACTTCTACCTTCAGCCTCAACCACAGAATTGTGATCACTAACATATACCACCTCATGTTCATAAAACAGTATTCCAAACACTTACCTTGTTAATATGGTGTCTTGCACATTGGTGTATAAATTCGTTATGTCAAATGATGCTAATGTTGAGTTGTGTGGTATATGGATGTGTTCTAGTTTTTTGACAAGTTCTATGTTGTTTTTAACAGAAGTGTTGTTTGTTGGTTAGATATATGTTGTTTGTTGGTTAGATTTATATGTTTTCTGATTAGTTTATCTAGGTGTCTGGCGATTTTGTGGGAGGGTGCTTGTGTGTTATTTATCAAAGGTCAAATGGGTATATTGGGTTTGTGTATTTTTGGTAATGCGTTTAGTTTTGGGGGGTTAAGTTTAATTTCTTTTTAGGTATTTTATGTTTTCTGTTTGGATTATGTATTTTGCATTATTTATGAATTTGTTTTTGGTATTTTATTGTGGGATCTTTGGTTATTTGAGTTATATTGTTTTCGGAGAAGAATTTCTCAGTTTTATTGTTTATTTCTTAAATATTAGAATTGCCTTGGTTCCTTCTTTGCAATTATGTTTATTTCTTGTTTGTTCATTATGACTGTTGTAATTTCTATAGGTACTTTTGGTGTGTTTGTTGTAATTTTGTGTTTTACATAATCTTTTGTGATTAAATCATTTGGTGTAAAATGTTCCAGATTATAAAATAACCTAACAGTTTTAACATACAATATATATAGTAACACCTCTATACATAGTAACAGGTATATCAATATACCTGTAATCACAGGTATGGGAAAGTAATGGCAAATCTTGCATAATCTTGTTATCAGTTATTGTTATTATTCGGCTAGTGCTATTAAATTCATATTGGCCCAAAGTGATCACAAAAGGAATTTATTATATTTGTTTACAGTCATCGGTGTTGATTCCAAGTGGATTTGAAATTTATATAAATTAATTTTCACTCACATGAATGAAGTTGCAACCGTAAAGAAATACAGAATATATTTTCTATGACAGCAGACAAGACAGGACACTTGTATTTTGCCTTTTATGTGTGTACATACATTCAGACATCATTTATTTGGATTGACTTCTGCAAGCTTGAAATCAAATACTAATAATGTTTTATGAATACTAATTACTACACTTTCACATGTGAAACTTACTTTGTTTATTTTCCTCGTACGACATTTCAGTGTGGTGTTCGCCTTCATCAGCGGGGTATGATACAGAATGTCCGGAACTTGTAACGGTTTGTTTAGTTGGTAGGTTGTGTGGGGGAGTGTGGAGGTGGAAGGGGGTTATGTAAAATTATAATCCTCAAAGTATAATATTGAATTAATTGGGATGTTTTGTTAAATTGTTACGATGGTCTCACCGATCGTCACATAGTACAGTGGAAACCAAAATAAAACACACTTATGAATTTGCAAATTACATTTATTATATTTTTAATTGGTGTTGTTACATGCTTGTTCACTTCTTTTGTTACATTTTAAATCAGTGTTGTGTTGTGATTAGCTACGATGGTAGTGTTATTAGTACAGACGAGGATGCTGCAGTTTCTTTTCTTAAAGAAAAAGATTTGGTTCACAATCCTCGTCAATGTGGTAATGGACATGATATGATTTTAGCGCTTGGGCAGCAACAGCATTGGTGTTGTAATAAGAAGACTTGCCGTGAGTATAAGCCAGTTTGCAAGGACACATTTTTAGAGGGGTCCGGATTACCCCTGAGAACAATAATAAAATTTATTTATGACTGGTGTGAAGGCCATAGTAGTGTGAAAAACAGTAAAAATCAACTGAAAATCAACAACAAAACACACACACATTGGACGGCTTACTTAAGACATATCTGTGCTGAAGACATCATGAGCAACCCACAGAAAATTGGAGGACCAAATTTAACAGTTGAAATTGACGAGAGTCTCTTTGCCAAGAGAAAAAATAATGTTGGCCGGGTGTATCCACAACAGTGGGTTTTCGGAGGATTCTGTCGAGAAACAAAGGAATGTTTCTTGTGTCCTGTCGAAGATCGATCAGCAGGTACTCTCCTACCTCTCATAGTGGCAAATATTGAACCAGGGTCCATTATAATGTCAGATGAGTGGCGTTCATACCGTCAAATTGTTAATTTGCCACAACAGTACACTCATTTGACTGTAAACCATAGTTATAACTTTGTGGATCCTCAAACTGGAGCGCATACACAAAGCATAGAAAGCATGTGGCGGTCCTGTAAACGCCGAAACGTGATTGAATGTGGTGTGAGAAGGGAACGCTTAGATTCCTATTTAAGTGAGTTCATGTGGCGAACAAGAAATGCAAACCAGGATTTGTTCGAGTTCATGTGGAGGTCCGCAGAGGTCCAGAATATCTTTCCAGGTGATGCATCGACAATAATTGTGCAGTTACTGGAACAATCTGGGGATTCACAGACACTTAACTCGCTGTATTAATGTAGAAGTGTGTAGAGTCACCTCCTTACCACTCACGACTACCTGTAACAATATTGTAAATAATTATAAGCTGAACACTGTGGGAAAAAGTGCTAAGTGAAGGGAGAAAAAGTGTAATATAATGAATGATCAGTAATAACAGAAAAGACTGTTAAAATTAATGATTCACCCCAAATGTATGAAACAAATGAAACATAGACTATAAGTAAGATTAAGGGAGACATGATTTATATTATTCTGAATGTTCAGCAACATTGTATTAATTAGGATTTAAACCCAAGTCCCATATTTGTTTCAAGGGAAAAGACTACAATTAGAAGGTTCAATTTGTTTAATTAATTGTATTAAGAGTTAGTTATGTTTAAATATGTTTTGTGTGTAATAATGTTAGTAATGTTGCTATTAAGAATATTATGCTATTATGGCTATTATGAATTGTCAAAGAAGAAAAAGGTTGTAAGAAAATAGACACACTGTTATGTATAAAATACCATAGATACCTAAATTAGGCTCAGACACACTAAATAGAATTAATCAGTCAACAAAATTTGGCAAACTAAGGAAAAAATTACTACTATGGAATGTAAACCAGTTTGTAATAAGTAATAATCCCATCAATCAATGTAATCCCAGCCATAAAGACACAACTCTAAAGTAGCATGTCTATAATTCCTGTTTTAAGGTAATATTAGTGTTGGAAGGTAATAGAAGCATTAATTTCAGATAATCAAACCACAATCACAAGCATTAATCAAATCACATAATCAAACTACTCCTTTCCCTTAACCGATCTTCACAAAGAACAATACGTCTTGAGTACTCTACACAGGGCTGTACGCAGAAAATTATTTTATTCAGTTTAAATTTGCGGCTCTTATCGTTTGCTACAGAAAATACCCTTGTTAAAATGTTGCAGGTAAACTACCCCCTTTCCGTTAACCGATCTTCACCAAAACCAATAGGTCTTGAGTACTATACAAATCAGGGCTGTATGTAAAAAAATATTTGATTCTAAATATAATTATTACACTACTATTGTGTTCCGAGTCGTAGTGTAATAATTATATTTAGTTAATTAATGGACACGTCATGGACAACGAAATCCAAGTATTCGATTCTGTTTGAATTTTTGGCTGTTATCGTTTGCCATAGAAAAAAATCTACACACAAACACACACACACACACACACACACTTTTCGAAAAATGACTTTTCATGTTTTGAGGGTAGTACAATCAGAATCTGCAAAAATCTCGAACACGATTTTTTTTTTGCCATCACCATACTTCCATTTCCTTAAGGACATGGAAGTAAAAGGTAAGGGGCTTAACAATATCTACCACTTTTTAGATAAAGAAGGAGTATACACTACGGTTAATAGCTTATGCTACAAGACACATAAGTGTTTATTTTAAAAATTAGTACAGTAACATAAAAGACAGGTTACATGAACAACCGCTGGAAGAAACGGAGAATAAACAGTTACAGTGAGGTCGAAAGACGTAGAATTGAGCACTACAGAGTCAATTGGGTTTGTAAAGAAACATCAAACCCAATGTACTATCATTACACACAACAATGTACTATCATTACCTAACCAACCACAACACTCATGTAGAGTAGATGTATTATTTAGGAAGTATCTGTGCCTCAACTAAGTACTAAGTCCAGTATACTGTAACAGGATCTACTGTTCCACACTGTAAATAAAGAAGACGGGCAATAATATATATTGTAACGTTTATCCCTTTTTCTTACCTTTAAATCTGTAGTATCTTGTCCTTGTAGTATTCTATATTGTAATAGATGTATTGGTATTGTTTTTGTATTCGTCAGTCTCACCTAATGTTATAGTTAAATTGTGTACCTTTAATTCAATTGTAAAGAAGACTGTTTGCATTAAATGTAATGTAATAATGTAACAATATGTATGTGTAGGCTGATTAGAATGGAATGGCTGTTTACTTACCACTTTACCTAGTATTTTGGTCACTTAACCAAAAATTTGTCCATTTTAAGTACAGACTCTAACCTATCAGATTGCAATGTAACTGGAATTTGTTGAAAACAAGATTAAACTATCACTCATATATTCAACCCCCCCCCCACAGAGAGTGGGAGGGGGAAGAGAGAGAGTTATATATCGTTGTTGAATAATTAAGACATTCCTTTTAACAAAAATATACTTTTTAATTAAATTATTACAACTATTTATTTTTACTTTAATTATATTTATGTTTCTGAATAATTGAATACAATACAATAATTAAAATAAAAGTATATTGTTGTTAAAAAGTATTTTATTTTTTATTGAATAATAATAATAACATAAGAATATAAAATAAAGTAATTTGTAAATATATCGTTATACTTCTGACATGTAAAGTAGTATACATCAATAGTCTACTCTCATACAGTATACGAATTTGTTGGAAAATATCATGCACACTACTTGGCAAAGGTTCAACACTGATTTAAAAATGTTTTGTTTAATGCAAACACTGAAACACACTATACACAAGAAATAGAACTCATCATGAACATAACGTGATTATATTACTTCTTATGGTATAAGAATATATCGGTTTTTTATTTAATACCCACTTGTAAAGGAAAAAATACAGTTATTATTTTATAAATAACTTTGTTACAGCTGCTGTGAAGTTGTTTAGATTAAATAATGTAACCTAACCAACTTTTAAGTATTTAATATTAAGTATAAGTATATTTAATCCTCAGAGAAAATGAACAATTAACACCAGTTTTTGAAAGAACCATGAAAGGAGAGAAGATGAGCTTGTGTATGAAATGCAAAGTGGAGTATCTTATGTAGAGATGAAAGTTCAACAGTTCAAACCAAATACATATGAATGGAGATGATTGGTAATATCTGGGACCTGTCACACAACAGAACACCATACAATGATGATAGTGTGTATCACTTATTTCATCACATCTCTTACCATGTAATGTGCCTGCTTTTAATAATATTTTCAAAGGATTTTAATACTTTGTTTTGACTGGTTTCACTGTGTAAATTACAAACCTGAATATAGTCCTGGAATACATACGGTAATCAATTTTTCCATTCACAGCCACGTTTCGCATTAAATCACGAATGCCTGCAAAGAAAAATAAATTACATCACCGGACACACCAAGTACTGACATATGAACATTAATCAATTATTTTGTTTAATCAGTCAACATTCTAAGAGACCAATATTAAAGGGTTTACAGATTATTGACGCATCCACCAAAACACACACACACAGGTTGTGGTATGTGTTACAATTGTGTCTTATTTTCAGCTAACCGTTCTTTTACAGGTGAAATCAGTACAATTGTACCTCGTGAGTATAAGGTTAGTTTAAGCTGTACCTATGATATTAAACATAATAATACACTGAACATGATTATTATACTTTATATGATATCAGCTTTTTGGCTTAATATCCACTTGTAAAAGAAAAAATACAAAATGATTATTATTTTATAATTAACTTTGTTACAGCTGTTGTGAAGTTATTTAGAATAATAATGTAACCTAACCTACTTTTAAGTACTGAATACTTTTAATGTGTCATGTACTGTGTTCAATAAGGAAACGAAATACTTTTGCAGAGTACTTAAAATCCTTGAAAATGGTATTGGATTAAGCTTGAGCAATGAATAATTAAACTAAGCACATGATTTCAAAGTCAATATCATAATTAACTACGTATTCTAAATAGAACATACCAAATTGATAATACTTACCAAAATCATGTAAAACAAGAATCATAAAGGGGTTTCATATTTTTTTATATCTTCAAGCATTTTCTCGAATAAATCCTGGTTTGCATTTCTTGTTCGCCACATGAACTCACTTAAATAGGAATCTAAGCGATCCCTTCTCATACCACATTCAATCACGTTTCAGCGTTTACAGGACCACCACATGTTTTCTATGCTTTGTGTATGCGCTCCAGTTTGAGGATCCACAAAGTTATAACTATGGTTTACAGTCAAATGAGTGTACTGTTGTGGCAAATTAACAATTTGACGGTATGAACGCCACTCATCTGACATTATAATGGACCCTGGTTCAATATTTGTCACTATGAGAGGTAGGAGAGTACCTGCTGATTGATCTTCGACAGGATACAAGAAACATTCCTTTGTTTCTCGACAGAATCCTCCGAAAACCCACTGTTGTGGATACACCCGGCCAACATTATTTTTTCTCTTGGCAAAGAGACTCTCGTCAATTTCAACTGTTAAATTTGGTCCTCCAATTTTCTTTGGGTTGCTCATGATGTCTTCAGCACAGATATGTCTTAAGTAAGCCGTCCAATGTGTGTGTGTTTTGTTGTCGATTTTCAGTTGATTTTTACTGTTTTTCACACTACTACGGCCTTCACACCAGTCATAAATAAATTTTATTATTGTTCTCAGGGGTAATTTGGACCCCTCTAAAAATGTGTCCTTGCGAACTGGCTTATACTCACGGCAAGTCTTCTTATTGCAACACCAACGCTGTTGCTGCCCAAGCGCTAAAATCATATGTCCATTACCACACTGACGAGGATTGTGAACCAAACCTTTTTCTCGAAGAAAAGAAATTGCATCCCCTTCTGTACCAATAACACTTGACAGTTCATCGTAGCTAATCATAATTAATTAATAATTAATGTGAAACTCCCAACACAACACTGATTTAAAATGTAACAAATTCGGTGAACAAGCATGATAACTTTTTCAGTTACCGCCATCGTAACAACACAATTTTACCACGTGCTGTACAAATGGCATTTGGTCTTTGACTATTCTAAGCAAAATTCAAGACATTTAGGAATAAACGGGTAAATTTTAAAGCAAATTTAAAGACTCTCTGTATTAAATTTAAAGTCTACTAAAATTAACGACACATGTTATTTCAAAAGGACAGTGAATAACTCTAAAGGATACTAAATCATTCTTACTACTGTTCAGGTGCAGTATGTACTCCAGAGGCAGATTTATGCATAGGCAAAGTAGGGAACTGGCGGCAAATTTTGTGAATACCGGAGAGATGTGGACACGGAGATTTGCGAAAACAAGCTATTTCCGGAGATTTGCGGACACTAGGCCTTTTGCTACCTGAGAGAGGGATGACAAAATTCCAAAAGTATTTCTATACTGGAGGTTTGCGGACAGGTCTTATCTGAGGTGCGCCCGCTTGTAAAATTTTATGACGGGGTCATAGTCCAAGATGCGCCCATTTTACTTCGAGTCCCCCACATAGCTGTGACCCCCCCTGCGTTTTATTATTTCTAGCCTAACGTATCTACCAACAATCGTTTGTGACAAACTTTGTTTTATGGTTTTATATAATAAATTCGCTTCGATTTTATATATAAAGTTTCTGGTCAGTTGCTCAATTCGAGTGTTTGGATTTCGAGTGGTCAGGTATAGAATAAGGGATTATTCTCTTATGCACACACGCACATCGACCATTTTCAGGTACACCGGGCACAACTCGTCTCGGCCCTGCGGACACTACCCTTTCGGGTGTGATAGAATGTGGAACCATGTCAATGAACCCGCCCACCAGTTTACCAGTACGAATCCACTCCAAGTATTTGTCACTTTGAGTTTGACATTCGTAGAGTGAAGACGAGTATGAAAGTTGTTACAACTACTAAGGGTAAACCTTGTGCCCATTACAACGGTTATGCGTATCGTAAATTTCGGGAGTCGAAAGAAGGTGTTGTTACGTGGATGTGTTTACGGGAGAAGTCCAATCGCTGTAAAGGAAAGATGCGGTCGAAGAAAGATGTTTCCGAACTTTTGTGTGGACCACCTGATGACGCGTCCTTAGAAGTGAGGAAGCGTGTGGAGAAGGTGAAGAAGAGGGCACGTGAATAAAATACTCAGTTATCTGCGATATACACAGATGAAATTGGAGATCTTCATAATAGAGGTTATGATTTTGTCACAGTAATGCCCCATGCAGAAACATTGAAGAGAGCCATTCGGGATCATTGGTGTAAAACCCAAGGAAACCAGCATGAACCAAAGAATTGCGAAGATATTGTTCTTTCAGAAGACATTCTAAAAATGAGCGATGGCAGCAGTTTCCTTCTTAAAGATGACGCATTAGAAGAGAGAATTATCGTTTTTAGTGGCAGCAAAGGAAAGGAATGTCTAGGAAACTCTTCGCATTTTTTAATGGACGGTACATTCAAGAGCTGTTGTAAGGAATTTACACAAATCTACACAATCCATGCAGATTTGTTTGGCGTCCAAGTGTGGTAAATGTAGACTTCGAGGCTTCTGCGATTGCGGCCCTTCGTCAAGTTTTCCCCACAGCTGAAATAAGTGGATGTTACTTCCACGTGAAAGTGTTTGTGGAGGAAGGTCCAAGATGTAGGCCTAACAGAGGACTATCGCCAGAATGAAGAAATAAGGCTTCACGTCAGTATGTGTGCAGCGTTGACGTTTTTAAAATTTATTCCTATCAAACTGGAGTAAGCATATTTTCAAACCTTTATGGACGTGTGTCATGGAATTTACAGATTGCACCAAAAGAAACAATTAAAATTATCTTTTCAATTAAACAAAAATTGGTCTTGTAATATGATTCGGTAATACAGCAGGAACTAATCAGTTAATTGCTATTACAAAATGCCTTATTCCTTTTCCATGATGATCAGATTTTACTATACGCCTGCATAAATATAAATTATTAAAATGCTTAACTCCCAACACAAAGTTGAACACATGATGAAAAGTTCATCATGTCACATATTCTAGTAACAAGGTAAGTTTTTGGAATACTGTTTTAGCTGAATTTATACACTAGGAGGACGCTCAGCATTTAGTTTGTGTGTGTAACTCTGGTTAATCAAAGAGAATTATTTGTGTAAATTCAAATTTAGTAAAACGAATCTACTACTGTAAATGCCTGGAATGCTATGCATTAAAGAATTTTAATTAACTTTATATGGGGAAAACTGGTTTACATACATTATTTCTGAAAATAATAATCCTGAAATGTAATCAGTACTTATATCAAGTTAAGTGCATTAATTAAATATATTTTTCAACTTGCACGTTAAATAGATCACTTCTCCTTCACTTACCAGGCACATAAGGGAAGCTCTACTAAATACAGGATTTCTTGGAACTGTGTAGAGTGGGATCAGTGGAGTAACTTGCGGAGGGGGGTTATCAGGGGATCAATTCCCCTCCAGAACTATTCGAAATTTCAGCAGAATTCCATAATTTCCTAAGTAGACCCATTTCTAAGCCAGTTTTGTTTGTACAAAGTAATACTTATAAATAATTATAGAAATAAAAGTAATTACAATATTGTAACGTTATGTTTTCCCCTTACATAAAATAGGCCCCAACTTAAACCATTTCATGACCATGATACATGAAGAACAAAATACTAAGTCATTAACTAAATTGTATACTATAAATATTGTCTGAGATACGGTAATAAAAAGAGATAAGAATAATGTAATGAAACTGATAAGAACATTATCAATAAGAAGATTTTACTCCAGTAAACTGCATTAAAAATTGTTAAAAAAGATAAAACTAATGAAAGTTAAAAATAAAGCTAATGAGTTATTCTTAGATGACATCATTAATCTTATTGGTAATGGTGTAAAAGCCTTCCCACAGCGGTTGCAGGTTTGGGCTGATTTATTTCTTCCTTATCATGTTATAGAACTAGGCCTGGCAGCAGGTGTGAGCCCTGAAGAAATTGCAACCAGTCTTCATCTTTGTATTTGCCAAAATAAAGTTGTTCTGAGCCAGGTCATGTAAATTCAGGTTAGGCCAAGTTGCTCATTAGACTTTGTCTAAATTTTAAAGATATAAAGTGTTGATAAAGATTTTAGGACCGTACATTAAAAACATTGTTTGTACATATGAGTAGGAAGCAGATGTATTAATATAATGTTACCCAACAAGATACAGGAACAATTATGTATATTTAATTAAGTAGTTAGTGGACTTAAAACCTGCAGTAGAAACTCCAGTTTTTATAAAACAAATGGGGAGAGAATTGAAGATTTGATGTTTGTAAATGTTATATCTATTTTCTTCTAAGTAACTAATGGCTGGTTATTTGTAATCACGTTTTCTCATAATGTATGTTGTTAATGACCTTTTTTAAGGGTACGAAAAAACAACAGATATTGGTATTTGAAGAAAGGTGAATTTTATTGGTACATACTAAAGTATAGAGTCAAATTTGTTTCTATTCATTAACAAAGGTCCGTACTGTAATAATTTTGTGTGTAATATACAAGCATTCTTTAATATGTTTACGAGATTCTCCCAATTTTATTTGCATTAATTCAGACCGTAGTAACATTAAATTCCACTGTAACCATTATTAATACTTAATCATTTGCATGTTAACAGAAACTACACATTGCTTATTATTGCATTATGTTGAAAAAAGGATTTTAATGTACTTGTTTGGTTATACATTAGATTGTACTAGGTTCTAAATTGGAAGTACGTTTTAATTCCGGTACTTTGAATAAAGACAGCCTTTAATGTTATATACAGCCTTTGAATGTACACTAACTAAGGAAATGTCTGTTAAGTCTAATTAATTTTAAAAATCTAAAAGGTTAAGTTAAATAATTAAACGTAGCCACAACCTGCCAAAATCGTCTCTGTACCGTAATTATGTGCGATAAACTAATTTCTGTACTTCCAATAAATACACCCTTTTAATGTACACGAACAAAGTAAATTTTATTTAAGTTACATTGTCGTACATAACCTCCATAAGCTGGCATTACTTACTTCGAATAAATACAGCCGTTAATGTTATATACAGCCTTTTATCCATACAATAAATACAGCCTTTGAATGTACACTAACTAAGGAAATGTCTGTTAAGTCTAATTAATTTTAAAAATCTAAAAGGTTAAGTTAAATAATTAAACGTAGCCACAACCTCCCAAAATCGTCTCTGTACCGTAATTATGTGCGATAAACTAATTTCTGTACTTCCAATAAATACACCCTTTTAATGTACACGAACAAAGTAAATTTTATTTAAGTTACATTGTCGTACATAACCTCCATAAGCTGGCATTACTTACTTCGAATAAATACAGCCGTTAATGTTATATACAGCCTTTTATCCATACAATAAATACAGCCTTTGAATGTACACTAACTAAGGAAACGTTTGTTAAGTCTAATTAATTTTAAAAATGTAAAAGGTTAAGTTATATTGTTAAACTTAGCAACAACCTCCCAAAATCGTCGCTGTACCGTAATTATGTGCGATAAATATAAACTAATTTCTGTATTTCCAGATCTTATAACAGAATTAAATACCCGGATCTAGCTTACGATGGGGGCGATGTTACGGCGGGTCCCCCGGTACGGCAAACTCAAACTTCCGTCTCCTCGTTTGTACTTATTTTCCGTGTCCAGATTTCTACTGGATGTGTATTATTCACAAGTAACTAATGGCAGATTATGGAGGTTATGTACGACAATGTAACTTAAATAAAATTTACTTTGTTAGTGTACATTAAAAGGGTGTATTTATTGGAAGTACAGAAATTAGTTTCCATTTCCCGCACATAATTACGGTACAGAGACGATTTTTGGAGGTTGTGTCTACGTTTAACAATGTAACAACCTTTTAGATTTTTTAAATTAATTAGACTTAACAAACATTTCCTTAGTTAGTGTACATTAAAAGGCTGTTTTTATTGTGTGGGTAAAAGGCTGTATTTATTCGAAGTACCGGAATTAAAACCTATTTCCAATTTAGAACGTATAACCTAGTACGTTATTGGTACATATTTTATTGGGGTTTATTGATACATATTTTATTAAAAGGCTGTATTTACTGGAAGTACAGAAATTCATTTCGGTAATTTCATTTATCGCACATAATTACGGTACAGAGACGATTTTTGGAGGTTGTGTCTACGTTTAACAATCTAACTTAACCTTTTAGATTTTTAAAATTAATTAGACTTCAAAGGCTGTATTTATTGTATGGATAAATGGTTGTATATAACATTAAAGGCTGTATTTATTCGAAGTACCGGAATTAAAACCTACTTCCAATTTAGAACGTATAACCTAGTACGTGATTGGTACATATTTTATTAAAAGGCTGTATTTACTGGAAGTACAGAAATTAGTTTCCATTAACTTTATTAACCTTAGATTTTTAAAATTAATTAGACTTAAAAAAATGTCCTTAGTGTACATTCAAAGGCTGTATTTATTGTATGGATAAAAGGGTGTATAGAACATTAAAGGCTGTATTTATTCGAAGTCCATTTTCAACATAATGCAATAAAAAGCAGTGTGCAGTTTCTGTTAACATGCAAATGATTAAGTATTAATAATGGGTTACAGTGGAATTTAATGTTACTACGGTCTGAATTAATGCAAATAAAATTGGAGAATCTCGTAAACATATTAAAGAATGCTTGTATATTACACACAAAATTATTACAGTACGGACCTTTGTTAATGAATAGAAACAAATAGGACTCTATACTTTAGTATGTACCAATAAAATTCACCTTTTTTCAAGTACAGTATCTATTGTTTTTTCGTACTCTTAAAAAAAGGCCATTAACAACATTTTAGTTGTGCAGAAAACAGATATAACATTTCCAAACAAGAAGTCTTCAATTCTCTCCCTATTTGTTTTATAAAAACTGGAGTTTCTACTGCAGGTTTTCAAGTCCACTAACTACTTAATTTAATAGACATAATTGTTCCTGATCTTGTTGGGTAACATTATATTAATACATCTGCTTCCTACTCATATGTGCAAACAATGTTTTTAAGGTACGGTGCTAAACATCTTTACAATTTAAACAGAGTCTAATGAGCAATTTGACCTAACCTGTATTACTACATCTAAGAATATCTTATTAGCGCATTTAGCTTTATTTATATATTTAATGCATCTTAATTAGTACACTAACAGCACCACTGCTCTGTCTTACACTAACTCAACAGAATTTCTTGTTTTCTGTTTAAGAAAGTTGAAATTGTGTATTTCTTTTCTTTTCCATTCACTTTTTATGGAAACGTGCTTTACATTAATATGTGTACCCTTAATGTATTACGGTCCTAAACATCTTTATCAACACTGTATATCTTTAAAAGTTAGACAAAGTGTAATGAGCTATTTGCCTTAACATGAATTTACATGACCTGGCTCAGAACAACTTTATTTTGGCAAATACAAAGATGAAGACTCTGTACACCCTGGTTGCAACTTCTTCGGGGCTCACACCTGCTGCCAGGCTTAGTTCTATAACATAATCAGGAAGAAACGAATCAGCTCGAACACTGTGGAAAGGCTTGTACACCATCACCAAGAAGATTAATGATGTCATCTACAAATAACTCATTATGCCATTTAGCTTTATTCTTAATTAGTACACTAACGGCACTGCTCTGACTTACAGTACCGGTAACACAGTACATTACACTAACTCTAAAGAATTTCTTGTTTTCAGTTTAAAGAAGTTGAAATTGTGTATTTCTTTTCTTTTCCATTAACTTTTTGTGAAACAACCTACATTAATATGTGTACGCTTACTATATTGAAATCCAATGTTCACTATCCAATAGTTAAAATTTTGTGGAATTGTGAAATTAGTAACACTATGTACTAATGTGTGATTATCAGTTGAATTTCTGAATTCCTTTGATTCATTAATAAATTTTACTAATTTGTTTCTTTATGTCTATTGAATGATTTCTTATTAGGTTTTAATCTTTGTTTTTTCATTATTCATTTGTAAATTCTTGGATTTTGTAGTCCATGACATGACTATTGGTTATACTAATTATCATTAAACACACAGAGGACTGATCCTCTTTTGCAAGATCACAAGTATGTTTCAAGACCATTTGCAGGTCAGGTATTGTTCTGTCCATTCACTTTCTGAAAGGCGTTAAGGAGCGAGGGGGAAGATGTCTCCATTAAAACACACACACACACACACACACACACACACACACACACACACACACACACACTAGCATGCACACTATTCCTTTTTTCTTTATTTAATTTGAATTCTGTATTAGAACAAATGTTTTCAGAGTTTACAAGTTTTTTTTTAATTTCTTGGATTAATTTTTTTTAATTTTATGCAATGTGGACACATACAGAGGAGTGTCAGTTTTTTATGTTTTTTCAATAAATAAAAATGAGAGGGGGGAGAGAGAGACCAAAAATGACAAGTACAGAAATTTCATCAGAACTTTTCCTGATAGTAAACAAATAACTAAATAATGAATAGCAAAGAACATTAACAAAATTAATGGAAATTATAGTTATAATTTCTTGTCTAATGAACAGGTACTAGTAATGGCTTCATATACTTCACATCTTAAAATATAAACCTATTACAAACATATTTGGTATAGGCCTACTCAGCTTGAAACAAACGTTCAGACCAACAAAAATGGTTTAAATGTTGCCATGCTGCATTATTAGTAGGTACTGTTGAAACAGCAGGTTGATTATAATTGTTTTTAGAAAAGACTTCTGGAATATTGTGTGCAAGTGTATTGTGTTCAAGTAGCAAGTTTCCACTACTTTATAAAACATATCCTAGAAGCAAACTTTGACATCCAGTTGCTGTTGCTGAGAAACCTTACTAAGGGACTTATAAAAAAAAGAAAAACAACAATTACATGCTTGCTCTTTTGAACATCTGATGAAAAGGTTTTGTAAAATGTACCTAACCTAAAAATGTACAATCCTCGACTTGTCTTTGTATTCCATACTTCTAGCAGTTTTACATGATATATTGCTAACACGAATAAGAAAAGTTTAAATCTGCTGAAGGTCTAAACGAGTGATAGTTATTTCCAGACTGACAGGGCCATAAAATAATTCTGAAAGAATTGTTGTTTTTATAACACCATCCTTTATCAAGTGACTAGTCAAATCTGCCAGTTTTTCACAGCAAACTGAAGTTTGATGATTTGATCCATCATGACCTAGTGATGGTCCAAACATTTCAAGGATTCTCCTAGCCTTAAAAAACTGGACTGGCATCATTGAGTGACTAATGTTAAATTTACTTTGGGATACTTACAAACATAATACAGTTTACAATAAACAAACAAAACTGTATGCCTGTCTAATTTTTCCAGAACTCCATACACATAATTTGATCTGGATAGAACATTAATTAAACAATAATACTATTCGATGCAAATAAATAAAATATCGGTATGGAGAACCATGCATGACTTCCATGTTTTAAGATTTATATATAAAATCATTTTAGAAATGAAATATTTCCACAGAAACTACTTCTATCTTCAGCCTCAAGCACAGAATTGTGGTCACTAACATATACCACCTCACGTTAGCGCACTCGATTTTCACTGATGATGGCAGTCGATGGCACTTCCGAAATGTCTGGTTTTGCAGAAAACATTGGACCACAGCCAAACAGCCTGTGAAGGAATTTTATCAACAAACTACTTCTTTGTTGCCGATAACATAGTACACATATAAAAAATTATCCCCTCCCCTTCACCAATCATTTTCATTTATAGGAAATAATCCCCCCCCTTCAACTTCCGCCTACCCCTTTTCATTTATAGATATTTCATCTACCTTTCTACAGTGGATTATTATGACCTTCTTTTCAGGATACTTTATTTATCAAAATTAAGTACTTTACTCTTGTTAAAACATAAAACGTTGCAGGTAAACTACCCCTTCTCCTTAACCGATCTTCACCAAAATCAACAGACCTTGGTCCTCTACAATATGCAAAAAATTATTTGAATTTGCGGCAGTTATCGTTCGCCATAGACAAAATTCTACACACAGACATCTTTCAAAAATTGACTTTTCTTCATGTTTTGAGGGTAGTACAATCAGAATCAGCCCTTATCTCGAACGCGATTTTTTTTCCATCCATTTCCTTATGGAACATGGAAGTAAAAACAATATCCTTCTTTTTATAATATGTATTGCACTTGTTTTCTACCATGGGACACTAATTATTAGATAAATTGGTTACCTTCATTTAAGCCAGCTTCCACTCACTGTGTACTTTCTCAGAGGCGATAACATGTTCTTTTTAACGTTGCCGAACATAAACTGATGTTAAATTAAAAATAAAGTAAAGGCTTAGCACCTGAAGTTTGCAACGTCCAAGTTGAAGAATCTATTTAATTATTGCATTTAACTTGATATAAGTACTGATTACATTTCAGGATTATTATTTTCAGAAATAATGTATGTAAACCAGTTTTCCCCCATATGAAGTTAATTAAAATTCTTTAATGCATAGCATTACAGGCCTTTATGGTAGTAGATTTGTATTATTAAATTTGAATTTACACAAATAATTCTCTTTGATTAACCAGAGTTACACACACAAACTAAATGTTGAGTGTCCTCCTAGTGTATAAATTCAGCTAAAATACTATTCCAAAAACTTACCTTGTTACTAGAATGTGTGACATGATGAACTTTTCATGTTAAATAGTTTAAATACTTTGTATTGAGAATTAAGCATTTTAATAATTTCTATTTATGCAGGCGTATAGCAAAATCTGATCATCATGAAAAAGGAATAAGGCATTTTGTAATAGCAATTAACTTATTAGTTCCTGCTGTATTACCGACTCATATTACAAGACCAATTTTTGTTTAATTGAATAGATATATTATTATTGTTTCTTTTGGTGCAATCTGTAAATTACATGACACACATCCATAAAGGTTTGAAAATATGCTTATTGCAGGATAGGAATAAATTCTCAAAAAACTAATACAAATCTGTTATAAAATTATCTTGTTGTTGCATCCTCTTCGTTCACTTTATTAATTTAATAATATATATAAAACTTTCACTAATGAACTTACTGTTGTCACTTCCCAAACGTTTCGAGATGTTGTTTCTCTTCTTCAGTGGGTTAATACTGACTGTCGATTACAGAATAACCGTTACGGAAAAATGGTGTGTGTGGTGGGGGTTGATGGTGGGAAGGGATTGGCGCTGAGGTTCGAATTGTGTGTGGGGATCAGTGTGTCGAATAGTGTATGTGATTTATAATGTATTTGTTCATTTAATATGTTGTTTGGTTGTAGTGTGTGATATCTGTATATTTCAAATGTTCAGCTGTGTTTAGTTTTCTACTTTTAGGTAAGTAGTGTACCATGTTGTGTTCTATGTTTGTGTAACTGTGGTTTTCGTTATGTAAATGTGTGGCAAATGTGGAATGTATGTAGTTTGTGGTGAGGGCTTTTAAATGTTCAGAAAATCTGGAAGAAAAAGATCTTCCCGTCTGGCCGATGTAGAATTGTTGGCAATCATTACAATTTAATTTATAAACCCCTGTTTTGCTGTATGTGTCAATGTCTTTGTTAGTATTATTTATGTGTTTTCTAATGGTGTTGTTGGTTCTGTAGGCTATTAATGGTAATTAATTAATTAATTTTGTTTGTAATTAATTAAATATGTGGTTGTAATGTTTATATCAGTACTTCTAAAGACTCTCAATCTGAAAGTTTTAATTTGTTAGACATTTTTATTAGATAACATGATGTGTAATGATGATATAGTATGTATTCAGTGTAACATGATAAAATTGTATGTCTGGTTTAGCATGTATTCACATTTGGTGGTTGGTTATTTACTATAGCATCTGAATTGAAAAGTCTTGAAATTGAATTATAAGAAAATAGTAATCATAATAACTCAGTAAGGTCATTGTAAACCTAGTTGAATCTTCGCCTCTTGAAGTTGTCTTTCAAACAGTTTGTACCCATTGGAACAACTTTCTAATTGTGTAATTCACTAATTCAATGATCTGGGTCCACAGGCCTTCCAACATTTCTTTTACATTAAGAGTTTTTCAGGAGGATACATTCTCAAGTGTTTCTCTCAAATATGACGACTGCATGTTTATTATTTTTGTTGTGGTGAAGCTGCAGTAGCACTGGGATGTCTTTTTTTTAAAGAAAGTCATAGTTGCTCTTGTCATTAGTTTAGATCAACAGTTTCTTTCCATCTGAAATTAGGATCTGTTAAAAAGTAAAAATTTTTCATATACGTATGTTCTTACATTACATTTAATTGGTTAAAACTCAACTCAGATAGCGCTTGGAATTTGTACTGTGATGAATTGATGAACTCAGTTGTCACAAACACTGAAAAACTGGCATATATTTATTGTTTTGAACGTGCTATCCTGGTAGAATCATATAATTTATTTTACCTTCATTTATTTGTAGAACAAATCATGTTGAAACATGACAAATTTACCAGTGGAAGGTGTAATGGGAATACCAATCACAGAGAAATATAAAGAAGATTAATTGGTATAGAGACAGTGGGACACAGTGATCAAAAACAAATACTTGAGTCATAGTCATTCATCTCCCAGCCATGTAATCCAATTTAGAATTTTAAACACTCTTAAGAAATATGCCAAATAATTAACATTCTAGTTAATTGTCATTTGGTTAGATGATGCCCTATTGTATACTAATAATGTGGTAGTATAAATTTAATAATATATATATACTTTCACTTATGAACTTACTGTTGTCACTTCCCAAACGTTTCAAGATGTTGTTTCTCTTCTTCAGTGGGTTGAGTACTAACTGTCGATTACAGAATAACCGTTACGGAATGGAGTGTGTGGTGGGGGTTGATGGTGGGAAGGGGTTGGCGCTGAGGTTCGAATTATGTGTATGAATCAGTGTGTCAAATAGTGTATGTGATTTGTAATGTATCTGTTCATTTAATATGTTGTTTGGTTGTAATGTGTGATATCTGTATATTTCAAATTGTTCAGCTGTGTTTAGTTTTCTACTTTTTGGTAAGTAGTGTAATATTTCCATGTTGTGTTCTATGTTTGTGTAGCTGTGGTTTTCGTTATGTAAATGTGTGGCAAATGTGGAATGTATGTAGTTTGTGGTGAGGGCTTTTAAATGTTCAGAAAACCTGGAAGAAAAAGATCTTCCCGTCTGGCCGATGTAGAATTGTTGACAATCATTGCAATTTAATTTGTAAACCCCTGTTTTGCTGTATGTGTCAATGTCTTTGTTAGTATTGTTTATGTGTTTTCTAATGGTGTTGTTGGTTCTGTAAGCTACTTTATAATTTTGTTTCCTAAATGTGTTTGCAATTTTATGTGTATTGGAGTTGTAGTATGTAAGTGTTATGTATTTACTGGGTTGTGTGCTGTTGGTCAGATGTGTTTTACTTTTTGTGTTGAGGATTCGTTTATGTAGTTTATTTATTAAATCAGGGTTGTATCCGTTTTTGACTGCTATGTATTTAATTGTGTTTAATTCATCTTGGTGGTCATGTGTGTTTAGGGGTATTGACGTGAGCCTATGGAGCATGTAGTTGAAAGCTGCATGTTTGTGTTGAGTTGGGTGGTTGGATGTGTTGTGTATGACCATGTCTGATGTGGTGGGTTTTCTGTATATTTTGTATGTGTGTGTGTTGTTTGTTTTGGTGATTGTAAGGTCTAAAAAGTTTATGCTATTGTTTAATTCTATTTCAAGTGTGAATTTTAATTTGTGGTGTAAAGTGTTAATGTATTTATGGAAATTTTCTATTTGTCTTTTGTTGCCATTGTAAAGGAGTAAAATGTCATCGACATACCTGTGCCAATATATTATTTTATCGGTGTATTTGTTGTTGTTCAGTATGTGTTTCTGTTCTATGGTGTGTATGAATATTTCTGCTAGTATACCTGATATAGGGGAGCCCATGGGTAGTAATATAAATTTAAGAGTATCTGGACTACCATGGTTTGCATGAGACAGACAGAACCTATAGTGTATTTTCTTTGTATTGGATTTGTTCTCAAAGTTTGGCTCAGAAATGAAGCAAAAAACAGTTTTTATAATTTTTACAGTTTTGAATATTTGGACTTGCAGTTTTTGCACAATTTGTGATTATAAAATGGTCCAAAGGAAACTACATGACTACTAACTAACACAACATAGCAGCTTACTTAGTTTCACCTAATTTGTATTCTAGGGATATTGAATTTGAAAGTGAATTGTACAAAGAATTTGTTGTCAATCTGAAGGTAATACAAATGAGAGCAGCTTAAAGAACAAACAAAAAGTTTATTTTGGTTGACAAAAAACAGCAAAGTACATAATACAAAAACAGGTATAACAAAATGAAAAGTATTGTGAGGAAGCAAAAAGTGAATTGAAATTAAAACATGTAAAATGATCAAAAACAGAAATAAAGAAATGATTAAAAATGTAAAACATTGGTTAATCAGAATATGTATGAACAGGATACTGAAATCAGTGGTAGTTTTACAACACTGAGATACTGGAATGACATGGGTTATGATATATAATGTATGAATGTTTTTAAATTTCTAAGGTGGGTGTGTAAAGTACTGGCAGTAATATACACATGCTTTGTATGTATCCCAACATAGATAAACAGCTATTGTTTCAGTCTGTAAGTAACCACTGGTTCACACTGATAACCACTGAGGCAGAAATAGTGACTCAACCTCTTTTACTATACATCTGTTTCAATATATCTGTTACTGGGAGTGGCATGCAGTTGGCTTCTGTCAAAGGGTACTAGTTTCAAATACACCTTTCATTAGCGGGCACAATTTTTAGAAATGGAATAAACATAAACAAAGATATAAATAAATAATTTAATAAATTAAACAAAACAGGTGAAAATAATTAAGAAAAGACAACAAATAAAATAAGTGAATAAGTAAGAAAACTTTACTTTAATCTGTATATTAGTGCATCCTCGTGTCACCTAGCTAAAGGAATTTCACATGTTGAAAGCATCATAGAAGTATCTCTGACTTTGCAGCTCATCTAGTAAGCCTTTTTCAATTGATAATAGGGAAAGTTTGGAAAGCCTATTCTCACACTGGGTATTTCACAGACATCTTTTAGGTGTTTAAAACAAGAGAAGGTGCACTCGACAGTGGAAGTGCTCACTGGTATTGTTGATACTAAACAACATAATTTATATGTTTCTGGAATGCTTCTTCTGCTTAACATGTTTGTTTCAAGATATCCATCATTTTAGTTGTTTGAAAAGGCTGTAAACTGACACTATTTCGCTCTGCAAATTTCCTAAATTAAATTCTTGGATTTTGTTGTCCATGACATGTCCGTTACTTAACTAAATATAATTATTTCACTACGACTCGGAACACAAAACTTTTTTTATGTAAAAACCTCTGTAGAAGCTTTTTAAAAGTGAAAACCGGTTCAGGTTATAAGGTAAAACTTTTACGTTTTTACCCATAAAAAGTTTTGTTTTCCTAAAAAAAAAAAACTTAATTTAAGTGACAAAAAGAAGTTATAAGAAAATTGGGCTTTGAAGCACAGAAATTTGTTTGAATCTAACAGTTCAAGAAAGTGCAGCTAATCGAGGTCCTGAAATCTCACCTCCATTTATCTAATCATAGTTTAAATAATTTTACTGTAGGGATGCATATATTTGCTTTCTGGATTTAATGAGCATCTTCAGAACATCTCTCCTTAGTAGTTTCCAACTTATTGTCTTCTAATTTTTTATACAACTTCAAAATTGTCCCTAGAATCTCTGAGGTGATAGCAGTCTTGTTTCTATTCTTGATATATTGTTTCAAGTCAGAAGTTTTGGTTTGAAGAATGTTGAATAGAGTGTCAGTGACAGAAAAAATATGGCTGACTGAAAACTTAAAGTAAAATGCAAAATCGAAATCCTTCAGTCATTCAAAAACACAGCATTTAGCAGTTATGAAAGAGTCAGGGTCCCTTGGTTCGGATTCGGATTAAAATTGAGACCAAGGAATGGTGTGTGATCATAATTTTTGCTTAAAATGATGTCACCATTGCGTATATGGTGAATAGTCACTATGGTAAATATTTTCTTGTAATATACTGTTATGACGGTCTCGCTGATTGTCATATGGTACAGTGGAAAACAAATACAGACACCAGTGAAATCACAAATCAACAGCTTTAATTAATCACAAATAACAATTTATAATCAACATCATTCTCCTGTACAGTAATTCTAGTTAAATTTGTCCACACGCAATAATAATGTCAAGTATTGCAGTTCCACACTAAATGTAACACAATAACACTTCACCGCAATACTTCGAACTGCACTTGAATAAATCACCACTTACAACTGACTTCTAAGCGGCAGCTGTCACCTATGTATAGCCTGCAGGGTTCCAGACCAATGTTCCATAACATGCGTCCTTAACAAGCACATGAAAACTAGAGTATACTTGAGTGCGGCCTTGGCAGAAACATGTACCTGCTCAGCTAGCCTAGAAATGGGTAGAACGACACTCACAACTGTTCCATATAGTCCCATTGTTACAATACAGTATGTGGAGTTATAATGCAAGCCTTCTCTATCTCTCCCCCCTCTCTCTCTGTAATGATATCAACTTGTCAATTAATTTCATATAAACCTCTTATAAAGATTTATAATCAGACCTCATCATTTACTTCCAAAGTGACCTTGGCTTTATTATTTCCAAAGTAGTACAGATAATTTAACATACAGAAAATACATTTTATTGTTTAGAACAAAGCCTTTTCCCACTTTTGTCCTTTCATCCTTCACTTCCGAAACAGTTCTACTCAGTTTCTCACTATATAATTAGTGATTCAGGCTCTCCTAGTGACAGGCTGCTACTACTTTGAGTTTTTGTAGATAGCAGGGAGTATTCCATTTAGTAAATACTTAGTTCACCTGTTGGTCCTTGTTCTAGTAATGTGTCCTGACCCATTCATCTCTTAGTAGTGTACTATTAAATTGGTCACTTGAACTACATCATTTATTAAATAATTCTGCAGTTTATTTTTTGTTCAATAGACCTACACATTTTAATTTTCTTGGCTTTAATGTTTCACCTATTCTGTGACGAGGCATTGTCAAGCTACTGAGGATAGGTCATTATAAAAAGGGTTAAACACTTGGTACTGAGAGAAATAAAATGTGTGATAAACACATTTTTTTTAATTGTAATTATAATAAATTATAATTAAATATAATTATTAATAATTAATAAACAAGAAAGTTGTTATTAACACAAAAGTTTACAAGCAAAATTACATAGTGTATATATAACTTTTTTATTTTAGTATTTGAACTATTCAGTGACAAGCATCTCAACTCTCAGTAATTTGCTTTATTAATTTAATTTTTATAAATTTTATACATTTTTATAAATTTTATACATTTTTATAAATTTTAAACCCACACTCGATTGACTCTATAAGTTTCCATAATTTTGAAAAGTAATGTACTGAGTATATATAGAAAAACTATGAACTATATTTTCAAGTAATTTAGATGTTATTAAGTATGGTCAGTATTAGTAGATAGATAAATAATATATTAGTACGGATGTAATGGAAAATTATAGTGTAGTAGTATTTATAGCTGTAGCAATAAAATTTATCTATAAAGGAAATTATTGGTGAAGGGGAGGGGATAATTTTTTATATGTGTACTACGTTATCGGCAACAAAGAAGTAGTTTGTTGATAAAATTCACGGGCTGTTTGGCTGTGGTCCAATGTTTTCTGCAAAACCAGACGTTTCGGAAGTGCCATCGACTGCCATCTTCAGTGAAAATCGAGTGCGCTAACGTGAGGTGGTATATGTTAGTGACCACAATTCTGTGCTTGAGGCTCAAGATAGAAGTAGTTTCTGTGGAAATATTTCATTTCTAAAATGATTTTAAATATAAATCTTAAAACATGGAAGTCATGTATGGTTCTCCATACCGATATTTTATTTATTTGCATCGAATAGTATTATTGTTTAATTAATGTTCTATCCAGATCAAATTATGTGTATGCAGTTCTGGAAAAATTAGACAGGCATACAGTTTTGTTTGTTTATTGTAAAGTGTATTATGTTTGGAAGTATCCCAAAGTAAATTTAACATTAGTCACTCAATGACGCCAGTCCAGTTTTTTAAGGCTAGGAGAATCCTTGAAATGTTTGGACCATCACTAGGTCATGATGGATCAAATCATCAAACTTCAGTTTGCTGTGAAAAACTGGCAGATTTGAGTAGTCACTTGATAAAGGATGGTGTTGTAAAAACAACAATTCTTTCAGAATTATTTTACGGCCCTGTCAGTCTGGAAATAACTATCACTCGTTTAGACCTTCAGCAGATTTAAACTTTTCTTATTCGTGTTAGCAATACATCATGTAAAACTGCTAGAAGTATGGAATACAAAGACAAGTCGAGGATTGTACATTTTTAGGTTAGGTACACTTTACAAAACCTTTTCATCAGATGTTCAAAAAAGCAAGCGTGTAATTGTTGTTTTTCTTTTTTTTATAAGTCCCTTAGTAAGGTTTCTCAGCAACAGCAACTGAATGTCAAAGTTTGCTTCTAGGATATGTTTTATAAAGTAGTGGAAACTTGCTACTTGAACACAATACACTTGCACACAACATTCCAGAAGTCTGTTCCAAAAACAATTATAATCAACCTGCTGTTTCAACAGTACCTACTAATAATGCAGCATGGCAACATTTAAACCATTTTTGTTGGTCTGAACGTTTGTTTCAAGCTGAGTAGGCCTATACCAAATATGTTTGTAATAGGTTTATATTTTAAGATGTGAAGTATATGAAGCCATTACTAGTACCTGCTCATTAGACAAGAAATTATAACTATAATTTCCATTAATTTTGTTAATGTTCTTTGCCATTCATTATTTAGTTATTTTTTTAATATCAGGAAAAGTTCTGATGAAATTTCTGTACGTGTCATTTTTGGTCTCTCTCTCTCTCCCCCCTCATTTTTATTTATTGAAAAAACATAAAAAACTGACACTCCTCTGTATGTGTCCACATTGCATAAAATTAAAAAAAATTAATCCAAGAAATTAAAAAAAAACTTGTAAACTCTGAAAACATTTGTTCTAATACAGAATTCAAATTAAATAAAGAAAAAAAGGAATTGTGTGCTGCTAGTGTGTGTGTGTGTGTTTTAATGGAGACATCTTCCCCCTTGCTCCTCAACCCCTTTCAGAAAGTGAACAGACAGAACAATACCTGACCTGCAAATGGTCTTGAAACATACTTGTGATCTTGCAAAAGAGGATCAATCCTCTGTGTGTTTTAATGATAATTAGTTAACCAATGGACATGTCATGGACAACAAAATCCAACAATTTACAAATGAATAATGAAAACGCAAAGATTAAAAACTAATAAGAAATCATTCAATAGACATAAAGAAACAAAATAGTAAAATTTATTAATGAATCAAAGGAATTCATAAATTCAACTGATAATCACACATTAGTACATAGTGTCACTAATTTCACAATTCCACAAAATTTTTAACTATTGGATAGTGAACACTGGATTTCAATATAGTAAGCGTACACATATTAATGTAGGTTGTTTCACAAAAAGTGAATGGAAAAGAAAAGAAATACACATTTTCAACTTTTTTAAACTGAAAACAAGAAATTCTTTACAGTTAGTGTAACGTATTGTGTTACTGTAAGACACAGCAGTTCTGTTAATGTGCTAATTAAGATGCATTAAATGTATAAATAAAGCTAAATGACCGAATAAGATATTCTTAGATGTAGTGTAGTAATTCAGGTTAGGTCTAATTGCTCATTAGACTTTGTCTAAATTTTAAAGATGTTTAGGACCGACCATTAAAAACATTGTTTGAGATATGAGTAGGGAGTAGATGTATTAATATAATGTTACCCAACAAGATCAGGAACAATTATGTATATTAAATTAAGTAGTTAGTGGACTTAAAAACCTGCAGTAGAAACTCCAGTTTTTATAAAATAAATAGGGAGAGAATTAAAGATTTCTTGTTTGGAAATGTTATATCTGTTTTCTTCACAAGTAACTAAAATGTTGTTAATGGCCTTTTTTTAAGAGTATGAAAATACAATACTTGGAAAAAGGTGAATTTTATTGGTACATACTAAAGTATAGAGTCCTATTTGTTTCTATTCATTAACAAAGGTCCGCACTGTAATAATTTTGTGTGTAATATACAAGCATTCTTTAATATGTTTACGAGATTCTCCAATTTTATTTGCATTAATTCAGACCGTAGTAACATTAAATTCCACTGTAACCCATTATTAATACTTAATCATTTACGTGTTAACAGAAACTGCACACTGCTTTTTATTGCATTATGTTGAAAAAAGGATTTGAATGTACTTGTTTGGTTATATGTTAGATTGTACTTGGCTATAGGTTCTAAATTGGAAGTAGGTTTTAATTCCGGTACCTGGAATAAATACAGCCTTTAATGTTATATACAGCCTTTTAGCCATACAATAACTACAGCCTTTGAATGTACACTAACTAAGGAAAATGTTTTTAAGTCTAATTAATTTTAAAAATCTAAAAGGTTAAGTTAGATTGTTAAACGTAGACACAACCTCCAAAAATCGTCTCTGTACCGTAATTATGTGCGATAAATGGAAATTAATTTCTGTACTTCCAGTAAATACAGCCTTTTAATAAAATATGTATCAATAAACCCCAATAAAATATGTACCAATAACGTACTAGGTTATACGTTCTAAATTGGAAATAGGTTTTAATTCCGGTACTTCGAATAAATACAGCCTTTTATCCACACAATAAAAACAGCCTTTTAATGTACACTAACTAAGGAAATGTTTGTTAAGTCTAATTAATTTTAAAAATCTCTAAGGTTGTTACATTGTTAAACGTAGACACAACCTCCAAAAATCGTCTCTGTACCGTAATTATGTGCGGGAAATGGAAACTAATTTCTGTACTTCCAATAAATACACCTTTTCAATGTACACTAACAAAGTAAATTTTATTTAAGTTACATTGTCGTACATAACCTCCATAATCGGCCATTAGTTACTTGTGAATAATACACATCCAGTAGAAATCTGGACACGGAAAATAAGTACAAATGAGGAGACGGAAGTTTGAGTTTTCCGTACCATCGTAAGCTGGATCCAAATACACAAATATTCTTGGATTTTGTTGCCCATAACGTGTCCGTTACTTAACTAAATATAATTAATTCACTATCGACTCTTAACACAAAGTTTTTTATGGGTAAAAATGTAAAAAGGGGTCTTGGGGAATAGTCAGCAGCAAAATGAAACTTTCGTCGCCGCGCGTGTATTTTATTTCGGTGTCCGATATGTACAGCCAACTGTTTTCTTCACAAGTAACTAATGCCAGCTTATGGAGGTTATGTACGACAATGTAACTTAAATAAAATTTACGGGTCTTTCACTGTTTCCTGCGGCCAAAACAATTTCCGTCTCCACGTTTGTATTTTTTTCCGTGTTCGATGTGTACTAGAACTGTTTTCTTCACAAGTAACTAATGCCAGTTTATGGAGGTTATGTAGACAATGTAACTTAAATAAAATTTACTTTGTTAGTGTACAATAAAAGGGTGTATTTACTGGAAGTACAGAAATAATTTTCCATTTATCGCACATAGTTACGGTACACAGACGATTTTTGGAGGTTGTGTCTACGTTTAACAATGCAACTTAACCTTTTAGATTTTTAAAATTAATTAGATTTAACAAAAATTTCCTTTGTTAGTGTACATTAAATTATTGTATGCATACAAGGCTGCTGTACATAACATTAAAGGCTGTATTTATTCGAAGTACCGGAATTAAAACCTAGTTCCAATTTAGAACGTAGACCTATAACCTATTTGCATATTTTATTGGGGTTTATTGGCACATATTTTATTAAAAGGGTGTATTTATTGGAAGTACAGAAATTATTTTCCATTTATCGCACATAATTACGGTACACAGACGATTTTTGGAGGTTGTGTCTACGTTTAACAATGCAACTTAACCTTTTAGATTTTTAAAATTAATTAGATTTAACAAAAATTTCCTTTGTTAGTGTACATTCAAAGGCTGTATTTATTGTATGGATAAAAGGCTGTATATACATTAAAGGCTGTATTTATTCGAATTAAAACCTATCGGTACTTCCAATTTAGAACGTATAACCTAGTAGGCTACGTTATTCGTACATACAGTATTTTATTGGAGTTTATTGGTACATATTTTATTAAAAGGGTGTATTTATTGGAAGTACAGAAATTAGTTTCCATTTATCGCACATAATTACGGTACAGAGACGATTTTGGGAGGTTGTGTCTACGTTTAATTATCTAACTTAACCTTTTAGATTTTTAAAATTAATTAGACTTGTAGGGGTGTGCATGGCAGAACTACTTGTGCACCCACTTTATAATCATATTTTTGGTAACACTGAGAACTTTAAGCCTTCTTTTATGCTTAAACAAATTATATATACACTTAATTATAGAAAAGCAAAAAGCAAATATGTAATTCAAAAGACTAATTTGCTCTAATAAACACATGCTGAAGTTAAAAACAAAAGAGTTTTTACTTGCCTAACTAATCATTAGTTACTAATGTGACAGTTGGAGCTGCTTTTTCTGCAAAAGCTGGGGTATGTTGGATTCAAGAGTGGTTAAATTAAGTCATAAATCTGAGTGTGCGTCAAGTCTATTTCTGTGCTTGCTTTTCACTTGAGATGAAAATCCCATTTCACTCAAGAATGAGGTGATGAATGGGATGAGCAACTCCGAAAGTTCAGGATATTCATCTCTTAAAGATATCCAGAACTTTGTTAAGTCAGAATCTAAAAGTTTATGGATTTTGTTGTCCATGACATGTCTCATGTTATCACTAACTATACAAAATAATTTACTAAAAATTTAGTTTTAATCCCAGCATCACAGATGATATCACACAATTGCTCATTTAGTTTTACTGACAACATGTTAGAACTTTCAAAATACAAGAATGGGTCTTGAATCCAATTGAATTCACTGTATCCCTCTGGGAAGCAACTTTCAATCTGGTTATAGAGAGTTAAACATCAGAGCTGGTAAAAAACAATGGTAGAGCATGATAACAAAAATGTACAGTTTAGACTATGTACAAAACAGGTTGAATTTAAATTGTTAAAATGATATATCTTAGTTATTTACATGTAGTAGCTTTTTAAGACACAGTAAATAAATTTCTGAACCTGACTTTGCAACCCACCAAATGCCCTCTTGGGACCCTGCAGTGGCTCATGCCCAATAGGTTAAGAAATGCTGAACTAAAGGCATGTTTGTGGAGTGAAACATAAAAGATAACCCAGACTTCTAAAATGCTCTTAGTGAAATGGGATTTTCAGGAGTAACAACACACTATTTGGTTAACAAGCACATTTTACTAATATTCTAATACCAAGTCAATTAGATAGCTTAAATGTGTCGTACTCTATGTGATGCTGATCACATACTGTTAATCAGCAGCACTGCAGAATATTCTAGAGCCACACTCTTGGCATTCATCTGGAACTTTATCACATTAGCCTGATAATTAGGATGTTGCCACCAGCTGAGTTTTAGAAAGTTGGTGTAGTAGGTTGTGCATTCATATAGGATGATATTAGACAGCAGTTTTTAATAAAAGTGACAAATGATCAATTGTTTACTTGTGTTGTAAACTATTGTGATTTTTTTATTACTGTTTGTAGGCTATACAGTGTGTCCTGGATAATTATATAAAGAGAACTGTTGTAATATAAGTGTGTTTGTTTTAGCAATTGAGAGTATCTGGTATTCAGTAATTCATTCCACTGTTTTAAGTTCATAATTCTTGTCACTGGTTGTAAGAATATTATTCTCATTAATTTTCCAATTCTATGAAGTCTTCAGTAGTTTTACCACGATGAGACTCAACTTTATCACTGAAGATGCCACATCACTGAATGAGCAAAACTTTTCTTTAATAATCTCAACAAAGCATGGTTATCAGCTGAAAAAAAGTTTTAGTATTAAAAGTTTTGATCATGCAAATCTATAAGGGATACTAAAAAGAAATAACATAATAACTGTATTGGACATAAAGTTATGTCCACAAAACAGATTTTGTTTGAAATAAATAAAACACAATTTGACACAAATATTAATTTTATGAATACTTGTTTGGCACATATTACAGAAGGTTACACCATTAAATGAGTTTGCCTAAGTATAAAATTCTTGTCAGATGAAAAACGTGTACAGTCAGAATACTATTTCTTATGTACAATACAAATGATTCACTATGGGTAGAAGTGACACATAAACACTAGACATTGACACTGAATTGTACTTGTTTTGAATGATTCATTGTGTGCTACCTGACCAGAGTACAGGTATTAACCAAGAGATGTTTAGTATACTGCTGTGTAACTGCTACAATGATGAATTATAAGTAGTACTTTTTGTTTTGGTCATCAACCTTGAAAACGATAATAGAAACTTTGTATACCATGCTTCCAGCAGTTTTACATGATACATTCCTAGCACAAATAAGAAAAGTTTAAATCTGCTGATGATCTAAAGGAGTGATAGTTATTTGCAGACTGACAGGGTTATAAAATAATTTTGAAAGAATTGTTGCTTTTACAATACCATCCTTTATCAAGTGGCTACTCAAATCTGCCAGCTTTTCACAGAAACTGAAGTTTGATTATTAGATCCATCATGATGACCTACTGATGCTCCAAACATTTCAAGGATTCTCCTAGCCTTAAAAAACTAGACTGGCCTCATTGATTGACATGATTAATGTTAAATTTACTTTGGGATACTTCCAAACATAATACAGTTTAAAATAAACAAAAAAAATTGTATTTCTAATTTTTCCAGAACTGTATACACATAATTTGATCTGGATAGAACGTGTATTAAACAATAATACTATTTGATGCAAATAATGAAAATATCCGTGTGGAGAACTATACATGACTTCCATGTTTTAAGATTTATATTTAAAATCATTTTAGAAATGAAATATTTCTACAGAAACTACTTCTATCTTCAGCCTCAACCACAGAAACACACACACACACACACACACACACACACACACACACACACACACACACACACACACACACACACACACACACACACACACACACACACACACACACACACACACACACACACACACACACACACACACACACACACACACACACACACACACACACAATTCCTTTTTTCTTTATTTAATTTGAATTCAGAGTATTGGCACATATTTTATTAAAAGGGTGTATTTATTGGAAGTACAGAAATTAGTTTCCATTTATTGCACATAATTACGGTACACAGACGATTTTTGGAGGTTGTGTCTACGTTTAACAATGTAACTTAACCTTTTAGATTTTTAAAATTAATTAGATTTAACAAAAATTTCCTTGTTAGTGTACATTCAAAGGCTGTATTTATTGTATGGATAAAAGGCTGTATTTATTCGAATTAAAACCTATCCGTACTTCCAATTTAGAACGTATAACCTAGTAGGCTACGTTATTCGTACATATTTTATTGGAGTTTATTGGTACATATTTTATTAAAAGGGTGTATTTATTGGAAGTACAGAAATTAGTTTCCATTTATCGCACATAATTACGGTACAGAGACGTTTTTGGGAGGTTGTGTCTACGTTTAATTATCTAACTTAGATAGTAGGCTTCGTTATTGGTGCATATTTTATTGGGGTTTACTGGCACATATTTTATTAAAAGGGTGTATTTATTGGAAGTACAGAAATTAGTTTCCATTTATCGCACATAATTACGGTACAGAGACGATTTTGGGAGGGTGTGTCAACGTTTAATTATCTAACTTAACCTTTTAGATTTTTAAAATTAATTAGACTTAACAAACATTTCCTTACTTAGTGTACATTCAAAGGCTGTATTTATTGTATGGATAAAAGGCTGTATTTATTCGAAGTACCGGAATTAAAACCTACTTCCAATTTAGAACACAGTACAATCTAACGTAGGCCTATAACCAAACAAGTACATTAAAATCCTTTTTCAACATAATGCAATAAAAAGCAATGTGCAGTTTCTGTTAACACCTAAATGATTAAGTATTAATAATGGGTTAGAGTGGAATACTGTTAGCCAATTCATTTGTAATAGCTAAAATTGCCAAATTATTAAGCCTTTCTTGGTAGGTAGTGCTTCTCTGCCACGTTTTCAGTGAATTCGCTATACTGCTCAAAGATTTTTCAGGAGACGAAACTGTAACTGGAATAGTACAGAAAAGCCTATAGGCAAGACAGAAGTTCACAAATACAGTTTGAAGGTTTTTGGAGTAGGCTTAGTGGATTTTTTTCTCATTCAAACTCTGTTTTATAAATGTTCTTCAAGTGTAATATTTCTTCAAATAGATCCATTGCCAATTCCTTTTTAAACTTGCTAATGAGAACTTTTACTTTCAATTCTAATTCATCATTTTCCATGTCCGTAAAGTTCAATACTGGTGGAAACAAGTCTCGAATTGAACTAATTGCAGTGAATCGTGTTTTTATGTTGCCCATTACAAACTCTAATACTGGGTACATGACTGAGGTTTTAAATTTATTTTCTTGATCTTTGTTTACTGAAAAATCACTATTGGATTGATCTGTACTTTTTTTCCACCTTTTGGGAGATTCAGGAGGAACTTTTATTAGTTCTTTTGCAATTAAGTTTGGTTCTTCAATTATGCTGTCTGGGTTATCACGCAACAATTTCAATTCTGTCAGCAAATCTTCCACTAGAGTTATTTCAACAAGTGTGATTCCTTTGCTTTGAATAACAACATTTTTTTAGTCAATATATGAAAGCACTTTGAACCAAAATGATGCCAACATTAAGCTCTTTGTGGAATTGAAATATTTCTTAAACCCTAATATGATGTTGTAGGCAGAGGGAGTTAGACTAGAAGACATCTCTTCTAAAGTATATCCAACAATTTAAGTACTCCTGGGTAGTGCTTAACTATCGGTTTGACAGCTTGGATCCTCTCACTTCATCTTGTTTCAGGGAAGCTCTGCAGTGATAAAGGAATGTGCTTTTTCAAAACTTCCCAACATTTTTCTCTAGGGCTGCTAGAGAAAAATGAGTAAAGACTTGCAACATGCCCGAAAAATGTCATCACATCTGCATTGAGTTTTGCAGCATTAACACCCACATGTTTCAAGGAATGCGCCCCACATGGTAAAAATATTATGGATTCGTTCTTTTCAAGAATTCTACTTCCAATTTAGAACCCAGTACAATCTAATGTGTGGAGAACCATACACGACTTCCATGTTTTAAGATTTATATTTAAAATCGTTTTAGAAATGAAATATTTCTACAGAAACTACTTCTATCTTCAGCCTCAACCACAGAATTGTGGTCACTAACATCTACCACCTCACATTAGCGCACTCGATTTTCACTGATGATGGCAGTCGATGGCACTTCCGAAACATCTGGTTTTGCAGAATACATTGGACCACGGCCAAACAGCCTGGAAAGGAATTTTATCAACAAACTACTTATCATTGCCGATAATGTAGTACACATATAAAAAATTATCCCCTCCCCTTCACCTATCATTTTAAATTATAGAAAATTATCCCCTCCCCCTTCAATTTCCCCCTACCCCTTTTCATTTATCGATATTTCATCTACCTTTCTAGAGTGGATTATTATGACCTTTTCAGGATACTTTATTTATCAAAATTAAGTACTTTACACTTGTTAAAACATAAAACGTTGCAGGTAAACTACCCCTTCTCCTTAACCGATCTTCACCAAAATCAACAGACCTTGAGTCCTCTACAATATGCAAAAAATTATTTGAATTTGCGGCAATTATCATTCACCATAGACAAAATTCTATACACAGACATCTTTCAAAAAATTACTTCTTTATGTATTGAGGGTAGTACAATCAGAATCAGCCCTTATCTCGAACACGATTTTTTTCGCCATCCATTTCCTTATGGAACATGGAAGTAAAAACAATATCCTTCTTTTTATAATATGTATTGCACATGTTTTCTAACTCGGGACACTAATTATTAGATAAAATGTTTACCTTCATTTAAGCCAGCTTCCACTCACTGTGTTCTTTCTCAGAGGCCATAACATGTTTTTTTTTTAACGTTGCTGAACATAAATTGATGTTGAATTAAAAATAAAGTAAAGGATTAGCACCTGAATTTTGCAACGTGCAAGTTGAAGAATCTATTTAATTATTGCACTTAACTTGATATAAGTACTGATTACATTTCAGGATTATTATTTTCAGAAATAATGTTATGTAAACCAGATTTCCCCATATAAAGTTAATTAAAATTCTTTAACGCATAGCATTCCAGGCCTTTATGGTAGTAGATTTGTATTACTAAATTTGAATTTACACAAATAATTCTCTTTGATTAACCAGAGTTACACACACAAACTAAATGCTGAGTGTCCTCCTAGTGTATAAATTCAGCTAAAACAGTATTCCAAAAACTTACCTTGTTACTAGAATATGTGACATGATGAACTTTTCATGTTAAATAGTTTAAATACTCTGTGTTGAGAGTTAAGCAATTTAATAATTTTTATTTATGCAGGCGTATAGCAAAATCTGATCGTCATGAAAAAGGAATAAGGCATTTTGTAATAGCAATTAACTGATTAGTTCCTGCTGTATTACTGACTGATATTACAAGACCAATTTTTGTTTAATTGAAAAGATATATTTTAACTGTTTCTTTTGGTGCAATCTGTAAATTCCTTGACACACATCCATAAAGGTTTGAAAATATGCTTATTGCAGTTTGATAGGAACAAATTCTCAAAAAACTAATACAAATTTGTTATGACTGATCACACCAGCTATCCTTTCTATTTGAAATGAGCCTTTTATCCAAATTTATTACATAGTATTGTGCCACGATATATCACTACATTTGTATACTGTAATACAGTAGTGGTAGAATATTATCATTCCACTAATATTACCCTAACATAATAAATGAAAATACATTATATACACATCTTTTGACATAATCATCCTTTCACTTATCACTTTTTGCTTATCAATTTATTTGATGAATATATATTTAACGATTTATGTAAAATACAACAGGTGTTTAACGGACACGTACTATGTGTAGACCTCTTATTTCCCTCCTCGGCAGGTTGAAGCTCAACTGGCACTAGAGTTGGGTATGAAATTATACTATGCTGATAGTCTGTCTGTTAGCAGCTAGTGGCATCTATTGACATTCACTCATGTCAAATTACAGAGTCGGTAAAGGATGTTCGAAATTTGAATGTAAACAAATTAATAGTTAAATAATTAATATAATGGAAGTATCACATATATAATGTATGTAAATGTAATTGTGAAAAAACGATGTAGGGCCTACTTCATATACAGATCAGAAGTAAATGATGAACTATTCTCTTTATGTAATAAGCCTTGTTACTAAACAATATATATTTTTAAAAGCTTCTTATCATATTGAGATGAAATGGAGCGGCATTTGAAACATCTCTTAGGTATAAAAACAACATAACGACCTTTACAAAATTTGCCGCCCGTAGGCAGTAGCCTACTTTGCCTATGCATAAATCTGCCTCTGGTGTACATGCTAAATGCATCTGAACAGTAGTAAGAATGACTTAGTATCCTGTTGAGTTATTCACATTTCTGACGGATGATACGCAAATACTGGAAGGTAGGATGTGAGAGCCAGCAATAACCTTAAATAAAACTCTCATATATTTCAGTTATTACAGACAAATGCTTGATTTGATAATTTTTTTAAAATAAAATTGTATATTTTAATGTAGCTTTACAGTAGCTTGACAGAAAGTGTAAAAATGTAAAATAAAAACGGCATGACTTAGGTGTAAATAAAAAGTGAACACTTTACAGTAGCACAAAAAATGACAAAAAACTGAGACAATGAAATGCTACAGTTCAGTTAAAAATTTTGCAATCTCCCTCACACAAAATTTTAAAGAATAAAGACATCAACACAACAAAATATTTTTTTTGGAGCAAAAGGAAACACAATGGAAAGGCATTGAAACGTTTCGCATAACGTTACAATTCGGGAACCTGGTTAATTGGCTCAGGTCAATTAAACAGGCTGCCATTATCTTTATCAAATCATAAATAACTGGAAAGTAAACAAAAGTTAAATAGGATCCCGTGAATTGAGGAATATTGACAGGGGTTTGTAGATTTATTCACTCACCTTTTTGGACCATGACATCTCTTTATTACATAAAGTTTTAACATCTCCGAGGAAATTTAGCAATGAGTATATTAAAAGTAAAAACATTTGCACCTCTTGTACAAATAGAATTAGATTAATTAATGAGTTAACATAGCTTTTACTGCCCTCGGATCCGAGTATTTTGTTTCAGTATATGATATTAAAATTATCATCTTTATTTCGTGCCATCTGAAGAATGGGTTTATTTAACTTTAACGTGTTATATTCATAAAAGCCTTAAACTTAACACATATTATTACTAAGCATGAAATTAAAATTTTATGGTAATTAAGTCAGTCTTTCGTGTTTTACTTTACTTTCATTGGTTAATTAAGTGTCTATCATGTATTATTTTAAGTTAAGTTCTGAACCACGGAAGTTGAACTTCCGTGATACCTGAGTGTAACATCGTCGGCGAATCGGCGCTTCTATTGGTTGTGCAGGGTGTCTTGGAGATCTTCTGGCTCTCGTGTTTTGGTGAAATCTGCCGTCATTCCTAAAGATGAGTCGTCTGTTGGGTCTGTAGATTCTTGTGGTAGGTTTTGGGTTGTAACTTTTCACTGGTATTCACATTGTTGTACAGCACATGTTACTTACGTTTAACAGTTACATGTTAACAGTTTAATATCACTTTTAGGTGATGTTAGTTTGTTACAGAGATGTCATTGTCATACACTCACGTCATATTTTACATTTTTACATCATCCGGCTATCTCACACAAGCGTCTCCTCGTTTATAGGTTTTTATATTGACTACATACTTTTGTACGCTGTATCAGCAGCGGAGTCTGAGATACAACTGAACTGGCTAAGTATAGGGGTGAAGAGGCTGTCCGCGCGCGGGTAGCTTGTCAGCGTAAAAGTAGTTCCATATTCGATTAATATTTACTCGATTATTCTCTGACATAATTAACTATATTTAATTATACTACGGTATCTCTCACTTAGTATTTTATTATTGTACATCATTATGTTTTTTATCAAGTTCCGATTTAATACAATTATTAGTCATATTCACGGGTAATTATGCGTGTTGATGCCGGTTTCGGCAGGTTAAAGCCGGGTTAAATATTAAGGGGTGTTATCGCAATTTTATTATAGAATTCTTTTTGGTTTTAAACTATTTATTTTGGGTATTATGGCGGGGTTACATTATCATTTTCTTTAGGGGTTTGGTTCTGTTTTAATGTGAGATTTTAAATTTATTTTATTTCATTTTTTTCCTTTTTTAAAATCGTCACATACTCCTCCGCTTAAATATCGACACCGGGTGAGTATTTTACGGGTTTTTTTTTTTTTTGGTGAGCAACGTACTGGGAGTATGCTCGGGGATTTCTGTGTTAAAATTTAAATTTAGTACACGATTTGTTTTCTCTATATCTCTTTAAATGATCTTGTTCATTTAAATGTTCTCCTCCGTGAAATTCCCTTTATCTCACTTCTTACCATGCTAATTTATATTTTAATTCTTAATACTAATTTCCCTAATTATCCGTAACTCACAATATCGTGGCCCGACTGATTACATTTTGCATACTCTAACTCTAGTAGTTAGTTTTCTGCACTTTCTTTAACTCTTGTAAAGAATTTTTCAGTGCGGCGCCGTTGTGACTTGTTACGTTACCTATATTTAATTCTTAATTCTACTACAGAAATCTAAAGCCAATCCCATACTTGACCTTAGATTCATTCTTATCCTAATTTCTTATGCTACTGAGAGAATCGGAATTTCACGAAGATAATAATTTTTGTTTTTAAATGATCAGCTGTAATACATAAACAAAAGGAGACAAACACTTTACTTTCAACGATCAGCTGTTACAGTGGAATGTGGGTCAAACTAGTTTTCTTCAAACAATGGCATAGTTTATGCGTACAAAGGGGGGAAGTTAGTCAACTCGAGGGAGAGAATATCTCTATTGTTCCATTTAACAATAGCTGGCGGCTAGGGAATTATTTTCAAGCAGGACACAACCTATTTATTATTATTCATACATATTATTCATTTCTTTTTTACTTATTTCACTAATACACTTTTATAATTATAATTCTACTAACGTGTTATAATAATTTACGATATTATTAAACTTTTTATTTTAAATGACTTATTATTTATTATTATTACTTTGGTCTGATTTAAGAAACTTCGTTTTTCATTTGTTTAGGACTCGGTTGTTTACTTCTGGAAGCATCATTCCATAAAATTAATTAGTACACTTGTTTTGTTTAGTCAGTAGTTTATATAACTCATCGTGTCAATAGAAACACGAATTACACATTTATGCAGGCTTGTACAGGAAAACTACAGGTCTCAAATTGTCGCAAATTGACGTGTTAGAGACTGAATACTTTGACACGTACATACATGAATTGGTATAATACAATCTAATCTTTTCCCGTATAATTATATACGAGTATGTGCGTAATCTCACACAGAATATACACTTATATTTATACACTTATAAATATCGTCCATATTATTCATATATGCTACTTAGAAAAAGGCTAAGTACAATTTCCTCTAAGTACAATGTAAGTACAATATACTACTTTTACATACAATTTCCTAACTGAGTGCATAGATATACAGAATAGAGTATTTTATAATTGACACTAAGTACACTAACCATTTACACAAAATGAAACAAAAAAACAGTGGCGCATTTTAATAATAAAATTATTTACTTGTTTTTTTTTTTTTTATTTAATTTTCAACGTGTGTCTGAAATCTTTCGTTACTGGACAAGGGTCACACACTTTGTAATACAATAGGGGGAGGTGATGTATTGTCTACCTTGACGTGGCAGAGAGTAACAAAGGGATAGTTGGGTACAAGCGGGAACAGGTCATTTTCTTGTCTGAGATTGTCGTTAAACAGACAAGTTGGGGAATGCATTTTTAAACAGGTTTTACCCTAGGCTTACAATGTTTAAATAATTATTATATTATATTTAAATATCCTTACCTTATATATCATGGTTATTATATTATATTATATTATTACACCACATAATGATTATAAAAACACACTATCCTAATTCTGAATTTACTTACTTCAATTCTTCCTTTTGCGTATTTTAAATTAACATTCATAGAGTGAATAATTCTACCACATATTAAATGACAAACACAGGGCATTTTATCTTGCTAATTATCATTTATTCATTAATTAAGCAGAGTTGCGCATTTGAAACGTTTCGCATAACGTTACAATTCGGGAACCTGGTTAATTGGCTCAGGTCAATTAAACAGGCTGCCATTATCTTTATCAAATCATAAATAACTGGAAAGTAAACAAAAGTTAAATAGGATCCCGTGAATTGAGGAATATTGACAGGGGTTTGTAGATTTATTCACTCACCTTTTTGGACCATGACATCTCTTTATTACATAAAGTTTTAACATCTCCGAGGAAATTTAGCAATGAGTATATTAAAAGTAAAAACATTTGCACCTCTTGTACAAATAGAATTAGATTAATTAATGAGTTAACATAGCTTTTACTGCCCTCGGATCCGAGTATTTTGTTTCAGTATATGATATTAAAATTATCATCTTTATTTCGTGCCATCTGAAGAATGGGTTTATTTAACTTTAACGTGTTATATTCATAAAAGCCTTAAACTTAACACATATTATTACTAAGCATGAAATTAAAATTTTATGGTAATTAAGTCAGTCTTTCGTGTTTTACTTTACTTTCATTGGTTAATTAAGTGTCTATCATGTATTATTTTAAGTTAAGTTCTGAACCACGGAAGTTGAACTTCCGTGATACCTGAGTGTAACATCGTCGGCGAATCGGCGCTTCTATTGGTTGTGCAGGGTGTCTTGGAGATCTTCTGGCTCTCGTGTTTTGGTGAAATCTGCCGTCATTCCTAAAGATGAGTCGTCTGTTGGGTCTGTAGATTCTTGTGGTAGGTTTTGGGTTGTAACTTTTCACTGGTATTCACATTGTTGTACCGCACATGTTACTTACGTTTAACAGTTACATGTTAACAGTTTAATATCACTTTTAGGTGATGTTAGTTTGTTACAGAGATGTCATTGTCATACACTCACGTCATATTTTACATTTTTACATCATCCGGCTATCTCACACAAGCGTCTCCTCGTTTATAGGTTTTTATATTGACTACATACTTTTGTACGCTGTATCAGCAGCGGAGTCTGAGATACAACTGAACTGGCTAAGTATAGGGGTGAAGAGGCTGTCCGCGCGCGGGTAGCTTGTCAGCGTAAAAGTAGTTCCATATTCGATTAATATTTACTCGATTATTCTCTGACATAATTAACTATATTTAATTATACTACGGTATCTCTCACTTAGTATTTTATTATTGTACATCATTATGTTTTTTATCAAGTTCCGATTTAATACAATTATTAGTCATATTCACGGGTAATTATGCGTGTTGATGCCGGTTTCGGCAGGTTAAAGCCGGGTTAAATATTAAGGGGTGTTATCGCAATTTTATTATAGAATTCTTTTTGGTTTTAAACTATTTATTTTGGGTATTATGGCGGGGTTACATTATCATTTTCTTTAGGGGTTTGGTTCTGTTTTAATGTGAGATTTTAAATTTCTTTTATTTCATTTTTTTCCTTTTTTAAAATCGTCACAGCATCTCAGGTAGTATCACTTTGAAATTATGGTTTCAAAATGTTTAGGGAAAAGAATAAAAAAATGCTAGCATTAACAATCCAACAATGTATCTAAAAGAACAGGATCTTGCTAAGTACATTATAGGAAAAATTGGTTTTGTAGCTGCTAGTGGATGTTTGTTTCTATAAAAAATAATTGCAGTATCTAATAAATTATGGTACATATTTAATCATTTATTGAATAATTTGTCATTTACATAATTTTGTTTTTTTTTAATTTCTATAGATACTTTTGGTGTGTTTGTTGTAATTTTGTGTTTTACATAATCTTTGTGATTAAATCATTTGGTATAAAATGTTCCAGATTATAAAATACACCTCACAGTTTTAACATACAATATGTATAGTAACACCTCTATACATAGTAACAGGTATATCAATATGCCTGTAATCACAGGTATAGGAAAGTAATGGCAAATCTTGCATAATCTTGTTATCAGTTATTGTTATTATTCGGCTAGTGCTATTAAATTCATATTGGCCCAAAGTGATCACAAAAGGAATTTATTGTATTTGTTTACAGTCAACAGTGTAGATTCCGGTGATGATTTGATAGGCAACATCCTAATTATCAGGCTAATGTGATAAAGTTCCAGATGAATGCCAAGAGTGTGGCTCTAGAATATTCTGCAGTGCTGCTGATTAACAGTATGTGATCAGCATCACATAGAGTACGACACATTTAAGCTATCTAATTGACTTGGTATTAGAGTATTAGTAAAATGTGCTTGTTAACCAAATAGTGTGTTGTTACTCCTGAAAATCCCATTTCACTAAGAGCATTTTAGAAGTCTGGGTTATCTTTTATGTTTCACTCCACAAACATGCCTTTAGTTCAGCATTTCTTAACCTATTGGGCATGAGCCACTGCAGGGTCCCAAGAGGGCATTTGGTGGGTTGCAAAGTCAGGTTCAGAAATTTATTTACTGTGTCTTAAAAAGCTACTACATGTAAATAACTAAGATATATCATTTTAACAATTTAAATTCAACCTGTTTTGTACATAGTCTAAACTGTACATTTTTGTTATTCATGCTCTACCATTGTTTTTTACCAGCTCTGATGTTTAACTCTCTATAACCAGATTGAAAGTTGCTTCCCAGAGGGATACAGTGAATTCAATTGGATTCAAGACCCATTCTTGTATTTTGAAAGTTCTAACATGTTGTCAGTAAAACTAAATGAGCAATTGTGTGATATCATCTGTGATGCTGGGATTAAAACTAAATTTTTAGTAAATTATTTTGTATAGTTAGTGATAACATGAGACATGTCATGGACAACAAAATTCATAAACTTTTAGATTCTGACTTAACAAAGTTCTGGATATCTTTAAGAGATGAATATCCTGAACTTTCGGAGTTGCTCATCCCATTCATCACCTCATTCTTGAGTGAAATGGGATTTTCATCTCAAGTGAAAAGCAAGCACAGAAATAGACTTGACGCACACTCAGATTTATGACTTAATTTAACCACTCTTGAATCCAACATACCCCAGCTTTTGCAGAAAAAGCAGCTCCAACTGTCACATTAGTAACTAATGATTAGTTAGGCAAGTAAAAACTCTTTTGTTTTTAACTTCAGCATGTGTTTATTAGAGCAAATTAGTCTTTTGAATTACATATTTGCTTTTTGCTTTTCTATAATTAAGTGTATATATAATTTGTTTAAGCATAAAAGAAGGCTTAAAGTTCTCAGTGTTACCAAAAATATGATTATAAAGTGGGTGCACAAGTAGTTCTGCCATGCACACCCCTACAAGTCTAATTAATTTTAAAAATCTAAAAGGTTAAGTTAGATAATTAAACGTAGACACAACCTCCCAAAATCGTCTCTGTACCGTAATTATGTGCGATAAATGGAAACTAATTTCTGTACTTCCAATAAATACACCCTTTTAATAAAATATGTACCAATAAACTCCAATAAAATACTGTATGTACGAATAACGTAGCCTACTAGGTTATACGTTCTAAATTGGAAGTACCGATAGGTTTTAATTCGAATAAATACAGCCTTTAATGTATATACAGCCTTTTATCCATACAATAAATACAGCCTTTGAATGTACACTAACAAAGGAAATTTTTGTTAAATCTAATTAATTTTAAAAATCTAAAAGGTTAAGTTGCATTGTTAAACGTAGACACAACCTCCAAAAATCGTCTGTGTACCGTAATTATGTGCGATAAATGGAAAATAATTTCTGTACTTCCAATAAATACACCCTTTTAATAAAATATGTGCCAATAAACCCCAATAAAATATGCAAATAGGTTATAGGTCCACGTTCTAAATTGGAACTAGGTTTTAATTCCGGTACTTCGAATAAATACAGCCTTTAATGTTATGTACAGCAGCCTTGTATGCATACAATAATTTAATGTACACTAACAAAGGAAATTTTTGTTAAATCTAATTAATTTTAAAAATCTAAAAGGTTAAGTTGCATTGTTAAACGTAGACACAACCTCCAAAAATCGTCTGTGTACCGTAATTATGTGCGATAAATGGAAAATAATTTCTGTACTTCCAATAAATACACCCTTTTAATAAAATATGTGCCAATAAACCCCAATAAAATATGCAAATAGGTTATAGGTCCACGTTCTAAATTGGAACTAGGTTTTAATTCCGGTACTTCGAATAAATACAGCCTTTAATGTTATGTACAGCAGCCTTGTATGCATACAATAATTTAATGTACACTAACAAAGGAAATTTTTGTTAAATCTAATTAATTTTAAAAATCTAAAAGGTTAAGTTGCATTGTTAAACGTAGACACAACCTCCAAAAATCGTCTGTGTACCGTAATTATGTGCGATAAATGGAAAATTATTTCTGTACTTCCAGTAAATACACCCTTTTATTGTACACTAACAAAGTAAATTTTATTTAAGTTACATTGTCTACATAACCTCCATAAACTGGCATTAGTTACTTGTGAAGAAAACAGTTCTAGTACACATCGAACACGGAAAAAATACAAACGTGGAGACGGAAGTTACCCTTTTACATTTTTAAAATTAATTGACTTAACAAACGTTTCCTTAGTTAGTGTACATTCAAAGGCTGTATTTATTGTATGGATAAAAGGCTGTATATAACATTAACGGCTGTATTTATTCTAAGTAAGTAATGCCACCTTATGGAGGTTATGTACGCAAGTAACAAAAAAAATTTACTTTGTTCGTGTACATTAAAAGGGTGTATGTATTGGAAGTACAGAAATTAGTTTACATTTATCGCACATAATTACGGTACAGAGACGATTTTGGGAGGTTGTGGCTACGTTTAATTATTTAACTTAACCTTTTAGATTTTTCAAATTAATTAGTCTTAACAGACATTTCCTTAGTTAGTGTACATTCAAAGGCTGTATTTATTCAAAGTACCGGAATTGAAACGTACTTCCAGTTTACAACCTAGTACAATCTAATGTGAGAGATATTATTTAATATTGGAATTATATTGCCAAATACAGTTAGACAACACGTTGATTAGAAAAGACTTTATTCATAGAACTAAACTTGATAGAATACATACATCCGTTATAACAATAATAATACGCGCATGCGTATTGTACATACATTGTTTAACCATATTTAAATTGTACATATGATATATTTGACATTCCCCCTCAATTTAAATACCCATATAATTTAAATACCCTTAATTTACATTTGGAACAGTTTGGTATGAGTACAGTTGATAAATATACTTAAATAAAAAAAAATAAATGCAAAATTGAAAATTGTTGGTATCTGAAAACTATTTTATGTTGAGTTTTTCAAAAAACTTTGCAAACTCTATATTATTTAAGGATTTTGTGAAAATATCAGCTACATTATCTTGGGTTTTTATGTACTCTAATTCAATAAGTTTTTTGTGTATAAGATCCTTAATATAGTGATATTTAATGTCTGTATGTCTAGTACGTCTGCTATTCTCATAGCTTTCACACATGTTAAGTGCATTTTGGTTGTCTACATAAATTAAAGGAATTAAGACATTGCACTTCAAGTCCACAAGTATGCGTTGAAAGTATACCACATCCATCGCTGCCATTGCACATGCTATGTATTCCGCTTCAGCTGTTGACTAGGGTACACATGTTTGTTTCTTTGTAAACCAGGATACAGGGTTGTTACAGTGATATATTATGCATCCACTTGTACTCTTTCTGCTGGTGATGTCTCCTGCCCAATCTGCATCTGAATATGTGATTAATCCAGTATCTTGATTTTTATGAAATGTGAGATTCAAATGCTTGGTACCGTTTAAGTACCTCAATACCCTCTTCGCAGCAATCCAGAGTTGTTTAGTGGGTTTATCAAGATATCTACTTAAGACAGATGTAGCGTAAGCTATGTCTGGTCTACTTACAATTGATATGTAGATAAGTGAACCAAGGAGTTCTCTGTAAGGTAAGTTTTTGTCCACTGGTAGAGATAAGTCAACCTGGAAATTGTGTTCCATAGGTGTATCCATCGGTTTTCCATTTTCCAGACCAAATCTTGAGATTACTTTTTGTATGAATTCGTTTTGAGAAATGGTGATCTGCTCTTTATTTACATTGATTTCTGTGCCCAGAAAGTTGATGATGATTCCTAATTCTTTTGTGTTGAACTCCTTTTTAAGGAACTCAATGATTTTTAGACATTCGCTCTTGTCACCTGTGATGATTATCATCAACCCATATAATAAGGTAAGCATTTTTACCCAAGTACAAACAAAAGTCATTCTAAGATCTGATTAGACCATGATGTTGCACAGCCTCGTTAAACCTTTCATTCCATTTTCTGGGTGAAGAGCGAAGACCGTATAAGCTTTTCATGAGTTTTAGAGCATTCGTTGGACATTTTACTCCTTTGGGTGGTTTTATATAAACTTCAGTGTCTAGCTTGCCATTTAGGAATGCTGTAGGGATATCAAGTTGTTTAATTTCCCATCCATTTTGCAGTGCTACAGACAGTAAGATTCTGATGGTGGAAAGTTGAGCGACTGGTGCATAAATGTTGGAGGACACTTCCTCTTGAAATCCTTTTGCTACTAGACAAGCTTTCTTAGTGCCATCAGGCTTGATTTTGAAAAGCCACATTGTGTCAATAGCTTTTGATGCCTTTGGGTAGATTTGTTGCCTTCCAAGTTTGATGTTTTTCGAGGGCACTTATTTCCTTTTGTATCGCTTCTTCCCAACCATCTCTAGTACATATGGCATCTTCATAAGAGATTGGTACTCCTGCACAAAGACAGTACGCTAAGTGCATCTCATCTTCATTTTGACTAAAACTTTCATTATAATCCTTGTACAGTATATAATCTTTAAATTTCTCTGGAACAGTTTTAATTCTTTCACTTCTACGCAGTGATGTTTGATCACCCTGTTGGACAGTATCGCTTAGACTGCTGTCTCTATGTGCAGGTGAGGTGCCAGTGACATTTTGAACCTGGATGTCTCCTTCGCTCATACTTTGATGCTCTTTATCACCTACACTGTCACCTCCAATTACCATTTGTGGGATATCTTCTAAGGCTTTCTGACTAGTATAGTTGATGTTAATTTCATCAAAGGTAACATCCCTTGAGATTATAATTTCACTTGTTTTGGGTACCCATAGTCTGTACCCATTTTTAGCATAGCCTACCATAATGCATTCAACTGATCTTGTTTCTAGCTTGTGCTGGAACAGGCAGTTTATATGCCCAAGCCGTTGAACCAAAAACCCTCAACTTGTCATAATTCACTTTACCTAGGTAGACTTCAGCGGGTACCTTATTTTCCTTCAGGGCAACTGTTGTAGAGCGGTTCAATTGGTATGCAGCATAACGTATTGCTTCACCCCACAAGAACTTAGGCAAATTTGTTTCAGCGAATAGTGTTCGTACTCTACTCATTAGAGTGAAATTGATTCTTTCGCTAACTCCATTCTGCTGCTGTGTATGTGGCAAAGTGTATTCGTTGACTATTCCTTTTTGTATACAGAAATTTTTAAACACATGTGATGAGTACTCTCCACCACAATCTGACCTGATTCTTGAAGAGTAATATCCTCTGGCCTTTAACTCTTTGGACATAATTCATAATATTTCTTTCTGCTTCGTTTTTGTGTTTTAAAAGGAAGACCTGGGTAAAACGTGAATAGTCATCGGTAATTGTTTGATAATATTTTTCACCTTTCGTGGTGTGTATTTTAAAAGGACCAGCAAAGTCACTGTGAATGAGTTCTCCAATTCCGTTTGACCTTAGTAGGGGTACGGTACATCCTTAAAAGGCTTTCGTTTTGCTTTACCTTGGTTACAGGGACTGCATACTCCAAAATTGTGTGGAAAATTTAGTGATCCAAGACCTTGAGCATTGAGATGTCCAAGTCTTCGGTGCCATAGTAAATCCTTACTTAATGAAATGCAACAAGTTTCACTCATCGAAGGGTGTGCTATTGAAAATTGAGCCACATACAAATTTCCTTCGGATTCACATTTCATTTGCAATTTGTTATTTGAGATAGTAACTGATTTTCCACCACCATTGAATTGAACATCAAATCCCTTTGAACTCATTCTTTTCACTGATAAGAGATTGTAGGGAAACTCAGGTACACTAATAGCAGGTATCTTTATGAAAACATAACTGTTATTTTTATTGTTCAACACTTTCAAGCGAATTATACCTCTTTTTGTGCCTTTTATAGTGCTACCATTTGCTATTTTTATTTCCATTTTATTCTCCATTTCTTCAACATTTTCCATAAGCTTTTCCAAATTTTCTGATACCCAATGATTTGTGGCACCACTATCTAAAATGAATTTAACGGATCGAGTATTTCCTAGTAATTCTGAGGATAAAGCGCCATTTTTCTCAATATTTTCAGTGGAAATGAAATCAAATTCTTCTTCTTGATCATCTTCGCTCTGTGCAACATTTGACGTATGTCTTGTCGTCTTGCCTCTTCCACGTCCTCAAGAGTTTCCTCTCCCTCTCTTACCGCGATATCCATGGCCACGATATTACCGTACGTCTGAGGCGTCTGTTGAGTTTGCACATCCTCGTTTGATGGACACTCATTTTTGAAATGTCCTTTGCCTCTACATGTGTGACATATTACATTTTCGTACCTTATCTGTGAGCTATTCTTATAGTCACCTGGAGAGTAGAAAGAGCAGTTACCGTCGTTATCGACATTATCACCTGCATTGGAGTTCTCTTTGTTTTTGAGTTCAGTATCCAATAACCTTGTTTTTACATCAGAATACGAATATACTGTCGCATCTTTATTCATTATCGTTTCTATCGATGTAATGACGCTCTCAAAGCTTTCCGGCATTGTCAGAAGAAGGTAACATGTTTTGTCGGTATCATCGGTTGCAACTTTGCTTACGCCATCGAGTTCTTTTATGAGTTTATCGAATTTAGTGAAATGATCTTGTAATTCGCCATCGACGAATTTCATTTTCAATAGCTTTCACATTATAAACATCTTAGATAATGCGCTTTTTCTCTGGAAGACATTTTCCAGATTTGCAATCATTTCTTTGGCGCTTTGTACACTCTCTATGTATTCAATATACTTAGCTGATATTGACTGTGCGATGATGCATTGAGCTTTTACGTCTTTAGTTTGGAAACTGGTCAAATCTGCACCTGTGAGTGCTGGGATGTCTGTGTCTGTTTTATCTAATGCTACGAGTGCACCCTCTTTATTCAGAGCAAGACGTATTCTATATTTCCAAGTGGAAAAATTATCTGCCTTTAGCAGGGGAAAGGGAACCGTAGACGTAACCATTTTAGGTTAAGCACGTGAACTCTTTCACTTTGAGCCTGTATATGTAAACAAACTTTTCTCTGCAAATAATTCCGACGTAATTACAACTAACACACGTCTATATATCTCCAAATTACTAGTGTCGGCCCATAACCTGTGAGAGATATTATTTAATACTGGAATTATATTGCCAAATACAGTTAGACAACACGTTGATTAGAAAAGACTTTATTCATAGAACTAAACTTGATAGAATACATACATCCGTTATAACAATAATAATACGCGCATGCGTATTGTGCATACATTGTTTAACCATATTTAAATTGTACATAATATGATATATTTGACATCTAATGTATAACCAAACAAGTAGGCCTACATAAAAATCCTTTTTTCAACATGATGCAATAAAAAGCAATGTGCAGTTTCTGTTAACATGCAAATGATTAAGTATTAATAATGGGTTACAGTGGAATTTAATGTTACTACGGTCTGAATTAATGCAAATAAAATTGGGAGAATCTCGTAAACATATTAAAGAATGCTTGTATATTACACACAAAATTATTACAGTACGGACCCTTGTTAATGAATAGAAACAAATTTGACTCTGTACTTTAGTATGTACCAATAAAATTCACCTTTCTTCAAATACCAATATCTGTTGTTTTTTCGTACCCTTAAAAAAGGTCATTAACAACATACATTATGAGAAAACGTGATTACAAATAACCAGCCATTAGTTACTTGTGAAGAAAATAGATATAACATTTACAAACATCAAATCTTCAATTCTCTCCCTATTTGTTTTATAAAAACTGGAGTTTCTACTGCAGGTTTTAAGTCCACTAACTACTTAATTAAATATACATAATTGTTCCTGTATCTTGTTGGGTAACATATTATAGTTACATCTGCTTCGTACTCATATGTGCAAACAATGTTTTTAATGTACGGTCCTAAAATCTTTATCAACACTTTATATCTTTAAAATTTAGACAAAGTCTAATCAACAACTTGGCCTAACCTGAATTTACATGACCTGGCTCAGAACAACTTTATTTTGGCAAATACAAAGATGAAGACTGGTTGCAATTTCTTCAGGGCTCACACCTGCTGCCAGGCTTAGTTCTATAACATGATAAGGAAGAAAGAAATCAGCCCAAACCTGCAACCGCTGTGGGAAGGCTTTTACACCATTACCAATAAGATTAATGATGTCATCTAAGAATAACTCATTAGCTTTATTTATACATTTAATGCATCTTAATTAGTACACTAACAGCACTGCTCTGTCTTACAGTAACAAAACACATTACCGTACACTAACTCAAAAAGAATTTCTTGTTTTCAGTTTAAGAAAGTTGAAATCGTGTATTTATTTTCTTTTCCATTCACTATTTGTAAAACGTGCTTAAAATTAATATGTGTACGCTTACTATATTGAAATCCAATGTTCACTATCCAATAATTACAAATTTTGTGGAATTGTGAAATTAGTAACACTATGTACTAATGTGTGATTATCAGTTGAATTTCTGAATTCCTTTGATTCATTAATAATTCTTACTAATTTGTTTCTTTATGTCTATAATGATTTGTTATTAGTTTTTAATCTTTGTGTTTTCATTATTCATTTGTAAATTTTTGCATTTTGTTGTCCATGACATGTTCATTGATTAACTAATTATCATTAAAACACACAGAGGACTGATCCTCAAGATCACAAGTATGTTTCAAGTATGTTTTTAATTTTTTTAATTGTATGCAATGTGGACACATACAGAGGAGTGTCAGTTTTTTAATGTTTTTTCAATAAATACAATGAGAGAGGGAGAGAGAGAGAGAGAGAGAGACCAAAAATAACACGTACAGAAATTACATCAGAACTTTTCCTGACAGTAAAAAAATAACTAAAATTGTCTTGTTGATACATCCTCTTCATTCACTTTTTTTTATAACTAAATAATGAATGGTAAAGGACATTAACAAAATTAATGGAAATTATAGTTATTATTTGTTGTCTAATGAACAGGTACTAGTAAAGGCTTCATATACTTCACATCTTAAATTATAAACCTATTACAAACATATTTGGTATATTCAGCTTGAAACAAACGTTCAGACCAATAAAAATGGTTTAAATTTTGCCACGCTGCATTATTAGTACTGTTGAAACAGCAGTTTGATTATAATTGTTTTTAGAACAGACTTCTGGAATGATGTGTGCAAAATGATTAAAACATACCTCCTTACAGTGTGCCTTAATAAGTTGTTGATTATTCTAACTGATACACTGTCATCCCATTATCATATGACAGTTCTCAGAGCTTCAGTAGTAGTCATCTTTGCTGTTAACATGGACACAAGTCTCTTTTTTAAAAAGACTTTTCATTAGTAAAGTTACTTATAAGTAGGCATACATTTGTACTCATAATATGAGGTTAAGAATTAAGAAAATTAAAGAATGATATTTACTTACTAACCATTGAGTGTAACATTATTTACAGTAATTAATAATGTCCCAATTTATAAAAGTCATGTTTGGCTAACTAGGCATAACCCAACCTGTGTTCCTGACATCCTAATTCTCTTTCTTCTAATAATATTACTTAACTTTATTGTGATATAACTGATCACAATTGTTCCTTATAACTACCTACAACTTTTACAACAATACTAATGACAAAAATCAATAATAATTTCTTACAATTAACATACCTATATAATTTGTCTAGGCATATTGGCCTATTATAGTTTGAACATTATTTTTTCATATTTTAACAATTCTTGTTTTTAATACAAGCAACTATTCTAAATTGTTCTTGATCCTTGGCTTTCACTTTTGTTACACTAATAATGACAATTATTAGCAATAATTGTTTACAAATAGTAGAAATAAGTTATTCAGGTATAGGGCCTACTGGTCCATTGTAGTGGACACATTAGTTTCTTTCGTACGTTTAAAATAATTACTTTTGCTATCAGACAATTACTTTACATTGTTCTTGATACCCTTATTCAACTTTCACTACAATAATAATGACATAACTTAACAATTATTTACTATGAATAACATACAAATGTTCTAGGCTCATTTGCCTATGATATTGACCCTTAATTTCATTCATACCTTGAAAATACATGTTTCTCCCTATTACATCATTATTCTAAAACATTCTTCACAATTTACTGAAGCTTTGACAACATAGTTTGTCCTTTAATATTGTTTTTCTTACTTATTCTAGTTGTTATTATCTTCAGTATCAGTATTCTGAAGGTTTAGTCCATGTATCTTGTTTCATTATTTACTTTGTTTATACTTATTGGTTAGTCATATCTTCCTTACTAGAATATTATTCTAATAATAACGATTCTAGTATTATTTATACAGTATAGTTTGTTTAATAAGTTTACATTAAAACTGTTCTTTTTACATACAATTATTGACAAGTTTTAGTTTCTCATATTTCTTCTTCTTCATGTTATAATTCAAATTATAACCATTATTATCTACCTATTATAAGCTTATTTACTACTTCATCAGTAGTTTTCACCTTCTGTTTACAATTCATGGATTTTACAATGCTTTTTTGTTCTTTCTGTTGTTTAAAACATTATAATGTTACATAACCTTACTTGTAGGCTTACATTTAGCTCTATTGTTGTTTTATTATTACATTTTTGTAATACTCTTTTTGATTTACATTATTCTATTCATAATCATAAATAAAATTTGATTTCATTATTTTAGTACTTAGAAACTAATTATTGAATTAATAATTTTCTTTATTGAGTATCCAGTTTATTACTGCAGTATGGAGTACCGTATAGGTTTTATCTTTTTTAACAATTTTTAATGCAGTTTACTGGAGTAAAATCTTCTTATTGATAATGTTCTTATCAGTTTCATTACATTATTCTTATCTCTTTTTATTATCTCAGACAATATTTATAGTATACAATTTAGTTAATGACTTAGTATTTTGTTCTTCATGTATCATGGTCATGAAATGGTTTAAGTTGGGGCCTATTTTATGTAAGGGGAAAACATAACGTTACAATATTGTAATTACTTTTATTTCTATAATTATTTATAAGTATTACTTGTACAAACAAAACTGGCTTAGAAATGGGTCTACTTAGGAAATTATGGAATTCTGCTGAAATTTCGAATAGTTCTGGAGGGGAATTGATCCCCTGATAACCCCCCTCCATAAGTTACTCCACTGATCCCACTCTACACAGTTCCAAGAAATCCTGTATTTAGAAGTTTAAAAGAAAGTGATACAGACTCTAAAGATCTCATTGTAGCATTCACTACTGGGACAGTTCATGGTTTAGAGCTTCCCTTATGTGCCTGGTAAGTGAAGGAGAAGGGATCTATTTAACATCCAAGTTGAAGAATATATTTAATTATTGCAGTTAACTTGATATAAGTACTGATTACATTTCAGGATTATTATTTTCAGAAATAATGTATGTAAACCAGTTTTCCCCATATAAAGTTAATTAAAATTCTTTAATGCATAGCATTCCAGGCATTTACAGTAGTAGATTCGTATTTCTAAATTTGAATTTACACAAATAATTCTCTTTGATTAACCAGAGTTACACACGCAAACTAAATGCTGAGTGTCCTCCTAGTGTATAAATTCAGCTAAAACAGTATTCCAAAAACTTACCTTGTTACTAGAATATGTGACATGATGAACTTTTCATCATGTGTTCAACTTTGTGTTGGGAGTTAAGCATTTTAATAATTTTCATTTATGCAGGCGTATAGCAAAATCTGATCATCATGGAAAAGGAATAAGGCATTTTGTAATAGCAATTAACTGATTAGTTCCTGCTGTATTACCGAATCATATTCAAGACCAATTTTTGTTTAATTGAAAAGATATATTTTAACTGTTTCTTTTGGTGCAATCTGTAAATTCCATGACACACGTCCATAAAGTTTTGAAAATATGCTTACTCCAGTTTGATAGGAATAAATTCTCAAAAAACTAATACAACAAATTTGTTATGTCTGGTCACACCAGCTATCCTTTCTATTGGAAATGAACCAAATCTATTTAAATATCCAAATTTATCAGGAAATGAACCAAAAATATCCAAATTTATCATATAGTATTGTGCCAAGATATTACACTACATTTGTATACTGTAATACAGTATATTATTTGCAGACTGACAGGGTTATAAAAAATTCTGAAATAATTGTTGCTTTTACAACACCATCCTTTATCAAGTGATTACTCAAATCTGCCAGTTTTTCATAGAAACTGAAGTTTGATAATTAGATCCATCATGACCTAGTGATACTCCAAACATTTCAAGGATTCTCCTGGGCTTAAAAAACTGGACTGGCCTCATTGATTGACATGACTAATGTTAAATTTACTTTGGGATACATCCAAACATAATACAGTTTACAATAAACAAACAAAATATTATGCCTGTCTAATTTTTCCAGAACTGTATACACATAATTTGATCTGGATAGAACATTTATTAAACAATAATACTATTTGATGCAAATAAATAAAATATCGGTATGGAGAACCATACATGACTAACATGTTTTAAGATTTATATTTGAAATCATTTTAGAAATGAAATATTTCAACAGAAACTACTTCTATCTTCAGTCTCAACCACAGAATTGTGATCACTAACATATACCACCTCATGTTAGCGCACTCGATTTTCACTGATGATGGCAGTTGATGGCACTTCCGAAACGTCTGGTTTTGCAAAAAACATTGGACCATGGCCAAACAGCCTGGGAAGGAATTTTATCAACAAACTACTTCAATGTTGCTGATAATGTAGTACACATATAAAAAATTATCCCCTCCCCTTCACCTATCATTTTCATTTATAGAAAATTATCCCCTCCCCCTTCCCCTTTTCATTTATAGATATTAAATCTACCTTTCTACAGTGGTTTATTATGACCTTTTCAGGATACTTTATTTATCAAAATTAAGTACAGTGAAACCTCTACTTCCGGACACCTCCGATAAGCGGACAACTCTCTTATACGGACACTTTTTAAGGAACCAAGGAATTTTCTATATTTTACTATGTATTTCCCCCTCCTATAGACGGACACTCTCTTGGCCAGACACGGACACTAAGAGTTATGGTATTATGTGTCATTAACTTCCTCCCTTTTGCGGACAAAATGCTAACATGTTGGACTGGATTTTATTTTAATACTTTAAGTTACAATTCAGTAATGTAAGAAATACGCCTATACAGCATAATTTTATTTATTTTCTTGGAATAATGGATGGGTATTGATCGAAAATAACTTGTGTTTATTGTTTGCAATGAACGTGACTTATGTTTAGACTGCAGTAGGCTGTAAATAATACACAGTAACTGTTGTACGCTTAATTTTGCAAATTCCAGGAATGAACCATTCTTTGTTATGAAAGTTGCTAAACAGCATGCGGGGGGGGGATTTCCAGAACTAGGCCTGTTTTGATTGAATGTGCATAACCGTAAATAGCGGGTACTGTATTCTATTTTCGTAGTTTAGTTGACTTTGGTCGGTCGTTGTCTTTGGTCACTCACTCGAACAAGTGCTTCTGTGTGCGTATTGCGATAGTACACATTACAAGCTTACTTTTAAATAACAGTGCAGTTATTTTAACTAGTGATTTTATATTTGTCAGTACAGTACAGTACTTCAGTGTTTACAGTTTAAAGTGAAGATTTGAAATTACGTAATTACGTAACTTTTTCACAATTTTTTATCACCAATTTTTTTTATAAATGGCCCCTCGAAAAGTTTTAAGCCGGAGTGAAAAAATAAAAATGATCGAGTACGCGACGCGAGAAAATTGTGGTGTTCGTAAAATTGCGAAACATTTTAAAATTGGTAAAACTTGTGTGGCTGAAATTATTAAAAACAAAGATAATATTTGAAATAATTTTCAGAACGGAAATTATAATGTTCAGCAAAAATTTGTTGGACCTGGTCTGGGTACAACAATTGATAAAGTAGTTTTTGAATGGTTTCAGTGGGTAAGAGCCCAAAAAATCCCCATTTCTGGACCAATGCTTCAAGAAAAGGCTCTTGAAGAAGGGGAAATTGATTTCAAAGCTTCTAATAGCTGGTTAGAAAAATTTTGAAACAGGCATTCTATTTCTTTTAAGGCAATCTCGGGTGAAGCAGGTGCAGTGAATGTTAATGTTGTAAACGAGTGGACACAACATTCGCCAAATCTACTGTCAGCCTATTTGCCAGAAAATGTTTTTAATGCAGACGAAACAGGTCTGCTTTTTCGAGCCTTACCGGATAAAACATTATGTCTAAAAAATGAAACGTGTAGTAGGGGAAAAGTCGCTAAAGAACGCTTAATGATTTTATTGTGTGCCAGTATGACTGGAGAAAAATTGATGCCTTTAGTTATTGGTAAGGCAGCTAGACCTCGGTGTTTTAAAGGACTTGAAATTGATAAGTTTCCTGTAGAGTGGGCGAGCAATAGTAAATCGTGGATGACACGCGACATCATGAATTCGTGGCTAGAAAAACTTGATAGATTAATGCAACGTAAAAATCGCAAAATAGTGCTTTTCATCGATAATGCTGCTTGTCACCAACGATTAACGCTGCAAAACATTGAATTCGTCTTTTTCCCACCTAATGTTACCGCAACATCACAACCACTAGATCAAGGGATCATAAAAAATTTTAAGCACAAATACCGTAAGCTAGTTTTAATGCATTTGATTTCCAACATAAGTGAAACCACAACACAGCAAGATTTGGTGAAAAAAATAGATGTTCTTCAGGCCGTAGGATGGATTGATAAAGCATGGAAGGCCGTCACAGAAAGTACCATTGTTAACTGCTTCAGAAAAGCGTCTTTTTGCAAAGATCCTATCCACTGTGAACCAACGGAAGCAGTACAGGTTCACGAAGACTTCACACAATTTGAAAGCCAATTTAATTCATGCAATTTGCAAGAATATCCTGAAATCGACTCCAGCTTAGTTATCGAGGACACAAGCACTCAGGTGAGATGCCGTTATGTTATCATGTTACTGTATTCGTGTTCAATGTAGGCAGTACCGTACTGTAAATTTTGCTTGTTTACGGTGTAATGATTATCCTTGCAGTAGGTTTACTTTTTTCTTTCATATGCCCTTAGATTTCCAACCTGATCAATACTGCAACAAATGTTGATAATGATAGCAAACAAGAGGAAGAAATTGAAACTAACGAAGATACACATAATCCTTTTAACATCTACCAAAACATGCTACAAGGACTAAACGATCTTAAAATGTTTTACAAATTTAATAATGATTCTAACGGTTTAAATATGATCTGCGATTTAATTATGCACACTGAAGAACAAATTGTAAAATTAAAATTCTCTAAACAAACTAGTTTGACAGACTTTTTCAAACAGCAATAATTTTTTGTAAAAGACTGCAGTTGTATGATTTTTTTATAAACTTAATAATACTGTATTTTAGTATTTTTTTATTATACAGTAGTACAGTACATTATAAACCACGTACTGTTATTTTTTCATATTTTGCTTTAAGGATCTGTTAAATAAAAATGTTAAATTGAGAAATAAATTAATTATTAGTACAGTAAAAGTGCATTTTCATACTTCATTTAACATTTCCTTAATTATGTTAAACAATTTTGAAAACTTTGTCACTCCCCATAGCCGGACACTCCCCTTATGCGGACAAAATTTATTTCACGGTAAGTGTCCGGACAAGGGAGGTTTCACTGTACTTTACTCTTGTTAAAACAAAACGTTGCAGGTAAACTACCCCTTCTCCTTAATCGATCTTCACCAAAATCAACAGACCTTGAGTCCTCTACAATATGCAAAAAATTATTTGAATTTGCGGGAGTTATCATTCGCCATAGACAAAATTCTACACACAGACATCTTTCTAAAAATGACTTTTCTTTATGTTTTGAGGGTAGTACAATCAGAATCAGCCCTCACGGGACACTAATTATTAGATTCAATTTTTACCTTCATTTAAGCCAGCTTCCACTCACTGTGTACTTTCTCAGAGGCCATAACATGTTCTTTCTAACGTTGCCGAACATAAATTGATGTTAAATTAAAAATAAAGTAAAGGCTTAGCACCTTAAGTTTGCAACGTGCAAGTTGAAGAATCAATTTAATTATTGCACTTAACTTGATATAAGTACTGATTACATTTCAGGATTATTATTTTCAGAAATAATGTATGTAAACCAGTTTTCCCCATATAAAGTTAATTAAAATTCTTTAATGCATAGCATTCCAGGCATTTATGGTAGTAAATTGCAACCAGTCTTCATCTTTGTATTTGCCAAAATAAAGTTGTTCTGAGCCAGGTCATGTAAATTCAGGTTAGGCCAAGTTGCTCATTAGACTTTGTCTAAATCTTAAAGATATAAAGTGTTGATAAAGATTTTAGGACCGTACATTAAAAACATTGTTTGCACATATGAGTAGGAAGCAGATGTAAATATAATATGTTACCCAACAAGATACAGGAACAATTATGTATATTTAATTAAGTAGTTAGTGGACTTAAAACCTGCAGTAGAAACTCCAGTTTTTATAAAACAAATAGGGAGAGAATTGAAGATTTGATGTTTGTAAATGTTATATCTACTTTCTTCACAAGTAACTAATGGCTGGTTATTTGTAATCACGTTTTCTCATAATGTATGTTGTTAATGACCTTTTTTTTAAGGGTATGAAAAACAACAACAGATATTGGTATTTGAAAAAAGGTGAATTTTATTGGTACATACTAAAGTATAGAGTCAAATTTGTTTCTATTCATTAACAAAGGTCCGTACTGTAATAATTTTGTGTGTAATATACAAGCATTCTTTAATATGTTTACGAGATTCTCCCAATTTTATTTGCATTAATTCAGACCGTAGTAACATTAAATTCCACTGTAACCCATTATTAATACTTAATCATTTGCATGATTTTTAAGATTTTTAAGTTAAATAATTAAACGTAGCCACAACCTCTCAAAATCGTCTCTGTACCGTAATTATGTGCGATAAATGTAAACTAATTTCTGTACTTCCAATAAATACACCCTTTTAATGTACATGAACAAAGTAAATTTTATTTAAGTTACATCGTCGTACATAACTTCCATAAGCTGGCATTACTTACTTCGAATAAATACAGCCGTTAATGTTGTATACAGCCTTTTATCCATACAATAAATACAGCCTTTGAATGTACACTAACTAAGGAAACGTTTGTTAAGTCTAATTAATTATAAAAATGTAAAAGGTTAAGTTATATTGTTAAACGTAGCCACAACCTCCCAAAATCGTGTCTGTACCGTAATTATGTGCGATAAATGTAAACTAATTTCTGTACTTCCAATAAATACACCCTTTTAATGTACACTAACAAAGTAAATTTTATTTAAGTTACATTGTCGTACATAACCTCCATAAGCTGGCATTAGTTACTAGTGAAGAAAACAGTTGGTGTACACATCAGACACTGAAATGTAGTACACGCGCGGTGACGGAAGTTACATTTTGCCGCTGACTATTCCCCAAGACCCCGTAAAAGTTTTACGTTAGAGCCTGAACCAGTTTTCGCTTTTAAAAAGCTTCTTCAGAGGCTGTCGCTGGGAGCACTGTCCGTCTTGTTCTTGGCGACGGTATCGACTTTTGAAAGATCGATGTTGTGTGTATGGGGTGTGATATGTTCGAATAATGCGTGTGATTTGAATTGTGTCTGTTCGTTTAGGATGTCGTTTTTATGTGTTTGTATATTTCCAATTGTTCAAGATAGAAAATCCATCGACAAGAACATGGACAACTCCTTGATGAGCAACTCCATTTTTCCTTAAGGGCTTTGTTTTCATTTTCTACCTCCTTACACATTTCATGGATTTGATTTACAAAAAAAGTGAGTAGAGATTCACTTTTCGGTTCACAGTTTGCTCCTTTTGCCAACATAAGTTTAAGTGGAACATATACAGACTGCAACATATGAAGATATAGAAAGTCAACTGTAGATGGATGGTCATCGCATGACAAAGAGCGGAGAATCCCGAAATAGCATTCTAGAGGATCCTGATTGAATTTTGCAGTAAGTAGCCTACATATTTAAATTTCTTGCTCCACAAATATTCGGATGCTCCCAGAGTACTTTTTATAGTAACCCTGAGTGATTCTAGAGTTCTCTCTGAGGCGAAAGTGTTGCTTTATGAATTAAGAATTTGTAGAAATTTCAATAATATATGAAGAGACGCTGATCCATTGTAAATTCTCTTTGTAGGAATTGATGAATTTGATGCATCGACAAGGTCATTCATATCTCTGCTGAAGCTTTCTATTTTCTCACTACCTACAAACCCTTCACAGTTCATGTCACGATAAAATTTAATTGAATTGGCTATGCTGTTACTAATAACTGGAACCCTAACTTGCATTCATACGTTGGAATGACGTAGGATCGAGATGGGCTGCTGTCACTTTAGGGCATGTCCTAAGTCCTGTGTTTTCAGCAGTAGTGTCCAGTTTGTAAACTAGTCTAAAGAATTCGTAGCTGACAATGTCGTTGTACAATACTGACACTTTGTCATGGAAAAAGTTTCTCACACATTTTATTATATGGATTGCATCTGAGAATGCCCAAATCCTCCTGTCTTCGTCCGCCGGATTCGGAATACTACATTTAATCATACCTCTTTTCCCACAGATTCCTAAGTTCGCCCACACCTTTTTATTAGATTGACTGATTGACCATCTGATGTAAATCCAATTGCTCTTATACCTCGCTGCTCTAACTGCAAGATAAACTGTATCAAAATTTTTGCCAGAATATCGCCCGGGGTTGCATTCCTGCTTACGTACACTGCTACCGGCTGTACCCAGTTGAATAACAGAGGCACAAACATGAATACCAGGGAATGGTTCGCCAGAGAATTTTTCATGTCCATAGATGTATAACCACCAAAGTCTACAAAGGCATCAACTTTAGATATCCAGAAGGTAAATTCTGTTTTTAAATACTGCCGCAGTATTAATACCGACATGTTGTGCATGTGCAGCGAGTGTTTGGATTCATTGGCAAGGCAATAACATCCTTTGTAAACAACTATGCACTAAGAAAGCTTCATTAGGGGTGTTCAAAATGTCGAATAAAATCAAGACGCCTGCCGTGTGTGAAAGTAGGTGTGTTGATTCGTTTCTTGAATATGAAATGCATTAAACCAGCCGAAATTCACCGTCAAATTTGTAATGTTTATGGAGAAGAAGCAATGAATGATTCGATGGTACGGAGATGGATGGTCCTTTTTAATGAAGGACGCAAAAATATTAATGACGATGATAGGAGCGGGTGACCGTCTTAGTAAATAACAATAGGATGCACCCCGTTGAAGAGAATATCATAGGAGTACACGCGATGTCGCTATCCCCTAATTTTCAAGAAATTTCCATGTTTACTTCTTTATAAGTCCACGGGGTTTTCCAAAAATGCTTATGGAATGGTACCAAATGAAACGGAGGGACAATGCATTGGCTTTTCTAACATGGTTCAGACAGCAAGGGAATGACTTTCTGACCCGTATAGTCACTGGAGACGAGGCCTGGGTATTACACGCGACTTCTGAATCAAAACAATAATCCATGGCATGGAGGTGCATTTCGTCACCCGAAAAGAAAAAATTCAAATCTATGACTTGCTCTCGGAAAATCACGTGCACAGACTTTTGAGACAGAAAAGAAGTTTTTCTTATGAACTTCTTGCTTCAAGCATCGACAATCATCTGGGACGTCTATTGAAATTTAAGAAATTGTGTCATGCAATCCAGAATAAGCGACGTGGGATGCATCACAATGCCCGCCTAGCCACTGCCACTGCTATGTAACATCTCACAATATTCAGTTGGGAACAATTTTGTCATCCGCCATACAACCCAGACCTCGTAACAAGCGAATGCCACCTTTTAAAGCATCTGAAAAACTTACTTGGTGGCCTGTGGTAATGTAACAACAACAGTGTCAAACATGCTGTTAATATGTGGTAATTTCTGCGATGGAGGTAGACAACTTCCAGTGAGTGCTTCAGCGCTATGCAACGCTATGACAAGTGCTTCAGCAGTGACAGAAACTATGTAGGAAAGTTGGTTAGGATGTGTGTGTGTCAAATAGCATTACATACGTTTTGTAAATATATTCCTTGCATGTTTTAATAACGTATCGGAAATTACTTTCTGGATATTTCTCGTACATTAAATGCTTTAGGAAATTGTCTGCAGGAAATACATTTTCTTAATTTTAGGAGTTTATAGGTACCCTTTCAGAAATTCATTACTTTGCCGCTAAGGGCGCTATAATGCTAAGAAAAGAATTTAATTGATTGTTGTGGTAGTGATTGAAAAATCGGTGTTGCCCCATATTAGTTTCTATTGAAAAATTAACTTGCAGTATAATGACTTTTTAACATTCCTGGAGTTAAAACATTATATTTCCTTTCACAATATCTGAGATAAAAATAAATAAATACGTCATCGAAGTCCTTGTCCAGTTCTTTATCTAGCCGTGTAATTTCACAGTTTTTACATTTTTCGTTGATTCACATTTGAGCGAAACGTGTCAGAAATCAGGGATTTTTCTAGTTGGTTAGGCAAGTTTTCTTGAGCATTGGGAAGTCTGAGGGTACGAAAGTGAAGGTGGATGAGGCAGATATGACTAATCCTGGAATGGAAACACTGACGGCGGTTATTTTTCTCACACAAAATAAAATTCTGTTTTGCTTACATCTGTCCTTCTGTTGCGTATTTCAGAATAAAGAGGAAACAGTCATATATATACCAATAATTATTTCCACATGTAGGCCGTACGCCTACATTTGTTAAACTTCATAGTAATGAAGAATTCCAAATACTTTTAAAGTATAAGATAAATTGAGAGAAAATACGAGTTGCTGAAAATGAAAGATAACTCGGGAATCAAAATAATAAATAATAATGTAGGTTGTCAATTAAATTTTTAATGTTGAGTATTTAACTTTTTCTCTAAAATTTGTTTGGTTTTCCTCCACCATAAGCCTCCTGAAACAAAAAAAGCAAATGCAAATTCAAGATTTTCAATATTGCCTCAAATTATTCTATTTGTTACATTTAAAAAAGTTAGAAACTTTTGTTATCTGTGTTTAAAGTTACAGATGTAAACATAAGTTTAAGAACAAACTGTATTAACATATAACAGCAAGGCAAATTCACAATGGGTGAAAGGTCACTTAAGGAAATACATGAGTTGATAATTATAGTATCCAGTGACTTTGAGCTCATTTTGTATTTTATTACCTTAATTAAATTTTGACTATAAAAGGAAATAAAAAATTACATTTACTTTTAAATCTAGTTGACAAGGTCTTCGTATTTTAACAAATTTAAATTTACTTCAATCAACATAAGCATTTGCAGTCAGCACACAACATATTTTAAATAAGCACCTTCCAAACGGTTTTGTTTCACACTCACTCTCAAACTTAATTTTCAGAAATAAATATATGTGCTGATTAAATGCACTGACTCTGAAAACTCTTTTCATGAGCCTCAATCTGAAAACTCTTTTCATGTCATGCAAAGAACAAATGTAATTAATTTTAGCCAATAAGAATGTTCAAAACATTTTGTTCTTTATTTGCACCGTTAACATAATTTGTGTTATTTCATTAAATAATTTTGTTATTGTCTAACAGTTTACTTTTGTTATATTAAGTTAAGCAGATGTATTTGAGAGTAGGTACATAATACAATTTGTGAACTTACAAAACTGTGATGTCTTGAAGTTTGCAAACAGTAAAATTAGGCTAATTATCAAAATACATCTTTTAATTCGACTTGCTGAGGAATTATAGCAAGCGGGTTGAGGTATTTTTCTATCACAATTATTACTAAACGAAAGGTTTGTTTTATAAATGTAAGGTACAGTTTGCTGTCATTCATCTTCCCACGAATAAAAATAATTGGAATTATCAAGCATAAGGAAAACAAACATTTGCAGACAAATAGGGCAAATTTAAAGCTAGACAGAAAATGTTATAAGAGGAAAAGGAATATTAACATTACTACCTAAATGGAAGAGAAAAGGAGAAAAGAAAGGAAGAGATTAATTATTTAACGATTCTGGTTATAACAAGAAGGTACTAATGAGGAATCCTGAGTCTGGTGTTTTTATTATTGAGACAACAATAGTGCAGGATACCTGTCAATAGTCAGAACGTCATAACATTATGATGATAACCAGAAGGGCAATCCAGGAGTTTGAGAACATTTCCTTTTGGTTGGTGTTTATAATATATCTTAGGACATCGATTGAATGTCTGTTGCTATAACAATAGTTATTGTTGTATTCTTCAACTTCTCATTAGGAATTGAACTAACACAAAGCACCTAAATTGACAGTATATTTCCATCTACATAGCATGCACCGTCTTTTACAGGTAAATTCTAAGTTCCCTGAAGCATTTTGGATTGATGTTTTTGAAGACTATTATTTAAATGTTACAGAAAATTCCATCCCATTTGAAGTTCAGTAAGTTTTGGTGTGAAGTTCAGGTATTCAGGGACATATTTGGTGCCAAACAGAGAGATAACGATCTTTTTGAAAACCTCTGCAAGTGATGCCAGGTAGTGATCATATTTTCTTAAGAAGATTGTCCTTTCTTAGTACGTTGTCATTAACATGAAAAACGTTTTTCATCTGTGAATATTTTTTTTTTTTTGGAATTAGCTCATTACCAAAAAATGTCTTTTGTTCCTTTGATGGCTTTCCCTTAATCACAGATTCGGTGAATTGTAATCTATGCATGTTATAAGTCTAAGAAACAATTATGCCTATGCTTCAATTATCATTGTATTGTAATATTGAGTTACAAGCAGAACTTCATTGTGTCATTAAACAGCTTTCTCAGAAATTATGTGTGCTTTGCAGTGAGTTTTATATATGTCTAGAATAGAGCTTATAATAACCAAAAGTATTTGAGTATTTTTTAATGGATGATAGTTTACTTATTTTTTTCCAGAAAATAGATAAAGTATTTTGTACTTATGAGCTCAGGTCGATGTTTATGATGGTTCTCTCTCACTATCATCTGAGATGTTCTACCAGTGTATGCACATGTAATTTTTTAACACTAATTAAATATTGATTTACTGAATAACAAATTTGTTTGAACTTTTTACTAATTTTTAATTACTATACTAATTTTTATTTACTATTTATTATTTACTAATTTCCTTATGATTTTGGAATTCTTCGTCAACAACATGTATTACACTTTTCTAACATGGATACTAAATTTTATAATAAGAATATTTGTTAATATTTTACCTTTGCCTAATCCAGTGTTTGCTAATTGCAAGCTTAAATTTAAAAAAAAATTATCTCAACAATTAGTTTTCCTTGTCAGACTGGAACATGTTGGTCATAATGTGCAACAAAATCCTAGAACTTTATTATCACTACAAAATGTACAGTTATAGCGTCATGTTTCAAACTTTTTTCAGATCGTGGTCTGTATTTTATTTTATTTCAATATTTTACTGAAATATTGAAAACACAGAAACAACGAAGTGACCATCACATAAAAAATCCCATAGGTAAAGTGTTATATCTTATACCAACAAAGATACCACATATTTTTTACATTGCTAACGATAATATTGCTCTTCAAATCAATAAATAAATGTCCGTGCACTCCAATCTTTATTTTTATCTAAACTGGTTTCAGAACTATGCTGTCCAGGGTGCTTGCTTTGCTTAGACTATCTTACAGTCGATGGTTCTGTGTGAAAGAGAGGGATAACTCATTGCGATGTATGTGTGGCAGTGGCAACACCACGATTATCTCGACAATATAGATCTAGAGAGTGACAATACATAAATTGTATAAACCAAAACATTCTCTTCACTATTGAGATGGAGGTAAACCGGTCGCTTTTATTCTTAGTCGTCAGGAGAACAAGGAAGCCAGACGAAATATTGGATCATGGTAGCAATAGAAAGTCAACACACACACACACACACACACACACACACACACACACACACACACACACACACACACACACACACACACACACACACACACACACACACACACACACACACACACACACACACACACACACACACACACACACACACACACACACACACACACACACACACACACACACAAATCGTTATCTATATGCCAAGTCACATAACCATCCGGTACAAAAACAGAGAGTCCTGTTAATACTGAATAGAGCTATTCATACATATTCATACAATTCGAACGATTTGTACATATCGGAGGAGATAAACTAGACTATGGAACCAAGGTGTTTTAAGAAAAGTGGTTCTCAGCAATGGTTACAACAACACAAAAATCAGGCGAGCCGGCACAAGGAAGTTACTAAAAACCAGTAATAAATCTGATAAACTGTGCCGAACTGGCTTCGGCAACGTATTAGATTATTAGTATTTTAAAAACGAGCGCCGCTGACGTCACGCACTGCCACTCTGTTAAGATTGTTTGTTGCCGGTCAGTTATACACACAAAAGGTTGTGTGGCTACGCAATACTGCTGGCACTGCCGGCCAGCTGTGTGTCTGTACATTCCTGTTTGGAGGTTACTTGGCTGGAGCGAAACGTTGATTCGCTCTCATTTCTGTTTCATCCTCCAAGCTGTTCATCTGGTCTCGGCTGGCGGCGAACTTCTAACCAGGACTTCCGTACCTATCACTATGATAGGCTAGATAAAGCGTGCTCCAGGTGCTCGACCAAGGACGAGATGGGTGTCAGGGGCGAACGAACATCTGTTCCCCCTAATAGCAGAGACGATCTTTAGCCACAATGCCGTCAGTCGAGGACTTTTCGATGCTAAGCTGAACCAAGAACTTTTCCAACGCTAAGCTGCACCAGGGACAGGTGATATGACTGTGACATCACTGATCCTCGCCTACACGGACTAAGTACACCGGACTATCCAGGTGGGAAAATTCTGTTTATCTATTTCTCTCTCTCTACAACTTGTGAATGCACAGAAGCCGCCAGAAGCTCACTCGTGAAGTTCTGAAAATTAGACTCTAGCACAAACTCTCATGTTCAATTATGTGTGATCATCATGTTATTGCATGTGTGAACATTACCACAGTACACCTAATGAAGTATCTTATAACTGTATAATGTGTAAGAAGTTACACACATACACACACATCCGCAGTTTACTGTAAGATCTAACTTTCATCTAATTAAGACCATTAGGGAGTTAATTATCTCGTGCTATCAAGTCATCTGGTCATGGGAGAGTTTAATAACGTAGCTGGGGGTTGTCTGATGCTGTTGATGAGAAACAATTTTCTTTCACACACATACTTAATGCTTAATGATTAAGCTAAGGGTTCGTTTGGCTGTTTGAGTTTCGGGGCGGTAACTTACATTCTCTGGTGTGAACTATGCTTGTGAATATACTAGCAAATCTATGCTTAGGAGCTGTGACATTCCATTTTACGTTGTTATTTATATTTGTACCTAGCTATATATATTAGGCTTCATTTATTTACTGTAGTGGGAATCGGTTTATGTGGAGGTTAGTGTTGAAATGAGGGATGTTTTGTTATTCATGTCGTATATGTGTTTGTGTGTGTAATTTTACTATATATATACATAGATATATTTTTGGGGAATATGTAACTGATGTAAAACAAGAGTATCATAATAATATATATCAAATAACCATAAATGTGCTCGCTGAGACAACAGGCTAGCCTAATTGATATTATACAACACTGATAGATTAGTATTGCTTAATGAATGAGATTATTACCAACTTTGACTCATACATGATCAGGCAGAAATTTTGCAATTAGTAATATCAATTCATTTACTTGGTGACATTACGGATTAATGGAAATACATAGATATATATAATTCTGCCTTAAATGGTGTGCTCACACAATTATGAACTTGTTATTTATGTAAAATCTTACAGGTAGAATAAAGCACACGCTTGTTGGTTAAAAGAGTTTTTCATTTGCAAGTCCTGTCATTCACCTGGGGGGACATGTCTGTAATTGTATTTGGGCCTTGCACACTTTTGCTTCCTCTAGGTTTCTCTTTACCTAGTTCTAAATATGATGTCTCTCCCCTTTTACAAAAAAAACTTAATAAAAATAAAATTAAATAAAATTCAAAAAAAAATTTACAAAACTTAGAAAATAAAAAAGGGGGGCTGCGCTCAAATGTTAGTTCAGAGCGTGGTTTTTATGATTCTGGATGGATAGTAGGTATGATTTCTGCCTTATTTTCTCTGTTGAACTTGTGAAATTTTAGAATCTGGGGACTTATATTTATTTTCTTAAATGAAACTTAGTGTGGCTACAGACATGTCAGCTGGTGTTAGGACTTGCAAATTATTTCAAATTATTTTTGATTAGAATCCAAGTGTTGTAAGAAAACTTAATGATAGTGTAATAAATTAACAGAATGAACAACCAGAAAAAAGAGCACATTTTATAAAATGAATAGGGGGTTAATGAAGTTTAAAATAATTTAATATGTGTTAGTGTTTAAGTGATTATTTTGTGATGTTGAGTGCGAGATGAATTTTGAAAAGGGGTTATGAGAATGTGATTAATTTGTTTTAATGAATGTGTGCTGATTGGTTGCACTTGCACATACCCTGGAGCTCATACGGAGTCTGGACATGATGAGGGCCGTCGGTACTTGTTGAGTTTGATTATGACTTGTCTCTTGGATTAGACAATGTGTTTGGGTAGCACCCCAGTTATATGGTAATTGTTTATTGAGGTCGTTGAGTTGCGGTATCGTATTTTGAGTGCGGTTATGGTCCGACCAAGGGCATGGATGTGATACTTTATATTTTCGATTATATCGAATTTTATGTGTACTTGTGTGTTGTATTTAGTGAGTTAGTTTGATTGTTTTGTGTTGTGTTCTCTTCTGGGCATTTTGCATGGCTGTTTCTCTGCTTTTATGACACCCATCTCGTCGTATCGCTAGAGTATTCTGGAGCCACTTGTATGATCAAGTTCTTCCTGTCGTTCTCTTTAATTCTTGCTTTTACTTGGTGTGTGTGTGGATTGCGCGGTCATGTCCATTTCGGTAAATGTGGATTTGTTTGTAAAAGATGAGCTCGAGTGGGAGGTCCGGTTCCGGGGACGGAAGCCGCAGGAGACTGTTGTTTCATTAAGGAAGCAACTCCGTGAGGCTCTTGCCTCCGGTGAGGCACCGAGTGGGAGAGTATTACTTACGGATGTCACCGCCGAGGTGGAGCTGTGCTCGGAAAAATTTGTAGAACTGCGCGATTTGGCCGAAGGCCTGCAGTCGGCGGCACCCACCTCTACGGCTAGACAGAGGGTGCGCCAACGTTTACAACACGTTCTATGCCGTTTACAGAATGCTGAATCACAGGCTACCACCTCGGAATTAGAGAAAAATGTTGTCACTCTTAGGGAGCAAGTGGCGAGGGCATTGCGGGAGTTTTCTCTCGGCCAGCCTCGCCACGTAGATCCGAATTCCGGTTCTTCTTCTTCTTCGGTCGAGACGGCAGCCAGGGTGGAACCCCCTGTGCATGTTCCTGCCTTTTCCGATATGGCCACCGCAAGCTATCACAAGCTTCCTAACCCACTGTCGGATGTCATTCAGCGTCTCCCAGTTGTCGATGGTCTGGATCCTGAGGCGCTTTTGAGATTCTTGCGCGTGTTTTTTCAGTTGGCCGATTTCCCTGGGCTGTCGGAGCGGACTTTGCTTGAGCTCATTTACCCGTATTGTCGGGGATCTATGGCTGAGCGCGTGACAAGTACCCTTAAGGATGGTGGTGGCATAGACCATTTCCATCGGGAAGTCCTGGACGCTTTCGTACCGGGAAGGTTACATGACCGGTTACGACACAAGCATTTCTATAGAGTTCAAGCAAGCGGAGAGTCCCTTGCTCATTTCATTTCCAGTGTTAAAGACGCGGCCCGGATCCTGAGGCTGGGGTTGTCAGAGTCTGATGTCATTCATACTATTTTGCAGGGCGTGACGCCGGAGGAACGGTCACGTTTGACATTCGCTGCCCGCCCCCAAAGTTTTATTGATTTAGACCGGCTGTGCGCCGACTCGACCACTATACAGGGTAATGACGATATTAGAGCCCGCGAGGCTAGGAGGCGTTCAGAACGCCCTAATTTCGAGCGACGTGTCGGGCAGCCCGGGTCTTGGGGTCCTAGGCCTGCGCCGGTTCAGAGCTGTGAAGTACAAGACTTATTTTGTTCTAGGTGTCATAGATCCGGTCACGTCGCGCGCAATTGTAACGATGCTAGACTGCGTCAAGGGACTTCCCGAAAAGGTAACCTTTCAAAAAACGTAAATTCTCGGGGAAGATAAGTCGGGAGTGGTCTTCCCCGTTAGGCTGTTCTCTTCCGATTTCACTTAACCCCAGGCGGATAGCTAATCCCGGGTCATCCGGCTCCAAGGTCCTGCGAACTGTCCCCAACTACAGTTCAGTATGCCCCTTCCTGTTGGTCGAGTTGAAAAAGGGTCAGCTCAGAGCCTTGGTTGACTCTGGATCAGCCCGATCCATAATTTCATCTAGAGTATGTGAGGACCTTGAACAACAGGGCTTACTATTAGGGTCGGATCGGTCTTCCGTGGTATGCTGGACTGCATCGCGGGAAATTCTGCCCATCTCCCGGGTGGTTTCCCTGAGTATTAAAATCGAGTGTTTTTCATGGGTGTGGCGATTTTTGGTTTCTCCTGCTCTGGGAGTCGACTGCATTGTGGGTGCAGATTTCATCTCCAAGAGTGGTCTCGTTTTAGATCTTCAAGCGCACCACTGTTATTTTAAATTCAATCGGGAGGTTGTCATTCCTTTCCTTGGATACCAGGGAGCTAAGGGAGGTGTCCAAGAGGTTGTGTGTCCCGATTCAGAAAGAGACCATCTCACCCCGTCCCAGAGGCATGCTTTAGATCATTTGTGTGAGCAGTTCCCCACTGTATTAACTCCCAACCTGGGGCTCACACATCTTTTGGAATATAAGATCCGTTTAACGGACTCCGCCGTAGTCCGCTCACACCCATATAAATTCGCCCCTCCAAAGATGGATGTTCTAAGAGAGAAGGTTCAAGAGTTGCTTAAACAAGGGGTCATTGAACCTTCCAACTCTAGTTATGCTAGTCCAGCATTTCTGGTGCCCAAGCCTGGAGGTAAACAGCGTTTGGTAATTGACTATCGCAAACTCAATGCTAATATTGAAGTGGATTCAGTTCCTCTTCCCGATTTACATTCCGCGTTCGATTGGTTTAGTGTGGCCAGGTACTTCACCATCTTTGACCTCAATGCCGCTTATCATCAGATTCCTCTGTCTAAGGAAAGCCGCCCTTATACGGCATTCTGTGTGCCATGGAATCTTTATCAATATACTAGGGTACCCATGGGTCTGGCAGTGGGGGCTCAAACCCTCACGCGACTACTTGACACTGTCTTCCATGACGTAAAATTTAAATTCGTCTTTAATTATCTTGATGACCTCTTGGTCTACAGTAAAACGTTCGAGGAGCATCTGGGTCACCTGAGAGAGGTGATGTGCCGATTGAGGAGTGCTGGCCTCACTATCAATCCAGAAAAGGTAAAGTTTGCACAAAGGAGTATTTCGTTTTTAGGGCATCTCGTCTCATATGGGGGTGTGACGGTCGACCCGGAGAGGACACAAGGCATCCGGGATTTTCCTCCTCCTAGGGATGCGAAAGGGGTTGCCAGATTTGTTGGCATGGTCAATTTCTACCGTAGATTTATCCCTAATGCCGCGGAGATTGCGGTACCTTTAAATGAACTCAGGAAAAAGGGTACCAAATTTGTATGGGGAGAGAGGCAACAGCGGGCCTTTGATACCCTCAAGGAGGCGATCGTCTCTCCCCCTGTGTTGAGGATGCCTGATTTTTCAAAAAAATTCATTTTGCAAACGGACGCGAGTTCTGTTGCGCTCGGGGCGGTTCTGTCCCAGGAAGTCGATGGTGCTAGGCAGCCGGTGGCATTTATATCCCGGACCTTGACCCAACAAGAGAGGAAGTCTTCAGTGTATGAACTAGAGTGTCTTGCTGTTGTGTACGCTCTAGATAAGTTCAGGCGTTTCTTGGAACACGCTGAGTTCCTGTTGGAGACCGATAATCAGGCTCTCTCCTGGCTTCTCGCTCATCCCCGGCAGCTGGGTAAAATAGGGCGTTGGGTGGTCAAGATCTCATCCTTTAAATTCAAAGTGCAACACATCAGGGGAACACAAAATGTTGTTGCAGACGCCTTGTCACGTATGTTCACCCAGCCCAGCGAGGCCAATTCTGAGCAACCCTGTTCCGTTCTGCTGGATTTTCCTTTGGCTTTTACTGATGTGTTACCCCATCAGTTAAATGATGAAGAGTTGGGTCCTATCATCCAACACCTAAAAGAGGGTAACGTGCAGGTACCATATTTTCTGTCCAAGGGCGTCCTGTGCTGCCGAGAACGAAAAGGACGTGCCCCGAAGGTTGTGCTGCCTAGCAAGCTCGTGCCAATGGTCTTCAGCTACTATCATGATTCCCCAATAGGTGGCCATAAGGGAATTTCGAAGACCATTTCCAGTATTAGGAGGCATTTCATCTGGAAGGGCATGGACAGGGACATCGCGGCTCGTGTGAAAGCATGTCATCTCTGTGGCTTGAGTAAGCCTGCTCAAAACACTAAATTGGGTCTATTGTCATCTGATGTGGCGAGCAAACCCATGGAGAAGTTATTCATAGACTACGTGGGACCTTTCCCTCGTAGCAAGTCAGGTAATGCTTACCTACTTGTTTGCGTGGATGCTTTTTCCAAGTTTGTCTGGCTACTGCCCTTACGACAGGCAAACACTCGCTCTACTATCCTTATGCTACAGACCCATGTCTTTCAGCATTTCGGTTTTCCGTCCACCATTGTCTCGGACAATGGACCACAGTTCATTTCAAAAGATTTCCGGCGAATGTGTTTCGCTAACGGCATCAAACATGTGACCACTTCTCCGTACTACCCTCAACCGTCCCACGCGGAGAGATTTAACCGGAATCTCCGTTCAGCGCTTATCGCCTATCATGCTGAACAACAGGATTGTTGGGACCAAAATTTAAAGTGGTTGCAATTAGCATTTAACACGGCCCTACACGAGAGTCACAAGGCCGTACCCTTTGAAGTCATGTTTGGGTTCTCGCCGAGTTTGCCGTTGGACAATTTGTGGCACATTGATGATCTTCTGCCGAACGATCCTGAGGTCACGACTGTGGACAGATGGCGGGAGGTCCGGAGGAATTTGCTTCGTGCGCACGAACGCGTCCGTAGTCGCTACAATCAGGGGCGAATTCCGAACCCATTTAAGATTGGCGACTTGGTGTACTGTCAGAGCCATCCGATCAGCTCAGCCATAAATAGGAGGGCCGCTAAATTATGTTATCGTTGGTCGGGACCATACCGCATTCTTCGGTTTGTGTCGCCCGTTACAGTGAAATTGGGTGATCCCGGTGGGGATGTTGAAAGAGTAACCACTCATATTTCCAAGCTAAAGTTTTGCCATAGGGCATGAGTTAGGGATGACAGTTAGGCCCATAAAAAAAAGGGGGGAATACTATTTGGGGTTCCTGGATCTCAGTTATTGGAATTGGGAGGCCTTGGTGGTCAGTACTCAAAGCAGGATCCTGCGATTCTTCTCTTTCTCCTGTTCTTTTCTGTCTCTTATATCTGCGTGCGGACCAGGGCCCGGCGAGCATGCAGGACTCACACTTACACCTTCTCTTTCAGACACACATTCACTGACTCACACCTCTTCCTTCTGCTTTTCGTTTTCCTGTGTTACTGAACCCACCAAGAGCGGTTTTAGAGTCTGAGATTTTCCAGGTTTCCCGCAGCCGTCGTGCTTGAGGACTTGTTTGTTTTGGGTCAACCATGTTGCCCTTTTGGGGTGAGGGTGTGCCGAACTGGCTTCGGCAACGTATTAGATTATTAGTATTTTAAAAACGAGCGCCGCTGACGTCACGCACTGCCACTCTGTTAAGATTGTTTGTTGCCGGTCAGTTATACACACAAAAGGTTGTGTGGCTACGCAATACTGCTGGCACTGCCGGCCAGCTGTGTGTCTGTACATTCCTGTTTGGAGGTTACTTGGCTGGAGCAACGTTGATTCGCTCTCATTTCTGTTTCATCCTCCAAGCTGTTCATCTGGTCTCGGCTGGCGGCGAACTTCTAACCAGGACTTCCGTACCTATCACTATGATAGGCTAGATAAAGCGTGCTCCAGGTGCTCGACCAAGGACGAGATGGGTGTCAGGGGCGAACGAACATCTGTTCCCCCTAATAGCAGAGACGATCTTTAGCCACAATGCCGTCAGTCGAGGACTTTTCGATGCTAAGCTGAACCAAGAACTTTTCCAACGCTAAGCTGCACCAGGGACGGGTGATATGACTGTGACATCACTGATCCTCGCCTACACGGACTAAGTACACCGGACTATCCAGGTGGGAAAATTCTGTTTATCTATTTCTCTCTCTCTACAACTTGTGAATGCACAGAAGCCGCCAGAAGCTCACTCGTGAAGTTCTGAAAATTAGACTCTAGCACAAACTCTCATGTTCAATTATGTGTGATCATCATGTTATTGCATGTGTGAACATTACCACAGTACACCTAATGAAGTATCTTATAACTGTATAATGTGTAAGAAGTTACACACATACACACACATCCGCAGTTTACTGTAAGATCTAACTTTCATCTAATTAAGACCATTAGGGAGTTAATTATCTCGTGCTATCAAGTCATCTGGTCATGGGAGAGTTTAATAACGTAGCTGGGGGTTGTCTGATGCTGTTGATGAGAAACAATTTTCTTTCACACACATACTTAATGCTTAATGATTAAGCTAAGGGTTCGTTTGGCTGTTTGAGTTTCGGGGCGGTAACTTACATTCTCTGGTGTGAACTATGCTTGTGAATATACTAGCAAATCTATGCTTAGGAGCTGTGACATTCCATTTTACGTTGTTATTTATATTTGTACCTAGCTATATATATTAGGCTTCATTTATTTACTGTAGTGGGAATCGGTTTATGTGGAGGTTAGTGTTGAAATGAGGGATGTTTTGTTATTCATGTCGTATATGTGTTTGTGTGTGTAATTTTACTATATATATACATAGATATATTTTTGGGGAATATGTAACTGATGTAAAACAAGAGTATCATAATAATATATATCAAATAACCATAAATGTGCTCGCTGAGACAACAGGCTAGCCTAATTGATATTATACAACACTGATAGATTAGTATTGCTTAATGAATGAGATTATTACCAACTTTGACTCATACATGATCAGGCAGAAATTTTGCAATTAGTAATATCAATTCATTTACTTGGTGACATTACGGATTAATGGAAATACATAGATATATATAATTCTGCCTTAAATGGTGTGCTCACACAATTATGAACTTGTTATTTATGTAAAATCTTACAGGTAGAATAAAGCACACGCTTGTTGGTTAAAAGAGTTTTTCATTTGCAAGTCCTGTCATTCACCTGGGGGGACATGTCTGTAATTGTATTTGGGCCTTGCACACTTTTGCTTCCTCTAGGTTTCTCTTTACCTAGTTCTAAATATGATGTCTCTCCCCTTTTACAAAAAAAACTTAATAAAAATAAAATTAAATAAAATTCAAAAAAAAATTTACAAAACTTAGAAAATAAAAAAGGGGGGCTGCGCTCAAATGTTAGTTCAGAGCGTGGTTTTTATGATTCTGGATGGATAGTAGGTATGATTTCTGCCTTATTTTCTCTGTTGAACTTGTGAAATTTTAGAATCTGGGGACTTATATTTATTTTCTTAAATGAAACTTAGTGTGGCTACAGACATGTCAGCTGGTGTTAGGACTTGCAAATTATTTCAAATTATTTTTGATTAGAATCCAAGTGTTGTAAGAAAACTTAATGATAGTGTAATAAATTAACAGAATGAACAACCAGAAAAAAGAGCACATTTTATAAAATGAATAGGGGGTTAATGAAGTTTAAAATAATTTAATATGTGTTAGTGTTTAAGTGATTATTTTGTGATGTTGAGTGCGAGATGAATTTTGAAAAGGGGTTATGAGAATGTGATTAATTTGTTTTAATGAATGTGTGCTGATTGGTTGCACTTGCACATACCCTGGAGCTCATACGGAGTCTGGACATGATGAGGGCCGTCGGTACTTGTTGAGTTTGATTATGACTTGTCTCTTGGATTAGACAATGTGTTTGGGTAGCACCCCAGTTATATGGTAATTGTTTATTGAGGTCGTTGAGTTGCGGTATCGTATTTTGAGTGCGGTTATGGTCCGACCAAGGGCATGGATGTGATACTTTATATTTTCGATTATATCGAATTTTATGTGTACTTGTGTGTTGTATTTAGTGAGTTAGTTTGATTGTTTTGTGTTGTGTTCTCTTCTGGGCATTTTGCATGGCTGTTTCTCTGCTTTTATGACACCCATCTCGTCGTATCGCTAGAGTATTCTGGAGCCACTTGTATGATCAAGTTCTTCCTGTCGTTCTCTTTAATTCTTGCTTTTACTTGGTGTGTGTGTGGATTGCGCGGTCATGTCCATTTCGGTAAATGTGGATTTGTTTGTAAAAGATGAGCTCGAGTGGGAGGTCCGGTTCCGGGGACGGAAGCCGCAGGAGACTGTTGTTTCATTAAGGAAGCAACTCCGTGAGGCTCTTGCCTCCGGTGAGGCACCGAGTGGGAGAGTATTACTTACGGATGTCACCGCCGAGGTGGAGCTGTGCTCGGAAAAATTTGTAGAACTGCGCGATTTGGCCGAAGGCCTGCAGTCGGCGGCACCCACCTCTACGGCTAGACAGAGGGTGCGCCAACGTTTACAACACGTTCTATGCCGTTTACAGAATGCTGAATCACAGGCTACCACCTCGGAATTAGAGAAAAATGTTGTCACTCTTAGGGAGCAAGTGGCGAGGGCATTGCGGGAGTTTTCTCTCGGCCAGCCTCGCCACGTAGATCCGAATTCCGGTTCTTCTTCTTCTTCGGTCGAGACGGCAGCCAGGGTGGAACCCCCTGTGCATGTTCCTGCCTTTTCCGATATGGCCACCGCAAGCTATCACAAGCTTCCTAACCCACTGTCGGATGTCATTCAGCGTCTCCCAGTTGTCGATGGTCTGGATCCTGAGGCGCTTTTGAGATTCTTGCGCGTGTTTTTTCAGTTGGCCGATTTCCCTGGGCTGTCGGAGCGGACTTTGCTTGAGCTCATTTACCCGTATTGTCGGGGATCTATGGCTGAGCGCGTGACAAGTACCCTTAAGGATGGTGGTGGCATAGACCATTTCCATCGGGAAGTCCTGGACGCTTTCGTACCGGGAAGGTTACATGACCGGTTACGACACAAGCATTTCTATAGAGTTCAAGCAAGCGGAGAGTCCCTTGCTCATTTCATTTCCAGTGTTAAAGACGCGGCCCGGATCCTGAGGCTGGGGTTGTCAGAGTCTGATGTCATTCATACTATTTTGCAGGGCGTGACGCCGGAGGAACGGTCACGTTTGACATTCGCTGCCCGCCCCCAAAGTTTTATTGATTTAGACCGGCTGTGCGCCGACTCGACCACTATACAGGGTAATGACGATATTAGAGCCCGCGAGGCTAGGAGGCGTTCAGAACGCCCTAATTTCGAGCGACGTGTCGGGCAGCCCGGGTCTTGGGGTCCTAGGCCTGCGCCGGTTCAGAGCTGTGAAGTACAAGACTTATTTTGTTCTAGGTGTCATAGATCCGGTCACGTCGCGCGCAATTGTAACGATGCTAGACTGCGTCAAGGGACTTCCCGAAAAGGTAACCTTTCAAAAAACGTAAATTCTCGGGGAAGATAAGTCGGGAGTGGTCTTCCCCGTTAGGCTGTTCTCTTCCGATTTCACTTAACCCCAGGCGGATAGCTAATCCCGGGTCATCCGGCTCCAAGGTCCTGCGAACTGTCCCCAACTACAGTTCAGTATGCCCCTTCCTGTTGGTCGAGTTGAAAAAGGGTCAGCTCAGAGCCTTGGTTGACTCTGGATCAGCCCGATCCATAATTTCATCTAGAGTATGTGAGGACCTTGAACAACAGGGCTTACTATTAGGGTCGGATCGGTCTTCCGTGGTATGCTGGACTGCATCGCGGGAAATTCTGCCCATCTCCCGGGTGGTTTCTCTGAGTATTAAAATCGAGTGTTTTTCATGGGTGTGGCGATTTTTGGTTTCTCCTGCTCTGGGAGTCGACTGCATTGTGGGTGCAGATTTCATCTCCAAGAGTGGTCTCGTTTTAGATCTTCAAGCGCACCACTGTTATTTTAAATTCAATCGGGAGGTTGTCATTCCTTTCCTTGGATACCAGGGAGCTAAGGGAGGTGTCCAAGAGGTTGTGTGTCCCGATTCAGAAAGAGACCATCTCACCCCGTCCCAGAGGCATGCTTTAGATCATTTGTGTGAGCAGTTCCCCACTGTATTAACTCCCAACCTGGGGCTCACACATCTTTTGGAATATAAGATCCGTTTAACGGACTCCGCCGTAGTCCGCTCACACCCATATAAATTCGCCCCTCCAAAGATGGATGTTCTAAGAGAGAAGGTTCAAGAGTTGCTTAAACAAGGGGTCATTGAACCTTCCAACTCTAGTTATGCTAGTCCAGCATTTCTGGTGCCCAAGCCTGGAGGTAAACAGCGTTTGGTAATTGACTATCGCAAACTCAATGCTAATATTGAAGTGGATTCAGTTCCTCTTCCCGATTTACATTCCGCGTTCGATTGGTTTAGTGGGGCCAGGTACTTCACCATCTTTGACCTCAATGCCGCTTATCATCAGATTCCTCTGTCTAAGGAAAGCCGCCCTTATACGGCATTCTGTGTGCCATGGAATCTTTATCAATATACTAGGGTACCCATGGGTCTGGCAGTGGGGGCTCAAACCCTCACGCGACTACTTGACACTGTCTTCCATGACGTAAAATTTAAATTCGTCTTTAATTATCTTGATGACCTCTTGGTCTACAGTAAAACGTTCGAGGAGCATCTGGGTCACCTGAGAGAGGTGATGTGCCGATTGAGGAGTGCTGGCCTCACTATCAATCCAGAAAAGGTAAAGTTTGCACAAAGGAGTATTTCGTTTTTAGGGCATCTCGTCTCATATGGGGGTGTGACGGTCGACCCGGAGAGGACACAAGGCATCCGGGATTTTCCTCCCCCTAGGGATGCGAAAGGGGTTGCCAGATTTGTTGGCATGGTCAATTTCTACCGTAGATTTATCCCTAATGCCGCGGAGATTGCGGTACCTTTAAATGAACTCAGGAAAAAGGGTACCAAATTTGTATGGGGAGAGAGGCAACAGCGGGCCTTTGATACCCTCAAGGAGGCGATCGTCTCTCCCCCTGTGTTGAGGATGCCTGATTTTTCAAAAAAATTCATTTTGCAAACGGACGCGAGTTCTGTTGCGCTCGGGGCGGTTCTGTCCCAGGAAGTCGATGGTGCTAGGCAGCCGGTGGCATTTATATCCCGGACCTTGACCCAACAAGAGAGGAAGTCTTCAGTGTATGAACTAGAGTGTCTTGCTGTTGTGTACGCTCTAGATAAGTTCAGGCGTTTCTTGGAACACGCTGAGTTCCTGTTGGAGACCGATAATCAGGCTCTCTCCTGGCTTCTCGCTCATCCCCGGCAGCTGGGTAAAATAGGGCGTTGGGTGGTCAAGATCTCATCCTTTAAATTCAAAGTGCAACACATCAGGGGAACACAAAATGTTGTTGCAGACGCCTTGTCACGTATGTTCACCCAGCCCAGCGAGGCCAATTCTGAGCAACCCTGTTCCGTTCTGCTGGATTTTCCTTTGGCTTTTACTGATGTGTTACCCCATCAGTTAAATGATGAAGAGTTGGGTCCTATCATCCAACACCTAAAAGAGGGTAACGTGCAGGTACCATATTTTCTGTCCAAGGGCGTCCTGTGCTGCCGAGAACGAAAAGGACGTGCCCCGAAGGTTGTGCTGCCTAGCAAGCTCGTGCCAATGGTCTTCAGCTACTATCATGATTCACCAATAGGTGGCCATAAGGGAATTTCGAAGACCATTTCCAGTATTAGGAGGCATTTCATCTGGAAGGGCATGGACAGGGACATCGCGGCTCGTGTGAAAGCATGTCATCTCTGTGGCTTGAGTAAGCCTGCTCAAAACACTAAATTGGGTCTATTGTCATCTGATGTGGCGAGCAAACCCATGGAGAAGTTATTCATAGACTACGTGGGACCTTTCCCTCGTAGCAAGTCAGGTAATGCTTACCTACTTGTTTGCGTGGATGCTTTTTCCAAGTTTGTCTGGCTACTGCCCTTACGACAGGCAAACACTCGCTCTACTATCCTTATGCTACAGACCCATGTCTTTCAGCATTTCGGTTTTCCGTCCACCATTGTCTCGGACAATGGACCACAGTTCATTTCAAAAGATTTCCGGCGAATGTGTTTCGCTAACGGCATCAAACATGTGACCACTTCCCCGTACTACCCTCAACCGTCCCACGCGGAGAGATTTAACCGGAATCTCCGTTCAGCGCTTATCGCCTATCATGCTGAACAACAGGATTGTTGGGACCAAAATTTAAAGTGGTTGCAATTAGCATTTAACACGGCCCTACACGAGAGTCACAAGGCCGTACCCTTTGAAGTCATGTTTGGGTTCTCGCCGAGTTTGCCGTTGGACAATTTGTGGCACATTGATGATCTTCTGCCGAACGATCCTGAGGTCACGACTGTGGACAGATGGCGGGAGGTCCGGAGGAATTTGCTTCGTGCGCACGAACGCGTCCGTAGTCGCTACAATCAGGGGCGAATTCCGAACCCATTTAAGATTGGCGACTTGGTCTACTGTCAGAGCCATCCGATCAGCTCAGCCATAAATAGGAGGGCCGCTAAATTATGTTATCGTTGGTCGGGACCATACCGCATTCTTCGGTTTGTGTCGCCCGTTACAGTGAAATTGGGTGATCCCGGTGGGGATGTTGAAAGAGTAACCACTCATATTTCCAAGCTAAAGTTTTGCCATAGGGCATGAGTTAGGGATGACAGTTAGGCCCATAAAAAAAAGGGGGGAATACTATTTGGGGTTCCTGGATCTCAGTTATTGGAATTGGGAGGCCTTGGTGGTCAGTACTCAAAGCAGGATCCTGCGATTCTTCTCTTTCTCCTGTTCTTTTCTGTCTCTTATATCTGCGTGCGGACCAGGGCCCGGCGAGCATGCAGGACTCACACTTACACCTTCTCTTTCAGACACACATTCACTGACTCACACCTCTTCCTTCTGCTTTTCGTTTTCCTGTGTTACTGAACCCACCAAGAGCGGTTTTAGAGTCTGAGATTTTCCAGGTTTCCCGCAGCCGTCGTGCTTGAGGACTTGTTTGTTTTGGGTCAACCATGTTGCCCTTTTGGGGTGAGGGTGTGCCGAACTGGCTTCGGCAACGTATTAGATTATTAGTATTTTAAAAACGAGCGCCGCTGACGTCACGCACTGCCACTCTGTTAAGATTGTTTGTTGCCGGTCAGTTATACACACAAAAGGTTGTGTGGCTACGCAATACTGCTGGCACTGCCGGCCAGCTGTGTGTCTGTACATTCCTGTTTGGAGGTTACTTGGCTGGAGCAACGTTGATTCGCTCTCATTTCTGTTTCATCCTCCAAGCTGTTCATCTGGTCTCGGCTGGCGGCGAACTTCTAACCAGGACTTCCGTACCTATCACTATGATAGGCTAGATAAAGCGTGCTCCAGGTGCTCGACCAAGGACGAGATGGGTGTCAGGGGCGAACGAACATCTGTTCCCCCTAATAGCAGAGACGATCTTTAGCCACAATGCCGTCAGTCGAGGACTTTTCGATGCTAAGCTGAACCAAGAACTTTTCCAACGCTAAGCTGCACCAGGGACGGGTGATATGACTGTGACATCACTGATCCTCGCCTACACGGACTAAGTACACCGGACTATCCAGGTGGGAAAATTCTGTTTATCTATTTCTCTCTCTCTACAACTTGTGAATGCACAGAAGCCGCCAGAAGCTCACTCGTGAAGTTCTGAAAATTAGACTCTAGCACAAACTCTCATGTTCAATTATGTGTGATCATCATGTTATTGCATGTGTGAACATTACCACAGTACACCTAATGAAGTATCTTATAACTGTATAATGTGTAAGAAGTTACACACATACACACACATCCGCAGTTTACTGTAAGATCTAACTTTCATCTAATTAAGACCATTAGGGAGTTAATTATCTCGTGCTATCAAGTCATCTGGTCATGGGAGAGTTTAATAACGTAGCTGGGGGTTGTCTGATGCTGTTGATGAGAAACAATTTTCTTTCACACACATACTTAATGCTTAATGATTAAGCTAAGGGTTCGTTTGGCTGTTTGAGTTTCGGGGCGGTAACTTACATTCTCTGGTGTGAACTATGCTTGTGAATATACTAGCAAATCTATGCTTAGGAGCTGTGACATTCCATTTTACGTTGTTATTTATATTTGTACCTAGCTATATATATTAGGCTTCATTTATTTACTGTAGTGGGAATCGGTTTATGTGGAGGTTAGTGTTGAAATGAGGGATGTTTTGTTATTCATGTCGTATATGTGTTTGTGTGTGTAATTTTACTATATATATACATAGATATATTTTTGGGGAATATGTAACTGATTTAAAACAAGAGTATCATAATAATATATATCAAATAACCATAAATGTGCTCGCTGAGACAACAGGCTAGCCTAATTGATATTATACAACACTGATAGATTAGTATTGCTTAATGAATGAGATTATTACCAACTTTGACTCATACATGATCAGGCAGAAATTTTGCAATTAGTAATATCAATTCATTTACTTGGTGACATTACGGATTAATGGAAATACATAGATATATATAATTCTGCCTTAAATGGTGTGCTCACACAATTATGAACTTGTTATTTATGTAAAATCTTACAGGTAGAATAAAGCACACGCTTGTTGGTTAAAAGAGTTTTTCATTTGCAAGTCCTGTCATTCACCTGGGGGGACATGTCTGTAATTGTATTTGGGCCTTGCACACTTTTGCTTCCTCTAGGTTTCTCTTTACCTAGTTCTAAATATGATGTCTCTCCCCTTTTACAAAAAAAACTTAATAAAAATAAAATTAAATAAAATTCAAAAAAAAATTTACAAAACTTAGAAAATAAAAAAGGGGGGCTGCGCTCAAAACTGAAGTCGACCCTGCATGCACGCAAGCTGAAGTAGAAAGTCGACGCGCTTACTTGCCGTATGTACTTGGGACTACTGAAAAAATCGGCCGGATTTTGAAGAAACATAATACGATATTATCATACAACCTACTTTCTAGCCGATTAGGAAAGTAGGCCAAATTTACTGTCGGCGAAATACAAGACACCCCTTTCATTTTCTGGCGTCTAAAACGTCCCATGCAGTTGTGCTGATGTGTAAGAGGGCAGAACGCAAAGAAAGGTGATAACGAGAGTGCAAGAACACAATGAGGCATAAAAAGAAAGGAGACACACATAGGATCACAGCTGTAAAAATAAACACCATATTTTGTTTGGAGAAAGAGCAATCATAGATAAGGTTCATAACTAATTTCCGCGGATGTTAAGAGAGACTGTAGAAAATTACAAAAATAAGAACATCTTTAACAGAGACGATAACTACAAGTTGCCGGGAGTTTAGAAACCTGTTGTAAATAAGGTGAGAAGATCTTAATATTTGTGTTGCCAAAGTGGTAAAGTGTTATTGTGTTTAAATATTTCTTTTGTGTATTATGTTTCAATTTATAAAATAATTAATTGTAATTTTTTATGGGATTATTGCACAGGAATACTTTATAGTAAATACTGGTTCGTTTAGTACTATTGGGGTTAGGGCTTACTGTACCTATAAATAGGGTTGGTTCAAGACATTGTGCTCTGTCTCAGTCAAGCCACTGAGGATGCCGCATCGTAGTATGGGGGGAACATTTGGTTTCTAAGAGAAGCAAAACGACTTGTGTTAAACCGAAAACCAGTATTATTAACGGAAACCACGCAAGTTTGCACCAGAAAATGTTCTCTACTTGAAGCGTTTATTACCAAAAACAGACTACATGCGGCTTTGTTTTTGTGTAATTGTTTCAAATTAGTAATCTGTGTACTTACAATCTCAGTGCTTCAGATCATCGTTATTTCGTTGCGTAAACAGATATTCTCCAGTATCCACCGCATTTAGCATCGATATGGCCTGTACACTTCATGTTGCACTCTTTCTTGCTTACTTTACGTTGCGGTAGGTAATGGCCGCAGAAGCACAGCTTACTTAAAAAGAAAAAAATCATGAATTCTATTAAATGAGTATAAAATATATAAATCTTAAAATAACTTAAATATTTTAATCTGTACATCAAAAATCAATACAGTTGTCCACACTGTCATTACCCTATTTTTAAGATTTGCAGTGGTCAAAGATTACATTCGTATTGTAACATGACAAAATGTCACAAAAGAAGATAACACTAATGAACAATAAAACAGTCAAACACCACCAGAAATTATAAGTAATAAACCTCTTAAGTAGAGAAGATCTAAGAATAAGATAATTAAGATGAATAAAATATAATTTAAAGGTCGATTAACAAAAAAGAAATGACAATAAAGACTAACTGGACTAAAGACAAGACGTGATATGACTAGAAAATATCCAACAGATTGGAAAAGTGAGTAAACTAATTATACAAACTTGCCAAGAATAAACTAAGTAAAACCTAAGAATAACTCGTGAAGGAATCAAACAATGGAAAATAAAGAAAGTCAAAGGGATTGTAGTGCCGCGATGTCCCCCAGGGGCTCACCCAGTACAGTTTGCCTCTCTTTCATTTATCACATAGGGTGAGTATGTGGACTGGCGACCACAGGATCCTGAGCTAAGAGTATGGACAGTAGCATCCAACTCTTCCCCTCAAGATGTCAATACATTTGTTCATATTTTTATAAATCTTGTAAAGGTACAGATTATTTAGCAGTGGGAATAGCTGTAGTTCCTCTTTACATGACCTACACATTATTGAAGTACTCTTATATGTTAATTTTGTCAAGAGTCTCATTGTATAAAAACATATTTCATTTGTTGATTATGTGATTGATGTTTATTTCACCTTGATATTGACAAGGCTGAGTTTGGCATTACATAGCCTCAGGTATGACAAAGAACCGATTATTTGACATCCTCTTATTTGAAGTGACTATTTTAGTCTATTTGAATTATTAAAAACATTTTTATCTTCTCGTTGGAACTATTCATTAGTTGTACATTCCTCGACCCTCAAATCGGTCACTCACAATTGTCTGAGCCTGCTTTTTATTTTGTTAAGATGTGTCAAGAGTGATTTGAACATATTTAAGTATTTACATATAAAAAGAAATCAAGTTTCTCACAGTTAAAAATGGAAAATTTCCTAACATCTATTTAAGTGAAGAGTGTATGGTAATCATTCTCTTGTGGTTGCAAGGTAACCACCAATATCCTGTTTTGATGGTTTTCAAGGATTTGAACCGCGCGTGGCAATCTAAGCTCTGATTGGCCGACGCAAAGTAGTACCCCAGTTATGTGGATGATGCCTTTTGAAACTATACAAACTCCTGGAGGCCCAAGCCATCATCATTTGGTATATCGAGTGATCCGGGGCGACACAGCCGTGTGTCCTGTAAATTTTCGTTTTCACCTTTGACTACTGTGAATCTACAAGTTTCATAATTTTAAAGTCTAACTATTCGATTTCTATAAAGTTTAAATTAGTATAAAGTTTCGGTAAGGCAAATCGCACCAAACTGCACTTCAGTTGCAGCTCATATCACAGAAAGGCACATCTAAACACAGAGGGAGGTAGGACTAAGGAGTAATCAAAATTGTAAACTTAATACAAAAAGAGAGAGACTATAAAATATTATAATCAAGTTAATTGTTATATCAAATTTTTATATCACATTATCTTATTAATTTTCTCTGAAATAAAGAGAACTAGAGAGAGAAACATATCAAGATTATACATCAATATACATCAAATATAAATTTTATGACATTTGAAAGAAATTTTATTTTATTGTATTTTATTATAATTTTAATTATATCTATGTATATTTTAAACAAGTACATTTATCTCTTAAAATGATTGAATTGAATTACTTGAATTAATTGATTTATATTGATTTTATATATTTTGTATATGGCTTTAACTCATTGATCTAGAGATGAGTACAATCCTATCATAAAGATTTTATATTAAGGTTAATTAATGTATTAATTGCTTGAGAATATTGATTTTAATATTGATTGCTTTTGTATGTACATGTTTTAATGATTATTTGTTTGACTGGATGACGTTAAAGAAGTCAATCCAAATAGAATCTTAAAATTATATGACTTTTCAAGTATAGATAGAATACATATAGCAAGATACATATATGTGTAGTATGTACGTATGTATGTGTGTGTATGTCTGTATGTATGTGTGTATGTATGTGTATATGTGTGTGCAAGGTATGTATGTGTAGTATACATATATGTATAGATGTAAGAATACATATAGCAAGTCACTGATTAATGCTTGAAACTTATAAAGAGATTTTACTTAACATATGTAATAGACACAAACAGAAGTTATGAAGTTAATACACATATGAATTAGTAATCTTAGATTTGTGTTTCATTTGTCTGTAACACCTACAAGCCACCACTTCTATCACTTAAAAAGGTATCGTAGGATACTTGGAAGCCTCCTTACCGCTCGGGAGACGCTAGCCACAACAGGATCATAAAGAACCATTAAAATGATAAAATGAAGAAGAAAGTAATTATTAAAATAACAAACAATGCATACCCAATGACATGACCATAATCATTGTTGAAACTTAAAATAAAAGATAACCAAATCAGATAAGGAGAGTGAATTAATGAACTTGTAATTATGAAATAGATAATGGTGTAGAAAAGTATACAATAAGATTGTATTTAGTGTTTAAATGATGTACCTAATGTAAAACCACTGAATGTCAGATAGGACTGATTGTTAATGTAATAATGTGATTATAATATAATTAAACATGAATTAACTACAGCAGTAAGTAAACACCTTTACAAATAATCTAAGCATTGATAACTGGGATATAATGTATTCTTACCTCTAGTGACGATTTACATGATAGCAAATCAACATTAGAAAATAATAATAATAATTGAAAAGCATTGATTAATAATAATTAAATAAGCGAAATATTAATAATCGTTCTAACTCATACAAGGCGGTTATCGAATACATTATAAAAGAGGCTCGAATTAGGTCAGAAATACGAACCTAATCGAAAATAATAACAATATAGTTGACCTAATTTTAGCACGCAGCTGCAATACGTTACAATCATGCAACGTTGTGCTACATTTAAAAAATGAGCAGCAGAAGTGGAAAAGGAGATGCACCAGGTGAAGAAGTGGAAGTGATAGTAAGGGATGCTCAAGGGGACCAACCAGAGAAACCCACACAACCAGGGGATGCGAACCTCCTAGAAATGATGAGGGCTATGATGAAAGAATTAAAAGAAGATAACCGACAATTAAGCCAGAAAATGGAAGAAACTTTAAATAAAAACAATAAAGAATTAAAAAAAAATTAATTAAAGAATTAAATAAAAATAAGGAAGAATTCAATAAAAAATTGAATCAATAAATAAGAAAATAGATGATAACAATAAAGAATTGAAGGAAGAATTATGCAAGAAGATAGATGACAGCAAAGAAGATAACCAGAAAAATATGGAGACAATAAATAAAAAGATGGAAGATACAAATAAATCTATAGAAACATTGAAGGAAGAATTGAGTAAGAGAATCGAAGCTAACAATGAGAAAACAAATAAGAAAATAGAAGAGGAGATGACCAGAATTAGAAGAGAAATGGCAGAGGTAAATGAAAATTGGAGACAGACCAGCCAAGAGTTGCAACAAACCAAAGAAGACATCGACGTACGAATGAACAACCTTGAAGAAAATAGCGAAATTAGGATGGATTCTCTAAAAAAGATGAATCAAGAAGAACTGATGCGGATACGAACGGACTTTGGGGAGAGATATGAAGATGTAGAGGCCGCAGTTGACAATGTATGAAGCCAGGCCATCAATAACAAAGAAAAACTCGAAGAATTGCAACAACGGGAACTCCTAAATATACGAGAGGAACTCGAGATGATCCGTAATCGACCAACCCAGGGTCCATACCTACAAAACCTGGATAATCAAGAAGCAATCAATTGCGACAGTACAAATAAGTGAGGTACTGAGCATGGAATATAAAAATTTAAATTTACTTAATAAACTGTAAATAATTAATAATATATTAGAAATAAGCATGTTAGGGATTGCAAGCTTGGCTCAGACAAAAATATGAACAGGTGTTTCGACCTGAATCAACGTGCACACACACACACAAATATAACTGAAAGTGTGTACACCAGTATTTTTCTAGTGTGTGTGAACGCAGGTCTCTGCAGGCGAGTTTGCCACCCAAAGATGAATAATTGCACAATTACTGTTTTTCCGTAATTATTCATAAACTAGAATTAAGAATTAAAATCCAAAAGCACAATAAAATGTAAATAAATTTACTAAATACTGTGTACGAAAACCACGCGAAAGTGACACACCGTACAAGTGTAATAGTAAAATAACTGTGTACAAATCGAAAGGGTTAAGGTGAAATGTCCAAATTTACAGTGAACATGTGTCGTAAAATTAGTTATAAGATAAGTATAAGAGTATACTAACAGGACTCTGCAATTCGCAGAAATATAAAAAATAGTGAATTTGACAAAGAGTGGGGGAACTGAAGCCAAAGACAGTTTCTAACATGTCGATTTCGGATCACTGCAGGGTGTCGACCAAGACATGGGTATAAATAGGACACGCAAGCTACAGTGGTTCTTTTTCTTGAATCATCCACGGTGCAGCGGGAGCTTATGCCCGTCAGGACGGCGTAATTATTTTTTTTTCCGTAAACAGTTTAAATTTGCCAGTTACGTACAAATACGTAACTAAGCTGTAAAGACAATCATTTTAATTAATAACAGCACTACTTAAGAAGATCCATTAATGATTCGACACTAGACAAGAGAAGAGTTCCAGAGAGAGATACGACGCTGGACAAGAGAAGAGGTCCAGAGAGAGATACGACGCTGGACAAGAGGAGAGTTCCAGAGAGAGATACGACGCTGGACAAGAGAAGAGTTCCAGAGAGAGATACGACGCTGGACAAGAGGAGAGTTCGAGAGAGAGAGAGACAGCCGACGCTGGACAAGAGGAGAAGAGAGACAGTCGACGCTGGAGGCGAGACGAGGACGAACACCGTTGGAACAAAAAATGATCGAGTATGATTGACGACAATAAGGTGATAGACAACTTATTCATATCTTAATCATACAAAGAATTCAAAGACAGTTAAACACATTAATATTTTATTTAAAAATAAGAGCAATGTTTCTTGTATAGTAGAGTTAAAATCATAGATGTTTTAGAAATACGATTAACGTAACAAGAGCTCAAATTAATATGATATAAAATGATTACAAAGCATTTAAATAAAAACAATTAGTATTTGAGAAAACAGTACTGAGAAACAATAACTATTAATATTTTGAGTACGTTACAATATAGAAAAAAAGATTTAAAAATTGATTTTGAAACATATTAATAGACTGAGTAGTCTGAAAATGAGATATTTCTTTTATATAATAATTAGTAGCATAGAATATTTAGTCAGTAAGGATGTATATATCTTAAGCCTTACGGCATAATAACAAATAATAACTAATGTTTTAAAATCGAAGTCAGTGCCATGTGCACATATTTTTTTATAGTATCAAATAAATTTTAATTACCGTTTCAAGTTACATAGAGTTCTTATTGCAGATACACCTGACACACATTTTAAATGTTATATTGTTTAAAGAATTTGGCAATCTTGAATGTGAGATCGTTCACGCCTATTTATGTGTATGTAACGTTGCATAAATTTGGTGCTCCAAGATCGTGGGGCTCCACAAATTTAAATTAAATTAAATTTGCAATTTATTACGTTGCATAGAATGGCTCCCAAAGAACGTGGGGCTATTCAAATACAAATAGAAGTGTATTTGTATTTGAAATTAAATTAAAAAAAAATTATTACGTTGCATAGAATGGCTCCCAAAGAACGTGGGGCTATTCAAACACAAATAGAAGTGTAATTGTATTTGAAATTAAATTTTAACAAAATAAAAACGTTACAAAACGTTACAAACTATAAGAAAAACCCCATGGAATTTCTGGAGATAGTAGAAAAGCACTTGGCTAGAAATCGTGAAAACAGATGAACTGTAATACGAGGTATGCTCGACGAATATTTTAAAGAAATACATGATAACTGGTGGACAGCGACCCGACATGAGATTCCAAACTATGAAGATTTTAAGACACTCTTCAAGGCCAAGTATTGGTCTGAATACACACAGAATATTGTACATGACAACATATGCAACGGAAAATACGATGCCAGTCGAGGAACGACACCAACAGCTTATTTCCTCGTATGCTTTGCAAGGAACCTCGAACCTAAGATCCCAGAGGAATGCCTTGTCACCAAGTTATCGTACCACTACGAAGATGGAATTGCACGAGCACAGCTTTGTGGACAAATACAAACTATACAATCCATGCTCGAGAATTATGAACATGAAGGTTATTACAAGAGGAGTTGGCGGAGAAATGATTATTACGTAGATAGGAATAACCAGAGTAGTAATAATAACAATAATTATCGGAATAACTGAAATAATTATGAAAACAATAATAATAGGCAATAATAATAGGAATAACAAAAATAGTCATCGACCTAAAAATATTGTAATAACCATCATGATGATGATAATAATAATAATAATATAACTAATAGTCGACCTCATTATAATAACTATAATAATAATAAACCAAATAACCAAGACGGAAACAATCAGAATTGAAGATACAGAAGAGTCAATTATATTCGAGCCGAGGATGATAATAGTGGGAGGCAGTATTATCAGAGACGCCATAGTTTCAATGGACATTATGATAGGACGTACAACTACAACGACAGGGGAAATTCTAGGAACAAGACGCGAAGATGTAGAAGCGGTGACGACAACAGGAGAAGTAATTACGACGAGTCCAACCATCACCATGGAGAACGACCAGAAGTAAATGAAATTAACCGAACAAACACACCAGTTAACAATTAATAATTGTTAACAAACACAAACCAAATTGTTAATAAACACACCAGATAGATGGGGGGAAGAGAGTGAACTCTCTTTAAACAAACAGTGGCAGTGAGAAACCAACAAGACCCCTCACTGAACCAATCTATTGGGTACGATTATGGACATGACGAACAAAATAAAGACCAGACAATTACCGTAATACAACGTCAATATTTAAAGAATATTAGGGAGGAGCTACTAGAAGAGGCGGATATCAGCAATATAAACAGTAATAATCAAATTGTATATATAACCGCTGGAATAAATGGGGTACCGACCACACTAATGATCGACACTGGTGCTAATATATCTTTGATTGATAGTACTGAATTAAACAGAATCCAAAGGGTATGTAAGACAATACTACCTACTTTACCAATAAACAACATAATATTAGTGGGAGCAACAGGATGTCAAAACAAGACAGTCTGGAAGCAAGTCAGATTAGAAGTAACTAGTAATGGTGTCAATATTCCTATGATACTTGTAGTTTAATCAGCTGTGATATATTAAGAAGATACTCAGCTATTATTGATATGAGCAGAGCGAAAGTGATTCTGAGCTCAGGATGTTTGGAATGGACGGCTGAGTTAATTGGAAGCAAAGAAGCCCCTCAGGACCGTACCATTTTCCATGTTAGGGAATTAAAAAGTTCTAGGAATCATACACCAAAGGAAGAAATAAAATATCAAAATAACACTGACAGTTTATGGAATGAGAAGATAGAAGAAATACACAAATTCAAGTCAAAGAATAGTGACGCTCCACTAACTCAAAATCAGGTAGAAAAGTTGATAAAAATCTATAATAAATATCGACATGTGTTCTCAGAAACACCAGGTAAAATCAAGAACTATCAATGTGAACTCAAATTCAGAGAACCAGTAAATTTTAATAGAAAATCATACCCTATTGCATAATCTTTAAAGGAGGCGGTCAGAACAGAAATCAACAGATTGTCGAGTGAAGACATAATTGAATAAAGTCATTCACCATACACCAGCCCTATTGTAGCTATCCTGAAGAAGAACGGTACGGTAAGACTTTGTTTGGATGTAAGAGAAATCAATAAAACTTTAATCAATGATAGGACATCTCCTGGAGAAATTGAGGAGAAACTCAAGAAATTTCATGGCACTCGATTTATTAGCACTTGGGACACAGTTTGCGTGTATTGGCAGGTGGAATTGCACCCAAATAGCCGGAAATACAATGTCATGGCATTCATCTTCGAAGGACATAATTACCAATTTAATGCGGCTACCTTTCGGACTTGTCAACTCCGTAGCAGTGTTTATTAAATGTATGGATCAGGTATTAGGCCAAGAGGCAATCCAGTTCACTACCATCTATGTTGATGATTTATTCATAACATCAGCCAATTGGGAGGATCATTGTTGTACAATAGAACACGTATTAAGAAAGCTATCTGAAAACAACATAACATTTAAACTAGAGAAGTCTAAGTTTATAGCTAAGGAAGTGCAGATCTTAGGTTTCAATTTATCTGAACATGGTATAACTCCATCACAAGACAAGGTAGAATCGATCCAACAATTTCCAACACTGAAAAACAAAAAAACAATTACAATCTTTCCTAGGTATTTGTAATTATTATTGTAAATTCCAGAGGAACTATTTGGAATTAACAATAAAATTTTCTCAATAATATCATCAAAAGACAAATGGACATGGGGACCAGAACAAGACACCACATTTCAATTAATTAAAAACAAATTTCTAGAAACTGTCATGCTACACCACCCAGATTTCAATAAACCATTTTACTTGAATTGTGATGCTAGCGACATAAGTTTAGGATCTGCATTGTACCAAGAAGATGAGGAAGGGAATCACCTTGTCATTAGCTTTGCCAGTAGAACATTGAATAAATGGGAACGCACTTACAATGTGACGGAGAAAGAATTGTTAAGCGTAGTGTTTGCATCAGCAAATTCAGAACCTATATTTTGGGCTATTCAATAACTGTACGAACTGATCACAGATCCATATCCTTCTTAAAGAACTGTAAATTAAGCCATGGGAGGTTAACAAGATGGACACTAGCATTGCAAGAATATAATATCAGTTGGGAGTACATTCCAGGCAAGAAGAATGTAGCAGCAAATGTATTGTCCCGTATTAATGTGAAAAATCAAACCTTTGAAGGAGAGAAGGAAACAATAGCAAACATTTACCACATATTAAAGGTTGATCTGACTTAGAGGAAATTGTTAAAGAAATTGAACAACACCAGAAGAGAGACACCAAATTAGTTCAAATACGACAGAGACTGTATGAACAAGACAATAGAATAATACCATACTACTGCGTACATCATAATATTTTATTCATTAAAACAAGTTACCACCACAATACCTGGAAATTAGTAATACCACGAACCATAGAAAAAGAAATTATCATCGATTATCACATCCGATATGGACATATGGGAGCTTTGAAAGTAATAAAGGCACTTGAGGAACATATGTACATCAAGGACATAAATAGAAGGGTATGTAATTATATTAAACATTGCCACATCTGTCAGCTAGTGAAATGAAACAACGATAAAAAAGAGGAGATAATGATTCCAATAACATCATCTCATAAATTAGAAAAGGTCTTCGTAGACATTTGCGGTCCATTCCCACACAGTGGAGGTAGACATCAATATAAATTCATCACCATTGTATTCGACCATTATACAAAATTCATCAAATTATACCCGATAAATCGTGCAACAACCAAGAAAATCCTCAACGTCATAATTCAAAATTACATACCTGAAGTAGGAACTCCAAAATCTATCATAACTGATCATGGTACGCAATTCAAGGGGAGGAAGTGGAAGGACACACTACTAGATCACGGTGTGAGGACTTATAAAACTTCAGTGCACCATCCCAGGAGCAACCTTGTGGAAAGAGTGTTGAAAGAAGTGGGGAGAATCCTCAGAACCTACTGTTTCAACCAACAGCGGAAATGGAATGAATACATATCAGCAGCAGAAGACTTCATAAATTTAGCTCATCACCAGTCTATCGAAACCACTCCATATACTGCAATGTTCGAGAAACCACCACCCAAAAGAAATCACTGTAATCATCAATTTTCCCCAAAGCAAGGAATACCAATTCAACAAGATTCAATTTCATAATAAGATAGTTGAAAGGGGAGAAAAAAGAAGAGGCAAATACCAGAAGAAAACACAACAGAAAATGATACAGTATCAAGTGGGAGATAGAGTGTTATTAAAAAATCAAGAATTACCCAGTAGGCTACAATGGAAGGTACCACCAAGAAACTACTATTACTTTATACTGGCCCGTATACCATCACAAAGAACAACAACAATAACACTTATGAAATTCTAGATCCAATCACCAAGAAAACAAAACGTACATACAACCAAGCATCTTTGAAGAAATACTATGATGAATGAGAACTATTAGTAATGATAATTTCTTCAATGCCATAAGGATTTTCAGAAATAATCATTTTTAGATGGGAGGCAATATGTAACATGACGAAATGTCACAAAAGAAGATAACACTAATGAACAACAAAACAGTGAAACACCACCAGAAATTATAAGTAATAAACCTCTTAAGTAGAGAAGATCTAAGAATAAGATAATTAAGATGAATAACATTAAAGATCGATTAACATAAAAAAATGACAATAAAGACTAACTGGACTAAAGACAAGACGTGATATGACTAGAAAATACCCAACAGATTGGAAGAGTGAGTAAACTAATTATACAAACTTACCAAGAATAAACTAAGTAAAAGCCAAGAATAACTCGTGAAGAAATCAAACAATGGAAAATAAAGAAAGTCAAAGGGATCATAAAGAACCATTAAAATGATAAAATGAAGAAGAAAGTAATTATTAAAATAACAAACAATGCATACCTAATGACATGACCATAATCATTGTTGAAACTTGAAATAAAAGGTAACCAAATCAGATAAGGAGAGTGAATTAATGAACTTGTAATTATGAAATAGATAATGGTGTAGAAAAGTATGCAATAAGATTGTAATTGTCTTGTTGGTACATCAACAGAGTACAGGTAACAAAAACTTCCTTGAACATTGCATACAACAAAACATGCCGCAAACATAACATTATACCCACACATGCACAAGTCACAATAAAAAATAACAGACACGCCGCACTACAAACCAAACTTAAAGCCGAAAAAATACACCTGGACAACATAATCAACGACTTATACTACAAAAAAGATACACTAAACAAAACAGCATACAACCTACACGTAAAACTTACACAAATATTACACCACATAGAACTTGAAAACATAATACAACATACATGGAACAACATAGAGAAACTCCAAACAAAAATACAAGAAAGACAAAACAGGAAAATCAATAGCATCTTAACACGAAGAAACGAAACAGTCCCTACACCGACACATAAATTTCACACACGTACAGTAAATATAACAAAGACCAATTTCACTAAAGCAGAAATAACCCTATTAGATAAAGGCCAAAAAACCCAATTTAAGAAACAATACAACCAATAGCAACAATAATAAAAGGTAAATACATGACGTAGTCATAGATGCTGAAACAGCCACACAACACACGCATAACAATGACCAAGACACTATACAACACGATATAAAACGCAAATTACAACACACACAACAACATGAACAAAAACACCATAATAACGAAATCCAAACACTAAAAAATATAAAACGTAAATTACAAGAACACAACCTAACCATACTCAAAGCAGATAAAGGTAACATAAATGTCATAATAGAAAAACAGGATCTAAATAACAAAATCGAAACATTTCTTACTGAAAACAACATAACCAAATTAAATAAAGACCCCACCACAAAATATCACAAACAAATAAATAAAATCATAAATAACACAAAACACATAATCACACCCGACAACATCAAATATCTAAAACAAATTAAACCAAACCCCCTACACTGAATGCCTACCAAAATTACACAAACCTAATATCCCCATCAGACCACTTATAAACAACACACAAGCACCCGCACACAAAATAGCTAGACACTTAGATAAATTAATCAGAAACAACATAAATTTAACAAACAACACCACCGTCAAAAATAATTTAGATCTGGTGAATAAAACTCAACATGTCCACATTCCACACAATTCAACACTTGCTTCTTTCGACATAACAAACCTATACACCAATGTACCCATAAAAGAAACTATAACAACATTAGAACACTTACTAAAACTAAATAACACACCAGAAACACACATAAAAGAGACCATCCATCTCACCAAAATTATCACCGAACAAAATTGTTTCTCACACAATAACATGATTTACACACAAACAGATGGTCTACCCATGGGCCTGATGTATTCCTACATCAGGAATCCTAGCCGAAATATTCGTACATACCATAGAACAAGAACACATATTAAACAATAACAAATACACAAACAAAATCATATATTGGCACAGATATGTTTACGACATTTTACTCCTATACAACGGCAACAAAAGACAAATTGAAAGTTTCCACAAATACATTAACACTATATACCAAAAATTAAAATTCACACTAGATTTAGAACAAAACAATAGCATAAACTTCCTGGACCTTACAATTACCAAAACAAACAACACACACATACAAAATATACAGAAAACCCACCACAACAGACATGGTCATACTCATCCAACCACCCAACTCAACACAAACATGCAGCTTTCAATTACATGCTCCATAGGCTCACTTCAATACCCCAAAACACACATGACTACCAAGAAGAACTCAACACAATCAAATATATAGCAGTCAAAAATGGTTACAATCCCGATTTAATAAACAAACTACACAAACGCATCCTAAACACAAAATGTAAAACACATAAAACCAACAGTACACAACCCAATAAATACATCACACTCACATACTACAATTACAACACACACAAAATTGCTAACACATTCAGGAAACACAATTATAAAGTAGCATACAGGACTAACAACACCATCAGGAAACACATAAATAATACTAACAAAGACACAGACACATACAGCAAAACGGGTTTACAAATTAAACTGCAGTGATTGTAACCAGTTCTACATCGGCCAGTTGGGAAGATCTTTTTCCTCAAGGTACTCTGAACATTTAAAAGCCCTCACCACAAACTACATACACTCCACATTCGCCACACATTTACAAAATGAAAACCACGGGTAAACATGGAAATACTACACTACTTACCTAAAAGTAGAAAACTAAACACAGCAGAACAATATGAAATATACAGACATCACACACTACAACCAAATAACATATTAAATGACCAATTACACTATAGATCACATATACTTTTTGGTACACTTGTTCAAACACACACTTTGAATCCCACCGCCAATTCCCTCCCACCAGCAACCCCCACCGTACACACCTAAAACCCATAACGGTTACTTTGTACAGACTCTGTATTTCAAATCCCACTGAGGAAGACAGACACCATGTCGAAACGTTTGGGACAAAAAACCAAAAGTAAGTGTTCACTTGTGAAGTTTGTGTGTATATATATATATATATAATAATAACATTGTATTTAGTGTTTAAATGATGTACCTAATGTAAAACCACTGAATGTCAGATAGGACTGGTTATTAATGTAATAATGTGATTATAATATAAGTAAACATGAATAAATGTGACCATAATAAGAATTAGTAATTAGTACTACAACCAAAGAGTAATTAGCAATTAAAATCAATAATGTATAACCAATATGTGAACTGAAATTAGTCAGTAAGGGTCAGAGTTAGCAACATAACCTAACTTGCAGTAAGAAATCACTCTTATAATTACAAAAGATGATATAAAAGTGATGTAAATCTAGTGAATGTTAAATTTGGATAAAACTATAACACTTAAAGAAAGTTCTTAAACAGATTTTATGACAACCAGATATTGTAATTGTTGTCAGTAATGTAAATAACATGATAAAATCAGATGTAGTAAAAAGCACTTGTATAGTACCTACTTTATAAAGCTACTAAAATAGCAATGATCAGTGCATATCAGTATTATTAATACCAAAAGGTATAATTGAAGTAACTAATGGTAGTAAACCAAAACATAATTTGCCTTAATAATTTAACAATAATGTAAATAATATGGACAGCACTTGCAGCAACATGATGCACAGCTTAGTTAGTGAAATAATAAGAATAATAGACTGTTCCAATGAACAAAAAGTTTTATAAAACTTGAAGGGGAGTGAGAGGAGTATTTTGATGTAAAACAGTAACAATGTAAATAATGTATAAAGTAGGCCTAGATATAAGCAAAACTCACAGAATGCCTACCTGTACCAGGACTCATGTAATACCGGTATTCAGTGATAAAATACAGGGAAATTGGCATATCTGAAGGAACAAGAAGTTTACCAGAAGTTGGTATTATTATTTGTTAATAAGTTTTGAATGTTAAAAAATCTTGGTATTCTACCATTGTATTACAATAACTAAAACTAACTTATGATGTTATATGCCAACTGAAGCCTAGAGCAAGACTTTGTATTTTTATCAATTTAAGATGTTTATTATGTTAAGTAACTTAAGTATTGTAGTTAATGTATGTATGTTAAGTATTGTAGTTAATGTAAATAACAATCATTCGATCGGTAATTAGTTATAAGACGTAATTTTATCAATATATTGTATCGACGCTTAGTTTAAAAAAGTGACTTTGTTATTACTAGACGGATTTATGCCTTGTAAGATGTTAAAATTATTAGCAGGACAAAAGCCAAGATGGGGTAAAGCTAGATGTGCATTTTCGAGATGCATAAGGACGTTATATCAATTATAATATATTTTGCTCAATTTCATTAAAAAGTTTGGCATCACTTTCATACTCTCAAACCCAAAGTCCTACGCTTTCAGCAAAAGTAAATAATTTTAATAAAGCGGGGAGTACGTGTACACGGTGGAATGTCATCGATTTCCACCAATCATATTTGTTAGATCAAGATTCACCACGATGGTCCAGATTGGAACAACGGCCAGGAGACAAATAATTTTAGTTAGTTCGCCGAGAGAATTCATACAGAACAGACATCAACTCCACATTAAATAAATCTGCCATTTTACCCAGAGTGCAACGTGTGACGTTTGTAAACAGTGCAGTCTAACCTGTGAAGTTTAACGTGCTTCGATATTTAATAATAGTGAAGTGTTGTGATGGCTTGTGATAGCCTTGAATGCTAAATAAAGCATTATCAGTGCATTTAATTAAATTGTAACAAAGGATAAAGGAAGTATAGTGCAAATTATAAAAAATAGTTAATAATTAAATGATGTTGGACATCATATGAGAGTACCGTGGAACATTACTAAACACTTGTATATATTTCTTGTAACACTACACAACAAACAAACAACATTATTATTCACCCATTTTGATTTATTCACTGTAATTTCTTTGTGAATAGCATCCATCATGATAAATTTTTATGGTTAAGAATAACCTCACTTTATATCGTTTATGTATAACCCAACTTTCTTGTACTAGTTAAGTAAGTAATCCTTATATATTGTAATCACTCTTTTTTCCGATATTTTTATGATTATTAACAGCATTTTAGTAACGTATGTTGCAGTTCAAAGAACTCACTTGTAATAATTAATGTACACGTATTTATCAACAACGACGATTTTAAAACATTGTGACCACTCTGAGTTAATAGTTTCAAATCATAAATAATTGTTTTTTTTTTGTAAAGTATTATCTACTTAAATGTTTGTAAAGGGAGTTAAAATGTCATCTTATGATGAATAAATGTATTTTAACTCAATTAACGAAACGACTTCGTCTTATTTAATCAATGAAATAATAGTGGTTTTGGATGATAGAAGGTTATGGTTACATCTGGATCTGTTGGCAGTATTGATGGACCGCCAAATCGAAGAACTTTAAATTTTCATGTGTGTATCGATATTTATAATCTGAAGAATAGTGTAGTAACTTATGAAGAATTAACTACGTCAGTAAGTAAACACCTTTACAAATAATCTAAGCATTGATAACAGGGATATAATATTACCTTTAATGATGATTCACATGATAGCAAATCAACATTAGAAAATAATAATAATAATAATTGAAAAGCATTGATTAATAATAATTAAATAAGCGAAATATTAATAATCGTTCTAATCCTACAAGGCGGTTATCGTTAGATTATAGTATGCATACATTTCTATACACATATTTGGGCTCTTGGGAACATAGTAAAAGAACCTCTTTCTTAGGAATTTCAAAAGAGGACAATGGAGTAGTATGGTGTCACAGTTACCTTAGTACTAACTGGAACTCTCTGTCAATAGTTCTATATGTTTTATGTCTGTTGTGTGTCTCCTTGGGAACTAAGGAAGAAGGTCATCAGGTGACAGAGAAGTGCTTATTATGTAGCAATCCAGGGAGTATGGCAGCAGTTTAGAGTAATATGACCAGAGGTGGTGGGAACAAAAATAAAATGAAATCTGTCAGACAGTGATTATAAACTACAAGTGTTCGATCATCACTCAAAACATAAAAAATAACGCGTCGATCGGGTGCTTAAAGCGTAAAAGTATTGAATACCTGTAGTAGCATCGGAACAATAAGACATATGTAGGAGGACAGTAAACTGTAGAAAGACTTCAAGATTGATACTATTAGACTCGAGTATTCCAGAACCGAATATTCCAGTTTATACTATAAATGCCATGATCTTTCTGAAGAAAGACTGGTTCTTTGTCGGAATGTGATAAAATCAAAGGAGACCTAAAAATGAGAATTGCTTGGTAGCATCCGCAAAGTCGCTGAATGGAATCTTGTAGCAAGAAAGTAGTAAAGGATGTGGTCGAGGTGGCGAGACGCCTTGGTGCAACAAATGGAAAAGCGACAGAGATAAATTAAAACTACATTGGTAATGCTTACGAAGATACGAAGTGTGCGGTTGTAGTTTATAGCTGAGACGACTAGGAAAATTATCTAAACTGGAAAGATCTGGGTCTGGTGAACAGTGTGTCGACGGTATAAAGAAAGAAAGGGCCTCATTAAATGTGTGTAAGATATTCCCAGATGGTATAGTACTAGCTTAACTGGTAGAACTAGCTGGGAAATAAAATACATAAAGTGAGTTCAAGTTACTAGAAGTAGCCACATACCTGCATAAGTTGTAAAATCAATTAAAGGCAATTTTTTGGTAGTGTTAATTGACGCGTTCATTATTATAGATTTTGTTGGGTTTCCCAAGTGTCAAACATGTGTGGTTACACTCGTGGCTTGACAGAAATTCTGAAGCATCCGGATATAAGTTATATATATATATATTCAAAACACTTTTTGCTACAGTCCGTTTCTTGATGTATGTAATATATTTAATATTTATACTGAAATTACATCAAGATATATTTTTTCCTTATTAGAAACATGTTTCGAGAACCATTGTGTTCTCATCTTCAGCCTTTGTGATTTTGCGTCTGGTAAAGTATTTGTGTCACAACAACAATAAAAAATGGGCCACATTCACATACATAAATAATAAATGACAAAGCTAACAAAACTGTTTAAAAACACAGACATTAAAATAGCATACAAAACTAACAAAAATTATCTACAAAAACTAAATAACCCACACAACAAAGGTAATACAATAACCAATGGTATATACAAAATTGAATGCCAAGATTGCAATAAATGTTACATAGTACAAACAAAAAAACAACTGAAAAAACGTTATTTTGAACACTAAACACATACAAAAAACCAGAAATATACAAATCTAATTTGGCCACACATGCAATAAACACTGGACATGAATTCCTAGACAAAACCAACATGACACTAATAAAACACATACCACACAAAGGCACCATAATGAACGTTTGGGAAAATGTACAAATGTACGAACATAAAACACAAAACAAACTAATACCTGAACAAATACAAATCAATATAAAACATGACACAATTTTCAAAGCACTGAACATCGAAAATACACAAAATACTAATACATACACCACACTCACACAATAATACCACTTTAAAATACCAGAGACCAACAAGAAACCAAAATAACGTCTAGCCAACACACAAATACTTCACCAGATGCAAAATCACGAAGGCTGAGGATGAGAACACAATAGTTCTCGAAACATGTTCCTAATAAGGAAAAAAAATATCTTGAGGTAATTTCAGTATAAATATTAAATATATATATTGTAACGTTACATATTGTCACAGTACCACAACACACCCAAATTGAACACTCCTAAACATTGAAATACCACATGAAACAACCAAGTATAACCTTTGAACGAGGAAGGAGATGAAATACTAAATTAATTGAAAAGTATAAAGAATAACACCTTAGTAAACGAACATGAATGATAAAGTAATGAAGACAAACCGACGTATAGACTAGACAAAATGTGACTCAAAATACCCAGTAGATTAGGATAGTGAGTAGACTAATTATGAAACTACGCAGATAACAGAATGAGGACAACCCAAAAATACCTTGTAAAGGAGGGATGACAAGTAAAAACAAATGAGATCAAATGCCTCATAAAAAACAATTAAGTTTATAAAGTAAAGGAGAAATAACATAACTCAACCACTATAAATAAAGAAGAGAGTATCTACAAGATAAAGAGAGTAGAAATTAGAACTCCAAATTGAAGGAAAAATAATTATTTAAAATAACAGACAAAACATACTAAATGACATGACAATAACAATAACTGAGACTTACAATAAAAAGATACCCAATAAGATTAGGAGAGTGAAGTAACAACCATATGATTATGAAATATATGATAATGTATAATACAAAACAATAAGATTGTATCTTATCTTCAAAAAATATAATTAATCTAACCAAATGAATATCAGAAGGAGCTGATTAATAATTAAAAATGTACATAGAATATAAGACAAACTGAACAATGGCGATCAGAAAAATAAAAAATAGAGAGTACTATTAATAGATAATAATAAGTGAGTAATGTAACTAATAAAAACCAAGCAGGTGAAATAAATGTATTCAATGAACTTGAAAGTGGTCAACATAACCTCACCAGCTGTGAAATTACACTGGTAAATACAAAAATTGGTATTCAAAATGATGTAAAACTATGGTATATTATATTTAGATGAAACTAGATTATATAAAGACAATTCTAAGACAGAGATTAGATCCCTAAGATGTTATAATTGTTGTAATTAATGTAAATCAACAGGATGAAAATGACAGAGTATAAAAGACTCACATTGTACACTAAAAACCCATAGAAATACCAAATAAAAAAGAGAGTAAATACTATCAATATAACCAGTGATATGTAAACTAACTATTGATATGTAAACAATTAATAATTGTCACTAAATTAACCATTAATAATAAACCTATGATGCACACGACCTGTTGCAACTAGATGCAAGGTTCATTAATTGAAATAACAAAAAAATAAGAATGTTAAGATGAAAAAACATAATGTAAAACTTACTAGTAACTAAGATATTTAATTATGGAAAAGATATTAACATAATAACAGATGTATTATATAAAATTAAGGATAAATAACAAGATGCCTAGCTGTACAAAAACTTAGGTGATTTTAATGATAAAATACAATAAAAAGGCATCTCTTAATGAAAACTAAGTTAACCAAAAGTTGATATGGTTATTTAGAATTAAGTGTGAAATGTTATAAACTGTTAAGAATCAAACATTAAACTATAAGAAGTAAATCTAACTCATAGTGCTATAGGCCTAATGAAGCTTGGAACCAGACTTTGTGTTTTATTCACAATTAAGTGTTAATAATGTCAAATAATTATAGAAAAGGACTTGAAGGCATTGTATCCAACATAAGTAATAACCAATTGTTAATTAAATAGGACATAAGTTTGTAAAAGAATTGTAATAGGATATAAGTTAGAATTGTTATCTTTGTTAATCATGAACAGAATTATGCCTTGTGGGATGTCTAAATGCTCAGCAGGACAGAAGCCAGATGATGGTAAAGCTAGATTGGAGCTCACAAGTAGCTAAAGAATTGTTATCAATTGTAAAGTATTTTAATAGTTTTAGATAAAAAGTTTGGTATCACTTTTATACTCTCCAACCCAAAAACCCAAGCTTCTGACGAAATTAAATAATTTTGTTAACGCAGGGGTGATGTGTCAACAAAGGAATGTCATCAATTCTGACCAATCAAATCACCTATATCGAGATTTCCGCGGTGGACGAAGTTAGGAACAGAGAGAGAGAGACGCGCAAATTTTGGACAGTTCTTCACCAGTTTCAAAGCCGTACAGATGACAGTATCTGCGCTAAAGTAATTCACGATTAACCCATAATGCAGTGCGGTTTCGAATGTAAACACGGGCAACCTAACCTTCAATACGGAAAGTAAAACGAATTCGTGTACAAGTGTAGTACAGTGGTGTACTAATACAGCAATGAATGCTTATTAAAGTATTATTAGTGAATATAACAAATATAAAAAAAAGAATTAAGGAAGTATAGTGAAATGTATAAAAAAATACATAATGAATTTAGTACATTATATGATGATGCCATTAGAAATTGTTAAACACTTGTAACTATTTTGAAACACTACACAACCAACCAAACATTGTCATTCTAACACTTTCAACTTATTAACGTAATTTAATTTTAAATTGAAGTTAACGTTGTTAACTTTCTAGGCTCATGATAACCTCCAATTGTGACGTCTATGTATAGCCGAACTTTATTGTATTAGGTTAAGTATTTATTCAACTTATATTGTAATCATTCTCCTTTTACGATGTTTTAATAATAGTAGTCAGCATTTTAGTTACGTATGTTGCAGTTCAAAGAACTCTATGGTATAAATTAATTAGACATTTTGTCAACTAAGACGGTTTCTATAACATTGTGACAACCCTGAGATATGAGTATCGAACCAAATACCAACCAATGGTTTTCAGTAAAAATGAAATGATTAATTGTTTTAAAAAAGGATTTAATATTACATCTTACGATAAATAAAAAGCATTTGAACCCAATTAATGAAGCACGAATTTATTTTATTCAGTAAACGAGCTATTAGTGGTTTTGAGTTAAGGTTGTGTTTGCATCGGGGTCAGTTGTTAACACCCGTGACCCGCCAAATTGAAGAATTTTAAATTTACCAGTGATCATCAATACTTATAACGTGAGTAATAGTGTTGTAACTAGTGGAGGATAAACAATAGAAGTAAGTACTTAGTTTTATCAACAACATAATTGTTTATAACCACAACAAAACTCTTCAGTACAACAACAGTGAATGACGATTGTTACGGGAGGAGTTGTTTAATACGACTATAATTCAGCATAATTCTACTCTTACCACTAGTGACATATTAAACCATTAAAATAAAAAAAAAACGATTAAATACAAATGATTTAACGAAATATAATAATCATTTATTTAAATAATATACAAGAACGTTAAAAAAGATAAATTTTGGTACGGTCTCCAAGTTGCGTAATTTAATAAATTATATACATTGGTTTAAATTATAATATAAAAAAATAAATAAAACCACTGCTAAAGAGTCGACTAAAGAGTCGACCTTTAACTTTACGACGGTGCGCACGTGAATGAATACACATAGCTATGTGTTTGCGCGAATACGAGTGTTGTGCAGTGGTTTTACATTTTTTTAAAACTTAACGACGAGTGACTAGTGCATGATTTAATTTTATAACCTGATGATGGGACTGTGATCCTGAAACGCGTTGTTACGCAAATAATTAAGTTGAAAGGAAGGAATTAGATAAAGGTAATTACCAATCTATATAATTTGTTAAAAAAATACTTATATTACAGAATTGACCCAACCCACGTGAGGCGTTTGAACTATAGCAACCTATTATAAATAAGAATACGACACGTGTAAATCACCGAGCAAAACGGTATTTTTACTATATATATATATATATATATATATATATATATATATATATATATATATATATTGAAATAGATCAAACTTTATTATTCTAATAAGGATATTGTGAGTGTGTAAAAATCGATACAAGTCTATATGGAGGAGATGAAAAATTATTTATTATATACAAATAATGTTTATAAAGATGTATAATGTATTTTAAATTGTCATGTATTGATCACATATTTAATTGTTTGTATTGTTCAATATATTAAATCAATTTTACTTGTTTGCTGCAACGTCCTCCTCTCGTCTCGTCGGTCCCGTCTTGGCGTCCTCTTCGTCTCTTCGTCCTCTTCTCCAGCTTCACTCCTTCCTGGTGTCCTCTTCGTCTCGTCGTCCTCTTCTACAGCAAACGGCTCCAGCGGCGATATTTCACAGAGTCTCGTAGTTATGTTTGACTGCTTCCACGATATCTTGTAGAGTCTTTAAGTTCCCTAAGCGGATATCTTAACTTACGCGGAACAGCACTGTATAATATTTCATATTTTATCTAATTATTTACCCTCTCGGTTCTTATCGCACAACTTCATTAAGAATTACAAGGTTTATAGTTTATTTTATATAAGATATTCCTCTATTCCTTCTTGGTTCTTATCGCAAAACTTCGTTAAGAATTTTAAGGTTTATGGTTTATTTTATATAAGATATTTCTACGCTTGTAAGAGAACAACTCTCTTAGCCGGGCACAACTTCCCCTAGCAACGTCGACAGACAGACTGTGTCCATCCTAGCTCTGCAACGTATGAATCTCACTGAATTTGGTGTATTTTGATAGGCCAAGCCCAAGTTACATGATTGGTGGAACGACCAGATACACAAATTTCATGAAAACCTTTGCATAATTTAGCATAGTCCTGCATGGAAAAAATCTACAAATTTTATTACCCTAACATTGATAAGGGTTACACTTGAGTTTTTCTTTACTTAAAAATCCATATTTCTAAAATAGTTACAAACCTCAGAGTATACATAAATCGAAGCTATTTACTTAAATAATTCCATGTCAAATTTTCATGTAAATCGGTTAACTACCACTGCCGCTATAAGGATCGCAGATTATCACACCCGCACACGCGCACCAATTCATACAAAACATACATGACAATATAGTACATCTTTTTATGAATAGTTTGGTGTAACCTATATGCTTATCAATTTTTAAATACAAAACTTATGACTAAAAGACAAAATATTACAAAAAACCAATTTAAACAAGAAAATGCTCGTCATTCATGTACTCTGATATAAACAGCATATCTTATCCTCCTGTGTTCTGTTGCAGGATTAACCCCCTCCACGTGTAAAAAAAACATTTTTTTTTTTTAAACCTAAATTGACATAACTTCTTCCCAATAATCATAATCAACTAAATAATAACATAATAACTTCAAAAATCAAAATAACTGAACAGCTTCTATCAAACAACACTTCCCCAACTGTCACTTTGACAGCACTAATTGTAAACAAACAAAAGCACATGGCTGCATATCACCAAACATTCCTGAACACTGATAAGGATGTCCATGTCTGACGTCATTCGGCTATATCTACAGTTCAACCATATATTTTTCAACATGATTACAATTATTCTTATTTTACACATAATTTTATACAATTTCCTACCAGTCATTCCACTTATATCCTGGCATTCTAGTTTAATTATTTGTATTATCCTTATTTTAATTTTTAATTTATCGCACAGACTCATGCCGCGCAACCTTTGTCGTTTTTTGATTGCTCTTCGCTTGCATTTGTTTCGGTAATTGCCGATACATTTCTTTGATTTAATTTTTAAAGGTTTATGTGTAATGCCAGTTGTATTACCCAGGCTACACATAATATAAACTCCTTTGTATAATATGAACTCATTGTTTGATTGAAATTTCTCTGGTATCATCTCAAACATTATTTTCATCAGGTTTTCACAGTGATCAGTATGTAAGTGCGCTTTAAAATTTTTTAATGTCTCGGATTTGTCAGCATACGCATTCATAAAAGACGAACACACAGTGCTGTACAGTGAATCTCTGACTGTATAAATAACACCTGCATTTCGTTTCATATGTGGCTGAAAACACCCAGACAATTCTGATCTTCTGTCAGAATTAACCTTACCTGTGTGTTTTTCCTCAACTGCACCAGCTTCAGGAACAAAACTACTTTGTTTACCCAAGTATTCATCAAATATCTTATTTACATATTCATTTTTACAACTGTATGGACTTCTCATGTGTTTATACATTTCATTACTGACTGATAAAACATTACCAGAATGGATCTGCATCTTACAGACACGGTACAGCAAATAACATTTATTGTTTTTAAATACTCCACCGTTTACCCTTTGATCATACCAATCTGGATAGATGTGAACCAACACTTTGATAAGGTTTTCCCTATTTCTCTTTTCATATTTATTTAAAATATTATTTGATTGTTTTCGTTGATCAGCTGTTATCTCCTTATCGGGCGCTCCACCGTTACCTGCTCTTATCTATGCGATTACCAGCTGGTTTCTGTATGTCGACGGGACTACATCGGTCAACCGCATTGTCACATGCACTTTCATGCCTAAGAGAATAATTCAACTTCATTTTGGCTTCACATTCCCTGCTGTGAGATTTATTCCTTTCTAAGGCGGTCTCACTACTACTACAAATTAATTCTAAACTATCAGCTATACGTTTTTCAGTTGACTCTAAAAGTTGTTTACTTTGTTTAGCCTGGTCATGAACGGCTGTATAAATTTTTTTTTCTCATCATGAAGTGATTGTATCGACTTATTTTGCTTGAACGCTTCGTCTGTACCAAACTTATTTTCTTCTGAGAGCTTTTGTATATTAGCTAGGATTGCCGCTAATGTATTCTGTAATTCTTGTGATTCGGCCATATTCATTTATTTATTTTTAAATTTATAAAATATTATAGTTTTTATTTATAGTAACGTCAATATTTTTTTTATACGTATTATTACTAATAACGTCCGTTTATGTTATTTATTATTATAGTCCAGTCTCTCAATGAAATCTAAACAAGCTTAATCTAACATAAATACCAATAATAATTCAATCTCCACATAGACAATTTACTACTATTGTTCAAATATCTGATAAGAGAGAGTATTCAAACTTTTATCTACCCTCCCTGATAACATAGAACAGCACATATAAATAGTTCAATGAATTTAGTCTCTACACACTCAAATAAATATTTCTTTTTTAAATTAATTCAAAAATCGAGCCCAACGTTGGCAAACGCCAAATATCCTTATGCAACAGATCAAACTTTATTATTCTAATAAGAATATTGTGAGTGTGTATAAATCGATACAAGTCTATATGGAGGAGATGAAAAATTATTTATCATATACAAATATGTATACATATAAAGATGTATAATGTATTTTAAATTGTCATGTATTGATCATATATTTAATTGTTTGTATTGTTCAATATATTAAATCGATTTTACTTGTTTGCTGCAACGTCCTCCTCTCGTCTCGTCGGTCCCGTCTTGGCGTCCTCTTCTTCCTGTCCCTCCTTCCTGGCGTCCTCTTCGTCCTGGCGTCCTCTTCGTCCTGGCGTCCTCTTCGTCTCTTCGTCCTCTTCTCCAGCTTCACTCCTTCCTGGTGTCCTCTTCGTCTCGTCGTCCTCTTCTACAGCAAACGGCTCCAGCGGCGATATTTCACAGAGTCTCGTAGTTATGTTTGACTGCTTCCACGATATCTTGTAAAGTCTTTAAGTTCCCTAAGCGGATATCTTAACTTACGCGGAACAGCACTGTATTATATTTTATATTTTATCTAATTATTTACCCTCTCGGTTCTTATCGCTAAACTTCGTTAAGAATTTCAAGGTTTATAGTTTATTTTATATAAGATATTCCTCTATTCCTGCTTGGTTCTTATCGCAAAACTTCGTTAAGAATTTTAAGGTTTATGGTTTATTTTATATAAGATATTTCTACGTTTGTAAGAGAACAACTCTCTTAGCCGGGCACAACTTCCCCTAGCAATGTCGACAGACAGACTGTGTCCATCATAGCTCTGCAACGTATGAATCTCACTGAATTTGGTGTATTTTGATAGGCCAAGCCCAAGTTACATGATTGATGGAACGACCAGATACACAAATTTCATGAAAACCTTTGCATAATTTAGCACAGTCCTGCATGGAAAAAATCTACAAATTTTATTACCCTAACATTGATAAGGGTTACACTTGAGTTTTTCTTTACTTAAAAATCCATATTTCTAAAATAGTTACAAACCTCAGAGTATACATAAATCGAAGCTATTTACTTAAATAATTCCATGTCAAATTTTCATGTAAATCGGTTAACTACCACTGCCGCTATAAGGATCGCAGATTATCACACCCGCACACGCGCACCAATTCATACAAAACATACATGACAATATAGTACATCTTTTTATGAATAGTTTGGTGTAACCTATATGCTTATCGATTTTGAAATACAAAACTTATGACTAAAATACAAAATATTACAAAAAACAAATTTAAACAAGAAAATGCTCGTCATTCATGTACTCTGATATAAACAGCATATCTTATCCTCCTGTGTTCTGTTGCAGGATTAACCCCCTCCACGTGTAAAAAAAACATTTTTTTTTTAAACCTAAATTAACATAACTTCTTCCCAATAATCATAATCAACTAAATAATAACATAATATCTTCAAAAATCAAAATAACTGAATAGCTTCTATCAAACAACACTTCCCCAACTGTCACTTTGACAGCACTAATTGCAAACAAACAAAAGCACATGGCTGCATATCACCAAACATTCCTGAACACTGATAAGGATGTCCATGTCTGACGTCATTCGGCTATATCTACAGTTCAACCATATATTTTTCAACATGATTACAATTATTCTTATTTTACACATAATTTTATACAATTTCCTACCAGTCATTCCACTTATATCCTGGCATTCTAGTTTAATTATTTGTATTATCCTTATTTTAATTTTTAATTTATCGCACAGACTCATGCCGCGAAACCTTTCTCGTTTTTTGATTGCTCTTCGCTTGCATTTGTTTCGGTAATTGCCGATACATTTGTTTGATTTAATTTTTAAAGGTTTATATGTAATGCCAGTTGTATTACCCAGGCTACACATAATATAATCTCCTTTGTATAATGTGAACTCATTGTTTGATTGAAATTTCTCTGGTATCATCTCAAACATTATTTTCATCAGGTTTTCACAGTGATCAGTATCTAAGTGCGCTTTAAAATTTTTTAATGTCTCGGATTTGTCAGCATACGCATTCATAAAAGACGAACACACAGTGCTGTACAGTGAATCTCTGACTGTATAAATAACACCTGCATTTCGTTTCATATGTGGCTGAAAACACTCAGACAATTCTGATCTTCTGTCAGAATTAACCTTACCTGTGTGTTTTTCCTCAACTGCACCAGCTTCAGGAACAAAACTACTTTGTTTACCCAAGTATTCATCAAATACCTTATTTACATATTCATTTTTACAACTGTATGGACTTCTCATGTGTTTATACATTTCATTACTGACTGATAAAACATTACCAGAATGGATCTGCATCTTACAGACACGGTACAGCAAATAACATTTATTGTTTTTAAATACTCCACCGTTTACCCTTTGATCATACCAATCTGGATAGATGTGAACCAACACTTTGATAAGGTTTTCCCTATTTCTCTTTTCATATTTATTTAAAATATTATTTGATTGTTTTCGTTGATCAGCTGTTATCTCCTTATCGGGCGCTCCACCGTTACCTGCTCTTATCTATGCGATTACCAGCTGGTTTCTGTATGTCGACGGGACTACATCGGTCAACCGCATTGTCACATGCACTTTGCCTAAGAGAATAATTCAACTTAATTTCGGCTTCACATTCCCTGCTGTGAGATTTATTCCTTTCTAAGTCGGTCTCACTACTACTACAAATTAATTCTAAATTATCAGCTATACGTTTTTCAATTGACTCTAAAAGTTGTTTACTTTGTTTAGCCTGGTCATGAACGGCTGTATAAATTTTTTTTTTCTCATCATGAAGTGATTGTATCGACTTATTTTGCTTGAACGCTTCGTCTCTACCAACCTTATTTTCTTCTGAGAGCTTTTGTATATTAGCTAGGATTGCCGCTAATGTATTCTGTAATTCTTGTGATTCGGCCATATTCATTTATTTATTTTTAAATTTATAAAATATTATAGTTTTTATTTATAGTAACGTCAATATTTTTTTTATACGTATTATTACTAATAACGTCCGTTTATGTTATTTATTATTATAGTCCAGTCTCTCAATGAAATCTAAACAAGCTTAATCTAACATAAATACCAATAATAATTCAATCTCCACATAGACAATTTACTACTATTGTTCAAATATCTGATAAGAGAGAGTATTCAAACTTTTATCTACCCTCCCTGATAACATAGAACAGCACATATAAATAGTTCAATGAATTTAGTCTCTACACATTCAAATAAATATTTCTTTTTTAAATTAATTCAAAAATCGAGCTCAACTTTGGCAAGCTCCAAATATCCTTATGCAACAGATCAAACTTTATTATTCTAATAAGGATATTGTGAGAGTGTAAAAATCGATACAAGTCTATATGGAGGAGATGAAAAATTATTTATCATATACAAATATGTATACATATAAAGATGTATAATGTATTTTAAATTGTCATGTATTGATCATATATTTAATTGTTTTTATTGTTCAATATATTAAATCGATTTTACTTGTTTGCTGCAACGTCCTCCTCTCGTCTCGTCGGTCCCGTCTTGGCGTCCTCTTCTTCCTGTCCCTCCTTCCTGGCGTCCTCTTCGTCCTGGCGTCCTCTTCGTCCTGGCGTCCTCTTCGTCCTGGCGTCCTCTTCGTCCTGGCGTCCTCTTCGTCTCTTCGTCCTCTTCTCCACCTTCACTCCTTCCTGGTGTCCTCTTCGTCTCGTCGTCCTCTTCTACAGCAAACGGCTCCAGCGGCGATATTTCACAGAGTCTCGTAGTTATGTTTGACTGCTTCCACGATATCTTGTAAAGTATTTAAGTTCCCTAAGCGGATATCTTAACTTACGCGGAACAGCACTGTATTATATTTTATATTTTATCTAATTATTTACCCTCTCGGTTCTTATCGCTAAACTTCGTTAAGAATTTCAAGGTTTATAGTTTATTTTATATAAGATATTCCTCTATTTCTGCTTGGTTCTTATCGCAAAACTTCGTTAAGAATTTTAAGGTTTATGGTTTATTTTATATAAGATATTTCTACGTTTGTAAGAGAACAACTCTCTTAGCCGGGCACAACTTCCCCTAGCAATGTCGACAGACAGACTGTGTCCATCCTAGCTCTGCAACGTATGAATCTCACTGAATTTGGTGTATTTTGATAGGCCAAGCCCAAGTTACATGATTGATGGAACGACCAGATACACAAATTTCATGAAAACCTTTGCATAATTTAGCACAGTCCTGCATGGAAAAAATCTACAAATTTTATTACCCTAACATTGATAAGGGTTACACTTGAGTTTTTCTTTACTTAAAAATCCATATTTCTAAAATAGTTACAAACCTCAGAGTATACATAAATCGAAGCTATTTACTTAAATAATTCCATGTCAAATTTTCATGTAAATCGGTTAACTACCACTGCCGCTATAAGGATCGCAGATTATCACACCCGCACACGCGCACCAATTGATACAAAACATACATGACAAGATAGTACTTTTTTTTATGAATAGTTTGGTGTAACCTATATGCTTATCAATTTTGAAATACAAAACTTATGACTAAAATACAAAATATTACAAAAAACCAATTTAAACAAGAAAATGCTCGTCATTCATGTACTCTGATATAAACAGCATATCTTATCCTCCTGTGTTCTGTTGCAGGATTAACCCCCTCCACGTGTAAAAAAAACATTTTTTTTTTAAACCTAAATTGACATAACTTCTTCACAATAATCATAATCAACTAAATAATAACTTCAAAAATCAAAATAACTGAATAGCTTCTATCAAACAACACTTCCCCAACTGTCACTTTGACAGCACTAATTGTAAACAAACAAAAGCACATGGCTGCATATCACCAAACCTTCCTGAACACTGATAAGGATGTCCATGTCTGACGTCATTCGGCTATATCTACAGTTCAACCATATCTTTTTCAACATGATTACAATTATTCTTATTTTACACATAATTTTATACAATTTCCTACCAGTCATTCCACTTATATCCTGGCATTCTAGTTTAATTATTTGTATTATCCTTATTTTAATTTTTAATTTATCGCACAGACTCATGCCGCGAAACCTTTCTCGTTTTTTGATTGCTCTTCGCTTGCATTTGTTTCGGTAATTGCCGATACATTTCTTTGATTTAATTTTTAAAGGTTTATATGTAATGCCAGTTGTATTACCCAGGCTACACATAATATAATCTCCTTTGTATAATATGAACTCATTGTTTGATTGAAATTTCTCTGGTATCATCTCAAACATTATTTTCATCAGGTTTTCACAGTGATCAGTATCTAAGTGCGCTTTAAAATTTTTTAATGTCTCGGATTTGTCAGCATACGCATTCATAAAAGACGAACACACAGTGCTGTACAGTGAATCTCTGACTGTATAAATAACACCTGCATTTCGTTTCATATGTGGCTGAAAACACTCAGACAATTCTGATCTTCTGTCAGAATTAACCTTACCTGTGTGTTTTTCCTCAACTGCACCAGCTTCAGGAACAAAACTACTTTGTTTACCCAAGTATTCATCAAATACCTTATTTACATATTCATTTTTACAACTGTATGGACTTCTCATGTGTTTATACATTTCATTACTGACTGATAAAACATTACCAGAATGGATCTGCATCTTACAGACACGGTACAGCAAATAACATTTATTGTTTTTAAATACTCCACCGTTTACCCTTTGATCATACCAATCTGGATAGATGTGAACCAACACTTTGATAAGGTTTTCCCTATTTCTCTTTTCATATTTATTTAAAATATTATTTGATTGTTTTCGTTGATCAGCTGTTATCTCCTTATCGGGCGCTCCACCGTTACCTGCTCTTATCTATGCGATTACCAGCTGGTTTCTGTATGTCGACGGGACTACATCGGTCAACCGCATTGTCACATGCACTTTCCTGCCTAAGAGAATAATTCAACTTAATTTCGGCTTCACATTCCCTGCTGTGAGATTTATTCCTTTCTAAGTCGGTCTCACTACTACTACAAATTAATTCTAAATTATCAGCTATACGTTTTTCAATTGACTCTAAAAGTTGTTTACTTTGTTTAGCCTGGTCATGAACGGCTGTATAAATTTTTTTTTTCTCATCATGAAGTGATTGTATCGACTTATTTTGCTTGAACGCTTCGTCTCTACCAACCTTATTTTCTTCTGAGAGCTTTTGTATATAAGCTAGGATTGCCGCTAATGTATTCTGTAATTCTTGTGATTCGGCCATATTCATTTATTTATTTTTAAATTTATAAAATATTATAGTTTTTATTTATAGTAACGTCAATATTTTTTTTATACGTATTATTACTAATAACGTCCGTTTATGTTATTTATTATTATAGTCCAGTCTCTCAATGAAATCTAAACAAGCTTAATCTAACATAAATACCAATAATAATTCAATCTCCACATAGACAATTTACTACTATTGTTCAAATATCTGATAAGAGAGAGTATTCAAACTTTTATCTACCCTCCCTGATAACATAGAACAGCACATATAAATAGTTCAATGAATTTAGTCTCTACACATTCAAATAAATATTTCTTTTTAAAATTAATTCAAAAATCGAGCTCAACGTTGGCAAGCGCCAAATATCCTTATGCAACAGATCAAACTTTATTATTCTAATAAGGATATTGTGAGTGTGTAAAAATCGATACAAGTCTATATGGAGGAGATGAAAAATAATTTATCATATACAAATATGTATACATATAAAGATGTATAATGTATTTTAAATTTTCATGTATTGATCATATATTTAATTGTTTTTATTGTTCAATATATTAAATCGATTTTACTTGTTTGCTGCAACGTCCTCCTCTCGTCTCGACGGTCCCTTCTTGGCGTCCTCTTCTTCCTGTCCCTCCTTCCTGGTGTCCTCTTCGTCCTGGCGTCCTCTTCGTCTCTTCGTCCTCTTCTCCAGCTTCACTCCTTCCTGGTGTCCTCTTCGTCTCGTCGTCCTTTTCTACAGCAAACGGCTCCAGCGGCGATATTTCACAGAGTCTCGTAGTTATGTTTGACTGCTTCCACGATATCTTGTAAAGTCTTTAATTTCCCTAAGCGGATATCTTAACTTACGCGGAACAGCACTGTATTATATTTTATATTTTATCTAATTATTTACCCTCTCGGTTCTTATCGCAAAACTTCGTTAAGAATTTCAAAGTTTATAGTTTATTTTATATAAGATATTCCTCTATTCCTGCTTGGTTCTTATCGCAAAACTTCGTTAAGAATTTTAAGGTTTATGGTTTATTTTATATAAGATATTTCTACGTTTGTAAGAGAACAACTCTCTTAGCCTGGCACAACTTCCCCTAGCAATGTCGACAGACAGACTGTGTCCATCCTAGCTCTGCAACGTATGAATCTCACTGAATTTGGTGTACTTTGATAGGCCAAGCCCAAGTTACATGATTGATGGAACGACCAGATACACAAATTTCATGAAAACCTTTGCATAATTTAGCACAGTCCTGCATGGAAAAAATCTACAAATTTTATTACCCTAACATTGATAAGGGTTACACTTGAGTTTTTCTTTACTTAAAAATCCATATTTCTAAAATAGTTACAAACCTCAGAGTATACATAAATCGAAGCTATTTACTTAAATAATTCCAAGTCAAATTTTCATGTAAATCGGTTAACTACCACTGCCGCTATAAGGATCGCAGATTATCACACCCGCACACGCGCACCAATTCATACAAAACATACATGACAAGATAGTACTTTTTTTTATGAATAGTTTGGTGTAACCTATATGCTTATCAATTTTGAAATACAAAACTTATGACTAAAATACAAAATATTACAAAAAACCAATTTAAACAAGAAAATGCTCGTCATTCATGTACTCTGATATAAACAGCATATCTTATCCTCCTGTGTTCTGTTGCAGGATTAACCCCCTCCACGTGTAAAAAAAACATTTTTTTTTTAAACCTAAATTGACATAACTTCTTCCCAATAATCATAATCAACTAAATAATAACATAATAACTTCAAAAATCAAAATAACTGAATAGCTTCTATCAAACAACACTTCCCCAACTGTCACTTTGACAGCACTAATTGTAAACAAACAAAAGCACATGGCTGCATATCACCAAACATTCCTGAACACTGATAAGGATGTCCATGTCTGACGTCATTCGGCTATATCTACAGTTCAACCATATCTTTTTCAACATGATTACAATTATTCTTATTTTACACATAATTTTATACAATTTCCTACCAGTCATTCCACTTATATCCTGGCATTCTAGTTTAATTATTTGTATTATCCTTATTTTAATTTTTAATTTATCGCACAGACTCATGCCGCGAAACCTTTCTCGTTTTTTGATTGCTCTTCGCTTGCATTTGTTTCGGTAATTGCCGATACATTTCTTTGATTTAATTTTTAAAGGTTTATATGTAATGCCAGTTGTATTACCCAGGCTACACATAATATAATCTCCTTTGTATAATATGAACTCATTGTTTGATTGAAATTTCTCTGGTATCATCTCAAACATTATTTTCATCAGGTTTTCACAGTGATCAGTATCTAAGTGCGCTTTAAAATTTTTAATGTCTCGGATTTGTCAGCATACGCATTCATAAAAGACGAACACACAGTGCTGTACAGTGAATCTCTGACTGTATAAATAACACCTGCATTTCGTTTCATATGTGGCTGAAAACACTCAGACAATTCTGATCTTCTGTCAGAATTAACCTTACCTGTGTGTTTTTCCTCAACTGCACCAGCTTCAGGAACAAAACTACTTTGTTTACCCAAGTATTCATCAAATAACTTATTTACATATTCATTTTTACAACTGTATGGACTTCTCATGTGTTTATACATTTCATTACTGACTGATAAAACATTACCAGAATGGATCTGCATCTTACAGACACGGTACAGCAAATAACATTTATTGTTTTTAAATACTCCACCGTTTACCCTTTGATCATACCAATCTGGATAGATGTGAACCAACACTTTGATAAGGTTTTCCCTATTTCTCTTTTCATATTTATTTAAAATATTATTTGATTGTTTTCGTTGATCAGCTGTTATCTCCTTATCGGGCGCTCCACCGTTACCTGCTCTTATCTATGCGATTACCAGCTGGTTTCTGTATGTCGACGGGACTACATCGGTCAACCGCATTGTCACATGCACTTTCATGCCTAAGAGAATAATTCAACTTCATTTTGGCTTCACATTCCCTGCTGTGAGATTTATTCCTTTCTAAGGCGGTCTCACTACTACTACAAATTAATTCTAAATTATCAGCTATACGTTTTTCAGTTGACTCTAAAAGTTGTTTACTTTGTTTAGCCTGGTCATGAACGGCTGTATAAATTTTTTTTTCTCATCATGAAGTGATTGTATCGACTTATTTTGCTTGAACGCTTCGTCTGTACCAAACTTATTTTCTTCTGAGAGCTTTTGTATATTAGCTAGGATTGCCGCTAATGTATTCTGTAATTCTTGTGATTCGGCCATATTCATTTATTTATTTTTAAATTTATAAAATATTATAGTTTTTATTTATAGTAACGTCAATATTTTTTTATACGTATTATTACTAATAACGTCCGTTTATGTTATTTATTATTATAGTCCAGTCTCTCAATGAAATCTAAACAAGCTTAATCTAACATAAATACCAATAATAATTCAATCTCCACATAGACAATTTACTACTATTGTTCAAATATCTGATAAGAGAGAGTATTCAAACTTTTATCTACCCTCCCTGATAACATAGAACAGCACATATAAATAGTTCAATGAATTTAGTCTCTACACACTCAAATAAATATTTCTTTTTTAAATTAATTCAAAAATCGAGCCCAACGTTGGCAAACGCCAAATATCCTTATGCAACAGATCAAACTTTATTATTCTAATAAGAATATTGTGAGTGTGTATAAATCGATACAAGTCTATATGGAGGAGATGAAAAATTATTTATCATATCCAAATATGTATACATATAAAGATGTATAATGTATTTTAAATTGTCATGTATTGATCATATATTTAATTGTTTGTATTGTTCAATATATTAAATCGATTTTACTTGTTTGCTGCAACGTCCTCCTCTCGTCTCGTCGGTCCCGTCTTGGCGTCCTCTTCTTCCTGTCCCTCCTTCCTGGCGTCCTCTTCGTCCTGGCGTCCTCTTCGTCCTGGCGTCCCCTTCGTCTCTTCGTCCTCTTCTCCAGCTTCACTCCTTCCTGGTGTCCTCTTCGTCTCGTCGTCCTCTTCTACAGCAAACGGCTCCAGCGGCGATATTTCACAGAGTCTCGTAGTTATGTTTGACTGCTTCCACGATATCTTGTAAAGTCTTTAAGTTCCCTAAGCGGATATCTTAACTTACGCGGAACAGCACTGTATTATATTTTATATTTTATCTAATTATTTACCCTCTCGGTTCTTATCGCTAAACTTCGTTAAGAATTTCAAGGTTTATAGTTTATTTTATATAAGATATTCCTCTATTCCTGCTTGGTTCTTATCGCAAAACTTCGTTAAGAATTTTAAGGTTTATGGTTTATTTTATATAAGATATTTCTACGTTTGTAAGAGAACAACTCTCTTAGCCGGGCACAACTTCCCCTAGCAATGTCGACAGACAGACTGTGTCCATCATAGCTCTGCAACGTATGAATCTCACTGAATTTGGTGTATTTTGATAGGCCAAGCCCAAGTTACATGATTGATGGAACGACCAGATACACAAATTTCATGAAAACCTTTGCATAATTTAGCACAGTCCTGCATGGAAAAAATCTACAAATTTTATTACCCTAACATTGATAAGGGTTACACTTGAGTTTTTCTTTACTTAAAAATCCATAATTCTAAAATAGTTACAAACCTCAGAGTATACATAAATCGAAGCTATTTACTTAAATAATTCCATGTCAAATTTTCATGTAAATCGGTTAACTACCACTGCCGCTATAAGGATCGCAGATTATCACACCCGCACACGCGCACCAATTCATACAAAACATACATGACAAGATAGTACTTTTTTTTATGAATAGTTTGGTGTAACCTATATGCTTATCGATTTTGAAATACAAAACTTATGACTAAAATACAAAATATTACAAAAAACAAATTTAAACAAGAAAATGCTCGTCATTCATGTACTCTGATATAAACAGCATATCTTATCCTCCTGTGTTCTGTTGCAGGATTAACCCCCTCCACGTGTAAAAAAAACATTTTTTTTTTAAACCTAAATTAACATAACTTCTTCCCAATAATCATAATCAACTAAATAATAACATAATATCTTCAAAAATCAAAATAACTGAATAGCTTCTATCAAACAACACTTCCCCAACTGTCACTTTGACAGCACTAATTGTAAACAAACAAAAGCACATGGCTGCATATCACCAAACATTCCTGAACACTGATAAGGATGTCCATGTCTGACGTCATTCGGCTATATCTACAGTTCAACCATATATTTTTCAACATGATTACAATTATTCTTATTTTACACATAATTTTATACAATTTCCTACCAGTCATTCCACTTATATCCTGGCATTCTAGTTTAATTATTTGTATTATCCTTATTTTAATTTTTAATTTATCGCACAGACTCATGCCGCGAAACCTTTCTCGTTTTTTGATTGCTCTTCGCTTGCATTTGTTTCGGTAATTGCCGATACATTTGTTTGATTTAATTTTTAAAGGTTTATATGTAATGCCAGTTGTATTACCCAGGCTACACATAATATAATCTCCTTTGTATAATGTGAACTCATTGTTTGATTGAAATTTCTCTGGTATCATCTCAAACATTATTTTCATCAGGTTTTCACAGTGATCAGTATCTAAGTGCGCTTTAAAATTTTTTAATGTCTCGGATTTGTCAGCATACGCATTCATAAAAGACGAACACACAGTGCTGTACAGTGAATCTCTGACTGTATAAATAACACCTGCATTTCGTTTCATATGTGGCTGAAAACACTCAGACAATTCTGATCTTCTGTCAGAATTAACCTTACCTGTGTGTTTTTCCTCAACTGCACCAGCTTCAGGAACAAAACTACTTTGTTTACCCAAGTATTCATCAAATACCTTATTTACATATTCATTTTTACAACTGTATGGACTTCTCATGTGTTTATACATTTCATTACTGACTGATAAAACATTACCAGAATGGATCTGCATCTTACAGACACGGTACAGCAAATAACATTTATTGTTTTTAAATACTCCACCGTTTACCCTTTGATCATACCAATCTGGATAGATGTGAACCAACACTTTGATAAGGTTTTCCCTATTTCTCTTTTCATATTTATTTAAAATATTATTTGATTGTTTTCGTTGATCAGCTGTTATCTCCTTATCGGGCGCTCCACCGTTACCTGCTCTTATCTATGCGATTACCAGCTGGTTTCTGTATGTCGACGGGACTACATCGGTCAACCGCATTGTCACATGCACTTTCCTGCCTAAGAGAATAATTCAACTTAATTTCGGCTTCACATTCCCTGCTGTGAGATTTATTCCTTTCTAAGTCGGTCTCACTACTACTACAAATTAATTCTAAATTATCAGCTATACGTTTTTCAATTGACTCTAAAAGTTGTTTACTTTGTTTAGCCTGGTCATGAACGGCTGTATAAATTTTTTTTTTCTCATCATGAAGTGATTGTATCGACTTATTTTGCTTGAACGCTTCGTCTCTACCAACCTTATTTTCTTCTGAGAGCTTTTGTATATTAGCTAGTATTGCCGCTAATGTATTCTGTAATTCTTGTGATTCGGCCATATTCATTTATTTATTTTTAAATTTATAAAATATTATAGTTTTTATTTATAGTAACGTCAATATTTTTTTTATACGTATTATTACTAATAACGTCCGTTTATGTTATTTATTATTATAGTCCAGTCTCTCAATGAAATCTAAACAAGCTTAATCTAACATAAATACCAATAATAATTCAATCTCCACATAGACAATTTACTACTATTGTTCAAATATCTGATAAGAGAGAGTATTCAAACTTTTATCTACCCTCCCTGATAACATAGAACAGCACATATAAATAGTTCAATGAATTTAGTCTCTACACATTCAAATAAATATTTCTTTTTTAAATTAATTCAAAAATCGAGGTCAACTTTGGCAAGCTCCAAATATCCTTATGCAACAGATCAAACTTTATTATTCTAATAAGGATATTGTGAGTGTGTAAAAATCGATACAAGTCTATATGGAGGAGATGAAAAATAATTTATCATATACAAATATGTATACATATAAAGATGTATAATGTATTTTAAATTGTCATGTATTGATCATATATTTAATTGTTTTTATTGTTCAATATATTAAATCGATTTTACTTGTTTGCTGCAACGTCCTCCTCTCGTCTCGTCGGTCCCGTCTTGGCGTCCTCTTCTTCCTGTCCCTCCTTCCTGGCGTCCTCTTCGTCCTGGCGTCCTCTTCGTCCTGGCGTCCTCTTCGTCCTGGCGTCCTCTTCGTCCTGGCGTCCTCTTCGTCCTGGCGTCCTCTTCGTCTCTTCGTCCTCTTCTCCACCTTCACTCCTTCCTGGTGTCCTCTTCGTCTCGTCGTCCTCTTCTACAGCAAACGGCTCCAGCGGCGATATTTCACAGAGTCTCGTAGTTATGTTTGACTGCTTCCACGATATCTTGTAAAGTATTTAAGTTCCCTAAGCGGATATCTTAACTTACGCGGAACAGCACTGTATTATATTTTATATTTTATCTAATTATTTACCCTCTCGGTTCTTATCGCTAAACTTCGTTAAGAATTTCAAGGTTTATAGTTTATTTTATATAAGATATTCCTCTATTTCTGCTTGGTTCTTATCGCAAAACTTCGTTAAGAATTTTAAGGTTTATGGTTTATTTTATATAAGATATTTCTACGTTTGTAAGAGAACAACTCTCTTAGCCGGGCACAACTTCCCCTAGCAATGTCGACAGACAGACTGTGTCCATCCTAGCTCTGCAACGTATGAATCTCACTGAATTTGGTGTATTTTGATAGGCCAAGCCCAAGTTACATGATTGATGGAACGACCAGATACACAAATTTCATGAAAACCTTTGCATAATTTAGCACAGTCCTGCATGGAAAAAATCTACAAATTTTATTACCCTAACATTGATAAGGGTTACACTTGAGTTTTTCTTTACTTAAAAATCCATATTTCTAAAATAGTTACAAACCTCAGAGTATACATAAATCGAAGCTATTTACTTAAATAATTCCATGTCAAATTTTCATGTAAATCGGTTAACTACCACTGCCGCTATAAGGATCGCAGATTATCACACCCGCACACGCGCACCAATTCATACAAAACATACATGACAAGATAGTACTTTTTTTTATGAATAGTTTGGTGTAACCTATATGCTTATCAATTTTGAAATACAAAACTTATGACTAAAATACAAAATATTACAAAAAACCAATTTAAACAAGAAAATGCTCGTCATTCATGTACTCTGATATAAACAGCATATCTTATCCTCCTGTGTTCTGTTGCAGGATTAACCCCCTCCACGTGTAAAAAAAACATTTTTTTTTTAAACCTAAATTGACATAACTTCTTCACAATAATCATAATCAACTAAATAATAACTTCAAAAATCAAAATAACTGAATAGCTTCTATCAAACAACACTTCCCCAACTGTCACTTTGACAGCACTAATTGTAAACAAACAAAAGCACATGGCTGCATATCACCAAACCTTCCTGAACACTGATAAGGATGTCCATGTCTGACGTCATTCGGCTATATCTACAGTTCAACCATATCTTTTTCAACATGATTACAATTATTCTTATTTTACACATAATTTTATACAATTTCCTACCAGTCATTCCACTTATATCCTGGCATTCTAGTTTAATTATTTGTATTATCCTTATTTTAATTTTTAATTTATCGCACAGACTCATGCCGCGAAACCTTTCTCGTTTTTTGATTGCTCTTCGCTTGCATTTGTTTCGGTAATTGCCGATACATTTCTTTGATTTAATTTTTAAAGGTTTATATGTAATGCCAGTTGTATTACCCAGGCTACACATAATATAATCTCCTTTGTATAATATGAACTCATTGTTTGATTGAAATTTCTCTGGTATCATCTCAAACATTATTTTCATCAGGTTTTCACAGTGATCAGCATCTAAGTGCGCTTTAAAATTTTTTAATGTCTCGGATTTGTCAGCATACGCATTCATAAAAGACGAACACACAGTGCTGTACAGTGAATCTCTGACTGTATAAATAACACCTGCATTTCGTTTCATATGTGGCTGAAAACACTCAGACAATTCTGATCTTCTGTCAGAATTAACCTTACCTGTGTGTTTTTCCTCAACTGCACCAGCTTCAGGAACAAAACTACTTTGTTTACCCAAGTATTCATCAAATACCTTATTTACATATTCATTTTTACAACTGTATGGACTTCTCATGTGTTTATACATTTCATTACTGACTGATAAAACATTACCAGAATGGATCTGCATCTTACAGACACGGTACAGCAAATAACATTTATTGTTTTTAAATACTCCACCGTTTACCCTTTGATCATACCAATCTGGATAGATGTGAACCAACACTTTGATAAGGTTTTCCCTATTTCTCTTTTCATATTTATTTAAAATATTATTTGATTGTTTTCGTTGATCAGCTGTTATCTCCTTATCGGGCGCTCCACCGTTACCTGCTCTTATCTATGCGATTACCAGCTGGTTTCTGTATGTCGACGGGACTACATCGGTCAACCGCATTGTCACATGCACTTTCCTGCCTAAGAGAATAATTCAACTTAATTTCGGCTTCACATTCCCTGCTGTGAGATTTATTCCTTTCTAAGTCGGTCTCACTACTACTACAAATTAATTCTAAATTATCAGCTATACGTTTTTCAATTGACTCTAAAAGTTGTTTACTTTGTTTAGCCTGGTCATGAACGGCTGTATAAATTTTTTTTTTCTCATCATGAAGTGATTGTATCGACTTATTTTGCTTGAACGCTTCGTCTCTACCAACCTTATTTTCTTCTGAGAGCTTTTGTATATAAGCTAGGATTGCCGCTAATGTATTCTGTAATTCTTGTGATTCGGCCATATTCATTTATTTATTTTTAAATTTATAAAATATTATAGTTTTTATTTATAGTAACGTCAATATTTTTTTTATACGTATTATTACTAATAACGTCCGTTTATGTTATTTATTATTATAGTCCAGTCTCTCAATGAAATCTAAACAAGCTTAATCTAACATAAATACCAATAATAATTCAATCTCCACATAGACAATTTACTACTATTGTTCAAATATCTGATAAGAGAGAGTATTCAAACTTTTATCTACCCTCCCTGATAACATAGAACAGCACATATAAATAGTTCAATGAATTTAGTCTCTACACATTCAAATAAATATTTCTTTTTTAAATTAATTCAAAAATCGAGCTCAACGTTGGCAAGCGCCAAATATCCTTATGCAACAGATCAAACTTTATTATTCTAATAAGGATATTGTGAGTGTGTAAAAATCGATACAAGTCTATATGGAGGAGATGAAAAATTATTTATCATATACAAATATGTATACATATAAAGATGTATAATGTATTTTAAATTTTCATGTATTGATCATATATTTAATTGTTTTTATTGTTCAATATATTAAATCGATTTTACTTGTTTGCTGCAACGTCCTCCTCTCGTCTCGACGGTCCCTTCTTGGCGTCCTCTTCTTCCTGTCCCTCCTTCCTGGTGTCCTCTTCGTCCTGGCGTCCTCTTCGTCTCTTCGTCCTCTTCTCCAGCTTCACTCCTTCCTGGTGTCCTCTTCGTCTCGTCGTCCTTTTCTACAGCAAACGGCTCCAGCGGCGATATTTCACAGAGTCTCGTAGTTATGTTTGACTGCTTCCACGATATCTTGTAAAGTCTTTAATTTCCCTAAGCGGATATCTTAACTTACGTGGAACAGCACTGTATTATATTTTATATTTTATCTAATTATTTACCCTCTCGGTTCTTATCGCAAAACTTCGTTAAGAATTTCAAAGTTTATAGTTTATTTTATATAAGATATTCCTCTATTCCTGCTTGGTTCTTATCGCAAAACTTCGTTAAGAATTTTAAGGTTTATGGTTTATTTTATATAAGATATTTCTACGTTTGTAAGAGAACAACTCTCTTAGCCTGGCACAACTTCCCCTAGCAATGTCGACAGACAGACTGTGTCCATCCTAGCTCTGCAACGTATGAATCTCACTGAATTTGGTGTACTTTGATAGGCCAAGCCCAAGTTACATGATTGATGGAACGACCAGATACACAAATTTCATGAAAACCTTTGCATAATTTAGCACAGTCCTTCATGGAAAAAATCTACAAATTTTATTACCCTAACATTGATAAGGGTTACACTTGAGTTTTTCTTTACTTAAAAATCCATATTTCTAAAATAGTTACAAACCTCAGAGTATACATAAATCGAAGCTATTTACTTAAATAATTCCAAGTCAAATTTTCATGTAAATCGGTTAACTACCACTGCCGCTATAAGGATCGCAGATTATCACACCCGCACACGCGCACCAATTCATACAAAACATACATGACAAGATAGTACTTTTTTTTATGAATAGTTTGGTGTAACCTATATGCTTATCAATTTTGAAATACAAAACTTATGACTAAAATACAAAATATTACAAAAAACAAATTTAAACAAGAAAATGCTCGTCATTCATGTACTCTGATATAAACAGCATATCTTATCCTCCTGTGTTCTGTTGCAGGATTAACCCCCTCCACGTGTAAAAAAAACATTTTTTTTTTAAACCTAAATTGACATAACTTCTTCCCAATAATCATAATCAACTAAATAATAACATAATAACTTCAAAAATCAAAATAACTGAATAGCTTCTATCAAACAACACTTCCCCAACTGTCACTTTGACAGCACTAATTGTAAACAAACAAAAGCACATGGCTGCATATCACCAAACATTCCTGAACACTGATAAGGATGTCCATGTCTGACGTCATTCGGCTATATCTACAGTTCAACCATATCTTTTTCAACATGATTACAATTATTCTTATTTTACACATAATTTTATACAATTTCCTACCAGTCATTCCACTTATATCCTGGCATTCTAGTTTAATTATTTGTATTATCCTTATTTTAATTTTTAATTTATCGCACAGACTCATGCCGCGAAACCTTTCTCGTTTTTTGATTGCTCTTCGCTTGCATTTGTTTCGGTAATTGCCGATACATTTCTTTGATTTAATTTTTAAAGGTTTATATGTAATGCCAGTTGTATTACCCAGGCTACACATAATATAATCTCCTTTGTATAATATGAACTCATTGTTTGATTGAAATTTCTCTGGTATCATCTCAAACATTATTTTCATCAGGTTTTCACAGTGATCAGTATCTAAGTGCGCTTTAAAATTTTTAATGTCTCGGATTTGTCAGCATACGCATTCATAAAAGACGAACACACAGTGCTGTACAGTGAATCTCTGACTGTATAAATAACACCTGCATTTCGTTTCATATGTGGCTGAAAACACTCAGACAATTCTGATCTTCTGTCAGAATTAACCTTACCTGTGTGTTTTTCCTCAACTGCACCAGCTTCAGGAACAAAACTACTTTGTTTACCCAAGTATTCATCAAATAACTTATTTACATATTCATTTTTACAACTGTATGGACTTCTCATGTGTTTATACATTTCATTACTGACTGATAAAACATTACCAGAATGGATCTGCATCTTACAGACACGGTACAGCAAATAACATTTATTGTTTTTAAATACTCCACCGTTTACCCTTTGATCATACCAATCTGGATAGATGTGAACCAACACTTTGATAAGGTTTTCCCTATTTCTCTTTTCATATTTATTTAAAATATTATTTGATTGTTTTCGTTGATCAGCTGTTATCTCCTTATCGGGCGCTCCATCGTTACCTGCTCTTATCTATGCGATTACCAGCTGGTTTCTGTATGTCGACGGGACTACATCGGTCAACCGCATTGTCACATGCACTTTCCTGCCTAAGAGAATAATTCAACTTAATTTCGGCTTCACATTCCCTGCTGTGAGATTTATTCCTTTCTAAGTCGGTCTCACTACTACTACAAATTAATTCTAAATTATCAGCTATACGTTTTTCAATTGACTCTAAAAGTTGTTTACTTTGTTTAGCCTGGTCATGAACGGCTGTATAAATTTTTGTTTCTCATCATGAAGTGATTGTATCGACTTATTTTGCTTGAACGCTTCGTCTCTACCAACCTTATTTTCTTCTGAGAGCTTTTGTATATTAGCTAGGATTGCCGCTAATGTATTCTGTAATTCTTGTGATTCGGCCATATTCATTTATTTATTTTTAAATTTATAAAATATTATAGTTTTTATTTATAGTAACGTCAATTTTTTTTTTATACGTATTATTACTAATAACGTCCGTTTATGTTATTTATTATTATAGTCCAGTCTCTCAATGAAATCTAAACAAGCTTAATCTAACATAAATACCAATAATAATTCAATCTCCACGTAGACAATTTACTACTATTGTTCAAATATCTGATAAGAGAGAGTATTCAAACTTTTATCTACCCTCCCTGATAACATAGAACAGCACATATAAATAGTTCAATGAATTTAGTCTCTACACATTCAAATAAATATTTCTTTTTAAAATTAATTCAAAAATCGAGCTCAACGTTGGCAAGCGCCAAATATCCTTATGCAACAGATCAAACTTTATTATTCTAATAAGGATATTGTGAGTGTGTAAAAATCGATACAAGTCTATATGGAGGAGATGAAAAATAATTTATCATATACAAATATGTATACATATAAAGATGTATAATGTATTTTAAATTTTCATGTATTGATCATATATTTAATTGTTTTTATTGTTCAATATATTAAATCGATTTTACTTGTTTGCTGCAACGTCCTCCTCTCGTCTCGACGGTCCCTTCTTGGCGTCCTCTTCTTCCTGTCCCTCCTTCCTGGTGTCCTCTTCGTCCTGGCGTCCTCTTCGTCTCTTCGTCCTCTTCTCCAGCTTCACTCCTTCCTGGTGTCCTCTTCGTCTCGTCGTCCTTTTCTACAGCAAACGGCTCCAGCGGCGATATTTCACAGAGTCTCGTAGTTATGTTTGACTGCTTCCACGATATCTTGTAAAGTCTTTAATTTCCCTAAGCGGATATCTTAACTTACGCGGAACAGCACTGTATTATATTTTATATTTTATCTAATTATTTACCCTCTCGGTTCTTATCGCAAAACTTCGTTAAGAATTTCAAAGTTTATAGTTTATTTTATATAAGATATTCCTCTATTCCTGCTTGGTTCTTATCGCAAAACTTCGTTAAGAATTTTAAGGTTTATGGTTTATTTTATATAAGATATTTCTACGTTTGTAAGAGAACAACTCTCTTAGCCTGGCACAACTTCCCCTAGCAATGTCGACAGACAGACTGTGTCCATCCTAGCTCTGCAACGTATGAATCTCACTGAATTTGGTGTACTTTGATAGGCCAAGCCCAAGTTACATGATTGATGGAACGACCAGATACACAAATTTCATGAAAACCTTTGCATAATTTAGCACAGTCCTGCATGGAAAAAATCTACAAATTTTATTACCCTAACATTGATAAGGGTTACACTTGAGTTTTTCTTTACTTAAAAATCCATATTTCTAAAATAGTTACAAACCTCAGAGTATACATAAATCGAAGCTATTTACTTAAATAATTCCATGTCAAATTTTCATGTAAATCGGTTAACTACCACTGCCGCTATAAGGATCGCAGATTATCACACCCGCACACGCGCACCAATTCATACAAAACATACATGACAAGATAGTACTTTTTTTTATGAATAGTTTGGTGTAACCTATATGCTTATCAATTTTGAAATACAAAACTTATGACTAAAATACAAAATATTACAAAAAACCAATTTAAACAAGAAAATGCTCGTCATTCATGTACTCTGATATAAACAGCATATCTTATCCTCCTGTGTTCTGTTGCAGGATTAACCCCCTCCACGTGTAAAAAAAACATTTTTTTTTTAAACCTAAATTGACATAACTTCTTCCCAATAATCATAATCAACTAAATAATAACATAATAACTTCAAAAATCAAAATAACTGAATAGCTTCTATCAAACAACACTTCCCCAACTGTCACTTTGACAGCACTAATTGTAAACAAACAAAAGCACATGGCTGCATATCACCAAACATTCCTGAACACTGATAAGGATGTCCATGTCTGACGTCATTCGGCTATATCTACAGTTCAACCATATATTTTTCAACATGATTACAATTATTCTTATTTTACACATAATTTTATACAATTTCCTACCAGTCATTCCACTTATATCCTGGCATTCTAGTTTAATTATTTGTATTATCCTTATTTTAATTTTTAATTTATCGCACAGACTCATGCCGCGAAACCTTTCTCGTTTTTTGATTGCTCTTCGCTTGCATTTGTTTCGGTAATTGCCGATACATTTCTTTGATTTAATTTTTAAAGGTTTATATGTAATGCCAGTTGTATTACCCAGGCTACACATAATATAATCTCCTTTGTATAATATGAACTCATTGTTTGATTGAAATTTCTCTGGTATCATCTCAAACATTATTTTCATCAGGTTTTCACAGTGATCAGTATCTAAGTGCGCTTTAAAATTTTTAATGTCTCGGATTTGTCAGCATACGCATTCATAAAAGACGAACACACAGTGCTGTACAGTGAATCTCTGACTGTATAAATAACACCTGCATTTCGTTTCATATGTGGCTGAAAACACTCAGACAATTCTGATCTTCTGTCAGAATTAACCTTACCTGTGTGTTTTTCCTCAACTGCACCAGCTTCAGGAACAAAACTACTTTGTTTACCCAAGTATTCATCAAATAACTTATTTACATATTCATTTTTACAACTGTATGGACTTCTCATGTGTTTATACATTTCATTACTGACTGATAAAACATTACCAGAATGGATCTGCATCTTACAGACACGGTACAGCAAATAACATTTATTGTTTTTAAATACTCCACCGTTTACCCTTTGATCATACCAATCTGGATAGATGTGAACCAACACTTTGATAAGGTTTTCCCTATTTCTCTTTTCATATTTATTTAAAATATTATTTGATTGTTTTCGTTGATCAGCTGTTATCTCCTTATCGGGCGCTCCACCGTTACCTGCCCTTATCTATGCGATTACCAGCTGGTTTCTGTATGTCGACGGGACTACATCGGTCAACCGCATTGTCACATGCACTTTCCTGCCTAAGAGAATAATTCAACTTAATTTCGGCTTCACATTCCCTGCTGTGAGATTTATTCCTTTCTAAGTCGGTCTCACTACTACTACAAATTAATTCTAAATTATCAGCTATACGTTTTTCAATTGACTCTAAAAGTTGTTTACTTTGTTTAGCCTGGTCATGAACGGCTGTATAAATTTTTTTTTTCTCATCATGAAGTGATTGTATCGACTTATTTTGCTTGAACGCTTCGTCTCTACCAACCTTATTTTCTTCTGAGAGCTTTTGTATATTAGCTAGGATTGCCGCTAATGTATTCTGTAATTCTTGTGATTCGGCCATATTCATTTATTTATTTTTAAATTTATAAAATATTATAGTTTTTATTTATAGTAACGTCAATATTTTTTTTATACGTATTATTACTAATAACGTCCGTTTATGTTATTTATTATTATAGTCCAGTCTCTCAATGAAATCTAAACAAGCTTAATCTAACATAAATACCAATAATAATTCAATCTCCACATAGACAATTTACTACTATTGTTCAAATATCTGATAAGAGAGAGTATTCAAACTTTTATCTACCCTCCCTGATAACATAGAACAGCACATATAAATAGTTCAATGAATTTAGTCTCTACACATTCAAATAAATATTTTTTTTTAAATTAATTCAAAAATCGAGCTCAACGTTGGCAAGCGCCAAATATCCTTATGCAACAGATCAAACTTTATTATTCTAATAAGGATATTGTGAGTGTGTAAAAATCGATACAAGTCTATATGGAGGAGATGAAAAATTATTTATCATATACAAATATGTATACATATAAAGATGTATAATGTATTTTAAATTGTCATGTATTGATCATATATTTAATTGTTTGTATTGTTCAATATATTAAATCGATTTTACTTGTTTGCTGCAACGTCCTCCTCTCGTCTCGACGGTCCCTTCTTGGCGTCCTCTTCTTCCTGTCCCTCCTTCCTGGTGTCCTCTTCGTCCTGGCGTCCTCTTCGTCTCTTCGTCCTCTTCTCCAGCTTCACTCCTTCCTGGTGTCCTCTTCGTCTCGTCGTCCTTTTCTACAGCAAACGGCTCCAGCGGCGTTATTTCACAGAGTCTCGTAGTTATGTTTGACTGCTTCCACGATATCTTGTAAAGTCTTTAATTTCCCTAAGCGGATATCTTAACTTACGCGGAACAGCACTGTATTATATTTTATATTTTATCTAATTATTTACCCTCTCGGTTCTTATCGCAAAACTTCGTTAAGAATTTCAAGGTTTATAGTTTATTTTATATAAGATATTCCTCTATTCCTGCTTGGTTCTTATCGCAAAACTTCGTTAAGAATTTTAAGGTTTATGGTTTATTTTATATAAGATATTTCTACGTTTGTAAGAGAACAACTCTCTTAGCCTGGCACAACTTCCCCTAGCAACGTCGACAGACAGACTGTGTCCATCCTAGCTCTGCAACGTATGAATCTCACTGAATTTGGTGTATTTTGATAGGCCAAGCCCAAGTTACATGATTGATGGAACGACCAGATACAAAAATTTCATGAAAACCTTTGCATAAATTAGCACAGTCCTGCATGGAAAAAATCTACAAATTTTATTACCCTAACATTGATAAGGGTTACACTTGAGTTTTTCTTTACTTAAAAATCCATATTTCTAAAATAGTTACAAACCTCAGAGTATACAAAAATCGAAGCTATTTACTTAAATAATTCCATGTCAAATTTTCATGTAAATCGGTTAACTACCACTGCCGTTATAACGATCGCAGATTATAACACCCGCACACGCGCACCAATTCATACAAAACATACATGACAATATAGTACATCTTTTTATGAATATTTTTCTGCAACCTATATGCTTATCAATTTTGAAATACAAAACTTATGACTAAAAGACAAAATATTACAAAAAACCAATTTAAACAAGAAAATGCTCGTCATTCATGTACTCTGATATAAACAGCATATCTTATCCTCCTGTGTTCTGTTGCAGGATTAACCCCCTCCACGTGTAAAAAAAACATTTTTTTTTTAAACCTAAATTGACATAACTTCTTCCCAATAATCATAATCAACTAAATAATAACATAATAACTTCAAAAATCAAAATAACTGAATAGCTTCTATCAAACAACACTTCCCCAACTGTCACTTTGACAGCACTAATTGTAAACAAACAAAAGCACATGGCTGCATATCACCAAACATTCCTGAACACTGATAAGGATGTCCATGTCTGACGTCATTCGGCTATATCTACAGTTCAACCATATCTTTTTCAACATGATTACAATTATTCTTATTTTACACATAATTTTATACAATTTCCTACCAGTCATTCCACTTATATCCTGGCATTCTAGTTTAATTATTTGTATTATCCTTATTTTAATTTTTAATTTATCGCACAGACTCATGCCGCGAAACCTTTCTCGTTTTTTGATTGCTCTTCGCTTGCATTTGTTTCGGTAATTGCCGATACATTTCTTTGATTTAATTTTTAAAGGTTTATATGTAATGCCAGTTGTATTACCCAGGCTACACATAATATAATCTCCTTTGTATAATATGAACTCATTGTTTGATTGAAATTTCTCTGGTATCATCTCAAACATTATTTTCATCAGGTTTTCACAGTGATCAGTATCTAAGTGCGCTTTAAAATTTTTAATGTCTCGGATTTGTCAGCATACGCATTCATAAAAGACGAACACACAGTGCTGTACAGTGAATCTCTGACTGTATAAATAACACCTGCATTTCGTTTCATATGTGGCTGAAAACACTCAGACAATTCTGATCTTCTGTCAGAATTAACCTTACCTGTGTGTTTTTCCTCAACTGCACCAGCTTCAGGAACAAAACTACTTTGTTTACCCAAGTATTCATCAAATAACTTATTTACATATTCATTTTTACAACTGTATGGACTTCTCATGTGTTTATACATTTCATTACTGACTGATAAAACATTACCAGAATGGATCTGCATCTTACAGACACGGTACAGCAAATAACATTTATTGTTTTTAAATACTCCACCGTTTACCCTTTGATCATACCAATCTGGATAGATGTGAACCAACACTTTGATAAGGTTTTTCCTATTTCTCTTTTCATATTTATTTAAAATATTATTTGATTGTTTTCGTTGATCAGCTGTTATCTCCTTATCGGGCGCTCCACCGTTACCTGCCCTTATCTATGCGATTACCAGCTGGTTTCTGTATGTCGACGGGACTACATCGGTCAACCGCATTGTCACATGCACTTTCCTGCCTAAGAGAATAATTCAACTTAATTTCGGCTTCACATTCCCTGCTGTGAGATTTATTCCTTTCTAAGTCGGTCTCACTACTACTACAAATTAATTCTAAATTATCAGCTATACGTTTTTCAATTGACTCTAAAAGTTGTTTACTTTGTTTAGCCTGGTCATGAACGGCTGTATAAATTTTTTTTTTCTCATCATGAAGTGATTGTATCGACTTATTTTGCTTGAACGCTTCGTCTCTACCAACCTTATTTTCTTCTGAGAGCTTTTGTATATTAGCTAGGATTGCCGCTAATGTATTCTGTAATTCTTGTGATTCGGCCATATTCATTTATTTATTTTTAAATTTATAAAATATTATAGTTTTTATTTATAGTAACGTCAATATTTTTTTTATACGTATTATTACTAATAACGTCCGTTTATGTTATTTATTATTATAGTCCAGTCTCTCAATGAAATCTAAACAAGCTTAATCTAACATAAATACCAATAATAATTCAATCTCCACATAGACAATTTACTACTATTGTTCAAATATCTGATAAGAGAGAGTATTCAAACTTTTATCTACCCTCCCTGATAACATAGAACAGCACATATAAATAGTTCAATGAATTTAGTCTCTACACATTCAAATAAATATTTTTTTTTAAATTAATTCAAAAATCGAGCTCAACGTTGGCAAGCGCCAAATATCCTTATGCAACAGATCAAACTTTATTATTCTAATAAGGATATTGTGAGTGTGTAAAAATCGATACAAGTCTATATGGAGGAGATGAAAAATTATTTATCATATACAAATATGTATACATATAAAGATGTATAATGTATTTTAAATTGTCATGTATTGATCATATATTTAATTGTTTTTATTGTTCAATATATTAAATCGATTTTACTTGTTTGCTGCAACGTCCTCCTCTCGTCTCGACGGTCCCTTCTTGGCGTCCTCTTCTTCCTGTCCCTCCTTCCTGGTGTCCTCTTCGTCCTGGCGTCCTCTTCGTCTCTTCGTCCTCTTCTCCAGCTTCACTCCTTCCTGGTGTCCTCTTCGTCTCGTCGTCCTTTTCTACAGCAAACGGCTCCAGCGGCGATATTTCACAGAGTCTCGTAGTTATGTTTGACTGCTTCCACGATATCTTGTAAAGTCTTTAATTTCCCTAAGCGGATATCTTAACTTACGCGGAACAGCACTGTAATATATTTTATATTTTATCTAATTATTTACCCTCTCGGTTCTTATCGCAAAACTTCGTTAAGAATTTCAAGGTTTATAGTTTATTTTATATAAGATATTCCTCTATTCCTGCTTGGTTCTTATCGCAAAACTTCGTTAAGAATTTTAAGGTTTATGGTTTATTTTATATAAGATATTTCTACGTTTGTAAGAGAACAACTCTCTTAGCCGGGCACAACTTCCCCTAGCAATGTCGACAGACAGACTGTGTCCATCCTAGCTCTGCAACGTATGAATCTCACTGAATTTGGTGTATTTTGATAGGCCAAGCCCAAGTTACATGATTGATGGAACGACCAGATACACAAATTTCATGAAAACCTTTGCATAATTTAGCACAGTCCTGCATGGAAAAAATCTACAAATTTTATTACCCTAACATTGATAAGGGTTACACTTGAGTTTTTCTTTACTTAAAAATCCATATTTCTAAAATAGTTACAAACCTCAGAGTATACATAAATCGAAGCTATTTACTTAAATAATTCCATGTCAAATTTTCATGTAAATCGGTTAACTACCACTGCCGCTATAAGGATCGCAGATTATCACACCCGCACACGCGCACCAATTCATACAAAACATACATGACAAGATAGTACTTTTTTTTATGAATAGTTTGGTGTAACCTATATGCTTATCAATTTTGAAATACAAAACTTATGACTAAAATACAAAATATTACAAAAAACCAATTTAAACAAGAAAATGCTCGTCATTCATGTACTCTGATATAAACAGCATATCTTATCCTCCTGTGTTCTGTTGCAGGATTAACCCCCTCCACGTGTAAAAAAAACATTTTTTTTTTAAACCTAAATTGACATAACTTCTTCCCAATAATCATAATCAACTAAATAATAACATAATAACTTCAAAAATCAAAATAACTGAATAGCTTCTATCAAACAACACTTCCCCAACTGTCACTTTGACAGCACTAATTGTAAACAAACAAAAGCACATGGCTGCATATCACCAACATTCCTGAACACTGATAAGGATGTCCATGTCTGACGTCATTCGGCTATATCTACAGTTCAACCATATCTTTTTCAACATGATTACAATTATTCTTATTTTACACATAATTTTATACAATTTCCTACCAGTCATTCCACTTATATCCTGGCATTCTAGTTTAATTATTTGTATTATCCTTATTTTAATTTTTAATTTATCGCACAGACTCATGCCGCGAAACCTTTCTCGTTTTTTGATTGCTCTTCGCTTGCATTTGTTTCGGTAATTGCCGATACATTTCTTTGATTTAATTTTTAAAGGTTTATATGTAATGCCAGTTGTATTACCCAGGCTACACATAATATAATCTCCTTTGTATAATATGAACTCATTGTTTGATTGAAATTTCTCTGGTATCATCTCAAACATTATTTTCATCAGGTTTTCACAGTGATCAGTATCTAAGTGCGCTTTAAAATTTTTAATGTCTCGGATTTGTCAGCATACGCATTCATAAAAGACGAACACACAGTGCTGTACAGTGAATCTCTGACTGTATAAATAACACCTGCATTTCGTTTCATATGTGGCTGAAAACACTCAGACAATTCTGATCTTCTGTCAGAATTAACCTTACCTGTGTGTTTTCCCTCAACTGCACCAGCTTCAGGAACAAAACTACTTTGTTTACCCAAGTATTCATCAAATAACTTATTTACATATTCATTTTTACAACTGTATGGACTTCTCATGTGTTTATACATTTCATTACTGACTGATAAAACATTACCAGAATGGATCTGCATCTTACAGACACGGTACAGCAAATAACATTTATTGTTTTTAAATACTCCACCGTTTACCCTTTGATCATACCAATCTGGATAGATGTGAACCAACACTTTGATAAGGTTTTCCCTATTTCTCTTTTCATATTTATTTAAAATATTATTTGATTGTTTTCGTTGATCAGCTGTTATCTCCTTATCGGGCGCTCCACCGTTACCTGCTCTTATCTATGCGATTACCAGCTGGTTTCTGTATGTCGACGGGACTACATCGGTCAACCGCATTGTCACATGCACTTTCCTGCCTAAGAGAATAATTCAACTTAATTTCGGCTTCACATTCCCTGCTGTGAGATTTATTCCTTTCTAAGTCGGTCTCACTACTACTACAAATTAATTCTAAATTATCAGCTATACGTTTTTCAATTGACTCTAAAAGTTGTTTACTTTGTTTAGCCTGGTCATGAACGGCTGTATAAATTTTTTTTTTCCCATCATGAAGTGATTGTATCGACTTATTTTGCTTCAACGCTTCGTCTCTACCAACCTTATTTTCTTCTGAGAGCTTTTGTATATTAGCTAGGATTGCCGCTAATGTATTCTGTAATTCTTGTGATTCGGCCATATTCATTTATTTATTTTTAAATTTATAAAATATTATAGTTTTTATTTATAGTAACGTCAATATTTTTTTTATACGTATTATTACTAATAACGTCCGTTTATGTTATTTATTATTATAGTCCAGTCTCTCAATGAAATCTAAACAAGCTTAATCTAACATAAATACCAATAATAATTCAATCTCCACATAGACAATTTACTACTATTGTTCAAATATCTGATAAGAGAGAGTATTCAAACTTTTATCTACCCTCCCTGATAACATAGAACAGCACATATAAATAGTTCAATGAATTTAGTCTCTACACATTCAAATAAATATTTCTTTTTTAAATTAATTCAAAAATCGAGCTCAACGTTGGCAAGCGCCAAATATCCTTATGCAACAGATCAAACTTTATTATTCTAATAAGGATATTGTGAGTGTGTAAAAATCGATACAAGTCTATATGGAGGAGATGAAAAATTATTTATCATATACAAATATGTATACATATAAAGATGTATAATGTATTTTAAATTGTCATGTATTGATCATATATTTAATTGTTTTTATTGTTCAATATATTAAATCGATTTTACTTGTTTGCTGCAACGTCCTCCTCTCGTCTCGACGGTCCCTTCTTGGCGTCCTCTTCTTCCTGTCCCTCCTTCCTGGTGTCCTCTTCGTCCTGGCGTCCTCTTCGTCTCTTCGTCCTCTTCTCCAGCTTCACTCCTTCCTGGTGTCCTCTTCGTCTCGTCGTCCTCTTCTACAGCAAACGGCTCCAGCGGCGATATTTCACAGAGTCTCGTAGTTATGTTTGACTGCTTCCACGATATCTTGTAAAGTCTTTAAGTTCCCTAAGCGGATATCTTAACTTACGCGGAACAGCACTGTATTATATTTTATATTTTATCTAATTATTTACCCTCTCGGTTCTTATCGCAAAACTTCGTTAAGAATTTCAAGGTTTATAGTTTATTTTATATAAGATATTCCTCTATTCCTGCTTGGTTCTTATCGCAAAACTTCGTTAAGAATTTTAAGGTTTATGGTTTATTTTATATAAGATATTTCTACGTTTGTAAGAGAACAACTCTCTTAGCCTGGCACAACTTCCCCTAGCAAAGTCGACAGACAGACTGTGTCCATCCTAGCTCTGCAACGTATGAATCTCACTGAATTTGGTGTATTTTGATAGGCCAAGCCCAAGTTACATGATTGATGGAACGACCAGATACAAAAATTTCATGAAAACCTTTGCATAAATTAGCACAGTCCTGCATGGAAAAAATCTACAAATTTTATTACCCTAACATTGATAAGGGTTACACTTGAGTTTTTCTTTACTTAAAAATCCATATTTCTAAAATAGTTACAAACCTCAGAGTATACATAAATCGAAGCTATTTACTTAAATAATTCCATGTCAAATTTTCATGTAAATCGGTTAACTACCACTGCCGTTATAACGATCGCAGATTATAACACCCGCACACGCGCACCAATTCATACAAAACATACATGACAATATAGTACATCTTTTTATGAATATTTTGGTGCAACCTATATGCTTATCAATTTTGAAATACAAAACTTATGACTAAAAGACAAAATATTACAAAAAACCAATTTAAACAAGAAAATGCTCGTCATTCATGTACTCTGATATAAACAGCATATCTTATCCTCCTGTGTTCTGTTGCAGGATTAGCCCCCTCCACGTGTAAAAAAAAAATTTTTTTTTTTTAAACCTAAATTGACATAACTTCTTCCCAATAATCATAATCAACTAAATAATAACATAATAACTTCAAAAATCAAAATAACTGAATAGCTTCTATCAAACAACACTTCCCCAACTGTCACTTTGACAGCACTAATTGTAAACAAACAAAAGCACATGGCTGCATATCACCAAACATTCCTGAACACTGATAAGGATGTCCATGTCTGACGTCATTCGGCTATATCTACAGTTCAACCATATCTTTTTCAACATGATTACAATTATTCTTATTTTACACATAATTTTATACAATTTCCTACCAGTCATTCCACTTATATCCTGGCATTCTAGTTTAATTATTTGTATTATCCTTATTTTAATTTTTAATTTATCGCACAGACTCATGCCGCGAAACCTTTCTCGTTTTTTGATTGCTCTTCGCTTGCATTTGTTTCGGTAATTGCCGATACATTTCTTTGATTTAATTTTTAAAGGTTTATATGTAATGCCAGTTGTATTACCCAGGCTACACATAATATAATCTCCTTTGTATAATATGAACTCATTGTTTGATTGAAATTTCTCTGGTATCATCTCAAACATTATTTTCATCAGGTTTTCACAGTGATCAGTATCTAAGTGCGCTTTAAAATTTTTTAATGTCTCGGATTTGTCAGCATACGCATTCATAAATGACGAACACACAGTGCTGTACAGTGAATCTCTGACTGTATAAATAACACCTGCATTTCGTTTCATATGTGGCTGAAAACACTCAGACAATTCTGATCTTCTGTCAGAATTAACCTTACCTGTGTGTTTTTCCTCAACTGCACCAGCTTCAGGAACAAAACTACTTTGTTTACCAAAGTATTCATCAAATACCTTATTTACATATTCATTTTTACAACTGTATGGACTTCTCATGTGTTTATACATTTCATTACTGACTGATAAAACATTACCAGAATGGATCTGCATCTTACAGACACGGTACAGCAAATAACATTTATTGTTTTTAAATACTCCACCGTTTACCCTTTGATCATACCAATCTGGATAGATGTGAACCAACACTTTGATAAGGTTTTCCCTATTTCTCTTTTCATATTTATTTAAAATATTATTTGATTGTTTTCGTTGATCAGCTGTTATCTCCTTATCGGGCGCTCCACCGTTACCTGCTCTTATCTATGCGATTACCAGCTGGTTTCTGTATGTCGACGGGACTACATCGGTCAACCGCATTGTCACATGCACTTTCCTGCCTAAGAGAATAATTCAACTTAATTTCGGCTTCACATTCCCTGCTGTGAGATTTATTCCTTTCTAAGTCGGTCTCACTACTACTACAAATTAATTCTAAATTATCAGCTATACGTTTTTCAATTGACTCTAAAAGTTGTTTACTTTGTTTAGCCTGGTCATGAACGGCTGTATAAATTTTTTTTTTCTCATCATGAAGTGATTGTATCGACTTATTTTGCTTCAACGCTTCGTCTCTACCAACCTTATTTTCTTCTGAGAGCTTTTGTATATTAGCTAGGATTGCCGCTAATGTATTCTGTAATTCTTGTGATTCGGCCATATTCATTTATTTATTTTTAAATTTATAAAATATTATAGTTTTTATTTATAGTAACGTCAATATTTTTTTTATACGTATTATTACTAATAACGTCCGTTTATGTTATTTATTATTATAGTCCAGTCTCTCAATGAAATCTAAACAAGCTTAATCTAACATAAATACCAATAATAATTCAATCTCCACATAGACAATTTACTACTATTGTTCAAATATCTGATAAGAGAGAGTATTCAAACTTTTATCTACCCTCCCTGATAACATAGAACAGCACATATAAATAGTTCAATGAATTTAGTCTCTACACATTCAAATAAATATTTTTTTTTAAATTAATTCAAAAATCGAGCTCAACGTTGGCAAGCGCCAAATATCCTTATGCAACAGATCAAACTTTATTATTCTAATAAGGATATTGTGAGTGTGTAAAAATCGATACAAGTCTATATGGAGGAGATGAAAAATTATTTATCATATACAAATATGTATACATATAAAGATGTATAATGTATTTTAAATTGTCATGTATTGATCATATATTTAATTGTTTTTATTGTTCAATATATTAAATCGATTTTACTTGTTTGCTGCAACGTCCTCCTCTCGTCTCGTCGGTCCCGTCTTGGCGTCCTCTTCTTCCTGTCCCTCCTTCCTGGCGTCCTCTTCGTCCTGGCGTCCTCTTCGTCCTGGCGTCCTCTTCGTCCTGGCGTCCTCTTCGTCTCTTCTTCCTCTTCTCCAGCTTCACTCCTTCCTGGTGTCTTCTTCGTCTCGTCGTCCTCTTCTACAGCAAACGGCTCCAGCGGCGATATTTCACAGAGTCTCGTAGTTATGTTTGACTGCTTCCACGATATCTTGTAAAGTCTTTAAGTTCCCTAAGCGGATATCTTAACTTACGCGGAACAGCACTGTATTATATTTTATATTTTATCTAATTATTTACCCTCTCGGTTCTTATCGCTAAACTTCGTTAAGAATTTCAAGGTTTATAGTTTATTTTATATAAGATATTCCTCTATTCCTGCTTGGTTCTTATCGCAAAACTTCGTTAAGAATTTTAAGGTTTATGGTTTATTTTATATAAGATATTTCTACGTTTGTAAGAGAACAACTCTCTTAGCCGGGCACAACTTCCCCTAGCAATGTCGACAGACAGACTGTGTCCATCCTAGCTCTGCAACGTATGAATCTCACTGAATTTGGTGTATTTTGATAGGCCAAGCCCAAGTTACATGATTGATGGAACGACCAGATACACAAATTTCATGAAAACCTTTGCATAATTTAGCACAGTCCTGCATGGAAAAAATCTACAAATTTTATTACCCTAACATTGATAAGGGTTACACTTGAGTTTTTCTTTACTTAAAAATCCATATTTCTAAAATAGTTACAAACCTCAGAGTATACATAAATCGAAGCTATTTACTTAAATAATTCCATGTCAAATTTTCATGTAAATCGGTTAACTACCACTGCCGCTATAAGGATCGCAGATTATCACACCCGCACACGCGCACCAATTCATACAAAACATACATGACAAGATAGTACTTTTTTTTATGAATAGTTTGGTGTAACCTATATGCTTATCAATTTTGAAATACAAAACTTATGACTAAAATACAAAATATTACAAAAAACCAATTTAAACAAGAAAATGCTCGTCATTCATGTACTCTGATATAAACAGCATATCTTATCCTCCTGTGTTCTGTTGCAGGATTATCCCCCTCCACGTGTAAAAAAAAATTTTTTTTTTAAACCTAAATTGACATAACTTCTTCACAATAATCATAATCAACTAAATAATAACATAATAACTTCAAAAATCAAAATAACTGAATAGCTTCTATCAAACAACACTTCCCCAACTGTCACTTTGACAGCACTAATTGTAAACAAACAAAAGCACATGGCTGCATATCACCAAACCTTCCTGAACACTGATAAGGATGTCCATGTCTGACGTCATTCGGCTATATCTACAGTTCAACCATATCTGTTTCAACATGATTACAATTATTCTTATTTTACACATAATTTTATACAATTTCCTACCAGTCATTCCACTTATATCCTGGCATTCTAGTTTAATTATTTGTATTATCCTTATTTTAATTTTTAATTTATCGCACAGACTCATGCCGCGCAACCTTTGTCGTTTTTTGATTGCTCTTCGCTTGCATTTGTTTCGGTAATTGCCGATACATTTCTTTGATTTAATTTTTAAAGGTTTATATGTAATGCCAGTTGTATTACCCAGGCTACACATAATATAATCTCCTTTGTATAATATGAACTCATTGTTTGATTGAAATTTCTCTGGTATCATCTCAAACATTATTTTCATCAGGTTTTCACAGTCATCAGTATCTAAATGCGCTTTAAAATTTTTTAATGTCTCGGATTTGTCAGCATACGCATTCATAAAAGACGAACACACAGTGCTGTACAGTGAATCTCTGACTGTATAAATAACACCTGCATTTCGTTTCATATGTGGCTGAAAACACTCAGACAATTCTGATCTTCTGTCAGAATTAACCTTACCTGTGTGTTTTTCCTCAACTGCACCAGCTTCAGGAACAAAACTACTTTGTTTACCCAAGTATTCATCAAATACCTTATTTACATATTCATTTTTACAACTGTATGGACTTCTCATGTGTTTATACATTTCATTACTGACTGATAAAACATTACCAGAATGGATCTGCATCTTACAGACACGGTACAGCAAATAACATTTATTGTTTTTAAATACTCCACCGTTTACCCTTTGATCATACCGATCTGGATAGATGTGAACCAACACTTTGATAAGGTTTTCCCTATTTCTCTTTTCATATTTATTTAAAATATTATTTGATTGTTTCCGTTGATCAGCTGTTATCTCCTTATCGGGCGCTCCACCGTTACCTGCTCTTATCTATGCGATTACCAGCTGGTTTCTGTATGTCGACGGGACTACATCGGTCAACCGCATTGTCACATGCACTTTCCTGCCTAAGAGAATAATTCAACTTAATTTCGGCTTCACATTCCCTGCTGTGAGATTTATTCCTTTCTAAGTCGGTCTCACTACTACTACAAATTAATTCTAAATTATCAGCTATACGTTTTTCAATTGACTCTAAAAGTTGTTTACTTTGTTTAGCCTGGTCATGAACGGCTGTATAAATTTTTTTTTTCTCATCATGAAGTGATTGTATCGACTTATTTTGCTTCAACGCTTCGTCTCTACCAACCTTATTTTCTTCTGAGAGCTTTTGTATATTAGCTAGGATTGCCGCTAATGTATTCTGTAATTCTTGTGATTCGGCCATATTCATTTATTTATTTTTAAATTTATAAAATATTATAGTTTTTATTTATAGTAACGTCAATATTTTTTTTATACGTATTATTACTAATAACGTCCGTTTATGTTATTTATTATTATAGTCCAGTCTCTCAATGAAATCTAAACAAGCTTAATCTAACATAAATACCAATAATAATTCAATCTCCACATAGACAATTTACTACTATTGTTCAAATATCTGATAAGAGAGAGTATTCAAACTTTTATCTACCCTCCCTGATAACATAGAACAGCACATATAAATAGTTCAATGAATTTAGTCTCTACACATTCAAATAAATATTTTTTTTTAAATTAATTCAAAAATCGAGCTCAACGTTGGCAAGCGCCAAATATCCTTATGCAACAGATCAAACTTTATTATTCTAATAAGGATATTGTGAGTGTGTAAAAATCGATACAAGTCTATATGGAGGAGATGAAAAATTATTTATCATATACAAATATGTATACATATAAAGATGTATAATGTATTTTAAATTGTCATGTATTGATCATATATTTAATTGTTTTTATTGTTCAATATATTAAATCGATTTTACTTGTTTGCTGCAACGTCCTCCTCTCGTCTCGTCGGTCCCGTCTTGGCGTCCTCTTCTTCCTGTCCCTCCTTCCTGGCGTCCTCTTCGTCCTGGCGTCCTCTTCGTCCTGGCGTCCTCTTCGTCTCTTCTTCCTCTTCTCCAGCTTCACTCCTTCCTGGTGTCTTCTTCGTCTCGTCGTCCTCTTCTACAGCAAACGGCTCCAGCGGCGATATTTCACAGAGTCTCGTAGTTATGTTTGACTGCTTCCACGATATCTTGTAAAGTCTTTAAGTTCCCTAAGCGGATATCTTAACTTACGCGGAACAGCACTGTATTATATTTTATATTTTATCTAATTATTTACCCTCTCGGTTCTTATCGCTAAACTTCGTTAAGAATTTCAAGGTTTATAGTTTATTTTATATAAGATATTCCTCTATTCCTGCTTGGTTCTTATCGCAAAACTTCGTTAAGAATTTTAAGGTTTATGGTTTATTTTATATAAGATATTTCTACGTTTGTAAGAGAACAACTCTCTTAGCCGGGCACAACTTCCCCTAGCAATGTCGACAGACAGACTGTGTCCATCCTAGCTCTGCAACGTATGAATCTCACTGAATTTGGTGTATTTTGATAGGCCAAGCCCAAGTTACATGATTGATGGAACGACCAGATACACAAATTTCATGAAAACCTTTGCATAATTTAGCACAGTCCTGCATGGAAAAAATCTACAAATTTTATTACCCTAACATTGATAAGGGTTACACTTGAGTTTTTCTTTACTTAAAAATCCATATTTCTAAAATAGTTACAAACCTCAGAGTATACATAAATCGAAGCTATTTACTTAAATAATTCCATGTCAAATTTTCATGTAAATCGGTTAACTACCACTGCCGCTATAAGGATCGCAGATTATCACACCCGCACACGCGCACCAATTCATACAAAACATACATGACAAGATAGTACTTTTTTTTATGAATAGTTTGGTGTAACCTATATGCTTATCAATTTTGAAATACAAAACTTATGACTAAAATACAAAATATTACAAAAAACCAATTTAAACAAGAAAATGCTCGTCATTCATGTACTCTGATATAAACAGCATATCTTATCCTCCTGTGTTCTGTTGCAGGATTATCCCCCTCCACGTGTAAAAAAAAATTTTTTTTTTAAACCTAAATTGACATAACTTCTTCACAATAATCATAATCAACTAAATAATAACATAATAACTTCAAAAATCAAAATAACTGAATAGCTTCTATCAAACAACACTTCCCCAACTGTCACTTTGACAGCACTAATTGTAAACAAACAAAAGCACATGGCTGCATATCACCAAACCTTCCTGAACACTGATAAGGATGTCCATGTCTGACGTCATTCGGCTATATCTACAGTTCAACCATATCTGTTTCAACATGATTACAATTATTCTTATTTTACACATAATTTTATACAATTTCCTACCAGTCATTCCACTTATATCCTGGCATTCTAGTTTAATTATTTGTATTATCCTTATTTTAATTTTTAATTTATCGCACAGACTCATGCCGCGCAACCTTTGTCGTTTTTTGATTGCTCTTCGCTTGCATTTGTTTCGGTAATTGCCGATACATTTCTTTGATTTAATTTTTAAAGGTTTATATGTAATGCCAGTTGTATTACCCAGGCTACACATAATATAATCTCCTTTGTATAATATGAACTCATTGTTTGATTGAAATTTCTCTGGTATCATCTCAAACATTATTTTCATCAGGTTTTCACAGTCATCAGTATCTAAATGCGCTTTAAAATTTTTTAATGTCTCGGATTTGTCAGCATACGCATTCATAAAAGACGAACACACAGTGCTGTACAGTGAATCTCTGACTGTATAAATAACACCTGCATTTCGTTTCATATGTGGCTGAAAACACTCAGACAATTCTGATCTTCTGTCAGAATTAACCTTACCTGTGTGTTTTTCCTCAACTGCACCAGCTTCAGGAACAAAACTACTTTGTTTACCCAAGTATTCATCAAATACCTTATTTACATATTCATTTTTACAACTGTATGGACTTCTCATGTGTTTATACATTTCATTACTGACTGATAAAACATTACCAGAATGGATCTGCATCTTACAGACACGGTACAGCAAATAACATTTATTGTTTTTAAATACTCCACCGTTTACCCTTTGATCATACCGATCTGGATAGATGTGAACCAACACTTTGATAAGGTTTTCCCTATTTCTCTTTTCATATTTATTTAAAATATTATTTGATTGTTTTCGTTGATCAGCTGTTATCTCCTTATCGGGCGCTCCACCGTTACCTGCTCTTATCTATGCGATTACCAGCTGGTTTCTGTATGTCGACGGGACTACATCGGTCAACCGCATTGTCACATGCACTTTCCTGCCTAAGAGAATAATTCAACTTAATTTCGGCTTCACATTCCCTGCTGTGAGATTTATTCCTTTCTAAGTCGGTCTCACTACTACTACAAATTAATTCTAAATTATCAGCTATACGTTTTTCAATTGACTCTAAAAGTTGTTTACTTTGTTTAGCCTGGTCATGAACGGCTGTATAAATTTTTTTTTTCTCATCATGAAGTGATTGTATCGACTTATTTTGCTTCAACGCTTCGTCTCTACCAACCTTATTTTCTTCTGAGAGCTTTTGTATATTAGCTAGGATTGCCGCTAATGTATTCTGTAATTCTTGTGATTCGGCCATATTCATTTATTTATTTTTAAATTTATAAAATATTATAGTTTTTATTTATAGTAACGTCAATATTTTTTTTATACGTATTATTACTAATAACGTCCGTTTATGTTATTTATTATTATAGTCCAGTCTCTCAATGAAATCTAAACAAGCTTAATCTAACATAAATACCAATAATAATTCAATCTCCACATAGACAATTTACTACTATTGTTCAAATATCTGATAAGAGAGAGTATTCAAACTTTTATCTACCCTCCCTGATAACATAGAACAGCACATATAAATAGTTCAATGAATTTAGTCTCTACACATTCAAATAAATATTTTTTTTTAAATTAATTCAAAAATCGAGCTCAACGTTGGCAAGCGCCAAATATCCTTATGCAACAGATCAAACTTTATTATTCTAATAAGGATATTGTGAGTGTGTAAAAATCGATACAAGTCTATATGGAGGAGATGAAAAATTATTTATCATATACAAATATGTATACATATAAAGATGTATAATGTATTTTAAATTGTCATGTATTGATCATATATTTAATTGTTTTTATTGTTCAATATATTAAATCGATTTTACTTGTTTGCTGCAACGTCCTCCTCTCGTCTCGTCGGTCCCGTCTTGGCGTCCTCTTCTTCCTGTCCCTCCTTCCTGGCGTCCTCTTCGTCCTGGCGTCCTCTTCGTCTCTTCTTCCTCTTCTCCAGCTTCACTCCTTCCTGGTGTCTTCTTCGTCTCGTCGTCCTCTTCTACAGCAAACGGCTCCAGCGGCGATATTTCACAGAGTCTCGTAGTTATGTTTGACTGCTTCCACGATATCTTGTAAAGTCTTTAAGTTCCCTAAGCGGATATCTTAACTTACGCGGAACAGCACTGTATTATATTTTATATTTTATCTAATTATTTACCCTCTCGGTTCTTATCGCTAAACTTCGTTAAGAATTTCAAGGTTTATAGTTTATTTTATATAAGATATTCCTCTATTCCTGCTTGGTTCTTATCGCAAAACTTCGTTAAGAATTTTAAGGTTTATGGTTTATTTTATATAAGATATTTCTACGTTTGTAAGAGAACAACTCTCTTAGCCGGGCACAACTTCCCCTAGCAATGTCGACAGACAGACTGTGTCCATCCTAGCTCTGCAACGTATGAATCTCACTGAATTTGGTGTATTTTGATAGGCCAAGCCCAAGTTACATGATTGATGGAACGACCAGATACACAAATTTCATGAAAACCTTTGCATAATTTAGCACAGTCCTGCATGGAAAAAATCTACAAATTTTATTACCCTAACATTGATAAGGGTTACACTTGAGTTTTTCTTTACTTAAAAATCCATATTTCTAAAATAGTTACAAACCTCAGAGTATACATAAATCGAAGCTATTTACTTAAATAATTCCATGTCAAATTTTCATGTAAATCGGTTAACTACCACTGCCGCTATAAGGATCGCAGATTATCACACCCGCACACGCGCACCAATTCATACAAAACATACATGACAAGATAGTACTTTTTTTTATGAATAGTTTGGTGTAACCTATATGCTTATCAATTTTGAAATACAAAACTTATGACTAAAATACAAAATATTACAAAAAACCAATTTAAACAAGAAAATGCTCGTCATTCATGTACTCTGATATAAACAGCATATCTTATCCTCCTGTGTTCTGTTGCAGGATTATCCCCCTCCACGTGTAAAAAAAAATTTTTTTTTTAAACCTAAATTGACATAACTTCTTCACAATAATCATAATCAACTAAATAATAACATAATAACTTCAAAAATCAAAATAACTGAATAGCTTCTATCAAACAACACTTCCCCAACTGTCACTTTGACAGCACTAATTGTAAACAAACAAAAGCACATGGCTGCATATCACCAAACCTTCCTGAACACTGATAAGGATGTCCATGTCTGACGTCATTCGGCTATATCTACAGTTCAACCATATCTGTTTCAACATGATTACAATTATTCTTATTTTACACATAATTTTATACAATTTCCTACCAGTCATTCCACTTATATCCTGGCATTCTAGTTTAATTATTTGTATTATCCTTATTTTAATTTTTAATTTATCGCACAGACTCATGCCGCGCAACCTTTGTCGTTTTTTGATTGCTCTTCGCTTGCATTTGTTTCGGTAATTGCCGATACATTTCTTTGATTTAATTTTTAAAGGTTTATATGTAATGCCAGTTGTATTACCCAGGCTACACATAATATAATCTCCTTTGTATAATATGAACTCATTGTTTGATTGAAATTTCTCTGGTATCATCTCAAACATTATTTTCATCAGGTTTTCACAGTCATCAGTATCTAAATGCGCTTTAAAATTTTTTAATGTCTCGGATTTGTCAGCATACGCATTCATAAAAGACGAACACACAGTGCTGTACAGTGAATCTCTGACTGTATAAATAACACCTGCATTTCGTTTCATATGTGGCTGAAAACACTCAGCCAATTCTGATCTTCTGTTAGAATTAACCTTACCTGTGTGTTTTTCCTCAACTGCACCAGCTTCAGGAACAAAACTACTTTGTTTACCCAAGTATTCATCAAATACCTTATTTACATATTCATTTTTACAACTGTATGGACTTCTCATGTGTTTATACATTTCATTACTGACTGATAAAACATTACCAGAATGGATCTGCATCTTACAGACACGGTACAGCAAATAACATTTATTGTTTTTAAATACTCCACCGTTTACCCTTTGATCATACCGATCTGGATAGATGTGAACCAACACTTTGATAAGGTTTTCCCTATTTCTCTTTTCATATTTATTTAAAATATTATTTGATTGTTTTCGTTGATCAGCTGTTATCTCCTTATCGGGCGCTCCACCGTTACCTGCTCTTATCTATGCGATTACCAGCTGGTTTCTGTATGTCGACGGGACTACATCGGTCAACCGCATTGTCACATGCACTTTCCTGCCTAAGAGAATAATTCAACTTAATTTCGGCTTCACATTCCCTGCTGTGAGATTTATTCCTTTCTAAGTCGGTCTCACTACTACTACAAATTAATTCTAAATTATCAGCTATACGTTTTTCAATTGACTCTAAAAGTTGTTTACTTTGTTTAGCCTGGTCATGAACGGCTGTATAAATTTTTTTTTTCTCATCATGAAGTGATTGTATCGACTTATTTTGCTTCAACGCTTCGTCTCTACCAACCTTATTTTCTTCTGAGAGCTTTTGTATATTAGCTAGGATTGCCGCTAATGTATTCTGTAATTCTTGTGATTCGGCCATATTCATTTATTTATTTTTAAATTTATAAAATATTATAGTTTTTATTTATAGTAACGTCAATATTTTTTTTATACGTATTATTACTAATAACGTCCGTTTATGTTATTTATTATTATAGTCCAGTCTCTCAATGAAATCTAAACAAGCTTAATCTAACATAAATACCAATAATAATTCAATCTCCACATAGACAATTTACTACTATTGTTCAAATATCTGATAAGAGAGAGTATTCAAACTTTTATCTACCCTCCCTGATAACATAGAACAGCACATATAAATAGTTCAATGAATTTAGTCTCTACACATTCAAATAAATATTTCTTTTTTAAATTAATTCAAAAATCGAGCTCAACGTTGGCAAGCGCCAAATATCCTTATGCAACAGATCAAACTTTATTATTCTAATAAGGATATTGTGAGTGTGTAAAAATCGATACAAGTCTATATGGAGGAGATGAAAAATTATTTATCATATACAAATATGTATACATATAAAGATGTATAATGTATTTTAAATTTTCATGTATTGATCATATATTTAATTGTTTTTATTGTTCAATATATTAAATCGATTTTACTTGTTTGCTGCAACGTCCTCCTCTCGTCTCAACGGTCCCTTCTTGGCGTCCTCTTCTTCCTGTCCCTCCTTCCTGGTGTCCTCTTCGTCCTGGCGTCCTCTTCGTCTCTTCGTCCTCTTCTCCAGCTTCACTCCTTCCTGGTGTCCTCTTCGTCTCGTCGTCCTTTTCTACAGCAAACGGCTCCAGCGGCGATATTTCACAGAGTCTCGTAGTTATGTTTGACTGCTTCCACGATATCTTGTAAAGTCTTTAATTTCCCTAAGCGGATATCTTAACTTACGCGGAACAGCACTGTATTATATTTTATATTTTATCTAATTATTTACCCTCTCGGTTCTTATCGCAAAACTTCGTTAAGAATTTCAAGGTTTATAGTTTATTTTATATAAGATATTCCCTATTCCTGCTTGGTTCTTATCGCAAAACTTCGTTAAGAATTTTAAGGTTTATGGTTTATTTTATATAAGATATTTCTACGTTTGTAAGAGAACAACTCTCTTAGCCGGGCACAACTTCCCCTAGCAACGTCGACAGATAGACTGTGTCCATCCTAGCTCTGCAACGTATGAATCTCACTGAATTTGGTGTATTTTGATAGGCCAAGCCCAAGTTACATGATTGATGGAACGACCAGATACAAAAATTTCATGAAAACCTTTGCATAAATTAGCACAGTCCTGCATGGAAAAAATCTACAAATTTTATTACCCTAACATTGATAAGGGTTACACTTGAGTTTTTCTTTACTTAAAAATCCATATTTCTAAAATAGTTACAAACCTCAGAGTATACATAAATCGAAGCTATTTACTTAAATAATTCCATGTCAAATTTTCATTAAATCGGTTAACTACCACTGCCGTTATAACGATCGCAGATTATAACACGCGCACACGCGCACCAATTCATACAAAACATACATGACAATATAGTACATCTTTTTATGAATATTTTGGTGCAACCTATATGCTTATCAATTTTGAAATACAAAACTTATGACTAAAAGACAAAATATTACAAAAGACCAATTTAAACAAGAAAATGCTCGTCATTCATGTACTCTGATATAAACAGCATATCTTATCCTCCTGTGTTCTGTTGCAGGATTAGCCCCCTCCACGTGTAAAAAAAACATTTTTTTTTTAAACCTAAATTGACATAACTTCTTCCCAATAATCATAATCAACTAAATAATAACATAATAACTTCAAAAATCAAAATAACTGAATAGCTTCTATCAAACAACACTTCCCCAACTGTCACTTTGACAGCACTAATTGTAAACAAACAAAAGCACATGGCTGCATATCACCAAACATTCCTGAACACTGATAAGGATGTCCATGTCTGACGTCATTCGGCTATATCTACAGTTCAACCATATCTTTTTCAACATGATTACAATTATTCTTATTTTACACATAATTTTATACAATTTCCTACCAGTCATTCCACTTATATCCTGGCATTCTAGTTTAATTATTTGTATTATCCTTATTTTAATTTTTAATTTATCGCACAGACTCATGCCGCGAAACCTTTCTCGTTTTTTGATTGCTCTTCGCTTGCATTTGTTTCGGTAATTGCCGATACATTTCTTTGATTTAATTTTTAAAGGTTTATATGTAATGCCAGTTGTATTACCCAGGCTACACATAATATAATCTCCTTTGTATAATATGAACTCATTGTTTGATTGAAATTTCTCTGGTATCATCTCAAACATTATTTTCATCAGGTTTTCACAGTGATCAGTATCTAAGTGCGCTTTAAAATTTTTTAATGTCTCGGATTTGTCAGCATACGCATTCATAAAAGACGAACACACAGTGCTGTACAGTGAATCTCTGACTGTATAAATAACACCTGCATTTCGTTTCATATGTGGCTGAAAACACTCAGACAATTCTGATCTTCTGTCAGAATTAACCTTACCTGTGTGTTTTTCCTCAACTGCACCAGCTTCAGGAACAAAACTACTTTGTTTACCCAAGTATTCATCAAATACCTTATTTACATATTCATTTTTACAACTGTATGGACTTCTCATGTGTTTATACATTTCATTACTGACTGATAAAACATTACCAGAATGGATCTGCATCTTACAGACACGGTACAGCAAATAACATTTATTGTTTTTAAATACTCCACCGTTTACCCTTTGATCATACCAATCTGGATAGATGTGAACCAACACTTTGATAAGGTTTTCCCTATTTCTCTTTTCATATTTATTTAAAATATTATTTGATTGTTTTCGTTGATCAGCTGTTATCTCCTTATCGGGAGCTCCACCGTTACCTGCTCTTATCTATGCGATTACCAGCTGGTTTCTGTATGTCGACGGGACTACATCGGTCAACCGCATTGTCACATGCACTTTCCTGCCTAAGAGAATAATTCAACTTAATTTCGGCTTCACATTCCCTGCTGTGAGATTTATTCCTTTCTAAGTCGGTCTCACTACTACTACATATTAATTCTTAATTATCAGCTATACGTTTTTCAATTGACTCTAAAAGTTGTTTACTTTGTTTAGCCTGGTCATGAACGGCTGTATAAATTTTTTTTTTCTCATCATGAAGTGATTGTATCGACTTATTTTGCTTCAACGCTTCGTCTCTACCAACCTTATTTTCTTCTGAGAGCTTTTGTATATTAGCTAGGATTGCCGCTAATGTATTCTGTAATTCTTGTGATTCGGCCATATTCATTTATTTATTTTTAAATTTATAAAATATTATAGTTTTTATTTATAGTAACGTCAATATTTTTTTTATACGTATTATTACTAATAACGTCCGTTTATGTTATTTATTATTATAGTCCAGTCTCTCAATGAAATCTAAACAAGCTTAATCTAACATAAATACCAATAATAATTCAATCTCCACATAGACAATTTACTACTATTGTTCAAATATCTGATAAGAGAGAGTATTCAAACTTTTATCTACCCTCCCTGATAACATAGAACAGCACATACAAATAGTTCAATGAATTTAGTCTCTACACATTCAAATAAATATTTTTTTTTAAATTAATTCAAAAATCGAACTCAACGTTGGCAAGCGCCAAATATCCTTATGCAACAGATCAAATTTTATTATTCTAATAAGGATATTGTGAGTGTGTAAAAATCGATACAAGTCTATATGGAGGAGATGAAAAATTATTTATCATATACAAATATGTATACATATAAAGATGTATAATGTATTTTAAATTGTCATGTATTGATCATATATTTAATTGTTTTTATTGTTCAATATATTAAATCGATTTTACATGTTTGCTGCAACGTCCTCCTCTCGTCTCGTCGGTCCCGTCTTGGCGTCCTCTTCTTCCTGTCCCTCCTTCCTGGTGTCCTCTTCGTCCTGGCGTCCTCTTCGTCTCTTCGTCCTCTTCTCCAGCTTCACTCCTTCCTGGTGTCCTCTTCGTCTCGTCGTCCTCTTCTACAGCAAACGGCTCCAGCGGCGATATTTCACAGAGTCTCGTAGTTATGTTTGACTGCTTCCACGATATCTTGTAAAGTCTTTAATTTCCCTAAGCGGATATCTTAACTTACGCGGAACAGCACTGTATTATATTTTATATTTTATCTAATTATTTACCCTCTCGGTTCTTATCGCAAAACTTCGTTAAGAATTTCAAGGTTTATAGTTTATTTTATATAAGATATTCCTCTATTCCTGCTTGGTTCTTATCGCAAAACTTCGTTAAGAATTTTAAGGTTTATGGTTTATTTTATATAAGATATTTCTACGTTTGTAAGAGAACAACTCTCTTAGCCGGGCACAACTTCCCCTAGCAACGTCGACAGATAGACTGTGTCCATCCTAGCTCTGCAATGTATGAATCTCACTGAATTTGGTGTATTTTGATAGGCCAAGCCGAAGTTACATGATTGATGGAACGACCAGATACAAAAATTTCATGAAAACCTTTGCATAAATTAGCACAGTCCTGCATGGAAAAAATCTACAAATTTTATTACCCTAACATTGATAAGGGTTACACTTGAGTTTTTCTTTACTTAAAAATCCATATTTCTAAAATAGTTACAAACCTCAGAGTATACATAAATCGAAGCTATTTACTTAAATAATTCCACGTCAAATTTTCATGTAAATCGGTTAACTACCACTGCCGTTATAACGATCGCAGATTATAACACCCGCACACGCGCACCAATTCATACAAAACATACATGACAATATAGTACATCTTTTTATGAATATTTTGATGTAACCTATATGCTTATCAATTTTGAAATACAAAACTTATGACTAAAAGACAAAATATTGCAAAAAACCAATTTAAACAAGATAATGCTCGTCATTCATGTACTCTGATATAAACAGCATATCTTATCCTCCTGTGTTCTGTTGCAGGATTAACCCCCTCCACGTGTAAAAAAACACTTTTTTTTTTAAACCTAAATTGACATAACTTCTTCCCAATAATCATAATCAACTAAATAATAACATAATAACTTCAAAAATCAAAATAACTGAATAGCTTCTATCAAACAACACTTCCCCAACTGTCACTTTGACAGCACTAATTGTAAACAAACAAAAGCACATGGCTGCATATCACCAAACATTCCTGAACACTGATAAGGATGTCCATGTCTGACGTCATTCGGCTATATCTACAGTTCAACCATATATTTTTCAACATGATTACAATTATTCTTATTTTACACATAATTTTATACAATTTCCTACCAGTCATTCCACTTATATCCTGGCATTCTAGTTTAATTATTTGTATTATCCTTATTTTAATTTATCGCACAGACTCATGCCGCGCAACGTTTGTCGTTTTTTGATTGCTCTTCGCTTGCATTTGTTTCGGTAATTGCCGATACATTTCTTTGATTTAATTTTTAAAGGTTTATATGTAATGCCAGTTGTATTACCCAGGCTACACATAATATAATCTCCTTTGTATAATATGAACTCATTGTTTGATTGAAATTTCTCTGGTATCATCTCAAACATTATTTTCATCAGGTTTTCACAGTCATCAGTATCTAAATGCGCTTTAAAATTTTTTAATGTCTCGGATTTGTCAGCATACGCATTCATAAAAGACGAACACACAGTGCTGTACAGTGAATCTCTGATTGTATAAATAACACCTGCATTTCGTTTCATATGTGGCTGAAAACTCTCAGACAATTCTGATCTTCTGTCAGAATTAACCTTACCTGTGTGTTTTTCCTCAACTGCACCAGCTTCAGGAACAAAACTACTTTGTTTACCCAAGTATTCATCAAATACCTTATTTACATATTCATTTTTACAACTGTATGGACTTCTCATGTGTTTATACATTTCATTACTGACTGATAAAACATTACCAGAATGGATCTGCATCTTACAGACACGGTACAGCAAATAACATTTATTGTTTTTAAATACTCCACCGTTTACCCTTTGATCATACCAATCTGGATAGATGTGAACCAACACTTTGATAAGGTTTTCCCTATTTCTCTTTTCATATTTATTTAAAATATTATTTGATTGTTTTCGTTGATCAGCTGTTATCTCCTTATCGGGCGCTCCACCGTTACCTGCTCTTATCTATGCGATTACCAGCTGGTTTCTGTATGTCGACGGGACTACATCGGTCAACCGCATTGTCACATGCACTTTCCTGCCTAAGAGAATAATTCAACTTAATTTTGGCTTCACATTCCCTGCTGTGAGATTTATTCCTTTCTAAGGCGGTCTCACTACTACTACAAATTAATTCTAAATTATCAGCTATACGTTTTTCAATTGACTCTAAAAGTTGTTTACTTTGTTTAGCCTGGTCATGAACGGCTGTATAAATTTTTTTTTTCTCATCATGAAGTGATTGTATCGACTTATTTTGCATCAACGCTTCGTCTCTACCAAACTCATTTTCTTCTGAGAGCTTTTGTATATTAGCTAGGATTGCCGCTAATGTATTCTGTAATTCTTGTGATTCGGCCATATTCATTTATTTATTTTAAATTTATAAAATATTATAGTTTTTATTTATAGTAACGTCAATATTTTTTTTATACGTATTATTACTAATAACGTCCGTTTATGTTATTTATTATTATAGTCCAGTCTCTCAATGAAATCTAAACAAGCTTAATCTAACATAAATACCAATAATAATTCAATCTCCACATAGACAATTTACTACTATTGTTCAAATATCTGATAAGAGAGAGTATTCAAACTTTTATCTACCCTCCCTGATAACATAGAACAGCACATATAAATAGTTCAATGAATTTAGTCTCAACACACTCAAATAAATATTTCTTTTTTAAATTAATTCAAAAATCGAGCCCAACGTTGGCAAACGCCAAATATCCTTATGCAACAGATCAAACTTTATTATTCTAATAAGGATATTGTGAGTGTGTATAAATCGATACAAGTCTATATGGAGGAGATGAAAAATTATTTATCATATACAAATATGTATACATATAAAGATGTATAATGTATTTTAAATTGTCATGTATTGATCATATATTTAATTGTTTGTATTGTTCAATATATTAAATCGATTTTACTTGTTTGCTGCAACGTCCTCCTCTCGTCTCGTCGGTCCCGTCTTGGCGTCCTCTTCTTCCTGTCCCTCCTTCCTGGCGTCCTCTTCGTCCTGGCGTCCTCTTCGTCTCTTCGTCCTCTTCTCCAGCTTCACTCCTTCCTGGTTTCCTCTTCGTCTCGTCGTCCTCTTCTACAGCAAACGGCTCCAGCGGTGATATTTCACAGAGTCTCGTAGTTATGTTTGACTGCTTCCACGATATCTTGTAAAGTCTTTAAGTTCCCTAAGCGGATATCTTAACTTACGCGGAACAGCACTGTATTATAGTTTATATTTTATCTAATTATTTACCCTCTCGGTTCTTATCGCAAAACTTCGTTAAGAATTTCAAGGTTTATAGTTTATTTTATATAAGATATTCCTCTATTCCTGCTTGGTTCTTATCGCAAAACTTCGTTAAGAATTTTAAGGTTTATGGTTTATTTTATATAAGATATTTCTACGTTTGTAAGAGAACAACTCTCTTAGCCGGGCACAACTTCCCCTAGCAACGTCGACAGACAGACTGTGTCCATCCTAGCTCTGCAACGTATGAATCTCACTGAATTTGGTGTATTTTGATAGGCCAAGCCCAAGTTACATGATTGATGGAACGACCAGATACAAAAATTTCATGAAAACCTTTGCATAAATTAGCACAGTCCTGGATGGAAAAAATCTACAAATTTTATTACCCTAACATTGATAAGGGTTACACTTGAGTTTTTCTTTACTTAAAAATCCATATTTCTAAAATAGTTACAAACCTCAGAGTATACATAAATCGAAGCTATTTACTTAAATAATTCCATGTCAAATTTTCATGTAAATCGGTTAACTACCACTGCCGTTATAACGATCGCAGATTATAACACCCGCACACGCGCACCAATTCATACAAAACATACATGACAATATAGTACATCTTTTTATGAATAGTTTGGTGTAACCTATATGCTTATCAATTTTTAAATACAAAACTTATGACTAAAAGACAAAATATTACAAAAAACCAATTTAATCAAGAAAATGCTCGTCATTCATGTACTCTGATATAAACAGCATATCTTATCCTCCTGTGTTCTGTTGCAGGATTAACCCCCTCCACGTGTAAAAAAAACATTTTTTTTTTTAAACCTAAATTGACATAACTTCTTCCCAATAATCATAATCAACTAAATAATAACATAATAACTTCAAAAATCAAAATAACTGAATAGCTTCTATCAAACAACACTTCCCCAACTGTCACTTTGACAGCACTAATTGTAAACAAACAAAAGCACATGGCTGCATATCACCAAACATTCCTGAACACTGATAAGGATGTCCATGTCTGACGTCATTCGGCTATATCTACAGTTCAACCATATCTTTTTCAACATGATTACAATTATTCTTATTTTACACATAATTTTATACAATTTCCTACCAGTCATTCCACTTATATCCTGGCATTCTAGTTTAATTATTTGTATTATCCTTATTTTAATTTTTAATTTATCGCACAGACTCATGCCGCGCAACCTTTCTCGTTTTTTGATTGCTCTTCGCTTGCATTTGTTTCGGTAATTGCCGATACATTTCTTTGATTTAATTTTTAAAGGTTTATATGTAATGCCAGTTGTATTACCCAGGCTACACATAATATAATCTCCTTTGTATAATATGAACTCATTGTTTGATTGAAATTTCTCTGGTATCATCTCAAACATTATTTTCATCAGGTTTTCACAGTGATCAGTATCTAAGTGCGCTTTAAAATTTTTTAATGTCTCGGATTTGTCAGCATACGCATTCATAAAAGACGAACACACAGTGCTGTACAGTGAATCTCTGACTGTATAAATAACACCTGCATTTCGTTTCATATGTGGCTGAAAACACTCAGACAATTCTGATCTTCTGTCAGAATTAACCTTACCTGTGTGTTTTTCCTCAACTGCACCAGCTTCAGGAACAAAACTACTTTGTTTACCCAAGTATTCATCAAATACCTTATTTACATATTCATTTTTACAACTGTATGGACTTCTCATGTGTTTATACATTTCATTACTGACTGATAAAACATTACCAGAATGGATCTGCATCTTACAGACACGGTACAGCAAATAACATTTATTGTTTTTAAATACTCCACCGTTTACCCTTTGATCATACCAATCTGGATAGATGTGAACCAACACTTTGATAAGGTTTTCCCTATTTCTCTTTTCATATTTATTTAAAATATTATTTGATTGTTTTCGTTGATCAGCTGTTATCTCCTTATCGGGCGCTCCACCGTTACCTGCTCTTATCTATGCGATTACCAGCTGGTTTCTGTATGTCGACGGGACTACATCGGTCAACCGCATTGTCACATGCACTTTCCTGCCTAAGAGAATAATTCAACTTAATTTTGGCTTCACATTCCCTGCTGTGAGATTTATTCCTTTCTAAGGCGGTCTCACTACTACTACAAATTAATTCTAAATTATCAGCTATACGTTTTTCAGTTGACTCTAAGAGTTGTTTACTTTGTTTAGCCTGGTCATGAACGGCTGTATAAATTTTTTTTTCTCATCATGAAGTGATTGTATCGACTTATTTTGCTTCAACGCTTCGTCTCTACCAACCTTATTTCCTTCTGAGAGCTTTTGTATATTAACTAGGATTGCCGCTAATGTATTCTGTAATTCTTGTGATTCGGCCATATTCATTTATTTATTTTTAAATTTATAAAATATTATAGTTTTTATTTATAGTAACGTCAATATTTTTTTTATACGTATTATTACTAATAACGTCCGTTTATGTTATTTATTATTATAGTCCAGTCTCTCAATGAAATCTAAACAAGCTTAATCTAACATAAATACCAATAATAATTCAATCTCCACATAGACAATTTACTACTATTGTTCAAATATCTGATAAGAGAGAGTATTCAAACTTTTATCTACCCTCCCTGATAACATAGAACAGCACATATAAATAATTCAATGAATTTAGTCTCTACACACTCAAATAAATATTTCTTTTTTAAATTAATTCAAAAATCGAGCCCAACGTTGGCAAGCGCCAAATATCCTTATGCAACAGATCAAACTTTATTATTCTAATAAGGATATTGTGAGTGTGTAAAAATCGATACAAGTCTATATGGAGGAGGTGAAAAATTATTTATCATATACAAATATGTATACATATAAAGATGTATAATGTATTTTAAATTGTCATGTATTCATCATATATTTAATTGTTTGTATTGTTCAAAATATTAAATCGATTTTACTTGTTTGCTGCAACGTCCTCCTCTCGTATCGTCGGTCCCGTCTTGGCGTCCTCTTCTTCCTGTCCCTCCTTCCTGGTGTCCTCTTCGTCCTGGCGTCCTCTTCGTCTCTTCGTCCTCTTCTCCAGCTTCACTCCTTCCTGGTGTCCTCTTCGTCTCGTCGTCCTCTTCTACAGCAAACGGCTCCAGCGGCGATATTTCACAGAGTCTCGTAGTTATGTTTGACTGCTTCCACGATATCTTGTAAAGTCTTTAAGTTCCCTAAGCGGATATCTTAACTTACGCGGAACAGCACTGTATTATATTTTATATTTTATCTAATTATTTACCCTCTCGGTCCTTATCGCAAAACTTCGTTAAGAATTTCAAGGTTTATAGTTTATTTTATATAAGATATTCCTCTATTCCTTCTTGGTTCTTATCGCAAAACTTCGTTAAGAATTTTAAGGTTTATGGTTTATTTTATATAAGATATTTCTACGTTTGTAAGAGAACAACTCTCTTAGCCGGGCACAACTTCCCCTAGCAACGTCGACAGACAGACTGTGTCCATCCTAGCTCTGCAACGTATGAATCTCACTGAATTTGGTGTATTTTGATAGGCCAAGCCCAAGTTACATGATTGATGGAACGACCAGATACACAAATTTCATGAAAACCTTTGCATAAATTAGCACAGTCCTGCATGAAAAAAATCTACAAATTTTATTACCCTAACATTGATAAGGGTTACACTTGAGTTTTTCTTTACTTAAAAATCCATATTTCTAAAATAGTTACAAACCTCAGAGTATACATAAATCGAAGCTATTTACTTAAATAATTCCATGTCAAATTTTCATGTAAATCGGTTAACTACCACTGCCGTTATAACGATCGCAGATTATAACACCCGCACACGCGCACCAATTCATACAAAACATACATGACAATATAGTACATCTTTTTATGAATAGTTTGGTGTAACCTATATGCTTATCAATTTTTAAATACAAAACTTATGACTAAAAGACAAAATATTACAAAAAACCAATTTAATCAAGAAAATGCTCGTCATTCATGTACTCTGATATAAACAGCATATCTTATCCTCCTGTGTTCTGTTGCAGGATTAACCCCCTCCACGTGTAAAAAAAACATTTTTTTTTTTTAAACCTAAATTGACATAACTTCTTCCCAATAATCATAATCAACTAAATAATAACATAATAACTTCAAAAATCAAAATAACTGAATAGCTTCTATCAAACAACACTTCCCCAACTGTCACTTTGACAGCACTAATTGTAAACAAACAAAAGCACATGGCTGCATATCACCAAACATTCCTGAACACTGATAAGGATGTCCATGTCTGACGTCATTCGGCTATATCTACAGTTCAACCATATATTTTTCAACATGATTACAATTATTCTTATTTTACACATAATTTTATACAATTTCCTACCAGTCATTCCACTTATATCCTGGCATTCTAGTTTAATTATTTGTATTATCCTTATTTTAATTTTTAATTTATCGCACAGACTCATGCCGCGCAACATTTCTCGTTTTTTGATTGCTCTTCGCTTGCATTTGTTTCGGTAAATGCCGATACATTTCTTTGATTTAATGTTTGAAGGTTTATATGTAATGCCAGTTGTATTACCCAGGCTACACATAATATAATCTCCTTTGTATAATATGAACTCATTGTTTGATTGAAATTTCTCTGGTATCATCTGAAACATTATTTTCATCAGGTTTTCACAGTGATCAGTATCTAAGTGCGCTTTAAAATTTTTTAATGTCTCGGATTTGTCAGCATACGCATTCATAAAAGACGAACACACAGTGCTGTACAGTGAATCTCTGACTGTATAAATAACACCTGCATTTCGTTTCATATGTGGCTGAAAACACTCAGACAATTCTGATCTTATGTCAGAATTAACCTTACCTGTGTGTTTTTCCTCAACTGCACCAGCTTCAGGAACAAAACTACTTTGTTTACCCAAGTATTCATCAAATACCTTATTTACATATTCATTTTTACAACTGTATGGACTTCTCATGTGTTTATACATTTCATTACTGACTGATAAAACATTACCAGAATGGATCTGCATCTTACAGACACGGTACAGCAAATAACATTTATTGTTTTTAAATACTCCAATGTTTACCCTTTGATCATACCAATCTGGATAGATGTGAACCAACACTTTGATAAGGTTTTCCCTATTTCTCTTTTCATATTTATTTAAAATATTATTTGATTGTTTTCGTTGATCAGCTGTTATCTCCTTATCGGGCGCTCCACCGTTACCTGCTTTTATCTATGCGATTACCAGCTGGTTTCTGTATGTCGACGGGACTACATCGGTCAACCGCATTGTCACATGCACTTTCCTGCCTAAGAGAATAATTCAACTTAATTTTGGCTTCACATTCCCTGCTGTGAGATTTATTCCTTTCTAAGGCGGTCTCACTACTACTACAAATTAATTCTAAATTATCAGCTATACGTTTTTCAGTTGACTCTAAGAGTTGTTTACTTTGTTTAGCCTGGTCATGAACGGCTGTATAAATTTTTTTTTTCTCATCATGAAGTAATTGTATCGACTTATTTTGCTTCAACGCTTCGTCTCTACCAACCTTATTTTCTTCTGAGAGCTTTTGTATATTAGCTAGGATTGCCGCTAATGTATTCTGTAATTCTTGTGATTCGGCCATATTCATTTATTTATTTTTAAATTTATAAAATATTATAGTTTTTATTTATAGTAACGTCAATATTTTTTTTATACGTATTATTACTAATAACGTCCGTTTATGTTATTTATTATTATAGTCCAGTCTCTCAATGAAATCTAAACAAGCTTAATCTAACATAAATACCAATAATAATTCAATCTCCACATAGACAATTTACTACTATTGTTCAAATATCTGATAAGAGAGAGTATTCAAACTTTTATCTACCCTCCCTGATAACATAGAACAGCACATATAAATAATTCAATGAATTTAGTCTCTACACACTCAAATAAATATTTCTTTTTTAAATTAATTCAAAAATCGAGCCCAACGTTGGCAAGCGCCAAATATCCTTATGCAACAGATCAAACTTTATTATTCTAATAAGGATATTGTGAGTGTGTAAAAATCGATACAAGTCTATATGGAGGAGGTGAAAAATTATTTATCATATACAAATATGTATACATATAAAGATGTATAATGTATTTTAAATTGTCATGTATTCATCATATATTTAATTGTTTGTATTGTTCAAAATATTAAATCGATTTTACTTGTTTGCTGCAACGTCCTCCTCTCGTATCGTCGGTCCCGTCTTGGCGTCCTCTTCTTCCTGTCCCTCCTTCCTGGTGTCCTCTTCGTCCTGGCGTCCTCTTCGTCTCTTCGTCCTCTTCTCCAGCTTCACTCCTTCCTGGTGTCCTCTTCGTCTCGTCGTCCTCTTCTACAGCAAACGGCTCCAGCGGCGATATTTCACAGAGTCTCGTAGTTATGTTTGACTGCTTCCACGATATCTTGTAAAGTCTTTAAGTTCCCTAAGCGGATATCTTAACTTACGCGGAACAGCACTGTATTATATTTTATATTTTATCTAATTATTTACCCTCTCGGTCCTTATCGCAAAACTTCGTTAAGAATTTCAAGGTTTATAGTTTATTTTATATAAGATATTCCTCTATTCCTTCTTGGTTCTTATCGCAAAACTTCGTTAAGAATTTTAAGGTTTATGGTTTATTTTATATAAGATATTTCTACGTTTGTAAGAGAACAACTCTCTTAGCCGGGCACAACTTCCCCTAGCAACGTCGACAGACAGACTGTGTCCATCCTAGCTCTGCAACGTATGAATCTCACTGAATTTGGTGTATTTTGATAGGCCAAGCCCAAGTTACATGATTGATGGAACGACCAGATACACAAATTTCATGAAAACCTTTGCATAAATTAGCACAGTCCTGCATGAAAAAAATCTACAAATTTTATTACCCTAACATTGATAAGGGTTACACTTGAGTTTTTCTTTACTTAAAAATCCATATTTCTAAAATAGTTACAAACCTCAGAGTATACATAAATCGAAGCTATTTACTTAAATAATTCCATGTCAAATTTTCATGTAAATCGGTTAACTACCACTGCCGTTATAACGATCGCAGATTATAACACCCGCACACGCGCACCAATTCATACAAAACATACATGACAATATAGTACATCTTTTTATGAATAGTTTGGTGTAACCTATATGCTTATCAATTTTTAAATACAAAACTTATGACTAAAAGACAAAATATTACAAAAAACCAATTTAATCAAGAAAATGCTCGTCATTCATGTACTCTGATATAAACAGCATATCTTATCCTCCTGTGTTCTGTTGCAGGATTAACCCCCTCCACGTGTAAAAAAAACATTTTTTTTTTTAAACCTAAATTGACATAACTTCTTCCCAATAATCATAATCAACTAAATAATAACATAATAACTTCAAAAATCAAAATAACTGAATAGCTTCTATCAAACAACACTTCCCCAACTGTCACTTTGACAGCACTAATTGTAAACAAACAAAAGCACATGGCTGCATATCACCAAACATTCCTGAACACTGATAAGGATGTCCATGTCTGACGTCATTCGGCTATATCTACAGTTCAACCATATATTTTTCAACATGATTACAATTATTCTTATTTTACACATAATTTTATACAATTTCCTACCAGTCATTCCACTTATATCCTGGCATTCTAGTTTAATTATTTGTATTATCCTTATTTTAATTTTTAATTTATCGCACAGACTCATGCCGCGCAACATTTCTCGTTTTTTGATTGCTCTTCGCTTGCATTTGTTTCGGTAAATGCCGATACATTTCTTTGATTTAATGTTTGAAGGTTTATATGTAATGCCAGTTGTATTACCCAGGCTACACATAATATAATCTCCTTTGTATAATATGAACTCATTGTTTGATTGAAATTTCTCTGGTATCATCTGAAACATTATTTTCATCAGGTTTTCACAGTGATCAGTATCTAAGTGCGCTTTAAAATTTTTTAATGTCTCGGATTTGTCAGCATACGCATTCATAAAAGACGAACACACAGTGCTGTACAGTGAATCTCTGACTGTATAAATAACACCTGCATTTCGTTTCATATGTGGCTGAAAACACTCAGACAATTCTGATCTTATGTCAGAATTAACCTTACCTGTGTGTTTTTCCTCAACTGCACCAGCTTCAGGAACAAAACTACTTTGTTTACCCAAGTATTCATCAAATACCTTATTTACATATTCATTTTTACAACTGTATGGACTTCTCATGTGTTTATACATTTCATTACTGACTGATAAAACATTACCAGAATGGATCTGCATCTTACAGACACGGTACAGCAAATAACATTTATTGTTTTTAAATACTCCAATGTTTACCCTTTGATCATACCAATCTGGATAGATGTGAACCAACACTTTGATAAGGTTTTCCCTATTTCTCTTTTCATATTTATTTAAAATATTATTTGATTGTTTTCGTTGATCAGCTGTTATCTCCTTATCGGGCGCTCCACCGTTACCTGCTTTTATCTATGCGATTACCAGCTGGTTTCTGTATGTCGACGGGACTACATCGGTCAACCGCATTGTCACATGCACTTTCCTGCCTAAGAGAATAATTCAACTTAATTTTGGCTTCACATTCCCTGCTGTGAGATTTATTCCTTTCTAAGGCGGTCTCACTACTACTACAAATTAATTCTAAATTATCAGCTATACGTTTTTCAGTTGACTCTAAGAGTTGTTTACTTTGTTTAGCCTGGTCATGAACGGCTGTATAAATTTTTTTTTTCTCATCATGAAGTAATTGTATCGACTTATTTTGCTTCAACGCTTCGTCTCTACCAACCTTATTTTCTTCTGAGAGCTTTTGTATATTAGCTAGGATTGCCGCTAATGTATTCTGTAATTCTTGTGATTCGGCCATATTCATTTATTTATTTTTAAATTTATAAAATATTATAGTTTTTATTTATAGTAACGTCAATATTTTTTTTATACGTATTATTACTAATAACGTCCGTTTATGTTATTTATTATTATAGTCCAGTCTCTCAATGAAATCTAAACAAGCTTAATCTAACATAAATACCAATAATAATTCAATCTCCACATAGACAATTTACTACTATTGTTCAAATATCTGATAAGAGAGAGTATTCAAACTTTTATCTACCCTCCCTGATAACATAGAACAGCACATATAAATAATTCAATGAATTTAGTCTCTACACACTCAAATAAATATTTCTTTTTTAAATTAATTCAAAAATCGAGCCCAACGTTGGCAAGCGCCAAATATCCTTATGCAACAGATCAAACTTTATTATTCTAATAAGGATATTGTGAGTGTGTAAAAATCGATACAAGTCTATATGGAGGAGGTGAAAAATTATTTATCATATACAAATATGTATACATATAAAGATGTATAATGTATTTTAAATTGTCATGTATTCATCATATATTTAATTGTTTGTATTGTTCAAAATATTAAATCGATTTTACTTGTTTGCTGCAACGTCCTCCTCTCGTATCGTCGGTCCCGTCTTGGCGTCCTCTTCTTCCTGTCCCTCCTTCCTGGTGTCCTCTTCGTCCTGGCGTCCTCTTCGTCTCTTCGTCCTCTTCTCCAGCTTCACTCCTTCCTGGTGTCCTCTTCGTCTCGTCGTCCTCTTCTACAGCAAACGGCTCCAGCGGCGATATTTCACAGAGTCTCGTAGTTATGTTTGACTGCTTCCACGATATCTTGTAAAGTCTTTAAGTTTCCTAAGCGGATATCTTAACTTACGCGGAACAGCACTGTATTATATTTTATATTTTATCTAATTATTTACCCTCTCGGTCCTTATCGCAAAACTTCGTTAAGAATTTCAAGGTTTATAGTTTATTTTATATAAGATATTCCTCTATTCCTTCTTGGTTCTTATCGCAAAACTTCGTTAAGAATTTTAAGGTTTATGGTTTATTTTATATAAGATATTTCTACGTTTGTAAGAGAACAACTCTCTTAGCCGGGCACAACTTCCCCTAGCAACGTCGACAGACAGACTGTGTCCATCCTAGCTCTGCAACGTATGAATCTCACTGAATTTGGTGTATTTTGATAGGCCAAGCCCAAGTTACATGATTGATGGAACGACCAGATACACAAATTTCATGAAAACCTTTGCATAAATTAGCACAGTCCTGCATGAAAAAAATCTACAAATTTTATTACCCTAACATTGATAAGGGTTACACTTGAGTTTTTCTTTACTTAAAAATCCATATTTCTAAAATAGTTACAAACCTCAGAGTATACATAAATCGAAGCTATTTACTTAAATAATTCCATGTCAAATTTTCATGTAAATCGGTTAACTACCACTGCCGTTATAACGATCGCAGATTATAACACCCGCACACGCGCACCAATTCATACAAAACATACATGACAATATAGTACATCTTTTTATGAATAGTTTGGTGTAACCTATATGCTTATCAATTTTTAAATACAAAACTTATGACTAAAAGACAAAATATTACAAAAAACCAATTTAATCAAGAAAATGCTCGTCATTCATGTACTCTGATATAAACAGCATATCTTATCCTCCTGTGTTCTGTTGCAGGATTAACCCCCTCCACGTGTAAAAAAAACATTTTTTTTTTTTAAACCTAAATTGACATAACTTCTTCCCAATAATCATAATCAACTAAATAATAACATAATAACTTCAAAAATCAAAATAACTGAATAGCTTCTATCAAACAACACTTCCCCAACTGTCACTTTGACAGCACTAATTGTAAACAAACAAAAGCACATGGCTGCATATCACCAAACATTCCTGAACACTGATAAGGATGTCCATGTCTGACGTCATTCGGCTATATCTACAGTTCAACCATATATTTTTCAACATGATTACAATTATTCTTATTTTACACATAATTTTATACAATTTCCTACCAGTCATTCCACTTATATCCTGGCATTCTAGTTTAATTATTTGTATTATCCTTATTTTAATTTTTAATTTATCGCACAGACTCATGCCGCGCAACATTTCTCGTTTTTTGATTGCTCTTCGCTTGCATTTGTTTCGGTAAATGCCGATACATTTCTTTGATTTAATGTTTGAAGGTTTATATGTAATGCCAGTTGTATTACCCAGGCTACACATAATATAATCTCCTTTGTATAATATGAACTCATTGTTTGATTGAAATTTCTCTGGTATCATCTGAAACATTATTTTCATCAGGTTTTCACAGTGATCAGTATCTAAGTGCGCTTTAAAATTTTTTAATGTCTCGGATTTGTCAGCATACGCATTCATAAAAGACGAACACACAGTGCTGTACAGTGAATCTCTGACTGTATAAATAACACCTGCATTTCGTTTCATATGTGGCTGAAAACACTCAGACAATTCTGATCTTATGTCAGAATTAACCTTACCTGTGTGTTTTTCCTCAACTGCACCAGCTTCAGGAACAAAACTACTTTGTTTACCCAAGTATTCATCAAATACCTTATTTACATATTCATTTTTACAACTGTATGGACTTCTCATGTGTTTATACATTTCATTACTGACTGATAAAACATTACCAGAATGGATCTGCATCTTACAGACACGGTACAGCAAATAACATTTATTGTTTTTAAATACTCCAATGTTTACCCTTTGATCATACCAATCTGGATAGATGTGAACCAACACTTTGATAAGGTTTTCCCTATTTCTCTTTTCATATTTATTTAAAATATTATTTGATTGTTTTCGTTGATCAGCTGTTATCTCCTTATCGGGCGCTCCACCGTTACCTGCTTTTATCTATGCGATTACCAGCTGGTTTCTGTATGTCGACGGGACTACATCGGTCAACCGCATTGTCACATGCACTTTCCTGCCTAAGAGAATAATTCAACTTAATTTTGGCTTCACATTCCCTGCTGTGAGATTTATTCCTTTCTAAGGCGGTCTCACTACTACTACAAATTAATTCTAAATTATCAGCTATACGTTTTTCAGTTGACTCTAAGAGTTGTTTACTTTGTTTAGCCTGGTCATGAACGGCTGTATAAATTTTTTTTTTCTCATCATGAAGTAATTGTATCGACTTATTTTGCTTCAACGCTTCGTCTCTACCAACCTTATTTTCTTCTGAGAGCTTTTGTATATTAGCTAGGATTGCCGCTAATGTATTCTGTAATTCTTGTGATTCGGCCATATTCATTTATTTATTTTTAAATTTATAAAATATTATAGTTTTTATTTATAGTAACGTCAATATTTTTTTTATACGTATTATTACTAATAACGTCCGTTTATGTTATTTATTATTATAGTCCAGTCTCTCAATGAAATCTAAACAAGCTTAATCTAACATAAATACCAATAATAATTCAATCTCCACATAGACAATTTACTACTATTGTTCAAATATCTGATAAGAGAGAGTATTCAAACTTTTATCTACCCTCCCTGATAACATAGAACAGCACATATAAATAATTCAATGAATTTAGTCTCTACACACTCAAATAAATATTTCTTTTTTAAATTAATTCAAAAATCGAGCCCAACGTTGGCAAGCGCCAAATATCCTTATGCAACAGATCAAACTTTATTATTCTAATAAGGATATTGTGAGTGTGTAAAAATCGATACAAGTCTATATGGAGGAGGTGAAAAATTATTTATCATATACAAATATGTATACATATAAAGATGTATAATGTATTTTAAATTGTCATGTATTCATCATATATTTAATTGTTTGTATTGTTCAAAATATTAAATCGATTTTACTTGTTTGCTGCAACGTCCTCCTCTCGTATCGTCGGTCCCGTCTTGGCGTCCTCTTCTTCCTGTCCCTCCTTCCTGGTGTCCTCTTCGTCCTGGCGTCCTCTTCGTCTCTTCGTCCTCTTCTCCAGCTTCACTCCTTCCTGGTGTCCTCTTCGTCTCGTCGTCCTCTTCTACAGCAAACGGCTCCAGCGGCGATATTTCACAGAGTCTCGTAGTTATGTTTGACTGCTTCCACGATATCTTGTAAAGTCTTTAAGTTTCCTAAGCGGATATCTTAACTTACGCGGAACAGCACTGTATTATATTTTATATTTTATCTAATTATTTACCCTCTCGGTCCTTATCGCAAAACTTCGTTAAGAATTTCAAGGTTTATAGTTTATTTTATATAAGATATTCCTCTATTCCTTCTTGGTTCTTATCGCAAAACTTCGTTAAGAATTTTAAGGTTTATGGTTTATTTTATATAAGATATTTCTACGTTTGTAAGAGAACAACTCTCTTAGCCGGGCACAACTTCCCCTAGCAACGTCGACAGACAGACTGTGTCCATCCTAGCTCTGCAACGTATGAATCTCACTGAATTTGGTGTATTTTGATAGGCCAAGCCCAAGTTACATGATTGATGGAACGACCAGATACACAAATTTCATGAAAACCTTTGCATAAATTAGCACAGTCCTGCATGAAAAAAATCTACAAATTTTATTACCCTAACATTGATAAGGGTTACACTTGAGTTTTTCTTTACTTAAAAATCCATATTTCTAAAATAGTTACAAACCTCAGAGTATACATAAATCGAAGCTATTTACTTAAATAATTCCATGTCAAATTTTCATGTAAATCGGTTAACTACCACTGCCGTTATAACGATCGCAGATTATAACACCCGCACACGCGCACCAATTCATACAAAACATACATGACAATATAGTACATCTTTTTATGAATAGTTTGGTGTAACCTATATGCTTATCAATTTTTAAATACAAAACTTATGACTAAAAGACAAAATATTACAAAAAACCAATTTAATCAAGAAAATGCTCGTCATTCATGTACTCTGATATAAACAGCATATCTTATCCTCCTGTGTTCTGTTGCAGGATTAACCCCCTCCACGTGTAAAAAAAACATTTTTTTTTTTTAAACCTAAATTGACATAACTTCTTCCCAATAATCATAATCAACTAAATAATAACATAATAACTTCAAAAATCAAAATAACTGAATAGCTTCTATCAAACAACACTTCCCCAACTGTCACTTTGACAGCACTAATTGTAAACAAACAAAAGCACATGGCTGCATATCACCAAACATTCCTGAACACTGATAAGGATGTCCATGTCTGACGTCATTCGGCTATATCTACAGTTCAACCATATATTTTTCAACATGATTACAATTATTCTTATTTTACACATAATTTTATACAATTTCCTACCAGTCATTCCACTTATATCCTGGCATTCTAGTTTAATTATTTGTATTATCCTTATTTTAATTTTTAATTTATCGCACAGACTCATGCCGCGCAACATTTCTCGTTTTTTGATTGCTCTTCGCTTGCATTTGTTTCGGTAAATGCCGATACATTTCTTTGATTTAATGTTTGAAGGTTTATATGTAATGCCAGTTGTATTACCCAGGCTACACATAATATAATCTCCTTTGTATAATATGAACTCATTGTTTGATTGAAATTTCTCTGGTATCATCTGAAACATTATTTTCATCAGGTTTTCACAGTGATCAGTATCTAAGTGCGCTTTAAAATTTTTTAATGTCTCGGATTTGTCAGCATACGCATTCATAAAAGACGAACACACAGTGCTGTACAGTGAATCTCTGACTGTATAAATAACACCTGCATTTCGTTTCATATGTGGCTGAAAACACTCAGACAATTCTGATCTTCTGTCAGAATTAACCTTACCTGTGTGTTTTTCCTCAACTGCACCAGCTTCAGGAACAAAACTACTTTGTTTACCCAAGTATTCATCAAATACCTTATTTACATATTCATTTTTACAACTGTATGGACTTCTCATGTGTTTATACATTTCATTACTGACTGATAAAACATTACCAGAATGGATCTGCATCTTACAGACACGGTACAGCAAATAACATTTATTGTTTTTAAATACTCCACTGTTTACCCTTTGATCATACCAATCTGGATAGATGTGAACCAACACTTTGATAAGGTTTTCCCTATTTCTCTTTTCATATTTATTTAAAATATTATTTGATTGTTTTCGTTGATCAGCTGTTATCTCCTTATCGGGCGCTCCACCGTTACCTGCTTTTATCTATGCGATTACCAGCTGGTTTCTGTATGTCGACGGGACTACATCGGTCAACCGCATTGTCACATGCACTTTCCTGCCTAAGAGAATAATTCAACTTAATTTCGGCTTCACATTCCCTGCTGTGAGATTTATTCCTTTCTAAGGCGGTCTCACTACTACTACAAATTAATTCTAAATTATCAGCTATACGTTTTTCAGTTGACTCTAAGAGTTGTTTACTTTGTTTAGCCTGGTCATGAACGGCTGTATAAATTTTTTTTTTCTCATCATGAAGTGATTGTATCGACTTATTTTGCTTCAACGCTTCGTCTCTACCAACCTTATTTTCTTCTGAGAGCTTTTGTATATTAGCTAGGATTGCCGCTAATGTATTCTGTAATTCTTGTGATTCGGCCATATTCATTTATTTATTTTTAAATTTATAAAATATTATAGTTTTTATTTATAGTAACGTCAATATTTTTTTTATACGTATTATTACTAATAACGTCCGTTTATGTTATTTATTATTATAGTCCAGTCTCTCAATGAAATCTAAACAAGCTTAATCTAACATAAATACCAATAATAATTCAATCTCCACATAGACAATTTACTACTATTGTTCAAATATCTGATAAGAGAGAGTATTCAAACTTTTATCTACCCTCCCTGATAACATAGAACAGCACATATAAATAATTCAATGAATTTAGTCTCTACACACTCAAATAAATATTTCTTTTTTAAATTAATTCAAAAATCGAGCCCAACGTTGGCAAGCGCCAAATATCCTTATGCAACAGATCAAACTTTATTATTCTAATAAGGATATTGTGAGTGTGTAAAAATCGATACAAGTCTATATGGAGGAGGTGAAAAATTATTTATCATATACAAATATGTATACATATAAAGATGTATAATGTATTTTAAATTGTCATGTATTCATCATATATTTAATTGTTTGTATTGTTCAAAATATTAAATCGATTTTACTTGTTTGCTGCAACGTCCTCCTCTCGTATCGTCGGTCCCGTCTTGGCGTCCTCTTCTTCCTGTCCCTCCTTCCTGGTGTCCTCTTCGTCCTGGCGTCCTCTTCGTCTCTTCGTCCTCTTCTCCAGCTTCACTCCTTCCTGGTGTCCTCTTCGTCTCGTCGTCCTCTTCTACAGCAAACGGCTCCAGCGGCGATATTTCACAGAGTCTCGTAGTTATGTTTGACTGCTTCCACGATATCTTGTAAAGTCTTTAAGTTCCCTAAGCGGATATCTTAACTTACGCGGAACAGCACTGTATTATATTTTATATTTTATCTAATTATTTACCCTCTCGGTTCTTATCGCAAAACTTCGTTAAGAATTTCAAGGTTTATAGTTTATTTTATATAAGATATTCCTCTATTCCTTCTTGGTTCTTATCGCAAACTTCGTTAAGAATTTTAAGGTTTATGGTTTATTTTATATAAGATATTTCTACGTTTGTAAGAGAACAACTCTCTTAGCCGGGCACAACTTCCCCTAGCAACGTCGATAGACAGACTGTGTCCATCCTAGCTCTGCAACGTATGAATCTCACTGAATTTGGTGTATTTTGATAGGCCAAGCCCAAGTTACATGATTGATGGAACGACCAGATACACAAATTTCATGAAAACCTTTGCATAAATTAGCACAGTCCTGCATGGAAAAAATCTACAAATTTTATTACCCTAACATTGATAAGGGTTACACTTGAGTTTTTCTTTACTTAAAAATCCATATTTCTAAAATAGTTACAAACCTCAGAGTATACATAAATCGAAGCTATTTACTTAAATAATTCCACGTCAAATTTTCATGTAAATCGGTTAACTACCACTGCCGTTATAACGATCGCAGATTATAACACCCGCACACGCGCACCAATTCATACAAAACATACATGACAATATAGTACATCTTTTTATGAATAGTTTGGTGTAACCTATATGCTTATCAATTTTTAAATACAAAACTTATGACTAAAAGCCAAATATTACAAAAAACCAATTTAAACAAGAAAATGCTCGTCATTCATGTACTCTGATATAAACAGCATATCTTATCCTCCTGTGTTCTGTTGCAGGACACGTGTAAAAAAAACATTTTTTTTTTTTAAACCTAAATTGACATAACTTCTTCCCAATAATAATAATCAACTAAATATTAACATAATAACTTCAAAAATCTAAATAACTGAATAGCTTCTATCAAACAACACTTCCCCAACTGTCACTTTGACAGCACTAATTGTAAACAAACAAAGCACATGGCTGCATATCACCAAACATTCCTGAACACTGATAAGGATGTCCATGTCTGACGTCATTCGGCTATATCTACAGTTCAACCATATATTTTTCAACATGATTACAATTATTCTTATTTTACACATAATTTTATACAATTTCCTACCAGTCATTCCACTTATATCCTGGCATTCTAGTTTAATTATTTGTATTATCCTTATTTTAATTTTTAATTTATCGCACAGACTCATGCCGCGCAACCTTTCTCGTTTTTTGATTGCTCTTCGCTTGCATTTGTTTCGGTAATTGCCGATACATTTCTTTGATTTAATTTTTAAAGGTTTATATGTAATGCCAGTTGTATTACCCAGGCTACACATAATATAAACTCCTTTGTATAATATGAACTCATTGTTTGATTGAAATTTCTCTGGTATCATCTCAAACATTATTTTCATCAGGTTTTCACAGTGATCAGTATCTAAGTGCGCTTTAAAATTTTTTAATGTCTCGGATTTGTCAGCATACGCATTCATAAAAGACGAACACACAGTGCTGTACAGTGAATCTCTGACTGTATAAATAACACCTGCATTTCGTTTCATATGTGGCTGAAAACACTCAGACAATTCTGATCTTCTGTCAGAATTAACCTTACCTGTGTGTTTTTCCTCAACTGCACCAGCTTCAGGAACAAAACTACTTTGTTTACCCAAGTATTCATCAAATACCTTATTTACATATTCATTTTTACAACTGTATGGACTTCTCATGTGTTTATACATTTCATTACTGACTGATAAAATATTACCAGAATGGATCTGCATCTTACAGACACGGTACAGCAAATAAGATTTATTGTTTTTAAATACTCCACCGTTTACCCTTTGATCATACCAATCTGGATAGATGTGAACCAACACTTTGATAAGGTTTTCCCTATTTCTCTTTTCATATTTATTTAAAATATTACTTGATTGTTTTCGTTGATCAGCTGTTATCTCCTTATCGGGCGCTCCACCGTTACCTGCTCTTATCTATGCGATTACCAGCTGGTTTCTGTATGTCGACGGGACTACATCGGTCAACCGCATTGTCACATGCACTTTCCTGCCTAAGAGAATAATTCAACTTAATTTTGGCTTCACATTCCCTGCTGTGAGATTTATTCCTTTCTAAGGCGGTCTCACTACTACTACAAATTAATTCTAAATTATCAGCTATACGTTTTTCAGTTGACTCTAAAAGTTGTTTACTTTGTTTAGCCTGGTCATGAACGGCTGTATAAATTTTTTTTTTCTCATCATGAAGTGATTGTATCGACTTATTTTGCTTCAACGCTTCGTCTCTACCAACCTTATTTTCTTCTGAGAGCTTTTGTATATTAGCTAGGATTGCCGCTAATGTATTCTGTAATTCTTGTGATTCGGCCATATTCATTTATTTATTTTTAAATTTATAAAATATTATAGTTTTTATTTATAGTAACGTCAATATTTTTTTTATACGTATTATTACTAATAACGTCCGTTTATGTTATTTATTATTATAGTCCAGTCTCTCAATGAAATCTAAACAAGCTTAATCTAACATAAATACCAATAATAATTCAATCTCCACATAGACAATTTACTACTATTGTTCAAATATCTGATAAGAGAGAGTATTCAAACTTTTATCTACCCTCCCTGATAACATAGAACAGCACATATAAATAATTCAATGAATTTAGTCTCTACACACTCAAATAAATATTTCTTTTTTAAATTAATTCAAAAATCGAGCCCAACGTTGGCAAGCGCCAAATATCCTTATGCAACAGATCAAACTTTATTATTCTAATAAGGATATTGTGAGTGTGTAAAAATCGATACAAGTCTATATGGAGGAGGTGAAAAATTATTTATCATATACAAATATGTATACATATAAAGATGTATAATGTATTTTAAATTGTCATGTATTGATCATATATTTAATTGTTTGTATTGTTCAAAATATTAAATCGATTTTACTTGTTTGCTGCAACGTCCTCCTCTCGTATCGTCGGTCCCGTCTTGGCGTCCTCTTCTTCCTGTCCCTCCTTCCTGGTGTCCTCTTCGTCCTGGCGTCCTCTTCGTCTCTTCGTCCTCTTCTCCAGCTTCACTCCTTCCTGGTGTCCTCTTCGTCTCGTCGTCCTCTTCTACAGCAAACGGCTCCAGCGGCGATATTTCACAGAGTCTCGTAGTTATGTTTGACTGCTTCCACGATATCTTGTAAAGTCTTTAAGTTCCCTAAGCGGATATCTTAACTTACGCGGAACAGCACTGTATTATATTTTATATTTTATCTAATTATTTACCCTCTCGGTTCTTATCGCAAAACTTCGTTAAGAATTTCAAGGTTTATAGTTTATTTTATATAAGATATTCCTCTATTCCTTCTTGGTTCTTATCGCAAACTTCGTTAAGAATTTTAAGGTTTATGGTTTATTTTATATAAGATATTTCTACGTTTGTAAGAGAACAACTCTCTTAGCCGGGCACAACTTCCCCTAGCAACGTCGACAGACAGACTGTGTCCATCCTAGCTCTGCAACGTATGAATCTCACTGAATTTGGTGTATTTTGATAGGCCAAGCCCAAGTTACATGATTGATGGAACGACCAGATACACAAATTTCATGAAAACCTTTGCATAAATTAGCACAGTCCTGCATGGAAAAAATCTACAAATTTTATTACCCTAACATTGATAAGGGTTACACTTGAGTTTTTCTTTACTTAAAAATCCATATTTCTAAAATAGTTACAAACCTCAGAGTATACATAAATCGAAGCTATTTACTTAAATAATTCCACGTCAAATTTTCATGTAAATCGGTTAACTACCACTGCCGTTATAACGATCGCAGATTATAACACCCGCACACGCGCACCAATTCATACAAAACATACATGACAATATAGTACATCTTTTTATGAATAGTTTGGTGTAACCTATATGCTTATCAATTTTTAAATACAAAACTTATGACTAAAAGCCAAATATTACAAAAAACCAATTTAAACAAGAAAATGCTCGTCATTCATGTACTCTGATATAAACAGCATATCTTATCCTCCTGTGTTCTGTTGCAGGACACGTGTAAAAAAAACATTTTTTTTTTTTAAACCTAAATTGACATAACTTCTTCCCAATAATAATAATCAACTAAATATTAACATAATAACTTCAAAAATCTAAATAACTGAATAGCTTCTATCAAACAACACTTCCCCAACTGTCACTTTGACAGCACTAATTGTAAACAAACAAAGCACATGGCTGCATATCACCAAACATTCCTGAACACTGATAAGGATGTCCATGTCTGACGTCATTCGGCTATATCTACAGTTCAACCATATATTTTTCAACATGATTACAATTATTCTTATTTTACACATAATTTTATACAATTTCCTACCAGTCATTCCACTTATATCCTGGCATTCTAGTTTAATTATTTGTATTATCCTTATTTTAATTTTTAATTTATCGCACAGACTCATGCCGCGCAACCTTTCTCGTTTTTTGATTGCTCTTCGCTTGCATTTGTTTCGGTAATTGCCGATACATTTCTTTGATTTAATTTTTAAAGGTTTATATGTAATGCCAGTTGTATTACCCAGGCTACACATAATATAAACTCCTTTGTATAATATGAACTCATTGTTTGATTGAAATTTCTCTGGTATCATCTCAAACATTATTTTCATCAGGTTTTCACAGTGATCAGTATCTAAGTGCGCTTTAAAATTTTTTAATGTCTCGGATTTGTCAGCATACGCATTCATAAAAGACGAACACACAGTGCTGTACAGTGAATCTCTGACTGTATAAATAACACCTGCATTTCGTTTCATATGTGGCTGAAAACACTCAGACAATTCTGATCTTCTGTCAGAATTAACCTTACCTGTGTGTTTTTCCTCAACTGCACCAGCTTCAGGAACAAAACTACTTTGTTTACCCAAGTATTCATCAAATACCTTATTTACATATTCATTTTTACAACTGTATGGACTTCTCATGTGTTTATACATTTCATTACTGACTGATAAAATATTACCAGAATGGATCTGCATCTTACAGACACGGTACAGCAAATAAGATTTATTGTTTTTAAATACTCCACCGTTTACCCTTTGATCATACCAATCTGGATAGATGTGAACCAACACTTTGATAAGGTTTTCCCTATTTCTCTTTTCATATTTATTTAAAATATTACTTGATTGTTTTCGTTGATCAGCTGTTATCTCCTTATCGGGCGCTCCACCGTTACCTGCTCTTATCTATGCGATTACCAGCTGGTTTCTGTATGTCGACGGGACTACATCGGTCAACCGCATTGTCACATGCACTTTCCTGCCTAAGAGAATAATTCAACTTAATTTTGGCTTCACATTCCCTGCTGTGAGATTTATTCCTTTCTAAGGCGGTCTCACTACTACTACAAATTAATTCTAAATTATCAGCTATACGTTTTTCAGTTGACTCTAAAAGTTGTTTACTTTGTTTAGCCTGGTCATGAACGGCTGTATAAATTTTTTTTTTCTCATCATGAAGTGATTGTATCGACTTATTTTGCTTCAACGCTTCGTCTCTACCAACCTTATTTTCTTCTGAGAGCTTTTGTATATTAACTAGGATTGCCGCTAATGTATTCTGTAATTCTTGTGATTCGGCCATATTCATTTATTTATTTTTAAATTTATAAAATATTATAGTTTTTATTTATAGTAACGTCAATATTTTTTTTATACGTATTATTACTAATAACGTCCGTTTATGTTATTTATTATTATAGTCCAGTCTCTCAATGAAATCTAAACAAGCTTAATCTAACATAAATACCAATAATAATTCAATCTCCACATAGACAATTTACTACTATTGTTCAAATATCTGATAAGAGAGAGTATTCAAACTTTTATCTACCCTCCCTGATAACATAGAACAGCACATATAAATAGTTCAATGAATTTAGTCTCTACACACTCAAATAAATATTTCTTTTTTAAATTAATTCAAAAATCGAGCCCAACGTTGGCAAGCGCCAAATATCCTTATGCAACAGATCAAACTTTATTATTCTAATAAGGATATTGTGAGTGTGTAAAAATCGATACAAGTCTATATGGAGGAGGTGAAAAATTATTTATCATATACAAATATGTATACATATAAAGATGTATAATGTATTTTAAATTGTCATGTATTGATCATATATTTAATTGTTTGTATTGTTCAATATATTAAATCGATTTTACTTGTTTGCTGCAACGTCCTCCTCTCGTCTCGTCGGTCCCGTCTTGGCATCCTCTTCTTCCTGTCCCTCCTTCCTGGTGTCCTCTTCGTCCTGGCGTCCTCTTCGTCTCTTCGTCCTCTTCTCCAGCTTCACTCCTTCCTGGTGTCCTCTTCATCTCGTCGTCCTCTTCTACAGCAAACGGCTCCAGCGGCGATATTTCACAGAGTCTCGTAGTTATGTTTGACTGCTTCCACGATATCTTGTAAAGTCTTTAAGTTCCCTAAGCGGATATCTTAACTTACGCGGAACAGCACTGTATTATATTTTATATTTTATCTAATTATTTACCCTCTCGGTCCTTATCGCAAAACTTCGTTAAGAATTTCAAGGTTTATAGTTTATTTTATATAAGATATTCCTCTATTCCTTCTTGGTTCTTATCGCAAAACTTCGTTAAGAATTTTAAGGATTATGGTTTATGTTATATAAGATATTTCTACGTTTGTAAGAGAACAACTCTCTTAGCCGGGCACAACTTCCCCTAGCAACGTCGACAGACAGACTGTGTCCATCCTAGCTCTGCAACGTATGAATCTCACTGAATTTGGTGTATTTTGATAGGCCAAGCCCAAGTTACATGATTGATGGAACGACCAGATACACAAATTTCATGAAAACCTTTGCATAATTTAGCACAGTCCTGCATGGAAAAAATCTACAAATTTTATTACCCTAACATTGATAAGGGTTACACTTGAGTTTTTCTTTACTTAAAAATCCATATTTCTAAAATAGTTACAAGCCTCAGAGTATACATAAATCGAAGCTATTTACTTAAATAATTCCATGTCAAATTTTCATGTAAATCGGTTAACTACCACTGCCGTTATAACGATCGCAGATTATAACACCCGCACACGCGCACCAATTCATACAAAACATACATGACAATATAGTACATCTTTTTATGAATAGTTTGGTGTAACCTATATGCTTATCAATTTTTAAATACAAAACTTATGACTAAAAGACAAAATATTACAAAAAACCAATTTAAACAAAAAAATGCTCGTCATTCATGTACTCTGATATAAACAGCATATCTTATCCTCCTGTGTTCTGTTGCAGGACACGTGTAAAAAAAACATTTTTTTTTTTTAAACCTAAATTGACATAACTTCTTCCCAATAATAATAATCAACTAAATATTAACATAATAACTTCAAAAATCTAAATAACTGAATAGCTTCTATCAAACAACACTTCCCCAACTGTCACTTTGACAGCACTAATTGTAAACAAACAAAGCACATGGCTGCATATCACCAAACATTCCTGAACACTGATAAGGATGTCCATGTCTGACGTCATTCGGCTATATCTACAGTTCAACCATATATTTTTCAACATGATTACAATTATTCTTATTTTACACATAATTTTATACAATTTCCTACCAGTCATTCCACTTATATCCTGGCATTCTAGTTTAATTATTTGTATTATCCTTATTTTAATTTTTAATTTATCGCACAGACTCATGCCGCGCAACCTTTCTCGTTTTTTGATTGCTCTTCGCTTGCATTTGTTTCGGTAATTGCCGATACATTTCTTTGATTTAATTTTTAAAGGTTTATATGTAATGCCAGTTGTATTACCCAGGCTACACATAATATAAACTCCTTTGTATAATATGAACTCATTGTTTGATTGAAATTTCTCTGGTATCATCTCAAACATTATTTTCATCAGGTTTTCACAGTGATCAGTATCTAAGTGCGCTTTAAAATTTTTTAATGTCTCGGATTTGTCAGCATACGCATTCATAAAAGACGAACACACAGTGCTGTACAGTGAATCTCTGACTGTATAAATAACACCTGCATTTCGTTTCATATGTGGCTGAAAACACTCAGACAATTCTGATCTTCTGTCAGAATTAACCTTACCTGTGTGTTTTTCCTCAACTGCACCAGCTTCAGGAACAAAACTACTTTGTTTACCCAAGTATTCATCAAATACCTTATTTACATATTCATTTTTACAACTGTATGGACTTCTCATGTGTTTATACATTTCATTACTGACTGATAAAATATTACCAGAATGGATCTGCATCTTACAGACACGGTACAGCAAATAAGATTTATTGTTTTTAAATACTCCACCGTTTACCCTTTGATCATACCAATCTGGATAGATGTGAACCAACACTTTGATAAGGTTTTCCCTATTTCTCTTTTCATATTTATTTAAAATATTACTTGATTGTTTTCGTTGATCAGCTGTTATCTCCTTATCGGGCGCTCCACCGTTACCTGCTCTTATCTATGCGATTACCAGCTGGTTTCTGTATGTCGACGGGACTACATCGGTCAACCGCATTGTCACATGCACTTTCCTGCCTAAGAGAATAATTCAACTTAATTTTGGCTTCACATTCCCTGCTGTGAGATTTATTCCTTTCTAAGGCGGTCTCACTACTACTACAAATTAATTCTAAATTATCAGCTATACGTTTTTCAGTTGACTCTAAAAGTTGTTTACTTTGTTTAGCCTGGTCATGAACGGCTGTATAAATTTTTTTTTTCTCATCATGAAGTGATTGTATCGACTTATTTTGCTTCAACGCTTCGTCTCTACCAACCTTATTTTCTTCTGAGAGCTTTTGTATATTAACTAGGATTGCCGCTAATGTATTCTGTAATTCTTGTGATTCGGCCATATTCATTTATTTATTTTTAAATTTATAAAATATTATAGTTTTTATTTATAGTAACGTCAATATTTTTTTTATACGTATTATTACTAATAACGTCCGTTTATGTTATTTATTATTATAGTCCAGTCTCTCAATGAAATCTAAACAAGCTTAATCTAACATAAATACCAATAATAATTCAATCTCCACATAGACAATTTACTACTATTGTTCAAATATCTGATAAGAGAGAGTATTCAAACTTTTATCTACCCTCCCTGATAACATAGAACAGCACATATAAATAGTTCAATGAATTTAGTCTCTACACACTCAAATAAATATTTCTTTTTTAAATTAATTCAAAAATCGAGCCCAACGTTGGCAAGCGCCAAATATCCTTATGCAACAGATCAAACTTTATTATTCTAATAAGGATATTGTGAGTGTGTAAAAATCGATACAAGTCTATATGGAGGAGGTGAAAAATTATTTATCATATACAAATATGTATACATATAAAGATGTATAATGTATTTTAAATTGTCATGTATTGATCATATATTTAATTGTTTGTATTGTTCAATATATTAAATCGATTTTACTTGTTTGCTGCAACGTCCTCCTCTCGTCTCGTCGGTCCCGTCTTGGCATCCTCTTCTTCCTGTCCCTCCTTCCTGGTGTCCTCTTCGTCCTGGCGTCCTCTTCGTCTCTTCGTCCTCTTCTCCAGCTTCACTCCTTCCTGGTGTCCTCTTCGTCTCGTCGTCCTCTTCTACAGCAAACGGCTCCAGCGGCGATATTTCACAGAGTCTCGTAGTTATGTTTGACTGCTTCCACGATATCTTGTAAAGTCTTTAAGTTCCCTAAGCGGATATCTTAACTTACGCGGAACAGCACTGTATTATATTTTATATTTTATCTAATTATTTACCCTCTCGGTCCTTATCGCAAAACTTCGTTAAGAATTTCAAGGTTTATAGTTTATTTTATATAAGATATTCCTCTATTCCTTCTTGGTTCTTATCGCAAAACTTCGTTAAGAATTTTAAGGATTATGGTTTATGTTATATAAGATATTTCTACGTTTGTAAGAGAACAACTCTCTTAGCCGGGCACAACTTCCCCTAGCAACGTCGACAGACAGACTGTGTCCATCCTAGCTCTGCAACGTATGAATCTCACTGAATTTGGTGTATTTTGATAGGCCAAGCCCAAGTTACATGATTGATGGAACGACCAGATACACAAATTTCATGAAAACCTTTGCATAATTTAGCACAGTCCTGCATGGAAAAAATCTACAAATTTTATTACCCTAACATTGATAAGGGTTACACTTGAGTTTTTCTTTACTTAAAAATCCATATTTCTAAAATAGTTACAAGCCTCAGAGTATACATAAATCGAAGCTATTTACTTAAATAATTCCATGTCAAATTTTCATGTAAATCGGTTAACTACCACTGCCGTTATAACGATCGCAGATTATAACACCCGCACACGCGCACCAATTCATACAAAACATACATGACAATATAGTACATCTTTTTATGAATAGTTTGGTGTAACCTATATGCTTATCAATTTTTAAATACAAAACTTATGACTAAAAGCCAAATATTACAAAAAACCAATTTAAACAAAAAAATTCTCGTCATTCATGTACTCTGATATAAACAGCATATCTTATCCTCCTGTGTTCTGTTGCAGGATTAACCTCCTCCACGTGTAAAAAAAACATTTTTTTTTTTAAACCTAAATTGACATAACTTCTTCCCAATAATCATAATCAACTAAATAATAACATAATAACTTCAAAAATCAAAATAACTGAATAGCTTCTATCAAACAACACTTCCCCAACTGTCACTTTGACAGCACTAATTGTAAACAAACAAAAGCACATGGCTGCATATCACCAAACATTCCTGAACACTGATAAGGATGTCCATGTCTGACGTCATTCGGCTATATCTACAGTTCAACCATTTTTTTTTTCAACATGATTACAATTATTCTTATTTTACACATAATTTTATACAATTTCCTACCAGTCATTCCACTTATATCCTGGCATTCTAGTTTAATTATTTGTATTATCCTTATTTTAATTTTTAATTTATCGCACAGACGCATGCCGCGCAACCTTTCTCGTTTTTTGATTGCTCTTCGCTTGCATTTGTTTCGGTAATTGCCGATACATTTCTTTGATTTAATTTTTAAAGGTTTATATGTAATGCCAGTTGTATTACCCAGGCTACACATAATATAAACTCCTTTGTATAATATGAACTCATTGTTTGATTGAAATTTCTCTGGTATCATCTCAAACATTATTTTCATCAGGTTTTCACAGTGATCAGTATCTAAGTGCGCTTTAAAATTTTTTAATGTCTCGGATTTGTCAGCATACGCATTCATAAAAGACGAACACACAGTGCTGTACAGTGAATCTCTGACTGTATAAATAACACCTGCATTTCGTTTCATATGTGGCTGAAAACACTCAGACAATTCTGATCTTCTGTCAGAATTAACCTTACCTGTGTGTTTTTCCTCAACTGCACCAGCTTCAGGAACAAAACTACTTTGTTTACCCAAGTATTCATCAAATACCTTATTTACATATTCATTTTTACAACTGTATGGACTTCTCATGTGTTTATACATTTCATTACTGACTGATAAAACATTACCAGAATGGATCTGCATCTTACAGACACGGTACAGCAAATAACATTTATTGTTTTTAAATACTCCACCGTTTACCCTTTGATCATACCAATCTGGATAGATGTGAACCAACACTTTGATAAGGTTTTCCCTATTTCTCTTTTCATATTTATTTAAAATATTACTTGATTGTTTTCGTTGATCAGCTGTTATCTCCTTATCGGGCGCTCCACCGTTACCTGCTCTTATCTATGCGATTACCAGCTGGTTTCTGTATGTCGACGGGACTACATCGGTCAACCGCATTGTCACATGCACTTTCCTGCCTAAGAGAATAATTCAACTTAATTTTGGCTTCACATTCCCTGCTGTGAAATTTATTCCTTTCTAAGGCGGTCTCACTACTACTACAAATTAATTCTAAATTATCAGCTATAAGTTTTTCAGTTGACTCTAAAAGTTGTTTACTTTGTTTAGCCTGGTCATGAACGGCTGTATAAATTTTTTTTTTCTCATCATGAAGTGATTGTATCGACTTATTTTGCTTCAACGCTTCGTCTCTACCAACCTTATTTTCTTCTGAGAGCTTTTGTATATTAACTAGGATTGCCGCTAATGTATTCTGTAATTCTTGTGATTCGGCCATATTCATTTATTTATTTTTAAATTTATAAAATATTATAGTTTTTATTTATAGTAACGTCAATATTTTTTTTATACGTATTATTACTAATAACGTCCGTTTATGTTATTTCTTATTATAGTCCAGTCTCTCAATGAAATCTAAACAAGCTTAATCTAACATAAATACCAATAATAATTCAATCTCCACATAGACAATTTACTACTATTGTTCAAATATCTGATAAGAGAGAGTATTCAAACTTTTATCTACCCTCCCTGATAACATAGAACAGCACATATAAATAGTTCAATGAATTTAGTCTCTACACACTCAAATAAATATTTCTTTTTTAAATTAATTCAAAAATCGAGCCCAACGTTGGCAAGCGCCAAATATCCTTATGCAACAGATCAAACTTTATTATTCTAATAAGGATATTGTGAGTGTGTAAAAATCGATACAAGTCTATATGGAGGAGGTGAAAATTTATTTATCATATACAAACATGTATACATATAAAGATGTATAATGTATTTTAAATTGTCATGTATTGATCATATATTTAATTGTTTGTATTGTTCAATATATTAAATCGATTTTACTTGTTTGCTGCAACGTCCTCCTCTCGTCTCGTCGGTCCCGTCTTGGCATCCTCTTCTTCCTGTCCCTCCTTCCTGGTGTCCTCTTCGTCCTGGCGTCCTCTTCGTCTCTTCGTCCTCTTCTCCAGCTTCACTCCTTCCTGGTGTCCTCTTCGTCTCGTCGTCCTCTTCTACAGCAAACGGCTCCAGCGGCGATATTTCACAGAGTCTCGTAGTTATGTTTGACTGCTTCCACGATATCTTGTAAAGTCTTTAAGTTCCCTAAGCGGATATCTTAACTTACGCAGAACAGCACTGTATTATATTTTATATTTTATCTAATTATTTACCCTCTCGGTCCTTATCGCAAAACTTCGTTAAGAATTTCAAGGTTTATAGTTTATTTTATATAAGATATTCCTCTATTCCTTCTTGGTTCTTATCGCAAAACTTCGTTAAGAATTTTAAGGATTATGGTTTATGTTATATAAGATATTTCTACGTTTGTAAGAGAACAACTCTCTTAGCCGGGCACAACTTCCCCTAGCAACGTCGACAGACAGACTGTGTCCATCCTAGCTCTGCAACGTATGAATCTCACTGAATTTGGTGTATTTTGATAGGCCAAGCCCAAGTTACATGATTGATGGAACGACCAGATACACAAATTTCATGAAAACCTTTGCATAATTTAGCACAGTCCTGCATGGAAAAAATCTACAAATTTTATTACCCTAACATTGATAAGGGTTACACTTGAGTTTTTCTTTACTTAAAAATCCATATTTCTAAAATAGTTACAAACCTCAGAGTATACATAAATCGAAGCTATTTACTTAAATAATTCCATGACAAATTTTCATGTAAATCGGTTAACTACCACTGCCGTTATAACGATCGCAGATTATAACACCCGCACACGCGCACCAATTCATACAAAACATACATGACAATATAGTACATCTTTTTATGAATAGTTTGGTGTAACCTATATGCTTATCAATTTTTAAATACAAAACTTATGACTAAAAGACAAAATATTACAAAAAACCAATTTAAACAAAAAAATTCTCGTCATTCATGTACTCTGATATAAACAGCATATCTTATCCTCCTGTGTTCTGTTGCAGGATTAACCTCCTCCACGTGTAAAAAAAACATTTTTTTTTTTAAACCTAAATTGACATAACTTCTTCCCAATAATCATAATCAACTAAATAATAACATAATAACTTCAAAAATCAAAATAACTGAATAGCTTCTATCAAACAACACTTCCCCAACTGTCACTTTGACAGCACTAATTGTAAACAAACAAAAGCACATGGCTGCATATCACCAAACATTCCTGAACACTGATAAGGATGTCCATGTCTGACGTCATTCGGCTATATCTACAGTTCAACCATATATTTTTCAACATGATTACAATTATTCTTATTTTACACATAATTTTATACAATTTCCTACCAGTCATTCCACTTATATCCTGGCATTCTAGTTTAATTATTTGTATTATCCTTATTTTAATTTTTAATTTATCGCACAGACGCATGCCGCGCAACCTTTCTCGTTTTTTGATTGCTCTTCGCTTGCATTTGTTTCGGTAATTGCCGATACATTTCTTTGATTTAATTTTTAAAGGTTTATATGTAATGCCAGTTGTATTACCCAGGCTACACATAATATAAACTCCTTTGTATAATATGAACTCATTGTTTGATTGAAATTTCTCTGGTATCATCTCAAACATTATTTTCATCAGGTTTTCACAGTGATCAGTATCTAAGTGCGCTTTAAAATTTTTTAATGTCTCGGATTTGTCAGCATACGCATTCATAAAAGACGAACACACAGTGCTGTACAGTGAATCTCTGACTGTATAAATAACACCTGCATTTCGTTTCATATGTGGCTGAAAACACTCAGACAATTCTGATCTTCTGTCAGAATTAACCTTACCTGTGTGTTTTTCCTCAACTGCACCAGCTTCAGGAACAAAACTACTTTGTTTACCCAAGTATTCATCAAATACCTTATTTACATATTCATTTTTACAACTGTATGGACTTCTCATGTGTTTATACATTTCATTACTGACTGATAAAACATTACCAGAATGGATCTGCATCTTACAGACACGGTACAGCAAATAACATTTATTGTTTTTAAATACTCCACCGTTTACCCTTTGATCATACCAATCTGGATAGATGTGAACCAACACTTTGATAAGGTTTTCCCTATTTCTCTTTTCATATTTATTTAAAATATTACTTGATTGTTTTCGTTGATCAGCTGTTATCTCCTTATCGGGCGCTCCACCGTTACCTGCTCTTATCTATGCGATTACCAGCTGGTTTCTGTATGTCGACGGGACTACATCGGTCAACCGCATTGTCACATGCACTTTCCTGCCTAAGAGAATAATTCAACTTAATTTTGGCTTCACATTCCCTGCTGTGAAATTTATTCCTTTCTAAGGCGGTCTCACTACTACTACAAATTAATTCTAAATTATCAGCTATAAGTTTTTCAGTTGACTCTAAAAGTTGTTTACTTTGTTTAGCCTGGTCATGAACGGCTGTATAAATTTTTTTTTTCTCATCATGAAGTGATTGTATCGACTTATTTTGCTTCAACGCTTCGTCTCTACCAACCTTATTTTCTTCTGAGAGCTTTTGTATATTAACTAGGATTGCCGCTAATGTATTCTGTAATTCTTGTGATTCGGCCATATTCATTTATTTATTTTTAAATTTATAAAATATTATAGTTTTTATTTATAGTAACGTCAATATTTTTTTTATACGTATTATTACTAATAACGTCCGTTTATGTTATTTCTTATTATAGTCCAGTCTCTCAATGAAATCTAAACAAGCTTAATCTAACATAAATACCAATAATAATTCAATCTCCACATAGACAATTTACTACTATTGTTCAAATATCTGATAAGAGAGAGTATTCAAACTTTTATCTACCCTCCCTGATAACATAGAACAGCACATATAAATAGTTCAATGAATTTAGTCTCTACACACTCAAATAAATATTTCTTTTTTAAATTAATTCAAAAATCGAGCCCAACGTTGGCAAGCGCCAAATATCCTTATGCAACAGATCAAACTTTATTATTCTAATAAGGATATTGTGAGTGTGTAAAAATCGATACAAGTCTATATGGAGGAGGTGAAAATTTATTTATCATATACAAACATGTATACATATAAAGATGTATAATGTATTTTAAATTGTCATGTATTGATCATATATTTAATTGTTTGTATTGTTCAATATATTAAATCGATTTTACTTGTTTGCTGCAACGTCCTCCTCTCGTCTCGTCGGTCCCGTCTTGGCATCCTCTTCTTCCTGTCCCTCCTTCCTGGTGTCCTCTTCGTCCTGGCGTCCTCTTCGTCTCTTCGTCCTCTTCTCCAGCTTCACTCCTTCCTGGTGTCCTCTTCGTCTCGTCGTCCTCTTCTACAGCAAACGGCTCCAGCGGCGATATTTCACAGAGTCTCGTAGTTATGTTTGACTGCTTCCACGATATCTTGTAAAGTCTTTAAGTTCCCTAAGCGGATATCTTAACTTACGCGGAACAGCACTGTATTATATTTTATATTTTATCTAATTATTTACCCTCTCGGTCCTTATCGCAAAACTTCGTTAAGAATTTCAAGGTTTATAGTTTATTTTATATAAGATATTCCTCTATTCCTTCTTGGTTCTTATCGCAAAACTTCGTTAAGAATTTTAAGGTTTATGGTTTATTTTATATAAGATATTTCTACGTTTGTAAGAGAACAACTCTCTTAGCCGGGCACAACTTCCCCTAGCAACGTCGACAGACAGACTGTGTCCATCCTAGCTCTGCAACGTATGAATCTCACTGAATTTGGTGTATTTTGATAGGCCAAGCCCAAGTTACATGATTGATGGAACGACCAGATACAAAAATTTCATGAAAACCTTTGCATAATTTAGCACAGTCCTGCATGGAAAAAATCTACAAATTTTATTACCCTAACATTGATAAGGGTTACACTTGAGATTTTCTTTACTTAAAAATCCATATTTCTAAAATAGTTACAAACCTCAGAGTATACATAAATCGAAGCTATTTACTTAAATAATTCCATGACAAATTTTCATGTAAATCGGTTAACTACCACTGCCGTTATAACGATCGCAGATTATAACACCCGCACACGCGCACCAATTCATACAAAACATACATGACAATATAGTACATCTTTTTATGAATAGTTTGGTGTAACCTATATGCTTATCAATTTTTAAATACAAAACTTATGACTAAAAGACAAAATATTACAAAAAACCAATTTAAACAAAAAAATGCTCGTCATTCATGTACTCTGATATAAACAGCATATCTTATCCTCCTGTGTTCTGTTGCAGGATTAACCTCCTCCACGTGTAAAAAAAACATTTTTTTTTTTAAACCTAAATTGACATAACTTCTTCCCAATAATCATAATCAACTAAATAATAACATAATAACTTCAAAAATCAAAATAACTGAATAGCTTCTATCAAACAACACTTCCCCAACTGTCACTTTGACAGCACTAATTGTAAACAAACAAAAGCACATGGCTGCATATCACCAAACATTCCTGAACACTGATAAGGATGTCCATGTCTGACGTCATTCGGCTATATCTACAGTTCAACCATATATTTTTCAACATGATTACAATTATTCTTATTTTACACATAATTTTATACAATTTCCTACCAGTCATTCCACTTATATCCTGGCATTCTAGTTTAATTATTTGTATTATCCTTATTTTAATTTTTAATTTATCGCACAGACTCATGCCGCGCAACCTTTCTCGTTTTTTGATTGCTCTTCGCTTGCATTTGTTTCGGTAATTGCCGATACATTTCTTTGATTTAATTTTTAAAGGTTTATATGTAATGCCAGTTGTATTACCCAGGCTACACATAATATAAACTCCTTTGTATAATATGAACTCATTGTTTGATTGAAATTTCTCTGGTATCATCTCAAACATTATTTTCATCAGGTTTTCACAGTGATCAGTATCTAAGTGCGCTTTAAAATTTTTTAATGTCTCGGATTTGTCAGCATACGCATTCATAAAAGACGAACACACAGTGCTGTACAGTGAATCTCTGACTGTATAAATAACACCTGCATTTCGTTTCATATGTGGCTGAAAACACTCAGACAATTCTGATCTTCTGTCAGAATTAACCTTACCTGTGTGTTTTTCCTCAACTGCACCAGCTTCAGGAACAAAACTACTTTGTTTACCCAAGTATTCATCAAATACCTTATTTACATATTCATTTTTACAACTGTATGGACTTCTCATGTGTTTATACATTTCATTACTGACTGATAAAACATTACCAGAATGGATCTGCATCTTACAGACACGGTACAGCAAATAACATTTATTGTTTTTAAATACTCCACCGTTTACCCTTTGATCATACCAATCTGGATAGATGTGAACCAACACTTTGATAAGGTTTTCCCTATTTCTCTTTTCATATTTATTTAAAATATTACTTGATTGTTTTCGTTGATCAGCTGTTATCTCCTTATCGGGCGCTCCACCGTTACCTGCTCTTATCTATGCGATTACCAGCTGGTTTCTGTATGTCGACGGGACTACATCGGTCAACCGCATTGTCACATGCACTTTCCTGCCTAAGAGAATAATTCAACTTAATTTTGGCTTCACATTCCCTGCTGTGAAATTTATTCCTTTCTAAGGCGGTCTCACTACTACTACAAATTAATTCTAAATTATCAGCTATAAGTTTTTCAGTTGACTCTAAAAGTTGTTTACTTTGTTTAGCCTGGTCATGAACGGCTGTATAAATTTTTTTTTTCTCATCATGAAGTGATTGTATCGACTTATTTTGCTTCAACGCTTCGTCTCTACCAACCTTATTTTCTTCTGAGAGCTTTTGTATATTAACTAGGATTGCCGCTAATGTATTCTGTAATTCTTGTGATTCGGCCATATTCATTTATTTATTTTTAAATTTATAAAATATTATAGTTTTTATTTATAGTAACGTCAATATTTTTTTTATACGTATTATTACTAATAACGTCCGTTTATGTTATTTCTTATTATAGTCCAGTCTCTCAATGAAATCTAAACAAGCTTAATCTAACATAAATACCAATAATAATTCAATCTCCACATAGACAATTTACTACTATTGTTCAAATATCTGATAAGAGAGAGTATTCAAACTTTTATCTACCCTCCCTGATAACATAGAACAGCACATATAAATAGTTCAATGAATTTAGTCTCTACACACTCAAATAAATATTTCTTTTTTAAATTAATTCAAAAATCGAGCCCAACGTTGGCAAGCGCCAAATATCCTTATGCAACAGATCAAACTTTATTATTCTAATAAGGATATTGTGAGTGTGTAAAAATCGATACAAGTCTATATGGAGGAGGTGAAAAATTATTTATCATATACAAATATGTATACATATAAAGATGTATAATGTATTTTAAATTGTCATGTATTGATCATATATTTAATTGTTTGTATTGTTCAATATATTAAATCGATTTTACTTGTTTGCTGCAACGTCCTCCTCTCGTCTCGTCGGTCCCGTCTTGGCATCCTCTTCTTCCTGTCCCTCCTTCCTGGTGTCCTCTTCGTCCTGGCGTCCTCTTCGTCTCTTCGTCCTCTTCTCCAGCTTCACTCCTTCCTGGTGTCCTCTTCGTCTCGTCGTCCTCTTCTACAGCAAACGGCTCCAGCGGCGATATTTCACAGAGTCTCGTAGTTATGTTTGACTGCTTCCACGATATCTTGTAAAGTCTTTAAGTTCCCTAAGCGGATATCTTAACTTACGCGGAACAGCACTGTATTATATTTTATATTTTATCTAATTATTTACCCTCTCGGTCCTTATCGCAAAACTTCGTTAAGAATTTCAAGGTTTATAGTTTATTTTATATAAGATATTCCTCTATTCCTTCTTGGTTCTTATCGCAAAACTTCGTTAAGAATTTTAAGGATTATGGTTTATGTTATATAAGATATTTCTACGTTTGTAAGAGAACAACTCTCTTAGCCGGGCACAACTTCCCCTAGCAACGTCGACAGACAGACTGTGTCCATCCTAGCTCTGCAACGTATGAATCTCACTGAATTTGGTGTATTTTGATAGGCCAAGCCCAAGTTACATGATTGATGGAACGACCAGATACACAAATTTCATGAAAACCTTTGCATAATTTAGCACAGTCCTGCATGGAAAAAATCTACAAATTTTATTACCCTTACATTGATAAGGGTTACACTTGAGTTTTTCTTTACTTAAAAATCCATATTTCTAAAATAGTTACAAACCTCAGAGTATACATAAATCGAAGCTATTTACTTAAATAATTCCATGACAAATTTTCATGTAAATCGGTTAACTACCACTGCCGTTATAACGATCGCAGATTATAACACCCGCACACGCGCACCAATTCATACAAAACATACATGACAATATAGTACATCTTTTTATGAATAGTTTGGTGTAACCTATATGCTTATCAATTTTTAAATACAAAACTTATGACTAAAAGACAAAATATTACAAAAAACCAATTTAAACAAAAAAATGCTCGTCATTCATGTACTCTGATATAAACAGCATGCTTATCCTCCTGTGTTCTGTTGCAGGATTAACCTCCTCCACGTGTAAAAAAAACATTTTTTTTTTTAAACCTAAATTGACATAACTTCTTCCCAATAATCATAATCAACTAAATAATAACATAATAACTTCAAAAATCAAAATAACTGAATAGCTTCTATCAAACAACACTTCCCCAACTGTCACTTTGACAGCACTAATTGTAAACAAACAAAAGCACATGGCTGCATATCACCAAACATTCCTGAACACTGATAAGGATGTCCATGTCTGACGTCATTCGGCTATATCTACAGTTCAACCATATATTTTTCAACATGATTACAATTATTCTTATTTTACACATAATTTTATACAATTTCCTACCAGTCATTCCACTTATATCCTGGCATTCTAGTTTAATTATTTGTATTATCCTTATTTTAATTTTTAATTTATCGCACAGACGCATGCCGCGCAACCTTTCTCGTTTTTTGATTGCTCTTCGCTTGCATTTGTTTCGGTAATTGCCGATACATTTCTTTGATTTAATTTTTAAAGGTTTATATGTAATGCCAGTTGTATTACCCAGGCTACACATAATATAAACTCCTTTGTATAATATGAACTCATTGTTTGATTGAAATTTCTCTGGTATCATCTCAAACATTATTTTCATCAGGTTTTCACAGTGATCAGTATCTAAGTGCGCTTTAAAATTTTTTAATGTCTCGGATTTGTCAGCATACGCATTCATAAAAGACGAACACACAGTGCTGTACAGTGAATCTCTGACTGTATAAATAACACCTGCATTTCGTTTCATATGTGGCTGAAAACACTCAGACAATTCTGATCTTCTGTCAGAATTAACCTTACCTGTGTGTTTTTCCTCAACTGCACCAGCTTCAGGAACAAAACTACTTTGTTTACCCAAGTATTCATCAAATACCTTATTTACATATTCATTTTTACAACTGTATGGACTTCTCATGTGTTTATACATTTCATTACTGACTGATAAAACATTACCAGAATGGATCTGCATCTTACAGACACGGTACAGCAAATAACATTTATTGTTTTTAAATACTCCACCGTTTACCCTTTGATCATACCAATCTGGATAGATGTGAACCAACACTTTGATAAGGTTTTCCCTATTTCTCTTTTCATATTTATTTAAAATATTACTTGATTGTTTTCGTTGATCAGCTGTTATCTCCTTATCGGGCGCTCCACCGTTACCTGCTCTTATCTATGCGATTACCAGCTGGTTTCTGTATGTCGACGGGACTACATCGGTCAACCGCATTGTCACATGCACTTTCCTGCCTAAGAGAATAATTCAACTTAATTTTGGCTTCACATTCCCTGCTGTGAAATTTATTCCTTTCTAAGGCGGTCTCACTACTACTACAAATTAATTCTAAATTATCAGCTATAAGTTTTTCAGTTGACTCTAAAAGTTGTTTACTTTGTTTAGCCTGGTCATGAACGGCTGTATAAATTTTTTTTTTCTCATCATGAAGTGATTGTATCGACTTATTTTGCTTCAACGCTTCGTCTCTACCAACCTTATTTTCTTCTGAGAGCTTTTGTATATTAACTAGGATTGCCGCTAATGTATTCTGTAATTCTTGTGATTCGGCCATATTCATTTATTTATTTTTAAATTTATAAAATATTATAGTTTTTATTTATAGTAACGTCAATATTTTTTTTATACGTATTATTACTAATAACGTCCGTTTATGTTATTTCTTATTATAGTCCAGTCTCTCAATGAAATCTAAACAAGCTTAATCTAACATAAATACCAATAATAATTCAATCTCCACATAGACAATTTACTACTATTGTTCAAATATCTGATAAGAGAGAGTATTCAAACTTTTATCTACCCTCCCTGATAACATAGAACAGCACATATAAATAGTTCAATGAATTTAGTCTCTACACACTCAAATAAATATTTCTTTTTTAAATTAATTCAAAAATCGAGCCCAACGTTGGCAAGCGCCAAATATCCTTATGCAACAGATCAAACTTTATTATTCTAATAAGGATATTGTGAGTGTGTAAAAATCGATACAAGTCTATATGGAGGAGGTGAAAAATTATTTATCATATACAAACATGTATACATATAAAGATGTATAATGTATTTTAAATTGTCATGTATTGATCATATATTTAATTGTTTGTATTGTTCAATATATTAAATCGATTTTACTTGTTTGCTGCAACGTCCTCCTCTCGTCTCGTCGGTCCCGTCTTGGCATCCTCTTCTTCCTGTCCCTCCTTCCTGGTGTCCTCTTCGTCCTGGCGTCCTCTTCGTCTCTTCGTCCTCTTCTCCAGCTTCACTCCTTCCTGGTGTCCTCTTCGTCTCGTCGTCCTCTTCTACAGCAAACGGCTCCAGCGGCGATATTTCACAGAGTCTCGTAGTTATGTTTGACTGCTTCCACGATATCTTGTAAAGTCTTTAAGTTCCCTAAGCGGATATCTTAACTTACGCGGAACAGCACTGTATTATATTTTATATTTTATCTAATTATTTACCCTCTCGGTCCTTATCGCAAAACTTCGTTAAGAATTTCAAGGTTTATAGTTTATTTTATATAAGATATTCCTCTATTCCTTCTTGGTTCTTATCGCAAAACTTCGTTAAGAATTTTAAGGTTTATGGTTTATTTTATATAAGATATTTCTACGTTTGTAAGAGAACAACTCTCTTAGCCGGGCACAACTTCCCCTAGCAACGTCGACAGACAGACTGTGTCCATCCTAGCTCTGCAACGTATGAATCTCACTGAATTTGGTGTATTTTGATAGGCCAAGCCCAAGTTACATGATTGATGGAACGACCAGATACAAAAATTTCATGAAAACCTTTGCATAATTTAGCACAGTCCTGCATTGAAAAAATCTACAAATTTTATTACCCTAACATTGATAAGGGTTACACTTGAGATTTTCTTTACTTAAAAATCCATATTTCTAAAATAGTTACAAACCTCAGAGTATACATAAATCGAAGCTATTTACTTAAATAATTCCATGACAAATTTTCATGTAAATCGGTTAACTACCACTGCCGTTATAACGATCGCAGATTATAACACCCGCACACGCGCACCAATTCATACAAAACATACATGACAATATAGTACATCTTTTTATGAATAGTTTGGTGTAACCTATATGCTTATCAATTTTTAAATACAAAACTTATGACTAAAAGACAAAATATTACAAAAAACCAATTTAAACAAGAAAATGCTCGTCATTCATGTACTCTGATATAAACAGCATATCTTATCCTCCTGTGTTCTGTTGCAGGATTAACCCCCTCCACGTGTAAAAAAAACATTTTTTTTTTTTAAACCTAAATTGACATAACTTCTTCCCAATAATCATAATCAACTAAATAATAACATAATAACTTCAAAAATCAAAATAACTGAATAGCTTCTATCAAACAACACTTCCCCAACTGTCACTTTGACAGCACTAATTGTAAACAAACAAAAGCACATGGCTGCATATCACCAAACATTCCTGAACACTGATAAGGATGTCCATGTCTGACGTCATTCGGCTATATCTACAGTTCAACCATATATTTTTCAACATGATTACAATTATTCTTATTTTACACATAATTTTATACAATTTCCTACCAGTCATTCCACTTATATCCTGGCATTCTAGTTTAATTATTTGTATTATCCTTATTTTAATTTTTAATTTATCGCACAGACGCATGCCGCGCAACCTTTCTCGTTTTTTGATTGCTCTTCGCTTGCATTTGTTTCGGTAATTGCCGATACATTTCTTTGATTTAATTTTTAAAGGTTTATATGTAATGCCAGTTGTATTACCCAGGCTACACATAATATAAACTCCTTTGTATAATATGAACTCATTGTTTGATTGAAATTTCTCTGGTATCATCTCAAACATTATTTTCATCAGGTTTTCACAGTGATCAGTATGTAAGTGGGCTTTAAAATTTTTTAATGTCTCGGATTTGTCAGCATACGCATTCATAAAAGACGAACACACAGTGCTGTACAGTGAATCTCTGACTGTATAAATAACACCTGCATTTCGTTTCATATGTGGCTGAAAACACTCAGACAATTCTGATCTTCTGTCAGAATTAACCTTACCTGTGTGTTTTTCCTCAACTGCACCAGCTTCAGGAACAAAACTACTTTGTTTACCCAAGTATTCATCAAATACCTTATTTACATATTCATTTTTACAACTGTATGGACTTCTCATGTGTTTATACATTTCATTACTGACTGATAAAACATTACCAGAATGGATCTGCATCTTACAGACACGGTACAGCAAATAACATTTATTGTTTTTAAATACTCCACCGTTTACCCTTTGATCATACCAATCTGGATAGATGTGAACCAACACTTTGATAAGGTTTTCCCTATTTCTCTTTTCATATTTATTTAAAATATTACTTGATTGTTTTCGTTGATCAGCTGTTATCTCCTTATCGGGCGCTCCACCGTTACCTGCTCTTATCTATGCGATTACCAGCTGGTTTCTGTATGTCGACGGGACTACATCGGTCAACCGCATTGTCACATGCACTTTCCTGCCTAAGAGAATAATTCAACTTAATTTTGGCTTCACATTCCCTGCTGTGAAATTTATTCCTTTCTAAGGCGGTCTCACTACTACTACAAATTAATTCTAAATTATCAGCTATACGTTTTTCAGTTGACTCTAAAAGTTGTTTACTTTGTTTAGCCTGGTCATGAACGGCTGTATAAATTTTTTTTTTCTCATCATGAAGTGATTGTATCGACTTATTTTGCTTCAACGCTTCGTCTCTACCAACCTTATTTTCTTCTGAGAGCTTTTGTATATTAACTAGGATTGCCGCTAATGTATTCTGTAATTCTTGTGATTCGGCCATATTCATTTATTTATTTTTAAATTTATAAAATATTATAGTTTTTATTTATAGTAACGTCAATATTTTTTTTATACGTATTATTACTAATAACGTCCGTTTATGTTATTTCTTATTATAGTCCAGTCTCTCAATGAAATCTAAACAAGCTTAATCTAACATAAATACCAATAATAATTCAATCTCCACATAGACAATTTACTACTATTGTTCAAATATCTGATAAGAGAGAGTATTCAAACTTTTATCTACCCTCCCTGATAACATAGAACAGCACATATAAATAGTTCAATGAATTTAGTCTCTACACACTCAAATAAATATTTCTTTTTTAAATTAATTCAAAAATCGAGCTCAACGTTGGCAAGCGCCAAATATCCTTATGCAACAGATCAAACTTTATTATTCTAATAAGGATATTGTGAGTGTGTAAAAATCGATACAAGTCTATATGGAGGAGGTGAAAAATTATTTATCATATACAAATATGTATACATATAAAGATGTATAATGTATTTTAAATTGTCATGTATTGATCATATATTTAATTGTTTGTATTGTTCAATATATTAAATCGATTTTACTTGTTTGCTGCAACGTCCTCCTCTCGTCTCGTCGGTCCCGTCTTGGCATCCTCTTCTTCCTGTCCCTCCTTCCTGGTGTCCTCTTCGTCCTGGCGTCCTCTTCGTCTCTTCGTCCTCTTCTCCAGCTTCACTCCTTCCTGGTGTCCTCTTCGTCTCGTCGTCCTCTTCTACAGCAAACGGCTCCAGCGGCGATATTTCACAGAGTCTCGTAGTTATGTTTGACTGCTTCCACGATATCTTGTAAAGTCTTTAAGTTCCCTAAGCGGATATCTTAACTTACGCGGAACAGCACTGTATTATATTTTATATTTTATCTAATTATTTACCCTCTCGGTCCTTATCGCAAAACTTCGTTAAGAATTTCAAGGTTTATAGTTTATTTTATATAAGATATTCCTCTATTCCTTCTTAGTTCTTATCGCAAAACTTCGTTAAGAATTTTAAGGTTTATGGTTTATTTTATATAAGATATTTCTACGTTTGTAAGAGAACAACTCTCTTAGCCGGGCACAACTTCCCCTAGCAACGTCGACAGACAGACTGTGTCCATCCTAGCTCTGCAACGTATGAATCTCACTGAATTTGGTGTATTTTGATAGGCCAAGCCCAAGTTACATGATTGATGGAACGACCAGATACAAAAATTTCATGAAAACCTTTGCATAATTTAGCACAGTCCTGCATGGAAAAAATCTACAAATTTTATTACCCTAACATTGATAAGGGTTACACTTGAGATTTTCTTTACTTAAAAATCCATATTTCTAAAATAGTTACAAACCTCAGAGTATACATAAATCGAAGCTATTTACTTAAATAATTCCATGACAAATTTTCATGTAAATCGGTTAACTACCACTGCCGTTATAACGATCGCAGATTATAACACCCGCACACGCGCACCAATTCATACAAAACATACATGACAATATAGTACATCTTTTTATGAATAGTTTGGTGTAACCTATATGCTTATCAATTTTTAAATACAAAACTTATAACTAAAAGACAAAATATTACAAAAAACCAATTTAAACAAAAAAATGCTCGTCATTCATGTACTCTGATATAAACAGCATATCTTATCCTCCTGTGTTCTGTTGCAGGATTAACCCCCTCCACGTGTAAAAAAAACATTTTTTTTTTTTAAACCTAAATTGACATAACTTCTTCCCAATAATCATAATCAACTAAATAATAACATAATAACTTCAAAAATCAAAATAACTGAATAGCTTCTATCAAACAACACTTCCCCAACTGTCACTTTGACAGCACTAATTGTAAACAAACAAAAGCACATGGCTGCATATCACCAAACATTCCTGAACACTGATAAGGATGTCCATGTCTGACGTCATTCGGCTATATCTACAGTTCAACCATATATTTTTCAACATGATTACAATTATTCTTATTTTACACATAATTTTATACAATTTCCTACCAGTCATTCCACTTATATCCTGGCATTCTAGTTTAATTATTTGTATTATCCTTATTTTAATTTATCGCACAGACTCATGCCGCGCAACGTTTGTCGTTTTTTGATTGCTCTTCGCTTGCATTTGTTTCGGTAATTGCCGATACATTTCTTTGATTTAATTTTTAAAGGTTTATATGTAATGCCAGTTGTATTACCCAGGCTACACATAATATAATCTCCTTTGTATAATATGAACTCATTGTTTGATTGAAATTTCTCTGGTATCATCTCAAACATTATTTTCATCAGGTTTTCACAGTGATCAGTATCTAAGTGCGCTTTAAAATTTTTTAATGTCTCGGATTTGTCAGCATACGCATTCATAAAAGACGAACACACAGTGCTGTACAGTGAATCTCTGACTGTATAAATAACACCTGCATTTCGTTTCATATGTGGCTGAAAACACTCAGACAATTCTGATCTTCTGTCAGAATTAACCTTACCTGTGTGTTTTTCCTCAACTGCACCAGCTTCAGGAACAAAACTACTTTGTTTACCCAAGTATTCATCAAATACCTTATTTACATATTCATTTTTACAACTGTATGGACTTCTCATGTGTTTATACATTTCATTACTGACTGATAAAACATTACCAGAATGGATCTGCATCTTACAGACACGGTACAGCAAATAACATTTATTGTTTTTAAATACTCCACCGTTTACCCTTTGATCATACCAATCTGGATAGATGTGAACCAACACTTTGATAAGGTTTTCCCTATTTCTCTTTTCATATTTATTTAAAATATTACTTGATTGTTTTCGTTGATCAGCTGTTATCTCCTTATCGGGCGCTCCACCGTTACCTGCTCTTATCTATGCGATTACCAGCTGGTTTCTGTATGTCGACGGGACTACATCGGTCAACCGCATTGTCACATGCACTTTCCTGCCTAAGAGAATAATTCAACTTAATTTTGGCTTCACATTCCCTGCTGTGAAATTTATTCCTTTCTAAGGCGGTCTCACTACTACTACAAATTAATTCTAAATTATCAGCTATACGTTTTTCAGTTGACTCTAAAAGTTGTTTACTTTGTTTAGCCTGGTCATGAACGGCTGTATAAATTTTTTTTCTTCTCATCATGAAGTGATTGTATCGACTTATTTTGCTTCAACGCTTCGTCTCTACCAACCTTATTTCCTTCTGAGAGCTTTTGTATATTAACTAGGATTGCCGCTAATGTATTCTGTAATTCTTGTGATTCGGCCATATTCATTTATTTATTTTTAAATTTATAAAATATTATAGTTTTTATTTATAGTAACGTCAATATTTTTTTTATACGTATTATTACTAATAACGTCCGTTTATGTTATTTCTTATTATAGTCCAGTCTCTCAATGAAATCTAAACAAGCTTAATCTAACATAAATACCAATAATAATTCAATCTCCACATAGACAATTTACTACTATTGTTCAAATATCTGATAAGAGAGAGTATTCAAACTTTTATCTACCCTCCCTGATAACATAGAACAGCACATATAAATAGTTCAATGAATTTAGTCTCTACACACTCAAATAAATATTTCTTTTTTAAATTAATTCAAAAATCGAGCCCAACGTTGGCAAGCGCCAAATATCCTTATGCAACAGATCAAACTTTATTATTCTAATAAGGATATTGTGAGTGTGTAAAAATCGATACAAGTCTATATGGAGGAGGTGAAAAATTATTTATCATATACAAATATGTATACATATAAAGATGTATAATGTATTTTAAATTGTCATGTATTGATCATATATTTAATTGTTTGTATTGTTCAATATATTAAATCGATTTTACTTGTTTGCTGCAACGTCCTCCTCTCGTCTCGTCGGTCCCGTCTTGGCATCCTCTTCTTCCTGTCCCTCCTTCCTGGTGTCCTCTTCGTCCTGGCGTCCTCTTCGTCTCTTCGTCCTCTTCTCCAGCTTCACTCCTTCCTGGTGTCCTCTTCGTCTCGTCGTCCTCTTCTACAGCAAACGGCTCCAGCGGCGATATTTCACAGAGTCTCGTAGTTATGTTTGACTGCTTCCACGATATCTTGTAAAGTCTTTAAGTTCCCTAAGCGGATATCTTAACTTACGCGGAACAGCACTGTATTATATTTTATATTTTATCTAATTATTTACCCTCTCGGTCCTTATCGCAAAACTTCGTTAAGAATTTCAAGGTTTATAGTTTATTTTATATAAGATATTCCTCTATTCCTTCTTGGTTCTTATCGCAAAACTTCGTTAAGAATTTTAAGGTTTATGGTTTATTTTATATAAGATATTTCTACGTTTGTAAGAGAACAACTCTCTTAGCCGGGCACAACTTCCCCTAGCAACGTCGACAGACAGACTGTGTCCATCCTAGCTCTGCAACGTATGAATCTCACTGAATTTGGTGTATTTTGATAGGCCAAGCCCAAGTTACATGATTGATGGAACGACCAGATACAAAAATTTCATGAAAACCTTTGCATAATTTAGCACAGTCCTGCATTGAAAAAATCTACAAATTTTATTACCCTAACATTGATAAGGGTTACACTTGAGATTTTCTTTACTTAAAAATCCATATTTCTAAAATAGTTACAAACCTCAGAGTATACATAAATCGAAGCTATTTACTTAAATAATTCCATGACAAATTTTCATGTAAATCGGTTAACTACCACTGCCGTTATAACGATCGCAGATTATAACACCCGCACACGCGCACCAATTCATACAAAACATACATGACAATATAGTACATCTTTTTATGAATAGTTTGGTGTAACCTATATGCTTATCAATTTTTAAATACAAAACTTATGACTAAAAGACAAAATATTACAAAAAACCAATTTAAACAAAAAAATGCTCGTCATTCATGTACTCTGATATAAACAGCATATCTTATCCTCCTGTGTTCTGTTGCAGGATTAACCCCCTCCACGTGTAAAAAAAACATTTTTTTTTTTTAAACCTAAATTGACATAACTTCTTCCCAATAATCATAATCAACTAAATAATAACATAATAACTTCAAAAATCAAAATAACTGAATAGCTTCTATCAAACAACACTTCCCCAACTGTCACTTTGACAGCACTAATTGTAAACAAACAAAAGCACATGGCTGCATATCACCAAACATTCCTGAACACTGATAAGGATGTCCATGTCTGACGTCATTCGGCTATATCTACAGTTCAACCATATATTTTTCAACATGATTACAATTATTCTTATTTTACACATAATTTTATACAATTTCCTACCAGTCATTCCACTTATATCCTGGCATTCTAGTTTAATTATTTGTATTATCCTTATTTTAATTTTTAATTTATCGCACAGACTCATGCCGCGCAACCTTTCTCGTTTTTTGATTGCTCTTCGCTTGCATTTGTTTCGGTAATTGCCGATACATTTCTTTGATTTAATTTTTAAAGGTTTATATGTAATGCCAGTTGTATTACCCAGGCTACACATAATATAAACTCCTTTGTATAATATGAACTCATTGTTTGATTGAAATTTCTCTGGTATCATCTCAAACATTATTTTCATCAGGTTTTCACAGTGATCAGTATGTAAGTGGGCTTTAAAATTTTTTAATGTCTCGGATTTGTCAGCATACGCATTCATAAAAGACGAACACACAGTGCTGTACAGTGAATCTCTGACTGTATAAATAACACCTGCATTTCGTTTCATATGTGGCTGAAAACACTCAGACAATTCTGATCTTCTGTCAGAATTAACCTTACCTGTGTGTTTTTCCTCAACTGCACCAGCTTCAGGAACAAAACTACTTTGTTTACCCAAGTATTCATCAAATACCTTATTTACATATTCATTTTTACAACTGTATGGACTTCTCATGTGTTTATACATTTCATTACTGACTGATAAAACATTACCAGAATGGATCTGCATCTTACAGACACGGTACAGCAAATAACATTTATTGTTTTTAAATACTCCACCGTTTACCCTTTGATCATACCAATCTGGATAGATGTGAACCAACACTTTGATAAGGTTTTCCCTATTTCTCTTTTCATATTTATTTAAAATATTACTTGATTGTTTTCGTTGATCAGCTGTTATCTCCTTATCGGGCGCTCCACCGTTACCTGCTCTTATCTATGCGATTACCAGCTGGTTTCTGTATGTCGACGGGACTACATCGGTCAACCGCATTGTCACATGCACTTTCCTGCCTAAGAGAATAATTCAACTTAATTTTGGCTTCACAGTCCCTGCTGTGAAATTTATTCCTTTCTAAGGCGGTCTCACTACTACTACAAATTAATTCTAAATTATCAGCTATACGTTTTTCAGTTGACTCTAAAAGTTGTTTACTTTGTTTAGCCTGGTCATGAACGGCTGTATAAATTTTTTTTTTCTCATCATGAAGTGATTGTATCGACTTATTTTGCTTCAACGCTTCGTCTCTACCAACCTTATTTTCTTCTGAGAGCTTTTGTATATTAACTAGGATTGCCGCTAATGTATTCTGTAATTCTTGTGATTCGGCCATATTCATTTATTTATTTTTAAATTTATAAAATATTATAGTTTTTATTTATAGTAACGTCAATATTTTTTTTATACGTATTATTACTAATAACGTCCGTTTATGTTATTTCTTATTATAGTCCAGTCTCTCAATGAAATCTAAACAAGCTTAATCTAACATAAATACCAATAATAATTCAATCTCCACATAGACAATTTACTACTATTGTTCAAATATCTGATAAGAGAGAGTATTCAAACTTTTATCTACCCTCCCTGATAACATAGAACAGCACATATAAATAGTTCAATGAATTTAGTCTCTACACACTCAAATAAATATTTCTTTTTTAAATTAATTCAAAAATCGAGCTCAACGTTGGCAAGCGCCAAATATCCTTATGCAACAGATCAAACTTTATTATTCTAATAAGGATATTGTGAGTGTGTAAAAATCGATACAAGTCTATATGGAGGAGGTGAAAAATTATTTATCATATACAAATATGTATACATATAAAGATGTATAATGTATTTTAAATTGTCATGTATTGATCATATATTTAATTGTTTGTATTGTTCAATATATTAAATCGATTTTACTTGTTTGCTGCAACGTCCTCCTCTCGTCTCGTCGGTCCCGTCTTGGCATCCTCTTCTTCCTGTCCCTCCTTCCTGGTGTCCTCTTCGTCCTGGCGTCCTCTTCGTCTCTTCGTCCTCTTCTCCAGCTTCACTCCTTCCTGGTGTCCTCTTCGTCTCGTCGTCCTCTTCTACAGCAAACGGCTCCAGCGGCGATATTTCACAGAGTCTCGTAGTTATGTTTGACTGCTTCCACGATATCTTGTAAAGTCTTTAAGTTCCCTAAGCGGATATCTTAACTTACGCGGAACAGCACTGTATTATATTTTATATTTTATCTAATTATTTACCCTCTCGGTCCTTATCGCAAAACTTCGTTAAGAATTTCAAGGTTTATAGTTTATTTTATATAAGATATTCCTCTATTCCTTCTTAGTTCTTATCGCAAAACTTCGTTAAGAATTTTAAGGTTTATGGTTTATTTTATATAAGATATTTCTACGTTTGTAAGAGAACAACTCTCTTAGCCGGGCACAACTTCCCCTAGCAACGTCGACAGACAGACTGTGTCCATCCTAGCTCTGCAACGTATGAATCTCACTGAATTTGGTGTATTTTGATAGGCCAAGCCCAAGTTACATGATTGATGGAACGACCAGATACAAAAATTTCATGAAAACCTTTGCATAATTTAGCACAGTCCTGCATGGAAAAAATCTACAAATTTTATTACCCTAACATTGATAAGGGTTACACTTGAGATTTTCTTTACTTAAAAATCCATATTTCTAAAATAGTTACAAACCTCAGAGTATACATAAATCGAAGCTATTTACTTAAATAATTCCATGACAAATTTTCATGTAAATCGGTTAACTACCACTGCCGTTATAACGATCGCAGATTATAACACCCGCACACGCGCACCAATTCATACAAAACATACATGACAATATAGTACATCTTTTTATGAATAGTTTGGTGTAACCTATATGCTTATCAATTTTTAAATACAAAACTTATAACTAAAAGACAAAATATTACAAAAAACCAATTTAAACAAAAAAATGCTCGTCATTCATGTACTCTGATATAAACAGCATATCTTATCCTCCTGTGTTCTGTTGCAGGATTAACCCCCTCCACGTGTAAAAAAAACATTTTTTTTTTTTTAAACCTAAATTGACATAACTTCTTCCCAATAATCATAATCAACTAAATAATAACATAATAACTTCAAAAATCAAAATAACTGAATAGCTTCTATCAAACAACACTTCCCCAACTGTCACTTTGACAGCACTAATTGTAAACAAACAAAAGCACATGGCTGCATATCACCAAACATTCCTGAACACTGATAAGGATGTCCATGTCTGACGTCATTCGGCTATATCTACAGTTCAACCATATATTTTTCAACATGATTACAATTATTCTTATTTTACACATAATTTTATACAATTTCCTACCAGTCATTCCACTTATATCCTGGCATTCTAGTTTAATTATTTGTATTATCCTTATTTTAATTTTTAATTTATCGCACAGACTCATGCCGGGCAACCTTTCTCGTTTTTTGATTGCTCTTCGCTTGCATTTGTTTCGGTAATTGCCGATACATTTCTTTGATTTAATTTTTAAAGGTTTATATGTAATGCCAGTTGTATTACCCAGGCTAAACATAATATAAACTCCTTTGTATAATATGAACTCATTGTTTGATTGAAATTTCTCTGGTATCATCTCAAACATTATTTTCATCAGGTTTTCACAGTGATCAGTATCTAAGTGCGCTTTAAAATTTTTTAATGTCTCGGATTTGTCAGCATACGCATTCATAAAAGACGAACACACAGTGCTGTACAGTGAATCTCTGACTGTATAAATAACACCTGCATTTCGTTTCATATGTGGCTGAAAACACTCAGACAATTCTGATCTTCTGTCAGAATTAACCTTACCTCTGTGTTTTTCCTCAACTGCACCAGCTTCAGGAACAAAACTACTTTGTTTACCCAAGTATTCATCAAATACCTTATTTACATATTCATTTTTACAACTGTATGGACTTCTCATGTGTTTATACATTTCATTACTGACTGATAAAACATTACCAGAATGGATCTGCATCTTACAGACACGGTACAGCAAATAACATTTATTGTTTTTAAATACTCCACCGTTTACCCTTTGATCATACCAATCTGGATAGATGTGAACCAACACTTTGATAAGGTTTTCCCTATTTCTCTTTTCATATTTATTTAAAATATTACTTGATTGTTTTCGTTGATCAGCTGTTATCTCCTTATCGGGCGCTCCACCGTTACCTGCTCTTATCTATGCGATTACCAGCTGGTTTCTGTATGTCGACGGGACTACATCGGTCAACCGCATTGTCACATGCACTTTCCTGCCTAAGAGAATAATTCAACTTAATTTTGGCTTCACATTCCCTGCTGTGAAATTTATTCCTTTCTAAGGCGGTCTCACTACTACTACAAATTAATTCTAAATTATCAGCTATACGTTTTTCAGTTGACTCTAAAAGTTGTTTACTTTGTTTAGCCTGGTCATGAACGGCTGTATAAATTTTTTTTTTCTCATCATGAAGTGATTGTATCGACTTATTTTGCTTCAACGCTTCGTCTCTACCAACCTTATTTCCTTCTGAGAGCTTTTGTATATTAACTAGGATTGCCGCTAATGTATTCTGTAATTCTTGTGATTCGGCCATATTCATTTATTTATTTTTAAATTTATAAAATATTATAGTTTTTATTTATAGTAACGTCAATATTTTTTTTATACGTATTATTACTAATAACGTCCGTTTATGTTATTTCTTATTATAGTCCAGTCTCTCAATGAAATCTAAACAAGCTTAATCTAACATAAATACCAATAATAATTCAATCTCCACATAGACAATTTACTACTATTGTTCAAATATCTGATAAGAGAGAGTATTCAAACTTTTATCTACCCTCCCTGATAACATAGAACAGCACATATAAATAGTTCAATGAATTTAGTCTCTACACACTCAAATAAATATTTCTTTTTTAAATTAATTCAAAAATCGAGCCCAACGTTGGCAAGCGCCAAATATCCTTATGCAACAGATCAAACTTTATTATTCTAATAAGGATATTGTGAGTGTGTAAAAATCGATACAAGTCTATATGGAGGAGGTGAAAAATTATTTATCATATACAAATATGTATACATATAAAGATGTATAATGTATTTTAAATTGTCATGTATTGATCATATATTTAATTGTTTGTATTGTTCAATATATTAAATCGATTTTACTTGTTTGCTGCAACGTCCTCCTCTCGTCTCGTCGGTCCCGTCTTGGCATCCTCTTCTTCCTGTCCCTCCTTCCTGGTGTCCTCTTCGTCCTGGCGTCCTCTTCGTCTCTTCGTCCTCTTCTCCAGCTTCACTCCTTCCTGGTGTCCTCTTCGTCTCGTCGTCCTCTTCTACAGCAAACGGCTCCAGCGGCGATATTTCACAGAGTCTCGTAGTTATGTTTGACTGCTTCCACGATATCTTGTAAAGTCTTTAAGTTCCCTAAGCGGATATCTTAACTTACGCGGAACAGCACTGTATTATATTTTATATTTTATCTAATTATTTACCCTCTCGGTCCTTATCGCAAAACTTCGTTAAGAATTTCAAGGTTTATAGTTTATTTTATATAAGATATTCCTCTATTCCTTCTTGGTTCTTATCGCAAAACTTCGTTAAGAATTTTAAGGTTTATGGTTTATTTTATATAAGATATTTCTACGTTTGTAAGAGAACAACTCTCTTAGCCGGGCACAACTTCCCCTAGCAACGTCGACAGACAGACTGTGTCCATCCTAGCTCTGCAACGTATGAATCTCACTGAATTTGGTGTATTTTGATAGGCCAAGCCCAAGTTACATGATTGATGGAACGACCAGATACAAAAATTTCATGAAAACCTTTGCATAATTTAGCACAGTCCTGCATTGAAAAAATCTACAAATTTTATTACCCTAACATTGATAAGGGTTACACTTGAGATTTTCTTTACTTAAAAATCCATATTTCTAAAATAGTTACAAACCTCAGAGTATACATAAATCGAAGCTATTTACTTAAATAATTCCATGACAAATTTTCATGTAAATCGGTTAACTACCACTGCCGTTATAACGATCGCAGATTATAACACCCGCACACGCGCACCAATTCATACAAAACATACATGACAATATAGTACATCTTTTTATGAATAGTTTGGTGTAACCTATATGCTTATCAATTTTTAAATACAAAACTTATGACTAAAAGACAAAATATTACAAAAAACCAATTTAAACAAAAAAATGCTCGACATTCATGTACTCTGATATAAACAGCATATCTTATCCTCCTGTGTTCTGTTGCAGGATTAACCCCCTCCACGTGTAAAAAAAACATTTTTTTTTTTTAAACCTAAATTGACATAACTTCTTCCCAATAATCATAATCAACTAAATAATAACATAATAACTTCAAAAATCAAAATAACTGAATAGCTTCTATCAAACAACACTTCCCCAACTGTCACTTTGACAGCACTAATTGTAAACAAACAAAAGCACATGGCTGCATATCACCAAACATTCCTGAACACTGATAAGGATGTCCATGTCTGACGTCATTCGGCTATATCTACAGTTCAACCATATATTTTTCAACATGATTACAATTATTCTTATTTTACACATAATTTTATACAATTTCCTACCAGTCATTCCACTTATATCCTGGCATTCTAGTTTAATTATTTGTATTATCCTTATTTTAATTTTTAATTTATCGCACAGACTCATGCCGCGCAACCTTTCTCGTTTTTTGATTGCTCTTCGCTTGCATTTGTTTCGGTAATTGCCGATACATTTCTTTGATTTAATTTTTAAAGGTTTATATGTAATGCCAGTTGTATTACCCAGGCTACACATAATATAAACTCCTTTGTATAATATGAACTCATTGTTTGATTGAAATTTCTCTGGTATCATCTCAAACATTATTTTCATCAGGTTTTCACAGTGATCAGTATGTAAGTGGGCTTTAAAATTTTTTAATGTCTCGGATTTGTCAGCATACGCATTCATAAAAGACGAACACACAGTGCTGTACAGTGAATCTCTGACTGTATAAATAACACCTGCATTTCGTTTCATATGTGGCTGAAAACACTCAGACAATTCTGATCTTCTGTCAGAATTAACCTTACCTGTGTGTTTTTCCTCAACTGCACCAGCTTCAGGAACAAAACTACTTTGTTTACCCAAGTATTCATCAAATACCTTATTTACATATTCATTTTTACAACTGTATGGACTTCTCATGTGTTTATACATTTCATTACTGACTGATAAAACATTACCAGAATGGATCTGCATCTTACAGACACGGTACAGCAAATAACATTTATTGTTTTTAAATACTCCACCGTTTACCCTTTGATCATACCAATCTGGATAGATGTGAACCAACACTTTGATAAGGTTTTCCCTATTTCTCTTTTCATATTTATTTAAAATATTACTTGATTGTTTTCGTTGATCAGCTGTTATCTCCTTATCGGGCGCTCCACCGTTACCTGCTCTTATCTATGCGATTACCAGCTTCTTTCTGTATGTCGACGGGACTACATCGGTCAACCGCATTGTCACATGCACTTTCCTGCCTAAGAGAATAATTCAACTTAATTTTGGCTTCACATTCCCTGCTGTGAAATTTATTCCTTTCTAAGGCGGTCTCACTACTACTACAAATTAATTCTAAATTATCAGCTATACGTTTTTCAGTTGACTCTAAAAGTTGTTTACTTTGTTTAGCCTGGTCATGAACGGCTGTATAAATTTTTTTTTTCTCATCATGAAGTGATTGTATCGACTTATTTTGCTTCAACGCTTCGTCTCTACCAACCTTATTTCCTTCTGAGAGCTTTTGTATATTAACTAGGATTGCCGCTAATGTATTCTGTAATTCTTGTGATTCGGCCATATTCATTTATTTATTTTTAAATTTATAAAATATTATAGTTTTTATTTATAGTAACGTCAATATTTTTTTTATACGTATTATTACTAATAACGTCCGTTTATGTTATTTCTTATTATAGTCCAGTCTCTCAATGAAATCTAAACAAGCTTAATCTAACATAAATACCAATAATAATTCAATCTCCACATAGACAATTTACTACTATTGTTCAAATATCTGATAAGAGAGAGTATTCAAACTTTTATCTACCCTCCCTGATAACATAGAACAGCACATATAAATAGTTCAATGAATTTAGTCTCTACACACTCAAATAAATATTTCTTTTTTAAATTAATTCAAAAATCGAGCTCAACGTTGGCAAGCGCCAAATATCCTTATGCAACAGATCAAACTTTATTATTCTAATAAGGATATTGTGAGTGTGTAAAAATCGATACAAGTCTATATGGAGGAGGTGAAAAATTATTTATCATATACAAATATGTATACATATAAAGATGTATAATGTATTTTAAATTGTCATGTATTGATCATATATTTAATTGTTTGTATTGTTCAATATATTAAATCGATTTTACTTGTTTGCTGCAACGTCCTCCTCTCGTCTCGTCGGTCCCGTCTTGGCATCCTCTTCTTCCTGTCCCTCCTTCCTGGTGTCCTCTTCGTCCTGGCGTCCTCTTCGTCTCTTCGTCCTCTTCTCCAGCTTCACTCCTTCCTGGTGTCCTCTTCGTCTCGTCGTCCTCTTCTACAGCAAACGGCTCCAGCGGCGATATTTCACAGAGTCTCGTAGTTATGTTTGACTGCTTCCACGATATCTTGTAAAGTCTTTAAGTTCCCTAAGCGGATATCTTAACTTACGCGGAACAGCACTGTATTATATTTTATATTTTATCTAATTATTTACCCTCTCGGTCCTTATCGCAAAACTTCGTTAAGAATTTCAAGGTTTATAGTTTATTTTATATAAGATATTCCTCTATTCCTTCTTGGTTCTTATCGCAAAACTTCGTTAAGAATTTTAAGGTTTATGGTTTATTTTATATAAGATATTTCTACGTTTGTAAGAGAACAACTCTCTTAGCCGGGCACAACTTCCCCTAGCAACGTCGACAGACAGACTGTGTCCATCCTAGCTCTGCAACGTATGAATCTCACTGAATTTGGTGTATTTTGATAGGCCAAGCCCAAGTTACATGATTGATGGAACGACCAGATACAAAAATTTCATGAAAACCTTTGCATAATTTAGCACAGTCCTGCATGGAAAAAATCTACAAATTTTATTACCCTAACATTGATAAGGGTTACACTTGAGATTTTCTTTACTTAAAAATCCATATTTCTAAAATAGTTACAAACCTCAGAGTATACATAAATCGAAGCCATTTACTTAAATAATTCCATGACAAATTTTCATGTAAATCGGTTAACTACCACTGCCGTTATAACGATCGCAGATTATAACACCCGCACACGCGCACCAATTCATACAAAACATACATGACAATATAGTACATCTTTTTATGAATAGTTTGGTGTAACCTATATGCTTATCAATTTTTAAATACAAAACTTATGACTAAAAGACAAAATATTACAAAAAACCAATTTAAACAAAAAAATGCTCGTCATTCATGTACTCTGATATAAACAGCATATCTTATCCTCCTGTGTTCTGTTGCAGGATTAACCCCCTCCACGTGTAAAAAAAACATTTTTTTTTTTTAAACCTAAATTGACATAACTTCTTCCCAATAATCATAATCAACTAAATAATAACATAATAACTTCAAAAATCAAAATAACTGAATAGCTTCTATCAAACAACACTTCCCCAACTGTCACTTTGACAGCACTAATTGTAAACAAACAAAAGCACATGGCTGCATATCACCAAACATTCCTGAACACTGATAAGGATGTCCATGTCTGACGTCATTCGGCTATATCTACAGTTCAACCATATATTTTTCAACATGATTACAATTATTCTTATTTTACACATAATTTTATACAATTTCCTACCAGTCATTCCACTTATATCCTGGCATTCTAGTTTAATTATTTGTATTATCCTTATTTTAATTTTTAATTTATCGCACAGACTCATGCCGCGCAACCTTTCTCGTTTTTTGATTGCTCTTCGCTTGCATTTGTTTCGGTAATTGCCGATACATTTCTTTGATTTAATTTTTAAAGGTTTATATGTAATGCCAGTTGTATTACCCAGGCTACACATAATATAAACTCCTTTGTATAATATGAACTCATTGTTTGATTGAAATTTCTCTGGTATCATCTCAAACATTATTTTCATCAGGTTTTCACAGTGATCAGTATGTAAGTGGGCTTTAAAATTTTTTAATGTCTCGGATTTGTCAGCATACGCATTCATAAAAGACGAACACACAGTGCTGTACAGTGAATCTCTGACTGTATAAATAACACCTGCATTTCGTTTCATATGTGGCTGAAAACACTCAGACAATTCTGATCTTCTGTCAGAATTAACCTTACCTGTGTGTTTTTCCTCAACTGCACCAGCTTCAGGAACAAAACTACTTTGTTTACCCAAGTATTCATCAAATACCTTATTTACATATTCATTTTTACAACTGTATGGACTTCTCATGTGTTTATACATTTCATTACTGACTGATAAAACATTACCAGAATGGATCTGCATCTTACAGACACGGTACAGCAAATAACATTTATTGTTTTTAAATACTCCACCGTTTACCCTTTGATCATACCAATCTGGATAGATGTGAACCAACACTTTGATAAGGTTTTCCCTATTTCTCTTTTCATATTTATTTAAAATATTACTTGATTGTTTTCGTTGATCAGCTGTTATCTCCTTATCGGGCGCTCCACCGTTACCTGCTCTTATCTATGCGATTACCAGCTTGTTTCTGTATGTCGACGGGACTACATCGGTCAACCGCATTGTCACATGCACTTTCCTGCCTAAGAGAATAATTCAACTTAATTTTGGCTTCACATTCCCTGCTGTGAAATTTATTCCTTTCTAAGGCGGTCTCACTACTACTACAAATTAATTCTAAATTATCAGCTATACGTTTTTCAGTTGACTCTAAAAGTTGTTTACTTTGTTTAGCCTGGTCATGAACGGCTGTATAAATTTTTTTTTTCTCATCATGAAGTGATTGTATCGACTTATTTTGCTTCAACGCTTCGTCTCTACCAACCTTATTTTCTTCTGAGAGCTTTTGTATATTAACTAGGATTGCCGCTAATGTATTCTGTAATTCTTGTGATTCGGCCATATTCATTTATTTATTTTTAAATTTATAAAATATTATAGTTTTTATTTATAGTAACGTCAATATTTTTTTTATACGTATTATTACTAATAACGTCCGTTTATGTTATTTCTTATTATAGTCCAGTCTCTCAATGAAATCTAAACAAGCTTAATCTAACATAAATACCAATAATAATTCAATCTCCACATAGACAATTTACTACTATTGTTCAAATATCTGATAAGAGAGAGTATTCAAACTTTTATCTACCCTCCCTGATAACATAGAACAGCACATATAAATAGTTCAATGAATTTAGTCTCTACACACTCAAATAAATATTTCTTTTTTAAATTAATTCAAAAATCGAGCTCAACGTTGGCAAGCGCCAAATATCCTTATGCAACAGATCAAACTTTATTATTCTAATAAGGATATTGTGAGTGTGTAAAAATCGATACAAGTCTATATGGAGGAGGTGAAAAATTATTTATCATATACAAATATGTATACATATAAAGATGTATAATGTATTTTAAATTGTCATGTATTGATCATATATTTAATTGTTTGTATTGTTCAATATATTAAATCGGTTTTACTTGTTTGCTGCAACGTCCTCCTCTCGTCTCGTCGGTCCCGTCTTGGCATCCTCTTCTTCCTGTCCCTCCTTCCTGGTGTCCTCTTCGTCCTGGCGTCCTCTTCGTCTCTTCGTCCTCTTCTCCAGCTTCACTCCTTCCTGGTGTCCTCTTCGTCTCGTCGTCCTCTTCTACAGCAAACGGCTCCAGCGGCGATATTTCACAGAGTCTCGTAGTTATGTTTGACTGCTTCCACGATATCTTGTAAAGTCTTTAAGTTCCCTAAGCGGATATCTTAACTTACGCGGAACAGCACTGTATTATATTTTATATTTTATCTAATTATTTACCCTCTCGGTTCTTATCGCAAAACTTCGTTAAGAATTTCAAGGTTTATAGTTTATTTTATATAAGATATTCCTCTATTCCTTCTTGGTTCTTATCGCAAAACTTCGTTAAGAATTTTAAGGTTTATGGTTTATTTTATATAAGATATTTCTACGTTTGTAAGAGAACAACTCTCTTAGCCGGGCACAACTTCCCCTAGCAACGTCGACAGACAGACTGTGTCCATCCTAGCTCTGCAACGTATGAATCTCACTGAATTTGGTGTATTTTGATAGGCCAAGCCCAAGTTACATGATTGATGGAACGACCAGATACAAAAATTTCATGAAAACCTTTGCATAATTTAGCACAGTCCTGCATGGAAAAAATCTACAAATTTTATTACCCTAACATTGATAAGGGTTACACTTGAGATTTTCTTTACTTAAAAATCCATATTTCTAAAATAGTTACAAACCTCAGAGGATACATAAATCGAAGCTATTTACTTAAATAATTCCATGACAAATTTTCATGTAAATCGGTTAACTACCACTGCCGTTATAACGATCGCAGATTATAACACCCGCACACGCGCACCAATTCATACAAAACATACATGACAATATAGTACATCTTTTTATGAATAGTTTGGTGTAACCTATATGCTTATCAATTTTTAAATACAAAACTTATGACTAAAAGACAAAATATTACAAAAAACCAATTTAAACAAAAAAATGCTCGTCATTCATGTACTCTGATATAAACAGCATATCTTATCCTCCTGTGTTCTGTTGCAGGATTAACCCCCTCCACGTGTAAAAAAAACATTTTTTTTTTTTAAACCTAAATTGACATAACTTCTTCCCAATAATCATAATCAACTAAATAATAACATAATAACTTCAAAAATCAAAATAACTGAATAGCTTCTATCAAACAACACTTCCCCAACTGTCACTTTGACAGCACTAATTGTAAACAAACAAAAGCACATGGCTGCATATCACCAAACATTCCTGAACACTGATAAGGATGTCCATGTCTGACGTCATTCGGCTATATCTACAGTTCAACCATATATTTTTCAACATGATTACAATTATTCTTATTTTACACATAATTTTATACAATTTCCTACCAGTCATTCCACTTATATCCTGGCATTCTAGTTTAATTATTTGTATTATCCTTATTTTAATTTTTAATTTATCGCACAGACTCATGCCGCGCAACCTTTCTCGTTTTTTGATTGCTCTTCGCTGTGCATTTGTTTCGGTAATTGCCGATACATTTCTTTGATTTAATTTTTAAAGGTTTATATGTAATGCCAGTTGTATTACCCAGGCTACACATAATATAAACTCCTTTGTATAATATGAACTCATTGTTTGATTGAAATTTCTCTGGTATCATCTCAAACATTATTTTCATCAGGTTTTCACAGTGATCAGTATCTAAGTGCGCTTTAAAATTTTTTAATGTCTCGGATTTGTCAGCATACGCATTCATAAAAGACGAACACACAGTGCTGTACAGTGAATCTCTGACTGTATAAATAACACCTGCATTTCGTTTCATATGTGGCTGAAAACACTCAGACAATTCTGATCTTCTGTCAGAATTAACCTTACCTGTGTGTTTTTCCTCAACTGCACCAGCTTCAGGAACAAAACTACTTTGTTTACCCAAGTATTCATCAAATACCTTATTTACATATTCATTTTTACAACTGTATGGACTTCTCATGTGTTTATACATTTCATTACTGACTGATAAAACATTACCAGAATGGATCTGCATCTTACAGACACGGTACAGCAAATAACATTTATTGTTTTTAAATACTCCACCGTTTACCCTTTGATCATACCAATCTGGATAGATGTGAACCAACACTTTGATAAGGTTTTCCCTATTTCTCTTTTCATATTTATTTAAAATATTATTTGATTGTTTTCGTTGATCAGCTGTTATCTCCTTATCGGGCGCTCCACCGTTACCTGCTCTTATCTATGCGATTACCAGCTGGTTTCTGTATGTCGACGGGACTACATCGGTCAACCGCATTGTCACATGCACTTTCCTGCCTAAGAGAATAATTCAACTTAATTTTGGCTTCACATTCCCTGCTGTGAGATTTATTCCTTTCTAAGGCGGTCTCACTACTACTACAAATTAATTCTAAATTATCAGCTATACGTTTTTCAGTTGACTCTAAAAGTTGTTTACTTTGTTTAGCCTGGTCATGAACGGCTGTATAAATTTTGTTTTTCTCATCATGAAGTGATTGTATCGACTTATTTTGCTTCAACGCTTCGTCTGTACCAAACTTATTTTCTTCTGAGAGCTTTTGTATATTAGCTAGGATTGCCCCTAATGTATTCTGTAATTCTTGTGATTCGGCCATATTCATTTATTTATTTTTAAATTTATAAAATATTATAGTTTTTATTTATAGTAACGTCAATATTTTTTTTATACGTATTATTACTAATAACGTCCGTTTATGTTATTTATTATTATAGTCCAGTCTCTCAATGAAATCTAAACAAGCTTAATCTAACATAAATACCAATAATAATTCAATCTCCACATAGACAATTTACTACTATTGTTCAAATATCTGATAAGAGAGAGTATTCAAACTTTTATCTACCCTCCCTGATAACATAGAACAGCACATATAAGTAGTTCAATGAATTTAGTCTCTACACACTCAAATAAATATTTCTTTTTTAAATTAATTCAAAAATCGAGCGCAACGTTGGCAAGCGCCAAATATCCTTATGCAACAGATCAAACTTTATTATTCTAATAAGGATATTGTGAGTGTGTAAAAATCGATACAAGTCTATATGGAGGAGGTGAAAAATTATTTATCATATACAAATATGTATACATATAAAGATGTATAATGTATTTTAAATTGTCATGTATTGATCATATATTTAATTGTTTGTATTGTTCAATATATTAAATACATTTTACTTGTTTGCTGCAACGTCCTCCTCTCGTCTCGTCGGTCCCGTCTTGGCGTCCTCTTCTTCCTGTCCCTCCTTCCTGGTGTCCTCTTCGTCCTGGCGTCCTCTTCGTCTCTTCGTCCTCTTCTCCAGCTTCACTCCTTCCTGGTGTCCTCTTCGTCTCGTCGTCCTCTTCTACAGCAAACGGCTCCAGCGGCGATATTTCACAGAGTCTCGTAGTTATGTTTGACTGCTTCCACGATATCTTTTAAAGTCTTTAAGTTCCCTAAGCGGGTATCTTAACTTACGCGGGACAGCACTGTATTATATTTTATATTTTATCTAATTATTTACCCTCTCGGTTCTTATCGCAAAACTTCGTTAAGAATTTCAAGGTTTATAGTTTATTTTATATAAGATATTCCTTTATTCCTTCTTGGTTCTTATCGCAAAACTTCGTTAAGAATTTTAATGTTTATGGTTTATTTTATATAAGATATTTCTACGTTTGTAAGAGAACAACTCTCTTAGCCGGGTACAACTTCCCCTAGCAACGTCGACAGACAGACTGTGTCCATCCTAGCTCTGCAACGTATGAATCTCACTGAATTTGGTGTATTTTGATAGGCCAAGCCCAAGTTACATGATTGATGGAACGACCAGATACAAAAATTTCATGAAAACCTTTGCATAATTTAGCACAGTCCTGCATGGAAAAAATCTACAAATTTTATTACCCTAACATTGATAAGGGTTACACTTGAGTTTTTCTTTACTTAAAAATCCATATTTCTAAAATAGTTACAAACCTCAGAGTATACATAAATCGAAGCTATTTACTTAAATAATTCCATGTCAAATTTTCATGTAAATCGGTTAACTACCACTGCCGCTATAAGGATCGCAGATTATCACACCCGCACACGCGCACCAATTCATACAAAACATACATGACAATATAGTACTTTTTTTTATGAATAGTTTGGTGTAACCTATATGCTTATCAATTTTGAAATACAAAACTTATGACTAAAAGACAAAATGTTACAAAAAACCAATGTAAACAAGAAAATGCTCGTCATTCATGTACTCTGATATAAACAGCATATCTTATCCTCCTGTGTTCTGTTGCAGGATTAACCCCCTCCACGTGTAAGAAAAACATTTTTTTTTTAAACCTAAATTGACATAACTTCTTCCCAATAATCATAATCAACTAAATAATAACATAATAACTTCAAAAATCAAAATAACTGAATAGCTTCTATCAAACAACACTTCCCCAACTGTCACTTTGACAGCACTAATTGTAAACAAACAAAAGCACATGGCTGCATATCACCAAACATTCCTGAACACTGATAAGGATGTCCATGTCTGACGTCATTCGTCTATATCTACAGTTCAACCATATATTTTTCAACATGATTACAATTATTCTTATTTTACACATAATTTTATACAATTTCCTACCAGTCATTCCACTTATATCCTGGCATTCTAGTTTAATTATTTGTATTATCCTTATTTTAATTTTTAATTTATCGCACAGACTCATGCCGCGCAACCTTTCTCGTTTTTTGATTGCTCTTCGCTTGCATTTGTTTCGGTAATTGCCGATACATTTCTTTGATTTAATGTTTAAAGGTTTATATGTAATGCCAGTTGTATTACCCAGGCTACACATAATATAATCTCCTTTGTATAATATGAACTCATTGTTTGATTGAAATTTTTCTGGTATCATCTCAAACATTATTTTCATCAGGTTTTCACAGTGATCAGTATCTAAGTGCGCTTTAAAATTTTTTAATGTCTCGGATTTGTCAGCATACGCATTCATAAAAGACGAACACACAGTGCTGTACAGTGAATCTCTGACTGTATAAATAACACCTGCATTTCGTTTCATATGTGGCTGAAAACACTCAGACAATTCTGATCTTCTGTCAGAATTAACCTTACCTGTGTGTTTTTCCTCAACTGCACCAGCTTCAGGAACAAAACTACTTTGTTTACCCAAGTATTCATCAAATACCTTATTTACATATTCATTTTTACAACTGTATGGACTTCTCATGTGTTTATACATTTCATTACAGACTGATAAAACATTACCAGAATGGAACTGCATCTTACAGACACGGTACAGCAAATAACATTTATTGTTTTTAAATACTCCACCGTTTACCCTTTGATCATACCAATCTGGATAGATGTGAACCAACACTTTGATAAGGTTTTCCCTATTTCTCTTTTCATATTTATTTAAAATATTATTTGATTGTTTTCGTTGATCAGCTGTTATCTCCTTATCGGGCGCTCTACCTTTATCTGCTCTTATCTATGCGATTACAAGCTGGTTTCTGTATGTCGACGGGACTACATCGGTCAACCGCATTGTCACATGCACTTTCCTGCCTAAGAGAATAATTCAACTTAATTTTGGCTTCACATTCCCTGCTGTGAGATTTATTCCTTTCTAAGGCGGTCTCACTACTACTACAGATTAATTCTAAATTATCAGCTATACGTTTTTCAGTTGACTCTAAAAGTTGTTTACTTTGTTTAGCCTGGTCATGAACGGCTGTATAAATTTTTTTTTTGTCATCATGAAGTGATTGTATCGACTTATTTTGCTTCAACGCTTCGTCTCTACCAACCTTATTTTCTTCTGAGAGCTTTTGTATATTAACTAGGATTGCCGCTAATGTATTCTGTAATTCTTGTGATTCGGCCATATTCATTTATTTATTTTTAAATTTATAAAATATTATAGTTTTTATTTATAGTAACGTCAATATTTTTTTTATACGTATTATTACTAATAACGTCCGTTTATGTTATTTATTATTATAGTCCAGTCTCTCAATGAAATCTAAACAAGCTTAATCTAACATAAATACCAATAATAATTCAATCTCCACATAGACAATTTACTACTATCTTTCAAATATCTGATAAGAGAGAGTATTCAAACTGTTATCTACCCTCCCTGATAACATAGAACAGCACATATAAATAGTTCAATGAATTTAGTCTCTACACACTCAAATAAATATTTCTTTTTTAAATTAATTCAAAAATCGAGCCCAACGTTGGCAAGCGCCAAATATCCTTATGCAACAGATCAAACTTTATTATTCTAATAAGGATATTGTGAGTGTGTAAAAATAGATACAAGTCTATATGGAGGAGGTGAAAAATTATTTATCATATACAAATATGTATACATATAAAGATGTATAATGTATTTTAAATTGTCATGTATTGATCATATATTTAATTGTTTGTATTGTTCAATATATTAAATTGATTTTACTTGTTTGCTGCAACGTCCTCCTCTCGTCTCGTCGGTCCCGTCTTGGCGTCCTCTTCTTCCTGTCCCTCCTTCCTGGTGTCCTCTTCGTCCTGGCGTCCTCTTCGTCTCTTCGTCCTCTTCTCCAGCTTCACTCCTTCCTGGTGACCTCTTCGTCTCGTCGTCCTCTTCTACAGCAAACGGCTCCAGCGGCGATATTTCACAGAGTCTCGTAGTTATGTTTGACTGCTTCCACGATATCTTGTAAAGTCTTTAAGTTCCCTAAGCGGATATCTTAACTTACGCGGAACAGCACTGTATTATATTTTATATTTTATCTAATTATTTACCCTCTCGGTTCTTATCGCAAAACTTCGTTAAGAATTTCAAGGTTTATAGTTTAATTTGTATAAGATATTCCTCTATTCCTTCTTGGTTCTTATCGCAAAACTTCGTTAAGAATTTTAAGGTTTATGGTTTATTTTATATAAGATATTTCTACGTTTGTAAGAGAACAACTCTCTTAGCCGGGCACAACTTCCCCTAGCAACGTCGACAGACAGACTGTGTCCATCCTAGCTCTGCAACGTATGAATCTCACTGAATTTGGTGTATTTTGATAGGCCAAGCCCAAGTTACATGATTGATGGAACGACCAGATACAAAAATTTCATGAAAACCTTTGCATAATTTAGCACAGTCCTGCATGGAAAAAATCTACAAATTTTATTACCCTAACATTGATAAGGGTTACACTTGAGTTTTTATTTACTTAAAAATCCATATTTCTAAAATAGTTACAAACCTCAGAGTATACATAAATCGAAGCTATTTACTTAAATAATTCCATGTCAAATTTTCATGTAAATCGGTTAACTACCACTGCCGCTATAAGGATCGTAGATTATCACACCCGCACACGCGCACCAATTCATACAAAACATACATGACAATATAGTACTTTTTTTTATGAATAGTTTGGTGTAACCTATATGCTTATCAATTTTGAAATACAAAACTTATGACTAAAAGACAAAATATTACAAAAAACAAATGTAAACAAGAAAATGCTCGTCATTCATGTACTCTGATATAAACAGCATATCTTATCCTCCTGTGTTCTGTTGCAGGATTAACCCCCTCCACGTGTAAGAAAAACATTTTTTTTTTTAAACCTAAATTGACATAACTTCTTCCCAATAATCATAATCAACTAAATAATAACATAATAACTTCAAAAATCAAAATAACTGAATAGCTTCTATCAAACAACACTTCCCCAACTGTCACTTTGACAGCACTAATTGTAAACAAACAAAAGCACATGGCTGCATATCACCAAACATTCCTGAACACTGATAAGGATGTCCATGTCTGACGTCATTCGTCTATATCTACAGTTCAACCATATATTTTTCAACATGATTACAATTATTCTTATTTTACACATAATTTTATACAATTTCCTACCAGTCATTCCACTTATATCCTGGCATTCTAGTTTAATTATTTGTATTATCCTTATTTTAATTTTTAATTTATCGCACAGACTCATGCCGCGCAACCTTTCTCGTTTTTTGATTGCTCTTCGCTTGCATTTGTTTCGGTAATTGCCGATACATTTCTTTGATTTAATTTTTAAAGGTTTATATGTAATGCCAGTTGTATTACCCAGGCTACACATAATATAATCTCCTTTGTATAATATGAACTCATTGTTTGATTGAAATTTCTCTGGTATCATCTCAAACATTATTTTCATCAGGTTTTCACAGTGATCAGTATGTAAGTGCGCTTTAAAATTTTTTAATGTCTCGGATTTGTCAGCATACGAATTCATAAAAGACGAACACACAGTGCTGTTCAGTGAATCTCTGACTGTATAAATAACACCTGCATTTCGTTTCATATGTGGCTGAAAACACTCAGACAATTCTGATCTTTTGTCAGAATTAACCTTACCTGTGTGTTTTTCCTCAACTGCACCAGCTTCAGGAACAAAACTACTTTGTTTACCCAAGTATTCATCAAATACCTTATTTACATATTCATTTTTACAACTGTATGGACTTCTCATGTGTTTATACATTTCATTACTGACTGATAAAACATTACCAGAATGGATCTGCATCTTACAGACACGGTACAGCAAATAACATTTATTGTTTTTAAATACTCCACCGTTTACCCTTTGATCATACCAATCTGGATAGATGTGAACCAACACTTTGATAAGGTTTTCCCTATTTCTCTTTTCATATTTATTTAAAATATTATTTGATTGTTTTCGTTGATCAGCTGTTATCTCCTTATCGGGCGCTCCACCGTTACCTGCTCTTATCTATGCGATTACCAGCTGGTTTCTGTATGTCGACGGGACTACATCGGTCAACCGCTTTGTCACATGCACATTCCTGCCTAAGAGAATAATTCAACTTAATTTTGGCTTCACATTCCCTGCTGTGAGATTTATTCCTTTCTAAGGCGGTCTCACTACTACTACAAATTAATTCTAAATTATCAGCTATACGTTTTTCAGTTGACTCTAAAAGTTGTTTACTTTGTTTAGCCTGGTCATGAACGGCTGTATAAATTTTTTTTTCTCATCATGAAGTGATTGTATCGACTTATTTTGCTTCAACGCTTCGTCTCTACCAAACGTATTTTCTTCTGAGAGCTTTTGTATATTAGCTAGGATTGCCGCTAATGTATTCTGTAATGCTTGTGATTCGGCCATATTCATTTATTTATTTTTAAATTTATAAAATATTATAGTTTTTTTTATAGTAACGTCAATATTTTTTTTATACGTATTATTACTAATAACGTCCGTTTATGTTATTTCTTATTATAGTCCAGTCTCTCAATGAAATCTAAACAAGCTTAATCTAACATAAATACCAATAATAATTCAATCTCCACATAGACAATTTACTACTATTGTTCAAATATCTGATAAGAGAGAGTATTCAAACTTTTATCTACCCTCCCTGATAACATAGAACAGCACATATAAATAGTTCAATGAATTTAGTCTCTACACACTCAAATAAATATTTCTTTTTTAAATTAATTCAAAAATCGAGCTCAACGTTGGCAAGCGCCAAATATCCTTATGCAACAGATCAAACTTTATTATTCTAATAAGGATATTGTGAGTGTGTAAAATCGATACAAGTCTATATGGAGGAGGTGAAAAATTATTTATCATATACAAATATGTATACATATAAAGATGTATAATGTATTTTAAATTGTCATGTATTGATCATATATTTAATTGTTTGTATTGTTCAATATATTAAATCGATTTTACTTGTTTGCTGCAACGTCCTCCTCTCGTCTCGTCGGTCCCGTCTTGGCATCCTCTTCTTCCTGTCCCTCCTTCCTGGTGTCCTCTTCGTCCTGGCGTCCTCTTCGTCTCTTCGTCCTCTTCTCCAGCTTCACTCCTTCCTGGTGTCCTCTTCGTCTCGTCGTCCTCTTCTACAGCAAACGGCTCCAGCGGCGATATTTCACAGAGTCTCGTAGTTATGTTTGACTGCTTCCACGATATCTTGTAAAGTCTTTAATTTCCCTAAGCGGATATCTTAACTTACGCGGAACAGCACTGTATTATATTTTATATTTTATCTAATTATTTACCCTCTCGGTCCTTATCGCAAAACTTCGTTAAGAATTTCAAGGTTTATAGTTTATTTTATATAAGATATTCCTCTATTCCTTCTTGGTTCTTATCGCAAAACTTCGTTAAGAATTTTAAGGTTTATGGTTTATTTTATATAAGATATTTCTACGTTTGTAAGAGAACAACTCTCTTAGCCGGGCACAACTTCCCCTAGCAACGTCGACAGACAGACTGTGTCCATCCTAGCTCTGCAACGTATGAATCTCACTGAATTTGGTGTATTTTGATAGGCCAAGCCCAAGTTACATGATTGATGGAACGACCAGATACAAAAAATTTCATGAAAACCTTTGCATAATTTAGCACAGTCCTGCATGGAAAAAATCTACAAATTTTATTACCCTAACATTGATAAGGGTTACACTTGAGATTTTCTTTACTTAAAAATCCATATTTCTAAAATAGTTACAAACCTCAGAGGATACATAAATCGAAGCTATTTACTTAAATAATTCCATGACAAATTTTCATGTAAATCGGTTAACTACCACTGCCGTTATAACGATCGCAGATTATAACACCCGCACACGCGCACCAATTCATACAAAACATACATGACAATATAGTACATCTTTTTATGAATAGTTTGGTGTAACCTATATGCTTATCAATTTTTAAATACAAAACTTATGACTAAAAGACAAAATATTACAAAAAACCAATTTAAACAAAAAAATGCTCGTCATTCATGTACTCTGATATAAACAGCATATCTTATCCTCCTGTGTTCTGTTGCAGGATTAACCCCCTCCACGTGTAAAAAAAACATTTTTTTTTTTTAAACCTAAATTGACATAACTTCTTCCCAATAATCATAATCAACTAAATAATAACATAATAACTTCAAAAATCAAAATAACTGAATAGCTTCTATCAAACAACACTTCCCCAACTGTCACTTTGACAGCACTAATTGTAAACAAACAAAAGCACATGGCTGCATATCACCAAACATTCCTGAACACTGATAAGGATGTCCATGTCTGACGTCATTCGGCTATATCTACAGTTCAACCATATATTTTTCAACATGATTACAATTATTCTTATTTTACACATAATTTTATACAATTTCCTACCAGTCATTCCACTTATATCCTGGCATTCTAGTTTAATTATTTGTATTATCCTTATTTTAATTTTTAATTTATCGCACAGACTCATGCCGCGCAACCTTTCTCGTTTTTTGATTGCTCTTCGCTGTGCATTTGTTTCGGTAATTGCCGATACATTTCTTTGATTTAATTTTTAAAGGTTTATATGTAATGCCAGTTGTATTACCCAGGCTACACATAATATAAACTCCTTTGTATAATATGAACTCATTGTTTGATTGAAATTTCTCTGGTATCATCTCAAACATTATTTTCATCAGGTTTTCACAGTGATCAGTATCTAAGTGCGCTTTAAAATTTTTTAATGTCTCGGATTTGTCAGCATACGCATTCATAAAAGACGAACACACAGTGCTGTACAGTGAATCTCTGACTGTATAAATAACACCTGCATTTCGTTTCATATGTGGCTGAAAACACTCAGACAATTCTGATCTTCTGTCAGAATTAACCTTACCTGTGTGTTTTTCCTCAACTGCACCAGCTTCAGGAACAAAACTACTTTGTTTACCCAAGTATTCATCAAATACCTTATTTACATATTCATTTTTACAACTGTATGGACTTCTCATGTGTTTATACATTTCATTACTGACTGATAAAACATTACCAGAATGGATCTGCATCTTACAGACACGGTACAGCAAATAACATTTATTGTTTTTAAATACTCCACCGTTTACCCTTTGATCATACCAATCTGGATAGATGTGAACCAACACTTTGATAAGGTTTTCCCTATTTCTCTTTTCATATTTATTTAAAATATTATTTGATTGTTTTCGTTGATCAGCTGTTATCTCCTTATCGGGCGCTCTACCTTTATCTGCTCTTATCTATGCGATTACAAGCTGGTTTCTGTATGTCGACGGGACTACATCGGTCAACCGCATTGTCACATGCACTTTCCTGCCTAAGAGAATAATTCAACTTAATTTTGGCTTCACATTCCCTGCTGTGAGATTTATTCCTTTCTAAGGCGGTCTCACTACTACTACAGATTAATTCTAAATTATCAGCTATACGTTTTTCAGTTGACTCTAAAAGTTGTTTACTTTGTTTAGCCTGGTCATGAACGGCTGTATAAATTTTTTTTTTGTCATCATGAAGTGATTGTATCGACTTATTTTGCTTCAACGCTTCGTCTCTACCAACCTTATTTTCTTCTGAGAGCTTTTGTATATTAACTAGGATTGCCGCTAATGTATTCTGTAATTCTTGTGATTCGGCCATATTCATTTATTTATTTTTAAATTTATAAAATATTATAGTTTTTATTTATAGTAACGTCAATATTTTTTTTATACGTATTATTACTAATAACGTCCGTTTATGTTATTTATTATTATAGTCCAGTCTCTCAATGAAATCTAAACAAGCTTAATCTAACATAAATACCAATAATAATTCAATCTCCACATAGACAATTTACTACTATCGTTCAAATATCTGATAAGAGAGAGTATTCAAACTTTTATCTACCCTCCCTGATAACATAGAACAGCACATATAAATAGTTCAATGAATTTAGTCTCTACACACTCAAATAAATATTTCTTTTTTAAATTAATTCAAAAATCGAGCCCAACGTTGGCAAGCGCCAAATATCCTTATGCAACAGATCAAACTTTATTATTCTAGTAAGGATATTGTGAGTGTGTAAAAATAGATACAAGTCTATATGGAGGAGGTGAAAAATTATTTATCATATACAAATATGTATACATATAAAGATGTATAATGTATTTTAAATTGTCATGTATTGATCATATATTTAATTGTTTGTATTGTTCAATATATTAAATTGATTTTACTTGTTTGCTGCAACGTCCTCCTCTCGTCTCGTCGGTCCCGTCTTGGCGTCCTCTTCTTCCTGTCCCTCCTTCCTGGTGTCCTCTTCGTCCTGGCGTCCTCTTCGTCTCTTCGTCCTCTTCTCCAGCTTCACTCCTTCCTGGTGACCTCTTCGTCTCGTCGTCCTCTTCTACAGCAAACGGCTCCAGCGGCGATATTTCACAGAGTCTCGTAGTTATGTTTGACTGCTTCCACGATATCTTTTAAAGTCTTTAAGTTCCCTAAGCGGGTATCTTAACTTACGCGGGACAGCACTGTATTATATTTTATATTTTATCTAATTATTTACCCTCTCGGTTCTTATCGCAAAACTTCGTTAAGAATTTCAAGGTTTATAGTTTATTTTATATAAGATATTCCTTTATTCCTTCTTGGTTCTTATCGCAAAACTTCGTTAAGAATTTTAATGTTTATGGTTTATTTTATATAAGATATTTCTACGTTTGTAAGAGAACAACTCTCTTAGCCGGGTACAACTTCCCCTAGCAACGTCGACAGACAGACTGTGTCCATCCTAGCTCTGCAACGTATGAATCTCACTGAATTTGGTGTATTTTGATAGGCCAAGCCCAAGTTACATGATTGATGGAACGACCAGATACAAAAATTTCATGAAAACCTTTGCATAATTTAGCACAGTCCTGCATGGAAAAAATCTACAAATTTTATTACCCTAACATTGATAAGGGTTACACTTGAGTTTTTCTTTACTTAAAAATCCATATTTCTAAAATAGTTACAAACCTCAGAGTATACATAAATCGAAGCTATTTACTTAAATAATTCCATGTCAAATTTTCATGTAAATCGGTTAACTACCACTGCCGCTATAAGGATCGCAGATTATCACACCCGCACACGCGCACCAATTCATACAAAACATACATGACAATATAGTACTTTTTTTTATGAATAGTTTGGTGTAACCTATATGCTTATCAATTTTGAAATACAAAACTTATGACTAAAAGACAAAATGTTACAAAAAACCAATGTAAACAAGAAAATGCTCGTCATTCATGTACTCTGATATAAACAGCATATCTTATCCTCCTGTGTTCTGTTGCAGGATTAACCCCCTCCACGTGTAAGAAAAACATTTTTTTTTTAAACCTAAATTGACATAACTTCTTCCCAATAATCATAATCAACTAAATAATAACATAATAACTTCAAAAATCAAAATAACTGAATAGCTTCTATCAAACAACACTTCCCCAACTGTCACTTTGACAGCACTAATTGTAAACAAACAAAAGCACATGGCTGCATATCACCAAACATTCCTGAACACTGATAAGGATGTCCATGTCTGACGTCATTCGTCTATATCTACAGTTCAACCATATATTTTTCAACATGATTACAATTATTCTTATTTTACACATAATTTTATACAATTTCCTACCAGTCATTCCACTTATATCCTGGCATTCTAGTTTAATTATTTGTATTATCCTTATTTTAATTTTTAATTTATCGCACAGACTCATGCCGCGCAACCTTTCTCGTTTTTTGATTGCTCTTCGCTTGCATTTGTTTCGGTAATTGCCGATACATTTCTTTGATTTAATGTTTAAAGGTTTATATGTAATGCCAGTTGTATTACCCAGGCTACACATAATATAATCTCCTTTGTATAATATGAACTCATTGTTTGATTGAAATTTTTCTGGTATCATCTCAAACATTATTTTCATCAGGTTTTCACAGTGATCAGTATCTAAGTGCGCTTTAAAATTTTTTAATGTCTCGGATTTGTCAGCATACGCATTCATAAAAGACGAACACACAGTGCTGTACAGTGAATCTCTGACTGTATAAATAACACCTGCATTTCGTTTCATATGTGGCTGAAAACACTCAGACAATTCTGATCTTCTGTCAGAATTAACCTTACCTGTGTGTTTTTCCTCAACTGCACCAGCTTCAGGAACAAAACTACTTTGTTTACCCAAGTATTCATCAAATACCTTATTTACATATTCATTTTTACAACTGTATGGACTTCTCATGTGTTTATACATTTCATTACAGACTGATAAAACATTACCAGAATGGAACTGCATCTTACAGACACGGTACAGCAAATAACATTTATTGTTTTTAAATACTCCACCGTTTACCCTTTGATCATACCAATCTGGATAGATGTGAACCAACACTTTGATAAGGTTTTCCCTATTTCTCTTTTCATATTTATTTAAAATATTATTTGATTGTTTTCGTTGATCAGCTGTTATCTCCTTATCGGGCGCTCTACCTTTATCTGCTCTTATCTATGCGATTACAAGCTGGTTTCTGTATGTCGACGGGACTACATCGGTCAACCGCATTGTCACATGCACTTTCCTGCCTAAGAGAATAATTCAACTTAATTTTGGCTTCACATTCCCTGCTGTGAGATTTATTCCTTTCTAAGGCGGTCTCACTACTACTACAGATTAATTCTAAATTATCAGCTATACGTTTTTCAGTTGACTCTAAAAGTTGTTTACTTTGTTTAGCCTGGTCATGAACGGCTGTATAAATTTTTTTTTTGTCATCATGAAGTGATTGTATCGACTTATTTTGCTTCAACGCTTCGTCTCTACCAACCTTATTTTCTTCTGAGAGCTTTTGTATATTAACTAGGATTGCCGCTAATGTATTCTGTAATTCTTGTGATTCGGCCATATTCATTTATTTATTTTTAAATTTATAAAATATTATAGTTTTTATTTATAGTAACGTCAATATTTTTTTTATACGTATTATTACTAATAACATCCATTTATGTTATTTATTATTATAGTCCAGTCTCTCAATGAAATCTAAACAAGCTTAATCTAACATAAATACCAATAATAATTCAATCTCCACATAGACAATTTACTACTATCGTTCAAATATCTGATAAGAGAGAGTATTCAAACTTTTATCTACCCTCCCTGATAACATAGAACAGCACATATAAATAGTTCAATGAATTTAGTCTCTACACACTCAAATAAATATTTCTTTTTTAAATTAATTCAAAAATCGAGCCCAACGTTGGCAAGCGCCAAATATCCTTATGCAACAGATCAAACTTTATTATTCTAGTAAGGATATTGTGAGTGTGTAAAAATAGATACAAGTCTATATGGAGGAGGTGAAAAATTATTTATCATATACAAATATGTATACATATAAAGATGTATAATGTATTTTAAATTGTCATGTATTGATCATATATTTAATTGTTTGTATTGTTCAATATATTAAATTGATTTTACTTGTTTGCTGCAACGTCCTCCTCTCGTCTCGTCGGTCCCGTCTTGGCGTCCTCTTCTTCCTGTCCCTCCTTCCTGGTGTCCTCTTCGTCCTGGCGTCCTCTTCGTCTCTTCGTCCTCTTCTCCAGCTTCACTCCTTCCTGGTGACCTCTTCGTCTCGTCGTCCTCTTCTACAGCAAACGGCTCCAGCGGCGATATTTCACAGAGTCTCGTAGTTATGTTTGACTGCTTCCACGATATCTTGTAAAGTCTTTAAGTTCCCTAAGCGGATATCTTAACTTACGCGGAACAGCACTGTATTATATTTTATATTTTATCTAATTATTTACCCTCTCGGTTCTTATCGCAAAACTTCGTTAAGAATTTCAAGGTTTATAGTTTATTTTATATAAGATATTCCTCTATTCCTTCTTGGTTCTTATCGCAAAACTTCGTTAAGAATTTTAAGGTTTATGGTTTATTTTATATAAGATATTTCTACGTTTGTAAGAGAACAACTCTCTTAGCCGGGCACAACTTCCCCTAGCAACGTCGACAGACAGACTGTGTCCATCCTAGCTCTGCAACGTATGAATCTCACTGAATTTGGTGTATTTTGATAGGCCAAGCCCAAGTTACATGATTGATGGAACGACCAGATACAAAAATTTCATGAAAACCTTTGCATAATTTAGCACAGTCCTGCATGGAAAAAATCTACAAATTTTATTACCCTAACATTGATAAGGGTTACACTTGAGTTTTTATTTACTTAAAAATCCATATTTCTAAAATAGTTACAAACCTCAGAGTATACATAAATCGAAGCTATTTACTTAAATAATTCCATGTCAAATTTTCATGTAAATCGGTTAACTACCACTGCCGCTATAAGGATCGTAGATTATCACACCCGCACACGCGCACCAATTCATACAAAACATACATGACAATATAGTACTTTTTTTTATGAATAGTTTGGTGTAACCTATATGCTTATCAATTTTGAAATACAAAACTTATGACTAAAAGACAAAATATTACAAAAAACAAATGTAAACAAGAAAATGCTCGTCATTCATGTACTCTGATATAAACAGCATATCTTATCCTCCTGTGTTCTGTTGCAGGATTAACCCCCTCCACGTGTAAGAAAAACATTTTTTTTTTTAAACCTAAATTGACATAACTTCTTCCCAATAATCATAATCAACTAAATAATAACATAATAACTTCAAAAATCAAAATAACTGAATAGCTTCTATCAAACAACACTTCCCCAACTGTCACTTTGACAGCACTAATTGTAAACAAACAAAAGCACATGGCTGCATATCACCAAACATTCCTGAACACTGATAAGGATGTCCATGTCTGACGTCATTCGTCTATATCTACAGTTCAACCATATATTTTTCAACATGATTACAATTATTCTTATTTTACACATAATTTTATACAATTTCCTACCAGTCATTCCACTTATATCCTGGCATTCTAGTTTAATTATTTCTATTATCCTTATTTTAATTTTTAATTTATTTCACAGACTCATGCCGCGCAACCTTTCTCGTTTTTTGATTGCTCTTCGCTTGCATTTGTTTCGGTAATTGCCGATACATTTCTTTGATTTAATTTTTAAAGGTTTATATGTAATGCCAGTTGTATTACCCAGGCTACACATAATATAATCTCCTTTGTATAATATGAACTCATTGTTTGATTGAAATTTCTCTGGTATCATCTCAAACATTATTTTCATCAGGTTTTCACAGTGATCAGTATGTAAGTGCGCTTTAAAATTTTTTAATGTCTCGGATTTGTCAGCATACGAATTCATAAAAGACGAACACACAGTGCTGTTCAGTGAATCTCTGACTGTATAAATAACACCTGCATTTCGTTTCATATGTGGCTGAAAACACTCAGACAATTCTGATCTTTTGTCAGAATTAACCTTACCTGTGTGTTTTTCCTCAACTGCACCAGCTTCAGGAACAAAACTACTTTGTTTACCCAAGTATTCATCAAATACCTTATTTACATATTCATTTTTACAACTGTATGGACTTCTCATGTGTTTATACATTTCATTACTGACTGATAAAACATTACCAGAATGGATCTGCATCTTACAGACACGGTACAGCAAATAACATTTATTGTTTTTAAATACTCCACCGTTTACCCTTTGATCATACCAATCTGGATAGATGTGAACCAACACTTTGATAAGGTTTTCCCTATTTCTCTTTTCATATTTATTTAAAATATTATTTGATTGTTTTCGTTGATCAGCTGTTATCTCCTTATCGGGCGCTCCACCGTTACCTGCTCTTATCTATGCGATTACCAGCTGGTTTCTGTATGTCGACGGGACTACATCGGTCAACCGCATTGTCACATGCACATTCCTGCCTAAGAGAATAATTCAACTTAATTTTGGCTTCACATTCCCTGCTGTGAGATTTATTCCTTTCTAAGGCGGTCTCACTACTACTACAAATTAATTCTAAATTATCAGCTATACGTTTTTCAGTTGACTCTAAAAGTTGTTTACTTTGTTTAGCCTGGTCATGAACGGCTGTATAAATTTTTTTTTCTCATCATGAAGTGATTGTATCGACTTATTTTGCTTCAACGCTTCGTCTCTACCAAACGTATTTTCTTCTGAGAGCTTTTGTATATTAGCTAGGATTGCCGCTAATGTATTCTGTAATGCTTGTGATTCGGCCATATTCATTTATTTATTTTTAAATTTATAAAATATTATAGTTTTTTTTATAGTAACGTCAATATTTTTTTTATACGTATTATTACTAATAACGTCCGTTTATGTTATTTATTATTATAGTCCAGTCTCTCAATGAAATCTAAACAAGCTTAATCTAACATAAATACCAATAATAATTCAATCTCCACATAGACAATTTACTACTATTGTTCAAATATCTGATAAGAGAGAGTATTCAATCTTTTATCTACCCTCCCTGATAACATAGAACAGCACATATAAATAGTTCAATGAATTTAGTCTCTACACACTCAAATAAATATTTCTTTTTTAAATTAATTCCAAAATCGAGCCTAACGTTGGCAAGCGCCAAATATCCTTTGCAACAGATCAAACTTTATTATTCTAATAAGGATATTGTGAGTGTGTAAAAATCGATACAAGTCTATATGGAGGAGGTGAAAAATTATTTATCATATACAAATATGTATACATATAAAGATGTATAATGTATTTTAAATTGTCATGTATTGATCATATATTTAATTGTTTGTATTGTTCAATATATTAAATCGATTTTACTTGTTTGCTGCAACGTCCTCCTCTCGTCTCGTCGGTCCCGTCTTGGCGTCCTCTTCTTCCTGTCCCTCCTTCCTGGTGTCCTCTTCGTCCTGGCGTCCTCTTCGTCTCTTCGTCCTCTTCTCCAGCTTCACTCCTTCCTGGTGTCCTCTTCGTCTCGTCGTCCTCTTCTACAGCAAACTTCTCCAGCGGCGATATTTCACAGAGTCTCGTAGTTATGTTTGACTGCTTCCACGATATCTTGTAAAGTCTTTAAGTTCCCTAAGCGGATATCTTAACTTACGCGGAACAGCACTGTATTATATTTTATATTTTATCTAATTATTTACCCTCTCGGTTCTTATCGCAAAACTTCGTTAAGAATTTCAAGGTTTATAGTTTATTTTATATAAGATATTCCTCTATTCCTTCTTGGTTCTTATCGCAAAACTTCGTTAAGAATTTTAAGGTTTATGGTTTATTTTATATAAGATATTTCTACGTTTGTAAGAGAACAACTCTCTTAGCCGGGCACAACTTCCCCTAGCAACGTCGACAGACAGACTGTGTCCATCCTAGCTCTGCAACGTATGAATCTCACTGAATTTGGTGTATTTTGATAGGCCAAGCCCAAGTTACATGATTGATGGAACGACCAGATACTAAAATTTCATGAAAACCTTTGCATAATTTAGCACAGTCCTGCATGGAAAAAATCTACAAATTTTACTACCCTAACATTGATAAGGGTTACACTTGAGTTTTTCTTTACTTAAAAATCCATATTTCTAAAATAGTTACAAACCTCAGAGTATACATAAATCGAAGCTATTTACTTAAATAATTCCATGTCAAATTTTCATGTAAATCTGTTAACTACCACTGCCGCTATAAGGATCGCAGATTATCACACCCGCACACGCGCACCAATTCATACAAAACATACATGACAATATAGTACTTTTTTTTATGAATAGTTTGGTGTAACCTATATGCTTATCAATTTTGAAATACAAAACTTATGACTAAAAGGCAAAATATTACAAAAAACAAATTTTAACAAGAAAATGCTCGTCATTCATGTACTCTGATATAAACAGCATATCTTATCCTCCTGTGTTCTGTTGCAGGATTAACCCCCTCCACGTGTAAAAAAAACATTTTTTTTTTTTAAACCTAAATTTACATAACTTCTTCCCAATAATCATAATCAACTAAATAATAACATAATAACTTCAAAAATCAAAATAACTGAATAGCTTCTATCAAACAACACTTCCCCAACTGTCACTTTGACAGCACTAATTGTAAACAAACGAAAGCACATGGATGCATATCACCAAACATTCCTGAACACTGATAAGGATGTCCATGTTTGACGTCATTCGGCTATATCTACAGTTCAACCATATATTTTTCAACATGATTACAATTATTCTTATTTTACACATAATTTTATACAATTTCCTACCAGTCATTCCACTTATATCCTGGCATTCTAGTTTAATTATTTGTATTATCCTTATTTTAATTTTTAATTTATCGCACAGACTCATGCCGCGCAACCTTTCCCGTTTTTTGATTGCTCTTCGCTTGCATTTGTTTCGGTAATTGCCGATACATTTCTTTGATTTAATGTTTAAAGGTTTATATGTAATGCCAGTTGTATTACCCAGGCTACACATAATATAATCTCCTTTGTATAATATGAACTCATTGTTTGATTGAAATTTCTATGGTATCATCTCAAACATTATTTTCATCAGGTTTTCACAGTGATCAGTATCTAAGTGCGCTTTAAAATTTTTTAATGTCTCGGATTTGTCAGCATACGCATTCATAAAAGACGAACACACAGTGCTGTACAGTGAATCTCTGACTGTATAAATAACACCTGCATTTCGTTTCATATGTGGCTGAAAACACTCTGACAATTCTGATCTTCTGTCAGAATTAACCTTACCTGTGTGTTTTTCCTCAACTGCACCAGCTTCAGGAACAAAACTACTTTGTTTACCCAAGTATTCATCAAATACCTTATTTACATATTCATTTTTACAACTGTATGGACTTCTCATGTGTTTATACATTTCATTACTGACTGATAAAACATTACCAGAATGGATCTGCATCTTACAGACACGGTACAGCAAATAACATTTATTGTTTTTAAATACTCCACCGTTTACCCTTTGATCATACCAATCTGGATAGATGTGAACCAACACTTTGATAAGGTTTTCCCTATTTCTCTTTTCATATTTATTTAAAATATTATTTGATTGTTTTCGTTGATCAGCTGTTATCTCCTTATCGGGCGCTCCACCGTACCTGTTCTTATCTATGCGATTACCAGCTGGTTTCTGTATGTCGACGGGACAACATCGGTCAACCGCATTGTCACATGCACTTTCCTGCCTAAGAGAATAATTCAACTTAATTTTGGCTTCACATTCCCTGCTGTGAGATTTATTCCTTTCTAAGGCGGTCTCACTACTACTACAAATTAATTCTAAATTATCAGCTATACGTTTTTCAGTTGACTCTAAAAGTTGTTTACTTTGTTTAGCCTGGTCATGAACGGCTGTATAAATTTTTTTTTTCTCATCATGAAGTGATTGTATCGACTTATTTTGCTTCAACGCTTCGTCTCTACCAACCTTATTTTCTTCTGAGAGCTTTTGTATATTAGCTAGGATTGCCGCTAATGTATTCTGTAATTCTTGTGATTCGGCCATATTCATTTATTTATTTTTAAATTTATAAAATATTATAGTTTTTATTTATAGTAACGTCAATATTTTTTTTATACGTATTATTACTAATAACGTCCGTTTATGTTATTTATTATTATAGTCCAGTCTCTCAATGAAATCTAAACAAGCTTATTCTAACATAAATACCAATAATAATTCAATCTCCACATAGACAATTTACTACTATTGTTCAAATATCTGATAAGAGAGAGTATTCAAACTTTTATCTACCCTCCCTGATAACATAGAACAGCACATGTAAATAGTTCAATGAATTTAGTCTCTACACACTCAAATAAACATTTCTTTTTTAAATTAATTCAAAAACGAGCTCAACGTTGGCAAGCGCCAAATATCCTTATGCAACAGATCAAACTTTATTATTCTAATAAGGATATTGTGAGTGTGTAAAAATCGATACAAGTCTATATGGAGGAGATGAAAAATTATTTATCATATACAAATATGTATACATATAAAGATGTATAATGTATTTTAAATTGTCATGTATTGATCATATATTTAATTGTTTGTATTATTCAATATATTAAATCGATTTTACTTGTTTTTGCTGCAACGTCCTCCTCTCGTCTCGTCGGTCCCGTCTTGGCGTCCTCTTCTTCCTGTCCCTCCTTCCTGGTGTCCTCTTCGTCCGGGCGTCCTCTTCGTCTCTTCGTCCTCTTCTCCAGCTTCACTCCTTCCTGGTGTCCTCTTCGTCTCGTCGTCCTCTTCTACAGCAAACGGCTCCAGCGGCGATATTTCACAGAGTCTCGTAGTTATGTTTGACTGCTTCCACGATATCTTGTAAAGTCTTTAAGTTCCCTAAGCGGATATCTTAACTTACGCGGAACAGCACTGTATTATATTTTATATTTTATCTAATTATTTACCCTCTCGGTTCTTATCGCAAAACTTCGTTAAGAATTTCAAGGTTTATAGTTTATTTTATATAAGGTATTCCTCTATTCCTTCTTGGTTCTTATCGCAAAACTTCGTTAAGAATTTTAAGGTTTATGGTTTATTTTATATAAGATATTTCTACGTTTGTAAGAGAACAACTCTCTTAGCCGGGCACAACTTCCCCTAGCAACGTCGACAGACAGACTGTGTCCATCCTAGCTCTGCAACGTATGAATCTCACTGAATTTGGTGTATTTTGATAGGCCAAGCCCAAGTTACATGATTGATGGAACGACCAGATACAAAAATTTCATGAAAACCTTTGCATAATTTATCACAGTCCTGCATGGAAAAAATCTACAAATTTTATTACCCTAACATTGATAAGGGTTACACTTGAGATTTTCTTTACTTAAAAATCCATATTTCTAAAATAGTTACAAACCTCAGAGTATACATAAATCGAAGCTATTTACTTAAATAATTCCATGTCAAATTTTCATGTAAATCGGTTAACTAACACTGCCGTTATAACGATCGCAGATTATAACACCCGCACACGCGCACCAGTTCATACAAAACATACATGACAATATAGTACATCTTTTTATGAATAGTTTGGTGTAACCTATATGCTTATCAATTTTTAAATACAAAACTTATGACTAAAAGACAAAATATTACAAAACACCAATTTAAACAAGAAAATGCTCGTCATTCATGTACTCTGATATAAACAGCATATATTATCCTCCTGTGTTCTGTTGCAGGATTCCCACCCTCCTGGGTTCTGTTGCCCTTCCACGTGTAAAAAAAATTTTTTTTTTTTAAACCTAAATTGACATAACTTCTTCCCAATAATCATAATCAACTAAATAATAACATAATAACTTCAAAAATCAAAATAACTGAATAGCTTCTATCAAACAACACTTCCCCAACTGTCACGTTGACAGCACTAATTGTAAACAAACAAAAGCACATGGCTGCATATCACCAAACATTCCTGAACACTGATAAGGATGTCCATGTCTGACGTCATTCGTCTATATCTACAGTTCAACCATATATTTTTCAACATGATTACAATTATTCTTATTTTACACATAATTTTATACAATTTCCTACCAGTCATTCCACTTATATCCTGGCATTCTAGTTTAATTATTTGTATTATCCTTATTTTAATTTTTAATTTATCGCACAGACTCATGCCGCGCAACCTTTCTCGTTTTTTGATTGCTCTTCGCTTGCATTTGTTTCGGTAATTGCCGATACATTTCTTTGATTTAATGTTTAAAGGTTTATATGTAATGCCAGTTGTATTACCCAGGCTACACATAATATAATCTCCTTTGTATAATATGAACTCATTGTTTGATTGAAATTTTTCTGGTATCATCTCAAACATTATTTTCATCAGGTTTTCACAGTGATCAGTATCTAAGTGCGCTTTAAAATTTTTTAATGTCTCGGATTTGTCAGCATACGCATTCATAAAAGACGAACACACAGTGCTGTACAGTGAATCTCTGACTGTATAAATAACACCTGCATTTCGTTTCATATGTGGCTGAAAACACTCAGACAATTCTGATCTTCTGTCAGAATTAACCTTACCTGTGTGTTTTTCCTCAACTGCACCAGCTTCAGGAACAAAACTACTTTGTTTACCCAAGTATTCATCAAATACCTTATTTACATATTCATTTTTACAACTGTATGGACTTCTCATGTGTTTATACATTTCATTACAGACTGATAAAACATTACCAGAATGGAACTGCATCTTACAGACACGGTACAGCAAATAACATTTATTGTTTTTAAATACTCCACCGTTTACCCTTTGATCATACCAATCTGGATAGATGTGAACCAACACTTTGATAAGGTTTTCCCTATTTCTCTTTTCATATTTATTTAAAATATTATTTGATTGTTTTCGTTGATCAGCTGTTATCTCCTTATCGGGCGCTCTACCTTTATCTGCTCTTATCTATGCGATTACAAGCTGGTTTCTGTATGTCGACGGGACTACATCGGTCAACCGCATTGTCACATGCACTTTCCTGCCTAAGAGAATAATTCAACTTAATTTTGGCTTCACATTCCCTGCTGTGAGATTTATTCCTTTCTAAGGCGGTCTCACTACTACTACAGATTAATTCTAAATTATCAGCTATACGTTTTTCAGTTGACTCTAAAAGTTGTTTACTTTGTTTAGCCTGGTCATGAACGGCTGTATAAATTTTTTTTTCTCATCATGAAGTGATTGTATCGACTTATTTTGCTTCAACGCTTCGTCTCTACCAAACGTATTTTCTTCTGAGAGCTTTTGTATATTAGCTAGGATTGCCGCTAATGTATTCTGTAATGCTTGTGATTCGGCCATATTCATTTATTTATTTTTAAATTTATAAAATATTATAGTTTTTATTTATAGTAACGTCAATATTTTTTTTATACGTATTATTACTAATAACGTCCGTTTATGTTATTTATTATTATAGTCCAGTCTCTCAATGAAATCTAAACAAGCTTAATCTAACATAAATACCAATAATAATTCAATCTCCACATAGACAATTTACTACTATCGTTCAAATATCTGATAAGAGAGAGTATTCAAACTTTTATCTACCCTCCCTGATAACATAGAACAGCACATATAAATAGTTCAATGAATTTAGTCTCTACACACTCAAATAAATATTTCTTTTTTAAATTAATTCAAAAATCGAGCCCAACGTTGGCAAGCGCCAAATATCCTTATGCAACAGATCAAACTTTATTATTCTAGTAAGGATATTGTGAGTGTGTAAAAATAGATACAAGTCTATATGGAGGAGGTGAAAAATTATTTATCATATACAAATATGTATACATATAAAGATGTATAATGTATTTTAAATTGTCATGTATTGATCATATATTTAATTGTTTGTATTGTTCAATATATTAAATTGATTTTACTTGTTTGCTGCAACGTCCTCCTCTCGTCTCGTCGGTCCCGTCTTGGCGTCCTCTTCTTCCTGTCCCTCCTTCCTGGTGTCCTCTTCGTCCTGGCGTCCTCTTCGTCTCTTCGTCCTCTTCTCCAGCTTCACTCCTTCCTGGTGACCTCTTCGTCTCGTCGTCCTCTTCTACAGCAAACGGCTCCAGCGGCGATATTTCACAGAGTCTCGTAGTTATGTTTGACTGCTTCCACGATATCTTGTAAAGTCTTTAAGTTCCCTAAGCGGATATCTTAACTTACGCGGAACAGCACTGTATTATATTTTATATTTTATCTAATTATTTACCCTCTCGGTTCTTATCGCAAAACTTCGTTAAGAATTTCAAGGTTTATAGTTTATTTTATATAAGATATTCCTCTATTCCTTCTTGGTTCTTATCGCAAAACTTCGTTAAGAATTTTAAGGTTTATGGTTTATTTTATATAAGATATTTCTACGTTTGTAAGAGAACAACTCTCTTAGCCGGGCACAACTTCCCCTAGCAACGTCGACAGACAGACTGTGTCCATCCTAGCCCTGCAACGTATGAATCTCACTGAATTTGGTGTATTTTGATAGGCCAAGCCCAAGTTACATGATTGATGGAACGACCAGATACAAAAATTTCATGAAAACCTTTGCATAATTTAGCACAGTCCTGCATGGAAAAAATCTACAAATTTTATTACCCTAACATTGATAAGGGTTACACTTGAGTTTTTATTTACTTAAAAATCCATATTTCTAAAATAGTTACAAACCTCAGAGTATACATAAATCGAAGCTATTTACTTAAATAATTCCATGTCAAATTTTCATGTAAATCGGTTAACTACCACTGCCGCTATAAGGATCGTAGATTATCACACCCGCACACGCGCACCAATTCATACAAAACATACATGACAATATAGTACTTTTTTTTATGAATAGTTTGGTGTAACCTATATGCTTATCAATTTTGAAATACAAAACTTATGACTAAAAGACAAAATATTACAAAAAACAAATGTAAACAAGAAAATGCTCGTCATTCATGTACTCTGATATAAACAGCATATCTTATCCTCCTGTGTTCTGTTGCAGGATTAACCCCCTCCACGTGTAAGAAAAACATTTTTTTTTTTAAACCTAAATTGACATAACTTCTTCCCAATAATCATAATCAACTAAATAATAACATAATAACTTCAAAAATCAAAATAACTGAATAGCTTCTATCAAACAACACTTCCCCAACTGTCACTTTGACAGCACTAATTGTAAACAAACAAAAGCACATGGCTGCATATCACCAAACATTCCTGAACACTGATAAGGATGTCCATGTCTGACGTCATTCGTCTATATCTACAGTTCAACCATATATTTTTCAACATGATTACAATTATTCTTATTTTACACATAATTTTATACAATTTCCTACCAGTCATTCCACTTATATCCTGGCATTCTAGTTTAATTATTTCTATTATCCTTATTTTAATTTTTAATTTATCTCACAGACTCATGCCGCGCAACCTTTCTCGTTTTTTGATTGCTCTTCGCTTGCATTTGTTTCGGTAATTGCCGATACATTTCTTTGATTTAATTTTTAAAGGTTTATATGTAATGCCAGTTGTATTACCCAGGCTACACATAATATAATCTCCTTTGTATAATATGAACTCATTGTTTGATTGAAATTTCTCTGGTATCATCTCAAATATTATTTTCATCAGGTTTTCACAGTGATCAGTATCTAAGTGCGCTTTAAAATTTTTTAATGTCTCGGATTTGTCAGCATACGAATTCATAAAAGACGAACACACAGTGCTGTTCAGTGAATCTCTGACTGTATAAATAACACCTGCATTTCGTTTCATATGTGGCTGAAAACACTCAGACAATTCTGATCTTTTGTCAGAATTAACCTTACCTGTGTGTTTTTCCTCAACTGCACCAGCTTCAGGAACAAAACTACTTTGTTTACCCAAGTATTCATCAAATACCTTATTTACATATTCATTTTTACAACTGTATGGACTTCTCATGTGTTTATACATTTCATTACTGACTGATAAAACATTACCAGAATGGATCTGCATCTTACAGACACGGTACAGCAAATAACATTTATTGTTTTTAAATACTCCACCGTTTACCCTTTGATCATACCAATCTGGATAGATGTGAACCAACACTTTGATAAGGTTTTCCCTATTTCTCTTTTCATATTTATTTAAAATATTATTTGATTGTTTTCGTTGATCAGCTGTTATCTCCTTATCAGGCGCTCCACCGTTACCTGCTCTTATCTATGCGATTACCAGCTGGTTTCTGTATGTCGACGGGACTACATCGGTCAACCGCATTGTCACATGCACATTCCTGCCTAAGAGAATAATTCAACTTAATTTTGGCTTCACATTCCCTGCTGTGAGATTTATTCCTTTCTAAGGCGGTCTCACTACTACTACAAATTAATTCTAAATTATCAGCTATACGTTTTTCAGTTGACTCTAAAAGTTGTTTACTTTGTTTAGCCTGGTCATGAACGGCTGTATAAATTTTTTTTTCTCATCATGAAGTGATTGTATCGACTTATTTTGCTTCAACGCTTCGTCTCTACCAAACGTATTTTCTTCTGAGAGCTTTTGTATATTAGCTAGGATTGCCGCTAATGTATTCTGTAATGCTTGTGATTCGGCCATATTCATTTATTTATTTTTAAATTTATAAAATATTATAGTTTTTTTTATAGTAACGTCAATATTTTTTTTATACGTATTATTACTAATAACGTCCGTTTATGTTATTTATTATTATAGTCCAGTCTCTCAATGAAATCTAAACAAGCTTAATCTAACATAAATACCAATAATAATTCAATCTCCACATAGACAATTTACTACTATTGTTCAAATATCTGATAAGAGAGAGTATTCAATCTTTTATCTACCCTCCCTGATAACATAGAACAGCACATATAAATAGTTCAATGAATTTAGTCTCTACACACTCAAATAAATATTTCTTTTTTAAATTAATTCCAAAATCGAGCCTAACGTTGGCAAGCGCCAAATATCCTTTGCAACAGATCAAACTTTATTATTCTAATAAGGATATTGTGAGTGTGTAAAAATCGATACAAGTCTATATGGAGGAGGTGAAAAATTATTTATCATATACAAATATGTATACATATAAAGATGTATAATGTATTTTAAATTGTCATGTATTGATCATATATTTAATTGTTTGTATTGTTCAATATATTAAATCGATTTTACTTGTTTGCTGCAACGTCCTCCTCTCGTCTCGTCGGTCCCGTCTTGGCGTCCTCTTCTTCCTGTCCCTCCTTCCTGGTGTCCTCTTCGTCCTGGCGTCCTCTTCGTCTCTTCGTCCTCTTCTCCAGCTTCACTCCTTCCTGGTGTCCTCTTCGTCTCGTCGTCCTCTTCTACAGCAAACTTCTCCAGCGGCGATATTTCACAGAGTCTCGTAGTTATGTTTGACTGCTTCCACGATATCTTGTAAAGTCTTTAAGTTCCCTAAGCGGATATCTTAACTTACGCGGAACAGCACTGTATTATATTTTATATTTTATCTAATTATTTACCCTCTCGGTTCTTATCGCAAAACTTCGTTAAGAATTTCAAGGTTTATAGTTTATTTTATATAAGATATTCCTCTATTCCTTCTTGGTTCTTATCGCAAAACTTCGTTAAGAATTTTAAGGTTTATGGTTTATTTTATATAAGATATTTCTACGTTTGTAAGAGAACAACTCTCTTAGCCGGGCACAACTTCCCCTAGCAACGTCGACAGACAGACTGTGTCCATCCTAGCTCTGCAACGTATGAATCTCACTGAATTTGGTGTATTTTGATAGGCCAAGCCCAAGTTACATGATTGATGGAACGACCAGATACTAAAATTTCATGAAAACCTTTGCATAATTTAGCACAGTCCTGCATGGAAAAAATCTACAAATTTTACTACCCTAACATTGATAAGGGTTACACTTGAGTTTTTCTTTACTTAAAAATCCATATTTCTAAAATAGTTACAAACCTCAGAGTATACATAAATCGAAGCTATTTACTTAAATAATTCCATGTCAAATTTTCATGTAAATCGGTTAACTACCACTGCCGCTATAAGGATCGCAGATTATCACACCCGCACACGCGCACCAATTCATACAAAACATACATGACAATATAGTACTTTTTTTTATGAATAGTTTGGTGTAACCTATATGCTTATCAATTTTGAAATACAAAACTTATGACTAAAAGGCAAAATATTACAAAAAACAAATTTTAACAAGAAAATGCTCGTCATTCATGTACTCTGATATAAACAGCATATCTTATCCTCCTGTGTTCTGTTGCAGGATTAACCCCCTCCACGTGTAAAAAAAACATTTTTTTTTTTAAACCTAAATTTACATAACTTCTTCCCAATAATCATAATCAACTAAATAATAACATAATAACTTCAAAAATCAAAATAACTGAATAGCTTCTATCAAACAACACTTCCCCAACTGTCACTTTGACAGCACTAATTGTAAACAAACGAAAGCACATGGATGCATATCACCAAACATTCCTGAACACTGATAAGGATGTCCATGTTTGACGTCATTCGGCTATATCTACAGTTCAACCATATATTTTTCAACATGATTACAATTATTCTTATTTTACACATAATTTTATACAATTTCCTACCAGTCATTCCACTTATATCCTGGCATTCTAGTTTAATTATTTGTATTATCCTTATTTTAATTTTTAATTTATCGCACAGACTCATGCCGCGCAACCTTTCCCGTTTTTTGATTGCTCTTCGCTTGCATTTGTTTCGGTAATTGCCGATACATTTCTTTGATTTAATGTTTAAAGGTTTATATGTAATGCCAGTTGTATTACCCAGGCTACACATAATATAATCTCCTTTGTATAATATGAACTCATTGTTTGATTGAAATTTCTATGGTATCATCTCAAACATTATTTTCATCAGGTTTTCACAGTGATCAGTATCTAAGTGCGCTTTAAAATTTTTTAATGTCTCGGATTTGTCAGCATACGCATTCATAAAAGACGAACACACAGTGCTGTACAGTGAATCTCTGACTGTATAAATAACACCTGCATTTCGTTTCATATGTGGCTGAAAACACTCTGACAATTCTGATCTTCTGTCAGAATTAACCTTACCTGTGTGTTTTTCCTCAACTGCACCAGCTTCAGGAACAAAACTACTTTGTTTACCCAAGTATTCATCAAATACCTTATTTACATATTCATTTTTACAACTGTATGGACTTCTCATGTGTTTATACATTTCATTACTGACTGATAAAACATTACCAGAATGGATCTGCATCTTACAGACACGGTACAGCAAATAACATTTATTGTTTTTAAATACTCCACCGTTTACCCTTTGATCATACCAATCTGGATAGATGTGAACCAACACTTTGATAAGGTTTTCCCTATTTCTCTTTTCATATTTATTTAAAATATTATTTGATTGTTTTCGTTGATCAGCTGTTATCTCCTTATCGGGCGCTCCACCGTACCTGTTCTTATCTATGCGATTACCAGCTGGTTTCTGTATGTCGACGGGACAACATCGGTCAACCGCATTGTCACATGCACTTTCCTGCCTAAGAGAATAATTCAACTTAATTTTGGCTTCACATTCCCTGCTGTGAGATTTATTCCTTTCTAAGGCGGTCTCACTACTACTACAAATTAATTCTAAATTATCAGCTATACGTTTTTCAGTTGACTCTAAAAGTTGTTTACTTTGTTTAGCCTGGTCATGAACGGCTGTATAAATTTTTTTTTTCTCATCATGAAGTGATTGTATCGACTTATTTTGCTTCAACGCTTCGTCTCTACCAACCTTATTTTCTTCTGAGAGCTTTTGTATATTAGCTAGGATTGCCGCTAATGTATTCTGTAATTCTTGTGATTCGGCCATATTCATTTATTTATTTTTAAATTTATAAAATATTATAGTTTTTATTTATAGTAACGTCAATATTTTTTTTATACGTATTATTACTAATAACGTCCGTTTATGTTATTTATTATTATAGTCCAGTCTCTCAATGAAATCTAAACAAGCTTATTCTAACATAAATACCAATAATAATTCAATCTCCACATAGACAATTTACTACTATTGTTCAAATATCTGATAAGAGAGAGTATTCAAACTTTTATCTACCCTCCCTGATAACATAGAACAGCACATGTAAATAGTTCAATGAATTTAGTCTCTACACACTCAAATAAACATTTCTTTTTTAAATTAATTCAAAAACGAGCTCAACGTTGGCAAGCGCCAAATATCCTTATGCAACAGATCAAACTTTATTATTCTAATAAGGATATTGTGAGTGTGTAAAAATCGATACAAGTCTATATGGAGGAGATGAAAAATTATTTATCATATACAAATATGTATACATATAAAGATGTATAATGTATTTTAAATTGTCATGTATTGATCATATATTTAATTGTTTGTATTATTCAATATATTAAATCGATTTTACTTGTTTTTGCTGCAACGTCCTCCTCTCGTCTCGTCGGTCCCGTCTTGGCGTCCTCTTCTTCCTGTCCCTCCTTCCTGGTGTCCTCTTCGTCCGGGCGTCCTCTTCGTCTCTTCGTCCTCTTCTCCAGCTTCACTCCTTCCTGGTGTCCTCTTCGTCTCGTCGTCCTCTTCTACAGCAAACGGCTCCAGCGGCGATATTTCACAGAGTCTCGTAGTTATGTTTGACTGCTTCCACGATATCTTGTAAAGTCTTTAAGTTCCCTAAGCGGATATCTTAACTTACGCGGAACAGCACTGTATTATATTTTATATTTTATCTAATTATTTACCCTCTCGGTTCTTATCGCAAAACTTCGTTAAGAATTTCAAGGTTTATAGTTTATTTTATATAAGGTATTCCTCTATTCCTTCTTGGTTCTTATCGCAAAACTTCGTTAAGAATTTTAAGGTTTATGGTTTATTTTATATAAGATATTTCTACGTTTGTAAGAGAACAACTCTCTTAGCCGGGCACAACTTCCCCTAGCAACGTCGACAGACAGACTGTGTCCATCCTAGCTCTGCAACGTATGAATCTCACTGAATTTGGTGTATTTTGATAGGCCAAGCCCAAGTTACATGATTGATGGAACGACCAGATACAAAAATTTCATGAAAACCTTTGCATAATTTATCACAGTCCTGCATGGAAAAAATCTACAAATTTTATTACCCTAACATTGATAAGGGTTACACTTGAGATTTTCTTTACTTAAAAATCCATATTTCTAAAATAGTTACAAACCTCAGAGTATACATAAATCGAAGCTATTTACTTAAATAATTCCATGTCAAATTTTCATGTAAATCGGTTAACTAACACTGCCGTTATAACGATCGCAGATTATAATACCCGCACACGCGCACCAGTTCATACAAAACATACATGACAATATAGTACATCTTTTTATGAATAGTTTGGTGTAACCTATATGCTTATCAATTTTTAAATACAAAACTTATGACTAAAAGACAAAATATTACAAAACACCAATTTAAACAAGAAAATGCTCGTCATTCATGTACTCTGATATAAACAGCATATATTATCCTCCTGTGTTCTGTTGCAGGATTCCCACCCTCCTGGGTTCTGTTGCCCTTCCACGTGTAAAAAAAATTTTTTTTTTTTAAACCTAAATTGACATAACTTCTTCCCAATAATCATAATCAACTAAATAATAACATAATAACTTCAAAAATCAAAATAACTGAATAGCTTCTATCAAACAACACTTCCCCAACTGTCACGTTGACAGCACTAATTGTAAACAAACAAAAGCACATGGCTGCATATCACCAAACATTCCTGAACACTGATAAGGATGTCCATGTCTGACGTCATTCGGCTATATCTACAGTTCAACCATATATTTTTCAACATGATTACAATTATTCTTATTTTACACATAATTTTATACAATTTCCTACCAGTCATTCCACTTATATCCTGGCATTCTAGTTTAATTATTTGTATTATCCTTATTTTAATTTTTAATTTATCGCACAGACTCATGCCGCGCAACCTTTCTCGTTTTTTGATTGCTCTTCGCTTGCATTTGTTTCGGTAATTGCCGATACATTTCTTTGATTTAATTTTTAAAGGTTTATATGTAATGCCAGTTGTATTACCCAGGCTACACATAATATAATCTCCTTTGTATAATATGAACTCATTGTTTGATTGAAATTTCTCTGGTATCATCTCAAACATTATTTCATCAGGTTTTCACAGTGATCAGTATCTAAGTGCGCTTTAAAATTTTTTAATGTCTCGGATTTGTCAGCATACGCATTCATAAAAGACGAACACACAGTGCTGTACAGTGAATCTCTGACTGTATAAATAACACCTGCATTTCGTTTCATATGTGGCTGAAAAAAACTCAGACAATTCTGATCTTCTGTCAGAATTAACCTTACCTGTGTGTTTTTCCTCAACTGCACCAGCTTCAGGAACAAAACTACTTTGTTTACCCAAGTATTCATCAAATACCTTATTTACATATTCATTTTTACAACTGTATGGACTTCTCATGTGTTTATACATTTCATTACTGACTGATAAAATATTACCAGAATGGATCTGCATCTTACAGACACGGTACAGCAAATAACATTTATTGTTTTTAAATACTCCACCGTTTACCCTTTGATCATACCAATCTGGATAGATGTGAACCAACACTTTGATAAGGTTTTCCCTATTTCTCTTTTCATATTTATTTAAAATATTATTTGATTGTTTTCGTTGATCAGCTGTTATCTCCTTATCGGGCGCTCCACCGTTACCTGCTCTTATCTATGCGATTACCAGCTGGTTTCTGTATGTCGACGGGACTACATCGGTCAACCGCATTGTCACATGCACTTTCCTGCCTAAGAGAATAATTCAACTTAATTTTGGCTTCACATTCCCTGCTGTGAGATTTATTCCTTTCTAAGGCGGTCTCACTACTACTACAAATTAATTCTAAATTATCAGCTATACGTTTTTCAGTTGACTCTAAAAGTTGTTTACTTTGTTTAGCCTGGTCATGAACGGCTGTATAAATTTTTTTTTTCTCATCATGAAGTGATTGTATTGACTTATTTTGCTTCAACGCTTCGTCTCTACCAAACTTATTTTCTTCTGAGAGCTTTTGTATATTAGCTAGGATTGCCGCTAATGTATTCTGTAATTCTTGTGATTCGGTCATATTCATTTATTTATTTTTAAATTTATAAAATATTATAGTTTTTATTTATAGTAACGTCAATATTTTTTTTATACGTATTATTACTAATAACGTCCGTTTATGTTATTTATTATTATAGTCCAGTCTCTCAATGAAATCTAAACAAGCTTAATCTAACATAAATACCAATAATAATTCAATCTCCACATAGACAATTTACTACTATTGTTCAAATATCTGATAAGAGAGAGTATTCAAACTTTTATCTACCCTCCCTGATAACATACAACAGCACATATAAATAGTTCAATGAATTTAGTCTCTACACACTCAAATAAATATTTCTTTTTTAAATTAATTCAAAAATCGAGCTCAAAGTTGGCAAGCGCCAAATATCCTTATGCAACAGATCAAACTTTATTATTCTAATAAGGATATTGTGAGTGTGTAAAAATCGATACAAGTCTATATGGAGGAGATGAAAAATTATTTATCATATACAAATATGTATACATATAATGATGTATAATGTATTTCAAATTCTCATGTATTGATCATATATTTAATTGTTTGTATTGTTCAATATATTAAATCGAATTTACTTGTTTGCTGCAACGTCCTCCTTTCGTCTCGTCGGTCCCGTCTTGGCGTCCTCTTCTTCCTGTCCCTCCTTCCTGGCGTCCTCTTCGTCCTGGCGTCCTCTTCGTCTCTTCGTCCTCTTCTCCAGCTTCACTCCTTCCTGGTGTCCTCTTCGTCTCGTCGTCCTCTTCTACAGCAAACGGCTCCAGCGGCGATATTTCACAGAGTCTCGTAGTTATGTTTGACTGCTTCCACGATATCTTGTAAAGTCTTTAAGTTCCCTAAGCGGATATCTTAACTTACGCGGAACAGCACTGTATTATATTTTATATTTTATCTAATTATTTACCCTCTCGGTTCTTATCGCAAAACTTCGTTAAGAATTTCAAGGTTTATAGTATATTTTATATATGATATTTCTCTATTCCTTCTTGGTTCTTATCGCAAAACTTCGTTAAGAATTTTAAGGTTTATGGTTTATTTTATATAAGATATTTCTACGTTTGTAAGAGAACAACTCTCTTAGCCGGGCACAACTTCCCCTAGCAACGTCGACAGACAGACTGTGTCCATCCTAGCTCTGCAACGTATGAATCTCACTGAATTTGGTGTATTTTGATAGGCCAAGCCCAAGTTACATGATTGATGGAACGACCAGATACAAAAATTTCATGAAAACCTTTGCATAATTTAGCACAGTCCTGCATGGAAAAAATCTACAAATTTTATTACCCTAACATTGATAAGGGTTACACTTGGGTTTTTCTTTACTTAAAAATCCATATTTCTAAAATAGTTACAAACCTCAGAGTATACATAAATCGAAGCTATTTACTTAAATAATTCCAAGTCAAATTTTCATGTAAATCGGTCAACTACCACTGCCGCTATAAGGATCGCAGTTTATCACACCCGCACACGCGCACCAATTCATACAAAACATACATGACAATATAGTACATCTTTTTATGAATAGTTTGGTGTAACCTATATGCTTATCAATTTTGAAATACAAAACTTATGACTAAAAGACAAAATATTACAAAAAACAAATGTAAACAAGAAAATGCTCGTCATTCATGTACTCTGATATAAACAGCATATCTTATCCTCCTGTGTTCTGTTGCAGGATTAACCCCCTCCACGTGTAAGAAAAACATTTTTTTTTTTAAACCTAAATTGACATAACTTCTTCCCAATAATCATAATCATAATCAACTAAATAATAACATAATAACTTCAAAAATCAAAATAACTGAATAGCTTCTATCAAACAACACTTCCCCAACTGTCACTTTGACAGCACTAATTGTAAACAAACAAAAGCACATGGCTGCATATCACCAAACATTCCTGAACACTGATAAGGATGTCCATGTCTGACGTCATTCGGCTATATCTACAGTTCAACCATATATTTTTCAAGATGATTACAATTATTCTTATTTTACACATAATTTTATACAATTTCCTACCAGTCATTCCACTTATATCCTGGCATTCTAGTTTAATTATTTGTATTATCCTTATTTTAATTTTTAATTTATCGCACAGACTCATGCCGCGCAACCTTTCTCGTTTTTTGATTGCTCTTCGCTTGCATTTGTTTCGGTAATTGCCGATACATTTCTTTGATTTAATTTTTAAAGGTTTATATGTAATGCCAGTTGTATTACCCAGGCTACACATAATATAAACTCCTTTGTATAATATGAACTCATTGTTTGATTGAAATTTCTCTGGTATCATCTCAAACATTATTTTCATCAGGTTTTCACAGTGATCAGTATCTAAGTGCGCTTTAAAATTTTTTAATGTCTCGGATTTGTCAGCATACGCATTCATAAAAGACGAACACACAGTGCTGTACAGTGAATCTCTGACTGTATAAATAACACCTGCATTTCGTTTCATATGTGGCTGAAAACACTCAGACAATTCTGATCTTCTGTCAGAATTAACCTTACCTGTGTGTTTTTCCTCAACTGCACCAGCTTCAGGAACAAAACTACTTTGTTTACCCAAGTATTCATCAAATACCTTATTTACATATTCATTTTTACAACTGTATGGACTTCTCATGTGTTTATACATTTCATTACTGACTGATAAAACATTACCAGAATGGATCTGCATCTTACAGACACGGTACAGCAAATAACATTTAATGTTTTTAAATACTCCACCGTTTACCCTTTGATCATACCAATCTGGATAGATGTGAACCAACACTTTGATAAGGTTTTCCCTATTTCTCTTTTCATATTTATTTAAAATATTATTTGATTGTTTTCGTTGATCAGCTGTTATCTCCTTATCGGGCGCTCCACCGTTACCTGCTCTTACCTATGCGATTACCAGCTGGTTTCTGTATGTCGACGGGACTACATCGGTCAACCGCATTGTCACATGCACTTTCCTGCCTAAGAGAATAATTCAACTTAATTTTGGCTTCACATTCCCTGCTGTGAGATTTATTCCTTTCTAAGGCGGTCTCACTACTACTACAAATTAATTCTAAATTATCAGCTATACGTTTTTCAGTTGACTCTAAAAGTTGTTTACTTTGTTTAGCCTGGTCATGAACGGCTGTATACATTTTTTTTTTCTCATCATGAAGTGATTGTATCGACTTATTTTGCTTCAACGCTTCGTCTCTACCAACCTTATTTTCTTCTGAGAGCTTTTGTATATTAGCTAGGATTGCCGCTAATGTATTCTGTAATTCTTGTGATTCGGCCATATTCATTTATTTATTTTTAAATTTATAAAATATTATAGTTTTTATTTATAGTAACGTCAATATTTTTTTTATACGTATTATTACTAATAACGTCCGTTTATGTTATTTATTATTATAGTCCAGTCTCTCAATGAAATCTAAACAAGCTTAATCTAACATAAATACCAATAATAATTCAATCTCCACATAGACAATTTACTACTATTGTTCAAATATCTGATAAGAGAGAGTATTCAAACTTTTATCTACCCTCCCTGATAACATACAACAGCACATATAAATAGTTCAATGAATTTAGTCTCTACACACTCAAATAAATATTTCTTTTGTAAATTAATTCAAAAATCGAGCGCAAAGTTGGCAAGCGCCAAATATCCTTATGCAACAGATCAAACTTTATTATTCTAATAAGGATATTGTGAGTGTGTAAAAATCGATACAAGTCTATATGGAGGAGATGAAAAATTATTTATCATATACAAATATGTATACATATAAAGATGTATAATGTATTTTAAATTCTCATGTATTGATCATATATTTAATTGTTTGTATTGTTCAATATATTAAATCGAATTTACTTGTTTGCTGCAACGTCCTCCTTTCGTCTCGTCGGTCCCGTCTTGGCGTCCTCTTCTTCCTGTCCCTCCTTCCTGGCGTCCTCTTCGTCCTGGCGTCCTCTTCGTCTCTTCGTCCTCTTCTCCAGCTTCACTCCTTCCTGGTGTCCTCTTCGTCTCGTCGTCCTCTTCTACAGCAAACGGCTCCAGCGGCGATATTTCACAGAGTCTCGTAGTTATGTTTGACTGCTTCCACGATATCTTGTAAAGTCTTTAAGTTCCCTAAGCGGATATCTTAACTTACGCGGAACAGCACTGTATTATATTTTATATTTTATCTAATTATTTACCCTCTCGGTTCTTATCGCAAAACTTCGTTAAGAATTTCAAGGTTTATAGTTTATTTTATATAAGATATTCCTCTATTCCTTCTTGGTTCTTATCGCAAAACTTCGTTAAGAATTTTAAGGTTTATGGTTTATTTTATATAAGATATTTCTACGTTTGTAAGAGAACAACTCTCTTAGCCGGGCACAACTTCCCCTAGCAACGTCGACAGACACACTGTGTCCATCCTAGCTCTGCAACGTATGAATCTCACTGAATTTGGTGTATTTTGATAGGCCAAGCCCAAGTTACATGATTGATGGAACGACCAGATACAAAAATTTCATGAAAACCTTTGCATAATTTAGCACAGTCCTGCATGGAAAAAATCTACAAATTTTATTACCCTAACATTGATAAGGGTTACACTTGGGTTTTTCTTTACTTAAAAATCCATATTTCTAAAATAGTTACAAACCTCAGAGTATACATAAATCGAAGCTATTTACTTAAATAATTCCAAGTCAAATTTTCATGTAAATCGGTCAACTACCACTGCCGCTATAAGGATCGCAGTTTATCACACCCGCACACGCGCACCAATTCATACAAAACATACATGACAATATAGTACATCTTTTTATGAATAGTTTGGTGTAACCTATATGCTTATCAATTTTTAAATACAAAACTTATGACTAAAAGACAAAATATTACAAAAAACCAATTTAAACAAGAAAATGCTCGTCATTCATGTACTCTGATATAAACAGCATATCTTATCCTCCTGTGTTCTGTTGCAGGATTAACCTCCTCCACGTGTAAAAAACATTTTTTTTTTTAAACCTAAATTGACATAACTTCTTCCCCATAATCATAATCAACTAAATAATAACATAATAACTTCAAAAATCAAAATAACTGAATAGCTTCTATCAAACAACACTTCCCCAACTGTCACTTTGACAGCACTAATTGTAAACAAACAAAAGCACATGGCTGCATATCACCAAACATTCCTGAACACTGATAAGGATGTCCATGTCTGACGTCATTCGGCTATATCTACAGTTCATCCATATATTTTTCAAGATGATTACAATTATTCTTATTTTACACATAATTTTATACAATTTCCTACCAGTCATTCCACTTATATCCTGGCATTCTAGTTTAATTATTTGTATTATCCTTATTTTAATTTTTAATTTATCGCACAGACTCATGCCGCGCAACCTTTCTCGTTTTTTGATTGCTCTTCGCTTGCATTTGTTTCGGTAATTGCCGATACATTTCTTTGATTTAATTTTTAAAGGTTTATATGTAATGCCCGTTGTATTACCCAGGCTACACATAATATAAACTCCTTGTATAATATGAACTCATTGTTTGATTGAAATTTCTCTGGTATCATCTCAAACATTATTTTCATCAGGTTTTCACAGTGATCAGTATCTAAGTGCGCTTTAAAATTTTTTAATGTCTCGGATTTGTCAGCATACGCATTCATAAAAGACGAACACACAGTGCTGTACAGTGAATCTCTGACTGTATAAATAACACCTGCATTTCGTTTCATATGTGGCTGAAAACACTCAGACAATTCTGATCTTCTGTCAGAATTAACCTTACCTGTGTGTTTTTCCTCAACTGCACCAGCTTCAGGAACAAAACTACTTTGTTTACCCAAGTATTCATCAAATACCTTATTTACATATTCATTTTTACAACTGTATGGACTTCTCATGTGTTTATACATTTCATTACTGACTGATAAAACATTACCAGAATGGATCTGCATCTTACAGACACGGTACAGCAAATAACATTTAATGTTTTTAAATACTCCACCGTTTACCCTTTGCTCATACCAATCTGGATAGATGTGAACCAACACTTTGATAAGGTTTTCCCTTTTTCTCTTTTCATATTTATTTAAAATATTATTTGATTGTTTTCGTTGATCAGCTGTTATCTCCTTATCGGGCGCTCCACCGTTACCTGCTCTTACCTATGCGATTACCAGCTGGTTTCTGTATGTCGACGGGACTACATCGGTCAACCGCATTGTCACATGCACTTTCCTGCCTAAGAGAATAATTCAACTTAATTTTGGCTTCACATTCCCTGCTGTGAGATTTATTCCTTTCTAAGGCGGTCTCACTACTACTACAAATTAATTCTAAATTATCAGCTATACGTTTTTCAGTTGACTCTAAAAGTTGTTTACTTTGTTTAGCCTGGTCATGAACGGCTGTATAAATTTTTTTTTTGTCATCATGAAGTGATTGTATCGACTTATTTTGCTTCAACGCTTCGTCTCTACCAACCTTATTTTCTTCTGAGAGCTTTTGTATATTAGCTAGGATTGCCGCTAATGTATTCTGTAATTCTTGTGATTCGGTCATATTCATTTATTTATTTTTAAATTTATAAAATATTATAGTTTTTATTTATAGTAACGTCAATATTTTTTTTATACGTATTATTACTAATAACGTCCGTTTATGTTATTTATTATTATAGTCCAGTCTCTCAATGAAATCTAAACAAGCTTAATCTAACATAAATACCAATAATAATTCAATCTCCACATAGACAATTTACTACTATTGTTCAAATATCTGATAAGAGAGAGTATTCAAACTTTTATCTACCCTCCCTGATAACATACAACAGCACATATAAATAGTTCAATGAATTTAGTCTCTACACACTCAAATAAATATTTCTTTTTTAAATTAATTCAAAAATCGAGCTCAAAGTTGGCAAGCGCCAAATATCCTTATGCAACAGATCAAACTTTATTATTCTAATAAGGATATTGTGAGTGTGTAAAAATCGATACAAGTCTATATGGAGGAGATGAAAAATTATTTATCATATACAAATATGTATACATATAAAGATGTATAATGTATTTTAAATTCTCATGTATTGATCATATATTTAATTGTTTGTATTGTTCAATATATTAAATCGAATTTACTTGTTTGCTGCAACGTCCTCCTTTCGTCTCGTCGGTCCCGTCTTGGCGTCCTCTTCTTCCTGTCCCTCCTTCCTGGCGTCCTCTTCGTCCTGGCGTCCTCTTCGTCTCTTCGTCCTCTTCTCCAGCTTCACTCCTTCCTGGTGTCCTCTTCGTCTCGTCGTCCTCTTCTACAGCAAACGGCTCCAGCGGCGATATTTCACAGAGTCTCGTAGTTATGTTTGACTGCTTCCACGATATCTTGTAAAGTCTTTAAGTTCCCTAAGCGGATATCTTAACTTACGCGGAACAGCACTGTATTATATTTTATATTTTATCTAATTATTTACCCTCTCGGTTCTTATCGCAAAACTTCGTTAAGAATTTCAAGGTTTATAGTTTATTTTATATAAGATATTCCTCTATTCCTTCTTGGTTCTTATCGCAAAACTTCGTTAAGAATTTTAAGGTTTATGGTTTATTTTATATAAGATATTTCTACGTTTGTAAGAGAACAACTCTCTTAGCCGGGCACAACTTCCCCTAGCAACGTCGACAGACAGACTGTGTCCATCCTAGCTCTGCAACGTATGAATCTCACTGAATTTGGTGTATTTTGATAGGCCAAGCCCAAGTTACAAGATTGATGGAACGACCAGATACAAAAATTTCATGAAAACCTTTGCATAATTTAGCACAGTCCTGCATGGAAAAAATCTACAAATTTTATTACCCTAACATTGATAAGGGTTACACTTGGGTTTTTCTTTACTTAAAAATCCATATTTCTAAAATAGTTACAAACCTCAGAGTATACATAAATCGAAGCTATTTACTTAAATAATTCCAAGTCAAATTTTCATGTAAATCGGTCAACTACCACTGCCGCTATAAGGATCGCAGTTTATCACACCCGCACACGCGCACCAATTCATACAAAACATACATGACAATATAGTACATCTTTTTATGAATAGTTTGGTGTAACCTATATGCTTATCAATTTTTAAATACAAAACTTATGACTAAAAGACAAAATATTACAAAAAACCAATTTAAACAAGAAAATGCTCGTCATTCATGTACTCTGATATAAACAGCATATCTTATCCTCCTGTGTTCTGTTGCAGGATTAACCTCCTCCACGTGTAAAAAAAACATTTTTTTTTTTAAACCTAAATTGACATAACTTGTTCCCCATAATCATAATCAACTAAATAATAACATAATAACTTCAAAAATCAAAATAACTGAATAGCTTCTATCAAACAACACTTCCCCAACTGTCACTTTGACAGCACTAATTGTAAACAAACAAAAGCACATGGCTGCATATCACCAAACATTCCTGAACACTGATAAGGATGTCCATGTCTGACGTCATTCGGCTATATCTACAGTTCATCCATATATTTTTCAAGATGATTACAATTATTCTTATTTTACACATAATTTTATACAGTTTCCTACCAGTCATTCCACTTATATCCTGGCATTCTAGTTTAATTATTTGTATTATCCTTATTTTAATTTTTAATTTATCGCACAGACTCATGCCGCGCAACCTTTCTCGTTTTTTGATTGCTCTTCGCTTGCATTTGTTTCGGTAATTGCCGATACATTTCTTTGATTTAATTTTTAAAGGTTTATATGTAATGCCCGTTGTATTACCCAGGCTACACATAATATAAACTCCTTTGTATAATATGAACTCATTGTTTGATTGAAATTTCTCTGGTATCATCTCAAACATTATTTTCATCAGGTTTTCACAGTGATCAGTATCTAAGTGCGCTTTAAAATTTTTTAATGTCTCGGATTTGTCAGCATACGCATTCATAAAAGACGAACACACAGTGCTGTACAGTGAATCTCTGACTGTATAAATAACACCTGCATTTCGTTTCATATGTGGCTGAAAACACTCAGACAATTCTGATCTTCTGTCAGAATTAACCTTACCTGTGTGTTTTTCCTCAACTGCACCAGCTTCAGGAACAAAACTACTTTGTTTACCCAAGTATTCATCAAATACCTTATTTACATATTCATTTTTACAACTGTATGGACTTCTCATGTGTTTATACATTTCATTACTGACTGATAAAACATTACCAGAATGGATCTGCATCTTACAGACACGGTACAGCAAATAACATTTAATGTTTTTAAATACTCCACCGTTTACCCTTTGATCATACCAATCTGGATAGATGTGAACCAACACTTTGATAAGGTTTTCCCTATTTCTCTTTTCATATTTATTTAAAATATTATTTGATTGTTTTCGTTGATCAGCTGTTATCTCCTTATCGGGCGCTCCACCGTTACCTGCTCTTACCTATGCGATTACCAGCTGGTTTCTGTATGTCGACGGGACTACATCGGTCAACCGCATTGTCACATGCACTTTCCTGCCTAAGAGAATAATTCAACTTAATTTTGGCTTCACATTCCCTGCTGTGAGATTTATTCCTTTCTAAGGCGGTCTCACTACTACTACAAATTAATTCTAAATTATCAGCTATACGTTTTTCAGTTGACTCTAAAAGTTGTTTACTTTGTTTAGCCTGGTCATGAACGGCTGTATAAATTTTTTTTTTGTCATCATGAAGTGATTGTATCGACTTATTTTGCTTCAACGCTTCGTCTCTACCAACCTTATTTTCTTCTGAGAGCTTTTGTATATTAGCTAGGATTGCCGCTAATGTATTCTGTAATTCTTGTGATTCGGTCATATTCATTTATTTATTTTTAAATTTATAAAATATTATAGTTTTTATTTATAGTAACGTCAATATTTTTTTTATACGTATTATTACTAATAACGTCCGTTTATGTTATTTATTATTATAGTCCAGTCTCTCAATGAAATCTAAACAAGCTTAATCTAACATAAATACCAATAATAATTCAATCTCCACATAGACAATTTACTACTATTGTTCAAATATCTGATAAGAGAGAGTATTCAAACTTTTATCTACCCTCCCTGATAACATACAACAGCACATATAAATAGTTCAATGAATTTAGTCTCTACACACTCAAATAAATATTTCTTTTTTAAATTAATTCAAAAATCGAGCTCAAAGTTGGCAAGCGCCAAATATCCTTATGCAACAGATCAAACTTTATTCTTCTAATAAGGATATTGTGAGTGTGTAAAAATCGATACAAGTCTATATGGAGGAGATGAAAAATTATTTATCATATACAAATATGTATACATATAAAGATGTATAATGTATTTTAAATTCTCATGTATTGATCATATATTTAATTGTTTGTATTGTTCAATATATTAAATCGAATTTACTTGTTTGCTGCAACGTCCTCCTTTCGTCTCGTCGGTCCCGTCTTGGCGTCCTCTTCTTCCTGTCCCTCCTTCCTGGCGTCCTCTTCGTCCTGGCGTCCTCTTAGTCTCTTCGTCCTCTTCTCCAGCTTCACTCCTTCCTGGTGTCCTCTTCGTCTCGTCGTCCTCTTCTACAGCAAACGGCTCCAGCGGCGATATTTCACAGAGTCTCGTAGTTATGTTTGACTGCTTCCACGATATCTTGTAAAGTCTTTAAGTTCCCTAAGCGGATATCTTAACTTACGCGGAACAGCACTGTATTATATTTTATATTTTATCTAATTATTTACCCTCTCGGTTCTTATCGCAAAACTTCGTTAAGAATTTCAAGGTTTATAGTTTATTTTATATAAGATATTCCTCTATTCCTTCTTGGTTCTTATCGCAAAACTTCGTTAAGAATTTTAAGGTTTATGGTTTATTTTATATAAGATATTTCTACGTTTGTAAGAGAACAACTCTCTTAGCCGGGCACAACTTCCCCTAGCAACGTCGACAGACAGACTGTGTCCATCCTAGCTCTGCAACGTATGAATCTCACTGAATTTGGTGTATTTTGATAGGCCAAGCCCAAGTTACAAGATTGATGGAACGACCAGATACAAAAATTTCATGAAAACCTTTGCATAATTTAGCACAGTCCTGCATGGAAAAAATCTACAAATTTTATTACCCTAACATTGATAAGGGTTACACTTGGGTTTTTCTTTACTTAAAAATCCATATTTCTAAAATAGTTACAAACCTCAGAGTATACATAAATCGAAGCTATTTACTTAAATAATTCCAAGTCAAATTTTCATGTAAATCGGTCAACTACCACTGCCGCTATAAGGATCGCAGTTTATCACACCCGCACACGCGCACCAATTCATACAAAACATACATGACAATATAGTACATCTTTTTATGAATAGTTTGGTGTAACCTATATGCTTATCAATTTTTAAATACAAAACTTATGACTAAAAGACAAAATATTACAAAAAACCAATTTAAACAAGAAAATGCTCGTCATTCATGTACTCTGATATAAACAGCATATCTTATCCTCCTGTGTTCTGTTGCAGGATTAACCTCCTCCACGTGTAAAAAAAACATTTTTTTTTTTAAACCTAAATTGACATAACTTCTTCCCCATAATCATAATCAACTAAATAATAACATAATAACTTCAAAAATCAAAATAACTGAATAGCTTCTATCAAACAACACTTCCCCAACTGTCACTTTGACAGCACTAATTGTAAACAAACAAAAGCACATGGCTGCATATCACCAAACATTCCTGAACACTGATAAGGATGTCCATGTCTGACGTCATTCGGCTATATCTACAGTTCATCCATATATTTTTCAAGATGATTACAATTATTCTTATTTTACACATAATTTTATACAATTTCCTACCAGTCATTCCACTTATATCCTGGCATTCTAGTTTAATTATTTGTATTATCCTTATTTTAATTTTTAATTTATCGCACAGACTCATGCCGCGCAACCTTTCTCGTTTTTTGATTGCTCTTCGCTTGCATTTGTTTCGGTAATTGCCGATACATTTCTTTGATTTAATTTTTAAAGGTTTATATGTAATGCCCGTTGTATTACCCAGGCTACACATAATATAAACTCCTTTGTATAATATGAACTCATTGTTTGATTGAAATTTCTCTGGTATCATCTCAAACATTATTTTCATCAGGTTTTCACAGTGATCAGTATCTAAGTGCGCTTTAAAATTTTTTAATGTCTCGGATTTGTCAGCATACGCATTCATAAAAGACGAACACACAGTGCTGTACAGTGAATCTCTGACTGTATAAATAACACCTGCATTTCGTTTCATATGTGGCTGAAAACACTCAGACAATTCTGATCTTCTGTCAGAATTAACCTTACCTGTGTGTTTTTCCTCAACTGCACCAGCTTCAGGAACAAAACTACTTTGTTTACCCAAGTATTCATCAAATACCTTATTTACATATTCATTTTTACAACTGTATGGACTTCTCATGTGTTTATACATTTCATTACTGACTGATAAAACATTACCAGAATGGATCTGCATCTTACAGACACGGTACAGCAAATAACATTTAATGTTTTTAAATACTCCACCGTTTACCCTTTGATCATACCAATCTGGATAGATGTGAACCAACACTTTGATAAGGTTTTCCCTATTTCTCTTTTCATATTTATTTAAAATATTATTTGATTGTTTTCGTTGATCAGCTGTTATCTCCTTATCGGGCGCTCCACCGTTACCTGCTCTTACCTATGCGATTACCAGCTGGTTTCTGTATGTCGACGGGACTACATCGGTCAACCGCATTGTCACATGCACTTTCCTGCCTAAGAGAATAATTCAACTTAATTTTGGCTTCACATTCCCTGCTGTGAGATTTATTCCTTTCTAAGGCGGTCTCACTACTACTACAAATTAATTCTAAATTATCAGCTATACGTTTTTCAGTTGACTCTAAAAGTTGTTTACTTTGTTTAGCCTGGTCATGAACGGCTGTATAAATTTTTTTTTTGTCATCATGAAGTGATTGTATCGACTTATTTTGCTTCAACGCTTCGTCTCTACCTACCTTATTTTCTTCTGAGAGCTTTTGTATATTAGCTAGGATTGCCGCTAATGTATTCTGTAATTCTTGTGATTCGGTCATATTCATTTATTTATTTTTAAATTTATAAAATATTATAGTTTTTATTTATAGTAACGTCAATATTTTTTTTATACGTATTATTACTAATAACGTCCGTTTATGTTATTTATTATTATAGTCCAGTCTCTCAATGAAATCTAAACAAGCTTAATCTAACATAAATACCAATAATAATTCAATCTCCACATAGACAATTTACTACTATTGTTCAAATATCTGATAAGAGAGAGTATTCAAACTTTTATCTACCCTCCCTGATAACATACAACAGCACATATAAATAGTTCAATGAATTTAGTCTCTACACACTCAAATAAATATTTCTTTTTTAAATTAATTCAAAAATCGAGCTCAAAGTTGGCAAGCGCCAAATATCCTTATGCAACAGATCAAACTTTATTATTCTAATAAGGATATTGTGAGTGTGTAAAAATCGATACAAGTCTATATGGAGGAGATGAAAAATTATTTATCATATACAAATATGTATACATATAAAGATGTATAATGTATTTTAAATTCTCATGTATTGATCATATATTTAATTGTTTGTATTGTTCAATATATTAAATCGAATTTACTTGTTTGCTGCAACGTCCTCCTTTCGTCTCGTCGGTCCCGTCTTGGCGTCCTCTTCTTCCTGTCCCTCCTTCCTGGCGTCCTCTTCGTCCTGGCGTCCTCTTCGTCTCTTCGTCCTCTTCTCCAGCTTCACTCCTTCCTGGTGTCCTCTTCGTCTCGTCGTCCTCTTCTACAGCAAACGGCTCCAGCGGCGATATTTCACAGAGTCTCGTAGTTATGTTTGACTGCTTCCACGATATCTTGTAAAGTCTTTAAGTTCCCTAAGCGGATATCTTAACTTACGCGGAACAGCACTGTATTATATTTTATATTTTATCTAATTATTTACCCTCTCGGTTCTTATCGCAAAACTTCGTTAAGAATTTCAAGGTTTATAGTTTATTTTATATAAGATATTCCTCTATTCCTTCTTGGTTCTTATCGCAAAACTTCGTTAAGAATTTTAAGGTTTATGGTTTATTTTATATAAGATATTTCTACGTTTGTAAGAGAACAACTCTCTTAGCCGGGCACAACTTCCCCTAGCAACGTCGACAGACAGACTGTGTCCATCCTAGCTCTGCAACGTATGAATCTCACTGAATTTGGTGTATTTTGATAGGCCAAGCCCAAGTTACAAGATTGATGGAACGACCAGATACAAAAATTTCATGAAAACCTTTGCATAATTTAGCACAGTCCTGCATGGAAAAAATCTACAAATTTTATTACCCTAACATTGATAAGGGTTACACTTGGGTTTTTCTTTACTTAAAAATCCATATTTCTAAAATAGTTACAAACCTCAGAGTATACATAAATCGAAGCTATTTACTTAGATAATTCCAAGTCAAATTTTCATGTAAATCGGTCAACTACCACTGCCGCTATAAGGATCGCAGTTTATCACACCCGCACACGCGCACCAATTCATACAAAACATACATGACAATATAGTACATCTTTTTATGAATAGTTTGGTGTAACCTATATGCTTATCAATTTTTAAATACAAAACTTATGACTAAAAGACAAAATATTACAAAAAACCAATTTAAACAAGAAAATGCTCGTCATTCATGTACTCTGATATAAACAGCATATCTTATCCTCCTGTGTTCTGTTGCAGGATTAACCTCCTCCACGTGTAAAAAAAACATTTTTTTTTTAAACCTAAATTGACATAACTTCTTCCCCATAATCATAATCAACTAAATAATAACATAATAACTTCAAAAATCAAAATAACTGAATAGCTTCTATCAAACAACACTTCCCCAACTGTCACTTTGACAGCACTAATTGTAAACAAACAAAAGCACATGGCTGCATATCACCAAACATTCCTGAACACTGATAAGGATGTCCATGTCTGACGTCATTCGGCTATATCTACAGTTCATCCATATATTTTTCAAGATGATTACAATTATTCTTATTTTACACATAATTTTATACAATTTCCTACCAGTCATTCCACTTATATCCTGGCATTCTAGTTTAATTATTTGTATTATCCTTATTTTAATTTTTAATTTATCGCACAGACTCATGCCGCGCAACCTTTCTCGTTTTTTGATTGCTCTTCGCTTGCATTTGTTTCGGTAATTGCCGATACATTTCTTTGATTTAATTTTTAAAGGTTTATATGTAATGCCCGTTGTATTACCCAGGCTACACATAATATAAACTCCTTTGTATAATATGAACTCATTGTTTGATTGAAATTTCTCTGGTATCATCTCAAACATTATTTTCATCAGGTTTTCACAGTGATCAGTATCTAAGTGCGCTTTAAAATTTTTTAATGTCTCGGATTTGTCAGCATACGCATTCATAAAAGACGAACACACAGTGCTGTACAGTGAATCTCTGACTGTATAAATAACACCTGCATTTCGTTTCATATGTGGCTGAAAACACTCAGACAATTCTGATCTTCTGTCAGAATTAACCTTACCTGTGTGTTTTTCCTCAACTGCACCAGCTTCAGGAACAAAACTACTTTGTTTACCCAAGTATTCATCAAATACCTTATTTACATATTCATTTTTACAACTGTATGGACTTCTCATGTGTTTATACATTTCATTACTGACTGATAAAACATTACCAGAATGGATCTGCATCTTACAGACACGGTACAGCAAATAACATTTAATGTTTTTAAATACTCCACCGTTTACCCTTTGATCATACCAATCTGGATAGATGTGAACCAACACTTTGATAAGGTTTTCCCTATTTCTCTTTTCATATTTATTTAAAATATTATTTGATTGTTTTCGTTGATCAGCTGTTATCTCCTTATCGGGCGCTCCACCGTTACCTGCTCTTTCCTATGCGATTACCAGCTGGTTTCTGTATGTCGACGGGACTACATCGGTCAACCGCATTGTCACATGCACTTTCCTGCCTAAGAGAATAATTCAACTTAATTTTGGCTTCACATTCCCTGCTGTGAGATTTATTCCTTTCTAAGGCGGTCTCACTACTACTACAAATTAATTCTAAATTATCAGCTATACGTTTTTCAGTTGACTCTAAAAGTTGTTTACTTTGTTTAGCCTGGTCATGAACGGCTGTATAAATTTTTTTTTTGTCATCATGAAGTGATTGTATCGACTTATTTTGCTTCAACGCTTCGTCTCTACCTACCTTATTTTCTTCTGAGAGCTTTTGTATATTAGCTAGGATTGCCGCTAATGTATTCTGTAATTCTTGTGATTCGGTCATATTCATTTATTTATTTTTAAATTTATAAAATATTATAGTTTTTATTTATAGTAACGTCAATATTTTTTTTATACGTATTATTACTAATAACGTCCGTTTATGTTATTTATTATTATAGTCCAGTCTCTCAATGAAATCTAAACAAGCTTAATCTAACATAAATACCAATAATAATTCAATCTCCACATAGACAATTTACTACTATTGTTCAAATATCTGATAAGAGAGAGTATTCAAACTTTTATCTACCCTCCCTGATAACATACAACAGCACATATAAATAGTTCAATGAATTTAGTCTCTACACACTCAAATAAATATTTCTTTTTTAAATTAATTCAAAAATCGAGCTCAAAGTTGGCAAGCGCCAAATATCCTTATGCAACAGATCAAACTTTATTATTCTAATAAGGATATTGTGAGTGTGTAAAAATCGATACAAGTCTATATGGAGGAGATGAAAAATTATTTATCATATACAAATATGTATACATATAAAGATGTATAATGTATTTTAAATTCTCATGTATTGATCATATATTTAATTGTTTGTATTGTTCAATATATTAAATCGAATTTACTTGTTTGCTGCAACGTCCTCCTTTCGTCTCGTCGGTCCCGTCTTGGCGTCCTCTTCTTCCTGTCCCTCCTTCCTGGCGTCCTCTTCGTCCTGGCGTCCTCTTCGTCTCTTCGTCCTCTTCTCCAGCTTCACTCCTTCCTGGTGTCCTCTTCGTCTCGTCGTCCTCTTCTACAGCAAACGGCTCCAGCGGCGATATTTCACAGAGTCTCGTAGTTATGTTTGACTGCTTCCACGATATCTTGTAAAGTCTTTAAGTTCCCTAAGCGGATATCTTAACTTACGCGGAACAGCACTGTATTATATTTTATATTTTATCTAATTATTTACCCTCTCGGTTCTTATCGCAAAACTTCGTTAAGAATTTCAAGGTTTATAGTTTATTTTATATAAGATATTCCTCTATTCCTTCTTGGTTCTTATCGCAAAACTTCGTTAAGAATTTTAAGGTTTATGGTTTATTTTATATAAGATATTTCTACGTTTGTAAGAGAACAACTCTCTTAGCCGGGCACAACTTCCCCTAGCAACGTCGACAGACAGACTGTGTCCATCCTAGCTCTGCAACGTATGAATCTCACTGAATTTGGTGTATTTTGATAGGCCAAGCCCAAGTTACAAGATTGATGGAACGACCAGATACAAAAATTTCATGAAAACCTTTGCATAATTTAGCACAGTCCTGCATGGAAAAAATCTACAAATTTTATTACCCTAACATTGATAAGGGTTACACTTGGGTTTTTCTTTACTTAAAAATCCATATTTCTAAAATAGTTACAAACCTCAGAGTATACATAAATCGAAGCTATTTACTTAGATAATTCCAAGTCAAATTTTCATGTAAATCGGTCAACTACCACTGCCGCTATAAGGATCGCAGTTTATCACACCCGCACACGCGCACCAATTCATACAAAACATACATGACAATATAGTACATCTTTTTATGAATAGTTTGGTGTAACCTATATGCTTATCAATTTTTAAATACAAAACTTATGACTAAAAGACAAAATATTACAAAAAACCAATTTAAACAAGAAAATGCTCGTCATTCATGTACTCTGATATAAACAGCATATCTTATCCTCCTGTGTTCTGTTGCAGGATTAACCTCCTCCACGTGTAAAAAAAACATTTTTTTTTTAAACCTAAATTGACATAACTTCTTCCCCATAATCATAATCAACTAAATAATAACATAATAACTTCAAAAATCAAAATAACTGAATAGCTTCTATCAAACAACACTTCCCCAACTGTCACTTTGACAGCACTAATTGTAAACAAACAAAAGCACATGGCTGCATATCACCAAACATTCCTGAACACTGATAAGGATGTCCATGTCTGACGTCATTCGGCTATATCTACAGTTCATCCATATATTTTTCAAGATGATTACAATTATTCTTATTTTACACATAATTTTATACAATTTCCTACCAGTCATTCCACTTATATCCTGGCATTCTAGTTTAATTATTTGTATTATCCTTATTTTAATTTTTAATTTATCGCACAGACTCATGCCGCGCAACCTTTCTCGTTTTTTGATTGCTCTTCGCTTGCATTTGTTTCGGTAATTGCCGATACATTTCTTTGATTTAATTTTTAAAGGTTTATATGTAATGCCCGTTGTATTACCCAGGCTACACATAATATAAACTCCTTTGTATAATATGAACTCATTGTTTGATTGAAATTTCTCTGGTATCATCTCAAACATTATTTTCATCAGGTTTTCACAGTGATCAGTATCTAAGTGCGCTTTAAAATTTTTTAATGTCTCGGATTTGTCAGCATACGCATTCATAAAAGACGAACACACAGTGCTGTACAGTGAATCTCTGACTGTATAAATAACACCTGCATTTCGTTTCATATGTGGCTGAAAACACTCAGACAATTCTGATCTTCTGTCAGAATTAACCTTACCTGTGTGTTTTTCCTCAACTGCACCAGCTTCAGGAACAAAACTACTTTGTTTACCCAAGTATTCATCAAATACCTTATTTACATATTCATTTTTACAACTGTATGGACTTCTCATGTGTTTATACATTTCATTACTGACTGATAAAACATTACCAGAATGGATCTGCATCTTACAGACACGGTACAGCAAATAACATTTAATGTTTTTAAATACTCCACCGTTTACCCTTTGATCATACCAATCTGGATAGATGTGAACCAACACTTTGATAAGGTTTTCCCTATTTCTCTTTTCATATTTATTTAAAATATTATTTGATTGTTTTCGTTGATCAGCTGTTATCTCCTTATCGGGCGCTCCACCGTTACCTGCTCTTACCTATGCGATTACCAGCTGGTTTCTGTATGTCGACGGGACTACATCGGTCAACCGCATTGTCACATGCACTTTCCTGCCTAAGAGAATAATTCAACTTAATTTTGGCTTCACATTCCCTGCTGTGAGATTTATTCCTTTCTAAGGCGGTCTCACTACTACTACAAATTAATTCTAAATTATCAGCTATACGTTTTTCAGTTGACTCTAAAAGTTGTTTACTTTGTTTAGCCTGGTCATGAACGGCTGTATAAATTTTTTTTTTGTCATCATGAAGTGATTGTATCGACTTATTTTGCTTCAACGCTTCGTCTCTACCTACCTTATTTTCTTCTGAGAGCTTTTGTATATTAGCTAGGATTGCCGCTAATGTATTCTGTAATTCTTGTGATTCGGTCATATTCATTTATTTATTTTTAAATTTATAAAATATTATAGTTTTTATTTATAGTAACGTCAATATTTTTTTTATACGTATTATTACTAATAACGTCCGTTTATGTTATTTATTATTATAGTCCAGTCTCTCAATGAAATCTAAACAAGCTTAATCTAACATAAATACCAATAATAATTCAATCTCCACATAGACAATTTACTACTATTGTTCAAATATCTGATAAGAGAGAGTATTCAAACTTTTATCTACCCTCCCTGATAACATACAACAGCACATATAAATAGTTCAATGAATTTAGTCTCTACACACTCAAATAAATATTTTTTTTTAAATTAATTCAAAAATCGAGCTCAAAGTTGGCAAGCGCCAAATATCCTTATGCAACAGATCAAACTTTATTATTCTAATAAGGATATTGTGAGTGTGTAAAAATCGATACAAGTCTATATGGAGGAGATGAAAAATTATTTATCATATACAAATATGTATACATATAAAGATGTATAATGTATTTTAAATTCTCATGTATTGATCATATATTTAATTGTTTGTATTGTTCAATATATTAAATCGAATTTACTTGTTTGCTGCAACGTCCTCCTTTCGTCTCGTCGGTCCCGTCTTGGCGTCCTCTTCTTCCTGTCCCTCCTTCCTGGCGTCCTCTTCGTCCTGGCGTCCTCTTCGTCTCTTCGTCCTCTTCTCCAGCTTCACTCCTTCCTGGTGTCCTCTTCGTCTCGTCGTCCTCTTCTACAGCAAACGGCTCCAGCGGCGATATTTCACAGAGTCTCGTAGTTATGTTTGACTGCTTCCACGATATCTTGTAAAGTCTTTAAGTTCCCTAAGCGGATATCTTAACTTACGCGGAACAGCACTGTATTATATTTTATATTTTATCTAATTATTTACCCTCTCGGTTCTTATCGCAAAACTTCGTTAAGAATTTCAAGGTTTATAGTTTATTTTATATAAGATATTCCTCTATTCCTTCTTGGTTCTTATCGCAAAACTTCGTTAAGAATTTTAAGGTTTATGGTTTATTTTATATAAGATATTTCTACGTTTGTAAGAGAACAACTCTCTTAGCCGGGCACAACTTCCCCTAGCAACGTCGACAGACAGACTGTGTCCATCCTAGCTCTGCAACGTATGAATCTCACTGAATTTGGTGTATTTTGATAGGCCAAGCCGAAGTTACAAGATTGATGGAACGACCAGATACAAAAATTTCATGAAAACCTTTGCATAATTTAGCACAGTCCTGCATGGAAAAAATCTACAAATTTTATTACCCTAACATTGATAAGGGTTACACTTGGGTTTTTCTTTACTTAAAAATCCATATTTCTAAAATAGTTACAAACCTCAGAGTATACATAAATCGAAGCTATTTACTTAAATAATTCCAAGTCAAATTTTCATGTAAATCGGTCAACTACCACTGCCGCTATAAGGATCGCAGTTTATCACACCCGCACACGCGCACCAATTCATACAAAACATACATGACAATATAGTACATCTTTTTATGAATAGTTTGGTGTAACCTATATGCTTATCAATTTTTAAATACAAAACTTATGACTAAAAGACAAAATATTACAAAAAACCAATTTAAACAAGAAAATGCTCGTCATTCATGTACTCTGATATAAACAGCATATCTTATCCTCCTGTGTTCTGTTGCAGGATTAACCTCCTCCACGTGTAAAAAAAACATTTTTTTTTTTAAACCTAAATTGACATAACTTCTTCCCCATAATCATAATCAACTAAATAATAACATAATAACTTCAAAAATCAAAATAACTGAATAGCTTCTATCAAACAACACTTCCCCAACTGTCACTTTGACAGCACTAATTGTAAACAAACAAAAGCACATGGCTGCATATCACCAAACATTCCTGAACACTGATAAGGATGTCCATGTCTGACGTCATTCGGCTATATCTACAGTTCATCCATATATTTTTCAAGATGATTACAATTATTCTTATTTTACACATAATTTTATACAATTTCCTACCAGTCATTCCACTTATATCCTGGCATTCTAGTTTAATTATTTGTATTATCCTTATTTTAATTTTTAATTTATCGCACAGACTCATGCCGCGCAACCTTTCTCGTTTTTTGATTGCTCTTCGCTTGCATTTGTTTCGGTAATTGCCGATACATTTCTTTGATTTAATTTTTAAAGGTTTATATGTAATGCCCGTTGTATTACCCAGGCTACACATAATATAAACTCCTTTGTATAATATGAACTCATTGTTTGATTGAAATTTCTCTGGTATCATCTCAAACATTATTTTCATCAGGTTTTCACAGTGATCAGTATCTAAGTGCGCTTTAAAATTTTTTAATGTCTCGGATTTGTCAGCATACGCATTCATAAAAGACGAACACACAGTGCTGTACAGTGAATCTCTGACTGTATAAATAACACCTGCATTTCGTTTCATATGTGGCTGAAAACACTCAGACAATTCTGATCTTCTGTCAGAATTAACCTTACCTGTGTGTTTTTCCTCAACTGCACCAGCTTCAGGAACAAAACTACTTTGTTTACCCAAGTATTCATCAAATACCTTATTTACATATTCATTTTTACAACTGTATGGACTTCTCATGTGTTTATACATTTCATTACTGACTGATAAAACATTACCAGAATGGATCTGCATCTTACAGACACGGTACAGCAAATAACATTTAATGTTTTTAAATACTCCACCGTTTACCCTTTGATCATACCAATCTGGATAGATGTGAACCAACACTTTGATAAGGTTTTCCCTATTTCTCTTTTCATATTTATTTAAAATATTATTTGATTGTTTTCGTTGATCAGCTGTTATCTCCTTATCGGGCGCTCCACCGTTACCTGCTCTTACCTATGCGATTACCAGCTGGTTTCTGTATGTCGACGGGACTACATCGGTCAACCGCATTGTCACATGCACTTTCCTGCCTAAGAGAATAATTCAACTTAATTTTGGCTTCACATTCCCTGCTGTGAGATTTATTCCTTTCTAAGGCGGTCTCACTACTACTACAAATTAATTCTAAATTATCAGCTATACGTTTTTCAGTTGACTCTAAAAGTTGTTTACTTTGTTTAGCCTGGTCATGAACGGCTGTATAAATTTTTTTTTTGTCATCATGAAGTGATTGTATCGACTTATTTTGCTTCAACGCTTCGTCTCTACCTACCTTATTTTCTTCTGAGAGCTTTTGTATATTAGCTAGGATTGCCGCTAATGTATTCTGTAATTCTTGTGATTCGGTCATATTCATTTATTTATTTTTAAATTTATAAAATATTATAGTTTTTATTTATAGTAACGTCAATATTTTTTTTATACGTATTATTACTAATAACGTCCGTTTATGTTATTTATTATTATAGTCCAGTCTCTCAATGAAATCTAAACAAGCTTAATCTAACATAAATACCAATAATAATTCAATCTCCACATAGACAATTTACTACTATTGTTCAAATATCTGATAAGAGAGAGTATTCAAACTTTTATCTACCCTCCCTGATAACATACAACAGCACATATAAATAGTTCAATGAATTTAGTCTCTACACACTCAAATAAATATTTTTTTTTAAATTAATTCAAAAATCGAGCTCAAAGTTGGCAAGCGCCAAATATCCTTATGCAACAGATCAAACTTTATTATTCTAATAAGGATATTGTGAGTGTGTAAAAATCGATACAAGTCTATATGGAGGAGATGAAAAATTATTTATCATATACAAATATGTATACATATAAAGATGTATAATGTATTTTAAATTCTCATGTATTGATCATATATTTAATTGTTTGTATTGTTCAATATATTAAATCGAATTTACTTGTTTGCTGCAACGTCCTCCTTTCGTCTCGTCGGTCCCGTCTTGGCGTCCTCTTCTTCCTGTCCCTCCTTCCTGGCGTCCTCTTCGTCCTGGCGTCCTCTTCGTCTCTTCGTCCTCTTCTCCAGCTTCACTCCTTCCTGGTGTCCTCTTCGTCTCGTCGTCCTCTTCTACAGCAAACGGCTCCAGCGGCGATATTTCACAGAGTCTCGTAGTTATGTTTGACTGCTTCCACGATATCTTGTAAAGTCTTTAAGTTCCCTAAGCGGATATCTTAACTTACGCGGAACAGCACTGTATTATATTTTATATTTTATCTAATTATTTACCCTCTCGGTTCTTATCGCAAAACTTCGTTAAGAATTTCAAGGTTTATAGTTTATTTTATATAAGATATTCCTCTATTCCTTCTTGGTTCTTATCGCAAAACTTCGTTAAGAATTTTAAGGTTTATGGTTTATTTTATATAAGATATTTCTACGTTTGTAAGAGAACAACTCTCTTAGCCGGGCACAACTTCCCCTAGCAACGTCGACAGACAGACTGTGTCCATCCTAGCTCTGCAACGTATGAATCTCACTGAATTTGGTGTATTTTGATAGGCCAAGCCCAAGTTACAAGATTGATGGAACGACCAGATACAAAAATTTCATGAAAACCTTTGCATAATTTCCTGCATGGAAAAAATCTACAAATTTTATTACCCTAACATTGATAAGGGTTACACTTGAGTTTTTCTTTACTTAAAAATCCATATTTCTAAAATAGTTACAAACCTCAGAGTATACATAAATCGAAGCTATTTACTTAAATAATTCCAAGTCAAATTTTCATGTAAATCGGTCAACTACCACTGCCGCTATAAGGATCGCAGTTTATCACACCCGCACACGCGCACCAATTCATACAAAACATACATGACAATATAGTACATCTTTTTATGAATAGTTTGGTGTAACCTATATGCTTATCAATTTTTAAATACAAAACTTATGACTAAAAGACAAAATATTACAAAAAACCAATTTAAACAAGAAAATGCTCGTCATTCATGTACTCTGATATAAACAGCATATCTTATCCTCCTGTGTTCTGTTGCAGGATTAACCTCCTCCACGTGTAAAAAAAACATTTTTTTTTTTAAACCTAAATTGACATAACTTCTTCCCCATAATCATAATCAACTAAATAATAACATAATAACTTCAAAAATCAAAATAACTGAATAGCTTCTATCAAACAACACTTCCCCAACTGTCACTTTGACAGCACTAATTGTAAACAAACAAAAGCACATGGCTGCATATCACCAAACATTCCTGAACACTGATAAGGATGTCCATGTCTGACGTCATTCGGCTATATCTACAGTTCATCCATATATTTTTCAAGATGATTACAATTATTCTTATTTTACACATAATTTTATACAATTTCCTACCAGTCATTCCACTTATATCCTGGCATTCTAGTTTAATTATTTGTATTATCCTTATTTTAATTTTTAATTTATCGCACAGACTCATGCCGCGCAACCTTTCTCGTTTTTTGATTGCTCTTCGCTTGCATTTGTTTCGGTAATTGCCGATACATTTCTTTGATTTAATTTTTAAAGGTTTATATGTAATGCCCGTTGTATTACCCAGGCTACACATAATATAAACTCCTTTGTATAATATGAACTCATTGTTTGATTGAAATTTCTCTGGTATCATCTCAAACATTATTTTCATCAGGTTTTCACAGTGATCAGTATCTAAGTGCGCTTTAAAATTTTTTAATGTCTCGGATTTGTCAGCATACGCATTCATAAAAGACGAACACACAGTGCTGTACAGTGAATCTCTGACTGTATAAATAACACCTGCATTTCGTTTCATATGTGGCTGAAAACACTCAGACAATTCTGATCTTCTGTCAGAATTAACCTTACCTGTGTGTTTTTCCTCAACTGCACCAGCTTCAGGAACAAAACTACTTTGTTTACCCAAGTATTCATCAAATACCTTATTTACATATTCATTTTTACAACTGTATGGACTTCTCATGTGTTTATACATTTCATTACTGACTGATAAAACATTACCAGAATGGATCTGCATCTTACAGACACGGTACAGCAAATAACATTTAATGTTTTTAAATACTCCACCGTTTACCCTTTGATCATACCAATCTGGATAGATGTGAACCAACACTTTGATAAGGTTTTCCCTATTTCTCTTTTCATATTTATTTAAAATATTATTTGATTGTTTTCGTTGATCAGCTGTTATCTCCTTATCGGGCGCTCCACCGTTACCTGCTCTTACCTATGCGATTACCAGCTGGTTTCTGTATGTCGACGGGACTACATCGGTCAACCGCATTGTCACATGCACTTTCCTGCCTAAGAGAATAATTCAACTTAATTTTGGCTTCACATTCCCTGCTGTGAGATTTATTCCTTTCTAAGGCGGTCTCACTACTACTACAAATTAATTCTAAATTATCAGCTATACGTTTTTCAGTTGACTCTAAAAGTTGTTTACTTTGTTTAGCCTGGTCATGAACGGCTGTATAAATTTTTTTTTTGTCATCATGAAGTGATTGTATCGACTTATTTTGCTTCAACGCTTCGTCTCTACCTACCTTATTTTCTTCTGAGAGCTTTTGTATATTAGCTAGGATTGCCGCTAATGTATTCTGTAATTCTTGTGATTCGGTCATATTCATTTATTTATTTTTAAATTTATAAAATATTATAGTTTTTATTTATAGTAACGTCAATATTTTTTTTATACGTATTATTACTAATAACGTCCGTTTATGTTATTTATTATTATAGTCCAGTCTCTCAATGAAATCTAAACAAGCTTAATCTAACATAAATACCAATAATAATTCAATCTCCACATAGACAATTTACTACTATTGTTCAAATATCTGATAAGAGAGAGTATTCAAACTTTTATCTACCCTCCCTGATAACATACAACAGCACATATAAATAGTTCAATGAATTTAGTCTCTACACACTCAAATAAATATTTTTTTTTAAATTAATTCAAAAATCGAGCTCAAAGTTGGCAAGCGCCAAATATCCTTATGCAACAGATCAAACTTTATTATTCTAATAAGGATATTGTGAGTGTGTAAAAATCGATACAAGTCTATATGGAGGAGATGAAAAATTATTTATCATATACAAATATGTATACATATAAAGATGTATAATGTATTTTAAATTCTCATGTATTGATCATATATTTAATTGTTTGTATTGTTCAATATATTAAATCGAATTTACTTGTTTGCTGCAACGTCCTCCTTTCGTCTCGTCGGTCCCGTCTTGGCGTCCTCTTCTTCCTGTCCCTCCTTCCTGGCGTCCTCTTCGTCCTGGCGTCCTCTTCGTCTCTTCGTCCTCTTCTCCAGCTTCACTCCTTCCTGGTGTCCTCTTCGTCTCGTCGTCCTCTTCTACAGCAAACGGCTCCAGCGGCGATATTTCACAGAGTCTCGTAGTTATGTTTGACTGCTTCCACGATATCTTGTAAAGTCTTTAAGTTCCCTAAGCGGATATCTTAACTTACGCGGAACAGCACTGTATTATATTTTATATTTTATCTAATTATTTACCCTCTCGGTTCTTATCGCAAAACTTCGTTAAGAATTTCAAGGTTTATAGTTTATTTTATATAAGATATTCCTCTATTCCTTCTTGGTTCTTATCGCAAAACTTCGTTAAGAATTTTAAGGTTTATGGTTTATTTTATATAAGATATTTCTACGTTTGTAAGAGAACAACTCTCTTAGCCGGGCACAACTTCCCCTAGCAACGTCGACAGACAGACTGTGTCCATCCTAGCTCTGCAACGTATGAATCTCACTGAATTTGGTGTATTTTGATAGGCCAAGCCCAAGTTACAAGATTGATGGAACGACCAGATACAAAAATTTCATGAAAACCTTTGCATAATTTCCTGCATGGAAAAAATCTACAAATTTTATTACCCTAACATTGATAAGGGTTACACTTGAGTTTTTCTTTACTTAAAAATCCATATTTCTAAAATAGTTACAAACCTCAGAGTATACATAAATCGAAGCTATTTACTTAAATAATTCCAAGTCAAATTTTCATGTAAATCGGTCAACTACCACTGCCGCTATAAGGATCGCAGTTTATCACACCCGCACACGCGCACCAATTCATACAAAACATACATGACAATATAGTACATCTTTTTATGAATAGTTTGGTGTAACCTATATGCTTATCAATTTTTAAATACAAAACTTATGACTAAAAGACAAAATATTACAAAAAACCAATTTAAACAAGAAAATGCTCGTCATTCATGTACTCTGATATAAACAGCATATCTTATCCTCCTGTGTTCTGTTGCAGGATTAACCTCCTCCACGTGTAAAAAAAACATTTTTTTTTTTAAACCTAAATTGACATAACTTCTTCCCCATAATCATAATCAACTAAATAATAACATAATAACTTCAAAAATCAAAATAACTGAATAGCTTCTATCAAACAACACTTCCCCAACTGTCACTTTGACAGCACTAATTGTAAACAAACAAAAGCACATGGCTGCATATCACCAAACATTCCTGAACACTGATAAGGATGTCCATGTCTGACGTCATTCGGCTATATCTACAGTTCATCCATATATTTTTCAAGATGATTACAATTATTCTTATTTTACACATAATTTTATACAATTTCCTACCAGTCATTCCACTTATATCCTGGCATTCTAGTTTAATTATTTGTATTATCCTTATTTTAATTTTTAATTTATCGCACAGACTCATGCCGCGCAACCTTTCTCGTTTTTTGATTGCTCTTCGCTTGCATTTGTTTCGGTAATTGCCGATACATTTCTTTGATTTAATTTTTAAAGGTTTATATGTAATGCCCGTTGTATTACCCAGGCTACACATAATATAAACTCCTTTGTATAATATGAACTCATTGTTTGATTGAAATTTCTCTGGTATCATCTCAAACATTATTTTCATCAGGTTTTCACAGTGATCAGTATCTAAGTGCGCTTTAAAATTTTTTAATGTCTCGGATTTGTCAGCATACGCATTCATAAAAGACGAACACACAGTGCTGTACAGTGAATCTCTGACTGTATAAATAACACCTGCATTTCGTTTCATATGTGGCTGAAAACACTCAGACAATTCTGATCTTCTGTCAGAATTAACCTTACCTGTGTGTTTTTCCTCAACTGCACCAGCTTCAGGAACAAAACTACTTTGTTTACCCAAGTATTCATCAAATACCTTATTTACATATTCATTTTTACAACTGTATGGACTTCTCATGTGTTTATACATTTCATTACTGACTGATAAAACATTACCAGAATGGATCTGCATCTTACAGACACGGTACAGCAAATAACATTTAATGTTTTTAAATACTCCACCGTTTACCCTTTGATCATACCAATCTGGATAGATGTGAACCAACACTTTGATAAGGTTTTCCCTATTTCTCTTTTCATATTTATTTAAAATATTATTTGATTGTTTTCGTTGATCAGCTGTTATCTCCTTATCGGGCGCTCCACCGTTACCTGCTCTTACCTATGCGATTACCAGCTGGTTTCTGTATGTCGACGGGACTACATCGGTCAACCGCATTGTCACATGCACTTTCCTGCCTAAGAGAATAATTCAACTTAATTTTGGCTTCACATTCCCTGCTGTGAGATTTATTCCTTTCTAAGGCGGTCTCACTACTACTACAAATTAATTCTAAATTATCAGCTATACGTTTTTCAGTTGACTCTAAAAGTTGTTTACTTTGTTTAGCCTGGTCATGAACGGCTGTATAAATTTTTTTTTTGTCATCATGAAGTGATTGTATCGACTTATTTTGCTTCAACGCTTCGTCTCTACCAACCTTATTTTCTTCTGAGAGCTTTTGTATATTAGCTAGGATTGCCGCTAATGTATTCTGTAATTCTTGTGATTCGGTCATATTCATTTATTTATTTTTAAATTTATAAAATATTATAGTTTTTATTTATAGTAACGACAATATTTTTTTTATACGTATTATTACTAATAACGTCCGTTTATGTTATTTATTATTATAGTCCAGTCTCTCAATGAAATCTAAACAAGCTTAATCTAACATAAATACCAATAATAATTCAATCTCCACATAGACAATTTACTACTATTGTTCAAATATCTGATAAGAGAGAGTATTCAAACTTTTATCTACCCTCCCTGATAACATACAACAGCACATATAAATAGTTCAATGAATTTAGTCTCTACACACTCAAATAAATATTTTTTTTTAAATTAATTCAAAAATCGAGCTCAAAGTTGGCAAGCGCCAAATATCCTTATGCAACAGATCAAACTTTATTATTCTAATAAGGATATTGTGAGTGTGTAAAAATCGATACAAGTCTATATGGAGGAGATGAAAAATTATTTATCATATACAAATATGTATACATATAAAGATGTATAATGTATTTTAAATTCTCATGTATTGATCATATATTTAATTGTTTGTATTGTTCAATATATTAAATCGAATTTACTTGTTTGCTGCAACGTCCTCCTTTCGTCTCGTCGGTTCCGTCTTGGCGTCCTCTTCTTCCTGTCCCTCCTTCCTGGCGTCCTCTTCGTCCTGGCGTCCTCTTCGTCTCTTCGTCCTCTTCTCCAGCTTCACTCCTTCCTGGTGTCCTCTTCGTCTCGTCGTCCTCTTCTACAGCAAACGGCTCCAGCGGCGATATTTCACAGAGTCTCGTAGTTATGTTTGACTGCTTCCACGATATCTTGTAAAGTCTTTAAGTTCCCTAAGCGGATATCTTAACTTACGCGGAACAGCACTGTATTATATTTTATATTTTATCTAATTATTTACCCTCTCGGTTCTTATCGCAAAACTTCGTTAAGAATTTCAAGGTTTATAGTTTATTTTATATAAGATATTCCTCTATTCCTTCTTGGTTCTTATCGCAAAACTTCGTTAAGAATTTTAAGGTTTATGGTTTATTTTATATAAGATATTTCTACGTTTGTAAGAGAACAACTCTCTTAGCCGGGCACAACTTCCCCTAGCAACGTCGACAGACAGACTGTGTCCATCCTAGCTCTGCAACGTATGAATCTCACTGAATTTGGTGTATTTTGATAGGCCAAGCCCAAGTTACAAGATTGATGGAACGACCAGATACAAAAATTTCATGAAAACCTTTGCATAATTTAGCACAGTCCTGCATGGAAAAAATCTACAAATTTTATTACCCTAACATTGATAAGGGTTACACTTGAGTTTTTCTTTACTTAAAAATCCATATTTCTAAAATAGTTACAAACCTCAGAGTATACATAAATCGAAGCTATTTACTTAAATAATTCCAAGTCAAATTTTCATGTAAATCGGTCAACTACCACTGCCGCTATAAGGATCGCAGTTTATCACACCCGCACACGCGCACCAATTCATACAAAACATACATGACAATATAGTACATCTTTTTATGAATAGTTTGGTGTAACCTATATGCTTATCAATTTTTAAATACAAAACTTATGACTAAAAGACAAAATATTACAAAAAACCAATTTAAACAAGAAAATGCTCGTCATTCATGTACTCTGATATAAACAGCATATCTTATCCTCCTGTGTTCTGTTGCAGGATTAACCTCCTCCACGTGTAAAAAAAACATTTTTTTTTTTAAACCTAAATTGACATAACTTCTTCCCCATAATCATAATCAACTAAATAATAACATAATAACTTCAAAAATCAAAATAACTGAATAGCTTCTATCAAACAACACTTCCCCAACTGTCACTTTGACAGCACTAATTGTAAACAAACAAAAGCACATGGCTGCATATCACCAAACATTCCTGAACACTGATAAGGATGTCCATGTCTGACGTCATTCGGCTATATCTACAGTTCATCCATATATTTTTCAAGATGATTACAATTATTCTTATTTTACACATAATTTTATACAATTTCCTACCAGTCATTCCACTTATATCCTGGCATTCTAGTTTAATTATTTGTATTATCCTTATTTTAATTTTTAATTTATCGCACAGACTCATGCCGCGCAACCTTTCTCGTTTTTTGATTGCTCTTCGCTTGCATTTGTTTCGGTAATTGCCGATACATTTCTTTGATTTAATTTTTAAAGGTTTATATGTAATGCCCGTTGTATTACCCAGGCTACACATAATATAAACTCCTTTGTATAATATGAACTCATTGTTTGATTGAAATTTCTCTGGTATCATCTCAAACATTATTTTCATCAGGTTTTCACAGTGATCAGTATCTAAGTGCGCTTTAAAATTTTTTAATGTCTCGGATTTGTCAGCATACGCATTCATAAAAGACGAACACACAGTGCTGTACAGTGAATCTCTGACTGTATAAATAACACCTGCATTTCGTTTCATATGTGGCTGAAAACACTCAGACAATTCTGATCTTCTGTCAGAATTAACCTTACCTGTGTGTTTTTCCTCAACTGCACCAGCTTCAGGAACAAAACTACTTTGTTTACCCAAGTATTCATCAAATACCTTATTTACATATTCATTTTTACAACTGTATGGACTTCTCATGTGTTTATACATTTCATTACTGACTGATAAAACATTACCAGAATGGATCTGCATCTTACAGACACGGTACAGCAAATAACATTTAATGTTTTTAAATACTCCACCGTTTACCCTTTGATCATACCAATCTGGATAGATGTGAACCAACACTTTGATAAGGTTTTCCCTATTTCTCTTTTCATATTTATTTAAAATATTATTTGATTGTTTTCGTTGATCAGCTGTTATCTCCTTATCGGGCGCTCCACCGTTACCTGCTCTTACCTATGCGATTACCAGCTGGTTTCTGTATGTCGACGGGACTACATCGGTCAACCGCATTGTCACATGCACTTTCCTGCCTAAGAGAATAATTCAACTTAATTTTGGCTTCACATTCCCTGCTGTGAGATTTATTCCTTTCTAAGGCGGTCTCACTACTACTACAAATTAATTCTAAATTATCAGCTATACGTTTTTCAGTTGACTCTAAAAGTTGTTTACTTTGTTTAGCCTGGTCATGAACGGCTGTATAAATTTTTTTTTTGTCATCATGAAGTGATTGTATCGACTTATTTTGCTTCAACGCTTCGTCTCTACCAACCTTATTTTCTTCTGAGAGCTTTTGTATATTAGCTAGGATTGCCGCTAATGTATTCTGTAATTCTTGTGATTCGGTCATATTCATTTATTTATTTTTAAATTTATAAAATATTATAGTTTTTATTTATAGTAACGTCAATATTTTTTTTATACGTATTATTACTAATAACGTCCGTTTATGTTATTTATTATTATAGTCCAGTCTCTCAATGAAATCTAAACAAGCTTAATCTAACATAAATACCAATAATAATTCAATCTCCACATAGACAATTTACTACTATTGTTCAAATATCTGATAAGAGAGAGTATTCAAACTTTTATCTACCCTCCCTGATAACATACAACAGCACATATAAATAGTTCAATGAATTTAGTCTCTACACACTCAAATAAATATTTTTTTTTAAATTAATTCAAAAATCGAGCTCAAAGTTGGCAAGCGCCAAATATCCTTATGCAACAGATCAAACTTTATTATTCTAATAAGGATATTGTGAGTGTGTAAAAATCGATACAAGTCTATATGGAGGAGATGAAAAATTATTTATCATATACAAATATGTATACATATAAAGATGTATAATGTATTTTAAATTCTCATGTATTGATCATATATTTAATTGTTTGTATTGTTCAATATATTAAATCGAATTTACTTGTTTGCTGCAACGTCCTCCTTTCGTCTCGTCGGTTCCGTCTTGGCGTCCTCTTCTTCCTGTCCCTCCTTCCTGGCGTCCTCTTCGTCCTGGCGTCCTCTTCGTCTCTTCGTCCTCTTCTCCAGCTTCACTCCTTCCTGGTGTCCTCTTCGTCTCGTCGTCCTCTTCTACAGCAAACGGCTCCAGCGGCGATATTTCACAGAGTCTCGTAGTTATGTTTGACTGCTTCCACGATATCTTGTAAAGTCTTTAAGTTCCCTAAGCGGATATCTTAACTTACGCGGAACAGCACTGTATTATATTTTATATTTTATCTAATTATTTACCCTCTCGGTTCTTATCGCAAAACTTCGTTAAGAATTTCAAGGTTTATAGTTTATTTTATATAAGATATTCCTCTATTCCTTCTTGGTTCTTATCGCAAAACTTCGTTAAGAATTTCAAGGTTTATGGTTTATTTTATATAAGATATTTCTACGTTTGTAAGAGAACAACTCTCTTAGCCGGGCACAACTTCCCCTAGCAACGTCGACAGACAGACTGTGTCCATCCTAGCTCTGCAACGTATGAATCTCACTGAATTTGGTGTATTTTGATAGGCCAAGCCCAAGTTACATGATTGATGGAACGACCAGATACAAAAATTTCATGAAAACCTTTGCATAATTTACACAGTCCTGCATGGAAAAAATCTACAAATTTTATTACCCTAACATTGATAAGGGTTACACTTGGGTTTTTCTTTACTTAAAAATCCATATTTCTAAAATAGTTACAAACCTCAGAGTATACATAAATCGAAGCTATTTACTTAAATAATTCCAAGTCAAATTTTCATGTAAATCGGTCAACTACCACTGCCGCTATAAGGATCGCAGTTTATCACACCCGCACACGCGCACCAATTCATACAAAACATACATGACAATATAGTACATCTTTTTATGAATAGTTTGGTGTAACCTATATGCTTATCAATTTTTAAATACAAAACTTATGACTAAAAGACAAAATATTACAAAAAACCAATTTAAACAAGAAAATGCTCGTCATTCATGTACTCTGATATAAACAGCATATCATATCCTCCTGTGTTCTGTTGCAGGATTAACCTCCTCCACGTGTAAAAAAAACTTTTTTTTTTTAAACCTAAATTGACATAACTTCTTCCCCATAATCATAATCAACTAAATAATAACATAATAACTTCAAAAATCAAAATAACTGAATAGCTTCTATCAAACAACACTTCCCCAACTGTCACTTTGACAGCACTAATTGTAAACAAACAAAAGCACATGGCTGCATATCACCAAACATTCCTGAACACTGATAAGGATGTCCATGTCTGACGTCATTCGGCTATATCTACAGTTCATCCATATATTTTTCAAGATGATTACAATTATTCTTATTTTACACATAATTTTATACAATTTCCTACCAGTCATTCCACTTATATCCTGGCATTCTAGTTTAATTATTTGTATTATCCTTATTTTAATTTTTAATTTATCGCACAGACTCATGCCGCGCAACCTTTCTAGTTTTTTGATTGCTCTTCGCTTGCATTTGTTTCGGTAATTGCCGATACATTTCTTTGATTTAATTTTTAAAGGTTTATATGTAATGCCCGTTGTATTACCCAGGCTACACATAATATAAACTCCTTTGTATAATATGAACTCATTGTTTGATTGAAATTTCTCTGGTATCATCTCAAACATTATTTTCATCAGGTTTTCACATTGATCAGTATCTAAGTGCGCTTTAAAATTTTTTAATGTCTCGGATTTGTCAGCATACGCATTCATAAAAGACGAACACACAGTGCTGTACAGTGAATCTCTGACTGTATAAATAACACCTGCATTTCGTTTCATATGTGGCTGAAAACACTCAGACAATTCTGATCTTCTGTCAGAATTAACCTTACCTGTGTGTTTTTCCTCAACTGCACCAGCTTCAGGAACAAAACTACTTTGTTTACCCAAGTATTCATCAAATACCTTATTTACATATTCATTTTTACAACTGTATGGACTTCTCATGTGTTTATACATTTCATTACTGACTGATAAAACATTACCAGAATGGATCTGCATCTTACAGACACGGTACAGCAAATAACATTTAATGTTTTTAAATACTCCACCGTTTACCCTTTGATCATACCAATCTGGATAGATGTGAACCAACACTTTGATAAGGTTTTCCCTATTTCTCTTTTCATATTTATTTAAAATATTATTTGATTGTTTTCGTTGATCAGCTGTTATCTCCTTATCGGGCGCTCCACCGTTACCTGCTCTTATCTATGCGATTACCAGCTGGTTTCTGTATGTCGACGGGACTACATCGGTCAACCGCATTGTCACATGCACTTTCCTGCCTAAGAGAATAATTCAACTTAATTTTGGCTTCACATTCCCTGCTGTGAGATTTATTCCTTTCTAAGGCGGTCTCACTACTACTACAAATTAATTCTAAATTATCAGCTATACGTTTTTCAGTTGACTCTAAAAGTTGTTTACTTTGTTTAGCCTGGTCATGAACGGCTGTATAAATTTTTTTTTTGTCATCATGAAGTGATTGTATCGACTTATTTTGCTTCAACGCTTCGTCTCTACCAACCTTATTTTCTTCTGAGAGCTTTTGTATATTAGCTAGGATTGCCGCTAATGTATTCTGTAATTCTTGTGATTCGGCCATATTCATTTATTTATTTTTAAATTTATAAAATATTATAGTTTTTATTTATAGTAACGTCAATATTTTTTTTATACGTATTATTACTAATAACGTCCGTTTATGTTATTTATTATTATAGTCCAGTCTCTCAATGAAATCTAAACAAGCTTAATCTAACATAAATACCAATAATAATTCAATCTCCACATAGACAATTTACTACTATTGTTCAAATATCTGATAAGAGAGAGTATTCAAACTTTTATCTACCCTCCCTGATAACATACAACAGCACATATAAATAGTTCAATGAATTTAGTCTCTACACACTCAAATAAATATTTTTTTTTAAATTAATTCAAAAATCGAGCTCAAAGTTGGCAAGCGCCAAATATCCTTATGCAACAGATCAAACTTTATTATTCTAATAAGGATATTGTGAGTGTGTAAAAATCGATACAAGTCTATATGGAGGAGATGAAAAATTATTTATCATATACAAATATGTATACATATAAAGATGTATAATGTATTTTAAATTCTCATGTATTGATCATATATTTAATTGTTTGTATTGTTCAATATATTAAATCGAATTTACTTGTTTGCTGCAACGTCCTCCTTTCGTCTCGTCGGTTCCGTCTTGGCGTCCTCTTCTTCCTGTCCCTCCTTCCTGGCGTCCTCTTCGTCCTGGCGTCCTCTTCGTCTCTTCGTCCTCTTCTCCAGCTTCACTCCTTCCTGGTGTCCTCTTCGTCTCGTCGTCCTCTTCTACAGCAAACGGCTCCAGCGGCGATATTTCACAGAGTCTCGTAGTTATGTTTGACTGCTTCCACGATATCTTGTAAAGTCTTTAAGTTCCCTAAGCGGATATCTTAACTTACGCGGAACAGCACTGTATTATATTTTATATTTTATCTAATTATTTACCCTCTCGGTTCTTATCGCAAAACTTCGTTAAGAATTTCAAGGTTTATAGTTTATTTTATATAAGATATTCCTCTATTCCTTCTTGGTTCTTATCGCAAAACTTCGTTAAGAATTTTAAGGTTTATGGTTTATTTTATATAAGATATTTCTACGTTTGTAAGAGAACAACTCTCTTAGCCGGGCACAACTTCCCCTAGCAACGTCGACAGACAGACTGTGTCCATCCTAGCTCTGCAACGTATGAATCTCACTGAATTTGGTGTATTTTGATAGGCCAAGCCCAAGTTACAAGATTGATGGAACGACCAGATACAAAAATTTCATGAAAACCTTTGCATAATTTAGCACAGTCCTGCATGGAAAAAATCTACAAATTTTATTACCCTAACATTGATAAGGGTTACACTTGAGTTTTTCTTTACTTAAAAATCCATATTTCTAAAATAGTTACAAACCTCAGAGTATACATAAATCGAAGCTATTTACTTAAATAATTCCAAGTCAAATTTTCATGTAAATCGGTCAACTACCACTGCCGCTATAAGGATCGCAGTTTATCACACCCGCACACGCGCACCAATTCATACAAAACATACATGACAATATAGTACATCTTTTTATGAATAGTTTGGTGTAACCTATATGCTTATCAATTTTTAAATACAAAACTTATGACTAAAAGACAAAATATTACAAAAAACCAATTTAAACAAGAAAATGCTCGTCATTCATGTACTCTGATATAAACAGCATATCTTATCCTCCTGTGTTCTGTTGCAGGATTAACCTCCTCCACGTGTAAAAAAAACATTTTTTTTTTTAAACCTAAATTGACATAACTTCTTCCCCATAATCATAATCAACTAAATAATAACATAATAACTTCAAAAATCAAAATAACTGAATAGCTTCTATCAAACAACACTTCCCCAACTGTCACTTTGACAGCACTAATTGTAAACAAACAAAAGCACATGGCTGCATATCACCAAACATTCCTGAACACTGATAAGGATGTCCATGTCTGACGTCATTCGGCTATATCTACAGTTCATCCATATATTTTTCAAGATGATTACAATTATTCTTATTTTACACATAATTTTATACAATTTCCTACCAGTCATTCCACTTATATCCTGGCATTCTAGTTTAATTATTTGTATTATCCTTATTTTAATTTTTAATTTATCGCACAGACTCATGCCGCGCAACCTTTCTCGTTTTTTGATTGCTCTTCGCTTGCATTTGTTTCGGTAATTGCCGATACATTTCTTTGATTTAATTTTTAAAGGTTTATATGTAATGCCCGTTGTATTACCCAGGCTACACATAATATAAACTCCTTTGTATAATATGAACTCATTGTTTGATTGAAATTTCTCTGGTATCATCTCAAACATTATTTTCATCAGGTTTTCACAGTGATCAGTATCTAAGTGCGCTTTAAAATTTTTTAATGTCTCGGATTTGTCAGCATACGCATTCATAAAAGACGAACACACAGTGCTGTACAGTGAATCTCTGACTGTATAAATAACACCTGCATTTCGTTTCATATGTGGCTGAAAACACTCAGACAATTCTGATCTTCTGTCAGAATTAACCTTACCTGTGTGTTTTTCCTCAACTGCACCAGCTTCAGGAACAAAACTACTTTGTTTACCCAAGTATTCATCAAATACCTTATTTACATATTCATTTTTACAACTGTATGGACTTCTCATGTGTTTATACATTTCATTACTGACTGATAAAACATTACCAGAATGGATCTGCATCTTACAGACACGGTACAGCAAATAACATTTAATGTTTTTAAATACTCCACCGTTTACCCTTTGATCATACCAATCTGGATAGATGTGAACCAACACTTTGATAAGGTTTTCCCTATTTCTCTTTTCATATTTATTTAAAATATTATTTGATTGTTTTCGTTGATCAGCTGTTATCTCCTTATCGGGCGCTCCACCGTTACCTGCTCTTACCTATGCGATTACCAGCTGGTTTCTGTATGTCGACGGGACTACATCGGTCAACCGCATTGTCACATGCACTTTCCTGCCTAAGAGAATAATTCAACTTAATTTTGGCTTCACATTCCCTGCTGTGAGATTTATTCCTTTCTAAGGCGGTCTCACTACTACTACAAATTAATTCTAAATTATCAGCTATACGTTTTTCAGTTGACTCTAAAAGTTGTTTACTTTGTTTAGCCTGGTCATGAACGGCTGTATAAATTTTTTTTTTGTCATCATGAAGTGATTGTATCGACTTATTTTGCTTCAACGCTTCGTCTCTACCAACCTTATTTTCTTCTGAGAGCTTTTGTATATTAGCTAGGATTGCCGCTAATGTATTCTGTAATTCTTGTGATTCGGTCATATTCATTTATTTATTTTTAAATTTATAAAATATTATAGTTTTTATTTATAGTAACGTCAATATTTTTTTTATACGTATTATTACTAATAACGTCCGTTTATGTTATTTATTATTATAGTCCAGTCTCTCAATGAAATCTAAACAAGCTTAATCTAACATAAATACCAATAATAATTCAATCTCCACATAGACAATTTACTACTATTGTTCAAATATCTGATAAGAGAGAGTATTCAAACTTTTATCTACCCTCCCTGATAACATACAACAGCACATATAAATAGTTCAATGAATTTAGTCTCTACACACTCAAATAAATATTTTTTTTTAAATTAATTCAAAAATCGAGCTCAAAGTTGGCAAGCGCCAAATATCCTTATGCAACAGATCAAACTTTATTATTCTAATAAGGATATTGTGAGTGTGTAAAAATCGATACAAGTCTATATGGAGGAGATGAAAAATTATTTATCATATACAAATATGTATACATATAAAGATGTATAATGTATTTTAAATTCTCATGTATTGATCATATATTTAATTGTTTGTATTGTTCAATATATTAAATCGAATTTACTTGTTTGCTGCAACGTCCTCCTTTCGTCTCGTCGGTTCCGTCTTGGCGTCCTCTTCTTCCTGTCCCTCCTTCCTGGCGTCCTCTTCGTCCTGGCGTCCTCTTCGTCTCTTCGTCCTCTTCTCCAGCTTCACTCCTTCCTGGTGTCCTCTTCGTCTCGTCGTCCTCTTCTACAGCAAACGGCTCCAGCGGCGATATTTCACAGAGTCTCGTAGTTATGTTTGACTGCTTCCACGATATCTTGTAAAGTCTTTAAGTTCCCTAAGCGGATATCTTAACTTACGCGGAACAGCACTGTATTATATTTTATATTTTATCTAATTATTTACCCTCTCGGTTCTTATCGCAAAACTTCGTTAAGAATTTCAAGGTTTATAGTTTATTTTATATAAGATATTCCTCTATTCCTTCTTGGTTCTTATCGCAAAACTTCGTTAAGAATTTCAAGGTTTATGGTTTATTTTATATAAGATATTTCTACGTTTGTAAGAGAACAACTCTCTTAGCCGGGCACAACTTCCCCTAGCAACGTCGACAGACAGACTGTGTCCATCCTAGCTCTGCAACGTATGAATCTCACTGAATTTGGTGTATTTTGATAGGCCAAGCCCAAGTTACATGATTGATGGAACGACCAGATACAAAAATTTCATGAAAACCTTTGCATAATTTACACAGTCCTGCATGGAAAAAATCTACAAATTTTATTACCCTAACATTGATAAGGGTTACACTTGGGTTTTTCTTTACTTAAAAATCCATATTTCTAAAATAGTTACAAACCTCAGAGTATACATAAATCGAAGCTATTTACTTAAATAATTCCAAGTCAAATTTTCATGTAAATCGGTCAACTACCACTGCCGCTATAAGGATCGCAGTTTATCACACCCGCACACGCGCACCAATTCATACAAAACATACATGACAATATAGTACATCTTTTTATGAATAGTTTGGTGTAACCTATATGCTTATCAATTTTTAAATACAAAACTTATGACTAAAAGACAAAATATTACAAAAAACCAATTTAAACAAGAAAATGCTCGTCATTCATGTACTCTGATATAAACAGCATATCATATCCTCCTGTGTTCTGTTGCAGGATTAACCTCCTCCACGTGTAAAAAAAACATTTTTTTTTTTAAACCTAAATTGACATAACTTCTTCCCCATAATCATAATCAACTAAATAATAACATAATAACTTCAAAAATCAAAATAACTGAATAGCTTCTATCAAACAACACTTCCCCAACTGTCACTTTGACAGCACTAATTGTAAACAAACAAAAGCACATGGCTGCATATCACCAAACATTCCTGAACACTGATAAGGATGTCCATGTCTGACGTCATTCGGCTATATCTACAGTTCATCCATATATTTTTCAAGATGATTACAATTATTCTTATTTTACACATAATTTTATACAATTTCCTACCAGTCATTCCACTTATATCCTGGCATTCTAGTTTAATTATTTGTATTATCCTTATTTTAATTTTTAATTTATCGCACAGACTCATGCCGCGCAACCTTTCTAGTTTTTTGATTGCTCTTCGCTTGCATTTGTTTCGGTAATTGCCGATACATTTCTTTGATTTAATTTTTAAAGGTTTATATGTAATGCCCGTTGTATTACCCAGGCTACACATAATATAAACTCCTTTGTATAATATGAACTCATTGTTTGATTGAAATTTCTCTGGTATCATCTCAAACATTATTTTCATCAGGTTTTCACATTGATCAGTATCTAAGTGCGCTTTAAAATTTTTTAATGTCTCGGATTTGTCAGCATACGCATTCATAAAAGACGAACACACAGTGCTGTACAGTGAATCTCTGACTGTATAAATAACACCTGCATTTCGTTTCATATGTGGCTGAAAACACTCAGACAATTCTGATCTTCTGTCAGAATTAACCTTACCTGTGTGTTTTTCCTCAACTGCACCAGCTTCAGGAACAAAACTACTTTGTTTACCCAAGTATTCATCAAATACCTTATTTACATATTCATTTTTACAACTGTATGGACTTCTCATGTGTTTATACATTTCATTACTGACTGATAAAACATTACCAGAATGGATCTGCATCTTACAGACACGGTACAGCAAATAACATTTAATGTTTTTAAATACTCCACCGTTTACCCTTTGATCATACCAATCTGGATAGATGTGAACCAACACTTTGATAAGGTTTTCCCTATTTCTCTTTTCATATTTATTTAAAATATTATTTGATTGTTTTCGTTGATCAGCTGTTATCTCCTTATCGGGCGCTCCACCGTTACCTGCTCTTATCTATGCGATTACCAGCTGGTTTCTGTATGTCGACGGGACTACATCGGTCAACCGCATTGTCACATGCACTTTCCTGCCTAAGAGAATAATTCAACTTAATTTTGGCTTCACATTCCCTGCTGTGAGATTTATTCCTTTCTAAGGCGGTCTCACTACTACTACAAATTAATTCTAAATTATCAGCTATACGTTTTTCAGTTGACTCTAAAAGTTGTTTACTTTGTTTAGCCTGGTTATGAACGGCTGTATAAATTTTTTTTTTGTCATCATGAAGTGATTGTATCGACTTATTTTGCTTCAACGCTTCGTCTCTACCAACCTTATTTTCTTCTGAGAGCTTTTGTATATTAGCTAGGATTGCCGCTAATGTATTCTGTAATTCTTGTGATTCGGTCATATTCATTTATTTATTTTTAAATTTATAAAATATTATAGTTTTTATTTATAGTAACGTCAATATTTTTTTTATACGTATTATTACTAATAACGTCCGTTTATGTTATTTATTATTATAGTCCAGTCTCTCAATGAAATCTAAACAAGCTTAATCTAACATAAATACCAATAATAATTCAATCTCCACATAGACAATTTACTACTATTGTTCAAATATCTGATAAGAGAGAGTATTCAAACTTTTATCTACCCTCCCTGATAACATACAACAGCACATATAAATAGTTCAATGAATTTAGTCTCTACACACTCAAATAAATATTTCTTTTTTAAATTAATTCAAAAATCGAGCTCAAAGTTGGCAAGCGCCAAATATCCTTATGCAACAGATCAAACTTTATTATTCTAATAAGGATATTGTGAGTGTGTAAAAATCGATACAAGTCTATATGGAGGAGATGAAAAATTATTTATCATATACAAATATGTATACATATAAAGATGTATAATGTATTTTAAATTCTCATGTATTGATCATATATTTAATTGTTTGTATTGTTCAATATATTAAATCGAATTTACTTGTTTGCTGCAACGTCCTCCTTTCGTCTCGTCGGTCCCGTCTTGGCGTCATCTTCTTCCTGTCCCTCCTTCCTGGCGTCCTCTTCGTCCTGGCGTCCTCTTCGTCTCTTCGTCCTCTTCTCCAGCTTCACTCCTTCCTGGTGTCCTCTTCGTCTCGTCGTCCTCTTCTACAGCAAACGGCTCCAGCGGCGATATTTCACAGAGTCTCGTAGTTATGTTTGACTGCTTCCACGATATCTTGTAAAGTCTTTAAGTTCCCTAAGCGGATATCTTAACTTACGCGGAACAGCACTGTATTATATTTTATATTTTATCTAATTATTTACCCTCTCGGTTCTTATCGCAAAACTTCGTTAATAATTTCAAGGTTTATAGTTTATTTTATATAAGATATTCCTCTATTCCTTCTTGGTTCTTATCGCAAAACTTCGTTAAGAATTTTAAGGTTTATGGTTTATTTTATATAAGATATTTCTACGTTTGTAAGAGAACAACTCTCTTAGCCGGGCACAACTTCCCCTAGCAACGTCGACAGACAGACTGTGTCCATCCTAGCTCTGCAACGTATGAATCTCACTCAATTTGGTGTATTTTGATAGGCCAAGCCCAAGTTACATGATTGATGGAACGACCAGATACAAAAATTTCATGAAAACCTTTGCATAATTTAGCACAGTCCTGCATGGAAAAAATCTACAAATTTTATTACCCTAACATTGATAAGGGTTACACTTGGGTTTTTCTTTACTTAAAAATCCATATTTCTAAAATAGTTACAAACCTCAGAGTATACATAAATCGAAGCTATTTACTTAAATAATTCCAAGTCAAATTTTCATGTAAATCGGTCAACTACCACTGCCGCTATAAGGATCGCAGTTTATCACACCCGCACACGCGCACCAATTCATACAAAACATACATGACAATATAGTACATCTTTTTATGAATAGTTTGGTGTAACCTATATGCTTATCAATTTTTAAATACAAAACTTATGACTAAAAGACAAAATATTACAAAAAACCAATTTAAACAAGAAAATGCTCCTCATTCATGTACTCTGATATAAACAGCATATCTTATCCTCCTGTGTTCTGTTGCAGGATTAACCTCCTCCACGTGTAAAAAAAACATTTTTTTTTTAAACCTAAATTGACATAACTTCTTCCCCATAATCATAATCAACTAAATAATAACATAATAACTTCAAAAATCAAAATAACTGAATAGCTTCTATCAAACAACACTTCCCCAACTGTCACTTTGACAGCACTAATTGTAAACAAACAAAAGCACATGGCTGCATATCACCAAACATTCCTGAACACTGATAAGGATGTCCATGTCTGACGTCATTCGGCTATATCTACAGTTCATCCATATATTTTTCAAGATGATTACAATTATTCTTATTTTACACATAATTTTATACAATTTCCTACCAGTCATTCCACTTATATCCTGGCATTCTAGTTTAATTATTTGTATTATCCTTATTTTAATTTTTAATTTATCGCACAGACTCATGCCGCGCAACCTTTCTCGTTTTTTGATTGCTCTTCGCTTGCATTTGTTTCGGTAATTGCCGATACATTTCTTTGATTTAATTTTTAAAGGTTTATATGTAATGCCCGTTGTATTACCCAGGCTACACATAATATAAACTCCTTTGTATAATATGAACTCATTGTTTGATTGAAATTTCTCTGGTATCATCTCAAACATTATTTTCATCAGGTTTTCACAGTGATCAGTATCTAAGTGCGCTTTAAAATTTTTTAATGTCTCGGATTTGTCAGCATACGCATTCATAAAAGACGAACACACAGTGCTGTACAGTGAATCTCTGACTGTATAAATAACACCTGCATTTCGTTTCATATGTGGCTGAAAACACTCAGACAATTCTGATCTTCTGTCAGAATTAACCTTACCTGTGTGTTTTTCCTCAACTGCACCAGCTTCAGGAACAAAACTACTTTGTTTACCCAAGTATTCATCAAATACCTTATTTACATATTCATTTTTACAACTGTATGGACTTCTCATGTGTTTATACATTTCATTACTGACTGATAAAACATTACCAGAATGGATCTGCATCTTACAGACACGGTACAGCAAATAACATTTAATGTTTTTAAATACTCCACCGTTTACCCTTTGATCATACCAATCTGGATAGATGTGAACCAACACTTTGATAAGGTTTTCCCTATTTCTCTTTTCATATTTATTTAAAATATTATTTGATTGTTTTCGTTGATCAGCTGTTATCTCCTTATCGGGCGCTCCACCGTTACCTGCTCTTACCTATGCGATTACCAGCTGGTTTCTGTATGTCGACGGGACTACATCGGTCAACCGCATTGTCACATGCACTTTCCTGCCTAAGAGAATAATTCAACTTAATTTTGGCTTCACATTCCCTGCTGTGAGATTTATTCCTTTCTAAGGCGGTCTCACTACTACTACAAATTAATTCTAAATTATCAGCTATACGTTTTTCAGTTGACTCTAAAAGTTGTTTACTTTGTTTAGCCTGGTCATGAACGGCTGTATAAATTTTTTTTTTGTCATCATGAAGTGATTGTATCGACTTATTTTGCTTCAACGCTTCGTCTCTACCAACCTTATTTTCTTCTGAGAGCTTTTGTATATTAGCTAGGATTGCCGCTAATGTATTCTGTAATTCTTGTGATTCGGTCATATTCATTTATTTATTTTTAAATTTATAAAATATTATAGTTTTTATTTATAGTAACGTCAATATTTTTTTTATACGTATTATTACTAATAACGTCCGTTTATGTTATTTATTATTATAGTCCAGTCTCTCAATGAAATCTAAACAAGCTTAATCTAACATAAATACCAATAATAATTCAATCTCCACATAGACAATTTACTACTATTGTTCAAATATCTGATAAGAGAGAGTATTCAAACTTTTATCTACCCTCCCTGATAACATACAACAGCACATATAAATAGTTCAATAAATTTAGTCTCTACACACTCAAATAAATATTTTTTTTTAAATTAATTCAAAAATCGAGCTCAAAGTTGGCAAGCGCCAAATATCCTTATGCAACAGATCAAACTTTATTATTCTAATAAGGATATTGTGAGTGTGTAAAAATCGATACAAGTCTATATGGAGGAGATGAAAAATTATTTATCATATACAAATATGTATACATATAAAGATGTATAATGTATTTTAAATTCTCATGTATTGATCATATATTTAATTGTTTGTATTGTTCAATATATTAAATCGAATTTACTTGTTTGCTGCAACGTCCTCCTTTCGTCTCGTCGGTCCCGTCTTGGCGTCCTCTTCTTCCTGTCCCTCCTTCCTGGCGTCCTCTTCGTCCTGGCGTCCTCTTCGTCTCTTCGTCCTCTTCTCCAGCTTCACTCCTTCCTGGTGTCCTCTTCGTCTCGTCGTCCTCTTCTACAGCAAACGGCTCCAGCGGCGATATTTCACAGAGTCTCGTAGTTATGTTTGACTGCTTCCACGATATCTTGTAAAGTCTTTAAGTTCCCTAAGCGGATATCTTAACTTACGCGGAACAGCACTGTATTATATTTTATATTTTATCTAATTATTTACCCTCTCGGTTCTTATCGCAAAACTTCGTTAAGAATTTCAAGGTTTATAGTTTATTTTATATAAGATATTCCTCTATTCCTTCTTGGTTCTTATCGCAAAACTTCGTTAAGAATTTTAAGGTTTATGGTTTATTTTATATAAGATATTTCTACGTTTGTAAGAGAACAACTCTCTTAGCCGGGCACAACTTCCCCTAGCAACGTCGACAGACAGACTGTGTCCATCCTAGCTCTGCAACGTATGAATCTCACTGAATTTGGTGTATTTTGATAGGCCAAGCCCAAGTTACAAGATTGATGGAACGACCAGATACAAAAATTTCATGAAAACCTTTGCATAATTTAGCACAGTCCTGCATGGAAAAAATCTACAAATTTTATTACCCTAACATTGATAAGGGTTACACTTGAGTTTTTCTTTACTTAAAAATCCATATTTCTAAAATAGTTACAAACCTCAGAGTATACATAAATCGAAGCTATTTACTTAAATAATTCCAAGTCAAATTTTCATGTAAATCGGTCAACTACCACTGCCGCTATAAGGATCGCAGTTTATCACACCCGCACACGCGCACCAATTCATACAAAACATACATGACAATATAGTACATCTTTTTATGAATAGTTTGGTGTAACCTATATGCTTATCAATTTTTAAATACAAAACTTATGACTAAAAGACAAAATATTACAAAAAACCAATTTAAACAAGAAAATGCTCGTCATTCATGTACTCTGATATAAACAGCATATCTTATCCTCCTGTGTTCTGTTGCAGGATTAACCTCCTCCACGTGTAAAAAAAACATTTTTTTTTTTAAACCTAAATTGACATAACTTCTTCCCCATAATCATAATCAACTAAATAATAACATAATAACTTCAAAAATCAAAATAACTGAATAGCTTCTATCAAACAACACTTCCCCAACTGTCACTTTGACAGCACTAATTGTAAACAAACAAAAGCACATGGCTGCATATCACCAAACATTCCTGAACACTGATAAGGATGTCCATGTCTGACGTCATTCGGCTATATCTACAGTTCATCCATATATTTTTCAAGATGATTACAATTATTCTTATTTTACACATAATTTTATACAATTTCCTACCAGTCATTCCACTTATATCCTGGCATTCTAGTTTAATTATTTGTATTATCCTTATTTTAATTTTTAATTTATCGCACAGACTCATGCCGCGCAACCTTTCTCGTTTTTTGATTGCTCTTCGCTTGCATTTGTTTCGGTAATTGCCGATACATTTCTTTGATTTAATTTTTAAAGGTTTATATGTAATGCCCGTTGTATTACCCAGGCTACACATAATATAAACTCCTTTGTATAATATGAACTCATTGTTTGATTGAAATTTCTCTGGTATCATCTCAAACATTATTTTCATCAGGTTTTCACAGTGATCAGTATCTAAGTGCGCTTTAAAATTTTTTAATGTCTCGGATTTGTCAGCATACGCATTCATAAAAGACGAACACACAGTGCTGTACAGTGAATCTCTGACTGTATAAATAACACCTGCATTTCGTTTCATATGTGGCTGAAAACACTCAGACAATTCTGATCTTCTGTCAGAATTAACCTTACCTGTGTGTTTTTCCTCAACTGCACCAGCTTCAGGAACAAAACTACTTTGTTTACCCAAGTATTCATCAAATACCTTATTTACATATTCATTTTTACAACTGTATGGACTTCTCATGTGTTTATACATTTCATTACTGACTGATAAAACATTACCAGAATGGATCTGCATCTTACAGACACGGTACAGCAAATAACATTTAATGTTTTTAAATACTCCACCGTTTACCCTTTGATCATACCAATCTGGATAGATGTGAACCAACACTTTGATAAGGTTTTCCCTATTTCTCTTTTCATATTTATTTAAAATATTATTTGATTGTTTTCGTTGATCAGCTGTTATCTCCTTATCGGGCGCTCCACCGTTACCTGCTCTTACCTATGCGATTACCAGCTGGTTTCTGTATGTCGACGGGACTACATCGGTCAACCGCATTGTCACATGCACTTTCCTGCCTAAGAGAATAATTCAACTTAATTTTGGCTTCACATTCCCTGCTGTGAGATTTATTCCTTTCTAAGGCGGTCTCACTACTACTACAAATTAATTCTAAATTATCAGCTATACGTTTTTCAGTTGACTCTAAAAGTTGTTTACTTTGTTTAGCCTGGTCATGAACGGCTGTATAAATTTTTTTTTTGTCATCATGAAGTGATTGTATCGACTTATTTTGCTTCAACGCTTCGTCTCTACCAACCTTATTTTCTTCTGAGAGCTTTTGTATATTAGCTAGGATTGCCGCTAATGTATTCTGTAATTCTTGTGATTCGGTCATATTCATTTATTTATTTTTAAATTTATAAAATATTATAGTTTTTATTTATAGTAACGTCAATATTTTTTTTATACGTATTATTACTAATAACGTCCGTTTATGTTATTTATTATTATAGTCCAGTCTCTCAATGAAATCTAAACAAGCTTAATCTAACATAAATACCAATAATAATTCAATCTCCACATAGACAATTTACTACTATTGTTCAAATATCTGATAAGAGAGAGTATTCAAACTTTTATCTACCCTCCCTGATAACATACAACAGCACATATAAATAGTTCAATGAATTTAGTCTCTACACACTCAAATAAATATTTTTTTTTAAATTAATTCAAAAATCGAGCTCAAAGTTGGCAAGCGCCAAATATCCTTATGCAACAGATCAAACTTTATTATTCTAATAAGGATATTGTGAGTGTGTAAAAATCGATACAAGTCTATATGGAGGAGATGAAAAATTATTTATCATATCCAAATATGTATACATATAAAGATGTATAATGTATTTTAAATTCTCATGTATTGATCATATATTTAATTGTTTGTATTGTTCAATATATTAAATCGAATTTACTTGTTTGCTGCAACGTCCTCCTTTCGTCTCGTCGGTTCCGTCTTGGCGTCCTCTTCTTCCTGTCCCTCCTTCCTGGCGTCCTCTTCGTCCTGGCGTCCTCTTCGTCTCTTCGTCCTCTTCTCCAGCTTCACTCCTTCCTGGTGTCCTCTTCGTCTCGTCGTCCTCTTCTACAGCAAACGGCTCCAGCGGCGATATTTCACAGAGTCTCGTAGTTATGTTTGACTGCTTCCACGATATCTTGTAAAGTCTTTAAGTTCCCTAAGCGGATATCTTAACTTACGCGGAACAGCACTGTATTATATTTTATATTTTATCTAATTATTTACCCTCTCGGTTCTTATCGCAAAACTTCGTTAAGAATTTCAAGGTTTATAGTTTATTTTATATAAGATATTCCTCTATTCCTTCTTGGTTCTTATCGCAAAACTTCGTTAAGAATTTTAAGGTTTATGGTTTATTTTATATAAGATATTTCTACGTTTGTAAGAGAACAACTCTCTTAGCCGGGCACAACTTCCCCTAGCAACGTCGACAGACAGACTGTGTCCATCCTAGCTCTGCAACGTATGAATCTCACTGAATTTGGTGTATTTTGATAGGCCAAGCCCAAGTTACATGATTGATGGAACGACCAGATACAAAAATTTCATGAAAACCTTTGCATAATTTACACAGTCCTGCATGGAAAAAATCTACAAATTTTATTACCCTAACATTGATAAGGGTTACACTTGGGTTTTTCTTTACTTAAAAATCCATATTTCTAAAATAGTTACAAACCTCAGAGTATACATAAATCGAAGCTATTTACTTAAATAATTCCAAGTCAAATTTTCATGTAAATCGGTCAACTACCACTGCCGCTATAAGGATCGCAGTTTATCACACCCGCACACGCGCACCAATTCATACAAAACATACATGACAATATAGTACATCTTTTTATGAATAGTTTGGTGTAACCTATATGCTTATCAATTTTTAAATACAAAACTTATGACTAAAAGACAAAATATTACAAAAAACCAATTTAAACAAGAAAATGCTCGTCATTCATGTACTCTGATATAAACAGCATATCATATCCTCCTGTGTTCTGTTGCAGGATTAACCTCCTCCACGTGTAAAAAAAACATTTTTTTTTTAAACCTAAATTGACATAACTTCTTCCCCATAATCATAATCAACTAAATAATAACATAATAACTTCAAAAATCAAAATAACTGAATAGCTTCTATCAAACAACACTTCCCCAACTGTCACTTTGACAGCACTAATTGTAAACAAACAAAAGCACATGGCTGCATATCACCAAACATTCCTGAACACTGATAAGGATGTCCATGTCTGACGTCATTCGGCTATATCTACAGTTCATCCATATATTTTTCAAGATGATTACAATTATTCTTATTTTACACATAATTTTATACAATTTCCTACCAGTCATTCCACTTATATCCTGGCATTCTAGTTTAATTATTTGTATTATCCTTATTTTAATTTTTAATTTATCGCACAGACTCATGCCGCGCAACCTTTCTCGTTTTTTGATTGCTCTTCGCTTGCATTTGTTTCGGTAATTGCCGATACATTTCTTTGATTTAATTTTTAAAGGTTTATATGTAATGCCCGTTGTATTACCCAGGCTACACATAATATAAACTCCTTTGTATAATATGAACTCATTGATTGATTGAAATTTCTCTGGTATCATCTCAAACATTATTTTCATCAGGTTTTCACATTGATCAGTATCTAAGTGCGCTTTAAAATTTTTTAATGTCTCGGATTTGTCAGCATACGCATTCATAAAAGACGAACACACAGTGCTGTACAGTGAATCTCTGACTGTATAAATAACACCTGCATTTCGTTTCATATGTGGCTGAAAACACTCAGACAATTCTGATCTTCTGTCAGAATTAACCTTACCTGTGTGTTTTTCCTCAACTGCACCAGCTTCAGGAACAAAACTACTTTGTTTACCCAAGTATTCATCAAATACCTTATTTACATATTCATTTTTACAACTGTATGGACTTCTCATGTGTTTATACATTTCATTACTGACTGATAAAACATTACCAGAATGGATCTGCATCTTACAGACACGGTACAGCAAATAACATTTAATGTTTTTAAATACTCCACCGTTTACCCTTTGATCATACCAATCTGGATAGATGTGAACCAACACTTTGATAAGGTTTTCCCTATTTCTCTTTTCATATTTATTTAAAATATTATTTGATTGTTTTCGTTGATCAGCTGTTATCTCCTTATCGGGCGCTCCACCGTTACCTGCTCTTATCTATGCGATTACCAGCTGGTTTCTGTATGTCGACGGGACTACATCGGTCAACCGCATTGTCACATGCACTTTCCTGCCTAAGAGAATAATTCAACTTAATTTTGGCTTCACATTCCCTGCTGTGAGATTTATTCCTTTCTAAGGCGGTCTCACTACTACTACAAATTAATTCTAAATTATCAGCTATACGTTTTTCAGTTGACTCTAAAAGTTGTTTACTTTGTTTAGCCTGGTCATGAACGGCTGTATAAATTTTTTTTTTGTCATCATGAAGTGATTGTATCGACTTATTTTGCTTCAACGCTTCGTCTCTACCAACCTTATTTTCTTCTGAGAGCTTTTGTATATTAGCTAGGATTGCCGCTAATGTATTCTGTAATTCTTGTGATTCGGTCATATTCATTTATTTATTTTTAAATTTATAAAATATTATAGTTTTTATTTATAGTAACGTCAATATTTTTTTTATACGTATTATTACTAATAACGTCCGTTTATGTTATTTATTATTATAGTCCAGTCTCTCAATGAAATCTAAACAAGCTTAATCTAACATAAATACCAATAATAATTCAATCTCCACATAGACAATTTACTACTATTGTTCAAATATCTGATAAGAGAGAGTATTCAAACTTTTATCTACCCTCCCTGATAACATACAACAGCACATATAAATAGTTCAATGAATTTAGTCTCTACACACTCAAATAAATATTTCTTTTTTAAATTAATTCAAAAATCGAGCTCAAAGTTGGCAAGCGCCAAATATCCTTATGCAACAGATCAAACTTTATTATTCTAATAAGGATATTGTGAGTGTGTAAAAATCGATACAAGTCTATATGGAGGAGATGAAAAATTATTTATCATATACAAATATGTATACATATAAAGATGTATAATGTATTTTAAATTCTCATGTATTGATCATATATTTAATTGTTTGTATTGTTCAATATATTAAATCGAATTTACTTGTTTGCTGCAACGTCCTCCTTTCGTCTCGTCGGTCCCGTCTTGGCGTCCTCTTCTTCCTGTCCCTCCTTCCTGGCGTCCTCTTCGTCCTGGCGTCCTCTTCGTCTCTTCGTCCTCTTCTCCAGCTTCACTCCTTCCTGGTGTCCTCTTCGTCTCGTCGTCCTCTTCTACAGCAAACGGCTCCAGCGGCGATATTTCACAGAGTCTCGTAGTTATGTTTGACTGCTTCCACGATATCTTGTAAAGTCTTTAAGTTCCCTAAGCGGATATCTTAACTTACGCGGAACAGCACTGTATTATATTTTATATTTTATCTAATTATTTACCCTCTCGGTTCTTATCGCAAAACTTCGTTAATAATTTCAAGGTTTATAGTTTATTTTATATAAGATATTCCTCTATTCCTTCTTGGTTCTTATCGCAAAACTTCGTTAAGAATTTTAAGGTTTATGGTTTATTTTATATAAGATATTTCTACGTTTGTAAGAGAACAACTCTCTTAGCCGGGCACATCTTCCCCTAGCAACGTCGACAGACAGACTGTGTCCATCCTACCTCTGCAACGTATGAATCTCACTGAATTTGGTGTATTTTGATAGGCCAAGCCCAAGTTACATGATTGTTGGAACGACCAGATACAAAAATTTCATGAAAACCTTTGCATAATTTAGCACAGTCCTGCATGGAAAAAATCTACAAATTTTATTACCCTAACATTGATAAGGGTTACACTTGGGTTTTTCTTTACTTAAAAATCCATATTTCTAAAATAGTTACAAACCTCAGAGTATACATAAATCGAAGCTATTTACTTAAATAATTCCAAGTCAAATTTTCATGTAAATCGGTCAACTACCACTGCCGCTATAAGGATCGCAGTTTATCACACCCGCACACGCGCACCAATTCATACAAAACATACATGACAATATAGTACATCTTTTTATGAATAGTTTGGTGTAACCTATATGCTTATCAATTTTTAAATACAAAACTTATGACTAAAAGACAAAATATTACAAAAAACCAATTTAAACAAGAAAATGCTCCTCATTCATGTACTCTGATATAAACAGCATATCTTATCCTCCTGTGTTCTGTTGCAGGATTAACCTCCTCCACGTGTAAAAAAAACATTTTTTTTTTTAAACCTAAATTGACATAACTTCTTCCCCATAATCATAATCAACTAAATAATAACATAATAACTTCAAAAATCAAAATAACTGAATAGCTTCTATCAAACAACACTTCCCCAACTGTCACTTTGACAGCACTAATTGTAAACAAACAAAAGCACATGGCTGCATATCACCAAACATTCCTGAACACTGATAAGGATGTCCATGTCTGACGTCATTCGGCTATATCTACAGTTCATCCATATATTTTTCAAGATGATTACAATTATTCTTATTTTACACATAATTTTATACAATTTCCTACCAGTCATTCCACTTATATCCTGGCATTCTAGTTTAATTATTTGTATTATCCTTATTTTAATTTTTAATTTATCGCACAGACTCATGCCGCGCAACCTTTCTCGTTTTTTGATTGCTCTTCGCTTGCATTTGTTTCGGTAATTGCCGATACATTTCTTTGATTTAATTTTTAAAGGTTTATATGTAATGCCCGTTGTATTACCCAGGCTACACATAATATAAACTCCTTTGTATAATATGAACTCATTGTTTGATTGAAATTTCTCTGGTATCATCTCAAACATTATTTTCATCAGGTTTTCACAGTGATCAGTATCTAAGTGCGCTTTAAAATTTTTTAATGTCTCGGATTTGTCAGCATACGCATTCATAAAAGACGAACACACAGTGCTGTACAGTGAATCTCTGACTGTATAAATAACACCTGCATTTCGTTTCATATGTGGCTGAAAACACTCAGACAATTCTGATCTTCTGTCAGAATTAACCTTACCTGTGTGTTTTTCCTCAACTGCACCAGCTTCAGGAACAAAACTACTTTGTTTACCCAAGTATTCATCAAATACCTTATTTACATATTCATTTTTACAACTGTATGGACTTCTCATGTGTTTATACATTTCATTACTGACTGATAAAACATTACCAGAATGGATCTGCATCTTACAGACACGGTACAGCAAATAACATTTAATGTTTTTAAATACTCCACCGTTTACCCTTTGATCATACCAATCTGGATAGATGTGAACCAACACTTTGATAAGGTTTTCCCTATTTCTCTTTTCATATTTATTTAAAATATTATTTGATTGTTTTCGTTGATCAGCTGTTATCTCCTTATCGGGCGCTCCACCGTTACCTGCTCTTACCTATGCGATTACCAGCTGGTTTCTGTATGTCGACGGGACTACATCGGTCAACCGCATTGTCACATGCACTTTCCTGCCTAAGAGAATAATTCAACTTAATTTTGGCTTCACATTCCCTGCTGTGAGATTTATTCCTTTCTAAGGCGGTCTCACTACTACTACAAATTAATTCTAAATTATCAGCTATACGTTTTTCAGTTGACTCTAAAAGTTGTTTACTTTGTTTAGCCTGGTCATGAACGGCTGTATAAATTTTTTTTTTGTCATCATGAAGTGATTGTATCGACTTATTTTGCTTGAACGCTTCGTCTCTACCAACCTTATTTTCTTCTGAGAGCTTTTGTATATTAGCTAGGATTGCCGCTAATGTATTCTGTAATTCTTGTGATTCGGTCATATTCATTTATTTATTTTTAAATTTATAAAATATTATAGTTTTTATTTATAGTAACGTCAATATTTTTTTTATACGTATTATTACTAATAACGTCCGTTTATGTTATTTATTATTATAGTCCAGTCTCTCAATGAAATCTAAACAAGCTTAATCTAACATAAATACCAATAATAATTCAATCTCCACATAGACAATTTACTACTATTGTTCAAATATCTGATAAGAGAGAGTATTCAAACTTTTATCTACCCTCCCTGATAACATACAACAGCACATATAAATAGTTCAATAAATTTAGTCTCTACACACTCAAATAAATATTTTTTTTTAAATTAATTCAAAAATCGAGCTCAAAGTTGGCAAGCGCCAAATATCCTTATGCAACAGATCAAACTTTATTATTCTAATAAGGATATTGTGAGTGTGTAAAAATCGATACAAGTCTATATGGAGGAGATGAAAAATTATTTATCATATACAAATATGTATACATATAAAGATGTATAATGTATTTTAAATTCTCATGTATTGATCATATATTTAATTGTTTGTATTGTTCAATATATTAAATCGAATTTACTTGTTTGCTGCAACGTCCTCCTTTCGTCTCGTCGGTCCCGTCTTGGCGTCCTCTTCTTCCTGTCCCTCCTTCCTGGCGTCCTCTTCGTCCTGGCGTCCTCTTCGTCTCTTCGTCCTCTTCTCCAGCTTCACTCCTTCCTGGTGTCCTCTTCGTCTCGTCGTCCTCTTCTACAGCAAACGGCTCCAGCGGCGATATTTCACAGAGTCTCGTAGTTATGTTTGACTGCTTCCACGATATCTTGTAAAGTCTTTAAGTTCCCTAAGCGGATATCTTAACTTACGCGGAACAGCACTGTATTATATTTTATATTTTATCTAATTATTTACCCTCTCGGTTCTTATCGCAAAACTTCGTTAAGAATTTCAAGGTTTATAGTTTATTTTATATAAGATATTCCTCTATTCCTTCTTGGTTCTTATCGCAAAACTTCGTTAAGAATTTTAAGGTTTATGGTTTATTTTATATAAGATATTTCTACGTTTGTAAGAGAACAACTCTCTTAGCCGGGCACAACTTCCCCTAGCAACGTCGACAGACAGACTGTGTCCATCCTAGCTCTGCAACGTATGAATCTCACTGAATTTGGTGTATTTTGATAGGCCAAGCCCAAGTTACAAGATTGATGGAACGACCAGATACAAAAATTTCATGAAAACCTTTGCATAATTTAGCACAGTCCTGCATGGAAAAAATCTACAAATTTTATTACCCTAACATTGATAAGGGTTACACTTGAGTTTTTCTTTACTTAAAAATCCATATTTCTAAAATAGTTACAAACCTCAGAGTATACATAAATCGAAGCTATTTACTTAAATAATTCCAAGTCAAATTTTCATGTAAATCGGTCAACTACCACTGCCGCTATAAGGATCGCAGTTTATCACACCCGCACACGCGCACCAATTCATACAAAACATACATGACAATATAGTACATCTTTTTATGAATAGTTTGGTGTAACCTATATGCTTATCAATTTTTAAATACAAAACTTATGACTAAAAGACAAAATATTACAAAAAACCAATTTAAACAAGAAAATGCTCGTCATTCATGTACTCTGATATAAACAGCATATCTTATCCTCCTGTGTTCTGTTGCAGGATTAACCTCCTCCACGTGTAAAAAAAACTTTTTTTTTTAAACCTAAATTGACATAACTTCTTCCCCATAATCATAATCAACTAAATAATAACATAATAACTTCAAAAATCAAAATAACTGAATAGCTTCTATCAAACAACACTTCCCCAACTGTCACTTTGACAGCACTAATTGTAAACAAACAAAAGCACATGGCTGCATATCACCAAACATTCCTGAACACTGATAAGGATGTCCATGTCTGACGTCATTCGGCTATATCTACAGTTCATCCATATATTTTTCAAGATGATTACAATTATTCTTATTTTACACATAATTTTATACAATTTCCTACCAGTCATTCCACTTATATCCTGGCATTCTAGTTTAATTATTTGTATTATCCTTATTTTAATTTTTAATTTATCGCACAGACTCATGCCGCGCAACCTTTCTCGTTTTTTGATTGCTCTTCGCTTGCATTTGTTTCGGTAATTGCCGATACATTTCTTTGATTTAATTTTTAAAGGTTTATATGTAATGCCCGTTGTATTACCCAGGCTACACATAATATAAACTCCTTTGTATAATATGAACTCATTGTTTGATTGAAATTTCTCTGGTATCATCTCAAACATTATTTTCATCAGGTTTTCACAGTGATCAGTATCTAAGTGCGCTTTAAAATTTTTTAATGTCTCGGATTTGTCAGCATACGCATTCATAAAAGACGAACACACAGTGCTGTACAGTGAATCTCTGACTGTATAAATAACACCTGCATTTCGTTTCATATGTGGCTGAAAACACTCAGACAATTCTGATCTTCTGTCAGAATTAACCTTACCTGTGTGTTTTTCCTCAACTGCACCAGCTTCAGGAACAAAACTACTTTGTTTACCCAAGTATTCATCAAATACCTTATTTACATATTCATTTTTACAACTGTATGGACTTCTCATGTGTTTATACATTTCATTACTGACTGATAAAACATTACCAGAATGGATCTGCATCTTACAGACACGGTACAGCAAATAACATTTAATGTTTTTAAATACTCCACCGTTTACCCTTTGATCATACCAATCTGGATAGATGTGAACCAACACTTTGATAAGGTTTTCCCTATTTCTCTTTTCATATTTATTTAAAATATTATTTGATTGTTTTCGTTGATCAGCTGTTATCTCCTTATCGGGCGCTCCACCGTTACCTGCTCTTACCTATGCGATTACCAGCTGGTTTCTGTATGTCGACGGGACTACATCGGTCAACCGCATTGTCACATGCACTTTCCTGCCTAAGAGAATAATTCAACTTAATTTTGGCTTCACATTCCCTGCTGTGAGATTTATTCCTTTCTAAGGCGGTCTCACTACTACTACAAATTAATTCTAAATTATCAGCTATACGTTTTTCAGTTGACTCTAAAAGTTGTTTACTTTGTTTAGCCTGGTCATGAACGGCTGTATAAATTTTTTTTTTGTCATCATGAAGTGATTGTATCGACTTATTTTGCTTCAACGCTTCGTCTCTACCAACCTTATTTTCTTCTGAGAGCTTTTGTATATTAGCTAGGATTGCCGCTAATGTATTCTGTAATTCTTGTGATTCGGTCATATTCATTTATTTATTTTTAAATTTATAAAATATTATAGTTTTTATTTATAGTAACGTCAATATTTTTTTTATACGTATTATTACTAATAACGTCCGTTTATGTTATTTATTATTATAGTCCAGTCTCTCAATGAAATCTAAACAAGCTTAATCTAACATAAATACCAATAATAATTCAATCTCCACATAGACAATTTACTACTATTGTTCAAATATCTGATAAGAGAGAGTATTCAAACTTTTATCTACCCTCCCTGATAACATACAACAGCACATATAAATAGTTCAATGAATTTAGTCTCTACACACTCAAATAAATATTTTTTTTTAAATTAATTCAAAAATCGAGCTCAAAGTTGGCAAGCGCCAAATATCCTTATGCAACAGATCAAACTTTATTATTCTAATAAGGATATTGTGAGTGTGTAAAAATCGATACAAGTCTATATGGAGGAGATGAAAAATTATTTATCATATCCAAATATGTATACATATAAAGATGTATAATGTATTTTAAATTCTCATGTATTGATCATATATTTAATTGTTTGTATTGTTCAATATATTAAATCGAATTTACTTGTTTGCTGCAACGTCCTCCTTTCGTCTCGTCGGTTCCGTCTTGGCGTCCTCTTCTTCCTGTCCCTCCTTCCTGGCGTCCTCTTCGTCCTGGCGTCCTCTTCGTCTCTTCGTCCTCTTCTCCAGCTTCACTCCTTCCTGGTGTCCTCTTCGTCTCGTCGTCCTCTTCTACAGCAAACGGCTCCAGCGGCGATATTTCACAGAGTCTCGTAGTTATGTTTGACTGCTTCCACGATATCTTGTAAAGTCTTTAAGTTCCCTAAGCGGATATCTTAACTTACGCGGAACAGCACTGTATTATATTTTATATTTTATCTAATTATTTACCCTCTCGGTTCTTATCGCAAAACTTCGTTAAGAATTTCAAGGTTTATAGTTTATTTTATATAAGATATTCCTCTATTCCTTCTTGGTTCTTATCGCAAAACTTCGTTAAGAATTTTAAGGTTTATGGTTTATTTTATATAAGATATTTCTACGTTTGTAAGAGAACAACTCTCTTAGCCGGGCACAACTTCCCCTAGCAACGTCGACAGACAGACTGTGTCCATCCTAGCTCTGCAACGTATGAATCTCACTGAATTTGGTGTATTTTGATAGGCCAAGCCCAAGTTACATGATTGATGGAACGACCAGATACAAAAATTTCATGAAAACCTTTGCATAATTTACACAGTCCTGCATGGAAAAAATCTACAAATTTTATTACCCTAACATTGATAAGGGTTACACTTGGGTTTTTCTTTACTTAAAAATCCATATTTCTAAAATAGTTACAAACCTCAGAGTATACATAAATCGAAGCTATTTACTTAAATAATTCCAAGTCAAATTTTCATGTAAATCGGTCAACTACCACTGCCGCTATAAGGATCGCAGTTTATCACACCCGCACACGCGCACCAATTCATACAAAACATACATGACAATATAGTACATCTTTTTATGAATAGTTTGGTGTAACCTATATGCTTATCAATTTTTAAATACAAAACTTATGACTAAAAGACAAAATATTACAAAAAACCAATTTAAACAAGAAAATGCTCGTCATTCATGTACTCTGATATAAACAGCATATCATATCCTCCTGTGTTCTGTTGCAGGATTAACCTCCTCCACGTGTAAAAAAAACATTTTTTTTTTAAACCTAAATTGACATAACTTCTTCCCCATAATCATAATCAACTAAATAATAACATAATAACTTCAAAAATCAAAATAACTGAATAGCTTCTATCAAACAACACTTCCCCAACTGTCACTTTGACAGCACTAATTGTAAACAAACAAAAGCACATGGCTGCATATCACCAAACATTCCTGAACACTGATAAGGATGTCCATGTCTGACGTCATTCGGCTATATCTACAGTTCATCCATATATTTTTCAAGATGATTACAATTATTCTTATTTTACACATAATTTTATACAATTTCCTACCAGTCATTCCACTTATATCCTGGCATTCTAGTTTAATTATTTGTATTATCCTTATTTTAATTTTTAATTTATCGCACAGACTCATGCCGCGCAACCTTTCTCGTTTTTTGATTGCTCTTCGCTTGCATTTGTTTCGGTAATTGCCGATACATTTCTTTGATTTAATTTTTAAAGGTTTATATGTAATGCCCGTTGTATTACCCAGGCTACACATAATATAAACTCCTTTGTATAATATGAACTCATTGATTGATTGAAATTTCTCTGGTATCATCTCAAACATTATTTTCATCAGGTTTTCACATTGATCAGTATCTAAGTGCGCTTTAAAATTTTTTAATGTCTCGGATTTGTCAGCATACGCATTCATAAAAGACGAACACACAGTGCTGTACAGTGAATCTCTGACTGTATAAATAACACCTGCATTTCGTTTCATATGTGGCTGAAAACACTCAGACAATTCTGATCTTCTGTCAGAATTAACCTTACCTGTGTGTTTTTCCTCAACTGCACCAGCTTCAGGAACAAAACTACTTTGTTTACCCAAGTATTCATCAAATACCTTATTTACATATTCATTTTTACAACTGTATGGACTTCTCATGTGTTTATACATTTCATTACTGACTGATAAAACATTACCAGAATGGATCTGCATCTTACAGACACGGTACAGCAAATAACATTTAATGTTTTTAAATACTCCACCGTTTACCCTTTGATCATACCAATCTGGATAGATGTGAACCAACACTTTGATAAGGTTTTCCCTATTTCTCTTTTCATATTTATTTAAAATATTATTTGATTGTTTTCGTTGATCAGCTGTTATCTCCTTATCGGGCGCTCCACCGTTACCTGCTCTTATCTATGCGATTACCAGCTGGTTTCTGTATGTCGACGGGACTACATCGGTCAACCGCATTGTCACATGCACTTTCCTGCCTAAGAGAATAATTCAACTTAATTTTGGCTTCACATTCCCTGCTGTGAGATTTATTCCTTTCTAAGGCGGTCTCACTACTACTACAAATTAATTCTAAATTATCAGCTATACGTTTTTCAGTTGACTCTAAAAGTTGTTTACTTTGTTTAGCCTGGTCATGAACGGCTGTATAAATTTTTTTTTTGTCATCATGAAGTGATTGTATCGACTTATTTTGCTTCAACGCTTCGTCTCTACCAACCTTATTTTCTTCTGAGAGCTTTTGTATATTAGCTAGGATTGCCGCTAATGTATTCTGTAATTCTTGTGATTCGGTCATATTCATTTATTTATTTTTAAATTTATAAAATATTATAGTTTTTATTTATAGTAACGTCAATATTTTTTTTATACGTATTATTACTAATAACGTCCGTTTATGTTATTTATTATTATAGTCCAGTCTCTCAATGAAATCTAAACAAGCTTAATCTAACATAAATACCAATAATAATTCAATCTCCACATAGACAATTTACTACTATTGTTCAAATATCTGATAAGAGAGAGTATTCAAACTTTTATCTACCCTCCCTGATAACATACAACAGCACATATAAATAGTTCAATGAATTTAGTCTCTACACACTCAAATAAATATTTCTTTTTTAAATTAATTCAAAAATCGAGCTCAAAGTTGGCAAGCGCCAAATATCCTTATGCAACAGATCAAACTTTATTATTCTAATAAGGATATTGTGAGTGTGTAAAAATCGATACAAGTCTATATGGAGGAGATGAAAAATTATTTATCATATACAAATATGTATACATATAAAGATGTATAATGTATTTTAAATTCTCATGTATTGATCATATATTTAATTGTTTGTATTGTTCAATATATTAAATCGAATTTACTTGTTTGCTGCAACGTCCTCCTTTCGTCTCGTCGGTCCCGTCTTGGCGTCCTCTTCTTCCTGTCCCTCCTTCCTGGCGTCCTCTTCGTCCTGGCGTCCTCTTCGTCTCTTCGTCCTCTTCTCCAGCTTCACTCCTTCCTGGTGTCCTCTTCGTCTCGTCGTCCTCTTCTACAGCAAACGGCTCCAGCGGCGATATTTCACAGAGTCTCGTAGTTATGTTTGACTGCTTCCACGATATCTTGTAAAGTCTTTAAGTTCCCTAAGCGGATATCTTAACTTACGCGGAACAGCACTGTATTATATTTTATATTTTATCTAATTATTTACCCTCTCGGTTCTTATCGCAAAACTTCGTTAATAATTTCAAGGTTTATAGTTTATTTTATATAAGATATTCCTCTATTCCTTCTTGGTTCTTATCGCAAAACTTCGTTAAGAATTTTAAGGTTTATGGTTTATTTTATATAAGATATTTCTACGTTTGTAAGAGAACAACTCTCTTAGCCGGGCACATCTTCCCCTAGCAACGTCGACAGACAGACTGTGTCCATCCTACCTCTGCAACGTATGAATCTCACTGAATTTGGTGTATTTTGATAGGCCAAGCCCAAGTTACATGATTGTTGGAACGACCAGATACAAAAATTTCATGAAAACCTTTGCATAATTTAGCACAGTCCTGCATGGAAAAAATCTACAAATTTTATTACCCTAACATTGATAAGGGTTACACTTGGGTTTTTCTTTACTTAAAAATCCATATTTCTAAAATAGTTACAAACCTCAGAGTATACATAAATCGAAGCTATTTACTTAAATAATTCCAAGTCAAATTTTCATGTAAATCGGTCAACTACCACTGCCGCTATAAGGATCGCAGTTTATCACACCCGCACACGCGCACCAATTCATACAAAACATACATGACAATATAGTACATCTTTTTATGAATAGTTTGGTGTAACCTATATGCTTATCAATTTTTAAATACAAAACTTATGACTAAAAGACAAAATATTACAAAAAACCAATTTAAACAAGAAAATGCTCCTCATTCATGTACTCTGATATAAACAGCATATCTTATCCTCCTGTGTTCTGTTGCAGGATTAACCTCCTCCACGTGTAAAAAAAACATTTTTTTTTTTAAACCTAAATTGACATAACTTCTTCCCCATAATCATAATCAACTAAATAATAACATAATAACTTCAAAAATCAAAATAACTGAATAGCTTCTATCAAACAACACTTCCCCAACTGTCACTTTGACAGCACTAATTGTAAACAAACAAAAGCACATGGCTGCATATCACCAAACATTCCTGAACACTGATAAGGATGTCCATGTCTGACGTCATTCGGCTATATCTACAGTTCATCCATATATTTTTCAAGATGATTACAATTATTCTTATTTTACACATAATTTTATACAATTTCCTACCAGTCATTCCACTTATATCCTGGCATTCTAGTTTAATTATTTGTATTATCCTTATTTTAATTTTTAATTTATCGCACAGACTCATGCCGCGCAACCTTTCTCGTTTTTTGATTGCTCTTCGCTTGCATTTGTTTCGGTAATTGCCGATACATTTCTTTGATTTAATTTTTAAAGGTTTATATGTAATGCCCGTTGTATTACCCAGGCTACACATAATATAAACTCCTTTGTATAATATGAACTCATTGTTTGATTGAAATTTCTCTGGTATCATCTGAAACATTATTTTCATCAGGTTTTCACAGTGATCAGTATCTAACTGCGCTTTAAAATTTTTTAATGTCTCGGATTTGTCAGCATACGCATTCATAAAAGACGAACACACAGTGCTGTACAGTGAATCTCTGACTGTATAAATAACACCTGCATTTCGTTTCATATGTGGCTGAAAACACTCAGACAATTCTGATCTTCTGTCAGAATTAACCTTACCTGTGTGTTTTTCCTCAACTGCACCAGCTTCAGGAACAAAACTACTTTGTTTACCCAAGTATTCATCAAATACCTTATTTACATATTCATTTTTACAACTGTATGGACTTCTCATGTGTTTATACATTTCATTACTGACTGATAAACATTACCAGAATGGATCTGCATCTTACAGACACGGTACAGCAAATAACATTTACTGTTTTTAAATACCCCACCGTTTACCCTTTGATCATACCAATCTGGATAGATGTGAACCAACACTTTGATAAGGTTTTCCCTATTTCTCTTTTCATATTTATTTAAAATATTATTTGATTGTTTTCGTTGATCAGCTGTTATCTCCTTATCGGGCGCTCCACCGTTACCTGCTCTTATCTATGCGATTACCAGCTGGTTTCTGTATGTCGACGGGACTACATCGGTCAACCGCATTGTCACATGCACTTTCCTGCCTAAGAGAATAATTCAACTTAATTTTGGCTTCACATTCCCTGCTGTGAGATTTATTCCTTTCTAAGGCGGTCTCACTACTACTACAAATTAATTCTAAATTATCAGCTATACGTTTTTCAGTTGACTCTAAAAGTTGTTTACTTTGTTTAGCCTGGTCATGAACGGCTGTATAAATTTTTTTTTTGTCATCATGAAGTGATTGTATCGACTTATTTTGCTTCAACGCTTCGTCTCTACCAACCTTATTTTCTTCTGAGAGCTTTTGTATATTAGCTAGGATTGCCGCTAATGTATTCTGTAATTCTTGTGATTCGGCCATATTCATTTATTTATTTTTAAATTTATAAAAAATTATAGTTTTTATTTATAGTAACGTCAATATTTTTTTATACGTATTATTACTAATAACGTCAGTTTATGTTATTTATTATTATAGTCCAGTCTCTCAATGAAATCTAAACAAGCTTATTCTAACATAAATACCAATAATAATTCAATCTCCACATAGACAATTTACTACTATTGTTCAAATATCTGATAAGAGAGAGTATTCAAACTTTTATCTACCCTCCCTGATAACATAGAACAGCACATATAAATAGTTCAATGAATTTACTCTCTACACACTCAAATAAATATTTCTTTTTTAAATTAATTCAAAAATCGAGCTCAACGTTGGCAAGCGCCAAATATCCTTATGCAACAGATCAAACTTTATTATTCTAATAAGGATATTGTGAGTGTGTAAAAATCGATACAAGTCTATATGGAGGAGATGAAAAATTATTTATCATATACAAATATGTATACATATAAAGATGTATAATGTATTTTAAATTGTCATGTATTGATCATATATTTAATTGTTTGTATTGTTCAATATATTAAATCGATTTTACTTGTTTGCTGCAACGTCCTCCTCTCGTCTCGTCGGTCCCGTCTTGGCGTCCTCTTCTTCCTGTCCCTCCTTCCTGGTGTCCTCTTCGTCCTGGCGTCCTCTTCGTCCTCTTCTCCAGCTTCACTCCTTCCTGGTGTCCTCTTCGTCTCGTCGTCCTCTTCTACAGCAAACGGCTCCAGCTGCGATATTTCACAGAGTCTCGTAGTTATGTTTGACTGCTTCCACGATATCTTGTAAAGTCTTTAAGTTCCCTAAGCGGATATCTTAACTTACGCGGAACAGCACTGTATTATATTTTTTATTTTATCTAATTATTTACCCTCTCGGTTCTTATCGCAAAACTTCGTTAAGAATTTCAAGGTTTATAGTTTATTTTATATAAGATATTCCTCTATTCCTTCTTGGTTCTTATCGCAAAACTTCGTTAAGAATTTAAGGTTTATGGTTTATTTTATATAAGATATTTCTACGTTTGTAAGAGAACAACTCTCTTAGCCGGGCACAACTTCCCCTAGCAACTTCGACAGACAGACTGTGTTCATCCTAGCTCTGCAACGTATGAATCTCACTGAATTTGGTGTATTTTGATAGGCCATGCCCAAGTTACATGATTGATGGAACGACCAGATACAAAAATTTCATGAAATCCTTTGCATAATTTAGCACAGTCCTGCATGGAAAAAATCTACAAATTTTATTACCCTAACATTGATAAGGGTTACACTTGAGTTTTTATTTACTTAAAAATCCATATTTCTAAAATAGTTACAAACCTCAGAGTATACATAAATCGAAGCTATTTACTTAAATAATTCCATGTCAAATTTTCATGTAAATCGGTTAACTACCACTGCCGTTATAACGATCGCAGGTTATAACACCCGCACACGCGCACCAATTCATACAAAACGTACATGACAATATAGTACATCTTTTTATGAATATTTTGGTGTAACTTATATGCTTATCAATTTTTAAATACAAAACTTATGACTAAAAGACAAAATATTACAAAAAACCAATTTAAACAAGAAAATGCTCGTCATTCATGTACTCTGATATAATCAGCATATCTTATCCTCCTGTGTTCTGTTGCAGGATTAACCCCCTCCACGTGTAAAAAAAACATTTTTTTTTTTTAAACATAAATTGACATAACTTCTTCCCAATAATCATAATCAACTAAATAATAACATAATAACTTCAAAAATCAAAATAACTGAATAGCTTCTATCAAACAACACTTCCCCAACTGTCACTTTGACAGCACTAATTGTAAACAAACAAAAGCACATGGCTGCATATCACCAAACATTCCTGAACACTGATAAGGATGTCCATGTCCGACGTCATTCGGCTATATCTACAGTTCAACCATATATTTTTCAACATGATTACAATTATTCTTATTTTACACATAATTTTATACAATTTCCTACCAGTCATTCCACTTATATCCTGGCATTCTAGTTTAATTATTTGTATTATCCTTATTTTAATTTTTAATTTTCGCACAGACTCATGCCGCGCAACCTTTCTCGTTTTTTGATTGCTCTTCGCTTGCATTTGTTTCGGTAATTGCCGATACATTTCTTTGATTTAATGTTTAAAGGTTTATATGTAATGCCAGTTGTATTACCCAGGCTACACATAATATAATCTCCTTTGTATAATATGAACTCATTGTTTGATAGAAATTTCTCTGGTATCATCTCAAACATTATTTTCATCAGGTTTTCACAGTGATCAGTATGTAAGTGCGCTTTAAAAATTTTTAATGTCTCGGATTTGTCAGCATACGCATTCATAAAAGACGAACACACAGTGCTGTACAGTGAATCTCTGACTGTATAAATAACACCTGCATTTCGTTTCATATGTGGCTGAAAACACTCAGACAATTCTGATCTTCTGTCAGAATTAACCTTACCTGTGTGTTTTTCCTCAACTGCACCAGCTTCAGGAACAAAACTACTTTGTTTACCCAAGTATTCATCAAATACCTTATTTACATATTCATTTTTACAACTGTATGGACTTCTCATGTGTTTATACATTTCATTACTGACTGATAAAACATTACCAGAATGGATCTGCATCTTACAGACACGGTACAGCAAATAACATTTAATGTTTTTAAATACTCCACCGTTTACCCTTTGATCATACCAATCTGGATAGATGTGAACCAACACTTTGATAAGGTTTTCCCTATTTCTCTTTTCATATTTATTTAAAATATTATTTGATTGTTTTCGTTGATCAGCTGTTATCTCCTTATCGGGCGCTCCACCGTTACCTGCTCTTATCTATGCGATTACCAGCTGGTTTCTGTATGTCGACGGGACTACATCGGTCAACCGCATTGTCACATGCACTTTCCTGCCTAAGAGAATAATTCAACTTAATTTTGGCTTCACATTCCCTGCTGTGAGATTTATTCCTTTCTAAGGCGGTCTCACTACTACTACAAATTAATTCTAAATTATCAGCTATACGTTTTTCAGTTGACTCTGAAAGTTGTTTACTTTGTTTAGCCTGGTCATGAACGGCTGTATAAATTTTTTTTTTGTCATCATGAAGTGATTGTATCGACTTATTTTGCTTCAACGCTTCGTCTCTACCAACCTTATTTTCTTCTGAGAGCTTTTGTATATTAGCTAGGATTGCCGCTAATGTATTCTGTAATTCTTGTGATTCGGTCATATTCATTTATTTATTTTTAAATTTATAAAATATTATAGTTTTTATTTATAGTAACGTCAATATTTTTTTTATACGTATTATTACTAATAACGTCCGTTTATGTTATTTATTATTATAGTCCAGTCTCTCAATGAAATCTAAACAAGCTTAATCTAACATAAATACCAATAATAATTCAATCTCCACATAGACAATTTACTACTATTGTTCAAATATCTGATAAGAGAGAGTATTCAAACTTTTATCTACCCTCCCTGATAACATACAACAGCACATATAAATAGTTCAATGAATTTAGTCTCTACACACTCAAATAAATATTTCTTTTTTAAATTAATTCAAAAATCGAGCTCAAAGTTGGCAAGCGCCAAATATCCTTATGCAACAGATCAAACTTTATTATTCTAATAAGGATATTGTGAGTGTGTAAAAATCGATACAAGTCTATATGGAGGAGATGAAAAATTATTTATCATATACAAATATGTATACATATAAAGATGTATAATGTATTTTAAATTGTCATGTATTGATCATATATTTAATTGTTTGTATTGTTCAATATATTAAATCGAATTTACTTGTTTGCTGCAACGTCCTCCTTTCGTCTCGTCGGTCCCGTCTTGGCGTCCTCTTCTTCCTGTCCCTCCTTCCTGGCGTCCTCTTCGTCCTGGCGTCCTCTTCGTCTCTTCGTCCTCTTCTCCAGCTTCACTCCTTCCTGGTGTCCTCTTCGTCTCGTCGTCCTCTTCTACAGCAAACGGCTCCAGCGGCGATATTTCACAGAGTCTCGTAGTTATGTTTGACTGCTTCCACGATATCTTGTAAAGTCTTTAAGTTCCCTAAGCGGATATCTTAACTTACGCGGAACAGCACTGTATTATATTTTATATTTTATCTAATTATTTACCCTCTCGGTTCTTATCGCAAAACTTCGTTAATAATTTCAAGGTTTATAGTTTATTTTATATAAGATATTCCTCTATTCCTTCTTGGTTCTTATCGCAAAACTTCGTTAAGAATTTTAAGGTTTATGGTTTATTTTATATAAGATATTTCTACGTTTGTAAGAGAACAACTCTCTTAGCCGGGCACAACTTCCCCTAGCAACGTCGACAGACAGACTGTGTCCATCCTACCTCTGCAACGTATGAATCTCACTGAATTTGGTGTATTTTGATAGGCCAAGCCCAAGTTACATGATTGATGGAACGACCAGATACAAAAATTTCATGAAAACCTTTGCATAATTTAGCACAGTCCTGCATGGAAAAAATCTACAAATTTTATTACCCTAACATTGATAAGGGTTACACTTGAGTTTTTCTTTACTTAAAAATCCATATTTCTAAAATAGTTACAAACCTCAGAGTATACATAAATCGAAGCTATTTACTTAAATAATTCCATGTCAAATTTTCATATAAATCGGTTAACTACCACTGCCGTTATAACGATCGCAGGTTATAACACCCGCACACGCGCACCAATTCATACAAAACGTACATGACAATATAGTACATCTTTTTATGAATATTTTGGTGTAACTTATATGCTTATCAATTTTTAAATACAAAACTTATGACTAAAAGACAAAATATTACAAAAAACCAATTTAAACAAGAAAATGCTCGTCATTCATGTACTCTGATATAATCAGCATATCTTATCCTCCTGTGTTCTGTTGCAGGATTAACCCCCTCCACGTGTAAAAAAAACATTTTTTTTTTTTAAACATAAATTGTCATAACTTCTTCCCAATAATCATAATCAACTAAATAATAACATAATAACTTCAAAAATCAAAATAACTGAATAGCTTCTATCAAACAACACTTCCCCAACTGTCACTTTGACAGCACTAATTGTAAACAAACAAAAGCACATGGCTGCATATCACCAAACATTCCTGAACACTGATAAGGATGTCCATGTCCGACGTCATTCGGCTATATCTACAGTTCAACCATATATTTTTCAACATGATTACAATTATTCTTATTTTACACATAATTTTATACAATTTCCTACCAGTCATTCCACTTATATCCTGGCATTCTAGTTTAATTATTTGTATTATCCTTATTTTAATTTTTAATTTATCGCACAGACTCATGCCGCGCAACCTTTCTCGTTTTTTGATTGCTCTTCGCTTGCATTTGTTTCGGTAATTGCCGATACATTTCTTTGATTTAATTTTTAAAGGTTTATATGTAATGCCCGTTGTATTACCCAGGCTACACATAATATAAACTCCTTTGTATAATATGAACTCATTGTTTGATTGAAATTTCTCTGGTATCATCTGAAACATTATTTTCATCAGGTTTTCACAGTGATCAGTATCTAACTGCGCTTTAAAATTTTTTAATGTCTCGGATTTGTCAGCATACGCATTCATAAAAGACGAACACACAGTGCTGTACAGTGAATCTCTGACTGTATAAATAACACCTGCATTTCGTTTCATATGTGGCTGAAAACACTCAGACAATTCTGATCTTCTGTCAGAATTAACCTTACCTGTGTGTTTTTCCTCAACTGCACCAGCTTCAGGAACAAAACTACTTTGTTTACCCAAGTATTCATCAAATACCTTATTTACATATTCATTTTTACAACTGTATGGACTTCTCATGTGTTTATACATTTCATTACTGACTGATAAAACATTACCAGAATGGATCTGCATCTTACAGACACGGTACAGCAAATAACATTTACTGTTTTTAAATACTCCACCGTTTACCCTTTGATCATACCAATCTGGATAGATGTGAACCAACACTTTGATAAGGTTTTCCCTATTTCTCTTTTCATATTTATTTAAAATATTATTTGATTGTTTTCGTTGATCAGCTGTTATCTCCTTATCGGGCGCTCCACCGTTACCTGCTCTTATCTATGCGATTACCAGCTGGTTTCTGTATGTCGACGGGACTACATCGGTCAACCGCATTGTCACATGCACTTTCCTGCCTAAGAGAATAATTCAACTTAATTTTGGCTTCACATTCCCTGCTGTGAGATTTATTCCTTTCTAAGGCGGTCTCACTACTACTACAAATTAATTCTAAATTATCAGCTATACGTTTTTCAGTTGACTCTAAAAGTTGTTTACTTTGTTTAGCCTGGTCATGAACGGCTGTATAAATTTTTTTTTTGTCATCATGAAGTGATTGTATCGACTTATTTTGCTTCAACGCTTCGTCTCTACCAACCTTATTTTCTTCTGAGAGCTTTTGTATATTAGCTAGGATTGCCGCTAATGTATTCTGTAATTCTTGTGATTCGGCCATATTCATTTATTTATTTTTAAATTTATAAAAAATTATAGTTTTTATTTATAGTAACGTCAATATTTTTTTATACGTATTATTACTAATAACGTCAGTTTATGTTATTTATTATTATAGTCCAGTCTCTCAATGAAATCTAAACAAGCTTATTCTAACATAAATACCAATAATAATTCAATCTCCACATTGACAATTTACTACTATTGTTCAAATATCTGATAAGAGAGAGTATTCAAACTTTTATCTACCCTCCCTGATAACATAGAACAGCACATATAAATAGTTCAATGAATTTACTCTCTACACACTCAAATAAATATTTCTTTTTTAAATTAATTCAAAAATCGAGCTCAACGTTGGCAAGCGCCAAATATCCTTATGCAACAGATCAAACTTTATTATTTTAATAAGGATATTGTGAGTGTGTAAAAATCGATACAAGTCTATATGGAGGAGATGAAAAATTATTTATCATATACAAATATGTATACATATAAAGATGTATAATGTATTTTAAATTGTCATGTATTGATCATATATTTAATTGTTTGTATTGTTCAATATATTAAATCGATTTTACTTGTTTGCTGCAACGTCCTCCTCTCGTCTCGTCGGTCCCGTCTTGGCGTCCTCTTCTTCCTGTCCCTCCTTCCTGGTGTCCTCTTCGTCCTGGCGTCCTCTTCGTCCTCTTCTCCAGCTTCACTCCTTCCTGGTGTCCTCTTCGTCTCGTCGTCCTCTTCTACAGCAAACGGCTCCAGCTGCGATATTTCACAGAGTCTCGTAGTTATGTTTGACTGCTTCCACGATATCTTGTAAAGTCTTTAAGTTCCCTAAGCGGATATCTTAACTTACGCGGAACAGCACTGTATTATATTTTTTATTTTATCTAATTATTTACCCTCTCGGTTCTTATCGCAAAACTTCGTTAAGAATTTCAAGGTTTATAGTTTATTTTATATAAGATATTCCTCTATTCCTTCTTGGTTCTTATCGCAAAACTTCGTTAAGAATTTTAAGGTTTATGGTTTATTTTATATAAGATATTTCTACGTTTGTAAGAGAACAACTCTCTTAGCCGGGCACAACTTCCCCTAGCAACTTCGACAGACAGACTGTGTTCATCCTAGCTCTGCAACGTATGAATCTCACTGAATTTGGTGTATTTTGATAGGCCATGCCCAAGTTACATGATTGATGGAACGACCAGATACAAAAATTTCATGAAATCCTTTGCATAATTTAGCACAGTCCTGCATGGAAAAAATCTACAAATTTTATTACCCTAACATTGATAAGGGTTACACTTGAGTTTTTATTTACTTAAAAATCCATATTTCTAAAATAGTTACAAACCTCAGAGTATACATAAATCGAAGCTATTTACTTAAATAATTCCATGTCAAATTTTCATGTAAATCGGTTAACTACCACTGCCGTTATAACGATCGCAGGTTATAACACCCGCACACGCGCACCAATTCATACAAAACGTACATGACAATATAGTACATCTTTTTATGAATATTTTGGTGTAACTTATATGCTTATCAATTTTTAAATACAAAACTTATGACTAAAAGACAAAATATTACAAAAAACCAATTTAAACAAGAAAATGCTCGTCATTCATGTACTCTGATATAATCAGCATATCTTATCCTCCTGTGTTCTGTTGCAGGATTAACCCCCTCCACGTGTAAAAAAAACATTTTTTTTTTTTAAACATAAATTGACATAACTGCTTCCCAATAATCATAATCAACTAAATAATAACATAATAACTTCAAAAATCAAAATAACTGAATAGCTTCTATCAAACAACACTTCCCCAACTGTCACTTTGACAGCACTAATTGTAAACAAACAAAAGCACATGGCTGCATATCACCAAACATTCCTGAACACTGATAAGGATGTCCATGTCCGACGTCATTCGGCTATATCTACAGTTCAACCATATATTTTTCAACATGATTACAATTATTCTTATTTTACACATAATTTTATACAATTTCCTACCAGTCATTCCACTTATATCCTGGCATTCTAGTTTAATTATTTGTATTATCCTTATTTTAATTTTTAATTTTCGCACAGACTCATGCCGCGCAACCTTTCTCGTTTTTTGATTGCTCTTCGCTTGCATTTGTTTCGGTAATTGCCGATACATTTCTTTGATTTAATGTTTAAAGGTTTATATGTAATGCCAGTTGTATTACCCAGGCTACACATAATATAATCTCCTTTGTATAATATGAACTCATTGTTTGATAGAAATTTCTCTGGTATCATCTCAAACATTATTTTCATCAGGTTTTCACAGTGATCAGTATGTAAGTGCGCTTTAAAAATTTTTAATGTCTCGGATTTGTCAGCATACGCATTCATAAAAGACGAACACACAGTGCTGTACAGTGAATCTCTGACTGTATAAATAACACCTGCATTTCGTTTCATATGTGGCTGAAAACACTCAGACAATTCTGATCTTCTGTCAGAATTAACCTTACCTGTGTGTTTTTCCTCAACTGCACCAGCTTCAGGAACAAAACTACTTTGTTTACCCAAGTATTCATCAAATACCTTATTTAAATATTCATTTTTACAACTGTATGGACTTCTCATGTGTTTATACATTTCATTACTGACTGATAAAACATTACCAGAATGGATCTGCATCTTACAGACACGGTACAGCAAATAACATTTATTGTTTTTAAATACTCCACCGTTTACCCTTTGATCATACCAATCTGGATAGATGTGAACCAACACTTTGATAAGGTTTTCCCTATTTCTCTTTTCATATTTATTTAAAATATTATTTGATTGTTTTCGTTGATCAGCTGTTATCTCCTTATCGGGCGCTCCACCGTTACCTGTTCTTATCTATGCGATTACCAGCTGGTTTCTGTATGTCGACGGGACTACATCGGTCAACCGCATTGTCACATGCACTTTCCTGCCTAAGAGAATAATTCAACTTAATTTTGGCTTCACATTCCCTGCTGTGAGATTTATTCCTTTCTAAGGCGGTCTCACTACTGCTACAAATTAATTCTAAATTATCAGCTATACGTTTTTCAGTTGACTCTAAAAGTTGTTTACTTTGTTTAGCCTGGTCATGAACGGCTGTATAAATTTTGTTTTCTCATCATGAAGTGATTGTATCGACTTATTTTGCTTCAACGCTTCGTCTCTATCAACCCTTATTTTCTTCTGAGAGCTTTTGTATATTAGCTAGGATTGCCGCTAATGTATTCTGTAATTCTTGTGATTCGGCCATATTCATTTATTTATTTTTAAATTTATAAAATATTATAGTTTTTATTTATAGTAACGTCAATATTTTTTTTATACGTATTATTACTAATAACGTCCGTTTATGTTATTTATTATTATAGTCCAGTCTCTCAATGAAATCTAAACAAGCTTAATCTAACATAAATACTAATAATAATTCAATCTCCACATAGACAATTTACTACTATTGTTCAAATATCTGATAAGAGAGAGTATTCAAACTTTTATCTACCCTCCCTGATAACATCGAACAGCACATATAAATAGTTCAATGAATTTAGTCTCTACACACTCAAATAAATATTTCTTTTTTAAATTAATTCAAAAATCGAGCTCAACGTTGGCAAGCGCCAAATATCCTTATGCAACAGATCAAACTTCATTATTCCAATAAGGATATTGTGAGTGTGTAAAAATCGATACAAGTCTATATGGAGGAGATGAAAAATTATTTATCATATACAAATATGTATACATATAAAGATGTATAATGTATTTTAAATTGTCATGTATTGATCATATATTTAATTGTTTGTATTGTTCAATATATTAAATCGATTTTACTTGTTTGCTGCAACGTCCTCCTCTCGTCTCGTCGGTCCCGTCTTGGCGTCCTCTTCTTCCTGTCCCTCCTTCCTGGTGTCCTCTTCGTCCTGGCGTCTTCTTCGTCTCTTCGTCCTCTTCTCCAGCTTCACTCCTTCCTGGTGTCCTCTTCGTCTCGTCGTCCTCTTCTACAGCAAACGGCTCCAGCTGCGATATTTCACAGAGTCTCGTAGTTATGTTTGACTGCTTCCACGATATCTTGAATTGTCTTTAAGTTCCCTAAGCGGATATCTTAACTTACGCGGAACAGCACTGTATTATATTTTATATTTTATCTAATTATTTACCCTCTCGGTTCTTATCGCAAAACTTCGTTAAGAATTTCAAGGTTTATAGTTTATTTTATATAAGATATTCCTCTATTCCTTCTTGGTTCTTATCGCAAAACTTCGTTAAGAATTTTAAGGTTTATGGTTTATTTTATATAAGATATTTCTACGTTTGTAAGAGAACAACTCTCTTAGCCGGGCACAACTTCCCCTAGCAACGTCGACAGACAGACTGTGTCCATCCTAGCTCTGCAAAGTATGAATCTCACTGAATTTGGTGTATTTTGATAGGCCATGCCCAAGTTACATGATTGATGGAACGACCAGATACAAAAATTTCATGAAAACCTTTGCATAATTTAGCACAGTCCTGCATGGAAAAAATCTACAAATTTTATTACCCTAACATTGATAAGGGTTACACTTGAGTTTTTCTTTACTTAAAAATCCATATTTCTAAAATAGTTACAAACCTCAGAGTATACATAAATCGAAGCTATTTACTTAAATAATTCCATGTCAAATTTTCATATAAATCGGTTAACTACCACTGCCGTTATAACGATCGCAGGTTATAACACCCGCACACGCGCACCAATTCATACAAAACGTACATGACAATATAGTACATCTTTTTATGAATATTTTGGTGTAACTTATATGCTTATCAATTTTTAAATACAAAACTTATGACTAAAAGACAAAATATTACAAAAAACCAATTTAAACAAGAAAATGCTCGTCATTCATGTACTCTGATATAATCAGCATATCTTATCCTCCTGTGTTCTGTTGCAGGATTAACCCCCTCCACGTGTAAAAAAAACATTTTTTTTTTTTAAACATAAATTGTCATAACTTCTTCCCAATAATCATAATCAACTAAATAATAACATAATAACTTCAAAAATCAAAATAACTGAATAGCTTCTATCAAACAACACTTCCCCAACTGTCACTTTGACAGCACTAATTGTAAACAAACAAAAGCACATGGCTGCATATCACCAAACATTCCTGAACACTGATAAGGATGTCCATGTCCGACGTCATTCGGCTATATCTACAGTTCAACCATATATTTTTCAACATGATTACAATTATTCTTATTTTACACATAATTTTATACAATTTCCTACCAGTCATTCCACTTATATCCTGGCATTCTAGTTTAATTATTTGTATTATCCTTATTTTAATTTTTAATTTATCGCACAGACTCATGCCGCGCAACCTTTCTCGTTTTTTGATTGCTCTTCGCTTGCATTTGTTTCGGTAATTGCCGATACATTTCTTTGATTTAATTTTTAAAGGTTTATATGTAATGCCCGTTGTATTACCCAGGCTACACATAATATAAACTCCTTTGTATAATATGAACTTATTGTTTGATTGAAATTTCTCTGGTATCATCTGAAACATTATTTTCATCAGGTTTTCACAGTGATCAGTATCTAACTGCGCTTTAAAATTTTTTAATGTCTCGGATTTGTCAGCATACGCATTCATAAAAGACGAACACACAGTGCTGTACAGTGAATCTCTGACTGTATAAATAACACCTGCATTTCGTTTCATATGTGGCTGAAAACACTCAGACAATTCTGATCTTCTGTCAGAATTAACCTTACCTGTGTGTTTTTCCTCAACTGCACCAGCTTCAGGAACAAAACTACTTTGTTTACCCAAGTATTCATCAAATACCTTATTTACATATTCATTTTTACAACTGTATGGACTTCTCATGTGTTTATACATTTCATTACTGACTGATAAAACATTACCAGAATGGATCTGCATCTTACAGACACGGTACAGCAAATAACATTTACTGTTTTTAAATACTCCACCGTTTACCCTTTGATCATACCAATCTGGATAGATGTGAACCAACACTTTGATAAGGTTTTCCCTATTTCTCTTTTCATATTTATTTAAAATATTATTTGATTGTTTTCGTTGATCAGCTGTTATCTCCTTATCGGGCGCTCCACCGTTACCTGCTCTTATCTATGCGATTACCAGCTGGTTTCTGTATGTCGACGGGACTACATCGGTCAACCGCATTGTCACATGCACTTTCCTGCCTAAGAGAATAATTCAACTTAATTTTGGCTTCACATTCCCTGCTGTGAGATTTATTCCTTTCTAAGGCGGTCTCACTACTACTACAAATTAATTCTAAATTATCAGCTATACGTTTTTCAGTTGACTCTAAAAGTTGTTTACTTTGTTTAGCCTGGTCATGAACGGCTGTATAAATTTTTTTTTTGTCATCATGAAGTGATTGTATCGACTTATTTTGCTTCAACGCTTCGTCTCTACCAACCTTATTTTCTTCTGAGAGCTTTTGTATATTAGCTAGGATTGCCGCTAATGTATTCTGTAATTCTTGTGATTCGGCCATATTCATTTATTTATTTTTAAATTTATAAAAAATTATAGTTTTTATTTATAGTAACGTCAATATTTTTTTATACGTATTATTACTAATAACGTCAGTTTATGTTATTTATTATTATAGTCCAGTCTCTCAATGAAATCTAAACAAGCTTATTCTAACATAAATACCAATAATAATTCAATCTCCACATTGACAATTTACTACTATTGTTCAAATATCTGATAAGAGAGAGTATTCAAACTTTTATCTACCCTCCCTGATAACATAGAACAGCACATATAAATAGTTCAATGAATTTACTCTCTACACACTCAAATAAATATTTCTTTTTTAAATTAATTCAAAAATCGAGCTCAACGTTGGCAAGCGCCAAATATCCTTATGCAACAGATCAAACTTTATTATTCTAATAAGGATATTGTGAGTGTGTAAAAATCGATACAAGTCTATATGGAGGAGATGAAAAATTATTTATCATATACAAATATGTATACATATAAAGATGTATAATGTATTTTAAATTGTCATGTATTGATCATATATTTAATTGTTTGTATTGTTCAATATATTAAATCGATTTTACTTGTTTGCTGCAACGTCCTCCTCTCGTCTCGTCGGTCCCGTCTTGGCGTCCTCTTCTTCCTGTCCCTCCTTCCTGGTGTCCTCTTCGTCCTGGCGTCCTCTTCGTCCTCTTCTCCAGCTTCACTCCTTCCTGGTGTCCTCTTCGTCTCGTCGTCCTCTTCTACAGCAAACGGCTCCAGCTGCGATATTTCACAGAGTCTCGTAGTTATGTTTGACTGCTTCCACGATATCTTGTAAAGTCTTTAAGTTCCCTAAGCGGATATCTTAACTTACGCGGAACAGCACTGTATTATATTTTTTATTTTATCTAATTATTTACCCTCTCGGTTCTTATCGCAAAACTTCGTTAAGAATTTCAAGGTTTATAGTTTATTTTATATAAGATATTCCTCTATTCCTTCTTGGTTCTTATCGCAAAACTTCGTTAAGAATTTTAAGGTTTATGGTTTATTTTATATAAGATATTTCTACGTTTGTAAGAGAACAACTCTCTTAGCCGGGCACAACTTCCCCTAGCAACTTCGACAGACAGACTGTGTTCATCCTAGCTCTGCAACGTATGAATCTCACTGAATTTGGTGTATTTTGATAGGCCATGCCCAAGTTACATGATTGATGGAACGACCAGATACAAAAATTTCATGAAATCCTTTGCATAATTTAGCACAGTCCTGCATGGAAAAAATCTACAAATTTTATTACCCTAACATTGATAAGGGTTACACTTGAGTTTTTATTTACTTAAAAATCCATATTTCTAAAATAGTTACAAACCTCAGAGTATACATAAATCGAAGCTATTTACTTAAATAATTCCATGTCAAATTTTCATGTAAATCGGTTAACTACCACTGCCGTTATAACGATCGCAGGTTATAACACCCGCACACGCGCACCAATTCATACAAAACGTACATGACAATATAGTACATCTTTTTATGAATATTTTGGTGTAACTTATATGCTTATCAATTTTTAAATACAAAACTTATGACTAAAAGACAAAATATTACAAAAAACCAATTTAAACAAGAAAATGCTCGTCATTCATGTACTCTGATATAATCAGCATATCTTATCCTCCTGTGTTCTGTTGCAGGATTAACCCCCTCCACGTGTAAAAAAAACATTTTTTTTTTTAAACATAAATTGACATAACTGCTTCCCAATAATCATAATCAACTAAATAATAACATAATAACTTCAAAAATCAAAATAACTGAATAGCTTCTATCAAACAACACTTCCCCAACTGTCACTTTGACAGCACTAATTGTAAACAAACAAAAGCACATGGCTGCATATCACCAAACATTCCTGAACACTGATAAGGATGTCCATGTCCGACGTCATTCGGCTATATCTACAGTTCAACCATATATTTTTCAACATGATTACAATTATTCTTATTTTACACATAATTTTATACAATTTCCTACCAGTCATTCCACTTATATCCTGGCATTCTAGTTTAATTATTTGTATTATCCTTATTTTAATTTTTAATTTTCGCACAGACTCATGCCGCGCAACCTTTCTCGTTTTTTGATTGCTCTTCGCTTGCATTTGTTTCGGTAATTGCCGATACATTTCTTTGATTTAATGTTTAAAGGTTTATATGTAATGCCAGTTGTATTACCCAGGCTACACATAATATAATCTCCTTTGTATAATATGAACTCATTGTTTGATAGAAATTTCTCTGGTATCATCTCAAACATTATTTTCATCAGGTTTTCACAGTGATCAGTATGTAAGTGCGCTTTAAAAATTTTTAATGTCTCGGATTTGTCAGCATACGCATTCATAAAAGACGAACACACAGTGCTGTACAGTGAATCTCTGACTGTATAAATAACACCTGCATTTCGTTTCATATGTGGCTGAAAACACTCAGACAATTCTGATCTTCTGTCAGAATTAACCTTACCTGTGTGTTTTTCCTCAACTGCACCAGCTTCAGGAACAAAACTACTTTGTTTACCCAAGTATTCATCAAATACCTTATTTAAATATTCATTTTTACAACTGTATGGACTTCTCATGTGTTTATACATTTCATTACTGACTGATAAAACATTACCAGAATGGATCTGCATCTTACAGACACGGTACAGCAAATAACATTTATTGTTTTTAAATACTCCACCGTTTACCCTTTGATCATACCAATCTGGATAGATGTGAACCAACACTTTGATAAGGTTTTCCCTATTTCTCTTTTCATATTTATTTAAAATATTATTTGATTGTTTTCGTTGATCAGCTGTTATCTCCTTATCGTGCGCTCCACCGTTACCTGTTCTTATCTATGCGATTACCAGCTGGTTTCTGTATGTCGACGGGACTACATCGGTCAACCGCATTGTCACATGCACTTTCCTGCCTAAGAGAATAATTCAACTTAATTTTGGCTTCACATTCCCTGCTGTGAGATTTATTCCTTTCTAAGGCGGTCTCACTACTGCTACAAATTAATTCTAAATTATCAGCTATACGTTTTTCAGTTGACTCTAAAAGTTGTTTACTTTGTTTAGCCTGGTCATGAACGGCTGTATAAATTTTGTTTTCTCATCATGAAGTGATTGTATCGACTTATTTTGCTTCAACGCTTCGTCTCTATCAACCCTTATTTTCTTCTGAGAGCTTTTGTATATTAGCTAGGATTGCCGCTAATGTATTCTGTAATTCTTGTGATTCGGCCATATTCATTTATTTATTTTTAAATTTATAAAATATTATAGTTTTTATTTATAGTAACGTCAATATTTTTTTTATACGTATTATTACTAATAACGTCCGTTTATGTTATTTATTATTATAGTCCAGTCTCTCAATGAAATCTAAACAAGCTTAATCTAACATAAATACTAATAATAATTCAATCTCCACATAGACAATTTACTACTATTGTTCAAATATCTGATAAGAGAGAGTATTCAAACTTTTATCTACCCTCCCTGATAACATCGAACAGCACATATAAATAGTTCAATGAATTTAGTCTCTACACACTCAAATAAATATTTCTTTTTTAAATTAATTCAAAAATCGAGCTCAACGTTGGCAAGCGCCAAATATCCTTATGCAACAGATCAAACTTCATTATTCCAATAAGGATATTGTGAGTGTGTAAAAATCGATACAAGTCTATATGGAGGAGATGAAAAATTATTTATCATATACAAATATGTATACATATAAAGATGTATAATGTATTTTAAATTGTCATGTATTGATCATATATTTAATTGTTTGTATTGTTCAATATATTAAATCGATTTTACTTGTTTGCTGCAACGTCCTCCTCTCGTCTCGTCGGTCCCGTCTTGGCGTCCTCTTCTTCCTGTCCCTCCTTCCTGGTGTCCTCTTCGTCCTGGCGTCTTCTTCGTCTCTTCGTCCTCTTCTCCAGCTTCACTCCTTCCTGGTGTCCTCTTCATCTCGTCGTCCTCTTCTACAGCAAACGGCTCCAGCGGCGATATTTCACAGAGTCTCGTAGTTATGTTTGACTGCTTCCACGATATCTTGTAAAGTCTTTAAGTTCCCTAAGCGGATATCTTAACTTACGCGGAACAGCACTGTATTATATTTTATATTTTATCTAATTATTTACCCTCTCGGTTCTTATCGCAAAACTTCGTTAGGAATTTCAAGGTTTATAGTTTATTTTATATAAGATATTCCTCTATTCCTTCTTGGTTCTTATCGCAAAACTTCGTTAAGAATTTTAAGGTTTATGGTTTATTTTATATAAGATATTTCTACGTTTGTAAGAGAACAACTCTCTTAGCCGGGCACAACTTCCCCTAGCAACGTCGACAGACAGACTGTGTCCATCCTAGCTCTGCAACGTATGAATCTCACTGAATTTGGTGTATTTTGATAGGCCAAGCCCAAGTTACATGATTGATGGAACGACCAGATACAAAAATTTCATGAAAACCTTTGCATAATTTAGCACAGTCCTGCATGGAAAAAATCTACAAATTTTATTACCCTAACATTGATAAGGGTTACACTTGGGGTTTTCTTTACTTAAAAATCCATATTTCTAAAATAGTTACAAACCTCAGAGTATACATAAATCGAAGCTATTTACTTAAATAATTCCAAGTCAAATTTTCATGTAAATCGGTCAACTACCACTGCCGCTATAAGGATCGCAGTTTATCACACCCGCACACGCGCACCAATTCATACAAAACATACATGACAATATAGTACATCTTTTTATGAATAGTTTGGTGTAACCTATATGCTTATCAATTATTAAATACATAACTTATGACTAAAAGACAAAATATTACAAAAAACCAATTTAAACAAGAAAATGCTCGTCATTCATGTACTCTGATATAAACAGCATATCTTATCCTCCTGTGTTCTGTTGCAGGATTAACCTCCTCCACGTGTAAAAAAAACATTTTTTTTTTTAAACCTAAATTGACATAACTTCTTCCCCATAATCATAATCAACTAAATAATAACATAATAACTTCAAAAACCAAATAACTGAATAGCTTCTATCAAACAACACTTCCCCAACTGTCACTTTGACAGCACTAATTGTAAACAAACAAAAGCACATGGCTGCATATCACCAAACATTCCTGAACACTGATAAGGATGTCCATATCTGACGTCATTCGGCTATATCTACAGTTCAACCATATATTTTTCAAGATGATTACAATTATTCTTATTTTACACATAATTTTATACAATTTCCTACCAGTCATTCCACTTATATCCTGGCATTCTAGTTTAATTATTTGTATTATCCTTATTTTAATTTTTAATTTATCGCACAGACTCATGCCGCGCAACCTTTCTCGTTTTTTGATTGCTCTTCGCTTGCATTTGTTTCGGTAATTGCCGATACATTTCTTTGATTTAATGTTTAAAGATTTATATGTAATGCCAGTTGTATTACCCAGGCTACACATAATATAATCTCCTTTGTATAATATGAACTCATTGTTTGATAGAAATTTCTCTGGTATCATCTCAAACATTATTTTCATCAGGTTTTCACAGTGATCAGTATGTAAGTGCGCTTTAAAAATTTTTAATGTCTCGGATTTGTCAGCATACGCATTCATAAAAGACGAACACACAGTGCTGTACAGTGAATCTCTGACTGTATAAATAACACCTGCATTTCGTTTCATATGTGGCTGAAAACACTCAGACAATTCTGATCTTCTGTCAGAATTAACCTTACCTGTGTGTTTTTCCTCAACTGCACCAGCTTCAGGAACAAAACTACTTTGTTTACCCAAGTATTCATCAAATACCTTATTTACATATTCATTTTTACAACTGTATGGACTTCTCATGTGTTTATACATTTCATTACTGACTGATAAAACATTACCAGAATGGATCTGCATCTTACAGACACGGTACAGCAAATAACATTTATTGTTTTTAAATACTCCACCGTTTACCCTTTGATCATACCAATCTGGATAGATGTGAACCAACACTTTGATAAGGTTTTCCCTATTTCTCTTTTCATATTTATTTAAAATATTATTTGATTGTTTTCGTTGATCAGCTGTTATCTCCTTATCGGGCGCTCCACCGTTACCTGTTCTTATCTATGCGATTACCAGCTGGTTTCTGTATGTCGACGGGACTACATCGGTCAACCGCATTGTCACATGCACTTTCCTGCCTAAGAGAATAATTCAACTTAATTTTGGCTTCACATTCCCTGCTGTGAGATTTATTCCTTTCTAAGGCGGTCTCACTACTGCTACAAATTAATTCTAAATTATCAGCTATACGTTTTTCAGTTGACTCTAAAAGTTGTTTACTTTGTTTAGCCTGGTCATGAACGGCTGTATAAATTTTGTTTTCTCATCATGAAGTGATTGTATCGACTTATTTTGCTTCAACGCTTCGTCTCTATCAACCCTTATTTTCTTCTGAGAGCTTTTGTATATTAGCTAGGATTGCCGCTAATGTATTCTGTAATTCTTGTGATTCGGCCATATTCATTTATTTATTTTTAAATTTATAAAATATTATAGTTTTTATTTATAGTAACGTCAATATTTTTTTTATACGTATTATTACTAATAACGTCCGTTTATGTTATTTATTATTATAGTCCAGTCTCTCAATGAAATCTAAACAAGCTTAATCTAACATAAATACTAATAATAATTCAATCTCCACATAGACAATTTACTACTATTGTTCAAATATCTGATAAGAGAGAGTATTCAAACTTTTATCTACCCTCCCTGATAACATCGAACAGCACATATAAATAGTTCAATGAATTTAGTCTCTACACACTCAAATAAATATTTCTTTTTTAAATTAATTCAAAAATCGAGCTCAACGTTGGCAAGCGCCAAATATCCTTATGCAACAGATCAAACTTCATTATTCCAATAAGGATATTGTGAGTGTGTAAAAATCGATACAAGTCTATATGGAGGAGATGAAAAATTATTTATCATATACAAATATGTATACATATAAAGATGTATAATGTATTTTAAATTGTCATGTATTGATCATATATTTAATTGTTTGTATTGTTCAATATATTAAATCGATTTTACTTGTTTGCTGCAACGTCCTCCTCTCGTCTCGTCGGTCCCGTCTTGGCGTCCTCTTCTTCCTGTCCCTCCTTCCTGGTGTCCTCTTCGTCCTGGCGTCTTCTTCGTCTCTTCGTCCTCTTCTCCAGCTTCACTCCTTCCTGGTGTCCTCTTCATCTCGTCGTCCTCTTCTACAGCAAACGGCTCCAGCGGCGATATTTCACAGAGTCTCGTAGTTATGTTTGACTGCTTCCACGATATCTTGTAAAGTCTTTAAGTTCCCTAAGCGGATATCTTAACTTACGCGGAACAGCACTGTATTATATTTTATATTTTATCTAATTATTTACCCTCTCGGTTCTTATCGCAAAACTTCGTTAGGAATTTCAAGGTTTATAGTTTATTTTATATAAGATATTCCTCTATTCCTTCTTGGTTCTTATCGCAAAACTTCGTTAAGAATTTTAAGGTTTATGGTTTATTTTATATAAGATATTTCTACGTTTGTAAGAGAACAACTCTCTTAGCCGGGCACAACTTCCCCTAGCAACGTCGACAGACAGACTGTGTCCATCCTAGCTCTGCAACGTATGAATCTCACTGAATTTGGTGTATTTTGATAGGCCAAGCCCAAGTTACATGATTGATGGAACGACCAGATACAAAAATTTCATGAAAACCTTTGCATAATTTAGCACAGTCCTGCATGGAAAAAATCTACAAATTTTATTACCCTAACATTGATAAGGGTTACACTTGGGGTTTTCTTTACTTAAAAATCCATATTTCTAAAATAGTTACAAACCTCAGAGTATACATAAATCGAAGCTATTTACTTAAATAATTCCAAGTCAAATTTTCATGTAAATCGGTCAACTACCACTGCCGCTATAAGGATCGCAGTTTATCACACCCGCACACGCGCACCAATTCATACAAAACATACATGACAATATAGTACATCTTTTTATGAATAGTTTGGTGTAACCTATATGCTTATCAATTATTAAATACATAACTTATGACTAAAAGACAAAATATTACAAAAAACCAATTTAAACAAGAAAATGCTCGTCATTCATGTACTCTGATATAAACAGCATATCTTATCCTCCTGTGTTCTGTTGCAGGATTAACCTCCTCCACGTGTAAAAAAAACATTTTTTTTTTTAAACCTAAATTGACATAACTTCTTCCCCATAATCATAATCAACTAAATAATAACATAATAACTTCAAAAACCAAATAACTGAATAGCTTCTATCAAACAACACTTCCCCAACTGTCACTTTGACAGCACTAATTGTAAACAAACAAAAGCACATGGCTGCATATCACCAAACATTCCTGAACACTGATAAGGATGTCCATATCTGACGTCATTCGGCTATATCTACAGTTCAACCATATATTTTTCAAGATGATTACAATTATTCTTATTTTACACATAATTTTATACAATTTCCTACCAGTCATTCCACTTATATCCTGGCATTCTAGTTTAATTATTTGTATTATCCTTATTTTAATTTTTAATTTATCGCACAGACTCATGCCGCGCAACCTTTCTCGTTTTTTGATTGCTCTTCGCTTGCATTTGTTTCGGTAATTGCCGATACATTTCTTTGATTTAATTTTTAAAGGTTTATATGTAATGCCAGTTGTATTACCCAGGCTACACATAATATAAACTCCTTTGTATAATATGAACTCATTGTTTGATTGAAATTTCTCTGGTATCATCTCAAACATTATTTTCATCAGGTTTTCACAGTGATCAGTATCTAAGTGCGCTTTAAAATTTTTTAATGTCTCGGATTTGTCAGCATACGCATTCATAAAAGACGAACACACAGTGCTGTACAGTGAATCTCTGACTGTATAAATAACACCTGCATTTCGTTTCATATGTGGCTGAAAACACTCAGACAATTCTGATCTTCTGTCAGAATTAACCTTACCTGTGTGTTTTTCCTCAACTGCACCAGCTTCAGGAACAAAACTACTTTGTTTACCCAAGTATTCATCAAATACCTTATTTACATATTCATTTTTACAACTGTATGGACTTCTCATGTGTTTATACATTTCATTACTGACTGATAAAACATTACCAGAATGGATTTGCATCTTACAGACACGGTACAGCAAATAACATTTATTGTTTTTAAATACTCCACCGTTTACCCTTTGATCATACCAATCTGGATAGATGTGAACCAACACTTTGATAAGGTTTTCCCTATTTCTCTTTTCATATTTATTTAAAATATTATTTGATTGTTTTCGTTGATCAGCTGTTATCTCCGTATCGGGCGCTCCACTGTTACCTGCTCTTATCTACGCGATTACCAGCTGGTTTCTGTATGTCGACGGGACTACATCGGTCAACCGCATTGTCACATGCACTTTCCTGCCTAAGAGAATAATTCAACTTAATTTTGGCTTCACATTCCCTGCTGTGAGATTTATTCCTTTCTAAGGCGGTCTCACTACTACTAAAAATTAATTCTAAATTATCAGCTATACGTTTTTCAGTTGACTCTAAAAGTTGTTTACTTTGTTTAGCCTGGTCATGAACGGCTGTATAAATTTTTTTTTTGTCATCATGAAGTGATTGTATCGACTTATTTTGCTTCAACGCTTCGTCTCTACCAACCTTATTTTCTTCTGAGAGCTTTTGTATATTAGCTAGGATTGCCGCTAATGTATTCTGTAATTCTTGTGATTCGGTCATATTCATTTATTTATTTTTAAATTTATAAAATATTATAGTTTTTATTTATAGTAACGTCAATATTTTTTTTATACGTATTATTACTAATAACGTCCGTTTATGTTATTTATTATTATAGTCCAGTCTCTCAATGAAATCTAAACAAGCTTAATCTAACATAAATACCAATAATAATTCAATCTCCACATAGACAATTTACTACTATTGTTCAAATATCTGATAAGAGAGAGTATTCAAACTTTTATCTACCCTCCCTGATAACATAGAACAGCACATATAAATAGTTCAATGAATTTAGTCTCTACACACTCAAATAAATATTTCTTTTTTAAATTAATTCAAAAATCGAGCTCAACGTTGGCAAGCGCCAAATATCCTTTTGCAACAGATCAAATTTTATTATTCTAATAAGGATATTGTGAGTGTGTAAAAATCGATACAAGTCTATATGGAGGAGATGAAAAATTATTTATCATATGCAAATATGTATACATATAAAGATGTATAATGTATTTTAAATTGTCATGTATTGATCATATATTTAATTGTTTGTATTGTTCAATATATTAAATCGATTTTACTTGTTTGCTGCAACGTCCTCCTCTCGTCTCGTCGGTCCCGTCTTGGCGTCCTCTTCTTCCTGTCCCTCCTTCCTGGTGTCCTCTTCGTCCTGGCGTCCTCTTCGTCCCTTCGTCCTCTTCTCCAGCTTCACTTCTTCCTGGTGTCCTCTTCGTCTCGTCGTCCTCTTCTACAGCAAACGGCTCCAGCGGCGATATTTCACCGAGTCTCGTAGTTATGTTTGACTGCTTCCACGATATCTTGTAAAGTCTTTAAGTTCCCTAAGCGGATATCTTAACTTACGCGGAACAGCACTGTATTATATTTTTTATTTTATCTAATTATTTACCCTCTCGGTTCTTATCGCAAAACTTCGTTAAGAATTTCAAGGTTTATAGTTTATTTTATATAAGATATTCCTCTATTCCTTCTTGGTTCTTATCGCAAAACTTCGTTAAGAATTTTAAGGTTTATGGTTTATTTTATATAAGATATTTCTACGTTTGTAAGAGAACAACTCTCTTAGCCGGGCACAACTTCCCCTAGCAACTTCGACAGACAGACTGTGTTCATCCTAGCTCTGCAACGTATGAATCTCACTGAATTTGGTGTATTTTGATAGGCCATGCCCAAGTTACATGATTGATGGAACGACCAGATACAAAAATTTCATGAAATCCTTTGCATAATTTAGCACAGTCCTGCATGGAAAAAATCTACAAATTTTATTACCCTAACATTGATAAGGGTTACACTTGAGTTTTTATTTACTTAAAAATCCATATTTCTAAAATAGTTACAAACCTCAGAGTATACATAAATCGAAGCTATTTACTTAAATAATTCCATGTCAAATTTTCATGTAAATCGGTTAACTACCACTGCCGTTATAACGATCGCAGGTTATAACACCCGCACACGCGCACCAATTCATACAAAACGTACATGACAATATAGTACATCTTTTTATGGATATTTTGGTGTAACTTATATGCTTATCAATTTTTAAATACAAAACTTATGACTAAAAGACAAAATATTACAAAAAACCAATTTAAACAAGAAAATGCTCGTCATTCATGTACTCTGATATAATCAGCATATCTTATCCTCCTGTGTTCTGTTGCAGGATTAACCCCCTCCACGTGTAAAAAAAACATTTTTTTTTTTTAAACATAAATTGACATAACTTCTTCCCAATAATCATAATCAACTAAATAATAACATAATAACTTCAAAAATCAAAATAACTGAATAGCTTCTATCAAACAACACTTCCCCAACTGTCACTTTGACAGCACTAATTGTAAACAAACAAAAGCACATGGCTGCATATCACCAAACATTCCTGAACACTGATAAGGATGTCCATGTCCGACGTCATTCGGCTATATCTACAGTTCAACCATATATTTTTCAACATGATTACAATTATTCTTATTTTACACATAATTTTATACAATTTCCTACCAGTCATTCCACTTATATCCTGGCATTCTAGTTTAATTATTTGTATTATCCTTATTTTAATTTTTAATTTTCGCACAGACTCATGCCGCGCAACCTTTCTCGTTTTTTGATTGCTCTTCGCTTGCATTTGTTTCGGTAATTGCCGATATATTTCTTTGATTTAATGTTTAAAGGTTTATATGTAATGCCAGTTGTATTACCCAGGCTACACATAATATAATCTCCTTTGTATAATATGAACTCATTGTTTGATAGAAATTTCTCTGGTATCATCTCAAACATTATTTTCATCAGGTTTTCACAGTGATCAGTATGTAAGTGCGCTTTAAAAATTTTTAATGTCTCGGATTTGTCAGCATACGCATTCATAAAAGACGAACACACAGTGCTGTACAGTGAATCTCTGACTGTATAAATAACACCTGCATTTCGTTTCATATGTGGCTGAAAACACTCAGACAATTCTGATCTTCTGTCAGAATTAACCTTACCTGTGTGTTTTTCCTCAACTGCACCAGCTTCAGGAACAAAACTACTTTGTTTACTCAAGTATTCATCAAATACCTTATTTACATATTCATTTTTACAACTGTATGGACTTCTCATGTGTTTATACATTTCATTACTGACTGATAAAACATTACCAGAATGGATCTGCATCTTACAGACACGGTACAGCAAATAACATTTATTGTTTTTAAATACTCCACCGTTTACCCTTTGATCATACCAATCTGGATAGATGTGAACCAACACTTTGATAAGGTTTTCCCTATTTCTCTTTTCATATTTATTTAAAATATTATTTGATTGTTTTCGTTGATCAGCTGTTATCTCCTTATCGGGCGCTCCACCGTTACCTGCTCTTATCTATGCGATTACCAGCTGGTTTCTGTATGTCGACGGGACTACATCGGTCAACCGCATTGTCACATGCACTTTCCTGCCTAAGAGAATAATTCAACTTAATTTTGGCTTCACATTCCCTGCTGTGAGATTTATTCCTTTCTAAGGCGGTCTCACTACTACTAAAAATTAATTCTAAATTATCAGCTATACGTTTTTCAGTTGACTCTAAAAGTTGTTTACTTTGTTTAGCCTGGTCATGAACGGCTGTATAAATTTTGTTTTCTCATCATGAAGTGATTGTATCGACTTATTTTGCTTCAACGCTTCGTCTCTACCAACCTTATTTTCTTCTGAGAGCTTTTGTATATTAGCTAGGATTGCCGCTAATGTATTCTGTAATTCTTGTGATTCGGCCATATTCATTTATTTATTTTTAAATTTATAAAATATTATAGTTTTTATTTATAGTAACGTCAATATGTTTTTTATACATATTATTACTAATAACGTCCGTTTATGTTATTTATTATTATAGTCCAGTCTCTCAATGAAATCTAAACAATCTTAATCTAACATAAATACCAATAATAATTCAATCTCCACATAGACAATTTACTACTATTGTTCAAATATCTGATAAGAGAGAGTATTCAAACTTTTATCTACCCTCCCTGATAACATAGAACAGCACATATAAATAGTTCAATGAATTTAGTCTCTACACACTCAAATAAATATTTCTTTTTTAAATTAATTCAAAAATCGAGCTCAACGTTGGCAAGCGCCAAATATCCTTATGCAACAGATCAAACTTTATTATTCTAATAAGGATATTGTGAGTGTGTAAAAATCGATACAAGTCTATATGGAGGAGATGAAAAATTATTTATCATATACAAATATGTATACATATAAAGGTGTATAATGTATTTTAAATTGTCATGTATTGATCATATATTTAATTGTTTGTATTGTTCAATATATTAAATCGATTTTACTTGTTTGCTGCAACGTCCTCCTCTCGTCTCGTCAGTCCCGTCTTGGCGTCCTCTTCTTCCTGTCCCTCCTTCCTGGTGTCCTCTTCGTCCTGGCGTCCTCTTCGTCTCTTCGTCCTCTTCTCCAGCTTCACTTCTTCCTGGTGTCCTCTTCGTCTCGTCGTCCTCTTCTACAGCAAACGGCTCCAGCGGCGATATTTCACCGAGTCTCGTAGTTATGTTTGACTGCTTCCACGATATCTTGTAAAGTCTTTAAGTTCCCTAAGCGGATATCTTAACTTACGCGGAACATCACTGTATTATATTTTATATTTTATCTAATTATTTACCCTCTCGGTTCTTATCGCAAAACTTCGTTAAGAATTTCAAGGTTTATAGTTTATTTTATATAAGATATTCCTCTATTCCTTCTTGGTTCTTATCGCAAAACTTCGTTAAGAATTTCAAGGTTTATGGTTTATTTTATATAAGATATTTCTACGTTTGTAAGAGAACAACTCTCTTAGCCGCGCATAACTTCCCCTAGCAACGTCGACAGACAGACTGTGTCCATCCTAGCTCTGCAACGTATGAATCTCACTGAATTTGGTGTATTTTGATAGGCCAAGCCCAAGTTACATGATTGATGGAACGACCAGATACAAAAATTTCATGAAAACCTTTGCATAATTTAGCACAGTCCTGCATGGAAAAAATCTACAAATTTTATTACCCTAACATTGATAAGGGTTACACTTGGGTTTTTCTTTACTTAAAAATCCATATTTCTAAAATAGTTACAAACCTCAGAGTATACATAAATCGAAGCTATTTACTTAAATAATTCCAAGTCAAATTTTCATGTAAATCGGTCAACTACCACTGCCGCTATAAGGATCGCAGTTTATCACACCCGCACACGCGCACCAATTCATACAAAACATACATGACAATATAGTACATCTTTTTATGAATAGTTTGGTGTAACCTATATGCTTATCAATTTTTAAATACATAACTTATGACTAAAAGACAAAATATTACAAAAAACCAATTTAAACAAGAAAATGCTCGTCATTCATGTACTCTGATATAAACAGCATATCTTATCCTCCTGTGTTCTGTTGCAGGATTAACCTCCTCCACGTGTAAAAAAAACATTTTTTTTTTTAAACCTAAATTGACATAACTTCTTCCCCATAATCATAATCAACTAAATAATAACATAATAACTTCAAAAACCAAATAACTGAATAGCTTCTATCAAACAACACTTCCCCAACTGTCACTTTGACAGCACTAATTGTAAACAAACAAAAGCACATGGCTGCATATCACCAAACATTCCTGAACACTGATAAGGATGTCCATATCTGACGTCATTCGGCTATATCTACAGTTCAACCATATATTTTTCAAGATGATTACAATTATTCTTATTTTACACATAATTTTATACAATTTCCTACCAGTCATTCCACTTATATCCTGGCATTCTAGTTTAATTATTTGTATTATCCTTATTTTAATTTTTAATTTATCGCACAGACTCATGCCGCGCAACCTTTCTCGTTTTTTGATTGCTCTTCGCTTGCATTTGTTTCGGTAATTGCCGATACATTTCTTTGATTTAATTTTTAAAGGTTTATATGTAATGCCAGTTGTATTACCCAGGCTACACATAATATAAACTCCTTTGTATAATATGAACTCATTGTTTGATTGAAATTTCTCTGGTATCATCTCAAACATTATTTTCATCAGGTTTTCACAGTGATCAGTATCTAAGTGCGCTTTAAAATTTTTTAATGTCTCGGATTTGTCAGCATACGCATTCATAAAAGACGAACACACAGTGCTGTACAGTGAATCTCTGACTGTATAAATAACACCTGCATTTCGTTTCATATGTGGCTGAAAACACTCAGACAATTCTGATCTTCTGTCAGAATTAACCTTACCTGTGTGTTTTTCCTCAACTGCACCAGCTTCAGGAACAAAACTACTTTGTTTACCCAAGTATTCATCAAATACCTTATTTACATATTCATTTTTACAACTGTATGGACTTCTCATGTGTTTATACATTTCATTACTGACTGATAAAACATTACCAGAATGGATTTGCATCTTACAGACACGGTACAGCAAATAACATTTATTGTTTTTAAATACTCCACCGTTTACCCTTTGATCATACCAATCTGGATAGATGTGAACCAACACTTTGATAAGGTTTTCCCTATTTCTCTTTTCATATTTATTTAAAATATTATTTGATTGTTTTCGTTGATCAGCTGTTATCTCCGTATCGGGCGCTCCACCGTTACCTGCTCTTATCTACGCGATTACCAGCTGGTTTCTGTATGTCGACGGGACTACATCGGTCAACCGCATTGTCACATGCACTTTCCTGCCTAAGAGAATAATTCAACTTAATTTTGGCTTCACATTCCCTGCTGTGAGATTTATTCCTTTCTAAGGCGGTCTCACTACTACTAAAAATTAATTCTAAATTATCAGCTATACGTTTTTCAGTTGACTCTAAAAGTTGTTTACTTTGTTTAGCCTGGTCATGAACGGCTGTATAAATTTTGTTTTCTCATCATGAAGTGATTGTATCGACTTATTTTGCTTCAACGCTTCGTCTCTACCAAACTTATTTTCTTCTGAGAGCTTTTGTATATTAGCTAGGATTGCCGCTAATGTATTCTGTAATTCTTGTGATTCGGCCATATTCATTTATTTATTTTTAAATTTATAAAATATTATATTTTTTATTTATAGTAACGTCAATATTTTTTTTATACGTATTATTACTAATAACGTCCGTTTATGTTATTTATTATTATAGTCCAGTCTCTCAATGAAATCTAAACAAGCTTAATCTAACATAAATACCAATAATAATTCAATCTCCACATAGACAATTTACTACTATTGTTCAAATATCTGATAAGAGAGAGTATTCAAACTTTTATCTACCCTCCCTGATAACATAGAACAGCACATACAAATAGTTCAATGAATTTAGTCTCTACACACTCAAATAAATATTTCTTTTTTAAATTAATTCAAAAATCGAGCTCAACGTTGGCAAGCGCCAAATATCCTTATGCAACAGATCAAATTTTATTATTCTAATAAGGATATTGTGAGTGTGTAAAAATCGATACAAGTCTATATGGAGGAGATGAAAAATTATTTATCATATGCAAATATGTATACATATAAAGATGTATAATGCATTTTAAATTGTCATGTATTGATCATATATTTAATTGTTTGTATTGTTCAATATATTAAATCGATTTTACTTGTTTGCTGCAACGTCCTCCTCTCGTCTCGTCAGTCCCGTCTTGGCGTCCTCTTCTTCCTGTCCCTCCTTCCTGGTGTCCTCTTCGTCCTGGCGTCCTCTTCGTCCCTTCGTCCTCTTCTCCAGCTTCACTTCTTCCTGGTGTCCTCTTCGTCTCGTCGTCCTCTTCTACAGCAAACGGCTCCAGCGGCGATATTTCACCGAGTCTCGTAGTTATGTTTGACTGCTTCCACGATATCTTGTAAAGTCTTTAAGTTCCCAAAGCGGATATCTTAACTTACGCGGAACATCACTGTATTATATTTTATATAATTATTTACCCTCTCGGTTCTTATCGCAAAACTTCGTTAAGAATTTCAAGGTTTATAGTTTATTTTATATAAGATATTCCTCTATTCCTTCTTGGTTCTTATCGCAAAACTTCGTTAAGAATTTCAAGGTTTATGGTTTATTTTATATAAGATATTTCTACGTTTGTAAGAGAACAACTCTCTTAGCCGGGCACAACTTCCCCTAGCAACGTCGACAGACAGACTGTGTCCATCCTAGCTCTGCAACGTATGAATCTCACTGAATTTGGTGTATTTTGATAGGCCAAGCCCAAGTTACATGATTGATGGAACGACCAGATACAAAAATTTCATAAAAACCTTTGCATAATTTAGCACAGTCCTGCATGGAAAAAATCTACAAATTTTATTACCCTAACATTGATAAGGGTTACACTTGAGTTTTTCTTTACTTAAAAATCCATATTTCTAAAATAGTTACAAACCTCAGAGTATACATAAATCGAAGCTATTTACTTAAATAATTCCATGTCAAATTTTCATGTAAATCGGTTAACTACCACTGCCGTTATAACGATCGCAGGTTATAACACCCGCACACGCGCACCAATACATACAAAACATACATGACAATATAGTACATCTTTTTATGAATAGTTTGGTGTAACCTATATGCTTATCAATTTTTAAATACAAAACTTATGACTAAAAGACAAAATATTACAAAAAACCAATGTAAACAAAAAATGCTCGTCATTCATGTACTCTGATATAAACAGCATATCTTATCCTCCTGTGTTCTGTTGCAGGATTAACCCCCTCCACGTGTAAAAAAAACATTTTTTTTTTAAACCTAAATTGACATAACTACTTCCCAATAATCATAATCAACTAAATAATAACATAATAACTTCAAAAATCAAAATAACTGAATAGCTTCTATCAAACAACACTTCCCCAACTGTCACTTTGACAGCACTAATTCTAAACAAACAAAAGCACATGGCTGCATATCACCAAACATTCCTGAACACTGATAAGGATGTCCATGTCTGACGTCATTCGACTATATCTACAGTTCAACCATATATTTTTCAACATGATTACAATTATTCTTATTTTACACATAATTTTATACAATTTCCTACCAGTCATTCCACTTATATCCTGGCATTCTAGTTTAATTATTTGTATTATCCTTATTTTAATTTTTAATTTATCGCACAGACTCATGCCGCGCAACCTTTCTCGTTTTTTGATTGCTCTTCGCTTGCATTTGTTTCGGTAATTGCCGATACATTTCTTTGATTTAATTTTTAAAGGTTTATATGTAATGCCCGTTGTATTACCCAGGCTACACATAATATAAACTCCTTTGTATAATATGAACTCATTGTTTGATTGAAATTTCTCTGGTATCATCTCAAACATTATTTTCATCAGGTTTTCACAGTGATCAGTATGTAAGTGCGCTTTAAAATTTTTTAATGTCTCGGATTTGTCAGCATACGCATTCATAAAAGACGAACACTCAGTGCTGTACAGTGAATCACTGACTGTATAAATAACACCTGCATTTCGTTTCATATGTGGCTGAAAACACTCAGACAATTCTGATCTTCTGTCAGAATTAACCTTACCTGCAGCTTCAGGAACAAAACTACTTTGTTTACCCAAGTATTCATCAAATACCTTATTTACATATTCATTTTTACAACTGTATGGACTTCTCATGTGTTTATACATTTCATTACTGACTGATAAAACATTACCAGAATGGATCTGCATCTTACAGACACGGTACAGCAAATAACATTTATTGTTTTTAAATACTCCACCGTTTACCCTTTGATCATACCAATCTGGATAGATGTGAACCAACACTTTGATAAGGTTTTCCCTATTTCTCTTTTCATATTTATTTAAAATATTATTTGATTGTTTTCGTTGATCAGCTGTTATCTCCTTATCGGGCGCTCCACCGTTACCTGCTCTTATCTATGCGATTACCAGCTGGTTTCTGTATGTCGACGGGACTACATCGGTCAACCGCATTGTCACATGCACTTTCCTGCCTAAGAGAATAATTCAACTTAATTTTGGCTTCACATTCCCTGCTGTGAGATTTATTCCTTTCTAAGGCGGTCTCACTACTACTACAAATTAATTCTAAATTATCAGCTATACGTTTTTCAGTTGACTTTAAAAGTTGTTTACTTTGTTTAGCCTGGTCATGAACGGCTGTATAAATTTTTTTTTTCTCATCATGAAGTGATTGTATCGACTTATTTTGCTTCAACGCTTCGTCTCTATCAACCCTTATTTTCTTCTGAGAGCTTTTGTATATTAGCTAGGATTGCCGCTAATGTATTCTGTAATTCTTGAGATTCGGCCATATTCATTTATTTATTTTTAAATTTATAAAATATTATAGTTTTTATTTATAGTAACGTCAATATTTTTTACACGTATTATTACTAATAACGTCCGTTTATGTTATTTATTATTATAGTCCAGTCTCTAAATGAAATCTAAACAAGCTTAATCTAACATAAATACCTATAATAATTCAATCTCCACATAGACAATTTACTACTATTGTTCAAATATCTGATAAGAGAGAGTATTCAAACTTTTATCTACCCTCCCTGATAACATAGAACAGCACATATAAATAATTCAATGAATTTAGTCTCTACACACTCAAATAAATATTTCTTTTTAAAATTAATTCAAAAATCGAGCTCAACGTTGGCAAGCGCCTAATATCCTTATGCAACAGATCAAACTTTATTATTCTAATAAGGATATTGTGAGTGTGTAAAAATCGATACAAGTCTATATGGAGGAGATGAAAAATTATTTATCATATACAAATATGTATACATATAAAGATGTATAATGTATTTTAAATTGTCATGTATTGATCATATATTTAATTGTTTGTATTGTTCAATATATTAAATCGATTTTACTTGTTTGCTGCAACGTCCTCCTCTCGTCTCGTCAGTCCCGTCTTGGCGTCCTCTTCTTCCTGTCCCTCCTTCCTGGTGTCCTCTTCGTCCTGGCGTCCTCTTCGTCTCTTCGTCCTCTTCTCCAGCTTCACTCCTTCCTGGTGTCCTCTTCGTCTCGTCGTCCTCTTCTACAGCAAACGGCTCCAGCGGCGATATTCCACAGAGTCTCGTAGTTATGTTTGACTGCTTCCACGATATCTTGTAAAGTCATTAAGTTCCCTAAGCGGATATCTTAACTTACGCGGAACAGCACTGTATTATATTTTATATTTTATCTAATTATTTACCCTCTCGGTTCTTATCGCAAAACTTCGTTAAGAATTTCAAGGTTTATAGTTTATTTTATATAAAATATTCCTCTATTCCTTCTTGGTTCTTATCGCAAAACTTCGTTAAGAATTTTAAGGTTTATGGTTTATTTTATATAAGATATTTCTACGTTTGTAAGAGAACAAATCTCTTAGCCGGGCACAACTTCCCCTAGCAACGTCGACAGACAGACTGTGTCCATCCTAGCTCTGCAACGTATGAATCTCACTGAATTTGGTGAATTTTGATAGGCCAAGCCCAAGTTACATGATTGATGGAACGACCAGATACAAAAATTTCATGAAAACCTTTGCATAATTTAGCACAGTCCTGCATGGAAAAAATCTACAAATTTTATTACCCTAACATTGATAAGGGTTACACTTGAGTTTTTCTTTACTTAAAAATCCATATTTCTAAAATAGTTACAAAACTCAGAGTATACATAAATCGAAGCTATTTAATTAAATATTTCCATGTCAAATTTTCATGTAAATCGGTTAACTATCACTGCCGTTATAACGATCGCAGATTATAACACCCGCACACGCGCACCAATTCATACAAAACATACATGACAATATAGTCCATCTTTTTATGAATAGTTTGGTGTAACCTATGTGCTTATCAATTTTGAAATACAAAACTTATGACTAAAAGACAAAATATTACAAAAAACCAATTTAAACAAGAAAATGCTCGTCATTCATGTACTCTGATATAAACAGCATATCTTATCCTCCTGTGTTCTGTTGCAGGATTAACCCCCTCCGCGTGTAAAAAAAACATTTTTTTTTTACCTAAATTGACATAACTTCTTCCCAATAATCATAATCAACTAAATAATAACATAATAACTTCAAAAATCAAAATAACTGAATAGCTTCTATCAAACAACACTTCCCCAACTGTCACTTTGACAGCACTAATTGTAAACAAACAAAAGCACATGGCTGCATATCACCAAACATTCCTGAACACTGATAAGGATGTCCATGTCTGACGTCATTCGGCTATATCTACAGTTCAACCATATATTTTTCAACATGATTACAATTATTCTTATTTTACACATAATTTTATACAATTTCCTACCAGTCATTCCACTTATATCCTGGCATTCTATTTTAATTATTTGTATTATCCTTATTTTAATTTTTAATTTATCGCACAGACTCATGCCGCGCAACCTTTCTCGTTTTTTGATTGCTCTTCGCTTGCATTTGTTTCGGTAATTGCCGATACATTTCTTTGATTTAATTTTTAAAGGTTTATATGTAATGCCAGTTGTATTACCCAGGCTACACATAATATAATCTCCTTTGTATAATATGAACTCATTGTTTGATTGAAATTTCTCTGGTATCATCTCAAACATTATTTTCATCAGGTTTTCACAGTGATCAGTATCTAAGTGCGCTTTAAAATTTTTTAATGTCTCGGATTTGTCAGCATACGCATTCATAAAAGACGAACACACAGTGCTGTACAGTGAATCTCTGACTGTATAAATAACACCTGCATTTCGTTTCATATGTGGCTGAAAACACTCAGACAATTCTGATCTTCTGTCAGAATTAACCTTACCTGCAGCTTCAGGAACAAAACTACTTTGTTTACCCAAGTATTCATCAAATACCTTATTTACATATTCATTTTTACAACTGTATGGACTTCTCATGTGTTTATACATTTCATTACTGACTGATAAAACATTACCAGAATGGATCTGCATCTTACAGACACGGTACAGCAAATAACATTTATTGTTTTTAAATACTCCACCGTTTACCCTTTGATCATACCAATCTGGATAGATGTGAACCAACACTTTGATAAGGTTTTCCCTATTTCTCTTTTCATATTTATTTAAAATATTATTTGATTGTTTTCGTTGATCAGCTGTTATCTCCTTATCGGGCGCTCCACCGTTACCTGCTCTTATCGATGCGATTACCAGCTGGTTTCTGTATGTCGACGGGACTACATCGGTCAACCGCATTGTCACATGCACTTTCCTGCCTAAGAGAATAATTCAACTTAATTTTGGCTTCACATTCCCTGCTGTGAGATTTATTCCTTTCTAAGGCGGTCTCACTACTACTACAAATTAATTCTAAATTATCAGCTATACGTTTTTCAGTTGACTTTAAAAGTTGTTTACTTTGTTTAGCCTGGTCATGAACGGCTGTATAAATTTTTTTTTCTCATCATGAAGTGATTGTATCGACTTATTTTGCTTCAACGCTTCGTCTCTATCAACCCTTATTTTCTTCTGAGAGCTTTTGTATATTAGCTAGGATTGCCGCTAATGTATTCTGTAATTCTTGAGATTCGGCCATATTCATTTATTTATTTTTAAATTTATAAAATATTATAGTTTTTATTTATAGTAACGTCAATATTTTTTACACGTATTATTACTAATAACGTCCGTTTATGTTATTTATTATTATAGTCCAGTCTCTAAATGAAATCTAAACAAGCTTAATCTAACATAAATACCTATAATAATTCAATCTCCACATAGACAATTTACTACTATTGTTCAAATATCTGATAAGAGAGAGTATTCAAACTTTTATCTACCCTCCCTGATAACATAGAACAGCACATATAAATAATTCAATGAATTTAGTCTCTACACACTCAAATAAATATTTCTTTTTAAAATTAATTCAAAAATCGAGCTCAACGTTGGCAAGCGCCTAATATCCTTATGCAACAGATCAAACTTTATTATTCTAATAAGGATATTGTGAGTGTGTAAAAATCGATACAAGTCTATATGGAGGAGATGAAAAATTATTTATCATATACAAATATGTATACATATAAAGATGTATAATGTATTTTAAATTGTCATGTATTGATCATATATTTAATTGTTTGTATTGTTCAATATATTAAATCGATTTTACTTGTTTGCTGCAACGTCCTCCTCTCGTCTCGTCAGTCCCGTCTTGGCGTCCTCTTCTTCCTGTCCCTCCTTCCTGGTGTCCTCTTCGTCCTGGCGTCCTCTTCGTCTCTTCGTCCTCTTCTCCAGCTTCACTCCTTCCTGGTGTCCTCTTCGTCTCGTCGTCCTCTTCTACAGCAAACGGCTCCAGCGGCGATATTCCACAGAGTCTCGTAGTTATGTTTGACTGCTTCCACGATATCTTGTAAAGTCATTAAGTTCCCTAAGCGGATATCTTAACTTACGCGGAACAGCACTGTATTATATTTTATATTTTATCTAATTATTTACCCTCTCGGTTCTTATCGCAAAACTTCGTTAAGAATTTCAAGGTTTATAGTTTATTTTATATAAAATATTCCTCTATTCCTTCTTGGTTCTTATCGCAAAACTTCGTTAAGAATTTTAAGGTTTATGGTTTATTTTATATAAGATATTTCTACGTTTGTAAGAGAACAAATCTCTTAGCCGGGCACAACTTCCCCTAGCAACGTCGACAGACAGACTGTGTCCATCCTAGCTCTGCAACGTATGAATCTCACTGAATTTGGTGAATTTTGATAGGCCAAGCCCAAGTTACATGATTGATGGAACGACCAGATACAAAAATTTCATGAAAACCTTTGCATAATTTAGCACAGTCCTGCATGGAAAAAATCTACAAATTTTATTACCCTAACATTGATAAGGGTTACACTTGAGTTTTTCTTTACTTAAAAATCCATATTTCTAAAATAGTTACAAAGCTCAGAGTATACATAAATCGAAGCTATTTAATTAAATATTTCCATGTCAAATTTTCATGTAAATCGGTTAACTATCACTGCCGTTATAACGATCGCAGATTATAACACCCGCACACGCGCACCAATTCATACAAAACATACATGACAATATAGTCCATCTTTTTATGAATAGTTTGGTGTAACCTATGTGCTTATCAATTTTGAAATACAAAACTTATGACTAAAAGACAAAATATTACAAAAAACCAATTTAAACAAGAAAATGCTCGTCATTCATGTACTCTGATATAAACAGCATATCTTATCCTCCTGTGTTCTGTTGCAGGATTAACCCCCTCCGCGTGTAAAAAAAACATTTTTTTTTTACCTAAATTGACATAACTTCTTCCCAATAATCATAATCAACTAAATAATAACATAATAACTTCAAAAATCAAAATAACTGAATAGCTTCTATCAAACAACACTTCCCCAACTGTCACTTTGACAGCACTAATTGTAAACAAACAAAAGCACATGGCTGCATATCACCAAACATTCCTGAACACTGATAAGGATGTCCATGTCTGACGTCATTCGACTATATCTACAGTTCAACCATATATTTTTCAACATGATTACAATTATTCTTATTTTACACATAATTTTATAAAATTTCCTACCAGTCATTCCACTTATATCCTGGCATTCTAGTTTAATTATTTGTATTATCCTTATTTTAATTTTTAATTTATCGCACAGACTCATGCCGCGCGACCTTTCTCGTTTTTTGTTTGCTCTTCGCTTGCATTTGTTTCGGTAATTGCCGATACATTTCTTTGATTTAATGTTTAAAGGTTTATATGTAATGCCAGTTGTATTACCCAGGCTACACATAATATAATCTCCTTTGTATAATATGAACTCATTGTTTGATTGAAATTTCTCTGGTATCATCTGAAACATTATTTTCATCAGGTTTTCACAGTGATCTGTATCTAAGTGCGCTTTTAAATTTTTTAATGTCTCGGATTTGTCAGCATACGCATTCATAAAAGACGAACACACAGTGCTGTACAGTGAATCTCTGACTGTATAAATAACACCTGCATTTCGTTTCATATGTGGCTGAAAACACTCAGACAATTCTGATCTTCTGTCAGAATTAACCTTACCTGTGTGTTTTTCCTCAACTGCACCAGCTTCAGGAACAAAACTACTTTGTTTACCCAAGTATTCATCAAATACCTTATTTACATATTCATTTTTACAACTGTATGGACTTCTCATGTGTTTATACATTTCATTACTGACTGATAAAACATTACCAGAATGGAACTGCATCTTACAGACACGGTACAGCAAATAACATTTATTGTTTTTAAATACTCCACCGTTTATCCTTTGATCATACCAATCTGGATAGATGTGAACCAACACTTTGATAAGGTTTTCCCTATTTCTCTTTTCATATTTATTTAAAATATTACTTGATTGTTTTCGTTGATCAGCTGTTATCTCCTTATCGGGCGCTCCACCGTTACCTGCTCTTATCTATGCGATTACCAGCTGGTTTCTGTATGTCGACGGGACTACATCGGTCAACCGCATTGTCACATGCACTTTCCTGCCTAAGAGAATAATTCAACTTAATTTTGGCTTCACATTCCCTGCTGTGAGATTTATTCCTTTCTAAGGCGGTCTCACTACTACTACAAATTAATTCTAAATTATCAGCTATACGTTTTTCAGTTGACTCTAAAAGTTGTTTACTTTGTTTAGCCTGGTCATGAACGGCTGTATAAATTTTTTATACGTATTATTACTAATAACGTCCGTTTATGATATTTATTTTTATAATCAGGTTGACATGGAATTATTTAAGTAAATAGCTTCGATTTATGTATACTCTGAGGTTTGTAACTATTTTAGAAATATGGATTTTTAAGTAAAGAAAAACTCAAGTGTAACCCTTATCAATGTTAGGGTAATAAAATTTGTAGATTTTTTCCATGCAGGACTGTGCTAAATTATGCAAAGGTTTTCATGAAATTTGTGTATCTGGTCGTTCCATCAATCATGTAACTTTGGCTTCGCCAAAGGATATCAAAGGATAAACGGTGGAGTATTTAAAAACAATAAATGTTATTTGCTGTACCGTGTCTGTAAGATGCAGTTCCATTCTGGTAATGTTTTATCAGTCAGTAATGAAATGTATAAACACATGAGAAGTCCATACAGTTGTAAAAATGAATATGTAAATAAGGTATTTGATGAATACTTGGGTAAACAAAGTAGTTTTGTTCCTGAAGCTGGTGCAGTTGAGGAAAAACACACAGGTAAGGTTAATTCTGACAGAAGATCAGAATTGTCTGAGTGTTTTCAGCCACATATGAAATGAAATGCAGGTGTTATTTATACAGTCAGAGATTCACTGTACAGCACTGTGTGTTCGTCTTTTATGAATGCGTATGCTGACAAATCCGAGACATTAAAAAATTTTAAAGCGCACTTAGATACTGATCACTGTGAAAACCTGATGAAAATAATGTTTCAGATGATACCAGAGAAATTTCAATCAAACAATGAGTTCATATTATACAAAGGAGATTATATTATGTGTAGCCTGGGTAATACAACTGGCATTACATATAAACCTTTAAAAATTAAATCAAAGAAATGTATCGGCAATTACCGAAACAAATGCAAGCGAAGAGCAATCAAAAAACGACAAAGGTTGCGCGGCATGAGTCTGTGCGATAAATTAAAAATTAAAATAAGGATAATACAAATAATTAAACTAGAATGCCAGGATATAAGTGGAATGACTGGTAGGAAATTGTATAAAATTATGTGTAAAATAAGAATAATTGTAATCATGTTGAAAAATATATGGTTGAACTGTAGATATAGCCGAATGACGTCAGACATGGACATCCTTATCAGTGTTCAGGAATGTTTGGTGATATGCAGCCATGTGCTTTTGTTTGTTTACAATTAGTGCTGTCAAAGTGACAGTTGGGGAAGTGTTGTTCGATAGAAGCTATTCAGTTATTTTGATTTTTGAAGTTATTATGCTATTATTTAGTTGATTATGATTATTGGGAAGAAGTTATGTCAATTTAGGTTTAAAAAAAAAAATGTTTTTTTTACACGTGGAGGGGGTTAATCCTGCAACAGAACACAGGAGGATAAGATATGCTGTTTATATCAGAGTACATGAATGACGAGCATTATCTTGTTTAAATTGGTTTTTTGTAATATTTTGTCTTTTAGTCATAAGTTTTGTATTTCAAAATTGATAATCATATAGGTTACACCAAACTATTCATAAAAAGATGGACTATATTGTCATGTATGTTTTGTATGAATTGGTGCGCGTGTGCGGGTGTTATAATCTGCGATCGTTATAACGGCAGTGGTAGTTAACCGATTTACATGAAAATTTGACATGGAATTATTTAATTAAATAGCTTCGATTTATGTATACTCTGAGGTTTGTAACTATTTTAGAAATATGGATTTTTAAGTAAAGAAAAACTCAAGTGTAACCCTTATCAATGTTAGGGTAATAAAATTTGTAGATTTTTTCCATGCAGGACTGTGCTAAATTATGCAAAGGTTTTCATGAAATTTTTGTATCTGGTCGTTCCATCAATCATGTAACTTGGGCTTGGCCTATCAAAATACACCAAATTCAATGAGATTCATACGTTGCAGAGCTAGGATGGACACAGTCTGTCTGTCGACGTTGCTAGGGGAAGTTGTGCCCGGCTAAGAGAGTTGTTCTCTTACAAGCGTAGAAATATCTTATATAAAATAAACCATAAACCTTAAAATTCTTAACGAAGTTTTGCGATAAGAACCAAGAAGGAATAGAGGAATATCTTATACAAATTAAACTATAAACCTTGAAATTCTTAACGAAGATTTGCGATAAGAACCGAGAGGGTAAATAATTAGATAAAATATAAAATATAATACAGTGCTGTTCCGCGTAAGTTAAGATATCCGCTTAGGGAACTTAATGACTTTACAAGATATCGTGGAAGCAGTCAAACATAACTACGAGACTCTGTGAAATATCGCCGCTGGAGCCGTTTGCTGTAGAAGAGGACGACGAGACGAAGAGGACACCAGGAAGGAGTGAAGCTGGAGAAGAGGACGAAGAGACGAAGAGGACGCCAGGACGAAGAGGACACCAGGAAGGAGGGACAGGAAGAAGAGGACGCCAAGACGGGACCGACGAGACGAGAGGAGGTCGTTGCAGCAAACAAGTAAAATCGATTTAATATATTGAACAATACAAACAATTAAATATATGATCAATACATGACAATTTAAAATACATTATACATCTTTATATGTATACATATTTGTATATGATAAATAATTTTTCATCTCCTCCATATAGACTTGTATCGATTTTTACACACTCACAATATCCTTATTAGAATAATAAAGTTTGATCTGTTGCATAAGGATATTTGGCGCTTGCCAACGTTGAGCTCGATTTTTGAATTAATTTAAAAAAGAAATATTTATTTGAGTGTGTAGAGACTAAATTCATTGAATTATTTATATGTGCTGTTCTATGTTATCAGGGAGGGTAGATAAAAGTTTGAATACTCTCTCTTATCAGATATTTGAACAATAGTAGTAAATTGTCTATGTGGAGATTGAATTATTATTGGTATTTATGTTAGATTAAGCTTGTTTAGATTTCATTGAGAGACTGGACTATAATAATAAATAACATAAACAGACGTTATTAGTAATAATACGTATAAAAAAAATATTGACGTTACTATAAATAAAAACTATAATATTTTATAAATTTAAAAATAAATAAATGAATATGGCCGAATCACAAGAATTACAGAATACATTAGCGGCAATCCTAGCTAATATACAAAAGCTCTCAGAAGAAAATAAGGGTTGATAGAGACGAAGCGTTGAAGCAAAATAAGTCGATACAATCACTTCATGATGAGAAAAAAAAAATTTATACAGCCGTTCATGACCAGGCTAAACAAAGTAAACAACTTTTAGAGTCAACTGAAAAACGTATAGCTGATAATTTAGAATTAATTTGTAGTAGTAGTGAGACCGCCTTAGAAAGGAATAAATCTCACAGCAGGGAATGTGAAGCCAAAATTAAGTTGAATTATTCTCTTAGGCAGGAAAGTGCATGTGACAATGCGGTTGACCGATGTAGTCCCGTCGACATACAGAAACCAGCTGGTAATCGCATAGATAAGAGCAGGTAACGGTGGAGCGCCCGATAAGGAGATAACAGCTGATCAACGAAAACAATCAAGTAATATTTTAAATAAATATGAAAAGAGAAATAGGGAAAACCTTATCAAAGTGTTGGTTCACATCTATCCAGATTGGTATGATCAAAGGGTAAACGGTGGAGTATTTAAAAACAATAAATGTTATTTGCTGTACCGTGTCTGTAAGATGCAGTTCCATTCTGGTAATGTTTTATCAGTCAGTAATGAAATGTATAAACACATGAGAAGTCCATACAGTTGTAAAAATGAATATGTAAATAAGGTATTTGATGAATACTTGGGTAAACAAAGTAGTTTTGTTCCTGAAGCTGGTGCAGTTGAGGAAAAACACACAGGTAAGGTTAATTCTGACAGAAGATCAGAATTGTCTGAGTGTTTTCAGCCACATATGAAACGAAATGCAGGTGTTATTTATACAGTCAGAGATTCACTGTACAGCACTGTGTGTTCGTCTTTTATGAATGCGTATGCTGACAAATCCGAGACATTAAAAAATTTTAAAGCGCACTTAGATACTGATCACTGTGAAAACCTGATGAAAATAATGTTTCAGATGATACCAGAGAAATTTCAATCAAACAATGAGTTCATATTATACAAAGGAGATTATATTATGTGTAGCCTGGGTAATACAACTGGCATTACATATAAACCTTCAAACATTAAATCAAAGAAATGTATCGGCATTTACCGAAACAAATGCAAGCGAAGAGCAATCAAAAAACGATAAATGTTGCGCGGCATGAGTCTGTGCGATAAATTAAAAATTAAAATAAGGATAATACAAATAATTAAACTAGAATGCCAGGATATAAGTGGAATGACTGGTAGGAAATTGTATAAAATTATGTGTAAAATAAGAATAATTGTAATCATGTTGAAAAATATATGGTTGAACTGTAGATATAGCCGAATGACGTCAGACATGGACATCCTTATCAGTGTTAAGGAATGTTTGGTGATATGCAGCCATGTGCTTTTGTTTGTTTACAATTAGTGCTGTCAAAGTGACAGTTGGGGAAGTGTTGTTTGATAGAAGCTATTCAGTTATTTTGATTTTTGAAGTTATTATGTTATTATTTAGTTGATTATGATTATTGGGAAGAAGTTATGTCAATTTTTGTTTAAAAAAAAAAAATGTTTTTTTTACACGTGGAGGGGGTTAATCCTGCAACAGAACACAGGAGGATAAGATATGCTGTTTATATCAGAGTACATGAATGACGAGCATTTTCTTCTTTAAATTGGTTTTTTGTAATATTTTGTCTTTTAGTCATAAGTTTTGTATTTCAAAATTGATAAGCATATAGGTTACACCAAACTATTCATAAAAAGTTGGAGTATATTGTCATGTATGTTTTGTATGAATTGGTGCGCGTGTGCGGGTGTTATAATCTGCGATCGTTATAACGGCAGTGGTAGTTAACCGATTTACATGAAAATTTGACATGGAATTATTTAATTAAATAGCTTCGATTTATGTATACTCTGAGGTTTGTAACTATTTTAGAAATATGGATTTTTAAGTAAAGAAAAACTCAAGTGTAACCCTTATCAATGTTAGGGTAATAAAATTTGTAGATTTTTTCCATGCAGAACTGTGCTAAATTATGCAAAGGTTTTCATGAAATTTTTGTATCTGGTCGTTCCATCAATCATGTAACTTGGGCTTGGCCTATCAAAATACACCAAATTCAGTGAGATTCATACGTTGCAGAGCTAGGATGGACACAGTCTGTCTGTCGACGTTGCTAGGGGAAGTTGTGCCCGGCTAAGAGAGTTGTTCTCTTACAAACGTAGAAATATCTTATATAAAATAAACCATAAACCTTAAAATTCTTAACGAAGTTTTGCGATAAGAACCAAGAAGGAATAGAGGAATATCTTATACAAATTAAACTATAAACCTTGAAATTCTTAACGAAGTTTTGCGATAAGAACCGAGAGGGTAAATAATTAGATAAAATATAAAATATAATACAGTGCTGTTCCGCGTAAGTTAAGATATCCGCTTAGGGAACTTAATGACTTTACAAGATATCGTGGAAGCAGTCAAACATAACTACGAGACTCTGTGAAATATCGCCGCTGGAGCCGTTTGCTGTAGAAGAGGACGACGAGACGAAGAGGACACCAGGAAGGAGTGAAGCTGGAGAAGAGGACGAAGAGACGAAGAGGACGCCAGGACGAAGAGGACACCAGGAAGGAGGGACAGGAAGAAGAGGACGCCAAGACGGGACCGACGAGACGAGAGGAGGTCGTTGCAGCAAACAAGTAAAATCGATTTAATATATTGAACAATACAAACAATTAAATATATGATCAATACATGACAATTTAAAATACATTATACATCTTTATATGTATACATATTTGTATATGATAAATAATTTTTCATCTCCTCCATATAGACTTGTATCGATTTTTACACACTCACAATATCCTTATTAGAATAATAAAGTTTGATCTGTTGCATAAGGATATTTGGCGCTTGCCAACGTTGAGCTCGATTTTTGAATTAATTTAAAAAAGAAATATTTATTTGAGTGTGTAGAGACTAAATTCATTGAATTATTTATATGTGCTGTTCTATGTTATCAGGGAGGGTAGATAAAAGTTTGAATACTCTCTCTTATCAGATATTTGAACAATAGTAGTAAATTGTCTATGTGGAGATTGAATTATTATTGGTATTTATGTTAGATTAAGCTTGTTTAGATTTCATTGAGAGACTGGACTATAATAATAAATAACATAAACAGACGTTATTAGTAATAATACGTATAAAAAAAATATTGACGTTACTATAAATAAAAACTAGGTTTTCCCTATTTCTCTTTTCATATTTATTTAAAATATTATTTGATTGTTTTCGTTGATCAGCTGTTATCTCCTTATCGGGCGCTCCACCGTTACCTGCTCTTATCGATGCGATTACCAGCTGGTTTCTGTATGTCGACGGGACTACATCGGTCAACCGCATTGTCACATGCACTTTCCTGCCTAAGAGAATAATTCAACTTAATTTTGGCTTCACATTCCCTGCTGTGAGATTTATTCCTTTCTAAGGCGGTCTCAC